>OU862871.1:43133470-45633470 GCA_917880715.2 Matsumyia berberina
AAAAGTCGGTTATATCGTCCTGTTTGAAAATAATACATGAGTGAAAGGTTTTTGGAGTAAACATAGTTACTGCGGGACTTGAAAGTATTTGACAGAATAACTCATTTTTCGAAAAGTTTTTATTGTTAAGTGGTTTTAAATTTTAAAAATTTGTGGGATCCAGGAAAATAGTTTTAAGGCAGTCTGGCTGTTTTACATTTGTGCATTCGGATATATTATACTTAGTTCCCGTTTGAAGGACTTAAACCGTTCCTTTGAGATACGATCTGAACTAAAGTGTACTTTCTAAAAGTTTAAAATTCCATTTATGGTTCTTTTTTTTCTATTTTGAGGCAGGGCCGACTATGAGGTTCAATGAAATGCTGCATGTCATTTGCAAGACTTAATTATTTATTTATGTATCTACTTGTGATGGCGGTTCAGCCTGGGGTGGACCTAGGTCTCCACCAACCACCGTCTCCAGTTACCTATGTATGTAGAGCGTTAGCTGATTGTCTTCAGCTTGGCACTCCAAATTGGTTGAGGGTCCTTTTCACTTATGCCTAAAGCTAAAGCTATTGGATGATTTTATTGCAAAATTCTGTAACCAGCAGAGAGAACTAACTGATAAGGTTGTTTCATTGGAAGTGGTATGACTGGATTTCAAATCACGTCGTCCGGCCAGAGCTTCCTGGTTATTATACTTCGAGCATTTTTTTCAATGTGTCAGCTAGTTCTGGGTCAAGTGCTTAGGTTTTTACTTGCCCGTTCATAAATCTCCACCGGTTATACCTTCGTGCTCGGGTTCCTATCAGAAACCAAGTTTTCAGTGTATTCGAAGATCTTGACCAATTCTTGTAAAGAATGAATCCCATGAAGAGTTCTATGGCTTCTCTCAATTCACTTTTTCTGAGGTACCACAGAATGCTTGTTTCTTCATTCCTTTACTGGTAGCTTACTCCGTAGTCATTGTGCTATTATTGCAAAAGCTAAGTCATTCCATGTTCATAACAGAAGGAGCTGAACCATGCTGTTCACTGAAAATGTTAGCTAGAGAGCAGATTTTCATTTATACTTGCATCGTTAGCGATTCAGGCGAGTATATCACAAAACTAGTCTAACTTATCCATGACCTGTGCAAAGGCACAACACTGGGGATAGAGTTGTCATGACATGAAAAGTTGATCGGACTGATAATTAAGATAATATTAGGACTTTGGAAAAAGAAAAATATCGTGAATTTAAGCAATCGCAAAAATTTACAAATGCCCCCAGTTAGGTTAGGTTAGGTTAATGGTGACATTGTCACTGCTCTGTTCAGTCCGTGTGATGTATATATGTATGCGGAACGCCTCGTTAGTCTGGACACTACTTTCGGACGACATTGCAACTTAGTACCACCCGACTTTCGAAACACGACACCTCACTCATTACACCTTGAACACAAGGAGACTACAAAAAAAAGCGAAACTGATTAAAACTATTAATCAACATTATTCGGAATTTATCACCTATCGAAGAAGCGTTTTCATCAGAGATCCTTTGGAATAGAAAGCGGTACTTCTTGGTTAGCAACCAGTCAAACGTCCGTCCCCTGCTACTCTATTGAAATAATAATCAGTGTAAGCAAATGATAGGATAATGTTGGAATCGATTCAAGAACTGAGGCCTTCAGCCTCAGCTGGCTTTATTTACTGAATGGCCTTGACCTTGTTTTGTCATTCCTTTAAGCTCCAAATGATGCATATAAACTACGAGGTCAATAGAAGCACAACAGAGAATCATCAGGTTCAAATCGGTTAAAGGACAACCAGTTTATCTACTTCAACGATCGCCAACTCCGGCTTTAGGTCCACCTGCCTTTTGATCATACATGGTTTTCTTTCAAGTTCACACTTTTCTGACACTCTTATTCACAGATAAAATTAGTTTCTTACCTAAAATCGTTGTGGTAATCTCCACAGGTCAATACCTTATATTGTTTTAAGAAGAGTGACCTGTTATAAGATAAACCAGAAATGGAACGTCTAAGCCTTCATTTGGCCAAGGATAAAGGAAACTGTTGAAAGTAAAATCGAAAAGCAGTACTGGCTCATGGATACTTTTCCATAGCTATATCTTGGCTAAAACGTTGAATTCCAGTTTGGGTGATGATGGGTTAGGTTAGGTCAGATTTCGAAGAGTGCGTGATGAATAGGTCTCATCACTTTCACTCGGAGACCTGAAGGTCCATTGTGGGTACCCTTTTAATGTTGTGAGAACAGCAGTATATTCAGAGGAACAGCCTAAGGAGCTATCCTATTGTTTGGTGTTTTGTGAACCAGTTAGAATCAGTCAGAATGTAAATAGGTCCGTTAACTGTAAGTCTGTTATCTCTGCTATGCTTGCAAATAACCTTGATCCTAATGCGCGTAGGGCGGGGCAGTGGCACAGCAGATGTTGGATTGATTTGCTTCTGCATAAATCGTTGGATTCGATTCTTCACTTGCGAAGCATGACTCCGATGGCGCAGTGTCCTGTGATAAATCCGGTGAGCATGCGGATAGGGGATAGTGGTCCAGTGCCAGAAGGCACCTTGTTCTGGCTTTATTAAATTTCGGCCATAGAGTCCGGAGGTGGCGCAATCCTCTCTGGTTAGCCAGGAGGAATTAGCTTCTTTCTCTATTATGTTGTCTATTATCCCATGTAACCACCCTATCGGTGGCATTACAGATGTGTCTGCATCGCTAATATTCATAGCCGACCCCAATCTTGCGAATTCATCAGCTTTTTCGTTCGCTTCTATGTCCTTATGTATAGGAACCCAACAGGGTTTGACAGTATGGTGCTTATGGTGATCAGCGTGTCTCCACATTTCTTGACTGCCTGTGATTTGATTGTATTGGAGTTTATCGATTTTAAAGCAGCCTTACTGTCAACGAAAATGGTAAAATCCGATGGAGGAAGGTGACAATCTCTTATGCAGCCTGCAGCTTTTTCTATTTCCAGGATCTCGGCTTGCAAGACGCTAAAGGTTTCTGCCAATCTAAAAGATTCCTGTTTCTGTAGGCTTTCCGAGTAGAATCCGGCTTCTGTTCCTTTTTCCATTTTTGAGCCGTCACTGTAAATTGCGATTTCGTGGTCTTTGATTACATTGTTTTACTCCCAGTCCTCTCGGGTTGGGAATAGAATAGGAAAATCAGTGTTAAAGTCATTATAGGGGGTCCGATGTGGCTGTGCGGCTTTCGGAGTTATATTTCCACCCATTTACTTGATGATGATGATGATACTACATAGTGTCCTCTTGTTCTAGGTGGAGTAAGCTTAACATCATATGACTCCAAACCGTCCAACCCAATAGTAAGAAACCAATGGAACAAATCAATTAGAGGTCGGTTCCAATTTTCAGGATATGAAGTCATATCACATCTCACATCTTATGCAAATTGCGGTAGAGTGTCATGGCTTGAAGATAATGATCATGACATCAGCAGATTCGAGAAAAAATACCGTGAATTATAGCAATGACAAATACTATAAATGTCCCCAGCTAGTCTGGATACAAACCTCTGATATATTACCTGAGTTCCGAACCACTACACCTCGCTAACGCTGTGTGAATAACATCAAAAGGATCATAGCTTCTTTAACACGAGTAGAGAAAAAGCTTTTCGCCGTGGTGTGTATAAAAGTTCACATTAGAGCATGAACTGAACAAATTCGTATGAAACGTTTCAAGCAATAAAAACAGTCTTCTAGTTGAGACAGAATGCAGCCCTATTAAGGATCTTCGGGTGGTCAGATTCCTTATTAGTGATTTAAAGATCTTGTACGGATTACCGAAGATCAGTGTTCATTCCAATTCAGATTCCAGCCTGCGCTTATATTAATCGACGATCACCATCGTTCTCTATCTGAAGCATCCTTTAGGTTCCCAAAGGTCCAGTTCATCTATAACACATTGGCATTACGGCCTGAAGCTTTGTATTCTACTTCCACCAACTCTAAGCACTTATTTTTATTATCAAAGTGTTGCGTTCCTCAGCTTTCCCGACGAATCGAAATTGTCATATTAAAACGCGTCAAGAATTTGATGGTGCAAATGGTACTTGATTGGCTTTCCGTCCACAACGAATTCTTACTAATAACCGTGAAACGAAAGTATTTCCCTAAGATTTACAATGTCATCCCTAAGAATCAGATGCCTATTTATCAATCTACACTGTTGCTTTTGCAGCCCTAAGTCTATTAGCAAAAATAATTTAAATTCGTATCCAATAAACCATACTTAAGGATGTCTATCTGACACTTCAAAAACGCTGAGCCTACATCAACCCTTTTCGAAATGATCATCTCTCCAAGGAATCCCTTAATGTGTCTTTCAAACAAAGCAGCTGATCCGATATTTACACCGCTGCTGTCCTTAAGAATTTTGAAAGATGAACCCTTTCATTACTTAGCTCCGGTCTAATACCCCATGAAGCACCTAACCATCACCCATTTATGTGAATCTCCCATTGTTCCCACCTCTATGTAATTGCTTTTGCTCTTTTCTCCAAATATGCGTGTCGTGATTCAGTACTCCAGGGATAAACAGACACACACATACGTACATACATCTCTTGATTTCAATCGCAGATTCATAACAAAGGATGACTACCCGTTTTCGAAAATGTAAATGGATTCCGGATTGGATTTGGTTTTTTTTTTTTTTGTAACAAAAGGTGTTTGCTCTAGAATAGAAGAAGACACCAAGTTCAAGGTTAAGGTATGCATCTGTGTTAGAGGGACATCAGTCGCTATCATATTTTTTTTTTTTCAAAGTGATCATCGTGGTACCCACAAACCGGGAATCAAAGTCGACGATGAGGAGGAATAAAATATGAAATAAAAAAAAAAAATAAAAGTGAACCATGAGAACGATATTGGATTTCCATTTTGAGTACGTGGAATCCACAGTTGTCGTCGCCTCTGTCAGGCGTGGGGATGACGAGGGTTCACATCGAAATGCGCGGCATGTCTCGCTCATATCACACTCATTGATAATTTAACGCGAATCTTTTACACGATGGAATTCCTGTATAAGGTTCGTTTTTTAAACCGAATTGAGACGTTGATACGATGAAATATTTAACTTGATATCAACAAGCAGATGCGTCAACAAGATGTGGAAGCATTAATAGGCAGAAAGGTTTGTGCAATACCCTATTCCATTTATCAAAGAGGGGCAATTTTATACTTCTTGGCATCCAATCAACTAAGCTTTGTTGAATTTATAATTAGTGCTGACAAGGTCGGTCCGAATTACTAAATAGACAACCAGCACTGGTGACATTTGAAATGGGATATCCTTCAGGACGAGTGTTTACGTAGAAAACCAACTCCGCATCGAATGCCTTAATTATTCGTTATTGTCTAACTATAATGTTCTGGAAATAGCGTCTAAGACGTAGGCTACATTTGACGACTTTAACATTGAAATAGGTAACATTTAAAAAAAAATGTATTGAGAGTTAAATTTAGAACCACGGTCATGTACTATTTGGGTACTATCCAGGGCTAGTGTCCATCCGCTTTCTATTTTCAAGGCACTACGCCATCTTATAGAGTAAAGAAGAACGCTGCCTAAGCAAAGTTATCTAAGATCAAATCGCTTAAAAAAAAAACTAAAGAGCGCATATATTAGTAAAATAAGAGTTCGAATGAATGTGTCATAATCTTGTACCTAGCGCGTCTTCCCCTTGCAGCTCCATCTCGTCTTGTTTGCCACCCTATCATTTAACTATAACAACAATCCCTCCCCCTCCCAATTAAGACCTCCGGCAAAAGCAGTTTACAGATCCCCAACTCAAAATCCTAACGTTCTTATATTAAGTCCAGTACTCTGGCCCATTATAGAGGTATCATACATTGTGGTCTAAGTGTCCAGTCCAGATCAGCTTACTTACTCAACCTAACCTAGAGAAGGTTCACTTACTTTACTTAAGGTGGCGCTACAGTCCATGGTGGACCTGGGCCTCAACCTGCCTCCGGGTTCGCAACCTAAGTTGGTTGAGGTCCCCATCCACTTGCGTGTACCACCTGAGTCGGGGTCTTCCTCTATTGCGCCGTCCCTCCGGTGTGGATTTGAAGATTCTCCGGGCCGGAGCATTGGTGTCCATGGGCTCTACATGACTCAGCCACCTCTGTCATTGGACGTGCACTCTTCTGGCTAAGCCGATGTTGCTGTACAGCCCGTACAGGTCGTCGTTCACTTACCGTCTATGCAGACGGAACCGAAAGTCACCAAGTCAAGAGCAACCTCATCCGCTTTTGACAGAGTCCATGCCTCTGCGCCATAGAGCAGGACTGGGACGATTAAGGTCTTATACAGGTCTTATATCGGCGTATGCGAGTAATTGGACGGACTTTTGAAAGATTGTGCCTCTGGTGTTGGCGCGTGAATTTTGCACAACTTTTTCAAGAACGATGTTGAAGAAGTCGCATGACAGCGCGTTGCCTTTGACATAAAAGGTCTCGGTGAGGTCTTAACCGATTTTGATGGAGCAGCGTCCATTCTCCATCGTCGTGCTGCACAGACGGGCGAGTTTGGCAGGGATGCCAAAACTAGGCATGTCTCTGTATAGCCTGTTTCAATAGATGCTGTCATACGTGGCCTTAAAATGAATCGATGAAAAGGTGGTGCGTATGGATTTGAAGTTCCTGGGTTTTCTCCAATATCTGACTTTCCCCGCCTGAAGCCAAACTTATATGGACCGATCAGGTTGTTGACGAATGGCTTCAGAGGAACGGTTCAAATTGGGAGACCTAAGGATAAGTCATCTGCTTTTTGCTGATGACTTCGTCATCCTTATGTCCACCCAAACCGAACTTCAGCGCGCACTAGTTAGGTTCGTCGCCGTCTGTGTTAATGGTAATTTCCCGAATGCCTGTTCAATGCGTTCTGCATGTTAGTGGAATCCGATTGAAACAGGTGGAAAAGTTTAAGTATCTCGGGGTCCTATTTACGATGGTAGGAGCAATACTGAGTTATTCTATAGGATTGGTCAGGCTGGAGCAATTTTGACATGCCTTGGTCAATCTGTTATCAGAAGGGCTGAACTTGGCATCGGAGCTAAGCTATCGGTCTTCAATTCAGAGTTTGTTCCGACCCTCACCTATGGTCATGAGGTTTGGGCAATGACCGAAAGAATAAGATCGCGGATGCAAGCTGCCGAAATGAGATTTTTTCGTTGCATTGCTGGGGTGAATCGCCGAGATCGGGTTAGAAACACCAGAATCGGCGAGGTACTCGTTGTCGAACACCTACTTCTTCGAGCGAAGAGGTCCATACTTCGATGGTTTGGTCACGTTCAATACATGTCCCCAACTAGGCTTCCAAGACATGCAATGGAATCCGCGCCATCAGGTAGGCGTCCTGTGGGTAAGCCCAGGATGAGATGGGTGGACCAAGTCCGAAATCTCACCTCTTTCCCTGTGGGGATAGATCGGCAAATGTGGAGAGTCCACTTAAGCTCCCAAAACCCGCCACCTTCGTAGTGGATAAGTGGGCCATTGGAAAATGATGATGAATGACGTCTTAATAGCAAATTGACATTGTAGGTCAGATAAGGTAACCCAATTTGTTTTGAAGAACTCGTCATGAGCTTCGAATAGAACTCGAACCTCGGTTTCGCCAACAATCAAAAAGGTAGAAGCTTTTCATAAGGGGCTATTCCGTATAATTGTTAATGATATTCCCTTCAAGATTCGGTTTAATATACGTGTAAAACCGCCTAATGAACGCATTCTTTTCACAACAATTTATAAGTGACCATGAAATCATAAAAAATTAAAAAAAAATCGAAAATTGATCGACAACAAATGGCGGATACCGGCTACACCATAAAACGAGGTATTCTCCTGGAATTTTTTTTTAATGCTCCCATGTGCTTTTCCCCAACTAATGGCAGACAGTCCGAAGTCTGCGTAAATCTATCCAAATGGTTTTGTGCCTCTAAAAGAAAAAGTCGATAAAAATCTGCAATAAAACCATACCGCTCGTTTCACTAATTAAACTGTTTTGATTTCTAATCGATCATAATTGCTTCTTTCATCAGACAGTCAAAAAGGCATGCGCTCTCTGAAGACGCTTCCAAAATGTATCTGCGGAACCCCTGCTGCTGGTCCATCATATCCAAATTGATCAATTGATAAATTTATTTCCATTTCCTTTACGGATACTACATTAAACCCTGACTGAGAGATGTTTTATGTTCAGGGAAATATTTTCCTCGAAAAAAAAAGAATTATTACTACATGTGGTGTTTTTCATCTATTACTTCTGTTTCGACGAGATATAGATACTTTTGTTCGACGAAAACCTCCTCCTTGACATTGAACTCCTGGCCACCGACAGATAGATGTATTCTCCTCGACTTTATCGGTTTTGTTTATTCAATTTCCTTCGCATCTTCAATCAAATCAAATGCAGCGCGGGCATTTTACAGTTGTAACAGGCATTCTCCCCCAGTCAGCGCCCATTCGATACACCATACATGTATCGCGCCCCATTACTCGGCACCCGGCTTGTGTTCGTTAAACAAAATGATAAATTAATATCGAAACCATCTCGCAGATTGATATATGGCCAACACATTCCATGGGGAGAGACCCAACGAAGGAAAAAAATTGTATCTCATGGTGTTTAGAAGTTGACTGTGCGCGGGGCGAAAGTGGGAGATACAATTGAAATATTGTGCACACCCAATTTCGGTCTAACCCCAACCGAGAGAGCTACGCGGAGTTGCAACTCCCTTTGAATTCGCCTTGCGCCTTTGCGGTGTGACTGTGTGTGCGTGTGTAATTTAATGATGCAATTAACGGCCACTCCTTTTTTTCTCATTAAATTATGTGGAGTATGGACGCGGCGATGACTTCGACAGGCAGTCGAACTTATGACTAACGAACCTGAAAGGAAAACAATCTTTGACAAGAAATCGAAGTGTTAGGACGCCCCCTTGTTACGTACTAAGTGCGACCGGGGTGACTAACTCGAGTTGACATTCGCGAATTACAATTTTGATAAGAGCGAACGATTTATGCGATCTTTATGCAAATTAAACGTTTTGCCCGACCGATGAGGGTGTCGTTTGTCGAGTTCCAGAATTTTTGTCGTATATACCTCGGGGACTGGTGTTTCGCAAACTCATCGTCCCAATTATAAACATCGCGCTAGATGACTCATACAAATTATGAAATGGCTCTTTTGAGCTCGTTTGACAGAGTAATGCTTCGCGATGGCCGCTATTTTTGGGTATGAACGACACTGGAGTGGTGCGGATGGTTGTGGTATTATGAATGGGACACATAATTTATTTGGAGGAGTCTAAAGTATTCCTCGGATGATAATTAAAACCACTTTAGCATATCAGTGTCGAATTATGTATGTTTTTTTTTTGACAGAAAAAAGGGGGAGAGCCCAGACATTCTAGGCGATTTGGTGGGGTGGCGGCACTGATGGAAGAGGTGCATGTTAGTAGAAATTTATGTGAATAGCTAGAGAAGATGATTTAGTGAAGACATTTTGAGTGACGACCTTTTGGGTCGAGGAGTCGAGGAGGCTTTTTCGCTCACAGACGATCACCTTGAGGGTTAAGCAAGAGTAATTTTAAATTGAGGTTGGCAGAGGTCCTGTAAGCTCTTCCAAGAGAAGAATAGAATATTCCTCATATGTGCTTCCAATACTTTATAGAAAAATTTATAAAATGAACTGAATATACGAACCCACTTCATCTGCGATTTTCCTATAAAACTGAGCACTACAACTTGCAAAGATTGGTTAAAACATGTCAGGTTGAGGAGGTGGCCCTTTGATATTCAGGCTCCGTCAAATTTTCTAGTAAAATGCAATATAGTTGGACTCTAAGAGAAAGCATGCGGAGATACAAGTACAGGGTGGGCCATTTAAGCATTCGGCATATGGCAACTCTATAACTTTGACATCTGTTTTCAGATCGGCTTATGAAAGTCCGCGTTCGAAGCGGCAGTTCAAGCGAATTTGTGCCATGAAACAGTACACGCCATAACAACGCGCTGCTATCTTGTAGCTTTACATTCAAAACATGTTCTCAATTGTGAAAACACAAAGTGCTTATCGTGCAAATATCAGATCACACCTTTAGGCGTTTACATCAAAATTTTATCGCCTCTGGCAATCTTGATAATGCCAGTCATCAAATCGACGTCGTACGACGCGGTCTGATGAGAACATTGAGGCTGTACAGGCCAGCGTTGAGAGATTCGAACAATACGGCGGCACAGTTCATACACCCAGAGCTACGATCGTTTTATTGCTTCGAACGCCTAATGTCGAAAAATTGTTATTATAACTGGCCTCCGCGACTTAACGCCTCCTTCTTTTTGTTGGGTTATTTTTTTTTTTTTACGAGGGTAGGTGAAAATTTTCATGAGACATTATGAGGATCTACCGCACGTGCTCATGGTAGTGTGAGATTATTACTCACTAAAAACACCTCCCCTTTTCTTGTTACTACGACTAAGTACGTAAAAGCCTTATCAAGTAGTTTAAGTTTCGATAATAATAATTCGCGTTGTGCAGGTGGCCTTCCAGTAAAAGCACCTACTAATACCGTCATTATATGTGGGGTTATTTGAAGCCCAAAGTTGATGTCAACAAGGCACGGACCATAGGTAGATGAACCAAGATCGAAGCCATTCCCCGCTATTTTCAGAAATTTTCAATTGTCCTCAATGTTCATATAGCCTGGTATTCATATCATAGTCATGGATCCCCATATTCAACTACAGCTATCGAATAAACTGCTGAAGGCCTTATTGCTGCACTTAATTTTGTAACATTTCCATACCCAGTCAATGGATTTGGTGGTTGAAATGATGCACCATGTTGGAACGCAAGGTTGATTCGCAGTTCTTTATCGATACAATTACAGATAATATCTCCAGAGCCTTTTCCTTTGAACCAATTCAGGCCAGTTATGAAAAAAACGAGGTATACCCCATTGTGTATGTCGCTCAGCAAGGCAAATGTGCGGTGGATCCATTTGGAAACATCCGCGACCCTGCGAGCCTTGATTAAGGAAGTAATATTCAGAGTAAAGTGTGAATCATCTCAGGCATCCTTATAGGTCATTTAGCCGTTGCCATTTATGCGGAGATACTCGAGCTTGTGTACAGGGATTACTGAAGAACGTGTAGGAATGGGAAGGAAGTCGTTTCAAATATAGATGTTTCTTTGACCTACATAGATACTGATTTCAAGAGTTTTCTGAAGCTGATATCGCAGTCCGAGAAGCTCTTGTTAAACGGTACTTTGAATTCCCAACGGGCACAATGGAATCAAATAGTACGCGGATCAAGGGGTTATGAATATCCTTTTAATGTTGTACACACACCTCGAGCGAGGTGCAATGGTTTGAAACTCATGTTGTTTTTCCGTCAGCAGGAGTTCTCCGTCACCCGGACTTTCAGCGTGACAAGCGATGATGCTAACCACTGCACCATGGCCACCCTTACAATACTTTTCAATATTTTTTCATGACGAATATTCCTACGGCTTTAATGTTGAATATCGGGTAACACATTACATTCCGGGTGGTTAAACGAGATTGTCGTGAAGACGGACGAGACTGTCGGTCTCAACCGGGCCTGTCGAGTCTAAAATTGCGGTGCATTCCAAGAGATCATTGCCATCCAAACATCATTTTTGTTAGATTCCTCCTTGAATACGACTGCTAAGTGTCCATATCATGCAATTGCAGGATGTTTGGTATGGTTTACCGACGGATGAAAAATGGCTTCCGGAGTAGGTGCTGGCATCTTTGGACGCAACACTAAAATTTCGGTAACGGTGGAGACGTGGTCCAGCGTGTTCCAGGATGTCTGAAATCTATGCTATTAAGATCTGGTATAGGGACCTGACTATTTTCAGTCAGTGCTTAAAGCATTGACATTCCACTTCAAATCTTGCTACGATACTCTACAATCACTTGCCAGACACAACAAGGTCAAGCTTGGTTAGGTGCCCGGCCACCAGGGCATTGTAGGTAATGCAGATGAACTTGCTAGGCTCGGTACGACTTCTGCGCTCTTGAGACAGGAACCCTTCTGTGGCGTTAATTGGGCTATCCCCACAGCTTTGTTAAACAGCCTAGCCCATTGGGAAATTACCCCAGGCTTAGGCAATCCACGCCCTTTTCTTAAAAGGAAGTTCTAAACCTTGACAGGAACAACATGTGGAAGCTAGTGGGCTTCCTTACCGGCCATTGTGGCCGAAGATATCATCTCAACAAACTAAAGCTATGTTCAGTGTCGGTTCTGCTTGGAAAAGGAGATAACCTCTGGGCACGTTCTCTGTGAATTTTCGGCACTGTACTGGCTGCGTAGACGGATCGTTCTGTTCGTTAACGATATTTAGAACCTCGGCTACTAATGACAAAGGTAGTATACCTATTAGGCTTAGTAGACCGGAGACACAATAGGTTATGCTGCGTCGCAGTGCTAGCCATAAGGGCAGGTTCTTTAAAAAAAATCAGGCCGTACTCTCGCGGAGATTTGGAGCTGTCCAGCGTACATAAGTTCATTGATTTTGCCTTACATGGTGTTTCTTGGACTGATATCTTTAATTTACCCTTCTACAAGGACAGACTAAAATAAATTCACGTCCAAACCGTTAAGAAACGTCACAATGTTACCGATGTATTTCTTGTCCACCAGCTACTAGCTGGCACCATCAATTCCTCTGCACTACTACAAAGAATACAAAGAAACCGGACGCATATGTAATAGCAATAAACCCTCAGGCCCAAGATTTACATAAAAATAGGTCTTTCCTTGATCAAATTCGGAAAAAGTAAAGCAAGTATTATCTTAGACATCCTTATGGCTTTGTTGCTCGCTTCAGGTATTGGAGAGGCGAAGGAAGTTGAATCTGTTTATCACATGCTAAGGAAGTGTCCCGCTCTATTTGGCAGTTGCTTCTTTATCGAGCTAAAGAGCCTCCTGAGGTTTATATCCGCATCAAGGTGCATTTAAGTGTGAATCCAAATGCGGGTTTAAGTAGCTTGGTACATATTTCGCAAGATATCCATCAACCTGTCTACCGATAACCCTAGAGGTTGTGATCAAAAAGTTCACAGCTTTAATGAAAACTTGGCTATTTTCGAAGATTTCTGCAGTTCAGTTTAAAGATGATGTTAGTTTCAGCTCTGACCGAATTTTCTGGAATTGTATGTTTTGTAATAATTTCTGTGACGGTAAGTCTTGGAATTTGGATTTGGGTCTAAGAGCACCTTTTGAATTCAAGATTTGAGTAAACGCAGGTAGCAGATACAGTAGAATATTCAGTGATTCCGTGGCATACAATCGTTGGGCCCCTGTTGCACCGATGCCGACCGTATTTTGCAATCCAAGAGGCACAATCATTTTAAGCAATGATGTTGTGAAATTAAGTAGCAACACCAGCATCCCTTCCACGTCTCTTTTTCAACTTTGTAATTATGTGCGAAATACACTTCCATACTGTCCGCCCCCTTCATTCCATAACCAGAAAGTGCATTTACGCTTGGCTGCCGAATGGTCAGTGTGCGTATTACAGAACGACTTTGTTGTTGCTGTTTAAATGAAAACAAAATGCCCCCGCGTGGTGGAGGATTTCCGGAGTTTCTTTTATCTTTCGCCACATTTGTGTTTATTACCGTGCCGCCGACTTTGTTTATTTTGGATTTAAAACTTCCGAAGCAGACACAGCCACGGCTGCTGCGTTGTGCATTTATATCTCGACGGACGCATCGGTCCTGGTAATGTGGCTATATCCGTCGATGAGGCGGCGGCAGATGATTATCAAGGTTCAGTCGAAATTATGCCGTATGATGTATGAATCGACTTATGTGGCATGCGTAACTCTTGATGCTCGAAAACTATTTCTGACCAAAAGTGTTCCCATGATCCCATTCGGGCGGGTACTCCAGAAACTTTATTTAATGCTTGGCAATCATAAAATCCCAACACTCCGCAACAACAAAACCATCATAAGTATCTCGCCTAAAATAAACAAATAGGACGATCGGATTCGAAAAGAATCACGAACCGCACGTTACTATGCTTTGATTCCATGGAAACACAACGCAATGTTGCTACTTTTTGTGCTGCGTCGAATCCGGTCCATTATGGTTGTATGGAGCTTATGCTGTATCACTCAGGTTGTTTATTGAGCGATGCACTTTTTTTTCGTATGTTGTTTGTTTGGATTTATACTTTTTTTTTTCTGTTAACAAAGTCTCTAGCTGATTCATTGTTTAACAGTCGTGGGCAATTTACAAATCAATGTCATGCGTCAGATGGAAAATGGGATAAGTGCCGAATGGATGTGGATGGTGTCAGCGTATTTAAAACTTATTTCATCGTGTTACATTGTTAAAAGGAAAAGAAATGAGGAGGAGGAGTTGACTGTTGGCATTTCAGATTTAATTGAAAGCCTTTTTGTTAGAACAATTGTTAAGTAAACAGAAATTAATGGTGGGCTTCAACGCATCCATGAATTATTTTTGAATTTTAATTGTAGATTAACTTTGTAGCACTTGTAATAGAATAAAGTTAAAAAAGTCGTTAGGGTAGAATGCAGAGCCCTGACTGAGAATTTTATGAACTGAAGATAAACTTGGTCTATCTGTGTTAAATTTCTAAACCCACAGCCTCAAAAAGGGGGTGACTAGCAAGTTTTCTTAGGCATCATTAAGCTGGACTTATGGACTCTTATAAACAAAAAAAATAAATAGTTGGCGCGACACCTCGGGCCAAGGCCTAGCTTCTCGCAACCATTCATGCGCTGCGTGTTACATTTTTCGCACAAATGGAAGGGACCTACAATTTATTGCCGACTCCGAAGGGTGAATTGAGAAGCTTTTTCATGAAAGATTATACCGCCGGAGGCTTGTCATTCCCTGACGAGAGGTGGTGCCGCGAAAAATGTTCGGTGGATATGTCTGGGGCTTGAACCCATGCCGCTCGATCAACAGTAACCACTGAGCCACGGCGACCTTACGGACTCTTGCTAATTATTTTTTTTATTGAGCGTAGCAATGTTCACTAGAGGCTTCTGAGGTTTATATCCTTTTCAGTGCGCCTCAAGGTCAATAGTCTTTCTTTTTCTCATTTCAAGGCGTCACAGGTATTCAATTGTATGACCCAACTTCTGGTAGCTTATAATAAATGTTGCGGCTTTCCCATCAACCTACCGACCTACTACCTTTTACTTGTCAAGTTTGGAAGCACTTCACTCAGGCGATCTCCTTTCGGAGAAAGACAAGAAAGCGCTTCAATGATGAGGGCTTGCAGTATCAGCAGGCACCACATAAGCACCGAAGATTTGCCACCTGATCCGAGCATAGGCAAGAAAATCGTACAAGAAATGATGCCAAGTACCGTCGCCCTCTACAAAGGCGTCGCAGACAGTAGTGCACTTAAGTCTAACACATTAAGGTGCTTGGCCAATTTGAAGTATTCCGTTAGATCGCCAATAAGTTGTCTACAGGCACTTCTGCTAAATGACAGCAAGAATGCCGCTGATTTCTTACAGAGGTTCGAAATCATTCGTTTACTCTGCCTGCATCCTGGAGTGCTGTGCCACACAAAATTGTGTTTGCAGGAAACCCAATCGTCAATGGACGCCCTGACCGAGGACATAGGAAGACCCAACGCAGGTTCAGGTAGTGAGAAATCATCCTCTGAGCCTTGTCCAGGCATGTTATCGGAGGTCTCATTTACCGAGAACTCAGTGTGATCTGAGACCCATGCAAGAGTCAAACATTTCATCCCTGTGACCGAACTCAGAGAGTTCTTATATTCTCGCAATATTTTGGAACTGGTTAAGGGTCGAGCAAGGCCTAAAGCGCAGTCGGTTATCGCTTTAAATTCAGATCCCTTTACCTCTTCTTAACAGTATAGTTCGTGGTCATTAGGATAAGATAAGTGTCCGCTGAAAAAACAGTGACATACCTGCCTAACGAGTAGTCAAATATTGTCAGTCTCCACGAAGACACCAACACCGGCGCCACGACTGGTTTTGGAGCCATCCGTGAAGATTCGCTACAGCCCCGTTCAGGCTCAAACTGAAGCCAGCCCTGCACAAAAGGAAAGCCGACCTTAAATTGCATCAGATGGGTTAGCCGTGGAACCAAGGCTGTACGATTAATGTCGCACAGGGTAATCAAAACTTCTACCTTAGAGATTGTGACCACAACGTTTTGAGCTTTGATGGCAGCTTAACTATCTATGAAAACTGCTGAGCTTATTTTTTGAATCCAGTGAATTCTTATGGCCAGAAATGACTCAAAACCATGAGAACATTTGCAATGCATGCAATTCCTTTAAACTAACATATGTAGGTATTTTCAATTCTACGTCATTTTTGTTACACTTTTCAAGAGAATTTCACTTCGTACACGATTTTTCAAGGCATAGGTTAGTTAACAATCCAGTAGTTAACTTAAAAACATTCCACAGAATCTTAACACTGTGATTTTCAATCGATTGTAGATGGCTATAGAGGTCGAATCAAACAGAGATGAGCTACAGTTACCATCACGGATAACTGTCTAACTTCAGCCAAAACTTTAAAGTTACATTACCAGATCGTCATAATTGCGAACAGAGTAAACCCACTTTGACTTCACTGTTCCACACTTCGGCTTTGAAAAACCTTTATCATGTGTCTTTTCGACAAAGGAAGAGTGAGCGAGCAACCAAAACTATAATAAGGCCAAATCCATCTGCAGTGGTGGATCAAAAATTTATTGAGTCGTAGCAGAAGGTTTTTACTCTGAGGAGCCCAGCAGCTCAATTAAACTCCCCCATCACTGCAGAGTTTTACAAGCGGTGGTTCTGACAGTGAAAAGAGCTGTTCAATACCTAGGTATAGACAGCCAATGTAGAAGGAAGATGGTCAAACAACCATTCTTCCGGCTTAGAACTAAAATCCTAATATCATGGCAGTCATTGGCCGCCTGCCAAAGACTCAAGTAGGCTTTGGCCAAAAATTTGACAAAGGAAAAACCAATAAGCTTAAGACTAGCACATAAGCTTAAGACTAGAAACTAAACCACGCAGAAGGAAACATAAACACAAACTTCAAGTCTTGCCATGTGCTTTTCTAAAGAAAAATAACAAACTGCTTTGTATTGCGAAATCTGAAATCAGGTGTCTGGCGATTACAAGTTTGCGAAACGATACCGCAACCTCGTTAAATATTAAAAAAAAAATTCCAGTGGAACTGTTCTAAATCATAAAAACTTAGAATACAACGATGAAGCGAATTATAGTTCCGGAAAATGCTGAAATAAAACCGAAGCTAACGAGACGTGTTGTGTAACAATTTTGTGTGTGTTTCGCCGGAAAGCAAACAAATTAAAATGTATGCTGTCGAAGTTATCACATCACGATTCAGTGTGGATCTATGCTTTAGGCGTTTGCATCTGTTCTGCCGGATATCAAGTTCTGTCTGCAAAATGCATTCAGTGAGTATCTTATTACTTTGTTGCCTATAGCGACATCCAATCGATTGTTCAATTAAATAGTCGCAATGTTAAGTTATTTAATGCGAAAGCAGATCAGATGCCCCAATGATTGACATCTCATGTATAATGAGATCACACTGTGATTAATCCACACCACAAAGATACTTAGGTAACCTGTACATAACAGAGCCTTAATCATTTTTAAAAATACATGCAGCATTCGGTGTGTACATACAAATTTTCATGATCAGAATCAATGATGGCGCTCATTATCATTTGTTGCATAATTTGAATGTGCACTCGTTGCATTTAATTTCTTTGTGTTGATAATTTTCTATTAAACACTGTTTCTACTCATATTACGAGCTAAATTTATGCACAACACGTTTGCTCAACGCAAGTAGAGGAGTAGAGGAATTTTTAATATTTCATGACATGACAGTGTAAGATGACCCTTGAGAAGCAATATGTACATACATATGTAAATGCTGTTCAAATAAGAGTATCCTAAAGTATAGTATATAAAATGCATAAAAATCAGAGTTGTTAGCTGGTGTATGACAATTAATATTTGAAAATAATTTTATGTAAATGTCGTCCGCTACTAGCCCTCAAATGTTCTATTCTGCGGGTCCGATTTTCGAGCACTCTGTCGAGTTTATCGACCGGTATTTCGTTAATAACGCGTGTTATGTACGCTTGCAAGGCATCAATCGATTGTGGTTTATCATCGTAAACAAATGATTTCACATACCCCCCAAAAAAATAACCCAGCGGAGTCAGATCACATGATCTTGAAGGTCAACTCACAGGTCCATTTCTTGAGATGATGTTTTCGTGAAAATTGTCTTCCAATAACTGGATGGTTTCGCCCGCTGTGTGGCACATTGCACCATCCTGTTAAAACCACAAGTCATTTACACCAATGTCTGAACTTTTGGCAACAAAAATTCACGGATCATTGTTTTGTAGAGTTCGCGATGGACGGTTACGCGTCTTCCTTCCTCTTTTAAAGAAATACGCCTACGCATAGACCCCACCAAACAGTGAATTTTCCGGATGCATTGGTAGCTCTTGGGTCGCTTCTGGCTGCTCATCAGCCCAAATACGATAATTTTGTTTGTTGGTGTATCCATTAAGCCAAAAATGAGCCTCGTCGCTAAACAATTTGGAGCTGTTTCAAGGCCCAATTTCCACAATTTGTAAACGATGTTCAGACGTTAATCCATTCATGATGAAATGCCAATAAACACTGAACAGAAATATCACATGGACATGACATTTATCACGCGTGCTATGCCCTTATTAATAAAAGTATCTCGCATTGGATCAAAAGAAGCTCATTATGAAGCACAATGCCTTAAAAATTTCTGAAGGTATTTGACCGTTGATTTTTAGTTTTGAGATAGGTTTGCATGGTTGGGTGGCCATCGCTGCTGCCATCTTAATCAAGGTTCACTGTGATATCACAAAACCCTCGCATTTATCAATTCTAGAGATGGAATCTCTTGACGCCTTAAACGAAGGACTGAACTTTCTGCATATCATTGCTAGCCAGATGGATCTCAGATGTTAATGAAGAAAACCCCTGCCGAAAGAAGTTTTCTTTTAACAGGCAGGACAAAACAGAAAATGGCGAGTGTTTGCATTCTTTTTTAGTGTATACAGTCCTTAAAGAAAATTTAGTTCAACAGTAGGGAAAAGTACCATTTAACATGAAAGAGCTTCTCAATTCCCCGTTCGGAGTCGGCTATATATTGTAGGTTCCTTCCATTCGTGCGAATTTATTTATTTATGCAATAACCAAAATCGGTGGTAAATGTCATAAAGAAGTTCAAAAGATATCAGACTCCGATCTAAAGTTTTGCCCAAAGAACACTTCAGCCCATTCTTGTTGAGATTAGCTGGTTGGTGGATAGAATCCACTGCAAAAATAGTCGAGTTTCTAGTGAATACATACTTTCCCTGATGGAGCGGTAGCAGTACGGAATCCGTAGGTTCTCGATGAGAGGAGCCCGCATTTTGTGACAATTTAAAACATGCATCTCCGAGTAAAAGATTTCACGGGCTATAAACATATTTTCTTCATTAAAATCTTCTTGCCTGACGGCATCTTATCCGTCATACCGCATAGAATGTAAGGCTTAGCAACTCCATGGCTAGTGTCGATCTTCAGAAGCAGTGTAATACTGATCCACGAACTTACATATGTAGGTAAATCCGAGCACAAGTTCTCGAAGGATTTGAGGAAAATTAGTTTAACCTCCTTCATACTTAAAACGCTAGAGCGTGTCTAAGACATCCACATGCGAAGAATGCTAGACGAATCACCGCTTTCCAAGTCACAGCACGATAAGTGCTAAGTCCCCCCTGTGAAAAGTGAAATACGGCAAGCACCTGGACTGTTAGTTTTGGGGTTGGTATGATGGTATTCACCACCAAAACCCAAATATTTGAATTCACTGCTCGCTCTGAATGCTAAACCACTTACGCTATCTTCCAGGGCTAGGTATGTGGCATTTGCTTGATCCGAATCCTAACTGGAAGTTAGATATAGAGCACAGAGTGAAAGAGGCCTGTGTAGCTTTCTATGCCTGTAACAAAATCTTTGTAAGGAAATGGGAACTGCAACCAAAGATTAGTTTTTGGATCAAATTCTCACCTACGGGTCACCGGTGTGGTGGCCTGCGTTGAGTAAAGTTACAATCTGACTAAACTCGAAAGAGCGCAAAGGAATTATGCCCCTGCATTTAATTCGGCTCCTAAGGTTGTCCTTGCTGTGCTTCTACATCTTTTGCCTCTCGACTTACATATAAAAAATACAATATTCTGAACTCTCTATAAAAGGGTACGGTTATGTCTCCAACTGACTTTCATTACCCCTCACAGTAAACTTCAGGAGAAATTATCATGTGGGATATCTCACCCGAGCATGGTGAGCACCGGCTGCTGGATTTTGCCAGCTTCTTCCAAGTGAAATTACTGGCAATCCGAGAGGCTTACACAAAACTCAGGCGTTACACAACGCACAACCAGACCATTACCGTCCTTGGCGATTCCCAAGCTGCCATCAAAGCTATTAACACAACTATCATATCCTGGGAAAAAAATTCTGAAACGACCTAACTCGCTTGGGCGATTTGTTTATGGTTACCTTTCAGAGCATTGTAGCGTCTTCCAGGTGAAGATCATGGCGATAAAAGAAGCCCTGTCCTAGCTGAGATGGAATGTAATATCTACTCGGGATATTAGCATTTTCACAGACAGCTAGGCCGCCATTAAGTCCCTGGAATCAGTCTACGTAACAATAAAAACAGTTCAAGATTGCTGCTCGTATTTTGTAGAGGTTCAACATACTCTTTTTGCTGGGTATCAGGACACAAAAACATTCCAGGGAACTGCAAGGCCGATGAACTCGTCAAGAATTGTACTATACAGATTCTTCCTGAAACAGAGAACTTCGGGGTGCCACGTACATCTGGCCTTTAATTTACCATAAGCGCTCCAAGAGCTTAATTTCGCTAAGTAGACGGCATCTTGGAGCTACTAAAGGTATCATCACAAGACACTGCCTCATAGGCAGACATGCCACTCGCCTGGGCGTTCCTGCAAATGATTTCTGCAGAAGCTGTAGGGATCCTCCATCTCCTCTGTACCTGTCCTGCGCTGTCTTGAAAAGACACAACCATCTCGGTGGCTTCTTTTTTGACAATCTTGACGACCTAACACAACAAGATTAGGTTTTGAAATCTTCACTTCATTAAAAGCTCCCATTGGTTCCACGATTAGGAAGGAGAATTCCTCCTAGATCCTGAGATATTACTGTAAGTCTAAGTGAGTCGGCTATGTCGACAGCCTCTCCAACCTAACCTACGGTGAAACTTCTCTGGGTTCCGGGGTCACAGTGACATAAAAGGAAATGAGTGTGCATATGAACTGGCCATGCAAAACTCATCTCTACACGGTTCACTAGCGTTAAGAGGCCACATTTCACTAGAAACGGTTAAAATTCCAATATATAGTACGTGAGGGTGCGCGGGATGCTCTTCACATAGGCCTCAGATGGGACGTTCCTTACTAGGGGAGAGTGAGAACAATTATGAAGGTGACACTAGTATACTAGTGAAGGTCAGGGTTTTACCGATTCCTTTGCTCATAAGATTCTTCAAGTCTGGTATTCACATGTACCCGTGGCGGTGGTTTAAGAAGTTTAAGAAGAAGATATTCTTCCATTCCACCTTTTCATACCAAAGGCCAACCTATATTGGAGAAGGCTATCAAGGAAGATATGACCCGGCTGAGACAAAACCAAAACGTTCCTAAAAAGAACCCGGACAAATATTGCCGGAGTAGCGGAGGTAACCACGGAGTATTTGGAGACTATGCGGCCTACCTAGCTAACAACCCTTACTGGCTTAGCTTAATTTGCTGTCTAGCATTACACCTAGAAAATTGACTTTATTAGCAAAACTCAGGCTGTAGGGGATAAATCGGGAGCAACATCAGTCGCTCCTCAGGCTCCTGCATGACTTAGGTACCTGAGGTAACCTTAAATTTACTCTATACCGTCCGAACAAGAAAATTTCTAAATGTGCTGTGAAAATGATAGTCCACGTTTCAACAATTGCCAATCGCATTCTTATGGCACCATCCGATCCGTCTTAGCAAACTACCTAACTGCCTTTCGACTGATTAGGTCATAACATGATGCTCTGGATGGCCATTAACTCGTAGGTTAAATTCGTTCTAGTACCCAAGTAATTTATTTTTTACATCATGAAGGCGTCAGTACCTGCGTTTCATGTTTACAGTTCACTTCCGTATATAGGCGTAAAACACACACTTAGAAGGACCATCTGCATAACCTAACGACCACTACATAAAATCAATATATGTGGATTGTGGATACATATGCAGGTCCAAATTGGGTCATAAAGCACCGACTACATTAGCTCGTTATCCATCAAATAACAACATAAGCTTTTGCCGCAAGTACACATGTACAATTGTGAAGCCTCCCCCCCACCGTCGCCCCGTGCACAACATTGCAAAATGCAAATCACACAAAATGTACATCCACTGGATGTAGTGGATTTTAAGAGGTGGCAATAAAATACTTGAGTTTATTACAGGAGTAGACCTGGTGGTTAGACTCCGCCAGTGCATGCAATTACGATTCCAATGACCCTTCGGGCTCGTGGCTGGGATTCTCACTCCCACTTTAGGGAGACCAAATGAATATGACCCATTTCTCGTTTGCAGAATTTGTACACCGGAAGCAAGAGAGAAACATACCACTACATGACTGTCGCTGCCACCGCCGCATCGCTTAGAGAGCCGACATACGACCATACAAACGACCCATTGTATCGTCATTAAAAAAATTCCATGTAGCCGAGCATGAGGAAAAAAGTTATGCAGAAAGCTGGTGCAAAAAATCATCCCTAACCAGCACTTGTGTCAAGTCTTTGTCCGACCACCAGAACATACGTTCACAGCCATTTGCATTTTGTACTGCGGATTTGCCCTAAAACCCAATCTGCAACTGACCGTAAGCCGGTTTCCGGCTCTGCACTTTGACCGATAAATTACAAAATGGGAAATTGTTCCATCGACCGTCCTCCGCCCCGGAGCGGCACACTGTGTAGTTAGGTCAGACACTCGTGGATGGAGCTTAGTCCTAGAGAAGGAAGCGATAACAAATTTAATGAAATGTGCAATGTGACCAGAGGTTTGCAAACCAATTCAATTCGATTTTAAATTGAAGAACTAAAATTGAAATTAATTTCGAACTGGATCCAGGACCAGGATGTCGACAGCCGCAACAGACATTAATTTCTCCCGCCTCCTGTTTCGGGAACCAATTTCGAATGGTTGCTGGTTGAATCGATTCAGATTTGTGCAATCTATGCACACACATGCAGAGAACTGTCGATTGGGATTTTGGATTTTAGACTAAGGGTAGTTGCAGAGTGCAATTATGGATGAGCGGTGGTGGGTTTTGATTAGACAGATCCCACATGTAGTCACCAGAAGATCATTAATTGGATCTGAAAATGAATTTGATAGTTTTGAATCGAAGAGGACTTATCTTTGCAGTAAACAAAAAGGACCTTGTTACCTTTACGCTGTGGTGAGCTTGTAATGATTCAACGTACTGCGACAAAGTTTTTTTAAAGGTATTTCTGTACGAACAAGGCTTTTGTTGACATGATGCCATACATAGCGCAAGATACAAGTCGTTGGTTAAAACCGAAAGGTGTATCTATTCGGACGACACTATAACCAGCTATAAATTTAAGGTAGTTGAGGACTTTGCCTACCTAAGCTGCGCTATAAATTCAGACAACGACACCAGCCTTGAGATCAAACAAAGAATAACTTCTTGACAATCGCTGTTTCTTTGGGCTAAGAAGGCAATTGAGTAGCAAAGCCTCTCCCGAACGACTAAAGTGACCCTGTATGAGACCTAAGTCCTGCTCTATGGCGCAGAGGCATGGACTCGGTCAAAAGCGGAAGAAGTTGCTCTTGTCCATTTCGAGAGGAATATCCTTCAGATGATTTTTGGTCCCGCCTGCATCAAGGATAAACGGAGAAGGAGATACAACATCGACTTAGTGAGAAGAGTGAAGCTCCAACGACTGAGGTGGCTGGTCATAAAGAGCAGATGGACACCAATGCTCCGGCCCGGAAAATCTTCGAATCCACACCCGGCGCACTAGAGGAAGATCGCGACTCAGGTGGCGCACGCAAGTGGAAGGGGATCTTAACCAACTTGGCGTGTGAAACTGGAGGCAGCTGGCTACAGATCGAGCTGACTGGAGACGCTTGTTGGTTTAGGCCCAGGTCCACTCCGGACTAATCAAGGCTCAATATGCTCCTATACATCCTCTTTCTTGACCACATGGTATGACATCATGTAATTCTACGGTTGCAGATCGTTACTTGGTATTGGTGGGCCTTTTGATGCCAAAGCTTCCCAATGAAACAGAGTGCAGGAAGGATAAAGAGACGAAAGAGCTCAATTCAGCCATCTTCACAAAAAACTGTTAAAGGATGAGCCCTAGAGTCAATGCAGGAATGCTCTCAGAAGCTAGATATTTATTTAGCTTCACCACTTCTTTAAAGTTAGTTAAACCCTCTACACGGATCTAACTAACTAAACTAAGTTTCCTGACATTCGTGCTTGAGTGAGAAGCTGAGTTGAGATTGAAAAATTCTCTTTGCTGGTGCATAGTCTTCCATAAATTTGATTTTAAAGTGCTTTCCTCTCAAGTTATTCGGTGTTGCTTGCAAAGCAATTCCATTAATTTTTTGATATTTGGCATGCATTTACCCAGAATGGAGATAATTAGGTCTGACGCATTATCCGCAATAAAGTTCCTTTTGCTGTAGAGGCTTTGAGGACTTTATTGACAAAAAAGAGTCATAGAGGGAGGGAAAGAGTTTAAAAACTTTACCGACATGGAAGGGCGGATAGTACTCGTACGCCTTCTTAATGAGTTGTTCCCCTATTGGGTATTTTTCGGCCATCACCTCTTCTTGGGTTTCAATTCCCTTCCTTCCACGTCTTGTTTAACCTACATATGTGCTGTCTAACTTGCTGTCGTTGAATAGACTATGTTTGATTCTAAAGTCTTTGCAGCAAGCCCTACTTTCCTCTGTATTCCATCTGAACCAATCCGTTGATTAAAAGCCCTGAGTCACATGCCTGCCATTGCCAATGAACAAAGGCGGCCAATGCTATTTTCTGTCATTCCAAGGTTCAATGCAAGAATGAGCGATTGCGAAAATTGAGCTAGAGGATTTCTAGCAACTGATCTCTGTGACTTCATCTATTTCCCTTGCTCCCTTTTTAAACGCCAGCATTATTGCTTCGACATAATTTATTGCGTTTGAAGCAAATTTGTTTAATAAAACCACAAACATGCCTCTGCTTAACCATTAGTCACCCTTGTCCCCGTTCCTTTAAACCACTAAATTACCACTTTTTCAAAAATCCATCACACTTTTCCATTCAAGGTGTCAACCTCTAAAGCACCCCTGACCACTGACAATTGCACTGACCATGACAAAGCCTTAGATCCGGATTTGATATCGTAATCATCAACCACCCATCTATTACCAGCAGATGTCCTTCTGCCGACCCACGCACGCACCACAATCAACATTCGTTTGACCGTTTAGTTCTGTCGATAAGGGACACTTAGCTACCCTATGACCTAATGAACTCACATGTGCAGTGCACCCTAGGAATAATGAAAATACCTCTCTGACAGATGGCCGTATGCACAGCAGAGAGCAACGACATTCACATTCGCATCGTTGAATAAGTTCACTTCCACAATGTCGCTATCAACAATGCATCCTTCGTCCTCCTCCGCCATGTGATGTTGATGACTTCATTTGTATTTGAGGACTCTTCCCTTCAATTGCTGCTGCATTCTACAACAATTGTTACAAATAATTGTGCAGAGAGGATAATTCAAATGTTTTTCATTCTATTTCAAAGGACAAAAATGTCCTCGACAACAACGAAGAAAAAAAAGGATATGATTTCAGCGGATGCAAGGATTTGTGCAATTGAATTGTTTCTTTTTCTATATGTAAAGGAAGTGGCTCTTTATCTTCCCTTTGTGTGTGGGATCCTTCAACTTTTAACATTTTCAGAGTCCTTGGCGGTTTTAAATGATCGGCTTTCGGTTGAATGGGAAACGGAATGATGCCTCTTAACTTGACTAGACAGCTCCTTAAGGGTTTTTTCTCTCAAATAGCTTTTTTACTTATGAAGAATCCTTTGTTTGTTTTCCAGCTTTTGCAAGCCCAGTACCACTAGGGACTGATGACTCTCTAGATGGCATTCAAAACGACGATGACTACGAATACTCAGACGATGAGAGTATGCCCAGTAGTCATACCAAATCGACAATGGCCAGCCCAACAGCAGGACTAATTCCATTCTTTCCAAAAGACGACCTAACTGTGTCAACTATTGTGGGCAAGAATGCCACATTGGAGTGTGCAGCCAAAAATTTAACAGGTAAGCAAGTTCCCAGTCACATTGAACCTTGACTATAATCCTTGTTTTTGTCCATCACAGAAAACAATGTCATTCTATGGTACAAGGGTAACAACATACTGTCCACCGGAAAGGAAGTCTTGAATCCTGAATATGCTTTAGATCGTTCCACTTTCGCATTGACCATTGTAAACGCCTCTGAAGCCAGTCAAGGAGAATACTTTTGCGAAGTTCAACCACAAAAGGTTCGCTTGCACACAACACTGGTGGTCAGTGAGCACCCAATTGAGGCCATTGTTCCCGAGAGTTCGAAGTCATCACAGGAGTCGCTGTACTTCAAGTCGACAACGTCGCTACTCATGTCATCTGTGATTGGTATTTTCTTATTCTTAAGGATATAGGATGTGTACAGCGCTTAGAATACGCATTGTTAATTGTAATATTTTTTTTTTTTTCGAATAAAACTAATTTTAATTTATTTAATGTATTTGGTTCTTTGATTGAATTAAAAAATGCTTGATGGTTTCTAACTATCTTGAAGCCCTAAAATGGTATTGAGAGCGGCTATGAGTGTCCAAATTGGGAGTTTGGGGAGTTTGACCAGCCCCGATCGAAATTTGGCTGATCTTCATTGCAATGCGGAAACGAACCTTTAAGCTATTTGACTTTTTCTTATCACGGCCTTTTTTTACGACTCATCCAATTGTCCAAACGTATCTGTCAGAAACTTAAGAACAAGGTTTTACTCTATCGCCACTATGTTTTCAGTGGTCGGCAGAGATATTCAGTGCAATTCTTTGTCAGTGTAAAGCGACGGAATCCAATGGAGTCTCTCAACCGATCTCAAACTTTACATAGGACTACGTTAATGGTATCTCCAAAGCAAATCAAGCTATGCAGTGAAATTCATTAAACTAAGTTGGAAGGAAAGTAGATCGCCGTCGAACAACTTGGCGTCGAATAGTCGGTTAAGTGTCTTGGCAAAAGCAGAAGTCGGTCTCGATATATTTCAGAGCCTGCATGCTAGGCACCTATTTTGAGTAGACGCCTTAAGACTCAAAAGGGGACAAAGGACATGAGATTTTTAAGCTTTGACTTCTGGCCGCAGATTCCTCTTTAAATACATATGTAGGTCAAATGATAGAAGGTTGAGAATAGTCTCTAGTCGTGCTGACTTACAGCTTTAACATAATAGCTTCGTTCAATGAGGCTGTTCCGAACAGTTCGGCACAGAAAACTTCAAGAATTTGTGTTCAATGAGAGAATTTTCTGTCCGAAACTGTTCTGCTTTGTGTCAATGAGGTTGTTCTGAACAGTTTGGAGCAGGAAATCCTGCACCTACTCTTGAGGTAGAACAGAATTGTAAAAAATGTCAAAGTCAGCTGTGGCTGTCAATTTTGTATGTTCTCAGCATTTTATTTGTTCAAATGACATTTTGATCTGACATTTTTCACAAATCTGTTCCGTTCTGTTCTAGTTTATTCTCATTGAATAAAGCTAATATAACCTGACAGAGCCCGTACACGCAAGACAACCTTCATATGTATTAGATGCATGCAAAGTTCTTTACAGTCGAAGCTAATCGTAAACCCCTGTTTTGTTTCCTTAGAATCAGTAAGTAATATTATTTGTGCTTACTGTGAAGCCTTGAAAAACACCTAATTAAAGACTGACTTAGCTTTAATGCCAAGTTCGGCCACTGAAAGAATTTGCCAGGTCCGATCAATTGCTGTAGACCAATTCCGAGGTTTCCCAAAGTATGTAGTTATCGAAGACCATTGATTTTTGTCCTAACAAAAAACGACGACGAATATATCCTGAAAGACAAAAATGTCTATATACCCCGATGACATACACATTATTTTTTAAGAACCTGCCCTTATGGCTAACGACCTACATATCAAAATCTATTAAGTATCCGGTCTACATAGTCCAATAGGTCTACTACCTTCCTCACGAAGGTGAGTATTTCATTAGTAGCCGATGTTCTAAACTCTGCTAACGAACAGAATTCCCTATGAATGATTAATCTACGTAGCCAGTATAGTGCCGGACATTCACAGAGAACGTACTCAGAGGCTTCTTCCGACACTCCGTATCTGAACAAAGGTTTAGTTCATTGAGATGATAGCTTAAACCGCAATGGCCCGCAGAGAGGCCCAATAGCTTCCTCATAATGTTCCTGTCAAAGTTAAAGAATTTCCTTGTAGGAAAAAGGCTTGATAAGTCTCTTGAATTGCCTAAGTCCGGGAACATTTTCCTAAATGATTAGATGAAGTTGGTCCAAACCAAACATCCTGGATCTGATACGGGTTCTCCATTAGACCAGTCGACACGGCCTAATATTTTAACCTCAACTAGCTTTCCGAAACTGTACTGCCTGGCCATAACGTCCGGAATTGTACAGGACATGTCCGTATCTGATTTATACTTGTGTTCTAGCTGCAGCTTTACAGCACAACGGGCAGCGGTCTTTCTAGTGAAGTTATGTAGGCGTGCGAGCCCGATGACAGCCTCTATGGCTGAAGTGGGGTAAGTGCGCATAGCACCTGTAATACCGAGACATTGCTGTCGTTAGTACTTTTGGCGTCGAAACTATGGCCGCGTACGAAGAGGAGAGAGAACTCCTCCTTGGACCACTTGTGGTCATACTTTTACTGCGGGTACAGACACTGACACTCCTCCTGAAGAAGAAGTTGTTATATGACTTGCCAACATGTCCCTTATCCATTGACTGGCCGAGTCTTCGATTTCTCTACTACTGATTGCCCTTGCTATCGAGTTGTAGCCGGTATTATCAAAATATGTCTCGGAAGGCACTATTTTTTTGGAGAGCAGCAGTGCAGCAGTGCACCTTTTCTATCTTTTTGACTAGATGATGAAGGGCACCCTTTGTGGATTTGCCTTTCCTGTACGCATATTGACTCGAGGGCAGAGGGGTAGACATCTCTAGCCGGCCTCTGATATAGACATCTATCAGTCTTTCCATAGTTTTCAACATAAAAGATATATCAACGACCAATAAGATGACCCTCTGTTGGTTACCAGACCACAAAGAAATATTAAGAAATGAGACAGCGGATGAATTTGCTAGAAGGGTGCAGAACAAGACCTTGCATATACCCTGGCGGTTGCAAGTGTTTAAGTTTTAAGTAGCGGCAGAAATCCGGGCGGGACGGCTTACGTAACATACTATCTACTGAACAAATTTCCCGCACTAGTTACCAGCAAACTGGGTATTTTTGATAATGGGCTGGATGACTCTCATATTGCTCATTGCAGAAAAATCCTTAGATTTTTATCTCCCTTTCTGGATGGTATTAGCCAACCTCATCCCTTGGTCAGGATTTCTTGAGCTAACTTTGCATGAGCACAATGGAGCTATCTGAGATCTAAGTAAGTCTAAGGGCACCCGAAAAACTAAGCACTGCTATAAATAAAAAACAACAAAAAAATAAACGAATAGCTGGCGCAGCAGCTCCAGCTCGCAACCATTCATGCTCTGCGTCTTACATTTTTCGCACGAATAGAAGGGACCTACAATTTATTGCCGACTCGCACTAACCACTGAGCCACGGCGACTACTAAATAAGTAAATACCTCCCATTTCAAAGGATCTTTTAAATCGAACTGCTACCCAATGGGCAGGGTTCTTCTTTCATTATCATTTAAGCTCATCTCCATTTAAGGATGCGTCGCTGAATTAACCCCTTTTGTAGTATGATATTGCTCCATACATGGTAATCCCGACAAATGATCGATTTGCGTTATTTATCAAACACACCCTTCCTTGCCCGCGTTGTATGCAAATGAAATTAAATGACTTTACCACTTTTCTAACGCGCTTTGTGGCCTAATTAAGAATTCCAACCACGCAGCGCATATAATAATATTATTTTCAATTACCGAACAAATATTTTCCCTATGAGGCAGTCGCTGCAAATGGCCGCAGGGCTTTTTGTGTAAAGGTAAAGGTATAGAACGTCTCGATGCATAGTTCAGCCCAAAAAATGAATTTCGAAGGCACAGGGCTGTTATCGTCATCTGTGGTCTAAATTTAATTTGTACACACGCGTTGCTGCGGTGCGGTGAAAGTGAATTTCCGGCGTTAAGCTGAAAGGAAACAGGCACGACATCTACTCAATTAGGTTACGTTCTGTTCTCACTTTTTCCCCCGATGACACGTTGCAACGACGAAGTTATTTGATTATACGCCGATATGACATTTATAGCGGTTGGATGCACCTGCTTTGTTTTATTATTCGCATTTACTGCCTTAGAGGAACGTGAGTTGAATGCAGTTGTAATTATTATTATTTTTATTCTTTTGTGCTGAAATCAGTTGTTGAATCAAATTTAGTTTACGTGGCGTTTAGAACGCAATAATAAGAATGATTCTCTTGGATATATTGAATATTGAAAGCCGTATCTACATATGTGGCTTTCAATTGCAGCTAGGGAACACCTATGAAAGCAAAGTGTAAATTGTCATATTGCCAGGGTGGTGATTGTTAAAGTTGGCTAATTTGGTTGGAACATCAAACAGGAACTGCATATTGGCGGTTAGAAGGCGATGTAATACTGAAACTGCGCTTGAGTAGTTGAAAAGCTTCTGGAAACACCTGTCAGTCACCATTCAAGTTACGTTTTTGTTAAGCTAGGGTCTATTCGAAGTTGGTAAGAGAATTCAAAGAAAAACTCAACACCCTGGCAACCTCTGCTCAGGTCAACCTGATCTGGGTATCAGGTCACTGCAACATACCTGGGATTAAAGCTGCGATATAACTTGCTATAAAGAGGGCAGAAAATCGGGACATCATCACAACAATAACCGTGGGGGTGGTTCTAAAGGTTATTAAAACCGCTTTTAGGGGCCCGTTTGCTATACGCCCCGATATTTCATAAAAGGACTTCCAAACCTGCATAGCGGCCAAATCAATGATAGAGCGCCCCTGCTTAATCTTGGCTCTGTACACTGGACACATCAACCTGAATAAACATGCTCACAGACTGGAACTGGTGCAATCAGGTACCTGCCCGGGATGTAGGGAGGAGGAGGAGAGCTTCGAACACTTTCTTTGCGATTACCCTGCCAAAGTGGCGCTAAGACCTAAAAACCTAGAAAGACATGTTCTAGCCGGCTAAGCTCTCTCAGGCAAATTAATTTCGAGAAAGTCCCGCAGTTCGGTGGACATGCAGGACGTTTCTCGGATCTGTAAACCGCATCTGACTCCCTATCCGCTAAACTTTAACCCTTCACTAACACCCCCCTTACTCCACTTCTTCTCCAACAGATGCTACAGAGGAGAACACAACAGGCCCAAACGGTGGCCTACGTGACGAGGTTCTTGCGAAGCTCACCTTCCTAAACTAACCAACCGCAAAACTTTTCAAAATGGTTTCGACATCAAACTGACAATAACTCTTTTCAGTCGCATTATTGGGTTAAGAATGGAACTTTCTATCAACGAAGTGCTGTAGTTGGATGACTAAGTTGGACTAAGTTGGATGATCTCTGAGTGGAAATGGTTCAACTCTTCGGGTTAATATCGTTACGGTTCCCCATCTCGATGTACTCTATTTTACATACTCTGGTTTCTGGTGCTGGTAAACCGGCTCTTCATCGTGGTATCACAAGCTAATCTGGTCTAAGTGTGTCCCTACCTAAGCGTTGCCAGCCACCTAACCTAACCTAAATTGGATGAAAGTGCAAAAGCAATTGAATGTAGGTACACAGACTTACTTACTTAAGGTGGCGCTACAGTCCGGAGTGGACCTGGGCCTCAACCAACAAGCTTCTCCAGCCAGCTCGATCTTTAGCCAGTTGCCTCCAGTTTCGCACGTCAAATTGTTTAAGGTCCCATTCCACTTCCGTGCGTCATGTAAGTCGCAGTCTTCCTCACTCTTCTCGCTAAGTCGATGTCGCTGTACAGGCTGTACAGTCCGTTGTTGTATCTCCTCCTCCATTCACCCTTTTTGCAGACGTGACCAAAAATCACCTGAAGGATATTCCTCTCGAAATAGCCAAAAGCAACTTCATCCGCTTTTGACAGAGTTCATGCCTCTGCACCATAGAGCAGGACTGGGATGATTAAAGATTTATACAGGGTCACTTTAGTCGTCCGAGAGAGTTTTGTTACTCAATTGCCGTCTTAACCCAAAGAAACAGCGATTGGCGAGAAGTTATTCTTCGTTTGACCTCAGTGTTGGTGTCGTTGTCTGAGTTTATAGCGGAGCCTAGGTAGACAAAGTCCTTAACTACCTCAAAGTTATAACTGTCTATTGTGACTATTCCAGACTTCGGTGTTGAGTGCCCTTTTTTGCTGACAGCATATACTTCGTCGTGCCCTCATTGACCGCTAAACCCATCTTCGCCGCTTCCGTCTCAATAATCACGAACGCGTCAGTGACATCACACTAGTTCTTTCGATTACGTCAATATAGTCTGCGTATTCGAGTAATTGGACGGAATTTTGAAAGATTGTGCCTCTGGTGTTGGCGCGTGAGTTTTGCACAACTCTTTCAAGAACGATGTTGAAGAAGTCGCATGACAGCGCGTCGCATTGTCTAAAACCTTTTTTGACATCAAAGGTCTCGGTGAGGTTTTGACCGACCTTGATGGAGGAGCGTGCATTCTCCATCGTGATCGTGCACAAACCGACGAGTTTGGCAGGGATGCCAAAATCAGACATGTGTCTGTATAGCTCGTCTCTACAGATGCTGTCATACACGGCCTTAAAATCGATGAAAAGGAGATGCGTATCGATTTGAAGTTTCTGCATTTGCCCCAAGATTTGCCGCAGTGTGAATATTTAGTCGATGGTGGCTTCCTGGCCTGAGGGCGCACACATATGGACCGATCAGGTTGTTGACGAATGGCTTCAGGCGCTCACACAACACGGCAAATAAGGTCTTGTACGCGAGGTTAGAGGGTCTCGTTTCTTGAAGATCGGACCATTCATCGGGCATACACATATCGAGTATGTATACCTACATACCTTATCCCATAATTGCGAAATAAATCGAAGGACCATTCCTTCCATTTACTACAAAGTGAACAATTCAAGAAACCATACAATTTCTACAATTGTCCCTAATATGTTTCTCACATTACTGTGTCGCTTTTTAAGAACCGCTACCGTTTACCTCTCCTTCTCCATATAGCGCAGTGGCACATTCTCGAATTTGAGAATCAATAAATCAATATTATACAGAAAAAACGTCACGTAAAAATATTTCATACCTTCGATATTTTATTGCCTAATTGATATGCCATTGATATCCTAGACGCTCCACACCAGGGAATAACTCTTAAAAAAACAAACAAGACCTTTTGGGTCGTCTATCGAGTAAACACAACATTCTCACCCGGATTCGTGGTGAAATTTTAATCCGCATGAATGTACATATCACCATATCACATTCCCATAATTTTCAGTAAATTCGAAGAAGACAAAGGATCCTTTTTTTTCAATGCAATTCTCGTGAGATTCGTTTTGAGAAGACAACAAGACTTTGCGTTTGAATAGAAATTTTTTTTGAAATTCGCAACGCGGCCTGATTAAGGGTGCAGACACACCAAATGGGTACCAGGCGTGCAATCTACACAGTTATAATTTGTTGCATCCCTTCCTTGGTGGGTTACAGTGTTTTTATAAATAAATCAATCCTAATTAACCGATATGGGGTATAAGGATGCTGTGAAAGCTGCCAAATTGCTTTCCTCTTGGTTGAGTTTTGGGAAAAGGTAGTGGTGAAGAGATGTATAGTTTTCTTTCAACCTTTTCGTGGTGTTATTTTAGAAATCCTTCCAAAATTGGAAGCAGAATAAATGGAAGGTAAAAATATGGGTTAGGGGTAATCAAAACACTGCATTCAATAGACAAGTACCATTAAGAAATAAGACCTTCAGACCTTGTGACCAAACCTGGCTTACACATCAAATCCGCGGAGTAATGCAACAACGTACCGGTTGCTTCGTAACAAAATTGTGATGGAGATTCGCAGAGCTAAATCGCAAATCTTTTGCGATCGACTAAACCCTTCTTTAGATGGACGGCAGTTGTGGAATAATTTTTGGGACAGGTATATCGCGACATCGCCTGAAACGTGCTCAATCAACACTTTGCGACCATGCCGAGAACTAGACTCATGCACCATACTTTGCCCGTGTACCATACTTTGTCGTCCTTTGGATCTATACGGCTATGATAAGACCGTTTCTAGCTTATGCGTCGGTTGTTTGGTGGAGGGGGCTTTCGTGTAAATATGTGACTGCCTACTGCACTGAACTTCAAAGAACGGCTTGTCTCGGCTGCACGGGAGCTTTTTCGAATACGCTGGGCCCTGCTCTAAACGCTCTGCTTGACCTACCTCTTCTTGATAATTATATCATGGGCTGTACTATCAAAGCAATCTATCTTCTTAGAGGGGGCGGCTTTTGGTATGATCCGCACTGGAGTGTTGATGACTTATCCTATGATGCTAGTTCCATGGTTATGCCGTCATCAGAACTTTCGTTGCTGTAAAAACTTAAGATAATATCAGACTTCACTACTTGTTGGACAAGCATGCCTCTGTTTATCAAGCAGAGACCTTTGCTATCCTAATGGCCACGGACTATATTGTTAATAATAGGTAGAAGGGTCGGAGCATCTGCGTCTGTCGCGATAGCCAGCCTGCTCCGAAGGCCTTGCTCGACTCTTTAACCTTTTTCAGGATCTGAACCTGTGTTGGGTCTGCCCGCATCCTCGGTCAGGACCGCCATTGACGATTGGGTTTCCTAGGAACACCACTGCGTGTGGCACGGCTCTCCAGGATGCAGGCAGTCTAAACGAATGCTCCCGAACGTCTGTAAGAAATCAGCGGCATTCTTGCTTTCACTCAGCAGAAGAGACTGTAGACCAGGTTTTGGCGTTCTTACGGGACACTTCGCTTTTCCCAAGCAGGTTAGCGTGTTAGGTTTAAGTGACACCTGTCTGCGACGCCTGTGGAGAAAAAAAATTCTTGGTCGTGCACTGAGATACGGGGTTTGAACTCTTCCCAGTCGTCACTCGGACTACTGAGTCGTTTTGTTTGAAGCAGTATTTTGGAAGAATATTGTCCAATGGCATGCTGAACTCAGTGCTTTGAATTAGGGAGGTAAACATCTTGAGGCAGCCTGTATAGGATTCTTAGGATCAATGAGAACACCAACAGCGGCAATAGAAACCATGCTAAGTTTCGTTCCGCTGGATCTGTACTGCAGCAACACGGTAGCTAAAACTGCCTTGAGACTAAGAGAGGGCCGACAGTGAACACCAGCTCCCTACGGTCATGCCTCAGAAATGTCTTGATGGGAGAATGCCGACAGACCGACAGAAACAGATCACATGATCTAGCAGTTGACAGGAGATTTAATATCAGAATTCTTGAAAAAGATGACTGTAGGAACCACAAAGTTAACAATAAACAGGAAATGGCTTTCTACACTGATGGTTCTAAGATGGATGTTGGTACAGGTTCCGGAGTCTACTGCAAGCCCCTAGAAATAAACCAGTCCTTTAAAACATACGACGACTGCAGTGTCTTTCAAGTCGAAATCACAGCCATTATTGAGGTCTCAAAAACCGCCTTAACTAGGTCAAGGCTTGTAAAAATCCGTAAAGAGCATTTAGCCAATACGGTGACCCTATGTTTAGTACCAGGGCATATGGATATCCCAGGTTATGAAAGAGCTGATGAATTGGCACGAAGGGGGTCATCGCTTCATGTCGCACAGGCTCTCCCCTTTCCCAGAATTCCAATAAGCTTGTTGAAAATGTATATCGATGACGAGGCCATAAGTCGAGCCAATACACGGTGGATCCAGCTAGACACATGTGCAACGGCTAGAAACTTATGGACGAGTTTTAATAAGAAGAGATCTCTGTCTTTGGTCAAACCAAGTCGTCGTGAGCCGAGGATAGTCTCCGGCATCATTACTGGACACTGTGCAATTGGTTTTCATGCGGAGCTCCTCGGTATACATCACAACGACTATTGCAGAAGCTGAAGGGGTTAGGAGGAGATCGAATCTGTCCGACATCTGGAAGCTGAGCCCGACTTAGCCAGTTCATCCGCGTATAAGTTGCCTACAATGCCCTCTAGGCCAGGCACCTAACCGAATTTGACCTTATTGTGCCTGGCAAGACTTGTAAGGTATCATAGCCCTACTTGACCGACCTAGATTTCACGAATTGAGATGTCAGTTCTTTAAGCGCTGCCTGAATATCTGAGTAAGTACGGATATTGTATGTATTTTGGAATCCATAATACCTTTATCAAGGTTTATCCTAGCCTAGATCTCTATAGTATGGATTTGTATCTTGGAACACGCTGTGATACATCCAGTTTGGTACCGAGAATTTAGTGTTGGGTCCAAAGACACGAGCACCTACTCCAGATTCCATTTTGAATCCATCGGAGGTCTACTTAGGGTTCTACATTAAGCCAATCGACACGGTCTAGTATTTCTGCCTCAAATAACCTTCCAAAATAGTACTCCTTAAGGTCTAGGATAGTGCAGAGCATATCCGTTGAAATTAAGACAAGTAATTGCAGTTGCCCCACAAGATTATGTGATTTATACTTGTGTTCTAGCTGCTGTTTTGTAGCCCACCGCAGACCTTCTCACCAGCTTTTTATATATATTTTCTCTGTCAAATCCTAGAATTTTAAGTGGCACAATCAGCAGCAGTTGCCTTTAATGTCCCTCTTTGTCGTTGCCTTCTCAGTGTTAGAACAGCTTGAAAAGGATGCCGGCAGTTTGGTACTTGCAACTTTCTCTGTATGGTTGCTTCGACTTTCGGCACCATGTACCTACATACGTTTAATCCTTCATTACTCTAGCCTGACTTCGGCCCGCATCCGTAAGGGTAGGGTGGTCAATGTTGCACATCAGGTCTTGCGAAGCTACCAACAACATTTTCTGGTCTACATTTATGCATATCACTGACTGAAGTCCATGTCGTCATCACCATGCAACATTAGCTTACCACACTTCCTTATTGTATCTAACATACGACAGCTCCTCATCAGTGAGAAATGTTCCATACATTGAATGATTCAGAGAAACTTGTCAGTAGGTACATTTACAAGTCTCTATTCAGTTTTTTTTTAAAGAAGCGCACTTAAGTTATTTTCTTTATTTCTTATCTCCGACATGCGAATACTTGTGTATCGCGTTTTCATCCGAAGTCTGTTCGATGCATAAATAAACACAAATAAATGTCAAACACTCACTTTTACGTGAATCTGACTCATCCGGAGCCATGCAACCACCACTCAATGATAGATCACGTTCGTCGGGGTAATTCTGCCGTATTTACTGTCGCGCTGGACTGGATTCGATTCAAGTTGTGCAAATATTAAGTTCCTGACATTTGTATCAACACTCTCTCTCATCCAGAATTATTGTGCCAGCTCTTGGACTGAATTCAATTGTGCAAACAATTGCGCAAGCACCAAGCGCAAACAACCATTAGTCAGCGCACAGCGAACTTGGTGCGTGTTTCGCACATCCAAATTGGAATCCATGGCTGGGCCCGCCAAAAACTATTTGCCAGCCCATTTACAATTTCAAAGAACACTTCATTACCCAAAATTAATTAATAAATTGACGCCGCTTTAGGTTTCTCCAATTTGCCTACCGCCACCGAATTGGATGTGCGCGTACATGGCACATGTTTAGGGTGCTCCATCGAGCAACTGGGCTTACATGGACGGCATGGAGTAGGATGTGCCGATTCGATGTAATGAATTGAAGATGGAATGTCTGACATCATCGTTTTGGTTGAGTGTCTTCCGCAACACAAACTTGTTCCCGGGCGGTTGCTTTGTAAGGAGCGTGACACAGCTAAGTGAATGGCGTATGTTGCTTCTGGAAAACATATTTTCTCTCCATCAAAGGAGCTACGGTGTGTGCTCTTATGATTAACCACGTTGACCTTGACAAATGCATTGACAAGCAGACTCATCATTCTCTCGAAGCCTCTCTCCAGAAATTCGTAAAGTTCTTACGAATTGGCACGTCAGACCTTGAAACCACATCAAACCCACATAAATCAGTCATCCTTCTGTGGTTTATCCGCAATCACCGGCCCGCGGTGCCGGTAGCATCTGTGACTCATCAAGTCACACTTCGCGGCGCACCGAAGTGTTGGCCTACGTGGTTCTACGGATATGTCATCACCGAACCCACTCATGTAATTAAAGGCTGCGTTTACGAGCCCATTGTTGGCACCCTGCAACGCGCACCACACAATGCACTTGGGATTGCTGGTTTTATTTTGACACTGGCGCAACACCGGAGCAACATCGGATGACAGTTGTCACCGGTCGAGGGAGCACTTTTATGGCGAGGATGAGTTGTGAGCTGAATTCGTAATTTCTAGCCGCGATGAATCGATTGAATTGATTCAGATATGTCTTTTGAAAGCTGTTCTCGAACACAAAGTCGCAGAGACAGAGGCTTCTTATAAGTGCACCGTTAAGAGGTAACTGAGCCAACAGTTAGCCGAAAACAAAACAACATTCCTAGGCTTGGTAAGGAATGTTGTGATGATTTCGAGTCACTCAAAATGGACGCTCATGTCTGTTGCGAATTTAGAGAAAAGTTAGCACGAGCTAATTACTTGGCACTGTTAGATTAATGACGCGCGTATTTGGTGTTGCAGAGAGACCGCGAAAAATTATACAAAAGAATCAGCAGACAGAACCCCTTTCAAGTTCGTGACCAGGATGTTTGTTCGAAAGGTTGTCGTGGGTGGTCTCGGAACGCATATGCGCTCAACCTTTATTTCCTTCCCTGCACACGAAATTTAAGACTTCTGTCACAGGAAACACATCGCCAAAGCAGCTTTTGGGAACAAAATAATCCATCTATCTCTGTAGACACATGGCAACACTTTCAAGGGTCGTGGAGCATAGGCATAGATACAGAGATCTTATTTAATCACAGTAAAAATTGTAAGCCCTTCGCTTACCCAACTTTAGTGATGCAGTATTCGCATTTATTGAGTTATTGAATTTAATGGCACGAAGCACACATGGATATAATCGATGCATAACCCCTTTAATGACTTATGAACTCCGAATATACGAAAGGTGATGAAGGCTGCCCAGACGCTATACTAGAGCAATCAGACGCAACTGGCCCATTGTACTACCAGAATGCAGGACCCAGTTTATATCAATTTTACTGGTACAAGGAGCTTACAGTATTAGCACGGAAAACTGCCACCTGGTCCGCGCAAAGGCATGAAAATCGCAAGGGAAATTATCCCAAGTATCTTCGCAGTCTTCACAGGCGTTGCAGACAGTAGTGTCACTTAAGCCTGGTTGGCAAAGCGAAGTGTCGCGTTAGAACGTTAATAAGTTGTCTACAGTCTCTTCCGCTGAGTGACAGCAAGAATGACGCTGATTTCTTGCAGACGTTCGGGAGCATTCGTCCGACCGAGTTCAGAGAGTTCTTGCATTCTCGAACCATGTTAGACCTGGTTAAGGGGTTGGCCAAGGCTTTAAGCGCAGCCTGGCTATCGCTACAGACGCAGATGCTCCGACTTTTCCACATAATTCTTAACAATATAGTCTGTGGCCATTAGGATAGCAAAGGTCTCTGCTTGAAAAACCGAGGCATGCTTGCCCAACGATTAGTGAAGTCTGGTGTTATCGACCTTCACGAAGACACCAGCACCAGACCCATGACTGGTTTTGGAGCCATCCGTGACCATTCGACTACAGCCCCGTCCAGGCTTAGATTCTGGCCGAAGCCAGTCCTAAATGCAAGGAAAGTCGACTTTAAATTTTCACTGCAACTGAAGTTCTGATGACGGAATATCCATTGAACTAGCGTCATAGGATAAGTGACACGCAAGGACATTAAAACTCGAGTGTGGATATTACCAAAACCCGCCCCGTCTAAGACGATAGATTGCTTTGATAGTACAGTGGGCGCCGTGGCTCAGTGGTTAATGCGTTGGACTGCTGACCGAGCGGCGTGGGTTCAAGCCCCAGCCAGGAAAACACCGAACATTTTTCGCGACACCTCCTCTCGTCGGGGAATGACAATCCTCCGGGAGTATAATTTGTCATGAAAGAGCTTCTCACCTCGCCGTTCGGAGTCGGCAATAAATTGTAGGTCCCTTCCATTCATGCGAAAAATGTAACACGCACAGCATGAATGGTTGCGAGAAGCTAGGCCTTGGCTCATCCCGAGCTGTCGCGCCAGCTATTTATTTATTTTTAGTACAGCCCATGATACAAGTATCAAGGGGAGGTAGATCAAGCAGAGCGTCTATAGCAGAGCCAGGTGTACTCGGAAAAGCTCCCGTGTAGCCGAGACAAGTCGTTCTTTGAAGTCTATTCCAGTAGGCAGTCACATATTTACCTTCCACCAAAGAACCGACGCATAAGCGAGAAACGGTCTTTTCATAGCCGTATAGATCCAAAGGGCCTTTTTCAGTGATAAGCCCCATTTCTTGCCTAAAACACCCTTACACTGCCAGAAAACTGAGAGGCCCTTGGATGTGTTCGACTTGACATGTTTTGCCCAAAGAAGATTTTTTATCCAGGATCACTCCTAGATATCTGGCTTCATCGGAGATCTGGATAGTGAAGCCATTTAGCACTGGCTGAGTCAGACTGGTCACAACTCTCTTTCTCCTAAAGTGGACAACCTCAGTTTTAAGAGGTTTGACCGAAACGCCACTCCTAGTGCACCTTTCATCGATCATGTCTAACGCCGTCTGCGCGTCATCACAGAGAGTCTTGAGGCATAACCCGAAAGAAAGTATGGCAGCATCACACGCATATGCCTACGCGTAGAAGTAAGAAGAAATGAGAGTATGCAACAGAGAGTCTATCACTTGCACAATACTAGTGAAGAAAGAACGTCGCCTTGCGAACAGCCTCTGTTTATCCCTACCGTAACATAGCGCCCACAGTCCGCAGTTGCAACCAAAGTTCTGTTCATCAACATTGCTTGGATCCACAAAACCATGATTTCTTTCACCCTGTGTTGTCTACTAGAGTCACACATGTAGTCCAAGGTCGCATTATCGAAATCACCCTCTATGTCGATGAAGATGCTTTCCTATCAAGCGCGCATTCAATTCTAGCAACTAGATTTTGAAGCGCAGTCTCGCAGGGTTTTTCACGCTGGTATGCATGCTGCAACTGCGATAGAGGATGCTTTCTCAAGGCAAGCCTGCGTACTTGAAGCTCGGCTAGCCTCTCAATTTTTTTTTTCAACAGGATGGAAAACATGCTTATAGGTCTCAAACTCTTAGCGAGGGAGTATTCATCCTTACCAATTTTTGGTATGAAAGCCATTCTAACCGTTCATCGGGATGCAGGAATATACATATACAGAGTTGGGAGCAACTGGTTACTTTATCAGTGCCCGGCGATTTGAAACTGCCAAATAATGCCACGGCATATTTAATTGTCTCGTCCTCGTTATCACGGCCGATGCAGTATACCAGTTACGCCGAGCTTTCCGACAATTTCAGCCTGTGTAGGCACTTAGGCAGGCCAAGCTGCGACCTGGAAAATAAGTTTCCAGCAGAAGACTGAAAGTCTCCACTTTCGTCTCAGTAAAGAACACCACAAGATTTTCTAATCGACTCCGGACTGGTTTGTGTGCCTCTTTTGAGATCGATGAAGATACTAAAGCCCCATACATCGAATTGGGTAGCAGCGCCACACTCCGTCGAGGTTCGTATATTTTAACTTATTTCATGGAAACCAATCTCAAAGGGTATTACACAGGTTCAGAACCTACGTAACTTTCTTACCTTACTTAGATGGCGCTACAGTTCGGGCTGCTCACAGGAAGGGGTTCTCTTTCGTCTTCTATTGTCCATCGTTATTGGCCAGCTGCTAAACGACGAAAAGATGTCAGGGATCTGAGAGTAGTTTTAGACCAAAGACTCAACCGAAACTCGCATTTGAAGAGCGTCATCACTAAACCTATGAAAGCCATTTGGGAAAAAGTGGTGTAACCTGAGGACAAAATGTTACTCTGGACCTACTTAGTAATCGTGGACCCTTAATTACCCATGCACCACTTGTGTGGTGCCCCAAGGTTCAACTCAAAATGCTCTTCAGAAACCTTTCCTAGACCTTTTTCCTCTACGAAGATTCAATAATCGACTGCAGACTGCACCATATAGCTTCACCTAAGAACCTGACCTGGACATCTAAAGAGCTTTAAAAAAAAGCCCGTCCCTTTCGAATCCGGCTATTTTCATCACGGACTTGGGATAACTTCACTTCCCCGTTCATCCTAATTATCCTTAACCGCACGGTTCGGAATAATGATAGACCACTCACCAGTGATTCCTAGTCAGTGGAGTATACCAACCAACGAATCAAAAACCAAAAAACCCACCAGCCGCATCAAAATAGAACTAAACTCATTGGAGCTCCAAGAAAAGCTCTCCAAATCGAACCTAACATTAGGACTTCCTCGATCTAACAAGTTCATCAACTTCTTAAACAAAAGTGACGCTTAGCTAGACATTATTGACAACCATCCTAACAAGGAAAGTCCACCATCGACCAAATATTCACACTGCGACAGATCTTGAAAAAAATACTCAGAAACTTCAAATGAGGTCGCTCTTGGCTGTTTCGAGAGAAAAATTCTTCGGGTGATTTTCGGTCCCGTCTGCATAGACGGTGAATAGAGGAGGAAATACAACGTTCAACTGTATGGGCTGTACGGCGGCATCGATTTAGCCAGAAGAGTAAAGCTGCAACGACTGAGGATGGACACCAATGCTCCGACCCGGAAAATGTTCGAATCCACACCTGAGAAGCGGCGCAGTAGAGGAATACTGCGACTCAGATGGCGCCGGCTGGAGTTGAGGCTCAGGTCCACCCCGGACTGTAGCGCCACCTTAAGTAAGTATCCTAACAAGTTGGTCATTAGTTCGTCGGACATGTGCCGACTTTGCTTGAAAGATCAAAAAACTGCAGAACAAACATATTTCGTGCGACTGTCTCGCCATAGCTCGGAACACACTGAAACACTTCACCAGGGGATTCACCTCCCCCAAAACAATCAACCACTCTCCCGCAACCACGGCCTGCAGGTTGTTTCATGGCAATCTTTTAGGTCGTAGTGCATTTCCGATCTTCGTGAAATAGATGTGAGGCCTCGCAGACCCTATGTTTGTTGAAATTATCAGAATAGGTTCAGATCAGGCTCAGTCCGAGCTGGAGACTGCTAATGCAGTCTTATCATTTTTGCAATGAGGTTATAGTCCAGAAACTAGCTTCCACGTACATACGTTGAAATTGCTGCTGATCTCAACTGTAGGGTGAACATTACCAATCTGATGGGTGGAAGAGGCCACAGTGAATTCCCAAACTCCATTCATTTTATATTTCAAAACTCATGACAGTAATCAAATGTTGACCACAGTATTGTCTGCTGAGGTTAGAGTTCCGTTTGTGACTTGAACAAGAATAGTTTCCGCAGGTATCATATTCCTAAAGCTAGTAATCACTCTCGGGAATGTCAGCAATGCTTACCAATCTCTCCATCCATAACCCTAACTCCGTCTTAAATTGATCTTTTTGGCTAGATCTTTGGATAAGTTAACGGAAATTCATCACTGTTCATGTATGTATACCTTCGATGCCTACAACGACTATTGCAGAACCTGCAGGGACGAAGAGGAAATACAATCCGTCTAGCACCTGCTATGCGAATGCCCTGCACTGGCCACCAGAAGATTGCGTACCCTTGGTAGTAGCTTCTTCCATGAGCTGAAGGACCTTCATACCGCTGATTTTAGGAAACTCCTGAGATTTCTATCACTTTCTGGATGGTTTCCGGATTAGCCAACCCTACCCCTTGGTTTAACTCCCATGAATATACTTTTTATGGGTACAATGGACCCGCTTGAGCTCTAAGTAAGTCTTGAGGACACCCACTAAACCAACCAACCACGTATATAATGTACCTTTAACCTGATTGGAACAACAGACCTCACCGTTGATTCGATTTGGTGATCCTTCTGCAAAGAAAAAAACAAGAATGTCTTATTCCACGATCTTGTTTGCATTTAAAATCTTAACAACTTGCTAACAAACAGCTTAAACAAGTGAGAAGGTGTGACCCAGTCGGGAAAACATTCTGAGGAACGATGATTCAACCATCCTCGACTGTCCACTGTTTGTTTTTTCCCTGTACCCTCCCTTCAGAGCAATGAAGGGAATAATTGTTGATTCCCAGGAATGGTATATTTTCTTTTTCATTGGATATGGATGCCAGCAATGTACACACAGGAAGTAAATTGTATCCTTATAGGTGAAAGTTTATGTGAAACCCACACCAGGTGTAGGGAATAATTCTCTCAATGAGTCGTTTGTTAAACGCCTTACGCATGGCTTGTGTTTATTGTTGTTTCGTTTCCTATTTTCCTAGCGCACACACACATAGCCACCAAGAGAACATTTTCCAAATTAACATTTACTGCGCAAACAGACGCTTTTCCTCACTCATATCCCGCATAAGTCACAATGAAAACGTTCTTGCAGGGACTGGTGACTGGTGAGTGGTCGTGACATTGTACGGGTAAATCGACGTGCAAAGTATCTGCACTTGCAATGAGGTTCTATTTGAACGGGCACACACTGTAGACCACGGTACACAGTTTCAATTCACATGTGCACCTTCAGTCTTTCTATGGGAAACACCGTGTGTTTATGTGTTGAGTCGTCGGAGTCGGAGTCGGAAGTAATGGAGGAAGTCTTGTTGTTCTTTAAATCGTGGGTCATTGTACTGACTTTTGAGGATTCGAATGTTTGGAGAATTTTCTGCGGTTTCGTTTGATTTAATTTCGCTTTCAAAGGCCAACGCTTGGTGTTGGTTCCTTTTAGTTGAAAGCAAACGTCTTCTTGCTGCGGTTTGATAGATTTGGCTAGCGAACAGCGTAGCTAATCGTCAGAATATATTGTGGATCAACGGACTTCTTAAACCATAAACTGCACCTCAGCAGGTAATAAGTCATTATTTGTTGCGGTGCCGATGACAAAATGACAACTACGGCCCCTTAACTGGTAGATCGGGGTGAAGCGTTCTATCATCTTATTTGGGTAAGTAAAAAGTAGGAAGCTGATGAACTAGCCACCCGAGGATCGGCCATTGACAGCTTCTTTGCGGAAAGGATCTAGACTCCACTCGGAGTTGTTAATGGAAGTACCGTTTCACAATATGTATCAAAAGCTTATAAAAGTTGGGCCAAGTTAGACATTTCCAGATCAAAAGTCCTCCTCAGAGAAACCCACACAAGCACGAATAGCCGCAAACAGTGGACAGCAAGAACCTATGCAGCTAAGCCGGGTATCAAAGGTTAGACACACTACCATAGTCGCAAAGATTTGCAAGAGGTAGTAAGACTTGACATTACTTCTGTATGTATATACATACATCAGACACTAGGCAAATCCAGTGGACATATAAAATCCTAAACGAACTCCTGAGGGTGGATCTGTCCAATCAAAACACACATGTAGTTACTAAAGGACTCCAATCGAACATCGGTCTATTCGCCGGATAAAGCCACATCAAACAATCAACCAGCTCTTTTAATCACAGCAGTCAGCAGATTTTTGTCAGGACCAGGCCAACAGAAATATTTTGAAAATAAAGAAGGCGGCGTTAAGAACCAGATCGGCGAACATCGCCTAAAAATATCCTATTCATTGGGGATAAATTCGGATCTAACTAAGGAAAACTACTCCCTATCTCATAGAAAGGCCAACATAACTTCTTTAGCTTTCATCAGTAGCAGAGTTTCTATTTCTATTTCATTTCTACAACTTGGAACTAGCAGCAGCTTCAAACTTAACTTCTAATAATTGATGTAAAAATTGAGACAGCATTTTACAGAAATTTCTTCGTGATAAGCCTAGAAAAGGCCCTAGCGAGATGAATGCGAGTAACATAGGCGCTATATCACTGAGGCGTTTATTCCATTTTGTACGAAAAAGAAGAACGACCATCCGGAGATAAATCAGCCAAAAGCTTAATGTATTTTACGGCCGCACGCATATAGGATTTTGACGGGCAGATCAAAATAATCGAGAAGGACTAGGCCAACGCAACACAATCATAATGAGTTTCTGAAACGCTAATCGCTAGGCTTCATGTTTAAGCACAACACTTACCACAGAGTCGGTTGTGTGTCAACTGACAGACAAGCAACCTCCAAAAAATGCAACGTCCAATTGTATAGAAAATGTTTAAGCTGTGGATGGAGACTAAGAGCTACAAATTACCTGTCACCTTGACGTGAACATGACAATATGATAAGTTAAGATTGGTAGAGTAGGGTTATGGAACCAGCGCTTGCATAAAGCACTGGGCACCGTAGAGGGCTAGTGGGACAAAGTCTAACTTGACTCTGCGCGCATAAGGTATTCAGCATTACGCGGCATTTCGTGATTAATGCAGATCTGACGACATTTGATACTAGCATTTAAGTGCAGCCTGACTCTCAATGTAAATGGCGATATCCCTTCCGAATAGTGATTTCATCTCTAGTGATTCTGCAGCTATAAGCACAGCCAGAACCTCTGCTTAAAATACACTGAACACATCCGGAATTCTTATGGATATTTTGAGGTCTGCCTCTTGAGAATTTTTGGTGGTTTTTAAAGCAGTTGTAAAAATCGCAATCTTATTCGTTGAGATGATAACTTTTCTCTGCCAGTCCTCCCTCTCAGGGTACAATGTGGTGTATGGTGGATCGAAGTTCAAAATGTTCTTTTTAAAGCGCCAAGATGCATTCTGGCTAGAGCAGTGTCCAAAACGGTTATTCCTAAAGTCTAAATTGGTGAGTCTTTGCGCACTGTTGCCCACTTGGTACTTTATCTGTAAGTCCAGCGGAAGTAAGATTTGCCCCATATTTTTGGCGCTGTCCTACAGGAACAGCTTGACCCCTCCAAGTTTAAGCAGTTAAAAGGGGAATATATCGTTTGGACAATACTCCACCTAAGAACATTTTTAAATCTCACACTTTAAGCCCGAGATGACTAGACAGCCTGAAATATGGTCCAAGTACCAATTTTGAGTCAGCTTGATGAATCTGTTGTCAGGAAGGCCGAACTTGCCATCGGAGCTAAGCTATCGGTCCTCAATTCAGTGATTTTTCCGACCCTCACCTATGGTCATGAGGTTTGGGAAATAAGATTTTTTCGTTGCATTTCTGGGGGACTGGCCTAGATCGGGTTAGAAACACCAGAATCGGCGAGGTTATCGTTATCGAACACCTACTTCTTCGAACGCAGAGGGCAATTCGATAGTTTGGGCACGTTAAACGCATGTCCCCAACTCGGTTTCTAAGACGTTCCATGGAATCCGTGCCATCAGGTAGGCGTCCCCTGGGTAGGCCTAGGATGAGATGGCTGTACCAAGTTCGAAATCTCACCTCTACCCGTATGGCCCCTGATGATTTAGAGTCGATGGCGGAATATCGAGAAATGTGGGCGGTCCACTTAAGCTCCCTACACCCACGACCCTCATAGTGGATAAGCGGGCTATTGGAAAATGGTGAATATGATGAAAAGCTAAAAGATTATTAAATATAGATCGATACACACTCTCACAACCTGTTAAATTAGTGAGAATTCACTACAAAATCAGTGAAAATATCGCGGAAACTTTTCGTAAAAATCTTACTACCTTTGGTAGCTGAGATAACCCAGGTGTGTCCATTTCGAGACGATCACAGGAATTGGGCCTATTTGCAACCACTTTGCATCGCATTGGGCATTAAGATCTCGGCCTACATGCTTATAAGGTCCAGTTGAGGTCCACTGAATTCAAACCAGCAGACCATGCACAACGCCGTACTTCGGCTGATTGGGTGCAATTATTGTAATTGACACCTCTTGTTGAAAAACAACAAGAGTAAACGTCGGTTAATTTTTTAAATTGTTGTTTCTTGGTGTTGTTTGGGTGAGGGAAGTTATTGTACATAAGTTGACGAGTAAACCTTCTCTGCCTTCTGAAGTCAAAAGGTTAAAAGTTTCAAAAAACTTCCAAACAGGCTTCAAAATTTCAATCAACAGAAATCGTTTCCAAGAGTATTTAACGCCATCACACGGAAACACTCCTTGTTCATTCCTCCAATCAATTGCTCTCTTAATTTTTCTTCAAATCACACTCTTTCTTTGAAATTTCCCCACAATTCTCTTTCAACAAATTTCCACAGAATCCAATGTCTCTCTTAAAAGTCAAATGCATAGCAATTTTCATTCCATTCCAAAATAAACACAATTCATTGGGAGAAAAATTCATTCCAACACTCTTTCACTCACTGGAATGGTAGCAAACTCGGTGGTTCGATGCATTTTTAGATTTAGTTCAGGCAAATTCATTCGAGTTCCTTTTGCGTACGGTGGCGGTCCTAAATAAAAAAAACAAAGAACAGGAAGATTTTTCGCTAAAATCCTTATCGTACTGGTCGTTGTGTTAAATCATAAAAAATAATAAAATAGTCATAGTGGTGCATCAATTGAACATCAAGTCATTCGTGTACATAATAGCCGGTTGCGTTACGAATTTGATTGATTGTGTTTTACAAGGGTTACCCAGGTGAGGAGAAAAAGAGTTTTCGAAATGGATTACAAGAACTACATCCTTTGTGGACTAATTGCCTTCGGAATGATTGTCACAGGTGAGTTATGTAGATGTAACTTCTTATTTTTGATTGCAATTGAGATGAGAATTCGAATTCGAATTCAAGGCACGAATTTTGCAAAAGAAAAAGATGAGAAGGGAAGTGAACAGCTGCATTCGTAATGTGTGGATGCAAAAATGTGTGGGAGTTAAGAGAGTTCTGTTTACAGCAGGTTGAGACTGGGATGCTTTTCTAAAAAAAAAATTAGTTTTTGAACCTACAAAGGATGCTTGGTGAAGTTTTTAATTAAGTTGTTTCAGGCGCTTTACTTTTTGGTTATTCGGAGGAGTTGGGTTGCAATTTCGAATGACGGCACCGCCATTCAACAATGCAAAACGATTCAGTTTGGTTTGAAAAATAAATCGATAGACTTGACTCTGATGTATGCTGTTAGAAAGTTAGCTGAATATTATTAGAATTTTGAACTCTTTTTTTTTACCAAAATCAGTGAGCCTGGCCTGTGTTAAATAGGATGCCAAGTTTGGCTGCGTGGGGGTCTACTGCCCTTCCCAGTGGACTGTAAGGATGGCAACTATGCGTAATGTCTATTTGGGTTCTGCTAACGAGACGGTTTGGTTACGTCAGCCTTTTTGGGTATGCCGCCGTGTAGCTACTGAAAAGTAGTTTGAGTTGATTCATCCCCTGAGAGCTCCTAGTATGACAAAAACTTCACTTGCAGTTAATTGTCAAGGTCCCTGTGACCAGAAATCCATACGAGGGACAGGGACGAACGAAATCCTAGGGTTGCAAACTCGATTCTGGATTGTGGTACCAACTTTAAGGAAATTGTTGTCGAGGCGGGGGCTTTGATGGCTGCCTGGCTATCGGAGGTGGTTGCGATAATTCGCTTCCGCTATCATCAAAATTCAAATCTATCCACAGCTCCTATTGCCTGTAGAGCTGATTTTTGTTGGAATGCAATATCTAGCATACTCAAGCCTTTCGGAAGCCCTTGTGCTTATCACGTCGAATGTCCGGGTTCAACTCCTGATGCCGGAAAACATTTATTTCTTAAAAATTAATAAAATCGATCAACTGCGAGAGCTGATATCGACTCTACTGCGAAGGCATAACACTGGCGTAGCACTGCCATTAGAGCGTCACGGCTTGAAGAGTTGATCGAGCTGATAATGATAACATCAAGAGATTCGAAAAATTAGCGTGAATTATAGAAATGACAAACACCACAAATGTCCCCAGTTAGTGCACCTCGGTCGGGCTGTGTGAAAACTATGATATGCCTGCATTATTTACTAAAATGTCCAAGATCCTCTTTCTCCTACTAGCTATTTGTGGTAAAGTAAGTCTATTGTTATTATTAGTGGGAAGCGGTTGGTCCACTCTAGCCCTGCGGTCTCACTTAGAGGCCTATTGTGCTGTCCCATATGTTTAGAGGCTGTCAGAAAGCTAATCAGCTTCTCTGGGTGGAGCTTGGCAAGTACAGTTGGTGAGACGAATTCACTGCCCAGTAACTTATCAAAAAATTATACCAAAGCTGCAAAAAACTAACAAATGACTACAAATGTTCATATACATATGTGTACTGCGCTTATCTGTTGCGTTAGAAACACTGAGACGAAACGCTATGATAAGACCATTTCTGGCTTATGCGTCGGTAGTTAAGCAACCATAATTTCAAAGAACGGAAGCTTTTCCGAGTGCGGCTTTTCTGCTTGAACTACCTCGCCTTGATACTTATACATACATACATATATATCATGGGCACCCAAAAAGGGATAGAAATCTTAGGAGTTTCCCTAAATCAGCGATATGAAGATCTTCCAGCCGGTGGAAGAAGCTACTACCAAGAGTACGCAGTCTTCTGGTGGTCAGTGCGGGACATTCGCATAGCAGGTGCTGGTTAAATTCTATTTCCTCTTCGTCCCTGCAACTTCGGCAGTAGTCATTGTAGGGTAATCCACAGTGCTCTGCAGGGATTACAGCTTCAATTTTGTCAATGCTGACTGCAGAGGCTTAATAGCCGCCTGCCTGTCAACATAGATAGTAATGGTTTCTCTAACAATGTTACAGTTTTTGATAAGCTTTGCGGCCCGTAGGATGGCAATTATCTCGCCTTGAAAAACGCTGCATCCGTATCGAATTTTGAAGGGTTACCCCTTCGGATATACAAAAGATATCGGCACCAATACCAGCGACCATTTTGGATCCGTTGGTGTAGAAGGCTATCTCTTCTTCAGTGCATACTATACCATCACCCCAGTCCTCTCTTCTTGGTATTTTGATATAAAATCTCCTATCGAAGTCTGATATTGGAATGATGTAGTCGGTGTCTGTGTTGTACTTCGTGGTAGTCCATCGGGTTAGAACGGAAGCGTTACCATAGTTGTTAGTTGTCCATAGACCTACTTCCCTTGAGTGCCGTTTTTGCCACCCTACTACTACAGTGGATGTCCACTTTAACTAGGTTCAGCATTGTTTCAATGCCGCTGTGGGTTTTGATCTTATCGATCCTGCAGCCTGCTCTTTGAATCTTGGTTACACTTGTAAGATGGCATTTCTTCGCCAGTGCCTTCAACCAAACAATCGAACCGAATGTTAGGATGGATCGTACCACAGCAGTGTACAGCCAATGTACCACTTTCGGCTTAAAGCCCCATGTGTTACCGAAAATTTTTTTAAATGCGTAAAAGGCATGTAAGCCTTTTTAATGCGGTTCTCAATGTTGGCTTTCCAGCTCAATTTTGAGTCTTAAATTTCACCGAGGTATTTTTCCATACTTCCAAGTGTCAGATCGATTCCTTTTCTACATGGATTCTTGAAAGGTGGAATCGATCATCTTCTAGTGAAGAGCACAATCTCGGTTTCGGATGGGTTGAATCCCAGACCTCGCTTTTTGGTCCAGCCAATCACCAAAAACAATGCGTGATTGAGCCTTTCCCTTAGTGTGGGGGCGAATTTTCTTGATACTAGAATAACGACGTCGTCAGCATAGGCTGTCACGTTGAAGACGTTGTTTTCCAGTGTCTTAATAATTTCGTCTATTACTAGGAGCCAGATCAGCGGGGAGAGAACTCCTCCTTGAGGGGTACCTCGAGTGGCGCTCTTCCGGCTGTTGGCACTCTCTAGGGTCGAGCTTATAGTACGCGATTTTAGCATATGACCAATTCATTTGAACAGTCCCTTGCTTAGTCGGGCCCTAAGTAGGCTGTGTATGATTGCTTCAGTGCTCACATTATTGAAGACTCCTTCAACGTCGAGGAAGGCACCCAGTGTGAATTCTTTGACTTGAAGCGATTTCTCGATCGTGTATACCACGATATCCACAGATCTTCCCTTCATGTACGCATTATGCGACTTAGATAAGTACAAGGTGTCGCAAAAGTCATCACCCTATTGGAAGATGCTATAATTTTTCCAAATGGCGGCAAATGTCAATTCTACTTTGACATTTCTGAAGTAAACAGATACAAAATACACGTTAATTAGACATGAATCGCTGTACTCCTAAAGAGCGCGGAATAATTGTTTCCATTTGCATTTCCGGGTCGCCTAATCTCTCGTTTTGGCGACTTGGACTGGCCGGCAAGATCGCCTGATTTAACCGTTCCAGACTTTTTTTTGTGGGGTTTTTTGAAGTCACGAATCTATGTCAACAAGTCTTAAACTCTTTAAGCCCTCAAAGAGAATATTCGTTAAGAATGCAAGGACCTATCGCCGGAAGTTCTGGCAAGAGTGATGAAAAATACCATAAACCGGCCCCGAATGGTCATCAATTCTGGCGGCGGTCACTTAGCCGATATCATTTTCTGGACTTAATAAAAAAAATTCAAGACATCAAATAAACATAATCCAAAAGCAGAACCAAAGTTTTTCATTCATAAAAAAACAACAAATTTTACGCCACTTCGTATGTATCCCAAATCGCATCTTTATATGCACCAGAACTGTGACTGCTGTGCAAATTAGAAGTCGACCAGAGGCTGAGCTTGGCATGTCCTGTAGTGGAGTTTTCCCGAATGGCTACAAAACCATTCATGTTTTTCCAAGCAGAGACTTACGCTATTCCAATAAGTAAGGCCGACCTTACCGCGGTTTGAGGTCAAAATTTCAATTAAATAGGGAAAACTGCGTCTGGCAGATGCCTGTGAGTGTTGCCTACCCCACAAAAAAAAACGACACGGCTTAGCCTTGCGTTCATAATTCAGTTCACTACCAGTTTATTATTATTGAATCCACTAAACCATCTATCAATAGATTTCGAGCTGAATATGCACTTTTTCCGATTTCCACAACCATAAATCCTTTGTTCGGTAATCTGTATGCTCCCCTTGGAATACCATAAAACTCTCTCCTTGTTTTGTTTTATTACTAACCCACGCGCATTCATTATGAAATGCACAACAATATCTGGGGCAATGAAAATATTTCATGACTTTAAGCCAATAAACTGGTGAATTTAGCGTTTGAAATAGGTATCTACGTGGATCTATGTGAATCTGGGTTGATCCACCGCACAAAAAACTCTGAACATTACCACAACTCTTGCGTCCGGATAAAGGGTGGTAAAAGCTTTTGCAGTGTTCCAAGCATTTGTTTCATGAACTTTGTTTCCAACTCTCGGGATACATTCCGTATACATACATTGTTCTCGACTTAGTTACTTCTTTCATCACAGAGAATAATGTTTCCACAATGAGTCATGAGATCCGACACTCCCTGGTCTGCCTACCCCCGGTGAATCTCCTAAACTTGGCCGACAATCGTCGAAGTCGTCAAGCTCATAGTTGAAGTTCAAGTTTGATTGCAACCAACTCAAAACGAAAACAAACAAATACTCGTTACCTAAATTTGTAAAAATAAACAAGGGTCGTCGTGTAACATCGCCGAGTTGCATTTATTGCTTCGCTCCATGCTCCACTCCCAAAGCCAGAGCCGTACACACCTAAGCTCTGAAGCTAAGGGGGATTTCCCTAGCAACGAAGGCGGAAACTATGTCAGCATTTCTTCTATTTTTTTCGTTGATGAATGGCTACGGCAAAGAGTGTTTATTTTCATCAAATGCACACGATAGATAGTGTATTGGTTGGATTGACAAATTAATTTCGTCGTCGACTCGGAAATAGAGGCATGCAAACGTGTACATAGAGCCCAGACCAGACAGTAAAAATAAATAATTGAAGGGTTCCGTACGTATAACCTCAGTATTGAGACTGATAAGACTCCTAACCTACATTCGGTGTAAATACACACCGCACTCGGAGTCGGGCTTGGGTGTGCATACATATTCAATGGAATTGACAGAGTGAGCACCGAAGTGTCGTGGTTTGTTTTTTTGACAGGAAAATCGCTGTGCGACTCAGTGGAGTTGAACCGCAAAACCTCGATTGATCTCGATGACATCGGGAGATGAGGCATAAATGACACATTTGTGCGTGGAGATGTCGGCGACGTTCAAGTCTGTCATTTGATAGTTAAATGCTTGTCTACAGCGTTATCGTCACGAGATGTAGCGCGTGCGAAAGTATGTTTTCGCTTTGGATTTTCATTGCGAGTGATTGTTGCGGGAAATTGTAATGGAATCTCAACGATTTATGCTTTTAGTGGGGGGTTGGGTACAAGGGTCAGGCTGGATTTACATCGTTTCTAGGTGATTCATGTACTGATTCGTGTACACAATGCAATTGATTTCATCTTTCATGAACTTTTAATGAAGATAAGGTCTACCCCTTCCTGCATTTGTGGCTTTTGCGCAACAATCCGTACCTAGTCATCTTGAATGTTGAACCCTCGCTTAATTTCCGTGATTTAAACTTTTTTTTACGATGATTCGTTCTACTTATTGTGGGGAATACAGGATTCCGATCCATTGTGTTCTCCGGTGTGGGATATCTGCAGATACAGGGAGGAGGGACTATTGATTTCGATTGGCTTGGACTTTCCTGAGCCGCCCCATGTTAAGAAAGCATTTGAAGATCATTTTCGGTGTGTTGTTTGACGATTCGTCCAGATCTTTGAAGAAGTGTCCTCCAAAGGCTGTCCTTCTATTTCTGCTGAGGCTCTTAAATTCACATACATACATATGTATGTAGATGATATTCACATACTTACTTATGTACTTACCAATCCAGTTGGGCACTTCAAGTTGGTTGTGGTCCCATGTGTGCGCGGCACCTTAGGCGAGGTCTTCCTCTACTGCGTTGTCCCTCCGGGTTAGACTCGAAGACTCTGCGAGCCGGAGCATTTGTGTCCATTCGCTCTACATGCCTCAGCCATCTCAGCCGATGGATACGTATCTTCTTGACTAGGGCGATGTCGCTGTAAAACTCGTAAAGTTCATCGTTGAATCTTCTCCTCCAGAACCCGTCAACGCAAACGGGACCGAATATTTTACGAAGAATCTTTCTCTCAAAGCAACCAAGAATATCTTCATCCGCTTTTGATAGAGTCCATGCCTCAGTACCATAAAGGAGTACTAGGATGATCAAGGTCTTGTATAGAGTTTCCTTAGTTTTTCAATTGCCTTATTAGCCCGAAGAAGCAGCGATTGGCAAGAGTTATTTGGTTGCTGCGCTGGTGTTGTTATCGGATGTGATAGCGAGGTAAACGAAGTCCCTTACTACCTCGAAGTTTTAGCTGTCCACTGTGACGTTCTGTCCGATACGTCGATGTTGGGTGTCCCTGCTTGATGACAGCATATATTTTGTTTTGCTCTCATTGACCGTTAAGCCCATATTTGCCTCTTCCACTGACGCCAGTGACATCACGCTGCGTCCTTCCGATTATGTCCATATCGTCGGCGTGTGCGAGTAATTGTGCGGACTTTTGAAAGATTGTGCCTCTGACTTGAGAGTTTCGCACAATTCGTTCAAGTATGATATTGAAGAAGTCACATGACAGCGCGTCGCCTTGTCAAAAACCTTTTTTGACATCAAAGGTCTCTGTGAGGTCTTGACCGACCTTGATGGAGCAGCGTGCATACTCCATCGTCATCCTGTAAATAGCATGAAATAGGCGCGACATCTCGGGATGAGCCAAGACCTAGCTTGTCGCAACCATTCATGTTGTGCGTCTTACATTTCTCGCACGAATGGAAGGGACCTACAATTTATTGCCGGCTCCAAACGGCGAATTGAGAATCTCTTTCATGACAGATTATACTTACTCCCGGAGGCTTGTCATTCCGCGACGAGAACTGGTGCCGCGAAAAAATGTTCTGTGTACCTGGCTGGGGCTTGAATCCACACCGTAGTCCAACGCATTAACCACTTAGCCGCGGCGACCAACTTATGGATATTAAGGTGTGGAAATCGCGTACTAGCTATAGTGACGTTACGTCCCGATGCAAAGTCAATTAGCCTAAGTCCGTTTCCAGACGTGACGTTATGTAGACGTTCACTTACATGTCGAAAGCTCAAGACTTCTTGCCTAAGTCTGCCGCCTATAACAAATCCGCACCCGAATTTACCCAGCTTTTGCGCTCTGTAGAAGTCGCAATAGTAGATGTCACAGTTTTCCATCCTCCTTTTGCCCGGCCCATCCCATCCCATTTTCTGAATGGCGGTAATATCTGCTTTATAGCAGTCTAGAGCCTCCGGTAATTGTTCGGCTGCACGCGGCCTGTTCAAGGTTCAAACATTCCACGTGCAGACCCGAAAGTCATTATCCTTTTTTCGTTTTGCCGGCTCGTCAACAGTAAACCCTTCCTTATTCGAGGCTGTTAGATACTTCGTTACAATATTCTTTTTTTAAATGGTGGAGCCGTTTACCCCGCTCACAACCCCCAACCTGGAGGCCCAGGCGCTTTGTTGAACCCCTTGGACTTAAGGGGCCGGGTAATCCGGTGCTGCCTATAATCCAATTATGTCGGAGTAGCACATATGAGGTGTTCACCAAGTAGTTCGAACTAACTGGAACTGTAGACGCCACGGTTGATTCCTTAGTGAACACTCTCTCCCCCTCTCTCGTCTGCTACCACCAACAACCTTTCACAGGGGTTGAGCCCTATCTTCATTTGAGGTACTAGGCACCCAGCGCTCACCGCGGGGAGGTGAGAGTAGGAATTGGTAGACAGAGGTTGGTTTGAGACAAACCTGTAGACGCTTGTGTCCTCTTGAATGCACATAACTACCCTTTAAACATAAAAATAGGTTAATGGAACGTCCCTCACTCGCGCTGTGTGAATAACATCATGAGGGTATTCATTACCCCTTGAGCGCGAGTGGCTAAATAAGAACTTGATGCTGGTAGTACATACATACATACATATATGTCTTCTCTGTTAATCTGTTGCGATTTGGCGAATTTTTGCATGACACAGTTCATATACAGAAAATTAGCCTGTGCTTGACAACTTCAAAGTGATGCCAAATAATTCTCATCAACGTCTAATTGCGACTTCTGCAATCCAACAATGTCTTTTCAATCCAACTAAGGTGATGTAAACGAGATGTGAGAGTCATTGAAGACATCATTCATCATATGACGTAATAGATCGTCCCTATCTACAGTTGAGATTTTCTTATAAATGCAACCTGATGACTTCCACTGCACTCATGCACCCAAGTGGTACTTTCCATTTTGTAACAACTTCAAACAAAGCAAGTATTTAAGAAGTTATCCTTAATTCGTGGCCTCTTCCTCTCCGATGAACATTCTAAATTGCCCATATAATCGCATGTCTCCATCAAAGCCAACTTCCAGATAAAACACACTCATCCTCCATGAAACCTCACAATCATTTCCCGTCCACAGTAGCACTGTGCCTTGGGGCATCTCAAGAAACAGCACACACTCTGTTTGAAGTGCCATATCATCAAACCAAATGTGTGGCTACCGCAATATCCACATGAAGAAGCAAACCACGAGCAGAGCTCTTGTGCGGCGTGGCTCCCCGTCCCAAAATATGAGCAATCATGTCCAATCCCCTTACGATGATGGTAAATTATTTTCCAATCTCGGCTAAACGCCAACACAAGACAAAACAACAAATTAGAAATTAGACTGATGGCAACTAGGGGGAGAGATGACGGTGATGATCAACCGGAAATGTCGCCATAAATCGTACAACAGAGAGAGTGATGCTCAAGTAGTTCTGTTCTGTGCCTTGCCGTAGTGGACGAGTATAGTTCTCCCTCTGGGGTGTGTGCATTCCAAAACCGACTGACATAAACAATTTTAGAGTGGAGCTGCTGTACGAATGCCGGCTGCTGCTTTTAGCCAACATCCAACGCCGCGAGACTTGTATACGAACGGAAACAAGGAGCTCTTTGTCAACCGCAAATGAAGTGTGACAGGCGCTGGAAAGTGTTTTGGGATGGTGGTGCTTGCTGAAATAGGACTTGTTTTGGATGCGGCGGGAGCCGTTAAATGGTTTCTTTTGTTTTGCGGAAGGACACTTGTTTTGCGTAGTAAATTATAGTCACTTTAAGGATTCGCCACATTAATTGTAAGGACTTGTCCTAGCGGCGACAAATGGACGCCAATTATTATTAAAAGTGAACCACAGCTGGGGGATAAGTTCGAGTGTACGAGGGTGGGCTCTTAATGGATGTTAACGTTGAGGTGAGTGAAATGATTTGAACCATATAGAGAGACACTTACACATGTTGGATAATTTCGTTGAAGGGATAACCTAATGGCTTTTGAGGGTTGTAATTTGTTACACAGTCTGGGATAAGATTGCCTTTTTCTCTAGTACCGGGTGTGTCTTTCGCTTACATTTTTACCCTCCATAGCTCCGGAAGGGAAAAGAAAGGCGAAGCTTCCACGTTTCCTAGATGTACTCTTACTTTGCAAGTCTAGGGTTAAAACATCGATGCTAGATATCCAGGGCACCTAACTAAAGGCAAAGAACAAGGGAATTTTAAATCCAAGAAGCCTCGTATCACAGGGATGGGAAAGGGCAAAGACGAAGACAGCCGTGCTAGTCTAAGCAGCTCTTATGCATAAATATTGTATGTGCTGCATGTCCTGCATGTGAAGGTGGAAGATGGAGGCCTAGAAACAAACATCATATTCAAGTAAAACATATAAACGCTATAAAGACCGTTTCCCTAGTTTTTTTTCTTTTCAGTCAGGTAAGCGTCAGACCCGCAGATGGTAGGTTAGGTTAGGTTTGGTGGCTGCTTCCGCTCAGCTAGGAACACACTTAGGCCAGGTCGGCCCATTGTGATACCACACTGAAGAACTGGCTTACCAATCCAAGGAACCAGAATATGTAACACAAAGCACACCGAGATGGGCAACCGTACCAGTATTAACCCGAAGGGTTAAACCATTTCGCCCCAGAGTGTCTTTTCTTCTGGATGCCGAGTTCGGCTAGATCGTTAAAATCATCGTAGAAGTTATCCCCGAGGGTTTTCGTTTTTAGCGTCGCAAGAGCAGGATATGTACGCAGTAGGTGGGTTGTAGTTTCCTTTTCCTCCTCATCTCTGCAGCTTCTGCAGAAATCATTGGAGGGGATGCCCAGTCTGAGTGCATGTCTCCCTGCTGTGTCAAGGAGGAATTTGATCAATTCAATAGGTGGTTCCCCCAATTTAGCGGGGAGATGCCGTCCTGCGCCTTCTTTTGCAAGCTCGCACATGGTAACAAGCGATGAATTAATTCAATGCCTGGGCTATTTCTACCACATGCTAGGCAACAATTACCACTACTATGTAAGCAGAGAAAATAAAGTCAGTGAACGTCAACGTGTATACATATGTATAGGATATTTCATGAGCGGTCCTAGCACTGCACTCTGTGGTACCCCTAACTTTATATTGCGTGACTTTATACAGGAGTGCTTCATGCGCGAAGTAGTCAGTATTTAAGCACACTGTGATAGTTCGAAATGCCGAAGCTCTGTATAAGCTTAAGGATGTATGACTGGTTACAAGTTTTTAATTCCAGAATAACTTCCAAATCGTACTACTTTGTACTTCGTACTTTGCACTACAGGCTTTTTAAAGGGTAGATATGTCCATTCAAGAGGACACCAGCGTCCACAGGTTTTCTTCAACCAACTTCAATTCTCACCTGCTCGCGGTGAATGCTGGGTGCCTAGTACCTCAACTGAAGATAGGGCTTAACTCTGCGGAAGGTTGTTGGTGGTAGCAGACGAGAGTGGGGGAGAGCGTTCACACGAGGAAATAGAGGGATGTTACTGCAAGAATGAGGTTCGGAAGTTTTACCAAGGGGTAAAAAAAACCTGTCAAGGCTACAGACAACGAACCAAAGCCTGCAAGGATGGACAAGGGAACATCATAGTAGAATCGCAGTCGAGGCTGAGGATATGGAAGAACTACTTCTGCAGACTGTTTAACGGCGACCTCGAATTAAATCCCGCTGTCAGGCAGAATGAACCATTCAACCTGGACGATGAAAACCAACAATCTCACCAACCGACCTGAATGAAGTGAAGATAGCCATATCTAAACTAAAGTCCAACAAAACTACTGGTGCTGACGGCCTAGCTGCCGAGCTATTCAAAGCGCCAGGCGATGATTTGGTAAGGCGCATCCACCAACTCATCTGTAAAATATGGTCGGAGGAAAGTATGCCCTATGAATGGAACCTCAGCACTGTTTGTCCGAACCCCAAAAAAGGAGACCATCTTGAACTGCGCCAACTACAGAGACATCTATAGTTGCGCCAACTACAGAAGAGTCTTCTTAGAATCGCCTACAAGATCTTATCTGCCATGTCATAAACCTGTGGCGTCAGGCCAGAAAAATACACCATTCACGCTGCGGCAGATCTTGGATAAAACCCAGGAACTTTAAATTGATACCCACCAACTTTTCATCGATTTTAAAGCCGCGTATGACAGCATTTATAGAGAATGCACGCTGCTCTATCAAGGTCGGTAGCGATCTTACCGAAACTTTTGATGTCAAGAAAGGATTTAGGCAAGGCGACGCGCTGTCATGCAACTTCTTCAACATCGTTCTTGAAAGAGTTGTGCAAAACTCATGCGCCAACACCAGAGGCACAATCTTTCAAAAATTCTTCTAGTAATTTTCGGTAGCATCTGCATAGACGGTGAATGGTAGAGGAGATACAACGATGAACTATACGGGCTGTAAAGCGACATCGACTTAGCCAGAAGAGTGAAGCTCCAACGGCTAAGGTAGCTAGGCTATGTAAAGCAGATGGACCCCAATGCTCCGGCTCGGAAAATCCCTGAAACCACACCCATGGGACGGCGTAGTAAAGGAAGACCGCGACTTAGGTGGCGCACGCAAGTTTTTTTTTTTTTTTTTTTACGAGGGTAGGTGGAAATCTTTCATGAGACACCATGAGGATCTACCGCACGTGCTCATGGTAGTGTGAGATTCTTACTCACTAAAAACACCTCCCCTTTTCGTGTTGACTACGACTAAGTACAAAAAAAGCCTTATCAAGTAGTTTAGCTTTCGACAATAAAAGTTCGCGTTGTGCAGGTGGCTTTCCAGTGAAAGCACCTACTAATACCGTCATTATATGCGGCTATTCCTTATTGCGCTAAATCGAACGGTTTCGTTCTTTGTAGTCGGCGCACAAGGTTTGTCACGTCCAGAATTTGGAGTACGGCGTTATTGCAATGTCCATGAAGGCGAACACGGAGTTTGCGAGCAAAATTTGTTATTTCATCTTCGACGGTAGCTACCTCGAGGTCTCTATGGATATCGTCGTTTCTAATGTACCACGGCGCATTAACGATTGTTCTGAGCACCTTATTTTGAAAGGTTTGTAAAATATTTCTATTGCTGGTTTTGGTACAACCCCAAAGTTGTATACCATACGTCCATACAGGTTTTAAGACTTGCTTATATAAGAGCAATTTGTTATACATGCTTAATTTGGAATATCTTCCAAGCAGCCAATACATTTCTCTAAATCTAATTTCGAGCTCGTCGCGTTTCTTTTTAACGTGCGGCTTCCATTTGAGTTTCGCATCTAGTGTCATTCCTAGATATTTTGCTTCGTTTGCATACGGTATTTGTACCGAGTTAATGAAAACGGGTGAGTTGTTAATTTTCTTGTTAGTAAAGTTAACATGCGTAGATTTGGTTTCGTTGAGAACAATGCGCCAAACCTTTGTCCACTCGCAAATTGTATCCAAAGCTCGTTGAAGCTTCACAGTTGCTGATTCGACTGAATTTTCTGTTGCAAGAATAGCCGTATCGTCCGCGAACGTAGCAACAACGGTGCCTTCTTCTTGGGGTATATCTCGAGTATAGAGCAAGAACAAGACTGGACCAAGAACACTCCCTTGTGGAACTCCCGCAGCGATTTCCTTGAATTCCGAGTATTCGGCTCCGTGCTTGACACGGAAGAGTCTATTCTCCAAATACGACTCTAAGATCTTGTACAACTCTTCCGGAAGTACCTGTCTTAGTTTATAATTCAAGCCTTCGTGCCACACCTTGTCGAAGGCTTGAGAAACGTCAAGAAAAGCGCTAGAACATATCTTTTTCTTTTCTATGGCCTTCTCAATTTCGTTGGTTATTCTATAAACCTGGTCAATTGTGGAATGCTTGATTCTGAACCCGAATTGATGATCAGGAATCAAACGTCTTTCTTCAATTACCGGTTTTAACCGTTTTAATAAGAGTTTTTCAAAAACCTTTGAAATTATCGGCAGGAGCGATATCGGTCTGTACGACTTTTTGTCGTTTGGCGGTTTTCCCGGCTTTGAAACCATTATAACTTCAGCGACTTTCCATTGCCTTGGAACGTATAATAGTCTTAGCGAAGCATTTATAAGGTAAACGAGTTTTATCAAAGCTTTCTTTGGCAATTCCTTGAGGACCTGTCCGGTTATTAGATCATATCCAAGAGCCTTGTTATTTTTTAGATTTTTTATTACCTCACAAAGTTCCGCTAGTGACACGCTTCTTATTTTAAAGTTGTCTGGAGTCATAATAGTATTATTAATATTTTCTATTAATGCTTGCCCGGGAAATGGCTTAAACGTTTCTTCCAGATGCTCAGCAAATAAGTCGGCTTTTTCTTTATCGCCTTTTGCCCACTCGCCATTACATTTTCTTATTGGTAGCGATTGTATTTGGGGTTTTTTGATACCTTTTATAGTTTTCCAAAGAGAGTAATTCGAACTTTTTTCAGCAGACAAGCCTTCGAGATATGTAGAAATCTCGCGATTTTTAAAATCCCGTACCGCTTTTTTAAGCTTATTGCATAGGAAGTTCGAATGGGTTTTGTGCTGGGGAGCGCGAGTCTGTTGCCATATTTTGCGTGCTCTCCTCTTTGCCAGCATCAGTTCTTTTATTTCCGGCGGATATTTAACTTCGCTATTTCCGACTACTTTCCTTTTATATGGAGTGTTGTTCCACGCGGCGCTTTGTATGACTTCAATAAATCTGCCGACTTCATCCTCTATTTCGCACGGTGTTCTAAGGGACACATTCAGGACTATATTTTCTTCACAAGCTTTCCGAAAGCCATCCCAGTTAGTTTTGTTGCTAGTTAATCTGGGCGCTCCTTGTTTTCTCATTAGACGTTCGCTTATTGTCAATACGACTGGTGAATGATCGGAGGAGAGATCAAAGCATTCCTTGATGTTCGTAAAGTTTTTCACTACCCCTTTTCCTATAAAGGAGTCTATGAGGTCAGGCGTTTTTGCTATGTCGGAGGGCCAATAAGTCGGTTTCCCCGTCGAAAAGAAGTCAACAGCAAATTGCATGCCGGTTTCGTAGAGAAGTCTGCCTTTAGGTGAAATGCATCTCGAACCCCAAAAGGTGTGTTTAGCATTAAAATCGCCACCAATAACAAATTTCGGTCCAAGTGACTCAAATAGACGTATTAAGTCATTCTTTTCTAGCGTGTATCGCGGAGGGCAATAAATGGACGCGATGTTGTAATACATGTTTTTATTTTTTACTCGAACTGAAGTTATTTGCATTGCATCGAGTTCTATCGGTGAATTCAAAGAGTGCTCAATACAGTCTTTAATTAAGAGCGACGATCCGCCCCTAGCCCTGTCGGATGGGTGGTACCCGAGATTCCTTTGTCAGATGGGTTTCAGAAATCAAGCATATGTCAATGTTCTGCTGGCGTAGGAATACTTCCAGTTCGTCGATTCTTTGCTGAAGGCCGTTTGCGTTCCATGTTAAGATTTTAAGTAACTGGTTCATGTTCATAATTTCGTTCGTGGTTTGCGAGCGTTATGCTCAAGGTTACTAAGTTTTTCGAATATGAGCTTATTTGTCTTGCTTTGCTCCTCGAGTTTCGCGAGAATTATAGAGAAAACTTGCTGCATAGGATCTAACGCAGGCCTATTTTGCTTAGTTGCTTGCGATGCAGGTTGCGCATACGTTTGCGCATCAGGAGATGGCGGTTTTTCCTGGACTTTTTTCGTTTTATCCTTCACGGGTTTGTTTTCTTTCACTAGCGATTTTTCCGGTTTATTTTTATTTGGTTTCGGTTGCGGACGCATGTTCTTTTTAAGCGTATCGCGCCTTTTTTGGAGTTCTTTGGCCACTTCGCAACCTCGATAATTCGCTGGGTGCTTCCCCTTGCAATTTGTGCAAGTCGCTGCGGTCTGCTTGTTTAAGTGGCACTCATTCGAGAGATGTGTACCGGCACATTTCACGCATCGTGGCTCTTTTTGGCAGTATGTCTGCGTATGGTTGAAACCTTGACAGCGTTTACACTGAGGGATCGATCTTGTGCTTTTACGCATCGGTTCGATTTTGATAACAATATTTAAAATCGTTTTAATATTGTAAATATCCTTTATATTCTCGCTTTTATCGAAACTGAGCATAAAAAGCGGAAGACCACGCTTAACAAGACTTTCCTGATCTTCTTCCGTTTGTTGCTTTTCCTTCTTGAAAATATTTACGGCGTCAAGAATTTTAAAGCCTTTCGCTTGAAGATCGTCCATAACGTCTTCTTTGGTGCATGAAGGATGGAGTCCTCTTGCTATAACTCGCAATGGTCTTTCTGACTTATTTTCATACGTGTACCACTGAATTTTCTCGGAATTAAGTTTCCGAAAAAATGCTCGGTAATCGTTGGGGTCATCGACGTTTACTTTCCACACGTTGTTGCGAAGTGAGGTGACCTTAAACTTCGAGGTCAACGTTCCTTTTAGGAGGCAATACAGCTTGTTATAGTCCATAATCCCGATGACGTTTATTGGAGGCGGTGGACTTAATTTCGTTGTCGCTTGCAAACGCTTGTTTTCTTTTGGTGGCTCGATTTCGGGTGAAGAACCGGCCCTTCGTTTCTTGCTGGGTCTTTTCTTTGAGACCCACGCCGTTTCCCGTGTTAGCTCTTCTTCGTCCGTGTGATATTCGCGAACAATTGAGCCAGACGGACTACCGTCTTTTGGCGGATTTACGTTTCTCAGAGCTTTATTTTCTTGTCGAAGTAAATCTACCTCTTTCCTAAGCTCTTTGTAGAGTAGCTCCATTTCGTGAAGCTTCTTACGGAGTTCATTGTTTTCCTCCTCGAAGCTTTTGGATTTCGCTGAGTCCTGTTTATCACGCGTTAGCGCTTCCGGTGGACTTCTTTTCCCGGAGACATTCGATCTTGGTGGTGGCGATCGAGATACCCTTGCACTTTTTGTGAAGGGGTTGCATAATTGCAATAAATGGCTCTCCCCAGAATCCATAGAGCCGACCTCCGAAGAGGGTGGATTTTCCAGTAGACCTGGAGTACCACCTGGGGTATTTAATCTCTTTGTTTTGTTCATTGCATTTTGTATACTTCTTTTACCTCGGTATACGGAGAGTGGAACCAACTTGCCGCGCGAAACTGGAGGCAGCTGGCTGGAGACGCTTGTTGATTGAGTCTCAGGTCGACCCCAGACTGTAGCGCAAACTTAACGAAACGGCACTATTTTGCACGTTTTTTTAAACCAATTAGTCCTTCTTCGTGGCAGTCTTCAAAAGGTTAATTGGAATAAGCAATAAGGTACTCGTTTTTGCCTTTTCCATCCTTTACCTATAGAAACACTATGTAGACCCACATGTAACCTTGAGAGAATGTACTTGCGCTCCTTACACTTCTTCGAGGTTGACTGCCTTTTAACTAGTAAATATTATGACATGTACCGTTGAATGAATAGAAATTGTGGGTGTAAATAATTTGACGAGTTCAATGACCGTTAATATATTTTACGAGTGTTCTACTACAGTAAAAATTAGTTCAAACTAGCGTAAGGGCTCCTCAAGGTTGATTTATCGATGAGCTAATTGTTCAGATTGTACATCATACATTCCCATAGAGGACCTGGAAATTGTGTTATTAATGAACAAAGATACCTTTCCCATTTTTCATTTTTAATTGGTTGTTCATTAGCCACCCAGCCCACTCATTTAAGCAAGGTCTTCCTCTTCGTAATTTAGTGTTTTCCAAGTTCAATTTGTTCTTCCTTCCAAATCTACGATCCCAAATCTATGAGGTATGAGACGCACCTTAAAGGGCCTAATAACTTTTTAATAAAATGGTTCAGTCAGGCTCGAAATTATCAGCGTGTTCCCCGCTCCCAATGATAACCTCTAATCGAACTCGATGCGCCTTCCAATGGCAACCATTCCGATGTGACCCTCATAATACCCTTACAAGGCCTTCTGAAGTGTGAACAATTATTTTGATAAAAACACACGCATTGTCCGTCACAATGGTGATATGCAGAGAGCCCAATGGGGTGTCATCAATCATCTGTTTGTCCAAGAAGAAGTCACACATGCAGGGTCAGACAGGGAGCCAAATAAACTCGTCTGTCAATTAAAAAAAAAAAAAACGAAACAAAAACAACAAAGGTCGATGAACAAAAATATTGGAGGCACACGTAAATTCCCTCAACCACATCAACAATAACATCTCTTCCAATACGCGGGCTTCGACGAGAGACCTTACACTCGTACCTCACCCGTGGATAATGAAGATAATCATCTGTCGTTGCACCCAGAAATATTACTCAGATATAAAAAAAAGAACCTTTTCCGGGATCACAATCCGAAATGAAGACGATGATGAGCGACGTGATGTCACCGGCTGTTTCGACAAAGAAGCAACACAAATTCGGAGCATCAGTCATGTGCCTTTGATCTTTTATTAGTCGAAAGTGCCATCATCCCCTTGGAAGCCATTAAGGTGCGATGATGAAACGGTACGCGGAATCTTTCAGTTATTACGAGTTCTCGGGGCGATATTTTAAGACTTCTCCGAGAGTGTAAATGACCCAATTGCTCCAAGACTTGGGATCATTTCATAATATTTGGCAGACGGATTTATTGGGGCAATGGCAGCAGAGTGGCATTTGAAATGAGGAAACTGACGAAACGGTGGATGGGGGATATTTTAAGGTCAGTTGACGTATTGCGGAAGTTATGATGGATATTTTTGTTTACATTTCTGAGACTGGTAGAGTGGTATGCCGCCAGAGGATAGTCCAGTAATTAGGGCATTCCTTTGATAAATGCACTGGGTACTTTCAAGACGAGTGGAGAAGCGTATTTCTCACGAAAGTATCTATTTTTACGTGAAGAATATAAAAATTCCGAGAAACAATATAAATGGTTTTGGACCTTTAACTCACCACGTTCTCAGTAACTTTCAACTTCTAGGCTGGAGGCTCCAGCTATTCTATGGCAGGGTCCCATCTCCACAGTCCCAGAGTGGTGTGCGGCTGCTCCCCATTTGCGTAGTGTCGCGGGACATCTACTGTGATTTGTCTGCAATCGGTTGAGACTGGTCTACGTTTTTCTAAGTAAGTCATAGTCAGCATCCATGAATATTGAAGACTTCCATTCGCTTCTTCACAACTCATCTACGTTGAAGTTATTGTTTGCAAGGTTTGGTTCAACTTTTATTGGAGGATTGGTGGTTTGTTGGGTTGGTAGTCACGTATATCTGTTGTGTTCCCCTCTGTTAAGAACTGTTTGAGAGGATAGAGAGCCTGATGAGGTTTACAGATCTGGGCAAAGTCCAATATGTCCCGCGGCAGTGCGGGTCGTATGGAATACCTAGTTTGGCCGCATGGTCTCCAATTTACCAATGCTCAATGACTATCGCCGTTATTCTGGCAATAGCTAGGCAAATTCTGCTTAGGAGATCTTTTATTCTAATCGTATCGTATATCGGCAATATCTTCCTCGATATGGCGCAGTTGGTTAATCCTCTCCATCGTAGGTTGACCTTCTGCAAGAAGTGTGAGTGGATTTGTCCCTTAACCAAAACTAGCGGGGTGTGGACCCTTGCCGCGAGTGAGCCGTGTAGGGCTGAGCCCTATATGGCTAGCTCATCTGCACGCTCGTTTTCTTTTATGTCACAGTGCCCTGAAACCCAGAGCAGTGTGACCTTAAACCGTTCGCCCAAACGGGCAAGCTCGTTACGGCACTCTAGCACTACTTTGGAGGATATGGTAGCCGAGTCAATAGCGGCTTGGCTGTCTTGGAGGATAGCAATGTTTTGTTTGTGGGTTGTGTCACGCTAAAGTTGCGTGCAAGCCTCACAGATTGCCAATAGTTCCACCTGGAAGACGCTGGCGAAATCCGGCAAGCGGTATGATCTTGCTATTTTCAGAGATTCCGAGTAGAATTCTACACCGCAGTGTCAGAATTCTTTACCAGTTCGTTCTTCTTCCACTGTTTTCTGGTGGTTTTTCCCAAAGTTAAGTTTGGGTGTGATGTAATCGGTTGGAAACTTGACCATGCCGTTGGATTTGCGAGTCTAGGATTTGCTGTGGCCATAGTGCAGTGCAGTCCAGCACCCAGATTTTTTGAGTCTGACTGCGGTGTTTTTGTGTGTAAGTCTAGAGGCAAAAGATGCGGAAGTACAGCAGGGCCATCCGTTGGACCCGACCTCAATGCGCCAGTGATGCCTATACTCGCTGTTCTTTGGAGCCTTTTGAGTTTCATAAGGTTGAAGCCCTTGCTCAGTGCGTGTCACCATAATAGCGATGGTGTGTGTGATTAACCATTTAGATGGGGAAGGGTGAAGTCAGGTATTTTGGTTTTAGTAGTGAATAGCATCGGTTTAGTTTTTCTCGAGTTTACACGAAGGCCATAATCTGTGGCCCAGGTGTTTACCTGCGCCACTTCGTCCGCATACGCGACCACCTCGCCCCTTTCTCTGTCTAGTCTTACGAGAATTTTGTTCATACAGAGTAGAGGAGAAATGACGACACTTTGCGGCGTTTCTGTGTGGGCGAATTTGGTTAAGTGACTGTTACCTAGTGTTTCCTGAATGATTCCTGTTTTGAGCATTGAGACTATCCATTGACTAATAAATTCCTCCATGCCCTGCTTGATCAAAAATTCGTGAATAGTTTCAGTGTGTACGCTATTAAAGGCTCCCTCTATGTATAGGAAGGAGTCTTTTGTAACGTATAGATTTTTCGATTGTTTGCCCTACCTTATGGAGAGCCTTTTCCGTGGATCTTGCCTTGAGGTAAGCATGCTGTGTTAGCCCTTGAAGGGCAGTGAAGGACTACCGCGTGTCTCTTATCGAGATCGCTTACCAGTATAGTGTCACACTCTGTTGTGTAGCTGGGTGGCTGACGAATTAGCCAGACAAGGCTCTCAATGTACAGATGACAGGATACTCGACGCTCTGCCCAAAAAAAAAAACGCGTAGATGGCAACACCTCGATTATTGCAACAATGCCAGGCTAATCGGGCTTGACGACTTAAAAGAGACCAACTTTCAAAACTAATCACCGTCCTCAACGGCCACAGCATCCTAGGCAGGCTTGCGCAACTAGCGATCCCTTGAAGGGCGCCAGTCTGTATCCTTAGACAGTGAAACATGCAGTGGGATCTAGTTCCGATTCTTTCGATGATAACAACTATCCACTTTCCAAATAAGCGCACCGGTTTTACTGAAAATTTGTTAGGGGTAGGTTGGAGAAGCAAGTATGTAGAAGTTTGCCTCATGCTCTCTTCGTGAAAGGAAATGCGGGAATAAAGTACAACCCAATTGAATTGATTGCAGTTTATAGTCAAAGATATGCATGTATATGTATATTTTAAATTAATGGCCAATAAATTAAGTTCCTCACAAGACTACAACTCAACCAAATTGTCCTCAGGGCCGTTTTAATTAGATTTTCATCCACAAACGCGTAAAAGAGTGAATCGTTGACATATTTTTAGGCAATTAACGTGGCACTCATACATACATACATACGCGTCTTGTTATGAGATGTTAAACTTCTTGTCACACCCGCCCTTTTCACAATTAAAGTTGAAAACAAAGTCTGTCTTTTGAAATGAATAACGGTCCTTGAGTAAACAGTATTCAAAGCCACCCTCCAGTCAAAAGCAAAAGATTTTTTCCCAGAGTTTCCTTTCCAAGGACGACGCGATTTTCTTCTCATTTGCTTACATAATTTTCCCATAAATGAACCATAATTACTCCGCATAATTCCACCTTTACCCACGGTCTGAGGGAAAAGACTGCAGCTCCAACCTTTATTCAGTCCACGCCCAAAGCAGAAGAAGAAGGGAAAAACTGCTGTCGAAACGCGATCTGAATTAGAATTAAAATTCAAATGCATTTCTATTCACAGTAACTCGAGACTCAAATATTTATCTTCATTACGAGAACAAGACCTTCTACAGGACCTTCTAATGGACGGTGGAATTATGAAACTTAAACGTCGCTGGTAACCTTTGGTGCAACCCTTCGTCATCGTCTTGAAGCCCAGTGACTTCCCTCATGTTTTCCTAAATCAAATTTATCTATTCGCCGCACTCGCAGGCAATGGCAGCGGCAACAGCACCATCATATCGGGCAATTAATGTCGTCTAAGTCTATCAATTAAAAAAGGTTGTTCCCAGGCAGGCCTACAGTCGGTGACTATGAGGGTTGGCAAACGAACGGAACGACATCGATTGTGGTGCGGTGGTGCCTGTCTTTGGCTTCGCGATCCGTTTTTGTTTTATCCGTCCACGGCGACAACCGACGACCGACGTCGTCGACATGCATATGTATCTCAATTGAACAAACAGTTTCTGGGATGAATAAAATTCCATTAACCACTGCTGGCTGGAAATTGTCGGTGCGTTTCACCCATTTTAATTAGGACGGACATTTTCCATTGATCCCGAACGTCAAAGAGGTTTTCGTTTTCATTTCTTTATCGGTCGCGCATCCCTCCTGCGATGAGTCACCAGCAGCAGCAGCAGCACCATCACCACCACTACCACGTTCGGTTTTGATTGGAGTTAATGATTGCTGAGGAATGTTCTATGCTTGGGATTGGTTTTCTGCTATTCCGGCGCACAGTAGGGGGGTTTGCTGTATATAAAAGTTGTATGTGGGACTCATGGTTTATGTTTCGCAAATAAACGGAGCATACATGCAAACAGCCCGAGGGATCTAATCCTGTGCATAGTCAAATGCTTTTATGGGGCAGTAAAAAACTAATCACACTTGAGAACGCAATTAATTCGAGGTTCACATTGAATAGTGTGGCCTATATAGCGCATATCCCGTTAGACGACGGAATTGTCATTTAATTAACTAATTAAAAAATTTGATTACGATTAGAGCAGGTGCAGGGATTTTTTTGAAGGTAAAAAAGTGATGACAGCTCTCTGAAATGGGGGAGGGAAACTATGCTTTAGAGCAGATACTCTAAACCTCATATATGTATGTAAGGAGAGAAGGGCGTCCGGTCATAATACTTTGCCACCAACGCCCACTATCACGCGGTTAGCCCCAGGGTTTTTTTTTTTTTTGTGCGTTTTTTTATTCCTTTGAAAGGCTTTTAATGTCAAGAGACAAATATGTAGGTAGCCCTCTAAAGCTTGCAATAAGGGTGGTTGGGGACAGTGGGTTGGGAAATAGTTTCCTCTAAGATACACTTTCTTGGATAAAATCAACGATATGTCGAACCGTCTTGTGATAGGAACGTGGAGTGTCCTTGGTAACACGGTCACGGTCACATGACACCATTTCAGTTAAAGATGCAAGCACGGAAACTCTGTGCATGCCCAGCCCTGAATAAACTGATACCTGCTTGGGTTAAAAAAAACCGTAGGTTGGGTTAGGTTATGGCAGTAGTGCCCAAACTAATGGCAAAACCAACCTGTACTCTTAATAAAGTGGAGTATGTTCGCTTAGGATTTAGACAAGGCGAAGCACTGTTATGTGACTTCTTCAACATCATACTTCAACGAATTGTGCGAAACTCTCATGCCAACACCAGAGGCACAATCTTTCATAAATTTGTCCAACTGTTTGCGTACGCCGACGACATTGACTTTATAGGCAGGACGCAGCGAGCTGTCACCGGTGCTTTCTTTATAGAGACAGAAGCGGCCAAAATGGGTTTAACGGTAAACGAGGGCAAAACTAAGTATTTGCTGTCAACAAGAAGGGACACCCAACACCGACAAATTGGACAGAACGTCACAGTTGATAGCTATAATTTCGAGGTAGTAAGAGACTTTGTCTACCTTGGCTCTGCTGTTACCTCCGATAATGACACCTCGTCGGAAATCAAACGAAGAACAACTCTTGCCAATCGCTGTTTCTTCGGGTTAAGAAGGCAATTGAGTAGTAAGGCCCTATCCCGAAGAACTAAGGAGATTCTGCATAAGACCTTAATCATCCCAGTCCTGCTTTATGGCGCTGAAGCATGGACACTGTCGAAGGCGGATGAAGATATCCTTTGTTGCTTCGAGCGAAAAGTTCTTTGAAAAATATTCGGTCCCGTTTGTGTTGCCGGGCTTTGGAGGAGAAGACTTAATCATCAACTATACGAGCTGCACAGCGACATCGACCTAGCATTGGACGTTTAAGATGGCTCCGGCACGCAGAGTCTTCGAATCTAACCTGGAGGGACAACGCAGTAAAGGAAGACCTCACCTAAGGTGACGCGCACAAGTAGAAGGGGACCTCAATCAACTTGGTGTGCGCCACTAGAGGCAGTTAGCTAAGGACGGGCTAACTGGAGAGGCTTGTTGGTTGAGGCTCAGGTTCACCCCGAACTGTAGCGCCACCTACAGTAAGTAAGTTGCTCGACGCTGTAACTTGCCATCGGCATTTTTCCTTAGTGTTTGAAAAATAAAAATCGGGAAAACTTATAACAGGTAAAACAACATGGCCGCCATGAACTGTCAAAAACTACCCCTCCCTATTGGAAAACCCTTTATGAAGTTCACTTATTAGACGCCACGATTAAATCCACTGCCACCTGGAAACAAGAAAGAGTACCTAAGTGGAAAAATTCTTCTTTCCCTCTTCTGTTAGTTACTCCTACCCACCTTCTAAATGAGTTGAAACCCAATCCAATGCAAGCAACTGTTGGTGACTGACTGAGGTATGGAATATGAAGGGCTTGGTCAATTACATATAAGACAGGTTTGCGTGGCCTTGCGACTCTGTTACGCTAGATACTCCACAAATGTTACGCTAGATTACTCACAAATGTTGACCTTATTTCCTTCAATGTTTCCAAGGATCAATTCTAAATGCCTATCGGGCTGGTCCTAAAAGCACTTATAACTTGACCTAGATCTGCGTATCTAAAACAACGATCAGAGGTTTTTGTCTCTTAAAGACTTAACCCAACATCACTAGATTGAATAAAAATAAACACCCTGTAAATTTTCTGTCGTAAGCTGTGTCTTAACTTGTTATCCCCACGGAAAAATGGGTTTACGAATCAATTCTTCTGCAAACTGGTTTCCAGGAGAGTTTATTGATCCATTTTCTCCTTCCCAGAGTTGGTGACTCGTTGTGTTTATCTTTATTCCGTTCCTCTGAGTCATCCTCGGGAATGTGACTTGTGTGTATGTTTTTTTTCTTCTCTCCCACAGTAGCAGGAATAATAATAATAATTTTGTTGAATAGTCGTAAGATGTCGATAGGAAATTCCCAATTGCCCCTATAACACCATCAAAGAGATCCCAGTGAATGGGTGCTTAAGAGATGTCAGGGGTTGTGTGATGTATTCGTTCAACCAATCCCCCGCCACTTGAAGTTGGTTTTAGTGCAATCAAAACATACAGCATCCTCTCCGCACAGCAGAGAATAGGACCGATGAACTTTATCGAAATGCAAATATTGAATTAAAGGTCTTCAAAGGGTTCATGTACGGTCGTGGTCCCGTCAACCGTTTATGACAATTCATTTGAAGTCATAAACACTCGCGTTCGAGTTGGCTCGACTGGCTTGGGAACTTTATTACTTGGCGACGCAGACGAGTAAACACTCGTAAAATAACAAGAAACTCCATTTGGACGACGACGACGACGAGGAGCAGGAAGAGAATGAAGCAGGAGAAGTTGAAATTTGTGTGTAGGAATAGTAACTCCTCCGCAGCAGCACGTTCCGCGTATGAAATGCAGTGCGTACACTTTTTATGATGTCTTTGGTTCGGTGGCTTTAAGTGGCGACAAGCACGACGACCAAGACGACTCTTGTGTCCATGTTGGGAGTTCTGGTGAAATTCGATGCGCTTTTAGTGCCGAGTTCAAGGAACAAAGCAATGAGATAAGGGAGCGCGTGTGTATGTGGAACAAATTTGTTTCTATCATGAAGCGTGTTGGTCCTCGCGTGCAAGCGCATGTTTTCAATAGAGCAAGTGATGGTCTATATTTGACTTTGTTTTGCATTAGGACGGATGGTGACAGCTGCCAATTGAAAAAGATTAATGGCTTAGAGTTGGAAGTGTTTTCAATTATTGCATTGTAAACGATTTTGATGACACATTGTTGTGTTAGATTAGCCAGAGAGAGTACAGTTGGAAAGGCGAAAGTATTTGAAAGGTTAGACAAGCTACAAAGAACTGAAATCGGCTTCTCCTTTTGAATCTTGGCTTCTGTTTGTTGATCATTTTGGCAGAGGCACTATTTTCATGAATCACGCTACACTTTACTTGGGTTTTATAGCAGACATGAACCTGACGTGATAAAGAGCCCAGACGAATTTATCATCAAAGGACAGATGCTAAATGAATGAACAGAAATAATGTGGAAATTTTACTGGATATATGTACATACCTGCCCATCCTGACTGGCTTGATCCAAAAGGAACGCAAGAGAAGAGCTTACGAACAACTTATGAGTGTCATGTAGGGACATTGGATGAGTTATTTTGACTCAAGAACAAGAGTAGGAGTACATGGTGGAAACCGACATCCATTTCGAAGCCGATTTCCTTCTAGAGAATTTTGATGTGGAGAAACACTCTAACAAACCCATATCTATGTAGGTACAGACAGCTCCACTCAACCATGGGATCGAAGAGCCTGCGCCTGCTACGCTAACCTGTTTGAGCTCTACTAGAAACAAAAGTCAGAGGAGTGGCCCTGTCAAATGATTTTTATGTACATCAGAGTGAGATTCAAAGAATTGGTTCGGGACTGCAAAGGCACCATCGAAAACTTTTCAACAAAAGCGTCATTACTTCGAATAAAGTGCTCCAAGAGTTACAAGCTGGCCTACCTTGATCCTAGAACTTGAGATCAAACTGCTCAGGATTTTGCAGTCATAGTCAAAAAGACATTGACGGAAACAAGTGGATCGATGAACACAATTACAAATAATTGCAATTACTTTCCTAATTACATGTTTAATTAATGTAATTAAAAATGTAACTAAAATAATTTTTTAGTTTTTTTGTAAGTAAACGAAATAATTATTGATATATAACAAGAAACAAGTGGTCGCCGTGGCCCAGTATGAATATGTTCAAGCCCCAGCCGTATCCACGAACATTTGCGAGAAGCTAGGCCTTGGCTCATCCCGAGCTGTCGCGCCAGCTATTTTATTTATTTTAATTAAGGAGCACAGTTAAAATTTTCTCTTCCACTCACCGGTTTTTTTTTTTCGTGTCAAAATCTTACTGAATGTAATATGAAAACTTACTAGTGGAATAGTCAAGTATTGAAACGAACCTTCTCTAGATTTCGCTATAACCTATTCTAATTACATTTTAATTACATTAGCGTAATTGCAATTATTCATTACATTACTCGTAATGGTAATTAATTTTTTTCAATTACAATTACCTTGTAATTGCAATGTAATTAATTACATTCCAATTACTCGTAATAGTAATGGTAATTTAATTAAAATTTCAATTACCCATCACTGATCACAACACATAACCACAAAACGATCAGTGAACGAAAACATTTCCTCACACTTCTTAGACTAATGATATGTGGCCTGGTACCCAGCAAAAGTCGATTTCGGGTTCGTCTCTATTTTCGAGGAGCTAGACTGCCGAGGATTGCAAAAAAAATGCAACCGTTGGATTTGTCGTCTCCTGCCACGAGGCTTCGATTCAAAAATCCTCTTAGCTGAAGCACTGTTGCCCATCTGAATCATGGACCGGCAATTTGTACACTCCGGTCCTGTTGTCCTAAAAAGGATGACAATGTCAGCATTGTCAGATTCAATATCTAAATTGACTCGTGTAAAAGAAAGTGTAAAACGTCAAGGGCAACAGTTGGACATTACCTCTGAATTCCCGGGGTGCCTATACCTACTTTTCTTTGCACCGACAAGTAAATTGGGATTGCAAGCCTTACTTATAGGGGGGATTTCAGTTTAGAAGTGTTGATGCTGAGTCCCACAATATAATGTCTATTCATCAACCTTCTCTAGGGCTATTTTCATGATCTTACACTCTCTGTCCAGTCTTTTTAGAATAGAGTCTCCTTTTAACGGAATTTCACCAAATACGCATATGTGGAGCAAGACCAGCAATTTAAGACCTCGGAAGATTGGAAGATATAAGCTAAGCAGGTATTTCAGAAGGAGATTAGAATGGGCCATAAGCTTCTCACGAGTTTCACACCAGTCCAACTGGAAAAACTGTAGACAAAGTTATCACCACACCCGATTAAAGTAATTGAAAGTAGTCTAGGTCTGGGTTGTATACCGACGAAGTTTAGGCGGGCAAGGATATTGGTCATTTCAAAATGGAGAAAACAGCTTGAGTTCATTTCTTCTCAAAATTATGGAAAAATGTGTAGATAATTTTTTAAGAGAGGAAATTCTGAACTCTCCAACTACAGCATCGTCAGCTTGCATACAGACTAGACAAATCCACAAAAACTACACATCGTCAGCTGACGAACATTTATTTATTCCCTGTCGAAATGAAAGCGGTAGTACAGCTGTAGTAGTACAGCAAATATGACTCTAGCACGAGTCAAAAATCTAGGTAAATTAGGCTTTGCCTACCTAAGCTGTCAGTTCATTTAGAAAAAAAAACACAGAAAAGCCCAAGCATTCAAGGAGCTTGAAGTCAACTTTAAACTTATGTGGGAATACCAATGCAAACTTAACGGGAGAAAAATGTGACTACCTTCTGAATACTTAGCCACGTCGAACTAGAGGGTACCAAGGCAGGTGGCAACGGAACCATTTATAGTATCCCAATAATTGTGCGGAATAGGGGACCCATTGAAACAGGTGGAGAAGTTTAAGTATCTCGGGGTCCTATTCACGAGTGATGGTAGGAGCAATACTGAGTTATCCTGTAGGATTGGTCAGGCTGGAGCAATTTTGAGACAGCTTGGTCAATCTGTTATCAGGAGGGCCGAACTTGGCATCGAAGCTAAGTTGTCGGTCTTTAATTCAGTGTTTGTTCCGACCCTCACCTATGGTCATGAGGTTTGGGTAATGACCGAAAGAATAAGATCGCGGATACAAGCTGCCGAAATGAGATTTCTTCGTTGTATTGCTGGGGTGACTCGACGAGATCGGGTTAGGAACACCAGAGTACGCGAGGCACTCAATGTCGAGCAGCTACTTCTTCGGACGGAGAGGTCCATACTTCGATGGTTTGGGCACGTCAAACTCGGTTTCCAAGACGTGCCATGGAATTCGTGCCATCGGGTACGCGTCCCCTGGGCAGGCCTAGGTTGAGATGGCTGGACCAAGTCCGAAATCTCACCTCTACCCGTATGGGGATTGCCCCTGATGAGTTAGAGTCGATGGCGGAAGATCGGCAAATGTGGAGAGTCCACTTAAGCTCCCTAAACCCGCGACCCTCATAGTGGATAAGCGGGCCATTGGAAGATGATGATGATGATGATAGGGGACCAAACCCTTAAGAATGAATTTTTGAAGAAGACCGAACCTGACCTCCAGGGGACGAGACGGGCAAGGAAGCTACTAGTGAACTACAACCAAAAAGAATTTAAAATATGGATCCGCCTAAATTAGAGAAACCTACAAAAGCACGCAGCCAGATTTCTTAACGGGGCATACAGATTCAAAGAACATTGTAGAAAATTAGGCATACAGAAGAAGGCGAAGGAGATTCTGTAATTTTGTGTAATTTTGTGGCAATGATCCAACAAAGAGTGAAATATGTGGACAAGTAACAATTGTCATAAAAGAAAATGGATTGGAGAGTGTGGTCTAGACTCTAGAAAAGGGTTATGTAAGGAATTATGAAGGAACAAATCTCTCCAAGAGATTATATATCACAGTCCACAGGCACCAAGAGGAGGTGGTAAGGTTTGGTATATGAGACTGAGCGGAAGACTCTTTACTAAGGCCTTAGTCGGGCTCGTTGCGTTCCCCTCTTTTAATCGTCGGTAGGAACAGGTTGGGTTTGGGACATACATACATATGACGGTAGGAATCTAGGGAAGTTGAAAACAATTATGGAGTTGACACTAGTGTGCGTGTGGTCAAATCGTCCTGTTTCTACTGTGAAGGCCAGGGTGCCGCCGATTCCTTTGGCCTTGAGATGCCTTAGATCCTGTATTCAAATGGACCCCAGGGTCTTCTGTCGCTTTCTCGCTAGGGCAGGGCAGTGGCATAGGAAGTGTTCGAGATCTTTTTCTTCTTCCTCGCAGTTCCTACATTACAATTCCCTGCAGTTTGCTAATAATAATCGCAGGACAAGTTTGCATTAAAGAAAAAGTTTATGCGAGGAACCATGGTTTAGTACCAGGGCCCAACAAACAGAAAAATGTAAACGGCCACAACTCTTTACCGTCCCTGAATCCTTTACTGCATGCTGCAGTGATCCCCTTTTCATCCAAGAACTTCAACATCGATCAGCTAAAAAGGCGTGTTAGGCTTTAAATCTTGTGCGATCCATACAAATACAAATGTCCCCAAAACTTTTTAATATTTGCACTTTTAAAAATTGGTTATATGTTCCTGATCCTATGTATCCTACATACATGAAGTACTTTTCGAAAATAAACCTACGTCTTCCCTTTGGAGCATTTTCATATAAATACGTTTAGACCTAGAACTGAATTAACATTCTTTAACCTAATTATTCCGGTTCCTACCATTGACTCTCTAAAAAATGACTTTAAAGTCTGCACCTTAACTTACTCACATCGTCTATCTATAGAAAAAAAAAATCTTCAAGTCACTACCCGAAAATGACTTTGGCCATGGTATCTGTACAAAATGCATCCTTCTTCTCCTTTATTTCCTTTAGCAAATTTGCATATATAAATCGGAAAACATTTATTTGTTCCTGCATGGCGTTCCTTCCATTTAATTCTCCGAATGTAATCCCATTCATGCATCCGTCTCCGGCTTGCTGCATTCCTCCTTCTTATTAGAGCGACATCCTATCCTCTCCCCGTCCACTTCCTATTTCATCTCCGCGAAAGTAATGAAAAAGACGAAAAATAAACTTTCATTCCACCAGCAACCAGCACAACACAATGACGTTCTGATTAGTATTCTCTCAGCCAAGATGAAGGGATAAAAATAGAAAAGTTTCAACAAACTTTTCTCGTAAGTCAGCTTATGATGATGATCCGCCGCCTCGTACCCTCCACAATCCTTTTATCTTTATCGTCTGTGTGCACTGCACATGCAGCAGCAGCTAGAATGGCTCAGATACAGCAGGAGTAGTCTCCTTTATCTATTCCGGTGAACTGCAGGTCTGTAGACGACAACATTCATTCCACGATACATTATATATGAGAACGACACACGGCACACAAAAGGAATGCAAACAGGCGGCGAAGACTGCTGCACACGCTCGGAGACAGTGTGTCCTCTGCTGTGGCCACATTTGTGGAATGAATTTCGCATAAATTCAGTTCGTGTTACTAAAACAACAAGCGGGCGTCGATATTCGTCGAAGTTTCCCGAAAGTGCATGGCGAGGACAATAATGCCAGAGCCAGAGTGGCATATTTTATAGACACAATCCGGGAGTTGTGTTGTGTATCTAGTGTTGTGGGCAGGAGTCTCGTGTTTATCGATTTTTTTCTTCCAGGGAGCGCAACACTACCCTAGTTATGTGCTATGAAAGTGCGATCGAAAAATTGAAAATACAGTCTGTTCTACAAAAAGCTCCCTTAGAGCGAAGGGCTTACTGCTTTATGGATGGGAAGTGTCTCATTGTAAAAAAAAAGGGACATTCGAAGATTGGTCATTAAGTGGCCTGTGTGGGTCTGTCATAGATGTAGAAAAATCCACTTTCTGCCTGGAGGAGACTGGCTCAACAGGGGAAAGTAGCAGACGTGCCCGACCCAGGAGCCGCCGTTCGGTCGCCAAAGGTCCAAGGGGACGCTCAAATATCAAACAGATAACAGGCCATGCAATTGGGCATCAATAGACGAATGCTTACAGCGAATGTTCCTTAACAAAGTGCAAACACAGTCCCATATGCCTTTATACTGGCGTTCGCTGGTATATGCAAGTTTATGAAACTTGGTGGTTGAAGATTGTATCCATGTGGATCTAGGAATGGGTACGCTAGGTTAGGTAGAGTAGGGTTAGCGCTTGCATAAGACACTAGGTACCATAGTGGCCCATCGCGATCCCTGTGGAACCAAAAAGGCTGAACCTAAACAATTTTCTGGAAGCGTTTGATTTCCCTACAGAATTTTACCATATTTTATAGCCTAGCTGCTCTAGACTACTAAAGAAATCGCGTACGTGAATATGGATCTGACTATTGCTAACCTGCTTTCAGACCCCATTTCCTTCCTGCTACTTTCTAGCATGCAAAAGCAGCATTAAGGGTCTTTCAAGCCCTTTCCTGTGTATTTAGGTTCCAGTTTAGTTTTCTATCAAGGATTATGCCAAGATATCTGGCGCTGTTTGACAGGGACAGCGCGACCCCTCCAAGTTTAGGTAGTCTGAAGGGGGATATCTAATGTTTCCTTGTGAAGAGAACTAATTCTGACTTTGCCCGGTTGGCGTTCAATCTACAATCTTTTCCCCATTTACTCAAGGTTGCTAAGGCACCTTCCATAATGTTGCTGATTGTGTCTAGAAATGTTCCTTGTACAATTATGACTACGTCGTCGGCATAGGCGTAGATATTTAGTCCTCTCGAGCAAAGCTTCCATCCATAACCAAGATCCACAGAGGCATCTCGAGATGTCTCCGCCCTGTGGAGTGCCTCTGGTTGCAGATCTCCTCATTAAGCTTTGGCCTATTTCCAAGCTGATATTTCTTGAGCCAAGCATGTTTCTTAACCAATTGGTTAATCCTGGCTCGATTCCGAAATTTTCCAGTGCCTGGCTAACAGCCACTTCTTCTACGTTGTTAAAAGCGCCTTCGAATCTAGTAATGGTCATGTCTTATAACTGGACTCATTCTATTCAGCCAAGAGCTGGATCTAATCCCACGATATCTTCTGACCTGGAACAACATTTTTAGTTTGATGACTGTCTGTCCAAGGAGGTCCAGAGTATCCAAAATTCGATTAAATCTAGTAGATAGTCTTCTCTCTGGATACAGACCCTATTCAGACCCTAAAAAGTGTATCGTGTCTACATAATGCCACGTAACCAACCCGCCGTAGAGAGCATTTGAATAATGCTTTGGAAAATAAATTTCCTGTACAGTGATTAATGCATTCAAAATCCACTTTATGGTGCAGTGCATGGAGTACAAACAATAAAAGTTTATAAAAAAAAAATGTGGAGACCCAGGTGGAATGTTGCACAATGCCAAAGTCATGGCTGCTAAATCACTTCACAGCATAGTGTGCTATGGCCCACAGTTTCCCAAAGTCAATATCCGGAGTTCGCCTCGGTACACTGTCGCACTCGTACATGCATACTCCTGCGGTCAACAACTTTATTCTTATTTAAATTGTTTCCACTTTGATCCTTTATTTGGAAACAGCATGCATAAGAGCCATGTTTACACATATAGCTATGTAGGTGGCAAAGTATTCCCTCGGTCGCTCTCTGATGCAAGGTGATTCTTATCAAGGTTTTCCTTATTTTTTTTCAGAGCAAATAAATGGCCAGAGATAAGCGACTTGAATGGGAGAAAACCGTGGCGCATGTATGGTTCCCTTTTTGAATCTAATTTATCACCTTGTATGTCTAAATTTCACCTTCGAACTTGAACGAGGAACCGAGGAGCCCTCACTGTACATGGAAAGAAAGACGCTATTGTTTTAAAATGTTTTGTTGTGTTTTCTTTTTGTCTTCTCTCTGTGTGTGTATGTGTTTTGTCTTAGTCAACAACGGGAAAGGGTGCCTATACAATGGTGGTTTTGGTGTCTTGATTAAATAGAAAAACACCTAAATGCACTTGTTCACGGTTTTTTCTCCTCTTTCGGTTGATTGCATGATCCGCTTCTACGAAGGTTCTTCCTTATCGTTGTCAGAGATTTATGGTTCAACCAATGTTACGTTTTTACTCTGGAAATAGGTTTAAGTGACCTACCAGTGTATGGAAATAGGAGACATGGTTTAGGACAAACAAACACAAACTACCTTTGACGTAACAGAACTTTTTTGTCGGAAATTGAATTGTATCTGAAGTCTGACAGTTGCTACTATGTGGGGATTGGCAGAGAAATTGGTGACGTACGAGTCTAGTTAAAATAGGAGTTACCTGAAACAGGCCGAACTAAGCGCCTCAAAGGTACGAAAAGGTGGTAGGTGCTGTAATATGTTGCATAATGATCGTAAAGTCAGTTCTACTTAGGTTCAGGAGAAACGGTTATAGGCGTGTTTCTTAAACGAATTTTCAGTTTCGAGGTCTGAAGAGATTTTGGACCAAATAGTAGACTGCACCTGTGGAAATAATCGCTTTTGGAACTTACTTACTTAGGTTGAGGTCCCCTTCTACTCGTACACGCCACCTTAGGCGAGGTCTTCCTCCACTGCGTTGTCCCTCCGGCTGAGATTCGAATACTCTGCGTGCCGGAAATTTGGTGTCCATTCGTCCTACCTGTCATAGAAATCTCCAACGTCAAATGCGCAATTATTTGATAAAGTCGATGTCGCTGTCGCATAGTACGTGATTAAATCTTCTCCTCCCAAGCCCGTCATCGCTTACGGGCCTAAATATCTTTCGAAGAATTCTTCGCTCGAAACAACTAAGTATATCTTCATCTGGTTTCAATAGAGCCCATGCTTCAGCATCGCAGCAGAACTGGGATGGCAAAGGTCTTATATCGAGTTTCCTTAGTTGTTCGGGATAGGTCCTTATTACTAATTGCTTTCTCACCCCAAACAAACAGCGATTGGGAAGAGTTATTCTTTGTTTGATTTCCGACGTGATGCCATTTTCAGAGGTAATAGCAGAGTCAAGGTAGACAAAGTCCCTTACTGCCTCGAAGTTTTGGAACTTATGATCGAATAATGTAATGTTTCTACTCGACCGAAGGACATTTAATTTTGGTCTTGGGTCACGGGTAGGTAGGAAGGGTGGCTGTTTGATGGAAGCACAGACACAAGTAAAGGCTTGGACCTATATCCTGAAAAACGCCACTCACTTTATTGAAACCATTTGGACCTCTTAATGAAACTGAGGATACTTTTGACGTCAGTATGTGATAGTTCGCCCAAGTTGTCGAAGTAATAGGCTCCAAGATAGAGCTTAACTCTTTAAGACAGGTCAGGATAAGTGCAGAATAAATGAAGGATTGCTCCATTCTCCTCTTCGTCCCTGCAGCTCCTGCAAAAGTCATTTGAAAAGAGGCCCATCCTTCTGCCTTAAAGGCCAATGGGACAAAGGCCGGTAAGAACACTAATGGCGGTGCTAATAAGCGACCTTTTCAAAAGAGATTTAGCATAGGCCAGATTTCTCTGGAGGTACGACACGTGGTATCATTCCTCCATCTTTAGTTTGCCTTACTGATCACGTCATAGTCTAAGAGTAGTTTACATGTAGCGAGTGGAATACCCAGATTTCTTCGTTCCGGCAGGATTTCCAGAGTAGTACCACGTTTGGCGAGTTGATTGGCCTTACAGTTCCCTGGAATGCCCCTACGACCGATTACCCAGCATAGGTGAGCCATCTTCATGAAAGATGAGCGGCAATCTGAAGAAGCTTTTGATGTACAATACATTTACCGATTCCAGAGATTCTATAGCCGCCTGACTATCGGCTAAGACAGGATAAATCTTCGTTGATATCCATAATTTCCGCCTGAAAAACACTACAGTGGTCAGGTAGACGGAACGGAACGCCCTGGTTAAGCATATCGGAGGAAACACCACCTCCCACCCGTTCTCAGTTTTGGAACCGTCGGTATGGAGATGAGCGAAGTGATCGTCTCTGGCGTCATCACAAGATGTGCAAAATCTTCATCGAACTCTTGTTTGTTTACCCTCACTCCTTCAAGGCTTCAACAGTTAAAAAACAAAGTTCCTCTAACAATTTTCTATCATACGTTTTCCTCACATGGAAATTTTGAAATTTAATTCCTTCACCTTCTGGTCTGTTAACATTCAGTCAGATGTTTCTTATGTTAAACGATGCAAAAAAACTCATCTGTATCTTTCTGTTGATCAGCAATTAAAACGATTCTTCCTACATAGAGCGAGGGATGCTAAACAACTGACAGCCCGTCAATTGATATCCAACGGAATGAACAACGACAAACTACAGCTACGAACGAAAAGATGTTTCATTTTTTTTTTGTAGATTGAAGCACGCCTCCGTAGGTACATACGATTTTGAAACCCGATTAGAAGGGATCGCACAACAGATGTCCTTTTTGTTCGTTATTCGCTCAGTTAAATTGTATTCGATTCCTGAATGCTTCCATTTGATCATTTCCTGCACGATCGTTGAAAGTGATATCGATGTGAGGGTCGACAGATAATAAGAAATCAAATCGATCGATAACAGATGGATGCAAATTAAACAAGGTACACATTGAGGTTTAATGTATTGGCCGTTCTCTGTACATATGTACATACACACATACTTCAATCTGATGACAACGAAAAACTGATTTTTGATCCATGTTTTGTGTAACATGTAGCAGGCAGTGATTAATCCAGAATTGAACTCGGTGAGTGCGGAAATTGTACTGCAATGGTTCGGTGACATCATTGGATTTTCGATCCCAGCTTCCACTTTTCGCAAGTCAAGAAAAGCCGTTCATTGTGAGCTCAAGTGATCGTGGATCTCAAAAAAAAATAGATGAGTGGAACTAACAAACAAGTGATCGAGCATCTCATTGAAAGATATGTCAACTCTTAGGGCCAGCGCACACAAGATCACTTCCCCGGGGTAAAACTGAGTTTATAGAAGAGGCAGGTGAAGTGTACAGTAAGAAACGGGGAAAAATGTTTATCCAGTGTTGAAGTGGTTGAACATCGGGTGAAACCCAATACACACATAAGCTGTCAATTTCGAGGTGCAAAAAATACCACAGAAAAACTACTCCAAAGAAAATTGGTTCATGCATACACAACGTGCACTGGCTCTTACAGATCAGTTTTACTTTATAGAAATTTTCGCGGATTAGCTGTACGTTTAGACATGTGTAACCTTACTACACTTAGCTGAGCCAAGGCATTTCGATTTGTTATTATTTTCTTTTGGATAGCAAGAAGCATAAAGGAAAGCAAAATGAACTCTAAGATTAGCCGTCCCGGAAAAAAAAATTTAGCGGATAGAGGAGATATTTCGGACTTGGTCTAACCGTCACATCTGGGGCCTACTCAAGTCAGGGGACGCCTACCACCTGATGGCATGGATTCACTTAGACGAAACAAAAGAAGCACAAGAAACATGAGATCGAGGTCAAAATGTCTATAAAAAAAGTAACGAGGTCTTGGATAGACCTCTGATTTGAGTAACGTGGCATCGTTACCCAAATCAGAGCATAAAATGAATAAATAAACAGCTTGCGAGAAGCTTATTCATGACAAATTATACTCACGAAAGTTTGTCATTCCTCGACGGGAGGTGGTGTCTTATAAAGTTTTCGGTGGCTATTTCTGAGTCATAGACCTAGTCAGCTCGCATACCAGCCCAAAACACTAACTTATGAGCCATGGCGACCATGGGAGCTCAACAATCGGAACTCAACTCCAGGAATTTGCCAACATAAGAAGTTCGGAACCTCTTAAACGACAAATGAAATGAAGAAATTCTCGGGTTAAATAAAGGTGCCGCTAAGTTCGTCACGGACTTCCTCACTGGACATTGTACACTTAACTACCTGGGCTTCAGTTCGTCGCACTGGTGGCGAATCTGCTTGAAAAGACAAGAAACTGCAGCGCACATTTTGTGCTAAAGTCAAGCCATTGCTTGCTGCAGACTTAAACATTAAGCAGGGCATTCACCTCCACAGAAACAATCAAACATGTATCCCTGACCTTGATTTTGCTCAAAATGTTGTAGGAAAACTTACTTGACACAAAAGATATTTTAGATCGCTGGCCGGCCATCTCCAGTTAGGTATGAGGCCCTACAGAGGCTAATTTTGGTTAGCAATACCCTCTTCTGGTAGTGCTTTTCACTCAGTACGAAAAGAAGGCAGTTTTTAAAAAAAGTCCTGGCGAAGACCCAACACCTCCAAATCGGTATCCACCACCCATTGTGGTTTGAACCGCGGAACTCATTCGACTCTCACTTGCCTTGACGGATCAACCACGAAATATATGAGTTGTACGAGATGTTTGGGTCACGCAGAGCGAATGAACACCAATGGTTCAGTACTAAAAATCCGTGATTCCGCTATAAGATTCCGTAGATCACCTCTCAAATTAGAATAAGGTCATACTCGATATGAAACTCAGCTGGAGGCTGAATATTCAGGATCGTGCTAGGAAAGCCTCAGTTGCCTTATATTCCTGCCGGAAAGCTCTGGGCCCGAAATGGGGCTTGCAGCCTAAAGTAGTTCGCTGGATATATACAGTGGTGGTGAGGCCGATCCTTATGTACGAAGTATTTGCCTGCTTGGAAAAATACATAGGGGATCATGCATCTGCATAACGGGTGCCTTGAGAAGAACCGCACTGGATGTAATGCTCCATCTGCTTCCTGTTGATATCTTTGAGAAGCTAGTGGCAATCAAAGCAGCATTAAGGCTTAGAGAATCCGCCCAGCTGATCAGCAAGCAATGGACGCACCTGGGTTAGCTATTAACGCACGACGGATCACTGTCACTGAAAATCACGAAAAAATCTATTGTCACTGATAGGGTCCTCACTGGATATTGCTTGATAGTCAGACATGCATTCAGACTAGAGGTCCCCTCCAATTATTTGAACTCGACATCCAGAAAATAAGAGACTGCATCTCTGGGACGAAATGGTTCAAATCTTAGGGTTAACACCGTTACGGTTGCCCACCTTCGGTGTACTTGTGCTACATATTCTGGTTCGCTGGTGCTGGTAAGCCGGTTTCTTCATCGTGGTATCACAATGGGACAATCTGGTCTAAGTGTGTCCCTGTCTGAGGGGGGGCAGCCACCTAACCTAACCTATATGTGTCCCAATCTGTTGATCTTGGCTCTCCGTGTGTTTTAGAATATATATGTGAATATTTTTCTAAGAGTATTGACGACCCTTTTAAATCTAAGGAATTACTCATAGTTCCACCGAAAACACAGCAGTTTTCAACCAACACTGGTCTGTGTGAACCTTTCTGTCAAAAGAAGTCTCCACCATATGAAAGGCCTGAATTTGTGTTGGCTCCAAGGCAGTCTGGCAAGAGAACAAACGACATTCATTCAACCCACCCACCCATTTAATAAGACAAATGTTTCTTTTAGTTTGGAAAACTTAATCTATGGGCTCCTCGTTTCCTTTGAACTGATATATTATTCATTCCTACTTCCTTAACCCTTATTCTACAGCCTCACAGATCAGAAGTGGTGAGCATAAAACACTTTTAAACGCCCACGCTTTGGGGCAGTGTTCGCCTTCCCCGTATCCATTCAATTAAGTCGGCGAACACTAAAGCGAAAATCTCCTTCTGGCTTATCCACATCTCATTTTTAAACAAACAAATCCCACTAGCCAGGATGCTGAAAATAAAATTCTCCACAAAAAGGATTCTTTTGCTTTCCTTTTTACAGATTTTTTTTTTTCCAATTTTCCTGAGTACCTTAGAAGAGAGCCTTTATTGAACTCAAACGTATGCACCCTGCATTCCAGGAGTCAAGGTCTATTAATATGTAATTTAATTAAAGCAGAAAACTTTCTCCTTTCACCCGAGAGGCGGCGTTCACCTCACCGTGCATCCCATAGAATTAATTAAGAGGTCGAGGCAGGTAGGTGTAATTTTTCACCACTAAGGACCGTGACATGAAATTCTTTGTCAGCTTTCGCTCAAGTTGACGAATAGCGTACACACAATTTTTTACACTTCTGTGTCCTATTGTTCCCGTTGGAAATTTATTTATTTATTTTTTCTACAAAAAAAAATTAAAAGAAGGAATTTGCATAAGTTTCTTACGGTACTATGAGCTCGAGATGGCATTTGACTAGGGAGAACCATCCATGCACGGTTCGTTAGCCAAATGACGAACAATGCGCGTTAAATGGTTTCGAACTCCATAATGGCCGTTTGAATGGGGGATTTGCAGTTCGTTTGTTCCGGAAATTTGTATTTTATGGAAAATATTCTACATTTGCAAAGCTGTGTGAAAAGCATCTATACATATACCTAGACGATTAGCATGCGCGTGCTGGGGAATTGTGAAAGGGGTTTGCCTTTGCCACGCTTTTATCCCAATTGGTGTTTCGTTATTACTCGGGAAATGGAAACGGCATTGAATTGCAATCTCGGTATGCTTGGCACGCTTTCAAGGACATGTTCCACGGATGTTTGTGCCCATTAATGATTACTTTTGGAATTTTTAGGAGAAATTATGACAATGGGTGTTACGTGACAACATGGGATAGCAGCCCGGAAGCAGTGCAGTGTTTTTTAAAAAAAGTTTCGTAGAATAACTTACACGACTTACAAGTACATTTCTTACGAACCTAGATCTGTGTACTCTTTACATGATGGCATAGTCGCAGGATCATCATCGCAGTACGAGGAAGTGGCAAAGGCAATTTAGATCTTGAAAACAATCGATTTAAGTAGTCGTTCCATAGAACAAGGACAAATCTAGTAATCAGCTATCCAATGACTACCGATGACTTTGAGATAGGGACAGGACGGGATATTCCATTGCCTGGACAGTCAGTTTAATGAAAAATGGCAACGTTTAGTCCTTAAAATTGAGGAAAATATGAACAACGATACACAGCCCTCAACCAACAAGCGTCTCCAGTCAGCACGATCTTTAGCCAGCTGCCTCCTGTTTCGCACGGTTGACGTCCCCTTCCACTTGCGTGCGCCACCTGTCGCGGTCTTCCTCTACTGCGCAGACCCTCGGATGTCGATTCGAGGATTTTCCGGGCTGGAGCATTGGTGTCCATCCGCTCCACACGACCCAGCCACCTCAGTCTTCGGAGCTTCACTCTTCTGGCTAAGTTGATGTCGCTGTACAGCCCGTACAGTTCATCGTTGTATCTCCTCCTCCACTCCCCTTCTATGCAGACGGGATCAAAAATCACCCGAAGAATTTTCCTCTCGAAACAGCCAAGAGCAGCCTCATCCGCTTTTGACAGAGTCTATGCCATAGAGCAGGACTGGGACGATTAAGGTCTTATACAGGGTCACTTTAGCCGTTTTTGTTGCAGTTAAACTTCGATTAAAAATGTTGGCTCTGTGTAAGGCGAGAGTTTTCACATACAGAGCCTTACCCACTGGCTGCCTTCTGAGTTGACGGCACAGACATATGATCGTAGAGACAAATTCAAGAAGGATCTATGGGTATCTTCGTGCTCATCGTGACGTTATCGTCCCGCATCGACTTAGGTGGGAAGGTAGATGTGGCGGTTTTTTTTTTTTTTTTTTTTTTTATAATCCACGCGCGGATCAAGGGGATATGAATACTCTTATAATACTATACACACACCGCGAGCGAGGTACAGTGGTTTGAAACTCAAGTTTCGTTAAGTTTTTCATTGGCGTCCAAGGGTGGTGTCCAGGCTAGCTGGGGACATTTGTGGTGTTTTTCTATTTTGTCATTGCTTAATTCACAGGAATTTTTTCGAATCCCCTTATGTCATACTCAGTTTTCGCTCAATCAACTCTTCAAGCCAAGACGCTCTACTGCCAGTGTTATGCCTTCGCAGTAGAGTCGCCATCAGCTTTCACAGTTGATCGATTTTTATTTATTTAAGAAATAAATGTTTTTCCGACATCAGGAGTTGAACCCGGACTTTCAGCGTGACAAGCGATGATGCTAACCACTGCACCATGGCCACCCTCATAACCTTAGTTAGTTAAAAATGGTCCTCCAAGAAGAGGTACATTTAGACCAGAAAGTAAGTCCATTGTAATACCACTGAGTACTTGGGTATGAACCCTGCTTACTGCTGAAACTATTTGGATTTCCTAACGTAGCTGTTGAGATCGGCCGTGCTGGTGGACTTCAGATCGTTATATTGTCAAAGAAGTAACGGTCCAGAGTGGCTTTCCTGATGTAGGCCAGGGCGGCGACACGTGCAGGAGAAATGTGCAGTGGGCTCCTCCTCCTCCTCCTCGTCTCTGCAGCTCCTGCAGAAATCGTTACATGCTACACCCAGCCGTTGAGCGTGCCTAACTAGGACGCAATGCCCCGTGAGGACGTTGCAAGTGGGTCTTTTTTAAGTCGAATTAATGCTTTTGATCTTTGTTGCAATAAGCGTCAGTGTGAGTCAAATATTTAACAAATGACATAGGCGCTCTGATATGGTCGAGCTTTCTGCCGTCTGTACATTGGGAGCCCACTCTAGCTAATTTGTTAGCGCACAGTTCCCTTGAATGTCGCAGTGACCAGCGACCCATCAGATTGTGACGTTATACTATCTTCACTGCCCTAGACTTTTTTTTGTTGGATACGAAGGACCTGATCGCAGCCTGGCTGTCGATGTAAATCGCAATATCCGTCGTTTTCGGTGGGCAACGTGTCTGTTGATTTGGGAAGGCTGCGGTGAGTTGATAGGAGTCTAGTATATCCCACATTTTTCTCACACCATTGGTGGATATCTTTCAACTTAGAGCCGTGTTAGTGGTCTGCTGCATGCCATAGATACCTATTGTCAACAACTGGAGCATGGTTTGAAGAGCAGCTGTACGAGAAGTTCTCAGCGCACCAGTAATGCTGAGGCAAGCCACACGTTGGCCTTTCTCAAGAACTTTAATGCTGTTCTGCCTTTCTAGAACCGACCACCGAACCATTATGCTAAACGTTAAAATCGGTCTTACAACTACAGTATAAAGCCAGTAGGTTCCATCTGGAACCTGCTGTCGTTTTGTAAGAGGAAAATACTACCAGGAATTTCCTAAAGCGTTCGGCAATGTTATCCCTCCACAGAAGCTTCCCGTCTAGGATGAGTCCTAGATATTTGACACTGCCTGTGTAGTTCAGAGGAATACCGTTGAGCCTGGGTGGGACAATGATTAGAATTTTGACTTTCCTAGTAAAAAGGTCCAGCTGCGTTTTAGATGGGTTGACACTAAGGCCACAGCTGTTTGTCCACGTAGTGAGGTTGTTGAGAGCGTGCTAAAGAATATCTGCCAGTATTTGAGAGAACTTGCCCGTCACGGCAATGGCGACGTCATCTGCAAATGCTACTACGCCACAGCCCGCATCCTCTAGCTTCAGAAGTCTTTAGGCCTGAAGTCTTTAGGAGTGTGTATTAGTCTTCGGGTATAAAAACTACTTTCATCTTAGTCCAGGCGCTGGGTGTTGTAGACAGCCTTTTAGGATCCTAGTGCGAATATGTTTGACATTTAGGAAGGCTCTTTGAAGTTGTGCAGGAAAAATACCATCAGGTTCTGATGCTTTTGATGACCTTGCTAATGACTTTGTTTAAAGTCGATTTTCCCTGGGTTCAGCACTGTCTTCGGGCAGAGTCTGGATTGCAATCGAATTTTCAATTCATGGATGTGGTGCTAATATCTGCGTGGAGACTGACAACACTAGGCTTCACCACCCGTTGGTCTCGGATTTCATTGAAAGTCCTATTGCGGCCTTTCTGCTGCAAGCGAATGTTACTCTCGCGAATTCGTTAATCATTCAAAAGTACGCGTTCTCTAAGCTGTAGGAAAACTACAGTAAAATTTACTTACAGCGGAAAGGCAACCTTTGGTCTTGCTCAAACCTTTAACCAGAAATAGTTCGAGAATGGATAAACTCTCTGAATTCGGTCGCAAGATTGAACTGAACTTTTGTTTGGGTCCCAGATCTAAGCAAGGCGAGATTCAGATGCTGATTTCTTATGACCCGAAACTCCGTTGGGTCAGGGCCTCTATTGACAATTGGGTTTCCCGCAAACACAATGGGTGGCATGGGTCCAGGATACAGGCAGACTAAACGAATGCTTCCCAATGTCTAGAAGAAATCAGCGATATTTGTGCTATTTTCCAGCGCAAAATAAGTAGAGAACTTATTGGCCCAATCGTTTATGAGAAAATTCTCTTTTGCTTGCATCTCATTATACTAGGCTTGCGTGACAATACTGTTTGCGATTCCCGTAACGAGGGCGACGGTACATGGGATCATTTGCATCAGGTGCAGATTTTCTGCTTATTGAAGCGCTTTCTTGATGTTCTCCCAAAGTCGAGACAATTCATAAAAATTGGTAAAACTAGGTTCTGCTTTCTGTTAGTACAATGCGTCTGAGTAGAAAGTTTTCTAACGTAAAGAAAAAAATACGCGAATTATCGTTTATTTGGTCAGAAGAGCACATACTTAGGTAGGAAGGTGGGGTGGGGTGGGCTGAAAAGCGCCACCCACTCTTGATGAAACTGAGGATACTTTTGACGTCAGTATGTAATAGTTCGCCCAAGTTGTCGAAGTAACAGGCTCCCAGATAGAGCTTCCCTCTTTGGGGCAGGGCAGGTCAAGTGCAGTGGAAATGGACTATCGTTTCTTTCTCCTCCTCGTCCCTGCAGTTCCTGCTGAAGTCATTACAAAAAAGGCCCATCTTTCTGGCACGAAGGCAAATGGAACATTGGCTAGTGGGAATACTGATAAAGTTGCTGACGACAAGATCAGACGGTACCGCACATGGTACTATTCCTACATTTTTGGTTTGTCTTACTGATCGCGTCGTACTATAAGAGAAGTTTACATGTAGCGAGTGGAATACCCCGATTCCTTCGTTCTGGAAGGATGTCCGGAGTAGTACCACGTTTGGCGAGTTCATCGACCTTACGGTTTCCTGGAATGTCCTTGAATGTTAAAATGTTCTGCCATCTCCATGAGAGCTTTTGATGTACATGTTACTGATTCCAGATATTTTATAGCAGTCTTAATATCGGTAAAGATTGTAATGTCCTTGAAGGATATCATATTATGCCTAAGCCGGGATAAGGCTTTGTTGGTCGCCATAATCTCCGCCTGAAAAACGCAACAGTGGTCAGGTATACGAAACAGGATACCCAGGTTAAGCATATCGGAGAAAACACCACCTCCCACTCCGTTCTTGGTTTTAAAACCGTCGTTAGAGACATGAGCGGAGTGATTATCCCTGGCGTCACCACTATCCCACATTCCCACTCCTCTCGGGAAGGAATGGAAGTCCTGAAGTTGAGGTTGAGACTCAACTTGGACGGTGTGTAGTCGATGTTTTCCGAAATGAAAGTAAGGGGATTTAAGATCGAGGAGTGGCAAATATGTCTATTTGACTATTGGGAAGAGGCTTTTAGTCTGACGGCTGCGCTACCTTGCGTAGCCTTAACTCGACTACCGCGGATGGGGTTGTTCTTAGTGCTCCGCTTGTGCATATGCATGCTGATCTTTGCATTTTTTCCCTATACATTACGGTGTAAGGCTCTGTCTAAGGCCGTCCACCAGACGATCACACCATTCATGAGTATAGATCTGACAACGGACACGTAAGGCCAGTGCGTGGTATGAGTTTACAGTCCCCACTTCTCACCAATGGCTTTTTTGCAGCAGTATGGCGCTTACTTACTTACTAACTTACTTGGTGAAGAGGACTAGTTCAGTGTTTTAACCGCCGCAGACCGCTTTTAGCTGCCCATCTTGAGAGCTTTTTGTGAGCTTTGGTGTCTATGCTACGGTGTAGGTGGGAGTCTAGTGGCCTTTCCAGATTTCTTAATAGGAAGGATGATAGACTAATGGTACGGGTTAACGTGTGAGATCTTGCACATACTTAGAAGTCACCGAATGACAACTTATAGTACAAATGGTTCTACTGAGTTCCACAAATCCAACTCTTCTCGTCTCATATGTTCTGAAGACAGCGCTTTTCATGTATTTCGTATTCAGCATTCGGACAACACTGCATTTCCATGTGGAAATTTCTTCCGCATTTGGAATAATTCTAATGGAAATGCCTCCAACTTGCACAGTGCTCTGCGTGTTTTAACACAATTCGGTTTTTTTTCTCATTCTAGTCTAGCCATGGTATTTCAAAGCTCCAAAAACAGTACGCTGCGACATGCGACATTAAACCCATTCAAGAAAGCCGACTACAGTTCTTCATAGGCCCATTGATTTGCTCCAGGATCTGCCTGAATTACATACGCACTTTTAGTGTATAACAACTTTCGGCAGCACATTGGGCAGGAAGTTATATTAAAATTCTAGCATATGGTTGGATAGCTCTTACAAGCCATAGGATTACCGCATAAGAATTAGGTAATTGTCCAGTGGATTTTCCCCCACAGTGGCCACCGCTTCCTGCCCCCTATCTAATGCACGTTAGCGGACATATCAAAAACCTTCAAAATTACTGTCTATGCTTGCTAACCTAAACAAAACGTAATCATTTCCTCTCCTTCACCAGCAGGAAGTAAAACCAAAAATAATTTGGGTAATAAACAAGAAAACAAATTTCCACATTCCTATGGTGCGGTACACAATCGCGTGCAACAGACACCTAAATTCCCCGCATGTTGTATCTTTTTTTTTTTTTTTTTTTTAAATTTCACAAAGAAATCTCTCGTTTCTCTTTCAAACAACAATGGGATTGGGTCATTCCGTCTCACCACATAAAATCGATTCAAATGTGGTAAGACCCACCAACGTGCCACCAGAGAGTACTTTTTGTGAAAATTTCCGCTTTTGTTCCTGCCTCACCCTGCTCCAAATCTACTGCCAGACAGTGTTTCATGCCGTGGCCTCGATTTATCTGTGAAATACTTGGGGAGAATGATGGATTTCCACGCAAATATGCGGCGTTATGTTGAAACATGATGAATCGAAAGGCTAAACATTTTCCTCGACCATCTCTGTCCCGTATAATGCATGGGAGGGGCAAAGTTATTAAATTTGCATCTCGACTAAGTGAAGAGCTACGAGTAAGTTTGGGCAGCGAATTTCGTTTGGAGACATTTAAGTGGATACTAAATAATTTACGAGATCATGGATGAAAATTTCAACTGAATTCATGCTTCGGATGGGTTTCGGCGAGGGAATATGTAGTCTAACATAAAATATGCAGACATACAGTCAAAAATGACAAGCGAAGTTATCAATATGACCACCATTTGTGCTTTACCCTATGGTTTTATTGTTTTACCAGATAGCTTCGATCTTATTCATTGTCCTAAATTGTATACCGAGGTTATTTTTATACCCAAAAGCAGGTAAAATTGCATCTAAAGAATCTCTAGCTTTTAGCCTTTGTTCCTTTCCCTTGGCGAATCTGAAGTGATTGATTAATCCCCTCCCACTCTTGAACCTCGCGGCTTGAACCTTCTAGCAATATCAACGTTGACATTCCCCCTGGCAACTTAGCTGATAACCATCGTGAGCCAGTAAGTCACAGGGCAGGGAAAAATAGCATAATAAGCGAGCCCTTTGAAAAAACCTCTAACATTTAAGATTGACGGAGTGACAAATCAATTTTGTCAGCAATTTAAAAAACAGAATCCATCGTCACCGTCTTTCAAGCAGAATTCCTTTTCATATTAAGGAAATTAGAAATCTGGAAAGTCAAGAAACACTTAAAGCCGTCCAACAGCCAGTTCTCATCTGGTTAAATAAAATAAATAGCTGGAGCGACAGCTCGGAATGAGCCAAGGCCTAGCTTCGCGCAACCATTCATATTGCGCGTGTTACGTTTTACGGACGAATGGGAGGGATCTACAATTTATTGCCGACTCCGAACGGCGAATTGAGAAGCTCTTTCATGACAGATTATCCTCCCGGAGGCTTGTCATTCCCCGACGAGTGGTGGTGAAGCAAAAAGTGTTCGGTGTTCCTGGCTGGGACTTGAACCCACGCCGCTTGGTCAGCAGTCCAACGCACTAACCACTGGGCCACGGCAACCTCATCTGGTTAGGAAATGTAAAAACGAACTCAACTTGCATAGCCACAATGACGTTCGCCTTGACTGGTTACCTGTCCTCAAAGCTCTTACAGGGAATGAGAAAGCTCACAAATTGGCAGAGAACATGCGCACGCCGCTAAAAACACAGTAGAATTCATACTGCCAATAATTAAAACAGCAACCAACAGCTTCAGCCATGTTCATCAAACACTTCCTCGCGGCACCACCTCTCGTCGGGGTATGACAAGCCTCCGGGAATACAATTTGACATGAAAAAGCTTCTCAACTTGCCGTTCGGAGTCGATAATAAATTGTAGATCCCTCCCATTCGTCCGTAAAACGTAACACGCTCAATATGAATGGTTGCGAGAAACTAGGCCTTGGCTTATGTTGAGCTATCGCGCCAGCTATTTATTTTATTTCTTTTAACCGACGAGAAAATGCAAAGGGAATTCGAAGATCACTGGGCAAACCTCTCCACGTGCAAAGTGGCTAGGACACTCATAAAGAAACCAAGTAACCTACACAAGCAGGGAGCTATTGACGGTAATGGTAAGACTAATCAGAGGCCACATTAATTTCAATAAATACTGTCATAGACTTTATATATATTTGGCTTCCTGGCCGCCACTGAAATTGAAAAGTCCAGATTTGTCAAGGGATTCTGTATTCTGAATAAGGGCCCTAAATGCGCGTTACGACCTATGAGGTCTGTTGTGGCTCATATGGTTTAACTAGAGGTTGCACTAAGGCTTTTGATAAACCTCAGTATAGCCTAGCCTTAGGTTCAATTTTCCGAATTTTCGCTAGATTAACTGAAACTCGCGTTAAGTGGAGTAATCTTTTTCTTGTGGCTCCTAGACATACGCACAGAATATGTTCAGCGGTCTCTTTCTGTTCTCCACAGAACCGGCAAGTATCGGTATCTGATAACTTTTATGGAGATGGTATCTGAGTGGACAATGTCCCGTTAGATAGCATATTAAGGTTCTTAACTCTTCTTTGATGAGATCAAGTAAAGTCTTGGCCTTGTATACGTTGGGTTTGATGAACTTTTTCGCTTGTCTAAGGCCCCGAAGGTTGGCCCAGTAGTCGGCGTATTTGTTGATCTCCCATTGTGTTATCTTGGAGTAGCCACTGTTGGGTGGTACCCCAAAACAGGGTTCGGGACCAGTGAGGTGCGACAAGCGCCTCTTCTCGCCAGGCAGTCATTCCCTCGAAGCCTTCCTTAATGTCCTGGGATCCAGGCCACGGTAACCTTATTAACCGATGCGAGGCTTTCGAGGAGTTTGAGACAGTCGCAGACAAGCTTGGACCCTACCGTATAAGATTTGAGGGTTAACAGTGCTGCTTGGCTCTCCGAAAAGAAGTAGATGCAGGTTCCTCGGATTGTTCTCCGCAGGCATTCTCTTGCACACAATCCAATAGCGTGGACTTCCGCTTGAAATACTGTAGGTGAGTTTCCAAGCGCTGTCGCGTGTTGGACCATAAACCCCAGCACCTGTACTGCCGTTTTCCAATTTTGAACCAATTGTATACCAGATTTAGGAATTCGGTAGTGTAGTAGGGTCTTTCATTTCTCCATTCTCTGCGGACATCAATAACAACTTCGAAACTTCTGTAGAAACGATATCTCTTGAGCATGGTATCTGAACTCTTAAGAATTGGGTCACGATGAAAGTATTCTAGTATTCTCTGATGACCAGTATAGTCACCGACTTTGAGGTGCAGTGTCTGAGGCAGCCTTAGAGCTGCCAGATGTTCCGGCGTGAGGTTGAGCACTGGTCCTATAGCTGCCGTTGGGCACATTCTGATCACCTCAGTGATTCCTACGTAGGTTAAGCGATAGATTTTGCTCAGCTTTTGCGTTGCAGGGTTTTTGACCACCATACTAATGACGCGTAGGTGTTCATCGGTTTGATTATGGCGTTGTACCACCAATAAATCATTTTAGGGTTCAGTCCCCAAGTTTTGCCGTACAAGCGTTGGCACATGCCCTAGTCGCCTTGTATCAAGGGATGGCACAAACGATTCTAAAAGAGCTATGAAAAGCTCTTCTGCCTCCAAACCTTATTTCGACACTGCATATAGTTACTTGAAAGCAGTTCCACATCAAACCCTTAGCTTACAGAAACCCTTTCATAATTCTACGCACCCTCTCTCCGTATCGATGTCGTAATCCACAATTTTTAGCAAAAGAGTACCAAAAATGTGATTCCCCATTCCATTGACCTTACCTGCCTTTACAAAACTTGCCATCACTCTATTTTGTTTTCCCAACCTATCTATCACTCTACATAACCAGGCGTGTACAAAACAAATCCCCTTAAGCCACAAGCCCATTCGCTGTTCCCCTCTAATTTCAAGAGTAAATATCATTTCTGACCTTCTTTGGTCAATTACCTCTTTGCCCGAAACGCGTATACGCTGTTCCTCGGGCAGTGAACACGATGATAAATCGAAGAATACACTTCGGAATACAGGCCTCTTAAGCAAATATTATCCTCTTTGCATGGGAATTGGTCGGTGTATCTCTAATTAATTAAGTTGGCATTTCGTGTCGTGCCAACGGCCGATAAAACATCTCCCTGGACGTTAATAATTCGCCAAAATTTCATAGATACACATAAAGAAAGACGGCGCAACAATGGAAGTAATAAACGCCTTCCCTTCCTTTTATCGATTCATCGAACCTTGTCGGCTTAACCTCCGCAGGCTTTAATTACCCCCAGGGTTTGGGCTTTAAACTTGTTTATCCAGCGGTCATGGCGCTAATTAGTTCATTCTTTCACGCCGTGGAATTTAAGTGTTTACGCTTCCATTTATCCAGCCCGGAACAATGCCTCGACAGCGTGTCCATTCCATGGAGGAATGCGTTCGGTTAATTAAAATCAAAAAACAAAACAAGAAAAAGTATCTGATAACTATCTCGAACCAAAAATAGAGCAAATGACAAATTTTTCATCAATGCGCTGGCCATCGCCAGCCACCAGTCACTCCTCAGCTCGACGCGGCTAATTTTCTCGGATTTTATGAGCCATAAACATTTTTCTGGTCGAGAAAAACAAAAAAATTTTGGAAACTTTTTTTTTTCGGGAGCGAGTTAGCCAGTCGATTGGGACTGCAGGCCAAGTTTTATCGTGTCAAACACACTGGAGGAGCGCAACAGCATAACCAGCAGATACATGTTGAACTGAAATAACTCGACGAAGCTGGAGCGGTGCCAGAAGTGAGTGATGTGGGGTGGGAGGAGGCTTTCCCCATCTTGGAAAATAAGAAGCATTTTCATGAAATTCTGAAGATGATGAACGAGTCTGGTGGTGATGGTGGTGGTGCTGGTGGGACTCCAATGACGAGTTCTGTGGTACGAGATGAAATACAGACGTGTGTCGTGTTTTGTGCTATGCAATAGGGTGTGCTACTAGCAATGGTTAGGTTTTAACAAAGTGGATGAGTGGTGATTTCCAAAAATTGAAATCATCGTCATCATCTTGTGGAGAGAAGTTATTCAATGTTAAAGGTATATGTTCGTTGACAGGCTGAGGCTGAGTGGGTGGCTTGGGCTTTTAGGAATTATCTGTTTTCGGGGCTGGTTAAGGTCGGTGAACGCAACTTTGGAGTTCGTGACCAAATGGTTGTTGTTTCATAGGGCGCAGCATGAATTGCAATCGCGTGTTTGATTTAGAGGAATTCTGGGGCTCATAATGCTTTTGGATTATGTCCCTCATCTCCAGTGAATTAGTGGTAGCAGTTTTTGGAAATCAACAAATCATGGGAGACAGCTTTTTAGTCAGGTATGGCAATAGGCCAACACTCCCGGAGCTATTTCTTTCAAACTGTTTGTATGGAGAAGGACGAGTCTATTTGAAGAATGACCTGTTGCTTTTTTTTAAACTTTTTTCTGATGCATATATGAACAGGTTTTGGTCTTGCAGAGTCAAGTCAGCGAACGATCTCTTGTGGTATTTACTTACTTACGGCGCTACAGGCCGGGGTGGACCTGGGCGTCTCCAGCCAGCTCGATCTTTAGCCAGCTGCCTCCAGTTTCGCACGCCAAGTTGACAGGGGGACCCCACTTATGTGCGCCACCTGAGTCGCGGTTATCCTCTAAGCTCTACTCTGCCGTCCCTCGGGTGTGAATTCGAAAATTTTCTTGTTGCGTTTAGAAGGTTCAATATTGATAAATGGCTGAAAGCGTTAAGGTTCTTGTGGTTGTTCTTGATAGCGTTGCAGGTGCCTTGCCAATGGAGGCGTTCTAACAAAGCCTTTAAACAAGTCTAATGTACAAGTTGTTGGCAAATTTTAAATTAACGCCGAAGCAGCACTTGATTTTTCCTCTTCTTTGACGGGGTGTAACGCAACTGGAAAATCTGTCAACTTCTGTTCTTTAATAGCAAATTTCCACACCAAGTAAGTGGTTGTCGTGGCTCAGTGGCTAATGCATTGGACTGCTGTACGAACTGCATTGGTTGCAAACCCAATAATACCTACCGAATATTTTTAGTGGTACCACTTGTTGTAGCGGAACGACAAACCTCCGAAAATATAACTTGTGTACGTTCGATGCCAAAAATGTCAATTTTGTCTGTATACCTAGATTATGTACAAGAGCCACGATTACGATGCTGAGCTCAATGTATGTATGTACATACATATATAAATGCGAGTTGCCACCGCAGTCATTCAGGGCAATTAAATTGATTGTTTAAACATCTGCCCGAAAGATATTTGGCAGCCTTCCATAAAATTTGGGACCATAAGCCAAAGCTCGAGGTATTGCCATTTTCTAGATTTGAAGCCATCTGTGTGCCAGATTTACGATTGAGTGGTCACCTATGACACCTCGAACTTTCTGGGTTTCTGGAAATTTGGATGCTTTTGGATCGCTGACAATGTAGCAATGTGAGCCTAAACATTGCTTCTACGACTGCCGTCGAGCACGTTTTAATTGCTTTAGTAATACTAGAGTAATACCAGTAATACTAATACTTGGGCTTTGGCTTGTAGGGTTTTTAACCACCATGCCTGGTATCCATAGGTAGAGACAGGGCTAACACTAGAATACGCAAGAAACTCAGTGTCTACCACCTATTTCCTTTAACGGAGCGCTATCAGGTGGGCGACCCCTGGGGAGGCCCAGAGTTTTTCGTAAAAGACCGGCACATAAGCATTTGCCAAGTTGCCTTTTTGGTAAAGTTATTTAGTTAAGCGTTTAGTCGAGGACTACTTTGAGGTACTTCATTTGCCCGGATAAGTTGTGAATGATTCTTTCTAGTAAGATTTGCTTAAGATCATGCATTCTCTTCTTGAAAAAGGGGCGTAAGGAGAGTTTTACCCGGGTTGATGGACAAGCCCCTGGTCCTGCAGCAACCTGAAGTCAGGTTAAGGACACACTCCATCGTATCTGCAATGAATTCTTCGAATATGCCCAAAACGCCTTCAACGACTTGATCTGCATATCGCTGTACTCTGAAACTGGATTTGGGTAGTAGTACTAAGATTTCGCGAATACCCAGAGTACAAATCAAAAAAGAAAGTGGACCCCCCTGCAGTCATCTCTGGTAGCTGTGATCGTTATCTGCAAACCTTCGCACTCTACTTTACAGTATCTTTATAATCCAATTTATGGATCAGGGGTGCGCTGCCTTTCCTGATCACACCCTGATTGATAGCCTCAAAGGAAATGTGGTCAATATCTCCCTGTATACCGATAAAAATTTTGTAAATGGCTGTGAATGGCAGTCTCCGTGATAGGTATGCGAATTGATTGGTAATCAGAAAGAAATGTATCCCTTATGCAGTGATGAACTCCATAATTTTCAGGAAAAAAGGAAGTCAGCCTAATGGGACGGTATACTTTAAGCGACTATTTAATCTGATTTGTCATCTTCGGTATAAAGACTACTCTAATCTCTTTCTATATATTTGTTAGCCTTAAGCTAAGACTGCATCTGAATATCTGTATAAGGGAAATAACCAGTAGCTCTTTTCCCTGCTCCAAGAAACGAGAAAGATGTCAGAATCACCTGGCAATTTGAATGGGATAAAAGTAGATGAAGTCCACGTTATGGTTGTCAGTAAAAATCTTACCAAGTCTTGTTCTGATGGATAAGGAACCTGGTTCTCCGAATTTAACGCAAGGACAGCACTATCGGATATGATTTCTTGGGAAGTTTCTTGAGGACTGCTGGTGAGTTCGCCTATCTGTTTCAATAAGGAACCGATTTGATTGTATTGATTTTCGGCTGAGCCCATTTGCAACAAAGCCGCCACTGGAAAGCCTTTAATTTCACAATTCACGCCTAAATCTTCCAAATTCCTTATTGATTGGCGTAAGGGCTAGTTAACAGTAGCGCAAGCCGCCATTATACTTAGCTCTATTGAGGATTTTTCTTGTTTCGGGTCTTAGCCAGGATACATTTCGACGAGTCTTTTAGGTGGATTTCATAGAAATACCCACCTATTGCAGAGGTCCTCATGACGCGACTTTAAAAAAATTTGAATGCCATTCGTCTTCGCTATCATAGCAAACACTAACCTCATACACCGTTAAAAAATGTATATATATATATATCTATATATGTATATATATACATATATATATATATGCAATATAACGGATTCTTGTGGACACGATTGAGGCCGCAATTATGAACCGATTTGAATAAAATTTGGTATACACGTTCGTTTGGTGAATAGCTCGGCTAAGTTCGTAGATGGGCGTAATCGGTCGAGAGGGGGGCGGGTTACGCCCCTTTTTATGTCTCGAATGGTACAACTCACAACTCAAACAAATCCTAACTTGCGGTTTGGTTATTTAACACGAGTATTATAGCAGATAACAGTCACCGGAATCCGCCTGCTACCAATTTGGGCGCCATCTATGATCCGCCATCTTGAAATTCTTCAAAAATGCTCGGATTTTGTTAAAATTTAAAATCCTTACACATTTCGAGGTAATGAGTACAAATTCGTTTTTAAAATGGAAATTTTTGTCCGCCATTTTGTTCCCACCATCAGAATAGATGACATAAGAAATCCACCTATCTCTTGCGGCGCTTGCCGGAAGGTTCTTTTTTTATTTCGACAAGCTGCACTCGAAATAGAAGATAGTTTTAGTGAGGTTGTTCTGAGTGTAGCTTAAATTCCGATTCTGAAATAGTGATTACAGGGTTCAATCATCGGTTGACACATTTAGGTTAGGTTAGGTTGAAGTGGCTACCAGCTAAAGCAAACAAACTTAAACCCACGAGGGGTCCGTTGTGATACCACATGGATCTCAAATATGTTTATCTCCTGCATAGTCATTGAACCATTTGGAGCTTCTTATGAAGCGTAGGAGGCTACTAACATCCGTGTTTATCAGGTCGCCTACGTTTGTATAGAAGAAGGCTCCTAAGTGGAGTTTTCTTTTGCATAAGAGAGCTGGGCAGGTGCCTTTTCTTCGTCCATATAGCTTCTGCAGAAGTCGTTTACGTAAACGTCAACCCTTGTTGCATGCTTACCTATTTGACAGTGTCCAGTAATGATACCTATTATAGAGCTAATATGCGATCTATTAAGAGAATTCAAATACTTAGAGCGTTTCAGATCCAGCTTTGCTCAAATCTGCTTTATCGCTAGACATGTTGTACCACTTATCCACCTAAGATTTGTTCTTTCGATGGCATCTAGCTTTAGTTTAAGTTTGCAAGTAGCGCTTAGTATACCTAAGGTGCCCTTATTAGTCCCAATAGGTAATGTTGTTTCATATCTGGCGATTTCATTAGCCTTGCTTCTCAATCGAACGGTCTTCTGAGAATACAACATCGTCCCAGAATGACCTGGGAGGGATAGTTACCTCGAAGTTCTTGTCAAGGATTAGCTTACGTGTGGTGTAGTCTATGTTTCTGGAAGAAATTTTGACAATTTTAAAATGGAAGCGTGGCCAAAATCTTAACAAGACCACTGTTAGGTTGCTTTGGGGCGGATCGCTGCACTAGCTGTCATTTGTTTGCCGAAAATGTTGAGGGGTGGTAGATGTTATAGAATGTCCATTGCTGCAGACGGAGTCATGCGTGGAGCTCCACTGGTACACATGAAAGCTGGTCGTTGGACTTTGCTTACACATTTTTGACGCATTTACACACGTTAAAAAACCCTACTAAAAATGTGTTACCGTAATTAAAGTTACATCTCTTCAGCAGATACCACCCATTATTTCATGTAATCTTCTTGCAGCTCTGAAAAATTCATGTCGCTATGAATCGATAGAAAGGAAGAATCTACCTTCCAACCAAGATGCAAGTCCTCTAGCATAGGACACTCCATATTATTTTGAGAATTCTGGGAAATATGTATAAAAAAAAATTACATTACATTTTTAGTTTATGATTTTCTCTATAACAAAAATGTTACTGATGTGTGCATTTTATTTTATCTTTTCAGGTAAATCACTTGGAACGTCTCTATTTTACTGAAAAATGGTTAAGTGCTACATGATTTTTTTTATTTCTCCAAAATCAATATTCAAAAGTTGTTCGAAATATAAAATTAATTTACTTAACGTGCCTCTCGACCAACAGAAGGCCCGCCGCCTAAAAACAATTCTCTTACCGCATGCACTCAGGTCGTCTCATTTTCATAAGAATTTCTTCGTCACTTGGTCTTTAATGTAGTATGTCTGCTGTCTGGAGATTCCAAGGCGCTTGTGGTACGTCACATTTCAAAAAGCCAATCATCAAACAACAAACATCACGTACCAAACTGAAACAGCAACAACTAACAAAAATTTTAACAGAATAATGTGGAAACACACCGATGAAACATGTCAGACAAATTTATGATAATTTTTATGGCAACTGATGGTGATGAGGATTCCTTTCGAAATTATTTAAAAATGTTCATAGTTTGTCTACAACACACATCAAGGGAATTTTTTTCGTTTTATTAGAATGCGTTAACTTATTAAAGAAAAAAAAAATTCCAAATTCAAAACACAAGAAGAAAAAACCCACAAACATCACCAGTTTGACGTTTGTCTGGCATACGTTTAAATTAACTGAATTAAAATGCTTCATTTCTTTGATTGATATTAATCCTTCCTGCTCTGCTCTGCTCCACGCTTGAGTCTCTGGCAAGACGTATGGATCTTTATAGATTCGCCCATGAGACCAAAGTGAGTTGCGTCATAACACAGCATTTAGATTGGAGCGATTTTCATTTCATTCGTGTCTCAGAACTTCAAAACGACTACAACGACCACGACGACGACGATGAAGAGTGTCTCTCTTTGTGTAGATTTTTTTATTTTTTGCTCATGTGGAAGACTGATGCTCCAGACGGAGATCTGTGCGGGTTCCAGCAACTGGCTCTGACCTAGTAGCTCAACTTTAATCGTGCGTTTTCGTGTTTTAATTTCCTTTTATTTGCATCGTGCGAAGAATGAAAAACCACTTCAGCTCAGATACATACATACAACGATGGGTAGATATACAGATGTGGAGTTTTGTCCATGAGGAGTTCATTGCTTTGCCGGATTGGTTACGTATTAGTCATCCTTCGGTGGTAATCGTTGAACGTGCTGCTGAACGTGATATGCTATTCAGTGGAATCACCTTGAAATCCTGTTCGGGTCTTGTGTGTTCAGGTAAAGTGAAGACCAGACCACCATGTGTGTTTTGGCATAAATTCTGACAGTAGTTCTTGCGCTGAAAGCACGTGAATTTTGTTATGAAGAACTGACTTAAATTGAAATGGGTGCCATATGACGAAGGCGAATAACTGCAATTGGTGGCATTGGCATGATACCCCGGAACGATGCTTGTCACGGCTCGTACCTTCCTTTTATCAAATTTTGTCAAAATGAGGGTTCCGCTTCTCTTAGTATCCAATCATAATATCCTTACTTCAAAGGATTTACCAACATGACCATTTGGTACAGAACCCGTCTATAGCCCCGTCTACAAAGTTCTTTCTCGGAGTATACGTCAGATTCTTTTCGTATAAGAAAATAAAAGATTCCATCTACAGAAGAATAAGAGCTTGACAGCGCTTATAGTGCTAACGAAGCACTGCAGGGGCTGGTATCTATTGTGGTGTAGTGAAGATCATTGAATAATTCATATGCCCAAATTTTTGTAGCATATTTCAAGTTGAGATCTTTGCAGTATTTGGAGTCTACGTGAATTACTTAATCCAATGAGCTGTCTTGATCGGAGATCATAAACTGTGTAGACGCTCAACCCACAACACTCCTTAAATCAAAAATCGTCAGACGGTGCTGTCGACTCCATTCAATGATCAGTCGAACACTGTTGGGTTTCTTCAATTGAAGGAATCAAAATCAAGGCTAAATGTGCGGCTTAACTTATAAGAGCTGAGTAGCCATGCCACCGCGAGTGGATAGGTTCGGTTAGATTAGGTGGCTGTTTACTCTTGGCAGGGGCGCACTGAAGATGGCAGAGGAAGTGGTAGAAGAAGCGGTACAGGAAGTGACTTTGGCGATTAAAGCGCTGAAAGTCCGGCCAGAAATGGTCAAGGTTTTGGGTATAGGGGGAGTGGAATCTTTTAAGTCTCCAGGGGAAAATCTTTGCAAAGGTGTTGGAAGCGCGTTCTAGAGCTGTGATCGAGTCCCGGTTGGGCGATGAGCAGTGCGGCTTTCGTCCAGGTAGAAGCACAACCGACCAGATGTTCACTCTCAGAATGGGACTTGAGAAGGCCTGGGAGTATGCCAAACCTTCAGTTGTTTTGTGGATTTGGAGAAAGCATACGATCGGTTCATTTGAGGTAAACTCTGGAGTGTATTGCAGGAGTATGGGATTGACGGTTCTCTTCTGAGGGCCCTTCAACCTCTGTATACTAACTGCAAGAGTTGTGTTCGGGTGAACGACCTTAAGTCGACACCTTTCACCGTGGGCGTTGGACTTCGCCAGAGGAGCGTTCTGTCACCTCTCCTTTTCATTGTGTGTATGGATTCAAGGTTACAGCGCAGCGTGGCGAAGAACAGCTCGAATTCGAAAACTTAAGGATAAGTCATCTGCTCTCGCTGACGACTTGGTTATCCTGGGGTCCACCCAGACCAAAATTGGCGCTTACTTGACCATAAACCACCAGACGCTGGCATGCTGGCACCCGCTAGACTCCGAGGGCCGCCCTGATGTGTCATGGAGTTCGTGCCATCAGGCAGGCGTCCACTGGGTATGATCAGTATGAGATGGTTGGACCAAGCCCGAAATTTTCTCTCTATCCGTATGGGGATAGCACTTGATGATTAAGAGTCAATGGCGAAAGATAGGGAGATGTTAAAGGTTCACCCGCTGAAATAATGTTGATGATGAAGGTTTGGGTCAGATCGCCTTGATAGAAGACAAGTGTCTATATTTCTGCACCTGCTGTTTGCATTTTTCTGGCTTCAGTGTCAATGCGAAACCTAATCGATTCCAAGGAAGCAGATGGTTCCTCCTCATTTCCACTCTGCAGTTACCCGATATGTTCTTGTGTGCTGGAAACCAGCACAGTGCACGTCGCATATATCTGCAATCTCGTTTAGACCCCTGAGGCATTGCTTTAGCAACTTGTGTCGTGTTGTCGAGGGTTTTAAGGATTTTATCGGTGGCAAACTATCTGTATCCGGCAGTCGTCCGGTAATAATCACAATTGGACTCACTGAAGAAGAATCCTGCCCCTGTACCATACACTGTTTTAGATCCACACATATTCTGTTTAAACCTCCCCAGATCTCTAAAGGATTCTGCTACGAATTCTGGTCCTGTATTCGACAATAAAATCTATGTAACAGATAATGTCTATAACTCTGGAGTGGTCCGCATTAGCATTGGCCAACGGTGAGAATTCCGAAAGCCTTAACGCTGCTCAAGTTGCCATTTGTTTCCCATAGAAATCAATGGGAAACAAGTGCACCTGTCATAAAGATACGTGATAGCCTCAGAACTCTTCATAGAATGTCAGTGTTGCTTTTCCTGTCCAGTGCTGTCCACCATTCCAGTTCTCCGTATGTCATGGCCACATTTTAAGTTGAGTTTTGAGTCAATGCTGATCTAGTATGCTCTGCGAATCGATTCAACAATGGAGGAGTTATTATTAAACGAAATCCAATTTATGTCTTGTCATTCGGCATTTGAAGGGTTGAATTAAAAAACACTTCCTCTTACTCAATATTGTTGCCGGAGTCCATCTAAAAAAATTAATATCATCCATCGCACATCCAATCCAATCTAAGAATAGAATTTGCCTAGAGTGCCACTCCACGGCGACATCGAATATTCCGCGTGTGGATTTGGAAAAAGGCAGCGAAACGGCGTCGATATACGGGATGTGTGCTTTAGCCTACATATATCGACGAACAATCCCCTGCCAGTCGATATACTAGATACTGTTTTGGCATGTCGACAATTAACAAGCTAAAGGCATTAAGTGTTCGCCACGGGTGGGTTATATTCCCAACAATGCGGGTTATATATTTCAATTACACGTTTGTCACATGTTAGTCGAGTTTGGAAGGAGCGTGCTCTACTCTATTCAGATGCCTTTCAACAAATTTATCGAATTAAAATGGACTATGATTTATCTGCGATAATCATTTCACATTAAGTGCCATCGGCGCTAACAAGTCGAATACAGCTGCATCGCAATCAAATGATGGATAAGCCCTCAGACGGATGTCAATGGAACTGAGTTATTTTTGAATTTAATGCACTTTGTTTTGTTAACATTTAAAATGAGAACTTTTTGGGAAAAAAACAAGAATTTTTGTTTTGGTAAAATCAAGTCTCGTGGCGATGAATAAGCGCGGCACTATCATTAATTTTATTTGTTTATCCGGAAAGCGTTGAGTGGGAAAGTGCTTGTCCTTGTTCTCTTTGTTCCCGCTCGACGCATTATTCAAATTTCAAAGAAATATACAATTTTCAAAAATAGCTATAAATGAATGACGATCCATTTCCATTTAAAGATTTTTCGTCTTATGACTAAAAAATGATCGTCATTTGAAGTGATGATCGAAATATTTCATTTAGTTCGCGGATGATCGGAAAATACACGTTTTTTTTTTTTCAAATTTTTGGAGGATGACTATGCCACAGCAGTTGTTTGCTTTCATTATCGAAATGAGATATTTTGAGAGAAAATATATTTCATTCCTAAAACCAGCCTGATCGCAATATTTAATCTCAACGCGATGAAGATTACTTGCTAAAACTATGTACATAGATAGAGATGAGGAAAAGTGAATACTTCCACTTCTTCTTACCACCACCTCTGCACAACATCATTTTAAAATTCGGGGACAGCATTCCTTTGCTTTGAAGAAGCCTCTCACACTCACATTGTAAATATGAAAGCCAAACAAGTTCACTGGATATACATTCCCCCATCCATCCAATCCTCTTTAAAAGTGTAGAGGTTAGGTGGTAGCCCTGAACAATAGATTTGGGAGGGAAATGTTCATCCAAACACAATGAATGGTTTGCTTGGGAGTTCCTGGCGCTCAACCATCAAAACCAACAGCTGCTCTGGAAATGATACCCAACATCCTAACAGTACACCTTGAAACAAGAAGACGCATGACGAGCTAAGGTTAGGTTGAAATAGCTCCCAGCTATAGCCAACACATGAGGCCACAGTATAGTATAGCTGGAATGTAAGAGTCGATTGAACTTCTTAATTTTCTATCGACAAGGCAACGCGAAGCATATCGCTTATCACCAATTAAAACAATATTGGTAAAATAATGCAGGCTCGTCGCACCCCACCACGAATCCGCCTTGGCCGATCATGAGTTGCTATTAATTTATCAGGGATCCCTCTTCTGCGGAAGGCAACCCATATACATTCTCAATTTGACACTGTCGAACACCTTGTGAAAATCGAAGAATAGTAGTTGAAATGGCATGTGGTATTCAATGATGATGCGGTCGCCGTGGGTCAGTGGTTAGTGCGTTGGACTGCTGACCGATCGGCGTGGGTTTAAGCCCCAGTCAGGAGCACCAAACATTTTTCGCGGCACCACCTCTCGTTGGGGAATGACAAGCCTCCGGGAGTATAATCTGTCATGAAAGAGCTTCTCACTTCGCCGTTCGGAGTCGGCAATAAATTGTAGGTTCCTTCCATTCATGCGAAATATGTAACACGCACAACATAAATGGTTGCGAGAAGCTAGGCCTTGGCTTATCTCGAACTGTCGCGCCAGCTATTTATTTATTTATTTTATTCAATGATGATCCGCAGATCGACACAAAAGGATCTTGCATTCCTGAACGAAACCCTGCTTATTTGGCGTTGAGTGTTTTTTTCCAGTTTTGCCTGTACTCATTCACTAAGTGCCTTATCTAGTGCAGGTAGCACGCAAATACCTCTTCAACTCTCTTGCACAGCATAAGATTACCTTCCTTAGAGATCATTCGTTTTTTCCAATCATCGGCCTTCTCTATGAGTAGAAACAGAAGCTCGGCAGATATTGGCGCTGCTCCTTAGAGTTCCGCAGGTATACTGTCAAGTCCTCCCGCCTTGTTGTCTCTGAGTGCTTTAAGACGCTCCAGTGATCTCTTTCTTACTGGTGGAAATAATGGTGCGCATTATGGTCGATAAAGTTAGTCATTATACGCTTTAGTGATTCTGCTGTCGTATCACCTTGGTGCTTCTTGTCCTTCAGTGGTTATTTATCCAATTGCGTTTTCTCCAGGTACCCTCCGAAACCAACGCGTTATATCCTCTCTGCGATCGACCGACAATTCTTTCAGAGCCTACATTTTTGCATTGAGTTGCTGATGAGCAATTCCATAACGAAGTGATCTTATTCTCATATCGACTCCTCGTTTTTACCAGGGGTCCAGGAGATGACTAATTTAATAGCAAAATGGTCTATTTGACTTGAGGTTGCTTGCCTGTCCGTTGACCTCCTTTGTGGCAAGTCGTTTTCATTGGCTACCTTGGCATTCAAGTCCCCTATCTCCACAATGATGTCTCTATTTTATATATTATATTTATATTGAAAACGATGCCTAGTTTGCAGTAGAAGGTACCCTTCTCGTCATTTAACGAGATCTCCCCTGGGTCTCAACACTGTATGAAGTTCTCTTTAGTCAAAATTCTGTCTCCATGCGGCTGCTTAGGAATGAGACCTCTTCTTGCTACAGGCGAAAGTAGCAGTCCCGCTTCAGAGACCAGTAGATTTCCAGATAGATGGAGATGCCGTATTAAGTGCTCCACACCTCATTTCGCTTATTCTGAAAATCTCCAACCTATTGTGTATCTGCTTCCTTGAATGCAATTGCTTGGACAAGTGTTTCCTGTCCATGAATCAAGATAAATCATGTTGCTAGTGCGAAATCGTTTAGCTAGAAGTTAGGAATAATGCCTTTAAGGTATGAATACACTTGGAGGATTCAGCTTCACCTAACCCGTACATGGAGTCGCGGAGAACTTGCAAGCTGGCTGATAAAGCAGTCAAGGAGAAGTCCTGAAAGCAGTTCGACGAGAAATTCGGCCAGAAATGCTCAAGGCTTTGTGTAGGGAGGGAGTGGAATGTCTCTCTCGTGTCATTAAAGTGGCCTGGGAATGCGGTGAAACACCTAGCGACTGTCAAACTGGGGTTGCTCTTCCTAAAAATAGGGCATAAGAGGGATTGCTCCAATTATAGGGGTACATCTCGTTTAAGTCTCCCCGGAAAAGTCTTTGTTGGAGACGCGTTCCAGAGCTGTGATCGAGTCCAGGTTGGACGACGAGCGGTGTGGCTTTCGCCCGGGTAGGAGCGACCAACTATTCACTCTCAGAATCATACTTGAAAAGGCCTGTGAGTATTTCAAACCTAGCTACAGTTGTTTTGTGGATTTGGAGAAAGCATATGATCAGGTCCTTCGAGGTAAACTCTGGAGTGTATTGCAGGAGTATGGGATTGACGGCGCTCTTCTGAGGGCCATTCAATCTCTGTACACTAACTGTAAGAGCTGTGTCCCCTGGGTAGGCCCAGGATGAGATGGTTGGACCAAGTCCAAAATCTCACCTCTACCCGTATGGGGACAGCCCCTGATAATTTAGAGTCGATGGCAGAAGATCGGGAGATGTGGAGAGTCCTACACCCTAACCCCGCGACCCTCATAGTGGATCATTGAAAATGATGATGATGACTAGAAACTATATTAAGAGCTACTGCAAAATCGATTCGCCTAAAGACTCTTTCTGTCGTTGTGTTGTAGAGGCTGTATTTTCAAAGAAGCTTTCCGGGCTGATTTAGAGGTCAAGGTCACCAAGTATGATCGGTCGTTGGTCATTGGTCGGACAGATTTCGTATTTGCTATCTAGACTCAAGGTCAAGAGGATCGCGAAATTCCTCTATGATAGCGTCATAAGTCTCTGGGCCCGTATGCCGAAAAAAGCAGGTTATCACCTATCAGCTTAAAGTCTATAATATTTTTCGACAAATCCGCGTTTTTACACTCACATTTCTTGTCCAACTCCTGAAACGCAGCTTTAAAATGTAGAATAAAGGTTTTGGATAGTTCCTGGAGTAAAAATAATGCAGTAACTCCAAAAAGAGAGGTCCTGATCATTCACTGTTACTTCTCTGGACAGAAAAGCTGTTTATACCGGTACTAGCTGATACCCGCGACTTCATTCGCGTAGAAAGACGTCACATTATATCCTATGTCCTTTTCCGGGTTTGAAGATATTGATGAGTAATTATAGCCTTTCAATTCCTCACATTAACTTTGCGAGACTTCCCTGTAAGCAACACTCCTGGTTTTTCTTTCTAACTCGAGGATGGCCAGGCTGTCAGGTCGATTAACTCTGAGCCCGCTAAGGGACAAAAATTCATTCCTCAGATCCACACCATCCACTTCTTCAGCAGAAAATTATTGGTGCTGTTGGCTGAGTCGTGTATTTGAGTGAAAATAGCTCTTTCCCTCATCCATGAAACGCAATCCCCTCCAGCACGATGAACAATTAGGTCCATTACATATTTTCTGTCAGAAAAACCAATCAGATCTTCCATAACTTCGCATGGGTTACTTGGTACATTTGTTCTTTCCTCCTCTTTCCATCACCAATATCAAGAAATACTTCCCTCAAGTCACGTCGAAGATGTTAACTTTCAAGGAGAGAACTTCGACATTAGGCTATCAGATTGATGACTTTAGACAGGCCTTCACTTCATTTGCTGTGCCCCCCATGGCACAACAGGCTTGGTCTGTCTGAAGCCACCACCCAAAAGCACTGTCAGAGCATCCTATTTCGATGCTCAATACCTTTCTACGAGCCATGGTACATTCATCCCACACTATAACTTTGACTTCTCGAAGCACCTAAGCCAAGTCACTCTCCTTAGAGATGTTACAAAGTGTAGACTCAGAGTGACTTAGGTTGAGATGCTTTGAGAAGGTAGAGTGACTCGTCATGTTTTCTTTAACCAAGCTATCGGCAATGCCGCTGACTACAGTTGCGCATTACTATAAATGGCCAAACTTTAACGCCCTGTATTTTGGCGCACAGTTATAATTTTGGAAAAGGGTAAAACACGTTCTTATTTATTTCTGTTCTAGAATATACTCACCAAATTTAAACTCCAAAATCCAATTTAAATTTTTTTTTCATACAAACTGCAACACCCTGTAACACCCTGTAGAAGCTGAATTTCGAAATGTCCATCCTTATTCCTTGTATACTCATCCTATTCTTCCCCATTAGAGATCTTTTATCAATGTAATCTTAGACTTGTGCTTCAAATTTATCAAGATAGTTCACGAAAGAATCGGACGACATTGTCGATTCTATCTGCAGAAGTCATTCGTTCTGCTTTCGACTGATTCATTCGACTTCTGAGAAAAATTTCAACCGATTAAGTCAACAAAAGTTACCTCGTCACAACAAGGAAACAAATATGTTGAAGTGATGATCTTATGTTTTCCTGTTTTCCACCACTTCCTACCTTTATGCCGGCCTTCAAGACTTCTTTCCTAAGCAAACCTCGAATTTTGCTTCATCATTTTTCTGCAATTTTCGTGAGTCCTGCGCCATTGCAGACAAATTAAAGAACGTAATGAAATAACAGGCAACGGATGGATGCATTGGCCGGAAGAAAACCTAAGGACACCAGTTGTTCTAGGCAGGACTTTTTTTTTTCCCACTCTACAAACTCTGAGCTAGCTCTGCGTGGAAAAGTTTCCTTCTTTTTCAAGTACTTTTCTAGTTTCTCAGCGTAGCTGGAAGTCATCATGGTGAATGGAATACATATTAAAACTGATGTGGAAAATTTAATTATGAAAGTTTGGAGTGCGGAGGTTTCAGCTGATGGTGAAGGGAACGAAAGAATGACTTGGACGACTTGGCTCATGTATTTGAGTTGCAAGTTTAGTGGATCAGGTTAAGTATGTGGAAACAATGAAACTGTGAATTCCAGAAGATGTTCATTTGGGAAAGAACTTCATGCGAACATCTTGGAGTGACGATGACGTTGAACAAATTTTAATTCCTTCACTCCATCCAAGAGTAGTGTTCTGTTCATGCAATTTGAGTTGATATAGCACCACGACTGTATCTCCATGCACTTCATCAACTGTCGGTGACACTTCGTGTGGTTAGCATATCCATGCACTGAATGTACTGCACACTGCACAACGGATAAACAACAATTCGGGACCCCCTTTGGGATGGATTTCCATTTGATTGGTTTTTCCGTGTGGTCGCATTTCATTCCACGGCACAGCCGGGCCTGACATGGGACAAAGGAAACTCGGTGACAGCTCAAAATGGAATTTTTCATTATTGTCCATTCCACTACGAAACTACGAGTGTATGTTCGGGAATTATAGCCTCCAGGATCGTGTTGTGGGTGGTAAATAGATCACACATATTGTCTGTGTTCCAATCATCGTTTTGACAAGCTATTCCATCAAAATGAATTTATGTCGAAGGGTTAGGTGATGCACAATAGGACACTTGATGGGATTCGACAACATCAATCAGGTAAAGCGAACTTAACAGGAACTATGAAGGACTAACTGATGAGATGGGATTCGTTGAATGAATGATGACTTACTGAACGGACAAAGGCTTTGTAGAATGGAATTGGGAATGATGTCAGGGAAGGGACAACCATTTGCATGTGACATAATTAACTGGTTTCCAAATCAGGAAGAGTAATCAGGAAGAGTGTTTGTCTAAAACAGCAACCCCATCTACTACTACCGATTGGAAGAACCCTGCCCACTGGGCAGCGCCCAGATTAAACTTTTTAGCATATGCGATTGGTTTTGCATTGCTTATGATCGATATTTAGGTCCAAGAGAGCCAATTACGGGTTATAATCTACAATAGATAGACATAATTTATTGTGTCAGTAACGTTCAAATTATTGAACCCAGTTGCTTTCCGAAAAGAATTAGTATTCGCATTGTAATTGTCCATTTAGGCTGAATTTAGTCAACCAGTTAAATTCCAGGGCAAACTTTAAAACTCAGTACCGAGGCGACACGGTCGGGGTGCTTCTGAAACTGAAGCCTTTCGTGGTTGATGATGGGGTAAACGAAATGGTGACAAAATAAGATATAAGAAGGGAGAGGTGCATAAGGTTAAAGGAATTTCATGTACTTTTGAACCACTCTGCGCATTAAAGGACAAATTTAGGAAATAAAAACGAAGCAACAGGGAAGTACTTTCGGTTCCAATTCCAGTTGAACTTTTTGTCTACGACAATTCCCTGACCCTTTACTTCATCTGCAAATCATATCGCATTGAGAATCTTACTTACTTACTTAAGGTGGCGCTACAGTCCGGGGTGGACTGGGCCTTAAACGAAAAGCGTCTCCAGACAACTCGATCTTTAGCCAGCTGTCTCAAGTTTCGCACGCAAAGTTGGCAAAGGGCAACCTCATCCACATTTGACAGAGTCCATGCCTCTGCGCCATAGAGCAGGACTGGGACGATTAAGGTCTTATGCAGGGTCACCTTAGTTTTTCGAGAGAAGGCTTTGCTACTCATTTGCCTCCTTAGCCCAAAGAAACAGCGATTGGCAACAGTTGTTCTTCGCTTAATCTCAGCGCTGGTGTCTTTGTCTGAATTTATAGCGGAGCCTAGGTAGACAAAGTCCCTAACTACCTCAAAGTCATATCTGTCTATAGCGACGTTCTGTCCAAGACGTCGGTGTTGAGTCAAGATAGGAACCACGCAGTTTGCATAGCAGTCCAACGCACTAACCTTGAAGAAAGCACGTTCAAATGCAAATGATTTCCGAACTCGCTAGCATTGGAAGCTCTTGGTCTCTACCGTTTCATTTGTGAATTAAAAAAAAACATGGTGGATATCCCAGAGCCAGCATCAGCACTATGTGCCCCATGTGCCCAAAGTTGATAAGTTGCATTGTTGCACTTTAATTACACACAGCCACACAGCATTCAGCTCTGCATCCTGATGTATTTCAAAGTAGTATCTGTCGTTTCCATGTTAGCATTGTGGTGTCTTTTTTCTCCAACCCCATCTATTAAGACGAATGATCTCCAATGGGGGTAAGGAAAATAAGCAACAACAACACCCTGATGCCTGTCATGAGCAATAAATGACGACAACATGTTGCGGCATATAATTTATGTGAAAATCCTTCAACATTCCTTTCATTAAAATATTGTGTGCCAAGGCAGTGGCAACCTACACATGATCTGCTCCTCCTCCTCCTTCTTGCTCGTTCCCCTTTAATTTTGTTTTTCAGTTTATTTGGATTTAAATTCGAAGATATGAATTCCAATTCTGTGTTCCATTTCAGCAAACATTTCTTCCACCAAGTATTAGTGGCGGCGTGGTGGAGCCAAGGAACATCCTTTATTTGGATTATCGCATAAGTGTGCGAGCGAAATCGCATTTTTGCAGCCAAGTATTTCTTATGCGTACTCTCGTGGCATCCACCTCTGCTTTGCGTCAAGAGTATCCCACTTGCTGTCGGATTTTTGCTATTTCTTCTTCGAAATGTACAAATATGAAGTGGAAAATGGAAAATGAGAAGTTTTATTTGGTGTGATGTACTTTGGAAAATGTGAGCTCGCTCTGGTTTGCCTTCAAGGAGCGTGTTGGGATTAATGTTTCTTCGTTTTAAGTTTAAAGAAAAAAACTATAGAGAAGATAGGAATCACGTACGTGTGTATTTAAGACTTCCTACTTCTTAAAGGACGTGCCCAGAAGTGCACTTAAATTTGGATTCAGATACGGTAAAAGTTGGCGAAAGACTTTTTAGCAAATGCACTTGGGACACAGGGTTTAAAGAAAGAGTTGAGAAAACTGACACATTTTTTAAATGCAAAGATGGTAGAATTTTTTTTTTCATTTTTTGTTATGAATGTCAAATGAATGCAATCGACGGACAGAGAAGAGACTCGCTGACAGCAGTAGTGTTTTCCAGGCAGAGGTTCTTACGGGAGGAAACAACGATCTTCATAGACAGCCAGGCGGTTATAAAATACTAGCTGCTAATCAAATTACATCGAAGCTTGTAAAGTGAAGGTTTTTGGCACCCAGCACAATGTAAGACTCTGCTGGGTCCCCGGCCACTTCGTTACCTGAAAGAAATAGTAAAGCTAAGATCCTTAATTGATGGGAATAACAGGTGGAAAGCACTAACCACCTTCAACATTTCTAGAAGGCTATAGTCAGAATATTAATAAAATCGGAACCACCAAGCTCCGACATATGGACAGGAAATGCCTGTCATTACTGGTAGGATTAGTTGAAGGCCTCAATATGCTCAGGTACCATGCAAAAAAGCTGCAGCTGACCGAGGACGATCTATGTATGCGGGGACGGGGAAGTACATGTGGACACAACCCACTTTCTTTATCATTGCCCAAGCCTCTGCAATATTAGAAAAGGACCTCGATGCAGCTACGATGATTTACTGTCGGATCTGCTTAAGTTTGTAGGGACAACCAGGTGGATGTCATCGGGTATATAAAACCACGCAGTAGGAAGTTAAATACAAGGGTAGCATAACGTGTCTACATAGACCTAAGTGAGATGAAAAGTGCTCATCGCCTTCATCGGCCTACTAACCTTACCTAACCTAATAACAGATTACCAACTGACATTCAGTCACATCCAGTCATAAAAAGATCAGAACTGATAGCCAAAACACTAAATGGAACATCAACAATTAATGAAAGTTTTCCTTAGAGTCCCAGAAGCGCCCTTTCAGGTTGCTTACCTAGCCAAGATAATTATGGAATACCAGATCAGTACCATGAAAGACAGTGGACTTATGCTCTCTTTATTATTTTGGGGTATATTGGATGATATCTTCTCGATAAAGAAAAGGTTAACAGAGCTAGCTCTTCGTTCAACCTTCTGCGCGGTACAGCAATACCCTATTTCGAAAATAATCCATCAGTAGGCATCACTTTTTCCGAACATCACCTCACCAGAAGTGCGATGGGATGGACCGAGCAAAAAGAGGATGGAAAACTGCGATATCTACTAAGGCTATTGCTTCCGGCAACAAAAGCAGCGCTTATTTGGATGCGGATTCGGCAAGAAGTATTAAGTATGTGAACGAATGCTTCACGAAAATTCCCATCTACGCTAAATTCGCCAACAAAAGCCTAATATTTGCGGATGCCCCCACAGAGAAGAAACACGACGATATAAATGACAGATTATACGAGCTCTTGGACAAGATATACGAGCAGTGCCCTATGGCATATGCTGTCACAAGAAAGGACACTCAACACCGACGTCTCGGACAGAACGTCACAATAGTCAGCTATAACTTTGAGGTAGTTAAGGACTTTGTCTCCTTAAGCTGCGCTATAAATTCAGACAACGACACCCGCGCTGAGATCAAACGAAAAATAACTCTTGCCAATCACTGCTGCTCTCTCGAACAAGTAAAGTGACTCTTTATAAGTCCTTAATCATCCCACCTCTCGTCAAGGAATGAAAAAACCTCCGAGAGTATAATTTGTCCTGAAAAGCTTCTCGATTCGCTGTTCGGAATCAGTAATAAATTGTGCGTCCATGTAACTTTGTCTAAAAGTCTTTCGACAAGAGTAAACAATTTTCGAAATCTTAAGTATTCATTAAATGATTCCCGATATGATTGCGTAACCCATATTTGACTCATCGGTTTAGCTTACGGTGTCGATTTATGTCAACATCTCGCCATATCTCTGAAAGCCAACAACCACAACTTCCCGAACAGTTAAGGTGTGAGGAAGATATAACCCATTCCCTCTATGGAACAAATGGCCACAGTCTGGCTTCCTGACACATTCGCCCACACCAGTTAAACTGCACTCCATAGAACTATATTCAACTAAGGCCAAGTGGATACATTCTGCAATGAATTCGTAGCCGAATCTGTACCTCCTGAGTTACTCACCTAGGGCCGCGCCTAGTTTGAGCTCATGAACAATTATATACGCCACCCTCGACTAGAAACTCCATAAAGGAGTTGTGCGGCGTACTTCGTATGTTTACATCTGGCATATCGTTGCAGTGGTGCATGCATCTAATGGTTTCAATATTTCAAACACGTCGCAGCAATGCAGAATGCAATTGAATTGAATTTATTGCCAAGGCTTGTCTTTCGGTCAGCCACCACCACCTCGGTGTACAACGAATGGATGAGGAAATCTACCAACACCCATGCTCCTTCATAGTTCCTCTAATACTCAAGTCGCATTTGGAATACGGAAAACATTACTCGTTTACTATCAGGTAGTTGCACTCTCTTATCGGCTAGCGTCGACGACAGCATTCCTGCCTAGACCTCACTTCAATAATAATTGTGGACCTTACGTGCAAGTGGTAAGCGTCCACTGAACTGTTAGATACTAGTGATTTTAACATATTTACAATAAAGAATGTGAAACCCTCCTCCCTGCCCTTGGTAATAAAAACATAGGCATCCAGAGAGGAAGAGATAGAAAAAAAATTGCAATTCGGGTTGAGAACGCGTTGACCCATATTCCGTTCGGCAATGCACAAAGAATTCCTTGCATCGCTATATCCCACTATGGCAGCCAACATCAATCTGTTGTTATCGACGGCATCTGTATCACATGCATCGGGGCGAGAGAACAAAACCGTGATCCATTGCATCGCACCGGTCCTTTGAAGTTCTCCTCAATAACCACAGCTTCTGTGTGTGTCCGGGTTGCATGCGGTAGGGTTAGGGTATCAGTGCACAGCAACAACAACAGCAGCGTTTGAGAGGAAGTTGCAGTTGCAGTGGCCTCTGTTCTCTGTGCTGATACTCACAAGTGGACCATCAATTTTCGATTAAGCCGCATCGTATAATGGCTAGGGCTTAACGTTATCGGTTTTCCTTAAGCAATTAATTAAACTTTAGAGAATCGGCAAATTTATTGGGTGATTGTGGAGCCGAAGGATGCTTTGGCGGCAATATAAGAGTTTTCGTTTGGAGTTTTAAAAATGCTATAACAAGAGAGAGGGGCTTATTGATTTTATCTCGCAGGAAAGTGGGCTTAGATATACGGTTGAAGTGCAATTTTCCTGAGAAATAGTGATTTAAGTTTGGAAGGAGTGTGGACCAGTTAAAACTCTAAGGAGTTCACTTATTTGCAATTTCGGTCTTAGTGGAGCAAAAGGCTTGAAGTACACGCCGTAGCATTTGATGTTCAGGTTTTTTGCAATCATTCAGCGTCAAGTGGAAGACGATTCAGTCATTTGCAGACAAGAGAGTTTAAAATCGAAGGATTTTGCCTATCCGCAAACGTAGCCAGCCAGGTATAATTTCAGACGGTATAAAGCAAGCAATCAGAGGGTAAACCATAATATTTGCAGACTTACATAGGTCTAGTCGCCCTCACATTGCATCGAAGTAAGGACCTCTCCGTTCGGAGAAGTAGCTGCTCGACATTAAGTGCCTCGCGTACTCGCCCGATCTCGGCGAGTCACCCCAGCAATATAACGAAGAAATCTCATTTCTGCAGCTTGTATCCGCGATCTTATTCTTTCGCTCATTACCCAAATCTCATGACCATATGTGAGGGTCGGAACAAACACTGAATTGCACACCGATAGCTTACCTTCGATGCTGAGTTCGGCTCTCCTGATAACAGATCGACCAAGGCGTCTCAAAAGTGCTCGAACCTGATCAATCCTACAGGATAACTCCGTATTACTCCTTCTATCACTCGTGAATAAGGCCCCGAGATACTTAAACTTCTCCACATGTTTCAATGGGACTCCACTGACATGCAGAGTGCATTGAACAGGCGATCGGGAAACTACCATTACTTCTGATTTGTTCATGCTTACTTTTTGCCCATATCGGTGCAATTTTAGGCCAGGCAAGTCCACCATTGACCAAATTATTTGTACTACGGCAGATCTTTTAGAAAACTCAGGAATAGATTTTAAAACCGCGTGTGATAGCATTTATGCCAAACTCGTCCGAATGTCCAAAATGATGAAGGGACAATACAGTAGAGGAAGACCGCAATTAAGGTGGTACATGCAAGTGGAAGGGGATCTTAAGCAACTTGGCGTGCGAAACTAAAGAACAGCTAGCGAACCATCAATCTGGTAACCTTTTTTCATTAGCACAGATATCCTTTCAATAACAAAACAAACTAAGTCCAAGGCTGTGATACAAATGCGCATAATTCAGCTGGTGGAGTAATATACTCGGACCACATGAGTGCATTAAATTTCTGCAGAAACAAATTCGATTTGCGAAGAAAAAAAAGCTTGGAGCAGCTTCTGTGAATCTATAGAGCAAAGACGTCTTTGTTCATTAGACTCTAGACGCAGGTACCGCCACTAGTAGGAGGCATTTTTTCAGAATGCCGTTTACATGTTTTTATATCGCTTGTCAGCGACTTTGTCTGCTTCAGATGTTCTTTATCCACTAATGCGGGTCACAGCACCAGTTTCAGTCAGATTTTGTGCACAGAAAACGGGCATCAGTTGCGTGCAACACACGCTTTCTTCAATAAGTAGCTGACCATTTCTAACGCACCAGCCTATTCGAATTCGAATAGCAGAAGACATTTTCGTGTCTTACTTCGGTAATCCTTCACCACAGTAAGAGGACTGCTCCTTCATCCGGTTTAGCATCTTTGCTCCGCTCAATTGAAGTGTTTCCTCCGAACCAATTCGAAGTGTGAAACTTCTGAAGCTCGTTCAGCTGAGACTTTCCGACTCAAACCCACATCGAAAGCACTACGATGCCTGTCTATGGTAAGGGGGATAATGGATACCGAGTAAAACCTTACCGCTACTTTCTCTTTTCTTCCAGTTCATCCCCATGAAGGTGTCGGAGAGTTAGCCGCAGCAGTCTTCAGAAATTAGCACTGTGCGTGGTCTGGTATCAGCCCCTGAAGAGGCGAAACTCATATGTGCATATACATATTTGTTGAGATCTTCAGAATTCTTGCCTCAACAGCGGTCGAAAATATCACAGGTGGTTTTTCGCTTTCGTGAGTACCACCTAGAGTAAACAGATCCAAGGGATTGTCAGACACACATTTTCGAAAGACGCCTTAAGCATTTAGTTTAATGCCATACAATGGATCTTTGCAGAACCTTAGGATCTTTAACTTTTCTCTAGGTAGGTAGAGGTGACGGTTCTAAGGACCCAATTAGCGCTGGGATGCGCCGGTTTGAAACCACAACTCATTTGACCTAGTTGTTTGTGGGCGTTATGGGTTTATAGACGAAGATATTTAAATCCAACGTGTGGAATTAAGGAACAGGATTAGTTCACCAATCTTTTTCCTGGAAAAAGAAAAACGGTTTGCCCAGAGCGCGCTGTCTGACCCTCGCTAGGGCCGGATATTTACGCAGGAAATGATGCAGAGATTTTTTTCGCTGTTGTCCTTGCAACTGCGGCAGAAATTGTTGTGGATGATACCTAGCTTGGCTGTATGGTCTCTTATTGGCCAGTGGCCTGTGTTAGCGGCTACGATTCTTGCAATATCTGATCTTGATCTGCTTAGTAGCTCGTTTGTTTTTTGTTTGTTCTAACCGGGCCAGATCTTCCTTAATATGATGCAGTCGTTAAGCCTATTTCACGCTTAGTTGGCCGTCTTTAGAAAGTGGTGTTGAATATTGCCCTTAACGGCTCCTAGCGGGATATAAACAACTTACGCTAGCGAGTCCTTAAGGGCTGATCCCCGCCTGGCAAGGTCGTCGGCTTTTTCGTTGTCGTCAATTTTAGTAAAGCCTGAGACCCAAGTGAGAGAGATCCTGCACTGTCTGTGTTATATTTCTTACTTAATGCGGGGCACCAAAGTATGACGCCGTAAGTGAAAATTGGGCGTTCGCTTATCACCGAGAGAAACTTCCCTGACACTGGGATTATCTCTTCAACCGGGTACGCAACTACCTTAACCCTACCTTGGGCGTTCGCTTATCACCGAGAGAAACTTCCCTGACACTGGGATTATCTCTTCAACTGGGTACGCAACTACCTTAACTCTTTCCCTGTCTAGTCGCATCAAGATTTTATTCATGACCATGAGCCATAGTAGAGGGCAGATGACTCCGCCCTGAGGACTGAGGAGGTCAAACTGCCTAATCCTAGAGTTGCATGAATAATTCGAGTACTTAGCATAGATACTATCCACTGACTAATGAATTCCTCCATCCCTAGCTCGGTAAGAGATTCTGAAATGACTTCAGTGTGGACGTTGTTACGTTGTCTAAGAAGGTGGCAAGAATGCATTCTTTCTAGTGAAGGGTTTTTTCTATTGTGCGTACAATAGAACACGAACACGCCTCTAGGATTGAGGGATGTGGTGGAGGAGTATAGAGCTTCTATAGATCGGTACTAGCCAAGGAATTGTCTTGCATATTCCGCAGCATTACGGGCATTATGCTGGCATGGCCAGGGGATTTATATGGGGCGAAGCTGTTTATGGCCTAGGAGGCCTTTTCGTCGGAGATGATTCTAGAAATACTATCCCAAGATGCGGATCGCCAGGAGGGAAAACTCAAAACTAAATCTACGCAGAAATTCGAATCCGTCCTTCTGTCTGCAAATACTCCACTCCACATATTAGATTTTGGATTCTCAGTAGTTATTTCGCCTCGTTAAATGTTACAAGGAGAAATCGACGTTCATTGAAACATGACTCAAAACAAATTTGCATAATTTTATTCCGAAGATCACCTGCAACTCTATGCAGATTTCCTAGTCAATTTCTCATGGTAGATGACCATGAGTGGGAAATAATAAGACACTATGACGTCGTGTGACTGTTGGCGGCTTCGGACGAAATGACACCTTGCGTCGACGTGTTGCATAAGACGTGTTGCATAACTCCCACATAACAAGTACTCCTACATAAATGCAACTTGGCCGTGTCTTTAAGTAGCAACCAAGAATTTTGTCTACTACACGTAGTGCGGAAAAACAAGGCTGATCATTTGAATGCAATGTGCCTTGTTAAGTCCGTTTACATTTCAAACTCTTATCCTTTCTATAGAATTTGGGCTTAAAAACCACCATCATCCCAATTTAGTTTGACACCAAGATTGTGTGTCAAAACAGCAAACGAGATAAGGATACACAACTGGGATCAGGCAATCATATCTCTGTACATTTCCTGTTCAACATTGGCACGAATTCACTTTCAAATGTCTCTATCTGTGTGTGTTTGTGTGTATGGCTGCTGGCTGGATTCGATTGCCAATTGCAACCGAGTGCCAATGCCAACCAAGCAGGATATTAAGTACTCCCCGTGGCACCTTATTAACAAGGGGAAATTAATATCACACTCCACAACACTAATACATACAAAACAATTGCGAATTTACAATGCACATTTGGTATTCCCAGGGAGGTGGAGATGGAAGTGGAATCGTCGGCGAGGACAACATTTACGCGGAATACCACCTATCAGCAGCCCGTCATTGTGCCGTTGAGTTGCGGCCCATTATGAGCTCATCACTGCCACATTGAGGAAGTTTACCGCCGCCACAGTGCCAGGGATCCAGGCGATAACCAGAACTGGTCGTCCGCAACGACAACATATGCTGAAAACTGCAAACGCGTTGTGCAATGTGATGTTGCCAATGGCGACCGGGTAATGTGTGTTGCAATGGCACCGTTTATGTTTCGCTTTTTTTTTTTTTGCTGCTACCCCGGACATTATGCGTTCTCTCCAGTCTCCAAGAATTTCGCTTTCGTTTGGTTCTTATGTAAACACCAACCCATCGTGACGGCAACAGTAACCACCATCATCGGTCGCCAACAGCAGTTTTTAGTTGCATGAGACCGACGCACATTTATTGTCAATGTTTGTCGTGTGAATTAAATTATAATTTTAAATGTTTTGCAGGGAAACACATGACAGACTTGGGGGTTGACGTAAAGTGTCATTGCAATGCTTGACAGAGCGGCTCCAAAGTTTAAAACATCAATTCGATCACCTACGTTGAAAGGGGAACTCATCTGTTAAGGAATTGCATATGCATTTAGTCTGATTAATACATATGTTTATACGTATGTATGTGTTTTCTGGAACTAGAGTGGTTTACCAAAGAGCGAAAAGAGCCTTTTGTACTTTGGGGCTGACTGCAAAGCCCTTGGTATGGTAATGGTTTTTCTAGTTATATTTTCAACTTAACCAATCGGATTTATGCCTCGGGACTCACTGAAGATTCCAGCTCGCATTCCCACGCAATTTCAAATCTGTCTGTGTAGAAAGCTAACTCTTCATCCGAAAAAGCCAGACTACCTTCCCGATTCTCTCTGTTTGGCGTTTTTTATATTAAATATCCTGTTGAAGTCTTGAAAGGCAAGACACAGTCGGTATTCGTACGCTTCTCTGTTGTGTGCCAACGATTCATAATGCCGGCGCGTCGGCGTGGCAGGTTGTCCATAGGCCCACTTTCCTTGGTCTGAGTGTCATTTTTGGCTATATATTCCCAAAATAGATATCTTCAATGTCTACTTGAAACATTGTGTTTCAGTGCTGCTGTGGGCATTAGTCTCAACGGTCCAATTCCCCATACTAAGCTTAATCTTTGAATTCTGGTTACACTTGCAATCATTTCTCAAGCACTTTCCACAAGAGAATCAAACAGTATGTTAGAATTGACTGTTCTAATGCAGTGTGGAGTCTATTGAAGACGTTGAAGACTTAAAGAATGAAGGACCTCAGCAACTTCGATGAATTTGACTCGATCAGCGGTGTTTTAACTGTCACCTGACTTTACTTCACTACCGGGCAAGGGTAACTTGTTTTGTCAATGATAAAAAAAAGCCTTTCCCGACATTAGGTTACGTTAAGGTGACAGCTGACCCTCACGTAGATAACAAAACTCTTTGTATGCAGTTTATTCACTTATTGCTTGTCTCTGCACTAGTAGCCAGGTGGGGTTAAATAGTTGGGTTTTCGAGTTGCGTTACCCATAGTGCACTACTAGTAGGTGATCTATTATAGCACCCCAGCAACTTTAGCTGAATGCGGCTTCAACACTCATGATGAGTGGTCGACATTAAGGTTAACCTCAAATTTTATAACAACGGCCCACATCTCAACTCCATCCTCAAAACATCCTGTCTTCAATTCGATTCGACCTCGACAACCACGGCTGTTAGTCTTAAATTTAACCTGTGGAGTTAAGGAGGAGTAGAATGTTAAGAATTCGTTTCCCCGATAGTTCGTTGAGGTTGCCGAGGAATTGTTTTTTCCAACACACGACGTCTTTCTTTGGCAAGTGACGGAAGTGGTCGAGGGTTTTCTTCTAGTTTATGTCCTTGCAACTGCTACAGTGCGAGCTTGAAGCAAATGTGAAGTTTGGTTGCATGAGTTCCTACTGACAAGTGACCCGTACAGATGTCAACTATACGCGCGATGTCTGTTCGGGTTCTGGTAAGAAGATCGTTTGTTTTCATTTGGTTGTATTCTGGCTAAGATTTTTTTTCAAATTCCGCAGCTGGTAAGGTTGTTGCATTTGTGACCTGGGACCCATACGAAAGATATGGAGGATAGACTTATCACGGAGGGAAATATGACTGATACTAAAATCACACCTTCATTTGCGTATGCGACCACCTTTATACCGTCTTTGTCAAGCCTCGTTAGAATGGTGTTCGTTACCATTAGCCAAAGCAGAGGGGAGATAACCCCACCATCGGGAGTTGATCTGTTTACGTAAATTGTTTAATGCCTGTTACATAGAGTAGTTTGGATAACTATGGTTCTCAGAATGGAGTCGATCCATCTGCCAAAATATTCTTCTATACCTAAGGTATTAACATATGTTCTTGAACGGCTTTTGTATGTAGCTAAAGTGAATAGTTTTTGCTGAATAGCTTTCTCAATCTTTCTCACCACATTGTGAAGAGCCATTTTCTGTGGATTTTCCTTTGATTTATGCTTGCTGAGATTTAGGGATTTTCTAGGAGTTTGCGCAAGTGCATGTCCAGAATGGGAAAGATGAAAGACATAAAGGTCTAGTGTTCTTTGCTGTTTCATGTCCTAACTTAGTGTTATCCTGAGCTATCCTTGACTCACCAGCGTGCGTTTGTGGAGCTACACGACACACTATAAACCACAACGGCAAATAATGCAGTAACCAACATACAAGGGGGAACCTCTGAAGTTCAACGAAGCAACTCAAAAAACTCTGGATAGCTTACTTACTTACTTAAAGTGGCGCTACAGTCCGGGGTGGACCTGGGCCTCAACTAACAAGCGTCTTCAGGCAGCTCGATTTTTAGCCATCTGCCTCCAGTTTCGCACGCCAGGTTGATTTGGGTCCCCTTCCACTTGCGTTCGTCACCTGAGTCACGTTCTTCCTCTACTATGGCGTCCCTCGAATGTGGATTCGAAGATTTTCCGACCGGAGCATTCGTGTCCATTCGCTCTACATGACCCAGCCACCTTAGTCGCTAGACCTTCACTCTTTTAGCTAAGTCAAGGTTGCTGTACAGCCCATATAGTTCGTCGTTTTACAATATCTCCTGCTCCACTATGTCGAAGGACGAAACAGCCAAGTGCAACTTTTTAACAGAGTCGATGCCTCAGCGCCGTAGAGCAGGATTGGGACTATTAAGATCTTAAACGGCGTCACTATAGTTATTCGGGAGAGGGAAGCAGCGATTGGCAAGAGTTATTCTTCGTTTGATCTCAGCGCTAGTGTTGTTGTATGAATTGATAGCAAAGCCTAGGTAGACAAAGTCCTTAACTACCTCAAAGTTATATCAGTATACAGTGATGATCTCTCCGAGACGTTAGGGTTGAGTGTCCTCTCTTGTTGACAGCATGTCTGTACTTCTTCTTGCCCTCATTGACCGCTAAACCCATCTTCGCCGCCTCCGTCTCAATACTTGCGAACGAGCCAGTGACACCACGCTGCGTTCTTCCGATTATGTCAATGTCGCCCGCGTATGCGAATAATTGGACAAGCTTTTGAAAGATTGTGCCTCTGGTGTTGGCGCGTGAGTTTTGCACAACTCTTTCAAGAACGATGTTGAAGAAGTCGCATGACAGCGCGTCGCCTTGCCTAAATCCTTTTTTGACACCAAAGGTCTCGGTGAGGTCTTTACCCACTTTGATGGAACAGTCTGCGTTTTTCATCGTCATCCTGAACAAATGGGCGAATTTGGCAGGGATGCCAAAACTAGATATGGCTCTGTATAGCTCGTCTCTATAAATGCTGTCATACGCGGCCTTAAAATCAATGAAAAGGTGGTGGGTATAAATTTGAAGTTCATGGGTTTTGTCCAAGATCTGCCGCAGCGTGATTGGTGTACTTTGCTGTCCTGAAGCCATAGGTTGAGGACGAACGGCTTTAGGCATTCACACTACACGAAAGACAAAATCTTGTAGGCGATTTTAAGAAAACTAATGCCTCTGTAGTTGGAGCAGTTCAGAAGGTCTTCTTTCTTGAGGATCGGGCAAACAATGCTGACGCTCCTTCCTCCGACCATATTTTACAGATAAGTTGGTGCATGCTCCTTACCAAGTCATCGCCTGACTGAACAGCTCGGCAGCTAGGCCGTCAGCTCTAGGAACTTTGTTGGACTTATGCTTAGATATGGCTATCATTCCTTCGTCCAGGTCGGGTTGACGGAATTGTTGGTCTTCGTCGTCCAGGTTGAATGGTTCTTTCTGCCTGACAGCGGGATTTGATTCGTCGTCGCCCTTAAACAGTCTGCAGAAATACATAGTTCTTCCATATCCTCAACATCGACTGCGATTCTAATAGAAAGCTACCTTGTTCATTCTCGCAGGCTTCGGTTTGACCTTTCACCCCTATCGAGGATTCGGATAATAAACCACTTGATCATGGTACCGTCAAAGGCACAAGGACATTGAGGTTGTGTTTGCCACCCTTTTAACAAAATTTTCAGTGTCGCTTATGAATGCTGTTGTCATAGGTCTCTCCATAAAGAAACAAATTTACGATCTCATTAGTTTCTTTGACCATCATTAGTGCCAAATTCCGCCTTCCACAATTTTTTTCTTCCACGGTGTGAGTCAATGTTTGATTTACACCGTAATCACTTGTTACTATTTCCTGCTATCGCCTCCTTGGTTCGCTTTTATCCTTCCGATCCAATTGTATTCAAAAGAAAAATCTATTTGCCGTTGAACACCATTAAAGTGTTATGCTCGACAGGAATGGAAAGGAAAAATAAATACTTGCTCGCGTCTCAATGCCAAGAGGAAAGTCCTTTGGACGTTTTTTTCGGGAAATTACATCACATCCATCGGAGCATGTTTGCCAAGTTCATCTATATCCTTTTATCCTGTATCGTCATCGCACATTGACGTATAGCGATAAAGGAGGAATATAATCTTCTCTGTGTTATGACAAACGATATGCTTCGTAGATATTTTTTATTTTTATTTTTTTCATTTTTAGGTTAAGGACAACACTGAGGGGTTGTGGTTCCTATTTGCGTTAATGTCCTTTCCTCCTCCGCTTAATTTGATTCGTTGGCTTTTAATTTTCTGCACACGATGGCCGTTATTATTATTATTGTGAAATAAAAATACCCACGGCGCGGCGAGGCGCTCCGAGTACACATGTGTTGTGTTGGGTGTGGTCTGACGCGGCTCTCCTTATCCTAAAAGTCACCAGGAGACCCATAGAATGTGGCTGTTCACCTAACTCCCAGACTAGGTCATCCTTTAGTCTGCGGGGCTGAGTGGATGGGTGGTGTTTTAAGGAGTGGGCCAACACCATTTTGGCATTAAATGTTATTGATGGACAAATATTTCCGTTTCGTTGGTGTATCCAGATTCTTGGTGAGCACTTAGCCAGGATTTCATTGAGATAAAGTGGGAGTAGTCGTGAAAACTTCATGGCGTCTTAATTAAATTTGATTGCAACGGACGTCAGAAAGCAAAAAGAACTGAACTAGGTCAAGTGTCGTCCTATATTTGTTGCACGTTCTGGATCTTATCATGTGTCCTTCGGTTTTGGCTTTTTAATGTGACATGTGTTGGTTGGTGGCTCTTTGCCGTCGAATCACATGTGTGGACACAGAAAATAAAAAATTAAGGTAATGGAGGAAGCGTACACATATCCAGTGGGTGTTTGTGTCAAGAAATTGATGTTAGTGGAGTGAAAATCCTTTTCGTCACGCATTTCAGGATTGATGAGATTTTTGTTTCTATATTTCGCCGTTTCCATATTACATCGTAATCGTTAATCATTTTTTCTTTTATTTTGTAGTCATCGTGAGTGTGTGGGTGCGTGTGAATGGGGATTTAATGTGATTTTATGCAAATGATCCTGCGGTAGAGTGGAGGAAGTTCAAAGTGCGGTGCATTCTATGGGAAGAAGCCGCAAAGGATGCAACGTAAATAATGGCATTCGCTAGTTATGCAAATATTTTGCATTTGCATTTTGCAACAATTTGCTTGCTAATGTTAAAGCGAGGAGTATGTTTGGATTTGCCAACAGAAAGTGGCACTTCGAAGCACTTTTAAGGCATCAAAAGGGTTTCTATGGACGTGATGGAGATTATCGTCGACTGAAAATGAAGTTATTATGCAATTAAGTGAATGAGAGTTGCATTTTAAATGTTACTCTTGTTCGTTGCTCATCATTCAATAACATGGCGCCGAATTAAAAGAAAAAGAATACGAAGTTTCATTATTATTCAAAACGAATATGAAACTCAAGAAAAACAAAGCTTCAACCAGCTGGAATCGTATCTAACAGGTTCTAGTTCATATCCGCTTGGTTGAATAACCGAAGGTATGATCCTTATCGACACCATCGCCCTTCTAGAATATAATATTAATTCGAAGAACCTTTTTAACGGCGCTAGTATATCGCTAACTCGAGTGTGACATAACGCACAAACAGAACCGGAAAGAGCTCACCTTCTTGGGCGAGCGGTTCAGGGTGACACTGCTCAGGGTTCAAGGGCACATTCACGTAAGAGGAAACGAGCGTGCAGATGAACTGGCTCACTGGCAAGGGTCCACATTCCGCTAAGAGGGATTAAAAGACAAATTCACTCACACCTCCTGCAAAAGGTAAAGCTTCAAGGGAGGTGGCTATCCAACTGCGCCATCAAAGAAGATAAGGCCAACCTACAACAAGATAAGAAGAAAAGATCTCCTAAACAGAATCCGTCCAAATATTACCAGAATAAGGGCGATACCCAGAGAGCATTGATCAATTGGAGACCATGCGGCCAAAAAATCCCATCGCCACAGCTGCGGAAACGAAAATGAGAAGGAAATTCTCTCCCACTTCCTCTGCAAATGTCCGGCACTAGCAAGAGCCAGACTGCATGCACTTACCCAACCATTCGTTGACTACCTCAACGACAACTTGGGTAAAGGGATACGAGATTTAATCCGTTTGTTGGCTGCCTCTATGTACCTTCAACAACACACAGCATCAACCAGGTCACGTGAATTATGGTGGATTAGGTAGATTTGGGCACGTTAAACGTATGCCCCTAACTCGGCTTCCAAGACATGCCAGCGGGTAGGCGTCCGCTGGCGAGTCCGAAATCTCACCTCTACCCATATGAGGATAGCCTCTGATGTTTTAGAGTCGATGGCAGAAGATGTGGAGAGTCCACTCAAACCCACTATGGTTAAAAAAAAAATAAGAACAGAGTTTTCATCTTTATCGTCATCTAAATCTTCAGGTCTTTCTTTTGAAATTCAACACGTAGCTGCAACAGCGAACCTGGCGGCCTAGTTACCGAGTTGCTCAAAGCAGCAGGCGATGAATAAAATCTCAGCATTGTTTGCCCTATCCTCACAAAAGGAGATGACCTGAACTGCGCCAAATGCAGAGTCATCTGCGCCAACTACAGATGAGTCTTCTCAACATCACCTACAAGGTCTTATCTGCCGTGTAGTGTGAACGCCTGAAGCCGTTCGTCAACAACCTGTTCGATCCATATCAGTGTGAAAGGACACTAAACACTGATATCTTGGAAAGAACGTCACCTTAGACAGATGTAATGTTGAGGTAGTTAAGGTCTCTTTCGTCTACCTAGGCTTCGCTATCAATACAGCCAACGACACCAGTGCTGAGATCTAACGAAGAATGACTCTCGCCAATCACTACTTCTTTTGGGCTGAAAAGGCAATTGAGTAGCAAAGCCCTCTCTCGAAGAATTATAGTGACCCTTTATAAGAACTTAATCGTTCCATTACTGCTCTCTGGCGCAGAGACATGGACTCTGTCAAAAGCGGGTTTTTCGAGAGGAAAATTCTTCGGTTAATTTCTGGTCCTGTCTGCATAGACGGTGAGTGGAGGAGAGGATACAACGACGAACTGTACGGGCTGTACAGCGGCATCGATTTAGCCAGAAGAGTGACTGAGGTGGCTGGATCATGTAGAGTGGATGGACACCAACGGCTCGGAAAATCTTCGAATCCACACCCGAGGGACGGCGCAGTAGAGAAAGATCGCGACTCAGGTGGCGCACGCAAGTGGAAGGGGACTTCAACCAACTTAGCGTGCGAAACTGGAGGCAGCTGGCTAAAGATCGAGCTCGTTGGCCATGCTTGTTGGTTGAGGCCCAGGTCCACCCCGGAAGGCTGCAGCCTCGCCTGTAACAGTTCTTCACTTATCTTTTGCTCATTGACATGGTCATCCTGGTACGAACGAAAGCCGGAAACATGCGAAGGAAATGAATAAATATCATTGTAGGTTCTACATAAGTTGATGCGCAAGATGCTGAGTCTATGAGCATACCTGTCGAAAATAAGCTAGCTGTCTACTGATACTTACGTTTTTTGCAGAGAGTTGTTATATTCTCTCCCGTTGTTGAAGCTCTTTCGGTCCACTGAAATTTAGAAATGGCCAGCAGAGATAGCTGATGATAGCGCTCGACTGGACGAGGTTCTCAGAACAGCTGCAATGTTTAGTCTTGCAAATGTATTAATAGCTCTGAGATTATTTTAATTGCTACGTCTTTTAAACGGTTTACCAATTATTCTGTACAGCAGCATACCGGAAGTCTTCCATTTTTCAATTTCAGTTTCAATTTTCTACACTTATAACATCTATAATCCCATTAAACAGTGTTAAAAATTTTCTTGAAGTGATAACATGCATTCCACACACATGTGGATGATCGTCCACGTTATTTTCTTCATTAATCTCTCGTACTTATGTATGTATCTATATGCAACCGCGTACATGACAGACCTCCCAGAATATCATCACTTTTTTGCTCCTGAAACACAACACACCGGTGCCTGCTTTCAATGAAAATGAGAAGGACAAGCTTCATTAGTGTTTAACTGTAAACACTTTTTGTTTACAAACAACACCTGGAACTAATGGTTAAAGGCAGGTGCAATATTAGTTGTAAAACGTATTCACAATACCAAACAATAGAGGACAACGATTGTTTGTAATAAAATTAGGGTGGGACAAGTTCTAATTAATTGGATATTACACAACATTAATGTCACGGTTGTAAGGAAATAGAACGGCAGAGAGTACATAATTGTGTCTGTGTAAGTGTGGGAATTCCAGGTAATGGTTGTTGTCCACGTCGAAGGGTAGCTTTTCAATTCTGACAACAAACTTTTTGGGAAAGCCGCATGACCCTAGATAAATAAATAAACCTCCGGCGAGGTTAATACATTTTGGATAGAGCGCCCTGGTATTAGAGGTCATTTGGAGAAGATTACGCGTGCTATCTAATTTCCTTAAGCAGGACCGATGTTCATTCACTTGATATGACCGAGAAAATGGAGTTTGTGGTTACCGAGGCTAAGTGTGTTGGACTGCTGAGCGAGCTGCCTAGATTTGGCCACAACAATATCAGTCAAACAATTTTTCGCGGCACATTTTCTCGCCGGGGAATGACAAATCTCCGAGAGTATAATTTATCATGAAGAAGCTTCTAAATACGTCGATCGTTCGGAGTCAAAAATAAATTGTAGATCCCTTCCACTCGCGAAAGAGAAAAAACACGCACAAGCTGAATGGGGCTTTAGTCTTTCTTGGGCTGTCTCACCGGCTTATAATTATTTTGTTTTTTTGGCTGCACTGGAATACATACAATACACTTGCAACAGAATTTGCGCGAGCGGATATCACGCATCGCGAAATTAAGCCGCGCAGGAGGAAAAAACAAACCATAACCACCACAATGAGTCCCCAAGAAACGTCCCTACTGCGCGCGAGCAAAACATTGAAAAACGCTTGGCGCGCATTAAAAATCCACAGCTATTGGATCGACGCGCGGCATGTTCGAGCGTTCCAATATTCGAGTTGCCGCGCGCACCGATCAGGTATCCATTATGCGCGGCTGCTACGCGCGCCAATATTCGAGTGTTTGCCGCGCATAGTCGATACGCAGCTTGATGCGCGCGGATGCCGCGCGTAGTCGGTACCCAGCTTTAATCTTTCAAACTCGAAAATAAGATCGCCCTCACTATTAACATGTTCTTTTCTCTCTTTCAGCCATTTCCAAGCCAGCGGCTGATGAACGCACGGCGGCCGAAGACGAAACCTTTCAAAATGACCAAAACGACGATTACGAGTACGAAGATGGCAATGCCCCAGCAGTCAAGTCGACCGCTTCTAGCCCCAAATCAACAATGCTGCCGTACTTTGATGAGAAAATTGTCCGACGGATTGTCAAACCCGGCGGTGACATTACTCTAGAGTGTCCTGTGAAAAATCTAGCCGGTAAGGAAATTATATAGCAAACATCGATTCAATCTACTCTCACTTCTTACCTTTCAGAAACCAACGTGATCCTGTGGTTCAAAGAGGAAAACACAATCACCAACAACCTAAACGTCCTCGACAGCGCCTACCAAGTGGCAAAGCAGAACTTCAGTTTGATCATTAAAAACGCCACCGAATCCTTCGCCGGAAACTACTACTGTGAAATTGCTCCGCAAAAAATTCGCATGCAGACTATTTTGAAAGTGAGCAACGAAACTACACCAGTGGTCCCAACTCCATCCGAACTACCCCAGATCAAGGAGGCAGCTACAGCCACCGAGTCCACCGGCTCAACGGCGCCCGACAACTTAGCCCAGTCCAGCCGCCTGCTTCCCCTAGTTCTGGTATCAACATTGATGTCGACCCTTCTGCCACATAGGAAACGCTTTCAATTGTTATTAACTTTTTAAATTTTCCACAATTTGCTGCTAATAAGCACCAGAACTTAATTTTAAGTTAAAAAAATCAACAAAAACAAAAATCTTGTGAATGTAGTTTAATTGGTGTGTAGGTCAGAGAGTGCGATTGTTTCCCAATTGATTGTCAATCAAACGAATCGAAGAATCATAATCATAATCAATTAAACGACAAAGCACACTGGCCAATTGGCTATAATTAATTATTAATTCTTTGAATTGGACTGACTAACATGATTCGCCTTGGATAGCCTTTCATTCATTTGGATTCGATATTGTTTGTGATGCCCAAGGAATCCAATGCCAAGGCAAAGTTAAGTTTTAAAAAATTGTTTCTCAAGACCGAATGGTGATACGTTAGCCCACTGATTTTATTTTATTTTTCGTTATAATGTGCTTTCACCAAACACAAAATTATCAATTTATTTACTTTCGACTTAAGTTTGTTAAATAAGTATACTAATGAGTTGGAATGAAACATTCTACAACTTGCTATTTCGTATGTGGGGAAAAAATACTTTAAGTACAAATTGGTTAATTAAATAAAGCATAGTTATAAATTATTTCTAATGGACCGAATGTTTTAAAAAAAAAATTGTAAACTTGTGTTATATGTATGCTTTCTAGTCAATAAGAAAAATGCTTGATTAAAATCGTAACAAAAAACAAAGTGAAAAAATTTCGAAACAGCTGTAGAAGGCTTTGGAGTTCAATTGAGATTACACACAATTTTGACGAAGTAACGACGTCATACTTACGGTGTATCCAGACTTCGTTTTCGACCCTCGGTATCACGCTTTCCATTGGTACCGAGCTTCTGGAGTAAATGTCGCCAAGTATCAGTATCTTCCAGTAATTAATGTTATGTTTCATGTCAGGCTTGAAGTCATTCAAAAGCAAGTTTATCGTAGACCGCTATCCAAAGCCATGCCTAGATAACAATTTTTCCAGACCGCTTGCTACGTTTTTTTCGCTGGAAGGTGGGAATCTTTTAAATATGAAATTGAACCCATGCCGAGTAACAGTGTGGATTTCCCACCCACTAAACCCAATACACCCTCTTTGCCTTTTTTCCCTATGGCATTCCACCGTGGGGAAGCGAACGGCATAACGTGCTCATAATCTTGTTAAGACTTCTTTAGCTTGTCATCTTTTTTCGCTCGAGGTGTCTGAGTTGCTTTACAATTTATTTTGTCCAGCAACCCACAACGTTAATGTCTCGTATGATTATGTTAACAATTTACTCTATTCTCGGAAGTCAGTGTATGTTTCTCGGTTTTAAAACGCCGAGAGTAAAAAAAACACTAGTTCCACTCTTTTCTGGGCCTGGGTGCAGTTCATTAGGGAGAGTTATTGTGCTTGAATCCGTGGAAATACGTAGGAAGCATCCATGTCCACTTAACAAGTGCAGTCCATGTTTTAATTAGCGGAATGAGGCGATATTTCATCCAGCCTTTGCTTGACGTATTCTATCGTCACTGCCATTTCGTCATGCTGTTTGTCCTTTCTGGTCAGTTTGCTTCACTCAGTTTCGTGGTTCATCATTTCATAAGGCCTGCGAAATTCCTCGGCCAGTATGCCAATTAGGAGTAGTCCTGAAATTACGGGGACTGTGTCTTGTGATATTGTGCGACGTGCAATGCATATTCAAATTTCCCAGAGTTGGTATGTTGCCTCGTTTCTACGCCTTCACGTTGCCCATTTTGGTGACCCGTAGAGCAGCACTCTGGCCAATAGCCTCGTTCTGCTGTATCTTGGCCCTCCATGTGGCACGAGGGTATTCTCGTGAGGCTTAGCCACTGCAGATATTCATTGAACGAGAGCCCTACCTATCATTATCTATGTACGTCTAGGTATTCGATGGCGTCCTTCGATGTTACATATCTTGTGTCTTCCTGGCATTTCTCTCTTCTTTCTGCAGCTGATAATCACCGATTCTGGCTTATGCTCTGCTAATTTGGACAGTGCGATTGTGGCGTTGTTTATTTGGGTTATTTCTTTGAGTAGCTTGGGGACCACGCGTATTACAATATCGCACACAAATCCTATGGTCTTCGTTTCTTCTTGTACGAGTATACGTAGATTGATTATCTCTTCATACATAAGATTCTATAGAAGTGGGCACAATATCGAGCCCTGTGCCCTACTCCTTCAGCCATCGTCTGTGTCATACATACATACATTGTAAGAATCGTTTATCTCCAGTAATCCGTCAATTCTTCCAAGCTTTCAAAATGTGATTCTAATTCGCGGAGTTGAATGCATTTTTAATGTCCAACGCAATTAAAGCACAAAATCGTTTTGAATCACCGCTCTTTCTTCTACCATCTTAGCATTATAGATAATTTGTCACTCTGTCAAATCGGATTGCATCTGTGATTGACTGCGATCTTCGGAAACCAATATTCTAGGCAAATGGATTTATTTGCAGTCAAATGCATTGAACGACCAAAAATGACTAAGAAACTAGTCAACTTCGGATTTGAAATAACTGCCAAATTCATGTATTCACTTTCTGTTCTTACATTGTAGCTGCTTTGTGAATTGTAATTGTATCAAAAATAATGAAACAATTCAATAATCAAGCAATACTCATTTTGCTTCATATGTTGCAAGAATTTTTTGGCTTAGAATCCAGTCCCCGACCTCAAAAAAGTGCTGCATCTTCTGTCACTCTCAGCCAATAGAAATACATTGGAGACTTATGCAGCACTTTGCCTAGATCGACGCACGCGACCAATCCTTAGTCAATTTTCAGGCTGTCAGCCAATCAAAACTCGTAAATTTGTAAACAAATCCATTTGCCTAGAATATTGAACGCGACCCATATTGCTATTCCGTCAGTTATTCTGCATTTTCAATGGCTGCTTCCAACCTGTTGGTGAATTTTTTCAACCGTATTCAACCTATGGTATGGAGCGGGCGAAAAGAAATGAGATCCCAGGGGACGCCGTTTCTTTTAGGAAATCAACGCATGACCGGTTCAATTGCAGTTTTTCGTACTATGGAGCTACTAACATAGGAAAGATCTGTGATGAAGCTTACTCAATTTCTGCTAAAGGCATCTTTCGTATCCCCTGTTGAAAAGTATCCCCTGTTAACCACTGCCACGCTTTGTAGCCAGCAGCTATTACCACAGGGCCATCCGAAAAGTTTTCAAATTTCTCGATTGACTCCTCCTAGCATAACAGCCATATACATATGTATGTGGATGCCATCCCACGTACGTTTAGGTAATATGTCTTCAGCTTGACAATGGTTTAAGTTGAGGTGCAGTATTTTTATATTTTTTGCAGTTCCATCGTGGCCATTTAACAAGATAAGTACTTTCGACTTCCTGTGAATATAGTTACTATCAGCAGATTCCTTATTATGGCAGATTATATATTTAGGATTTTGGGAACACGATTCTTAAGTACTTTTGCAAGCCTCTGTTTTACATCCAAAATCTGTTTCTGTGAAAGTGTGAAGGAGAACCCGAGGCAGTCAATTCCGCGCCGCACACCAGAACTCGGCCTGGACATAAACTTGGCAAATTTTGCGTCGGGACTTGGGCCAACATCCCTACGAAATCCAACTGACCCAGGAGCTGAAGGAAATCGACTATAGACAACGCCGCGTGTTCGCTGACTGGGTCCTGGAAGCAGACCCCGACTTCAGCAAAAAAAAAAATCATCTTCAACGACGGGGCCCATTTTTGGATGAACGGGTACGTCAACAAGCAAAATTGCCAGATTTGGGACGATGCCAATCCACATCAGGGCCACCAAGTGGCAATGCGTCCGCAGAACGTCATTGTTTAGTGTGGATTGTGGGCCGGCGGCATAATCGGTCCGTACTCCTTCGAAAACGACGATAGTATTGCCATCACCATCAACGGAGAGTGCTACCGATCGATGATAACCAATTTTGGCCCAAATTGGATGATATGCTTGTGAACGACATGTAGTTCCAACAGGACGGCGCTACTTGCCACACAGGGCGATTTGAGAACATCGTTGTCTCACGCAGAGGCGACGTAAACTGGCCACCGAGATCGTGCGATTTGATCCCGTTAGACTTTTTCGCAGGGTTTCCTTAAGTCGCAGGTCTATGCCAATAAGCCGCAAACGACCAGTGCCGTTAAAGTCAACACAACATGTGTGATCGCTTAAATTCAGCCTGATCTATACGCCACAATCATCGAAAATTGGACCTCTCGGATGCGCGCCATCCAGCGAAGCCGCGGCGGCCATCCATAATGTCATTGATAGGCCTTTCAAATAAGACTAAAAATTCCTTAATATCTCACACACAACTTGTCTTAATCAATTTTAACATCTACCCGTCCCTATCGGAAAACTCTATACAAAGGCCGCATCGTACGTTTTTTTAAAGCTGATTGCTATTTGTGCTTTGGTCCTGTAGATTATTTCCTACTAACTGGTGATCAGAAAATAACTAGTGACAAATCAGGAGGGCACTTCTCATTGACATGACTCGTGGAAGACATCGGAAAGGGGAACAAGTGGTATATAGCGACACGTCTCTCCAAATAGTTTATGTGTATATGTTGGGATTGAATAGAAATAGTTTCCTTTCAAATGACTACCCTTTTGCAGCCAGCCTATGTTTGATTCTTATGGAGTTTGCGACCACACAACATAATTTTTTAAATTTTCACTCACTTCGAATGGTACGGCTTTAAATGTGACAACATTTTTTGAGACAAAAGCAAATTATATATTTAAAACTAAAACAATTTATCATTGTTAGTAACGCTTTGTCAGAGCCTATCTAAGCATAAAAAAGAAAATAATTAAATTACAATTCTTACATGTAAAATTATTAAGAAAAAAAAAAACAACGGTGTTACATTATTTTTACTAGCTTAAAGCAAAATTATACATAAGCTTCAACATGCATTAAAATAAAACAAAAACATAACCATAAAAATAAAGTGCTTCTTAGATTAACTTGTAGGTTAACTAGTTTTAAGCCATTATACACAATATACACAAGTTCTATTGTAAAACTTTACATACAAAACCATTTATAAATGTATACACCTAATTAATCTCTACTTGTATTTTTGAGTGGTAACAAAAACGAAAGTTTACCACCCAACCAAAAAATGACCAAAAAAAATTCCACTTATTCCTTAAATTAGTTTATAATTTAAATTGTTTATTTTTTTTGTATATTTGTCTTTAATTTAAAAAAAGAAACCATTCAACTATTGTTTGTAAGTTATTTAAGGAACAAATCTAAAGTTACATTTACTCTCCTTCTAATCATATCACCAAAACTCTCTGTGAAAATTTATTGTAATTAAAAAGAACTAAAACACTGTAAGACACAACATCAATTTATCAAATCTATTATATATTAAACAATATTTAATAAAACAAAATTAAGTTATAAGCAGCAAAAAAATTTTCATTCACCATAAAAACACAACCATATTTATATCGCAACACATTAATAGTTAAACAAAGCATTGAATTAAAAAATAAATAAAATTTGCAGCAATATTTGATTGAATTCAGCGAAGAATTAATTTTATCGTGTAAAGAAAAAAAAGGAAATAATATGTATTTAAATTACAGTTTTGTTGGGAAAAGACGTTTTATATAAATATAAGGATGTGGTTTTATTTTAGTTCAACATATTATTGAGAACATACATATAAGATTATTAAGTGTAATTCATATATACTATTTGAGTTATTAAGAAATATTGTCAAATAATAAAATTATAAAGAATTCAATAGAAGTAATTAGATGGGTTTTATTTGGGACGACATACGATTCACGGTTAGATGCTGTAGAAATAGGGAAGACATTGACTGATGTCATCCTGGAGATCGCGATGTCCAGTGTGACTGCGCAACCCCTGTTCTTATTTAACCTACAAGCGGTAGCCATTGCATACTGATTTCTGTCCACTGGGGCTCGACACGAAAATATAAAAATAGCTGCTTAACAAACATCGAACGAGTTCCTCGAAAATTTCTCCACCGGACTTTAACAGGCCTTATTTGATATCCTCCGAAACCATACCGATAGTGAATTAATTAGGATCTTAGAGGAGAGGTGGTAACCAACCGCTCGTCCAAGTGAATTATAAAATCGGTCAGTAAGCGTCAGATACGAACGAGTTTACTGCTGAAAAACCATGCAAACGAAACAAGGAGAACGACCTTCGGATCTGCACATAAAATATTAAGTCGTGCAACCGAACAATTATCAGAGGCCCTGGACTGATGTAAAACAGATATTAATGTCATCCAAGAAGATTAATGGTATAAGCGGGCAATTGTTACCGACAATAAAAGCGGTGCTTATGTATGTAGATGTGGGTTTTGTCATAGGAGGCAGACTAATGGTGCGTTTACGTTGCTCTAGTCGTTTACAGCAGGTCCCACATACACGCATCCTTAGGCGAGATGTCTTGAGTTTCCGCCTTGTGAACAAGCATCCTTAAGACAATTTATATTCTCACATGCCCCCAACAGAGGAGTAAGATGACGACACCAGGGACAGGTTCTGAGCCCTAGCTATGACTTTAAAATTGTCCTGAATAGCGGGGCGAAACATTGTGGTTTCTGCATTTGAATATTCCTAAGGGGACTTTGAGACCTGCGTGGTGGCTAGGTGGATTGTGCGTTGGACTTTTGTGCGTTGGACTTTTGTGCGAGCACACAAACCTCCTGCGAGGTACAACTTCTCGACAAACCTCCGGCGGTATATTTTGTCATGAAAAAGTTTCTCAGTACGCCATTTGGAGTCGGCAGTAAATTGCAGGTCACTTCCATTCATGCATCGCACCTTCCAATGGAAGGCTTAACTGAATATGTAACCAAGCTTATCCCAGGTTCGGGCCAAGCACATCGTAGATCTTATTACGCTATTGTGTTACTTTTGTTTTATACGTAGTAAGAGGATCGAGCAAGGCCCTGAGCGAAGCCTGGCTATCTTCCATTACAACTTATTGCAGTTTTTCCAATAGACTAGACAAGACCAAAAATTTCGTGTCAAAAGCCACCAGCTCACTTATGTCTGGTGACCCGAGGGAACGTGTGAAAAAACGTAAATAAGTACCTGACGATGCGATATTCCACCCAAACGTACTATTACTCGTACGGTAACGTTGCATGTTTCAATCTTCCACCTACTCTCAGCAAGTTTACACTATTTTACTCCTTCAGAAATGGTGCCAACGCCTTCAATCTGCTTTTCCTGGGTTTAACCTATAATATGTACATAATATGTATGAATTATTTTATTTCGACATTAATTTGTTTCTCTAACATTTTGTCAGAGTGTAGTTATTTAAAAAAGCCGCATTTCATGAAAAATGTACATACGAGGTTAACGCAGAAAGGGGACGATAACTTACAGCCCTCATGCCACCAATATTTCACCTATGCCTAGGTGGAAACGTCTATGATGAACAATGCACACCACAGTTTTTCATTACAGGTATCTCCAGTTTTTTTTTGCCTAAGACTATGCAATGAAAAATTTTCATATTTCAATTCACTGTGGCTCTCAAACGCTGAAAATATGATTGAACTGAGTTTATCCACCAGTGGCTCTTAAAATAGTTTTTTAAATTGTTTCAACTTAATTTCATGATTAAGCAGACTGCCAAACTGGCTACGGCCAGAACCTTCTCCTGGACCGAGCAGTACCCGAATTATTTTAACGGATGCCTCCAAAATCAGTACATGTGTAGCCCGCTGATGTCGTCGTGGAGGCCAACAACAATGTTTTCCAAGCGAAGACTTACATACGTATGTATTCCAAATTGGTCTTGTCTCTGGTCTGGGTCGCAGTTCATACTGAGGTCTCTGATAAGATTGCTAGATCAGGCTCTGAGGACGATTTCTCAGGACCTAAACCTGCCATTGGTCTTCCACCTCTTCTGTTAGACTCTCCATTGACGATTGGGTTTTTGACTCTCTCTCAAGAGAGAGATGGAGGCTAAACGAATGCTCCTGAACTTCTGTAAGAAATCAACGTAATTCTTGCTCTGTCTCAGGAGGAGAGACCGTGAACAACTTTGCACTGCTAGAGGACTTTAAACTACATCATAGATGTTCTGGTTCCTGCCACGTTCAGCAACGATTTCGCTTTTTAACTTCTCCAAAGTATTTAAGTGTTGGAGAGTCCTGGGTTCCATTATGTTGGTTGAATAATACTTGCGATTAAGTTCTTCTAAACGAAAAGAACTACTCGTACATCAGTTTACGTCAATTCAAGCTGTTCCACTAGTATTTTGGTATAAACAGCTCAGTACTTTTCAGATATTTAAATTACAACGTCGTTTGCATAGACGACAAAGTTGCAACCAGAATCCTCTAATGTAAGGAGAAGAGTGCTAAAAATAGGCAAAGACTATAGCCCTTCCCCGTGTGGTGTACCTGGCTGTGCCTGTATCCTGGAACAATGAAAACACATTCGTCATCATGGCGATCATCTACCTAATGCACATTCCAACAAAATTCCCCCTTGGCAGACAAGTTTCGACCACACTTTGGATCGAATCAATTTGACCCCATTCACGAATTCCTCTTTTCTCCTATAAAATGTATTCAGGTAAACAAATTCCATCCCTACAAAAAGGTAGTGGCGGAAAATAGGAACCTTAACACGGGGTAACCGATGAATACATCTGTCAGTCCATCGAAGCGAGTTCCTAAAATAATAATGGATCCCGCCGATCGAAAAAATGTGAGACACATGCGCAGCGTACCTAACACTATTTCAACCCCTAGGGGTTGAATGTTATTTAACTGCTATCTTGGTGTTTGCCATCAGTGGTGGAGAGATGCAAGTGTTGCAGCTGTCATGGTAACGAAAAGACATGTTGCATGTCATTAAGGGATGGTTGCGTCTAGGGAGAGGCACAATCAGCTGTAAAACAGTAAGTATAGGTACACTACGAACGTAGCATTCATTCAATTTTTTTTTTTTAAATTCATTCGAAGATTGCCTGTGTGTTTATTATTACTACTTGCAATTAATTGAAGCAAGGACAAGTGTTTGTCAAAAAAAAACAGTCAGACGCTTCACCTATGTAGTTGCAAAAATTAGTTCAGCAATTGGGGTTTTGTAAACTGACTTAGTGTGCAAGCCAAGCGGTTAGTCGGATAATTGTGGGTCAGACAGTGGGACTAGCATATGTGGCTTGAAAAACCGTTCTGCAAAATTCCCCACATCTGAACATGTGCAAATATGCACTCACTCTGCTATATCAGCGATGGCTTAATGTTTGGGTGGCTGATAGACTTTAGTTTGAATTCTCTTTAGCCTTACATTTTGACGTGGTGGCAAGTGTAGGTAACTTTTAGTGCGGTACAAAATGGTTTAAGTAAGCAATACTAGGCAGCGCTATGCATAGACAGCTTTTACAAGATATTGCATCGCGTTTTGGTAAATACAACATATTCTCGTAGAGCCAATAGTATCTATCATCCACTGACTGTGTTGCCCAAACTCATAGTCGGATTGCTTCATCGAATGAATCTGGGTACTCGTTTTGCCCTCCCACTCTCTCTATCTGATGTCGCTAGTTACGTGTGCTTAAATGGACCCTCCATACCTTTCGATCTTCCACTGTCTACCATACAGGAAGAGGAGAGATTTTGGACTTGTTTAAACCATCTTATCCTGGGGACGCGTACCTGATGGCACCGATTCCATGGCACGTCTTGACAGGCGAATTGGCGGCATGTATTTAACGTTCCCCAACCATCGATGCAAGGAGCGCTCCGTTCGAAGAATTAGCTGCTCGACATTGAGTACCTCGTGTATTCTGATATTGCTAACTGTATACCGGCGATTTATCCCAGCAATGGTTAGGTTAGATTAAATAGGGGTAGAAAACGTCATAGAAATACCATGCGGCAGAATGGGCCCATCGCGTTTCTTAGAGGAACCTTTAAGGGCACCGAAACGTAAGGCCTCATTCCTTAAGGGCCTTTATTTCCCTGCAATATTTAAGAATCCTCTCATGGTTGATAGAACTTAATTCTTCCAAGTTCCTGTTTCCTAATTGTTTTAATCGCATTTGAGCTATGCCCTCGCAATCGCACAGAATATAATATTTTCTGTGGCGCATAAGTCGATTCTGGTAGTCCTAGACTTCTAGCGTGCTTTCGGCAATAAGCCGGGAATGTACAGATGTGTCTCGTACAGCTATTCTAAAGTTCGATATTTCTAACTTAAAAATTTCCCTCGCCTTTTTCTTATATAGCACCATACTTGACATACCCTGTTTCCTCCTTTATTCCCATATCTGTGTTCAGCCTGTCTAGTTACATTGCCTAATAGGCCCACCTTAACCGCCCAAGACGGCGGTTGGACGACTAGCGCCTCGTGTTAGTGTCCGCCGTCTGTTGCTAGTTGATCATGACATAGTCTTACTCGGTTCTGTATGTTCATAATGCCTTAAGCGCTTTGAAGGCGGCGTGACCATCGATGTAAATGGCGATGTTCCTGTCGAATTCAAATTTCAGTTCCAGTAATTCCGCAGCTTTAAGCACGGTTAGAACCTCTGCTTGGAACACACTGCATGTATCAGGAAGACTTACGGATGTTTTTAGTTCTGGATTGAAACAGAAGATGTCAGAACTCGTTTCGTCAAAGGTTTTTAAATCTTCCGTGTTTCATTTCTTTCGATTGTCTTCTTACTTCCCTTTGCCATTCTTCCCTTTTGGGGTACGCGATCATATATAGCGTATCGAAATCCAGTGTACGAAGGATGCTCTCTATACCAGGACGATTTTCAGTTGATAAGTCGGAGAGAGTATTCACCGTGGCTCAGTGGTTAGTGCGTTGGACTGCTGTGCGAGTGGGAGTATGTTCAAGACTCAGCCATGTCCACCGAACATTTTTCGCGGCACCACCTCTCGTCGAGGAATTACAAGCCTCCGGGGGTATAATTTGTCATGAATATGCTTCCCAATTCGCCGTTCAAAGTCGGTAGGTCCCTTCGATTCATGACAACATGAATGGTTGCGAAAAGCTAAGCGTTGGCTCATCCCGAGCTATAGCGCCAGCTATTAAATTATTTATTAGGTCGGAAAGAATAAAGCAGTGTCCCCCACTACAGGTCTGCGAATAGCCCAAGTTTGTATACCTGAGTGGAAGGATTGTTCTGGTTTTTGCTTTCCCCAAAAGCCTCACAGGTGAGTGAAGGTCTGACTGACCTTACGTATAGCCAGCGCATGATTGCTGGCTTCAGTCCCCATATTTGCTCCGCTTGCCCAGAATTATTTTAAGATTCCTGGCACGGTCCGAAAGGGACAACCCCTGTCCACGTAGCGTGGAAAATTTAAATGGTGAAATCTCGTTCCTTCAGATGAAGACAACAAGTTGCGTTTTTTACTGGGTCACCTCTAAGCTAGTAGTTCACCGCCAAATTTCTGAGGGCTACTAAGAATTTTCCACGAGTAATGATTGCCACGTCATCTGTGTATGTAGTTACGTCTACTCCCAGAGAGGACAGCACCTTTAGAGTGTCGTTGATGACTAAAACCCGAAACAGAGGGGGTATAACGCCACCATGACCGGTGCCTCTGGTTACCGATTTTCCTAAAGAGCGGTGTCCTACGGCCGCATTAATAGTGCTTGTATCGAACATTTTACATAACCAGTTTGCTCTAGAGAGTATGTTTGACAACCCTACTTTCGACATTATTAAAGGCACTTTTTACAGGATAACTCAGTACTGCTCCTTCCATCACTCGTGAGTAGGACCCCGAGGTACTTATACTTCAAAACATGTTTCAATGGAACTCCACTGACATGGAGAGTGCAATGAACAGGCGTTTGGGAAATGACCATTACTTCTAATTTGTTCATGTTTACATCCCATCCCATCCCAGCTTCAACAAAGACGGCTACGTATAATACCTATCTAGTGCACGAAGTTCGGCGTGGGTGAACCCAAGGATGACCAAGTCATCAGCGAAAAGCAAAAGGCTTATCCTGTAACATCCAATCCATATACACAATGAAAATAACGGGTGACAAAACGCGCGAAGTCCAACTCTCACAGTGAAAGGTCCATCCATCTCCATCCATCTTTTAAGCTATTCCTAGTATCAGTACCCTTTCTAACTAACCTGTTCTCACATTGGCATTATTCTTATGAACTTGAGAATTGTAGCTTTTAAAATTCGAAAAGCAATGACCAAGATAAATCTATATACATGAAACTAATTGGCAAAATGCGTATGTTTCCTTTTACCACCCGTAATTTTCAACCAATTTAGTTGGTTTTTGTTTTTAAATGCAGATAATTACGGTACAAAGGTGATAGGCAAAAATTAAATTAAATACAAGAATATTAAATATTTTTAGATGGCATGAGGTTTAACGCAAGCGAGATCATATATTTCAAATCCCTCAGAGTAATGGTACCCTGGTGGAACTCTATCATTCCTGTTAGGTCATCCTCTTCTTGAATAATGAGATCCATTTCAGCAGATCAGGTCAACAAGTGATGCCTCATCGGTTTGTAACACCCAAATGTTCAAGACCGAGTCAAATCCAAATGCGCAGTCAGACTCAGTAAACGCTAATTGCTAGTTTACCATGAAATATCTAGGTATTCACGAGGTATCACGGGAAGGTGACGTTGCGATTTTAGCCGCTCCTTTTACTACTCACTAGTACTGTGCCTTCTCGGTTACTTCCTTTATTAGTTTCCTTCATGCGAAGGTCCTGAGTAGGGTACGACGTAGAAGCTTGGGACAATGCATGTTGAAAGGATCATTTGTGAACTGAATCTATCTGTTTGCTTATCTTGGAAAGAAGTACACCTCCATGTCAAAGGGCAAAGAAGTTCTGGATTAGCTGCTAAAAAAAAATGGTTAGTAAAATTTAAAACCTCAAAACAGGCAAGACTGCCCCAGATCCTTCTATGGTGCAGCATTTTGTAGGAAACTCTACGTTTAATATATGCACATACTGACGTCCTAAAGTATCTACTATAAGGTTATCTAAGCAAATAATCTGGCATTGACATTGCAAGCATGTCATTTCTTAATAGAGTTTTCTAAACCTAATACCACAGCGAATTGAAATAGTTTAGCGCCCTCCTGCTATTGTCCCACACACTCAAATCCTTCCTCTTATCAGAGAAACATTCAAAATTAGACGTAAGCTGCCACGGGGATGGTAGGCCAAAGCACTATGCTTATGAGTTGCCCGCACTAGCACGCCTCGGCAATCGGTTTGAATAATTTTTATTTGGTCGTGCGCCGCCGTCGCGGATTAAGGGGTGCCGTTCGCCATACAGAATACAGAAGGGACCCTCGTGTTAAATTCTTTAATGGAACGGTTTCAGTTCACTCACAAATGCATTTGCCTTCTCTTTTCATCTTATGTTCGAATGTGAATCAAACAAAAACACGGCAAAGCGGAATTGGAAGAGTCTTTTGAACAGGAAGACTGTAGGCAGCATACACATGATCAGTGCGATGGTGATGACAATTGTGCCGGCTGCACATGTTCCCTTCGTTTTGTTGGATTATTTATACAGTATGGATGTGAAAGAAAGGGATCTTGCAAATAATTATTATCTCAGCACATATTTATATACACAGAATCTTTTATACAATGTGGACTTTGATCACCCACAGCTTACCAATGAGTAGTCACTAGTAATCCATCCAACGTGCCGTTAAAAATATCCTTCAAAGAAATCCTACCTACCTACATGCCTACCTGCGGAAGCACTGGAGAATAAATCGACATACTACAAGGATATCGCCTTTATTTGCATAGGCAATCAGGTCAAATTTAAAGCGCTGAAAACAAGGATCTAAAGATCTGAAATAATCAGAAACCGTGTAAGGGGATATGTAGGGGGAAATAGAGCGATATATATGCTTAGGAAGGAGTACACGCTTCAAAAACATGCTGATGCGGTTTCTAGAAGTGCTGTGCCAATGATGGTCTAGTAGAACGACTTGGCGCATCGAAGACCCTATAGCCGATGTAGGAAGGCAAAAGAAGTAAGGAAGGTTTCAAATAGTGGGCTCTACTTTAACACGCCAAAACGGTCTCCGAGTTTTTCGACGTCCATTGCGAAATTAATCACCTACTTTACTTAGGTGACATAGATGTTTGCTTAGGTGTTAAAGACTGTCAAAGTACGAATTCCACTTTCAGAAGTTAATAACGTTAATTTGAGTGCGCGAGGAGTATGGCAGAGGAAGAAGGCCAGCGAACATTTCGTCCAATTAATTCACTGAAACTTCTCGGACTGGCTTGCGTTCGGGACTGAATGACTTACGAGTCGAAGAATGTTCTTTTCACAGACGAAGGAAAAATGCCGTTGAGACGCCCATATAGTCGCCAGTGTCTTAGAACGGGCAATGAACGATGGGTGGGAATGGTGTAGTGCTGAGAGACTCACTAAAACAGAGGCCATTTGGTCCATTGTGATTGCTCTTAAGTACATGCTGGAATATGCATCTAACTTAACCACCCAGTTCTCTGGATCAATCTTTTCACTAGTTGTATCCTTGCCAAATCGCGCAAGCTAATTAAAAACCTAACACCTAACATCCAGTCGTTTGTCTAATATTCTAGTCATGTTTTCTGTAGGACAGTACCCAGTTCTTGCACTGACAAGCATACGGATATGGTATTTTTAGGTACAGTAGAGCAATGGGGTCTTTGCTTTGTAGTGAGGTTTTGCCATTTTTCCTCATCCAGATTAATAGCTACTTGGGCAGCACCAGTATGGACTTTACACGAGCCTTTCACGCACAGTTTGCTTGTTTTTATTTCACTCCATCGTGTCTAGAAACCCAGCAGGGCGCAATTGTTGTCCTAATACCATAAGGCAACCATTCACGCATTTCGACTTAGTAAAAGATCGAAGTGTAGTCCTTTGAGTGCTGCTTGACTATCCATATGCATATGGTGATTTCCATTGCTGGAAGCTCTAATGCAAAAGCGGTCCTGGCCTTATTTTTAACGCATCAGTCTCAGTTTGAAAGGCACTACAGTAGTTGGTCAATCGGTGCGACTGCTTGATGTTTAGTCCTTCTAACAAAACGACTGCATTTCCTCATCTTTAATTCGCTCGTACAGAAATATAACGAATGAAAGAATAGCTGGCGCGACATCTCGAGCCATGAGGTGAGCCAAGGCATACCTTCTCGCAACCATTTATGTTGCGCGTGTTACATTTTTCCCACGAATGGAAGGGACCTACAATTTAATTCCTGACTCCGAACGGTTTCCAAGACGTACAGATGGAATCTGTGCCATCAGGTACGTCCCCTGGTTAGGCCCAGTATGAGATGACTGGATCAAGTCCAAAAGCTCACCTCTACCCGTATGAGGATAGCCCCTGATGATTTAGAGTTGATAGCGAAAGATTGGGAAATGTGGAAAGTCCACTTAAGCTCCTTAACCCGCGACCTTCATAGTGGATAAGAGGGCAATTGGAAAATGATGAAGAATGATGATGATGACTCCAAACGGCGAATTGAGAAGCTTTTTCATGACATATTGTAACCGTGGAGGGGTATCATTCCCCGACAAGAGGTGGTGCCGCGAAAAATGTTCGTTGAACACGGCTGGAGCTTGAACTCATGCGGCTTGCTCAGCGGTCCAACGCAATAACCACTAAGCCACGACGACCTATACAAAATAAGGGAAAATTTAAAATGACTGTGTAACACTAGTTGGTAAATAAGACTTTCAAATTCTAGTTGAACGCATACTGGTAAGAATCAGTCTTTCAGAGTGTTTATTTGATGAGTTTAATTTGATTGCTGCCCATTATTTAGACTCCTCCCTGACCAGGGATAATGAGATCCATCTACAAGGTATAACTAGTGGAACGGAACTTTGCTAAAATAAAAGGTTTATTCAACCCCAAGAAAAATTGATTGGCTAGTCTAATTAATAATATAGTGTCCTGTCTCGATGTGCTTGAGTGGGTTTGACGTGAATTTTTATTAAAAACACTGCACCTCTAATACATCCTTGTGATCTTCTGATTTCCCCAAATTCGTCGGTGTAGGTGAGCTGTTGGACAGATTTTAAAAGGATTTTCAAAAACGATGTTTTGGAAATTTTTTAATAGTGGACGTTTTGGACGTGAGAATATTACCAAACTTTAGGAAGACTCGTGCGTTCATTGTTACCAGCAACGCAATGAGCGGCAAGTGGCAGAAAATATGCTCAGAAATAACGCTTGCCGCTCAATGACTGCAGGGCCACAACCATACGATTTCATAAGTTTTAATTTTGCCGCTTGCCGCTCATTGCGTGGCCTTGCCCTTACCGCACGAACGTGTTTGATATAAAAGCTCTGACTAGATCTTCTCTATAAAAGCTTTCATTGGTGAACACTGACTTGGAATTCCGTTTCATCGTTTGGTCCGTGGGGTCCGTCCATTCGTTCTATGTATATATCCTAATCATCTCAAAAGTCCAATGCACCGTTTATCGACAAAGTCAAAAGTATCAAAAGCCTTGGATAGTGCCCATGCTTCAACGGGACTGGGATATATAGAAAGACAGTCTCCTTAGTTGTTCGGGATAGCCTACCTATTACTCCTTAATTGCCTTCTCGGCCCAAAGAAATAGCAATTAATCAGAGTTATTCTTCGTTTTACCCACGCCAGTAGCTCAGGAGATTTTTAAGAGAGCTCACACACAAATCGAGAAATTCTTTCCTCAGCTCCCCAACTCTCAGAGGAAGCTCAGCTCCCTTCAGCACCTAGCAGGCTACGGCCGTGGCTTTACCGCTGCTAGTGAGATATCGTTGTCAAGAGTGATGGGAAAGCCAAGGTAGACAAAGTCCCTTTCGACTACTCTGTCCCGTATCTGATTAATCGATCTTGGGTGTTCCTTCTTCCTGGTTTTTGGAGCTGTTCGCCCATTTGGCAGCTTCTGTCTCCACACCCAAAGGTGATCGCCCTTGTGTTCTTCAATCAACCACACTGTTCTCAAATCTCCACCTCATTCACTTACTTCTTTAACTTGCTTGACACACTGTTTCCTCATTTATTGTCTACGAAAAAATAGTGTGTTGCTCTCCCTTTTCATTGCATTGATTTTTGTTGTGTTTTGTGCCCTTTTGCACACACCTCCGGCAGATGCGAGTGCGTTTGGTCTTTCCAAAACAAAAACAAGAGCACTTCTTCCCCTACAGACAGAAATCCTCCCCATTTCCCGTGCCATTGAAGTGCCAGTGGCAGCACCACAACGTGTATTTTAAAAACTTGTTCCGAAATAGGAAGCGTGCACGTTCGGGGTTCGCTTCGGCGTGGTGGTGTGTACGAGCGCACGCACATTAAAATTGCAGCAGCCGCACACGACCAAATCGAGAGGATTGTCCCCGTCTGGTGTGTGTCAGTCACTTTCGGTAGGGGTCGGGGTCGGTCTGATGGTACAAGTTCACCACGGATTGCAACAAATCGATTTCGGCATTCGTCGCGATCAGTTCGTAGTATCTGACTAGAGATACCTTCCGCCGTGGTTATCAGGATTGGTTGTTCGTAACTGTCATGGTTACTCTTGTTTAGTTCGTGTATAAATTTATTAAATTCGAAGAACTATCGCGAATATGAACGGAAAACTGATCCTTAAACGAAAACTTGACGAACAACGGCTAATATCTGAGAATTCCAAACGCGAACGGATTGAACCTGAGTATCATGCGCCGCAGAGACCTTCAGTGATCAGTGAACATCGCAGTACTCCGCCTCCTTCACCACCTGCTCCACCACAAGCTACCCATCGTGACCCAGTGACAGTGTCCAATAACAGAAACCAAATTCTCGTCGAGGCTCTGCAGAAAATCGTTGAACTGCAAAGGGAATTGGACGACTTCGAGAGTGACCTGGACTACAGTGACGAATATGGTGCAGCCGGCGAAACTGACGACGACTCTGAGATTTCCTTCTACCTGGATGAACACCGCAATCAGGTCGAGAGACAGTGCCACAGACACGAAGCAGAAGCACTAGGTTTTGCCATGTGTGCTCGTGAAACACTTCTGTTTCTCCAGCGTGAGGGCATTCCCGCGGACAGTGAGGTCTACAGAACACTTCGCGAGAAGCTCGTCGGACAAGTCGAAGGGGGCATCCCTATTTAGTACACAGAGATGGCATTTCACATCTAGTCTCAACCGAATTCTAGTCATAGACCTTAAGTTGATCACCCTTCTGTAAATAGCGCTGCATACCAAATCAATAAAAGAACAGGAAATACCACACGACTTGTTTTAATTTAATATTTATTGCATTTAACATTTAACACTAAGAGAACATAAAAAACTAAAAAAAAATAAAATAAAATCCTAATCCTTTCGATGGCGATTTGTTTATAATATCAGTTGACTAGTTAATTTGAGAACAAATACATTTTTTGGTACATAAATTCGAGTTACACTAGGGGAAAAACGAAACGAAAAAGATATTCCTACGTTGCACCTGGAGGAATCAGTGCAGCAGGGACAGCAGAAGGATACTCAGTCAAAACAAACAGGGATATCCGTTGCTACCGTGCCGATGATTGTACATTATCGTTGTTTCCTTCTTCTTTTTTGTTCGATGTTTAGAGGGGTTCTGCAGCACCTGCTACTACCCCTGGACGATAGGTCAAACTGGGTCCTGTAAATGCAGCCAGCCACACTCGTTTCGTGTCTATCGCCTCGTCCTTTATAGGTTGTTGTTGATTGTTGGCAATGCGTAGCAGCTGTTCGTACATTTGCCATGCCATCTGCGGGCGAGCGCACGAACTCGATTCAAAATGTTGAGGTTCGTGCCGTTGAATGATGGTGTTTGTGTCAGCGGTGCTGAATAGGCTTTCAGGAGATAATGGAAGCATCTGAAAAGAAGGAAGATTTAATTGGTTAATTTTGATAATTTGGTTAAAACAATATTAACAAGCTAGAAATCTATTGGTACCATTGAGTTCCAATCGGATATCAACTCAGTGGTTGTAATTACGTCGCCCCGTTCCGGCTCCACCACAAAAGAACCGTCTTAGCCTCTAGAGCCATCAAAGTAGAAAAAGCTTGTGGTAATATGAAAATGCAAGCAATGGAAAGGATGGTTACACAGTCTTCTCCTCGGATGAAAAACATAGAAAGACGGAGTACCCATTGGGCTTTAATAATTGAAACGGGAGAGCCTCAGTATTTGCAACTTGATACCCCTAGCCGTTCCTGAGAAAAAAGGTCTTGACGAACAGGCAGACAGATGAACAACAAAATGATTTATTGTAAGTCACGGAACTCTAGATTAAGCCAACCGTCTGGCAGATGCATTTCATGGTTACACGACATATAAAGGCTTAAGCAAGTTCGCTAACTATGACCACCACCGCAACGATAGCTTCCACTCGTGCATTAGAAAATTCGAGAAGACCTGACAACCTACATTGACTTATAGCTGTCTTGTGTGGTGGCAATGTACAAAAACTATGATGCATCGCATCTTCAAGTGTTATGAGAACCACACCAAAACCAGAACTATAGGATGTTCCTGCTTCCATTAAACCTGTTTATACAGCAATCTGCGGCCAGAAGTGTCCAGCGTGTTAGTCAAACCGATGGCTAGAAGTTGAGCACGACTGTGCATGCCGAGGTTTTCATAAAGTAATCGCTGACTATTGGCCGCTCCTTAAGAAAGGCGACCCTCTGAACTGCGCCAACTACAGAGGCATCAGTCTTCTTAACATCGCCTACAAGATCTTATCTGCCGTGTTGTGTGAGCGCCTGAAACCGTTCGTCAACAACCTGAAGGGTCCCATATCAGTGTGGTTTCAGGCCAGGAAAGTCCACTATCGACCAAATATTCGCACTGCGGCACATCTTGGAAAAAACCCAAGAACTTAAAATCGATACCCACCACCTTTTCATCGCCTTTGACAGCATCTAAAGAGACGAGCTAAACACAGCAATGTCTAGTTTTGGCATCCCTGCCAAACTCGTCCGCTTGTGCAGGATGACGATGGAGACTGCACGCTGCTCCATCAAGGGCGGTCAAGACCTCACCGAGCGCTTTGATGTCAAAAAAGGCTACGCGCTGTCGTGCGAATTCTTCGACATCGTTCTTGAAAGAGTTGTGCAAAACTTACGCGCCAGCACCAGAGGCACAATCTTTCAAAGGTCCGTCCAATTACTCGGATACGTCGAAGATATTGACATTATCGGAAGAAGGCACCGTGATGTCACTGGCGCCTTCGCGAGTATTGAGACGGAGGCGGCGAAGATTGGTTTAGCGGTGAATGAAGGCAAGACGAAGTATATGCTGTCAACAAGAAAGAACACCTAACACCGACGTCTTGGACAGAACGTCACCATAGACAGTTATAACTTTGTCTACTTAGGCTCCGCTATCAATTCAGACAACGACACCAGCGCAGAGATCAAACGAAGAATAACTTTTGCCAATCGCTGTTTCTTTGGGCTAAGAAGGCAATTGAGTAGCAAAGCCCTCTCTCGAACGACTAAAGAGGCATGGACTCTGTCAAAAGCGAACGAGGTCGCTCTTGGGTGTTTCGAGAGGAAAATTCTTCGGATGATTTTCGGCCCCGTCTGCATAGACGGTAAATGGAGGAGGAGATGCATTGACGAACTGTACGAGCTGTACAGCGGCATCGATTTAGCCAGAAGAGTGAAGCTCCAACGACTGAGATGGCTGGGTCATGTCGAGCGGATGGACACCAATGTTTATCTTCGAATCCATACCCGAGGCACATCGCAGTAAAGGAAGATCGCGACTCAGGTGACGCACTCAAGTGGAAGGGGACCTTAACCAACTTGGCGTGCGAAACTTGAGGCAGCTGGCTAAAGATTGAGCTCGTTGGCCACGCTTGTTGGTTGAGGCCCAGGTCCACGCCGGACTGTAGCTCCACCTTAAGTAAGTAAGGAATGGAGTTCCATTTGTTGAATCTTTCATTGGCCTTCCATTGAGTTCCAACTTAATGTGGTTAATGGGTAAACTACAGAAGAGAAATGCCTTGTGACAAGGAACCCAATAAATAGAGATCTTGTTGATGAGAATTAGTTGTGGTTAAGCAGCTCAGTTCAAGCAATTTTGAAGTCAAAGTGAAGAGCTTAAAACTTTTATTGCTGCCTGACTCACCGAGCCTAACCCGGAGGGACAACGCAGAAGAGGTAAATCTTGTCTAATGTGCCGCAAAGATCTGTAAAGTATGCTAAAGTCGTTAGGTTTCTGATCGCGTTTATCTCTGCCCTGGAAGGTGCTACAGTTATCACACATTGCACATGCGAAGGATAAAAAAATGAAAGATAGCCAGTTTAGAGCCATACTTGTTAAAGTAGACGCACTCCCCACTGTGTCACTGTACTGCTTTCCTGGTTGGAATGACTTGACCTTGCCGAAATTACCGAGTGTTCGAAATTCATTGTACGCTACTGTATACGTTAGTAAATAAGTGAAGAGACATCGAGACATAACACCCCCAGAAAGTTACACATGTGAAACACACGCCACCACTCAATGATTTACGACCCATCCTTAGCAAGAAATTCTGCCAGTCCAACAGATGATAATATCGCTTCGTACATTTTCAATTAATTGAGTGAAAACCAACCGGTAGCACTGCGCCGGACCACCACCAATTAAGCCAATTGAGGATGATAATGACGAAATTAATCCATTCACACTCACAAGAGGCACCCGAACTATTTCTGGATCAACTTTAAGTAAACAGTGTTTGCAAATATACTTACGGTTCGCTGTGGAAGTAACGAAAATGGCAATCCTTAAATTTTAATCTTCAGCGGACGTAGTCCCCACAATGGCACTGGCACAGGCACTCAGAGCCAAGCAAGACTTCCGTTTCTGTTTGAATTTTTCTATATCAGCTCCACGGATATCAACACAGATTACAGTAGAAATACACGCCAAACAAAAAACATATGTTCAGCCCGCGACACAGCCGTCCTCCGTCAATTCGACACTAACAACAAAACAAGACAAACAGCGAGAATGTACTGCAACGACGACCGAGACCGGCGCACAAATCGGTAGCGTTCACAGCAGAACATAATAAAACTCAAAAATGAGTTCAACTTGCAGCCGTTGCTTCGCCCGCCAAACAATTTCACACAAAAATAAATGAAAAAAAAAAAACTCGTGTGAGGGGGCACGGGCACAATGAATCCACGCCGTAGGGAAGGGACCACTGTCGCTCGACTAAACAATAAAAGCAGGCGCCCTCTCCTAGAAAGGAATCGGAGCCAATGTGACGTCTGGCGTATAACGGATAAAACACCAATTTCCACTCAAACGTGTGTGCACTTTGAGTTCAACGAACGTGAAATACCCGTCGCCATCGGTATCGGCAGGACTCGCTTATGAAAGGGGCCTACGTCCTGCAATCGGCGACGAATAGACGAAGGCTAATGAGAGGAAAGGGGAAGAACACATGTATAAAATGTGAGACGTTTCCTGGCGAAATGCAAGGGATTTCCCTTTAAATTCCCATCAAAGAGGGTTGCCGTGTGGTTTTGTTTTGGATTGAAATTATGTATAATGATACATACTACACGTGGTTATAAAGTTTTAAAATTTAAGGAGTTTTAAACAATTGATGGCCAACATTTGAAAACAGCCACTTCGCTGTTATACTCGAATTATTAAAGGTGGACATAGTAACATTAAGGGTTTTCCAATAGGTACTGCTAGATGTTAAAATTAAATAAAACAAGTTGTGTGTGAGATATCAACGGATTTTTTGTTTCATTTGAAAGGCCTATCAATGACATTATGTGTGGAATATCACATCGTTCAAATGGCCGCCGCGGTTTCGCTGGGTGGCGCGCATCAGAGAGGTCCAATTTTCGAGGACTCTGGCGCATAGATCAGGCTGAATTTGAGCGATGGCACGTCTCATGTTGACTTGGAGGGCACTGGTCATTTGTGGCTTGTTGGCACAGACCTGGGACTTGAGGAAACCTCACAAGAAAAAGTCTAACGGGGTCAAATCGCACGATCGCGGTGGGCAGTTCACGTCGCCTCAGCGTAAGATAACCATGCCCTCAAATCGCTCGTGCAACTTGGGCAAAAAGAAATTGATTATCATCGATAGGTAGCGCTCTCCATTGATGGTGATGGCAATGTCATCATCGTTTTCGAAGAAATCCGGATCGATGATGCCGCCGGTTCACAATCCATGCATGGATTAAAAGAAACTGAACATATCTCCCGATGGGGTGGGACATAGAAAACAGTTTTGTGCCGGTCAACAATGGGTAAGTAGCACGTTTCAAGCCATTGTTTTAATTTAATTCCGATTTCCGGGGTAATTTACCGCTCACGCGACTTCGTCGTTGTTGCAATAAGGCAGTCAAGGCATTATTTCACTTTGTTGATGGAAATAAAGCCAAATGCCAAATTTTTCTTCATTTTCTTCTCGTGGCCTTATTTCCACATAAAAATTGAAAAATTGAGCAAAAATGCCAAGTGCGGTCTTATTTCGCAGGGGGTTATTTCACGTCACCGCTTGTACCAATCAACCTTCCTATTCCCTACACTCCACAACCATCCAGTTGATTCCGAGGGTTTCACCTTTTTTTTCCCTGTAGGAGAGGCGAGGAATGCATTATTCACCGTCAGGAAGTTCCTGTCTAAGATTCTATTTGGTTTCGTCTGCTGGTACTCGAGGTGATCACTCTCACAACATTTCCTGGTGTGATGCTACGTGTCTCTAATTCGACTTTGCTTCTTTCTGCTGCCTATCAGGTCATCTACTTGAGGATCATCGTATCGGCAAGCTCCCTATTCAGATAGGAATGCGCGGAACTTCCCAATCCCATGTCCTGTTAGAAACTGGGTTATGTAACAGTTTTGTCTTATTGCCCCTCCCTCCCTTCAGCAAGAGAACCTAATCGGTCTCACCGTCCAACTTCCTCTAATTTCGGAATTAAATCTACATCGCCCTTGCCACTGTTATTTGATGAGATCCTACACCCCAGGAACTACAAGGACAGCTGGTTCCGAAACCGTGCGGTATAAGCTTGCTTCTCGGAGGGCCCCACGTCTCAGTACGGCGGCCATTCGCATCTTGTATTTTTCTTGCATCGGCGTTGGCCCAAATCTAACGGTTATACAGGATAATAGCATGCGTGATCGAATAAGACGAGTACGCTTGCTTGCCGTTGTTCCATCTATAGTGATCATCCAGCCGCTGGCTCCACAGAAGACTTTACCTGCAGCCAAAAAGTTATTTAGAAGCCAAATGCCATTTCCAGGTGCTTTATTGCACTTGTGCTGGTTATCATCTCTGAGTTTACTTGAAACTCGACAGCCGCCGGCATCTGTTTCCCAGGCAGGAGGACTATGTTTGTCTTCTCTGCCGCTAGGCTAAGCCCATGTTGTTTCATCCACATGCGTATCAAAACTTGGTTTATTCGTCTCTGTGCATCCTGGGTATCTTTCCTGTAATCACCGCACCGATATCATCTGCTTGTGTGTTTTCGGGCATATGTATATGAAGAACATCATCCTAAGAGATAATGAACGGGTTGGGTCCTAGGATTGACCGACTATTTCCCTGTTGGACCTATTAAACAAACTTGAACACCTCCTCGGTTGTCCCTAGAATTTCATTTTATGAACATGTGCTGTCTCTCTGATAGGCCACCGAGGTTGGAATTGACCTCGTGGCAAGAAATCTGCAAAGGATGCACCTCCAGCTAAAGAGTTCCACACTAGTATTCGACTAAGTTGATCACCTTATTCCGCTTCTTACTAGGTATGGCGAGATCTCACACGCTTTTACTTTATATTGGTTTGGGATTGTTAACTAAATCAATGTGGTTATGTCGATATTTTTGAATCCTTGGCAACCCTAAGTATTTCCCCCTATAGCAAAGCCGACAAACGAGACAAAAGCATTTGTTTTTATTAATTCCAATTTCCATAGGCGCACAGCAGTGGCCTGGAGGGACTCTACTCTACGTCTGGCGTCTGGTTCTTACTAACTATACTCACTCATCTCTATCAAATAAGGGGGATGAATTGTTTGAGTGGAATTAGGCGGTCAAGTCCAGCTTCGTTCTTCTTTTGTGATCGGTTTATGATTTCATCAAACTTCTACCTCCTCTGTTTCAGCGTTAAGCTGCAGATTGCGATAAGCGAACAATAAGGCGATGACGACGATAAATTTAATTAACAGTTGGTTTGTTGGAATTGGATATCTGCCCCGCATATGTGATATGTCGTCTGCATATTCCAGATAAAATGAATAGAAGGTCGTTCATGTGCAGATGTCGAAGGGAGTTTGTTGTTTTGCGCGATAAATTGCGTTAAAATCCGGAATGTTTTTGTGATTAAATTGTTTTTACTTTAAACGAAACCAGACATTACAAGAAAACCGAACACTGTTTAATTCATTTAGGTTCCTATTAGGAGCCTGGGTGAAACGAAGAATTCAATTCACACTAATTGGTGGGCCAATTTAAGACAATTGGAGGAGGGCTTGCCCCGTCCACTTTGTCGGATTTTGTTTAGTGGCGGAAATTTTCAAAGGAAGTGAGCAAGCGTTTCCTGGCTACTACCAGTTTCACACCACACCAGTTGAGGTCTCTTTTCACTTGAACGGCCCATTTGAGTCCAGGTATTCCTCTGTCGCGGCCTTGAAATCGATCAAGGTGGTTGGCATTGATTTAAAATTCCTGGGTTTTTTCCAAGATCTGCAGTGTCTTGGTCAGTGGTGGACTTCGCTGGTCTAAAGCCACACAAAGGGCACTCGTCGCTCACACAATACAGCAGATAAGGTCTTGTAGGCGATATTGAGGAGATTAATGGTTTGAATGGTTTATTCTGCCTAACAGCAGAGTGGCCGTTATACAGTCTGCGAAACTCGTCCTTCCCAATCCTCAGCACTGACTGCGAATCTGCTACTATGTTTCTTTGTTCGTACTTGCAGGCTTCATTTCAGGTTTTGTGGCCTTGGTATGTTCTTTTTATCCTCCGGTAAAACTTCAGAGCCTAATTCCTGCAGTAGCATCTCCCTATGTCCTCAATCGCATGATTTTGATGTTCTGTTTTTTTCTGAGAAACCAGAGTTCAAACCTTCCTTTCTGCTCATAGAGCTCGTGATCAGTTCTGCCCCTTCTATGCAGCGCTGCTTTGAATAACTCTTATTTTGCTGCATGTGCTTGCCGGAACTCATCTTCAAACCAGGGGTTTCGTTGCGGTGGTCAATCTGGTTGATGGTTGATTGATCTCAAGACCTTTATTTTTCCTCATGGATATCGAGATGAGGGAACCGCGTGCTTGCTACGAAAATGTTAATCCCCGTAACCAATTATTCTACACTCTTTCTCCTAAAATACCCTCTCTTCCTAAATTGAAGTTAAATGCCATAATGCCATGCTGAGGAGTGTTCGCATATTAAGCTTATGTTGGTGAATGTAGTCTTAATACGAATTGTTATGAGGTGCTCGTTCGCTAAGGACTTCCTGCCTAAGTCTGCCTCGAATAATAAATCCGCGCCCAAATGAGCGCCGTGCCTTTATCTGGGTAGCAATCGCCATGTCGGTTATAGCCCCTATTTTGCTGAAAACTCTGGTAGATAAACTTTACGTTCTACTGGCAATGCAAATCCAGTGGCCAGTCGCGTTCAAACACAACTTACTGGTTCGTGCATTTTCCTCACGCAGCACGCATTCCACCAGGAGACTTTACTTTTAAGTTTTGAGGACACAACTGCTCTTAGATTACCGTAAACCGGGGTAACTTTGCACCGATTTTTTGAATTTTTCCAATAATCGTTGAATTATTCATAGAAAATAAACAAATTTTGATTCTTTTATAGAGATCTTATACGTAGGGCATTAAAGAACGTATCTGTGTTGGAATACTTATTTCAAAACGGAACTTAAATAAACGTTTACTTTGATGAAAAGTGGCGCAAAGTTGTCCAAAGGAGGGGGTTACTTTGCTCCGTTCGAAATTTTCTATCATTGTGCTTGTATTTTAAAAGCTGCAGCAAAGATATTCACTCGCCTTATTAACCTTACTCCAAATATCATTTCTGTGAAAAAATAAATTAAAAACAAATCATTTTTTTTTTATGATACAAAAAACAAAACTGCTGCATTAAAGTAAAGAAAAATACGAGTTTTTATCAGGTTATGCAGTAGTGATAAACAGCAAAAAATAGAAACTACAATATTTAAATTCGTAAAAAAAACGAAAACTTACTAAAAAAGAAGGTAACATTTAGTCAAATATAGATATAAGCTCAGGGACAGAGAATGTACCTCTTTAAGAAATTGGTTTTGGAGGCATTTTGCTCCGGTGCAAAGTTACCCCAAAATGAAGAAAAAAAAATAATTTTATAAAAATACTTTAAGACCAAGAAGGTTAACTTTGCATAAAATTTAAAGACAAAATAATTGTAACCTTTTTCCCAACTTTTTCAGTCAAACATTTTCCGATCACGTACCCGACCCCGATTAAAATTATTTCAGTTATCTGGAAAAATAACTCTCAGACTTCCCTTGTCTCAGTCGTTATAATCTCGGACATGATACTCGCAAAGATTCACCGACTCAAGGACGACTATTCCCCCCGTCTATGTGAATGCATTGTCCCAGCCCCTTACAGTTTTTTTCTTAAGGTCACTCACACAGTCAGTTTTCTCTAAACTGTGGAAGGACTCGTTTATTATCCCCATCCACAAAAATGGTTGTAAAAATGATATTTCTAATTACCGACCCATTCTCAAACTATCTTGCAAGTTATTCGAAAGCATTGTCTATGACTCAATGTTCTTTCAATGCAAACCATTATTTTCCATCAAGCAACACGGAGTTTTAAAGGGTAGATCTACAACCACGAATATTACCGAATTCGTATCTTCAGCACTGAATGCATTAGAATACGGAAAAGAAGTCGACTTAGTCACCACTGAATCACTCAAAGTCACGGCACTTGGCTTTCCGCCCTCCTGTATTTCTTGGATTAAATCCTACCTGGAGAAACATCAATATAAAGCTCTCTTCAGATCTGTAGTTTCTGCACCCATCAACGCTACTTCCGCGGTTCCACAAGGTAGTCATCTGTGCCCTTTGATCTTTGTTTTAACGACGCATATCATATCCTGAAAGATTCAGAATTTTTTTTAAAAAGATATCACGTCCCCAACAGATTCTTGCTCGCTTTGGTGCAAAAACTTCTTAGAGCTCAACACCAGCAAATGTAAAGCCATCATCTTCTCCCATAAACGCCTTTCTGTTCCTTCCAGATCATATCACGATGAGCTGGTGCCCGCAGTCAACGTAGTTCGCGATTTGACAGCTTATATGACAGCGAACTAAATTTCCGCTCACTTATTGATCACATTATAAGCAGAGCAAATTCTACTCTCGGGTTCATCAATCGCTGGTCAAAAAAATTCTCGGATCCTTACGTCACAAAATCGCTTTCCGTCACTTTTGTCAGACCCCTAAGGATTAGGCGTTTTTGGGCGTCCTCTGTGTCAAGTCATGAGGCGCGTCCAGTTCTGGGTGCTAAACTATGGACTGAGTTTGGCAACAGAGAAGACGAAGAAAGTTTTGTTGACTAGGAGACGTATCCCTACTGTCTTTGAGATGCGGGTAGGTCCGGAGACAATAACCACCAGATATAGAAAAATACTCGAAAGTGAGGCTGCCTACACAGCTCACGTTTTGCCTGAAGATCAAGCACGCATCCGAAAGGGCTGCAAAGACCACCTCAGGGTTGAGCAGACTGATGGCAAACTGAGAAAGTCCTGCGGACGCCCCCCAATGACGCTACTTACCCTTCTGTATGAGTGCGAGATCTGAATGGATTCGAAAAGTAGAGAAGACAAATTGGAGCGGTACATGCATGCACTAGGTGGCTTGAAGAAAGACAAGCTGGAAGCGGAGGTGGCCGAAATTACTTCAGACAACATTACAACGGCAATGCACAGAAATAAAAACAACTGAAATCGAGTGCGGTCTTACATAGAAGAAGTGCTGAAGATAAAGAAGAGAGAACAGGATCTAACGCTGTTACGGCCATTATCTTTAATGTCTTCTGGAGCCGCATAAAGTCTTAGGAAAGTTGCACTCGTCCCTGAAGTAATGCAAGAAGCAGTCCCAGGGGCGGCTCTGTCATATCTGTTTACCATTTGCATCATTTGTACACTCTGTAAACATAGGATATTTTTTTTCTCCACGACATTTTCTTGTCAACTAGTTTTTCTGTCAACATCAACTACCCATGTTAAAAATTTAAATTCAAATTTGAAAGCAACTGGAAAAACTAATAACGTAAAACTGTCGTAGCTAGATGTGCCTTTGCTTAAGGTTCGTGTTTTGGATACATTTTTAGTTTATTTTTATTCTACGTACCAACAGATGGGTCTATTTCCAGTTCAAAATGTAAACAAATAATCTGAATTCAAATTTGTAGCAGCCACCCCTTGAAAGACAATAAGGCATTGGAATACTAACTTACCTTCCGTTCTTGTGTCACTGTTTCAGTATTCTCACGTGGTCGGGGGCATTTCCTATTTGTTCATTTGATGCCTTGATGCCTTCGCTTTACGATGCAGTGATCAGATGCGTATACGAGATGTTTATACGCTTAAGGCGATTCTGAGATGTTTTTGTGCTAACTTGGTGATTCTCAGCACTAAGTGTACTGAGATTACGATATCTTAACTTGCGTGCCTGTGGCGAAGGTGGGAAATGTCGTGCGTAAATCCGAATCCGAGATGGAAAAGCGTATGCCGATGGACACATTGCTAAGAAGGAGCTTATTCGCAAGTACGCTGACTTTAGACCCTTTAGCGACATTCGGTTGAAATTAAGACTTCCCATGGTCCGCTGTTGTTCGAAACCTCTTTTCCTTGAGATGGAACGGGACGCGACAAAAAAGATAGAGGTATTATGTTGAGGAGCTGAAGTGGATTTCCGATGAACCTAGAATGTGCGGTTTATTTTTCTTGTAAGTGCTGATCACGGTGGCTGGGTGTTGTAGTAATAGGGTAGGCTCTGATTGGTATCAACTTGGCGATGCCCAGTGTTGTAACTGTTACTACACATCAATTGTGCTTATTTTACCTCCTCGTAACCCCTCGGTAGCCACTGGGTACTGGTTGTTGTCCACCCGGACTCAACTTGCTAAACTTATAAGCGCGAGTGTTGACCAAAAGACAAAAATTGCAGCACTATAAACACGACAGCGGAAGAATTCCCTAGATGGAATCAACGGTGGCGTCTATAACTTTCGGATCGGGAGCAATACCTTATCTGGGCTACTTCGACATATTTGGAGCTGAGGCCGATAAGGATTTCCAGGAACTGGTTGGGATCTTGGAAAAGAGATGGTGGCGGATGAGCCCTACAGGGGCCAACGGCAGCGCTCACATCCCCGAAGTGGGTTACCGACATCGGTTAAACCGGCCCCTCGTCCCAGGGGTTAAAACAATGGACCTGGTCCTCCAAGTTGGGGGTTGTGCACCGGGGTAACTGCCCTGTCACGGAAAAAACATGTAGTTACGAAGCGACAACAAGCCTCGGATACGGACGGATTCACTGATGACAACCCATGCAAACGAATTAAGGACAACGAATTTCGGATCTGCACGTGGAATGTTAGGTCCCTTAACAGACCACGTGCAGCCGAACAATTAGCGGAGGCCCTCAACTGCTGCAAAGCAGATATAACCGCAATCCAAGAAGTGCGGTGGGATGGGCCGGGCAAAAAGAGGATGGAAAACTGCGATGTATACTACGGCGATTGCTACCGACAACAAAAGCAGCGCTTATTTGGATGTGGATTTGTCGTTGGAGCCAGACTTAGGCAAGAAGACTTAAGCTTCAGGTATGTAAGCGAACGCCTTACGCCAATCCGCATCAAGGCTAAATTCGCCAACATTTGCCTGATATGCGCACATGCCCCCACAGAGGAGAAAGACGACGACACCAAAGACAGGTTCTACGAGCTCTTGGACAAGGCATACGAGCAGTGCCCTAGCTATGACATTAAGATTGTCCTAAGCGATTTTAACGCAAAGCTAGGAAGAGAGGGCATCTTTGGTAGTACTGTTGGAAAGCACAGCCTACACGACACCACCTCCGATAACGGATTAAGACTGGTCGACTTTTCTGCGGGGCGGAACGTTGTCGTAGCTAGTACGCGGTTCCCACATCTCGATATCCACAAAGGAACATGGAGATCTCCTGATCAATCAACCGTCAACCAGATTGACCACATTGCGATCGACGCAAGGCACTCCTCCAGTATTATGGATTTCCGAACGTTCCGAGAGGCCAACATTGACTCGGACCACTACCTTGTTGTAGCCAAGGTACGACTGCGGATATCCCGAACACCGCCAAGACAAGGAAATACTGTGAGGAAGTTTGACGTCGGACGGCTGCAATCGCAAAAGATCACCAGATCCTTTTCCGATCGAGTCTCTCTCAATCTCTCAAGAGGTCCTATGCCGCCAGCATCAAGTATTGAAGACCAGTGGCAACATTGCCGCCTCTGATGTGCTGGGTTTCACACGGCCACCACAGCGAAATCCCTGGTTTGACGACGAGTGCCGGCAAGCACATGCAGCGAAACAAGAGGCTTACAAAGCGGCGCTGCATAGAAAGACCAGAGCTGCCCGCGAGCTCTACGGGCAGAAGAGAAGAGACGAACACAAGCTTTTCAGAAGGAAAAAGAAAGAGCATGAGAAGCGCGCGATCGAGGAGATAGAGGGATGTTATAGCAGGAATGAGGTTCGGAAGTTTTACCAAAGGGTAAAAAGAACCTGTCAAGGTTACAGAGCCCGAACCGAGGCCTGCAGGGATGAACAAGGGAACATCGTAGTAGAATCGCAGTCGATGCTGAGGATATGGAAGAACTACTTCTGCAGACTGTTTAACGGCGACGAAGAATCAAATCCCGCTGTCAGGCAGAATGAACCATTCAACCTGGACGAAGACCAACAATTCCGTCCACCCGACCTGGACGAGGTGAAGAAAGCCATTTCGAAGCTTAAGTCCAACAAAGCTGCTGGGGCTGACGGCCTAACTGCCGAGCTGTTCAAAGCAGCAGGCGATGACTTGGTAAGGAGCATGCACCAACTCATCTGTAAAATATGGTCGGAAGAAAGTATGCCCGATGAATGGAACCTCAGCATTGTTTGCCCGATCCTTAAGAAAGGAGACCCTCTGAACTGCGCCAACTACAGAGGCATCACTCTTTTAACATCGCGTACAAGATCTTATCTGCCGTGTTGTGTGAACGCCTGAAGCCGTTCGTCAAAAACCTGATCGGTCCATACCAGTGTGGTTTCAGGCCAGGAAAGTCCACCATCGATCAAATATTCACACTGCGGCAGATCTTGGAAAAAACCCAGGAACTTCAAATCGATACTCACCACCTCTTTATCGATTTTAAGGCCGCGTATGACAGCATTTATAGAGACGAGCTTTACAGATCCATGTCTAGATTTGGCATCCCTGCCAAACTCGTCCGTCTGTGCAGGATGACGATGAAGAATGCACGCTGCTCCATCAAGGTCGGTCAAGACCTCACCGAGACCTTTGATGTCAAAAAAGGATTAAGACAAGGCGACGCGCTGTCATGCGACTTCTTCAACTTCATACTTGAAAGAATAGTGCAAAACTCACGCGCAAACACCAGAGGCACAATCTTTCAAAAGTCCGTCCAATTACTCGCATATGCCGACGATATTGACATAATCGGAAGAACGCAGCGTGATGTCACTGGTGCGTTGTGAGTATCGAGACGGAGGCGGCGAAGATGGGTTTAGCGGTCAATGAGGGCAATGCTTTCAACAAGAAAGGACTCCCAACACCGACGTCTCGTACAGTACGTCACTATAGACAGCTATAACTTTGAGGTAGTTAAGGACTTTGTCTACCTACGCTCCGCTATAAATTCAGGCAATGACACCGGCGCTGAGATTAAACGAAGAATAACTCTTGCCAATCGCTGTTTCTTTGGGCTAAGAAGGCAATTGAGTAGCAAAGCCCTCTCTCGAACAACTAAGGTGACCCTTTATAAGTCCTTAATCGTCCCAGTCCTGCTCTACGGCGCAGAGGCATGGACTCTATCTAAAGCGGATGAAGTTGCTCTTGGCTGTTTCGAGAGGAAAATTCTTCGGGTGATTTTTGGTCCCGCCTGCATAGACGGGGAGTGGAGGAGGAGATACAACGACGAACTGTACGGGCTGTACAGCGACATCGACTTAGCCAGAAGAGTGAAGGTCCAACGACTGAGGTGGCTGGGTCATGTAGAGCGGATGGAAACCAATGCTCCAGCTCGGAAAATCTTCGAATCCACACCCGAGGGTCAGCGCAGTAGAGGAAGACCGCGACTCAGGTGGCGCACGCAAGTGGAAGGGGACTTCAACCAACTTGGCGTGCGAAACTGGAGGCAGCTGGCTAAAGATCGAGCTGGCTGGAGAGACTTGTTGGTTGAGGCCCAGGACCACGCTGGTCTGTAGCGCCACCTTAAGTAAGTAAGTAAGTAAGTGCTGATCACGTTTTCGTTTCCTAATGTTACAAAAGACTGCTCTAAGTGTATTTATTTAGGATTCAAAGTGCGTGAGAGCGAAATATTCTGTGATTGGTTGTAAAAGATCCGAACCCGAAACGATCCGAATATACCTCTGGAATATTTTATCGCAGGCAGCGTTGCCACTGAGATGAAGGTAAACGTGAACAAATCGGAGGTAATGGTAATGTCCCGAACGGCTGTTCAATGCACTCTGCATGTAAAAGGAGGTGGAAACATGTGGAGAAATTTAAGTATCTCGGGGTCCTATTCAGGAGTGATGGAAAGAGCAATACCGAGTTATCCTGAAGAATTGGTCAGGCTAAAGCAATTTTGAGACAACTTGGTCAATTTGGCATTGGAGTTAAGCTATCGGTCTTCATTTAAGCGTTTATTACGACCTTCGCCTATGGTCATAGGTTTAGTTAACGACCGAAAGAATAAGATCGGGGACACAAGCAGCCGAAATAAGATTTCTTCGTTATATTGCTGCGATAATTCATCGAGATCGAGTGTCAGAGGCACTCAATGTCGAACTTCTTCGACCGGTGAGCTCCATACTTCGATGCTTTCGACACATTAAACGTATGTACCCAACTCGTCTTCCAAGACGTGCAATGAAATCCGTGCCATCACGTAGGCGTCCTCTGAAAAGGCCTAGGATGAGATGGCTGGACCAAGTTCGAAATCTCACCTCTACCCGTATGGGGATAGCCCCTGATGATAAAGAGTCAATGGCGGAAGATTGGGAGATGTGGAGAATCCACTTGATCAACCTAATCCCGCGACCCTAATTGTGAATAAGCGTGCCATTGGAAAATGATAAATGATGAAATCTTTTAAGAGTCGATCTACTAAATTGATTCGGAAGAATATTTGTCCCAAGCAATATTTGTCCTGCTGGGATGGTCAATGAGGCCTCAATGAGGTCCCCTTAAGGGGATATACTTTGTAATTTTAAATAGCCGTAGCTTTGAGAAAGAAAATCGAAGACGATCTCCCAAACTCTTAAATTGAACAGTTAAGCTGGGTATCGACTACGCGCGGCAAACACTCGAACATTGATGCGCGCAGCAGCCGCGTATAATGGATACCTGATTGGAGTGCGCGGCAACCCGAACATTGGAGCGCTCGAACATGCCGCGCGTCGATCCAATAGCTGTGGATTTTTAGTGCGCGCCAAGGTTTTTTCAATGTTTTGCTCGCGCGCAGTAGGGACGTTATTTCAGTGTTTGTAGTGTTCGAATGCGCGGCAAAGAGCCAACAGATATTTCAATATTGTTCGGCGAATACTGTTTGTGTCGACTGGATCGACGAGCGCAGGCGGCTGCCGCTCTATATCAAAACTCCTGCCAAAATTGGCTCGCGCGGCATATGATTGATTTGCCACAGTCGAACATGGTGCGCGCGGATACCGCGCGTAGTCGATACCCAGCTTAAGAGTAGTACTAAATGGAGTAACTAAAGACAGAGACCAGAAAAAATTTGCGCACCCTGTACATAACGTCAAAGTTAGCCAAAAACGTCATTTTTTGGATACATAACCTCAAATATCTTAAAATCCTGACGTGATGGGAAAATTCTGACCGCGGATTCCGATTCTACGCAAAAAATTACTTCGGAAAGGACCCTCAGCTTTTCAGCAAAAAAAAAAAACCATGTTGGCCTGTGTAATACCCGACTATGTAAGCTCTTTAGCGCATCTAAGAATGCTCATAACTCGCGAAAGGGAGCAGCTAGGATTTTGATGTCCAAACAACATAAAAACTTTCTGCTTTAGCAGATTTTGGATCCATTTTAGTTAAACTTTTTCGGCCTTCAAACACACCGTGGAGGCAGTGCATTTCAATTTTTTTTTGACGAAAAACCAAAAAGTTTTACTGCCTACTGCCTCTTTAGAGTCTTCTGTTTTCGTCGCAAGGTTTTTGCCGCCATTATGCAAAAGTCTCGTCATCGGACGCCATATGTTAATGTTTGATGCTAACTAATTTACATGGAATATAATATAGTAGCACATTCCAGGGAGAGTCTGTAATCATGTCAATGCGAGCATTGGCGTTTCTACCAACGAAGCAATGAATTTAGTTAAAAACTTTAAAGAATGAATTATGTTAGCTTCAATTTGAATTTTTCTATAGCTTAATGATTATTCTAGTGCATTTTCTGTTAACTAAATCCAGATGGGAGTGCGAGAATTAAACTGCGATTGAGTATTAATCCGGAAGAAAGATTCGGAAGCAGGTCTAGAGTGTGTTGGCAGGATAGCAGGAGTGCGTATCGCCTTGTTTACAAGTCGAGTTACATTTTCCATCTCAGCAAAGATCTCTGTGTAACAATTTTGAGATGCTGTTGGTGCAGAATAGCGAAGCCAACGTGTGTTGATATCGCCGCGACTATGTATGATGGCTTTCCGTTGCAACACCTTCTTATACATATGCAGTGAAATGCATTCTACTTTTTTACATACTCGTCCTCGTAATCATACCACGGGTTTCTTCTCGGAGGTGGATGATAGCCTAAAATGGCCTGCCTACCGGTGAAAGAACTTGAGCTTCTTATGAAGTGTAGCAGGCTACACATTTATCAGGGCTGGACAGGAAAAGAGTCTTCTCCTCTCTTTGTCCATACAGATTCTTGTTGCATGCTTACCTATAAGTGTTCAGTGATGACACCTATTTTAGTGCTAATATCCAATCTATTAAGAGAAATCAAATACTAAGAGCCAAATTTGTTTGTCGCTAAACATGTTGTGCGACTTATCCACTAAAGATTTGTTGTTTCGATAGCATCGAGCTTTAGTTAAGGTTTCGAGCAGTGATCGATTTACCTAAGATGCCCTTATCAGGCCTAATAGGTAATTTTGTTCTAAAGGGTCTTCCAATAGGGACTTCCGAACTTTGACAGTTGATAGCGGGCATATTGTTGAAGCTACATCTGTCAAATTGGCTGTCATTTATTCAGTCTGTTTTACTAAAATCACCATGGATGGATAAAGCGTCCAACAACACGTGCAAATAATAAAATTGTTTTATCAAAATGGATGTTCTGTTCGGACAACGTTCCGCGCGCTTCGCCCATTTTACGGTCGCCATAATCGTCCTTCCGAGAGGACTATTCGCAGTGTGGTAAATAAATTTGAGTCCACTGGCTCAGTAAACGATAAACCAACACTCGTACGTCAAAGAAACGCAAGATCTGCCGGAAACATCGCCGCTGTCCGTGAGAGTGTGCAAGAGAATCCGAGGCAGTCGATTTCGCGTCGCTCACAAGAACTCGGCCTTTCGCAGAACACAACTTGGCGAATTTTGCATCGTGATTTGGACCTGCACCCATACAAAATTCAACTGACCCAGGAGCTGAAGGTATACGACCATAGACAACGACGTGTGTTCGCTGAATTGCCTCTGGAGCAGTTGGAAACTGACCCTAATTTTCATCGAGAAATCATCTTCAGCGATGAGGCCCATTTCTGGAGGAATGGGTACTTCAACAAACAAAATTGTCGAATTTGGGACGATACCAATACACATGAGATCCAATAGCGTTCAATGCATCCCGAAAAAGTCATTGTTTGATGTGGATTTTGGGCTGGCGGCGTCATAGGTCCACATTTCTTTGAGAACGACGTTAGCCAGGCCATCACCCTACACGGCGAGCGCTATAGATCGATGATTACCAACTTCTTTTGCCCTGAATTGGATGATATGGACACCAACGACATGTGGTTTCAACATCTAAGTCATGGTAAATATAAGGAAGAAAATATTTTTAACTTTTTTACATATAGAGAAGAGAGCAATAATTTATTTTGTTGTATTTCTGCAACTGAATGCATTTAAGGGTTAACTGCTCCACCATCTCTACGAGAGACGACCGGCAATCTAGGGTCTTTCAGTAACTTTTGAACGTTCTTCAAGCGATCGCGATGGGTACTTTATGGTGCCTAGGGTTCTTTCTGAAGCCTAACTTCATACATTTTTCTTAACCCAACCTAACCTATGTCAGGCTATTTAAATTAGATTTGCCTTCAAAGAGAACGGCTGTCATTTTGAGAGGGTTGATTGAAAGTGCATTTCTAGTAAGTAGACAGTGTCTGGAAATTATTTGATTGATGGCTGAATCTGCGGTATTAGTTTTCTCTAGTGTAAAACCATTTTCGACCAGTTCAGAACAAATTTACAGAAGTTTCATATTGAAAGCAGTCCACACATTCATTATTTATAGAAAGAAACCCAAAAAATGCCAAGTTTCTGATTGTTGATTGTTCTAAATTCCGCATAACATGCTACTTATGTATGTAGGCAAAATTTATTTATTTGGATCTTTCAATAACCTCCTCACACAACGGATTCGTAAAAAAACCAAGTGATTCACCACTCGTCAAATAAACAAAATTGAACTAAAAAAAATAATTAAACATATTTTGTTGCTCACAATGAGAAGGTTGACCGTTCGTCGACCTTCGGTACATAATCAGCCCGTGGATATAGTTTGAAGCTTCAAAATTTGTTTATTCATCAATTTTTGAGTACGTAATGCCTTTAGCATTTACATATGTACATCGTATGTGTCATGTAGGTATATTGCACTGACAATTTATAATGAACAACTTCTTTCATTCGAGTTCGGAAAAGTACAAGACTTTCCCAATATTGGAATGCGATCCAACATCTACTATTCGATTCCCCGTGCAACTTTTTTTTTCAAAGAATTATCTTTTAACTTACATATGTTAGTATTCATGTGTCAACCCTTGATACGTATGATTTTTATCTTTTCAGTGAATTTCCTGTCAATATGAGCAAAACTGTTCAGCACTTTCCGATCCATGAAGCAAAGTTAGTTTACTTTCATCGGCTGAACGGAGCAGATGAAAGTTATGTTTTGTACTCTCGAACCGGTTGCTACTGGAAATGTTAGTGGAAGTTGCGAAATCTTTTAGATACATTGTGATAAAAGAATACGAATGGTGTGTGTTTAAATTGTTAAAATAAAAGTGAATCATTGAGGAACCTCCTCAAAGTCAGTGTTCTTTGTTGCCAATTTGGATAATCTACAGAAGTGATCGGTGCACAAAGACAGGTGATCGAAGGTAAAGTTTGAAAGTTAAATTGGTGGGTAATTGTTTTTATGTGAAAGGAAAAGGAAGCATTTTTCTGCTCGCATCCATGTCGTTTATTAAAGTGTTTACTTAATGGCAGACATTAGCTCTCCACAGCTTCCTAAAGTCCGTAATCAGTTGATTAGTCCATGCCTGTATTCGTTCGTTTGCGATTCAAATTCAGTATCACGTGGTGGTTTTTCATCCGCAAACCTCAGTGGCAATAAAGAGATGTCTTGAGATGTTATAAAAGATGCTCGTGAGTCATGACCAACAGAGTTTCAAACATAGGCTTTTTAAATAAGGACATAACAATTTTGTATTTAAATAAAACACAGAATATTTGAGATATTGGTCTGAAATTTATTCCAGATGTAGTACAAATGCTAAATTTAAGTATGGAATTCGATTTCGTTCAACTGACCACCAATCAATATAACCACCAGCTAACGATTTTTTGGACCCAATTTTCTACCACTTTTCCACACAGAGATTCCAAATTCCTGTGAATGGCGTTGGTTCGACTGATTTTTCTCATTTTGAACTGAAGAACTTACGGCTGTGTATATTTTCGGTACTTCGACCGGTGCATTGTCTCACTGGCACAGGAACATTCAATAGTGAATTTGTTGACTCGAAATTGGAAGAAACTGGAGTAAGTTGCGACCACCGACTCAGTTTCGGTAGTAAACTTCACCATAATAAAAATTAAACCATGACTGACGTTTTGACATTGATATTGATTGCTTCGATTCGGGGTGCATTTCCGCCAGTTCTCTGAATCAAGGTTCATCTTGACTGATTTTATCTATTCGCATGATGTGCCTAAGCCAATGTAATCGACGTATTTTATCTATTCGAATTACGCGGCTAAATTTATTTCTCCATTTGCTATCCTCGGGTTTCTGGTCTCAAACCAACACAAGAAAAAAAATGCTACATCCTCCCTCTGGACCCAATACAAAGGTTAAGGTGCAACTGAAGAACGGGTGGGCTTAGAACAACTCAAACCGTTGCACTTGACCTATTATAAAAATGTTTTGCTGCAATGGCAGCAATAAGATTCAAAAAAATTCCAACAGTGGACAAGTACAAAAACGCTTCACTCAAAGATTTGGCTAACACCGACTTTGAAGACAAGTTCAAAACTAGTTTTCCAAAAAGAATTAAGTGAAATTTTACGCAGTTCTAAACTGGAAATATGTATATGCAGATGGATCTTAAATGACTTACAAATGGCCACAAGGCTCCTATCTTTTTCAATTACGTGCATCCTCGTTCCATTCTAAAGATAAAGCCTCTATAGCTTGATTTATAGAAGGGAGGCGATCTACTGTTTCGAATCTGGGACTGTGATTTGAAAATCACAAAATTATTGTCTATTCGGACCTTGGTACAGATTTTAGAGATCGCCCAAATATTCGATGACAGTTTTTTCCCTTGGAAGTTTTCAATATCTGCTGAGCTTTTCTATTAACTGCCCAGTACTAGCCACCATATACCAACTAAGAGGATAATGTTTTGTAAAACTTGCATTTCGTCTTTCAATTCTGAATTTTTGAACCCATTTGTTTCGCCAAATCGAAGTAGCAGTGGTTTCCTAGGGTGAGACTTTGGCAAACCTGCGATAATGTATCATTTGCAGAGTTGATATTTACTCTGAAATAGGTGAACTCCTTAGCTATGATACTTCAAAGCTACTTCTGTGAACAGTGAAGTTTTGTCCTAAGCAGTGGAGAGATGCATCTTTGTTTGTTGGCAACATATACTTACGATATGAGGCTAAGGCCCGGATCCATTGTGACCTGTAAGATCTATTGTGCTGGCCTAGTGATTAACCAAAAGCCAAATTGAGACTTTAATGAACCTCAATAACGCTTTAGGTTTCATGTTCCAAGTATCCACTGGGAATATCTTGTCCCGTGTTAGATAGAACCGTATCATCATTGCCGTCCCGGGCACTCGCAGAGAACATGTTCAACCGTGTCTTTTTGCTCTCCGCAGAGTCGGCATATGTCTGTATCGGATAACTTCATCTCATGCAGATGATACCTCAGCGGACAATGTCCAGGTCGGTAGCCCCTAAGGGTCTTTCGATCTTCCTTGATGAGTTCAAGCAGTTTTTTGTCCTATTTTGTTGGGATGATGAACTTTTTCAGGCCCTTTTTTGTGCCAAATATTCAATGAACCTATCCTACATTATTTTGGAGTGGATACTACTGGGTGGCACCCTGACCGAAGGGCCCAGCGTCTTTTCTCGCAAGACAATCCGCCCATTCATTACCTTCGAAGCCTTGGTGTCCAGGGATCCAAGCCACAATAACCGTGTTTGCGGACGCAAAGTCTTCGATGAGGTTGAAACAGTCACAGGCGAGCTTTGACCCTATCATTAAATATTTAAGGGACATTAGTGCTGCGGGTATCCGAAAAGACAAATATGCGGGTGCCATTTATTTCCCTCGACAGGCGTCAAATAATAAGTAAACCACTGCGTGAAAGATGTCTGGTGACTTTCCAAGCGCTGCTGCAGGCTGGAATTTGGGACTATAAACCCCAGTACCAGCATTCAACTCGTTGCGGTCACCTATGACTACTACGAACCTTCGGGAGAACTGAAATCTTTTGAGCATTTTATCTGGGATCTTCAAAATTGAATCACTTTGGACGTATTCCAAGATCCTCAGATGGCCTGCAAGGTCACCGGCACCCGGGATGGCCTCAGAGCACTCAGCATAGCTTATTTCTTCAATAAGAGTCTCAATTTAGCTTTTGGTTAATCAATGAGGTGCAGTGGTGTATACATATGTATATATACATACTTGATTTTGTCCCTTTTGACTTTAAGGCCAATTCATTTCGCCGGTTTTTTGATTACCCTAAAGGCCTCTATGACGGAATGCTGGGAGTACCAATTATGCCGATGTCGTCTGTGTATTACATCAGCTAGACAGATTTGTTTTGTGTTAACGACTGTCCTCCGAAGGAGAGCATAGAGAATGAATGGTATCATGCTTTAAAATCGATGTTTTCATCGATCACCACCTTTTGGTGAGTCTCAACTTGAAAATCATTAATCTTTTCTACGATATAGTGTGAAGACTTGGTCTGTTGTTGATCGGCCGAACCGTGTGTTGATTATATGTATAGGATGTGACATTTATCCGGGATATGCCTCGATAGTTGGTGTAAACCACTATGGTGCCACGCATCGGCACGATACGATTCGGTGCGTACCGTCACGTCTGGAGGCGTCCGAACCTCACAAAGGACTAGAAGTTTCAATAGGATAATTGTCAGACTCTGAAGAGAGGAAACATTTTTAAAAGTATTCTGGAAAGCGCATTAGTTGTCTGGAATGTGCTTAGGTTTCTGGACGAGTGATGCGAGATTGCAACTTATGGCGTCTTCTTGGTTCTTTAGTTCGAGTACAGGCATACGCCGGTTAACGTCGCCCCGAACAACGTTGTTTTGCTTAACGCCATACTTTCCAGAAACGCATTGACGACGTTAACCGGTGTATGCCTGTTTAATGATTTCAGCTGATGGGTGTTGAATATGGGACGGTTAATCGTTGTTTGGAGAAAGGTAATGGGAAAACAGGATACATCTTGGGTATATAAGCGGTTTGTCCTTAAAAAGGGGTCGGGTACGAAGTTCACAGTCGAGACAAGGAAGATATAGTTATGAGCTGACGGAGAGCTGATTAGCGTTTTGGTTAATGCGGTTTATTTTCTTGTAAGTATCAATGGATGTTGTTTACTTTAAGTTAATGAATCCTAGTCCCCGCATATTGCTAAAGTCTCTTCTAAGTGATTTGTAGTTACTCGTATATTCGTAGTACGAAGGCGAGTGATGGTCTCGGTTGGATTTTAATTTGCATGTTGTAGTCCCTGATATAGTTGCCCTCGGGGATCCGAATTGGGAATGCGTTTACTTCTGATATATTTAATCTCAGGATGTGACGTCAAGACTCTTCCTTCACTCTAGTGGACAAACCTGTCTAGCAAGTTTAAAGTCTTATTGAAGACCTTTCACGGAGCTTTTAACAAGATGTATTGATGCCAAATCGGGCTACAAGTGAATAAGTCTGCTATCTACATAAATATATATTCTCTCTTGCACTGGATAATAAATAAGACCTCGCATATATGGAGATTCAATTCGTAGTCAACTGATTTTGGCTATAGGCATTTAATTTTAATTTTAATTTCAATTTGGCGCTTATTTACCTATAAGTTGGATCAGTTTGATTAAATGTTTGCTGATTTTGAGTTATCAGATTTTCCTGTGCACATAAAAATGTGTGAACTAATAAAATTATTCCGAGATTTGCACATGCTAAGGTCAACGTTCCCTTTCGTTGATGTTATTTTAACTTTGAACTATGCAAGTGTAGGTCTTATTTCATCAAAGCAAAATGACAACCTTCCTCAACATTACATTTAAGACCAATTTATTCAGTCATTCACCTTTGTTAAAAACGACAATTAATTATTTCTTTTAATTCTGTTTTCGAAATGCTTTTCTTCCACTAATGCATAGAAATAGAAATCAAAATAAATACGATATTTATTTCATAAGAAAAAAAAAACATAAATTTTCAACATCTTTAATTTATTTGTGTCACACATATAAATTAATATCAGGTTATTAGTATTTTTAAAGAATGCCTGCTTATTTTTGTAATAGAAAAGACATTCGAAAATAGCCTTTAGTGCTGGGAGTGGGAGTACGTTTTTTTTTAACCTAATGTTGGCCTGAGTTCAGGGAGCATTGGCAATTAAAATAAAATAAAAATGTTCTCGGTTAGCAAATAATAAAACGATTTGGAAAAGATTTAAATAACAGGTGGTTTCGAAAAGCCATGAATTTTTATTAAAAAAGATTTTTGTACAAAAAAACCTGTTGAAAATAAATACAGAAGCAACCTTGCTTCAATGAATTAATAGTTCGAACTTGAATGAGGTTGTAAATAACGCTTAAGCTCAACCTTAAGAGGCCTCTACCCAAAAAAACGAACAAAAACGGAAAATTGTTGAAACGGCGTGCAAGTTTTTGAAGCTCTCACTGAACCTATTGAAATGATTTTTAAAGCATTTTGAAGAATGTTTTCCGTTTGCGATTTATTTAAAAAAATAAAAGCCATGTTTCGAGATTTTTGGTAAAATTGCAATACGGCGTGCAACTTTTGAATAGTGAAACGTTTAACGAATTTCATGATTTTAGATTCTATCAATAGGTAATGAATAGATTTCCAATGTGGTCGAGGCGAATTTTGAAATTCAATCTAGTTTTTGGAACATTAACTGCGTTATACTGAAGGATTAGTCAGGCTGGAGCAGTTTTGAGACAGCTTGGTCATTCTGTTATGAGGAGGGCTGAACTTGGCATCGGAGCTAAGTTATCCGTCTTCAATTCAGTGTTTGTTCCGACCCTCACATATGGTCACGAGGTTTGAGTAATGACCGAAAGAATAAGATCGCGGATAAAAGCTCCCGAAATAAGATTTCTTCGTTTTATTGCTGGGGTAACTCGTCGAGATCGAGTTAGGAACACCAAAATAAGCGAGGCACTCAATGTCAATGGGTACTTCTTCGAGATGGGTACTTCGATGGTTTGTGCACTTTCAACGCATCTCCCCAACTCGGCTTCCGAGACGTGCCATGGAATCTGTGCCATCTGGTAGGCGTGCTCTGTATGAGATGGCTGGACCAAGTCCGAAATCTCACCTCTACCTGTATGGATGCATGCACATGCATGTTTTAAGTATACATATATGTACATATACGTACATATTTCCTAAAAAAAAATATGAAAAAATTCCCTCAAACTGATGAAATCAAACAAAATTAATAATACGAACAACATTAGAAAATTCTGAAATTATGAAAAAAAGAGTTACTATACACGAATACATACTATGATATCTGCATAATACATTCATTCAAAATTTGTTGTTCGATGACAAAGCAAGGCAAACGTCGTCGTATCGCCCTTGCCGTTTGTTTTTGTGTAAATAAACTAAAAATTTTCGAAAATCTCTATCCCGTATTTTTATCATTTATCTTATACAATTACATTTTCTGTTTGGTGTCTTTTTACGCTAAGTTCGAATCTGAGTTCGACATTTTGGGTAGAGGCCTCTTAAGATTGGCCGTTAACCAACTTTATCTGAGCTTGTTGAATGGTGAATGGACCTGTGAGTTCTTATTTCGTTTACCAAACCTCAAATATGTAGAAATAGCCTAGACTAACCTAGAATCGTTTCAGTGGGTTGGCTATCACGAGCTATCGCAAATCAGCTTCGCTGCCGGGTCTTCAAAGAAGACAGTCTAGTGGGTCTACATGCCGAAGAAATTGTATTTAGTAGATCCATAAGTGTATCTGCACGCGGGTGCAAGCGTTCACACTAACCTAACCTCACTTACTTACTTACTTAAGGTGGCGCTACAGTCCGAGGTGGACTTGGGCCTCAACCAACAAGCGCCTCCAGCGAGCTCGATCCTTAGCCAGCTGCCTCCAGTGGAAGGGCACTTGCGTGCGCCACCTGAGTCGTGGTCTTCCTCTACCACGCCGTCCCTCGGGTGTGGATTCGAAGATTTTCTGGGTCGGAGCATTTATGTACATCCGCTCTACATGACCCAGCTACCGCAGTCGTTGGAGTTTCACTCTTCTGGCTGAGTCGTCATTGTATCTCCTCCTCTATTCACTGTCTATGCAGATGGGACCGAAAACCACCCGCAGAATTTTCCTCTCGAAACAACCAAGAGTAACCTCGTCTGCTTTTGACAGAGTTCATGCCAGCGTGAATTCTCCATTGTCATCCTGCACAAACGGACGAGTTTACCAAAACTAAACATGGGTCTGTAAAGCTCGTCTCTTTAGATGCTGTCATTCCAGGGTTTTTTTCCAAGATCTGCCGCAGTGTGAATATTTGGTCGATGGTGGACTTTTCTGGTCTGAAACCACACTGACATGGACCGATCAGGTTGTTGACGAACGGTTTCAGGCGCTCACACAACACGGCGGATAAGATATGGTAATCGATGTTAAGAAGACTGATGCCTCTGTAGTTGGCGCAGTTCAGAGGGTCTCCTTTCTTGAGGATCGGGCAAACAATGCTGAGGTTCCATTCATCGGGCATACTTTCCTCCGACCATATTTTACAGATGAGTTGGTGCATGCTCCTTACCAAGTCATCGCCTGCCGCTTTGAACAACTCGGCAGCTGGACCGTCAGCACCAGCAGCTTTGTTGGACTTAAGCTTAGATATGGCTGCCTTCATTTCGTCCAGGACGGGTGGACGGAATTATGGTCCTCGTCGTCTAGGTTGAATTGTTCATTCTACCTGACAGCGCGATTTAATTCGTCGTCGCCGTAAAAGCTCAAATATTTTAAATTCCGCAGGATAAGAAATGATCCTTCATGAATAATGTATGAGTATGATACACATTGTATGCCTGCTCCACAGAAGGGTTCTGATCCGAGCAAGCTCAGGTTATGTTATGGGGAAGTGCCCAGTCAATGACTGTGCGTTCCCGGGGCCTACTAGTTCATTGCGTCCCCTTTTGTGTTGTGGTTCTTATTCCCACCTTGCTTTCTAAGTGACTGTCCCTTCATTGAACGCTCATTATAAAGTTCACCTCTGTTGAATCTTCTAGTTGTCCAAAAAGTCTGCTTCCCATGTGTTGAAGTTGCGGCAAGCGGCAAAGCGGCAGAGCGGAAATGACGCTTGCCGCTCATCGACTGCATGGCAACAACCATACGATTTTATACGTTTTAATTTTGCCGCTCTGCCGCTTTACACCTCGCCGCTCATTGCGTGGCAGGGGCCTAAGGACGCTAGTTTCCCAATTTGGTCTACTCGGTAAAAAAAGGGAACAGTGATTTGCTGTGAAGATTAACAAATTCATATATGTATATAGGTGAAGTATGGCCACATGTTGGCAAGAGCAGTGTCTCCAGACACCTGACTTTCTTAGCTTTTGCTCATTTCTTACCTAACTTACAGACCTTCTTAAACCAATGAAACCCGAAGTGGTTTGGTACTTAGCTTAGAGTGGTATTCACTATCTTGTCAACAAGTCTTCCCAAATCAATCAAATCTGAAGTGGTCTGCTACTCAGCTTGTTTAGGTTTCTCAGTTTGTTCCAGACCCATTCCATTCTTAGGAGTTCAGTGACTTTGTGCCTTGCTTACGATTGTTCTGAATGAATTTCCGCCTTTAAAATGCTAAAGAGCCTGTTTTGGATCAGCCAATAATGTTTCTGATGCAGGGGCCTTAAGTTGCTTTCAATTCATTCGTTTACTTTTTCACGGTAAACCCCTTTGCATGCATTGATTTAGTTTTTCATGGTAAAATATTTGCACCAGGCGTTTAATAAATACTGTGCCCTCATCGCATGACCAAATTCTGTAGCCAATGTTCTTGAAAGTTGATGATAGCATTTGAGAAAAACTTACTCCACTACTTGTCTGTCAATATATCGGGTTTAGGTTCCTGCTATTCTGAAGGCAGTTTCTCCGTTTGGACATTTTCATTTTCCTTCAAGACGACGATTCATTTTTGAAAATCGATAGTGAATGCATGGAACGTTCTAGATTATATGAGAACCTAATGAGTGACAGCTTTCTGCTAGGTTAAAGTCATGTAATTTAGTTTAGGAGAGCTGTTTGTAGTAGATCTTTGGTCTGTTAGTGGTATCTTTGCCGGTTGACCAAGTTTTTCAATGAACTTGAAACCCACATAGGTTAATTTTCTAGGCGTGTTTCCCATAGCACAGTGGTATCAAGAACTGGCCACAAGTTATGATTTATAACTGAACGTGTGATGCCGTGGAACCCTCTGCAAACAAAGGTGCGACTGTAACACTGTACTGCTGCAGAAAAGCCATTGGTAAAAAAGGGGTCTGCAATCTCGTACTACGCACTGGCTCTAGATGTCCCTTATCAGACCTATACTTTTGTATGGAGCGATCGTCTGGTGGACGGCCTTAGAAAAGGTCTGCATTAGCGGAGCACTAAGAACCACCCCATCCGCGACACTCGACGTACTCCTAGATCTGATTCCCTTGGATATTTTGGGCAAGCAGTCAGCCCTCCGACTGACGCCCTCCTTTCAATGGTCAAACAATCATTTTGGCCACTCTACGATCTTGGATCCTTTAACATTCATCCCGAAAAACACCGACTACACACCGTATAAGTTGAATTTCAACCTGAACTTTTGGACGTCAATCCCCTCCAGAGTGGAGTGGGAGAACGATGATGCCGTAGACGAGCACTCCGTTCCCTTCTATACCGACGGTTCTCAAACCGAGAACGGAGTGGTGATGAGGTGATGTTTTCTCCGAAGTTCTCAACTTGAGCATCTTTTTCCATTTCCATCTCGTTTTTCAGGGGGAAATTATGGCGATCAACGAAGCCTTATCTTGGCTTAGGTATAATGTGGTATCCTGCAAGGACTTCACAATTTATACCGATAGCCAGGCTGTTATAAAATCTCTGGAATCAGTAACATATATGAGACGGCAGAACATTTTAACATTTACCTATGTTGGGTATCCATTCATATAGACATTTCAGCGAATTGTAAGGCCGAAGTACTCGCCAAACGTGGTACTAGTCTAGATATCCTAGCAGAACGGAGGAATCTGGGTTGGGAATTCCACTCGCTACATGTAAATTACTCTTAGAGGACGTGATAAGCAAGATAACCCAGAGATGGAACATGCCACACCTCCAGAGAGATGTGGATTATGCTAAGCCTCACTCGACCTAAAAGTCTCATCTTCCTTAAAAGGTCGCTCATTAGCACCGTTATCGGTGTTCTCACTGGTCACTGTCTCATTGGGCTTCATGCCAAAAGGATGGGCCTATTCGCAAATGACTTTTGCAGGAGCTGTAGGGAGGAAGAGGAGGAGGAAATGATCCTCCATTTTCTGTAGACTATTCCTCCCCTATCCCAAAGAAGGAAGCCCTATTTAGTTGCCTATCACTTCGACAATTTGGGCGAATTATCGCACAATGAAGTCAAGATTATCCTCAGCTTTATTAAAAACTCCAAATGGTTTCATTAGTTGGAGTGGCACCTAGGGTATAGATCCTAGTGGCATCACAATGGGCCTTCCTTGGCCTACGTGTGTCTGTGACTCACATGGACAGCCACCTTACCTACCTACCTACCTTGATAACACCCTTGCCTGTCCGGCAAAACCCAGTCGTGCTGATATTTCTCGATATCTATGCAGGGCATAAGTCTTTTTTGATCAAAGCATCTGTTAAACCTAAGCATGCTCTTCTCACCTTCCCACTACTTAGTCTTACAACCGGTACACTCATTATCAGACGTGAGACAGACGAGTCCCTTAGATTTCATCCTAGCATTTGGCATATTCTTGTGAACAAAATCAGTTAAGTCTTGTTGTGTTCTCTGTCCGGCGGCACAGTTAGCACAGATTCTATAATTTCGCTGATCGTGTAATGGAATGTTGCTGTATCAGTCAAATTAATCTTTTGCGTAGGCGAGACTTATTAACTTAGGTTAATAATTCTGTTTACTCGAGTTGTAATGAGGCACGCAATGTGGTAGCAATTTCCCTGATCTTCAAAAGTCAGGATTCAGCATGTTTCTGTGAGATTTAAACTCAGGTTGAATCTTGCTTTCGAATGTTTGAGTTTGTTTTATCCGAGCTTATATACGACTCTTGTCAAACATATGTTACTGGTTCTAGCTTCAAATACTCATGAGCAAGTCACAGAAAGGTTTTGAGGCGAAAAAGCCAGATTTGTAATTGCATCTGGAGCGACACGTCTTATATTTTCCTTCGTTAGATGCTTTTATGAGGAACCTAAAGCGGCCCCTAGACGACTAATTACTGTGCAAAATTTGGTATTGGATCGGACATGGTCAGAACCAAAGGTTTGATCTACTTTCAGCGGACTTTGGTAGTGTGCCGTCACTGTGCTCCTGTACATATGTACATATGTCTACATGTCACTTTAAACAGCCTATTGCCAGTCGACCCCAACAAAGTTGGTTAGGTTAAAAAAGAATGGAATGCGTTAATTTTTAATTGTTAAACCTTCAATAATGAACAGGCTACGCTATTATTTGTATTAGCATCACTCGAAATCGTTAGATGTTACCGCAACTGGGTGATGTCTTGAATTGACTTGTAAAATTAAAACGTAACAACAATCAGCAGTTACTCGTCTCATGTCATGCAATATTCATTCAGTTGAATAATAATCGACTAATTGTTAAAAATAGAAACACAAATGCAAATTAAGTCAGGTTTTAGAGATAATAATCATTACATCGTGTTACAGGGTATGACAAACCAAATATATTTTTGGCTACTGCATCTGTAGGAATATCCTGGTTGCATACAATAAATCATGAAGGAAACTTCGGTTACGTGCCTACATTATGGAACATCATCCGGACCAATTTTTGCACGCCTTTTCCATTGCCACTATATAGTAGACAGTAGAGATTTTAGTATTATTGAAGACTGGCCAGCAACATTATAGCCCTAAAACTACATAATAAATATTTGCTGAAGGTCTGACATTGTCGTAAAGTTGCATTCAATTGCACTGGTCGCCACCGAAAAAAATTAGCAAAGCAAGTCACACATCACAATGTGGAGACTTGTCGCATTCAAAGAATGCAAAACGAAGCGCAAAGCTATTCTTGTTGTATAAATATTTTTGATGCAAGACTTCCGTTAGTCTCAGTATAACCGAACTGCTGGTGCCAAACGAAGTTGTCACTACGCAAAGGATAAGTTATGCAGTGAGCAGCTTCCACCCTTTTAAAACACCAAGCGCGGATGGGATAGTTTCAATGGAATTGCAGAAAAATTTGGCTTTGCTGAACCTCTGGTTATCTCTTATATTTAAGAGCTGCTTAATCTTTGGTTACACCCCTAGATCCTGAAAGAGGTTTAAAGTAGTCTTCATATCGAAAGCCGGTAAGACCTCGCACACTTCCCCCCAAAGACTTACGTCCGATCAGTTTATCGTCGTTTCTTCTGAAAACACTAGAGAGGCTGATTGATATACTCGTATGTACACATAAGATCTAACCGAGATAAAAATCTCATATCGAACTTCTAACATGCATACTGCAAGCGGATATCAGTGGAGACCATGCTTCATGCACTGGTAAAGATTATTGGGAGTTCCTTGCATAGAAAGGAATACACAATGGTATCGAGGATATTGAGGGAGCCTTCAACAAAGTCAGAATAGAGGCAATTTCCACTGCACTCCGTAACCTGAAAGTTGACAACTACCTCTGCTTTTGGATCGAGCAAATTCTTAAAAACAGGCTGATTCAGGCTGAGCTGAGAAGTTGTTCAAAGAGCACGACGATTTGCAGGGGTACACCGCAAGGCGGAGTACTATCACCACTGCTCTGGCTAACGGTAGTCAATGAACTGTTAATGATATTGGATAGGGAGGGATTTATTACAACGGCATATGCTGTTGACATTGCAATAGCAATCACTGGTAAATTCCTCCCTACAATAAGAGACCATATGGAATCTGTCCTGAACATCTGGCAGGATAAACGAAGAAGGTCGGCCTCGGAGCTAATACCTCAAAAACCGAACTTGTCCTTTTCACAAGACGCTATATCACCCCTCCAAAATTAGAAGACACGGAAATCCAGCTGAAGGAAACTCAGCTGAAGGGCTGCATATTCAGGACCGAACTAGGAAAGCCTCAATTGCCTTGTACTTTTGCCGAAGAGCTCTGGGCCCGAAATAGGGCCTGCAGCCGAAAGTAGTCTACTGGATATATACGGCGGTGATGAGGCCGATCCTTATGTACAGAATATTGGTCTGGTGAACAGCACTGGACAAGAAAATCAACAGTAGCCTGCTTGAAAAAGTACCAAAGGACTTCAACGTCAGGTACAAAACTCGAGTTCCTAGCAGAAGCTCTTGGGAGTATGGTACAGTTTTGAGTGATTCCGCACTAGAAGTATTCACAGACAGATCGAAGACAGCGGGTGGCACGGGAGCTGGAGTCTTCTTCAACGCACCTGGCTTACCCATCACCACGTGACTGCCGTGGTAATGTGTTTCAAGCGACAGTCTGCGAGTTTGTGGCTTGGCTTTGAATTAATGCAACTATACTATACATAGATAGTCAGGTTGCTATTAAAGCCTTGGATTCGCCGAGAATACAATCAAAGTTGGTAAAGCAATGCCGCAGATCTCTCAACGATATTGCAGACAGGTGCGACGTAACTCTGTGCTGGGTCCCAGGACACAGGGACGTTTAAGGCAACTGCAATGAGCTGGCAAAAGAGGGTGCAGGACGGTATCTCCTCGAAAACCTGGGGGAACCCCCTGCGCCTATCCAATATATCAAGTTCCTCCTTAACAAGGATGCCAAGAAACTGGCAACTACAAGTGGAAAAACATCAGCACTTGTCTCTTGTCAAAAGAAATCTGGCATAACCTGGATTAAAGAAGACGAAGAGACTTTTATCCATAAACCGGGAAAACTTAGGTCCTTACCGGACATTGCTCGATAGGCAGACATGCACTCAGACTGTGGGTCCCCTCCAATGTTTTCTGTAGAAGCTGCAGAGACGAAGAGGAAGAAAAAACTACAACACACCTAATGTGTACATGTCCTGTGCTTGCGATGCTAAGAAGGAAAACCCTCGAGGAATACTTTTACGATAATCTTAATGATCTAGCTGAACTCGACATCCAAAAGATAAGAGACTTTATCTCTGGGACAAAATGGTTCATATCTTAGGGTTGACATCGTTACGGTTGTTACTTGTGCTACATACTCTAGTTGACTGGTAAGCCGGTTCCTTCACCGTGGTATCACAATGATCCAATTTGGTTTAAATGTGTCCCTGTCTGAGCGGGGGCAGCCACCTAACCTCCAATAGGCTTTCAATTAATTGAAGCTTGTTACTGTTCTATCCCTACATATCCTTTTCATTAGCTCCAGCATGGTTTCTGCTGTGTTACGACCTGGAAAGTTTCTAGCCCATTTCAGAGTCTGAAAACACTATATGTTTGGTTGGTCGGTTTAAGTGGTTGTATCAGGCGGAAGAGGGCCGATACTTAAGTCTCAAGTTGTGCTAAAATGCACCGTTTTGTTAGCACAGTTCTCGTGACCGATTTTGTGGAAGAGAGTGGACGGGTGTCAATAGACCATGGCTGTTGGTCTTAGATCTAACCTGTGGAATTAAGGTAGAGTAGAATGTTAGGAATTTTTTTCTCTGAAAGTTCATCGAAGTTGTCGAGGAAGGGTTTCCCTAGCGCTTGCTATGGTTGTTTCATTTGTCTTTGGCTACGAAGTAGTGTAGGTTGATTTTTTATTTTTCAGTTTCCAATGATATGAGAACTTCTCTTGCGAGTGGACTGTCAAGGCCCGACCCCTGCTTGTCAAGCTCACTAGCCATTTCATTCCTTTTGATGCCTCTGTGACCTGGGACCCATGCGTGGGTTATTTCAGTATTTCAGTATTTATTATAATTAATATAACAACATTTATAATAGACTATACATAATCTTTATGCTATAAATGTGAATTTTACAATAATGTGATTTAAATTTAGTTTATTTATGAATTCCAATTTTGAGTATTCAGAAACAGAGATTGACAAAGAGTAAATTATAAGATAAGAACTATATTTATAAGAAGCAAATTTTACCATAAAAGATATTAATCTTAATTACCACCTGCTAAGTGCCGAAAGAGAGTGTCACCAAAACCATTCGTATCGTAGAGCCGTCTTAACGTGAGAGGGAGTGAGTTCCAGAGGCGTATGGCGTGAATGAAAATTTGTCGTTCACAGACTTGATAAGTAACAAGTGGCAAAATTAGACTTAAAAAGCGGTTAGATTGCGAGAAGCTGAGTTTTTCATATAAGTATTGGGGTTGTTTGCTGGTGATAATCTTGTGTAGACACTTGAGCGTGCAATAGTCAAGGTACTTATCAAGTGAACACCCAAGAATATTTTTCGCAAATGTCGACACATGATCATGGCGTTTTAAGCCATAGACATAACGTGCAATATTATTAAATGCAACATTTAGTTTACGTTTGGTAAGTGCATTGTGGCAGCAATAGATTTCGCAGCCATATGTAATTAACGGAATGAGTAAGGACCTAACTAGCATTAGTCTAGTGCTAACTGGAGTGAAGTTTTGGGACAGCGAGAGGTTCCTGAGGCAGCCATAAATTTTCCCGATGACTGTACGCACATGGTCATCCCAGTGCAAACTTGTGTTAAACCAAACTCCAAGATTTTTAACTTTATTTAGAAACTCAATAGAGGCATTACCGAGGGAAATTTCGGGAAAGCTGCTTGTGTTGAGATCACTTCTATTTATGACAAGGCATTTCGTTTTGACCGGGTTAAGTCGTAAATAGTTTTCTTGAGCCCAGGCAAGAATATTCTGTAGGTCTTCATTACTTTTAGTTGCCGCATCTGCTATTTGTCCAAGCGCAAAACTTGAGTAAAGTTGGACATCATCCGCAAACATGTGAAACTTGGAATGTTTAATTACTTTAGGGAGATCATTTATAAATATTGCAAAGAGTAAGGGACCCAAGATGGATCCTTGAGGAACACCTGCTGAAGTTGCAATTAATTCAGACATAATATTGTTAGCTAGGACTGCTTGTTTTCTCCCAAACAGATACGAATAAATCAATTTTGCAGCTGATGGAGAATAATTGTACAAGGTTGAAAGCTTTGAAACAAGCAGCTTATGATTAACCGTATCAAAGGCCTTGGAAAAGTCTAAAAGTGTCAGGAAAGTAACTAAATTCTTATCCATTGCAACTCGTATGTCATCGGTTACCTTAAGTAGTGCTGAAGTGCAGCTATGGTATGGTCTGAAACCAGATTGATATGCATTCAGCAGTTTGTTGTGCAAAAAATAGACTGACATTTGATTATGCAAAGACTTTTCCAGGACCTTTGACAGGTAAGGCAAGATCGCAATAGGTCTGTATTCAGCAGGTGAGTTATTTGATGCTTTCTTTTTAAGGACTGGAATGATCTTAGCAATTTTCCAAGCACACGGAAAGGTAGATCTTGTTAAAATATTGTTAAAAGCATAGGTTATGACAGGCAGAAGATACGGCAGGATAATTTTTATAAAATAAGGATGAACTCCATCAATACCAACAGCTTTGGATTTTATTTTTAACACTGCTTTAATAAAGGGAAGATAAGCTCTTAAGGCATGCGAGCTCGGCACTGCATTAAGCTACCAGGCTGCCTGGCTTTTGGAGAAAATTGCGACATTTCATTTCGGGGTGGTGTTGTTCTTGAGCGCACGCAGGCCTCGTAGATTGCGAGTATTTTAGCCTGAAATATAAGAGCGAATTTCACGAGTCTAAATGATCTCGATATCTTCAAGGCTGCTGAAAATATATCCGAACCTACATTTAAATTTACATTGCGAAATGCAGGGGGTAAGATATTCTGCGTGGGATGTCACCACCCCCTGATGCAGTGATGGCAGAATGCTACAGTGAACATGGGGCCTGGCCGATTTTCTGAGTCTGACCGCACTACTGACGTGAAGGTCAAGGGGTAAAAGATTTAGTATAACTACAAGTGCATCCGTCGGACATGAACGTATTGCACCCGTGGTACCTATACCAACGGGACTCTGGATTCGATTTAGTTTAGTGATGTTGTTTCCTTTGTTCAGTGCGGGCCACCAGACCAAAATCCTGTGTGTAAGAATTGGACATACTACGGTATTGTACAAGAATCATTTTACTTTACATAACTGCATATAGGCAATATTTAATTTTGCGAAAAAAAAAATTTACTTTTTCTGACCCAAGCTGTAGTTTTGTTTATACAAATCAGAAATTTTGATTAGATTCCAAATAATTCCTAACCAAATTCCTGTGCACAGGTACTCATACATACCTGTACACATATGCACATGTACATATTGTATGTACGTTCATACATGTGGATATGTAAGTATGCGCGGCTTCTGTTAAATTCAGAAATTGTTTTAATTCACGAATTCAATTGTTTTAATCGATTAAAGGTATAAAGCAGTACCGTGGATAATCTGGAAAGATTATTTTTTATTTCTGCCCCAATCAACGATTAAAAGATTGACGTCGTTTAACGAAAGTAAATTCATTTGTGATAAAATCGATTAAAATTTTCCAATTTAGTGAGAATCGTAATTGAAAGAATTGAGGTTATTTTATGATACATACGGTAGCATTCAAGGACAGCCAGTGATAGAAACAACAAGAACATTCTTCGATCATCGAAAAATGTGGGTTTCTAAGGACCAAATTCATCAGCTGCTTAGAATGATTTTCAGCCGTAAGACACCGCTTTTCTGAGACTAAGTAAAATGAAGAAAGTTCAAGTATTTCAAGGACTTTTAAATAAATCTTATAACCCAGTAGTCAAGGTAATAGCTAAAGTAATACTTGAGCCCGAATTATATAAGAACTGGAAAACACATTTGATACCGAACAAGCAGGTTTCCGCTCTGGATCCTCCCGTGTCGACCATTTCATCACTATGCAGACCATAATTGAACAGTGGGTTGAATATCGTTCACCGTACACCTGCTGTTCATCGATTTTGAGAAGATGTTCGACAGTGTTAGTTAACAGAGAAGAAATATGACCCTTCATAAGTTGTCTTAATAGCAATTATTAAGGCAGCGGTTCAGATGAAGGGTCAGAGGTTCAGAGGAATTCGAGATCCAAAGTGCGGTTCAACAAGGCTCCGTTCTTTCACCAATTCGTTTTTACTGATGATTAGTGATGTGCTTTGCGCTGCCCTGTCGATGGGAAATGGAGGAGTTCGAAGGATTCTTACATCTCAACTTAAACATATTGACTAAGCGGACGACGTTCATATGTAAGAATATTCTCACATAGGATTATGGAACTGCAAAAAATTACAGCGGGTGTTGCGAGAGAGGCAAACTCGTGTGGTTGACGATTAATACAGTCAAAACCAAGATCATCATCCTCGGAATGAACTCAACATCTCAAGTTAGCATCGCTGGACAACTGGTAGAGAATGTAAGAAGCTTTCAATAACTTGGGAGTTCTGTTTCAACCGACGGTAAAACCTCAAAGAAAAGTCTGCGTTTGGAATGTTGTCCAAAATATGGCGAAGCAATGTTTTTAATTTCAACATCAAGTTACGACTGTTCCATTCCAATGTTGAGTCCGCGCTGTTATTTGAGTGCAGCACTTGGAAAGTGTCACTACTATCACAAAAAAAAGCTGCAAACATTCGTTAGTAGCTGCTCCAACGACGAAAATGGCAGTGGCGACAGCTCCATTGCTAACTACGCTTTGCAATGGAATTCGCTAACCCAAGGTGGCAGAAAAGTGGGTAGACCGAGAAGTACATGGTGCAGAACAGTTAAGGAGGAGTATCGGTAATTGGGGAAGTTTTGGAGAGAACTAAGACATATTTCCGGAAACCGCACACGATGGCACGTAGGCGTATTAGAAGCCCTGGACCCAAAAGGGCAAACCGGATATAATTCCCTCCAGAGTGATGATGGCATAGACGAGCACACAGCTCATCTCTATAACGACGGTTCATTCCCTTCCGTCTGCCTGATCACTGTAGCGTTTTTCAGGCGGAATTTATGGCGATCAACGAAGCCTTACAATTTTTACCGATAGCCAGGCTGGTATTAAATCTCTGGAATCGATAACATGTACATCAAAAGCTACTTTAAACTCGCTCATTTCTCATGGAGATGGCACAACACATTAACATTCTGGGACTTGAACCCACGCAACTTGCACAACAGTCCAACGCAGTAACCACTAAGCAATAGCGGTATTCAATAAAAACATGTTTTCCAGGTGTTTTTTTTTTATTATGGAAAACAACGCAGACATCCCGAGGTATAAAGTTAGTTCTCAGCGAATGACAAGAAACTTGAAGCCTTCAAATAAAAAGTCTTAAATGTATCAAATTTAAAAATATGTAATTAAATAAATTCCCAGTAGCAGTAATTCACATGCCTGTACTAAGTGTGATCACAGATAATAGGTTCAATATTAATTTTTTCGCAACAAAATTGTAGCTTTCCATCATTAATTTGAATAGCTAACTGACGCAGTGAGCTGTAATTTATTTAATGTAATCGATCAAACTACTCCATAAATAAAACCTAACAGCAGCCGGTAGGCTGTAATTATTTTTCAATCCCACGATCCAAAGCTATGTAAAACACATGATTTAATGATTAATTGCACTAGAGAGTTCACACAGTTTACTTGGCTTTATAAATATTAATTTTTTCGCTGTAGCTTTATAAATATAGTCCACGCCAAAGGACCCTAGGGGGCTTTATGAGGTCATGGTTTGGTAAACAGAACATACCAACCGCTGGTGAAAGTGTTAAAAAATCAGCATGTTGCCAAAAACATCTGTAAACAACATAAAAACATGAGTTATAGTAAATTGCCAAAGAAAATAACATCAAGAGAATTGTCTACAAAAAAACACAAACAGATGTTTTAGTTTTGAACTTTCTACAATTTTTAATTTTTATGAATTGGGTGACACATTAAATTGAATTCCATAAACTTCAGTCAAACAATCAAAGAACGAAATAAACTTTTTAATTTATTTTGAAATGTTAAGCCATTCATTATATCTATTCGTACACAGTTCCATTTATTGTAGATAAAAGGAAATTTTTTATTAAGATGCTGGTATACACATTCAAGTGGACGTGGCACTATTCAAGTTTCATAGAATCAGCTCAAGGCTAAAAAGTAGTAAATATTTGGAAAAACATGTCATTTGGGTCACGGCGGAAATAAAATGAATTTTGTGTGTTTCGGCAATTGCATGGATTTTTATTGCTGGACTCAGATCCATTAACACGGTGAAACTGAGCATATAACAAAATGTTACATGTCAACCATCGAACAAGTCTATGTTTGTGGATCTGTCATCGGGCCTTTAAAAACACGTTAATTAACATTTACAATGCGACTTGGAAGTCATTGGAAGTACCTCTAACCAAATTGATCACATTGCTATCGTCGAAAGACACTCCTGTAAAGTATTGGATGATCGAACGTTCCAAGATGGAAAGATCGACTTTTCTTTTGTCCTGTTTCCCCTTGTGGATCCTAGGGCCTCTACTACACCTGCATACGGGCCATCGTGTTGCAGTTTTCTGACAATATGTCTCAGCTCTATCCAACACTTCCCCAATTGCCGAGATTCCTCCTCAACTGTTCTGCGCCATGTATTTCTCAGTCGACCCACTTTTCTGCCATCTTGGGTTAGCGAATTCCATTGCATATCATATTTAGCAATGGAGCTGTCGCCACTAACATTTTCGTCGTTGAATTGTTGTGCCTGTCGATTCCTGACCTGTTCTAGAGGAACGGTTAGGCCAGAAAAATTAGCTTTTCTGTGGTAGTGCAGGTCACTTTCCAAGTGCTGCATTCGTATAACAGCGCGGACTCAACATTGAAATGGAACAGTCGTAGCTTCTTGTTTAAGCTGATAACATTTGTTTGGCATATTTTGGACAACATTCTAAACGCAGACTACGCTTTGCCGATTCGGCTGGCAATATCTTGATCGGTTCCACCATATGTCTAGACAATACGCCCAAGATATTGAAAGCTCTCTACTTACTCTACTGATTTTTCAACAATGGTAACTTGAGATAATGAGTTTATTCCGAGGATGATCATCTTGGCTTTGACTGTATTAATCGTCAACCTCACGAGTTTGCCTCTCTCGCAACACCCGCTGTAATTTTTTGGATTTCCATAATCCTATGTGAGATTGGGCATACATATGTACGTTGTCAGCTTAGTCAATATGTTTGAGTTGAGATGAAAGAATCATTCGAATTCCTCCATTGCCCATCGAAAGGGCAGCGCGAAGTACATAGCTATTCGCCAGTAAAAACAATATTGGTGAAAGAACGGAGCTTTGTCGAACCCCACTTTGCATCTCGAATCCTGTTGACAGTCTTCGTCTGTGCAGAACGTGGCACCTTGGCATTTCATAAGCTACCTGCTCCGCAAGGCAACCTAGATACATTCTCGGTTGACACTGTCGAACACCGTTTCGAAATCGATCAACAGCTGGTGTAATGGCGAAAGGTATTCAACGCACTGCTCTATGATGATCTGCGGGATGTTGATTTGGTCGGCACAGGAGGATACAGAGCGAAAACCTGCTTGTTCGATTTAGCTACTACCTTGGCTATTGCAGGAACCACACAAATACATCTCCAGTTTTCGCACTGCATAAGATTACCTTTCTTGGAAAGCTTGACGATCATTCCTTTCTTCCACTCATCGGGAGAGCTTTCGGCTTCTCTACAAGTGGGTGCAGAATTTCGGCAGAAATTGTTGGCGCTGCCGCTAAAAGTTCCGCAGGTATACCGTCAAGTCCTATCGCGTCGTTATTTTTCAGTGTTTTGAACCCGGTAGTGATCGCATCCTTACTAGGAGTTGTGGTGCGTCACACTTGCTGTTGCTTCGGGCTGCTGTTGTTGCTTTCGGTCTCTATCCGAAATTACCAGAGAACCATCCAGGACTTTTACCGGGTATTGGCTGGAGCTTTGACCACCTATAAGCTTTCTAGTGATTCTGTATACTGTCCTGCTATCGCGCCTACTTGCTGCTTCTTCTGCTTCAATGGCCAGCGCACTGATATAATTGCGCTTATGTACTCTATGTACTCTACCGCGCTTCTCCCTACTACTGGAGGAGCTGCAATACGAGCTTTCACCTGTTTTTGCTCTTCGATCCTTCTCCAGCTATCTTCCGAAAGCCAAGCCTTGTGTTTTCCATGTTGTAATCGACCGACAATTCTTTTAGCGCCAGATAAGAAAATATTTTTCACAGCACGCCAATGGTGGAATGATGACGGGCTTTGACCTGCAGATTGTTTCCAATCCTTGCGAAAGGTGGTCCCTGAATTGTTGGCGCACTGAGGGATCCTTTCGTCTGTCAATGTCATACCTGGGCATTCGTGTGTTTGCTCCTATAACAAGGCGGTTGGCGTTGCAGAAATCTACCAATCGTTCGCCATTGTCATTGCGTTGCTTGCCGATAACATGTCTGAACCCCTGGTTGCCATTGCCTACCTTGGCATTCAAGTCCCCATTGCCATGACGATGTCTCCGTTTGGCGTTGCATTGACGACTGCGCCAAGTTGGTCGTAGAAGGTATGCTGTAATGTAATGTGTAATGATGACGCGTCGCACTCTAGTTCGGAATTTGGCCATTAAAATCCTGTCTCCGTGCGGCTGCCAGGAAAGGAGGCCTCTGCGCGCTGTTGGCGAGAGAAGCAGTCCCACTTCAGCTACCCGTGAGTTTCTAGATGCTTTTCCTGTGTAGAGTAGTACAGTGTTACGCGTTGGGGATTGATACTCGCCCGCATCTAACCACCTTATTTCACTAAACCCCAAGATATCCAACCTATATCGAATGAATTCTGGCTCAAGCTGGACGCATCTGGCGTTTTGAGGCCCATTTCTCCCTGAGTCGAGAAGCGTCCTTGCATTCCAGAAACCAATCTTGGTCCGGGTACAATAGCCAAAATTCGTCAATGTGTGAAAAGTCCTTATCCGAGGGGTAGTGTCGGTTTCGTTAGCTTGTTTATGTTGGTAACGTGGAATAATAACCCACGTTACCATTCTAGAGCAGTTAGACCGTTCGCACTTGCCAGAGTCCATCCCGAGGAGGTACACCAAGCACTTGGCTACGAACTTGATTGTTTTGCTACTGACTCAAACCAAGTTTTGAGCAAATAATAGTTTCCCGATCAATCGCAGCCCAGACCCTCAAGATCGACTTGGACCACTACAATCTCGGGACCTAAACCACCACTGTTAAGTTCAATGTTGAAACACTGCAATCTTAACCAACCGCAAAGGCTTTTGCCAATCAAATTTTTCTAGACCTCGCGAGAAGACCCCCAGCAGCATAGAACGCTGAGTGTACAATTTTTTGTCTGAAAATCGGATTTTGTAGTAGCAGGCAAGACATGTTTTAGGTGGATTTCATAGAAATACCACCTATTGCAGAGGTCCTCATCACGCGACTTTCAAAAAATTTGAATGCAATTCGTCTTCGGTATCATAGCGAACACTAAACTCATACTCCGTTAAAAAATTTATATAAAGGGTGGTTAAATTTTCAGGGCCGATGTTGAATGTGAACCACACCTAAACGTCAAGTTTTTTTCTGCATTTCATTTGTCATGTCTCAATTTCAGACTAACTCAATTTGAACCATAGAAAGATACACAATCGCGCAACGCGTTAAAGTTATTCAGGCTTATTATGAAAATGGGCTTTCAAATCAAAATGCATATCGTGCACTTCGTGATTTTTTCGGTCAATTTAATCGTCCAAATGTGCGTACAATCGGAAAAATCGTGCAAAAATTTGAGCAAACCGGGTCTGTAGGAGATGTGAAAACACCAGTGCATGCTCGTACAGCTCGTACTGCAGAAAATATTGCTGCTGTTCGCGATAGTGTGGCTAAAGAGCCGTCCACCTCAACTCGTCGTCGTGCCCAACAATTGCACCTCTCACGCTCGTCGTTGATGAACATTATGCATAAAGACTTGCTTTTACACGCTTACAAGATATGTGGTTTCAACAGGACGATGCCACTTGCCACACAGCTAACGAAACAATGGCTCTTTTGCGCGCAAAATTCAAAGCCGTGTTATCTCACGTGGTGGCGATGTCAATTGGCCGCCAAGATCATGTGATTTGACACCGTTGGATTTTTTTCTTTGGGGTTATTTGAAAGAAAAGGTCGATAAGCCAGCAACAATTCAAGAGCTAAAGGATGAGATAATTCGGCACATTAACGGCATAGAACCTCAATTATGCTTTAGCGTCATCGAAAATTTGGACCATCGGATGGAGGTGTGCCGCCGAGGTCGCGGCGGCCATTTGGCCGATATTTTGTTCCATACATAATTGAACCATACCAATATTATCATAATAAAAAGAAATGACAATAATTTCCTAAATAATTTGTGTTTTATTCAAAATCAACATCGGCCCTTAAAATTTAACCACCCTTTATATACATATATACATACATACATACATATATATATATATGTTTATATAAAGGGTTTTTCAATAGGGACGCTACAAAAGTAGAGCGACAGGGACAGCAAACGACGCCATATTTTTCTTGCGGTTTTTTGACATTTCTCTTCAGTAAGGTTTGCCATTTCATGATGGAAAGATGTAGGAGCCAACAACGAGTCGAAATTATTAAAATTTACTACCGAAATTCGGAGTCAGTGGCCTCTACGTTAAGAGCGCTACGTCCAATTTATGGTCGTCATAATTTCTGGCTGGATGGCTTCGTCAATAAACAAAATATGCGGTATTGGTCAGGCAGCAATCCACACGTACTCCATGAGTCATCATTGCATCCCGAAAAAATTACGGTTTGGTGTGGTTTATGGGCCGGCGGCGTCATTGGGCCGTACTTCTTCCGTGATGATCAAGACCGGCACGTTACTGTGAATGGGGATCACTACGGTTCAATGATAACCGAATATTTTTGGCCCCAATTGGATGATATGGACTTGGAGGACATGTGGTTCCAAAAGGACGGCGCCACAAGCCACACAGCGAATGTCACAATCAATTTATTGGAAACCAAGTTTGGAGAACGTGTTATCTCACGAAATGGTCCAGTCGCTTGGCCGCCTCGGTCGTGCGATTTGACGCCGTTAGACTATTTCCTGTGGGGCTACGTCAAGTCTATGGTCTATGCCAACAAGCCAGCGACGATTGATGAACTTTGTACGAATATCGAACGTGAAATTGCAGCAGTATCGGCCGATTTATGCTTGAAAACCGTCGAAAATTGGGTTCAGCGTCTGGACTTCTGCAAGCGTGCCCGTGGTGACCATGCAAATGAAATCGAGTTCCATACATAATGGCATCGAACGTACTTTCACAAGAATAAAGAATTTCATTGATATCCAAAACCGTTTTTGTTTTATTTAAAAAAACTTTTGTAGCGCTCTTATTGAAAAACCCTGTATATGCAATATAACGGATTTCTTGTGGACACGATTGAGGCCGCAATTATGAACCGATTTGAATAAAATGGTACACACGTTCGTATGGCGAATAGCTCGGCTAAGTTCGTAGATGGGCATAATCGGCCCAGATGGGGGCGGGTTACGCCCCTTTTTATGTCCCAAACGGTACAATTCACAACTCAAATAAATCCCAACCTCCGGTTTTGATTTTTAAGTAATATAGTAGATAACAGTGAATAGAATCCACCTGCTACCAATTTGGCCGCCATCTTGAAATTCTTCAAAATTAATCCAATCAATTTTTTCGTTGAAATTGAAAATCCTTACAAATTTCGAGGTAATTAGTACAAATTCGTTGTTAAAGTGGAAATTTTTGTCCGCCATTTTGTTCCCATCATCAGAATAGACGACATAAGAAATCCACCTACCTCTTGCGGCTCTTGCCGGAAGGTTCTTTTTCTATTAAGTGACTTGGAATTGTAGTCACGCAGTGTAACGTTCATTAAACTTGCAGATACATTTGAACATTTCTGTTGCAATTTTTTAATAATTTTTTATCGATTTCTACGATTTCAAAGACATCTCGTGGTTTATTTCAATACAACTTTTAACATTGAACAATGGAGAGGTTGCATTGTGCAATTATTACTTCAAATAAAACTCTTAGCAAGTTTTACTTATCGACCTTCGTTGAGGGGAATATAGAGTATTGAAAGATTCCCATTTGAAATGCTATTATTATTTTTCGTTGATTACGAAAATTCGCATTTTAAAGTAAAAGTTGATTGTACATACTAGTACTGTCTGGACTCTTATCTTTACTTAGTTCATTTATTTAAAATTTCTATTGTATACATAGGTACGTAGTGTCTTTTTAGTATAGAAAGTCTTAAAACACAACAGGAGAATTTAAACATTAGTGATAGACTGATTTGGGGGCCACATTTTATTTACGTGCTAATGTAAGGTTATCAACAATAATAAACATTTGCCTATATCAACCAACCAACTAACCTTTTGTGAGCATTTTTGCACAACAGCTGTTGTCGTCAAGTGCTAATGATTTATTGTTTAGTGAAAGATGGAAAACCAGTCAGGGTGACCGAAGCCAAGAAGACTAGTAAAAAGTGAAAGTTTCATGAACTCAAGTTTCAGCAGATCATGTGACGCATTGTTTACCAGCATCTTATGTTGTGAAAAAGTTCAGCTGCTACTGCCAACATTTCTTTTAACATGAATTCAAAATGATAAGAATATCTCAGTACGTCACAGTAGTTCAATCTGATCTGAAGGTTATGGGGAAACTTAAAGACTAATTCCAGACACTTAGCTATCGGATTGACTATCAGGTGATAGTGGTCAATGTCTCTTCTATGTTTAAACTTTAACTATCGATGGGGGTCGCATGACTTTACCTCCAATAGCCGTTAGATTAGAATTTTGTAGGTAGTAGTCTATCTAATCTGCGGCGTGAATTTCTACTAACAAAAAACGAAAACGAAATTTGTGAAGTAGTTTTGGTAGTTGAGTAACCGGGAAAATACGAAGTTGAATGATTGAAGTATGGAAATCAACGTTTTTTTTACTACGACATGATCAATCCCTGTGCTTAAACTTTAGCGAGCCTTATCAAGTGCAAAACCATACCTGGGCGTGAGCGTAATCTTCAGACATACATAAGTGAAAATAAAATTACTTACTTACTCACTTAAAGTGGCGCCACAGTCCGAAGTGGACCTGGGCCTCAACCAACAAGCGTTTCCAGTCAGCTCCATCTTTAGCCAGCTGCCTCAAGTTTCGCACGCCAAGTTGGTTGAGGTTCTCTTCCACTTGCGTGCACCACCAGAGTTGCGGTCTTCGTCTACTGCGCCGTCGCTTGGGTGTGGATTCGAAGATTTTCCGGGCCGGAGCATTGGTGTCCATCCGCTCTACATGACCCAGCGACTTCAGTCGTTGAACCTTCACTCTTCTGGTCCATAAAGTTTGCCGTTGTATTTCCCACTCCATTCAGGAGAGAGGGCTTTTCTATTCTTCGTTTGATCTCAGCGCTGGTTTCGATGTCCGAATAAATTGCGGAGGTTAGGTGGACAAAGTCCTTAACTACCTCGAAGTTATATGTGTCTACAGTGAAGTTCTGTCCGAGACGGCGGTGTTGGATGACCTCTCTTGTTGACAGTATATACTTTGTATTGCCCTCATTCACCGCTAAACCCATCTTCGTCGTCTCTATCTGAATACCCACGAAGGCGGCAGTGACATCCCGCTGCGTTCTTCCGATTATGTCAATATCATCGGCGTATCGGAGTAATTGGAAGGACTTTTAAAAGATTGTGCCTCTAGTGTCGGCGCGTGGTCTTTCAACAATGATATTGAAGAAGTCGCATGACAGTGCGCCACCTTGTCTAAAACCTTTTTTGACATAAAAGGTCCCGTTGAGATCTTGACCGACCTTGATGGAATAGCGCGCATTCTCCATTGTTATCCTGCACAAACGGACGAATTTGGCAGGAATGGGACGTGGCCTTAAAATCGATAAGAAGGCGGTGGGTATCGACTTGAAGTTAGTTGGTTTTCTCCAAGATCTGCGGCTGTGTGAAGCCACTATGATATGGACCGATCAGATTGTTGACGAAAGGCTTTATGCACACAACGCGGCGATAAGACATTGTAGGCGATGTTAAGAAGACCAATGCCTCTATAGTTGGCGCAGTTCAGAGGGTCTCCTTTCGTGAGGATCAGGCAAACCATTCATCGGGCATATTTTCCTCCGACCATATTTTACAGATGAGTTGGTGCATGCTCCTTACCAAGTCATCGTCTGCCGCTTTGAATAGCTCGGCAGCTAGGCCATCAGCTCAAGCAGCTTTGTTGGACTTAAGCTTAGATATGACTATCTTCACTTCGTCCAGGTCGGGTGGACGGAATTGTTGGTATTCATTGTCCAGGTTGAATGGTTCACACAACAATTGCACATTAAAAAAGCATGTAAGACCGTTTACATGTGGAAAGCAGCTTTAAAAACCTCTTACGATCTCAGCCAAAGTGGGGTTCACAGGAGGTTATATGTAGGTATGTATGTAGTTCGATTGCCTGAGGAGATTCACGCGAAAAATGTAAGAGCCACAACATAAATAGTTTCGAGAAGCTGGGCCTTTTCCTATCCTGGGGTATAACGCCAGCTATTTATTTATTTATTTACATACATTAGCATATTATCACTAACAACTCCCTTACGGTATTCGATTGCCTATCATCTCTTAAAGAGATGTTTGAGCAATCCAATATTCACCTTTTGTGTGCGCCTGGACACAGGGACATGTACGGTAACTACCCAAATAATTCTCGAGAGGCATGGATACACCAAACAATACAGTCAATACAGTTCATTATTAAACATCTCATAACCACAGAAAACTCCAGATGTAAAGCGGTCTTACGTGTCATTCCACCACACTTATTTGGTCCGAAATGAATTTCAACAAGTCAGGAGAACAGAATATAAATTCGCACCATCATTGGTGTAATAACAGGGCTAAAATGTCAACATGCTAGGAGACTTGACTTTAATTTTGCAGAAGCTGTAGAGGAGGAAGAAGAAACCACAACTCACCTCCTCTACCATTATCCAGTGTAGTCTGAATATTACCTATGACATATTGGTTTGGTGACCGGCAAGATATAAAGCAAGCTATTAAAATACTGAGCCTGCAGGTTTTTAATCAAACCGTGGAGCAGGCCAAAATTCTATAGTTTCTTTGTGGCCTTCTATGCCGGCGTTCGTTCAAACAAAATTGAGTTTCACCATTTGTTCAGTTCCCATAGCCAATGTAACATTTCTTAGTCACAGCTTTACATCAGGCTTCCGCGCCGGATGGAGAAGATTTATCTAGTATCATGCAGAGAAAGGCTATCATGTTGCTCAGGCTCACTGGTTAGTGCGTTTGACTGCTGTGCGAACTTCGTAGGTTCAAGCCCCAGCCGTATTCACCGAATATTTTTCGTGGCACCACCTCTCGTCAGGGAATGACAAGTCCCCGATAGTATAATTTGTCATGAAAAATGTGTCAATTCGCCGATCTGAATCGGCAAAACATTGTAGACCCCATCCATTCATGCGACAACCATAACATGAATGTTTGCAAGAAACTGCCGCACGTTTCTGAACCAGATCGCTAAGCACAGTAACGTCTCACTTTGCTAAGCCCCAGATCATTACTTCATCTCAGTGAACTGTGTGGATGACGAACTGTCCAGACAAGATTCTGTAGATACCAGTAGTGAATATCTTCATTACGTCAAATCATCTATTTATGTCTTTGGCTAAGAACCTGAATTACAACGATGCTTGTTAGGTACATCCGGACACTGCTTCCTAGGCAGACATGCTTAACGGCTTCACTTAGACTGCAACGATTTCTGCAAGAGATGAAGAAGAGGACGACTTCATTGTGTACTTTCCTTGCAATTAATTTGAAAGAAGAATACCTGTTCAACGATTTTTATTGTTAGAAAACTGCCAGTGCAGTATATATACAAATCTGACGTAATAGTTAAAAGAGGATTGGAATTTACAATCTGATATAATCCTTTTTGAACCTTATAAGTAGTTAGTTAAATTATTAACATAATTTTAGGTCAAAAATGCTATCGCTGTAACTAAAAATGTGACCAGCCGACCGATCAAATGTATTTGGACATCTCGTGCTTGGAAAAACCCACTCATATCTACCCACAGTGTAAGAATTTTAGTTCATTTGGCAATTGAAATTCCCAGAATTCTTCAAAATGACACAGAGGTTTCATCTCATTAGTGATCTTCGGGTATTCACAATGATGACGTGGTTATTGCTAAAAATTAAATCAAACTCAACCGGTCTCTTTGACGAGATTAATCCGAAATTTTTGAAAATTATCATTTGCCAAATGTTATTTCGCACATGACTCACATAATTAACATCTATCTTATATCAATAACGTTTCTTATATGACATGGTTGAGTTATGTATGAGCACTGCTTGATTGTCGATACAAATACTGAAATCCTTTTTGAATAATTCTAGCAAATCTGTAGTACCAAGTATGTCTAAAATCTTTGCCTGAATCACATGGCGGACATATATACATATCTCTAAGTCTTAGAGGTACTTTCAGTATTTTTTCCGCAGAGTAATTGCATAGTAGCATTGTCATGTTTCCGAAAAGCCAGGAATCAGTTGAAAAGCCAAGAGTCAAATAGGCGAAGGTGTCCTTACTGCGGAGCGGTTCGGTGTCACAGTAAAAAATAAATAAATAATAAAAAACTGGTGTCGCACCAGCTCGGCCTAGCTTCTTGCAACCATTCATGCCATGCGTGTTACATATTTCACACGAATTGAAGGAAGCCACAAATTCTTGCCGGCTTCGAACGACGAATTGAGAAGCTATTTCATGGCAAATGATACTCTTAGAGGTTTGTCATTCCCCAACAAGAGGTGGTACCACGAAAAATGTTCAATGGACATGGCTGGGGCTTGAACCCACGCAGCTCGCTCAGCAGTTCAACGCAGTAACCACTCACTCACGGCGACACACAGTAGCATACATTTTATTTCCTCTATCCGTAACTCATGGTGGTTTTATGTAGTTGTCATCATCACTCCAAGGATAGCGCTCTCTGCGATTTTTTTCATATTGTGGACGCCTTCGGTAACACCGACTTTGACTAAAAAACAAAGCATCTTAGACATTTAATTAAGAAACTACCAGCTGCTCAAAACATAATTCGAGTTCGTTACCGAATGCGAACCCTACTACACCTAGGGATGGGCACTTGCCAATTATATGTAAACGGTCTAGTTCAGATTGATTTCTAGAATGTGAGGACGCTCTTCATCTCAGACAGCAATGGGTCTCAAAGCGCCAGATCCCCACAACTTAAAGGAGAATTTTTGCGGCGTGTGGTGGTTGGATGCGGTAGAGTGCCAGTCAGCAACGCGTAACCCTGCACTTATCTACTTTGGTAACTCTTTCGACGAAATTTGATGATCCATTCTTGTAGATCTCGACGAGAAAAGAGGTCAAAGTCAGTTTAGGCCAAGTTTCAAAAGTCTCAAGCCAATCGTACCAGCTTTGTACCAAAGTCCAGACTGGACAGACCCGCAGGCGTCGGTGATTTTGAATCAAATTTGTCACTGAATTTGTCGATGGGCATCTATTTTCACGGCCTATTCGTTCAGTTCAGGTTGAGCCTGGTTCCAATTAGCAAGCATCTTCAGTACATTCGGTAGTTAGCTTACCAGCTGTGTACGCCACGTTGTTTGACGTGCCTTTTAACTCATGCGTGCCACCTTAGGCGAAGTCTTCCTTTACTACATTGTTCCTCCGGGTTAGATTCAAAGATGCTGAGGATGTTGGTGTCACTTTGCTCTAAATACCTAAGCCCTTTCATATGTCCAATGCGGGGTTTAAATTTTTCTAGACCGATGTCACTGTACACTGCCTTCAATAGTCAGACGCACAATGAGCACGCAAGTGCAGGAAACCATGGCTTTGAAAAGAGGAATAGCACTCTTTCGATGACCACTTTCTGTCTAATGTAATAGTATGTACACGTTGCTAAAACGTGTCAGATCTTAAGCTTTCAAAATGCTAAGTTTATACAGTTTGAACTCAAACCTTTTCTGGAACTACCTAAACACTCTTAAGCAGCTAACTGCTCATGGGTTTCATCAGAAGCGCTGCAAATGCACCAAGAATAAGCTCTAAACCACCGTTTATATATCGATTTCCTTGGTGTGGGTTATCCACCAGCCGCATAAAGCTCAAGCTCGATTTCAATAGCATGACTTCAACAACCTAAGAAGTTCATCGACCCTCAATCAATGAGGATGATGTTTGTAGAGTTTGTACCAGACTCCTTACCCAAAATTAAATTTGGGACATGAAGTCCATGAAATCATTAAGTGGTCAGTTGGTTCCATCAGCAAAAATAATCAAAATTCCAAAACAGCGATAAAACAACCAAATTATGCTCCTTTTCCACCACCCACGTGTACGCCTTTTGCCTGCGACATCACCAAATATTTCAATCATATTTGTGTCTGTTTATCAGTTATGTTGTTAGCACCTAACCGATATCAAATAAATCAACAAAACACCTCAAATTGGTGGCACTTAAGTGGCACTACGCAAAAATGTGAACCCATGGGAGCAAAACAGTTGTGTCCACCGACACATAATTTGGCAACCAGACAAACCAACCACACCAAACCGATATCAACTCAAGTATCTATAACAAGTTGATGGAAAATCAACACTTGTCTTCTGTTTACACTAGATGATCAAAACACGCTCTCTCACTCCACAGCAGGGTACTTAGTTTTATTAAATAAAATACAAGGCACTCTGTCGAGCACAACACGAAATACTCATTAATTGCTCATTACGGGTACACGTTGTGCCCATCCATCCCGTGTATCTGTGAACAACATTTGGTGCCGATACTAAACGAATGAATTGTAATCGTTGTATCTATATCTTTATTAACTTAATCGCATCTTGTATGAGTACTATATCTTATCAAAATCATTTCAAAAGAACGCTTTTTATTACAGCGTTCTCTTGTTGGCGATAACAATTGGAATAAATGATAATCATGCATCACGCTATAAGTAATCCTCTCTCTTGTTAGAATCCAAAGCCAACGCAATCCATGTCTATTCCCAGCAACTACCACTCAGTGTTGCCATTGTGCTAATAAAGTAGTGAATGACTCTATAGAAAAAGGGTTTGGTTACACGCGGTTATATACATATGTAGCAACACTAGACATGGTATTGGGCCCATCATGATCTTGGTATTAAAACACATCACGATTAGGTTAGACCCAAGCTAGAGTAATTGGAGGGGCGGTGAGAGAAGCTGTGGCAGGCCACAAAACAGTGTGCGATAGGGCGGACGCGTTTTTTAGACCGCGCAGATTTTCTCTTTTCTCTCTGGTTTGCACCTCACTTTGAAAGTGACAGTTTTTGTGGATCTAATCAGGATTATGAAAGAAGCTGAATGGTAAGGTTAAGACCAATGCCACACGAGCTCCTTTTTCCGCGCTACTGTTCATGAGACTCTTTTACACTTTTCACTACTTCTTTAGAACTTTCACTAACTTCAGTTCAGCTTGGATCTAGTCGTCAAGCAACAAGTCTACCACGTCAGCTCGATCGTTACCTTGTCATTCCTTCGAAATAAATTCAAAAATTCTCCGGGCCATTGTGCTCGATATTCATTTGCTCTTCTTATCCCAGACATATTAAAAGTTCGATTTGGACTCCGAAGACCGGAACGAAGATGACTAGAAGGATCATTATCTTGAAGTATATTTAGAACCAGAAATGAGGTTACGATACGAGTTAATTTTGAAGAAGGTCCATTATTTTGTTGTCGGACTGCGCCATTTTTCCGAGTTTTAAAAGCAGACCTTCATAAAAAAGGTAGGAACATACCAACATGTTCTGTCAGGACAGTTGTAGGGAGAACTTCAGTATAACTATGTAGAGTATTAAACTTTACAGTGGTTTTCGACAAAAGGAATTAGGCTGCAAATAGATTGTTTCCAAAGCTGAGGAAATGAGCCTCAGCGTTGTATTCCTAGTTCTTCGAACGGAAAGGTCCATACTTCGATGGTTTGGACACGTAAAACTCATGTTCGCAACTCGGCTTACAAGATGTTCCATGAAAGCCGTGCCATCGGGTTGGGCAAGGATGAGATGCCTGGACCAAGCCGAAAATCTCACCTCTACCCGAATGAGGATATCCCCGATGATTTAGAGTCGATGGCGGAAGATCCGGAGATACCACTAAAGCACCCGAAATCCGCGACCCTCATAGTAGAAATATGAACGAATGAATGAATAGATTGGTTACTGATAAATAGATATGACCGAGATTGTTGCAGAAGTCTTCGCCCAAACATGCGAGATGCAGTTCAATTGCGGTCGTATGTTCTTATATCGGCCTTATGAACAATGTCTGGTTCTGGCGAGAGCAAAGTCCTGACAAGCCAAATGGTCAGTAAGGGGATACCTAGTCTTGCTTCATGGTTACCAGCAGTTAGGTCAACCGAGAAGATTAATACAATCCCGAAATTGACCCTTCGGTATCCTGTCTAAGTAGGCCTCTAATTCTTTTTCGTCCTAGAGATGATGAAGCCATCTAACCTAATTATTCGCCACGAAAATAAATCTTATTAATTTTTTTAGTTTTATTCTATCAGCAACCTGCTTTAGAGACAGTGGTCAGTAGTGCGCTTCTGACACACTGACCAATTTAAAGTTTCCGTCAGTAGCAAGATCCATTAGAGTGGCATTCGAAGGTACTACAATTCGAACTTTTCGAGCCCTCCCTGTATACTCAAAAAATAAAAAATAAAACCATTACTAGAGAAAAAACTTTATCTCTGTAAATGTCCAAATCTCAAAAATAGTCAACTGTGACACGTGCCTAGCATGGAGTTACCATGAATATACTCCAGTTTTGAAAGAGTACAGGCTAGTCCGAAGAACACAATGGAGCGAAGCGAATGTGGACGCGCAGTCAGTGACTGGTTACTTCCCCCATAACCTAACCTAAACTTAAACTTCGTACCGATGAAACAAATCAATTTTCTCAAAAAGGATGATAGAAGTAATATCAGAGTCAAGGTAAACAAAGTCCTTTACTCATCTCGAAGTAATAGCTGGCAACTCTGACATTCTCTTCGATTTATCGATGTTGGGTGTTCTATTTTGTTGATCTTGTCCTCGTGCACTGCTAAGGCTATTTTCGGCCCCCTCTGTCTGTATACTCGCAACGATGACAGCTCGTTGAGTTCTTCCGATGATAGCAATATTGTCGACATACGGAAGTTGTTGCACAGATTTTTGAGATATTGGATGTGGCTCTGTGTAGTTGGTCTCTAAAAACGCTGGAATTTGACTTAAAATTGATTTAAACCTGCTGAGTGTTTTTGAGGATAATGCGAAATGTTAGAAATGGTTTTCCGTGCATATTGACTGATTGAAAAGGGGATAACGAGCACTGTGAGTTACAAAAGATCTTTTATTCCTCCACTGGAAACAATCGGTTCATAGGTAGGTACTCGGCCTATGGTAACCACACCAGTGCGGTAGCTCTTAGAAATTGTGATAGTTTTAGCAGTAATATCAAGGGATCTCCTCAATCTTAATGAGGTAAATATCTAAGCAGACCCCCATATGACGAAATTGTGCCTTGCATTTTCTTTGAGATCTACATAATTCCTTAAGGCATTTTTTACTCAGGTTTATGCATAGTTTTGGTCTTTTATAGTTTCCGAGTAGCCCAAGGATTGGAAGTTCTTCGCAGATTTATGCCCCCGTGTATTCTTTTTTAAGTTCTTCAAGGATGATCTTGTCGCCTGTTCGGCAGACGATTGACTGTGTTATACATATCTCGCACCTTATGGCCGGCACTGAATGAAAAAAGAACCAAAGTTCTACTGGCATTGGAGGAAACAGAAGCCTCGCAGAGCACTATGCGAGAGGCACAAAGGCCGTTCGCCATCGGACTACTGCAGAAGCTGCAGAAGCTAACCGAATCCAATGTCCTAGAAACAGTGTCTTCACCCTTGTGTTTACCAATTTATTTGCCTCTTTGTTTCCATTCATTCGGAAGTCGTCAAGAACCCATAGTAGGGTTACGTTGTTTTTTTCATTTAAGTTCTTTAGTTTCTGTAGACATTGCCACACTAAATTGGAGGTCATTGTCCACCTCCTGACTGCTTGACAATCGGACAGAATTGCTATGTCGAGATTAATCTGCAGACATTGGGTGGTGTAACTAATAACTGAGGCAGAAAAGGTGTCCATTGATGTGTTTTTGTTGAAGAAGATTCGTTCCCAGTACATTAAACGCACTGTAAGAGGGCAATCAAATTGTTAATGAAAGGTTTCAGGCTTTCAAATAAACTGATTGTAGCTGGCCAAGTTGATATGCTTCTTTCTTAGGGATCGGTCAAACGATGCTGAGATTTCGCTCATACGGTTGTGCGCTTTCTACCAAATCATGTTCCAATGGATCTGTCGGTAAGCAGTCAGGTCTAGCAGCCTTGTTTAATTTAAGTTTAGCATTTTGTTAAGGTCACGAAAGCGAGACAAACACCGTGAAGCACACGTTTAAAGTTTATTTTAAAGGTTTTTATAGAAAAACGTCATTCTTCTGGTGTATATTTGTTTATTCGAAAATTCCGTACATTTCTCCAAATTCGACGAAAAATTCTCGACGGCAAACAAACAAATGTTCCCACGGCAACACTGTACCACTACCACTTTTAAACGGCACTGGCACCGCGGAATGTTTTTTCTCATCCAAATGGCTAAATCCCAAATCGAAGAGAAACTCACACCACAGACAGTTTCATTTCAGTTTAGTTTCAATTTCGATCGCGACAAGTGTTGAGGTTGACACTGCGGAAAAATACTTAGAATCGCTAGTATTCCGGTCGGTAGAAAACAATTCGCGATCTTCTCCTCGCGCTGACCGGTGATCGTCGTGTTAAGGATGATCAACTCTGAATCATTGCGGCGGGAATTTCTTTTCTTTTAACAGCAACCGGTTAGACTAGACTTCAAGATACACGCAGTGCTATAGTAATTTTTTATTCGCGATTCATCTCTGAAGATCATCAGGTAGGTAGACACGATCAGTGTCCAACTGAAGAGACTCGAAAAAAAAAAATAACACAATATGCATTAACAGTTTTCGAATAATGGACGTAGGCACGCGACCACCAAATGGTCATGGCCAGTTTTCGTCCCCCGAGCCCTTCCTCTCACTTGCGCCAAGATTTTGTATCACCGACTGCTTTCATTCTATTTTTGTGTAAAGTTTTTTTATATTTGCCGAGCCTATAATTAGAATTGTAATTGATTGTGAAGTAGTTCCTCATCCGTCATGACTCGATGACATATCTGAGGAATATGCGAGTATGTGTTGTTTTTGACTGCTTGGTCCTTTGAACATTTAATGGATCGTGTGATGAAATGCGACAGTGATCTTCGCAATAGTGAGATACTTGTTCGGAGTGTAATTTCATGGTGAACTACTACGGTAATTGACTGACATTACGTACTTTGTGTGTTAATTTACTAAAAAAAAAAAAGCACAAAAGATACAAAAAAAGGAAATATAATTGTGAAAATAATAATAATTCATTCTGCTTGAAATGGGAACGTGCAGATTGTGTGAGCAAGTAATGCAAGCACTGTTGACACCCGGATGGAAATATTTTTTTTCCGATTAAGTGATTTTTTTTTCCTTTCTCAGTCTGTTGGATAAGAACCCATGTGTGTATATGGCTAATGAGCATGTAATCATACACAAGTGTGAGCAAGAATTTTGGCAATCAAATCACGGGGATTTTATAATTCGTGTTGAATTAAAAACTGCTCGGCACCAGGAAACCGCGCACCCACGTCCTCATTGCCATTTCCTCGTTTAATTTAAGTAATCCGATGCCCACATGTCTAATTTTCTTTTTTATAACAAGAAAACAGTTCATTCTGGGATAAAATGAATTTCAGAATCGTGGTGGTATTTTGCTTAGCAGCGCATCAATACGTGGATTTAACTAGAGCCTTGGTCATTGCACAACAAATGTACGTGCTGTTTGCTTAAAAAAATAAAAGCGATCGAAACTGATAAGCGGAATCTGAGACGCGGTCATGTTCCACTCCAGGTCCCTCCGTGGGGATTCAAACATCATCCCGGCCGGAACGCCTTTGGGTGTTTACCCTACGTGTCCCAACCACTCCAGCCATTGTATTTAGACTCTTCTAATTACGTCGAATATTCTCGTTCTCCTCCTCTCACAGTCTATGTAGAATTAATTGTCCCCTCGAAATAAGTAAGGGTCGACCTCATCGCCGATTTGCCAATGGCCATGCCTCTACATGATAGAGCAGGGCTGAGATACTCACGGTCTTACAAAGAGTCGCTCTAGGTCTACTCTTTTAGGAGAGGTGTTGGCTATCCAATTGTCCTTACAGCCGAAAGAAAGAGCGATTGCCAAAAGTTGTTTATCGTTTGGTCTAAACGCGGCTGGTGTCTTTGCCTGATTTTATAACAAAGCCGAGAGGATATAGGCACGAACTAAGTTTTGTCTGTCCAAGACAATGGTGTTACACTTCCTTTTTTCTTGACAGCATGCATTATGTTTTCCCTCGTTGACCGTTGAATTTGTCTTCCAATGTTCCATTGACATACGCACAAATGAGCCACTAACGTCACCCTGGGCCCGATAGTGCAGGGTGGACCATTTAAACTTGATAAAACACAGAAAATTATTTGCTATGAAGTTATTTTTCGTTTATTTTGAACCTTGCAAATTCTGATCACTTGTTGAATATGATATCGCGTAAATGGTCGCCGCCAAAACGAATGGCGCAATGTGCTCGTTTTTCGGCATTTTCCATCACCTTTCAAAGTCGTATATTGTCTTTCAAGGCCTCTAGGGTCCCTGACTTGTTGGCATAAATTTTTGACTTCAAATAACCCCACCCCAAGAAATCGGGAGGGGTTAAGTCGAGTGAGGGCGAAGGCCATCATTTTTCGAAACTAGGCGTCCGAGGATCAAAGGACGCAATAAAGCGATCGTGGCTCGGGCTGTATGAGCTATGGCGCCGTCCTGTTGGAAACAAAAGTTTTCCATAACATTATCAGTCAGAATTGACATAAAAAAATCCATTATCAGGACCCGATAATGCTCGCCATTGACGCTTGCGGCTGCAGCAGCATCGTCTTCGCCGAAGAACTATCCAATGATTTTTTTTCTGCACAAATTCCAGTCCAAACAGTCACGCGTTGGTTGTGGAGAAATTCTTCGTGAATTAATTGAGGTTTTTCCTTGACGTAGAACTGACAGTTCTGTTTATTTACCGTCTTATTCAAAGAAAAATGAGGCCTCATCGGTCATGATAATTTTTTTGCCAAAAATGAATGTAAAGCCGCACAATAACAGCGCGTTGTGGTGTAGTGTACTGTTCCAAGGCACGCATTCACTTGGGCTGATGCTTGGAAATGCTATGTGTCATAAGCCGATCTGAAAAGAGAAGTCAAAGTTATAGGGTTGCCAGTTGCCGAAGGTTTAATTGGCCCACCCTGTATCAATGTTGTCGGCATACGCAAGCAGTTGCATGGTCTTTCAAAAGATAGTGCCTCTGATTATTACATGTGAGGCGCAGTACAGTTCTTTCAAGAAAGATGTTAAAGAAATCATATAAACGAGTGCCGCCTTGTCCAAAATATTCAAAAGCTTGAGTGAGGTCCTTACCGATCTTGTCGGAGCATCGCTTATACACCGTTGACGACTTTGGCATGCATGCCACAATTAAGCATTGCTCTGTTGTTCCTGACCTAACGCCACACTGATATGCACTGAATAGGTTGTTGACAATTTTAGGCGGAGACACAATACTGCATGTTGATGTAGGAGACATGCATATACATACATACATATGTGTCCCTATTTTCATTAGAGGAAATAATTCTGAGGGTTCATTTATGCAGATGAGTTGATGCATACTTTTTCTCCAAGTCATCTTGTGCGGCAGTGAATAATTCGGCTCCTTCGTATGTTTTGTCCGAGAAGTCATTTAATGTTGCCGAATTCAGTCTTGATACGCATTGACATCAGACGTTTATCAACTCAAGAAAACTTGCCTAAGTCTGCCTTAAATAACAAGTCCGGATCTAGACAAATGATGCTATTATTGCCGGCAGCAATCGCTGTAGTAAAAGTGGTCCTAGTTGTCTGTCCTTTTATGTCCTGCTCTTGGATAGCAGTTAAATCTATTTTATAGCAACCTAAGGACGTAGCATTTCACTTGCAAATCCGAGGATTGTTTTATGTAGGTGGACTGATATTCCGGCGGCAGAATTTCAGATCTTTTGCATGTGGAATGAAATCAGGAGTGGGATCCTAAAGGACCTAAAAATGAATGGCAAATGCTTACTCGAAATAACTGATACCAAAAAGAACTACGCCCAGATAAATCTACTATCCAAAGAAAACAATCACACAAGAAACCACTCTTCCAATCTCTGCTCTGGATTGCTCTTCAATCTTCGTTATAAATACCCGCCAGTCAGTTCTTGACTATATCGGATTTTTCTATTTCAGATCTTTCGAAACTAAGCTAAACAACAACAAAAATGGTTTTCTTAACCTTAGGTTAGAAGTCGTTATGATTTTGCCCAGGTTTGTTCTTTAAGTTATGAATGTTTTGATATGAATCAAAGCAAATCGCATTGGATTTGATGAGTTCATTGACTAGTCGACCAGAATGTTTTGTTATTTTTTTTGCCCCGAGAATGACTCCTTCTTTCAATTTGGATTCTTGCAAGACGAAATCGATAAGAAATGCCTAGTCATTGGGTAAAGGGAAAAACCAAATTTAGTACAAAATTCGTTTACATAATTCGAAGAAAACAACAACTTGATGTGTCAGGCGACAATTAGTAAAATAATTATCAACTCGTCAGAAAATGGCAACAGATGGTAGATTTTACGCAAAAAAAACAACAACTTACTATTTTGCTAACCTGGAAACATGGTTTTCACCGCCGATCGCTAATCTCAGCACACATTGCACCTTGTAGTGCGTCAGCAACTAGTTCTCGTTTGCGTCAACCGATATGTGTTTTACCAATGATTCTGCTTTTCAGGTAATGATTCAAAAATATCAATCTCAAAGGCGAAAAGTTGTATCCTGGCGTTGTTCGATGACGATAGCTTAGAGATGCATCACAATCTCATGAATCATGGGTCGACCTTGAGGTGGAATACAAAACTCTGCAAAAGTACCAACAACACAAAAATCGATGCTTGTACCATAAACGATTACAGTTACAATGCTGAGATCCACTGCGACCTTTAAAATCTATCTTTGTGCTTAACCAGAAACCAAATTGAGGCTTTTAATAAAAAGCAAAGATGCTTTAAGTTCCATATTCCAAATATACACTGGGCTTATCGTGTCCCTCATTAGGTCTCTGGGTACTCGCAAAGAATATGTTCTGCCGTCTTTTTTTGTGTCCTGCAGACTCGGCATATGTCTGTAGACAGTGTCCAGTTTGGTATCCGGTAAGGGACCTTAAGTCTTTCTTCCAGACTTCAAGTAATTTCTTTGTCCTATTTTTGTTAGGATTGATGAACTTGTGTGCTTGCGTCAGGCCCTTTAGATTGGCGCCCCAAAATAGGGTATGGGAGCTAGGCCCTGCTTCTTGCCGTTCATTACCCTCAAAATCTTGTCTATGGATATTGCGATCAGAGCAATGCTATATAGGTGCGATCAGAGCAATGCTATATAAGCTATGGCTTATAGTGGTCGAGTCTCTGTTGCATATTCGCAATTGTTCTATCGAATCCCCTTAGGCATATGCGGAGGATGTTGTCATACTTTCCGTCGGGCCATATGTGCTAACGCCCAGGCGGATTTAGACATGATAGATGAATGGTACACTAGGAGTGGACCTTCTCCTCATTCTCTCTCATTCTAAATCCTCTGAAAACTGAGGTTGTTCTCATAACGAGAAGAAGGATTCTAACTGGTCTGACTCAGCCAGTACTAAAGGGCATCGCAACGCTATCTATCGTCTTAGACGAGGAGGCTATTGGTATCATCTGCGCTGAAGTTTTGATGATCTTGCGCCACACTTATCCTACGACTCTGTTTTATGCCGTCGGTTGCTGTACAAATTTATCACTTACCATGCGTTGAGGATTGGCTTTAGGCAGAATCTGAGCCTGAACTGGGTTGTAGTCGAAGCTTCACGAATAGCTCCAAAACGAGTAATGAGTCCCGTGTTGGTGTCTTCGTGGAGACCGACAGCACTAGACTTCACTACTCGTTGCTCTGGAACTATATTTTAAAGAATAGGTGGAGGTAAGGGAATATTTGCATTTGTAGCGATAGCCAGGCTGCGCTTAAGGCCTTGTTCAACCCTTTAACTAATTTCAAGAAAGCAAGAACTCTCTGAATTTGGTCGCAAGGCTGCAATCTTTGACTCTTGTCTGAGTTCCACGTCACACTGGGATCTCTGGAAATGAGATCCCCGATTAGATTTATAGACAAGGCTGAGAGGATGATTTCTCAAGACTCGAATCTGCGTTGGTTCTTCCTGAATCTTCGATCAGGGCCCCTATCGACGATTGGGTTTCCTACAAATTGTACGTGGCACAGCTCTCCAGGATGTAGCCAGACTAAATGGAATGCCAACGAACATGTGTAAGAAATAAGCGGGGTTCACTCAATAGAAGAGACTGTAGACCACTTATTGGCATTCTATTGGGACACTTCGCTTTTGCCAAGCATCTTAACATGTTAGGCTTAACTGAAATCACTGTATGCGACGCCAGTAGAGAGAGCGACGACCCTTAGGATAATTTTGGTTGCGATTGTCGTACCTTTGCTCTGATCAAGTGGGAGATATTCGGAGCTGATACTGTAAGCTCTTCATCATTGAAGCGGCATCTCGGTTTTCACCGAAAGTTGGGAAAATTCAAGTAAAACGTATAAACTGGTTCTACTTTCTGGTAGTGCAATGGACTAGTTGCGCTTGAGTGCTCCAATGAAGTGTTTCCAAACTCGACACAAAAACTTCTAGGGTATCCAGGCTACAGTAGCCTTATTTGTGGACGCAAGATCTTCGGGGAGATTGAGACTGGGAACGATATCTGGGGGCTAAAATGGTTACTCTGTGTTAGACACCAGGGTACAGAGGTATATCAGACCATACGAAAGTAGATGAACAGATCTAATGTGCAATAACCCCATCATATGTCCAGATTTCAATCAGGAACAATCCCTCTATTTCAGGAAACTATGTCGGAAGGAAGGTCACCGAGGCTCAGGGGTTAGTGCGTTGAGAGCTGCGTTGTCTCGAGACTCAGCAATATCCACTTAATATTTTTCGCCACACCACCTCTCGTCGGAGAATCAGTTGATGAAAAGGCTTCTCAATCCGCCGTTCGGAGTCAACGAAAAATTCTAGGTTCCTACTCTTCGTGCGAAAAATGTAACGCATAACATGAATGATTGCAAGAAGATCCTTGCGTTGTCGCTCCAAATATTTATTAATTTATTTAACTCAGAGGATACTCGAAACGTGTCAGGTGTCCTCACATGACACTGTGTGGTAACAACTGATGTATGCAAAACGACTTGGGAAACCATACAATGACAGCTGTACAAATCTCTGTTCTGCACTGGCCACCAGAAGAGTTAGTTCCTTGATAATAGTTTTTTCTGTGATTTAATGAAACTCCTAGGGTGAATTCTAAATAAACCGTTCCTTGACAGAGTTCGCCGGGTAAACTTGGATTGGTAAAATGGACCCGCAAGACGCCCTTCTATCAGTAAAAAGTTCAAATACATACTATTGATGGCATACTAATAAAAAGTTGTTCAATAGGGACAGCTAGATTTTGACAGTTCAAAATAGTTCAACGGATTACAGCAAAAAAAATCATCTTCAGCGACGAGGCCCATTTTCGGATGAACGGGTACCTCAACAAGCAAAATGCCGGATTTGGGACGACGCCAATCCACACTAGGTCCACCAAGTGGCAATGCATCCGCAGAAAGTCACTGTTTGATGTGGATTGTGGGCCGGCGGCATCATCGGTCCATAATTCCTCGAAAACGACGATGGCATTGCCATCACCATCCACGGAGAGCGCTACCGATGGATGAAAACCAATTCCTACAGGATGGCGCTACGTGCCACACAGCTGATGCCACAGTGGACATTCTGGACGAGTGATTTGAGGGCATGGTTATCTCACACATAGGCGACGTGAACTGGCCACCGAGATCGTGCGATTTGACCCGGTTAAACTTTTTCTTATGGGGTTTCCTTAAGTCGCAGGTGTATGCCAATGCGCCACAAATGACCAGTGCCCTCAAAGTCAACATAACCCGTGCCATCGCTCAAATTCAATCTGATCTATGAGCGAGAGTCATCGAAAATTGGACCTCTCGGATGCGTGCCACCCAGTGCTAGGCCATTTGTACGATGTCATATTCCACACATAATGTCATTGATAGGCCTTTCAAATAAAACAAAAAATATCTCACACACAACTTGTTTTATTCAATTTTAACATCTACCCGTCCCTATTGGAAAACCCTCTAGATGTCATCTTTTAGAAAGCTCATTGGATGATTCATTTTAAAATGACTTAAGTTTGCTTAGTTTAAGAACAGTTTTTGTGAAGGTAAATATATTTTACTGCTTAGACACTGTTTTGTGACGGCTACTTCGAGTCGTTAGTTTACTAGATGCCACTAAATAGTTAATAGTATGCAGTATAACGTGCCGAGGCAAACAAAGAAATTCACATGAACGTTTGCTACTTAAGAGTGGCAAATGGCGAAGTGGTTAGGCACATTGCACGAACTTATCTGTAGCAGATAGTCTATTATGACTATTCCGCTGGTTTACATCACTCAAATGTTTTGCTAATCTGTGAATAAATTGTTTCTAATTTTGTTTTTACCAAACTACCTTCATGAAATGATTCAATTGCTGTAATTACTGTATTCAATTCGCTTTAGTTGGTTTCTTTTTGCTTTTGTTAACATTGTCATTAGTAAATTATTATATGACACATCATAATGTGTTAACGACACATGTATCTTTTTTTTTACCCAATATAAGGGCCACCCTAATGTGCATATCTAATAGGAAACAATACCCACTCAGATCCGTATCTTGTAATCCAGGATTGTAAATCAATTTTACGCTCAAGAGCGATTATAAATGCCGGTGTTATCGGTCAGATTAGCAACTTTTATGAGCAAATTTGATAATAATCGTTGTCCGATAACATTGTTCATTTCGCAAAATGAGCAATAAATTACGTTTTTTTTTTAATTTTTCTATTTAATTCCATTTGACATGATAATAAATCATTACGCCTTGTGTGCTCGCAACGTGTTTTAGTTCACTTCCACTTCAATTTAAAAAAAACCTTTGCCCATGCCGACACATCGGCAGCTTCATCAATGAGATCAAATCATATTCAACTGTGCAAACTTCTAACACATAATGGCCTCTGCTGAGTCTGGCGTATATACAAATTTCGAGGAAGAAATTTGAACATATGTACATACATAAATACATTTATCCACTATGAGTGTCGCGGAAAATGGTGCTTAAGTTGATCCTCCACATCTCCCGATCTTCCGCTATCGAGTCTAAAACATCAGGGGCTAGTAGGTGATTTTTCGGACTTGGTCCAACTATCTCATCCTGGGCCTACCCAGGGGACGCCTACCCGATGGCACAGATTCCATGTACGTCTTGAAAGCCTAATTGGGGGCATGCGTTTAACGTCCCAAAACCATCGAAGTATGGACCTCTCCGTTCGAAGACGTAGCTGCTCGACGTTGAATGTCTTACCCCGGCAACGAAGTAAGTTGAATAAATTTCCAAAGAGCCGGAAATGCATAATACAGTAGAGCGTCGATTATCCGAACGTCAATCAATCGAAACATCAGCTATCTGAAAGCAACATCGGACGTCAGTTATATGAACCCCAATCAGCCGCAAAAGCAATTATCCGAACTTAATTTTAAAATGAGAAAATAATAACTAACGGATTGTTCCTGAGTTAACGGTCTCCTTTGAAGCGCATCCATTTGGAATGGCTGCTCACGAAACATATGCATACGTACGTGCCCGTTTGCACATATCTAGTATCCACGTGAACGTTGCTGATTTTATTCGTGACTTGTGGTTCAGTTAAAAAAATCAGTTTTTAAAATGTCGTCAACAAGAAAAAGGAACCGAATTCCTATAATTTTATGAATGCATACATTTTTCCTTAGTTTTAAGTACATGAGTAGCGACAACATACGTACCTAATTCTTATTCGATTCACTTATGTTTCGATTATCCGAATTGTTTGATCAAACTTGATTATCCGAGCCACCCTCGGTTCCAATTAGTTCGGATAATCGACGCTCTACTGTACTGATATATTTCGAAAGTCATATCCGATAATAAAATCTTACGAAGAGTAGAAGCTCTGGCAAGTATTCAGCAGGAGCGTCGATAATCAGCACCTGTATTTTCTCAGCTTTTATCGAAGACTAGTGGCCCGCCCCGACTTCGTACGGGTACAATTAAGTTATTTGATTATTGTTTTTTGGTATGGTTCGCTTTATTATAACCTTATTTTGATTGATAAAATTTTAATAAATTAATAAAACATCATATCGCCCTGGGCCTACACAGGGGACGCCTACCTGATGACACGGATTCATGGCTCGTCTTGGAACCCAAGTTGGGGCATGCGTTTAACATGCCCAAGCCATTGAAGTATGGACCGTTCCGTTCGAAAAAGTAGTTACTCGACATTGAGTTCCTTGTGTATTCTGATGTTCTTAACTCGATAGAACGAACGAATACCTCGAATAAAACTCATTTCGGCAGCTTCTTCTTTCGGTCATTACCCAAATCTCATGACCATAGGTGAGGGTTTGATCTAACGCACAAAATTGTTCCAGCCTGACCAATCCCACAGGATAACTCAATAATGCTCCTTCCATCACTCGTGAATATGACCTCGAAACACTTAAACTTTTGAACAGGCATTCGCGACATTATGATATCTTCCGATTTGTTCACGTTTATCCAGTTTCAACACAGACGTTTACTAAGCAATCAAGCGGTCGCAGAAGTTCGGTCCGGATGGTTCGAAGTAAGTCATCAGTGAAAAGCAGATGGCTTATCCTTAAGTTTCACAATGCGAACCGTTCCTCGCCACTGTTCCGCTGTACCATCCAATCCATTTACAGAATGAAAAGTAGAGGTGACAAAAAGCAACCTTGGTAAAGTGCAACGCTCACATTGAAGGATATTTATATAACGACATTCACCCGAACACATCTCCTACAGTTTGTGTGTATAGGTCGAATGGCCTTCAAATGAGAACCGTCAATCCCATACTCCTGCAGTACACTCCAGAGTTTACTTCGAGAGACCGGATTATTACACCCATGGCACACTCCCAAGTCTTCTCAAAAACCGTTCTTAGAATGAAGAGCGCTTTGGCTGAGCTTCTACCTGGACGAAAGCCGCACTGCTCATCGGCCAAGTTGGATGCGACCACAGTTCTGGCAGGCGCTTCCAACACCTTAGCAAAGATTTTTGCAGAAAGAGTTAAAGAAGCCCTTATAAATACATAGAGCAACCACTCTTATCCCCCTTTTCTTAAAAAGAACACAATCACCATAGCTTGATTCTCGCTAGTTATTTTACTGCATTCCCATGCCGCTCTAATGAGAGATACATTTTACTCCCTCCTCCCCCAAGAGCTTGTGCATTTCTGGCCAGATTTAATAAACATCAGCACATTTGATCGCCAAAGTCACCTGCTCTACAATGTGACTATTCTCCGCCCTACTCAGTCTGGCATCCAACCCCTGTTTTAAGCATCTCCAAAAAGTGCTCACCACATCTGCGCAACATATCCATCTCATCCAAAAAAAAGTAAACCATCTTTGGATTGGACTCTGAGACGGCGGATGGTCAGAACTCCTTCTTTGCAAATCTGTGATCTCGGTCCAATGTGAAAAGGGTTCTTGGCGTAAATCCTCATCTACGCAACTGAAAGTTTCTCTTCTCCGTTCCCGCTCTACGTGCGCAAATATACGGCACCGATCGTTATCACAATACGCATTCCTTTCCTACGTACTTCTATTAAAAAAAAAATTAAATCTCCCTCAGCTACGGATCCAATACATAATGTATTTCCACAAAATCAAAGATACGAAAAAAGAAAAATGAGAATGAAACTACCCTTGTACAACTGGACAAAACAAAAACAACATACGATCACGAACCGATGTGTTACCCACTGCTGCATAGCTGTTGGCTGCGGTCTCCACTGATGGAAAATTGTTGGCGATGATTTCATGAATTGTTTTGAGCATAGCTCAGCTTCAGGATAACACAGAAGGATGATTTATAGCTCAAATTAATCGTAGAGGAATTTACTAAAAACATGTTCTTCCGTTTTTAAATCCAATTAGCCATTATTGAGTTGGAGCAGTGTTAAAATAATTTTGTAACATAAATTTGGGCTTAATCCACTTTCTGCCACTTAAACCTTGAATGCTCAGCTCTTATTAGTAACAGAGCAGTTCTATTCCGTTTTCCCGAGAAATGCAGATCATAACAGTGAAAACCGCAGCCAAATCCGTTCAGTGGTTCTCGAGATTAGCCCGTGCTCATTGTAGTGATGCATTCCCATACAAAATTCCCATACAAAACGCAAATTTCGGCTTTTTCTTTGGGTTTTTCTGAATTTTCTTTTTTCCTAAACCAACCCTGAGACAATACGGACAAAACAAAAAAAGAATCATCCAAATCGGTTGAGCCCTTCCTCGAGTTTAAGCGGGACTAACGCACAGCAATTCATTTTTATATATAGAGATGGATATTGAATTTTTAATTAGTGAAATTCTTTCAGGCCCCCATTGTGGCACCAGTAATCGCCGCGTGATGAGTTGGTTGCTGCTGCACGAGCTTCGTGGGTTAAAGTTCCAACAATGTCAACATTTTTCGTGACACCACCTCTAGTCGGGGAATGACAAGCCTCCGAGAGTATAATTTGTCATGAAGAAGCTTGTCAATTCGCCATTTGGAGTGTGCAATCAATTTTAGATTCCTTTTATTCGTGCCAACAATGCAACACGCACAACATGAATGATTGCTAGAAGCTAGGCCTTGGTTCACCGGAAGCTGTCGCGCCAGCTATTTATTTCCTTTTTATTGTAGGACCCAATGGATAAGGTAGTGCTAGAAACTTAGATTTGTTTTGCTGATTGCATCAGCTTTAATTTAACTTGCGGCCTGGTTATCTATGAAAATGCTGATACACCGAGCAACTCAGCCAAGATAGGGCTTCTTTTATGGCCACAATCTCCGACTGGAAGACGCTATAATGCTAATCTCCGACTGGAAGACGCTATAATGCTTTAAATTATTGTTTAGCTATCAATGTCTAGGGGGATCAGATACAAGTTAATATCCAAAGCGCCAATGGGAGTTGTTCTCAGCTACCGGTAATACTCAGGCACATGTAGTTCTCCGCAGGCAGTACACCAGGCGATCATTCCATACAGGCCTGATGATGGGTGTATAGAACCAGTGCTACTATCGCTTTTCTTATGCCTTCTGGATATTCGGCTTCCAACTTCGCCTTTTATCCAGTATTCGATCAAGATTTGTGGCTTTGTCTGTGAGGACTGAGCCGGCACCGTTTAGAGAGGGTCAGGTCGTCCGCATACATAAGCGATCACGTTGCAGCCCTGCCTTTCCAGGATAAGCATAAGTTCTAGAGAAGAAAATATATACTAAACACCACTTTGTGAAGTGTCCCTGTTGACAAACCGAAGAGTCATAATCCTATTAGTCAGCAGTAGATGAATCAATTCACTTAGTGATTGCTCTACGTTAAGGTGTTGGTATTATCCATCATAACAGAGCAAGAAGCTCTCAGGTTCGCTTTACGCAACTGATGTTCTTGTTACGTAACTTAGTGTCATCTACCGATTTTTCAATCTTATAGATTACTTCTGTATATTGACTGTATATAAACAGGGTTTAAATTTAACCCGACTTTCGTAAAAATCAATTTTGTTGTCAATCAAATTATAAGTTCGCATGGTTAGGTTAGGTTAGGCTGTTGCCAGCTAAAGCCAACACACTTAGACCCATGAGGGGTCCGTTGTGATACCACCAGGATCTCGAAAAGATCTCCTGCCTACTCATTGAAACCAATTGGAGCTTCTTATGAAGCGTAGAAGGCTACTGACATCAATGTTAATTAGGTCGCCCAAGTTTGTAAAGAAGAAAGCTCCCAAGTGGAGTATCCTTTTGCGGGAGACAGCTGGACAGGTGCAAAGAAGATGGAAAATAGTCTCCTTCTCCTCCTCGTCCATACAGCTTCTGCAGAACTCGTTTGCGTAGCCAAGCCAAGCCTTGTTGCATGCTTGCCTATCAGACAGTATCCAGTAATGACACCTATTATAGTGCTGATATGCAATCTGTTAAGAGAAATCAAATACTTAGAGCGTTTCAGCTCCAGCTTGGGCCAAATCTGCTTTGTCGCTAGACATGTTATACCACTTGTCCACCTAAGATTTGTTCTTTCGATAGCATCTAGCTTTAATTTGAGTTTGCTCCGCCATCTCTATAAGAGACGATCAGCAATCTAGGGCTGTTATTGAATTTAGAGCGACTGATTCCAAGGACTTCAGTGCCGCTTGACTATCCGAAAAGATGCGGATATCTGTGACTGATATCACGTTTTTTTCAGCCAAGATAAGACTTCTCTGATCACCATGATTTCCGCCATGAACACGCTACAATGATTCGGAAGACGGAACGCTAGGCTGAGGTACCCATCCCCTTGCTAGTTTTTGAACCGGCTTCGGTGTAAAAATGAATCAACTTGTCTGCTGGGAACACATCGGCCCAGAATGGCCTGGGAGGGATGATTACCTCGAAGTTCTTATCAATTGAGGTTCTTGCATTGAGGTTATTTTCTCAGTTATGTGAAAACCAACACTTCTATCATCAAGAACTCCATTTCTTTCTTGATTAGAAAGGTGTTCGTTTTTGACCTTGTTGATATATGTATGTACAAACGTATGTGGCTCAGTGGATAGTGCGTTGGACTGTTAGATTTGTGTATGTAGGTTTAATAAATGTGTTTGACTGTACTCACAGTTCGATCTCAATGGTGAAGTGTTCTCGCGCTTTAACTTTTGTGATGGGGTGGTGCAGTGGTTAACAGTATTACTTGTCAGGCTGAAAGTCCGGTTTCAACTCCTGATGTCGGAAAAACATTTATTTCTTAAATAAATAAAAATCGATCAATAGTGAAAGCTCATGGCGACTCTACTGCGAAGGCATAACACTGGCAGTAGAGTGCCATGGCTTGAAGAATTGATTGAGCTGACATTGATTATGACATCAGGAGATTCGAAAAAAATTTCTGTGAATTATAGCAATGACAAACACCACAAATATCCCCAGCTAGTCTGGACACCACCCTTGGACGCCAATGAGTCCTACCACTACCTGAGTTTCAAACCACTGCACCTCGCTCGCGGTGTGTGTATAACATTAAAAGGGTATTCATAGCCCTTGATTCATGTGTTGATTATAAGTTGCGACCAACTGCTTGTTTAAAAGCTTTTTTATTTTTTCCACTGCCGACCATCTTCACTAATTTTTTTTTTTGTATACCAAATCCGATAAACTAAACTATTCATCCTATCAGTGTTCCCTTGATCAATCGCAACCCTGCACAAAAGTAATATCCGCTTGGCCTTTTCTACTCAATCTGATCATCAATCCATGCTGACAATGGATACTTGAAAATCCGACAAATTACCCTTAAGCACTTGCTTCGGATAGTGCACAATAGTGGTGAATGATCTATTGTGCACAGCGGATCACCCAACACTCAAGTGATGCCAGTAAACAGAGGTGCCGTTTGTGCCAAGCCGTTGTGATTCATGTCCGCATAGAAAATGTGCTAATAAATCATTTGTTGCTTCCAAGAAAGAAAAATTAACACGTTTACTTGATGGAAATTCTTAACAGCAAATTACTCGTATCAAACTGATTAATGCTGTGAAGTACCAGTCGATTGCACTTTAATGCGCTGTTAAGTGTGCATGCACTTTCGAAATAAATTAAATTTTTAAATGGTTAAACGTGTAATTGTTGATAATTTACCCTTCGCATGCACTCTTCTACTTTTCAATAATTAATATGAAAACAATTTCAAGCGTTTGCGTTGCCTCTAAAAGGTGCGGTATGTACAAGTATGTGTTCATAACGATACGTTCATGTTTTTACTTCTTTAAAAAATGGGTAAGTACGTAGGTAGAGTGGCGGTTCCCTAGAGAACCCAATTAGCGCTAGGCTGCGCCGTTTTGTTACCATGAAATTCGTTCAAACCTATTTGTGTTTGAGTGTTGATTGTGTTGGGATGATGTGGTTAAATCCAGCCAGTTTAAGTACAGGATCAGTTCTCCAATCCTTTTTCAACTATCTCGCCGAGGTCCATGAAGAAGGGTTTGCCCAAAGTACGCTGTCTGGTCCTCGCCAGGGCCGGACACCTGCAGAGGAAATGAAGGAGAGATTTTTCCTCGTTAATGTCCTTGCGGCTTCTGCAGAAGTTGTTGTGAGGAAAACCAAGCATGACCGCATGGTCACCAACTGGCCAGAGGCCCGTGATAAAGGCTGGAATTCCGGTAATATCTGGTCTTGATTTGGCAAGTAGCTCTTTTGACTTAGGATTCAGTGGGGCTCAGTGGTTATTGCGTTGGACTGCTGAGCGAACGGCGTGGGTTCAAGCCCTAGCCAGGAACACCGAACATTTATCGCGGCACCACCACTCGTCGGGGAATGACAAGCCTCCGGGAGTATAATTTGTCATGAAAGAGCTTCTCAATTCGCCGTTCGGAGTCGGCAATAAATTTAAGGTCCATTCTCTTCGGGCGAAAAGTGTAACTCACACAGCATTAATGGTTACGAGAAGCTAGGCCTTGGCTCATTCCGAGCTGTCGCGCCAGTTATTTATTTATTTTTTTGTTGTAACTAAGCCATGTCTTTCCTAAAATGGCGCAGCTGGTCAGGGCGTTCCAGCCATGATTGGCAAGCTGGAGGAAGTGAAGATGTACATATATAGCCGTTAACAGTGCCCAGCGTAATATCGAAAACTCTTAAGGGGCGATCCTCTTCTAACCAGCTCGTCGACAAGCGCATTGCCTTTAAGATTGCTGTGACCTAAGACCCAGATGAATGTAATTATGTAGCGTAAAAGTAGACATACTGCGATTAATTCTTTGTTTTCTTTTCATGAAATTTCCAAAGACATGATTAATTTTACCAATTACATTTTGGCTATCAACCTTAAGGTCGAAGTTTTTAGCTAGCAGTCACAAGTCCAAAATTTTGCGAAATTTCACAAAAAAAAAATCGTGGGTGACGATCTGACGATCCTGCTAGCAATTTGATGGCAGCTTTTTGCGAAGTGACACAGCCAGAATTTGTTGCAACAAATCGATGACAGGATGACAGGTCGCACCTTTCTTCGGGAATCACATCAACCATTGGTTGAGATAACTTCAAGTGATCAAATGGAAAATATCAGATGATTTTCTTAAGGATCTACAAGGACGGCTGTAGCACTGCAAACGGTGCTGAAGATTTTTGGCGACTGTCTTCCCAAGGCGACGCTGTCAGGGTGTACTAAGAGCGCCGTAAACAAAAACTGATTACATAACGTCACACTCTGACTTCGACCTCAACTTCCAAGCTCTCTTTTCATAAAGGGAAAGTTGGGATGAAGGAAGGGATGAGGTCATGAATCCCAAAAACACATCTATTTTCACCAACGTGGCTCAAAAATGAATGAAGGGGTAGGCTCCGGAATTTACTCAGTAAAACCAGCCATTGTCCGTTTAATACAAGTGCCAAACCACGCCAGAAGTTCTAGTGGTAACCAAATCCTCAAGAGAACTTTTCTCAGTAATAACATAAAAATGAAACATTGATATATACAGGCCGCCATCAAAGCCGTGCCATCCAAAATATGTATTTAAATCGGGACGCAAAAGTGTGACGCTTAGATTTTTGGGTCCCGAGGCATAGAGGTATCGATGGCAATGGAAAGGCAAATGAATTGGCAAGAAAGGAACCGAAGCTGAATCAAATCGATCACTCGAATCAGACCTTTATACTATGTCGAAAACGAGAGATACACTTAGACTTCTGAAAACTTGCCGATGAGAGATGTAGCACACTCTTGTAATGCCGCATATCAAAAACGATGTGGCCACAACCTCGTAAAAAACAACCAAAGATACCTACTGCTACTTACTACTGATCAATATCCGGACAGGCCACAACCAACTTTTCTAAGGAGAATGCGACTTAGCACGACCGACCTCTGCAGATGATGTGGCGACAAAGACGCGGAGGAGGACACGATGCACTTTTTCTATGACTTCCCAAGCCTCAGTAACCCAAGCCAGCAAAGGTCATCCGGAAATTCATATTAGATTCGAAGCGGTTTAGGGCGGCGAGGAATATACATATAACAACCAACCTCTTCTCACTTCCCATCAGGTTTGCGCATGGAGGTTTCAACAATGTGGAACACAATAGGTCCATGCAGATCCGAGTGATGTAGCGCCTAACATTAAGCCGCCACCCCTATTAATTAATCTAACCTTAGAGTGCTTGAGACTCCCAGGAAAAGGATTTCCGAATGCAACCGAGTTTGTCTTAATTGGGTTCCATCGAAACTAGTATGAGACTGCATACAATTGCTTACATCACTAGCCAGCACAAACAGAGTTCATCTCATTTGGGAGCCAGAAAAGGACCTTCATCAAATTTCATGATGCCAAGACCATTCTGTGGATTACCAAATAGCATTGCAAAATGCTCACATATTTAACCTACCCTTCACTTTAATTTTTTTAATTTAGTAGTTTTTAAGTTTTTGTTATGTTTAGCTTTAAGTCTATTTATTAGTTTTTAAGATTTTGTTATGTCTAGCTTTAAGTCTTCTCTTTCTGATGCTTGTATTAAGCTCAGTAAATAAAATAAAATAAAAATTAAAAACTGGCTGAAAAGCAGAGCTCATTACTGGACGAACACTGAAAGTAACAGACAAGCCAAAATGTTCAGGCCAAACTCCTCCCATACCAGAACGAAACAACTTCTAGGACTTAGCAGGAATCAGGTTCGAACTGTCACTGACCGAGACACTGTCGAGTCAAAAAACACCTAATGACTATGGGAATAGTACAAGACAACACATGCAGAATGTGCAACGAAGACGAAGAATCAGAAGAACACGTCTTCGTCATTTAGACAAATTCTACCTCGAATCGAAGGCTAGACATATCTGCCAACTCACTCAAAGACATTTCTGGACATTTCTGGATTGATCTCGATTCTTCGCAGCCATCATAAGCGAACTTTAATTGGAGGAAATCGTAAAAGCCCTATCGGTTGCTGCAGTGATGAGATGACACGGTCTCCCCCCTACATACAATCTAATCTAATCTTCCAGATCACAGCACAAGCAAATACAATTTTCTATCATCCAGGAACCAACTTAAGAAAGGCTTGTGCTTTGAAGCTGTTTAGATCACAACTCCTTTCAAGCTTCTTAAATTTAAGTTCTTGTCGAGTTAATTGTCTTCGTTAATTGGTATGCTGCTCCTACCCTTTGGTGGAACTTGAACCCTTAATGTTTAATACTTTGTTGATGACAACAGATGCGTTCCCTATATTTTTAAATTCTGCTTAGATTTTCAAAAACTAAGTTTACCTTCTGAGATTTTTACCACCACCACCGTTTTAGGACCACGTTTTTTCATGCTATTTTGGAAACCCTGCTTAAGCCTATGATCGTCTTACTGACATAGACCTTAGCGTTTAACAAAAAACTCCTTCCTAATCGAAATTTTTCTTTAATTTCAGTGCCAAGATTAAAAATGAAGTCCCAACTCATTTCCGCTCTGATTGTGATAGCCATTCAACTCTCACTTACCAAAGCAGTTCCTGTAGCAAAGTCTGGCACAATTGAGTTCTTAATTTTACACAACAATGACATGCATGCACGTTTCGAACAGACCAGCGTAAGTTCAGGCACATGCTCGCAAGAAGATCAAAACACCAACAAGTGTTACGGAGGTTTTGCAAGGACCGCACATGAGTAAGTCTTGGAGTTAACCTTATCTTAAGCAAAAATATATTAAGGTTTGTTCTCGTTCCTTCAATAGAATCCGTAAATTCCGCGAAGAAGCAACGAAAGGTGGACCAGCAGTACTTTATCTAAATGCCGGTGACACTTATACCGGAACACCATGGTTTACTGTGTTCAAGGACAACATAACAGCAGCCTTCCTCAACAAACTATCTCCGGATGCAATTGTAAAAATATTGATATACAGAGTCTTGAGAAAAATATAACAGGCTTCCTCTCTTTTTACAGTCCCTGGGAAATCATGAATTCGACGAAGGCGTTGATGGATTAGTTCCTTTCCTAAATGAGGTTTCATTTCCAGTGTTAGCCGCTAACTTGGATCTCTCGAAGGAGCCTTCAATGGCGGCAGCAAAGAATTTCGCAAAGTCTACGATATTGGATGTGTCCGGAATCAAAGTGGGAATTATTGGCTATGTCACACCAGAGACCAAAATGCTGACGATAGCGAATGAAGTTGTGTTCAAACCGGAAATAGAATCTATCAAGTAAGTGGTGTAAGCCATCACAAATTGGAGCGCAAGTAACATAAGTTCACATTTCAGTGAAGAAGCTGCCAAGTTCAAATCTCAAGGCATTAAGATCATCATTGCTCTTGGTCATTCGGGATACCAAAAGGATCAGGATATTGCTGCTAACTGTCCCGATGTCGATATTGTGATTGGTGGTCATACTAACACATTTTTATATACCGGAAATCAACCCGACGCCGAACGTCCTGATGGTCCATACCCGAAGGTTGTCGTTCAGCCTGGTGGAAAGAAAGTTCCTGTAGTGCAGGCGTATGCCTACACCAAATACCTTGGGAAACTTCATGTTCAAGTAATTAACGTTTTTTGTATGATTGTATTCAGCTTTACAACTTCGTAGACAGTTTAGAGTTGAAATACTATCGCATGGCTAAAATCGCTCTTAGTGGAATTTTAGTTCTAGAGCATATTTCGAAGTAATCAACTGCAGTCTAAAGTCTAAGACACTCTAAGAGGGCTCGAGAAGATAGCAGTTTTTTCGCCATTGTCTGTCTTAAACAGAAACACTGCAGGTAGATAGATAGGTAGGCGTGGCGATGATCAGGCTGGCGTATCTGAGACCCAATTCGCACAAAGGTTAGGGTGTCTTGTGACGTTCGTCACTACTCATTCAGACCATCAAAAGGGTCCATTGTGCCCATCTTCCAATTCTACTCCGGGAACTTGTAAAGAGAAGGGGAGCCGCTGATTCAAAACCACTCAGATAAGGAAATGAATCTCAGCAGGTGATGGACAGATTCGGCTTCTTCCTCGACCCTGCGACTTCTGCAATAGTCAGGTGCTCCAATGGCGCAGTGTCCAATAATGATGCCGGAGACTATCCTTGTTTCGCGACGACTAAGTTTGACGACAGACAGAGATCTATTCTTATTATAACTCGTTCATAAGTTTCTAGCCATTGTACATGTGTCTAGCTAGAACCACCGACTTACGGCCTCGTTTCAATATACCTTTTTAACGAGCTACTCCCCTTCGTGCGAGTTCGTCAGCCATTACGTTACCTGGGGTATCCACATACCCAACACCTTTATTTTATTTTATAGCTGGCGCGACAGCTCGAGATGAGCCAAGGCCTAGCTTCTCGCAACCATTCATGTTGTACATGTTGCGATTTTCGCACGAATGGAAGGGACCTACAATTTGTTGCTGACTCCGAACGGCGAATTGAGAAGCTCTTTCATGACAGATTATACTCCCGGAGGCTTGTCATTCCCCGACGAAAGAAGGTGCCGCGAAAAATGTTCGGTGGATCTGGCTGGGGCTTCAACCCACGCCGCTCGGTCAGCAGTCCAACGCATTACTTACTTACTTACTTAGGTGGCGCTACAGTTCGGGGTGAACCTGGGCCTCAACCAACAAGCCTCTCCAGTTAGCCCGGTCCTTAGCTAACTGCTTCCAGTTGCGCACTCCAAGTTGGTTGAGGTCCTCTTCCACTTGTGCGCGCCATCTTAGGCAAGGTCTTCCTCTACTGCGTTGACCCTCCGGGTTAGACTCGAAGACTCTGCGAGCCGGAGCATTTGTGTCCATTCGCTCTACATGCCCCAGCCATCTGAGCCGATGGATACGTATCTTCTTGACTAGGGCGATGTCTTTGTACAACTCGTAAAGTTCATCGTTGAATCTTCTCCTCCAGAACCCGTCAACGCAAACGGGACCGAATGTCTTACGAAGAATCTTTCTCTCAAAGCAACCAAGGATATCTTCATCCGCTTTCGATAGAGTCCATGCCTCAGCGCCATAAAGCAGGACAGGGATGATTAAGGTCTTATAAAGAGTTTCCTTAGTTTTTCGGGATAGGGCCTTACTACTCAATTGCCTTCTTAGCCCAAAGAAACAGCGATTGGCAAGAGTTATTCTTCGCTTGATTTCTGCGCTGGTGTTGTTATCGAATGTGATAGCGGAGCCGAGGTAAACGAAGTCCCTTACTACCTCGAAGTTATAGCTGTCTACCGTGACGTTCTGTCCGAGACGTCGATGTTGGGTGTCCCTTCTTGATGACAGCATATATTTTGTTTTGCCCTCATTGACCGCTAAGCCCATTTTCGCCGCTTCCGTCTCAATACTCGCAAAGGCGCCAGTGACATCACGCTGGGTTCTTCCGATAATGTCAATATCATCGGCGTATGCGAGTAATTGGACGGACTTTTGAAAGATTGTTCCTCTGGTATTGGCGCGTGAGTTTTGCACAACTCTTTCAAGTATGATGTTAAAGAAGTCGCATGACAGCGCGTCACCTTGTCTAAATCCTTTTTTGACATCAAAGGTCTCGGTGAGGTCTTGACCGACCATGATGGAGCAGCGTGCATTCTCCATTGTCATCCTGCACAGACGGACGAGTTTGGCAGGGATGCCAAAACTAGACATGGCTCTGTATAGCTCGTCTCTATAAATGCTATCATAGGCGGCCTTGAAATCGATGAAGAGGTGGTGGGTATCGATTTGGACTTCTTGGGTTTTCTCCAGGATCTGCCGAAGTGTGAAAATTTGATCGATTGTGAACTTTCCTGGCCTAAAACCGCACTGATAGGAACCGATCACGTTGTTGACGAAGGGTTTTAGGCGTTCACACAATATGGCAGATAAGATCTTATATGCGACATTTAAGAGACTAATTCCTCGGTAATTGGCGCAGTTGAGGGGGTCTCCTTTCTTGTGGATCGGGCAAACGGTGCTGAGATTCCATTCATCAGGCATACATTCGTCTATGCGGTGTATGCTCTCTACAAATTCATTTCCAGCTGCTTTAAAGAGTTCGGCCGGTAAGCCGTCAGGTCCAGCTGCCTTATTGGATTTCAGTTTGGAAACTGCTTTCCTTACTTCATTTTGATCAGGTGGACGGAAGTTTTGGCTGTCATCGTCCAGGTTGAATGGTTCATTCTGCCTGACAGCGGGATTTGATTCGTCGTCGCCGATAAACAGTCTGCAGAAGTAATCCTTCCAAATTCTCAGCACCGACTGTGACTCTACTACAATATTTCCTTGTTCATCTCTACAGGTTTCAGTTCGGGCCTTGTTGCCGTGACATGTTCTTTTTACCATTTGATAAAACTTCCGAACATCATTCCTGGAGTAACACCTCTCTATGCTCTTGATCATGTATTTCTCGTGCTCTTTCTTTTTCTTGCGGAGAAGCTGGTGTTCTTCCCGTCTCTTCTGCTCGTAGAGCTCGCGAGCAGCCCTCGTCTTCTTTTGCAGCGCCGCTTTGTATGCATCTTGTTTTGCTGCGTGCACTTGCCGGCATTCTTCGTCAAACCAGGGGTTTCTTGGTGGTGGCCTTTTGAAACCCAGCACATCAGTTGCGGCTTCCTTGATGGCTTGTTGGCAGCGTTTCCACTGGTTTTCGGCATTTGGTGCTGGCGGCATTGGACTTCTTGGACTTGGCGGTCTGTTGCGAATGTAGCTTTTCGACATCATACCTTCTCACAGTAGTTCTCCGTTGTTGTGGCGTTTGGGATATCCGCATTCGTACCTTGGCTACAACAAGGTAGTGGTCCGAGTCAATGTTGGCTGCTCGGAAAGCTCGGACATCCAGAATACTGGAGGCGTGCCTTTTGTCGACTGCAACATGATCAATTTGGTTGACGGTGCGTTGATCAGGAGACCGCCATGTGCCCTTGTGGATATTGAGGTGTGGAAATCGTGTACTAGCTATAGTGACATTACGCCCCGAAGCAAAATCAATTAGCCTAAGTCCGTTTCCAGACGTGACGTCATGTAGGCTATGTTTCCCGATCGTGTCCAAGGCATAAACCACTTCATATCACAAGCAATGCAACGAAACCTGTTCCATGACAGGAAAATGTCCTGTTAGGTTAAGTTAGGTTAGTTTGAAGTGGCTGTCTGGCGTAGCCTTTAGCCTTGCGTCTATGACGATGACAAGGTATTTTATTTTCGCTCTGGAAACCACGTCATGATTGTCGATGGTTACTTACTTACTTACGTAAGATGGCGCCACAGTCCTGGGTGGACCTATGTATGCCTCAACCAACAAGCGTCTCCAGCCAGCTCGGTGTTTAGCCAGCTGCCTACAGTTTCGCACGCCGGTTGGTTAAGGTCCCTTTCCAATTGCGTGCACCACTTGAGTCGCGGTATACCCCTACTGCGCCGTCCCTCGGGTGCTAATTTAAAGATTTTCCGGGCCGGAGCATTGTTGTCCATCCACTCAACATGACCCAGCCACTTCAATCGTTGGACCTTCACTCTTCTCGCTAAGTCGATGTCGCTGTACAGGTCTTACAGTTCATCGTTGTATCTCCCCTCCACTCACTGTCTATGCAGACGGGACCGAAAATTACTCGAAGAATTCTCTCGAAACAGCCGAGAGCAACCTAATCGATTTTTGACAGAGTCCATGCGTCTGCATCGTAGGGCAGGAGTGCGACGGTTAAGGTCCTTTGAAGGGTCACTTTAGTCGTTCGAGAGAGGGCTTTGCCTTCTTAGCTGGTATCTGCGGATTTACCAAAGGGAATTCTGGAAACTTTGATGCTTGCCGTTTGTATATTTGAATAAGTTGAGGACGATTCGGAAAGCCTTCGTGCTAGGAAAGTTGGGAAGAAATTGAAGAGATTTTGGCTTTGATCCAAACCTCTGTTCTATGGCACCCTTGGACCATTTATGGGGTTCGCCTTTTCAGAGGTTGTTCCGTTTGGAGATATGAACATACGACCCATTGTTAGAAGATCGTATCGGACCGTTAACGCTTCTACCTTAAAAAAGGGCTTCCTTTCTGTGTTTCCTCTTCATCTTAGTCTAAGACAGAACTTTCTTGGAATACCCCGATTCTAGTGCTTACGACGACTCAAATCTTATTAACCGCTAACGGTCTACCTCGTCCACATGGCTAAGCTTTGTAATTTTGTTCGGCCAAAGAAACAGCTTAAACTTTCCAACAAAACCAGTGAACCTTTTCCGAAGACCTGTTATTGATAATCCCTGTTATTTCCTTCACAGTTCGACAACGATGGAAACCTTGTCGAATACGATGGTACACCGATCCTGTTAAATGGCGATATACCCAGAGACTCTGACATTCTTGATCTGCTCAACGTGTATCGGCCTAACATCTCAGCCCTCGAGAACACCATCGTAGGTCACACCAAAGTGCGACTTGAAGGAAGTGCCGCAGTTTGCCGTGTAGAAGAGTGCAATCTGGGCAATTTGATTGCCGACAGTTGCGTGTACGCCCGAACCCTGCAAGACACTGGTGGAATGTATTGGACCGATGCTGCTATCGCATTTATCAATGGTGGAGGTAAGTACATCCAAAGAACCTCACTCGTTTATGTTCTTAAATTTATCTGTTCCCAAAGGCATTCGCAGTTCAATAGAGAAACGTTCCGATGGATCCATCACCGAGAATGATATTCTTTCTGTGTTGCCCTTCAACAACGACATCTACGTAACCAAGGTATCAGGAAAAACCATCCGCAATGCCCTCGAGCATTCGGCTGAACTATTCGATCGTGACTCCAACGGAGGATTCCTCCAAATGTCCGGCGTCCGAGTGGTATACAATTTAACCAGTCCAGTGGGACATCGTGTCCATAGTGCAGAGGTTCTGTGTACAGAATGTGAGGTGCCGACTTATTCCGAGTTGGTTGACGAAGCGATGTACAATGTGATACTACCCGAGTTCACCCTGAACGGTGGTGATGGACACAAGTTTGATGAAAACATCCCAACCAGTCAACGGCTACCGCAGATTGACAGTGCAACGTTGTCAGCCTTTATCAGAGATCGTAAGGTCGTCTATCCCGGAATTGAAGGACGAATAACATTTGTTGGCGAAAAAGATTGCGGAGGTGGTGCCGGTGTAAGCATAAGTAGTTCTATAGTGGCACTGATTGCGGCCTTTGTGTTGCGACAATTACTTAATTGATTCCTATTTTGTAAAGTTTTAATAGAATGGATGGCCAAAGTGCATTTCTTTTTATCAAGACAATCGTATTTAAATAAAATGTGTGCTATGTAAAATAATTTAATAAAATTAATCTTAAGCGAATAAATGTTACTTATCCAAAAGACCGAAAGAAAAGACGTTTGATTTGACTTGGGAATGGGAGACACTCCATAGCTTTTTCGACTTTTATGCTGCGTTCATGTGCTTTGAGCTCTACACAGCGATTTTTAAATTCGCAGATTGGGAATAACTCATCTGAACTTTTTAAAGTATGCACCAGATTTCAGCTAGGACCTAGGCATCAATATGGCTTCTGGAATCTCATGCTGAGATTGTGTGTAGGGCAGAGTTCTTCGGAAATGACAGTTTTTAAAAAAATCCGTTGTGAAACAGAGCTTTCGTATTTGCTGCTGTCGATAAGTGCTACATCACTATGAGAATTGCTTCATGTCAATTCATTTGGTTTAAGAGACCAAAATTACCTGACTTTAATGAGTGGTCGCCGTGGCTCAGTGGTTAGTGCGCTGGACTGCTGAGCAAACTTGGTTGGTTCAAGCCCCAGCCATGTCCACTGAACATTTTCCGCGGCACCACCTCTCGTTGGGGAATGACCTCATGACGTCCTGACGTACCTGACGTCCGCGCTCCTCGAATGAATGATAAACCACTTACATTATCCTGCAGCGCCAGGTGTCTAAACATTATGTTTGGCCCAGAACTCATCTTCGGGGTGAGGGAGGCATGTGTTGCTTTCCATGGCTGTAATAAAAACCTTTTGCAAGAAATAGGGCATTCAACCGTAGATTACTTTAAGGATATACACAGCCATAGTGCGTCTAATTCTTATCCACGCCTTACATTTAAAAAAGCCAACAACCTGAATAAAAGGTCCAAAGGAAAGCAAGTATAGACACCACACTCCACAGGCGTCTTAAGGTAAGCTCCGACGGATGTCCGTACTGTGCTCTTACGTCATTTGGCTCTCGACTCACAGGTAAAAAATACAGCACTATGCAGCGCAGTCAGACTAAGAGAATCAATATTCTGTACTCATTACTTAACAGCGTGATTACTCTCCAACCGACTACATTACACCCAAACTAAACTTCGGAACTTCTAGGGATGGTGAACTTCGACGCAGTTAACTATACCGACGTAGCAAAGATGAACTGCAAGTGTCTGTCCCGGTGTCTGCTCAGATTCACTAAAAATGTCAAGATCTGCTGCAGATATGCTGCCGGATTTTGCCAGCGTCTTCCAAGCGACATTACTGGCACTTCCAGAAGCTTTTGCACGCAACTCGGACACAATATTACAGGATACTACTATCCTTATAGATAGCCAAGCCGTCTTCAAAGCTATTGACTCGGGACTGAGGCAAATTATCTCGGAATTATTCTCGACTCCAAGCTATCTTGAAAAAGAAATATTGAAAAGAAAATGAAGAACGCTCTCTACGTCTGCAGAAGGATCTTCGCAAAAAGATGAAAACATTGTACTCAGGGAATGTACAGCAATCATTAGACCAGTCATCTGCTACGGGGTTCTAGTCTTGTTGACTGCTACAGGCACAAAAAGCTACTTTAACAAGCTCAACACAGTGAAAAGACTAGCAACACTTTGCATTATGGGAGCTGTAAAAAGGTTTGGACACTCGGCGATTCCGAAATGGAAGAAAAACACAAATCTGAAAGCCTTACAGCCACATCGGACTATTTGATTCCCTGCAACGTACATATTCGTGTACTATTCCCCAATCTCGTTATTCACTGATGGCTCAAAATTGGATACCAGAACAGAACCCGGTTTCCACTCAGAAGCACGACACAAACATGAACCCTACAAATTCACTTATGCCTGCAATGTCTTTCCAGCCAAAATCCTGGTAAAGGAAAAGGCGGCTCGATGTCTACAAGACAGGCACCTCCCTCCATCGGAAGTAATCATCATTGTACACAGTCAAGCCACCCTAAAGGCATAACATTGTCACCATCAAACAGTCAAATTCTGCTGTGTTTCCGGTCAGAGCAATATACGAGTGCTGGGGGAACGAAGGAGAGTATGATTGAGGTCAACTATGAACATTAGTGAATCGGCCGCATCTGTACTGCTACCGATTGGTGGATTGTATGGCATAATCAATGAAATAATAGAAAGTGAAGCCAATCTTTTCTGGTCACACAAGCAAGACTGCTCGCTTCATAAATGGAACATCGAAATCAATGATCTACGCCCTTCGTTAACGACGATTAATTTCACTAGGATCAAGATTTCTTACTTGCATCGCAGAGATAGCAGATTCCCAACTGATTTTCGAACCGGACTGTGACAGGCTAGGTTTCTTCATTAGAAAATGAGTTTTCTTTTGCTTTAAAGGAATCGCAAGAAGCCTTTTGGGTCTCAGAGTGAAAGTGATGTGACCTCGATCCACTACACGCCCCTTAAATCTAACCTAACCTATTGACTCGTATCTAGAGTATCTTCAAAAGTGGTGAAAGAGTGTCGAAAAGAGCTTGTCCATCTTGGCGATAGGTTTAGGGTCACGCTCTCCGGGGCACAGTGGCATAAAAAGTAATGATCGTCCGGATGAACTGATAAGGCTGGACCTAGCTCCAAACAGTTTACTCGCGACCAGGATTCACATCCCGCTAAAAGCAGTTAAAGAGAATCTTCGCTTACTCTTTGTGCTAAGGCCAATGGAAGACTAACCAACTGTGTCATACTAAAGATATCGTGCCCCAGCTAATACAATATGTGAGCCGTTCGTTAGTCCTTCTTACTGTCTGGTGTTAATGGGCGAGAAATATAACTATAACTCATAGCCACTATAACTTTAACATTAATCTTCCTGTTGTATTCACAAGCCGAGAGGACTGGTAGTCAAACAATTTAATCAAAGACCAAGAAATCGCGATTTATAATCGGCTAATTCCTTCTCTGGTTGACCAGAGAGGATTGCGCCAGCTCTCGGACGTTATGGCCGAAATTAAATAAAACCAAAACAAAGTGCCTTTTAGCACTGGACAGACACTCTATCCGCACATTCTCTGGAGTTATTACAGCAAACCATGTTATCGAAGTCATGCTCCGCAAGTGGAGAATCGAATCCAACGATTTGAGAAGTAGTATTAATCCAACATCTGCTGTTTCACTGCCCCGATCTGCAAGAACGACGTCTACAAGCACTAGGATCAGGGTTCTTTGCAAGTATAGAAGAGGTAATAGACTTAGTGCAGGGAAATACCTCCACGGGAATTTGCTCCATCTGGGAATTTACTCCACCACAAGTGGGAAATTACTTCAACACTAGTGGGAATTTACTCCACTTTACACATGTGGCAGTGGGGATCACTGTAGGATTTGGAGTGGGTGCGAGGTTGGGTATATGCAAAGTTTCTTTAACACTATGGAACAGCATTTGAATAACAAACCGTGGAATATGTATGAAAATTACTCCACCTCAAAAGTGTGGAAGTGGGAAATTACTCCACATTCGAAAAGTGAAGTAATTTCTCACTTGTGGTGGGGTAAATTCCCTGCTGGAGCAAGTTCCCGTGGAGTTATTTCTCTGCACCAATAGACTTACAATAATTGGTTCACAAAACGGCCAACAAAAGGCTTTGGTTGTCTCGGGAACCATATTTCTATTCCCACAGCAGAAAAAGGGTACTCACAATGGACCTCTCGGTCTCTGACTGAACATGATGAGGACTGTCTATGACACGTAACCTAACTGTCTTGTGTTGCTGTTGTGTACCTAGGAATCTCGGAAGGAAAAAGTCGCTGAGAGGTTGTTAACAAAGTTGTAGTTCTTTTCGGGAACAACGCTTGGTTGGCTTATCAGTGGTGTGGTTTCACGGACTAAATTGATGATTTCTTGATGCCGTTATACGATCTGCCGTCGAAATGGCCCAGGCCTGTTCAGTCTCGCCTCTATGGCTGTCGTTGGTGTAGCTGCTTGTACACCTGTTTCTCCCAGCCACGTTATTCATTGCGAGCTGGTTAGCATGTTGACTGCATATTTCTTTTGTACTTTCGGCTACCATACCACACAATAGAGAAGGATCAGTTTGCTGACGCAGTTGATATTGTTAAAATCATGTTTTCTTCGAGACGAAAAGGAGCACAGTACTAGCAAGAAGACTTCAATTATAAACGAGGACGCAAAGATGATTTTCAAGACAAAAGCATTCTATAGGTCGGAAGCCAGTTAAGTAAATCATTTCAGAGGCATTTTTCTCTTTGGCGGCTTCCGAAACAAACAACTTTATTATCAATAAGATGAATGAAAGTAAAAAGTACAAAACAACGTATTTGTTAATCAATGTTTAGGTAACACTGGCGATGTGATAAGCAAAAGTTGAACTTGAACGCACGTAATACACAGCTTAAGCCAAAGTCAAGGCTGACTATTCACTCCGTCTGTTATCACTGACAACGGTTTTACTTTTTTTTTTCTAGAAATTTGATAATTTAATGAACTACGTACTCGCTCTTCAAATATGCAAAGTGCACTGCAAAGTCACGCTTTGCCCATTCAAGATAAGTCGAATTGAAAAAATGGAATTGTTGGAGTGGGGAGTTCAAATTTACTCCCAACTAAACTACTCGTTGCCCGGTCGAAACGGAGAAGCTAGTAACAATCAATTAGCATGGAAAGAACCCGTCAGAGAGCAACAGTTTGATAATAAACTTCCAGAACTTTAGGGGTCATCACGACGATCATGAGGTGACTAAAAGTACCTGAAATGTTAGAGCACGCTGCCCCTTTAATATGGCTTCTTACCGTCAACCAAATCCTTAAAAGTTTTGCAGAGAAATGTATAAAATTTATAGCTTATGCGGATGACTTAGTTATTCTGATCAAGGGCAAATTCCTGCCATCGATCAGCAAACTTATGGAATCCGCTCTCACAGAGATCTCCAAGTGGGCAAAACAAAACGGTCTAGGAGTCAATCCGCAAAAGACTGAGCTAGTCCTGTTCACTAGAACAAGGAAGATACCCAGTTTTACTCTGCCAAAGCTGGACGGTATCACAATAGATCTCTCATCCGAGGCGAAATATCTCGGCGTCATTCTCGACTCCAAGCTAACTTGGAAAAGGAATGTCGAAGACAGGATGAGAAAAGGATTGACCGCACTTTACGCATGCAAGAGGACGTTCGGGAAAAGATGGGGCTTGCAACCACGTATTATTCATTGGATATACACAGCAATTGTAAGACCTATCATCTCCTATGGGTGTTTAGTATGGTGGAGTGCATCAGAGACCAAGAGCTATCTTAACAAACTCTAGCTGCACTTTGCACAACGGGAGTACTAAGAAGTTCACCGCAAGCAGGTCTGGACATAATCCTTCATCTCCACCCTCTGGACCTGTTCATAAAATGCGCTGCCGCAAAAGCTGCACTCAGATTGAGAGAATCCAACCTGTGGAAGCAGACCACCTATGGACACGCGAGAATACTGGACAAAATTAAGTTAATGCGAGGAATATAACTCCGAAAGCCTCACAGCCACATCGGACTACCTAACCCCTTATAACGATTTCAACACTGATTTTCCTATTCTATTCCCAACTCGAGAGGACTGGGAATCAAACAATGTAATCAAAGACCACGAAATCGCGATTTACACTGACGGCTCAAAAATGGAAACAGGAACCAGAGCCGGATTTTACTCGGAATCTCAAAAACAGGAATCTTTTAGATTGCCGGAAACCTGTAGCGTCTTCCAAGCCGAGATCCTGACAATAGAAAAAGCTGCAGGCTGCATAAGGGATTGTAACCTTCCCCCATCGGAGTTCACCATCTTCGTTGATAGTCAGGCAGCTTTAAAATCGATAAAATCCAATATAATCAAATCAAAGGCAGTCAAGAAATGTAGAGACACGTTGATCACCATAAGGCACCATACTGTCAAACTCTGCTAGGTTCCTGGACATATGGACATAGAAGGGAACATTAGCGAAGCAGACACATCTGTAATGCCACCGATAGGGAGATTGCATGGGATAATAGATAGCATAATAGAGAAAGAAGCCAACTCCCTCTCGCTATCTAGGGAGGATTGCGCCACCTCTCGGACGCTATGGCCGAAACTAAATAGAACTAGAACAAGGTGCCTCCTGGCACTGGACAGGTCTTCTATCCGCATGCTCACTGGAGTTATCACAGGACACTGCGCCATCGGAGTCATGCTCCGCAAGTGGAGAATCGAGTCCAACGATTTATGCAGAAGCTGCAGAGATGAAGAGGAGGTAGAATCAATCCAACATCTGCTGTGCCAATGCCCCGCCCTGCAGGAACGACGACTACGCGCTTTAGGATCAAGGTTCTTTGCAAGCATAGCAGAGGTAACAGACCTACAGGTAACGGACCTACTCCGATTCTTAAAGAGTACTAACTGGTTCACAAAACAGCTAACATAAGTACATACAAACTTCTTACCAATCTTACCAACCAAATCTCATCACCGGTAATAGACAAGAAGTCTTAGGACTTTACACTTGTCTCTTCTCGCACATATTGGTAAGTTTCTGAAGAGCATTTGTTTTTATAACGCCGTGATCATGGCGGAATGCAGATCGGGAGACTCTGCTGGTGTGGCATCAACGAAACTTTCTAAGCTACATAAAATTTGTACCAAAAGCCCCCTATTTTCATGATAGGCTTTGATTCGATGTGAGTCAGCACAGTCAGAACGTCATTTCACCTCTACTCTGATTGATTGTTATGAACAAAATTCTTGTAAGACTAGACAGAGAAAGGTTCAAGGTTGTCGCGTTTGCGATCGACGTGGTGATACTTGTGTCAGAGATGCGAAATCATGAAGGCAGATTTAGACAAGGTAAACAGCCCGAGCAAAGCTGAAGTGATGCTATTGACTACCCAAACGAAATTACCTTTGATCACCCTTCCCCGTCTTAAGGGTCAACCGATCACACTATCCTCCAGTGCTAGGTATCTGGGTACCATGCTTCACCCAAAACTTGACTGGAAGCAAAACATTGAACACAGAGTAAGGAAGGCATGTGTAGCCGTTTATGCCTGCAGTTAAAGCCTTGGAAAGAAGTTAGGACTTCAACGAAAGACGACTTTGTGGATGTACACAGCTGTAGTGCGTCCAATTCTTACCTGGTGACCCGCGCTGAGCAAGAACTACAGCCTTACAAAATGCCAAAGGCTCCAAAGAACGGCGCGTATAGGCACCACGGGCACATTGATGTCGGCCCAACGAATGTCCTTGCTCCTTCACGAAGTGGTGAAGAACTGCGACACGGTCATCTACATCGACGGATCAAAGATGAAATGCGGTGTGGAGGCCGGTGTCTACTCGAAATCACTGAAAATATCAAGCTCAAACCACATGCCTGATTTCGCTAGCGTCTACTGACAATCCGAGAGGCTTGCAGGCAACTCGGGAGTGCCAAGCCGCCATCAAGGCCATTCACTCGGCTACAATATCCTCCAAACTGGTGCTAGAGTGCCGCAACGATCTTGCCCGTTTGGGCGAACGGTTCATGGTCACACTGCTTTGAGTTCCAGGGCACAGTGACATAAAAGGGAACAAGCGTGCAGATAAGCTGGCCAGGCTGCGCTCAGCTCTACACAGCTCACCCGCGGCAAGGGTCCCCACCACGCTAGGAGCCGTTAACGGATAAATCCACTTACACTTCATGCAGAAGGCCAACTTCCAATGGAGGGGATAGACCAACTGCGCCATATCAAGAAGGATATGGCCGCCCTACGATATGATTCGAACAAAAAATCTCCTAAACAGAACCCGTCTACGTATTGCTAGAATAAGGGCGATAATCACGGGGCATTGTCCAATTGGAGACCATGCGGCCAAACCCCCACTGCTGTAGGTCGGAAATTAAAATGAGAAGGAAACTCTCTCCATGTAGTCGGACGGGAAGGATAACAAGACTGTCTTTTGTAGCGTCTCCTTTGTTCTTCTCGACTTTTTTTATAAAACGTATGACTGATATTGCGCCCTTTATGGCTATATAACTCATCATGAATGAAGAAGAGTATGTCTACCACCGCTTCGTCAAGGTTTGGAATTTCCTTGTAGGCAAAGGGCTTAATAAGATTGCCTAAGCACAGGTACATTTTTCTAATGGGCTAGGCTAAATTGGGGTTCGAATTTGGTAAGAAACGCTGTTGCTGTAAGCCATTAACCCCTGCAGAAGGACGATGGCCCAAGGGGCCTTAAAGCTGAGCCGGGCCTAGCCAGTTCATCGGCAAAGATCCATTAAGATCTATTAAGATCCGAGTATCTTTTTTATTCATAGCCAGGAGACATTTTGTCTTGCTCAGTCGCCTCTAGCGGACCAAGAGCTCTTGATTAGCTCTCTAATCTTGTGGCCGACGTTACCTTTCAATACACCGATAGGGATTTTAATCGAAGTGTGGGTGTGCTCACTTTCTAAAGCGTATCCTTGCCGAGCCAGTTCGCCTGGTTGTCCGTTACCCTCGATGTCGATGTGTCCGGGGATCCAGCTGATGCTGACCTCGCGGACAACGCCTATTTTGTTAAAGATTTGGCAACAGTTGGATACTTCTTTAGATTTGGTGCTGGCATTAACAATGGGCCTTGACAGCTGCTTGACTGTCGACGAGGATGGCGACCTTATATGGGCTCAGTCTCCTAGCATCTATTGTCCTTGCTGCTCTATCAATGGCGAAAATTTAAGCTTTGAAGCCACTCCAGTCGTTCGAGAGTCTATATGAATAGTTTATATTTAGCGAACTACTGTGCATCCCTACTCCTGTACCCTTCTCCATCTTAGAAATATTAGTGTAGACTAGGTTTTGTTGGGGTTTATTCCTAGTCCGTTCAGTCTGGCCCACGGGGATAATTATTTTAGTGTAGATTCCATCAGTTCGTTGATGATTGCTTTAGTGCCTTTAATCTTGAGAGTTGTGAGCATGTTGTTAATTACGAGGAGCCGAAATTGGGGTTGAAATGTGAATTGTGTCTGGTTAGGAGATGCCTTACGTGTATGTTGATTAGCCTTTCTTCGTCTCTTCAGGAAGAAGGAGGAGAGACTAATCGGTGTGAAGTCTTTTGCGATGGACTGAGTCTGTTTTCCTGCTTTCGGGATTAAGATGACTTTCACCTCCCTCCACAGGACTGGTAAGTATTCTAGCTTTATGCAGCCTTTCAAAATAATTTTTAGTCATGTGGAGATTGTGTCGGGAGCGTGCTGAAGCATTGCTGGCATAATTTAATCTGGTCCGCGGGTTTCTAGTGTTGAATACTTGAATACTTTCTATGACGATTTCGTCGATGTCTTTGTTGCTGTTCGGGGTTTTTACATCTCGGGAAGTGATTATCCGGAAGAAACTAAGCATCCTTCCTATTTGAACGTCGACTTTTTCGACCGTATCAACTTTAACATTTTGTGTTCTGCAGATCTTTGACTTAGCTACCACCTTGAAAATGTAATTGCATCTGATTGTCGGATTTAAGATTTCACTTATAATAACTCAATTTGGTCATTATTGTCTGAGCTGTCCCATGTGGTATGTTTTGTATTGGAGTCGCAACCAATCAGTAGGTCCGCTCTTTTGATTGCAGAGTGTTTCACGACCTTGTGAAATTCGGGAAATGACGGGATTTCTTAGTCATTCGGCGTGTAGCTCGATGGTATCAAGAGTGCGCCCTCCGCTGCCTCAAGATTATAAACTGTTAGCCCTATTTCTCCTGGTCTTTAACATGGTTCACATAGTAAAATCGCAATAAGAAAACTATGGCTGATACACCTTTCGATTTCGGGACAAACGAGATACTTCCATCTGGAAACCAGTAGTTCGCTTACCTACGCTTACCTGTTTTGACGTGTTAGATAGTCTAAATGAAATTGGCTCATAAGTCACTGTGATTTTTGAGCTCCACAATAGCCTCTAGCTGCTCTAGTAGGTTCACTACAAACGAGAATAGTGCCCGACTGATAGAAGATAAACATTCCATCTGTAAGGCTTTTTTCTACGGTGCCAGTAGAAGACACTAGAAAGGTCCTTCCGTAGCCTAAGAGCCATTTCACACATACCCGGCAGCCGGTTACCCGGTACTGGTTACCAGGCCGTTGGGAATACATTCTTATGGGCGCTTTCACACCTGCAAACCGAAACCGTCCCCGGTTAACCGGTAGCCGGCTGCCGAAATGTTGCCGGCTTTGCTGCCGAAACCGGGTCAACGGTTCTCAAGTCAGTAGTGGATACATAAAATCAAATTGCGCTTTCACACATGCCCGGTTGCCGTAGTCGGTTTTCAGTTTTCTATATGCTGTGGATAGTTGTGGATCTTCGCGCAGTTGATTAAATAAGACATAAAAATCCCCACATTCCTTCCGCTTTTGATTAATCGGATGAACCCAATGAATCCTTTTTGGCCTTCTTTTTTTTAGCGATACTAAAACTGAAAACATACTGTCGATCGCCACGAATGGAACAAAATTCACATTTCAAAACTTGCTGTCTGCCGGCTGCCGGATGTGTGTGAAATGGCTCTAACTGACGTAGAGTGGTTAAGAAGAAGTCTGACGGATCTCAACTTGCCTGTTACTCTTACACCGAATCGAAGCTTTAAGCAAATCATAACAGAAAATAGGTTCGCGTGTGTCAGGACTCCGCCAAGTTTATACTCTAAGAAAGTGTGACAGTGCTTAGTATTTTAATTTAACGATTTTCTAATTGAGTTCATCAGAAAACGCTTTGCTGACATAAACCACTTTTATACTGGAATCAGCACCACCTACATTTCGCTACATGCACCCCAGTAATTTCTCAACTTTCCGCCAGTTGGCACTGCCATCGCTTTATTTCCAATTGGAATGGAAGAAATGACAACGAAAGCAAAACCCGAAAAGAAAGCAACACCAGAAAGCAAAACGTCAAAAAAGGGTCTCCGTTCTGTTATGAGCAAGATTTGACATATTCGCCGTGTATACAAGTTTTTATTTTTGTTGTGTCGCAAAGAAAATTTCCAAAAATAAATGCAAATCCCACTAAATATGGAAAACCAATGAAAATAGAAATTCAGTGACGTGTTTATCCGTCGGGAAATTGCACTCGGTTGCTCGGGAACGACACAAATTTGCCGGTATCGTCGCGTAAAAAGTGCCATGGAATACGTGTGAAACGGTAAAGCAATAAAAAAAAACATATTTCCCAACATCTCGAGGCGGAAAATGCACAAATACATGTCTTGACAGCCTCGACGGAGGTTTAGATCGTCGGTGCTGTTGGGAAAACCCTTTTTGGTATCCTCTTGGTGTCCAATAGGAATCGGAATTCGCCCCGCCTGCTGAAAATTTTAGAACCACTACCGCCATTGTAGGCTCAAAACGAGTGTCAAAGGTTTTTGGGATCTTCGGATCTGGTAACTGTTACGTAGCCACCGTTCGCAGCCAAACCGCGCAGAGATCAGCCAAAAATATCGCTTACGTCGGTCGTTGTTGTCGTGCGTCGTCGGGAATGGATTATCTTGCATCGATCGGAACAGGTGTCGCTATAAATTTTCGAATTGTCATTTGTACGCGTTCGTCGGGAAGCGGGGGTCGCGGAAGTCGCGGGAATTGCTCTGCGTTGGCCCGCTGACCTACTATCAATCGCAGTCATTGAACCTGTTGCGTAGAGCCACCGCACACACTCTGATAAGCGGTCGACGAACCGCTGCTCTACTACCACACCGCTAAGTATGGAGAGAGATCGATCAATCGCTGGTGGAACCAAAGGTAATTAATGTCGCACTTTCTTGTTGTTTGTCAATCAATTCAATTTGTATCGAGATAGGTACACCATCACCGTCAGCCGTTGTAGTAGTTTATCGCTCAAATTACGCAAGAGCCGGTCGCGCTGTATAGAATTAGGGGGACAATTAGTAGTTTATGATCCCCAATAAGCCCGCGAGCAAGGCGGCGGTATTGTCGTCGTGTATTGTGTTTATGATTGCACCGAATCTAGGTTAACCGATAAGCAGTTCGGGTATGAATGGGAAACGCGGCACTTGGAAACGACAATCTTATTTGCAAGAATACGACCTGGATACAGATCCCAGGTGAGAGACAACAATTACAAGCAGGCCGTGGTTGGAGGAAGATAAGGAGTCGGCGAGGAGGCCGATGGTATTTCTGGGCATTTTGTGCAAACGTGTCAAAGTGGCTCAGTGCAAGGTGTTAACTTGACGTCCGCTGGATTTGAGGGATTTACCGGCTTGTGCGATTTACCGCAAATAAAGCAGGAATGGAAGGAGCATATTGGGTGGCGGACTTGCATTGCGCTGGATTTTTTTTTTGCTTTGAAAAACAAGCTGGACGTATGTTATAATGACTGTCCGCTGACCACTGCCTTTCGCCTATGAAGATTTGCAGTCGCAGCTTAGTCACAACCAGCTAATAGAACGGTTTCTCCGATCCGATATTTAGGCGGATGCTTCTAGTCTTGCACGCCAAGTTGGTTAAGGTCCCTTTCCAATTGCGTGCGCCATCTGAGTCGTGTTTTTCGCCGTCAATCTCGCGTGAACTCGAAGATTTTTCGGCACAGAAGATTGGTATCCTTCTGCTCGACATGACCCAGCCACCTCAGTCGTTGAACCTTCACTCCTCTGGCTAAGTCGATGTCGCTGTACAGCCCGTACAGTTCGTCGTTATATCTCCTCCTCCATTTAGGAGAGAGGGCTCTTCAACTCAATTGGCAAGAGTAATTCTTCGTTTGATCTCAGTGCTGGTGTCGTTTTCTAAATAAATTGCGGAGGCTAGGTGGACAAAGTCGATAACCACCTCAAAGTTATATGTGCCTACAGTGACGTTCTGGCCGACGTCGGTGTAGGATGTCGTTTCTTGTTAACAGCATATAGTTGGTCTTGCCATCATTGACCGCTAAACCAATATTCGGCGCCTTCGTTTATATACCCACGAACGCGCCAGTGACATCATGCTGTGTTCTTCCTATTATGTCAACATTGTCGGTTTTGGTGAGTGAGTTTTTCACTATTCTTTCAAGAACGATGTTAAAAAAGTCGCATGACAGCCCAAATCGTTTTTTGACATCAAAAGTCTCGGTGGGGTCTTTACCGACCTTGACGGAGCAGCTTGCGTTCACCATCGTCATTGCATAAAACTTAACATTTGTCTATATAGCTCGTCTCAGATGAGTTGGTGTATGTTCCTTATCAGGTCATCGTCCATATAGGATGTATACAGACTTGGGCTTAGCGCACATCGTTGTCGCACACCGGATCTCGCCTCGAACCAATCGTCTGTGGTACCCCTCGTCATTCAAAATTGCTAGTTGGCTGATGAGCCTACTAGTTCCATCATCATCATTTTCTAATGGCTCGTTTATCCACTAAGAGGGTCGCGGGTTTAGGGTACTAAAGTGGACCCTCCACATCTCCCGATTTCTACTATCGACTCTAAATCATCAAGGGCTAAACCCTGAGGTGAGATTTCGGACTTGGTCGAACCATCTCATCCTGGGGCTACCCAGGGGACGACTACATGATGGCACGGATTCCATAGCTCGTCTTGGAAGCCGAGTTGGGAAGATGCATTTAGCGTGTCCAAACCATCGAGGTTAGGTTAGGTAGATGGGTCGGCGAGGGGAAAGAAGCCCTCTGCGCCGCACTCAGGTCAGTAGAGACCCATTGAGACTCGTTTTTGGTGGGAAGATACCCCTTGCTCGTGGAGCAGTACCCAAAGCATTCTCCTATTACCCCAGGCTTTCGAACCATTTTTCAGCCTTAATAAACCTCCAGATGTCCCTGATGGGTACGTCCCTTAGTTCTTCGGTACCATGGAAAAAAATCCCTTCCAAAGGAGAGAGAGAGAGGAAGTGGGTTGTGTCCTCATTAATTTCCTCGTCTCCGCAACCCCTGCAAAGGTCGTCGTCACTTAGCCTTAGATTTTTCATATGATAACGCATCCTTACCAGGAGGGAGAGGGTTTTTATGTCCTTCTGCATCAGAGTGTTAGTTCTTTATTTTATCTGTATTTCACAGGAGTCCAAAGAGGTCCATCTTTCATTCGCTTCCGCTAGAATCCTGATCCTTGTTTCTTGTTTGAGTTTACATGGCACGATTTTCACTGACGAAATATGGACCTCTCTGTTCGAAGAAGTAGCTGCCTGACATTGAGTGCTTCGCGTACTCTGGTGTTCCTAACTCGATCTCGACGAGTTACCACAGCAATAGCTGGGGCGACAACTTATGATGAACCAAGACCTAATTTCTGGCAACCATTCATGCTGTGCGTGTTACATTTTTCGCACGAATGGAAGGGACCTACAATTTATTGCCGACTCCGAACGGTGAATTGAGAAGTTCTTTCATGACAAAATATACTCCCGTAAGTTTATCATTTCCTGACGAGAGGTGGTGCTGCGAAAAATATTCGGTGGACATGGCTGGGGCTTGAACCCATACCGCTCGCACAGCAGTCCAATGCACTAACCACTGAGCCACGGCGGCCGCCGCAGCAAAACAACAAATAAATCCCATTTCGGCAGCTTGTATCCGCGATCTTACTCTTTCGGTCATTACCCAAACCTTATGACCATAGGTGAGGTTCGGATCAGACACTGAATTGAAGACAGACAGCTTAGCTCCGATGCTAAGTTCAGCCCTCCTGACAACAGCTTGACCAATCTGTCTCAAAATTGCTCTTGTCTGACCAATTCTACAGGATAACTCAGTATTGCTCCTTCCATCAGACGTGAATAAGACCCCGAAATACTTAAACTTCTCCACCTGTTTCAGTGGGACTCCACTAACAGGCATACTGCATTGAACAGGCATTCGGGAAATCAGCATTACCTCTGATTTGTTCACGTTTACATTCATTCCAGCTTCAAAACAGACGGCAACGAACCTTTCTAGTGCGCGCTGAAGTTCGGTCTGGGTGAACGTAAGGATGACCAAGTCATCAGCGAAAAGCAGATGGATTATCTTTAAGTCTCCCAATTCGAACCTCGCCACAGCTGCGCTTTAACATCCAATCCATATACACAATGAAACAGAGAGGTGACAGAACGCACCCCTGGTGAAACCCAACGCCCACAGTGAAAGGTTTCGACTTAGCGCCGTTCACCTGAACACAGATCTTACAATTAGTATACAGAGATTGAATGGGTCTCGGAAGAGGCTGCAATACACTCCAGAGTTTACCTTGAGAGACCCGACCGTATGCTCTCTCTAAATCCACACAATAACTGTAGATAGGTTTGGCATACTCCTAGGTCTTCTCAAGTCCCATTCTGCTGGTGAATAGCTGGTCGGTTGTGCTTCCACCTGGACGAAAGCCGTACTGCTCATCGCCAAGCCTGGACTCAACCACGAATCTGCAACGCGCTTCCAACCTTTTATTGTCTCGGATTCGGTGACGTGAGCATCCAAAATATCATTTTGAAAATCTGGTATCGCATATTGAAATCATAATTTTGGTAGGGATTGGTAGGCTTTAATAATTCCCTAAAGTGGGATAGTAGAATGACCGAACTTAGGTATTTCTCCCATTAGCAAATTTCCAAAACTCAGATTCGTTTTTACAGCGACACAACCGTAAGAGCGACATTACGCTCGTCGTTTAAATCCACCATTGGCTTTAATGTATAGACCTTCCTTACAGGTCTATACAAGCCTTCGTTAGACTTGCGGAATAACTTTACCCATTATTATTATAATTAGTGGGTAGAGGTTTGTCCACTCTGGCAATGTGGTCTCATATAGAGGCCTATTGTGGTGTCCCATATGTTTAGAGCAGTTTGTCTGCTCCAGAGGATGGCGGGAAGCTAATCAGCTTCTCAAGGTGGCAAGTGCGGTTGGGGAGACGAATTCACTGCTTAGTGTCCGGTTTTTCACATGACTGAGAGCGGACGATTTGGTGAGAGCTTTCATCGCTCTCCAAACATAGTCTGCAGGTAGGGTTCGATGATAGGCCAAGCTTGTGTAGGGACCGTTTTAATCGGCAATAGCCGCTTAGGATACAGATTCAAAAAAAAATTAGATTTCCTTTGGGATAGATTGGGGAGAAAGTATTTGGTACATTTCTGTCCTATACTTCACTTCACTGGTCGCCGTGGCTCAGTGGTTAGTGCGTTGGACTGCTGACCGAGCGGCGTGGGTTCAAGCCCCAGCCAGGAACACCGAAAATTTTTCGCGGGACCACCTTTCGTCGGGGAATGACAAGCCTCTGGAAGTATAATCTGTCGTGAAAGAGCTTCTCACTTCGCCGTTCGGAGTCGGCAATAAATTGCAGGTCTCTTCCATTCGTGCGAAAAATGTAACCCGCACAACATGAATGGTTGCGAGAAGCTAGGCCTTGGCTCATACCGAACTGTCGCGCCAGCTATTTATTTTTTTTATTACTTCACTTCCAAATTATTTTGGATTTGAGCAGGATTTGATCCCTCATGTAGGTTTTAAATATGGATATGTTTACTCCACAGGCTGGTTCGAGACCAGTGTGGGAATACTTACATCTATCTTGGCCAGCGAGTCCGATGTTTCATTGTCCTTGTGAGCAGGGATCCAGTGTTGTATGACCAAGTTGTTTTTTTCCAGTTCTAAAAGTCTCCAGGACTAGTTTTGATTTTATCGTGACTAATTTCATTGCTTTCAGGGCATCTTGACTGTCAGAGAAGATGAAGATGGTTTTGCCACGGAAATTAGGGAGCAAGTTTAAGCTTGTGCCCCGATTGATGGCAAATATTTCTGCCTGGAAGATCGATGAGTATGTGGCTTGACCGACCGATATGTTAGTGTTAAACGACTCTCCAAATATTCCAGCCCCAGATCCACTATCCATTTTAGAGGCGTCCGTATACCATACTTGGTTATGCTCTGAAGGACGGGGTTTGCATTTTTCCCAGTCCTCACGCGGGGGGATGACTATTGAGTAGTTTCGTTAGAAGCGGATACAAACAACTGTTGTCTCGCCCTTCTGCATTCTTCATCAAACCCCATATGTCATTTGCTTGCTCCTCGTATGCCTGGAGGTTCGATATGTAGCTTTAATAATTTGCTCAATTTTTATAAGATCCAAGTCCTGTTGTGTGTGTAGGTGGATGTTAAGTCACTCTCTGTAGATAGGTCCTTCCACATCAGTTTGGGCCCCGGCAGCATATAGCTTCTTCTGACGTATTTACGTTATTTCTAAAGGTGGCTTCAAAAGGAAGATGATCGGAGTATGGGACCTCATCTACCTCAAAATCCGTTACACACAGAGTCCAGTCTCCTCCTAGTTAACAAAAGAGAAAATCGGAAAACTTTCCGATTAACTCAACACGTGCCTGGTTGTCTGTTTTGTTGGTCTCGTCCTTTTTCCTGTGACTACATATGTAACTCGGAATTAATCTAATTCAATAATTATTTCGTCTGGTCCAACAATTTTATTTAAAAACTGTGGTCTTATGTGTGGCCCAATGTTTGTCAGAAATGTCACAACAATCGGATCAACAGTCGCAGACGGACATTTCTCAAGGACTCGTTCTCTTTATGGGTGTATCTTTTTCTTTTTCTGCACCCATCCTTACTGCCTACTCGCATTGTCGGGACGAAAAGCAAGTAAAAGTGTTTCTTTTATGCGTCTCGACCGACGACGTTCCTTTTTTTTTTTTCACTTTTTTTTCTTTTAATGTACATTTTGTGATTCATACTCGTATGTCCTTGGTCATTGAAACAAAGACGGTGATTACGAACGATTACGCATTCGTTGCGAGGAGGACTTTAGTCTTAATGCCTGTTGTAATCTAATGGGTACGATTGTGTAAGGACATAATGGAGTGCACATAGCTTTAAAAAACCGCAGTTTCATCATGGAGTGCTTGGAACATTTCATCGTTCATCGCTGATTGAATTACGAGATAAAGGAAACAGTGTTGACAGTAAAAGGTCCAAGCGCAAGTCATGACATGGAACTTGTTAAAAGGTTGGCAGGGCTAAATTGGGGCCATCGACGGTCCTTATGGGATTGCTGTCTTTAGTGTCTAGCTGCTCCAAATGTCCAATTTCAAATGTTTTGTTTTCGGAGTTTTTTTTTCGTGTGAGCTAAAAGTTTTAAAAGCTTAATATTTCGTTATCCTTTCCAATATCTGGCTTTATGCGAGCACTTCGTCATTCGTCATTCAGGCCCAAAACCAGCGTCGATAAATTTTTTTTTGTTTTGCCGCTCACTACTTCTACATAGGTGTCGAAAAATATTCGTTCAGTTTACTTTCATCCTGAAGAATCGTGCCGCCTACCGTTTTGTTTGCTGGAAAGTCAACTGTCAACTGCCCTATTCGAAGAAGCAAATGAACTCAACATTCTGAGCTAGAGAAAGTCTCCCAAGTACCGGTGATTCCATTGTTTTAATAGTAGGAAAAGTTCTGCTTGTATTGTACATACCAAGGACAACCGCAACTTCAGTAATCTGTCATCTTCAATTGTTTTTCACAATGAATGTACAAAGCCCTTAACAGTGCCCAGCGGAATATCGACGCTTTCCGCAAGTGCTCTGTTAAGGGCCGATCCTTTCCTCGCCAGCTCGTCGGCACGCTCATTGCTATGACCTGGGAATGCCCAAACCTTGGATTTAATGGTCAATAGCATAATTTCGGTCTTACCCGAATTTACTCCAAGGCCACTGCTCGTGGCCCATGAGTGTACCTTATTCAGAGCTTTCTTCATGAGATGACTTATCTTGAGGAGAAACTTACCTGTATAACCACGTCATCGGCATACGCAACCACCTTACATCCCTCCTTATCTAGTCGCACTAAAACTTTGTTTATTGCCATAAGCCATAGCAAAGGGAAGATAACACCTCCTTGTGGGGTGCCCCTACTAACCGTCTTGGTTTCGCTGCTGTTTCCTAGTGTTCCCTGAATGATTCGAGTTGTTAGCATGGAAACTATCCATTGGCTAAGAAAGTCCTCTGCACCAAGCTCGGTAAGAGTCTCTTGAATGACTTCAGTATGGATGTTGTTAAATGCTCCTTCTATGTCAAGAAAGGTAGCAAGAGTGTATTTTTTGTAGTGGAGAATCTTTTCCGCCGTTCGCACCACTTCATGAAGAGCAGTCTCTGTGGACCGACCCTTGAGGTAAGCGTGCTGCTATACCCTGTTAGATCTATGTTTTCTCAAACACTTTCCGAGGTCCTACGTAGTTGCTTAAAATACAGATTTGAACGTCGTAGTTCTAATAATTCCGCTGGGCCTTTTTGTTAGAAATCGGTTCTTGTATTCGATGCCACATTACGCACTATGTGTTGTTTTAAGTGGGTATCCATGTGCCTCTTGTGGTCAGCATGAATCTAGCATTCTTCAGATTGTTGGTTCTTTTGAAAACGTTTCCCTGATTCATACTCCAACAAGAACGACATGAATGAATGAATGAATGACTTTTTTCTCCGAACAGACCTACTTTCAAAAACTCTACTACAGCAACAATCCTCATGCTTGCCATCGTACCATTGAAATGATGACTAATTTCCGTCTGGACTACCTACCTAGCTTGTAGACGGTCCTTCTTATTTATTATTTGACCAATTTTGTCACACAAGCATTTCATTCCTGACTCATGGAAAGCATACAACCAAAACAAATTCAAAAAAAAAAAAAATTTTAAACATGTAAAAACTTTAAGCAACAAAAAAAGGAAAAGGAAACCCTAACAGTGTAATGAAGTCGTTGTCGTCCATGTGAAATTCATCTCCCCATTCCCTGAGTTGTTGTTTAGGGTCTTTTCTATGGTACGACGAGAAAAGCAGCCAAAGTGGGTTGATTCTGCTGAAAGTACAACAATCCGGTGTCTCTCTGGCTCAACTGAAGGAGGAACAACATTTTTTTATGGGAAGACAGAGGAGTCCTGGGAGATTTTTCCTACTTTCTCCCATCAAGGATTTTATTTCTTTTCATTTTTAGTTTAGAGAATGTGCAGGCGAATATCCGTCCCCCAGTAGGTGGTGCACTTAGCACAGTGTGAGGTAACTTCGAGATAATCCTAGAGGTTACATTTTCCTTTTATCCTTTCCACTGTAGGTAGAAGAAGAATTTTTCTTCTTCAGAATAAATCCAGGTCATGTGACCTTTTCCAAGGTCGTCTTGGATTTACTGGAAAAGATGCATTTCTTTGGATCACATGGGCGTGGATATTTTATTTTCAAACAACTGGTCTATAGGATTCCATTGAGCTTATGACTCTGGCACTCCGGTAGACCATGGGATTAGAAGGATGGACATCTTCTTTGCAGATTTTCTTGTCATACCTATGCATGACCAGCATAAATTCGAGCGCGAACTACTACTACTACTTTGTGACTACGCAATCGTCTGCTATTAAGAAATCTAGCTTTCCTTGAAAGACGACTTTGAGAGTAGTCACATTTCTGGGTTTTGAAGAATCTAACAGAAAATTTCTTTTAATGGACGTATGTATATAGCTGCAAGATGCTTTTGATGACCTGTTTCTTTGACCCGTCAGCAACGCCTGCGTGCAATCTTGTGAGAAGTTCTGTAACGCGTTTTAGCTCCCTCCAACTTATGTCTAGGGACTTCGATCTATCAGCAACTGTTCACATATGTTTAGAGGGTCGCTCTAAACTCTTCTCTCTGACTGGGTGAGTGGATAATCTCTTTGTGTCGAATATGTGTCCAATCCACTGTCACTTCCTTCTCCAAATTGTGATATTTATTGGTTTTTGACCCGTTCTCATGTGAAGTTAGTCTGTCCAGGTGCCTTCCGATCAAATAATTCTCAGTATAATACGTAGACTCCTTCGTATGTAGGTACAACTTACGAGTGATGGCAAAGTCCACTTTTCAAGTACTACATCCGTAAAGAAGTAGAGACTCCAGGTTGCAGCGGAACTGTCTCAGCTTACTTTTAGTGCTGAAATCACTATTTTTCGCTTTGGCCGTTTAGTGCTACCGCCGGCTGGGACCTTCCATACTAAACAAAGCAGCCGGCTTCGAATCCGTCGGCAGTCGAAAATGTTAATTGTTCTTCTATCCAAAGTATGTGCATCTGTCACCACGTTTTCTATCCACAGCCATCAATTATCATCCTCTTCAGATGGTAAGTCGCAGAAGCTTTTTGTCCTACGTCCTATGACTATATTGCTTCCCTTTTAAAAAGTCCTCGCATCATTCTTGGAACTTCCCTATTATACTGAATCGCCATTTTGGCTTGTTTGCCTTTTTGCAACTCTTTTTCCATCTTCTCAAGTATTAACTCCTGGCCCAATTGTCAATCATATCCTTCACTATTATCAGATAAGAGAGTCATTCAAGAATCATTGGCGGGCCCCTGTCCGCTTTTTTATTTCCTTTGATAACTGCGCTGCCTCTTACTTACTTACTTAAGGTGGCGCTACAGACCGGGGTGGTCCTGGGCCTCAACCAACAAGCGTCGCCAGCGATCTCGATCTTTAGCCAACTGCCTCGAGTTTCGTACGCCAAGTTGGTTGAGGTCCCCTTCCACTTGCGTGCGCCACCTGAGTCGCGGTCTTCCTCTACTGCGTCGTCCCTCGGGTGTGGACTCGAAGATTTTCCGGGTCGAAGCATTGGTGTCCATCCGCTCTACATTACCCAGCCACCTCAGTCGTTGGGCCATCACTATTCTAGCTAAGTCGATGCCGCCGTACAGCCCATACAGTTGGACGTTGTATCTCATCCTCCATTCACCGTCTATGCAGACGGGACCGAAAATCACCCGAAGAATTTTCTTCAGGAAACAGCCAAGAGTGACCTCATCCATTTTTGACAACGTCTATGCCTCTGCGCCGTAGAGCAGGACTGAGACAATAAAGGTCTTATAAAGGGCCTCCTTAGTTGTTCAAGAGAGGCCTTTGATACTCAATTGCCTTCTTAGCCCAAAGAAACAGCGATTGGCAAGAGTTATTCTTCGTTTAATCTCAGCGCTGGTGTCGTTGTCTGAGTTTATGGCGGAGCCTAGGTAGACAAAGTCCTTAACTACCTCAAAGTTATAGTTGTCTATAGTGACGTTCTGTCCGAGACGTCAGTTTTGGGTGTCCTTTCTTGTTGACAGTATATACAGTTTTGCACAACTCGTTCAAGAACGATGTTGTAGAAGTGGCATGACAACGGCATCGTTTTGCCTAAAACCTTTCTTGACATCAAAGGTCTCGGTGATGTCTTGACCGATTTTGATGGAGCAGCGTGCATTCTCCATCGTCATCCTGCACGAGTTTGGCAGTGATGCCAAAGCTAGACATGGCTCTGTATAGCTCGTTTCTATAGATGCTGTCATACGCGGCCTTAAAATCGATGAAAAGGTGGTGGGTATCGATTTGAAGTTCCTGGGTTTTCTCCACAATCTGCCGCAGTGTGAACATTTGGTCGATGGTGGACTTTCGTGACCTGAAACCACACTGATATGGACCGATCAGGTTGTTAACGAACGGCTTCAGGTGTTCACACAACACAGCAGATAAGATCTTGTAAGCGATGTTAAGAAGACTGATGCCTCTGTAGTTGGCGCAGTTCAGAGGGTTTCCTTTCTTTTCCGTAAAAGCCTTACTTTAGTAAACATTACCAACTTACTGCGTCTGTAATATAAACCGTTTGCCGGTATATCGGATAATTCTTTATGTTTTGGAAAAAAAGGATTCCGAGGAACTTATTTCTTAAATGGTAGAGACTTGGGCAGTGGCAAACAGAGTGGGTTGTATCCTTAAGAACTTCCTCGTCGCCACAAACCCTACAGAGGTTTTCTCTTTCTTATAAGGGTAGATAGAGATCTTCTATCGATCTACAGAGATCTGTTAGTTCTAGCCTTATCGAATAATGTCCACATCTTCCTTGTGGTTACACAAGTGTCTAGAGAGTTCGATCTGCTATTTGCCTCCTTAAGGAGCTCGTTTCGAGCTAAAGTGTGCAAGGCGGGATGATCACTGAAGTGTCAGGTTGTTCCGAGTGGGCAGCTATGGATTGCGTGTTTGGTATTTGACCGTTTTTTCATTCTTTCCTGCTCAGGTTGATGCTTAGAAATGGTCTTGAAAAATCAAGGTATAGTGTTGTATTATCGGTTGTAGATATACTGCTTAGATGTTTCTGAAGGAACGTAGTATGTCCTAATGCATTTGACTTCCAGCTATCAGCTTGGCTGATTCGTAATGCACTGACTGCCGTCGGAGCTCATACAAAGATGTCCACCGCGAGAAGATTGAAGATTGATTGTCGGTGTCGGTGTAGTTTTTATTGCACTGGTGGTTCCGCTGCACACCAGTCGTGATGGCTTTAAGATTCGCGGTTTTAGTGACCAACTTGCCGTCATACCAGGCTGCCGTAAGTCAGTATAGGTCTAATTATAGCCGTGTACATCCACAAGATAGGGTTTTGGCCCCAAGATTCTAGCAAATATCACACCGCATGAATACAAAGGTATTATGGTTTTTTTTTTTTTGATTCAGGTATTTTGCACTCTCGGAAATCCTGAGACGGGTACCCCCAACAGAAGGTGTAGACAATTGTGGTGTTTTGCCTTTGTTCCTGAATTCTAACGAAGTGAACGATTATAATTATTTCCTCTTCTGACTACAAGTCAAGATCTTGTAAATGCTGTGGGAGAGGTCAGAACGATATAGTTTCTCCTGCGTGCTTGACAGAATAGTTCTGCAATTGGAGATGTTAGCAGAGAAAATATCCAAGTTCCGATAGAGTCATTGGAAAAACCTATGATTCTTCCGGAACTGTTGCAAACTATTAGTTTAGCCCTGTTCTACTCTGGAGGTCTTATCACGCGCATAGTCTTCTATATCAGCCTTTCTGTATTCATGGATGAGCTGGGCACATGGTCCTATGGCGTCCAAGTAGTTTTTTCATAAAAGAGGGCAGCTTACTGTCGTTCGTACTGTAGTGTAGAATAATGATTAGGTTTAACGAGAATTTGACAAAAAATTTGGGATTGATTAATTAAAAAGGGTCAAGATCCAAGGTTGTGACAATAGCTCTTTGTTGTTCGATGTTATTCTATCGCTTTGACACTTATAGAATTTCTGCGTATCCAAAACTGTTACACTGCCTGTCCCATCAAAATACCCAGTCCACTTACCAGGATTTTCAAGAATTTATGGTGAATTTATAAAATATTCGAGGTTCCAACTACAAGGACCAAACCAGTTGTCAAGCGATAATCATGATGCATCCTACCAAAAAGGTTAAATCTGTTTCTTTGACTGAAAACTTTCATTGACTCCCAACACCCTTTCCATTTACCATTTGCAAGGATCAACTATTCGAAACTTGGCGCGTTGTTCACTTAATTATTCGCTGGTGGAACAAATTCCTTTTGTTACGCAGCAACAAATGTTTGTCTTGCTTGCTCTGTAACGATCTATTCAGACCGCCATTTATTCAACTTTAACTACAACAAACTTTTTTTTCAATTTAAATTTTCACCGAGTAACTGAAACAATATCTCTGTATCTCGGGGTAGTTACGCAAAAGTTTTAAGCGCGTACAAATTGGATATCTTTCATTTAGAGCGACTATTGGGGACGCGCTAGAAAAAAAAGAGGTCAACTGATTTGTTCTGCCATTTCCATTGGACACTCTATACGTATTCAAAGGGGGAAGCAATTAGTGAGTCAGCTCGAGTTACATTGACAAGGATACACACAGTAGGGTGAAGTTGAATGTGAATAACCTTTTATTAGTTCACATGCACAATGTAATAGGAAACAGGAAATTTAGTTTTCTCTGCGTCTCACTCTCTGATTTTCGTTTGTATTAAGTGGACAATGAACTTGTCTTAGATTTGTGTCCACTGTCCATCCGGGGAGCCATTAGTGGCGATTGCTATTTTGGGGACACGCGAATGAATGTAAATGTTGGTTACCTTCCGAGTTGCTGTGATAACTCGGGCGTATACTTATGGTTCATAAATATGCCGAGGGTAACTCTCATGCTATTTACTGGGGATAGGTCAGGGTTGAGTTTTATTTAGTCATGCTCGTTAACTAAAAGCTATAAATATTTAAAAAAAAAAAAGAAGACAGTGATAAAGGGTTTGTTAATTAATGGGTTTTGGTTGTTAAAGGACATTCAACTTGTCCTTTCATTAAGTTTTGACTCTTATGGGAATTTTCCAGGTACACACAGCTAGTGCAAAGTTCTTAATTTTGACATTTTAACTTTAGTGGATAGTGGATAATGGTCGATAGGATTGTAGATGATTGGGCGAAAACCCCGTTCGAATGCTCAGAATTATTTTGTAAGATGGGCCCACAGATGTGCCTGCATATCATCCCAAAGGGCCAAAGAAAAAAAATAAAAATCTCAATTTTCGAAAGAACTTTCACACGGGTAGAGGTGAAATTTCGGTCCAATCATCTCATCATGGGCCTACCTAGCGGATGCCTACCTGATGGCACGGATTTCATGATTTGCTTGGAAATCGAGTTCTTGCATGCGTTTAAGGGGTAAGTTGGGTTTCGAGGGCAAAAAAAAAAGCGTATTTTTACCGATTTTTTTTAAAATATGTATATCAAATGAAATTTTTCATTCAAACAATTTTTCATCTCAAAGATACATATTTAACAAGTACTTTGTGAAATTTTTATTTAAAAATTTGGAAAATTCAGCCAGTGGGACCTCATTTCCCTTGACCTCTCAAAAAAAAGGTCTCCCAGCGTAGTCAGGATAACTCAGAACTGGTTCATCCGAAATTGAAAAATCAATTTTTTTCTGTTAGTAGATACATAAAGCTTGAACTTGAACGAAGGAAAAAACAAAAACTTGAAATTAGAATTTTTGGCGGAGTTGTGAACAAAAAAACACATTTTTTGGTCGAATTTTCACTACATTTTGCCTCATAAAATAAGTTGTGATAAAAAAAAATAAAAATCCTTCGTTCAATAAGATCGGTTCATAACTTTTTAAGAAATCTTGACTACCGATTTCGAAAATAGAGTTTCGAGAAAAACGCGATTGAAGTGCGACGCGCCAGTCTGACGTGTCCTGATGGGCGGAACTTCCGTAGCGCCTATCTCTTAGAATGTTACTCTGATCGATTTGAAATGAGAGAGGGAGCATATTCTAGACATATTGTACTATTTAATAAGACAAAAAAAAAAAAATAATTTTTTGAAATTTTGAAACCCACCTAACCCCTTAATGTGCTCAAACTATCGAAGTATGGACGTTTTCGTTCGAGAAAGAAGCTGCTCGACATTCAGTTCCTCGCATATTGTGGTGCTTCTAACTCTTTCCCGGTGAGTTCTTTCGGTCATTACCCAAACCTCATGACTATAGGTGAGGATCGGAACAAACACTGAATTGAAGACCGATAGCTTACCTCCGATGCTGAGTTCGGCCCTCCTGAAAACAGATTGACGAAACTATGTGTATGTAGTTCTAGGATTGTTATGAATAAAATTTCGGTGCAAAAGTGTAAATTCTTTGGGAATATATCCAAGTTCTCTTCTACCAGATGTTCTCTAAAACCACTCCTTTTTTGAGAAAACTAGGCCTGATAAAGGGCTCTAATTCAAAGAAGGGTTCGCAGACTGCAAGACTAGGCTTTGAACTTGATCCACTCTGATTATAAAATTCATCCAGATATTTTTTTCCAGTCTATTCAATCGAGTCTAGCAGAATGCGGATGCGATTTTTAAACAGCGTTCAGCTTCTAATCGGTGGTCGCCGTGGGTCAGTGGTTGGTGCGTTGGACTGCTGACCGAGCCCCAGCCAGGAACACCGAACATTTTTCGCGGCACCACCTCTCGTCGGGGAATGACAAGCCTCCGGGAGTATAATCTGTCATGAAAGAGCTTCTCACTTCGCCGTTCGGAGTCGGCAATAAATTGCAGGTCTCTTCTGCGAGAAGCTAGGCCTTCGCTCATCCCGAGCTGTCGCGCCTGCTATTATTATTATTATTATTCAGCTTCTAATCGTCTGCCCGGTTTTTTATTTTTAAATTCTTTTACAATTGGGTTCCTTCAGAACTCTGACGACTGGCTTGTGGGACAAGCTCACCCGTGTCTTTATCGTTATCCAAATATTTCTGTTTCCGAAATGACTAAAACTAGACTATTCGCAAGAGCAGGTGCACTGATTTAGAGTAACATCGACTTCTTTTGGGATGCTCCTATTCTCACTTCTTTGCTAATAAGGATACCGTCTGCTTAAAGGTCATCAAACAAGTAGTGCTTCGCTTGCTTAATTTGCGACCGTCTGCCACTTGTATACGACACTTTTTACATTTACCGTAAGACAGTCCTGTCTATATGGCTACCAAGCGACCGTTCACTCAAGTACTTCCCGCATAAATCTGGTTAAGAGTGCACTGCAAAATGTCGGCGTGAGATAAAGACTTCCTTTATGTCATGTTATTTGATACAGAATTCCACCTTAAAACAAGGGACGAACCAAATGCACTATGCAATTTAATCCGACTTTAAAATTGTCAACTGTAGAGTATTTTATAGGCCACTACTGGATACTCTTCGAAATGAAACTAAAACTAGCAGGAAGGGTGTCTTTAGAAATCCATGTAGGCTAAACGGACGTAGGTTAAATAGAGAACTACATATACGTAAATTGGCAGGATTCTGTCTTGCAAAGGATCTTATTTCTAACCTGTCCTGTTAGTATCGTAGCTAAAGCGTACGAAAAAGTTCACCCTGGTGGAACCCGAATCGAAAAACGTTTTCTGTAACTGTAACTGTGTGCAGGTTGAAGGTCCATTAAAGAAGGGGCTACAGAGAGGTCCACCTACAAAGAGAGTGTGAAACTCTGCTCAGATTTACAAAAAGAAACTCAAGAATGAATTTTTGCGAGTTTATCAAATTAACCAAGGAATCGTCTCGGCCAAGGAAAATGCTAGCTAAGGTACCATTGCCGGCATCTACTATAAGCAAAAGCGATGACACTTGGATTAATTTCCCTGGATGTACGCCTGTTTTCGGGGAAAGTCTTCTGATCCAAATCAGTGCTTTTTCGGTGGCGAATACTACGCAAGGAGGCAAGACCTCATTACCAGCGACTCCTGCAGAAACTATAGGGCCGAAAAGGAGGGCAAAACTATTCTTTATTTCGTTTGCATCTGTCTGGATCAGTGCCACAGACAACTGCTCCATCTATCCCTGACTTCGGTGACATTGCGAATGAGAATGCCATCTTCCGCTCCCCAAAAAGCTCTAGTCGCCGATCTTTGTCAAAATACGCGAGCCCAATGTCATCAACAAATTCTTTGTCCATATCCGATGCACGGTAGAAGTGAACCGAAAGCAAATTAATGTCGACAGCGGAGAATGCTAACCTATGTATGTGACCTTGACTAGAATGGTAATACTGGACTGCACGCACTTATTTTAGCTTACATGTGTAAGAGTTCACACAAACATAGCTAGGCGACTCCATCTAGGAGGTAAAGCAAGCATTTGTTGACGAACTTTTTGCCTCTGACAGTTTCAGTCGCTGAACCCCATCCTACACTTTCTTCACTGAATCGATTTCTCAACAAGCAATCGCTACTCTCCGGTGGCTTTACAGCAACGTAACATCTCAAATTGGGAACGCACTGCGTTTTCACTCACCTGAAAAAGCTCAATGCTCCTCTGGTCGTCAGTTTGTAACTTCCTCTTGGATTGGAGGATATCTTTTATAGGGTGGAAGAGCTGGCTAGAGGTCATTGAGTGGCAACCTATGAGCTGTGGTGTGGCCCGCAAAATGGCTCAAGGCCAGTTCATCGGCTGCCTCAGTTCCCGCTGTCCCTACATGACCTGGCACCCAGTAGAGGGTGACTTTATTGTTCCGGCCCAGTCTGTTTATCTTTTCCAGACGCTCGTAAACCAGTTTGGATCTGATTTTATAGGAACTCAGTGCCTTGATGGCAGCCTGGCTGTCTGATAGTAACGCGATGTTTTGCTCGTGATATCTTCTAATTAGGCTGATTTGTGCACATCTTTCGATCGCATACACCTCTCCTTGAAAAATACTGGGCATGACTTGGAAATACGGTGGTCGCCATGTCTCGGTGGTTGGTGCGTTGGACTGCTGTGCGAGCTGCGTAGGTTCGAGTCACTCCGAACATTTTTTCTTGAAGCCACTTCTGTTTGAAGAATAAGTATAATTCACCATTCGGATTCGACAATAAATCGGTCCATTCGTGTAGAAAATGTAACACGGACAACATGAACGGTTGCTAGAAGCTACGCTTTGACTAACCCCAGGCTCCCGCACCAATTTTTTATTTTATTTTACTCTCAATTTATCTTTATCTCTGGACACTTCCATTTCTTGTCCATTTCTTCCGGTATTCTCCTTCCTTCATACTACAGACAGCTCTAGTTAATTTAAGAAACCATCGTTGTTCACTCTCGTGAAGGAATTACAAATTTAACTACATCGCTCGTCAAATGACATTCGATTAGATTTTATACCGCGAAAAACGGCACTCCATCTTATTGCATTAGCGCATGGTTGACAAGAAAGCTACGCCATCAGCGGGAGTTAAATAGCTCGCAAAACTTTTACGACACGTTCCTTAATTAACTAAACGAGAGTGTTCTTAATATCTCTCCATTGTGGACGCACCCTCTTCCTGTGATAAGTTCATATCCAATTCAATTCGCAGTTCTGAGAACTTACTTCACTTCCACCGGTTAAATCACTTTCCAACGACTTATGCAAAATGGATGCACACATTAAATTTTGATGCACCGTCTGTAGTCGGGTGTCCTTTCAGGATACACAATCTCACCATCACCCGTGGTATTTAATTTTTGATTTTATGAAAATTAATTCAAAAGTTTTAACATTCACCAGCAGCTGTTTTGGTAGAGATCACTTAAAGGACTCAAAAAGAGGGGTTTCTCGGTTTCAGAAGGAGGAGTAGATGGACTTTTTGTTTAAACAAAGAAGGGAAATACCAAACATGACCTCCATGAGTTTCCATTACAAGTGACCCACCCCCTAGCTGAGCGTATCAAGGATAACTCCTCCCAGGGAATAAGTTTCCCACAGTGCACGACATAAGTTAACTTGATTTATGCACCGCGTACCAATGGTCCCCTCAAGTTTTCGCCGCCCCCCAAAACAGGATAAAAGAAAGAAATTCCTTGAATCGAATTGAATCGGAGTCTGTCATAAATTAAAAGCATTCTATGGTGGCACCCACCCGACTTCCCTCAGTCCTCTGGCATTATGACACATTTCGAGACAATGTCGAACGAGGTATCGAATGTCCTTTGAGTGGGTGAATGCAAGGAGATTTAGTTAGCAGTGTCAATTTATTATTTAAGAAAGTCATCACAGGGGTTACCATAATGGAATGAGGAGAAACTCGCTTCAAGGCGAATGCTCCATGGGGTGTCTTCTATAAAGGGGTCGGGAAATAAGGCTTGCGTATGTACATCACAAGTGCAATGGCGATAAGGTGACATTTAAGGATTCAGTTGTGCTTCTTTCGTATAAAGGACTTGAAGTCATTGTTGGCGGTTGGTTAATGGCATTGATGACTTCAATGGCATTCGTGGCGGTCGTGATGGAATTCGCCGAGGAAACACGAACACTATAGTGAGGAATTCTTTTTCCTATCGCGCTTACGTGTTTTTGCATTTAAAAAAAATATATTTTCTGACCTTTTGTATAGTAGAAGTCAATGTCAGGTGATGGCACTCCATACAAAAGGTCTTAGTGCCATTTCTGCGACAACTAGCTCATTATAACTCATATTGAAGTTGATATCGCCTCAGAGAGAGTGGATTTCTCTCAAGAAAAAAGGAAAGGGATTTGATTCATCCCTGGCAGACATATGTAATCGTTTACTTAGAAATTCAGTGTGCTCGCGTCTTTCCCTATAATCCAAAAGTCCCAAATGGTTCCAACGTTTGTTTAATTGGTTAAGGTGGCGAGCTTGCGCCGTTTTAATACTGAGTCCGCAAGCGACCTAAAACTTAAGGCTTAGGACTTAGATCCACTGGTGATCTTACTTACTGTGACGCTACAGTACGGGGTGGACTTGGGCCTTAATTAACAAGCGTCTCCAGCCAGCTCGATCTTTAGCTAGCTGAATCCAGTTTCGCACGTCAAGTTGGTTAAAGTCCACTTCCACTTGCGTGCGCCACATGAGACGCCGTCTTCCTCTACTGCGCCGGCCCTCTGGTGTAGATTCAAAGTCGTTGTTTGACTTTATAGCGGAGACAAAAGTCCTTAATTACCTCAAAGTTATAACTGTCTATTATGACGTTCTGTCCGAGACATCGGTGTTGGGTGTCCTTACTTGGTCTTGCCCTCATTGACCGTAAACCCATTTTCGCCGCCTTCGCCTTAATACCCACGAACGCAACAGTAACATCACGCTGCGTTCTTTCGATTATGCCAATATCGACGGCGTATGCGAGAAATTTGACAGGTTTTTGAAAGATTGTGCCTCTGGTGTTGGCGCGTGAGTTTTGCACATCTCTCTCAAGAACTATGTTGAATAAGTCGCATGACAGCGCGTCACCTTGCCTAAATCCTTTTTTGACATCAAAGGTCTCGGTATGTTCTTGACCGACCATGATGGAGCGAGTTTGACAGGGATGCCAAAATTAGACATTGCTCGGTGTAGCTCGTCTTTATAAATTAGAGGTGGTATCGATTTGGACTTCTTAGGTTTCTTCAAGATCTGCCGCAGTGTCGATGATGGACTTTCCTGGCCTGAAGCCACACTGATATGGACCGATCAGGTTGTTGACGAACGGCTTCAGGCGTTCACACAATATGGCAGATGAGGTCTATGCGACATTTAAGAGACTAATTCCTTGGCAATTGGCGCAGTTGAGGGGGCCTCCTATCTTGTGGATCGGGCAAACGGTGTTGAGATTCCATTCAGCAGGCGTACATTCGCGTGACCAAATTGTGAAAACGAGTTAGTATATGCTCTCTACAAATTCATTTCCAGCTGCTTTAAACAGTGCGGCCTGTTAAGGGGCCTAACATTCACGTGCAGATCCGAAAGTCATTGTCCCTTTTTTCGTTTTGCCGGGTTCTCAACAGTAAATCTTTCCTTATCCGAGGCCGTTGGGTGCTTTGTAACAATAAGTTTTTAAATGGTGGAGCCGTTAACCCCACACACAACCCTCAACCCACAACCCCAGGACCAAGTCCTTTGTTGAACCCCTTGGACTTAAGGGGCCAGGTAATCCGGTTCTCATTGGCCTATAATCCGGTTATGTCCGAATGAGGTGTTCACTTAGTAGTTCGATCTAACTGGAACTGTAGACGCCACCGTTGATTCCATCGTGGGTGTTCTTCCGCTGCCGTCCGGGTGCAAGGGGAGTGCCTTAGTGTGAACACCCCCCCCCCTTTCTCGTGAGCTGCCAAAACAACCTTACACAGGGGTTTGCACCCTATCTTCAGTTGAGGTACAAGCACTCTGCGTTTACCGCGAGAAGGTGAAAGTAGGAGTTGATAGACAGAGGTTGGTTTGAGATAAACCTGTGAACGCTTGTGTCCTTTTGAATGCACCTGTCTACCCTTTAAACACTTTTTCACTAGTCGGTTTAATCTAATACCGCTGTATCAAGGGTGCCTACCTGTGCGGACGTATTTCGTCGAATTGAGTTTGAAAACCGATATGCAGGAGACTAATCCCTCCTTAGATTTTGCATTTAAGAGAGTCTCCTGTGTGGGCAGTCTTCAAAGTTTAATTTAATTTAATTTATTTAATTTTATTTATTTATTTAATTTATTTATTTACATATATATAGCATTGTAAGACTATTTGTCTTTTAAATTAACACTATAGTTTTATATTATTTAACATTAAACATAGATTTACTTTAAGTTTATATTACATTAAAAACTAAGCCCTAAATCCCTACTGATGTTAAAAATATCATATATTTACATAAAGTTATTAACAATTAAGAAAAATTCTTTAACATTATCTATTAAAATATTGAATAAGATCCCTCTCGAAGCTGCCTCTGCTATTTAATCTCCTAAGATTGGGGGGAAGTGAGTTCCACAGTCTAGCAGAATAGACAAAAAATTGCTTTTGAGTTACATTGTTTTTAAAAGTCGGTAGAATCAGAACCGGACTTCTGCCCGAATTCGCAAACTGTAACCTTTGAAAAAGGTATTGAGGACTTCTATTTGACTTAAGGTCGAATAAAAATATAAGAATTTTAAAGTTTAAGTAATTTCCTATAGACATGTTGAAGACATGGCTTGTATATTCAGAGACATGATCATATCGTCGCAGATTATAAACAAACCGCACAGTATTATTAAACGCAACCTCAAATTTACGCTTGCTTGAACTATCTAGGTCACAGAAAACAGGATTCGCATAGAAGAGAATGGGTAGCAATAACGATTTTACCAGCATCATCTTAATCTGAGTTGGAAGGCACTTCCCTAACAGATAAAGAGTGCGCAGTCCGCCATAAACCTTTCCTACTGCGTTTGTTACATGATCGTTCCAAGTTAGCGTTTGGTTGAAAATCACTCCTAAGTTTTTTACGGATCTGCAGTACGTTATTTCTGCACCATTTATTTTAATTTTAGGAAAATATGATGTGTCAAGAGCCTTACGAGAAATAATTATAGCTTGACTTTTTCTGGAATTCAACTTAAGTTTGTTTTGTTCTGACCACTGGGCAACAAGTAATAAATCTTCGTTAATTCGTGATGTAGCATCTTCGACTAAGCCTAAGGGATAGCTGAGATGAATTTGCACGTCATCTGCGTACATTTGAATTTTGCAATGCTTTAGTACTTGGGGTAGGTCATTGTTAAACAGGGTAAAGAACAGAGGTCCAAGGATTGATCCCTGTGGAACTCCTGCATTGGTTGCAATAAACTTTGACATTGTTCCGCCTGCGGAAACAGCCTGAGTTCGGCCATAAAGATAGTTATAAACTAGCTTCAGAGCCGTAGTCTCAAAGTGGAAGTTGTTTCTAAGTTTACGTAAAAGTAACTTATGCGGAACAGTGTCGAAAGCCTTCGAAAAGTCCAAGAGCACCAGAGATGAAACCCAATCTCTATCAATTTTTAAGCGTAAGTCATCGACTAAATTTAGTACTGCTGTCGTACAACTATGGCGTGCTCTAAAACCTGATTGAAAATCTGTAAGGAAGCTACCATCATTTAGGTGGTTCAAGATTTGCCAACTAACCAATTTTTCGAAAACTTTGGAAAGAAATGGTAGAATTGAGATTGGCCGATATTCTTTCGCACTATTTGTTGAACTTTTTAACAGGGGAACAATTTTCGATCTTTTCCAGTCCTTGGGATATGTGCACGTAGTAAGAATGGTGTTGTAAAGGGTGGTTAAATTTTAAGGGCCGATGTTGAATGTGAACCACACCTAAACGTCAAGCTTTTTCTGCATTTCATTTGTCATTTCTCAATTTCAGACTAACTCAATTTGAACCACGGAAAGATACACAATCGAGCAACGCGTTAAAGTTATTCAGGCTTATTATGAAAATGGGCGTTCAAATCAAAATGCATATCGTGCACTTCGTAATTTTGTCGGTCAATTTAATCGTCCAAATGTGCGTACAATTGGAAAAATCGTGCAAAAATTTGAGCAAACCGGGTCTGTAGGAGATGTGAAAACACCAGTGCATGCTCGTACAGCTCGTACTGCAGAAAATATTGCTGCTGTTCGCGATAGTGTGGCTGAAGAGCCGTCCACCTCAACTCGCCGTCGTGCCCAACAATTGCACCTCTCACGCTCGTCGTTGATGAACATTATGCATAAAGACTTGCATTTAGACGCTTACAAGGTGCACTTGACTCAAGAACTAAAGCCTCTTGACAATTTCAAGCGTCGTCAATGGTCAGAATGGTGGCAAGAAATGGCAACAGTGGATGATAAATTTTCGAAGAAAATCATCTTCAGTGATGAGGCACATTTTCACCTCAGTGGATTCGTCAATAAGCAGAATTGCCGCATTTGGGCGAATGATAATCCAAGAGTGATTGTCGAAAAACCAATGCACCCACAAATAGTGACTGTTTGGTGCGGTTTATGGGCTGGCGGCATCATCGGGCCGTATTTTTTCCAAAATGAGGCCGGTCAGGCAGACTGTGAATGGTGTTCGCTATCGTGAAATGATAACGAACTTTTTATGGCCCGAATTGGAAGATATGAATGTGGACGATATGTGCTTTCAACAGGACGGTGCCACTTGCCACTCAGCTAACGAAACAATGGCTCTTTTGCGCGCAAAATTCAATGGCCGTGTTATCTCACGTGGTGGCGATGTCAATTGGCCGCCAAGATCATGTGATTTGACACCGTTGGATTTTTTTCTTTGGGGTTATTTGAAAGAAAAGGTGTACGTCGATAAGCCAGCAACAATTCAAGAGCTAAAGGATGAGATAATTCGGCACATTAACGGCATAGAAACTCAATTATGCTTCAGCGTCATCGAAAATTTGGACCATCGGATGGAGGTGTGCCGCCGAGGTCGCGTCGGCCATTTGGCCGATATTTTGTTCCATACATAATTGAACCATACCAATATTATCATAATAAAAAGAAATGACAATAATTTCCTAAATAATTTGTGTTTTATTCAAAATCAACATCGGCCCTTAAAATTTAACCACCCTTTATATATGTGTGACGAATGGTAATATTTGCTGAGCAATGATTCTCAAAAACTTAGGATGCATTAGGTCTAGACCAATCGCATCCGATTTGATTGCGAGAATAGCTTTCCAAACGTCGTACTCATATACTCTACTGAAACAAAATCTATTATTTATTTCCATCTGCATCAGGCTCGTAGAAGGTAATTCCTCATCATTATCATTAGCTGCTTCAGATGTAATGGAAGCACTGGCAAACAATTGGTTCAACTCATCTAAATCAGACTCAACAGGGTCTGAGGATTTCTGTTTGCTGATACCTATGCTCTTTATATTACTCCAGCTTTTTTTCGTAGACAGATTCGACTTAAACTTAGCTGCAAAAAATTTTGCTTTGGATTTTCTAATTTCCGAATTTACAGAGTTTCGCAATCTTTTGAATTCGGCATGAAAAGCAGGCAATCTAAACTCATCTAAATGCTTTGACAAACTTTGAGCATTTATATGGCAAACCGAAAGTCCTGAATACCTTTTACAAAAAATCTCCAGCATAATACGCGTACTATTAAACTTTTCATTGATTCTTCTGTATGACATAGAATACTCACTCCCCCGCCTTCCAGGTTCCTCAATCATATTTTATGAAAACAAAATATGGAAACAAGCTTAACGTGAGAGAAAACAACAGCGGCAACATCGAGAACAACCCTAGAACAAATTATAAACGAAGAAGTAATAAATTTAAAAAAACGTTGAATTGATAAGACAACATCAAAAAAACTAGCTAAACCTAACAAATTAAATTTGGCAAAAGAACGAATTCGAGTAGAGTAATGGAAATTTTGTTTAAAAGTTTCATGTTCGCTGTTGTAGACTTCTGGTGACGTCAGGCGGATGATCATCGATATCATTTGGTGAATTGTCATCCGCAGGTTGTTGTTGTTTATGCGTGTGGGCAATTTCATTCAGCTTTTGCAAACTGGTGATGGTGACTGCTGCTGTATTTACATCAGCCTTCACAAATACATGGCCACGAATCGTGAAAACCGAGGCAAGCTGATGTTGACGTTTAAGTCGGATGGCGTGTCGCAAAATTGTGCGGTTGTTGTTAGTAAGACTTTCGTGAATGTAAATTTTATTATCCGAATCATAACCAACGTCTCGGAGATTAATTTGCCGCGAGTGCGTTTTTCGTAGATTTGCGACCTTTCTAAGTGTTTCGTACTTATCGTGCGGTGAACAGAATTTTAGAACGATTAAGGAATCGTGCTTCGGTTTAGCTCTAAAAATTCTGTTTAGTGGCGGCGGCTGGAAACCAATCATGTGACACAGGTGGTTGAACATATTTTTAAGGTTCTCATCTGGCAGAAAAGGAATTCCAACGAGGATAGCATCCGTTTCAAAGTTTTTGTGGTGAAGTGCTTCAAGTTTGGTTTTGAGGTTTTCAATTTCATTGCACAAAGTCGGTTCAGGTTGGTGTTGCTGGTCTTGTTTTTGTTGGAGTTGTGTTTTGAGCGTATCAACTTCCAATTTCAAACGGCTTATATTACCTGAGCAACCTTCAAGTGCAGAGATACGAACTTTTAAAGCATTTAGCTCTCTATCGACCTCTTCAAACTTCTCGGATAAATGGTTTTCAATATTGCTGATTCTCGTTGACATATTTTTCTCGAAGGCGGAAAGTCTATTCAATATGGACTCACCTTGTTCCTCTATTTTTTTGGACAACAGAAGGATGTTTTTATCTGACGTCATCAATCCGGTAGAGGGCGAATGTTGTTGGGAGGGTGACGATATAGGTGTATTTTTGAAAGGTTTATTTAGCCTGGTTTTGTGTGGATGTGACATTGTATTGGTGAATTAGTGTTTATTTTTATTTTGCAGCTATTGTTATATGTTGGTATGTATGTATGTATGTTTGTATGGATTTTTATCGGATTTTAAATTAACTTTAACTTAATAAGGAGGTATAATTTGTAATTTTAAGTCGAAAATCTGCGTTTGCGTTTAGTTAGAGCGTGCGTAAAAGTGTGACACAATGTATTATATTTAAATTTCGAACATAAAAGCTTGATCAATTTTGCCGCGCTTAAACAGACGTCTACTCCATTTGCTGTTCCAATTCTCGCTCATATCATATAATGTTCTGTAAAAATCTAATTTTTCAAATCCTTAGCTCCATCTGCGCTTCTACAACCAGATTCCTTTGTTTTTCTCTATGGGATTCTGTTCGGGCCTTACGTTCATAGCATTTTTTTTAAATATTGATTTGCGCCTGTGATAACGCCTTGTCATTGAATACAATTTTGTTCAATAGTTACACGACGTAAATCAATCAGAAAGAAGAAAAAATGAAGGAGGCCGTCGTGTCGTTGATTTTAGTTCAAGCAACTTAAATGTAAGATGTTAGCCGTTCTTTTTGATAGCCCCATGGTTTTTCCTCTTCCTTCCCTTTTTTTAGGAAGTGGGTGCTCCTACCTTTCCGTTGATGGATAACTCCCGACGGCTTTGCATTTTTTTGCATTCTTCATCAAAAGTAAAAGTGGAATGCTGATTGTATTAGGTTTGTTGAGAGATTAGCTAAAATTCGGTCTACCAAGGTTTTGAGAGCCGGTGAGTATTGCAACTGTTTGATGCTTCATTTTTATACAAAATGTTCGGAGGTAAGTCTGCCGTCGATGGCAACATGTCACCTCACGAATATGAAGGCGAAAGTTACACACTGCCGTGTAACATGTTCATGAAAAGCTACTTCAGATTATCGCTTATCTCATGATCCGGGTGTCCAGTTCACGTCGCCTCTGCGTATGATAACCATGTCGTGTTGGATCCACATGTCATTCACTTGCATATCATCCAATTTGGGGCAAAAGAAATTGGTTTTTATCGATAGGTAGCGCTATCCGTTGATGGCCAGCACGGCGTTTTAACAGGTGCATAAGTTTTTGCATTCACAGCATGACTTGCTTCAGTTGCTATAGCGTTCACAATATTTGCTGAACATCGTTCACCATTAAGAAAGACGTATCCGCAATTTCTGAAAAAAATTTACTTGTTTGCTAGTTCTCAGTGCTCCTTCGTAGTTTGTCCGGGATCCTGAAAGCTAATCAACATATGGTAAAGCGACAACCATTTGCTTTCACTGTTCTTCGACAAATAATGGTAGTGGATATTTTACATTTTCTGGAAACCAGAAAGTTCCACTACTAATTAGCCAGAATGCTTGAACGACAGATCGATCAGGAAAGCCTTGACTCCAAAATAGGAACTGTTCGTCTTTACTCTTAAAGCTACTGCTATTCAATGGTCGTTTCACAACTAAATCTCCACAACCACCTCTATTCAAAAGTTGTTCAACTCTTTAAACGAGGATATTTTTCAAAAAAAAAATAAAAAAGACATCTCCTCCCCAGTTCAACGACGATATATCATTGATGATCGAAAATTTCACAGAATCATGTCCTGGTGATAAATTTTGATGGACACATTTAATAGTATCGACAACGAAGTTACGCGTAACCCTTTCTAGCGCAGAGATATCCAATGGTCATTTTGCTTCTCTGTTGGATGCGAAGGATACGAGTTTTATGCTTATTCATGGTTCGCTTTATCCCTCCCCTATAGGGCGATATGTGGATTCAATGAAGTCATCATATTTCCACGGATTACTTCGCACGAGGGTTCGATTGGTCTTTGAAAATTTGACACCACGTACTCGCTGCAATCGATTGAGTATGATGGACACTAAGAACAGGGATGGTATAGGTCAAGGACTTTACTGATAAAACTAAAACATGCATGCTAACCACTCTTACACTGCTCTGTTCCAGTTCTGGTGATGGCAACATTGTTGTTTGCATATCTATGCACATCCATTGTCCGATATGCATCCGAATGCGTTTCTGCTGCTTATCTGGAATGGAATGGATGTCATTGTATTGCATTCAGGATACAATTCCATGCAGCATATCAAAAGGATCTCTCACACTTGAATGGAATCAGTAAATGGCTTTCATTTCCATTCCCACTTACAAAGGGATCTGGAGAAATAGTACAAATGGCTAGGATGCGTTTTTTTTTCTACTGATTTTCATTTTTATGTTCAATCATCGCACCAGGGGAGGGCACTGCAAACAGAAAACAGAGGAGAAGATGTGATCCCCTATCAAAACTCGAATTGACTTTGAAGGATATGGGGGGCACAAATGCACTTTATGTGCAAGGAGGAGCACCAGTTCCCGTCGAAAGGTTCGTGTGCGCGTTCAGCCGGTTTTAGTTGGGGGAAAAACAAATGCAAACAATACTCAAGTGGAATAGTTCTTTGTAATGATTTTTCTAGAGTAATGTCCTTGGTTTATCCTAAGCTGCCAGTGTGTGAGTAAAGGTAAGAGGGAGGATTTTCTGTAACATTAAACCGAATGCATTTGCATTGTCGTTGCAATTGTTGCATGAAAATCGACATGGTCATCAGGTTTTTTGGCATTGCTTAGGGTGAGGAAGAAAGGATTCTTGTGGCAGTTAAGTTAAATAACAAACCGAAGGATATTTGACATGGTGATCCTAATAACCAACGCCAAGGTAAATTAGTGATTATCTACAAAATGTGCTATGATGGCAAAGGACACCCAGTACTATGAGTTTTCTTACCAAATTTCCAAGTTAGTAGATATATGTACGTATGGTCATCGTGGCTAAGTGACAAGTGCGTAGGAATAATCGAACTACGAATTATTTTTCGCGGCACTTCCTCTGGTCAGAGAATAACAAACCTACGAGAGTTTAATATGCCATAAACAATAAAACATGCGCAGCATAAATAAAAATAGCTGGCGCGACAGTTTTGGATGAGCCAAGGCCTAGCTTCTCGCAAGAATGGAAGGGACCTACAATTTATTGCCGATTCCGAGCGATAAATTGAGAAGCTCTTTCATGACAGATTATACTCCCGGAGGCTTGTCTTTCCCCGAAGAGAGTTGGTGCCGCAAAAAATGTTCGGTATTCCTGGCTAGGGCTTGAACCCACGCCGCTTGGTCAGCACTCTAACGCACTAACCACTGAGCCACGGCGACCACAAGTATTGGGATACCAAAAAACTTCAAGTCAAAATTTAGTTACATGCCATCACATTAAATCCTAGGTAGAGATGGCGGTTCAACTGAACCCAATTACCACTAAGATGTCCCTTCTTGTTACCACGACTCGTGTGACTTGTTTGATGATATGTGGCGTTGAAAGCCGGGTGTGCATAGATCCAGCCTGTGAAGTTTAGAAAGCGAATGAGATCTCGTATCCCTTTACACGAGATGACACTGAGGTCGTCGAAGAACGGTTGGTTTAGTGTACGCAGTCTGGCTCTTGTCAGTGCCGGACATTTGCAAAGGAAATAGGAGAGAGTTTCCTTCTCATTTTCATTTCCGCAGCTACGGCAGTGGAGGTTGTACGGAATATCTAGTTTGACCGCATGGTCTCCAATTGGTCAATGCCCCGTGATTTTTGCCGTTATTTTGGCAATATCTAGGCGAGTTCTGCTTAGGAGATCTTTTGTTCTAGTCAAATCGTAGGTCGACCATATCTTCCTTGGAGGTTAGCTTTCTACATGAAGTGTGAGTGGATTCGTCCCTTAACCGCTCCTAGCGATGTGTGGACCCGTGCCGCAAGTGAGCCTTGTAGGGCTGACACCTGTCTGGCCAGCTCATCTGCACGCTCGTTTCCTGTTATGTCACTGTTCCCTGGAACTCAGAGTAGTGTGACCATGAACCGTTGCCCAAACAGGCAAGATCGTTTCGGCACTCTAGCACCAGTTTGGAGAATATGGTAGCCGAGTGAATGGCCTCGATGGCGGCTGGCACGCCCGAGTTGCCTGCAAGCCTCTCGGATTGCCAGTAGTTCCGCCTGGAAGACGCTGGCAAATGATCTTGCTATTTTCAGTGATTCCGAGTAAACACCGGCCTCCACACCGCAGTTCATCCTTAATCCATCTGTGTAGATGACCGTGCCGAAGTCCTTCACTACTTCGTCTTTCTTCCACTGTTCTCTGGTGGGAAATCCCACGTGGAGGTTTTTCCTGAAGTTAAGTTTGGGTGTGATGTAGTCGGTTTGGTAGCGAGTCCAGGATGTTGCTGTCGCCGTAGGGTTTTGCAGTCCAGTACACAGATTCTTTTAGTCTGACTGCGAGGCATAGTGCGGTTTTTTTTTTCTGTGTAAGTCGAGAGGCAAAAGAAGCAGGCGGACAGCAAGGGCGTCCGTTGGGGCCGATCTCAATGCTCCCGTGGTGCCTGTTGCACCCTTGCTCAGCGCAGGTCACCATACTTGCGACCACCATAGTAGTTGAGACATACACACAACAGCTGTGGGCAACGTCATCTTTGGTTAAAGTCCCCACTTCTCCCCAAAGGTTTTACTGCAGGCATAGTAGGCAACACATGCCTTTTTTACTCTGTGTTCATTTTTTTGCTTCCAGTTAAGTTTTGGGTCAAACATGATACCCAGATACCTTGCGCTGGAAGATAGTGTGAGTCAAGTCCTAACATCAACCACAAATCAAAATTAATTTAAAAGTAATCCCCCTCTCATCATTCAATCGATGGTCGATTTGAGTTAAACTGCAATTTTGTTGCTTAATACAACCAACTAGCGACTCCCACTTACTTTGATTTACGCCCGGGTGAAATAATTTATTTTTCTCGTTGACCTCGTTCTTGTGATTTCACACAGCTTCTCTGGTTAATTAATTTGAAATGCAGTCCAATCACTAGGAATGCACCCTTGACCATACAAACATCTCCTCTTGATGTGGATGGCAGACGGATTGCGTTTCAATTAAAACAAAAACAAAAGAACGGTGCGAGAGAATGGGGATATCGATGTGAACACGAAGCGAAAACAATTGGAAAATAAGGTTTCACATACGCCATGGTGTACACTTTATAAAGCAGCAAAGTAATTCTTAAATGTGGTAACCGATGCTTGCATTCCGGTTCTGGCATATTGGGCCATGGCTGAGAAAGTTCTTGAGTGAATGTTAGCAATTTAAATCAATCAAGAGCTGATTTAAAGGTTTTTCAGGGTGGCTTCAAATAAGCTCCTTTCTGTGGGTAAAAGTATAATGTACCTCAAGTCGGTCTTCAAATGGCTTTCGTGGAAATTCCACTGTTTGATGTACTAGATCTCCCCTAATAGTAGAACTCCTATCACCCGTTGCTATTGAAATGTCGTGCCTAGTTCATTTTCAAACCAGATGCTGGCAAATCAAAACCTTCACTAGGTGAATGGAAGAGAGTTAGGAGAAGTTTCTTTACTTGCTAGGAGTCTCCGAAGTAAATACTCGTATATTGAGAAGTTTATTGGTCATTTGTGATGGCACTTAAGCGAACCGTGACTACTGTGAATAACCATTGAATATATGTGGATGAGATGGGTGAATGGGAGACCTCAGAGTATGTAAAGGGTTTTTCAATAAGGACATAACAAATTTGTATAATAACAAAATACAAACACACCCTTAAACTTTATGATCTGCTAATGTCAAAACGTCAGTCAGGGTTTACATTTTTATCATGGTGAAGTTCACGAATGTTTGTAAATTATTAAAAATTACTACAGAAATTCTGAGTCGGTGGTCGCAACTTTAGTAGCACTTACTCCAATTTAAGGTCATAATAATCGTTCCACTAGAAAGGTTGTGCGTGCTATAGTGGATGAATTCGGGTCAACATTTTCACTATTAAATGTTCCTGTGCCAGTGAGACAACGCACCGGTCGAAGTACCGAAAATATCGCAGTAGTAAGTGCTTCAGTTCAAAATGATCCAAATCAGTGTGATTCCACGTCGTTTACATGAACTGTGAATCTCTTAGTTCACATTGTGGCGAATTTTGGTTAAAAATCTCGGGATGAGCCAAGGCCTAGGTTCTCGCAACCATTCATGTTGTGCGTGTTACATTTTTCGCACGAATGGAAAGGACCTACAATTTATTGCCGACTCCGAACGGCGAATTGAGAAGCTTTTTCATGACAAATTATACTCTCGGAGGGTTGTCATTTCCCGACGAGAGGTGTTGCCGCGAAAAGTGTTCGATGGACATTGCTGGGGCTTGAACCCACACAGGCTTGCACAGCAGTCCAACGCACTAACCAGTGAGCTATGGCGACCACCCTTACAAGATAAAATTAACTCAAGAACTGAACCCTCGGATCACTTGAAGCGCCAACATTTCTTCGATTAGGCTCTGCAAAAGTTTCAAGAATGTCCTGAATTTCATCGAAAAATCATCTTCAGCGATGCAGCTTATTTTTGGCTTAATGGTTTTGCCAATAAGCAAAATATGCATTATTGGACAGCAACAAACCCTCATGTGCTTCAAGAGACTCCATTGCATTCACAAAAAGTGACCGTGTGGCGTGGATTTCATACTGGAGGTGTGATTGGATCCTATTTTTTCGTCCACGAAAATGATCGCCATGTTAAGGTCAATGGAGTTCACTATCGTGCCACGTTGGAATACTATTTTTGGCCAGAACTAGATGGACTGGTGATTTGTGGTCCCAACAAGATGGTGCCACATGTCACAATGCTGGTCAAACAATTGATCTATTCGAGGGGAAGTTCGGTAATCGTGTAATCTCAAGAAATTGTGCGGTCGAACGGCAACCTCGCTCATTCAATTTTTATTTGGTTACGTTAAGTCATTGGTTTATGCCAAAAACCCAATAACGATAGAGGAGCTCAGGAACAATATCGAACGCGAAATTGTCAACTTTCCAGCCGAAAAGTGTGCAAGAGTGGTGGAGAATTGGCTCCAAAGAATCGATCGCTACAAACATGCTCGCGATGGTCATATGAACGAGATCGAATTTCATACTAAAATTTAACATGTGTACTACATCTCGAAAAAATTTCAGCCTGATATCTGAATTATTCTGTGTTTGATTAAATTTTGAAAAATCCTTTACTTGGTTGAAGGCGGTAGGGGGGAAAGGGTAATTGAGTCAATTGAGCCCTAGTGCGGGGCTCTTTATCAGTTACTCTTTGATTGGTAAGCAGAAATACCGCAGTGACAGGAAAACTAAGGATCTCCAGATTCTGAGCAAACCGCACTTAAAACTTGTTGTAATTTACTGGCGGCTCATCTGAACATTTATACGGTGGGAGCAGCGATGTAGACACAGTTCTTAGCACCCTTCTTAAACACCAAGGCCTAGCTTCTCGCACCCATTTGACAAATTGTACTCTCGGAAGCTTGTCATTCTCCGACGAGAGATAGTGCCGCGAAAAATGCTCGGTGGACATGGCTGGGGCTTGAACCCATGAAGCTTCCTCAGCCATCGAGCTACGGGGACCACTTCAACACCAATAGATGACGCAACAAGTTCCATTAAAAATTAGTAGCGCCAGTGTTAAGCAGCTTATTAACAACAAGCGTCTCCAGCCATCTCGATATTTATCCAACTGCCACCAGTTTAATTGGCAAAGTTGGTAAAGGTTGCTTTCCACGTGCGTGCGCCACCGGAGTCTTCCTCTACTGCGCCGTCACTCGGGTGTAAATTCGAAGATTTTTCGGGCCAGAGCATTGGGATCCATCTGCTCTACATGACACAGCCACCTCAGTCGTTGTAGCTTCACTCTTCTGGCTAAGTCGATGTCGCTGTAGAGCCCGTACAGTTCGTCGTTGTATCTCCTCCTCCATTCACCATTTATGCAGAGAGGCCGAAAACCACCCGAAGAATTTTCCTCTCGAAACAGCCAAGAGCAGCCTCATCCACTTTTGGCAAAGTCCATGCCTCTGCGCCGTAGAGCACGAAAGGACGATCAAGGTTTTATAAAGGGTCACCTTAGTTGTCTAAGAAAGGGCTTTGCTACTCAATTGCCTTCTTGGCCCAAAGAAACAACGATTAGCAGCGCTGATTTCATTGTCTGAATTTTTAGCGGAGCGTAGGTAGACAAAGTCCTGAGATACCTCAAAGTTATAGCTGCCCATATTGACGTTCTGTCCGAGACGTCGGTGTTGAGTGTCTTTTGTTGTTGACAGCATATACTTGGTCTTGCCCTCATTGACCGCTAAACCCATCTTCGGCGCCTCCGTCTCAATACTCATGAACGCGCCAGTGGCATCACGCGGCGTTCTTCTGATTATGTCAACATCGTCGGTGTATGCGAGTAATTAGCCGGACTTTTGGTAGATTGTGCCTCTGGTGTTGGCGCGTGAGTTTTGCACAATTCTTTCAAGGACAATGTTGAAGAAGTCGCATGACAGCGCGTCCCCTTGTCTAAATCCTTTTTTGACATCAAAGGTCTCGGTGAGGCCTTGGCCGACCTTGATGGAGCAGCATGCATTCTCCATTCTCATCCTGCACAAACGAACGAGTTTGCCAAAACTAGACATGGGTCTGTAAGGCCCGTCTCTATAGGTGCTGTCACAGGCGGCTTTAAATTCGATGAAAAGGTGACGGGCATCGATTTGAAATTCCTGAGTTTTCTCCAAGATCTACCGCAATGTGAATATTTGGTCGATCCTTACCTGATGCCGTACTTATATGGACCAATAAGGTTATTTACGAACAGCTTCAGACGTTCACGCAGCGCGCTATATAAGAAATGGTATACGATTATAAAAAGACTCTTCTATAGTTGACGCAGTTCAGATGGTCTCCTTTTTTGAACATCGGGCAAACAATGCTGAGGTTCCATTCATCGCCACTGACCTTCGAATCAACTTTGCCTAACAATACAATATCGCTAGTGTTTTCAATAGACTCCCTCAGTGGAGTTGCAACTGCGGTCAAAAGTACAGAATTTGGTGAAAACTTTCGCTTACTCGTACAACACTTCACTTCTAAACTGAAGAAACCCTTAACCACAAGGAGGTCAGCTAATTAATTATCTTTCAACTAACAGTACCGCGCCCTAAATAGGAACCGTAAACTCCCCACCATGCAAAGTGCAACGGATTAAAAATATACCACTACTTAGCAAATGACCTTCAAAATGTAAAAACGCAGCAAACGAAGAATACATTTCGCTTAAATAAAATTAAAAGAAAACATTAACTGCGAGTACTTGGAAAAATTTGCATAAAACAAAGAGAAAATAAAAACACAGGACACAAGAAGGACGGTCCACCGTCCCGTTTTTATTTTATTTTTTAATTGCAAATTAATTTCACGACGGAAGAAAAAAACTTCCAAAGAAAAGCAAAAGCACTGCCAAGGGAAACACCGAGGGTCCCTGCTCACAGGAGAAATAACTTTTTCTTCTTCTCAGGAAAAAAAAAGTTGAAGGATATTTACTTGTTCATAAAATTAAATTTATACGTTACATTGCATCGGGTCTTTGTGCAGGAATCTCGTCCTTTTTTCGTGTCCTTTTCCCCTTTTTAATTAGAGGGGTGAAATGTAAAAATTCAACTTTCCAATCCCGATCAACCTTCAGGGAAATCAGGATATACCCTCTTTAGGGTCCTTTGCGAGTGGGATATTGTGAGATGGATGCACTGCACCCTTGGCGTTTTTTTCCCCAGTTTTTAGTGATTTATCTCGTGTTGTCTCAGGTGAGAGAGAATATTCTTCATTTTGTCCTGTCAAACGTGCTTGGTCCTGCGAGTAATTGATACGTATGCATCTGCTTAAGTAAACTTCTAACGGTGTGGGGGGAGGTAGAATAAGGACACATTGGGGTTTGCTTTAACCATGACAAAATGTTTTAATTAACTAGAATTTGTAGTGTCCTTGTCGGAAGGAGGGGGAGGATTTCACTTTGAAAGTGCATTTCGCTTCGTTTCACTTTGATTGAATACTGCAGCGCGGCGACAAAGGATGCTGTTTGTTTACATGCGAAGTTAATTTACGATAAACATGCGATGGGATGGGAGAGTAATTGAGTGCGGACTAACCGGTAGCGTGTGCATTTAATTTATGAGCGTGTGGATGTGGACTTAGTGGGAGCAGGATATTGAATATCAGTTGTGTTCAGTCCAAAGTGAATCTAGGTTGCAATTAGTAACTGCGTGCAACCTTTTAAACTCATTTTTTCTTTGTCTAGCAGCCTCTTTTTTTGCTTAGCAATGTAGTTATGATCCTTTTCTCCAGTGTGGATTACTAAAGACCGTGGTTGTTGTGTCCAGGTGCCGATTTAGGTCATATCTCATCCGCTAAACGTTGGGTCCTAGAGATTTCGAACACTGGTGGACCACTCGATTTTAACTTAATAAGTGAATAGCTGGCCCACACCCCGGAATAGGTCACGGACTATCTTCTCGCAATTCTTCATGTTGTGTGTTTTAGGTATATTTTTCGTACTTATGGAAGGGTCCTACAACTAATTTCCTACTACCAATTGAGACGTTTTTCCATGGCAATTTATACTCAGAGAGGGTGTGCTACTAAAAATGTTTTGGTGAATATAAGGTTAGGTCAAATGGCTGCCCCCGCTCAGACAGGGACACACGTAGACTAAATTGGCCATTGTGGTACCACGATGAAGAAACCGGCTTACTGGCACCAGGGAACCAGAGTATGGAACACAGAGTAAATCGAGATGGGTTACCCTAATGGCATTAACCCTAAGAGTTAAACCATTTCGTCCCAGAAATTAAGTTTCTTATCATCTGGATGTCGAGTTCGTCCAGATCGTTAAGATCATCGTAGAAGTATTCCTCGAGGGTTTTTTTTTTAGCGTCGCAAGGTTAGGACACGTGCATAGTAGGTGTGTTGTAGTTTCTGTGTCGTGGGACTCAGCACAGGTTTACGTTGCCCTTGTTTGGAATCTCATTAAAATATCTGCGGCATTGCTTTACCAACCTTGATCGTATTGTCGGCGATGGTGGATATTACAATTCGAATTAGTCACTGCGCCATGAGGACTTCTTCATGAGGACTTCGCACACATTATAAGTAGAAACAAGAACATCAAAGATTCCTTATAGATATCATTACAGGTCACAGTCATCCACAAAGCCTCCACAGGACCTCTCCTAAATGAACACAACATTCTACATACATATTTGTATTTCTCTCAATTGTTTCCACATGAAAGAGCAGTACCTTTGTACCTCCAAAGTAGAACACCCCCTTAAGCGTTATGCACATTTTTGCTTGTGTCGATGCTTTTGGCATTGAGAGGTGAAATCAACGTGTAGAGGCGTTTTCAAAACGAAGACTTCATGTTCGACAGTGAGTACGTCACAAGTTGGGGGCGGAAGTTGGCGATGGTCTCGGCTTAAGAAATACTGCCTCTGTCTTCGATTCTAATGGATCGTTCACAGAAAAAATCGGCTTCTGGTTCAGGGCTCATATTGCATCCGTCTTTATGGAAGACTAAATCTTCGTCAGAGTACACCAGACTCCTCTGCTTGGTATTTTAATATTCAGTCTCCTATCGAAGTTGGAGTCAGCGATGATGTATTATTATTATTGAAATTGAGGAGCAGTTGTTCTGCGCTTAGATTTTTCCGAGAGGCCTGGGTTCTAGAATGTTTCGTTTAATCTAATGGCTGTCAGGAAATTTATCAGCTTTTTAGGATAAAATGCTACGAGTGCGGCGGGACAAGTTTAATATCTAGAGTCTGCCTTCTCACATGTACATATGAAGGCGGGACATTTTGTGACAATGTGGAGAGAGCTTGGGTCTATCTCTAAGCAATATCTGTGCGTGATATTGGGTTAGTCTTTAGCCAAGCAGCGGCTTGATTGATAGCGGTAACTTCGCCTTGGAAGACGCTATAGTGAATTGAATGTTAGTGTTATTGTAAAACTAAGAGAATGGGGCTAATCTTTTTCTCTGAGATTTCGCTAAGGTTGTCAAAAAAGGTTTTACTAAGTGGGGCATGTCTGACCCTGCCTAGAGCCTTTCTACTATCTCCGATTGGTTATCTTGATTGCGTTTTGTCACTGATGTCACGGATGTTCAAGGTTGTACCATGTCTTGTGAATTCGTGTGCCATCCAACTTCCTGGAATGTTTCTGTGGCCTGGCACCCAGCGAATGTTCAATTGTTCTGCATCTCTATAAAAAAAACGAGGAAAAATCTAGAGCTTTCAGGGTTATGGCTGTCAGTGAAAGTGCTTATGTTCAAAGCAGATATTACATTGCATTACATTACATTGCTTCCCTGTACGCTACATTGATGAGTAAGGTTAAAAGAGCTCGCATTGAGAGAAGACACATTCACCCGATTCACTTTTGGGGAGGATCAGCATCTATGGCAGCGGTTGCCGTGGCTCAGTGGTTACTGCATTGGACTGCTGTGCGACGTGTTTAGGTACGGTACCACCTCTCGGGAAATGACAAACCTCCGGGAGTGAATATTTCGTGAAAAGCGTCTCAATTCGCCGTTCGTAGTCGGCAATAAATTGTAGGTCCCTTTCATTCGCGGAAAAAAAAAGACATGAGGCTTGAATCTACGCAGCTCGGGCAGTACTTAAACGCACTAAATACTTAGCCACGCCAATACAATACAACAATAGGCCCATCGGCGGCCGCAGTGATAAAGAGACACGGTCCTACCTCTACCTACAATCTAACCGCGCCAATCACATTCTAGATCTAACCCTTGGTGCAACATGTCTTTTCCATTCTCTCCCGAAGATAAAGGTTCGTCGGGAACTTTAAACACATGTGTCATATGTTATTGGCCGTCAGCCTTCGAGATGGTGTGGGAAATAGCAGACTTGTAACATACTTGTTCTAATGTATTCTGACGGGTATAGCCTGCCACTTTCAGCAGAACTCAGGGTTAGATTTCAGCATGGAACACTGAAGCTACCACTTCTAACTCCCAAATAACTGCTGAAAGCCCATTTGGAGACCATGTTGAAGAATACCTCTTCAAGTATTAAGGCATTTTCCTGAGGATCGACGAGAAGCTCGCTTACTACTTAATTCCAGAGCACAGAGGATATGACACCATCGTGGGTGTTCTCGAGCTAACAAATCTGTGTTGTGTGTGCCTTGCCTAGTTTGGTGTTTATAATCCTGGCGATAAGCAGCTGCCTTATTAGCGCACTTATCATGGAGTGGACTCAAAGATTTGGAAATTCGGTTTCTTTGACGTTGTTAAACGTTTTTTCAATATTTGTAGGTAGTCAAGCAGCAATCAAGGCACTAGACACTGAAAAGGTAGACAGACAGCAAGAAAACTATCCAACACTGTCTGGTAAACTGCTAGGCTTTATGAATGCAGCTGATCTTGGCTATGGGCTCTATGTGCCTGTTTCGCTAGGATGCCCCTTGTTTTACATGTTTTTTATTTTGTACTACTGTCCAGAGTCTGATGAGCCCTTACAAGTTCCGAGAAAGGTTTTCAACGAAGACAACTGCACAAACGTATGCGTAAAAATATTTACACGCTACAAGCATCTGAACAAGTCTTTTTTATTTGAAAAGCACACTCGTCCATTTCACTGCACACATTCGGGATTAAATAAATGAAACCATGCGTCTTATTCTTGTCGCCGAAGGACTTTTGCTGCTTTTGTCTCAATTGAACAAATCCACCGCATTTTATGCTTTCGATTATCTTTAAGGATTACGTCCAACACTAAACAGGAAATAAATCTTAACTTGCAGTGCTTCGCCCATTTCCACTCGAGTCTTCGTCCTCGGGCGTTGTATCCTCCAGCGATTTTATTATCTTCAAAATGCATTCTTTACGGGATTTTATCGCGCTCCTTCCAGAGCTCTGATGGTGGTACTGGTGGTGCTGCTGCTGCGTTTCCATCGGAATCATTCGTACCGTGTCCAATATATTTATGCATTTGGCGGACCTGTCACATAATCAGGGAGACAAAAAAAAAGGGAATTCTGCACACTGTGACTCCTAATGGTAGCTCCTGCAGAAATCGGGAATAGTTTGCTTTTCGGTTTAATTCTTCTTTTTTCCCCCCGTTTAGTTTTGTTCGTTCTTCAGCTCGTTTATCCATCGCATTACATGGAAGAAAAGTGTAAGTTACGCGGGAGATAAATATGAAACCGTTGAGGGGTGGGAAGACCGAATGACTCGAGGGCAAGTCCAACTAGAGAGTCGGCGATAGCAACAACTAACTCCGGCACCCACTGAATGAATGGAGGAACTATGAAACGGAAGGATGTCATTTTATTGCTCTATAGAGGGATGTCCTGATATACGTAACTGAAAACTGACATTTTTTTTACGTTACTCTGTCCCTTTGCTTTCGCTGGTTTAATAGAGAAGTAGAAATGTAAAATATTGGACACGACTAAATGAAGCGAGGAAAGTTCTGAATTTGCAAAAATGGAGCAGGGGATTGTTTGAAGGAAAATGCAAATTAAGCAATAATTAGAACGTCTGCAGAGGGCACTATTTCATGGGAATAGGGGGTATAACAGGAAGGTGGTTCAATGACTTGAAATGAATAAATCGCAATGGAATTGGACTGACTCATGGGCAATTCTTCTGCATGGGCGACTAGTTGAGGCAAGGTGGCTTGTAGTTTTGTAGAATGCAATGAGTTTTTTTTTAGTGAACAGTGGACAGAATTTGGTATTCAAATATCCAGAGAATTTTGCAAGCCAGGATTCGTACCACAAAACGTCGTAGACAGAGTAAAAGTGACAATATCGGGCGAAGGTTGTGAGGAATCTTCTACAGATGCCAATAGCCTGTGCTAGAGATATGTACGATTCATATACCCGGTTATATCTGGTCTGCCTACACACTAAACCTCACCCCCGTACACTGATTTCAACTATTATATTCGAGTGACGGCCGTTAGGAAGTACTTCGTGGGGTTTGTTAGCAAATTATGACAACCGCAGCGTTGCCATATATAGGGATTTTTCCTCATTTTGGGGATATTTTGAATTAATGGTGGCGGTGGAGGTAAACATATTTGAAATGGGGAGATAACTAAAATTTTGTTAGAATAATCTGTTTATTGTTTATTTGTGTGTTAATTAATCTGTTCCAGGTTTTAAAAAAATCTCGTCCCTTGCTCATTACGTAGCCTCATTAGCACACACAAATATAAACGTCAGGTCACTTCATCAAATCCAAACAAAGACTAAAATAGTTTTCCTTGTCGTACCGTGTGTGGCAAAATCTGTCCGGACAGACTAGGTTGGACAGGTGAAACGCATCGTGTATAGGCCGTCTAATGTATTAATATTTGCATAACATAATTACTCCTTTCTTACAGTCAATTTTGATAGCAAAAACTTCGTATTTCACATGATTTTAGTTTATTTATTTATTTATCTATTACTAAAAAACTTCGTCATACTCGTATGCAGCAAAAAATATGTTGCATCCATCTGGCAAGTGATTTTATATGAATCATCAGTTCGCAGAGTTAAGGACATTTTTAACGTTCAGCGTTCACTATCCAAATCTCCGATGAAGTCAAATATCTAGGAGTGATCTTGGATAAAAAACTTCTTTAACCAAAGCATGTTCAGCTGAAGACATCCAAGGCGCTCTCAGTTTTCTGACACTGAAAGGGTGCTCTTGGCAAGAGATGGGGCTTATCACCAAATAAATTCCTTTGGATCTATACGGCTATGACTGCCTACTGCACTAAACTAAAAGAACGGCGTGGCACGAGTACGCCTTGCTCTGCTGCACTGGAGTTTTGATGACCTTGCGCGACACTTATCCTACGACCTTAATTTCATTGATATTCCGTGCAAATTTGAAGTCGACTTTCCTTGCCTTCAGGAGTAGCTTCGACCAGAGTCTGAGCCTGAACGGGGCTGTAGTCGAATCTTCACGAATGGTTCCAAAACCAGTCATGGGTCCGGTGCTGGTGTCTTCGTCGAGGTCGATAACACCAGACTCCAATACTCGTTGGGCAAACATGCAGAGACCATTGCGATCCTAATGGCCACAGACTATATTGTTAAAAATAGGTGGAAGGTTCGGAGCATCTGCATCTGTACCAATAACCAGGGTGCGCTGAAGGCCTTGCCCAACCTCTTTTCCAGTTTCAAAAACATGAGAGAATGCAAGAACTCTCTGAATTCGGTCGCAAGGTTGAACTCTTTAACTTTTGGCTAACTTTTGTGCGACAAAAATTATGCTCCCGAACGTCTGTAAGAAATCAGCGGTATTCTTGCTGTAAGAGAAGCAGAAAATACTGTAGACAACTTATTGGCTTTCTAACCGGACACTTCGCTTTTGCCAAGCATCTTAGTGTATTAAGCTTCAGTCTGCGACGCATGTGGAGAGGACGACGATACTTCGGATCAGTTTCTTTGCGATTGTCCTGTCTTTGCTCAGATCAGGTGGCAGATTTTCGGTAGTAATATGTTGACTGCTGATACTGTAAGCTCCTCATCATTGAAGTGCCTTCTCGTCTTTCTTCGAAAGTCGAGGAAATTCCAGTAAAATGGGTTAAAACTGGGTCCTGTTTCTGGTAGCACAATGAACCAGTTGCGTCAGAATGTATAACGTTTCCAAACCCAAAAAAATAAACGTCCAGCGTTACTACTGCACAGCATTCCTTTGTGTGGTTGAGCCATCCTCCTTATTCGACTTCCCTTAATGCGAGATTTACTATCTCGTTTATGGCATCGATAGTAGATCGCGCTTTTCTGTACCTAAATTGAAGGTCTGAGGGGCTCCTTTCTCTTCTCCTACTGCAAGTAATCTAGTATAAATTATTTTTTCGAGGATATTTCTTATGGTGTTCACTATGCATTTAGAACGGGAGGGTTCCTTTCTTTTGGTGGCAGGACCAAGTGCTGTGATTTCCATTTTTCAGTTTAAGTTCCTTCTTCGAGATACTTCTGCATTCTCGCTATGAAGTGGTCTGATCTCTTTTTTACAGCCGCCTTTACGGCTTTGTTCGGAATGCCGTTGGACTCGGGCGCCTTAATGTCGCTTATCTTACTAGACGCTTGAAGCAATTAATCCTGAGTAATTAATATCCTCTGAATTGACCTCCCTTATAATATTGATCATAGTAGCTTGTCTTTAGGAAAAAAGCAGCTCTACTATGGATCTCAGTTTTATTGGACATATTTTCGGAATAGTCATATAGCCCTTTAGTTTTGACATCACCATTCCGAGCCCTATGGATTAATTTCAACTTCTTGACATTTGAAGCATGCGGTTTTGCTCTCCGTGAGGCTCCCTATAAATTGCGTCTCGTTAGTCTTAGGGTCTCCAGGCGTTTTTGGAAGTCTGCTCTCCTTCTTGATCGCTCGATTTTACCCCAGGCTTGTAGACATTTTGCCCGGAGTGTCCTTATTTCCTCGTTCCACCAATAACACGATAGCGCCTTCCTGCTGTTTGTTCTTCTAGGCATTCATGCATCGCACGCTGTGGTAATGGCGCCTGTAAGGCCATGCATGAATGAGGGTCTCCGCTTTTCACTTAGACTTAGATCACCGTTCCACATCGCTTGAAACGCATTGCTACTGAAATTTCTGTCATTCCATTTTGGACCCATACGTTTTGGAAGCTGAACCTATCTTTCCACTTTCGAATTCCAGTATTATCACCTCGTGGTCGCGGTGTGAATATTCCTCGCTGACCCTCCACTTTATTTAGCCTTAGGCTAGGTTGTAGGGGTGGCGGAAAACCGCATATGATCACTCAGATTACCTTGAATTCACTTTGCTCTTTTTTGTAGTGTTGGAATATCCCGAAAAGGAGAGGGGTGGCATTTATTTGTGGTTCGAAACCTCTCTAAGCTGTCTAGAACCCAAAACTTATCAATATTATTTTTAGTCCGACAGGGTGTCAACATGCTTTACATCTAAGCCTTGTTTGTCATGTCCTTATTTTGCGCTTATACGATAACTGCTGTCGATAGGTAACTTGAAGCTGACCGAAATTTATGAAATGAATACCATTTAAGGATCATCAACTCCGTTCGACTGGAGTCCCGAACTAAAACTGGTCCCTGGTCTTATAATCTTCATACCGTCACCCTTATAATTTTCTAAATTATCCAAGATTTGTCCTCGATCTTCCAATTCACTTCCCCACTAATCCTCTACACTCCTTACGACTGTAAAGCTCACTAAAACCAAGACAAACGGGGAGCGAAACGACTTCAACGCGCATCATTAGTGCATCTGAAATCTTCTTTATCGTTATTAACCCCCATCAACCGAAAGGTATTCCATTTAAGTGCGGATCATTATGCAAGGAAGCACAGTGTGTGTGTGAGTTTCGTTACGAATTAACAGAATGTAAATTATGCAGAAACAATTTCCATTAAGGAACTTTCTCTAAAATCCACTCCTTAACGCTTACCAAAGTCAATTGCAAATGTAATCACATTCTATGGCTGGATACCAATGGAAATCCTTTTTGTAAGCGGGGGCGACAAGGGAAAAAACCCAGAGTGCAAAACGAAGAAAGTTTCACCTTTAGTGTCCTTGATGCATTTATCCCTCGATTGCACTCGGTATGTGTTGCTTTTATTTTAACGCTTCGCAACAGTACACCGTAGCACAGCAGTTTGCAATTCGAGTGGAATTGGCGAAAGTGAAGGGAAAAGGACAATGAAGCGTTGAAGTTGGTTACAATGGCGCCCGGAACGTCAACACTGGTAATCCTCTTCTAGTTAACCAATTTGGAGTACACACGTGAACATATTTCTATTCGTTGCTTGGCATGCACTACGGAATACCAAGTTGGATTTTGGGGCGGGATGTGCAGTTACATATCTGCGATGCTATATGTGTGACGGAGAATAAATGCGGGACAGCTGCGTTCGAATGACATATCTGGAGGAAAGTCATTTCATATGAAATGGTAACAAGTGCTCTTGGGACGTGTCCTGAGTAAATTATTTCGTTATGAACTTCATTCATAATTATGGAAGCGTATATGCAAATGAGCAGCACTTCTGGTGAAATTTTATTTAATTTCACCAACGACATGGTACCGAAATCGATGGAGCTACCAGGTGCAACGCATATCTGATAGCATCGTTGAAAAAAGTTCAGAGCAAAACGCTATAAAATTTTACTTAAGAATAAGCTGTACATCCGATTGATTTCAGTCTTTCTTAACAAATCTTTTATTAGACCTTCCTAGATATTTCTATTTTGCCAGAAAACCAATTCGAAATCAGCGCATTCCATGAGTTGGTGTCGGTCCATGGTGTGAAATTTTGCGCCTGTGGATTACGAATAGTGTTTTGGTGCTAGAGTGTGCTGATTTACTCTACGAATCCCGAGCAATAAATGTTAACTTTTTTTAAGTTATCACTGTTGTTGAAGAAGTTTTTTATTGCCAAAGATTTTCATTAGTTAGCCCAGCCTCCAGTTGTTGGTTGACTGAGGTTCCCTTCTACTTGTGCCCACCGCCTTAGATGAAATATTTTTATACTGCGTTTCCGCGAGAAATCCGCAGGCATCCGATAAACTGGGTTGCACGATTCGGTTGTCCTCTTCGCCTGAATGCGGATCAGGGTCGCCAGTTCGAATCCACCTTATTCAAAAAGTTCACTCAGCTCATCGGATGCCACCGCATTCACACGATCGCCTACCACCCGTAAGCTAATGGAGTATTAGAGCGGTTGCATCGAACACTTAAGGCAGCACTCATCACACATTTACCTGAGACCTGGTTTCAGGCGCTACTCGGACTTCGTTCAATGGTGAACGAGTCAAGGACGTCAATTGGTTTATGGTGCTGAACTTTGACTGCTAGGGGACTTTTTTGCAGAACACAGCAACTAAATTGACTAAGTTGAACGCGTTCTAGACGTCGAGTGTTGGTTGGTTGGTTGGTTTTGTGCCCGTTTGTACCCATAAAAGGTATACTAATGGAAGTCAAACCAAGTGATAGGGTTGGCTAATTTGGAAACCCTCCAGAAAGGGATAGAAATCTGAGGAGTTTCCTAAAATCAGCGATATGAAGGTCCTCCAGCCTATGGAAGAAGCTACTACCAAGAGTACGCAGTGTTCTGGTGGCCAGTGCGTGACATTCGCATATCAGGTGCTGGATGGATTATATTTCCTCTTCGCCCCTGCAGCTTCTACAGTAGTCATTGTAGGGTAATCCAAGACGCTCCGCATGGATTCCTATTCCGCAATGTCCTGTAAGGACACCGGAGACGATTCGTATTTCCCTTCGACTAAGTTATACGAGATTTTTGAATTTCTTCTTGTCGAAGGCTGGCCATAGTGATCTGCTGTCCATGTGACACCATCGCGTATTAGCCCTGATCATAGTTTCCTCATCTGTTTCCCCGTAAAGAGTGCTAATGGGTATCTTTGCGACTGAAAGGTTATATGCATATCCTAGTTTTGCAGCCCTCCTGACAAGTTCCTCCGCCCTCTCATTACCTGATACAACTTTGGTACCCAGCATAGGGCCATCTTGTTGGTCGGTGATATATCGTTGAGATTTTGTCTGATCACGTTTACGAGCTTCGATTTTGTCGATGCTGTCTGCAGTAACTTGTTATCCGCCTGGCTTTCATCATTGAAAGTAATGGTCTCTCTGACAACGTTGTCGTTTATGATTACTTTTCCGGCCTTTAGTATGTCTGTTATCTCCGCTTTAAAATCGCTGCATCTGTCTCCAACTTTGAAGAATTGATTTACACCTTTGGATTCGCAAAAGATACCAGCACCCATACCAGCGTCCATTTTGGATTCGTCGGTCACAGATCTGCAAACAAGGTGTTCTGGCAGACCATCCACCGTCTCAGAGGAAGCAAGTTTAATATCATCGAAGGAGTCAAATCCAAAGATGGTGTACTTCTTTCCGATGAGAAGTACATCTTGTGCAGATGGGGCAACCACTTTTCGGAGCTGCTCAATCCCGAACAGGGCACTGAGGATGGTAGACCCATAGTTCTGAGTAGGGCGGAGAATAGTTTCACCGTAGAGGATATGAATTTGGCGATTAAAGCGCAAAAAGTCGGCAAATCTGCTGGTGTGGATGAAATCCGGCCAGAAATGCTCAAGGCTTTGGATGAAGAGGGTGTGAGCGAGGGACCTCTTTCGTGTCATTAAAGTGGCCTGGGAATGCGGTGAAACACCTAGCGATTGGCAAACTGGGGTGATTGTTCCTCTTTTTAAGAAAGGGGATAAGAGGGACTGCGCCAATTATAGGGGTATATCTCTTTTAAATCTCCCCGGAAAAGTCTTTGCAAAGGTGTTGGAAGCGCGTTCAAGAGCTCTGGCTGAGTCCCGATTGGAAGTATGCTGAAACTATCTAAAGTTGTTTTATGGATTTGGAAAGAGCGTATGATTGGGTCCCTCGAGGTAGACTCTGGAGTGTATTGCAGGAGTACGAAATTGACGGTTCTCTTCTGAGGGCCATTCAATATCTGTACACTAAATGTAAGAGCTGTGTTTGGCTGAACGGCGTTAAGTCGACACCTTTCACTGTGGGCGTTGGACTTCGCCAGGGGTGCGTTCTGTCACCTCTCCTTTTCGTAGTGTATATGGATATGGATTGGATGTTACAGCATAGCCTTGGTGGGAAACAGTTCGAATTGGGAGAATTAAGAATAAGTTATCTGCTTGGCCGAACCTGGCATTGAAGCTAAGTTGTCGGTCTTTAACGCAGTGTTTGTTCCGACCCTCTTCTATGGTCATGGAGTTTGGGTAATGACCAAAAGAATAAGATCGCGGATACAAGCTGCTGAAATGAGATTTCTTCGTTGTATTGCTGGGGTGAGTTGCCGAGATCGAGTTAGGAACACCAGAGTACGCGAGACACTCAATGTCGAGCAGCTACGTCTTCGAACGGAGAGGTCCATACTTCGATGATTTGGGCACGTCAAACGCATATCCCTAACCGGTTTCCAAGACGTGCCATGGAATCCCTGCCATCGGATAGGCGTCCCCTGGGAAGGCCTAGGATGAGATGGCTGTACCAAGTCTGAAATCTCACCTTTACTCGTATGGGGATAGCCCCTGATGATTTAGAGTCGATGGCGGACGATCGGGAAATGTGGAGAGTCCACTTAAGCTCCCTAAACCCGCGACCCTCATAGTGAATAAGCGGGCCATTGGAAAATGATGACGATGATGACGTTCTTAACGTCATATTAAGCAGATGTCTCGTATGTTTTCTTGGTGCCTTGTATGGAGAGAATGAGTCGTTGCTATATGCTTATTCTTATCCAAAATTTGCTGTCTACATTCACTTGCAAATTGCAATGCAATGCTATTGATTATGTTCTGGACTCTTTTCTCGGTATGAAATGTGTGCTTATGGGTATTTTCTTTGGTTTTTGTCACATGATTTCGTCCATCCTGCTCTGGTGCAGCATAATTTTTTCCATACATCTTTTTTGCCATATTTTGTTTCGTTTTTGAGTTTATTTTTGCCTTTGCCTTCCCTGTATCGGTTTAGGAGGCCCTTAGTCTTTTCAGGAAAGTGATTCAGTTTCGTTGAATTCTGACGGAAGTTGAATCCACCATATGGGGTTAAGCTTTTTTATCTTCTCCTGGCACGGTGCATGAGTTTTCGAATAGCGATGTGACAATTTTTGCATCAGGCGGAATTTGAGCGATGGCAAGGGCTATGTTGACTTTGAGGACACCGGTCGTTTAAGGCTTATTGGCATAGGCCTGCGACTTAAGGAAACCCCACAAGAAAAAGTCTAACGGGGTCAAATCGTACGCTCTTGACAGCCAGTTCACGTCGCCTATGCGTGAGATAACCATGCCCTTAAATCGGTTGTGCAAAATGTCCATTGTGGCATCAGCTGTGTGGCACGTAGCGCCGTCCTGTAGGAACCACATGACGTTCACATGCATGTCATTGGTTTTCATCGATCGGTAGGGGTCTCCGTTGATGGTGATGGCAATGCCATCGTTGTTTTCGAAGAAGTACGAACCGATGATTGCACCGACCCACAATTCACACCAAACAGTGACTTTCTGCGGAAGCATTGTCACTTGGTGGGCCTCGTGTGGATTGGCATCGTCCCAAATCCGGCAATTTTACTTGTTGAGGTACCCGTTCATCCAAAAATTGGCCTCGTTGCCAATTAGGACGAATAAGGGGTCCGCTTCCAACTGCTCCAGTTTTATTATTTGCACGTGTTGGTCGACTCTATACCTTGCCATGGTGATTTGTCGTTAGTGTCTGAAAAATAAAAAAATCGGGAAAACTAACAACAGATTAAACAACATGGACGTTATGAACTGTCAAAATCTACCCGTCCCTATTGGAAAACCCTCTATAAAAGCAACCAAGTGATTGAATAATAATAAGTTCAAGCTGAAATTCAAACCAACAGACATTCAATTCAACTCAATCGATGTAAATTAAGAAGCCAATGTGCGTTGAGCATATTTCGATGATATGTGTACGAATATGCGCTCGTTTCTATAATTAATTCAGTTCAGTAGCAGTTTTGTGATTTGAATTGCAATGAGCGTTCTTCCAAAGAATTTCCCAGAATAATTGATGGTGGTTTGATTATCAATTGTATGCAGATAGGAATTGTAAGGACGGTCATGAATTTCCCTGAAATGAAAATATTTTCAATTGTAATTTGTGAGTGTAACTTCTTGATAGTAAAAGTAGAATTTTTTGGCGGACCTTGTGAGAAGTTTGAGGAATCCTTATTCTTGCATTTACCATTAAATTGGGAACAGATTCATTGCCATACGTGGTCGTTATTCCTTTGTTTAAGTTCTTTAGACTATTTTGATCTAGAAACCAATTTAGCGCCAACCAAATCGACCACAATCCACAAGCGGGACATCCATCAAGCGACTTTGACTTCTTTTTGTTGCCGTCAAATTAAGAGCTTGACTTTCCAACGAAAAGAAGCTGCTAACCGTCTAGAAAAAGAATTTCAATGTTGAACATCTTAGCACGACTGGAATGACTGGAGCCTATATGTAAATATTGGCCACACTTCGCTGTGCCTTCACCATCCAGCCGCCAATAATAATCTGAAACCAGTATGGCAGCACCGTCAATCACGTAGCGAAGACCATAGTAGAGTACCGGCCACCTCCAACAAGAGACCGCGGTATGATAATGAGCACATATCTACATCGGAAAAGGTAACATTGCAAAACAAGGACAGAACGGCAACAGTAGCGAATCAGATGAAAAAAGCAGAAAAGAAATTCTGCATAGGAACAAGAGAACATACGCAGTCTCCCAATTCAAGGAACAATACCTGGGAATTCCTAAGAAGAGCCAAGCAACTTAAATAAAAAAGTAGCACGCATGAAAGCTCGGGATGAGCCAAGCCCTAGCTTATCGCAACCACTCATGTTGTGCATGTTAAATTTTTCGCACGAATGGAAGAGACCTACAATTTATTGTCGACTCCGAATGACGAGTTGAGAAGCTTTTTCATGACAAATTATACTCTCACTCCCCGACGATAGGTGGTGCCGCGAAAAAAGTTTGGTGGACATGCCTGGGGCTTGAACCCATGAAGCTCGCACAGCAGTCCAACGCACTAATCACTGAGCCACGACAACTACAAGCCAAGCAGCTGACAGTTGGGTTCAAAGCTAGAATGCATGCTCTTCAAAATAGTGATGGGGGCCTAGCCACTGATGCAACGGGAATTATAGATGTGCTAGGGCATCACTTCCAGGGGCTGCTGAATGGCCATAGTGTTGAAATTGTGCCAGGCCTAGAAGTGTATCTACCTACAGTTAACAAAGAATCAGTCCGCCCATCCTGTATATGTATTAAAGGCGGTATTAAAAAAGCTGGAAAACAACAAAGCCGCCGGCTACCCATGCACAACTTTACATTAAAGCAAACGAAGAGAAAAGAGAAACGAAGTTTAAATCGTATTGTACCGTCTTCAAAGCCGCATATGATAACACTCATCGTCTTGAGCACTACAGATCAATGGCTGAACTTGGGATCCCGGCAAGAAAAACTCCAGCTTGACGCTCGAAAACATGCGGTGCAATGTGAACCTTAAAAACAGCTCTAGTGAACTTATTTAAATATTTTCGCAAGGCACTTAGTATGGAAGGAACTTTAACAAATTTATCCGGCTTCTGACACACGCAGACTACATCGACATCATATCATCCCAGCGTGCCATCATGAATGCTTTTTCTCCAATCGAAAAACAGGTGAAACGATTTGGCCTTGAAATAAATGAGCACGGAACCAATTATATGTCGTCAACATCTGTACACCGCCTAGCACAAAAAACACTGTTGACTTCCAACTAAGTAAAGAGCTTACCTACCTTGGAATACAGGTCAACTGCACGAATGACGCCCTACTAGAAATTTGACGACGTCTTGTGAACCGCTGGTAAAAATGTGTTCAAATCTCCTGACTCGGGGGAAGATATGCATGCTCTACAAAACACTTACCCGGCCAGTTCTGCTGAATGTTCAACGATAACCAGGAAAGCTTTACTTTCGGAAGTAAAATCCTTCATCGAATGTTTGGTCCCGTATCCGAGTAGGGCGAATGCAAACTCCATGATCTGTGTCAGGACGTCATCTATGAAGTCCAAGAAGGCAAACAAGTCGACTAAACTGACTCATCCATATGAATTTAGCGAAGTGACAATTATGGTTCTGCCAAGAGGATCTTGTGGTGCCTTGGCTCTGTGTTGAATGTTTTGGACCACTATGTGAGCTGCGATGCTTTCGAGTCTATTTTCGCAGCACTTTTCGTCGAGAGTAAAACTGTGCATGGAGAAGCTTCTCAACACGCCATTCGAAGTCAGTTAGAACATTGTACATAGCCATCGCGAACGCCAGAATCTTAATACGGTGAATTGAAAGCAGCTAACCCGGAATCGAAGAGGAAAGTGTCCCAGGCAACGGTCCTTCACGAGCCGGAATCCGTCATTGTTTCTATCTAGATTAGGAATTTCCGCGTCTGCTGTTAAGATCCCAAAAAAAGGGTGATGCCAGAGTGAAAATCTTCCAAATTTTAATCAAATCTTTATTCGAGGCTACCCCATCTTCACATTGTATGACTTTGGAAAGAGGTCATCGTCAACAGAGTCGAATTTAAAGAAATCTACCCTTGTGTTTTCGTAAACGCGGTAACTACGATTTATACGACCTTCATTACTATTGTTACAAGATACCTTGGTCACTGTCGCGCAGTGTAGTTTGCCAGCGGACAGTATTCGAATACCGAGAAGGCAAGATTGCATAGTTAGCAATGAGTTTAGTGTTGTCACTGTACGCTAACTTCAAGTCGTTATATGCATTTCTTTGAACCTATAAACACCAGATTCTTGCTCTAGCGGATTTCTCAATGCATTTTCTACCAGTAATTGTCAAAAGACGAAGAACTTGCCTTTCTAACCCCATAAATCAGTTTTATTTTACAACTGCGCATTTATTTGCTCACGTCGCATTTAAATGCAAATTTTTCCAATCATATTTCAACCACACCGCCCCACCAGAGCGGATGGAAACGCATCCAACCGAGATCCACAAAACGGAAGATAAGGAAAAATAATTTTAAATTTTATGGTTTCTATAACAAAATCAAAGTGCTTTTACTGTCACTGTCATTGGCATTTGTCATTTGTCATTGACGGTGCAATTTTTCACATTTATACCCGGTTTGGCTGGCCTTGTTGCTCCCCTATGATTTTTCGTCCTTGAGTATGGGGTGGAAAACAAATGTTTAGATGACATTGAATGAAAACATGAACGCAATTGGAAAATTGAGAAAAATTGAACGCACGAAACGAAAGGCAATGGGGAGTGACCCCGAGGTCCCTATTTGATAGACGTTCTAAACAAGTTTATTGAGATATTAACAAACAATAAATTTAAGTTTATAACAAGCTTCTTAGGATACCGCTTCGATGCTATTCTTCGTATAAATATTTAGAGGAAGCCCCAGGTAATGCCTTTATGTAGGTCTACTATCTTTTTTTAGACTGTCAGTGTCTCCTATGTTGTTTTTGAAGATCATGTCCGATGAAATCGCATTTGGCCGGTGGAAGATTGCTCCCCGAGCATCACATTTCGCAAAATTTCGGCGAAGCCTTGGAAAACCTTTGACTTTAAATATGTTTAACTTACAATTTTAAGCCGTTCCCTTGGTAAATAGAATAATGGGAGTATATTTTCAACTGTGTACCTATAACTTTGAAGGCACTCAGATAAGTACAGAAACCTCAGAAGGAAGCAGAGTCCCTTGGCTAGTCAAATACTGTGTAATATTTTGTGAGTAACAGAGGAACTTACGCAGAGCAGGTTGTCGATATTCTTTTCGTTCCATCACCTTCTACCATAATTGAGCGCTAAAGAATAGTGATCCAATAGGACCCTACTCTGCCATGCACCCTGGAACCTTGGCTTTGTTAGGTTCCGTTGACACGAAGGCTGTGAAGTGTTCCGTGCCACCCCAATCGAATCCATTCCCTATTATGATTGTCATTGTAAGTTGTTTAGCTTCAGCCGGCATCTTTTAAACATCTAAAGTTCGGCATGCATGCATTTTGCTCGGATGGGGAAAAATCTGTTTTTATGCTAAAACAGTGTCCTTTTATATGTTTACGTAACCACAACACCTATCGTAGTCAGTATTCTGGCATTCCCGAAAATAAACCCTGTCCGGACTTTCTACCTACGTATAATAACTTAGACCTCCACGATATTTTCTTCTACTACAACTGGGGAAACACTGTTTCAAAGGCAGATCAAGGTTTTGGTGCTTATTAACCGCTGAATGTTTTTGTGTTTCTTTAGGTTTGACGTTATTCCGCAGCTGACCATTAGGTTAGGGATATGGTGCCCTCGATGAGAGGACTTTCAACGGCTTACTTAGACCACATAGACCTGAAAATGTTCAATTGCTAATTAAACTACACAGATAAATTAATGAATCTTAGGAGTTTGCTAAGGTCAATATTTCGAAGGTGGCGCTACAGTCCGGGGTGGTCCTGTACCTCAACCAACAAGCGTCTTCAGCCAGCTCGATCTTTAAGATCTTCAGCCAGCTGCCTACAGTTTCGCACGCCAAATTGGTTAAGGTTACCTTCTACTTGCGTGCCGCATGAGTCGCGGTCTTCCTCTACTGCGCCGTCCCTCGGGTGTGAATTCGAAGACTTTCCGGGCCGGAGCATTGGTGTCCATCCGCTGTGCATGACCCAGCCACCTCAGTCGTTGGAGCTCCAATCTTCAGACTAAGTCGATGTCACTGTACAGCCCGTACAGTTCGTCATGATATCTCCTCTTCCATTCCCAGACAGGATCAAAAATCACCCAAAGAATTTCCTCTCGAAACAGCCAAGAGCAACCTCATCCACTTTTGACAGAGTCAATGCCTCTGCGCGGTAGAGCAGGACTGGGATGATTAAGGTCTTATAAAGGGTCACCTTAGTTGTTTCTTAGGCCAAAGAAACAGCGATTGGCACGAGTAATTCTTCGATTAATCTTAGCGCTGGTGTCGTGGTCTGAATTTTTAGCGGAGCCTAGATACACAAAGTTCTTAGCTAAAATCTCTTTATCCCTTTCAAGGGGCAAAAATCCCAAAATATGGGATAAATCCCACGATCTGACATCAGTAGCAGTACATCACTGGTGGTATTCTACAAATAGAGACCACATCGAACAATAACTATACTCTGTCCCACAAATATTGTGAGTTGGATTGGATAGGTTGCTTGCCAGAGTTTGGCCCGCAGCTTTTCAATTTGTGTTCAATGGTTTATGTATATAGTTCTGGGGTTGCGTTGCGAGTGATTATGACTACGGGTTTTGGTTGATTTGACTATGATGGCGCGGCACAACAAAGTGAACAGAAATGGTTTTTAATTGAGCATTTTTGATTTGCAACTCTTGTGGGATATTGTTAACACATGTGTACAAATAAATTTTGCATTAAAATATCAGACAGATTTTGTTAGGGTGTGCGGAGAACATCTGCGCACCTTAGAATAAACGTCACTGCTTAATACTCACGAATACACCAGTGACATCACTCTGCGTTCTTTCGATTATGTCAACATCGTCGGCGTATCCGAGTAATGGGACGGACTTTTGAAAAATTGTGCCTTTGGTGTTGGCGCGTGAGTCTTGCACAATTCTTTCAAGCACGATGTCACATGACAACGCGTCACTTTTTGAGCGTGTTTGACCGTTCAGTTCTGGTTTTGGTAGTAAAGAGCATCATTTCAGTTTTGTCCGGATTCACCGCTATCATAACAAATTCGCACTAGTTTAGGGCGTTTGCAAGTTGTGAATTGCTTTACAAAAAACACTTTTCGGATTACAATAGTCAAAAAAACAAATACATAAATACAATTTTATGGAGTAAAATGCAAATCCTATACCTCTTATTGAATCACCCTGTACAATTTCTCACTTAAAAAAAATGAACATCATTCTCCCCGACGGGGAATTGAACCCCGGTCTCCCGCGTGACAGGCGGGGATACTCACCACTATACTATCGAGGATGTTAAATACTGTTGTACAGCAGAAGCAGATCTTATCTCCCATTTAGTGAGTCTAAAATAAATTAGTCATCTTGTAATTTGGGTTGTAGAGGTTACATGCACTTTGCAGTCTTTAAAGAAAAGAGGGTATTTGGTGACGTATCGGGCTATAAACGTGTACTAATAGTCAGAGCCTTTAAATGATTGAAAATATCAATTCCTCTCTTTTTTTAAATACATATTGTTTTGTAATAATATTCAGGGAATTAGGGCAAAAAGAACGAAATGATGCAAAATGAATCCAATGATGCGAAAATGAATCAAATATCAAAGACAATCAGTTTATTTCTTACGTACAATAGATGGATGAATAGGCGAAGTGCACACCTCGATGGTCGAAATTCAAAGAGAAAGATTTAGCTAAGCTAATTACTAAAGAGGCTCTTAACGAAACAATTATGTACAATAATAGAGAATGAGTGAAATGTGTGTTTACATGAGTGTTGTATAAAGGTGTTAGTTACATTAATTAGACTATGTATTTATACAGCATATTATTCAATGTTTGGTTAGTTGTAGCACATTATGAAACATCCAGGCCCCCACTGAAAGACTCCGGTCTTTCAGAAGTAGGAAGTGGGGCAATCTTTACTACGGGTCGAGTATAGTCTCCAAATTTGGTTCGAACTTTGACCACCCGAACCTTATTGTCCTTTCCAGGGTGGGTTTCCGTAATGCGCCCAAGTATCCATTTAGACGGTGGCAGGTTTGGCTCCTTTAGCAGAACGACATCATCAATTGCAATATTTGGTTGGGTGTTGTACCATTTACGTCTGTGTTGCAGTGACGTTAAATATTCGCTGTGCCAACGCTTCCAGAAACCTTGTAACATAGTCTGTAAGAGATGCCAATTAGTATTAATTGAAACATTAGATGCTAAATAATCAGGCTGCGGCACAGCTGTTATTGGTTCACCAATCAAAAAATGTGAAGGAGTTAGAGCGCTAGGCTCCGTATCTGAAGTTTGCCACATTGGACGGGAGTTAAGTAAAGCCTCTATCCTTGTCAAAAGGGTATACATCTCCTCATAAGTCAATTTATTGTCCCCTATAACTCGCTTCAAGTGTTGCTTTACAGATTTGACGCCCGTAAACCCCCAAAGTGAGCAGCGGACGGTGGCAAAAACCTCCAAGCGATGTTATCTTTAGTGAGATGTTCAGCGACGATGTTTTGATGCTGTTGATTAATGAGACACTCGTACATTTCATTAAGTAAACGCTTAGCTCCATGAAAGTTTGTTCCGTTGTCGCTCCATATTTCGGTGGGCTTTCCGCGACGCGCACAGAACCGATCCAATGCCAACAAAAAGGCGTTCGACGACAAATCACCAACCAACTCTAGGTGAATTGCTTTAGTTACAAAACACACGAAAAGAGAAATATATGCCTTGACAAACTTGGGATTTCTGCCGCGCGATAATCGTAAAGTTATACGGCCAGCATAGTCGCACCCTACCTTGCTAAAGGGACGCGAAAAACGAATTCTTTCGATGGGTAGACTTCCCATTAATTGGTCCGATGAGACCTGACGTTGACGAAAACATGAAACACAATTATGTACTATTTTACGCAATAAATTTCTGCAACCAATAATGTAAAAGTTCTGTTTAGTTAACGCGAACATTAGGGTAACACCCGCATGCAGATAATGTTTATGAATATATTCGGCGATAAGTAGGGATATTCGATGGGATTTACAAAGTATAATAGGGTGTTTTTCACTAAACGAAAGCTCAGATGCTTGTATACGTCCACCGACCCGAAGTATACCGCGCGAATCGAGAAATGGGGCAAGGGACACGAGTTTCTGTCGTCTGGTAAGTTCGTTTCCCCTTTTAAGTGTTGCGATTTCGGAAGAAAACAGAGTCAGTTGCGCACATTTTATGACACGAATTCGAGATTCACTAATTTCTTCTGTGGATATAGAATTGTATTTACGGAAATTTGAAGAAACACGACAGTTAGCGACAAAACGTAAGATATAAGCAACAATTCTTAGGTATTTTAGCCAATTAGACGTGTTATCTAAAATAGACTCCAGAATGTTTTCCGTTTTCACACGGGAAACTAATACCTGCATTTTCGTTTTACTCCTTTCTTCCAATTGCTCTGTAGAAAATTCTCTGCTGTAGGCATTCGAATCAGGCCAGTGACTCTTCTCCTGCCAGAGCCATGAAGGTCCTTTCCACCACAACTCATTTGTGGACAAAAGACTTGGTGAAATACCACGAGAGGCGCAATCGGCTGGATTACTTTTAGATTGTACGTGTTTCCAACATTTAAAGGATAGTGATGATAGGATTTCAGAAGTTCGATTTCCTACAAACACCGACCATTTCTTTGGAGCAGCCGACAGCCAATGTAGAACAATGGTTGAATCCGTCCAAGCAAAAACTTTGATTGCTTTCTCCTGTAAAGAAATTTTAAGTTTGTTTATAAGACGGGTTAATAAGAGAGCTCCGCAGAGTTCTAGCCTGGGCAACGACTGAACTCTTATTGGAGAAACCTTGCTCTTTGCAGATACTAGCGTTACCGATATAGTTCCATCCTTGTTTATACTTCTGCAGTATACTACGGCTGCATAGGCCATCCAACGATGCGTCACAAAATCCATGCAACTCACAGTTCTCCGTAACTGTCCAAAGAATCCTGGGAATATGTATATTTTCAACGACTGGTAATTCTTGACGAATAACATTCCAACGATCCACAAGTTCCTTTGGAACATCTTCGTCCCAATTCACCTCTTTTCGCCATAGATCTTGAAGCAGAATTTTCATTGCCACTATCACCGGAGCTAGAAATCCCATCGGATCGAATACCCTTGAGGCATCAGATAATATGAGACGTTTTGTGAACGCAGCAGTTTGATTAAGTCTTACTTTGTAAGAAAAGCAATCTTTAGAAGGACACCATTGTAGTCCAAGAACCTTTACCGAAGTCGACTCCTCGAATTCAATGGGAGAAAGTTCCCGATGGTCGTCTGGTAGGGATAAAACAAGAGGCCAGCAATTCGTTGTCCACTTCCGAAGGTTAAAGCCTCCTGATTTCAATAGATCCACCAGTTGCTTTTGTAGCGCTATGATATCTGCGATAGTCTTTGCACCAGTAATAACATCATCAATATAAAAATCGCTGAGAATTATTGCAGGTGCTAAGGGAAATTCCTTAGCTGAGTCTAACGCTAGTTGCTTTAGCGTCCGAACTGCGAGAAAGGCTCCTGATGCCGTGCCGTAGGTCACTGTTACGAGTCTAAGGTGCTTGACATCGTCTTCGGGTGTTTCACGCCAAACTATCCTCTGAAAATCTGTATGTTTTCGAGAGACCCTAATTTGTCTATACATTTTTTCTATGTCTCCCGATATAGTGTAACGATGGCGTCGAAATCGTAGACATATAGAAAAAATGTCTTTTTGTATAGTGGGGCCTAACAAAAGAGAGTCATTTAGAGAATCTGAACCAACAGCCTTTGCGGACGCGTCGAAGACTACCCTTATTTTTGTTGTACTGCTATCCGTTTTGAACACAGCATGATGGGGAAGATAGTAGCATCGATGGGATGGTTGCACTATTTCACTCGGTGGTATTTCTTCCATGTGGCCTAGGGCAAGGTATTCTCTCATAAAATCCTGATACTGGTCTCGTAAAGAAGAATTCGACATAAATCTTCTTTCGTTTGAGTAAAGGCGGTTAAGCGAAATTGTCAAAGAATCGCCAAAGTTGTATTTCTTGTCGCTCTTAAACGGCAATTGAACCGTATAACGTCCATCTGGCAGCTTACTGGTAGTGGTAGCAAAGAGCTCCTCAGCTCGCTGATCGTCAGCTGATAATGTGGGTTCATTATTAATTTCTTCTAGGCGCCAGAATTTCTCAAGATCAAACTGTTGGCAGTAATCCAATTGGGTACAAAAAGTCTCAATTTCTTTTTCGAAGTGTAAGGATGTAGGTTTTCCAGCTATGACGGAACCAAAAATAGTTGGAATCAAGTTGGGAATACCATAGATATTCATATTCGAAGGGCCAGTGATAATGCTGAAAACCGTGTCAGCGCCAATTAAGATATCGACTGGACCGGGCTCATGGAAACTAGGATCAGCTAGTTCAATGGATAAATTTCTGACGTGAAAATCGTCGATCAAAGACGTTGGTAAAGATGATGTCAGTTTGGACAAAACGTGACAGCTGACGTCGACGAATTCGGATGTGTAACGAGAGATAAGCCTTAGAGTTAGTACTCCATTAGTCACCCCTGCTAATGTAGATGCGACTCCTAAAACTGGGATCCGAGAGTGATTATGCGGTAGTCCTAAGCGCTGAACAGCCTGCTCAGTTATAAATGAAACTTGCGACCCCGTGTCGAGGAGAATTCTAACTTCTTGAAAACAACGTTGTTTGTCCAGTGTTTTAGCAACAGCAGTAGGAAGAATTGTAAGAGAACGACGATTGGTTTCACATGAGTGGTGGTTTATGACCTTGCCGAAGGCAATTGAAGCACAAAGAGTGCTCCTTCACAAAACTACGGCGAGCATCGATTTGAAGGCCGAGGAAATTCTTGCAGTTCGAAAGATTGTGGTCTGGTTTACATTTGGGACAACATTGCCTTGATTCGGCCAGATGTGTCCGAACAGCGCCTGGAACCTTGTTCCGAGATGGGGTAGAACGAGGCGTTGGATAACAAGTTTCCAGACACACGCACCGATTTTGTAAGAACTCTAATAAATCATGAATGTTTGAGCCATCCCTTGACCCAACATGTTCCGCCCAAGCCTGCTTTGTATCTAAATCAATCTTTTGTAGTAGCAAGTATATAGGGAAGTCAAGGGATCCCGATCGTTTGAACCTAACGCGTTCAAACCCCTGATAACTTCGTCGGCACCGTCTGTTATCTTCCGAAGAACTAATGCAATTAACAAATTGGCTGAAGGTAGCGAAAGAAAAGATTGGATGAACGATTGAATAATTAACGGCGTCCTATCATAACGCTTTTCTAGGCGTTCCCATTCTTCGATGTAGTTGCTTTCGGAGATCGTCATATGCTTAATCATATTCGCGGCTTCTCCACTTAAAAACGATTTTAAATAATGAAGCTTTTGGGTTGAATTAAGCGACGTGTTACAATCCACCGAACCCGTAAACAAATCTTTGAACGCCGGCCAATCCTTAAAATCGCCCGAAAAGGATGGTATTGTGATATTCGGCAATTTGACCGGTGGTGACGAACTTGAAGAATTTAGCCTTTGCAGTAAAGCAGCCTGTTCACCAGCTAATTTTTCCACACCAGATTCATTCGAAGCTTCTGCTACCTTTTTTAAGCGAATGAAATTGTTAAAAATGGCATGAGATGAAAGGTATTTAGACTCATACTCCTCAAATTCAGGTTCTGGATCAACGAATTCCGGATCATCCGCGTGTTCATATAATTGATTTTGCAACGCAACAAAATCCGACCACGCTTCTTCTAATTTTGTTAGCCGAATTTCGAGCATAGAAAGCGTGGTATTCACATCCACAGACTCTGCAAATATTGCAGCATGAGTCAAACTGCCCTTTGCACGACCACGTTTTGCTTTGACCACGTTCATGATAACCGATCGCGCGCACAAATGTTTTTTTATCCAAACAAAATTTTTATCAGCGATTTATCGCAATAATTAATGCACGCGCGATTATGTGTACTTCGAAACAATGTGTGTACCTACTGTGTGGGCTCTTGTGCGATTGTTCAACGAGAAAAAAAAAGAGTCTTATCACTTCACGGCGAGATTTAACAATTGTTCATTAGATCCGGCTCGAAGGACCAGAATGTTTTGTAATAATATTCAGGGAATTAGGGCAAAAAGAACGAAATGATGCAAAATGAATCCAATGATGCGAAAATGAATCAAATATGCAAAGATAACAATCAGTTTATTTCTTACGTACAATAGATGGATGAATAGGCGAAGTGCACACCTCGACGGTCGAAATTCAAAGAGAAAGATTTAGCTAAGCTAATTACTAAAGAGGCTCTTAACGAAACAATTATGTACAATAATAGAGAATGAGTGAAATGTGTGTTAACATGAGTGTTGTATAAAGGTGTTAGTTACATTAATTAGACTATGTATTTATACAGCATATTATTCAATGTTTGGTTAGTTGTAGCACATTATGAAACACATATTCAAATCTAACATACTTATTTCTATTTTTAATTTCTTTTCAGGTAAGCGGAAACTTTTTCTTTGTTACAGCATTAACATTTTGGAAAAGCTGTGTAGGTAACGTAACGGACAGCTTGTATTATTTTAAACAATTAAAATAGGGAATACTGGCAAAAATGAGCGCGGTAAAGTTTATAAAAATTACTTGAATCGTTTAGCATTGGAAAAGTGGTAATTTTTTAATCAGAATCTGTTCTGTTCGGACTGTAATCTATGTACACTGATCTATAAATGCACTATGCGGAAAGTTCTTGTTTTAAATATTTGTTCCACTATAATGGGAATTTTTTTTTTATAATGCGCATTATTCGCACAGCACTAGTTTCAAGGGTGCTCGAATTTATTTAATTAGCGGACGCTGCAGTTCAGGGTAAACTCGACCCTCAATCAACAATCATTTTTATGGTTTCGTCCAATGGATGTAAAATCTCATAGATACAGTCCGTACTACGTGGCTTCCACGATTCGCGGGCATCTGGTTCTTCGGTGCTGCGTGCCTACGTATTAAATCATATCTCAGCACTTTTCCACTACTCTTCCCGCGAGACTGTCGTTAGGTATTACTTGGCAGCGGTGGATAGCAACTTATGCTATGTCGTCTAGGTCTACCGATTCGGCTCTTCTTAATCTTTCGAATCTCTTTAGTTTGTTCTGTGCGCTCGTTATAAAGGAAAAGATTTCTAGCCAGTCGTCCTCTTACCCCATCACTTGGGTTATTAGAACCTGCGGGCTTGGCAGGTTTACTCTTCCTTCTGCGAAGCACCTGCAGTGCTCTATAGGTACTTCTCTTAGGTTAGGTTAGGTTAGTGGGCAGGCGAAAGGAAGAACCATTCGCCACACTAGATATACATATATAGATATTAGTAAAACATGATCTGTGTCTGCGTCTGTGATACAAACCACCCTGTGGATCTGATGAATCCCATTATTTGGTCCACCGGCGTATCGGATAATTCTTCAATGTTCTCGAAAAAGGGCCGTCCGAGGAACTTATTTCTTAGTTGGCAGATACTAGGGCAATAGCAAAGGAAGTGGGTTGTATCCTCATGGGTCTCCTCATCGCTACACCCCCTACAAATGTCTTCTGTAATTCGAAGGTTTTTCATACGGTACGGCAGCGTATTATGCCCTGTGATCACTCCTATAAGGGTGTTTAGGGATCTTCTGTCGATCTGGAGAAGTCTGTCGGTCCTAGCCTTAACGTATTTTGGCCAAATCTTCCTTGTGGTTGCACAAGTGTTTAGAGAGGTCCATCTGTTGTAAGCGTCTATTAAGACTCTATTCCCTGCTTCAAGCTTGAGTGTGCAAGGCGAAATGTTCACCGAAGTCTCGGCTTGTTCCGGGCTTGTTGCCGAGCCGTTTCTCGCCAGTTCGTCAGCATTCCCGTTTCGTGGTATTCCCTCATATCCAGGGACCCAGCAGAGTGTCACCTTGTGCTGTTTTCCAAGAACCTTGAGCTCTTCTTGACAGCACCTCCAAGTTTCGTTTTTATTTCGTTAGCAGAAATTGTTTTTATTGCTGTCTGGCTGTCAATGAAAAAGGTTCTTGCCCCCTAGGTGCTTCTCTTAGTCTGTACATTCTGAGCAGAAGGGCGAACTATCTGCGGAGGTATTTTTCATAGCCGCCGTACCACGACAGGAACAACTAACTATTTTGGTCTAGACTTCGATGATGGGGATCAGTTTGTGGGTCCATCTGCCTTTTTCCGCGTTATTGCATCAAGCTTAACACGATGCTACGGATATTGCCCTTTTTTTCTGCTTCTGCCCTCCTGGCCTGGATGACCACCTAGCGCTTCGTGGTTTGCCTAAGATAGATCCCTTGCATCTCGTTAGCGAGGATGTCGACGGGGACCATTCCGGGCTATAAAACGTTATAAGTGCCCTCGCCCAGATCGGAGCAGCGTTTATTATGATTGAGCTCTAGATGGTAGGATATTTGACATCATCCGGGAGAACGCTGATTGTAAATATCTGTGACGGTATTTTGCTGGAGTGCATTTAGAAGTTAGCCTCTTGTCCAGCATTAGTCCTAGGTATCTTAGTACCTTTTTTGAAGTGATGGTTTGGTTGACAAGTCCCATTTTAAACCCATGTTGGCCGCTTCGGTTTCAACACTCAAGAATACTCTATTGATATCACTCTGCGTTCTTCCGATAATGTCGACATCGTCAGCGTATGCAAATAATCGCAAAGACCGTTTGAAAGCTTGCGCCTCAAGTCTTTCAATATGACAGATGTGGTCTTTAGGAAATGACTCGTCCCTAGTTGGCGTAGTTAAGAGGTTCGTATTTGTTGTGGATCGGCCGAACAAAACTCTTAGAAATTTTCATTGATGGCGTCGGTCTTGCCTGCTATAGAGCATGAGCGCATAACAGACTTTATCATCATCATTTTCGAATGGCGCACTTATCCACTATGATGGTCGCGGGTTGAGGGTGCTTAAGTGGACTCTCCACATCTCTCGATTTTCAACCGTCGACTATAAATCACAAGGGGCTATCCCCATACGGGTAGGCGTGAGATTTCGGACTTTGTCCACCCATCTCATCCTGCGCCTACCTGATGTCACGGAGTCTATGACACGTCTTGCAAGCCGAGCTGGGGACATGCGTTAACGTGTCCAAACTTTCGAAGTATGGACCTCTCCCTTCGAAGAAGTAGCTGCTCAACATTGAGCTCCTCGTATATTCTCGTATTCCTAAGTCGATCTCAACGAATTACTCTAGGAATACAACGAAAAAATCTTATCTCAGCAGCTTATTTTTGCGATCGTATTCTTTCGGTCATTACCCAAACCTCATAACCCTAAATTAGAGACGAATCAAATACCGAGAGCTTAGCTTCGATGACAAGCTGTCTCAAAATAGATCTAGCCTAAGCAATCCTACAGGATAACTCAGTCCTTCAATCACTGGTGAATAGGACCCCGAGATATGCAGACTTCTCCACCTGTTTCAATGGGACTCCACTAGAATGCAGAGTGCATTGAACAGGCGTTCGGGAAATTGTCATTACCTCTGATTTGTTCACGTTTACTCTCATCCCAGTGTAAACAAGACGGCTACGAACCTGTCAAGAGCGCGCTGAAATTCGGTCTGGGTGGACTCCAGAATAACGAAGTCGTCTGCGAAACCAGATGAGATATCCGTTCGCGTTCTGATCCGGGTCACCGTTCTTCCCAATCACACTCCCTCGTATCATTACGTCCATAAGATTCCATATCTACCACCTGTTCTAAGGCGATATCTACTTTGTCCGAGGAATCTGCATACTCCGACTCCAGATTCGGCGCATATACCTACACCAGAGTCAGAGTTGACCTTTAAGATCACAACTCTCCCTCCTAATGGTATCCACTCCAGTACTCTGCCTGTCAGCGCTTGCGAGTATCCCCACTCCCGCCTGAACAAACATTGAAGGTTTCCACCCATCCGTATGGTCCACAGTTCTAGAACATGTTTGCTTTGTTGAGTAGATATCAACTACATCTAGTCGATCGGAATTGTTATAAGACGTTCGCCCACATGTCGGAAGCTTAACACTTAGTCTGCTGGGTACCTGGGACAAATCTCAATATCATGCTCATCCTCTCTGTAGAAATCTTCATAATAGATGTCACAGTTTTTCATACTCCTTTTACCCAGTCCCAACAGCTGTCGGTACATGGCATGTAGCTTTCTACGTGCACAGGCAATTACGCCGATGGCACAATCCCCAACTTGAAGGCCCAGTTTTATTCTAGAAAACCCCTGGAATGAGGCGTCTGTTGAACCGAAATCAGTTACCCGCTTGAGGGGCTCTTCCGACACCATTTCTTTTCTAAAATCCGGAATCTTGAAAATCCTTTGTGTATCACACCTTTTTTGGACAGCCCGAGGAATGGAAGGGACCAACAGTTCTTATTGCCGACTCACAATGGTAATTTGAAATGAAAATGATTTTGTAGGGCTCACTGTCAGTGGAGTCCAACGTATACTAGCCACTGAAATATGTCGACCACTTATCCGGTCTATTTTAACTAGTTTACAGCTCTGCTATCATCTCTGTCTTGTGAATCTTTCTTTAAGCTATAATAGCTTAGATTACGTCTCGAAAAGAGACTAAACCATCTGTTTATCCTCAGAATGATTATTCTGTCGCTCTTCCATTCCAAACATAAAGTTCATCCGCCACTTAAATGCTTTAGACCAGCAATTTTCACCCCACCCCCATTCCGTTCTATTTCTCCAGAAATGGCATAAAAATCTCTTTAGAACCGGCGACGATCGGGGCAACACAAACCAACAGGGAACGCAAGCACACACAACGAAATCAAAAGTAATGCGAAAGGGAATGCGAAACAAAGGCGCGAATATGAGAGGAGGAATCCGATTCGGTACGGTTGCACTTGTGCAAGGTTTTCTCGTTTCCTTTAATGCGTTTCCACATTCCCCCTGCTGCACTACACCTCTTCGCAAAGCAAGGCGACAAGAATCTTCTTTTACCACACAAGCAATCAAGAGACGAAGAGAAACAACCCTCAGCACAGGCATCCCATGACAGTAAAACAGGTAATAAAATACGACGACAGATACAACTGTACGCCATTTGTTGGATGTGGATCCACCGAATGGCAGGGTAACCCGCTTACCGTAATTACTTGCTTTAGCCAACGTGCGGCGGTCTGCTGGCTTGACTGTGGCGCGCAGCAACATACTCACCTAGTCACTGGGCCGTCGCATAACTTACCCGGCTCAACATGTTTTTCGTAGAGCCTCGAGCTCTGGCTGAAATGGAATACCTCGTTGAAGATATTATTGCCATCAAGGGGATAGTCGTGGGGAGTTCTCCGGGTGGGAAAATGGCTCCCTATGCCTGGGCGTTTGATGGTATTCCATAGTTTGTGATGGTGATTGTGGCGAAGTGGTTTTGGGTGCATAAGTTTGTTTAAGTCAAAACCATTTGAGGCAAGTGATGTAGGGTCATTCAATTAACGAGAACACGATGTTTTGGGAATCAGGGAATGTCTGGTCTACTTGTTGGCATGCGAATTTTTGCCTTCGGTCATATGCATAGGCAAGGACAAGTCTTGGAGTAGGAGATTTGTAGTCAAACCAGCTTAGATATGGTAACTTGTTCCAAGTCCTTATGGCCAGCTGGTATTTTTAGTTTGACATTCGAGCACTCAATTCTAGTACAGCTTGTGGAAAATAATTAAGAGTGGTTATGCCCGCCTTGCGTTAGTAAGTCGACGTCATTAATGAAAACCGGCTCAACTGACAGCACAGTGCTTAGCCGTAAATAGTGGGCCAGACGAAGGTGTAGGAGATGCGATATAGACATATCTTCTGGTTATAACCTGCTGGTTGCTGGCCGCATCTCAATTTGTTATTGGATAAGGTGGCTGTCACTCGTAGGTTATAAAGGCCCTTTCTGATACCACTTGGATCAATACCCTGAAAAACTCCACTCACTTTATTGAAACCAATTGAAGCTCTTGATGAAACTGAGGACACTTTTGACGTCAGTATGTGATAGTTCACCCAAGTTGTCGAAGTGATAGGCTCCTACATAGAGCTTCCTTCGTGTAGATAGAACAGGACAAGTGCAGCGGAAATGGAGGATCGTTTCTTCCTTCTCTTCGCCCCTGTTGCTCCTGCAGAAGTCATTTGAGAGGAGGTCCATCCTCCTGGCATGAAGGCCAATGGAACAATGGCCGATAAGAACACCAATGACGGTGTTAATGAGCGACCTTTTGGACCAGATCAAGTTCTTAAATCGAGTGAGATTTAGCATAGGGTAGATCTCCCAGGAGGTATAGCACGTGGTATCATTCCTCCATCCTCTGTTTGTCTTGCTGATCGCGTCATACTCTAAGAGTAGTTTACATGTAGCGAGTGGAATTGCCAGACTCCTCCGTTCCGGCAGGATGTCCAGAGTAGTACTACCTTTGACGAGTTCATGGGCCGTACAGTTCTAGCTTAGCGGATTGTACGTTTGGGTTAACCCAAGAGCGCTTTTGTATCGGTTTACACCTTTTACATTCACAGCGAAAAAGCAGCAACATGTCATCGTATTCCAAACAGAAGCACTTTTCGCCCTCCTTCACTCCAATATCGAAGTGACTCCACGCAAGTTTTACAAACTTTGTGTGGGACCCAAGTTATTTTTCAAAATATGCCCGATAGCTTTTTTTTTCAATATCATTTTTATTCCTTTCTACTTTTCTTGACAACCCGGCGTTGGACTGGCGGCGGACTGGCGTTGAACCGGCGTCGGACTGGTGTCTGACCGGCGTCGCTCTGGCGTCTGACCGGCGTCTGACCGTCTTGTTCCGAAATTCATGGAAACAATGGTCAGTTTTATTGTAACTCGTGTGCCTTTTTGGCAAGTCTCGTGGTCGAACATGGTGCCACCTACAGCAAGAAAATTAGTATTGCAAAAATCTAAAAATCGGTCGCTTTTGTCATTGTAGTGGCCTTGCCGGTGTTTCCTAAAAACTTGAGCCCTTTGATGTCATTATCTTCCATGCGATTCAAGTCACCATTACCATGACGACGTTTTCATTTGGCGTTGTATTGTTTATATATAGTACTTAACTGTTAACAGTTCGGGGTGAACCTGGGCCTCAACCAACAAGCCTCTCCAGTTAGTCCGGCACTTAGCGAACTACCTCCAGTTGCGCACTCCAAGTTGGTTGAGGTACCCTTCAACTTCTGCGCTCCACCTTAGAAGAGTTCTTTCTCTATTGTGTTATCCCGCCGGGTTAGACTCGAAGGTTCTGCGATCCGAAGCATTTGTATCCATTCGATCTACATGCCCCAGCCATCTCAGCCGATGGATTCGTATCTTGTTGACTAGGGCGATGTCGCTGTACAATTCGTAAAGTTCATCGTTGAATCTTCTCCTCCAGAGCCCGTCAACTCAAACGGGGCTGAATAGCTTACGAAGAATTTTTCTCTTCTTCATCCGCTTTCGATAGAATCCATGCCTCAGCATCGTAAAGCAGGACTGGGATGGTCATGGTCTTGTATAGAGTCTCCTTAGTTTTTTGGGATACGGCCTTCTTAGTCCGAAAAAGCGGCGATCGGCAAAAGTTATTCTTCGCGTGATTTCTGCGCTGGTGTTGCTGTCGGATGTGATAGCGGTGCCGAGGTTTACAAAGACCCTTACTACCTCGAAGTTATAGCTGTCCTCTGTTATGTTGGGTGACCCCTCTTGACGGCACCATATATTTAGTTTTACCCTCTTTGACTGATAAAACCCATCCTCGCGAGCGCTCCAGTGACATCACACTGCAGTCTACCGATTATGTCAATATCGTCGGCGTATGCGAGTGATTGGAAGGACTTTTGAAAGATTTTACCTCTGGTGTCGGCGTGTAAATTTTACACAATTATTTCAAATATGATGTTTAAGAAGTTGTATGACAGCGCGTCTTGACTTAATCCATTTTTTACATCAAAGCTCTCGATAAGGTTTTGACCGACCATGAAGCAGCAGCGAGCATTTTGAATCGTCATACTACACAGACGGACGAATTAGACAGGGATGCCAATACTAGACAATACTAGACATGGCTCTGTATAGGTCGTCTCTATAAATGCTATCATGGGCGGCCTTGAAATCGATGAAGTGGTGGTGGGAATCGATTTTGACTTGGGTGTTTTTCAGGATCTGCCTAAGTGTGATAATTTGATCGAAAGTCCTTGATATTTCTTAAAATTGCATTAGACAACCCTGTGATCCACGCAACTTCAAGTGCATTCAAGTCCAATCGGCTTAGTGTCGTTTTGAATAGGTTTAGCAGCAGCCTTTTCAGATTGCCGCCTTCAAATTCGGATCGGTATACACTCCTCTTGATCTTGAATTTTCCCTTCTTTTTTTTGGAATGCTTCCACTAACTCGTGCGAAGCTTTCTTCACTTCGCAATCCTAATCTGACGATCATTTTTGCTCCATGTGCAGGTTCTTCATTCGCCAACCACAACACAAGAAAAACAACGCGAATCTCTTGCCCGATCCGTTGGCTACTGATGTTTTCTGTCCAGAAATCACGTTCCCTCGTTTGCATAGAGAGTCAAGAAGCTGTTTTGCATTTTAATTTATCGCCGACCGACACCAGCTAGATACGAGTACCGCAGTTCGAGGTACCTTAAGAGTTTGCAAGTTGTGGATTGCGAGTTGAATTTTTGTGTTTTGACATTTGGTTTTGGATAGAGAAAAAATAAAACGTTCCCTCGCTGTACTGATGCACTTCGTCGAAGTGGTGCTACGAGGTTTGCGCGCATTTCTCCCTTTTTGCGTCGCCGTCCGGTTCTCCTCCGACGTTTCTCATTGTCAGAGTCATCTGTGCTTGGCCATGATGGTGATGTTTCTTTTTATAGCCTTCCTTCGTCATGGTACTATTCCTTCAATTTTACGCAGATACACACACACACTCAGATTCCGCGCGCCGTATGTTGCAATAACGAATTCTACGCGTCGTCGTGGTCATACTGTGCAACACAAGGCAAGGCAACCCAACCATTTGGGATGCGAATTGTGTGTGCTTTGGCAACTTCCTTGCCCCGTTGCCTCTGCTGGCGCTGCTGGCTCCCAGGCTGTATCTATCAAGCTAGCAAAACGAATGCAGCAAGTGTATGTAGCAGCAGCAGCACCACCTTCCTCCCGTTCGCATGGTGGCATGGCATGGCACCGAAGGCGAAGTCAGTTGGTGTGTTGCTAGTCATAGTAGAGTAGGGTATGGAGGAGAGACCTCGTAAACAGAGACACTGGCGAAGAAGAAAGAATACACACCGACCAACAGCAACGACGACGGTGGGGTGGAGGAGTTGGTTGAAGGAGGGAACGCTTGGCGTTTAATTCACAAACTCTGACAGAAGACGAGGCGAGAAATTGCCAGTCTCTCGTTGTCGATGAGAGAGTTTGGTTGTTACGTGTTTGTTCACACTGGTGTCTCGTTCGTCGTTGTGGTGAATCTCTTTCGCTGGGTGACACGCCAGAATCGCGAAATTAAAGTTGAAGCTCCGTCGTCACCATTCTGCACATAGCTCGCGCTTACATGCATCCGTTCGGTTGTCATCATCGTCATCGTCTTCGTTGTCCTTTGTCGGTTGCATTGGGAAACCTTGCGTCTTGGTAGTCATCGCGCGCGCTACCCCCTCTCCGAACGTATCTTTTGCGAATTGTTTTTCGTTAATTGAGTCCGGTATTTGAAAATTTTGTGCACACAGGTGAAAACCGGTTGTTGGCTGGTCAACAAACCAACAAATCGACCGACCCACCAACCGACAGTGATCCTCCTCATGGGAACGGCGGCGGCGTCGCGTCGGGTCAATTAAATTCAGAAGACGTAATCGTCGTTTCCACTCCTGCTGGTGCCCGGTTTAGGGTTTGATTCGATTTGTATGCGGCGAATTCGACAGTGGCACTATTTCATGTGTGAAAATCTCCACCACGACCAGTACCTACCACTACCAGCAGTCTAGGCTCAGAGTTAAATTACTCAATTGTGTAGTGTGCTTTCGGTTGTTTTGTGTTGATTTCGCGGTTTCGTTCGGCCTACTCCATTACAAGTTCGTTTTTCTTTTCGTTTTGTGCTTCGTTTTCTCTTTTACCCATAACACTTCACATGGTTTCTCTTGTTCTTTGCTGGTGTTCGGTGTTCAGTGTTCGGTGGTGGTGTGCCAGTGGTAGAGTGAAAAAGTAGGCAAAACAGAAGAGAACACCAATAATTGCAAGAAACCAGAAAAAGAAACACACGGAGAGCATCGGAGAATAAAACTAGGAAAACAAAACCGACACTAACAACAAATACCAGTTAAAAATAGCAACACACACTTTTTGGCCGATTCGCCATCGTGCACGGAGGAACACACACTCTTGGATATCGAATGCAATTGTCGAAACGAACTGGCGCGCTATGCTGTGAAAACTTGGAAACTTGATAGGCCAGTCAGGGTGGATTGGGAGGATATTTCGACAGCTTCCGTTTGAAGTGGATACAGTGTCACATGTGCTGGAAGGACACAAGGTAAACGTTGAAAATTGTGTCAAAGTTTGAAATTGTATTTTACATGAATTTGGGGAACTTGACCCAGTAACCCTTGTACAATTAAAACGTTTGAATGACAGTCACCTTGATCTTAAGTGTTGTTGATGATGTAAGGGTCTTTTGTGGCCATGATTTTGTAATGTGTTTAGGTTGGTTTGATGGTTTTTGACACTATTGGTGATGACTTCGGAATCAGGCAATGACTTTAGGAGAATCTCTGATTATTCTATTGTGGGGCGTGCCACGACATATAATCTTGGAACGACTTACTATATCGTGTAAGCCAATGGTGTTAACTTAAACAACAGTTGTCATCTGAGTCCCAACTACCTTTTAAATGCGTAATTATTGATTACAAGTCCTCTCGACTTGAGTTGGGTAGGGTGAAGTTAGTCAGGGTTGTTAAACAGTTCTGTCACAAAACACTAGATAGGCACCCTAAGGGTCCAATTCTTATAGAAGAGGACTTCATTAATGTTCCTTATTACTTTCCACAAAGCTCTGTCGATAGTCCAATAAACACAACAGAAGTGTTCTGGTCCTAAGAGCGTGAAGGTTGAACAACGAAGTCTTAAACGAGTCCAAATCTATTTGTTTTACTTACTTACTTACTCACTTACTTAAGGTAGCGCTACAGTCCGAAGTGGACCTGGATTTCAACCAATAATCGCCTCCAGCTAGCTCGATTTTTAGCCAGCTACATCCAGTACGCATCGCACGCCAAGTTGGTTAAGGTCCCCTTCCACTTGCGTGCTCCATCTGAGTCGCGGTCATTCTCTACTGCGCTGTCCCTTGGGTGTGGATTCGAAGATTTTCCGGGCCGGATAATTGGTGTCCATCCGCTCTACATAACCCAGTCACCTTAGTCGTTGGACCTTCACTCTTCTGGCTAAGCCAATGTCGCTGTACAGCTTGTACAGTTCGTCGTTGTATCTCCACTCAGACGGGAAGAATTTTCCTCTCGAAACAGCCGCTTTTGACAGAGTCCATGCCTCTGCGCCGTAGACCAGGACTGGGATGATTAAGGTCTTTTACAGGATCACGTTACTTGTTCGAGAGAGGGCGTTGCTACTCAATTGCCTTCTTAACCCAAAAAAACAAAGATTGGCATGAGTTATTCTTCGTTTGATCTCAGCGCTGGCGTCGTTGTCTGGGTAGACAAAGTCCCTAACTACCCCAAAGTTATATATGTCTATAGTGACTTTATGTCCGAGACGTCGGTGTTAAGTGTCCTTTCTTGTTGACAGTATATCCTTCGTCTTGCTCTCATTGACCGCTAAACTCATTTTCGCCGCCTCCGTCTTAGTATTCGTGAACGCACCAGTGAAATCACGCTGGGTTCTACCGATTATGTCAATATCGTCGGCGTATGCGAGTAATTGGACATACTTCTGAAAGCTTGTGTCTCTGGTGTTGGCGCATGAGTTTTGCACTATTCTTTCAAGAACGATGTTGAAGAAGGCGCTTTGTCTGTGTAGATGCCGTTTTAGTCGGCAGTGGTCACTTCAGATTCCGGTTAGAATTTTAAGGTGTTCCTGCTCAGATTTAAAAGAAACTTGGATTTCTTTTACGGTACATTAGGAAAGAAGTGTTTGGTACATCTCTGTCCTACACTTTTCATCCAAACTGTGTTGGATTTGAGCAGGGATTGCTCCCTCATGAAGTTTTGTAAAATGGCTTTGTTTACTCCAAAGGCTGGTTCAGGACCAGTGAGGGAGGTGGTTTCACCTATCTTGGCCAATGAATCCGCTGTTTCATTGCCGGCATGGCCTTTGTGAGCAGGGATCCAGTGTAGTATGACCAAGTTGTTTTTTTCTCAGTTCTAGAAGCAATTTGACTGTCTCTAGGACCAGTTTCGATTTTATCGTGGTTGAATTCAGTGCTTTCAGGGCAGATAAAAATAAAAATCAAAGAAGATAAAAATGGTTTTGCCACGGGAATTAGAGACCAAGTTTAAACTTGTGTACCGATTTATGGCAAATATTTCTGCCTGGAACATCGATGAGTAAATGTGTCAACTCTCCGAATATTCCAGCCCCAGATTCACTGTCCACTTCAGAGGCATCCGTATACCATACTTGGTTATGTTCTGAAGGGCGGAATTTGAATTGTTCCCAGTGGTCACTATAGGGGATGATTACTGAGTAGTTTTGTTTGAAGCAGTATCTTGAGATAATGTCATCCAACGGCATGCTTAACTCGCTGCTTTGGAACAGGGAGGGAAGCATGTTAAGATGACTGTCAGGGGGGTGTTCGGACCTGATGTTGTTGAGGTGGAAGAGCCTGTGCACACTGAGTTTTGCCTGGATTTGGACATGGACTCGAACTGGCGTTAAACCCACAATAGCGTTAAGCAGGGCGATGGGGGTCGAACGCAGGCAACCGGTCATGCAGACTTCAGCTAAGCGCTGAACCCGTTCCAGTTTCTTGGCTATGGTGATCTCATTTGTCTTTGCCCACCGGACTATTGCCGCATAGGTCGAAGTAGGTCTGATGACCAAGGTGTAGATTGGAGCATGATTTTGGGAATTAATCCTCAGTTGTTGGCACAGATGCGGCGACAGGTCCACAGTGCTCGTGTGGCTTTTTCAACAGTCCGGTCGATTTGGGGGTTCTTGCGAAAACTGAATGGTTTCGCCATATATAGAGGGGCGAATTAGAAGATTAAGGTTTCTTCTTCTGGTAAAAGGAACTTTCTTCTATGCACCATTTCTATATCTCAGATAGTGCGTATTGAAGCACTTCTGAAACAACGCTTTCATATTTGCCACTGACGATAAGCACCACATCGTCTCCATAGCCAAAGGCCTCGATCCCTAGGTTCTTTAGGGACCGAAGTAGGCTATCAATGACGAGCGACCATATCAGTGGCGACAGGACTCTGCCCTGGGGGCATCCTCGAGTGTGAGCGCCTATATTCCAACATCGTCGATGTTGGTGTGTATCACCCTTCTTTTCAGCATAAATAAAATCCACTTGCTTATGGTTGGTGAGAAGAGGTTCATATTGCTGAGTGCACGTTTAGTGTAATTGAAGCAGCCTCTATATCAAAAAATGCGGCAAGGCATATCTATATCTCCTTCCTATCGATGGAGGTTTCAATTCTGGTTACCAAGTCATTGAGTGCTGCCTCACTAGATTTGCCCGGCTGATATGCGTGTTGAGTGTCGCAGAGGGGGAAGTTGCAGAGTGCTTCTCCTCAGTGCTAGTTTAAACCCCCAAACACCATCTGCAATTGTCCAACTTCCTTAGACCAAAGTAAAATTTTGATTATCCTGCTGTTGTAGTGAAAGTTCAAAGTGGTCACGTTTTCTTTAGGTGTTGCTGCAGTTTGCATAAAGTCGCACAACAAATTCAGTTTCTTTCAGAGCTCTCCATTCGAAGCTTCAGTCAAGGTTAAGCCAGACATCTGTTCCTATTAAACAAGCTGCGAGTAATTGACGAATTCCTTTCGTGTTTTCGTAAATAAAATGTGTTGTGTCAAGAAACATAAATTAAAGCCGACATTCCTTGCAATCCTCGGAGTCTTCCAACTGTCTTGTTAAGAATGCTGAAATGTCAGCTTTTTAACTCTGCATACTTTCACCGTGGAGTCGATTAATCAGTGTCAGATTATTCCATTAGTCGAAGAGGTCTCCCCCAAAACGGAATCGTACAGCGTCTGCATTCATCGATCGTTAATCACGCGGCGCGAATAATTAGCAACGCAAAGTGTTTTTAGTGCGAAATGACTGTCAAAACAAATTTTCGCGCCCGTTTATTCGCGAGCATGTTTTTGAGGTGACAAAAGTGGTAAGACGGCTGCCAAAAGAGTCGTCAAAGTTCACAACGAAACAGTTGCGTAGTTTACACTGGAAAGCTAATGAACCTTTGGTTGCATGCGCTGCATGACAGCAGCTGGGAGGACACCTTCCCGAGTACATTTCGGGGACGACAATATGATTAATTATGAAAAGTAATCATGTTTTTCTTTTGTTTTCTACTTTTCCACCTAATTACGGTACGAAATAATGGCGGGCGGTCAACATGGACCATCCCCCCAATGACTCGGATATTTTCGAAACAAATTTATTTAAATTTTTGCGGTGCGCTAATGTCAATGTCCTATGGCGTGACAAATAGCTACGGTGTCTGGACGGGCGAATGTGTAGGAAAGATGTTTTACGGCGCCACACACATGATTTAAAAGTCTAATCAAGTGCTGAACTTGAAAATGTAAAGAGAACACAGGTTTTCGAGTGATACATGGCGCATCGAGTTTCGCTTTTTGAATTTCTGATGAAAACTAGTTGAAAAGGAACCTAACCTTCTCTAGCTGGAGTGTCGAAGCGAGACACTATTCATATTATGTTAAGAACGGGAAAGAACATGTTGTTGAAGCAAACCTTTAAGAGATCTCAAAGTTAGTCACTGCGGCCATACGATCTTGTTATAGAAGCACTAATGACATGTTTGTTAAAAAAGTAGCATCACGCAGTACAGCAAAACTCCATCGCTTAATCAGAAACCTGTTAAGTATTCTCTTCGAATCTCCCGAGTTAGAAATGATCACCACGGTATCAGACTTCATACTCAAATCGCTCCAGTTTGAGAGAAGATTTCAAATCGAGATATTGAATCGCTTGGTCTAGGGAGACCGGCATTCCTCCGTCGACTTTTATGGTATATCGATGGCTCTAAGATGGACTCTGTTTTTGGGGCAGGTGCCATTAATCCTATCATAGCATCTTCCTGGTAAAGCTGTTTTCCATTGAAACCGGTGCCAATATTATTGGGAACATTGCATCAAGGGTGCACCCATCAATAGTCAAGCAGCGCTTCAAACACTGGGTTCACATTACTTCAGCACAAAAATATTCGAGGATTCTCCAAGGGGGTTACTTACTTACTTAAGGTGGCGCTACAGCCCTGAGTGGACCTGGGGCTCTACCAACAAGCTTCTCCAGCCAGCTCGATCTTTAGCCAGTTGTCTCCAGTTTCGCACGCCAAGTTGGTTACGGTCCCCTTCCACTTGTGTGCGCCACCTGAGTCGCGGTCTTCCTCTACTGCCCCGTCCCCCGGGTGTGGATTCGAAGATTTTCCGGGCCGGAGCATTGGTGTCCATCCGCTTTACATGACCCACTCACCTCAGTCGTTGGACCTTCACTGGCTAAGCTGATGTCACTGTACAGCCCATACAGTTCGACGTTGTATTTTCTTCTCCATTCACCGTCCATACAGACGGGACCAAAAATCTCCCGAAGAATTTTCCGCGCCGTAGAGCAGGACTGGGACGATTAAGGACTTATAAAGGGTCAGCTTAGTTGTTCGAGAGAGGGCTTTGCTACCTTCTCAGCTCAAAGAAAGAACGATTGGCAAGAGTTATTTTTCGTTTAATCACAGCGCTAGTGTCATTGTCTGAATTTATAGCGGAGCCTAGGTAGACAAAGTCCTTAACTACCTCGAAGTTATATCTGTCTACTGTGACGTTCTGTCCGAGACGTCGGTGTTGGATGTCCTTTCTTGTTGACAGCATACACTTTGTCTCGACCTCATTAACCGCTAAACACATCTTGGTCGCGCCAGTGACATCACGCTGCGTTCTTCCGATTATGTCAATTATCGTATCCGAGTAATTGGACGGACTTTTGAAAGATTGTGCCTCTGGTGTTGGCGCGTGAGTTTTGCACAATTCTTGAAGAAGTCGCAATGTTGAAGAAGTCGCGTGACAGCGCATCGCCCTGTCTAAATCCTTTTTTGACATCAAAGGTATCAGGGAAGACTTTATCTACCTTGACGGAACAGCGTGCATTCTCCAAAGTCATCCTGGACAAACGGACGAGTTTGGCAGGGATTCCAAAACTAGACATGGCTCTGTATAGCTCGTCTCTATAGATGCTGTCATACGCGGCCTTAAAATCGATAAAGGTGGTGGTAATCGATTTGAAGTTCCTGTGTTTTCTCCAAGATCGATGGTGGACTTTCCTGGCCTGAAACTATACTCCGATTAGGGTTGTTGACGAACGGCTTCAGGCGCTCATACAACACGGCAGAGAAGATCTTGTAAGCGATGTTAAGAAGACTGATGCCTCTACAGTTGGCGTAGTTCAGAGGGTCTCCTTTCTTGAGGATCGGGCAAACAATGCTAAGGTTCCACTCATCGGGCATACTTTCCTCCGACCAGATTTTACAAATGAGTTGCTGCTGCTTTGAACAGCTCGGCAGCTAGGCCGTCGGCTTAAGCAGCTTTTTTGGACTTAAGCTTAAATATGGCTATCTTCACTTCATCGGGGTCAGGTGGACGGAATTGTTGGTCTTCGTCGTCCAGATTGAATGATTAATTCTGCCTGACAGCGGGATTTGATTCGTCGTCGCCGTTAAACAGTCTGCAGAAGTAGTTCTTCCATATCCTCAGCATCGACTGCGATTCTACTACGATGTTCCCTTGTTCATCCTTGCAGGCCTCAGTTCGGGCTCTGTAACCTTCACAGGTTCTTTTTACCCTTTGGTAAAACTTCCGAACCTCATTCCTGCTATAACATCCCTCTATCTCCTCGATCGCGCGCTTCTCATGCTCTTTATTTTTCCTCCTGAAAAGCTTGTGTTCGTCTCTTCTCTTCTGCCCATAGAGCTCGCGAGCAGCTCTGGTCTTTCTATGCAGCGCCGCTTTGTATGCCTCTTGTTTTGCTGCATGTGCTTGTGAAACCCAGCACATCAGAGGCGGCATCTCTGATGGCCTTTTGGCAATGTTGCCACTGGTCTTCAATACTTGGTGCTGGCGGCATATGACTTCTTGAGAGATTGTGAGAGACTCGATTTTAAGAGGATCGGATGATATCCTGCGATTGCAGCCGTCCGACGTCAAATTTCTTTGACATTATTTCCTTGGCTTTGTTCGGGATATCCGCAGTCGTACTTTGGCTACACCAAGGTAGTGGCCCGAGTCAATGTTGGCCCCTCGGAACGTTCGGATATCCATAATACTAAACGAGTGCCTTGCGTCGACAGCGCTCCATATTTCCATAAATTTTACATGTGTAGGCTGAGCGGAAGAACAGTTTGTGTAGTAGCGCACCGCTCTGGTTATGCATATGCTTGTAGTTTTTTGGACTCAGCTTAGTTTGATTTTATTGTACGAAAATGCTTTGGTCATCAAGGGCCACCAGACAAGTTTTTGCTATGAAACGTCCAAAGCGTTATTTTCAGTCAAGTCCCCTACTTTTTGATAAGTAGAAGGCTAAACATGTCTTTCTTACTCGTTGTTCCATGTTTATTTCCCCGTTAAGTTCGTTATAAAGAACAATGTCTAGGTACTTGGCACATAGACCTTCCACCAAGAAAGACCGAGGGTCTGTTTATTGAATATAGGTATTTTGCTCTTCGTCGTGAAAAGCATCAGTAAAATCTTGCTAGAGTTCACCCATGATTTTAACCTGAAACTGAAACCACCACTTCGTCGTAGTACACGACATTTTTTATTCCGACCAATGTAGATTCCTTTAGATTTTAGTCAAGAAGCGTAATATTATTATTTTACGAAATATTTTTATAGCCCATTTCACCCTGTTTCGGCGTCAAGGTATCAACTCAAGCCTATCACAGATAAAATCTCACAAAAAAAATTAATTTCTGCCAAAATAATATTTACCGCACTGGCTGACTACATACATACGTAACATCCTGCAATTAGTTCGTCGCCGTGTAACCAACATACAAACATCTGTACAATATACATGACTTCCCTAATATTGCGTTGCCTTGGATCGTTTAACCTTTTTTGCTAGCCACCGCCCCCCACTGGTGTGGCCGACGACGCAGACCCATTTCTTAATTTGCACGCAAAAGGAGTGCCGACTACCGGCCACGTCGCCGTCCAGCCATTAGTGAAGTCAGAGAATATGAAGAGAAGCGTCATAAAATTCGATTATTGATGCGTTAACGCCACACGGAGAGAGGAGAAAATTTTAATTTTCTACAAACGACCGAGAGATTCTCATAAAATTTCCATATGGCTGGCTGACAGTGGTGGGTGCCTTCTGAACCCCTTCCCAAAGATTTGACTGATAGCCAATATTTTGTGGTTCACTGATTGTCATTTTTAAAAAGGTTGCACAGAAATTATTCGTAAATTTGCCCAGACACGTAGAAGCTGTTTTTTTGTGGGCAAATTTTCACACATACATATGTATGCACATACTCGTATGTATCTAGATACGTAAGGTATTTTTGTGCCTGTCGCTGAATAATTCCATGGTGATAGCCCCACCTTTCAATAGAGTGATGGAGTTCGCTTACACATAACTAGGTGCCAACTCAACAACGTCTGCAAAACAAATGGTCCTAAGCGATGCTTTCCTCAAAAGAGAGGTCCTGGAGTCCTAAGCATCTTTAATAGTGCAATACCGTCTTAGTTCCTTTAAAATGGCTTTTTAGTCACTCCAATATTCTGGCAAACATAATACTAATTCCATATGGTCAAACAATGCAAGAAATGTTTAGACTGAGGAAGGGAAACTATGTATGAACACAGAGTTTGTATTGTTCGTCTGCTGTTTTCGATAGTTATACTGACCTTCACCGACAAACCGCTACTTAATCGACCGGATATAGGTTTTCTTCCTACGTCCTCATACTGTAATGAAAAAGCAAAAGCTTTTCTTCAAGACTGCACTTCTCCGTGCTATGGAAGAAAGTAGCTAAATGGGACTGTCAAGCTTACATTAGATTTCGAGGATCTAATAGAGTAGTGAGCCTCCTGCGGTTCATATCCCAATCTGGGTGGCTCTCATTCAACGTGCACGCATTCTACTCAACCTTCTTCCTGAAAATCGGAAACTGAATTATCTCCAGGAATCTACATACCAAGCTTGAATCCAACTGTCGATTATTATTTATTTGCTTACTTAAGGTGGCGATACAGTCCGGAGTGGACCTATGCCTCAACCAATAAGCGTCTCCAGCCAGCTCAATCTTTAACCAGCTGCCTCCAATTTTGCACGCCATGTCGGTTAAGGTTCCCTTTCACTTGCGTGCGCCACCTGAGTCGCGGTCTTCCTCTACTGCGCCATCTCTCGGGTGTGGATTCGAAGATTTTTCGAGTCAGAACATTAGTGTCCATCCGTTCTACACGACCCAGCCACCTCAGTCGTTGGACCTCCACTTTTCTGGCTAAGCCGATGTCGCTATACAGCCCGTACAGTGTGTCATTGTACCTCCTCCTCCATTCACCGTTTATGCAGACAGGACCGAAAATCACCCGAAGAATTTTTCTCTCGAAGAGGCCAAGAGCGACCTCATCCACTTTTGACAAAGTCTATGCCTCTGCGCCGTAGAGCAGGACTAGGACGATTAAGGACTTATAAAGGGTCACCTTAGTTGTTCGAGAGAGGGCTTTGCTACTCATTAGCCTTCTTAGCCCAAAGAAGCAGCGATTGGCACGAAAAATTCTTCGTTTGATCTTAACGCTGCTGGTGTCGTTGTCTGAGTTTATAGCGGAGCCTAGGTAGACAAAGTCATTAACTACCTCAAAGTTTTAACTAGTGACGTTCTGTCCGAGACGTTGATGCTGGGTGTCCTTCCCTGTTGACAGCATATTCTTGGTCTTACCCTCCTTGACCGCTAAACCCATCTTCGCCGCCTCCGTTTTAATACTCACGAACGTGCCACTAACTTCACGATTATGTTAATATGGTCGGCGTATCCGAGAAATTGGACGGACTTTTGAAAGATTGTACCTCTGGTGTTGGCGCGTTAGCTTTGCACAACTCTTGCAAGATGCTGTCATACGCGTCCTGTCATACGCGGCCTTAAAATCGATGAAAAGGTGGTGGTTATCGATTTGAAGTTCATGGGTTTTCTCCAGGATCTGCCGCTGTGGGAATATTTGGTCGTTGATGGACTTTCCTGGCCTGAAGCTACACTGATATGGACCGATCAGGTTGTTGACGACTGATGCCTCTGCAGTTTGCGTAGTTCAGAGGGTCTTCTTCTTGAGGATCGGGCAAACAATGCTAAGGTTCCACTCATCGGGCATACTTTCCTCCGACCAGAGGCCAGCACCAGCAGCTTTGTTGGACTTAAGCTTCGATGTGGCTATCTTTACCTCGTCCAGGTCGGGTGGGCGGAATTGTTGGTCTTCCTCGTCCAGGTTGAATGGTTCATTCTGCCTGACAGAGGGATTTGATTCGTCGTCGCCGTTGAACAGTCTGCAAAAATAGTTCTTCCATATCCTCAGCATCAACTGCGATTCTTCCATGATGTGCCCTTGTTCATCCTTGCAGGCTTCGGTTCGGGTTCTGTAACCTTGACAGGTTCTTTACCCTTTGGTGAAACTTCCGAACCTCAGTCCTGCAGGATCTATTTCTTCGATCGCGCGCTTCTTATGCTCCATCTTCTTCCTCCTAAAAGGCCGGTCTTCATCTCTCTTCTTCTGCTCGTAGAGCTCGCGTGCAGCTCTGGTCCTTCATGTCCTTCATGTCCTTCCTGCAGCGCCTCTTTGTATGCCTTTTGTTTCGCTGCATGTGCTTACCGGCCCTCGTCGTCAAACCAGGGGTTTCGATGCGGTGGCCGAGTGCAACTCAGCACGTCAGAGGTAGCATTTCTGATCGCTTTTTGGCAATGTTGCCACTTTTTTTCAATACTTGAAGCTTTCGGCATAGGACCTCTTGAGAAGTTGATCGAAAAGAGATCTAGTGATCTCTTGCGATTGTAACTTCCTCACAGTGTTTCCGTGTCTTGGCGGTGTTCGGGATATCCGCAGCCATATCTTAGCTGCAACAAGCTCAATGTTGGCCCCTCGAAACGTTCGGACATCCGATCATTTTTTGCCTTTCATAGAAAATTGCTGCATCTATGGAGTCTCTTCATGGACAGGGTTGGCCCTTTTTTCCCCCTCAGAGTTTTATCTTTCCTCGTTGACTCTATAACGCTCTTGTTTGTATGCGTCCTCTGCCATATTTCGACCATGAGTTGTTCATCGGTGATGTCGGGTACCTCAAAGTGATCACCACTAACTTTTGTGCCTGGTGATGGAATTGGGAGACAATAAGGGAAAGGAACCCTTCAACTAAAATATGGTCAGAGTCAGCGATTTCCTTCTAAAACTTTACGGGCTATAAACGATAGATGTGCGCCTTCCATCATATACCAATAGCTCTATGGTTAACTGCCCAGTAGGTTAGGGAATCCTTTTCGCCACCTAGGAAATATCCAAGCCCTTCAGACTACAGAATTTTATCAGAGTTAAACGGCCATGCGTTTAGCAGAGCTACCCAACATCCGACCGCAATATGCCCTACAAGTCTGGCAGTCATCAGGGTTCCTGCCTTGTGCTGCAAAATATGGAGATTCATTCCTGAGTCGAACTTTCTTCAAGTCACAAGCATTCAATACGAGCCAAAGCCTTTGCCTTGTTCTTCAAATGTTCACCACCATAGGTTGCACCGAAAAAAATCCTCAACACAAATGCGAAAAAGAATAGGACTAGCCTGTCACACGGGAGACCGGGATTCAATTCCCCGCCGGGGAGTTTAATTGCGGTAGTAACCCAGTAACTTTGGCAATTTTAGAACGATTTCCATTGAAGTACCACAATGATATCTTAAACAAATCGACCGCAGGCCCAAATCACATCGCATGTCCGTCCTTCAGCTTTGGTGACCACTTCCATCAGAAAGTACAAAATTACACAGTCGCTTACCGCAAGTGTCAAATCCAAATTCGTTCAGACTATGACATATTTTAACACAAGAAAAAGCGTAGGTACCGTTGCAGTCACAGACACCTGTGGTTTGGTTGGATTTTTCCGTTGCATGTTGCATGGATTTCCAGCGAATGACAATGGCCCGCCTTTGCATTTTCATGTTTTGCGGTTTTATGTTCGGAGCTGAATTATGTCATGTAAGTGGTTGCAAGCGCCCCCCACCATTAAGAACCATGGACATCTGCTGTGTCACACAAATGTGCTGTTGGGGTAGGTACGACACGCATTAAAAGTACTAGAAGGTCATTAGGGTGTGGTGCACACAAGGATGGGCACCACTGATGCAGCTGAATAGCTGGAAAGGAGTAATTAAGTTAATTCAACGTCTGATAAGAAAGTGACTATAAACGCGGAGTGAAACTCTACATTAGGCGTATGGGTTGAGGTTGAAGTTTATTTTACGACTTTTCTCAGGCGTAGTGGATGTATCCAGTCGCACCGCGTGCACTTTATGACTTCCTGTTGGCTGTATGCATGTCGGTTGGAGGAGTCTTTTGTTTCGTGATGCGATGTGAGTTGAAGTAGAGGCAGTTCTTGTATATCTTCAGGTGGATCAACTCGAGAATTTTGTTTGAAGGGCAGAGCCAGAGTGCTGGACACTTAAGTGGACTTAATTTGATGAGGTATTTCATGCGATGGGAGCATTTTTAATTTGTTCAGATTTTAGATAATTTTTTAAGGCATAGCACATTCAGAGCGCCTGCTGTCGGTTCCATTTCATGGCCTTTTGACAAGTTTTTCCGCTTGTCCAATATGAGGGTCGCGGAGTTAGGGTGCTTAAATCGACCCTCCACATCTCTCATGGCCATAGGTGAGGATCAGAACAAACACTGAATTGAAGACCGATTGCTTAGCTTTGGTGCCAAGTTCAACCCTCCTGATAACAGATTGACCAAGCTGTCTCAAAATTGTTCCAGCCTGACCAATCCTACAGGATAACTCAGTCCCTCCATCACTGGTGAATAGGACCCCGAGATACTTAAACTTCTCCACCTGTTTCAATGAGACTTCGGAAAATTACCGTTAACTCTGATTTGTTCACGTGTACCCTCTTCCCAGGTTCAACACAGATGGCGACGAACCTGTCAAGTGCGCGCTGAAGTTCAGTTTGTGTGGACCCCAGGATAACCAAGTCATCAGCGAAAAGCATATGACTTATCCTTATGTCTCCCAATTCGAACCGTTCTTCGACACGGCTGCGCTGTTACATCCTATGAAAAGGAGAGGTAATAGAACGCAACCCTGGCGAATTCCAACGCCTACAGTGAAAGGTGTCGACATAACGCCGTTCACCCCTGTACACACTTTTCTACAGTTAGTGTACAGAGATTAACTGGCCCTCAGAAGAGAACCGTCAATTCCGTACTCCTGCAATACACTCCTGAGTTTAGCTCTAAGGACCCGATCATATGCTTTCTCCAAATCCACAAAACAACTGTAGATATGTTTGACATACTCCCAGGCCTTCTCAAGTACCATTCTGAGAGTGAACAGCTGTTCGGTTGTGCTTCTACATGGATGAAAGCCGCAATGCTCATCCCTCAACCTGAACTCAACCACAGCTCTGGACCACCTCAACACCTTCGCAAAGACTTTTATTTCCTTTAACCCAAAGCTTTGAGCATTTCTGGCCGGATTTCATTCACACCAGCAAATTTGCCGACTTTTAGCGTTTTAATCGTCAAAGTCACCTCTTCTACGGTGAGACTATTCTCCGCCCTACTCAAAACCATGGGTCTGCCATCTTCAGTGCCTTGTTCGGGATTGAGCAGCTCCGAAAATTGCTCGCCCCATCTGCGCAATATGTCCTTCTCATCGCAAAGAAGTACACCATCTTTGGATTTGACTCCTTCGATGATATTAAACTTCTTTCCTCTGAGACGGCGGATGGTCTGCCAGAACACCTTGTCTGCAGATCTGTGATCACGGTCCAACTTCTCACTGAACTCCTTCCAACACTGTTCCTTAGCTCCCTTAACAGCAAGTTTGCAAGTTCTTCGCGCCCCCATGTACCGGTTTCGAGAACCTGAATCCATCCCCCAGTGTATCCACACCTGGCAGGCTTTCTTCTTCTCTCTGATGGCTTCTTGAACTCTGGTTGTTTTAAACCACGCAGTTCGTTTCGCACCACCAGCAAAAAGTGCTACTGAAAACAACCGCCATTATTTCTCTACATTTGTCGGAACAGTTGGAATTTGTTCAAACCTTTCGGATACCTGTCGTGCAAACTCTCCCCGTATCCCATCGTTCTGTAAACTCTCCCACCGTATACGTGTCACCAGCCTTGATTTACGCTTTAGTAGGAAAGGTACTTCATCGTTGAGATACAATTTGCACAACACGAGGTGGTGATCAGTTGACAGTTCAGCCCCTCTCAAAACATGAAAATCACAAACCATCCTTTTAGTTTTAACACATGATGGTACCACGAAGAAGTCTATCAGCGACTTTTGCTGAAGACTCTGATGGTACCAATTGTATTTATGGATGTCTTTGTGTGAAAAGAAGGTGTTTATAATGGACATGCCGCCCTTTGCACAGCAAAAGTCCAACAAGTTGTCACCGTTCGTTTTTTGATCTAGGTCACCGTTTCTCCCAATCACATCTCCCCATATCATTACGTCCAAACCTACGTGGGCATTGAAGTCACCCACATCCATATTTGCAACCTGTTCTAGGACGGCATCTACCTCATCCACATCTCCCCTTTGACCCTTGTAATGGTTTACGAGACCATTGCCGGGAACCTCGTAGCCGTTTCAGGTTAAACGCGGCTGCCGAGCGGGGTTGGCTTGACACTCGCATGCTGCCACTCTCCGGGCCTGGCTGCGAACGGCGCCCTGGCGTAGCAGGCTTGGCAATAACCGAGGCCCGTCTTGTCATCATTAGGGTTGTGCTTCAACCCATGACTGGGTTGTACAGATAGATCAACTATGTAAAAAATTCCATCCGCACTTCCCAGCAATGTTGCCCAGCTCCATGGAGAAGCCCGAGGAACAGTTCTTGTAAAATTCAAACGGGATGCAGTCATCTCCTTGCCTTGTACTTTTTGCATTCTCGATTACAACTTCAACTTCTTCTTGTGTTAACTAAGAGGGCGGCGTGTTGAAAGCGGGCAGATATCTGTTGTGGGTTAACCAGGTTTGAAAAATTTTCTTTTAGTTATTCTGTCTGAAGGCTAGAAGCGATTCTATTTCCTTTACCATTTATAAGCTTAACAGTTTTTCAAAACTGTGCTGAGGAATTGGTGCTCATTATGACATTCAAACACAATGCCAGCAATGCCATCGGCAAGTTAAGCATGCAATTAAAAAAAAAGAGTAACATCACTAGTTATTCTCCCCGACGGGGAATTGAACCCCGGTCTCCCGCGTGACAGGCGGGGATACTGACCACTATACTATCGAGGATGTTGAATCACTCTTGTCTAGAATCAGATTTCACAACGTAAGCATTTTTTAAATAGCCTCTCAATGGCTAGTTGTTTAATTGCTGATTAAACGTTCAACCACAAGACTCTCATTATCATAGGTCAAGTATAACGTCTTCACTTACACATCACTTGGACGCCTTGTGACCACACCGATAAGAGAGCTAATTTTTTAAGATTTCGTCTCGACGATTATTTTTCTTATGCTTAAATAAAAATTGGCTCTCAAACAACTGCGGTTCTTACACAGTTTTCAATTTCCATTAAAATTAAATTGAGGCCTGCCTCTCCTGAGTAATGTCCGATCAAATACATATTTTTTAATGCGAAAGCATTATGCAGCTTCCAAGAACTTCTAACTAAAAGGCAAAACAAAGATCCGAGCCGCCCAATGCAGCTGACCTCCTCTGGGGGGCGACCAACATGGCTGGGAAGTGCGAATGGAATTTTTTACATAGTTGATCTATCTGTACAACCCAGGCATGGCTAACGAAGCGCAACCCTAATGATGACAAGACGGAGTAGAATGACCTCGGATATTGCCAAGCCTGCTACCCCAGGGCGCCCTTCGGAGCCAAGCCTAGAGGGTGAGAGCATGCGAGCGTCTGGTGGTCGATTTCTCCCGCTCGGCAGCCGGCTGGGTTTAACCCGAAACGGTCGTTCATGTCAGGAGTAACATCTTCAATGTCTGCTCAGAAGGGGGGTGGGGATAGTCGCAAGTCCCAGGCTGGCAGGCAGAGTATTGGAGTGGATACCATTGGGAGGGAGAGCTGCGATTTCAAAGCTTAAGCTTGAAAGGTCAACGCTGGCTCTGGTGCAGGTATATGCGCCGAATCTGAAGTCGGAGTATGCAGCTTTCTTGGATAAAGTAGATGCCGCCCTGGAACAAGTGGCAGATATGGATTCTTCTGTCCTGATGGGAGACTTCAATGCTCACGTGGGTAGGACGTAATGATATGGCGAAGTGTGATTGGGAGGAACGGCGACTCAGATCAAAACGCTAACGGAGAGCAGTTGTTGGACTTTTGCTGTACAAATGTTGTTTTGCTGTGTAACGTCGTGCCGTCTGAGTCTTCAGCAAAAGTCGTAAACAGACTTCTTCGTGGTACCACCGTGTGTTAAAAGGATGGTTTGTGATGTTTCGGTGTTATGAAAGGGGCTGACCTGTCAACTGATTATCACCTCGTGTTGTGCAAATTGTATCTCAACGATGAAGTACCTTTTCTACCAAAGCCTAAGCCAAGGCTGGTTACACGTATACGGTGGGAGAGTTTGCAGAACGATGAGATACGTGAGGAATTTGCACGACAGGTATCCGAAAGGTTTAAACAAATTCCAACTGTTCCAACAAATGTGGAGGAAGAATAGAGATTGTTTTCAACAGCAGTCATTGCCTCTGCAGGAGATGTTTGCGGAGAGAAGTGGCCCGGTGTGGCGGCTGGTGGTGAGAAAAGAACTAAAAAAAATAAATAGCTGGCGCGACAGCTCGGAATGAGCCAAGGCCTAGCTTCTCGCAACCATTCATGTTAGGCTTGTTTGTATTGTTTGCACGAATAGAAGGGACCTACAATTTATTGCCGACTCCGAACGGCGAAGTGAGAAGCTCTTTCATGACAAGCCCGAAGGCTTTACATTCCCCGACGAGAGGTGGTGCCGCGAAAAATGTTCGGTGTTCCTGATTGGGGCTTGAAAACACGCCGCTTGGTCAGCAGTCCAATGCACTAACCACTAACCCACGGCGACCACGGTGAGAAAAGAACTGCGTGGTTTAAAACACCCGGAGTTCAAGAAGCCATCAGAGAGAAGAAGAAAGCCTTCAAGATGTGGATTGGAGAATTCAGCTTCCCGCAATCGGTACATGGTGGCGCGAAGAACTTGCAAGCTGGCTGTTAAAGCAGCTAAGGAGCAGTCTTGGAAGGAGTTCGGTGAGAAATTGGACTGTGATCACAGATCTGCAGACAAGGTGTTCTGGCAGATCTTCCGCCGTCTCAGAGGAAGGATGTTTAATATTATCGAAGGAGTCAAATCCAAAGATGGTGTACCTCTCTCCGATGAGAAGGACATCTGACCCAGACGGGGCGAGCACTTTTCGGAGCTGCGCAATCCCGATCAGGGCACTGAGGATGGCAGACCCATGGTTCTGAGTAGGTCGGAGAAAAGTCCCACTATAGAGGACGTGACTTTATCGATTAAAGCGCTAAAAGTCGGCAAATCTGCTGGTGTGGATGAAATCCGGCCGGAAATGCTCAAGGCTTTGGGTGAAGAGGGAGTGGAATGGTTCTCTCTAGTGTTATTAAATTGGCCTGTAAATACGGTGAAACACCTAGCGATTAGCAACTGTTCCTCTTTTCAAAAAAGAGGATAAGAGAGATTGGTTCAATTATAGGGGTATTAAGTCTCCCCGGAATAGTCTTTGCTAGGGTGTTGGAAACGCGTTCCAGACTTGTGATCGAGTCCCGATTGGGCGATGGGCAATGCGGATTTCGTCCAGGTAGAAGCACAATCGACCAGCTGTTTACGATCAGATTGGTACTTGAGAAGGCCTGGGAGTATGCCAAACCTATATACAGTTATTTTTGTGAATTTCTAAGAAAGCATATGATCGGGTTCCTTGAGGTAAACTCTGGAGTGTATTGCAGGAGTATGGGATTGACAGTTCTCTTTTGAGGGCCATTCAATCGCATTCCTGGCGAGCTTTGTAAGGCTCCTCCTACTTTCTTTAAAGGATTCTCAGTCTGCTTTAAAAATTGTCGGTCAAGCAATGCTAAGTTCCCACTTCCACTAATGTTGCTTAATACGAAGCGGGTCATAATGTAATTGAGTCAAAATTAAAAAAACATTCAGTTCCTGAGAGAAGCAATGTGTTGGCTCTGTCCGACCTGTCGCGCTAGCTATTTTTTTTTTTTTTGTAAGACCCTGCGAGGTCCCTCAAATAATTTAACAACGTATTTCAATGGATATTTGCTTTGAATGGCCCATTATTTTATTTATTTTAATAACTTGATTTTTTTTAATTTCCTGTCCTACGTAATAAAATACGAACTCACTTGAGCTAAGAAGGTTCATACTATGATACTGAGGTTACAAATGTTCTGTAGATTTTATAAAACGTATATTATATGTATTTCCTACTGATTTGGGTTATGTATTCATTTTTATTTTAAATAACAGTCTTAATTTAAAAAATCTCATTTAAAAATGCTTCATTAATCTCTCTTTCCTTTCTATTTTTAGATTACAAAACCTGAGGATAAAAACCATCTACAAAACTGTTCTAACACAAGTATAAATTTAGAGAAAAAACAGAAAACAAAAAATTTAAAGCAAAAATATTATCTTAATACTCTACTGCCATTTTTTATATATAAAACATATTTATATGCATAACTTCCACTATATATCGTGCACGTGCATCCGATTTTATTTGTGCGGGAGTGTTTTTTGCTATCTACTTAACTTCGAATATTTATTAGAGTTTGTTTTTAAAATTGGAATCGAAAAGTGAAATTAAAATCATAAGAAAATTTAAATAATTTTTTTATTTTCTAATACTGCATGTGTAATAAATAATTAACAAATTTAACAAAAAAAAAAAAAAATAAACACTACAATTTGGATACATCAAGAGCGAAAAGAGACGAAGGAATATCGGATGTAAAATCAATGTAAGTTCATTAAAATAATTAGCATACCTAGGTATCTGTTAAAGTTTAAGTAAAAAAACAAAGGGAACATATTTCATTTGAAACCCATCAAGGAGGGTCACTGCTGCCTAGTGTAATACACTTAAGTTGTATGTGTTAAGCACCTTAGAGGTGGAAAAAAAAAGAACGCAACTAACATGACAACAACCACATACAGGGTGATGAAATATTTTAGTTGCAATGCAAATTGGATTATTTCCAACAAATAGAGGTTTAATGTCATTTTGATGCTCCACCCTCCATCGGCTGGGTCGTGGAATGCTTTCAACTGGATTTTTTTTTGCAATTAAGGTAAACAAAGGGCAGTTGAGTGGAAGTTCCTTAAATTTTTTTTTTATCAAAAAATAGGAAAAGATAGGATTATAGGGACGGAGTTGGCTTTCCTATTAGACGAAAAACCGTTAAATTCTGATCCAAGAAACACTAGAAAGCCTTAAAAAAAACTCACTTTCCAGTCTACAGACTCGGCTAAAAGGTTTTTATGTTGTCAAAGTAATGTTCGAATTGGCACCTCTTACTAAGATAGGTGCCCCTGCAGTTTGGGGCAAACCAGGCCTAAAACAACAAACCACTCGAATTAGCTCGATCCTAAGCTAACTGCCTCCTGGGCACGCCAAGTTGGTTGGGGTCCCCTTCTACTTGTACGCATCGCCTTAGGCGAGGTCTTCCCCTACTACGTTATCCCTCCGAGACGGAGTGTCTATTCGCTCTTCTTGTCCTATCCATCTCAAATGTCCAATCCGCAGTTTTTTTTGACTAGGTCGATGTCGCTGTGCCTGGTGTTGGCTTGAGAGTTTCCCAGAATTCATTCAAGTATGATGTTGAAGAAGTCACATGACAGCGCGTCCCCTTGCCTAAAACCTTTTTGGACATCAAAGGTTTCGATAAGGTCTTTACCGACCTTGATGGAGCAGCGAGCATTCTCCATCGTCATCCTGCACAGGCGGGCGAGTTTAGCAGCGATGCTAAAATGAGACATGGCTCTACGTAGCTCGTCTCTATAAATGCTGTCATAGGCGGTCTTAAAATCGATGAAGAGGTGGTGGGTATCGATTTGTAATTTCTGGGTTTTCTCCATCTACCGAAGTTTGAAGATTTGATCGATTGTGGATTTTTCTGGCCCAAAACCACGCTGTTAGGTTGTTGACCAAAGGTTTCAGGCGTTCAAAGAATATGGCAGATAAGATCTTATATGCGACATTTAAGAGACTAATTCCTCGGTAATTGGCGCAGTTGAGGGGGTCTCGCTTCTTATGGATCGGGCAAACGGTGGTGAGATTCCATTCATCAGGCATACACTCATCTGAAAAAATCATAGAAATGAGTTGGTGTACGTTCTCTACCATTCCATTTCCAGCTGTTTTAAGTACCTTCGCCGGAAGGCCATCGGGTCCAGCAGCATTGTTGGATTTTAGTTAAGATATTGCTATCCGCACGATCAGGTGGACGGAAATTTATGCTATCATCATTTTGGTTGAATGATTCGTTCTGCCTAAAAGTGATCTTCGTCTCCGTTATACATTCTGCAGAAATAGTTTTTCCAAATTCTCAGCACCGACTGTGACTCTACTACGAGATTTCCTTCTTCATCTCTAAAGGTTTCCGTACGGGTACTGCTTCCCTGACACGTTCTCTTTAACTTTTGATAAAACATCCGTAAGTTGTTCCTGGAGTATAACCTCCCAATATCCTCGATCGCGCGCTTCTCATGCTCTTTCTTTTTCCTTCTGAAAAGCTTGTGTTCGTCTCTCCTCTTCTGCCCGTAGAGCTTGCGGGCAGCTCTGGTCTTTCTATGCAGCGCCGCTTTGTAAGCCTCTTGTTTGGCTACATGCACTTGCCGGCATTCTTCGTCAAACCAAGCGGTCGTGAGAAACCCAGCACATCAGTTGCGGCGCTTCTGATAGCCTGTTGGCAGCGTTGTCCCTGTTCTTCGACATTGAGTAGTGGTGGGATAGGACTTATTGAGAGATTTTGGTATACGCGTCCGGTGAAGATTCTGACACTCTCTTGTGATTGCAGCCTATCGACGTTGTATCTTCTCACAGTGATTGTTCTTTGTTGTGGTGCTTGGGAAATCCGCATTCGTGCCTTTGCTGCAACAAGGTTATGATCCGAGTCTATGTTGACAGCTCAGAAAGTTCCGACATCCAGAACACTGGAGGTATGTCTTGCGCTGATCGCAATGTGACCGCTATCAGGAGACCGCCATGTCCCCTTATGAATATTGAGATGAGGAAACCGCGTGCCTGCTATAGTGACGTTTCGTCGTACAGCCAAGTTAATTAGCCTTAATCGATTTTCGGACGTGGTATCGTGGTGGACACATGGACCAGAAGATTCGGATTGGCTGTGAGCCCGGAAAACTAAGCTTGTACCGCTTACAAATTAAAGAGAGATACCACGATTCAAAATACCTCCCTGGGACTTGGACTCGACAAAAAGTAGAACTGGAAAGAGTTAAGAACACCACCATAGTTTTATACTCATACAGCAGAATATTCGGAAAAACATGGGAACCTAGTCCTAGAAATATCCTATGGATGCACACGACTATCGTAAGGCCTATATGTAAGGCAAGCTGCTAACAATATCACCAACCTCAGGGCCATTACGAAAATACAGAGATTGGCGTACATAGCACCTACAAGTGCCATGAAAACCACGCCAACAACAGAACAAAAGCCAGTCTCAATCTGATTCCAATAGACTTGTTTATACAGGAATCTGCGGCCAGAAGAGTCAAGCGCGACCAGATTCGAAATAAATACATAGGCCATTTAGCAGTCACTGATTGTACGGTGGCCTCCCTGGACTTCAAAAAAACATTCTCTTGTTCAGTTTGGCCAAAACACACAAAGAACACTTCTTCAAAAAAAAAGCCATGAAATTCGATCTGGACCTAAAGATTTGTTACAATTGAAATCTTAAAGAACTCAAGCTACTGCACAAATTTGAAAAAAAATTAGAATATTGAACTCTGTTCGACATGAATAGGTTGATATTTATTGCGAATGGTGCAGCCAGCAGTATAATGCCTGAAAGGCCGTTTCTAATCCTAAAACTAACTCGTCCATACCTAAACTTGAAGACTTAAATGGTCGTATCAAGCCTTCTCTTAAGCCCAAGTTGCTAAAAAGATGACAAATTGCAATGAAGTTTCAAATAATAATGCTTGTCTACGTTTGGTTCTAACATCTGTGATGCCATCAATCACGTCTACCTACTTAAAATAATCGCTTTACAATTTTTCCATCAAAAGAATACAGAATAACGTAAAACACAAAAATATTCATATTTGAAATAAACAAAGAAGAAAGTAATATTTTACTGGCCCATGGGGGGATCGAACCCACGACCTTCGCGTTATTAGCACGACGCTCTAACCAACTGAGCTAATGGGCCACATGCATTCACCCTCCCCAAGCTCCCATTCGAAAACTAGAAACAATTTTCTCAATGTGCATTCTTCTAATTGCAAACTTCCTCTCTCTCTCATCGTAATCATTTGCGCTTCATTCAGTCATAAAGTACTCAAGCATAACGCAACACACACACACATGCACCCACCACCCCATGAACAGAATCAGGGGAACGCGAATTTCGTATGGTAGATACGAATAATAAAAAAAAAGATACTTTCACTGCACACCACAGTCGTTCGGAAGCTTCTAGAATCAAGTGCATAGAACAGAACAGAGAATATCTCGTAGAAGTTGCTGGAAATTTGCATTATTTTCTTAGATAGAGAAACATACAGTGCGGAACAGTTTCATAAAGTCATAGGTGCGTTTTTTCTAACTTGTTCCATAAACTCTGAATTTTTTTCTAGAACACCAAACCTCTAAGAAAATGATAAACAACTTGCTTGAGGGTAAAATCTAAATCACCTTAGCGAGGGGGTACTTACTAGAATCTTACATTTAACTCTGTACTAATTGGGCCTACTCCGAAATCCTTCGGGATGTAGATAGATCTAGGATTCTATTAGATTATATTTGTATTGACGCCAAGGTGCTGGCACGGTGCATGGCACATCTTGGAAGCCGAGTTTTACACAAGCGTTTAACGTGCCCAAACCATCGAAGTATGGACCGGTCCGTACGAAAAAGTAGCTGCTTGACATTGAGTATCTCACTGTGTTCATAACTCGATTCCGATTGGGAACACCAAAATATTCGCACAGAATACAACATGTCGTCTCCGAATGGCGTCCTAATTGACTGCCAGGTTGCATTCTAGGGCCAGCATTGAGCACGACATCTTCTAAGCTGGTGGAGCAATGCAGAGAGGGCATCGTTTCAAGATCAGTCTCCTCTTCGTGCCGGAGCACAGTAACATAGAGAAGAACGAACGCTTTAATAAGTTGGCCAGGTGAGGTTCAGCCTTTGATAGATACCTCGCGAAGTATGTTCACATCCCTTTGAGAATTGTCGAAGGAAGCATCCTTACACACTTTCTATCAAAGGCATCTTGTGGCATGGGTTGCGAATTCGTGGCACATCAAGGCCGATCTATCTCGACTACAAAAAGTCCTGAACACAAGATCGACTAAACAGGACTTGCAAAGACAAAAACAGGATTAGGCAATCAATAGGTCACTAGTATATAAGAGCACACTAGACATCCCATTTAATGCGAATTTTCGGAGTTGCAACAATGAGAGGGAGAGGAAAACAGTGTTTTACCTAGTTTGTGGGTGTGCGGCTTTAGGAAGGGTCGGACATCGCATACTAGACAAAACCTTTTTGATAACGAAATCTCGGAGAAAAATATTAGCAATGCCACAGAATCATCCTGTGCAACTCGCTAAGGAAATCCTTGGAGAACTGGTTTTCACATCTGGTTACCCTATATCCTCCGACCATTTCTTGGCGGGGTCAAAACATGGGAGAGTTCTACCTGGATTCAACATTAGGTAGTCTATCACCACCTCTAATGACTTGGCTTCGATGCACGCCCCACGCCATCGTGACAGCACTTGTCCACTAGAACAATGTGCAGGTATTCTTTTACGAAAGAAATTACGCGTCTGGTTAGGTTAGATTAGGGCCTCAACCAACAAGCGTCGCCAGCGATCTCGATCTTTTGGCAGCTGTCTCGTACACCAAGTTGGTTGAGGTCCCCTTCCACTTGCGTGCGCCACCTAAGTCGCGGTCTACCTTTACTGTGCCGTCCCACGGATGTGGAATGGAAGACCTTAGTGATTGGACCTTCACTCTTCTGACAAAGTCAGTGTCGCTGTACAGCCCGTACAGTTCGTCATTGTATCTCCTTCTCCATTCACCGTCTATGCAGACGGGACCGAAAATAACCCGAAGAATTTTCCTCTTAAAACATTCAAGAGCGACCTCATCCGCTTTAGACAGAGTCCACGCCTCTGCGCCGTAGAGCAAGACTGGGACGATTAAGGACTTATAAAGGGTCACCTTTGTTGTTCGAGAGAGGGCTTTGCTGCTCAATTGCCTTCTTAGCCCAAAGAAACAGCGATTGGCAAGAGATATTCTTCGTTTAATCTCAGCGCTGGTGTCGTTGTCTGAGTTTATAGAGGAGCCTTGGTAGAAAAAGTCCTTAACTACCTCGAAGTTATGGCTGTCTATAGTGACGTTCTGTCCGAGACGTCGGTGTTGGGAGTATATACTTTCTTGTTGACAGTATATACTTCGTCTTGCCCTCATTGACCGCTAAACCCATCTTCGCCTACATGTCTTTACCTGTTGGTAAATGTCCGGCCCTAGCGAGGGTCAGACGCGCTCTGGGCAAACCCTTCTTCGACGACTTAAAGATATTTCCAGAAAAAAGATTGGTGAACTAATCCTGTTCCTAAATTCCACAGGTTGGATCTAAATATCTTCGTCTATCAACCTATAACGCCCACAAACAACCAGTTAAAATGAGTTGTGGCTTCAAAACGGCGCATCCTATGGCTAATTGGGGAAATGAGAAGAGGTAAGAGCTGTTTTGTATTTGTCGCTTCCCTAGACCACCCTGCATTCAGTATGAATTTTAGGATGCCCCTCTGTCAGTGGCATGGTTGAAAGTTGGCCTGGGTCAGTAAAAACTAAGCGTCTAGGGTCGTCTTTCTGGTTCTGTTGAGGGTTGGGCAATCGCAGAAAAAGTGTGTCGTGTTCTCGTGCGTCTATATCGCCACATCCTCTACAGAGGTCGGTCGTTCATTCTCCTTAAGTGGGCCGCCAGTAGGTTGTGGCCTGTTAGGATGCTGATCACCAGAGCTTTTATTGAGTTTTGGCCACATCTTTCTTGACATGACAGAAGTGTGCTCCTTCTCTGATCGGCAACCTTGCAGAAGTCCAAGTGTATCTCTTGCTTTAGAACTTCTATAGGGGTCAGAATCGTGTGATCGACTATTATTTGGTTCAGTTTCGATCCCTTTCTTACCAATTCATCGGCATTTTCATTACTATCGGTGCCTCGGTGCCCCGGGACCCAACAATGATACATTATGTCTTGAGCTAAAGATCCTAAACTGGCTGCGACAACTCTTTACTACAAGCGATTTATTCGCTATTTGTGTTCGCTATTTTTTCCTTTGATGTTTTTATTGTTTTTGTTTTCAAATTCTTAAATACAAAGTCCGATTTAGATTTTCAATATCCTCGGGGGTCCCCCAAGGCAGTCAGTTTGGACCATTGATCTTTGCCTTGCCATAAATAATCTCAAACTCATAAAAAGTGACTCTAATCTATCGGTCTATGCTATAGTATGAACCTCTTTGGACGCATATTGCCCCCTGCTGACTATTATTTTAAAGCAAAGATATATGGTCTCCTAATCCAAATTTCAACAAGCGTCGTATAAAACCCTAGTCTACAAGGAATTATAATGTGTATATGTCCACCAGTTCCAAAAGGCAATATACTGCACCTTTGTACCACAATCGCGATTCAAGGGAAAATACAAGTGAACCTATAGTAACCGCCTGTATTGTTTCTGCGCCCAGTGTAAAATCGACATTCGCTACGCAAAGACTAGCAAATCTAATCGAGTCCCCACAGCAATAACGACTACTCGTTCAGGGAATGTAACCAGCTCAGAGCGTGTGTATCTTCCGTCTCTCGTGTGCGTTTTTTGTTCGAGAAAAGGAGGTTTTTCCTTTCAAGGTAAATGGTGCCTACGCTAGCGTAAAGCAGGCCCTTGTGCAATTTCTAGGTCACCACAAATGATGACTTTCGATGATGCTGCTGCCGCCACATTGGTTGTTGTTGCAGACAGTATATACGAATAGATATCGTCTTCGGTGCTCTTGCTGCTTGAATTGTTTCGACAACGATGACGAAGACGACGGTGAAGTGTTATTGGTGTACTATGTCGTTTGGAAAAACTATTAGATACGCGGGAACAGCAGTCAGACAAGAAAATTGCATCCTACCATGCGAATGATGGGAATGATGATGTGTAATGAATTGAATGCTTCTTTCTCAGTCGTTTCGCTTTCGTGTGCTATTACAGTCTGTGATTGTCGTGAGGGTATTCATCAATTAAGGAAGCACGTGTGAATCTATTGTTGGTTCGAATGGGCGCTAGAATATCAGTACATGATTGTAAAATAGGTGAAGCACATGCCCGGCTAGCTCAGTCGGTAGAGCATGAGACTCTTAATCTCAGGGTCGTGGGTTCGAGCCCCACGTTGGGCGAATTGTTTTTTTTTTTTTGTTAATATTTTCAACAATGTTGAATTTATGCAGATTTTAGTAAATTTCTAAAACGAACGTTAGTTTTTTTTAAACGGCTTTGATCGTTTGGATTCAATCTGGCGCCCGACAGAAGGGTCCCAAGTTTAGGAACGTATATTGAAGAACGCTACAGTTCTCCTAAGTATACAGATTATGCATATGTATGTACATACGTAGATATATTTATTTGTCACTCTTCTATCGTGGATTAGAGATTGTTTGAGGTGAAAGATCTGTTTCCTGTAAAGAAACCTTCTAATGTAATCGTTCAAATGTTTGCTTTTTGGTTAGTATTGCTGAATTCCAGAAGCACTGAAAGAAGGTCTAGCACTTTAGTAATTGCCGCTTTGGTCGACAATGACCGTTCCATACAGGTGCACCCCTTTTCGTCTAAGTATATCTCATCGGGAATCACTAAACCTATAATACTGTGGCGTATGTGGAATATTTCTACCGATTTTTGAAGTGACCTCAGTTCGGACTTCATTCGTTTCTCCAAAGTTTAATACTTCGAGCATGACATTATGCAATGGATCCTTTCAGTTGCGGACAAATGCGCCCCTTTTCGTCTAAGTGTATCGCATCGGGGATCGCTGTACCTAGAATACTGTGTCGTCGGAGTATTTCTAACGATTTTTCAGGTGTTTCCAGTATCTAAACAACGTAAAAAACATGAACTTACGTTGAACTTATTTTGGAAGTACATAATTGTCTGATTTGTTTCGATTGTTAAGCTGTGCCTTTCACCATGCTGTTGTCATAAAACTAAATTCTTTACATACAGACAAGGAAAAACTAAATTCACATACTTTTTCTAAATTAGATGCAGCATTTGATTTAAAGAAAGCAACCCGTTGTTTTTACATATGAGACATCTGTAGTATTTTTTTTAACATATTTCTCAACGGACATGATTGGGTAGAGCCATTCAACTAGAGGTGTTTGGCGCCATTGTTGCACTGTCAATATTCATTTACGATTACTTCTGATAAGCAAAAAGTTGGAGGTTATTAAATATGGATCGATACACACTCACACAACGTGTTAAAATAATGAATAATCACACGGTGAAAGAATCACTCAATCGTTTCGTTGACTTCGTACTGCTTTTGGTGATCATCAAGCTCCTTCTCGCACAGCTACAGTGAACTTCATCGATAAATTTCAACATGTCGGATCTGAAGACTCCAACTCGTGTTCGTCTGGCAAGTTTGGCTGAAAATGCGTGTTTTGTATCTTTTACATCGCCGTGGCTCAGTGGTTAGTGCGTTGGGCTGCTGAGCAAGCTGCGGCACCTCCTCTAGTCGGGGAATGACAAGCCTCCGAGAATACAATTTGTCATGAAAATGCTTCTCTATTCGACGTTCGGAGTGGGCAAACAATATAACGCGAATGGTTGCGAGAAGCTAGGTCTTGGCTCACCTCGAGCTGTCGCATCAGCTATTTTATTTTTTTTACCCAAATGAATTGATTGATGATCTGACGAATTCATATATCAACTATTGTTCCTTTAGGAAGTTCCACGGGTGGTCCATAGTTTCCTTTTCTTAACTATTTAACATCTTCCCTTCCTGACAGGGTTCGTGAGTATTCACTGTAGAACAGAATTGGGATGATAATATTGGGATCTTGGCCAAATCCACCTCAGATTGGTCGTTTGTGGAAAGTGTAAGTCGATCCCCGCTGGATATTGGTTCCTGTCCCAAGTGAATTTTACGAACATCTGTGATCGGAAAAGTAATGGAGAGTGATCTCTTCGGAGACTACTTAGGACGTCACGTCTTCCTGACATAAATTCATAGCTTTGCTAGCAGCATGGCTACCGATGATGGTAGATTGATAGTCTTCCGCGAGGAAGACGATATACATTAAGTCGGGGTTTTAATAAAGATACTTCTCCTTGATCCGCAGTCATCATTCATCGACCATCCAGAGGAGATTGTGCATGCTCTTTTGCATGTCACCTTCCCTGCATTTTCAATAGCACTTCGGCTGCAGTAGCTTTGTTGCTTCAGTTCAGAAACATGTACATAGCTGCACATGCATCTTTACTTAGTCCAGTTCTAGTAGACAAAGAGGTTGACTAGCATCGTCCAGGTTTAAAGATCTATTCTGCTGTTCGGCGAATTTTGTATCTTCGTCCCCTTTATACAGTCAGCGATGAGCTGGTATTTGCAGAAGTGACTCAGCAAAGACTAAAATTATGCTTCTTCAGTTTGTCGTGCTTGATAAAACTTTACAATCCCATTCCTATATTACCTGACAAGCTGGTTTTCACCCCTGATGGAACTTAAAATTTGTATAAATTTTGCAGTCGAGTGGCCTTGGGGGTTCATATTCCTTTTCAGGAGTCGGGATATGTCTACGAATGAAGGAGCTGTCGTTCGTTTCTTTCCCCACATGGACTCAAGCTGCCTGTGCCGCTTGTCCATCGCAGACTTCAAATTTGCTTGGACGGTTTCTGGTATTTGCCTTCCAAAATCTTCTATTTTTCACTGACTTGTTGTATCTGATGTTTTCGTAATAAGAACTATTTTTTGACGATAGAAGATTTTAAAAAAAAAACTGCATTCGATTAGCCCTTTATGGTTGCTATCACTTCTCGATCCTTTAGCTTGACTCACTCTCCCTCTGTATCAACATACTTTGTTGTTGATCATAAAGTTTTATTATTTTATATTTAATCGGGATTTCCTACGCACACAGTCAGGTCCAATAAAATCATCTGTCAATCCGATAATTAAACCGGCAACCAAATCGACGGAGTAAGTTTGTCGTTGTTTACTACGAGATGCGTCGTAAAATTAAATTTAACTTTAGTGCTTTGTGTGTTTGTTGATTTTTATTTTTATTTTCATGTTTTTGCATATTCTTTAGAAAATACATTGTAGTTCACAACGTAAGTGTGGTAAGTTTGTAACTTTTACACTGATTGAGGAACAGGTTACAGCGGTAATATTCCATTATGTCTAGAAACCGCCCATTTGACGTTTTAGATGCTACAGGTAGCCAAAGAGAAAAGCTCTATAAAACATTTTTTTTCCTGTTTTGGAAATTGTCGGCCCAGCACAATTTCACTCCGAATTTAAACAAAAAATAAATAGACGACGAGACAGTCCGGAATGAGCTTAGGCCTAGCTTCTCGCAACCATTCATGTTTTGCATGTTTCATTTTTCGCACGAATGGTAGGGACGCTGCTGAGGCCAAATGGGCAAGTAGTCCATCGTGCAAAGTTTTTAGTGCATATTCCAAAGAATAAGTAGAAGCAGGAACATAAATTTCCTATGATATCTATATTTTCTGCTTTTGTACTTATCTTTCTCAGTTTGCTTACGCCCGTAGTATACGACATGGATATAGGTACGTATGTACTCCATACATATATGTGGCTCTGACGTCCAGTAAAAAATGCCACATGGAAGCTACATGTTTATGGTAGCATGTGGTTACATAGTAATAGTAAACGACATGATTTTCTCTAAAAGCCGGATGTTTTCATGCAACCGGGGTGAACTGGTTACATGAATGATTGCATGTATTTTGTCGCACATGCGGCGCTAGTACACGACATGTAGTAAAGGGGTTTTCAATAGGGACGCTACAAAAGCAGAGCGACAGGGACAGCAAACGACGCCATATTTTTCTTGCGGTTTTTTGACATTTCTCTTCAGTAAGGTTTGCCATTTCATGATGGAAAGATATACGAGCCAACAACGAGTCGAAATTATTAAAATTTACTACCGAAATTCGGAGTCAGTGGCCTCAACGTTAAGAGCGCTACGTCCAATTTATGGTCGTCATAATTTCTGGCTGGATGGCTTCTTCAATAAACAAAATATGCGGTATTGGTCAGGCAGCAATCCACATGTACTCCATGAGTCATCATTGCATCCCGAAAAAATTACGGTTTGGTGTGGTTTATGGGCCGGCGGCGTCATTGGGCCGTACTTCTTCCGTGATGATCAAGACCGGCACGTTACTGTGAATGGGGATCACTACGGTTCAATGATAACCGAATATTTTTGGCCCCAATTGGATGATATGGACTTGGAGGACATGTGGTTCCAACAGGACGGCGCCATAAGCCACACAGAATGTCACAATCAATTTATTGGAAACCAAGTTTGGAGAACGTGTTATCTCACGAAATAGTCCAGTCGCTTGGCCGCCTCGGTCGTGCGATTTGACGCCGTTAGACTATTTCCTGTGGGGCTACGTCAAGTCTATGGTCTATGCCAACAAGCCAGCGACGATTGATGAACTTCGTACGAATATCGAACGTGAAATTGCAGCAGTATCGGCCGATTTATGCTTGAAAACCGTCGAAAATTGGGTTCAGCGTCTGGACTTCTGCAAGCGTGCCCGTGGTCGCCATGCAAAAGAAATCGAATTCCATACATAATGGCATCGAACGTACTTTCACAGGAATAAAGAATTTCATTGATATCCAAAACCGTTTTTGTTTTATTTAAAAAAAACTTTTGTAGCGCTCTTGTTGAAAAACCCTGTATTTTTACACGCTTCTGTTATTTTGAGTTTTCGTGTATTGAAATAATTTTCAAATATCGAATAGAAAATGGGCAGCTTTTGCTATTTTTGCTATACGTCGAACAAAGCTTTTATCATCCACTTCAAAGATATTTATCTTCGTTTCATTTAATTTCATTTCATTTTCCAATGACCCGCTTATCGACAATGAGGATCGCGGGTTTAAAGTGCTTAAGTGGACCGTCCACATATCCCGATCTTCCGTCATCGACCCTGAGTCATCAGAAGCTATTTCCACACGGGTTGATGTGAGATTTTGGACTAGTTCCAACTATTTCATCGCGGACCTACCCTGACGGCTTACCTGATGGCATGGATTCCATGGCACGTCTTGGAAGCCGAGTTGAGGGCATGCGTTTGACCATCGAAGTGTGAACCTCTCTGTTCGGAGAAGCAGCTGCTCGACATTGACTGGTGTTCCTAATTCAATCTCAATACAACGAACAAATCTCATTTCTTATTCTTTCGGTCATTACCCAAATCTCATGACCATAGGGAAAAACACTAATTTAAAGACCGATATTTTATCTTCGATGCCAAGTGCAGCCCTCCTGATAACAGATTGACCAAGCTGTCTCGAAATTGCTCCACCATGACCACTACTACTACTATTGCCTCTGATTTGTTCACGTCTACCTTCATCCCAGCTTTAACAAAGACGACTACGAACCTTTCTAGTGCGCGCTGGACTTCCGTCTGGGTGGACCAAGGATGACGAAGTCAACAGCGAAAAGAGATGGCTTGTCCTAAAATCGTCACAAATAGTGGTTGCATGTAAAAATATAAGCAACAGTACGAATTCGTGCGGCCGCCCGTGGCTTTTACATGCAACCAATGTCATTACAATTTACATTACAAGCCACGTGTTTGCATGCAACCAAGGTGTCGCATGGAGCTGCATGTACACGTCGCCGGTAGGAGCATGAACATGCGACCATCCTAAGTATAGATAGTATACGACATGGAAATTATATGCAACCTTTGTCACTGACTGTGATGTCAGAACGACGTCGGAGTCACTTGTACTTGCAACCATTTCCAGGTCGTGTACTACGGGTTTTAGCTTTTAACGCTTGCATGATCCATAAGACTAGTGACATATTGGTGATTTTTGGACGTTATCATCTTTTTCGCAGTTCCTCTTACTTTATCGCTGTTTAGTGTTTGATTTCGTTAAAAAATAGAAAGTGGATATAACCAATATACCGAACATTCGAGGGTAGTTAGAGCGACTGCGTGGTTCACTATTTAGATCAGTTAGAGTGACTTTCCTCAAATTTTCTTAATTGATAGTAGATGTCGCAATTTGTTGGTTTCCGGGCACCCAGTCTATACCGACTTACTTACTTAGTTAAGGTGGCGCTACAGTCCGGGGTGGACCTGGACCTCAACCAACAGGCATCTCCAGCCAGCTCGATCTTTAGTTTTGAACGCCAAGTTAATTGAGCCCCCCTTCCATTTGCGTGCTCCACCTGAGTCGCGGTCTAATACTAATACATACTTTAGTATGTACGTAAATATTTAGAAATAAAGCAAAAAATCACCAAAAATCAGCTCGTCCAAATCAATTTGCACAGCACTGCACTTTACGTCTTGCATTTGTGAGCTACGACAAATATTGTTTTTTCCATCATCAGTTGTGACTTGTGGCCTCTTAAAATCCCTAGAGTTTGACATCAGCCAGCCAACACAGTCACTATTCACAATCTCTAAGCCCTTCGCACTCCCATGCAATTAATGCGTTCCCCACCCGATGACAACACTTAAGTCAAACGATCTGGCTGCTCCATTCGCATTTAGTTTCACATGGAAGCCATCTTTTTTCAGTGTTTCCTCTAAACCTCGAATGCTCGTCAGCTAATAATAATATTCATCCATCCATCCGCCCGTGCCTCGGGCACACATCTCTCACCCACAAACGTGACCCGTCGTTGTCGCTGTTCAATTTTCCAACCCGCCTGCCGTCCTGCCCGTGAAGCTCACTGCCAAACTCATGAAATTCCAATATCAATGCCAGACGGTTTTAACTAGTTAAAGTCGTGCGACTAGTTTTTGTGTGCGCAGGGTTCTGGGCTGTTAAATAGTGTCGAGGGAGGGTGCTGTACACAAAAGAGGGCGAACGCATTAAAATGGAACGACCTGCATGTGTGTGCTGGTCTGTCAGTCATTTTTATGACTATTTGAATCCGCCAGCCATCAAAATTGACAGAACTCGTGTGTAAACATTGGCGAACAACCAAAGAGGGAGAGGCAGCAGGCCAATGTGCAACAAAACAACATCGTGAAAAACAATGAATTTTCTGTTGCCCTAGGCCCGACCCGATGCTGGCTATAAAATTGATGGCTGCCTGTTTGGGGTGGATTTGTGTTCCAAGAGATAGTTAACTCTCGCGCATAGTATGTGTATGTGGATATTAAATTTTGCAGATTTCTGTCGCATTTAAGAGGGAACTGGTCGCAGAAACGAAGAATCAACAGGAAACGTGCAATAAATACAATGCAAGCGGTTTGGTTTCCCTTTTTGACGAAGTTTATTGGTTCATAGCTTATGACGCCGGAGCTGGTTGTTGCGTTTAACGAGAAGACTTTGCATTTCCATTTTAAGCTGATAACAAAGGGCTCCTTGATTTTATTACCAAAATATAAATTTCTTTTATACCTCCGTCGAACCCGTCTTAGGCGTTTCTATCTTTGATTTGGTTGCCTTTTCCCCACAAAATGACAGAACCTCATGGAAGACTGGTCTCTAACTCCCTTACTTAGGATGGCGCCGCAGTCCTGAGCCTCAACCAATAAGCGTCTCCAGCTAGTTCGATCTTTAGCCAGCTGCCTCCAGTTTCGCACGCCAAGTTAGTTGAGCTCCCCTTCCACTTGCGTGCACCATCTGAGTCGCTGCCTTCCTCTACTGCGCCGTCCCTCGGGTGTGGATTCGAAGATTTTCGGGGCCGGAATATGGTTGTCTATTCGCTCTACATGACCGAGCCACCTCAGTCGTTGGACCTTCACACGCTAAGCCGATGTCGCTATTCAGCCCGTACAGTTCGTCATTATATCTCCTCCTCCATTCACCGTCTGTGCAGACGGGATCGAAAATCACCCGAAGAATAAGCCAAGAGCAACCTCATCCACTTTTGACAGGGTCCATGCCTCTGCGCCGTAGAACAGGACTGGGATGATTATACAGGGTCGCTTTAGTCGTTCGAGAGAAGGTTTTGCAACTCTTATCTAAAACCTTTTTGAACATTAAACGTCTCGATGAGGTTTTACCGACCTTGATGGAGCAACGTGCCTTCTCCATCGTCATCCTGCACAAACGGACGAGTTTGGCAGGGATGTCAAGACTGGTCTCTAGCGCATCACAAAGTCGCACAAAGTTTGCTCAACACCTTTCAATTTATGGAATCGTTCTAGATCTCTCGAACGACGCATCGTGCGTACATGCGACTCAGATTGGACAGAAATCTAACATTGAAGGAGCATATCACCGTGTGCCGAAATTGTTTGTTCAGGAAACACATCCGAAGACTAGTAAAGAGGTGTCATGATGAGTTTACAGACCTGAGCACAAAGCACTAAGCCACATTCTGCTGGGTTCGGGGACGCAGAGGCGTTAGTGGAAGTTAATCTATAATCTATAATCGACTTATCCGCTTTCTGACTCCTTTAGAGACACATAACCCCTGAATAGGCACCTTAACAGCCCATTCTAGATAATTTCCACTGATCAGATCAGTTGAAGTGTAAGCTCGCGCGTAGCTGCCCAGAGAAGGTAGGTTAGAAGTGGCTGGCGTACAGCCGGAGAAGTGCGTAACCATTAGCAGATCCAGAGATTGATCATCTGAGTCAATCCTGGTACCGTCTGTGTGCATAAAGACACTTGGCATTTGTGGTGTTTTAGAGAGGACCTTGCGTAGTCTAGAGGATTCTGCTGTATTGTCAATCTTCTCGCAGAAACTACGCCAAGGTCTACATACGTTGCGATTTTCTAACCTCTTTCCTATAAAGCTTTGTTGGTCCACCAGTCCGTGTCGTGCCGTGTAGGTTTGGTTAGGTTTAACTCTTTCCTGCTTTTGCATCAATGAGCTTAGAGTTCTGCGTTCCACCAGCAAGGACGTTAGCCTCTGTTTTGCCTTACTATGAGACAGGGACAGGATTTGGTGGACGCTTCATTTAGAGTAGAAGTGAGCACATTGTTTAGCTTGTCCAGCTCCGACTGAGTGCTAGGCTGGTCACTGTCGTAGTTGGCTAGTTCCGCAGAGACAACGTGGTTATGGAGTTGCCACTTGTTATTCCGTCGGTTGCGATATAAGAGATTAAGGGAGTGATGGCAATCATTTAGACCGAACTGTAAGTATCAGTGGTCAGCGAAAGACTATTCATTAGATACTTGCCAACCTGAGATCGAGTGGGAAATATTCTGTGAGACAAGGGTTATGTCTAGAACTTCTTTGCGGTTTTTAGTTATAAAAGCAAGACCATCACCCTTATTACAGACTACTAGATTAGTACCTAAATATTCAAAAATATACTCATCTCTGGGGTTTGTGCCTGTACTTCCCCACAGGTCTTTATATGCATAAGCATTGCACCTGAACACGTTGGCTTCCTTTTTTCTAACTACTGTCTATCGAAGGTGCGTAGGTGGAGCGATCTTATGGTGTCATTCGGAATGTATGTGGATGCAAACAGTACTACCGCGAAATCGTTTTTGCTGTGGTGCGGAAGAAGACAAAAATTAAGTTCCGTTTTCGCAAGAATTAGTGCTTTAATTTCACCTTGTGTACATATTTGCGAAATATGATGTGTAGCTGGGGACCCTTAATCCAATGACTTTGTCACGAACCAGTTAATATTCTTGGGCTATGTTCAGTGAGGCGAATGTGGAGGCTAGCGGTTGCTAATTTGAAGTGATGAAGGTTAGTCTGAACTATTTTCAGCTCCATGGTTAGATAGTGCAGAGGTCTCAATAATGGTGGCATTTGGGTCATCTGAGGATGAACTTTCCTCCGGTGGAGGAGATGCGAAAGTAATGCTAGTCTCGTGAGAAGGTGCCAAAGAAGTTGGATCATCCGATTGGGGATTCGTTGAGAAAAATGTGGCATTCTCTTTACTGAACAGCTTCAGCACCACCTTCTTAAATCCAAAGTCAACAAGAAAATCCGTTTTGCTATGCAGGACGCAATAGGATATCAGGAAGAGTGCTATTAATTGGTTCTTACTGTGCTCCTCAGTGTTGGGAGTCTTGTCGGTACTGAACGTACACGGATCTGCCACTATCCTTCAGTCTTTGACCAGGAGGTCTAAGTTTTGATATGCTATGACCTTTAGTATAACCTCTGGGTAAGAGGGCTCGGGTGGAGCCCAGAAACTTGCCTTCGGCCGATGAGCGATCGAGTCCTCAACCAGCTTGGCACCAGGCCAAACCTCACCACACCAAGGCTGCCGATGGCAGACTTGATGAAATCGACCGAGTTTTAGTTCTGGTAGACGACAAGTTTTATAAACTTGTTGTGCCAGCCGGCAGCATTGTAGAAGATAAGGAGTTGAGTTCCTGCTATGGCTCTCTCATAAAGACGCTTTACGAGCTCACCTTCTGCTTTGCACTCAAGCCTTCTAGCCGGCGTCGAGGCGACAGTTCAGGAGGAGCAACCTTAAACCTTAAGACGAGTTCTCTATTTTGCGATGAATACCGAGTTCCTTCTACCAATGTACGTCGAAGACTTCTACTTAGCGGAAATCCAATTCGACTATTATTTCCCGAAAGCCAAGCGCCTTGACTTCACTGCGATCGACCGACAATACTTTCAGCGCCAGATCTGAAAACATTTTTCACAGGTCTAGATGGTTGCAGAAATCTACAAGTTGTTTGCCATTGTCACTGCAGCTGGCGCTTCCCCATAGTATATCTGAGCCCTTTGTTGTCATTGCACACCTTCGCACTCAAATCACCCATAATCATGATCACGTTCCTATTTGGTGTTGCTTTAAGGACGGAAGCCTAGCTAGTTGTAGAAGGTATCCTTCTGATCATCAAGCGCCTCCGTTGGGGCGTAACACTGTTTAATAGTGACACGTATCCCAGTCCCCAGTGTAGATAGGCATGTAAAGGGTCTTTCATTAAGCGCTTCCTATCTTTAAATTTAAATAAAACAAAGTGTGTGTGAGATATTATCGAAATTTTGTATTCGTTTGACAGTTCTATCGATGCCGTTATGTATGGAATATAACGGGGTCAAATCGCACGATTTCGGTGGCCAGTTCACATCACCTCCACGTAAGTTGTCCATGCCCTCGAATCACTAGTGCAGAATTTCCAATGTGGCATGAGCTGTGTGCCACATGTCGTTTTTGTCCATATCATCCAATTCAGGCCAAAAGAAGTTGGTAATCATCGACCTATAGCACTCGCCGTTGACGTGATGGTTTGGCCAACTTTGTTCTCAAAGAAATATGGACCGATGACGCCGCCAGCCCAAAATCTACACCAAACAGTAACTTTTTCGGGATGCATTGGACGCTCTTGGATCTCATGTGGATTGGTATCGTCCCAAATTCGACAATTTTGTTTGTTGACGTACCCATTCATCCAGAAATGGGCCTCATCACTGAATATAATTTTTCGATAAAAATTAGGGTCAGTTTCCAACTGCTCCAGAGCCCATTCAGCCAACACACGTCGTTGTCTATGGTTGTTAACCTTCAGTTCCTGGGTCAGTTGAATTTTGTACGGGTGCAGGCCCAAGTCACGACGCAAAATTCGCCAAGTTGTGGTCTGCCAAAGGCCGAGTTCTTGTGAGCGACGCGAAATATACTGCTTCGGATTCTCCTGCACACTCTCACGGACAGCGGCGATCTTGCGTTTCGTCGACGTACGGGTGTTGGTTGATCGTTTACTGAACCAATGGACTCAAATTTATCCACCACACTGCGAATAGTCCTCTCGGAAGGACGATTATGGCGACCGTAAAATGGGCGAAGCGCACGGAACGTTGCCCGAACAGAACACCCATTTTGATAAAACAATTTTATTATTTGCACGTGTTGTTGGACGCTATATGCATCCATGGTGATTTGGCAAAACAGACTGAATAAATGACAGCCAATTTGACAGATGTAGCTTCAACAATATGGCCGCTATCAACTGTCAAAGTTCGGAAGTCCCTATTGGATATCCTTTATATATGTACATACTTCTTGAGTCTTTTCGAAGAGATTATGTAAACTGCAAGTGCTAAGGCGACTTCGTGATGACCTTTAGAAAAAAATAATAAAATTTTCAATACCATTTTCGAAAAACATATATATGTACGATTCTGCATTGAATTCGTTACACAATGCAAACCATGTTTCAGTTGTGCTAATGCCTCTGGATTTGAAGGACTGCACAGACAACTGTGTACATACCTGACAGTCGCATAGTCGTAACGAAAAGGGGAAGACGGATGATTAAAAAAAATGAGCACAGCTGGTCGAAGCGAGGCAGACCTACCCCAACTGATATGACATTAAGCTATTCTTCACCACACGGGTGTGTATGTACATATGTATATTTTCCATTTCGCCGCAGAATTACGAAGACGGCTACTACTTAAGAATTTTTTTTTTGTTTTGTTTTTGGATCGTCCTGTATTTTTTTGTCCTTCCATTCTATTGTTCTGCGATGCGACAAAAAAGGGGATAATATTACCTACCCATTTAAGTTTGTCGTTGTAAATATCTGGTTGGTCTTTTGTACTTTTTTGCCCTGGTGCGCCTACATTGTGTATGGGACGAACGTGTTCCTTTTCCATTTCAAAGGATTTACTGGATTTCAAGAGCGTTGGAGGAGCCCATTTGCATTTACCCCCTCAAAACTCCAACAATAAGGCAGAGACAGCGGCTTAAGCCTTTACATTAACGGACGTGAATGAGCGAATATGTTCTGGTATGTGTGCCTTCATTGTCTGTGGAACATAATGAAACAGATGCACATGAGAGTATACAGGATTTGCCATTGATTAGCTGACTGCTATGAAAATATGTAGATCCATGAATCCCCCGCAACTTTTTCCTTGCCATCCCTCCACTGCATATATTGTTTTCCAAAATCATGCCTCACATCTGGTGCGAGTTCATTCTTTGTCCCAAAGTATCTCTTCAACTTTTTAAACCTATCTGACATTCTTAACCCCCCCAAAGATTCGCCTAAAACATTTGTATGCCCTTGCAACCCTTATCAGATACACGCGGTTTTGCTAATGCGATTTTAACTTCAATCGTTGAGCCTTTTACACTTAATTCGCCGCATGACAGTCAACACCTACCTACGCATTTAAAGCATTAAGTCAAGCCATTCCCCGTCAGACAGTGATAGCAATAGACAGATACAGATGCCAAAATCTCCGACACAGAATAACAAAATGAAAGAAAAAGACAAAGTTTGGAGCTGCAATAAATTTTTTTGAATGAAAAAGTTAACAAACAACAGTGCTCAGGACAAAATTCGAATAAAAAACAGACGACGTCTGTCGTCGAGAGGAGCTCTATAATGAATTTTGTACGCAAGTTTCTTGTCTGATTAATGTTAACGGGTCTCCGAATGTGTTCTTTTGAATTTTCTTCGCCGAAATTGTGTAAAGCGGAGCAGAAAATAGAGATAAACAATTTAATTTTCTTTTTAATTGAAAAGTTATGGGCAACATTAGAGCGATGATTTGTATTGTGTGGCAACGCCATCTGTGTGGGTGGATATTTTATGATATAAGGCAGACGTTCTGAATTGTTTGCTCTGATCCTTTGGGGACCACAAATCACATGCATTTTTAAACTCAATCGGGACAGTATATGGATGCACATAGTATGTATGTATTTAGTTTGCTTCACACTACAACTCTTGTCTTTTTTTCTGCAAGAAGTTCCAATTACTGTCAATAGGTTAACGCGAGGCTGATGTCGCATAAGTAGCACACACTACTATTTTTTAGTAGTATTCATCCTCACAAGGAGAAGTCGCGTGGCGTCAAGTTTCTAATTGCTTTCTGCGCAGGATGGCAGGTTGTAACCACTGTTTGATCTTTGGAAAGCTTGGACACTGAGCTAGTTAGGTGTGGAAACGATTATTGTGATACGGTCAAATCACACCGCATGCGTGCCCGAAAACTACACCAAACAATGGCTGGTTAATAATTCATGAGCTCCTCACGAATCAGTTCCGCCCCAAATCGGGCAATTTTGATTTTTTTTCAATGATATATCCAACCGTCGTCAACTGAATAACTGAATCTATCACTGGCAGATCTTTTGTGAGAATTTCCAAAGGGACCTTAAAGTTTGTTAAGGAAGCCGTAATGATTTTGGTTTTAGTTTACAGTCCGGTCTCCCGAAAGAACATGTAGATGATTGTTGGCGATTGAGCTCTATTTCAACTATGGAGGTCTCAGCATATCGAACCTTACCATGTGTTAATTGTCTCTTAATCTCCTTGACTTATTGTTATTATTGTGGGACCTCGTGGTCTATTGTGCCCCGTGCTAGGCTTGTTCCCTCGTCAGAGTTCCACTCGCGCAACAATTCCTTTTAGAATTCTTTTTGAAAGTCAGACACTTTAACTCAGCCCTGGCCTAAATATTATACCCTCGGGCACCTTCTCCAGGCCAGTTTCTCTGAAATATCTAAAAATGAGAAGCAGGTGTCCATGTCTGATATTTGAAAATTACCTAAATATTTCATTCTTGCAGGCTTTCAACCTTTTCCGGTTATAGTTCCCTAGGAGTTTCTTTCCTTGCCTCAGACTTAGAAATTTATTCCGAGCTCTGATCCTGCCTGCTTTCCCTGCTTTGCAGAACTCTTACTTAAGAGTATGATCCCATACCGCAGACATCCTTATTCCGCAGAATGGTCGAGGGCTTAAGAAGGCTCCTGCCAGATTAGGTTGTCTGCAGCTTCGTTACCCTCAATTTCGGCAAGGCAGTACAGCACGGAGTGGGAAATGGCCTAGCTTTTCGCAGCCATTCACGTATGTTTTTATTAAGGAACCTGCCCTTAACTGACACTGCGACCTTTGTAGCAAGATCTATTGTGTCTCCGGTCTACTTAGCCTAATAGGTCTACCTTTTTCCCAATGAAGGTGAGTATGTCATTAGTAGCCGAGTTTCTAAACTCCGCCAACAAACAGAATTCCCTATGAAAGATCCGACTACGCAGCCAGTACAGCGTCCAACATTCACAGAGAACGTGCTCAGAGGTTTCCTCTTCCAAACAGAACCGACACTCTGTATCTGAATAAAGGTTTAGTTTGTTGAGGTGATTTCTTAGGCCATAATAGCTGGTAAGCAAGCCCACAAGCTTCCTCATATTGTTCCTGTCAGAGTTTAGAATTAATTAATAATTAATAATAAGATAATAAGATAAGTCTCTTGGATTGACCGGGATCATTTTCCCAATGGGCTAGGCGAAGTTGGTGTTCTCAGTGGCTTAACAAAGCTGTGGCAGTAGTTCAATTACCGCCACCGAACCATTCCGATCCCAGAAGCGCGAAAAACGAATCGGTTCTAGCTAGCTCATCCGCAGTTTCATTGCCTACAATGCGCTGGTGGCCGGGCACCCAACTTAGTTTGACCTTGTTACGTCTAGCAAGTGATTTTAATGTGTCGTAGCATGACTTGACTGACATAAATTCCACGAAGTGAGATGTCAATGCTATAAACGCTGCCTGACTATTTGAATAGATATGTATTTTTGCGGCCCTAATACCTTTATTGAGGTTAATTCTGGCCAGATTTTAATAGCATGGATTTCAGCCTGGAGCACACTGGGTCACACCCCCATGTTACCGAGACTTTAGTGTTGGATCCAAAGATCTAAGCACCTACTCTGGCAGCCATTTTTGATCCGTTGGTTACCCATACCAAACATCCTGGGTCTGATACGGGCTCTCCGTTAGACCAGTCGACACGGTCTAATATTTCTATCTCAAATATACTTACGAAACTGTACTCCCTGGTCATAACGTCGGGGATAGTGCAGAACATATCCATACTTGGAATTGAGTGAAGTATTTTCAGATGACCCACAAGATTACCTGATTTATACTTGTGTTCCAACTGCAGCTTTGTAGCACAACGGGGAGCGGTCTTCCTAGTGAAGATATGTAGGGGTGTGAGCCCAATGACAGCCTCTACGTGTGAAATAGGGCTACGTCTTTGTAGCTTCTCAAGCTTCATTGCCGTCGTTATTTCAAGAACGTTTGGCCACCAAACTATGGCCGCGTATGTTATGGGTCGAACTATCGAAATGTACAGTCAGTGTCTCATTTTCGGATTAAGACTCCAAGTTCTGCTGTAGAGACGCTTGTATAAGACAACGCCGAGGTACTTCACCTCGTTGGAATAGTCTACAGTGATGCCTTTGACGATGATAGGTTCAATAGGCACTGTAATAGTCTTGGAAGGATTGGTAGAGAGTCCTTCAATGTTACATTATTCTAAAACATGTAATAAAGCACTTTGCATGATGTTGGAGATCGTCATGTCATGCTCAGATCATCAGCATAACCAACTGCTTTGTAGCCCAGCCAGTGGAGATTGACTAAAAGATTCCCCTTGGGGGCATCCTTTTACTGCGGTTACAGACACTGACACTCCTCCTGAAGAAGAAGTTATTATACGACTCTCAGACACGGCCCTTAACCATTGATTGGTCGAGTCTTCGATTCCAGTAGTAGATGAATCGAAGAATAATGGCTACGGCCCATATTATCGAAAGTACCCTCGATGTCTAGGAAGGCACATAGGGCTATTTCCTCGGAGCGGTGTGCATTTTCTATGTTTTACTAGATGGTGAAGCGCACCCTTCGTGGATTTGCCTTTCCTGTACGCATATTTACTCGAGTGCAGAGAGGTAGACATCTGTAGCCGTCCTCTAATATGGGCATCTATTAGATACTTTTCAATATAAAAGATGTTAGACTGATAGGTCTGTACGATTTAGGCAGCTCGCCTGGCCTATTGCCTGGTTTGGGAATGAAAATCACATTTACCTGTCTCGACGTCAATGGGATGTATCCCCTGTTGTACCGCTAAAGAAACACTAACCAGAATGAGATTGATGATAGCATTGAGGCTTTTGCCGAAGAAGCTTTAGATTAAAAATATTTCATATGTGCGGGGGCTGACAAGAAACTAACAAGACATTTTATAATAAATTTTTTTGCTGTTTTCTTTTTTTTTGGGAAATGTTGTTGTTATCTTCTCGCATTTACTAGCTTTGTTTAGTATTTCAGCATTTTCTCTTTTGTCTCTCGGTCGCTTTCCATCGATTCCAGGCGAATTATTTATTCCCTTGTTACAAGCCTGGTAGGCATAGAGTGGACAGAGCTTAAATGCTCACTGCGGTGCGTCTCAGTGCTATAGTGAAATATATTTTCTAAAGTTATAGTAGGTTTCCGCACTCTACGACGAAGCGGTATAGTTTGCTTTTGTATTACCTACTCCCTAGCTCTGTAATTACAGGTGAGCGAGCGAAATAACGAAGCTTTAGTGTTTTCGAATAAAAACCACCCAAGTTAAGGTAAAAAGCCAAGAGCGTCAACCAAGCCACCATATTAAAATGCATGTATGCCCGACAAACCTCAGCTACATAAAAGTGTAAACAAATTTAAAATAAACCCCAGCAATACAAACCGCAAATAAATTCAATTTAAAATAACCTACAAAGATGTTAATCAAAACGCAATAAGCAACAAAAATTTGAATTGAATCGCAACCAACCACACGGTAAACGATAAAAGAAAAGCAGAAAAAAAAAACTGCAAAAGTATCTCGAACGTATTTTATTTTGTACGCATTTCTTTTACCAAGAAGCATTGAAAACAATTCCCTTTTCGATTGAATAAGCTCCTCTTCTCCACTGTTCTCTTGGTCGTGTGCAGCTTTTGTGAATGGCAACGACAACGGCGAAGATACGGCAGACAGCAACGCTTTAATTAAAAATAAAATTCGTTTGTCGGAGGTCATGGTTGGGGTAGGTTCGGTATGCTTCGGTATTTTTAAATTTGTCTATTTTTAGCTTCAATCTAGATAGTTTTTCGTGGAAAGGAAAATTCATCATTTGCCTTTTAGCATATCGTTTTTGAATAAATTTTGTTTGTTTTTGAGAGGAATCGCAAAAGCAGTTACAAACAGGGTGGAGGAACAGGAAAAATCTACAGTCCACAGGCGAAATAGACATTTAAGCGAAATATCTATTAAAGGACTAACCACCCTGACTCCACATCGGAGCGGATTTTCAAGGCTATATCGAATACAATCGGCTACATGCCCACCCGCCGGTAGAATGTTAAAGTGGTATTCCTATTTATACCTGACAAAGACCGTAATTCAGCAAATGGATACAGACCTTTCAGTCCCACATCATTTTTGCTAAAAACTCTCTGATTTATGGTTTTCGTTGGTTGGTTTTGTGGGTGTCCCAAAGACCTACTTAGACCTCAACCGAGTCCATTGTACCCATTAAAAGTATAGGCGGTCATCTTCAGCGACAAATGTGAAAGCGACGTTTCCGAAGTGCTGCAGTACGCACTATCTGAGATGCAGAGATGGTGCACCAAAGATGGTCTCTCTTCGAACACCAAAAAGACGTCTATCGTTCCCTACTCGTCTCATTTGCCCCTCCATCTTTGGCAAAAAGTAAATAGACAGTAAATTATCCTGGAACCCCCACATCGACCGGACCGTCGAAAAAGCCACACGAGCACTGTGGATCTGTCGCCGCATCTATGGCAACAACTGGAGACTTAGTCCTAAAATCGTGCTTCAAATCTACATCTTGGTCGTTAGACCTAATCTGACTTACGCGGCAATAGTCTGGTGGACAAAGACAAATGAGGCGGGTTGCCAGCGCTCTACCCCCACCGTTTAGCTTAACGCTTTTGTCGATCTACCGCCAGTTCGAGTTCATAAAGAAATGCAGGCAAAACTCAGTCTGCAAAGACTCTTCCACCTTAACAACATCAGGTTTTAACAACATTGTTTTCCTCCCTACTCCAAAGTAGCGAGTTTAGCATGCCATTGGATGACACTCTTCCAAGATACTGCTTCAAACGAAACTACTCAGTAGTCATTCCCCCGTGTGAGGCGACTGGGAAAAGTTCAAAACCCGTACCTCACAGCACGACCGAGTGGATCTTACTCACTCACTTAAGGTGGCGCTACATTCCGGGGTGGACCAACAAGCGTCTCCAGCCAGCTGCTTCCAGTTCCGCACGCCAAGTTGGTTGAGGTCCCCTTCCACTTGCGTGCGCCACCTGAGTCGCGGTCTTCCTCTACTGCGCCGTCCCTCGGGTGTGGATTCGAAGATTTTCCGGGCCGTGGCATTGGTGACCATTCTCTACATGTCCCAGCCACTTTAGACGTTAGACCTTCACCCTTCTGGGTAAGTCATTGTCGCTGTACAGCCCGTACAATTCGTCGTTGTATCTCCTCCTTCATTCATCATCTATGCACGGGACCGAAAATCACCCGAAGTATTCTCCTCTTGGCACAGCGAAGAGCAACATCATCCACTTTTCACAAAGTCCATGCCTCTGCATCGTAGAGCAGGACTGGGACGATTACGGTCTTATAAAGGGTCACTTTAGTCGTTCGAGAGAGCGCTTAGCTACCGTGCGATAACTTGCACGGACTTTTGAAAAATTATGCCTCTGGTGTTGGCGCATGAGTTGTGGACTATTCTTTCAAGGACGATGTTGAAGAAGTCGCATGACAGCGCGTCGCCTTGTTCAAATCCTTTTTTGGCATCAAAGGTTTCGGTGAGGTCTTTACCGACCTTGAAAGACAAGTTTGCAAGGATGCCAAACCTAGACACAAGGCTCTGTATAGCTCGTCTCTATAGATGCTGTCATAAGCGGCCTTAAAATCGATAAAGAGGTGGTGGGTATCGATTTGAAGTTCCTGGGCTTTCTCTAAGATCTGCGGCAGTGTGAATATTTGGTCGATGGTGGACTTTCCTGGCCTGAACCCACACTGATATGGACCTATCAGGTTGTTGACGAACGGCTTCAGGCGTTCACACAACATGGCAGATAAGATTTTGTAAGCGATGTTCAGAGGGTCTCCTTGCTTGAGGATCGGCCAAACAATGCTGAGGTTCCATTCATCGGGCATACTTTCCTCCGACCATATTTTACATATGAGTTGGTGCATGTTCCTTACCAAATCATCGCCTGTCGCTTTGAACAGCTCGGCAGCTAGGCCGTCAGCACCAGCAGCTTTGTTGGACTTAAGCTATCTTCACTTCGTCCAGGTCGGGTGGACGGAATTGTTGGTCTTCGTCGTTCAGGGTGAATGGTTCGTTCTGCTTGATAGCGGGATTTAATTCCCCGAAAACAGTCTGCAGAAACAGTTCTTCCATATCCTCAGCATCGACTGCGATTATACTACGATGTTCCCTTGTTCATCCTTGCAGGCTTCGGTTCGGGCTCTGTAGCCTTGATAAGTTCTTTTGACCCTTTGGTAAAACTTCCGAACCTCATTCCTGTAGTAGCATCTCTCTATTTCCACAAGCGCGTCCTTCTCACCCTCTTTCTTTTCCCTTCTGAGAAGCATGTGTTCGTCTCTCCTCTTCTGCTCGTAGAGCTCGCGAGCAGCTCTGATCCTTCTGTACAGCGCCGCTTTGTATGCCTCTTGTTTCGCTGCATGTGCTTGCCGGTACTCGTCGTCAAACCAAGGGTTTCGTTGCGGTGGCCGAGTGAAACCCAGCACGTCAGAGGCGGCATCACTGATGGCTTTTTGGCAATGTTGCCACTGATCTTCAATACTTGATGCTGGCGACATAGGATATTTGGAGAGATAAAGAGAAAAGGAAAAGGATCTGGTGATCTCTTGCAATTGCAGCTGTCCGACGTCAAACTGCCTCACAGTATTTCCTTGTCTTGGCGGTGTTCGGGATATCCGCAGTTGTACCTTGGCTACAACAAGGTAGTGGTCCGAGTCAATGTCCCCCCCCCCCGGAATGTTTGGACATCCATAATACTGGAGGAGTCCCTTGCGTCGATCGCAATGTGATCAATCTGGTTGACGATTGATTGATCATGTTCCTTTGTGACAGTGGGGCTTGAATATTCGTCTAGCACTAGGCATATACTTTTCGATCTTCACTGAACTGAAACGACGATAAAATCGATACTAGTCCTAGAGACAGTCAAATTGTTTCTTGAACTAGAAAAAAACCACTTGTATGACCACTGAATCTTCGCTCACAAGGGGCACATCGGCAACGAAGTAGCGGATTCACTGGTCAAGATAGTTACAATAGCCCCTTCCCACTGGTCCATAAGCTGCATGAGAGACCCAACTCTGCTCAAATCCAACCCAATTTAAATGGGAAGTATACGACGAAAACCTAAGTTTCTAAGTTTCTTCTCAATCTGAGCACTACCCACCTCAAAATTCCAAGCGGTAGCTTAAGTGGCCACTGCCGACTAAAACGGCGTCTACCAGACCATACCTGCAGATTATGCTTGGAGAGCGATGAAAGCTCTTTCCACATCGTCTTACAGTGCCCCGCCCTTATTCATGGGAGAAAGCGGACACTAGGCAGCGAACTCGTCACACCAACGGCACTTGCAACGCTCTAGCCAGAGAGGCTGGTTAGCTTCTTGACAGCCTGTGGAACAGACAAACTGCTTTAAAAACATATGGGCAGCACAATAGGCCTCTATGTGAGACCCCAGTGCTAGAGCTGGAAATACTCAATCGATATTGCGAGTATTTCTCCTAGATCTAGGTACTCCACATATGTAAGTCTTCCGGGAATTTAAGAATACTCTGGTTTTCTGCGTATATCATATTTCAAAGTCGTCTACTGTGTAGAAGCTTGTGATCACGCCTGACGGTTAAGATGGACGTGTACAAATTGCTTCACAGATACTGAGTATCCTAAGCACTCCCAAGTGCCAATTCACACCCATCCAAAGTTGTAATCCTTCAATTCTCGGTTATAACCACTTTCCCCGACAAGAAGGCAGGCGGCAAAACGACAGACATGCCTGCTAACCTCATTTTCCATTTCCTCGAGTTAACCTTCTAGAACTGAAGTAACGAAGATGCACACGAGAAGGAGAATACCACCAGCGCACGAGTAGGTGCGTGCCTGGAATTCCATGATTAGTTGCAACACTGGAAATACCACTTTAGATTTTATGGTGCAAAGACGACTTGGATGTGGTAAGCCATTATTTTGCCCTTATCCAGTGTACAAGGAGGACAAGACAACGACTGCGATGACTGCATCGAGAAAGATGTTAATGGTGATGATGTTGACGCGGACGAACCTGTACCACAAGTTGCAACTTGTGTCGGTATGGGGAAAATTGCAAAGTGCTGTAGCTGTTGCAATCGAGATACTTTGTACTTGCAACGAGATTGAACATTCAGAATGTGATAAACTGATAATTGAACGAATGTCAATTGATTGTAGCACCGCCAGTGAGAGTGTTTATCTTCGTTTTTTTGGATTCTCTCGAAGGATGAAGGGAGGTACATTGAATTTAATTGGTAATTGCCACCTACTCAGTGGTAAGTGATGAGTGATTTACATCAAAGCTCGTAAATTAATTCACAAATTGCCGTAATCCTTGCGATCCGTCGGATAAAGTGCGTTGATTAGCAAGACTGAAACCATCCCAGTCCATACACTGTTGCAGATACTTTATGTTGACCAAAGAGGTTCTTTAAACATGAGTTGGAATTTCAGTGTCGTTGGAATCCTCGTGCATCCCACAGAGAGGTGCTGTTCCATCTGTCATCCATTGGCATTGGCTGCAGTGAACAAATATTTATTTAAATGGTATCCAATTGGGAGCACCCCGAATGGCTGTCAATCCGAATGATGTCTACTCTGACAGGCAGACAGACAGACACATCTTGTTTGCACACGAATGACTTGCATTTTTTAACGTCTCCTCTTGGTAGAATACGTATTTATATTTTCATTTCCACTTTCGCACTTGTTTGTAGAAAGAAACGCAGAAAAATAGGAATAAAAAGTAGTCTCGCTACTCCCATGAGGCGCACGAATACTCGTAAGTCGCATTTCATTTCACACTTGAGATAAATTCTCAATTAAATTTTGCAAAACAGGTCACAGGTTAAGATGGATTTTTAATTAAGAGCAGACTTAGCGGAACAAAACAAAGACAAAAGAGGTGCGAAGCTCTCAAACTACGTTTCGAGTTAATAACTTTACCTTAGATGACACTGTAGGCCACGACACCTAGTTGAACCAGCCCGGGAAGGACCTGGGCCTCAACCAACAAGAGTCTACAGCCAGATCGATTTTTAGCCAGCTGCCTCCAGTTTTGCACGCCAAGTTGCACCACCTGAGTCGCGGTCTTCCTCTACTTCGCCGTCCCTCGGGTGTGGATTCAAAGATTTTCCGGGCCGGAGCATTGGTGTCTATCCGCTCTACATGACCCACCCACCTCAGTCGTTGGACCTTCTTTCTTCTGGGTAAGCCGATGACGTACAGCCCGTACAGTTCGTCGTTGTATATCCTCCTTCACCCACCGTCTATGCAGAGGGGACCGAAAATCACCCGAAGAATTTTCTTCTCGTCCATGCCTCTGCGCCGTAGAGCAGGACTGGGAAGATTAAAAACACTTTAGTCGTTCGAGAGAGGGCTTTGCTACTCGATTGCCTTCTCAGCCCAAAGAAACAGCGATTGGCAAGACTTATTCTTCGTTTGATCTCAGCGCCTGGTGTTGTTGTCTGAATTTATAGCGGAGCCTAGGTAGACAAAGTCCTTAATTACCTCGAAGTTATAACTGTCTATTGTGACGTTCTGTCCAAGTGGTCGGTGTTGATAGCTTATCCTTGGTCTTGTACTTGTTGACCGCTAAACCCATCTTCGCCGCCTCCGTCTCAATACTCACGAACGCGCCAGTGACATCAAGCTGCGTTCTTCCGATTATGTCAATATCGTCTGCGTAAGCGAGTAGTTAGATGGACTTTTGAAAGATTGTGCCTCTGGTGTTGGCGCGTGAGTTTTGCACAACTCTTTCAAGAACGATGTTGAAGAAGTCGCATGACAGCGCATCACCTTGTCTAAATCCTTTTTTGACATCAAAGGTCTCGGTGAGGTCTTGACCGACCATGATGGAGCAGCGTGCATTTTCCATTGTCATTCTGCATGGACGAGTTTGGCAGGGATGCCAAAACTAGACATGGCTCTGTATAGCTCGTCTCTATAAATGCTGTCATAGGCGGCCTTGAAATCGATGAAGAGGTGGTGGGTATCGATTTGCACTTCTTGCGTTTTCTCCAGGATCTGCCGGAGTGTAAAAATTTGATCGATTGTGGACTTTCCTGGCCTAAAACCGCACTGATAGGAACCGATCACGTTGTTGATAAAGGATTTTAGGCGTTCACACAATATGGCAGATAAGATTTTATGTGCGACATTTAAGAGACTAATTCATGTGTAATTGGCGCAGTTGAGGGGGTCTTCTTTCTTATGAATCGGGGGAATGGTGCTGAGATTCCATTCATCGGCCATACATTCATCTGACCAAATTTTGGAAATGAGTTGGAGTATGCTCTCTACAAATTCACTTCCAGCTGCTTTAAAGAGTTCGGCCGGTAAGCCATCCGGACCAGCGGTCTTATTGGACTTCAATTTTGATACTGCTATCCTTGTCTAGGTTAAATGGTTCAGTCTGCCTGACAGGGGGATACTGGTCTTCATAGCCGTGGAACAGTCTGCGGAAGTAGTCCTTTCAAATTCTCAGAACCGACTATGGCCCTACTACAATGTGTCGTTGTTCATCTCTACAGATTTCTGTTCGGGCCTTGTTGCCGTGACATGTTATTTTTACCATTTTATAAATCTTCGGAACATCATTCCTAAAGTAACACCCCTCTATGCTCTCGATCATGTGTTTCTCGTGCTGTTTCTTTTGGAGAAGCTGATGTTCCTCCCGTCTCTTCTGCTCTTAGAACTCGCGAGCAGCCCTTGTCCTCCTTTGCAGCGCCGCTTTGAATGCATCTTGTTTTGTTGCGTGCACTTGCCGACATTCTTCGTCAAACCAGGGGTTTCTTGGTGGTGGTCTCTTGAAACCCAGTACATCGATTGCGGCTTCCTTGATGGATATTAAGGTGTGGAAATCGCGTACTACCTACAGTGACGTTTCGTCCCGAAGCTAAATCAATTAGCCCAAGTCCATTTCCAGTCGTGGTGTCATGTAGGCCAGGTGTACCGATCGTGCTACCAAAGAGGTCTTGCTTTCCTATTTCTGCGTTAAAATCGTCCAACAGAATTTTAACGTCATACTTAGGGCATTGCTCGTAAGTTTTGTCGAAACACTCCTTGATAGCGTCGTCACTTTCCCCTGTTCGGGCGCGAGCGCAAATAAGACTTATGTTTTTGAATTTAGCCCTAATGCGAATTGTTATAAGGCGTTCACTTACATGTCGAAAGCTCAAGACTTCTTGCCTAAGTCTGCCGCCTATAACAAATCCGCACCCGAATAAACGCTGCTTTTTGCTCCCTGTAGCAGTCACCGTAGGAAATGTCACAGTGTTTCATCCTCTTTTTGTCCGGCCCATCCCATCGCATTTCTTGGATGGCGGTAATATATTCTTTATAGGAGTCTAGAAACTCCGCTAATTGTTCGGTTGCACGCGGCCTCTTCAGGGTCCGAACATTCCACGTGCAGATCCTAAAGTCGTTGTCCTTTTTTCGTTTTGCCGGGTTGTCAACAGTAAATCCTTCCTTATCCGAGGCTGTTGGATGCTTCGTAAAAATTTTTTTTTTAAATGGTGGAACCGTTAACCCCAAGCACAACCCACAACCTGGAGGGCCAGGCCCTTTGTTGAACCCCTTGGACTTAAGGGGCCGGATAATCCGGTCCTCATTGACCTATAATCCGATTATGCCGGAGTAGCCCTTAAATAGTTCGACCTAACTGGAACTGTAGACGCCGCATTCCTTCGCAGGTTTGACATTTCGTCATCTCCTTCTCAACAAAAAAAAAGCAGTTTCTGTTGGTGCGTTATGCTTGTGATAACTTCACTTCCAGTCTCCCAGCCCTCGCGCGTTGCCAGTATAAATGTGATCAGACGTCTTGGGGTCAATTGCCCTCCAATTTCTCTCATTGTAATGGTTCTAGCACGCGTATAGTTTTCGCATTCCTTCACAGTGCTGGCAGAATATGTAGGTCATCCACATACTTGTACTTGTAAAGGTACTCCCGAAAGCATCCATACCCTGATAGGAATTGCGTTAGGTAGTAGTTTACCCCTCCGTGCTTTCTACTAGTCCATTCATCAATGTGTGTCAGCAATGTTGTTGCTGACACAGTTCTAAAGGCGCAGCATTCCCGCATGGGATGCAATCCTATGCGCCGAATTCATCCCTCTGATGTACGACTTATGGTGCGCCTCTGACGCCCATATCGGGGCCGCATACAGGAGCATGGACTTGCTCACGGTCGTCAAAAGATTTCTGACCGGCTGCCTTGGTCCTCCAATGTTTGGCCTGAGCCTGCATAGTGCTACCTTCTACTGCCGGAGAAGCCTTCTCGCCTGCATACGTAAGGTGGTTCTTGAAGCTGAATCTGTGATCCAGCAGCACTCCCAGGTACTTCATGTGCGGCTTCGACTCGATGAGGTGCTCTCCGACCTGAATCGTTAGGTGTTCCACTTTTCTACGGCTGCTTATGAGGACGGCTTCGGTTTTATTGTCCACTAACTCTAAACCTGTTGTCTGTAGCCAATGCTTAACGTTCGTGATTGTTTCATTGCAGTTTTGCATCACCTCTTCCAGTGTAAAATTAAATTAAAACGTGTGAAATCATATGTTTGCGGCCACGCATTCGTTGTGCGGCGTGGCCTTGGCCTAAGGAGCATCCCGCTCACCCTCCCATACCATACTAACTATAGGACTACGGTATGAAATAAAAAATTAAAAAAAAAGAGATTATACTCGATCCTGCCAGGAGTCGAACCTGGAATCTTCTGATCCGTAGTCAGACGCGTTATCCATTGCGCCACAGGACCGTTGACTCCATTTCGCTCCAACCGCACACAAATCACGAGAGTAATGTGAAACTATCCGCTGTTAGCCCCTATCTTAAGCTTAATAGTTATAAATAAACACTTTTTCGATAAGATATACACTCTGGCGTATACACAGTGTGTCAGTGTGTAACGTCTGCGTGGGCACTGTGCTGATGTCGAAGCAGCTTTTTTGGTGATTTGAACGATTGTTTTCGAAATAAATGCGCAACTTGTATGCCGTAAGCCGCTTAATTTATTCCAAAAAAAGCAAAACACCGGCTACCAATTGAATACAAATAAACCGCAAACAAGGTGTTTGATTGATTGATTCACGTATTTGGGAGTAACTGGCCATTCGGTCAATTGGAATGCGCATTCGAACTTAAGATTAATTTGTTGTGTTATGTGTGTGTTCTGTAATGACAACGGATGGCCTTATGCAAAATTGCTTTTATTTTCTTGTTCAAAGAAATCACTTCAATTATGTATGTAGTTTGTGGTCATTTAAATAATTTTATTAAGTTAAGGTCGTTCGCGCTTTGGATTGTTTTATTATTGGTGCTTGTGATTAGGGACTGAGATAGTGGATTTTGAAGAATTCACGTTTATCAATCGGCAGCGCGTTACTTGAAAATGTTTGTCAGTAGGAATTGGGGGTGTTGTATCTTTATCTTTATCTTCTTCTTTTTTCAATATATAAAAAGAAAAGTCCTGACTCACTCACTGACTCATCAACGCCCAGCCCAAACCGTTGGACCTAGAAAGCTGAAATGCACAGAGGTTCGTTTTGTAATATATGCAAGGAATAAGGAAGGACATTTCGAAATTCAGCTTCTACAGGGTGTTACAGGGTGTTGAAGTTTGTATGAAAAAAAAAATTTAAATTGAATTTTGAAGTTGAAATTTGGTGAGTATATTCTACAACAGAAATAATTAAACACGTATTTTACCGTTTTCCAAAATTATAACTGTGGGCCAAGATATAGGGCGTTAAAGTTTGGCCTTTTATAGTAATGCGCAACTGTGGTCGGCGGCATTGCCGTTGCCATTGCTTCCTCAGGTACTGCAGCTACCTTGGTTAAAGAACGTGACGGGTCACTCTACCTTTTCAAAGCATCTCAACCTAATTCAGTCTGAGTCTACACTTTTTAACATCTCTAAGGAGAGTGACTTGGCTCTAGTGCCAAAGTTATAGAGTGGGATGAGTGTATTATGGCTCATAGAAATGAATTGAGTATCGAAATAGGATGCTCCGACAGTGCTTTTGGGTGGTGGCTTCAGACAGACCAAGCCTGTTGTGCCACGGGGGGCACAGCAAATGAAGTGAAGGCCTGTCTCAAGTCATCTATCTGATAGCCTAATGTCGAAATCCTCTCCTTGAAAGTTAACATCTTCGCCGTGACTTGAGGGAAGTATTTCTTGATATTAATGATGGAAAGAGGAGGAAAGAATAAATGTACCGAGTAATCCATGCGATGTTATGGAAGATCTGATCGGTTTTTCTGACAGAAAATATGTAATGCACCTAATTGTTCTTCGTGCTGGAGGGGATTACGTTTCCTGAGTGAGGGAAGGAGCTATTTTCACTCAAATACACGACTTAGCCAACAGCACCAATAATTTTCTGCTGAAGAAGTGGATGGTGTGGATCTAAGGAATAACTTTTTGTCCCTCAGCGGGCTCAGAGTCAATTGATCTGATAGCCTGGTCAACCTCGAGTTGTTTACAGGGAGGTCTTGCAAATTTAATGTGAGGAACTGAAAGGCTATAATTTCTCATCAATGTCTTGAAATCCGGAAAAGGACATAGGATATAATGTGACGTCTTTCCACGCGAACGTAGTCGCTGGTATCAGCTAGTCATAAATATTTCGAATTATCAACTCAAAGCTGAGGGGCTCATCTGCTAGAAGATCTGTCAGAAGAGGCACTCCACATGGTGGGGTAGGTGTTAAAAATTGGAGTGTGTGTATGCAATGCGACCTGTAGGTATAGATCTATTGTGCTCCTCCGCATTCATATTGGCCGATGAGTCTCGACCTAAGGCACCTCCTCCAATCCAATCACTCTGAAAAATCGGAGTACCTGGATTGGGTCCAACGATGGGAGGTCCGTTTCAGAAAGAGTGTACGCTCCCACGTGTGCTTTTCTTTTGTGGATCAATGCTCCACAGTCCATAAGGAGGTGTGAAGGAGTCTCCTCGGCATCGCTGCAGGATCTTTATTTTCAGTTTGCTTCCATTCCCATTTTCCTAAGTCTGCAATGGCGCGTTAGAATGCGAAGCTGGTTTTTGCAGGTACCTAGGCAGGCCTTGCTCCTCCTTCGGTCGTAGTTCCCGATGAGTGCTTCCCATAGTCTTCTTCGCGGGGTTAGGGTGCGTAAGTAGACTCTTCACATCGAAGTATGGACCTTCCCGCTCGAAGAAGTAGCTGCTCGACATTGAGTGCCTCGCGTATTCTGGTGTTCCTAAATCTATCTCGACGAATTACCCCAGCAATACAGCGAAGAAATTTCATTTCGGCAACTTGTAGCCACGATCTTTTTCTTACGGTCATAACCCAAACTTCGTGACCATTGGTGCGCGTAGGAACAAAAACTTAATTGAAGACCGATAGCTTAGCTCTGATGCCAAGTTCAATCCCTCCTGATAACAGATAGACCAAGCTGGCTCAAAATTGCTTCAGCCTGAGTGGACGTAAGGATGACCAAGTCATCAACGAAAAGCAGATGACTTGTCCTTATGTCTCGCAACTCGAATCGGAGAGTTAACAGAACGCATCCATGGCGAAGTCCAACGCCCACGGCGAAAGGTGTCGACTTAACGCCTTTCACCCGAACACAGCTCTTACAGTTAGTGTACAGAGATTGAATGGCCCTCAGAAGAGAACCGTCAATCCCATACTCCTGCAGTACACTCCAATGTTTAACTACAGGGACCTGATCATACGCTTTCTCCAAATCCATAAAACAACTGTATATAGGTTTGGCATACTTCCATGCCTTTTCAAGTAGCATTCTGAGGTTGAATAGCTGGTCGGTTGTGTTTCTACCTGGACGAAAGCCGTACTGTTCATCGCGCAACCTGGACTCGACCACAGCTCTAGAACGCGCTTGCAACACCTTAGCGAAGACTTTTCCGGCGAGACTTAAGAGAGATATACCCCTATAATTGGAGCAATCTCTCTTATCCTCTTTTTCGAAAAGAGGAACAATATCCCCAGTTGCCAATCGCTAGGTGTTTCACCGCATTCCCAGGCCACTTTAATGACACGAGAGGGCCATTCCACTCCCTCTTTACCCAAAGCCTTGAGCATTTCAGCCGCACCAGCAGATTTGCCGACTTTTAGCGCTTTAATCGCCAGAGTCACCTCCTCTACAGTGGGACTATTTCTCCGCCCTACTCAGAACCATAGGTCTACCGTCCTCAGTGCCCTGTTCGGGATTGAGCAACTCCGAAAAGTGCTCGCTCCATCTGCGCAAGATTTCCTTCTCATCGGAAAGAAGTACACCATCTTTGGATTTGACTCCTTCGATGATATTAAACTTCCTTCCTCTGAGACGGCGGATGGTCTGCCAGAACACCTTGTTTGCAGATTTGTGATCACAGTCCAATTTCTCACGGAACTCCTTCCAAGACTGCTCCTTAGCTGCTTTAACAGCCAGCTTGCAAGTTTTTCGCGCCTCCATGTACCGGTTCCTAGAAGCTGAATCCCCCAAGTGTATCCACACCTTGAAGGCTTCCTTCTTCTCTCTGATGGCTTCTTGAACTCCGGGTGTTTTAAACCACGCAGTTCTTTTCTCACCACCAGCCGCCACACCGAGCCGCTTCACTCCGCAAACACCTCCTGCAGAGGCAATGACTGCTGTTGAAAACAACCGCCATTCTTCCTCTACATTTGTCGGAACAGTTGGAATTTGTTCAAACCTTTCGGATACCTGTCGTGCAAACTCCTCCCATATCTCATCGTTCTGTAAACTCTCCCACCGTATGCGTGTCACCAGCCTTGGTTTACGCTTCGGTAGGACAGGTACTTTATCGTTGAGATACAATTTGCACAACACGAGGTGATGATCAGTTGACAGTTCAACCCCTCTCACAACACGAACCTCACAAACCATCCTTTTAACACACGGTGGGGTACCACGAAGAAGTCTATCAGCGACTACTGCTGAAGACTCTGACGATACCATGTGTATTTATGGATGTTTTTGTGCGGAAAGAAGGTGTTCATGATGGACATGACGTTTTCGCAGCAAAAGTCCAACAGCTTCTCTCCGTTTCCGTTCTGATCCGGGTCACCGTTCCTCCCAATCGCACTTCCCCATGTCATTACGTGCACACCCACGTGAGCATTGAAGTCCCCCATCAGGACATAAGAATCCATATCTGCCACCTGTTCTAAGGCGGCATCTACTTCATCCAAGAAAACTGACTCCAGATTCGGCGCATATACCTGCACAAGAGCCAGAGTTGACCTTTCGAGCCTAAGCTTTAAGACCGCAACTCTCCCTCCCACTGGCATCCACTCCAGTACTCTGCCTGCCAGCCTGGGACTCGTGAGTATCCCCATTCCCGCCTGAGCAGACATTGAAAGTGCTACTCCTGACATGAAGAGTTTCCACCCATCCGAAAGGTCCACAGTTTCTAGAACCCCTTTGCTTTGTTGAGGAGATACCAATTATACCTAGTCGATATAGTAGCCTCCCCTATAAGCTCGAGGTATTTTCCTGTGAGTGAGGAAACATTCCATGTGCCTATCCTAAGTCGATGCTATTGTCGAAAAACCGAAAGTCCACTTATACCCCCCTCGGAGCATAGCGCATCTCCCCTTTGACCCCCGTAATGGTTTGCGAGACCATTGCCGGGAAGCTCGTAGACGTTTCGGGTTGAACCCGGCCGGCTGCCGAGCGGGACAAGCCGACGACCAGACGCTCGCATGTTGCCACCCTTTACGCCTGATTCCGAAGGGCACCCTAGCGTAGCAGGCTTGGCAATATCCGAGGCCATTCTACTCCGTCTTGTCATCATTGGGGTTGCGCTTTGTTAGTCATGACTGGATTGTACAGATAAATCAACATAAGCTATTCCATCCGCACTTCCCAGCCATGTTGCCCACCCCCCACCCCGACGAGGTCAACTGCATGACATTCTATTTGGTTCGCAATGTGAGATGTCTCTTCCTGTTACATAACAGCAAATACTTGGTTTTGCCCTTATTTTGCGCTAAACCTATTTTGGGCACTTGCGTCCGTATCCTGACAAATCGTAACGTTCGTGCATCACTTGTGTCGCTTGCGAGATGGTTTCCTTTCAACGTGAACCTGCTTGCCAGGATGACCATACCTCCCGAGTGATGGTTCCTTTGATAGGCCACCCAAAAGGTAATTACCATCCCTATTGCAAAATGATCTTTCTTGAAACCGTTCTCCCTCTCAGTTTGATTTAATGACATCGTCGTTTCTACTTTTTTCTCAGCTTGGCGTTAAAGTCACCAGCAACAAAGATTTTTTCACCCCCTTCTTGCTCACTGCTCTCAAGTTTCCTGTCGGCCTGTGTCAAAACTGATCACTTTCAGCTTGGTTTCTCCGTTCCAATAAGATCGAAGCTGCGACGGATCATTTGCATTGATTGCAGACTTTTTTTTTTTAACATGTGCTCTCGGTAGGTCCTAAAGCTTGTGTCCAGATCGTCTTACTTTCTGGAAACTGGGCACGTCGTATGCGACTTAAAATTCTTTAGCTGATGGCCAGAAGCTCTGATAGTCGTAGCCTGTGGTCCATGGCTTGCGTGGTTTGGGGTTTGTGTGCTCCTGCCTTCCGATTTTTCAACCATATCTGTCTCAATTGTCTCCCTTTCCTCACTCTCCGCTGAAATGCTCCTTTTTGTTTAAAATAACTCTGCGTTTGCCTGCAAGGGGACATCATCCAATCAGTGCGCATTAGAAACGCCAGTGCGAATCCCCCTCGAATCAGTCGTACTCGTACGCTCACAGTTCGTTGACCACAACCAGTCACTTGTTGTCGATTTATGCAATCAATTAGAATGCAAATCGATTAGAATCCCCGCACACATCGAGCGATTCATTCGCTTTGAATTATCATTGCATGTGCACGCGATTACAGCGCAGGCAAACGGGCAGAGGGGCCAATTTCCGATCAATTTCAGTGTGTTCCCACAAATCCCCCATTCGCCTAAACAAAACGATCACCGAGGTTAAGTTTAACGACTGAACTTGCTCCGTCAGAACCGTATTAACAAAATTGCTCGGCAAAATATTATCAAGTATCCAACGAATGCACGAATTTAGTACAATGTATCTGCTGCACAGAGAGCGCATCCAAATCCAATTTCGTTTCTATTTCGAATGCAATGCGGGTAGTGCGCGATCGGAACGAATGATCGCCTTGAACTTTAGTGTGATCGCGTCATCCGTGGCGCGTCGCCCGTGCAACATTGTCTGTGGAAAATTTGTGCCGGTATTTTATGTAAAAGCTTAGCGGCTGCAGCGAAACAAAAACCAAAACAAAACGAAATAAACACACAAAATGTGTGTGTGTGTACAAAGTGCACGCTTAATTGCATTCCATTGGACGTTGGCAGGGACGGGCTGAAGATGGTGCTGCTGATGCTAAGCTTTTTTTTTGTTTAGTTTTCCTGGCTCGGCGGCGATCGGTTGGTTTGTACATACGTTCGTGTACACTACGCGGTGCGGTGGCCGTTTGTCTATAACCTTGGGCGGTGATCTTTGTCGCATCCGTTGAGATCGGTTCATCCGTCGACGGTTCAGTTAATTGCATGCGTTCATGGTTGTTTTGCTCAACAAATGGAGAGAGCGTTTGCATTTGAATGGTTGGCATGTGAACTTGAGTAGTGATTTGTGGGAAAACGACGTAACACGCGATGGAGGGTAACTACAGATTGCTGAGTTTTGCCGATTTGGCTGGCTTGGTCGGATATTATTAGAATTAAGTTCTGAAATGTATTTCAACGGGTTAAGCATGTCGGCCGAAGAGATGTTTTGTGTCAAAATTCCATACCTTGCTGCTTATAACAATGACCGTCAGATCTCCTACATAACTAATGACATCATGTCCTGAACTCTTTGATTTCCTAAGCAAATCGTCGACGATTAGAGACCACACCCTTGTACGAGGCTCTTTCATGACCCACAGTAGTAAGATGTCGAATTTTTAGTATGACCCTTGTGTATGGATTGGTCGTTTCATCCATAGGACTACACCTCATAGTTCTAGTCGTTATGTTATCATCAATGAAGGCGCTAAGCCAACTTACATAGGTGCATCGTAAAATTGTTGTCATTTTTATAAAAATCAAAATTTTAACAAATCCTTCGTCCAGCCCCTAGAGTGGAGTTCCATTTGTGGAGTCTTTTACTAGGCTCCAATGAATTGTGTTCCAACTTGATGCGGCTGGTGTGTAAACTGCAAAAGAGAAATCGGCCTGTCAGTGAAGATTGGACTCCTTTTCCTAAGTAGCTCCAGGCAAGTTAGAGTGAAAAGAGCTCAGGGCTTTTATCCCTACCTGACTCTCTAAAAAGATTTCGATTTTTTCGAGGGTTGCTTCTTATACATTCTCTGGCGCAAAGCTCAATTGGAAACATGTATGTCCATCTCCTTGATGGACAGATATGGAGTAGCCAAGACAGACTGCTGGCATAGAGTTCGGGCCGTGGACACCTGCACTGTCGCCTTGTTCGATTTTTGATCCGTCAGTATACCACCCCGATTAGGATTTTGTTAGTGACTGGCCTGTAGTTACTCCATACTATGCGGTCGAGAGTGAACGGGAAAATGAAGTTGATACTGGAGGGCATGAAGTCGATGATAGCTGGATTTGAAAGAATCGGTATGTTGTGTACCCACATGAGGGAATAGGAAGACTCCAAATTAATAATTCATTCTTTATTATATATAAATTACGACTAAAGATAATACAAGATAACCTGCTTGGTTGAGAGCCTGATTAAAAGAGAAAGAACCACGCGGAAGATTTTGACAGCCGGTGGCAGCGTACGTCAGTTCGAATTTGTGGATAGTTCTGCCGTTCAGGAATATACACAACAGTCCTCCAATTCAGATGTCCTACTGTTTCCTGGTTCTGGCTTCACACTGGTATTCGGGTTTTTGTTCCCTTGTTCGCGAATAGTTGGAGCTTGAATAGTATCTTGTATCGGTTCTGGTACTTGGAGCTCCTTGGTTGACAATGGTTCCATAGGGGTGGTTGTTGGATCCGAAGTATTGCCTGTGGGTTGAAACGTTACGGATTCTGGAAGCCTGTTACAGCCTGTAACTTTGATGAGGGTTTTCAGATGTCCAGTCAGATGGCTCGATATGAAGTTGGTTGAAGGATGAAGCTTTATGGTGTACGATGCCGAGCTTATACCGTTTGTGTGTAAAAAAGCGGCAGTGGTTGGTCGGGCCGGAGCACATAGCACCCGTTGTTGTATCAAATTGTAACAAATTGTAAGTGTAACGACGAAGACCAACAATTCCGTCCACCCGACCTGGACGAAGTGAAGATAGCCATATCTAAATTTAAGTCCAACAAAGCTGCTCCAACTGACGGCCTAGCTGCCGACCTGTTCAAAGCGGTAGGCGATGACTTAGTAAGGAGCATGCACCAACTCATCTGTAAAATATGGTCGATGGAAATATGCCCGATGATGCATCGTTTGCCCGATCCTCAAGAAAGGAGACCTTCTGAAATGCGCCAACTACAGAGGCATCAGCCTTCTTTACATCGCCTACAAGATCTTATCTGCCGTGTTATGCGAGCGCCTGAAGCCGTTCGTCAACAACCTGGTCGGTTCATATCAGTGTGGCTTTAGGCCAGGAAAGTCCACCATCGACCAAATATTCACACAGCGGCAAATCTCAGAGAAAACCCAGGAACTCCAAATCGATACCCACCACCTTTTCATTGATTTTAAGGCCACGTATGATTGCATTTATAGAGACGAGCTATACACAGCTACATATGTATATTTAGTTTTGGCTTCCCTGGCTAACTCGTCTGTCTGTGCAGGATGACGATGGAGAATTCACGCTGCTCCGTCATGGTCGGTAAAGACCTCACCGAGACCTTTAATGTCACAAAAGGATTTAGGCAAGGCGACGCGCTGTCATGCGACTTCTTCAACATCGTTCTTGAAACAGTTGTGCAAAACTAAGGCGCCAACACCAGAGGTACAATCTTTCAAAAGTTCATCCAATCACTCGCATACGCCGAGGATATTGACATAATCGGAAGAACGTAGGGTGATGTCACTGGCGCGTTCGTGAATATTGAAACGAAGGCGGCGATGATGGGTTTAGCTGTCAATGAGGTCAGGACAAAGTGTATACTGTCAACAAGAAAGGCCACCCAACACCAAGGTCTCTGACAGAACGTCACAATAGACAGATATAACTTTGAAGTAGTTAAGGACTTTGTCTACCGAGACTCCACTATAAATTCAGACAACGACACCAGCGCTGAGATCAAACGAAGAATAAGTCTTGCCAATCGCTGTTTCCTTGGGTTAAGAAGGCAATTGATTAACAAAGTCCTCTCTCCAACAACCAAAGTGACCCTGTATAAGACCTTAATCGTCCGAGTTCTGCTCTCGGGCGCAGAGGCATGGACTTCGTCAAAAGCGGATAAGGTTACTCTTGGCTGTTTCGAGAGGAAAGTTCTTCGGGTGATTTTCGGTCCCCTCTGCGTAGACGGTGAGAGGAGGAGGAGATACAATGACGAACTGTACAGAAGGTCAAATGACTGAGGTGGCTGGATCATAAAGAGCGGATGGACACCAATGATCCGGCCCCGAAAATCTTCGAATCCACACCCGAGGGACGGCGCAGTAGAGGAAGACCGCGACTCAGGTGGCGCACGCAAGTGGAAGGGGACCTTAACCAACTTAGCATGCGACACTGGAGGCAGCTGAATAAAGACGGTTGTTGGTTGAGGCCCAGGTCCAGCCCGTAGTGTAACGCCACCTTAAGTTAGTTAGCTGGTCCAGTTGTTCCACCACTAAAGTGGTGCATGGTTTATTGTAGGGACTATGATAGTTAAGTATGTAGGTCCAGAGTATTATTTATGTACTCAGTATTGAACAGGCCGGAGGATGAGCCAGTCTTAATGGTTCTTCAAATGTGGATGCCGGGTGAGTGTTTGGTATACGTATATCGTAGAATTACTCCTAGAGACGTGGATTCCTCTGAGAATGGGGTTTGTACGCCGTTCAGCTATAAAGCTGGGAGATTGGGAATTCCTTTACTGATTTAGCAGAATTAATATTTAGACCTTCAGCTTGACATCACCACCACAGCATGTTTAGTGTATTTTGCGTGAGGTTGAGTTACGTGATTGACTCTGATTCTGTTGACTAGGTCATCAACGTAACCTTGCCTTGAAAAGCCATACGTTGGAATTCGTTTAGCAGCTGGTCGATAACTATAAACCATAGCAGAGGAGAGAGAACTTCTCCCATTTACCCTTGCTGACTTTGACGAATTATGGTGGTGGTCCTGGCAGATACAATGTTTCTACTTAACATTGAACAAATCCATCTGATGGTTGGAAAACCAATGCACTTAGGAATGTAAGCTTTGTATGGATGCAAATGACGGGTTGTCAAAAGCTCCAGCTAAGCGATGTTTATTTAGTCTCCAAATGACCTTTGATTTTTCTTACGAGGTGATGTGCGGATGTGACGGTAGATTTCCTAGCTTGATTGTCAAACTAATTCAGTTTTGGCCGTCGATAGAAATAGCTGTGTAATATATATGTACGTAGCTGTCCAGCACTGCTCCTCTCTCCCATTCAGCTCTCTTTTGATGAAACTTAGATTGGAAGTGGTATGGTTTGCTACCAATTCTCTTGGCAGTGGGTCTAGGCGGCTACTGCGTCTTAAAGGTTTAACTGTCCAATTCTCAGATTCACTAAGTTTGATTGCGCTGCACAGTGCAATATTTACGATAGAAGGGTCAGGGATCCGGGACACGAGGGGTAAAAGCGGCGGAAGGTCGGTCATGATCACAAAGCTCCTATGGTGCCTATACTTACTTTTCTAAGTATTTTAAGGTTGTATCTCTTTCACAGAGCGGGCCACAAGACTTAGGTGAGAATGGGTCATACAATGGTTGTGTTCATCCATAGGACCATGTTTGGCTGGATTTCCCATTTCTTGCCTAAGGTTCTGCTACAGGCATAGAAGGCTATACAGGCATTTCTTAGCCCTCTGTTCCAGTTTAGCCTTGGGTCAAGAATGATGGAAGCCCTGGAGGAGAGTGAGAGAGGTTAGTCTTTCAGGCGTGAAAGGGTAAAGTGCGGTTTTGATTGGATTGACGCCTTGTCCACATCGTATATGACACCTTATTCGGGGCACCTTCCATGATTTCGCTTATTACGGAGGAGGCTTTCCTGAAGCAGCAGTCGCTATATCGTCCCATCTCACAGCTAGAATAACGCTCGTAAGTTTTGACCAAGAATTCGTACAACCTGTCCTTGGTCTGGTTAACTTTTCCTTCTGTGGGAGCGTATGCGCATATTGTGCTTAGGGATTCGTTCTGATTAGACAGATGTTCCCAACCCAGTTCGAGAATGTGAGCCTAGCAGATTGCCCCTTGCAGGGCTCTTTCGTCGTTCGGGATGATTTTGACGCCATCGTTAAGTCTTTCTTGTTTCCAAAAACACTGGGCATAGCCGTGTTGATGCTAGTCAACAACATCCAATCCAATTTTCACCTGAACAATGAAAAAAAAAGAAGAATTTTGAATCGATCCTGCCAGGAGTCGAACCTGGAATCTTCTGATCCGTAGTCAGACGCGTTATCCATTGCGCCACAGGACCCGTTGACGCTTTCTGCCCAATCGAAGACCGGTTGTGTGTACATTGAATTTGCATCTACAGTGTAGCACCGAAGTATAGTCAGTGGTTTTGAGAAGGAATATACAACGTACATAACTTCCCTGAATCTTCTGAAACAGAAGATTAATTGTGATTACTAGTTTCATATATAAGGTCTCCAAGTGCCTCCGTGGCGCAATTGGCTAGCGCGTTCGGCTGTTAACCGAAAGGTTGGTGGTTCAAGCCCACCCGGGGGCGTCGTCTCCTCTTTTTTCACCCTCTCACAACTGGAAAAAACGCCACTCACTTCATGTATCCAAGCCATGTATCCATTTAGCTTTCATTAAGTATGCAAGAGAAAACCATTTATCCGTGAATTACCATGTACGAGAAATCGATAAACGGCACAAGTTTACTTCGAGCACAAAGAGAAAACGGGTCATTAAACAGAAACAACATTGCGTCGATTATCGATATGTTATGCTAATTAAGGGGGAAAACGATCACGATGGTGATGATGAGGAGGCGAGTTTTAACGAAAAACGTGAATAAAGAGTAATCGACAACGAATGGTATGTAAAGTGAAGCATTCGATGATACAATTGATGAACATGATCTTCAGCTTTTTGTGTCCCGTCCCGTGTTGGGCAGCCTACAAATTGTTTGGGATCATGAATGGATTATATTACACATGGTCTTACACCCTGATCGCACGAAACTTCTCGGCAAGCATTTCTTTAGTAATTTAGAGGAGCTAGGCTATGCTTTCAGGAAATGGTTTAGGTTTTGCCTTTTTGGTTTTACAAGGATCGCGATGGGCCCGCTGTGATGCCTAGTGTTTTATGCAAGCGCTGGCTGCATAACCCTAGCCCTCTACCTAACCTAGCCTAACACCTGATCTACACCGATGCTCCGTCGAAAAAAAATCGTAGATGGCAACACCTCGATTATTGCAACAATGCCAGGCTGATCTGATTAGGAAAGTCGTCAATATTGCTGTATAAACCCAGTGTACTTCGATATGCTGGAAATAAAGAGCAAAAGAAGACTTCCTGACACAGTCTTGAATGTATGCATATTTAGTTTCCAACGGAGTTTTTTTTTACTTCCATCCTAGGTAGGGGAAGTATTGCAATCGGTCCGAGCAAAATGTTTTGAGATTTTAACAGGGCTTCACATTACGATGCACTAGGATCGTTTGCACCCATTTTCGAAATGATGGCTGTGTGTGTGTGTGTGATCAATTCTTTTTGCGTTCGATATCTGGAGAACGGAACAACGTAGGACCAAGCGGTTTTGTTCGCTTTATTTGTCATTATGAAACTTAGAGCTGATTAGATTTTGAGCACAATCGATCTTGCGTATGCTGAGGAAATTGATGAAATGTTTTCTACCAAGTTCGCGCAACAACTCTTTGTAGAACAATTGCTGAGGAAATTGAAAATGTTTTCTTTTTCATTAAATTGATTATCCAATTATTTTATCCAAAAAAATAAAATAATATTACTACAACTCAATCGTTACGTGTGTGTTTTTATATGTCGCAAAATTTTATCTTCGTGATGCAATGCAGTACGAGGTGGGAAGTATAGGACTGGCTCGCCAGTCGAATTTTTTATTTTTTTTTAATGCCTGGGGATCACTTATCTGATTTTGTATAATTTCGAGGTAATTCATATTTTTGGATGTCGCTTGGCACATATGTATAACACTTTAAAATCGTCTAACACGATTTTCACGTTATACTTAGGGCATTGCTCGTATGTTTTGTCGAAGAGTTCTTAAAAACTTTCCTTGGTAGCGTCGTCACTTTCCTTTGTCTGGGCGTGAGCGCATATAAGGCTTATGTTTTTGAATTTAGCCTGAATACGAATTGTTGGAAGACGTTCACTTACATGTCGAAAGCTCAAGAGTTCTTGCCTAAGTCTGCCGCATATAACAAATTGGCACCCGTAGAAACACAGCTTTTATTCTCTATAGCAGTCACCGTAGTAAATGTTAAGGTTTTCCATCCTCCATCCCATCGCATTTCCTGAATGGCGGTAATATCTGATCTATATCTACGGCCTCCGCTAATTGTTCGCCTGCAAACGGCCTGTTAAGGGTCCGAACATTCGAAAGTTCTTGTTACGTTTGCCAGGGTCTTCAACAGTAAAATCCTCGGTATCCGAGGCTGTTAGTTGTTGCATAACAAGTTTTTGTTTTCCGTGGTGGAGCCATCAACCCCGCGCACAACCTACAACTTGGAGGGCCAAGCCTTTTGTTGAACCCCTTGGGCTTAATGAAACGGGTAATCCGGTTACATCGAAGTAGCCTATATGAGATGTTTGCGTTCAACCTAACTGACACTGTAGACTCCACCGTTGATTCCATCATGGAGGAAGTTCTTGCACTGCCGGTTGGATGCAAGGAAGAGTGCCTTAGTTTGAACAGTCTTCTCCCCCACCCCTCACTTGTTAGCTGCAACCAACAGCCTGAAATCGCAAGACAACACATCGCTTTGCCGAAATCCGATGCATGTTGTTTAGAATAGATCCGAGGAGGTGATCCCGAATTTCACGGTACCCCGCGTGTATTCCAGCCTGACGCGGCATAGCTGGACCAGTTTTATCGGGATCCCGAATTCGGCCATCACCTTATTGAGCTCAAAGCGATGGATGCTGTTATACGCGGCTTTAGATTCTATGAAGAGGTGGTGTGCTTCGATGTGAAATTCGTTGGTATTTTCCAGGATTTGCCTTAGTGTGAATATTTGCTATATAGTCGATTTGCCGGGCCACAAGCCATACTAATACGTGCCGATTAGTGTTCTGCAAAAAGGCTTGAGACGTTCACACAGTACGCTGGGCATGATCTTATGTGCAACCATAATCAGGGATAAGCCTCTTTTATTGTCGCGAGACAGAGGATTGCCCTTTTTGTAGAGCATATAAAGCTGATACTCCAGTCGTCGGGCATGCTTTCGTCCACCCATATTTGATTGATTGAATTTGCTGCATGCTCGCTACCAAAACACCACCTCCATATTTGAAGAGTTCCGATGCCAAATTAACCGGCCCGGCGGCTTTGTTTTCCTTAAGCTTATTAATAGCTGCGTCAACCTCTTCCAAACTGGGAAGGGGGGAATTGTTCGTCATCTGGGTTTGAGCTTTCTTCCCGCCCTATCACTCTTTTTTTACTATTTTGAAGAGCCTGCGCTCCGGGGCTGAAACCAGCAGCCCGATGCTTAGGTTTTTTTATAAAACCTCCGAATGTTATTCCTGTAGCAAGACTTCTCGCTACTATAGGAAATGTTCAGCAAAGGTATATCACTTTGATTTGGAGAAAATGATTGTTATATTAATACTCCGCTAGCCTTGGGGAGATTACTTGGTATGGAATATGCACGAACTGATTTGCAAAATATGGTCGGACGAGACCATTTCCGAAGAATGAAATTTCAGTATTTGTACGTATAAATATACTTAACATCGCCTACAGGAACCTGTGTGGTTTTAAGCCAGGAAAGTCCACAACCAACTAAATATTCACTGGACCAATTTATTCAAGAATTCAAATTGATACGGTTGTTTCGAGAGAAAAGTCTTGAGATGGTGAGTGGGGCAGACGAAACAACGACCAACTGTATAAGTTGTACAGCGATATCGACCTAGAGTTTCACATTCAACGACTAAGATGAGTGGAACATGTAGAGGGGATAAACAACAGTGCTACGGCCTGGAGAATTTTCAAATCTGCTCCAGAGGGTCGGCAAGGTAAAGAAAGTTTAAACTCCAGGTTCAACCGGACTGTAGCGCCATCAAAAGAAAAGAAGAGAACCGCCAGGTATTCAAACAAAGTCAAGCTTAGCACTAAGATCGGTAAACAAAATCGTCGCTACAGCCCTTACACCAAATTAAGGAGAAATCTAGGTTTCGTTGTCTAATTGAGCAAAATATTCATTGACACAACCAACGACATTCGCAGTCTCACTGCAACAACGATACGTTGAGTATTGACTGTAGACAACATCACAATTATGTATCCCTTCAAGGACTTAACCAAGATTATTCTGATATGCCGTAGATAACAAGGTTTGCGGTTTGTCGCTCTGGAGACATCGTTTTTGCTTTTTCTTTGCCAGCTTAATTTGTTTTTTACTTCCTACCTATGTAGGGAAAGTATTGCAATCGGTCCGAACAAAATGTTTCGAGATGTGAACAGGGCTTGACATTACTATACTCTAGAAATCGTTTGCACCCATTTTCGAAATGATGTTTGTGTGTGTGTGTGTGTGCATGTGTGTGTGATCATATTTTTCGCCTTTCATATCTGGAGAACGCAACAACGTAGGACTATGCGGTTTTTTTTGTTTTGTTTGCCAGCATGAAACGTAGAACGGATTACATTTTGGGCATAATCGGTCTAGCGGATGCTGTGGAAATTGAAGAAATGTTTTCTATCAAGTTCGCTCAAAAACTCTTTGTGGAGCAATTAATAAGTGTGTATTCAAATTGTTCGCCTCTGATGAATGTTTTCTTTAATTATTAAATAAATTATAATGTTACTGTTTTTGATACAACACAATACGAGGTGGGAATTATAGGACTGGCTCCTCAGTCGAATTTTCCTTTATAATTTTAGCTTCCGGAGACAGCGTTTCCTTTATTTGGGCGATATGGTATGGTCAAGTTCGATTGGCACCAGGTATCTACCACCAGCTTCTTTCTGACGTTCTCGCTTCCACTAACTAGGTTAGGGATGGTCCGTGAAAATTACCGGTTTTAAGTATTTTTTTTTTTTAATTTTTACGGACGCATCTATTTGTGTAACTTTAGATGTAAAAAGTCGTATAGTTCCTTATAAGTCAACAAATCCAAGTTCTGCCTCGCCGAACTAACTTCGTAGTTTTTCCTCTGTTTTTTCCTATAATTTTTCATTGCACTGTTATTTCTCGTTTATTCTCTCGACCACCCAGGGGCATTGAATCGGAAAATGTGTTATTGAAGCACTAATGCACGGCCAGCCCGCGACTAGTTCCTTCTCACTTAACATCAAATCGCTGGGGTGGAGAAGTCGTACTAAAGCGAAATCAACAAACACAAAACGAACACAAACCAACTGTGTGGAGGAATGCGAAGGGTGCTGGTTACAGGCATTCAGCAGCGGCCTTGCATTGGCGTCTGCTGTTCCACTTTGAAACCATCCAACCAGATCATGGATGCGTTTGGATGTGTGATTATGGCGAACTGCTACTGGGAGCGTTCTCTCCCATGATGATGAGACTAATTGTTGCGTTGGGATCGAAATCACATTTTTTCTAGAAATCGATAGCGAAAATAAAAGGGAAATTCCCGCAGTCAAACCTGTGATTAGATTTTATTTATTTTTTCCCTCTCTCATCCACTTGCACTCTTGTGCGTTTCATGCACGAATCCCATAAATATTGTGTTTTCTCCTCCGCGACACGGGGTGAGATTGAATTGCAGACCACATACTGGTGCTCGTACCAGGCAAGGGCAGAGGTAATTGTTATTCCACACTTTGAGTAGAGTTGTGCCAAGGACACGATGAAATGAAAGCGGTGCCAACTTCAGACGGGAAGTGATTGCATCAGATTCATGCGATTGCTATGATTCTACATAGAAGCGTTTCCTTATGTGGTTTTGTAAGTGTGTAATGTGCATGGACGCCTATACAAGCGTATGCTCATACTGCCAGCTTGATACGTAATCTGATGTTCGACGTCTTCAGACAGTAGAGAAATCTACCAAATCTTTGTTATAAACGCTTGGAATAAATGTCCTCGTCTACAGAACAGGTTACTGACTAGTATTCGCCAAATAGTTTGCGGTCTTAGACGGTCTTGAATCCGGTGATGCACTGGTTTGACACCGGAAAGATGGGGCTCGTTGACGTTAACACGACTTGCAGATAAGATCTTGAACGCAACGTTAAGGACATGCATAGATACCTCCGTAGATGTATTTCTTGTAAATCAGGCAAATGATGCTCGGGGTCGACCTGGGCCTCAACCAAGAAGCGTCTCCAGACAGCTTGATCTTTAGCCCGCGGCCTCCAGTTTCGCACGCCAAGTTGATTGTGATCCGCTTCCACCTGAGTCGCGGTCTTCTTCTGCTTTGCCGTCCCTCGAGTGTGGATTCGAAGATTTTCCAAGTCGCAGCATTGGTGTCCATCCGCTCTACATGACCCCGCCACCTCAGTCTTTAGACCTTCACTCTTCTGACTAAGTCGATGTCGCTGTACAGCCTATACGGTTCGTAATTGTATCTCCTCCTGCATTCACCATCTATGCAGACGGGAAGAAAGAGTATACATGGCTCTATATAGCTCGTCTCTATAAATGCTGTCATACGCGGCCTTCAAATCGATGAAGAGGTGGTGTGTATGGTGGACTTTCCTGGCCTGAAACCACACCGATATGGACCGCTCAGGTTGTTGACGAATGGCTTCAGGCGTTCACACAACAGAGCAGATAGGATCCTGTAGGCGATGTTAAGAAGACTTAAGCCTCTGTAATTGGCTCAGTTGAGAGGCTGTCCTTTCTTGAGGATCGGGCAATCTTCGTCTGACCATATTTTACAGATGAGCTGGAACTTGCTCCTTACCAAGTTATCGCCCGCCGCGGCCGCTTTGAACAGCTCGGCAGCTTGACTTCGTCCAGGTCGGGCGGACGCAATTTTTTGTCTTCGCCGTCCAGGTTAATTCTGCCTGACAGAGGGATTTGATTCGTCGTCGGCGTTGAACTATCTCCAGAAGTACTTCTTCCATATCCTCAGCATCGACTGCGATTCTACTAGGATGTTCCCTTGTTCAAACTTGCGGGCTTCGATTCGGGCTCTGTAGCCTTGACAGATTCTTTTTATTCTTTGGTAAAACTTAGAAATCTCATTCTCATTCTCTCGTCGTCAAACCAGGGGTTTCGTTGCGAGGGCCGAGTGAAACCCAGCACATTAGAGGCGGCATCTCTGATGGCGTTTTAGCAATGTTGTCACTGGTCTTTATGCTGGTGGCGTAGGACTTCTTGAGAAATTGAGAGAGAATCGATCGCAAGAGGGTTGTATGATCTCTTGTGGTTGCAGTCGTCCGAAGTCAAACTTCCTTACAGTATTCCCTTGTCTTGGCGGTGTTCGGGATATCCGCAGTCGTACCTTGGCTACAAAAAAGTAGTGGTCTGAGTCAATGTTGGACCCTCGGACATCCATAATACTGGAGGAGTGCCTTGCGTCGATCGCAATGTGGTCAATCTGGTTGACGGTTGATCGATCAAGAGATCTCCATGTTCCTTTGTGGATATCGAGATGTGGGAACCGCGTACTAGCTACGACAACGTTCCGCCCCGCAGCAGAGTCGATCAGCCTAAATCCATTATCGGAGGTGGTGTCGTGTAGGCTGTACTTTCCGATAGTACTACCAAAGAAGCCCTCTCTTTCTAGCTTTGCCTTATAATCGCCTAGGACAATCTTAATGTCATAGCTAGGGCACTGCTCGTAAGTCTTGTCCAGGAGCATGTACAATCTGTCTTTGGTGTCGTCGTCTTTCTCCTCTGTGGAGCCATGCGCTCATATTAGGCTAATGTTGGCGAATTTAGCCTTGATGCGAATTATCGTGAGGCGTTCGCTCACATACCTGAAGCTTAAGACTTCTTGCCTAAGTCTGCCTCCAACGACAAATCCATATCCAAATAAGGGCTGCTTCTGTTGTCGGTAACAATCGCCGTAATAGATGTCGCAGTTTTTCCGCCCATCCGACCGCACTTCTTGGATGGCGGTAATGTCTGCTTTGCAGCAGTCCAGGGCCTCCGCTAATCGTTCGACTGCACATAATCTGTTAAGGGACCTAACATTCCACGTGCAGATCCGAAGGTCGTTGTCCTTGTTTCGTTTGCCAGATTGCAAGTTGCTTCACAACAATAGGATTTTTTTTACATAGTGGAACCGTCAACCCCACGCATAACCCCCAACCTGGAGGGCCAAGCCCTTTGTTGGACCCCTTGGACTTAAGGGGTCGGATAGTCAGGTCCTCATTGGCGTTTAATCCGGTTAAGTCGAAGTAGCCTATATAAGGTGTTCACTAAGTATGTATGTAGTTCGACCTACATAAGTGAAACTCTAGACGCCATCGTGGAAGTTCTTCCGCTTCCATCTGGATGCAAGATAGACTGCCTTAGTATGGACACCCTCCCTCCCTCTCTCGTCGGATGCCACCAACAACCTTCCACAGGGATTTTCACCCTATCTTCAGTTGAGGTACTAAGCACCCAGCGATCACCACGTGGAGGTGAGAGCATATTAGTTGGGAGACAGAGTTTGGTTTGAAGCAAATCTGTGGACTCTTGTGTCCTCTTAAATGCACATATCTACCCTTCAAACAGCCCAGTCAACACTCGGTGCTCCTTATTTTCTCGCCGCTACCTAGCGTCTCAATAAATCATCAAAAAATCACAAAATCGGTTGTCAAAATAATCCTTATCCTTTGACAACATACCTATGGATGTTTGTGCTTCAGGTCGGCTTCCCTTTGATTGATTAAAATATCCTGCGATCCTGAAAACCTCCTAACTTGCGTAACGACATTTTTTTAGTAGCGAATGCTTTCACATTGTTTGAGCAACTCCGACAGGAAAAATAATTCACATTTAGGAACCTCCCTCTTTATGTGTGGGCGACGGTGATGACTAATATCTACAACACATGGAGTTCGCGATACATTGTCGTGTGTACATACACATATGTATGGGCAACTCTAGCGTGTGCAAGTAATTACAGGTGTAAATCGCCTTTGGTTGCTGGTACTGGAAATAATTACACTCTCCGGCACTAGAGTCGCTCGCGTTTCATTATTACTTCGATGGCAAGCCAAAGACACACAGTCTGTGTGCGAATAAGAGATGGGAAAGTCAACAAAAGAGGGAGCAATTAATAGATGAAAATATAATTAAAAACGAAAAAGAAAAAGAACCAACAACAACAACAACAAAATGTATCTACGACGACGACCACACATCTGCTACACATCTCTTCGCCGTTCACGTTCACACACTTTAGTTCTCGAGGTCGTTTTAATTTGCATTTTTATTTATGATTAAACTTATAGCACCGTGACAACAAGTGTGATGAGGTTGGTTTGATAAGATTGGTTGGGTTCGCAATTGATATACGGTCCTGTGGCGCAATGGATAACGCGTCTGACTACGGATCAGAAGATTCCAGGTTCGACTCCTGGCAGGATCGATTGAATAATTTTTTTTTATTCATACATACGTGTGCTTGTAATAGATTATGGTATCAGGGAGTGAAATATGGATTACCCAGCGCAAATATTTGGACTACAAATGTGGAGAAGAAACGATCATAGAACGTTTCCATCTACGGGCGTCATCGTATAGTATTTCTTCACTGCGATACCTCTCTGAGTTCGATTCAAATATTCTCCGAGCTGGAACACTGGCGTGCATCCGCTTAAGGTAGGTAGGTAGGAAGATAGAAATGGCGGTTCAATAGGAATCCCATTAGCGATAGGATGCAACATTTTGAAACCATAACTCATGTAACCAGGTTTTTTATGGATTTTGATAGGTTGGTCAACAAAGCTATTTGAACCTAACCTGTGGAGTTAAAATAAAAGAAAAACTTCTCCAATCCTCTTGGATATATCTTGGAGGTTATCGAAGAAAAGTTCACCTAGAGCGCGTGCTAGACAAGCCCTCGGTAGGGCGAAACAGAGATTCGCTTTCCCTGCAATTTTTGCAATTACGGTAAAAGGTGTTGTCAGGTATGCTTAGCTTAACTGTGTGATTTCTTATTGGCCAGTAGCATGTGCTATTGGCTACGATTCTTGCTTGATTTGCTTAGTAGCCCGTTCATTTTCGGTCTCATCTCGTGGATGCCCAGCTTTATGCAAAACGCTCTCCATGACCCAACCATCTATACTAATCGATTTTGGGGTTAGATGGATGTCAATGTATTTCTTGTATATTGTCAGCTAGAATAAAAAGGGTAAGACGACATATTTTCCTAGAAACACCAGGAACCAAAATCGGTCTTTCGTGCTCCTTAGTGGAACCTTCAAATGCACTGAAAACTAAGCACTCATTACATTTTATTTCCCTGCTAAATTTTAAAATCCTATTCTGGGAACGAGTTTCTGGATGAGTGGTATGCCCATTACTCCAGACACTACTGGTGAATTCGACCAGAAGCCAACAGCTAGCGACACCTCTCACCACCTCATTATTAGCCCTGACGACTGTGATTATTTTCTTGGCCCTTGCAGTGGGTTTGCAGTCCAATGGCACTTTGGAGCCTGTCTCTTCACTTTCTATCTACCGCGTAATGTCCTCAGCGATACTATTTTTATCTTTTTTCCAAAAGACTTAAAAACTCGCAGAGTTGAAAAATAAGCCAATGGGCTCCCAAAATTTGTAGAGGGAATCGCATATAGCAGCTTCTTTTAAGATACTGTCCCAGTGCCTTTTGGGCTTCTGACAAGCGAACTTGTACGTGGGTTGGAGATCACTTTTCATAGTCTTCACACCAGAGCTGAGGTCGTAAGTCATATAGAGTAGCCGGAGATGATAACACTCCGTATTGTTTGAATTGAGGGTGCACACTGCACATCCAACGGACAACGTTATCAAATATGCAACCAGTACCTTCCCATGTTAATCTAACAATTTGGATAATGTATAGAAAATCAAGTAAATATCTCAATTTTTGGTCACTTTATATGGGAGAGTCCATCTTGAAAACAAGAGCTTTGTCAAATGTTTACCCGGTGTTTTTCTCTGAGTGTAGTTTCTTCATACATACATATGATGGAACTACAGAGTGCAGATAAACGTGTTTTTGCGAAATTATTATGCTTGTACAGTTCAAAGAAAGCCAAGAGTGTTGAGACTGGGTTATATGTCTCTGTCTAGCGGTTTTCCAAAACTACATCGTGAATTTAAACGTTGGAGCCATCGTTCGTTGAAAACCATGTCGTGGACACTGTGGGCAGCTATTTATTCACTCCTGTCTAGGTGTCATTGAGAAAAACCCAGGAGATGAAGTTGCCTTATTTCAAGCAGAGTTAGATGTATTATTCAATTTTTGAATTGTTATAACTTTTAATGTATCTAGGGGTTGTATTATAGTATTTTAGCTTGAATAAAAAAAATAAAATATAGCCGTAGCTAAAACTAAACAAAATAAATTCTAATTATTTATTTGTTGTTGAAAAATGCTTAAAGCATATTCTGGCTTTGTTGTTTACAAAACTAGGGGTTTCGCTTTAGATTTCGAGAAAACATCCGGAAATTTAAAAAAAATGTTTTCATTTATTCATTTATTTTCCAATGGTCCGCTTATCCACCATGAGGGTCGCGGGTTTAGGAACAAACACCAAATTGAAGACCGATAGCTTAGCTCCAATGCCAAGTTCAGCTCTCCTGATAACAGATTGGCCAGGCTGTCTCAAAATTGCTCCAGCCTGACCAATTCTACAGGATAATTCAGTATTGCTCCTGCCATCACTCAGAAAATAGGCTGTAAACTAAAAACTTCTGATGATAGCCAGATAAATAATTCATTTAAGAATAAAGGTTTCATCAAAATTCACTTCGTCTTTATAGATTTTTGCCCGAACACACATGAACGATTTTATATTTATTAGTACAAATACATATGTATATGATTAAATGAATAAACTAAATATTTGTCTTTTAAAGTTCCACAAGAAGCTGAAGTTCGTTTTTGTTGTCTTTGTTTTCTTGCAGAAAGGCCACGCGTTGAACTGTCTTTAAAAAAAATATGTGAATAAAACAAAGCATCAAATTTTGCGGTAAGTTTTGATACAAAATCACAAAATTTTTCTTTTTACCAAGTTTTTTCAATTTAATTTGACATAATAAAACTCCGTAAACAAACAGTTTCCACAAATCTGGATATTTAGGGCGAACTGCCTTCAAATTCGGTCACTACAAGAGTCGCCTGAAATGTGTGGTTATTGCACAGTTGAGACCAAAAAGAGGCGCTGACTCTAAGCGATTAAATCCTGTCTAACTTGTCCGGGAACGCAACCCGATTCTGTTGTGTTAGACAAGAAATTTTATGGCGCAGGACAAGCCGGACTAGTCCATACAAAAAATTATTAGATACTTCAAGTTTCCTGCACAAACAAAATTCCCTAATCATTAAATTAGGAACTAAGCACAGCATGTCCCTTTCAGGTTATTAATCGAATATTTCGTTCTAATTTCCCCGCTTTGCCGCTTGCCTTGGCCTTAGCCTTTTTCTGTGGTATCGCCTTTTTGTTATTTTATCCCAGGGGGCTTATGATATAATTGTCATTCGGATTCGTGTTAGTCTCTTAGAACTCTAAATTTGTTAAGCCTTTGCATTTTCAGCAATTGCATCCCAAGCCTTTCACCAACTATGTATGTATATTTCCGGCGATTGGTGGCACGCCTAATTTTTCCCTCTTGCCACAAAACCGTAAGAGAACACGAAGAGTTATCATACTGGAATGCAAATATGAGCATCCATGACCTCTGAGCTACTGAATTACAGAGGTGATACCCTACTTCATCGTGCTGTCTTTCATTCCCTGGCTGGATTTGAGATATAATGTGCATCATTAGTGCATCTGTTGGGCTTCGCCGATTGAAGCGGTTAGTTCTCGTTGTGAGGGCTTCATTTTATACTGTCCTTGCTGCTTTTCCACTAGGATGCCTATTGGTACTTTTTTGTCAAAAGCAATCCTCGGATGTGTCTTGTGCCTCCTGTATTGAGAATATTTCACACGAGAGCGAGAGTGGGACCATGGTGTAGTGATAAACTTGTTACGCCGAAAGTTCCGAGTTCAATGCCTGATGTGAAGAAACACATCTTTCTAAGGAAATAAACAGAGAACGATGACTTCAACTCTACGAGTACTACAAAGGCATAACAGCGGAGGTCATAGCTTAAAGAGTTGATCGTAATGAAAAATGGCGATAATATCAGAAGGTTCGCGAATTTAAGCAGTGACAACAACACTAACAAAATTTACACTAGTTAGTCTGAACACCATTCAGTTAGTCTGGACGCGACTCTCGAACGCCATTGAAAACTTATACATACAGTGTACTCTCGCCTTACGGACACCTCTCATAAGCGGACAATTTTCTCGGAACCGTTGGTGTCCGCTTATGAGAGAGTACACTGTATTACGTGAGTCACCTGAGCCACATAAAAGGAGTGGCGGCGCTTTGTAACTCACGCTTTTAAGGTATTCCTTGTAGGATACGAGGAACTGAGTTAATAGCGAAGCATAAGTAGATTACTCCAGCCGTGTCCACCGAGCATCATCTCTCGTCAAGGAATGACAAGCCTCCGGGAGTAGAATTTGTCATGGAAGAGCTTCTTAATTCGCTATTCAGAGTCGCCAATAAATTGTGGGTCCCTTCCGTTCCGAAAATCTTATCAGCAAGGATTAGTTGAATTCTCTTATAGCTCTCGGCCATGTATTCTTCAAGAATTTGACTAAAAACCTCGCAATTGCACTCGTCAACTCAAATGTTTTGAGCAGAACTTCTTAAAAAAATAGGTGAAGCCATCTCTATCCACACGTTGATAAAAGCTACCAGAACTTCTCAAACCCAATTTCAATGTGTTGTACAATATGTAGGAACTCCCCAAAATTATTACACCCAAGGATAGATCACAGAATGCCTCTAAATACCTTCTTCTATGTGACATCTTCGAAGAGGAAAAACACCGCAAGTGTCGGAGATGGATAATCGCCTTCGGTCATAATCAATATCTTTATTGTCATTCTCAGGCAAAGTCGAGATAACCTTTCACCTTTTTCCACATTCCATCCCATTTATCAAGTTCAAAGACTGCCCAAGGGGCGCAAAACTCTCACAATTAAAAAAGGAAAACTTTAAGTCGAACCTCTAGGCAAGTTCATCTTTAAAATATTTTTTCCTTTTTTTTTGTGTGTACACAGCTACCCCTGTTTGCACACATATCAGCACTTAAAAAGCGCCACCCAACTTCAAAAAGGTATAATCTCCGTAAAATGTCGTAAAAAATGAGGCATGTCCTCCTTTTCGAGAGCCTGTCTGGGTATTACATACCCCCAAGGGTCTATGTACTCGTGCTAAACGCAATAGATACTTTGTATCGTCTGCGAAATGCGAAAGAAAATTGCGTATTAGATGCATACATGTACACGCTTATACCCAATACATACACAAAGGAATTCCACAGGATCGATAGGACCAGACAGACCTTCCTCAACCCAAATTTTCTTCACCCACCTCCTGCAACTCCGGCCACTGTCGCCACCGCCTCCGCTGCCACGGTGAATCCATTAATAATCCAAAGAGAGCGATAAAAAAAGAACACAAAGCAGCAAAACAAAAACAACAACAAGAGCAACACAGAGGCAACAACGTCGACGATTCATTCATTCCGCTGCCCGCTTCACAGACGAATTTTATTGCTCATGTATCTATGTATCTACAGACATGACACACACATGTACAGTCGGCTGGTGGATATTATTTTGGCAATAATGCCGAAAAACCACCCCTGTTTGGAAAATAGCCTGCAAAGGATACCCAAGAAACTGGGGGTGGGGGCAAGTGACAAGGGGATGGCGGCATCCACTGCGAAATGTCAGAGGCCTACTGAATTGTTTAGTATGTCATGTACATACATACAAACAGAATTGGAAAGCCCGTATCGATTTATTCACTCTCTCTCAGTGTCCACGCCCGGCGTGAGATACAGAGGGAGACGAGCATAGATCCCATATCTCCATATCGGAATTCTACCGCACGTATATGTAGGCCAGACACTGACGGTAACAAGGTCCTTCACCTGGCAACCAAATTAGCCCCAGGCTCAGCACATTTATGTGTACTTGTATTTTTTTTTTGAATTTAAGAACGAAGCAAGCAAGGGCAAGGACACCGACGACGACGGGTGTGTTAAGGGCTGTAGCAGGTGTACTGGTTAAGTGGGGGAGTCTGTGAAGTGTACCACAAAACTCTGTCTCCCCAATTCTCAGACGGTTTTTTTTTGTTTTGGGCGGAGGTTTCACAGTCTAAGACGTCATCATAAGTGCCGTCTTCCTTGGCGGCTGTTGTAAGCATGCTCCGTAACACCCACCCTGCCGGCAGACATGTCGTTGAAGGTTTCCCATTGGAGAGGTCCTTCGGCGATTGGTTTCGGTCGTTTCCACGGCATTTTATTATGCAAATTAAATTTTATAAAATGTTGCTTCTGGAATTCGATGAGAATAACTTTGTTCTGTCAGGTTACAACGCAGTGCTGGGCGCTTTGTTCCAGATGGCAGGGCTACAAGGGTGTTTTTTGGGTACAAATATTCAGAACCAGCAGATGGTAAAGTTGCTGCGTGGGAGAATTCAAAAATTCAGTGGGTAACTCGTTGTGGGGCTGTTGCGGCTAAGGGTGGTTTGATTTACAAAATTTAATTAGAACGAGATTGTTTTGTTTTTTACTTGTTTTACCAAAGGCTGGTTGTTTTGATGCAGATTTTTAGAAAGCGAACGCATTGCAGGGTGTGAACCTTCTCGAAGCAGTTCAACTTCTTCATCGGCTCACGCCTATTTGCATTTACATTGTCATTTTCTTTTGAGTAGAAAAAGGACAGCCATCATCAAGCATAGCACAAGGCACCAGTGACCAGTGACCAGTATTCTTCAGTGAATGTATCAATAGTTGGTTGAAATTTTTCCCTTCTAAACTTGAATTTTAGGAACTCATCGCTTCTTGCTATGATTCTGAAATAAAAAAACAAATAGCTGGAGGGTTAGTGTGGGTCCGATCAAGGCCAGCTTCTCACAATTATTCAAGTTGTGCGTGTTATATTTTTCATTCAGAAGTGATGAATAATTGGGGTTGGATCTGCGCAGATCGCAAAGCAGTCTAATGCACTGACCTTTCAGCCACAGCCACTGCATAGAGCTTACGCGTTAAGAATGATAGAAAATTTGACCATGCGTAAGGCTTTGTGTCGAAGTCAGAATGTGCGGTTAGAGTTCCTTTCTTTTTGCTGTGTGGAGTAAGAGCTGTTCGTCCATGAGCCGACAACCACAAACGACATAATGACAAACTGACTTTTCAATACACGACTTGAAATCTTGTGTTTAGATCCGACAAAGAGGATAACTCCCAAGGATAAGGCCAAAGTAGAACGCAATAGTTTGAAGGGCTGGGCATAACCCCATCAACATCAGCCGTGTTTCTGGGGTAAGACGAACCGGTACCTGAGGGCGATTATGGAAGAGTATATGTATGTAGAGTTAGGCCAGGTTAGGGTAGTTCTAAATAGTAGGGTTTAGAATAGTGACTTAGCTTTAGGTTTCCGTTAGTTTATGGTAAGATTAAGATAGTTAAGTTAAGGTTAGATCTCAGCTTCTGTCCGTTCTCTTTTATATTGTCATCAACTACTTGAAACGATGCTTTCTGCCTTCGTTCTCGCTTCTCTGTCCTGTCTGTTAATGTATTTCAGTGGTTTGAGTAGGGTGTTAGGGAAACCTTTTAATTTCTACTACATAGTAAGAATTGGCACGAATTGAATTGACGAAATTAACCTTCTTCTCGTTCTCGCGACTTCTACGGAATTCATTGCCGATTTCCATGAGCTAGTTCGAATGAACTCCTATGGTTTAGTCCAAGGCAAGAAACCCGTAGATAGCTCTTTTGTCCTTTTTAATAAATCCTATCAGAGAAACTAATCTCCATCTAGGTTCAAACTTGGTTGGACACCTGAACACCAAAAAATTCTAGACAACGAATCTGCGGACGGACTGGCCTTAGGTAGATAGGTAAGCAGAAGTCGTTGTCTAGTCTGTCTTTCCAGAAACACTAAGGCGTTTAGGCCTTGTACCACATCCCTCGTGAACTTTATGTCGATGTATGTGTCCGAAGGGTCGCCGTGGCTCAGTGTTTAGTGCGTTTGACTGCTATGTAAAGCTACGTGGGTTAAAGCCCCAGCCATGTTCATTAAAAATTATTTGTGGCACCACCTCTCGTCGGGGAATGACAAGTCACCGAGAGTATAATTTTTTCATGAAAAAGCTTCTCAGTTCGCCGTTCGGAGTCGGAAATAAATTGTAGGTCCCTTCCATTAGTGCGAAAAATGCGACGCGCACGTCATGAATGGTTGCGGGAGGCTGGGATTTGGTTCCCCTCGAGCTGTGGCGCCAGCTATCTATTTTTGTATTATGTGTCCAAAGGGAGTTGTTTTCAGATCCATTCTGTGGAGTTCTGTTGGTTCTGTATTAGGGGCCCTAAATGCGCACTGCGATCTATGAAGTCTATTGTGGTGGGTCATATGGTTTAACCAAAGGTTATGTTGTGACTTTTGATAAAACTCAGGTTCGATTTTCCGAATTTCCGCTGGTTTGAATAAGTTCCGTGTCAAGTGGAGTAATCTTTTCCTTGCAGCTCCTGGACATACGCACAAAAAATGTTCAGCGGTCTCTTTTTGTTCTTCACAGAGCTTCACTTCTGTGAAGTTAGGAAACTTTATGGTCTTACTAAATTCTATGACGGAATTTTTTGACAGATCTTCAAATGAAGGCTTAGCCAAGTGTGGGGTGTTTGATTCCGGCTAGTGCCGAAGAATCGTAGAGGAAGTGAAACACGGTTTTCTTACAACTGTGTAGTGTTACAACTACGGCAGTGCATATTGACGGAAATAGCTAACTTGGCAACCTGTGTGCCAATTGGGCAATGGCCAGTTCTTGTCTTAGTTTGGGTTATATTTAATACTATTTTTATTGTAGATTACTCATATCACTGCTTTCTAAACTATTCCAATAACCAAACACTCCCTGGACGAGAAATGTCCTTCGTGTGCACTGTAAGCCCACTATATATTTTGGCGACTTCAATAGTCGGTGGAAGTATGCAGCGAATGACACAAATGTCGAAGCAGTAGCTGACAATATCCACCTAATATTCAATGCTAAGAACATAGGGAAATTCCATTCCAGAGAATGGCGTTGCGATTATAATCCTGATCTGCGCTTCGTATCCTGCTATATAGAAAATCATCGAAAAGTCCTACCAGGGGCAACACCGCCCTGTCAACTCCATACCTCGGCCACACTGGAACTTCAATAAAGCTGTCTGGGAACACTATTCTAACCAATTAGACAGCTGCATTCGTTTTATCCCCTCTAAAGTGTCCAACTTCCTCATGGATATAGCAAACAATATATCAATGGATGAAGCGCTGAAAGCATGCGATTGTACAAAGTCTTTGAGGAAAGCGGCGATCGTGAAATTGCCGATTATTTACTTAGATCTTAAGATGAAAATCGCCTAAACAAGTGCCAAAATGCAATGGAGGCCCTAAACTTCACACACTCAATCCGAAAGGCATGGAATCTGTTAAGAAAACTAGGAGGTGGAAATGTACATAGTCAGAAATATGCTGGACCCGAAAACTAACTGGCAAACCTAAAACTATCATCTCATCGCTCTTCTCAGTTCCTGCGCACAAACTTTTAGAACGAATTTTTTCCAATATAATAAACCATCACATCTCCGTCGACCAAAACGACTTCCAAACCGGATGGAGCTGTACGAACTAGGTATTGGCCCTGACGGCCCACATCGAAGCAGTATATGAGAAAAGCACAAAACATCTGTGGCGTTCATAGACTTGACAGCAGTGTACCTATGTATGTCATGGTCTGGAGGCAGGGTCTAATTCACAAGTTACCCTGTCAAAATATATGTAGCTCATATTGGTCACCGTGGCTTAGTGGTTAGTGCGTTGGACTGCTGTGCGTGCGGCGTGGGTCAAGCACCAGTCATGTCCACCGAACATCTTTCGCGGCACCACATCTCGACAGGGAATGACAAGCCTCCGGGGGTATAGTTTGTCATGAAAGAGTTTTTCAATTCGCCGTTCGGAGTCGGTAATAAATTGCAGGTCCCTTCCATTCGTGCGAAAAATGTACCACGCACAACATGAATGGTTGCGAGAAGCTAGCCCTTGCCTCTGCTCGAGCGTTACGCCAGCTGTTTATATTGTCAACAATATACTGTCTAACTGTATAAGATCGACAAGAATAAGCTCAACAACCGCAAAGGTCAGTACTCGCTCCAACTCTATTCAACCTGTACAACTACGATCTATCTCCTGCAGCGTCGATAAAGCTCTCCGACGACATCGCCATAGCCATCCAACGCCAAAACCGAGCATGCCTTGAATACCGATTTCGAGATCCTGAATACGTGCATTATAAAATGGCGAATATGCAAAGCATGTCAAAGATGCATGCTTTCATCTCATCTCTAAACTGCGTCCAATAAACTAAGAGTAATTTTCAACGGCACGCTGCTGAACCACAATGCAAACCCGAAGTACACTGAAGTGACCCTCGATAGATGTTTATGCTACCTGACCGCCACTCTCATAAACACAGTGGAAAAATTGAGAACAAGGAATAATATTATTCAAAAAATCACCGGTACGTGGAGAGTAAGCGCATCCTAAGCAACGGAATACTGCTCACCGGTATGGATAAATAGTGCGTATATCTCAAGAATAGATGTACAGCTCAACAATACATGGCGCCTTATAACTTGAGCCTTGAAGGCTACACCAGGAAAGTAATTGGCTTCCTGTACTCGGTTATAAAGCACGGAAGATACATACGCCGCTCTTGTGCATTAATCCGAAAAAGTTTAGTACATAGTAGCGTCTCATTTTCTGAAAACTGCAAAACTGCCGAGCCCTTTTTGTCTAACAAAGATATGTACCTAGCCATTTTGCTAGGGCCGGACCGGTGTAAAAAAAAAATAATTAATAGCTGGCGCGACAGCTCGGAATCAGTGATACATTTTACGCACGAATGGAAGGGACTCCGATAGGCGAATTGAGAAGCTCTTTCATGACAGACTGTACTCCCGCAAGGTTGTCATTTCCCGACGAGGGGTGGTGGCACGAAAAATGTTCGGTGGACATGGCTGGGGCTTGAACCTACGCCACTCGCTCATTCCAACGCACTAACCACTGACCCACGGCGACCACCGGACAGGTGGAAACGTTTTTTTTTTACTGTCTTTGACGGGGCATGAGGTCTTGAAGGCTATACCCATAAGCTTTTCAAATGTCTTATCCTATATGTTCAGCACTTCCACCGATTCAATACTTGGATGAGGTACATCATATTACAAAAATGTAGGTACAGAGTGGCCCAAAAACACTCACTCGATGTTGTTTTGTTATATCTCTAAAATGTAAAGACATATGTATGTATATAAATTCATAATTTTTTTTCAAATGTTTATTTAGACCTTTATGTTTTTTTCCATTACTTTTTGAAGATGATATCGGTCAAGTGGGTGCCGCCATTGTTGATGACCATTTGGGCTCTTTTGACCGCATTTTCAATCGTTTTGGCGATTCTCGCACTCTTGTTGCATATTCTCTTTAACACTAGAAAGACGGACGGGGGTCATTTGACCCATTTTGAAGTTTAGCGTTTTATAATTTCAAAACTATTAATTTCTATGGCATGTCCTTTTGTGACTTGTATTAAAATAGTTAAAATTTTAATTTACATAAAGTTTCATTTTAGTTTAAATATTCCTTCTTTGATTGATTAGCACTTTTAAATGATTTACTAGATCAAAATCTACATTTTTATTGTATGGGGTCAAATGCCCCTTGCTGTCTTTCTAGTGTTAAAAGCTTTCAGAGTCTTTGGCTTGTTCTCATAGACCCGTGACTTCAAAAAAAACCCCAAAGAAAAAAGTCTGGAGCGGTCAAATCGGACGATCTTGCTGATCAGTGCAATTCGCCAAAACGAGACATTAGGCGATCCGGAAACGCATCCTTTAAAATGTCCATTGTCGCGCGAGCTGTATGTGCGGTTGGAACCACATGTCATCCAGTCCCCATTCATCAATTTGCGGCTGCAGAGACGAACGTATAATGCCCAATTGAGCAGCACGTCGTCTGGTCGACGTTGACGGCTCATCCGCGACATCTTCAGCCACAGCGGAGATGTTTTCGTTGGAACGAACACTACGGGGCTTTCCGGCGCCTTTTCAGCACGTGTTGTTCCAGTCTCATCCAGGCGAGCGGCTAAACGACTTAGTGTTTGACCTGTTGGCGTAGGAAGGGCGGGAAATCTGCGCCGAAATTCACGTTGCTCCAAAATCAGTGACGAATTATTCCGTAAAAAATAGTCACGAGTATTCTGCATCTGTTAACTTCACAAATATTGAAACTTCAAGTATTGTTATGTTGTCGATCATATGGAGTACACTCCGCGTTTTTTCTATTTGGTCATTGTTTGGTGTCGGGATAAAGTTGTTTCATTAAGTTTAACATTACTTGCTGGTACGTATCAGCTAGTAACTGATATTATTACAAAAATGCATGCATATTGAACGAATGTGAATGCACATATGTACATATGTATGTGCATTTTGTTATTTGGTGTATGGTGCTTAGTTTGGAGTCGATGATCTAACTAAATTTTTTAGTCAGATCTTTCGGGATTCCTAAAGTGGTCAGGGATTTCCGCCGTAAGATTCATACTGAAATTTCCATCGGTGGTCTGCGAAGGATGCTCTCCAATTTTCTACCTTAAAGCTAATGTAATGTCGAGTACTTCCTCTACCTTCTCCCACCTATGGAAGGTTGTTCTATTTGAAAATAACGGAGAGATACACACTTAGATTAGAGTTCACAAGAAAATCAAAAAAGATTTCACCTCGCTCGGTGGAATTGGTGCTTCCCCATAGTGAAATAATATTTCCCTCATAGAAATAATATCACTGTCTCTTTTGGACTCAAAATCTTGCTCTCAAGGTCGATTTGCTAAAAAAAATTTGAAGGGCAAAATCTGTCTTTACATATTGTTCTGTAGTTCCTAAGTAGAAACCTACTGTGAACATAAACGAAGAATGGGTTTAGTTTAATGAGCTTGGCATCACCAGCGACTTAGTATATGCTAAACTAATGCTGGTAAATGGTGCTATGCAATGAAATCTTCTATTAGGGCTAAAAGAAACGTATACAACAGAAATCCCATAAGAATTGAACACACACTTCGGATCGCTTTAGTTATGCGAGGCAAAAACCCAACAAAAAGGGCAGTAAATCATACCTGAACCCACGACCCCTGATAACACCCGAGCACTTTGCAAACTTCATGATTTATTTCCTATGTTCCGTCGTACTTTTCAACTTATTCTCCGAATCCTCCAAGTACCTATAATACGTGCCCCTCTTTTGAACATCAAACTTGACCTTGAAAGCATCAGTGCTCCATCTGTGCTCTCTCGTCTGTAAAAATCTCTCCCGAATCAGTGATTAACCAAAATGAGGTCGTAAACATCTCCAAACGGCGCGGCGGCTTAGTAGTCACAAAAAATTAAATGAAACACACGTGCCTTGCAGTAGAAAGAGCATAAAACCAATTCAACACCCAATTCATGAATTCCGCCGCAGACTTTTAGCGGGAGTCCCCATTCATCACACTCCTCGTGTAACACAGAGCCTTAGTGGCTTCGTTTGAACAGTCTGTTGTTGAGAATGAAATGAATCCCCCCCCCCCCCCCCCCATCTGACCCTAAAACATCAGAGTTTTCTTGTCAAGCAATTTGCTTCGCCTTGTGAGCGCGCATGCAATAACCTATTAAACGGAAAATACAAAAAGAAAACGTCAAGAAAAACATTACACAGCTCTGCGCGCGCGAGAGCGAGTAGAACGACAAAAAAGTTTCCGTCAAAACAAAATAATGTCCACCTCCCCCTCCCCAGCAGCCAAACCGCACGCCACCCTTATCAAATCGAACAAATTACCACATAGAACACTCGGGCATACATACGAAACGAACAAACGAAACGAACGAGCAGCCAGCGTATACATCACGGGTACACATCACATCGTGTTGTCGCCGTCGTCGTCGCTGAATACACCGCCTTCGCCGCCGCACCGATACTGGCAGCAAAAGGCAAGTTGAATGACATAAAACATCGACTGACCTTCAACTCTAAGACTGAACCTTAGAAAATGAATAATTTTCACTTTACATGCGCGCATATAGCCAGATGGATGGACTTGTATCTGTGTGCTGTGGACGTGTGAGTGTGTGTGTGTGCGCATCCGCCGCCCGTCGCATACATCCTCAGAAGTCAACGAGGCCCAACGGCAGCCCCACCACCACCCCACCAGCGCAGCAGCACCTAACTCCTCTGAAGCAAGTTTAATAATAAAAACGTCTGTGCTCGCGTGCACAAAGCGCCGACGTAGTCATCGTCGTCGGTCGTCTCATCGCATCGCATCTATGGGTATCGAGAAAAAGCTTCGCCAGCAACACAGAACGCCTCTTTCACTGCACTCCCCCCATTGACTGGGCGGGCATACTCGTAGTGTGTGCATGTCGTCTGCTGTATGCACCAACAACTGTGTAACCGAAAGCATGAACATTTCTGCCTCTGAGCAGATCTATAAAGTTCCTCCTGTCCCTCGTAGGTCGGTTGTAGGAGGAAAGAGCTTTTTTGCGGGGCAACCAGCGTCAGTATCTCAATTCGTATTCGGTTGAGGCGTGCAATGGGAAAACTCGCCGAACGTCATTCATAGGAGTATCGTCGTATCCCATTTGCAGATTTCTGCAAATCGGATGACCCAAGCTCCCCAACTCGTGCAGGCGGCGACGGTGATGGAGGGGACCAATGTCTGCACTGCACACACACTCAGCTTACTGGCCCCAGACTGACACCCAGTGGGCAGGAAAGGTGGAACTGTTGGTTGTTACTCTGGCCGCGCCATTGTTAAGACGGAGTATCCACCATGTACTGCCTTGCGACAGTATGGTGGCAGTAACCAGTATTCGTATCGTAACCCCGTTAGGTGTTGAAGCTTTTCAAAGTTATTTTTGTTTACCTTTGAGGTTGTTGCCAGATTTACATAATTTAATTTGACAGATGGAATTTATTGAAAACAGCCATCAATCGATGAGGCGTTGATTAGGCTTTGAATGAGATTTTTTAGCAAATCAGACATGTGTATGTATGTATGTATGCTTGTCCTCTTTTTTTCTGAATTGACCTAATACTTATTTCACTCATATGCGAAAGTTTGTGGAACAAAGCGGCCTACTTCCACATGGATTCGAGTGAATTCTGTAGTCAGTTCTGAGAAAAACTCGTATGTGACCAATGCGTTATGTAGGCTAAGTACACCACTCCCGTTGTGGATTGCGTCATTCTTTGCAAGACTCCAGAATTTTCGGAAATTCACCAACAAATATCCACTTTCTGTATTGAGGTCACTCAGTCAGGTCAAATTGAGGCTAAGAGTTTTGTCATTTAATCACAGTGCGACTTGTTTGCGTAAAAGATCAGGACCCGGCGATAAATATGCCCAATCTTCTATGGTCTGTTCCTAAACTAGAATTAACGGGCTTTGCATTTGTACCCTTTGGAACTCTGAACGCCAATTATCCCTTACTCCTTGTCTTCGATATATGTAACTTGGCCTTGGGCTCCTCTTGGGTACGTCATCGCACACGCTATCGAAGAATAGAGGCAGGCTCTTTTTCATGATAAGGTTTGAAATTTCTTGTGTCAAAATATTACGTAGCCGTTTCAAGCGCTCTCTATTTTTTAATTATCATATCGCCAATGCGGACAGAACGTAACCCTTGACAGATATATGTAACTTTGAGATTGTTAAGTACTTTATCTACCTAGGATCATCTGTCAACTTAGACAATGGCACCAGTACTGAGATAAAAAAAAGTAACTGTTGCCAATTGCTCTTTCTTACGACTGTACAGACAATTGAGTAAAAAATCCCTTTCTCGAACAACTTAAATGACCCTAAACAAGAATCTCATCATCACAGTCCTGCTCTATGATATAGAGACACGGCCTTTGGATGGATGAAGTCACCCTCGATTGTTTTGGAGAGTAAAGTCCTTTGGGTGATATTTGGTCCCATGTACGTAGAGGGTGAGTGGAAGAGAAGATACCCCGGAGGACTGTATGGGCTGATAGCGACATCGGCCTTATCAGAAGAGGTCATATACAACGACTTAGATAGCTGGCAACTGTAGAGCGAGTAAATACCAGCGCTTGATCTCTCTACTCCGAAGGGACGGCACTCCGGAAGAAGATCGCTACTCAGGTGGCGCACCCAAGTGGAAAGAGACCTCAAACGAGTGCGAAATTGAAAGTAGCTATCCATCGATTGAGCTGGCTGGAGATGGCTGTTGATTGAGTACCAGGGCCCGGACTGTAGCGCCATCATCAGTAAGTTCCAACGCACACGATTTGGCAGTTTTTCAAATGTTTGTGATTAACAAAACCCCTTTATTCTACCGAATCATTGAACCCTCTTCCGCACCGCAGTCTCAGTTCATTTTTCAAGCTGATGTACGGCAAACCAGTTCTAACGACAGATCTGATTTACCATGTTAAGAGTGCATCGACGTACAGTTCGGGTAAAGATCCCTCGTATCAAATACAGCACATTCTAGGGTATTTATTTTCTTTCTAAATGACTGAGAGGGTAATGACACACTATTGGGTTTCAGATCAGGGCGTCATCTTGGTGAACTGTTCGACGGACGAGGCTCACACAATATTTTTTTTTTTTTGTCAAAATAGCAGACCTTTTTGCAAAGTGAAAAGACCCATTTCATTCGATAATTGCCTTGCATCTATGCGGTATTGAGAGCAATTCGTAAATAGACACATTCAAAACACAATAGCTCAGCAACTCTCGTTTTGTCTGTCTCTGCACCGAAGAGGTCTCGGTCTCTACCAACCTCAGCTCGTCTCCATTAACTTCGCAAACGCTCTAGGGCTGCTTCTTAAACCAGTTGGCAACTTACTACTGGAGCCATTGCTCGAGGTGCGCTCGATAGCTTCGCAATCAGACATCCCTGATGTCAACTTTGAGGCTAGTATATTCTGGTTCTAGCAGAACCAACAGTCTTTCTAGAAAGCTATTCAGTCGAGATAAAATAGATTGGTCAGTTGGCTCATTTAAAACCAACAAGGCACCAAAGACAGATGGAGTCTACCGGGCTCTTATCCAGAACCGTCTTAACTTGAATATTTTGGGGAAAGGTGAATGTGGTGATCACCCTCAAGCTAAGTTATAAGTCTGAAAGGCTTCCTAAATCTTATTACCTTATCAGCCTAGGTTAGATAGAGTAGGCTTATGCAGCCAGCGCTTGCATAGTGGGCCCATCGCGATCCCTGTGAAACCAAAAAGGCAGAACCTTAATCATTTTCTGAAAGCACTTGATTTTCCTGCAGAGTTTTACCATGTTCCTGTAGCTGACATACCCTAGCTCCTCTAGATTATTAAAGAAATAGTTGTCGAGAAGTTTCATGCGAGTCCTGACAGATTAACTTAATATCAGCCTAACATCATTAGGGCCGTACTTGAATATAGCACGCCGATGCATCCTATCGAAAACGCCTATCTTCGGAGGACATCTTGCTTTATCTATAAACTCAGATCGAGCTTATAGCTCGAAGCAAATTGCCATTTATTTTGAAGGAGCCTTTGACAACAGCGGCTATGGTTTTATTAGCAATGGGCAAAAGGCCTTGTGCTATTCGAAAAGCCGAAGAATCACAGCCAGATCTAGAGAGAACTCAGCGACAGTATAGGCCCTATTGTCATTAATGACTTGTGTAACAAACTTAGCTATAAACACGGCTACAATGCTATCGGCTAGCCTGATTACTGGTGTGTCAAAGAAGGCCTATAAATCAACTCGGTCCTAATTTTGCTTACCAGAAGGAGAAAACTGCAACTTGATGCAGTGACTTATACACCGATAGGATTTTTAGATCTAAAAAGTTGTCTAGGAATTGTCCGAGATAAAAAAAAACTCAACTGGAACTCTGATATCAAAAGCAAAATTACCAAGTGCCATGTGGACTAGTCACCGAGCGTACGACAAAACCTAAGGTCTACAACCCAAGGGTATATTCTGGTTGTACACCATGAAAGTGAGACTTATCGTCACCTATGCTTCTGCAGGTATGGTGGACTAAAATCGAAGAAAAAAGAACGATCTCCAGTTGTATGCTTAAGACTTCAAAGGTTAGCTTGTCCCACGGCAGATAGTTGGATTTACTCCTGTGCACATCTTGGTCAAAAAAGTGGCAGCGGTCAGTGCAGTAAATCTCTAACCCATGATGGAAATGTGCCAAGTAGACGCCTGCATTACTTGACGATTCTCTCCGATTTTCCCGACCCAAAAATGATCAGCACGGTATTAGACCTCATGTCCAAATCACTCCAATTAGGATCCTGGCCTGGCAATTCTTTGTTGAATATTAAGGGACTAGTGTGTTATATTGATGGCTCTACGATGGACTCTGATTACGGAGGGTGAGGCTAAGTCTTGGGGATACTTGGGATGTAACCGAGTGTCTTCCAAGTCAACGTGTTTGACATTGAAATCTGTACCAATACCAATTTCGACTATGGGAACAAGTGTGCATCCACAAATGTACTTACCGGTAGTCAAGCAGGGCTTAAAGCACTGGTCTCTCATTACCTCAGCTCAAAAGCCGTCGATGTTAGCTTCAAAGCTCTTCAAGCCATACATATGTACATATATAAACGAAATATTGTCGAACTCTAGTGGATATCGTGACACAAATGCATCGAAGGTAATCGCTGACCAATTAGGTGCCAAACCCTTCTACTGCTTGCCAAACTCTACGCTTAGAACCGTGTTAAGTAGACCGGAAAAATGCATTTGTATAACCTACTAGGAATCAATCAAGCAAAACGGTTCACTTGGTACCTTTCTTTCTGGACACACAAGATGGGTAGGTTCAAGAAATCGAATGTTGACTCTAGGAGGAAGACCTATGGCTCATGATCAAGTGAGGGTCGGAACAAACACTAAATAAATGAATATATTGGTTAATGGCCGAAAAAATAAGATCGCGGATACAAGCTGTCGAAATGAGATTTCTTTGTTATATTGGTGGGGTAACTAGCCTAGATCGAGTTCCAGAATACCAATGTCGAGCAGCTATGTCTTCTGATGGAGTAATCCATGCTTAAATGGTGTGGACAGGTTAAGCGCTTGTCCGCAACTCGGCTTCCAAGTGCCATGGAATTCATGCGATCAGGTTGGCGATCCCTGGGTAGTCCTACGATGGACCAAGTCCGAAATCTCTCTGATTGAGAGTCTATGGCGGTAGATCGAGAGGTACCGAGGGTCCACTTAAGCACCCTTAGCCCACAAGTCAGTGAATGACCGCGACTGAAAATGAATGAATGAATGTGGAGGCGAATTTTCGTCAACATCGTGATTCCAGAGAACAGTAGAAATGCTTCGAGTGTATGACATCCTCAACTTCATTACAAAGATTAAGACCCTCCCTTCATCCTACAGGTCATAGTGCCACCTGCTTTAAAAGCTGAGCGGTTGTTCTATGTTCTTTCCTGAGTCGTAAGTACAAGACGAATTTAGAATTCATCCTAACTCGCCCCTTTGGTATTCTTACCATTCACCAGATTTGCAATCTAAATTTGAGGTCAAGTTTCACCAGCAAGAGCTACTTGTACTTTCGATTTCGTGTTCTATTTTTAGTTTGTGAACTTCAAAATTCACTGCAATTATTACCTTGAATCTGAGTCTGGCAAGAACAGTCCATATGCGAGGTGCCTCCGCCTATCTTTTCTGTTCCATTGCCACTATCTGCTAAGATGTCAAACTTTTCTCTATGTTCATTCAAGAGAATGCCAATTTGTCTACACACGTCTTTTGCATCTCTGCCTCTCTTTGCTTCTCCAGAAATCCTATATTAAGCTTTGATCCTCCCCCCCAATACACCGCCGCCCATTGACCTTTCGATGATGCGCCCTAAACTTGGGAAAGAAACTATTCCGAATCCACCGGAAAGCAAGAGGATTACAGATGCACACATGTAGAACTGTAGAACTTGGGGGGCTCTGCAAACTGCATGGTAACGACACGAGCCAACACATTTGCCATGGTTGCGGCATAGAAGTAGTTCGTTCCGAAGAATTCAAATCAAAAAGAAAACCTCGCAATGAAAGCTTCGAACGAACGAACGGATTAAACGTCATAATTTGTGCTGTTTAATTCACTTTTCTGTTCTGTTCATACCGCCCGGCACCGCCCGCCCACTCTGTATCTCTCTTATTCGCTCTCTGCATGCGAACGCTGTCGTTGCGCATACAGACCAAGCAATGCTGCTGCTGCCACTACTGCTGCGGTGGTGCTGCTGCTGCTATTCCTCCGGTTGCTTGTGTAGGAAAACATTGGAGAATGCACCACACAGTACAATCCCAGAGAAAAAGCTTTTCAGTATCACTTGTGAATTGGTCGAACGAGTGAATAAATTCGCGCCCGTCGTCCGAGAGACCCCCGCACGAGGCAAAAATATACTGAAAAACCGCACACGTTCAAACAGAAAAAGAATTTGTTGCAACAAAAAAACAGAAATATTGTTAAATGCATCTGACAGATACGAAATTGAAACCGGTCAAACTTGCAATATTTACATAAAAAAAAAAAATATCAAACTCGAGGAAGAGAATACAAAAAAAAAATCAAAAAAAAAGTGTTTTCCCGCTCTCCTATGTGCTTCTGATTCGGTTTCGGATTCGGATGCATTCTTCAGAGACGACCACGAGAGAGAGAGCTCTGAACTGTCTAGAATGGATTTTTGTCCTTTTTTTTGCTGTGCTTCTTGTGACCGTCGATGAAACCGCATAGGCCCCCAGTTTGTACAGATAGATTTGTAGTTCACAGATAGATTTTTTTTTTCTTTGCAAAAACGAACTTCACTCTCGCTCTCTCCCTCTCTGCTGATGATGATGATGACTGGGGTTTCTCTCTCTCACGTTTTTCTTGGTTGAAAGAATAAATCGGATTTCTTTCCCTTGGCTATTATCGGTCGCGTTTAGTGGGGCACACGAGGAGGAGAACAAATTGCCGAGTGAACGAGCGCATTCTGACGGTAATTCCATGAAGTAAAAATGTAAATTTTATTCTTCAAAAAAATGTTAAACAAAAAAAAAGTAAAATAATTCGCAAATCCTCTCCCTGTGCCGAGTGTGAAAACAAGAAATAGTGTGTGGTGTGCCTATAATTAATTGCGTGCATGCTGCATGCGTGTGTGTATATATTGCAGCACTGATGCAGGGCTGTGCCCCACTTTAGAAAAATAAGAAAAAAAAATTTCTCATTTTTTGCAAAAACAAAAAAAAAATAAGTTTTTAACAAAAAGATCTACGGAAGTGCGGTGCGTTTCTTCACACAGTTCGTGCTAGGTTCGGTTAATGCTTTTGTTTTGTTTTTTTTTGTTTGCCTCATCCACCCTCCACCCTCCCCCTTAGTGAGTTCTGGTGTGCATTTTAAAAATATGCACTAAACATAAAAAAAAAAGGAAACCACCACCCATACAGTTGCAAAGCAGATACAGTGAATGAGTGCGCTCTTATGTGCGAACGAGTTTTGTTATTATGACACAGGTCAGTGTCGTGTAAGCTCGGTTATAATATGCGCTCCCCAAACCACTACCACTTAAGTCTATTCTCTTCTTCCAGTAATTTTACGACTGGCTGGCTGGCTCTCTCAGTGTGTGTGTGTGTTTAGGGCCTCGGTGAGAAAGAAAAAAAAATGTTAACGATCGACGAGCGAGAGTAAAGTAAAGTAACCCATCTCCTAGCCAACAGCAGAAGCAAAAAAAGATACAAATGGATCTATGTGCACTTGCATAGTAAATAACGCGTTGTGCATTAGTGTTCGTCTGTGTGTGTGTGCAAATGTGTATGCAGTTCAGTGAAAAGTGAGTCTATGTTCCTATTGCATAAACATTATTCGAAATTGTATCTGGTGCATGCAGATTTCTCAAATGGAAGTAAAAGTATTGCTTGTCCTGTGTGTGGCACTTGGTACACTACACCCACTCGGGCTGCTGCGATAGATACACGTGCAAATTAAGTGAAGGAACTCATCTAACAACTTTTAGTTGTTTTCGTTTTTTTTTTTTTAAGCAAAAGTAGACCGATGAAGAAGAAAGGAGTACGCATATAGCCCATCACAGCCAGACTAAGAAGAGAAGACCAAGCAGCTTCGACGAATGTAGGTACAAAAGCCAACAACCAGCTAAAACACAAACACAAAAAAAAGAGGAAAAATCAAGTAAAACAAACCAACACCCGAATTCAACTTGACCCAGTCAGTTCTATATGTACACATACACACAGATACAAATATCATGCATGAACACGCGACTATTCTTCATTTTTGTGCTTCTTACTTTTATTTTATCCCACCAACCTATCTTCTTTTTTTTTTTGATTTTGTTGGATGAATATTTGTAGTTTTTTTTTTTTTTTGCTCACTGATGACTGGGTTTTGAAAAAAGTTTGTTTGTATCTTCGTTTTTGTGTGAAGAAACAGACTATGTTAGCTGTCCCATGCGGTGGAGCGGAGATTCGCAAATTGATTTTGGATTTCTGTTTTTGTCTTACTCTTTACTTAGTCGCACCTATATCTTTTTTTTTTTTTAAGACTCTCTTCTAATGTTTTGATGGGTTTTGCTGGGTTTAGCACGATCGTTTTGGCGGTCGTTTAATGAGTTCGTTATTCTCGTTGAGAGAGATGATTTGTTTCATTTTCACCAGATGACGCTGAAACCGTTGAGTTGGGTGTATTTGGCCTCATAATTTTTTTCATTTTTATTTTTGGCATACACTTTTACTTGGCCTTAGCCAAAATATTGCACCCTAGAGTACCTTCTCTATGCCAGTTTCTCTGAGAAATCTGAGTCTGAGAAGCGGGTCTATGGTTGGTACCTATGGTATTTGAAAATCGCCTAATTATTATACTTTTGTGGGTAAGTACATATGTACATAACACATGTACATGTATTCTGTAGTCTAGCTGGTCTCATTGCCAGATCTTCATAAGTCTTCTTGTACTAACCGTGTTTTTCTCAGTATCCTTTGAGTTTACACTGTCCCATTAAGAGCTCTGTTAGGGTGTTAAGGTTGTTCCCTAGGAGGTTCTTGGTTGCCTCAGACCGGGGCTTGGCTCTGGTCATGCCCTCTTTCTCTACTTTCCTGAACTCATCGCTTAGGGTATTCTTTTATTCTTTTTTTTTTATTACTCAAAGAAGTGGGGACTGCAACCTCGCACCAACCACTGGCTTTATATACATACGTACGTGTCCGTTGTCAGACCTATACTCATGTATGGTGTAATCGTCTGGTGGACGGTCTTAGACAGAGCCTTACACCATAGTCTGTTGGAGAAAAGATCAGCATCCATATTCATTCGCGGAGCACAAAGAACCACCCCATTTGCGGCAGTTGACGTGCTCCTACATCTACTTCCTCTATATATTTTTGGCAAACAGTCAAGACTCTTCCCAATACTCAAACCGTATTGGACGCTCCTCGATCTTAGATCCCCTAACTTTTATTCCGCCGACTACTGCTACATGTAAACTATTCTAAGAGTGCGACGGGATCAGTAAGACAAACCAAAGATGGAAGAATGGTGCAAAGTGCCATACCTACAGGGAGATCTGACCTATGCGATATCGCTCTCGATCTAAACATTTGATCTTGCTCAAAAGGTTACTCGTTTGTGCCGTCATTGGTGTTCTTACCGGCCATTGTCTCATTGTCTTTCATGTCAGAAGGATGGGACTCTTCTCAAATGACCCAAAATATTTTACATCTATTCAGTACTTTAGAACATTGAGTAATTTGTGTTAATGAAGGGATTTGTACTTTTTGTACTATTCGATTTATGTGCACTTGAATTAATACTATATTAATATTTTGCTTAATATTTACATTAATTGAAAACATCACTTACATTTATATTACTTACTTAAGGTTGCGCTACAGTCCGGGGTGTACCTGGGCCTCAACCAACAAGCGTCTCTAGCCAGTGCGATCTGCCTCCAGTTTCGGACGCTAAGTTGGTTAAGGTCCCCTTCCACTTGCGTGCGCCACCTGAGTCGCGGTCTTCCTCTACTTCGCTGTCCCTCGGGTGTGGATTCGAAGATTTTCCGGGCCGGAGTATTGGTGTCCATCCGCTCCACATGACCCAGCCACCTTTGGCTAAGTCGATGTCATTGTATATCCTCCTCCATTCACCATCTATGCAGACGGGACCAAAAATCACCCGAAGAATCTTTTTCTCGAAACAGCCAAGAGCAACCTCATCCGTTTTTGTCAAAGTCCATGCCTCTGCGTCGTAGAGCAGGACTGAGACGATTAAGGTCTCATACAGGGTCATTTTAGTCGTTCGAGAGAGGGCTTTGCTCCTCAATTGCCTTCTAGCTCAAAGAAACAGCGATTGGCAGGAATTTTTCTTCGTTTGATCTCAGCGCTGATGTCGTCGGCTGAATTTATAGCGGAGCCTAAGTAGACAAAGTCTAACTAACTGAAAGTTATAACTGTCTATTTTGACATTTTGTCCGAAACGCCGGTGTTTGGTGTCCTTTCTTGTTGACAGCATATACTTGGTCTTGCCCTCATTGACCACTAAACCCATCTTCGCCGCATCCATATCAATACTCGCGAACGCACCAGTGACATCACGCTGCGTTCTTGCGATTATGTCAATGTCGTCGGTGTATACGAGCAATTGGACGGACTTTTGAAAGATTGTGCCTCAACGCGTCGCTTGGTCTGAAACCTTTTTTGCCATCAAAGGTCTCGGTGAGGTTTTTACCGACCTTGATCGAGCAGCGGGCATTCTCCATCGTCATCCTGCACAAACGGACATAACTCTGTATAGCTCTGCGCTATATAAATGCTGTCATACGCGGCCTTAAAACCTATGAAAAGGTGGTGGGTATCGATTTGAAGTTCTTGGGTTTTCTCCGAGATCTGCCGTAGTGTGAATATTTGGTCGATGATGGACTTTGCTGGCCTTAATTCACACTGATATGGACCGATCAGGTTGTTGACGAACGGCTTCAGGCGTTCACACAACATGGCAGATAAGATCATGTAGACGATGTTAAGAAGACTGACTGAAGACTATGGCTATCTTCACTTTGTCCAGGTCGAGTGGACGGAATTGTTGGTCTTCCTCATCCAGGTTGAATGGTTAATTCTGCCTGACACCGGGATTTGATTCGTCGTCGCCGTTAAACAGTCTGCAGAAGTAGTTCTTCCATATTCTTAGCATCGACTGCGATTGTACTACGACGTTCCCTTGTTTATCCTTGCAGGCATCGGTTCGGGCTCTGTAGCTTTGACAGGACTACCTTCCTTGGACCAGAACCGTTCTACGGGTGGAAACCATACTAACAAACTTAAAATATGGAAATAGGTAAGGAAGAAAAAGGAGTGCCGAAAATGCAGGCTTTGAGAAAAACTCCCTCTACTCAAATTCATCAAAGATGATTTTTTTTTTAATATTCTGCAACACTTAGGACTGTCTTTTAAGGCTTATTATCATCCAGTATCGGTGGAAAAAGAAAGGGTATATGGAAGTGTTAGAGATGAGAGATGAAAGGAAAGATAGTGAGGTGATGATGCGCGCTAATTTTGGACGTTTGCAGGTTATAAGTTTCTGGCTTGCAGATTGTTTCATAATCATGTTGTGCGGTTAAAAAACGATCTTCTCAATTTTACTGGTTGACCGACAGCAGATTTAAATGTGTAAGGGTGTGGGGAAGATACTACACGTGTATTACAATTAAACAGACGGACTGGTGGGATACAACTATATATGCCGTCCGAACAGCTGTGCTGAAAATACCGGCATAGGAGCGCCTAGCATCACACGTTTCGGTTAGACGGGAGGAGCTGCTTGAGCTCAAGTTCTGTATTCTGTATTAGGGGCCCTAAATGCGCACTGCGACGTATGCGGTCTATTGTGGTGGCCTAAATGGTTAAACTAGGTTATATTGAGGTTTTTGATAAACTTCAGTATAGCCTTAGGTTCGATCTTACGAATTGCCGCTGGGTTGACGAAGGCCCGCGTCAAATGAAATAATCTTTTCCTTGCGGCTCCTGGACATACAATGTTCAGCGGTCTCTTTCCGGCAAATATCATGGCAAATGAGTGGACAATGTCCCGTTAGATAGTCCGTTAAGGTTCTTAATTCGTCTTTGTTAAGATCAAGTAAAGTTTTAGTCTTGTATAGGTTGGGATTGGTGGATTTTTCAGCTTGTCTAAGGCCTTGGAGGTTGGCCCAGTAGTGAGCGTGTTGAGTGTAACCCTAAAACAGGGTTCAAGACCAACGAGCAGGTGGCAAGCGCCTATTTTCACCACACAGTCAGCCCGTTCGTTACCCTCGAAGCCTTCATGTCCTGGGATTTAGCGGTAACCTTATTTACCAATGCAAGACTTTCAAGGAGGTTGAGACGGTCCCAGACAAACTCGAACCCTACCGCGTAGGATTTAGGGACGAATAGTGTTGCTTTGCTGTCTGAAATGACCACTGTCGCGCGTTGAAAACTGGGACCATAAACCCCAGCACTAGTGCAGCCGTTTTACAATTTTTAACCATCTGTATACCAGATTTAGGAATTCGGTAGTGCTATATAGTAGTTATATATGTATGTCATTTCTCCATTCGCTGCGATCGCCTATAATGACTTCAAAACTTCTGTAGAATCGAAATCTCTTGAGCATGGTATCCGGAACCTTAAGAATTGGGTCACGATGAAAGTGTTCTAGTATTCTCAGATGACCTGTAGAGTCACCGACTTTAAGGCCTAGTATCTGAGGCAGCTTGAGAGCTTCTTTTTTACTGCCGCCTGTTGCAGCGTGTGGTAAAAATTTTTCCGCAGGGGGAGTGTAGAGAAAACTAGCTTGCGAGTTGTGTTTCAGCTTATTGTCAAAAAGGCCTAGGTGACGTTAATCACCGCGATACCAAACATCATTAGAATATTGCAGTTTTTCTGATTCACTTTGACTCTGTTCTTCCGGTCCTGAGCTTTCGGATTTTTTGATTTTGTGTTGTCGGGGCGCTCACCTTATAACTTTTTAGATCCTCTTGCATTGTTTTATTCCAGATTGTCTTTGGCCTTCCCGATCCTGGTTGAGATCACTACAATGTTATCCACAGCTTAAACGAGGTTGTCCCTACGCAAAGGATAAGTTGGGCACCGGGGGCGGACGGGATAGTTGTAATAGAACTGCAGGAAGGTTTTGCCCTGCTGAACCTTTGGTTACACCCCTAGGTCCTAGAAGAGGGTTAAAGTAGTCTTCATACTGAAAGCCGGTAAGACCTCGCATACTTCTCCCAAAGACTTCCATCCGATCGGACGATAACCTTTCTTCTGAAAACACAAGAGAGGTTGATTGATATAAACATAAGACCTACCTTGGATAGCAGTCTCATATCGAAATCCCAACATGCATACTGCAAGGGGAAATCGGTGGAGACTGCGCCCCACTGGTGAAGACCATTGGAGAGTTCCTTGCATAGTAAGAAATACACAGTGGTATCCTTTCTCGATATTGAGCGAACCTTCAACAACGTCAAAACAGAAGCAATTTCCACTTGCACTCCGTAAGCTGAAGGTTGACAACTGCCTCCGCTTTTGGATCGAGCAAATGCTTAAACAGGCCGATTCAGACTGAGCTGGGGAGCTGTTCAATGAGCGGGACGGGCTAAAGAGTTTTTTCTGACTGTAGTAATCGAACTCTTAATGACATTGGATAGGGAGGGATTCAGTACAACGGCATATACTGAAGACATTGCTATAGCAACCACTGGTAAATTCCTTCCTACAATAAGAGAATCTGCCCTGAACATACTGGCAGGATGAACGAAGAAGGTAGGCCTCGAGGTTAATCCCTCTAAAACCGAAGTCGTCTTTTTTACAAGACGCTATAATGTTCCGTATATCACACCTTTCAAACTAAAAGGCACGGAAATCCAATTTGTAGACCATGCCTGGAGGTGATACTCGATAGGAAACTCAGCTGGAAGCTGAATATTCAGGACCGTGCTAGGAAAGCTTCAATTGCCTTATACTCCTGTCGGAAAGCTCTGTGCCCGAAATGGGGCTGCAGCCTAAAGTAGTCCACTATATACGGCCGTGGTGAGGCCGATCCTTATGTACGGAGTATTGGTCTGGTAGACAGCACTGTTCACACTGGACTACGTTGTCTCCCATATTAACTTCAACTTTAGGTACAAAACTCGGAACCCAGCAGAAGCTCTTGCGAGTCTGGTACAGCTTTGAGAGATTCCACGCTAAAAATATTCGCAGATGGATCCAAGACAGCGGGTGGTACGAGGGCTGGAGTCTTCTTCAATGCACCTGGCTTAGCCATCACCACGCGACTGCCGGATCACTGTAGTGTGTTTCAAGCGGAAATTACGGCAGTCTGCGAAGCTGCGGCTTGGCTTTCAATTAATGCGATAGATTGTAGCGCTATTGTACTATAAATAGACAATCAGGCAGCTATTAAAGCCTTGGAATCTTAACGAGATTGCAGATAGGTGCGACGTAACCCTATGCTGGGTCCCAGGACATAGGGAACTGCAGAGCGGACGATCTGGCAAAAGAGGATGCAGGACGGCATCCGGCATCTCCGCTAAAAACCTATGGGAACCCCCTATCGAATCGATAAAGTTCCTCCTTGACACAGATGCTAAGAAACTGGCAAGCCACAGGTGGAATAACATCAAAACTTGTCTCTTGTCAAAACAAATCTGGCCTAACCTGGATTTAAAGAAGACGGAGAAACTTTTATCCACAAACCAGAAAAATCTAGGTTCACTCCACTGATAAGGGTCCTTACCGGACATTGGCGGAAATGCACTTAGACTGGGGGTCCCCTCCAACGATTTCTGTAGAAGCTGCAGGGGCGATGAGGAAGAGGAAACTATGACCCACCTACTGTGTACATGTCCTGCTCTTGCGATGTTAAGAAGAAAACTCTCTTCAATGATGATCTTAGCGATCTAGCCAAACTCGTCATCCTGAAGATAAGAAATTTCATCTCTGGCACGAAATGATTCAAATCTTAGGGTTAACACCGCTACGGTTGCCCACTTTCGTTGTAAATATGCTACATATTCTGGTGCCGGTAAGCCAGTTTCTTCATCGTGGCCAATATGGTCTAAGTGTGTCCCTGGCTGGACGGTGGCAGCCACCTAACCTAACCTATCCACAACTTATTCTTGCCTAACGAGAGCTGGTGGGCGTTGCCAGTTAGTAAGTAATCTGGCAAGTAATAGTCCTCCTGTGTGCCCAAAACATTAAAGGCAAGTGGACCTGGGATAGGTGTGAGTTCGCTCTCTTTTTGATTGTAATTTTCTAAGAAGCAAGGAACCATCTTCGCCTCCCAGTCTACCAGTTCATCCCATGACACAGTAACCACGCCAGAGTTCCACTTAATAGCACCATCCCGACACGAAGGTATTTTCCACTTCTTAAATTACGAGAGCCCTCCTACCGCCCACAGCATACCTCAAATGGGCGCTCCAATGTAAGCACACTCAATACCTAAGTATCGCTGTTGTAACTTATAACTCGAATGTCAACTTGTGTGTCGATTATTTCGTTAACCTTTGAATAGTTTATGTGAACTCAAATTCCTTCCAGACTGTCATGATTAATTTATGATGGGGCTTCCACTTTTAGAATTATTCTAACGAACGAACCGCAACACACATGACATTTCTAGTCTACTGAGCTGGGACCGAACAAACCAGTAGCGGGTGATAAATTACAAATTGCGGTAGTCTGAGGTGTCGCCAAAGCCCCCACGGCAAAACCGCGAAGAGGTAGCGAAATTGGTTTCTCATAAAAAGCGAAGATGACCTTCAACATCACACTCCTATTGGAATCTGGAATTTATGTCAATGCATTGTTCGCGATATTATAATGCGATTTTAGGTCACCGCCACCACCCCCACACGGTGGTGGTCGGGTGAGCTAGGAACGAGAATTCGCCTATCCGACATCCCGTCGACTCCCACTGCCCTTCAGCTATCTGGTTTACTTATTTTCATTGAACTAATGGACTTTAGTGTGCACATACATCCACAATCATGCGCGGAATGCATTGTTTGTGTGTGCAGTCATCCAACCACCCTCGCACGAATGATTCTCCAGTACACAGTTGATTTCATCACCGCGGGACGCAATGATAATTCAGTTGACGTAGTTGTCGCCGTAGAAGTGAACACCAGATTCAGGGGTAAAGTTCATCTTATACACACACTTTAGCATACTCGCCAAAGGGATGCAAATTCGCATTTCCCTCTGTTGAATTGATGTGTCCTGTGAAGTCCTGAATTTCGAAATTTACCCGGTCAATTCACAAGGGTAGGAATGTCACAAAGGGTGTTGTGTATGGTTTGCTGATATGACACAGTGTTCTTTGCGGATAGAGTTGCCAACTTAAAAAGTGCTAGGGACAGTCGGCAATAGTACAAAACTGAGAGCAACTTTTCAAGAACGGTCTTCAATAGTCCGAACATAAGAAACACACAACGTTCGTATACGACGGATACGCTAACGATTATTCTAAACTTACTACTAGAAAAATGGCTACGTGCGGTGCGATCTGACATAAGGCTTCACTACTTCGAGAGACGACAATGTCTCTTACAGACCATATCACCCCAGAATTGCGTTCAGTAAAGACTTCGTTGTACGTATTCCATCAAGAGCGCAGTGGAACAACGGTGAGTTTGTAAAAGATCCATTTTTACTGACGGGTCAAAGAAGAAAGGTTCGAGAATTTATTCAACAGCCTTGAACATGTAAAAGTCGTACAGACATCCGAACTTTGTCAGTGTATTTTATGTTGAAATATATACCCGCAATCCAAGGAAATCTGACCTCTCAACGAAAAGTCGCAATTTTCTCCGATAGCAAGGCAGCCATCAAAACTGGTAGCATAATTCAGAACCGCGTTTACACACTCATTGAGTCGATCTTTCCTATCCCTAGTAAGGGTTACAGGCGCGTTGAAGAGAACGAGGTGGCCGATGAATTAGCCAGGTGAGAGACAATCCGGTGCAATACAACACTAATCGAGAATTAGGCGCGATTGTTGATCTCACATGACCAACGTACCTAGCTAACATTTTAAAAGACTTTTTTGGACATTTCAACGCCAAAGGACTTCCTTTAAAGCATAGCATAGTCGAAAACAACCGTGAATATCTTAAATAAGCACTTCAAACCTCAACAAAATATTGAAACGGAAACCACCCAGGGAATCTGGGACTGGCCCAGGAGGATTAAGAAGTCACCCATCACCTGTAATTTTGGCAACAACCTCCGCGGTGTTCTTTTGGACAGATTAAGGCTGGGAATCGCGGGGAAATGGTTCTCTCACGGAAATGAATAAACATTTGATGAAGCAGTGGAAATAGCACTTGAGACTAAAGCGGCGAGAAACTTACTAATTTAAAGTGACGCTACAATCCGGGGTGGTTAAGGTCCCCTTCCACTTGCCGCGGTATTCCTCTGCTGCGCCGTCCCTCGAGTGTAAATTCGAAGATTTTCCGGGCCGAAGCATTGGTGTCCATCCTCTCTACATGACCCAGCCACCTCAGTCGTTTGAGCTTCACGCTCTGGCTAAGTCGATGTCACTATACAGGGCGTACAAGTACCTCGTTGTATCTTCTCCTCCACTCACCGTCTATGCAGACGGGACAAAAAATCACCCGAAGAATTTTCCTCTCGAAAAAGCCAAGATAAACCTCATCCACTTTTGACAATGCCCATGCCTCTGCGCCTTAGACCAGGACTGGGACGATTAAGGTCGTATAAAAACTTCCGAATCTCATTCCTGCGGTAGCATCTCTCTATTTCCTCCATTGCACGTTTATCATGCTCCTTTTTTTTTCTTTTGAGAAGCCGGTGTTCTTCTCTCCTTTTCTGCTCTTAGTGCTCGCGAGCAGGTTAGTCCTTCTATGCACCGCCGCTTTGTTTGCCTCTTGTTTCGCTGCATGTGCTTACTCGTCGTCAAAAACAGGAGTTTCGTGGCCGAGGGAAACCCTGCACGTCAAAGGTGGCATCTCTGATGGCTTTTTGTCAATGTTGCCACTGGTCGTCAATACTTGACGCTAGCGGCATAGGACATCTTGAGAGATTGAGAGAGACTCGATCGGAAAAGGATCTGGTCTATCTGCTCCATTTCGGTTTTTTGATCCATCTGTGCACCACATTGATTGGGAGTTATTGGCGACTGCTCTGTCATTACTCCATGTAGTCCTGTCGAGAACGATTGGGATGAACGGGGAAGTGAAACCAATCATAGCGGGCATGAAGTGTGTGGTGCAAATAACCGGATTGATACGAGTCGATATTCCTTTAACGATCCTCGAGCCCAGCCAGGTCACCTCGTTTGAAGTGTGAAAGGTGAAGCTTTATGGCACATGCTGCAGCTAAACTTTGAACCTCCATGTGTAGAGGACTGAGGCCTAGAATGACTTGAAAGGTGCTGTCGGACAGGTGCGCATAGTACTTGTGATGCCCATACAGGCAAGTCTTTGTAACTTCTGAAGAGAAGTTTGAGCCGAGGCTGTTTGTAATTTATTCCTTCATACATAAAATTTGGGACTATGATGGTGAGCAACGTTCAGAGAATCATTATTGGCTTCAGGTATCCCATTCTTTCCAAATAGTCGTGAAAAGGCCCATAAGTCCGAGGTGATATTCTTAAGGCAATGCTTTGGTCTAGAATCTCTCCTAGACTTCTCCTGAGAAAACGATCAGTGTACCGTGCAGACATGAAGTTGTGAGATTCCGAATTTTCTTCTTTGTAAAATGAATGTTAGCAGGTTTAACACTTGGCCGTTCAGATTGACACCTTCGCTCACCATGTTTTCTGCACTTTGCGGTGAGGATCATTTCACGATTACCTCTAATGAAGTTATCATCAGCCTAACTTTGCGTTCTTAAGAAAGAGAATTCTTGTTTCCCCGATTCCATGTCCAGTGGCTTGCAAGTGTTATTGCCGCCCTGAAGGCAGTGTTATTGTTCAATATTATCATCATCATCATCATCATCATCTTCCAATGGCCCGCTTATCCACTATGAGGGTCGTGGGTTTAGGGACCTTAAGTGAACTCTCCACATTTGCCGATCTTCCGCCATCGACTCTAACTCATCAGGGGCAATCCCCATATGGGTGGAGGTGAGATTTCGGACTTGGTCCAGCCATCTCATCCTAGGCCTGCCCAGGGGACGCCTACCCGATGGCACGGATTCCATAGCACGTCTTGGAAACCGAGTTGGGGACATGCGTTTGACGTGCCCAAACCATCGAAGTATGGACCTCTCCGTTCGAAGAAGTAGTTGCTCGACATTGAGTGCCTCGCGTACTCTGGTGTTCCTAACCCGATCTCGTCGAGTCACCCCAGCAATACAACGAAGAAATCTCATTTCGGCAGCTTGTATCCGCGATCTTATTCTTTCGGTCATTACCCAAACCTCATGACCATAGGCGAGGGTCGGAACAAACACTGAATTGAAGAATTGATAGCTTAGCTTCGATGCCAAGTTCGGCCTTCCTGATAACAGATTGACCAAGCTGTCTCAAAATTGCTCCAGCCTGACCAATCCTACAGGATAACTCAGTATTGCTCCTACCATCACTCGTGAATAGAACCCTGAGATACTTAAACTTCTCAATTCTGTTCAATATTATTCCATTCCTATACTCCTTCCAGGCAGATTGCTTTTCTGGGAGTGTAACTATTGTCCTCAATCTATCGGAATTCACCTAAAATAACGGAATATGTGAACAGTGTTATCGAAAGTGATGTAGAGACACATTTTCCAAAACTCGCCCAGTTGAACGCTCTCCCCTTAATCTAGGTTAACAAGCAATTAAGTACTCTTATGTGAGTCCTGTCTGCGAGGCCCTAAAATCAAATTGATTTCGTTACACAATGCATTCACCCGGATAATAATTTTAAAAAAACACAAAAACAAAATCGCTGTTCCCACTCACCGACATGTACAATACGCCATCCCTTCCACCCCTTTTCCGTTGATGAATACACAAACCAATGTGTGGTACCGAAAATAGCAAACGGTTGCAGAAAACTCTTTAAAATCAACCACACACCATCAATAGCAAAAAAAAACAACACGAAAATAAATAAGAGTACACTACCCCAAAGGACGAGATAGCACAAGGATTCATTGGACTGGCGCAGTCCGCATCTATAACGATGCCGAAAGGCAAAGAACCAAAGACAAATAAAAGAAAAACCAACCTTAGTCCAGAATAATGTGTTGCGGGGGGTTGAAGACCCGGGGGGCTGGTGGTTCAAGGGTGGTTCAGGCATTGTTGCGATGGTTTGATGAACTAATACTTGGCTACAGACGACGCATAGTCCTTGTTTACTTCCAACGAAATTGAATAGGTCAGGTCACGTCAGTATATACTTTGTATACACGGAGCGGGCGCACAATAGAGACACAGAAAGCGTGAGAGAAAGTGGATGGAGAGCAGGGAGAGAGACTTTACTGGCGTAGTTATATCTATCTGTCTGCTACTGGGTTGGCCTAGGAAAATTGACGGTGGTAGCTTTTTGTGTTTGCCACGGGAGTGTTGCCAAGCACTTTCAGCTGGTCTATGCAATTTTAAGGGTGGAAGTGTGTTTTTTTTTTTTAATTTTTATCGTTTTACTGATTTACTTTGAAGTTCACACTTGCTGCAAAGGCTATATTCCAGTTACGATAAATTATTTTAAAGTGGTTTCGTTGTCAAGTATGTGTAGTTGTCCATTGCTAAAGATTTGACTGTATCTATCTACAAAGAATTTGATCTATTGTTGTCGTTGAAGAATTCACTTTACAGTACGAATCGTATGGCTTAGGAGTGTGTGAACTCTACGTTTTTTTAAAGCAGGAATCTTTTAAAGGCGAAAGTGATCCTCTACTCAGTGACAGTGTAGGATTGCCACTCACTGAACACCTCCTGTCAACCATTTTTCATCGGCGCGCTCACATTTAGATTCCGCTGCTGCGCTTCTACTATTTGTCCCTCTTCTAGACGTTGCTTCTTCATTTTAATGGCTACAGTTTCGCTGATTGTGTCCCAACATGCCCTCAGCTAAGTAATATCTTCCGGAGTGATGGCCTTTCCCAGTTTCTCCCTTAGGTAGAGCCTTTTCACGTCTTTGACAGTTTCTGTGCAGTTTGGACAATAGGCATTATTGTCGTGGTTAAACTTGTATAAATATGCACGAATAACCTGTTAACATCTGGGCATACACACCTTGATATTGGGTATGATTTCTTCTACCTTAATCCGAGGAATCGTTGTAATTCGATTATAACAAGCCAGATACCATCTGGTGATTCTGTTGCTTCCCTCTTGTTTTTGCACTTTTCTTAAGCTTCCTTGGGTATAATATCAATTGGCTCTATGACGGCCACCCGACCCGCAGTATCGTAAGAAGTTGTCTGAAAGGCGCTGATTGCTTTCAGTGCGTTGATCCTGTTAAGCCTTTCCGACCTCTTCCTATAGGTTTTGACTACCATGGCATCGACCCGGATTTCAGATCCATAAAGCATTATTGAAGCAGCCTTTCAACTCTTTTCAGGAGCAATCTTCTTCCATATTTGATCCCGACAATGTTTGGCATTATCTGTGTTAATGCAGAATATTAACTAGCAGCAATATTAACACGACAAGTGGTAAGCCTTACATGATGATCTCCAACATCATGCAAAGTGCTTTACTTCATGTTTTAGAATGGTCCAACATCGAAGGACTCTCCATCAATCTTTGCAACACTGTTCGAGTGTCTTTTTCGAAAAGAAGATTGATCAATCTCAGACCTATTATCATTCAAGGCACCACTGTAGGCTATTCCAACCAGGTGCACTACCTCGGCGTTGTCTTAGACAGGTGTCTCTACAGGAGAACTTGAAGTTTTAATCATATGCCCACTTGCCCTACTTCAGCTATAGAGGCTGTCATCGGGCTCACACCCTTACATATCTTCACTAGGAAGACCACTACCCGTTGTACTGTAAAGCTGCAGTTAGAACACAAGTATAAATCAAGTAATCGTGTGGGTCATCTGAAAATACTTCACTCAATTCCAAGTACGGGAATGTTCTGCACTATCCCCGACGTTATGGCCAGAGAGTACAGTTTCGGAAGGCTATTTGAAGTAAAAATATTAGACCGTGTCGACTGGTCTAATGGATAACCCGTATCAGACCCAGGATGTTTGGTATGGTTTACCGACGGATCAAAAATGGCTTCCGGAGTGGGTGCTGGCGTCTTTGTACCCAACACTTAAGTCTCGGTAATAATAATATATAATAATAATAACAAACTATTGGGATCTGGGGCCAGAATAAACCTCGATAAAGGTATTATGGGCGCAAAAATACATATCTATTCAGATAGTCAGGCAGCGGTTAAAGCATTGATATCCCATTTCATGCATGCCTTGCATTGCAAGAGAGAGGTGATCTAAGATCCCTGTATCGGATGAGGATGAGAAAAGTGCAACGTAGCGTGCAACGAAACAAGCAAATTTAGCCACTGAATCAAAAGGAGGTGTGATAGCAAAACCGTCCACAGAATCACTTAAGAGCTTATACGTAGGTGGTCAAAGCTCCGGCCAACACCTGGTGACGCCCTCATTCCGGATAAGGACTAACTTAAGCGAAGGAGGAAGCATTTTGCAACGGTTTTGAACCTTGATTTCCACTCAAATCAGGTAAAGCCGCCCGAAACAACTTTGTCGTACTCTAGGAGTAATTTACATGTGGTTAATAGAACACCCGGATTCCTCCCTCCAAGTATGCCTCCACAGCCCAATAAAATTCTCTGACATATATAAAAGCTGGTGCAGGAAACTACTCCACGGGAATGTACTCCACAACAAGTGGAAAATTACTCCACTTTTTGAATGTGGAGTAATTTACCACTGGTAGTGGGGTAGTTGTTTCCCACGTAACATTTGATGGGAAATTACTCCATCACTAGCGGGAAGTTATTCCATTACTAGTGGGAAATTACTTCACCACCAGTGGGAAATTACTCCATATCGGTGGAATTTTCCTTCACTTTTCGAATGTGACAGTGGGAAATTGCTTAACACGAAAATTTGGTTGAATGGAAGGCATTTACCCCAACTCCAATTTTGGAACAGAATTTGTATAACAAACCGTGGAATACGTATGGGGGGCATGCTTTGCCTCTTCAACCCATCTGGTTGGGTAAATGCGAAGTTAGGCGTATGCAAAGTTTCTTTAAATCAGTGCGAAACATGCAGTTTTTTTATATCCATTTTTCGCATGGATAAGCTCAACTTCGCACCTACCCCAAATTCAAAAGTGATCTCAAGCAGGATGTTTCCCACTGCCAGTGGGAAATTACTCCACATTCAAAAAGTGGAGTAATTTCCCACTTGTGGTGAAGTAATTTCCCTCCACCATAAAAGCTAGCGTCAGAGAAAAGTAAATATGTTAAATGTTGTTCTTATGATGTTGCTAGGCGCAGGGTTATATGTTACCCAACTTGTTGAGTTTGAAACTTAAATCCATCTAGGAAGGTTTGCGCAAAAAATCCGAAGTCACTTTCGTATAAGATGTTTGAAATGTTCGTAGATTGTAAAAGCGCTTTTCAGTCCGCTCGCTGCTGTGATTAAGATACTTGTCCTTTTCTATAGTCTTCCCTACAAGTAAGAGCTCTGACTCTAAGCGGTACGCACAAGTTCATCTTGCAAAGACTTCCCTTCATATTCAAAGAACGGTCTAAGTTTCTATTTTAAATCCACGGTGAACCTGGGCCTGCAGCAACGACCTCTAGATTAAATAAAACACCGCTTTCCTAAAGACCAACTTCCTACCCTTATTATAAAACGGTAAATTCAAAATCCAAAGGGCGAGTCCGTGTATCATATTTCTTTATATATTTTTTTTTTTTGCAGACCCTGAGGGCCACAGTCAGCATTACGAACGACTTTCAATTACCATTTCGTAAAAGCAGGGCATTAACAAAGCCATCGTTTTCTGTTGAAGAGTGCGGGGCTGTAGGTGGCAGTGTGCCCGCCCACACATTCATCAAGCCTGTTATTTCAGAAACTTCTCTGTTATTTTCGCAACGAAATGCTGAATTAAAATGTTTTCCATTTCTTTTTTGTCCCTTCCTCTCTCCCCCCCGCCGTTTTTCATTCACTCTGCTCTGCATGCGCGCTCGTGAAAATGACATCCACCACCAGGCACACAGGCATAGGCTGGCGAGTGCAGCACCCACCCCGCACTCAATGAATTGCGACCCTCAATGTTAAACTAGGTCAATGCAGCAGTTTAATGCACTAAAGTGCATTGTACAACGAGGCTCGGTCGAAAAGCTCCGACGACATCAACAACGACGACGTCGACATTATGGAGCCATCTCCGTAAGTGCCATTGCAAAATTTCAAGCGCCCCGGGTGGTTGCAAGAGAGGGTTTTGTTGTTTATTTTTTTGGGGGTGGCTTTCAATTCATTTTGTGTTCCCGTGCTGAGCCGCCTATCCGCCCATTCGCCTACCTCGAGTATCATCTAGAGGGCATGCAAAAACTGCTTTTATTGCGAGTATACTACCAGCTCGCATGTGCAATGGCCTCTATAATGACTCAAGCATGCACACAGAGACAGTTCGTATACACGACTCATGAACTTTAATGCACGTGTGTGTGTGTCTGTGTAGGCACTTGAAATCACTACCCCAACCCTCGGTCAGGCAAAATAGAAGAGAAAAAAAACGGCAAACACGAGGGAACGCGTCAATCGACCGAGTGAGCCGAGCAAGTGATAGTGCAACTTGGAACGAGGGCGTCGAACTGCTTCCTCAGCTTAAAGCTGTTTTTTGTTTTTCGTTTTCCACTTCTCGGTTTTCATCCTATAATCACGTTATTGCAGCTTTCCTCGTGCTGGGAACGAGGAACATGTAATCCGACAAATCGCCCTACAGCGCACAACAGTGTCCCCACCCCCCAAGAGTCATTGGAATGTAGCGATGCACGGGGTGGCATGGGGTGAATGGCAAACTTCGCGTTCGCGAAATTGTAATGACAGTTAGTCTAATGTTATTATTTCGCGCTGCCTTCGTCTAATCCTCCTCCTCCCAGCAACAACAACAAAAACTAGGAAAAAAGGGGTTAAGGCCTTCTAGCTTTCGCCAACAACTATGCAGCAGCAGAACTCAATATAAACCCAGTTAAGGGTGTCGGTACGGTAGATTGAGGGTTGTATTTCTGTTTCTCGTTGCTTTTGTTTCGTGTACTTTACCTGTGACGACGGGCTACGTCGCGGAGTGAGGTGAATTGCAGAATTGTTGCAACTCTCTTTTGTTGTGCACGTTTCTCTGTTTTTTTTAATTTGTTTGTGATTTTTTTTTTGCCTCTTCTGTCTGTGGATGGTGCAAATGACAAAGGAAATAGTTATGCAATGAGAAAAACGAACAACAAACGTAGGCATAGGCATATACGAAGCCTTGTGTGAGGTAGGCTCATTCAGGAAATCCATTAAAAGCAAAAAAAAAAAAAAAATTAAATCCTCTCATAGGCTCGTTTGTTGGTATAGAGAGAGTTTAGTTTTTTTTTTTTATTTTTTATAGCGAAAGGGTATTGATTTCCCAAGCTAAGATGCCTTTGTGAGTGCTGAACGATTGGTATTGCTCCACAGTTTTAGAGTTTATGGGCGATCACAGTGTGATGTGCGATAGTGATTGATTTTCTCTGAAAGTGGAGTCAGGGTATCTAGCTTTTTATGGGAATCCTACATTTTTCATCGCACTGATTGCATTTAGTCTTTCTGTTGGTGATTCGAGATTCTATGAGACCGTAAGCGTGTGCTTAAGAGTGTCAAGTTATGCCACGTGGAATTGACCTTTAAACACCCATGCTCCACGTTGATTCTGATGCACTGGGGTTTGATTCTCAGAAAACATGTGTTTGTAGGTGTAGTTTGTCGCAGATATCTTAAAATTAATTTAGAGTTACCTCCACCTGAAAGCAAACTGCTTTCTAAAATGTTTGCAGTAGGTTTCTAGTGCGATTAAATGTAATATTTGTGCAACTAGTGCCCGACCAGCTGAGACCCTACCGCGTCCTATTGGACGTATGTTTGTCCTCTATTTCTAGTCTGTGCCTAGTCTTACTGGCTCTATACGCCAGTCGTCAGACCTATTCTTCCCTATGAAGAAATTGTATGGCGGAATACACGTAGAAAGACCTCATAACCTCAAGGTCGAAAGAATACCGTGTCTTTACAAAAGCAGAGTCCTAAAATCAACTCCCTTGAGCATCCTGAAGCTTCCCCCTCTCGGCTTTCTAGCCCAACGAATGCAGCTGCTCGTTTCAGTGTTGACTCAATCACCACATATTCACTCCCGTATCGTACGCAGATTCTATGACAGCAAATAAATACGGTCGAACTCTTCTACTCAACTCTTTTAAAAAAGATTACAAGGTCAGAATTCCCACACGGGAGGAGTGGCATTTGTTCAAACAATCCATCAACAGACAGATGTACATTTATACTGATGGGTCCAAAGCCAATAACGGGGTGGGCTTCGGTATATGCTCATACAAACTTAGCATAAACCAGGCAAAACGCCTCCCTAATCAGTGCAGCGATTTCCAAGTGGAGTTAATGGCCATAAAACGAGTTGTGTCAGGTCTAAAATGGAACATAATAAAGGGTTTTTCTACTTTGACAGCTTATTGCACTGACGTTTCAAGTGGCAACGCTGTAATTTTTGATGTTGGTGTTCTGTCATAGCAGCCATTTTACCATGGAGCGCTACACCATTCAACAACGCGTCGAAATTGTTAAAATTTATTATAAAAATTCGTGTTCTGTTCAACAAACTTTTCGGAAGTTACGAAATATTTACGACCGAAATAGTCGTCCAACCGAGCGAGCAATTCAACGAATTATCGCAAAATTCGGGAAAAGGAGTTCGGTTGCTGAACGAGCAGTGCGACGCCGAAATGCGCGCTCAAGCGGGAAAATTGGTGCTATTACCGAAAGTGTGGCTGAAAACCCAAACTTCTCGATTCCTCGTCGTGCACAAGGACCTCAACTTACCGCATTTTTGCGAAAAGACTTGGATATGCATCGGTATAAGATCCATTTGACACAAGAACTGAAGCCTCAAGATCACCAATCTTGTCGTACGTTCGCTGATTAGGCTCCGGAGCAGTTGGAAACGGATTGAATTTTTGGCGAAAAATCATCTTCAGTCATGAATCACATTTTTGGTTGAACGGCTTCGTGAACAAGCAAAATTGCCGCACTTGGGGAGATAATTATCCACAGCAATATCAAGAGTCTCCATTGCATTCAAAAAACTTACTGTTTGGTGTGGATTTTTGAAATGAAAATGGCCAGACGGTGATTGTCAACGGTATCCGGCCATGATAACTGACTTTTTGTGGCCTCAATTGGATGACATAGACCTGGACGACATGTGGTTCCAACAAAACCCCGCGCAACGTGCCATTGGAGTTACATTGGAGTTGTTGCAAGAAAAGTTCACAGAACGCGTTAGAAGAGGTGATGTGGAATGACCGCCAAGATTGCGCGATTTAATGCTCTTAGACTCTTTTCTCTGAGGCTACGTTAAGTCGCTGGTTTATGGCAACAAACCAACAACAATTGACGAACTGGAGAACAACATCATTCAAACCAGATCCAGCCCGACTTATGCAACAGAGTTATACAAAATTGGAAATCTCGGATCAAGTCCTGTAAACGAAGCTCCGAAAGCCATTTGAATGATATAATTTTCAAAACATAATGCTATTGAATGAACTTTTATCCGCAGTAAAGGTTTCTGTCATATCTCACACACCACTCTTTTTATTCAATTTAAAGCTACGATCAGACGAATTGCAGATGTGAGGAAATTTTGCAGGAAAACGTGTCCCAAACGTCCGCAAATCGTGTGATCAGCAAATTTTTGTCCACAAATGTTTTCACATATGTCATTCGCCCACGATTTGCACACGTCATCCGCAAATCGTGTGATCACCCTTTTGGGACCATTTGCACACATTTGCTGACTTTTCGACATTTGCCCACTCTCATTTGCAGACTTTTGAGATTTGCAGATGTTGATTTGAAGAAACATGGGCGAATGGAAAATTTTTCCGCAAATACTGTGTTATAACGTGGGTATTTTTCCTCACAACTCTCCTTCACTTGCGCTACTGAATTGGACATCATCGAACTTTAATCAGTAGAGTATTAAATAAATCATTTGATTAAATGGAATTCATTTTCTGACAAAAAGAAAAAAGAGATTAAAAATGATTTGCGACAGGAAAAGTACAAATCCATTGACTTTTTTGATTCATTTATATTTTTGTTATGTTCAGAAAATATAAACAGGAAAAAAATTAAGTTTTGCACAAAATCCTTTCTTGTCGCGCCGGCCAACCTAATCCTTTCTCCAGAAATTGCGCTGCTTCGAGGCCAATTTACTATGATCATCCTGTTCGCCGCTGCTCTCAAACAAATACATACACAACCAATACCACTGCGAGGGTATCTCGAGTTGTTTCATCCCTCCAAATAAATGAAAATGACGTTTCTTCAAATAGGTCAGCAAATGTGCTATTTGCATATGTCGGTAAATCGTGTGATCGGACAATAAATGCCCTGAAAAAATTTCCAGAAATGTCATTTGCTCACATTTGCGCACACCCAAAAATTTCCAGCTTTGGGACACATTCGGCAAATCGTGTGATCGGAGCTTAAAAGTTAATACACGATAAATGAAAAACCCAACAGCCAAGCCATTTTCGAATGCCACTTACTAACTCCCTGGCGGTCCTTGATTGGCAGGAGATGACTGAGCAGCAGTCTTTTGTCTCCCAACAAAATTCAAATTCCCACCGTCATTGGTGTAATCACAGGCAACGGCCTAAAATGACAGGAGACTAGTGGATCTCTTTAACGATTTTTGCAGAAGCTGTAGAGATGAGGAGGGAAAAGAAACCACAACTCACCTCCTCTGCCACTTTTCAGCCCTAAATCAAGCAGGAGACGATTTCTAGGACGCTATCATTGTAATGATTGCGGTGAATTTAGTCAAACCCCTATTCGTAATCGCTTCTCCATCATCAACATTTCTAAATGGTCGTTATAGAGCTCCTAATCAACCTAACCTAACCTTAGTCTAGTCCTCTTTTGATAGAATTTCTCTTGGAGTGCCATTCATTGACCCACTCTTCGAAGTCCTCTTCAGTTATCATAGGTTGGGTTAGGTGGGTGCCCCCGCCCAGGCAAGGACATACTTAGACCAGAGTGGCCCATTGTGATACCACGATAAACATTTGAACTACGGATAACTCCTTTGCGGTCAAACATAGATTAGGTTAGATTAGATAGATATTTTTGTGAGGGAAGAAAGAACCCTCTGTGCCACACTGATCATGATCCATAAAGCACACTTGTATTGCCCCTGAGCTTCGAACCATCTTGAAGCTTTGATACACCTACAAATGTCGTTAATAGGTATCCCGCTTAGTTCTTCGATTCCCAAGAAGAAGTATCTTCCGAGGAATTTATGTTTAAGATGGCAGATGATTGGATTGTGTGTCTTCACTGACTTCCCGGTCTCTACAGCCCATGCAAAGGTCATCAGAACTTAAAACCTTTTGAGCTGCCTCGGACCTTTTGAGCTGCCTTTCTTGCCGGTAGCAATCGCTGTAATAGATGTCGCAGATTTCCATCCTTTTTTTGCTCGGCCCATCCCACCACACTTCTTGTACGGCGCTAATGTCTGCTTTGCAGTAGTATAGAGCCTCCGCTAATTATTCGGCTGCACGTGGTCTGTTAAGAGACCTAACATTAAACATGCAGATCCGAAGATCGTTGTCCTTATTTCATTTGCCAGGGTCGTCAACAGTAAAATACTCCGTATCCGAGGCTGTTAGTTGCTCCACAAAAAAAAATTGTTTTCCGTGGTGGAGCCGTCAACCCCACGGCACAACTCCCAACCTGAAGGGACAGGCCTTTTGTTGGACCCCTTGGTTTTAAGGGGCCGGATAGTCCGGTCCTCATTGACCTTTAATCCTGTTTCGTCGAAGTATCCCGAATGAGGTGTTCATTAAGTTCATAGTTCGACCTAACTGGAATTGTAGACGCCACCGTTGATTCCATCATGGGAGTTCTTCCGCTGCCATCTGGATGCAAGGGAGAGTGCCTTAGTGTGTTCATACACGCCCTCCCTCGTCAGCTGCCACCAACAACCTACCACAGGGGTTTGCACCCTATCTTCAGTTGAGGTACTAGGCACCCAGCGTTCACCCCGAGGAGGTGAGAGTAGGAGTTGGTAGACAGAGGTTGGTTCGAGACAAATTTGTGAACACTTGTGCCCTCTTAAATGCACATTCACCTACCAGAAAATCGTCCTTTTCACCAGGGTCCACTCCGACGTGGCTTGGCCCCCAGCATTTGATTATATTCATGAGTCTGTCTAGGCATTCCAATACGATTTTGGTACGGATTCCTTTAACTATCTTCTTGTTAGCGACGCTGATGTCGTTTCGAACTACACAGAGACCATTGTCATATATCTTGTAGCGCTCCTGAAGCGAAGATTGCCGCTGACCATTATGTGAAAGAAAGCCACTGACGTCAATAGCTTGTGGTAAATCCACCTATGATTCACATGTTGGACAGTGTAAGGAGAAAGCTTCGCATTCACTTGGCTTTCCCCTTTTTCAATTTCGAGATTCATGTTAAAGATCTCTTAATCCTCAAACTGTGGCCTAATCAAACTTTGCGGTTACTGCAGGTCACTTTTGAATATTTTTTATTTATTATAATGAAACTGGCGCCCAACATGCGTCATCCTATTTTTTTTTTTTTTTTTTCGACTCTTTTTCACAATCCATTTTCTCCCAATTTTTTTTTTTAATTGCATTTACACTTGTGAGTACGTTCGTCATCGTTACACAATTTTCAAAATTGAGAGAAATACATACCTTTCCGTTCATTTCATTTCAAAAGGTAACCATTTTGTTATGTTTTTAATATTTTTTTATTCAATTTAAATTTGACTCTTGTAACAAACTAACTCCGTGTAGAGGGTTCCTCTCACTCTCTCCTATGCATTTCTCTTACTTCCTCCCTCCGATTCTCTCGCCAATTCTCTCAGCGAGAGTGCATGTGAAATGTCACTCTCTTCTCGATGATGGTGTTGACACCGCCTATGTGCATCGAATTTAGCTCAAGTGCAAGTGCAATTGTGGGCAGAGTAGTTGGGCGTAAATATGAGGGGTTTGCGGGTAGATTGCTGCAGAGGACCTATTTGTGCGAATCTGGTGCACATGTACATGTGCTGCTGGATAGTGGTGGCGCATTTACTTGGAAATTTATTTCCGTAACCAAATCGTTGACCTGAAATCCTTGACGAATGACCTCATTCTCTTCATGTTCTCATTTTCAAAACATAACGTTTTCTTTTTTTTTTTTTTTCATTGCAGGCTTGGCAAAGGCAGTGCTCGTCCCGGCAAATTCATAATGTGACGGCGAGAGAGCGCACACCAAGTAAAACTCAAAGAAAATAGAAAGTATTTTGAAAACACAAAAACAAACAAATTTCTGGAAGAGGTCCTTCTTCAGAGAATATCTCGAAAAAAAGGAAAACAAAAAAAATAGTTTCCATTCAAAAAAAGGATTTAAATGAATCTGTCATCCATGATGTATCGACTCAATGTCCAGCATCCGCCACAATCACAGCCGCAACAGCAGCAGCATCAGCAACAAGCTCAAACACATCCGCATCCGCATTCGTCGCAACAGCTCTCACCTGCCAATACTCAGCACTTGATCATCCAGCAAGCTGGTGGCCAGCACCTCCTTAGCGGTGACAGTGGGGGTGGTGGCGGCGGTGGTGGTGGAGGAGGCAGTAGTGGCGGCGTCAATAGCAACGGCGGACACAATGCCAACGGGGATGATTTGAAAATTCTCACTGCCATCAAATCGGAACCGATGCACGACGTTGTCCTGCCAACAGTCTCCACCGGACCATCGGGAATAAGTGTCGTCAATATTGGCGGCGGATCAGTGGGCGTCGCTGGAAATGGTAGTTTGGTTCTGAATGCTAGCGGCGCCCTTAGTAACAGTTCAGCGAATAGCGCATCGGCCTCAACAAGTGCAAATTCAACAAACGGTCATTTAGTGTTCGTGCCAACGAAGCGGGTACGACTCGAAGGGTAAGTTAAATTCGGAAGACCAAGAGGCCTATGGCTTCTAATGGAATTTTGCTTTGCTTTTGCAGACCTGACGATTGGATTTCGTCGCCCAGTCCCAGTAGTGTACCCAGTTCGGCACCACCTCTGAGCCCATCGCCAGGCTCGCAAAGTCATAATTATAATACAAATATGTCAAACGGATATGCATCACCAATGTCAACCGGAAGCTACGACCCGTACAGTCCAAATGGAAAAATGGGTGAGTTTTGTTTGGAAACATTTACTATAGTGTAATCGTGAAACTATTTGAAAGAGACTACGTTTCGTGAAGTCCTTTATACGAAGGGAACGGAAATAGCTAAGTCGGAGCTTTCATGTTTGCCAATGACGATAACTGCTATGCACATCTGCGTTACCAATGGTCTCAGTCCCTAGATTTTTAGCGACCGGAGTAGGCTGTCTGTGACGAGAGACTAGATTAAGGGCGAAAGAACTCTGTCTTGAATATTTTTTATTTTCTTGGTACTAAGTAGTCGTTTACACTTTCTGATATGATGGCAAAGTACGTACCGATATCATATTGATTTAGAAGAATTTTTATCTTAACTTACTTACTTCCTTAAGGTGGCGCTACAGTCCAGGGTGGGCCTGGGCCTCAACCAAACGCGTTTCCAGCTAGCTCGATCCTTGGCCAGCTGTTTCCCACGCCAAGTTGGTTAAGGTCCCCTTCCACTTGCGTACGCCACTTAAGTCGCTGTCTTCTTCTACTGCGCCGTCCCTCGGGTGTGGATTTGGAGATTTTCCGGGCCGAAGCATTGGTATCCATCTGCTCTACCAGATCCAGCCAACTCAGTCGTTGGACTTTCACTCTTCTGGCTAAGTCAGTGTCACTGTACAGCCTGTACAGTTTCTCATTGTATCTTCTCCTCCACTCACCAGATATGCAGACGGGACACAAAATCACCCGAAGAATTTTCCTCTCGAAACAGCCAAGAGCTACCTCATCGACTTTTGACAGCTCTGCTCTGCGCCGTAGAGCAGGACTGGGACGATTAAGGTCTTATAAAGGGTCACTTTAGCTGTTCAAGAAAGGCTTTGCTACTCAATTGCCTTCTTAGCCCAAAAAAACACCGATTGGCAATAGTTATTCCTCGTTTGATCTCAGCGCTAGTCTCATTGCCTGAATTGATAGCAGAGCCTAGGTAGATAAAGTCCTTAACTACCTCAAAGTCATATAGTGACACTCTGTCCAAGACGTCGGTGTTGAGTGTCCTTTTTGTTGACTTGATCTAGCTCTCATTGACCCCTTAACCCATCTTCGCGGCCTCCATCTCAATGCTCACGAACGCGCCAGTGACATCACGATTATGTCAATATCGTCGACATATCCAAGTAATTGGACGGACTTTTGAAAGATTGTGCTGTTGGTGTTGGTGCCTGAGTTTTGCGCTATTCTTTCAAGAACGATGTTGAAGAAGTCGCATGACAGCGCATCACCTTGTCTAAATCCTTTTTTGACATCAAAGGTCTCGGTGAGGTCTTGACCGACCTTGATGGAGCAATGTGCATTCTCCCTTGTCATTCTGCACAAACGGACGAGTTTGGCAGGGATGTCAAAACTAGACATGGCTCTGTATAGCTCGTCTCTATAGATGCTGTCATACGCGACCTAAAATCAATGAAAGGTGGTGAGTATCGATTTGAAGTTCCTGGGTTTTCTTCAAGATCTGCCGCAGTGTGAATATTTGGTTGACTTTGGACTTTCTTGGCCTGAAGCCACACTGATATGGACCGATCAGGTTGTTGACGAAGGGCTTCAGGCGTTCACACAACACGTCAGATAAGATCTTATAGGCGATATTAAGCACCTGTGCAGTTGTCGCAAATCAGAGGATCTCCTTTCTTGAGGATCGGGCAAACAATGCTGAGGTTCCATTCATCGGGCATATTCTCCTCCGGCCATATTTTACAGATGAATTGGTGCTTGTGCCTTACCAAGTCAACGCCTGCCGCTTTAAACAGCTAGACCTTCAGCACCAGAAGCTTTATTGGACTTAAGCTTCGATATGGCTATCTTCACCTCGTCCAGGTCGGGTGGATGGAATTGTTGGTTTTCGTCGTCCAGGTTAAATAGTTCATTCTGCCTGACAGCGGGATTTGATTCGTCGTCGCCGTTAAGCAGTCTGCAGAAATAGTTCTTCCATATCCTCAGCATCGACTGCGATTCTACTACGATGTTTCCTTGTTCATCCCTGCAGGCTTCAGTTCGGGCTCTGTAGCCTTGACAGGTTCTTTTTGCGGTCCTTCTATGCAGCACCTCCGCTTTGTATGCCTCTTGTTTCGCTACATGTGCTAGCCGGCACTCATCGTCATGTCGGGGTTTCATTGCGATGACCGTGTGCAACCCAGCACGTCAGAGGCAGCATCTCCAATGGCTTTTTGGCCATGTTGCCAGTAGTCTTCAATACTTGGTGCTACCGGCATAGAACCTGTTGAGAGAATGAGAGAGACTCGATCAGAAAAAAATCTGGTGATCTCTTGCGATTGCAGCCGTCCGACGTCAAACTTCCTCACAGTATTTCCTTGTCTTGGCAGTATTCGGGACATCCGCAGCCGTACCTTAGCTACAACAAGGTAGTGGTCCGAGTCAATGTTTTATTTTAACTAGCTTCGGAATTTTAATGTTCACCCGAAAATAAGGAGTGTGGAGCAGAAGCTCCCCGAGTATAACGGACGGACAGGTAGGACACAGCTATATCGGAGCAGTTGTGGTGGAAGTATCGGAACACGAGCGCTGTGCATCCAACGTTCCAACGGTGTTCGAGCGAAGGGATTTTGTTGCAGATAAATTGATCCCCATTCAGTCTGCAAGTTTGACTCTGGACTAACATTTAAGTTGTATTCAAGTTTCGGGTGAATGTTAGGTTTATAGATTGTAGCTAAGTCTGACGGAGTGAAAAGCCGTTTACATCTTTTGAAAAAAACAGAAACAAAGAGCAGCACCTTGAGCAGGGTCAACGTTTGGTTGATCCCAGCGAAGGTCTGGATTAACATGCAAACCAAACATTGAAAGACCATTCGATTCCTCAATATCAACTCCGTTCATTTTTAGTTCGGCTACGGTTTTATTCCACTTCGAAGACATGAGTCAGCGCTGGGGTTTGGACTTGTTGAACTCAACTTCGTTTCGACATACATTATCTTTGACAGTCTACGACATGGGGTCCTTGATGTGGGAGTCGTTAAAGAATAAGCGAAGTCAAGAATGCTGCCATCCGCAAAGGAATGGATTGGGAGTAAGAGAGAGAGGATCTTGGATAAATATTAGGAATTAGTCGGTAGTTAGACGGGGAGGTATCATTGTCCTTTTTAGGAATTGGCTGAACGTGTGCAAGTTTCAACCTATCCGGAAAGATGCCTGTAGAATAGGTTAAGTGGAGGAGTTTACGTAGAGGTTTGGCCAATGGGAGAAATTCCATCTAGTCATGATGATTTGTTCAGATCTTTAAGGACTCGTGCTATTGAACGGGTTCAGCATAAGTTGAGTTAGAAAGCTGTCTGGTACAGTCGAATTCGCTGGGAAAAGTACAGCTAGCAGATTAGTCTTCTTAGTAGGGTCAGTGATGTTTTTATCGTTGTAGACGAGGTCTGAGATGATGATTTGTGTTCTAGGAAACATTTCATTTTTTCCAGTTTTTTGGGTTGAACTTCTAAATATGTCCTCGACTCTAGAGTGCATTTTAAACACAATCGGTTCCTCTATCCTTGCGTTGGCCTATGGTTTGCCGCCTGATTTGTCCCTAAAGCCTATCAAATGTAACCAGTCAAGAACTCAGGAATACCCCGTAGAACTTAAACTTTATTTGCACTAAAACCACACAAACACAATTTTCACTAAACATCCCTGTTCCAGAGCATATTCTTCGCAAGCGCCTGCACGTAATCACTTGCCGAAGGAAATGCTCTCACGATTCAGTATTCCTCTGATTGGGATCTTGTCATGCACAAATTGTCGTCTCTGCTCTTAGGTATTTTCTTCAGAGAAGTACTTTCTGTCAGCCTTATTGTGTTTTGTCGAAGTCAGTTGATGTCGGTATGCCAATATAGTGCTTAAGGTGGATGTGGATACGACAGAGATACACAGTACACACCCCCCTTCTCTTGTGGATTTCTGTTTCATTACCACTTTCTCGTTGTCTGCCACCTCGGTCTGTCTGTCGTGTGTCAGTTAATATTAAATTTGACGCATTGGAAAATGCCGAATGTCAATCCAGATATACATCTGTTTGCCTCCACATGGATTGTGACCATTGAGGCGTTGCAAATTCAAAAATAAGAAAAAACAAAAAAACAAGTGTCAATTGCGGTTTGTGTTACACATGTCCCTTTGGGTAAAATTAACATGTACTCAGTGTACTGCAGTCGGAATTGATAGGATTGTTGTATACACTATTCCAGCTGTGAGATGTGTCGTCTCAGTGCTTGGGTTTTGTGTCAATTTTTACGGAAATTTAATGGAATTCGGTCGCTAAAAACGAGCTATGCATTCAATTTCTATTGGATAGCACCTGATTTGCCTCTATCAAACCCGATAGGAAATATTAGGTTGCCCAGCAAGGATCGGGAAATTGTCATTATTACTGTCTTTCGCCATTTATGTCCAAATGAAGACAATTTAAGGAAATGCAAAGGCTAGTGGTAGAAAAATTAGATTGTTGTTGTGAATCCTTGTGAATGGCAGGCAAGCCTTGGTTGGTTGACCTTTTTTGGGTGTCGTAAGACTTCAAACCCATTAAAAGTTTACCTATGGCAGTCTGACAGTCTGGCGTTGGCTTATTCGAAATCACCTACAAAGCGACAGGTCTGATGATCACTAAGTACAGCAGGCATTAGACTTCACATTTTACCTCAAACTAAAGGAAACATTATGAGCTGCAACGGAACGAGTTGAAAAACTTGAGATCTGTCGAAGTGATAACGTGCTCTACCCTTTGCAAGCAAGAAATTAGTCTTTATACCGAAACTGGTGACATCACCCACTTGACTGAGGAGGAGGAAGAGAATTTTCGGCATTTCCTATGAACCTGTCCAGCGCTGTCCAAAAGAAGACTGCTTCGTCTGGAAGCTCCTTTCTCCGATTACCTCGGCGACATTAGAAAAATTGACCCCGCAAATATCCTCCGTTTCGAGAATAGCTCTGGTTTGACTTAATTAATCCTTGGTGTAGCTTTGGATTAGTGACAGACTCTGTGGTATCACAGGATCTGGATCTGGATCTACAGACCAAACCATTTAACCACCTGATCAAAACGAGGCGCGGATAGCAATATCCAAACTTAAATCCAAGAAGGTCGCTGGACTTAACGACTTACCGGCCATGGTATCTAATCTGAATTGTCATTGACACCTCCTAGCCCTTATATCATTCATACCTACCCTTACCCCAAAATTCTTATTTATTCCTTTAGCAGAATGAATCAGAAATTAATCACTCCTACCAACTCCGTCATTCCACTTTTCGTGAATTTCGCTCTTGATGTCATTTATTTTGGGTGGAATATGTCTCCATCTAGCGTTAACTAGATAACTGCAAGGAATACAAAAATAAAAAAAGCTCCAAATCCAGTTCCACGAGTCTGCAGTAGATGTCGTCATGTTTTTTTTTTGTCTCATACAAGCCAATTCCGAGAGCTTTTTTCTATATGAAATGATTAAATGTGGTTCGTTGGCTTTAAATACACACTTGTGGTGCATTGTTATTGTCATACTCGTTAGTCATCATTACGAATACATCCATCAGAAAACAATTTAAGAGAGAAAAGTTTTCAACCTTCATATGCAATATTTTTCATACAGTAGGGAGAGACAGTTGAGAACATTGTTTAGGAGGAAGAGGAAAAGCTGGTTGGACGGATTATTAAAAATCGAAATAGGACGGGTGGGTAGTTGGTACTGTGATTTCGTCCTTTTTCGGTTGAAATATGGAAATCTTCTGGACATACTGAACAATTCAACAGCATTTCGGACTTATCCCCATTAAAATCAACATGCCACTTCCTTCCATGTTTCCTCGAGACTTTGACTAAAGCTTATCAACACGGGAAGAGCTCCAGCCTTAAGTGTTTGGTTTGTTTTGTATTAACAGGCTCCTGTCACTTAGGTCAGCGTCATGTATCCACTATCGTTACCACAGTATCGGTAACTGTATCCTATGTACATAGTTACGTGCGTACCTATAAGCTGGTCAGTGGGAACCCAATTAGCGCTAGCATACCGCGTTTTGAAACCACAACTCATGCGATCTGGTTGATAGGTTGATAAACGAAGACGTTTAAGCCCGAACTGTGGAGTTGAGGAACAGGATGACTGCTCCAATCCTTTTCTTACATATCTCTTAGAGCTCATTTACCTAGGCACAGCGACATCGAGGGTAACGAAAAAGCGGACGAACACACTCACACATCGATAAACATCCTTATCGGTGTACTGAAAGATAACATCTACCACAAGATGAGAGAGCTAATCAAAACATCTTGGTCCGCCAGGGGCTACTGGATTATATCCCGCAGCTTATGACAGAGAATCGATCAGAGCAAGACAAAATGTCTCCTGGCTATGAACAAAAAAGATACCGGACATTATCCCATAGGCACTATGGCATAGTCGCCAGACTCGGCATCAACTCCCCAGACTACTACAGGAGCTGCCAGGATGCGGAAGAAACGGAAACGGAAATCGGACACTTACTCTTTGAGTGTCCTAATCCTCAAAACCGCCGATTCCGACAAATCGGAAAGAGGCTGTTTAGAGAACTAGAAAACTTAACAGAAGTATCAATAACGAACATACTCCACTTTATTCAGAGTACAGTTTGGTTTTGTGATGAACCAGACAATTATAACGGAAACGCATTAGTCCCCTGTGAACGCACAGTCATCAACCGGGATCGTCCCCTATGAACTACCTAGAGTGCACGGGAACTGCAATAGAGATTCCCTTTCGTTTTCGTTGCAAAAGATGTTGTGAGGCTTGCCTAACTTGGCTGCGCCGTATTGGCAAATGGTCTGGGATAGTGGTTAAGATTCTTGCAATATCTGATCTTGACCTGCTAAGTAGTTGCTTGGTTTTCAATTTGTTATAACCGGGCCAAGTCTTTCTTGATATGACGTTATTAGTAAGCCTTTTCAACCCTTCGTTGGCCACCTTTAAAAAGTGTTGGTGAATACTTCGTCCTAATCTTCTCTAATTATTTTGTCTGTGTTTAAGTCTGTATCCGCAAACAATGAAATATTTCGTGTTGGATTATTCCCGGGCGCCGGGGCAGTAGGGATTGTCGTCATTTCGAAATTTGTAAAGATTGCCCGTGGCCCTGTCTCCGAGGGATTCATTTGTCATTATTTTCCTCATGTAAAGTTGTAACCTTCCCATGTAAGTAACTGAATGTCGCTTGATACTTTTAATTGGCACAATGTCAGCCACCACGCTTGTTTTGTCATCTGATGTTGTTCGAAAGGTTCTCCTAGCTCTCAATGCATTATTCTGGTAAGACGCCTCCATCCATATTCCTTTACAGTCATGACACCTTCATATATTTCAGATTTGCAGAGCAATATCCAGAGCATTTGGTCGCCAATTGCTGTGCAACCTATGACCTATGACGACGTGATGTCCCAGGATGTATATTGTATATTAGGTTCTACAGTGGCAGACAGAGTCTTGGGCGATGCTGCCTGTGACATTTCGTTGTCGATAAGGTATCGAATAAAGTCTGTCAGTATCTTCTGTAAGGCTCCTCGCTTCGGCATTTTTTAACGGTAAATGCCTATTTCATCCAGTTTGAAGGCGTTTTGCACGCCTAGAGAGATGCTAATCCCCATCCCCTTGTATTCTTTCGATGGCATTCCTCGTTGTTCCTAAATATTCAAAAACCTTGTAGACGTGGACGAAGGTTTTCCCCTTTCGCCGATAAGCAATTGGCCGAAACGCGTTTTCTGTTCTCGTTGCATCGGTGCATCGTATGCATCGTCAGGACTGTACAGCTCGCTTTTCACATACCATTTTTTGCTAGTCGCGTGATATCGACAACTGATCGTCTTTTTTCTGCTGAAAGTGAGATATATTTCACGATGCCAAAGTTCCCAGATGTTTGTCTCTGGCGTTTGTGTTAATGAACCCTATGTGGTTCTCATATTACTAATCAGTCTTTCCAACACTTCTAGCAGCTTGAAGGCGCCCTTACTCTGGCCCACACGAAGCCTGCTCAGTGGGTTGTGACATTCTCCTCAAATAGTCTTTGACAGCATATATGTACAGTGCATACGCCGGCTTTATCTGTGTTGTCGACTACCCATATGTCCTCATCTAGTTGTTTATAGGGCTCTCTGAGGCCAATGTCACACTAGTTCCGTTATCCGCTCTCCCATTTACAAAAAACCCATGGAACTAAACATTTTAATCGCGGGCGCTCATGTGTACAGTCCTATTGGTTTTTTGTATACTGAGGGCCCGCGGCTAAATGGAAGCGCGGAAAAAAGGGACCTCATGTGGCATTGGCCTGAGTGTTGCGATATCCGCGTTGCGCTCTCAGACAATCTAAGGAAAGGAGGTATACGGGTGGGTGTTACCCATGTAGATCGCCTACGAAAACGCAGCAAATACGGTTTTCTGCGTCCCAGTTTATTCATCTCACCTGTGTAAAATTGCAAATAATTTTTTCCAAGTGTATTGGAAGCTTGAAAAAGCTTTTGTTTGCAATTCTCTTCGTTTCCTATTCTCTTCTATAATAATGACACACTTAATATTTCTCTTTGTCGGTCAGCAAAGTGTTCATTCACACTTTCAAACATAAAAAAAAAGTAATTTTACCTTGAACGACTGTCTGTGTGTGTTCGTGCGAAACCGCTGCCGCATATCAAAGAAAACGTCAAAAAAAGCCGGTCAGCTGAATTCTCGGGCAGAAACAGAGTCGAAAAACAAAAATGGAAAACACTCGAAAGTATCTATAATTGAATTGATGTTCTCGGATGAGTGGTGTTTCGGTAGCTAGGGTTAGATAGATGGGTGAATGCCTTGGGAATAATAAGAAGCACTTGTATAAATTTTTCGTTGATAAATGTTTTGGAAAATAGCCTTTCCAGGAGTTCTCAGGCGATAAGAATTATTTATGAATGCACTGGATAAAAGCTCGGTAACTAAGGAATTAGTGTTGAACCTTCCAAAGTTAGTTTTTGGTTTAGCAGTTTTCTTAATTGGTTTGAAGCTATAAAACACAAATTGTAATAGGTACAAGGAAGAATGTTTAAGATACGACTTTGGACTCAATTTTAAATTGATTTATGCAGCTTTAAGCAAAACTTATGTCGAGCTTTACTGCGTAAAGCAGGTGACTTCCATCACAAGACTTAAGATCGGTGGTTTTTCTTTCAAAAAGGCCCTGGGTATTTCGAACGTCCTATTGGCTCTCTAAGAATGTTTGGCATCAATTTACTTAGGTGGCGCTACATGTCGGTGTGAAGCAAGGCTTCAACAGTCTTTTTCCAGTCTTTGCCCGGTCCTTAGCAAACTGCTTTTCGCTGCGTTGCTGTTCATTCCCTGTAAATATCCTAGCCATCTCAAACGTCCACGGCCCCTTTTTTTTATGTCACTACACAGCTTGTATGGCATGGTATGGTGTATGGGGTGAGCGGAAGGCTAATCACTCAGGTCTTAGTTAATTGCTTAATGTATTTCCCTCTTTTAAAAATCAAAATTGTAGAGATAGGGCAGGTTTGGGATGATTGTTAGGAAGATTTTTTGGGAAAGTGCGAACAATTATGAAGTTGACACTAGTGTTCGTGTGATCTTGCGAGTCTTTCTGTTTCTTTGGTGAAGGCTGGGATGTCATCGATTCCTTTGTCCTTCAGATGCTTGAGGTCGGGTATCCACATGCACACCAGGGTCTTTTGTTGCGTTCTCATTTACTCTAGATAGTGACATAGGAAGGGTTTGAGATCCTCTTCCTCGCAGTTTCTGCAGATCTCCGCATCGGTTAGTCTCAGTCTGTGCATGTATTAACTGAGGTTAGTGTGACCTGTGATCAAACCCACAATCAGCTCTCTGTTTGAACTTAGAGCCTTTCTAGTGAGCATTTTGCTTTGTTTCTTTGCAACCACTATGCATGTCAAGAGATTTGCCCAGGGATCTTCGAAATCCCTTTGCTGGTTCGAATCGAGGGAAATTCTGTGTAAAAATTGACTGGTTTGTCTCCAAAATTACTCTGATTGTCTTAAAAAATTTTCGATGTCCTGTACTTGATCCTGTGTTGAAATATCCAGACTGCTGGCTTCAGAATTTACTAATTGGACTGTCACTTCCATGGCAGCCGTTGGTATCGAAGTTGACGGACGGTGATTCCTAAGCAAATCATTCGCTGTGGCGTTGGGACACAATTGTATGTCCAGCAAACGAACTTGTTTCGGTTTAAGACCTTCTTTCTTGTCGAAAGCTCTCCATCTAGAAGGCCTGTTTGCTACTCTAATCACAGCCAAGCTTGTAAAGTGCTGTCCCTAAGAGCTGAGGGTTCTTGGCACGCAGCATAATGGAAAACTCTACTGGGTGCCAGTGGTGTCACAGTGGTGTGTCAGGAAACGAGACTGCTGACAAACTGGCTAGGAAGGGATCGGCCATGGAACCACACCTGGAGGATGGTACCATTAAACCTCCACTTCGTCATCTGAAGGAAATAATAAGGCTAAGATCCTTAACCGAGGCGAATTACGAAAAGAACACTGGGCAGATACCTCTTCGATATCATCGAGGGGGTATCCGATGGTTCACTGTCGGATATACTCAAGATCGCAAGAAGAGCCGGGTGGCTGTCTTCAGGCATATAAAATCATGCAGTAGGAAGTATGGTAAACTCATGGGTATCACAACGGGTCTACATAGACCTAAGTGAGATGAAGAGGATTTTATCGTCTTCATCGACCCGCTAACCTAACCTAGAAGGCCTGTTTAGGTTTAATAGTTCGTTCGTTCAATGTCGCGGAGTTGCACTGGTACACTTCTATTCTAGGTACGTGGAAAGTACTGATTTTAGTCATCTTAGTGAGGAGTACCAAAGCCGTTTTGTTTGGATTGACGCTAAGGTAATTTTCCTGGCCATCTACCGGAAATCAGTACAGCAAGATCATTTACATGTGCAACGCATTTAGCACATCCGCAGAAGGTTGTTGTAACATGTACCCACAAAAAGGGTGCCAAAGGCATGTGGTCGGTACGTAACATATAGCGTATCTATTATATGGCTTAAGAAGACCATGGATCTTGCGAAATACGATGTACATATGTATGTATGTAAGTACTTACAACTTGTAAGGGATTTTAATACATATGCCTATGGACGGTAGGGAAAGAGTCAGAATTACCCAAAAGTAACAAAACAGCTATCGGCTTAGTATACATATTTTTAAAGGATCTGGGTCTAGCCAGCCATGTTAAACTTGCGACTAAACTTCAGTATATCAAGGCAAAATGTTGATCCACAACCCCACCAGTTTCTTTAAATTTCTTAATTGATCTTAAAATTGTCGTCCTATCAGAAGTTTGACAAACTTTGTGCAAGGTCTCGGTAAACGTTGCTCTTTAGTGTAGCATTTCATGACTAATGGTCGCAACAACGACAGATTACGAGAATCATAGTTGCATGATTTTTCTCTGAAACGGACCAATCCAGATACTCCGGTTCCTCAGAGCAATTAGATTGGAGGAGGTGCTATAGGTCGAGATTCATCAACCAACACGAGTTTGGGGGGAGCACAATAGGTCTCTATAAGTCGCAGTGCATACAAACACCAATTTCTAATATCTAACATCGTGTTTCATAACTGCCGACCTCATAGAATTAGCTGCGCAATATAAATTCTGTGCTCACACCTAATGCTTGACAATAACTACGCTTAGACACCCTATACAAGAAATTCTTCTTCTTCTTCTTACCAAATTGCAGTTAATCTTCCTAAAAGACTACCAGCTCTGCGTTCATAAATAAAAACCGGTGTTTCAATATAATTTTTGTTTGTTTACTTTGGTTACACCCTTGTTCACTACTACATACGCAAAGAAACTCCTTTTTCAATAGCCGCATGCGCTATAATGTAGGATGGATTTTTTTCTTAGCACATCTCTGTATTTCTTTACCTACTCGTCGCCCTTCGGTGTCTACGTGTACGCGTACATCTTAATTCAGACAACGTCGTCTCCGGTACAACACTACTTTGTCCCACTTCCCACACCCAATTCCATCGATCATTTTAGGCGACCATCTCTCGTTTGGATTTTCAAAACCAAAACAACGAAAGGATAGACGAACGACTTGGAGTGCCACTGGCCCCCAACCCCCGCTCGAGACACACACACACACAAAAAGTTTGACGAATTTTCTTTGCAATGTGGGGGAGATAACGACCACGACCACGATGACGACGAAGACTGTACACAATGAGACGTCTGGTGGCCTTCGCCAAAATTATATGTACATCTCCTCAGGCGGAAAGGATAGCGATGATGATGATGGTGATGCGAATTATAAACGCGAAAGGAAGTGATAAATTATGCAAATGTAATGCGGTACCGCGGGTCTTTTCTGGCAGATTAAAGCGATTAAATCTCTGTTCGACTAAATGGTACTCGTATCTGAACAGAGTTGGTGGGACAAAGATGTATCTCTAGCAGTGACCTCTGTAGATTCAACGCACTGGTGACCTCGTTGTTCGATACAAAATTCGAAACGGCCTAATGACCTTGATCCTGATTCGATGACCAACTCGTTTCTGTTGGTCCCTTCGCCTTTGTTAATTTGGCTTCTTCCTCTGCACACATACTCGAAGCTTAACCCGAGTTCTTTTGTGTGTGTCACTTCGTTGGCACCGTCTCGGGCGGGCGAAGGGTGTGAGAAAAAAAAAGGTTCGGTGCCCTTAATTTGAGGACATTCGGGTTTAAAATTTCACTCCTCTCCTTCGTCGTTGTTTTTTCCTTCTCGTTACTGGGTCAGGAACAAACAAAAGAAAGGGAAAAAAAGAGAAAAGAAAATGTGTGTGCGTCGAAACCAAACGAGTGGAAAACGAAAATAAGTTCGAGGCGATGACAAAGTGTGGTGATGGTAGAGAGAGCGTTGCGCCGATCGTATTCATTTGGCCACGCCGCAGTGTTAATGCGAACCGGTAAGATAGGGGACTAATGTAGAGAGAGTCGAAGGTATAAATAAATCATGCTGAACCTTGGTGGCTAACCTAGTTTTGGCGCAGAACGTCTATGGTGTGGCGCAAGGACTCGGAGGTTTGGGAAAAGTGTCAGTGTCATCAAATTTTGGTGCTAATGGTGGTAGTGGCTACCCGCAGATTCTGTGACGAGGGTTGCGATTTTGGGTTGAATGACACAGAATTTAATTAGAAGTCGAATTTCAAATTCTATTTCGCGCTGATGTGGAGCCACTCAGCTGCAATGATGCATTTGATGGACTTTAGGCTTCGTAACCGCAGAGGATGTTAGTTAATAGTTGAAGGACGTAGAGAGATAACCAATGAATGGAATTTTAATGACGATGCTGCCGAAATTGCATGTTTGTTGACACTGTGGAATGTCCAGACTAAATACGAACTTCTACTTACACTTAAATTGTGTTGGATCATCCCCAGACACTACGGTAGGCCGTCCGGCCAACATGTTGAAAAAATCTTTAAATCGAATACATCTTGCACAAGATATCGAAAAACTGAGTTGGAACAGTATTCTTAATTTACCTGCTGCTTTTGAACAAACATCTATTTTCCAATCCACCATGTAGGTATACATAAATCAGCGATGGAATTACTGGCAGTCCGAGAGGCTTGCACGTAACTAGTGCCGTCATCGAAGCTATTGACTCGGCTTCCATATCCTCCAAACTGGTGTAGGAGTGCCAGAGCTAATTAGTTGAGTGGGCTCTCGGTTAAGGGTCACACTGCTCTGTGTTCCCAGACACAGTGACATAAAAAAGAAATTAGCTGGACAGACAGGGCTCAGCTCTACACTAATTTCCACATTCCGCTAAGAGCGGTTAAAGGACAAACCCATTCGCACTTCCTGCAGAAGGCCAGTCTACAATGGAAGAGGCTAACAACATCATATGAAGAATAATATGGCCCACTGCCGCAACTTACTTACTTACTAAAGGTGGCGCTACAGTCCGGGGTGGACCTAGGCCTCAACCAGCAATAGTCTTTAGCCAGCTTGATCTCTAGCCAGCTGCCTCCAGTTTCGCACGCCAAATTGGTTGAAGTCCCCTTCTACTTGCGTGCGCCACCTGAGTCGCGGTCTTTCTCTACTGCACCGTCCCTCGGGTGTGGATTCAAAGATTTTCTTCTGGCTAAGTCGATGTCGCTGTACAGCCCTTACAGTTCGTCATTGTATCCCCTCCTACATTCACCGTCTATGTAGGCGGGACCGAAAATCACCCGAAGAATTTTCTTCTCGAAACAGCCAAGAGCAACCACATCCGCTTTTGACAGAGTCCATGCCATCAACAACACATATCATCATTGGGTTCTGTTGAACCGTCAGTTCTACCTATCTACCTATCTTACCAGTAAGGTGTAGAGGAGTTTATTAGGCAATGGATTTATGACGTTCATGCTTAATGCATCTGTTATGACTAGTGGTTTGGTTGTCATAAACAAAATACTGTCAAGGCTCGACAGAGACTGGATCTATGTAAATTGCTGCTACAACATTGGTATTTTAGAGTCGGGCCACTAGCTGTGGACTTATACTATACAGATATATACAGATATGCAAGTCGAAGCAGATGACTTCATTGGGACCGTTGTGATCCCTCTATCACGAGTCGTGTCGCAGGATTTCTTCACAGTTCGTTTCCTTACGCTAAATGTAGCTTTTGGCTAAAAGACATTTGGACGAAAATATCATTTCTTCCGCTAATCAGTGCCGGCTATTCGCACAGTATATGTATATGCAGCAGTCTCCTTGCTTGGTTTGTTGCTTTTGTGGGTGTCCTAAAGACCCTCTTAGACCTTAAGGGGGTGCCCATGAAAAGTATACTCATGGGAGTCAAACCAAGTGATAGGGTTGGTTAATCTGGAAACCTCCCAGAAAGGGATAGAAATCTCACGAGTTTCCTAAAATCAGCGATATGAAGGTCCTCCAGCCCATGGAAGCTACTACCAAGAGTAAGCAGTGTTCTGGTGGCCAGTGCGAGACATTCACATGGCAGGTTCTGGATAGATTATATTTCCTCTTCGTCTCTGCAGCTTTTGCCGTAGTCATTCTAGGGTAGTCCAAAACGTTCCGCCTGGATTCCTATTCCGCAGTGTCCTGTGAGGACACCGGAAACGATACGTATTTCCCTTTAACTAAGTTGTATGAAATTTTTCGATTTTTTGTTATCGAAGGCTGGCTGGCTATTGCCCATGTGTCCATGTGAAACCATCGCGTATTAGCCTTGATCATGGTTTCTTCATCTATTTCCGTCTTTGCGACCGGAAGGGTATATGCAGGATCTAGTTCTGCACCCCTCCTGGCAAGTTCGTCCGGCCTCTCATTACCTAACATATCCCTGTGGCCCGGTACTCAGCATAGAGTCACGTTGTTGGTCGTTTATATATCGTTGAGATTTTGTCTGCAGACCTTTACGAGCTTCGATTTTGTCGATGCTGACTGTAGAGACTTAATAGCCGCCTAGCTGTCAACATAGATAGTAATGTTTTCTCTGACAATGTTGTCATTTTTTATTAATTTCGCGGCCTGTTAAGTGGCAGTCTTCTCGGCTTGAAAAACGCTACATCCGTCTCGAATTTTGAAGGACTGGTTTACCCCTCTGGAGTCACAGACGATACAGACACCAGTATCAGCGTCCATTTTGGACCCGTCGGTGTAGAAATCTAGCTCTTCTTCAGTGCATACTATACCATTATACCAGTCCTCTCTTCTTGATATTTCGGTATCCAATTTCCCACCGAAGTCTGAGGTTGGAATGATGTAGTCGGTATCTATGTATGTTCTCCTTCGTGCTAGTCCATCGGGTTAGACCGGAAGCGTGACCGTAGGTGCTATTTGTCCAGAGACCTACTTTCCTTAGTCTGAATGGCGTTTTTGTCGCCCTACTACTACAGTGGATGTCCACTGGAATTAGGTTCAGCATTGTTTCAAGTGCCGCTGTGGGTGTTGATCTTATCGATACTGTTATCCCTATACAGCCTGCTCTTTGAATCTTGGTTCCACTTGTAAGATTGCATTTCTTCTCAAGTGTCTTCCACCAAACAGTCGAACCGTATGTTAGGATGGGTCGTACCACAGCAGTGAGCGGCTTAAAGGCAATGTAAGCCTTTTTAAAGCGGTTTTTAAAGTGGGTTTTCTAGCTCAATTTTGAGGTATTTTGCTGTCCTTCCAAGTGTCAGATCGATTCCGCCCACACATGGATTCTTGAAAGGTGAAATCGATCTTCTTCGAGGGAAGAGCACAATCTCGGTTTTGGATGGGTTAACTCCTAGATCTTACTTTTTGGCCCAGCCGCTTACAAATGGCAGTACGTGATTGAATCTTTCGCTTAGTATGGGGGCGAATTTTCCTGAGATCAGAATAACGACGTCGTCATTATAAGCCGTCACGTTGAAGCCGTAGTTTTCCAGTGTCTTAATAATTTCGTCTATTACTAGGAGCCAGAACAGCTCCTCCTGCTTGAGGGGTGCCTCGAGTGACGCTCTTCCGGATGTCGACACTCCCTAGGGTCGAGCTTATAGTATATGACATTAGCATATGACCAATCCAGGTGCACAGCCCCTTGCTTAGTAGGCTGTGAAGGCTCGTTCAATGACGAGGAAGACACCCAGTGTGAATTCTTTGACGTGGAGGGATTTATCGATCGTGTATACAACCCTGTGTAGGGCGGCGTCCACTTCATCCCTTCATGTACGCATTATGCGACTTGGATAAGTTTGTATTACCAATTGAAGTTTTTATCACCAATTGCATCCCTTATGTGCACATAAACACCTGCTTCGCATATTCCATCCGATGAATTAGAAGCAAAAGCAAAACAAAACGAAAGGTCTTGTGCGTGACAGCTGTCATTTGTTCTACTCCTCTGAATGTAACCATTCGACTTGTTAATGCTCCCAGCAAGCGACTAATGCTTCCTCATATCCATTGAGCGCCTTATTTACGAGATCATTTGCATAAAAGCAAAATAAAAGGACTGTCTGGGGGGGCTTCGCATTCCGCATTTTGCAGCGAAACTAGCGAAGTAGTTCTACAGAAACACGAAACGTCATATGAATGACGACGAGGTGGATAGAATGGGAAAGATAGTTTTGCTTTTCCTTCGCATTCTGCATTATGTCGTGAGTGGCAAGCCAGAATAAACGATTCTTGAGGTGTGCTTGGATCGGAGATTCATTTCTTTGTTCATTTTGATTGATGGATTGATCTAGTGTGGTCTTTTGAGGTCAGTATAAGCACGTCATCTTAACCTTAGCGAGGACTACAGACTCTATTCGAGGAAACATACAAAACGTACTGTGATGCTGCCGATTGAAAAATGAACAACATACTTTCCAAAGTGACCCTGGGCTTAAAACGTCTTCAGCCAGCTATATCGTTAGCTAGCTGCCACCACTTACGCACGCAAAGGTCCTTCTTTTCTTGCGCGCGTCTCTTGAGTCATGGTCTTCCTCTATTACACCGTCCCTCTGGGGTAGATTCGAAAATAGTCCAAGCCGACTCAAAGCCATATCTGGGCAGTACGGGTAGATTAACTATTTAGCTACTTTACCCGTACTTCTCAGAAATGTTGCCTGCTCCCCACCGCGAGGAGGTCAGCTGCATGAGGGGGCTTGTAATAAGTTTAAATAAATAAATCGCTTGTTTAAAACCTTGTTACCTTTTTGGACTTCCTGGCGCCGTCTGTGGTGACAGAACTGTTCAAGACGTTAAGGGATGGCCTATAATGCTTCTTAAACAAACATGTAGTGTTCTTATATAGTCTTGCCTACCTCGAAAGTATAAGAAGTTCTCTTTTTAAGGCTTTACTCCAATCAACGAAATAGAACCTTGTTTAGTTAACTATTCACCGCCCACACCCTTTTGAGGGTGTTTCTAGTACCAGACATGTTTGCTTAATTGATTGGTTTGGAAGGGTGTGCTTAAATCCTTATCACGTAGCCTGCCATTTGGATCCGTTGTGTTCTCCTCTGTTGAACAGTTGGAGAAGAATAATTCTATGGGTGAGCGTAGGTGAAAGCTATTGAATGTGGGGGTGGAAATGTGCAGGCAGAACATGTCCAGAAGTTTGTGTCTTAGCACCCCTGTTGCGAGCAGTCGCAGAGGAAATGCTCGAGGTTCTCTTCCTCCTTCTCGCATCCCTATAAGATGTGATATCTCTAGTTTACAGCGTCCTCCTTGCTAGACAGCAGCAAGAGCCCTCAATCATGAATATGGCCGCATCGCAGGTTTGTAGCGCTATTTATACTCAGAAGAATATTTTCTCTAATTAGCAACTCCTGGCCATGCTTTTCGCGTATGTTGAAAAATTTCATAATTTCCTTTCTAAAAAAATGTTCAAATTCATAAAGGCCTTATCCTCAGTCCAGACCAAAGTGTATCACCAGTGGAAGATGACAGGGTTTTGAAATCCAAAGCCTGCAACGCTCGTTCCAGATGTCCATTGGCAGTTTGAAAGCAACTTTCTTCGCACAAGGGGTGCTCGTATCCTTTTAGTTGACTGTGCTTTGTAAAGATCGAGAGGAATTGTGCTTTGTTGGCGTCAATGGTAACCCAGATAAACTGTGATACAAAGGAAACCCATTAGCAGAGAATAAATCTTGTTTGCGTTATGCCTTGCAATCTAAAACTTCGACTAGCTATGATTCTGCAAGTTCACCCCTAGTTCCGAACTAACCCCATCTGATGGTTAACCTAAGTACACAGCTGCCATTAGAATTAATCGTAAATCGGTCCCTTTGCACGAGTTCTACTTGACAATTCCCTTTTCCTTATTATTCATGGCACAGCAACCGTCAAATGAGGCTCAGTGCAACCTCGTTCATCATCAGGCAAAACATTATGTACAACAAACCACGCATACATATTCGATTTGGAGGCAACAAAACAGAAAAACGACTCCGTTGCACATCTCCGGCTCCCGTTCGTTTATCTAAATCTCTCGTCGTCGTCGTCCGCCGTTCCATGCAAATGAAATTTCTAATTTTAAATTCGCATGCGACATGCAAACGGCGGAGCCAGTAACCTTGGCCAAATGAACATATTCCATGCCTGGAGCACAGCTCAACTCACCGCCGCGCGCACATAGCATCCCATAATGATGTCGACAACGGATGCAACGAGAATACCAGTCCCACCAACCCCTCTGCACAGTTACACGCCTCAGTTTGTTTATGATTACTGGCCTCCTGTCTGCCTGGCTTACTGAAAGCGCCAGTTCAACGCGACCAAAAGCCACCCAGTAACCCTACGCAAGGTACGTCCAAAGTTCCAACACCGCCGTTCGGTGTTGGCATCAACGAATGTGGGCACCAACTGGCAACTACCCCAACAATGTAACAGTTTACAGCATTGCCGGTGTTTTGTTCGCGGCGGAAAGTGTGTTTTATGTGGTGGGATGACGATTACACGCGGTGGGGTGGGTGGGCCGACTGTCAGTTTTTTCCCATTACGTGCACTTTTTGCATTAAAGGCGCGATGTGCACACATTGCGCTGGGTGCAGTGGGGATGTGTTCAGTTGCCATGACCCACCGTAAAGCGTGCTTATTTACATAAGTGCGCACCGACATGTGTGCGCGATTTTGTAAACAACATCAGCGCATCGGGAATCGAAAACAATAACGAATCGGTCGTCGGTCCGTTTGTTCACGAACCGGGTACGCGGTACGTGGATGGATGCTAAACACACACATATGTGTCGATTAAGTAAACAGCATGACTATAATGGGCTCGGTGCTGACAGTTGGTGGCGGCCGTAAAGTTCGACAAATGATAGCGTTTGTCTGTCATGCGATTCCTTTCAATGGTCGGGATAAGCTAAAACGAAGACAAAAAAAGGACGAGTGAGTCTTTCATTAAACAATTGTCATTGCGAAGACTGGAGCGAAATAAATAGGAGTGGAGGGAAGTTATGTGTATTCTAGATTGTGTCTCACTTTTGTGTAGAAAAGTCAGTGGATATTTTTCAAGTTGAAACAGCCTTTGTCGGCTGATCGAAGTGCTAAAATATGTATGTTGCTCATACGGCCCTGAAAGATTTTAACATAACACCATATGGTAGCCACGTCATGAGAGTTAAAAGCTTAAAGTCAGAATAATACCTCCTCGAACGCTAAGAGGTTTTCTTGTAACCAAAAACCAACTTTTTCAGATAGATCTCAGTATGGTGAAACTTGTTCAAAGGTAAGTTGAGGCTGGCAAATACCTGATGTCAGTTCTCTTCCACAAAGAAAAATATTGCTTCCACGAGCACTTTAACAAGATTTACGAGGATTGTCGCAAAATATTTAGAAGTGCGCCTACAACACCACCTAGGGACACTGACACAATCGGTTTTGGATCTGTCGGTGGAGACAGCTATGGATTGCGTGTTTAATATTTAAACCTAAACAGACGTCGAACGCACTCGAAAGATAGATGAGAGAGAAACTAAGAGCTAAGAAGAAAAGGCCCAGAAATGTTTGCCTACACCCAGGAGAAAGGGAAAAAACATGGTCAAACGCTAAACCTAACTAACCTAAACCTGTTCATAAGCTATCTTAATCTTAATACAGGCCCTTGACTAAACGCAAAACTAAAAGACCGCATTCCTCTGTCTCTCCCGGATAAACGTTCGGTAGAAACCAGATAAGATCTGGGAGCTCTTTAAACAGTCATTCAATGCAGGTTGTATTATATGGTTGCACTTCTACCCCCTTCTTAACTAACGCTGGTGTACCCCAAGGCTCCGTTCTTTCTTCGACGCTTTTTTTGATATTCATCAACGATCTTCTCTTTCTGACTCGCAATCCAATCCATTACTTCACGGGTGATAGCACTATCGACTTCGCATATTCTTTACCGAATCCGCGACATCAGCCCCAAGTCATGGAGTTCCAGCGTCAGCGAATGTCAACTGAGCTTAACTCAAAAATTGATTCAATCATCAGTCAAGTGTGGTCCTGGGCCTCAACCAACAAGCCTCTCCAGCCAGCTCGATCTTTAGCAAGCTGCCTCTAGTTTCGCACGCCAAGTTGGTTGAGGTCCTCTTCCACTTGCGCGCGCCACCTGAGTCACGGTCTTTCCTTACTGCGCTGTCCCTCGGGTGTGAATTCGAAGATTTTCCGTGCCGGAGCATTGGTGTCCATCCGTTCTACATGACCCAGCCACCTCAGTCGTTGGAGCTTTACTCTTCTGGCTAGGTCGCTGCCGCCGAACAGCCCATACAGTTCGATGTTGTATCTCCTCCTCCATTCACCGTCTATGCAGACGGGTACGAAAATCACCCGAAGAATCATAAATTTGGGTGCTAAGAACCGAGTTGAGTTTAACGCATCAAAAACCCAGTACCAAACTAAAAATAAATGAAGTTGACATTGAAGAAACAAGTGGTTCGTCTATGCTTGGCATGTACATCCCCGGCTTCGTTGGAATCAGCAAATTTCAGATGCTGCTAGTGGTGGTATCAGATGGCTCGGTGTCCTGAAACGTTGTAAACAGTTCTTCACCGACTTGGCTACAATTTATAAAGCTTATATTCGTCAGAAACTGGAATATAACTCTCATGTTTGGGCAGGTGCTCCTAATTCATGCTTGAATCAAATTCATTCTCCGAACACCGCTGGAACGTGGGATGCTTGGCACTCCTATATCGCTATTTTCACCACAACTCTTCGGATGAAATATGTAGTTGTATCACACCAGTCCGTCTGTTTAATCCTAATACACGTGCTGCATCTTCCGCACATCTTTAAGTCTGCTTTTGGTCGAACAGTGAAATATAGAAGATCCTTCTTTAACCACACAACACGATTATAAAACAATCTGCCCTCCTCAATATTTCCCGAAACCTTAAATCTCCAAAGGTTAAAAATTAGCGCGCATCTCCACTTCACCATTTTTCCTCTAATCTCTTGTCTCTAACACTTCCCTATACCCTTTCCTTTCTCTCCATCACTGGGTCACTGGCCTTAAAGGACATAGTCCTAAGTAATGCAGATTATTAAAAAGAAAAGAAGCCTTTTGGATGTTATTAGCCAGGTCTGGAATCTCACCTCTAACCGTATGGGCATAGCTCCTGATGATCGACACTAAGATGGCGGAAGATCGCGAGATGTGGAGAGTCGACTTAAGCACCCTAAACCCGCGATCCTCATAGTGGATAAGCGGGCCATTTTGAAAATGATTCGCACTTTTATTGGTAAATCCACACTCAAATCAGTGCAGTGCAATCAAAATGAAACGTTGAATGTGTTATTGGACTTGTAATTCATCGATATCTTAATCGAATTTTTCCCCACTGGACCTACGAAAAATAAGGTCATGGCGTCGTTCTAAACGCGAATTAAAGGATTTGATCTCGAACTAGCAATTCGAGAAGCATGTCGAGTGATAAATAAACATTAGACCCATCACATCCTTGTCTGCTTTAAAAACATTTAAAGATAAAAGCTGTTTGCCAGCTTCACATTATTCTGATATGGGACACAGGTCGAAGAATGACTCCACATTTAAAAAAAATAGTCTTGCAGAATCTGCGTTTATATCCTCAGCCTGATACAATATCTAGAGAGCTACGTTTTCTTAAGAAACAGTATTACCAAAGTATGGCTACGCAGAGAGTTGAAGATGTCCAAAGTAGGTGCAAGTAGGTGTTGCTTAACCTCCAAATCCTTAAGAAACGTCGTGATGTTGCTGATGTTCTCTTTGACAAGCAGTTGCTAATTGGAACCATTGATACCCCGCACTGGCTGAAATGAAATCCCCTAAAATTAAAACCTCAGGTCTGTAGCGCATTCGCTTTACATGTCGCAACAATCTGATTAGGTCGATGTCGCTATACACCCTATATAGTTCGTTGTTGTATGTTCGCAGAGGGAACGAAATATGTACATATCACTTTTCTCTCTAAACAACCGAGGGCGATCTTATTTATTCTTGACGAAATAAGTGGCTTTGCACCACAGAGCAAGACTGTGGGTCTTGTATAGGGTCACTGAAGTTGTTCGAGAAAGGGCCCCGCTACTTAATTGCACTGGTGTTATTGTTTGTGTATATCGCGGAGCCTGAAAGACAAAGTCCTTAACAACATCTGTCTACGGTGATATTCTGCCCGAGACGTCGGTGTTGGGTGTCCCTCTTTGTTGACCGTTAAACCCATCGGAAGCGCTTCCGTCTCAATATTCACGAACGCACTACTGACATCACTCTGCGTTCTTTCATAAATATCAATATCGTTAAGCCAATTCGACTTAATAGACATCCTTACCTAAGACCATTAAAAAAAATGGATAAAACTTGTTGAAGACTTTACTTTGAAGACCAAGAAAAGGTGATCAGCTGCTCATCTGCAAGACAACAGTTTTCTCTAATTCCAATAATGCGAGTAATTGTATAGACCTCTCGTGTTGGCGTGTGAGTTCTGTACAATTTTTTCTAGAACGCTGTTAAAGAAATCCGGTAACAGCTCATCGTCTAGTCTTAATCTTTATTTTGACATCTGAGGTCTCGGTGAGAGATTAACTGATCTTCATACAACACCATGCATTTTCTATTGTCACAATGAACAATCGGTCGAGTTTGATGGAAAATTGACACTGCTCTGTATAACTCGGCTCTATAAATGCTGTCACGGCCTCAAAATCGATAAAAGATGGTGGCCATCGATTTGGAATTCCTAGGTTTACTCCAAAATGTGCCGTAGTCGGTGGTGAATTTTTCTGACCTAAACCTAAACTACGACCGATCAGGTTGTTGACAAAAGACAGCTGCAGATGAAGTACCTACTTGAGAATTTCTTTCTCGTGTAAGTCGTTGCTGAGGAAACTCCAGATATCGAAAAAAATTAGTTCAATATTCTGTTTAAGGCTTTATATCAACCATTCAGACTTGAACATTTTCAAATTCACAAAAAGCTGATAAAAAATCTAAAGAGCTTCGCATTTCAAAAAAAGATCTACGTATGTCCATGTATGTACGTAACTTGTCAAATTGACTTAGAAGCTTCTGATAATAGGTCGAAGGTATGATGTAGATCTCTTTTCAGTTGGCAGTGGCCTCTGATCAGTCTGGTTATTGTTCCTGTCAAGGTTCACTGCGTAGTTGGATTTCCTGTTCGAGTATTAAATTATTTCGATCTAAGGTACTACGCCACAATCTTTGTTACCTACTATGCAGTAGAACTTAATTGCTTTGTTTGTCCAAGTGCTGCTATCGCACAACAACTTCGATTCCAGTTCTTTTGCTTAGAGCAATTCGTCTTAAAAGGTCACGTTCATACTCGTATATTCCACGCTTTTTCCACTTCCAAACGATTCCGCACAGAAACAGCGTCTAAATGATAAAAAACAATCTGCGAGTCATCCCATCGAAACAAGTTTAAACTTTAATCACATGTAGGTATTTGTCTACAGACAAATTACGCACCTGCACGCACGCAACAAAACTGAACCAACCCAAGCCAGTCAGCGAACCAATCGAACCAAAGCAACAAGCGATATCATAGTTCTTAAGAACATTTGCTCCACATCTACAGCTCAAGGTTAACCACTACCATCTGTTCTGTGCATGCAATTCACTTTGAATCTCGAAACCAACGCTACAGATACATGTGTGACTACACGATAGAATCCCCTTCCACCGCCTTTCCGACGTCAACCACGGTTATCGTTACACACACAGCCGAGGTGGGGAGTCCAGTTCAACTGAAGTCAAAATGAAAATGGAAAAAATTCCCCAAGACTCGCTCCTAGCTTGCTGTCTTCCTGCTAAAAGACAATTTAACCGGCTCTTACTGACATTTATTAATTGGGGTCAGTCGTTTTGCGGCAATTACTACTGGTAGCTCTTTACGGGTGAATACACCGCTCTTCGCAGCATGTGATGGAGTCTTGTTTAGCAGAATCTTGACAGTTGAAAAGGAGTTCGGCACAACTCCAATCAGTCGAGTGTGCCCGGTCATCCATTTAAGCGATATGAGCACCCACTTAGACCTCGATTAACGTGACCTGGCCCTACCACGTCAAGAGGTACAACCTACCTCCCGAGCGAGAGTTTCCTTTGATTAATTTAGAACGTCAATTACCCTTCTCTGTTTCACATGATCTTTGCGTGTTTTTATTTCTTTTTCTTTTTTTTTTATTCCGTTGAAGGCGAAGCCCTTGGACATGTAGAAGTTCTGAGAAATAATCTAAAAATAAAACTTAACGCAAGCGAAAGGATGAAAAAGACACACATGCTCGAATGTAGGCCACATACGGTGAAAGGGTTCAGCGGAGATGTAAACAAGCCCGAGAAAGAAGACGACGACAAGGAAAATTATACGAATTTTTGCAAATGGAATTGGATACTAATTAAAGGGATCCAGCCATGGGTGTATTTCCAGTTTATCAGTGAGAGGAATTTAACGAATAAAAGGTTGTTAGTAATTGATAGAGTATAGGACTGAGTGTTTTAATTGTCCTAAATGGAGATTTCCACGTGGATGTCCTCAAAAGATAATGAAAAACCCCGTGCCAAAAAAAATGACGGAATTTTGCCGACCTTGGCATTCCGTGAAATCAGTGTGCCGAGGGAAGGTTTCTGCATCGATGAGGACTAGCCAAATAATTTACAAGCTTTCCCACTCAGAGAACTCGCATAGCAAACACTGCTTTGTATATATATGGCTTACAATTTTCAATTAGCCAGCCACTGGAAAATTTCGGAATCGAGCCAAGATTAACCAATTGGTTAGGAAACATGCTTGTCTCAAGAAATATCAGCTCGGAAATGGGACAAAGCTCAATAAGAAGATCTGTAACCAGAGGCACTCCACAGAGCGGAGTCATCTCGCCCCTTGTGTGGATCTTGGTTATAGATGGAATCCTGAAAAGCTTTGCTTAAGACGACTAAACGTTCACGCCTATGTCGACGACGCAATCATAAATCAACCCGGCACGGCAGAATTAGTTGCCTTCACAAGGAAACACCTGATACCCGTTCAGACCACCTAAACTTGGAGGGGTCGAGATGTCCCTGTCAGACAGGCCCAGATATCTTGGGATAATCCTTGATAGAAAACTAAACTAAAATCTTAATACACAGAAAAGGGCTAGAAAGGTCCTCAATGCTCTTTTTGCATGTAAGAAGGTAGCAGGGAACAAAATGGGTCTTCAAACCAAGTATGATGCCCTGGCTATACATAGCAATAGTCAGACCCATACTCACGTAGGAGTACTCGTCTGGTGAAAGTAGTGCGCTGGGGATCAATAATTCAGGCGTTTTAAGGAATAACAGTATTGGACACTGGTCCATCCTAAGTGAATATGACTTTGACGTTCTGAGACGACTTCCATCATGGGCTTCGATACATCACGTTGTATCCTGAGAGGGAAGACTGTCAGATAAACGCTGCCATCTCAGCAGATGAGATTGTGGTCTTCACGGATGGTTTACAAACCACCTATGGAACGGGTTCTGGGATTTACTCCCAAGAGACAGACCTCAAAGTATCAATAAGACTCCCGGATACTTCTAGAGAATTCCAAGCAAAGGTTCTGGCTGTGCTCAAAGCTGCGGAATCAGTAGGGATGAAATCGATATCTGGAAGGGATATCGCCATTTAAGGCAAATCGGAGATGGTCCAATATAAGTGGGCATCTGGTATCCAAGGCTCTATGGCCTGCTCTAGACCGCAGGAAAACAAGAGATATTCTCAACTTAAGCAGGGCACAGCTACAAGTAGTAACTGGCATCCTGTCCGGCCACTGTTTTCTTAGGAAGGTTGTCCAAAGAGGGCTCGCAGCCACAGATGTCTGCAGATACTGTAACGACCTATGCGCCACTGAAGACATAAGTCACATATGATGTAAATGTCAGGGAATTGCCAGGACACGCATGAAACTTCTCGGCAACTATTTCTTTAGTAATCTAGAGGAGCTAGCCTATGATAGCTATAAAAACATGGTAAAATTCTGTAGGGAAATCAAATATTCCTGAAAGTATTGGTTTATGTTTTTGCCTTTTTGGTTTCACAGGGATCGTAATGGGTCCACTATGGTGCCTAGTATTTTTTCCAAGCGCTGGCTGTGTAACCCTACTCTACCTGAAGCAACCTAACCTACAATTTTCAATACTTCTACCCAGAATTGAGCAGCATTGAGCATCCAATATCTGGCATTATTTCCGAAAGTTCGAAGCCCATTTTGGCGACTTTATCGCATGAGTACGTCAGAATCTGTATGTGAAAATCTGCTTTAGTCCTCCCCTTACTCGTGACTATTGCATGAATGTCTTTCGATTTTTCTTACCCAATTGATGAGTGATTCGCAGCCTCAGAGACACGTTAGTGGTTTCCTGCATGTTATGAATATCTACTGATGACAAGTCTAGTAGCATAGAATGCAGCGCAAAAGTTGGAGAAGTACTCTTCGTACTGGCAATGCTAATACCTATCCTAGCACGATCGGCTATAATTTTCCTCCATCAAAGCTTCCTATATAGGATTAGTCCTAGCCCTAGGTATTAGGCACTATCTGCTAATTTGTGGGAAGTGCCATTTACCTTGGGTGGAATAACGCATTGATTTTTTGATTTTTTTTTAGAAAAATGGGTGGCCATGGTGTAGTGATTAGCATAATCGCTTGTCACGCTAGATAGTCCGGGTTCCTGATGTCGGAAAACATATATTTCTTAAATAAATAAAATCAATCAACTGTGAAAGTTGATTTTCGACACTACTGGACATAAAACAGTAGAGTGTTATGGCTTGAAGAGTTGATTGACCTGATAATGATTATGACGTCACTTACTTAAGACGGCGCTACAGTGGGTGGTGGACCTGGGTCTCAACCAACAGGCGTCTCCAGTCAGCTCGATCTTTAGCCAGCTGCCTCCAGTTTCGTGCGCCAACTTGCGTGCGCCACCTGAGTCGCGGTCTTTCTCTACTGCGCCGTCACTCGGGTGTGGGTTCAAAGATTTTCAAGGCCGGAGCATTGGTGTCCATCCGCTCTTCATGACCCAGCCACCTCAGTCGTTGGAGCCTCACTCCTCTGGCAAAGTCGATGTCGCTGTACAGCCCGTACTGTTCGTCATTCTACCTCCTTCTGCATTCACCGTCTATGCAGACGGGACCGAAAATCACCCAAAGAACTTTCCTCATCGTCATCCTGCACAAACGGACATGGCTCTGTATAGCTCGTCTCTATACACATATGTAGATGCTATCATACGCGGCCTTAAAATCGATGAAGAGGTGGTAGGTATCGATTTGAAGTTCCTGGATTTTTCCCAAGATCTGCCGCAGTGTGAATATTTGGTTGGTGATGGACTTTCCTGGGGTGAAGCCACACTGATATGGACCGATCAAGTTGTTGGCGAACGGCTTGAGGTGTTCACACAACACGGTAGATAAGATCTTGTACCTCTGTAGGTGGCGCAGTTCAGAGGGTCTCCGTATAAAAATACCGTGAATTATAGCAATGACAAACACTCCAAATATAACCAGCTAGTCTAGACGCCATTGAAACCTATTACTACCTGAGTTTCAAACCACTGCACCTCGGTCGGGCGGGGTGAATAATATTAAAAGGGTATTCATACATATCCCTTTGATGCGCGTGTAGATTATAAAATAAAAAAACTTCGTTTTAGTCGTTTTAGACAGATTAATACTCTTTTGTCCAAGAGGTCAGCTTGTTTAACGCATATTCCAGTACATATATTCGACAATGTCTGAGCAATTGCCCCTTAGATAGGCATGCTGTGACTTGGATAAAAGATTGTCATCCACGATTTTGTAGAACTTATTGGTTAGTGCGTTGGACTACCGTGCAAGCTGCGTAGGTTCAAGACCCAGCCATGTCCACCAAACATTTTTCACTCCTCTCGTCGGGGAATGACCAGCCTGCGGAAGTATAATCTGTCATGAAAGAGCTTTTCAATTCACCTTTCAAAGTCGGCAATAAATTGTAGGTCCCCTGGGAATTGATGACACTTGATTTGAGCATATGACTAATAGGTTGCGAGGTATTGAGTCGTCCCAGCGCCGACTTTCTGAGATTGACTCAGAGGAAGGCACTAAGGTTAAATTTTTTGACATGCATTAATTTTTTAATCGTGAAGATCACTTCTCTGCTGGGCTGTGTCTATCGATCTTTCTTCCATGTGTGGATAGATAGTGACCCCGATCACATCTCTCCAGCAAGGAAGAAAGGTGTCTGCGTATACATATAGTCATTATCCGTCGTAAGTGCAAAACAAGTGCTTCTTCCACTTCCGACTGTGGCTTGAAAACGAACTCTAAAGGTAAACACGAGACATGAATCGATTATTTCCTCAGACTAATTAGATGGATTTTATCGATGACAAAATCCGTGTATGTGCCAAAGGATTTATTGGCAATGTCGCTGCTAACAGTTTCTGCTGTCACATTGCCTATTTGTCTTCCCGTCGTTGGACTTAGATTCCCCACGTTTCTGCATTATTTTCTTTTCGGATTTAAAGCATGCAGATGCCGGTCGTTTTGTCTTTTCTTATAAATCACACTTCGACGTCCTTGAACTAGGAAAGACCTTGTCAATTATGTATCTATACGTGTATGATACATTGATTGATAGAAGTTGATGCAAATTGGCACACGTGAATAACTTAGCCCCAAATTTATTATGGAAACACGGTCTCGTCTTCTTTAATGTTCGCTTTATGTAGGTCCAAAGTCCACACCTAAAAATAATATCCATTTCTGACACACAACTTAGGCTATCCTACCACAGAAGCACCCTGTTCACTCATAATTCCTGATCCTCTACTCTTTTTATGTATCGAATTACTTGACAGCTGTTCTACTGTGAAATTGGAGTTCAAAAACAAGTAAATGAAAGTGAAGATAGAAAATGAAAAAAAAAATTAAGCAAGATACACCCTCAAATTGGCATGCTTTCCAATTTGGAACGTCTCATCCTCAACATGCGCCTCGCCTCCATTGTTGTTTGGTTGCTTTGTGCGTTTTAAAGTTTTAAGCGGAAGTTAATTTTTGATTTTCTTGTTTTATTTATTTGACAAACAAACTCAGATCGGAGACTTAGTGATTCTCACATTTTAATTAGCAAAAAAAAGCGAGAAACATCTTGAGTTATTGGATTGATTAATTAGTTAATATTAATTCAAAAGTTCTACGACCTTAGGCATTGGTAAGTCTAAATATTTGTTTATGGGAATGTTTTTTCCAAAAATATTCCTACGCTATATGTTTTCATTAAGTGAGTTTGATTCATTAGTGGTCGAGGAGGTTTATCTGGTAAGATGACTGGAGCTCGGTCTTTGAAAAGACAAATTGGTGTAGGATCATCTTTGAATGGGGGAGAGAAACCACAGCTTAAGAAGTAGGAGCACATCTTAAATTTGGAGAGTGAAAACAGTCAGCTTGGTGAATGCTAACAAGTTGGCATTTCTTCGACGTTTACTTGGAACGTTAAGCACATGATCGTGGGAGCAGCAGAGGCAGATATTGACTCTATAATGTGAGGTAATAAGTTACATCGGACTTTATCTACCAGGAGAACATTTATCCAAGTTAGGACAGATGTCAAGCAGTTTTTTTGTCTTTCAGAGCTCTTACGGTGACTTCATCACCGCGTTTATTCCTGGGAACGATGAGCTGACACGGCAATCTCAGATTTAAAAACTGAAAAAGTATTGCCAAAAGCAAAAACTCCGTTTAGGTCTACGGTACCGCTCTTAACTTCATAGAGGAGAAGTCTAAGTTTTGGCAGTCTCGGCTTAAGCAGGTTAAAAAATACATACCTTCACTTTGCTGAAGTTAATATTTGTAAAAACTTACACCCGAGGCACACAGATCAGGCTGGCGTGCCTGAAAACCTATTCGCGCTTTTGACGCCGTTTTGATACTATAACTCTTAGAAATCAAATTTTGCTGAAAAACGTGAGTAGGAGAAAATGGGGGGAGGCTGATGGTCCTTGTAGATTTGAAGAAGGACAGTATATCAGAAATGTTTTTCTTCGAAAAGTTGTTAAGGTTATTGAATAAAGGTTGGCCGTTGCTCCATGGTTGCCGTGCAGATAGCTACAGGGGACAGAGAGAAGTTTGTTAATTTTTTTTAATGACATCTCTATTTCTTTTCTGGTTATATCGCCCTAGAGATGCCGCAGCTACATACATATGTCGTCCGACCCATCTTTGGTTAGCAATTTTTACGAAGTGTAAGAACAGTTTATAGTCGTCGCCGTGGCTCAGTGGTTAGTGCGTCGGACTGCTGGGCGAGCGGCACGGCTTCAAACCCCAGCCATGTCCACCAAGCATTTTTCGCGGCACCACCTCTCGTCGGGGAATGACAAGCCTCCGGGAATATAATTTGTCATGAAAAAGTTTTGCAATTCGTCGTTCGAAGTCGGCAAACAATTGTAGGTCCCTTCCATTCATGCGAAAAATTTAACACGCACAACATGAGTGGTTTCGAGAAGCTAGGCATTGGCTCATCCCGAGTTATCGCTTCAGCTATTTATTTTTCATTTTTAAGCACAATTAAACCTTCACAGATTAAAGTAGAATGTCAAGTCGTCCCGCGAGGGAGCTGTTATAACTTGAACTGGTCAATTCATCAGCATCTTCATTACCACCTAAACCTATGCTACTGTGTCCTTAGATTCAGGTAAAAGTGACGGTTGCCTAGATTCCCAATTTAAAGGTTATAGTGGCTATAGCGTTAATTGCCGCTGAGCTGTCTGTGCATAGAAAAAGTTTGGTGGTTCTTAAGCTCGAGGCCTACATCAAAAGTCCGCAGCGTTTCTGCCTGGAAAACGTTGGCGGAATACGATAGCCTGGGCGACTTTGAAATTAAGATTGCCCTAGGCGATTTTAAGGCAAAGCTAGGAAGAGAGGGCATCTTTGGTAAAACTGTCGGAAGGCACAGCCTACACGACACCACCTCCGATAACTGATTTAGACTGATCGACTTTGCTGCGAGTCGGAACGTTGTCGTAGCTAGTACGCGGTTCCCACATCTCGAACCGTCAACCAGATTGACCACATTGCGATCGACGCAAGGCACTCCTCCAGTATTATGAATGTCCGAACGTTCCGAGGGGCCAACATTGACTCGGACCACTACCTTGTTGTAGCCAAGGTACGACTGCGGATATCCCGAACACCGCCAACACAAGGAAATACTGTGAGGAAGTTTAACGTCGGACGACTGCAATCGCAAGAGATCACCAGATCCTTTTCCGATCGAGTCTCTCCCAATCTCTCAAGAGGTTCTATGCCGCCAGCATCAAGCATTGAAAACCAGTGGCAACATTGCCAAAAAGCCATCGGAGATGCCGTCTCTGACGTGCTGGGTATTACTCGAGCACTACAACGAAATCCCTGGTTTGACGACGAGTGCCGGCAAGCACATGCAGCGGCATACAAAGCGGCGCTGCATATAAAGACCAGAGCTGCTCGCGAGCTCTATGAGCAGAAGAGGAGAGACGAACACAAGCTTTTGAGGAGCAAAAAAGGAAGAGCATGAGAAGCACGCGATCGAGGAGATAGAGGGATGTTATAGCAGGATTGAAGTTCGGGAGTTTTACCAAAGGGTAAAAAGAACCTTTCAAGGGAACAGAGCCCAAACCGAGTCCTGCAAAGATGAACAAGGGAACATCGTAGTAGAATCGCAGTCGATGGTGAGAATATATAAGAACTACTTATGCAGACTGTTTAACGGCGACGACGAATCAAATCCCGCTGTCAGGTAGAATGAACCTGGATGAGGAAGACCAACAATTCCGTCCACTCGACCTGGACGAGGTGAAGATAGTCTTCAGCCAGTCTTCTTAACATCGTCTACAAGATCTTATCTGCCGTATTGTGTGAGCGCCTGAAGCCGTTTGTCAACAACCTGATTGGTCCATATCAGTGTCGCTTCACGCCAGAAATGTCCACCATCGACCATTCACATTGTGGCAGATCTTGGAGAAAACCCAGGAACTTCAAATGGATACTCACCACCTTTTCAACGATTTTAAGGCCGCGATTGACAGCATCTATAGAGGCGAGTTATACAGATCCTTGTCTGATATTGGCATCTCTGCCAAACTCGTCCGGTTGTGCAGAATGACGATGGATAATGCTCGCTGCTCCATGAAGGTCGGTAAAGACATCACGGAGACCTTATTGTCAAAAAACGATTTAGACAAGATGGGTTTTGCGGTCAATGAGGGCAAGACAAAGTATATGCTGTCAACAAGAAGGCACACCCAACACCGACGTCTCAGACAGAACGTCACTGTAGACAGTAATAACTTTGAGGTAGTTAAGACTTTGTCTATCTAGGCTCCGCTATGAATTCAGACAACGGCACAAGCGCTGTGATCAAACAAAGAATAACTCTTGCCAATCGCCGTTTCTTTGAGCTAAGAAGGCAATTGAGTAGCAAAGCCCTCTCTCGAACAAATAAAGTGACCCTGTATACGACCTAGGTCGTCCCAGTCCTGCTCTCTGGCGCAGAGGCATGGACTCTGCCAAAACCAGATGAGGTGGTTCTTGGCTGTTTCGAGAGGAAAATTCTTAGGATGATTTTCAGTCCCGTCTGCATAGATGATGAATGGAGGAGGAATGACGACAATGACGAACTGTACGGGCTGTACAGTGACATCGACCTAGCCAGAAGAGTGAAGGTCAAACGACTGAGGTTGCTAGGTCACGTAGAGCGAATGGACACCAATGCTCCGGGCCGGAAAATGTTTAAATCCACACCCGAGGGACGGCGCAGTAGAGAAAAAACGCGACTCAGGTAGCGCACGCAAGTGGAAGGGGACCTTAAGCAACTTGGCGTGCGAGACTGGAGGCAGGTGGTTAAAGATCGAGCTATCTGGAGACACTTGTTGGTTAAGGCTCAGGTCCACCCTGGGCTGTAAAATAATACCCTACAAAAAAACGGGCCTAACCAAAACCTGGAATAACCTTCAAGGTTTGTGGCAAGGAAAGAAACTCGTAGGAAACAACTTAGACTCAAAGGACACACACAAAGCGCCACCTTAAGTAAGTAAGTAAGACTTTTAGCTTAGGAGGCGTTTTAGACCATAGTCTGTGGATACTTTGAACGGTGTTATCACTTGATGGTAGTTTATATTTTCTGTCTCCTAACTAGATTTTTTTTCCATTTTATGCAGTTACCCCGACACGCGGACGTTATTCTAAAAAGAGATAAATACATTCGAAATAAAATTGACTAGGAACTGATTCAGCGTGGAGTCATGAACCAATTGGAGAATTATTATGAGAGGAGGGCCTTTTATTCATATCAAAATGGATTTTCTGCAGTCTAAGTGTACCTAACTGAGGTCCATTACAATCTATCATTAGTCGCCCAAGAGACACGCCTAAAGCTCGATGACTCTCTGACGTCACAAGGAAATTCTCCAATGCGCAGTCAATGCACCTTCAACGGTCAACGTGTCAACGCATAAAAAGTTGACGATCACACGAGTTGACCACTTTGGGTAAAATTCTGAGATCATTTTGACATCATAGAGTCATCGAGTTGACTGTTTTCGTTGAGCGTGTAATCGTAGTTTAGGCATTGCCAGCTCATCCGCCTGTCAGAAGAACATATGCCACATATCACTTAGTCAATGGAAGATAATCAATTCCCAATACAAGATATTACGCATTCTCTCATTTTCGCGTCCAGAGTAAAGCATTTGGACTAGGAGTAAGTCAAGCTCTGCTTGCTAACGATACTCACCACTTGAATATGAAATCTCTAATTCTTCCCAATCAACCAGAAGCCATCTTAAATAAACACACCCTACACAAGCTGATGCATCTATGGGACAGGTTTCCTGTGTGCGGCCTCATTCACATGTTCTCCTTGCACACATTTCATTTGCAGTTGAAGTTGCACGCTTTTTAGTTTGAAAAAAAAAATAAGCAATTCCCTCCTTGCACTTTATTCATCCTCATACAAACGCACACACAGTCATGGGGGCTTTGAAAAAAATTTCAAGGACAGCATTTATTTTTGTGTCGCCTTCTTTCTCTTCTTTCTGCTTCTTCCTTTATGTTTGGAATTTGGGAAAAAAAAGCAACAACTACGCACACACAAAAGTTTTTGTTTATGCGTTTTGCAATTTTTTTGTTTTGTTTTTTGCTTTACCCACACGTTGAAGTGTGCGACTGTGTGGGTTTGAGTTTGGGCAAGGATATCAACTGCACGTGTACCTCACAAAAGCGCTGTTGATCTGTCAAACGGGGTCTCTCCGTGGCAAACAGGGATGTGCTTTGTTTTTATCGTCATCGTCGTCACCCTCAGGAAGGAGAGTTTGAGGAGCAGGGCAGGGACGCACATTTTGCATCAAGTGAGTGTGGCTGCTTGGCTGCGAGTGTGTGTGGAATTTTCATGTTCAAGGTCATGGGAGATTTTTGCTTGACTTGTTTACGAAAAATATCCCTTTTCATTCCTTCGGCTTTTTTGCGTGTTGTTCGCTTCCTTGGTCATGTGTTTGTGTTAAAAATAAACGTTTACGGCCACGTCGCCGTCGTGCTCGGTGTCGCGCCGCTGATTTTTGTTGCTTTCGGTGTCTAGGTCGCGTCATCGTCGTCGTCGGACTTAATCGAGTAAAAGACTCACTCACACACTCAGGCGCAGCGGGAACGCTGAAGGAGTATGGAAGGAGCTTCTTAAAGGGTTCCTTGGCGTTTTTTGTTTGAAAAGGAAATTCGAACCAGTTTGGTTCGGGTTTTTATTTTTTACTTTCACCTTGACATTGGTGCAGATGCATTTCGCAAGGATTCAGGAAATGCATTGCGATCCATCAGGAGATTATAAACCCCTTGGAAATCCATTCAACCAAATGCAAATGCTGGAGTTTTTTTTGTGGACATTTTTCGAGGACATTCGAGTAGAAATTTCTGTGTGATTGGACTTTACACATGCAGGGGTATGTAAGGCTGTGTTAGTTACGTGTTAGCTCATCTAAAAAAGAGTCGTGTTTATGCATTCCGTATTGAATGTCCGTGTCCTTGGCCATGAGAGTTCCAGACGGCAATTATGAAACAGGTTCAGGTTTTCTATTCACATTCTCAACTACTGACCGACTAACGATTCACTCCTGCTGCCATTGCTTGTTTGCAATTTTTTTTCTGTCGTTTGAGATACTTTCGTGAAAATAAGACATGGAGTGTGGAGATGTAGATCGCGCAGAGGGGTGTTTAAAGTTTTTTCTTGTAGTTTTGCACAGTGTGGCAGTGTGTGTGCGTTGTGCATTTGGAATTAGGAAGAGACGACGGGAACTGGTTGTTGGGAAGTCTTTTTTGTTTTATTTCTTTCGTTTGGATGGCGCGTCGTTGGAGGTTATGTATGGCGTCGTGTTTCCTGCTTTTTGAAAACTATTGCAACGAATGGTGAAATAGCATTACAAAATTCGAGTGTGTACATACACAGTTTAATAGGATGACGAATTTAATTTGGACAGGTAGATAGGATTCAGGAAATTCATTGCGATCCATCAGGAGATTAATTGCCCTTCGAGTACCTATCATAATTATTAGTGGGGAGCGGTTGGTCCGCTCTAGCACTGCGGTCTGACTCTACAATTCGGAGTGAACCAGGGCTTCGAATGCGTCTAGATAACAATTTTTTCTGGTTGAAAGTGACTCGAATTGTCAAAGAGCAAGGGTTTGTTCAAGCGAAGGTGATTTTCTGAAACCAAATAGAGAAGAACGTTTTTATTGTCTATTCTTACTTAAGGCGGCGCTAGAGTCCAGGGTGGATCTGGGCCTCAACCAACAAGCCTCTCCAGCCAGCCCGATCTTTAGCCAGCTGCCTCCAGTTTCGCACGCCAAGTTGGTTAAGGTACCCTTCGACTTGCGTGCGCCACTTGAGACACCGTCTAGCTCTATTGCGCCGTCCCTCGGGTGTGGATTCGAAGATTTTCCGGGCCGGAGTATTGGTGTTCATCCGCTCCACATGACCCAGCCACCTCAGTCGTTGGACCTTTACTCTTCTGGCTAAGTCGATGTCGCTTTGCAGCCCATACAGTTCGTCATTGTATCTACTCCTTCACTCACCGTATATGCAGAATGGACCGTAAATCGCCCGAAGAATTTTCCTCTCGAAACAGCTAAGAGCAACCTCATCCGTTTTTGTAAGACTCTACGCCGTAAACCAGGACTGGGATGATTAAAGTCTCATTCAGGGTCACTTTCATTGTTCGAGAGAGGGCTTAGCTACTCAATTACCTTCTTAGCCTTAAGAAGTAGCGATTGGCAAAGAGTTATTCTTCGTTTGATCTCAGCGCTGGTGTCGTTATCTGAATTCATAGCGGAGCCTAGGTAAACAAAGTCCTTAACTACCTCAAAGTAATAACTGTCTATAGTGACGTTCTGTGCGAGACGTCGGTGTTGGGTGTCCTTTCTTGTTGACAGCATATACTTGGTCTTGCCCTCATTGACCGCTAAAACCATCTACGCCGCCTCCGTCTCAATAGTCACAAACGCACCAATGACATCACGCTGCGTTCTTGCGATTATGTCAATATTGCCGGCGTATGCGAGTAATTGGACGGACTTTTAAAAGATTGTGTCTCTGGTGTTGGCGCGTGAGTTTTGCACTATTCTTTCAAGAACGATGTTGAAGAAGTCGCATGACAGCGCGTCGCATTGTCTAAATCCATTTTTAACATCAAAGGTCTCTGTGAGGTCTTGACCGACCTTGATGGAACTGCGTGCATTCTCCATCGTCATCCTGCACAAGCGGACGAGTTTGGCAGGGATGCCAAACCTAGACATGGCTCTGTATAGCTCGTCTCTATAGATGCTGTCATATGCGGCCTTAAAATCGATGAAAAGGTGGTGAGTATCGATTTGAAGTTCCTGCGTTTTTTCCTGGCCTGAAACCACACTGATATGGACCGATCAGGTTGTTGACGAACGGCTTCAGGCGTTCACACAACACGGCAGATAAGATCTTGTAAGCGATGTTAAGAAGACTGATGCCTCTGTAGTTGGCGCAGTTCAGAGGATCTCGAGGATCGGGCAAGCAAAGCTAAGGTTCCATTCAACGGGCATACTTTCCTCGGACCAAATTTTACATATGAGTTGGTGCATGCTCCTTACCAAGTCATTCCCTGCCGCTTTGAACAGCTCGGCAGCTAGGCCGTCAGCACCAGCAGCTTTGTTGGACTTAAACTTAGATATGGCTATCTTCGACGTCCAGGTTGAGTTTCATTATGCCTGACAGCGGGATTTGATTCGTCGTCGCCGTTAAACAGTCTGCGAAAGTAGTTCTTTCATATCCTTTACTACGATGTTCCCTTGTTCATCCTTTCAGGCTTCGGTTTGGGATCTGTGTTGTAAAACTTTCGAACGTCGTTCCTGCAATTACATCTCTCTATTTTCTCGGTCGCGGGCTTCTCATGTTCCTGAAACGCCGGTGTTCGTCTCTCCTCTTCTGCCCGTAGAGCTCGCGAGTAGCTCTGGTCTTTCTACGCAGCGCCGCTTTGTATGCCTCTTGTTTCGCTGCATGTGCTTGCCGGCACTCGTCGTCAAACCAGGGGTTTCGTTGTGGTGGCCGAGTGTAACCCAGCACATCAGTTGCGGCGTTTCTGATGGCCTGTTGGCAGCGTTGCTACTGGTGTTCGACATTTGATGCTGGTGGCATAGGACTTGTTGGCACATTTCGGGATACGCGTTCGGCGAAGATTCTGGCAGTCTCTTGCGATTGCAGCCTTTCGACATTGTATCTTCTCACAGTGATTCTATTTTGTTGTGGCGCTTGGGATATCCGCATTCGTACCTTGGCTGCAACAAGGTAATGATCCGCGTCTATGTTGGCAGCTCGGAAGATTCGGACATCCAGAACACTGAAGGCATGCCTTGTAACGATCGCAATGTGTTCAATTGAAATGCGAACATTCCACGTGCAAAACCGGAAATCATTGTCCTTATTTCGTTTGTCAGGGTTGTCAACAGAAAAATCATCCGTATCCGACGCTCCTGTTTCTTTCGGAACAACATTTTTTTTCCATAGTTGAGTTGTCAACCCCACGCACACCCCCCAAATTGGAGGGCCAGGTCCTTTGTTGCGCCCCTCGGACAAGTGGGATCGGGCATACCGATCATTATTGGCTTGAAGCTCCGAATAGGTTCGAGTAGCCCAAATAAGGTGTTCACCAAGTAGTCCTACCTAACTGGAACTGTAGACGCCACCGTTGATTCCATCGTGGGAGTTCTTCCGCCGCCGCTGAACACCCTTCCCCCCCTCACTCCTCAGCTGCCACCAACAACCTAAATTCAAGCCCCAGCCATGTCCACCGAACATTTTTTGTGGCACCACCTTTCGTCGGGGAATGACAATCCTCCGCGTGTATAATATAATGTCGGGTGCCTTCCATTCGTGGAAACAATTTTACACGCATAACATGAATGGTTGCGAAAAGCTAGGCCTTGGCTCATTCCAAGGAATCGAGCTTTGGAGAAATGTCTTCAACTACCATATGGTTGTGTTCGCTCACACACTCCAAGGGGTTCCTTCGTCCACCAAATCGCCACACAACCTTCAAACGTCCGCAGCAAGCAGGTGCAACTAATTGGAATTATTTTTCTAACAACTTCGTCTAATCCCCCCTCCAAATTCCGCATGCAATTTTCCATCTGATGAGAACGATTATTTTTGAATTTAAATTTAAGTTGTCACGCCTTCCTGCCTATTGCTCCTAGCCTAATTCATCTTTTGGGTTTTTTTCTTTTTCTTTAAACGAACCCCGGCATCTGCTTATCTATTATATCAGCCTACGGTAGCAGATGTACGTGTGTATCCCAATTAATTGGCGAAAAGACTGACATACACCAGCGAGTGTTTCCCCCATTTTTGCGCGAGGTAGACAGGTTAAGGTAATTCCAATTTTATACAATTAACCGTGTGTCTCTGTGGGGGAATTTAGCTCATGATGTCATATCGTGTAACACAATCTTACGAAAATATACCACCAAACGAAGCTTAAGCCAATTACACTTTAACCCGGAGGCTTAGTTTTACATAATCAGTGCTAGAACATCTTCAGAATTCGTCCCAAAAAAAAAAAAGAAACGCACGGAAACAAAAAAATTCTGTATCCAAAATTAAGAATTTAAATTTATAACTACTCGCCTTAGGCTTCGTCTCGACATTTGTTGATTTATAAGCTTCACAAGTCTGGTATGCGCAACAAGGAATCAGTAGATTTGATCTCGTTAGGCCACAGACTATGGGCTAACAACCGAATGTGAAATATCGCTCCAATTAAGCTTCACTTGACTTGTTTACCTGCCGCAAATCTTCCTGCTAAATGTGTGATTCACACATGGCAATTAAGACGCACACACACACACCTGTGCATAGACAATGCGAAAGCCTCACGAAAAAACCGGATCCTAATTAGGCTTACAATGTACAATCGCATAACAATGAGCGAAGTGACTAGCTTACCAAGTGCCCATTCTAGCCTAAAGGCACAAGACCCCCAAAACGCACAATAGTTGATCTGCGTGAGTTATCACTGTGGTGCGGGCAAAGGTAAATGGGGCTCTCTGCGAACTACTGCCGCTCGTGGTCTGATGGTCTGATATGCGTGACGACATCTAATTTTATACGCCACCATGCACAGTAGTCCAAATGAAGCAAAATCACGACGCGAAATTGTATGTCGTAATCCAAAGCCATGAAGGTCAATCTAAACGCGTGTTTATTTCTAGATCCAATAGATCTGTGCATCATGTTGTGAGAAGATATCGCTGCAGACTGAAGAAAACTGGTGCAGGCGTGTGGCAGGATCCTCCCTTAGGTCTTAGTACTTTCTCCGTTGAAACTAAGCCCGGGCCTTACTCTTTTTAGCTCAAGAGCATACGCTAGCGACCTTAACGGGACACAAGCCTGTCTGAAAGAAAATATAGGCGGCTTCTCGATTCACAAGTCTCCTTAGTGACCTTTATAGCAAGGCTTATCTTTTCGATACAAGCTATTAAGTCAGATTTCCAAACGCGAGGAATGGCAACAGGGCACTGCCAGTCCTACAGGGGGTGGGAAAACTTTAGTGTGTAGGCATGGATCGTACATCCATACATCAATGGAGAATCGGAGGTTTACAGCCGAATGCTAATTTTCAAACTTGCTATCCATTTGGAACAGTTTGTAACTGTTTTCCAGGCAAAGATTTTGGCGATTCTAAAGGGTACACAATTTCTACTTAGCACGGTAACCCTCGGTAAAAGCATTTATATCTGTTCAGACTGGGTCAAGTATGACCCTGCATGTTATTAAAACAATGTTTTGACAGATTGTTTGCAAAACTTCAAGAGATTTCTTGGATACTTGGTCTGCAAATCTGCCTAGGTGGCGTTACAGTTCTGGGTGAACCTGGGCCTCAACCCACAAGCCTCACAGTTAATCCGGTCCTTAGCTAACTACGTCCAGTTGCGCACTCGAGGTCCCCTTCTACTTGTGAGCGCCACTTTAAGCGAGGTCTTGCTCTACTGCGTTGTCCCTCCGGGTTAGATTTGAAGACTCTGCGTGCCGGAGCGTTGGTGTCCATTCGCACTACATGTCCTATCAGACTTCCAAGGCGCAGTTTTTGACATGGTCGATGACGTTTTAAAGCTCAATAGTTCATGATTAAATCTTTTCCTCCAAACCCCGTCAACGCATACGGGACCGAATATCTTCGGAAGAATCTTACGCTCGAAACGACTTAGAATATCTTCATCCGCTTTCAATAGAGTCCATGCTTCATGGGATGATTAAGGTCTTATATGGAGTCTCCTGGTTCGGGATAGAGCTTATTACTCAATTGCCTTCTTAGTCCGAAGAAACAGCGATTGGCAAGAGTTGTTCTTCGTTTGATTTCCGACGAGGTATCATTATCGGAGGTAATAGCAGAGCCAATGTAGACAAAGTCCCTTACTACCTCAAAGTTTTAGCTATCAACTGTGACGTTCTGTCCGATTCGTCGGTGTTGGGTGTCCCTTCCCCTACTTAGTTTAGCCCTCGTTTTCGCTGCTTCTGTCTCTACACTCGCGAAAGCACCGGTGACAGCTTGCTGCGTTCTGCCTATAATGTCAATATCGTCGGCATATGCGAGTAATTGGAGAGAGTTTTGAGCCTCTAATGTTGGCTTGAGAATTTCCTACAATTTGTTCACGTATGATGTTAAAGAAATCACATGACAGCGCCTCACCTTGTCTAAAACCTTTTTTGACATCAATGGTTTCGGTAAGATGCAAACCTGCAAAGCGGCCAAATTCATTGCTCCCGACAAGCAAGGAGAACGCTTAATCTTGGTAGGAAGCAGTCTGGGACTATTGCAATCCAGTATCTGCCCGGGATGTAAGAAGCAGGAGGAGCCTCAAACACTTCCTCTGCGACAGGAGCGCGAAGACACAAATATCTGGGAAGACATCTTCTGCCCCGGCTGAGCTCTCTTATGTTATTTAGTTTCGAGAAAATCTTTAAGTTCGCTGGATATTCCGGAGGTTTCTCGGAGAAGTAAACCCCATCTAACTCTTTATCCGCAAAGATAAAACCATTCACTTACATCCCCCAACAGTTTTCCACAGAGTGGAACACAACGGACATAACGGTGGCCTACGGGAGGAGGTTCTTCTAAACTTTACCCTCCTCAGCCAACCAACCAACTAAGCCCGAACCTGACTTGTTTGATTAGTGAAAGTTAAAAGAGGCGACCATCTTTGTCGTTTTGGCTCGAACTAGTAAGAACTTTGTACTGTCGACGGTTGGTGGAGTAAATGCACTTGTTAGGTTAAGTTCGAAAGGGAACCCTGCTGCTTGCGATTGTAATTATGTATCTGTCTCCACGTCTGCAATATTTCTGCTGAAAGTGTGCAGAAAAGTGTGAAAGGCTCCAGCCGCCTGGCACCCCTTCTTTTTGTATTCTTTCACAATCAGTAGCCTCAGCGTTATAGTCCCCAGCTTTTATTGGCGAAATTCTCTAATGGTGCATCTGGCGATGCATGACAACATAATATATCTGTTTTGACTTGTACATAATCAGCTTGTGGTCTTGTCACTGTTTTTTTAAAACGACTTTTAAGTTCAGATCACAGCTTTGCCTGTTATCGACATTGGTAGCCCTGTAAGAATGTATCTTCTTGGTGATTACTTGGGACCCTGTACCAGTGGAACCACGTTTAGGATAAAGGTCCAAGATATTTCGTTGGTGTCAGCGTTCATTTAGCTCGATCTAAACATGAACACCCCACACTTCTGGGCCAACTACACCAATTTCGTTTTTTGGAACGAAAATTTCAAAACTGACCACTGTACTTCAACGCTTGCTGCTGGTGAAGCATTAAAAAAGAGGTAAACATGCGGCAAGTATGTGAACACACATAATTGCTTCTAGGAAGAGAGTCTTTAAGTTTTTTTCCCCGTCTTCTGATTCTTTGCTGAGTAATGGGCTTATAATTTGCACGAGTATGCTCTTGACAAGTTTCTCGTCTCCGTTTTGTTATTTCCTTTTCTCGGTGTTTTTCTTTATCTTTTTTCTTTTTCTCTTCTTTTTATTCACTCAGTAGGTAGTAAACTAGATGATAATTTACTTTTTATGGATGGTTCCCATCATAAAATGAAATCTTAAAGCCAAAGATGCCTGGAACTTGATTTTTTTCGGGCTAAAATGAGTCGTTTGTTGGGTCGAATAGGTTTTACTTTAACTGAGAGGGATACGATACAATCTTGAGCGTAATTGCAGATATCGCGTGTGTTTTCGGCCAAGGAAGGAGGCAGAATCTTTTAAGCAACAAATCTGTAGACTACATAGGTATTTTGTTTGACCATTTCAATCGAAAAATTTAAATCCACTAAACCCATGTATATGTATCAATTTTTCCTTTAAAGGATGTTATCTTTGCAGGATTATTTATTATACATTTTTTTTCTTGCCTCTCTCGTTCTCTTGGCTACTTTTCCAAGTCTACACTTCAACTTCAACAATGGTGGGCTATATTCCTTATAAGTAGAATCGAAGGCCTTTGATTTTGACAACCTATACAGTTCTCGGGAGATATATGTAGATGGGTAGATGCTCTAGAAAATTTTTCTTAAAGCAGATCTTTACCATCTTGCTATAATACAAGTTTCGTTCAGAAAATGTGAGCCTTGTGGTCAGGGCTTTAGTGGAATCCGATGGACGTCAAACTGTTTGGGATATTGGGAAACAACTAGGCGTCCACTATTCAATAGTTACTCGGTACTTGAAGGCAAGTACTTACTTACTGGCGCTACAACTGGACCTGGGCCTCGGCCAACAAGGGCCTCCAGCCAGCTTGATCTTTAGTCAGCTGCCTCCAGTTTCGCACTCCAAGTTGCGTAAGGTCCCCTTCCACTTGCGTGCGCCACCTGAGTCGCGGTTTTCCTCTACTGCGCCGCCCCTCGGGTGTGGATTCAAAGATTTTCTAGTTGGGATTATTGGTCCATTCGCTCTACATGATTCAGCCACCTCAGTCGTTCACTTTTCTCACTAAGTCGTTGTATCTCCTCCTCCACTCATAGTTCTATGCAGACAGGACCAAAAATCACCCGAAGAATTTTCCATGTCTCTTTGCTACAGAGTAGGACTGGAATGATTAAGGTCACTTTAGTTATTCGAGAGAGGGCTTTGCTACTCAATTCGTTTGATCTCCGCGCTGGTGTCGTTGTCTGAATTGATAGCGGAGCCTAAGTAGACAAAGCCGTTAACTAGCTCACAGTTATAACTGTCTATAGTGACGTTCTGTCCGAGACGTCTGTGTTGGGTGTCCTTCCTTGCTGACACCATATACTCGATCTTGCCCTCATTGACCGCAAAAGCCATCTTCGCCGCTGCCGTCTCAATACTCACGAAAGCGGCAGTGACATCACGCTGCGTTCTTCCGATTATGTCAACATCGTCGGCATATCCGGGTAATTGGACGGACTTTTAAAAGATTGTGCGTCTGGTGTTGAAGAAGTCGCATGACAGCGCGTCGCCTTCTCTAAATCCTTTTTTGACATCAAAGGTCTCGATGAGGTCTTTACCGACCATGACGGAGCAGCGTGAGTTATCCATCGTCATCCTGCACAGACAGACGAGTTTGTATAGTTCTGTAGATGCTGTCATACGCTGCCTCAAAATCGATGAAAAGGTGATGGGTATTGATTTGAAGTTCCTTGGTTTTCTCCAAGATCTGCCGCAATGTGAAATTTTGCTCAATGGTGGACTTTCCTGGCCTGATATGGACCGATTAGGACAGAACGCCAGATAAAATCTTATATTCGATGCTAAGAAGACTGATGCCTCCGTAGTTGGCGCAATTCTTGGGAATCGGGGAAGCAATGCTGAGGTTCCATTCATCGGGCACACTTTCCTGCGACTATATTTAACAGATGAGTTGGTACATGCTCCTTTCCAAGTCATCGTCTGCCTCCACTACACCATGTGGGGGTGGCCATGGTGCAGTGGTAAGCATCATCGCTTGTCACGCTGAAAGTCCGGGTTCAACTCCTGATGTCGGAAAAACATTTATTTCTTAAATAAATAAAAATCGATCAACTGTGAAAGCTGAAGGCGACTCTACTGCGAAGGCATAACACTGGCAGTAGAGTGTCTTGGCTTGAAGAGTTGATTGAGCGATCACTGAGTATGACATCAGGAGATTCGAAAAATTCCTGTGAGTTATATAGCAATGACAAAAAAAAAACACCACATATCTCCCCAGCTAGCCTGGAAATGTCCCCACCCTTGGACGCCAATGAAAACTTAACGAAACCTGAGTTTCAAACCACTGTACCTCGCTCGCGGTGTGTGTATAACATTATAAGGGTATTCATATTCCCTTGATCCGCGCGTGGATTATAAAAAAAAAAAAATCGTCTGTCGCTTTGAACAGCTAAGCCGCCAGCTACAGCAGCTTTGTTGGACTTAAGATTAAGTATGGCTATCTTCACTTCGTCCAGGTCGGGTGGACGGATTTGCTTGCATAAAACCTTTGGAAAAAGTGGGCACTTCAACTTTGGATGTACGAGTGCACAGGGTATAGTGCAAGGGCTACAACCATACAAAACTCAAATGCATCACGGGTGCATTGAGGTCGATCTCAACCGATACCCTTGCTGTGCTCCTGTCTTTTGACTTACACACAAAAAAACACAGCCTTATGCAGCGCAGTCAGACTCAAAGAATCTGGGTGCTGGACTGCACGGCTCTAGGGCCACAGCAACATCCTAGACTTGCTACCAAACGTGACCATGCCACGTTTCCAACCGATTACATCACACTCAAACTTAACTTCAGGAAAAACTTCTACATGGAATTCCCCACCGGAGCACGGTGGAAGAACAACGAAGTGATTAAGAATTTCGACACGGTTATCTACACCGACGGATTAAAGATGAACTGCGGTGTGGGGGGCGGCCGGTGTCTACTCAGAATCACTGAAAATAGTAAGATCATACCTGTGCCTCGATTTTGCCAGCGTCATTGCCATCCTAATAGATAGCCAAGACGCTAGCAAATCTATTGACTCGGCTACTATCTCCTCCAAACGGGTGCTAGAGTGCCGGAACGAGCTTGGGCGAACGGTTCAGCGTCACACTGCTTTGGCTTCCAGGGCACAGTGACAAAACAGGAAACTTGCGTGCAAATGAGCTGGCCAAGCAGGGCTCAACTCTACACGGCCCACTCGCGGCAAGGGTCCACACCCCTCTAGGAGCGATTAAAGGACAAATCCACTTACACTTCCTGCAGAAGGCCATTTTCCAATGGAGGGGATTAACCAATTGCGCCATATCTAGCAAAATATGGCCGACCTACGACATGACTTGAACAAAAGATTTCCTAAGTAGAACAATGGCGATAACCACGGAGCATTGGCGAATTGGAAACCATGCGGCCAAACTAGGTATTCCATATAACCTCCACTGCCGCTGCTGCGGAAATGAAAACGAGAAGGAAACTCTTCCACTTCCTTTGCAAATGTTCGGCACTTGCAAGAGCCAGACTGCGTGCACTAAACCAACCATTTTTCGATGACCTCTGCGACATCTCGGGTAAAGGAATACAAGATCTAATCCGCTTTATAAACTTCACAGGCTGGATCTAGCCAATCTCGGCTGTCTCACCCGTCTTCAAAAACACACATCATCAACCATAATAAATTTGCTAAAATCTCCTTTTGTTGAGTATATATTTTATTTAGGAGCAACCTGCAATACATTTAAAAGAACACCAAATTAAAGATAAATAAAACAATTCTTACATTTTTCTCCTACATAGACATTCACTCGTCAACAAAGATCCTACCGTATGAAAAAACACTCGATCACCGATGACAGAATGCCAAAATTCGATACTAGATACCCGATCTCGTAAGCGGTCTTACCAAATCAACATTTATCAGTCACGTGTGGCTCGACAACCGATGCGGTAACTCGACCCCCAGCTCTCTTTTCGATGTCCTCACAGATTGTCCCACACGATTTCTTCAGGAGTTACAGAAATGAAGAGCGGTAGGATACTATTATCCATTACTTCTGCAATGACCTGACTCTATCAAAAAAGTCACTATTCCATCTAGAAGCTCTTTTCTTCGCTGGTCTAGGTTCTAGACGACTTAGCTAACCATAAAGTCAATATGGTTATGGTTCCTTTCCATGGTATCACAACGGACTTGTTAGTCCGCTAAATGTGTCTGTATCAATTAAGGCAGCCACCCTATCCTAACCTTACGTTAGGATAGGTTGAGTTTCGAAGGGTGCGTGTTGGCCTCATCAACCCTTTTAGTTTTGTGGGAATAGCAGTATGATTCCCGGGACAGCCTAAGGCTGTTTTGTGAACCAGTAAGTACACTTTAAAAATCTGAGTAGGTCCGTTAACTGTAAGTCTGTTACCTCTACTATGCTTGCAAAGAATTTTCATCCTTATGCGCGTAGACGTCGTTATTGCAGGGCGGGGCAGTTGCACAGCAGATATTGGGTTGATTCTACTTCCTCTTCATCTCCGCAGCATCGTTGGTCTCGATTCTCCACTTGCGGAGCATGACTCCGATGGCACAGTGTCCTGTGATAACTCCAGTGAGCATGGGGATATTGGATCTGTCCAGTGCCAGAAGGCACATTGTTCTAGTTTAATTTAGTTTCGGCCATAACGTCCGAGAGGTGGCGCAATTCTCTCTGGCTAATCAAAGGGAGTTACCTTCTTTCTCTATTATGCTGTCTATTATCCCATGCAATCTCCCTATCGGTGGCATTATAGATGTGTCGGCTTCGGTAATGCTCATAGCCGACCCCAATCTTGCCAATTCATCGGCCTTTTTGTTCCCTTCTATGTTATTGTGTACGGGAACCCAGCAGAGTTTGACAGTATGGTGCCTTATGGTGATCAGCGTGTCTCGACATTTCTTGACTGCCTTTGATTTGATTGTATTGGATTTTATCGATTTTAAAGCTGCGTGGCTGTCAACGAAGATGGTGAGGTGACAATCTCTTATATAGCCTGCAGCTTTTTCTATTGCCAGGATCTCGGCTTGGAAGATGCACCTAACCTTATCTATTCCTCTCGTTATCTAGTCATAGCCCGTGTTGTTGAAGGACCCTGGAAAATAATGTCTTTGATTTGAAGAGTTTCGTCTATTCATTTGACAAAATTTTGAAGGGCTATTCCCTTATATTTCTTTTTATATACACAAACTGACAAATGATATATTACAGTTGATTCCCTATACTAACTAAATTTATTTTTTTGCTTTCAGGTAAGTCGCATCACTTTTTGTCCTATTTTTTTCCAGTGCTGGTAAGCTCAAACACTATGTAATTTAGAGAACCTTGCGTATAATATGCGTGTAAGTTATGTCTTATACACTGTGTCGGACACTAGGCTTGACATATCTGGGAAGTTCTTGACTTTCGTTTAGTCCCAGTGAATTCTCAGCAGACTATCACCGGTGACTTTCAGCAAAACAATTCTAATATAATAAATCGCCTCTTCTACAAAAGTTGTACAAAGAAAATCCATCTTAAAGTATTTGTTCTCAAACATCTTCCATTCCAAAAATTCGTTTAAATATTTAAATAACAGAGAGACGTTAAAATTTTATTTACAAGTAAGTGGCCACTTTGGTTCTTAAATTGGTTTTATATTTAACGTCACCGAGTAATAATCATTTCGCATTCAGCTGGCAATAAATAAGTTTATCGACCCAAATGTAGCCTTGAAGATATGTCGCTGAGGCTGCATCGAAAGTCCATTCAAATTCTTTTTTTTTTTTCTAAAAATACATAAGAAAACGTTTCAACTCCCAACTGTTGGCTGCACTAAATCACTTCAACAGCATCGCTCGCCCAATGACAAATGTTAATAAATTTTATTTCATTTTATTTTCATCGTCTGTCGCTATAGCGAAATTGCATTAAATCGCATCCAGAATGGGGGGTTAAAATATATAAAAGCCAAGCAACCAGCCAACACACATCAACTTTTTTTATGTGCAAAAAAAAAAGAAATCGGCAAACAAATAAATTTAATTAACGCCACCACATGACGTGACTTTTAGCTCACAAGACGACGAGAGTTAACAAAAGAAGGGGGGAAAAAAAATTCCACATACGTCATGTACACCGCTCCTTGGAAAGCGTTCCAAAATATTGCACACGAGATATATCTAATCACAGAACGAGAGGGGTCATTAATTTTGGGAATTAGTCATTGTTTTAATGATTTTTTGTTTTGCTTACGAATATTCCTACAGCTGTAGTGGGGTTTGTATAAAAAAATGCACTAAGCACTAATTAATTTATTGCCTTTTGTGTTCTCTTCGTTCACTCCGTGTTTAGTTATCTTGCACTTTGCTTTTGGGGGTTTTTGCCTTCCCCCTTTTTTCTCACTAAGAGGAAAAGATAAACATAAATTAAAAAAAAAATTACATATGTATCTACATGCATACTCGTACATATGCAGTGACTGACATTTAACCTTGATTTTCGCCGAGTGTGGTGAACGATAAACGTACATCACCAGGTAGAGAGGTAAAGGTCACTGCTTTCGTTCAAGGCCAATGAAAGAAATGGCATTCGGACGTGCGGCTCGAGGGGAGTCAGTCTGATGAGACCTCTGATTTGTTATAATTTTTTTTTATTTTTATTTTTTTTTGTAAAGCAATATGGTTGTGTGTTTTGGTTGATTATTCTGCTCTTTGTGACTCTCAGATGTTATAATTTTTATTCTGTCTGATAACAATTTGCGCGAAATTAATTTGGTGTTGTCTTGTGCTTTGTTGTTTATAACGTAATTATTGTTTGATTGCTTACAGCGATATAAACAAGCTCTTTAACACCGATGATATCATTGCCCAAAACGATGGTGGCAAAAATTAAGGAGAATATTACACGAAAGTAAAAGAGGCACTGTCGGCGCGAAGTAAACACAATCGGAAACAAAATCTGAAACAGATTCAGGGATTAATTGAAGAGCGTTACGTAATTTTCCAGGAATAGGAGGTAAACTCGCCAACAGAGGTCATCGTTGTGAAGTGAACTCGCATCGAGCGTGTGCAATTGGGTTGTTTCCGAAACGATCTTATTCCACAAAAGATTAGGTTAGACTAGATTAGGTTAGGTTGCTGCTCCCGCTCAGGCAGGGACACACTTAGACCAGATTGGCCCATTGTAATACTACGATGAAGAAACCGGCTTACCGGCACCAGAGAACCAGAGTATGTGGCACAAGTACATCGAAGGTGGGCAACCGTAACGGTGTTAACTTTAAGATTTGAACCATTTCGTCCCAGAGATGAAGTTTCATTTCTTCTGGATCTCGAGTTCGGCTAGATCGTTAACATCATCGTAGAAGTATTCCCCGATGGTTTTCCTTCTAAGCGTCGCCAGAGCAAGACATGTAGGTGGGTTGTAGTTTCCTCTTCCTCATCGTCTCTGCAGCTTCTACAGAAATCATGCTAAGGGACCTCCCGTCTAACTGTTTTTTCTAGTTTGTGGATAAAAGTCTCCACGTCTTCTTTTAATCCAGCTTAGGCCAGATTTGTTTTGACAAATGACAATTGCTGATGTTGTTCCATCTGTGATTTGCCAGTTTCTTGGCATCCGTGTCAAGGAGGAACTTTATTCTATATTCGCAGGAGGTTCTCTCAGGTTTTTGTGGAGATACCGTCCTGCACCCTCTTTCGACAGTTCGTCCGCTCTGCAGTTGTGTGCTGGGACCCAGCACAGCGTTACGTCGCACCTGTCTGCAATCTCGTTGAGAGATCTGCGGCTATGCTTTACTAACCTTGATCCTATTGTCGGCGATTCCAAGGCTTTTAAAGCTATCTACGTATAGTACAATAGCGCTACAATCTATCGCATTATTTAAAAGCCAAGCCGCAGCTTCGCCGACTGCCGTGATTTCCGCTTGAAACACATTACAGTGAACAGGCAGTCGCGTGGTAATGGCTAAGCCAGGTGCGTTGGAGAAGAATCCATCCCCCATACCACCCGCTGTCTTGGATCCGACTGTGAATACCACGAAATCGTTCAAAACTCGCAAAAGATTCTGCTAGGAATCCGTGTTTTGTACCTGACGTTGAAGTTAATATGGGAGACAAAGTAGTCCGTTTTACTAGGGATAGTATTTTTGGCATCCAGCAAACTAGAGGGGCTCATTGCTATGCTGATCAGCTGGGAGGATTCTTTGAACCTCAGTACCGCTTTGACTGCCACTAGCGCCCCAAAGATATCAACAGGAAGCAGATGGAGCATTACCTCCAGTGTGATAGTGGAAGTTGTTCTCAAGGCACCCGTTATGCAGATACGTGATCCCCTTCGTATTTTTTCAAGTACGCTACTGTTGATTTTCTTGTCCAATACTCCGTACATAAGGATCCCATTTCGGGCGCAGAGCTTTCCGGCAGAAGTATAAGGCAATTGAGGCTTTCCTAGCACGGCCCTAAATATTCAGCCTCCAGCTGAATTTCCTATCGAGTATTACCCCAGGTATTGGATTTCCGTGCCTTCTATTTCTTAAGGGTTTATATACAGAATCTCATATCGTCCTGTGAAAAGGACTAGATCGGTTTTTGAGAAAGATTAATGTGCCAAAAAATTGGATCTTATGGAAAGACCGCAATTTGAAGTCTAAAGAGGTCATTAAGGCACTGATACTGAGCATAGTTCTTGCTAAAAAGTGAAGTGGAAGTTGTATGAATAAAGAGTTGCAACTTCATAGCAACATCAGTCTCTAGTGCCAACATTAGTAAAAATAAATAGCTGGCGGGACAGCTCGGGATAAGCCAACGCCTAACTCCTCGCAACCATTCGTGTTGTGCGTGTTACATTTTTCGCACGAATGGAAGGGACCTACAATTTATTGCCAACTCCGAACGGCGAATTGAGAAGCTCTTTCATGACAGATTATACTTACGGAGGCTCGTCGTTTCCCGACGAGAGGTGGTGCCGCGAAAAATGTTCGTTGGACATGGCTGGGACTTGAAACCATGCCGCTCGCTCAGCAGTCCAACGCACTAACCACTGAGCTACGGTGCCAATATTAAACCCTGTTTTTCGGTTTAGGGCTTTTCATTTGCATATTAAGATCATGTTGGTCGGATTTAATCTGCAGAGTGTGATTAGAAGATTTGTTGGATTGGAGCAAGGTTGTCTATTAAAGCTTTCAGACAACTAGATCACAGGAGGCAAGAATAAGGAATTTCTTTTTTTCGGTCTCGCTTCTATTCTGGTGAACCTGGGCCTCAACCAACAAGCCTCTACAGTTATCCCGATCCTAAGCTAACTCCCTCCAGTTGCGCACTTCAAGTTGGTTGAGGTCCCCTTCCATTTGTGCGCGCTACCTTAGGCGAGGTCTTCCTCTTGCGTTGTCTCTCTGGGTTAGACTTGAAGAATCTGTGAGCCGGAGGAATTGCAACCATTCGCTAAACATTCCCCAGCCATCTTCGCCGATAGGTTCGTATCTTCTTGACTAGGGCGATGTCGCGGTTCATCGTTGAATCTTCTCCTCCAGAGCCCATCAACGCAAAAGGGATCGAACTTACGAAGAATTTTTCTCTCGAAGCAACCAAGGACATCTTCATCCGCTTTCGATAGAGTCCATGCTTTAGCGCCATAAAGTAGGACTGGGATAATCAAAGTCTTGTAAAGAGTCTCCTTAGTTGTTCGTGTCTCCGGTCTGCTTGGCCTAATAGGTCTACTACCTTTCTAATGACGATGAGTATGTCATTAGAAGCCGTGTTTCTAAACTCCGCCAACGAACAGAATTCCCTATGAAAGATCAGTCTACGTAGCCACTACAGTACAGTTCACAGAGAACGTGCTCAGAGGTTTCCTCCTCTTCCAAACAGAACCATTGAGATTATATCTTAGGTCACAACGGCGGGCAAGAAAGCCCAATAGTTTCCCATGATGTTCCTGTCAGGGTTTAGAATTTCATTGTAAGAAAAGGGCTTGATAAGTCTCTTAAGCTCGGGAAGATTTTCCCAATGGGCTAGGTGTTCCCAGTTGTTTGACAAAGCTGTTACAGTAGCCCAATTAACGCCACAGAAGGATTCCGGTTCCAAGAGCGCGGGATCTGAACCGGCCCTAGCCAGCTAGTCCGCAGTTTCATTGCCTACAATGCATTGGTGGCCGGGCACCCCGCCAAGCTTAACCTTGTTGTGTCTGGCAAGTGATTGTAGGGCATCGTACCTGAACTTGGCTGACATAGATTCCACGAAGTGGGATGTCAGTGCTTTAAGCGCTGCTTGATTACCTATGTGAGAGGGCTTAGGTACACCGTATACCTATTGTCAAGTCATAGTAGAACAAAATTTGTTTTCCATTTAGATTTGAAGAATTGTTCACAAGTAAAGTCTGTGAGAAGGCACTCGGTTAGACGAATTTCAAACAATATTTGTCGGAAATGTCGGGTTCCACTCAGCATATTTGCCTCACTTCTCGGTTCAGTTCGGAAAATTTGTAAATTTTGATACTCATCCTCTCGTAATAGCACTCATCGTGGATGATGCAATTTTCCCCAACAAGTATTGGAACGACCTTGACTCCTTCGTCAAACTTAAATGGTGCAAGTCACTTCGTTGGTTGAACACCAAACAAACGCGCTTCCATTGCTTACTTCTGATTCACCCATCGCCAACTGAAATAAGTGCGATTGACGTCATCGTCAAATTATAATCCATATCATATCGCACCCTCTCTCTGAATTGCAATTTATATTTCAAAAATGAATTTTACAAAAAAAAGAAAAAGTGCTCGCGTTATTTTTTTGACAAAAAACCACGAAATGACAGGGCGACAGTCCAAATGTATTTCACGAGTTTCGTTCTTTGTCATTTAAAAATAAACTCAAATCAACTAAAGTGGGAATAAGAAGGAAAAATGACAACCTCCAAAAAAAATTTAAAAAAAAATGTTTAAACAAATTTTGTTTCGACACCAACACAGCTTCAGATCCATGTGCATTCAAGTACGGAGCAACGTCTTGGGTTTTAGTTTATTTCGCTCCACCCCACGATAAACATATGATATTCGTTTTTATTTATTTTTTGCACTCTGTTTAGATAAGCAATGTCGTTCTTTTTTTTTTTTATTGAAAAAATCAGACTACATACGTTTGTGGTTCAATGGAACGACGAGAGAGAGAGTATATATCAGAACGTGATAAAATAGGCGAAATATTTTCGTATAGTACTACCAATACATTAGATTTGATAAAAAAAAAACCAGACACAGACTAGGTACACATGTATGTTTTCTTTTCAGGGGAGAGAAAGAGAAAAGATAACAAGAAACGAGGTCAGTGTGAATGTTTACATTTGGTGCGATATCGCGCTGTTATTGTGTTAATAGGTCTGTGACCTGATTACGCATCAAATTTGGAGCAACAATTCGTCTTCGAATACAACGCGCTCGGTTATTTTAGTTCTAATTGTTAAATTTTCAAGTTTTTTTTTTTTTGCGAAATTTTGTGGGGGCGATAGAGATGAAACGAATTAATTTCAGTTTTGTTGATGTTTATAGGTGGATTTATTACATTTAGATTTAGCGTTAATCATCAAGGTGACAGCGATAGGTTTTGGCCAGGCACTTTGGTGCCAGAGTTTTTTTTTTTTTTTGTTAAGTGGTTTTATGTGTCTCTATTTGCTTTGAAGGACTCTTGGGATACAAATTCGGGAATAGATAGTTTTAAATGATCCTCTAGCTATGATCGAGGATCGGTCGAGGGTTGGTTAAACAATTTGGCAAAACCTCTGCAGTTATCTGGGTTACAGAATGGTCCACTGGATCTATGGTGTCATTGTGTTGTGGTCATTCAATCACAATTCAAGCACACTGCGGATTAACTCGCTTAAATAAATGACTATGAACTCAGAAATTCAGGGCCCTATGAAAAGTTCGTAAAAGAAGGCCAAGCAGTTGAATGTTTATACCTTAGTGCACCTCCTTCCTTCGAATTAGAAAGCTAGAGCCTGAAGTGAAATGAAATCCCGCCTGTCTGTTACGCTCTGCCAAGGCAATACATTGGCCAATCGCTAGCATCAAATAGACTCTGTACCACACTGAGGACAATATGAAAACTTTACCTGATTTTGAGAACTTTAGGTTACAAGGAACTCGTAAATACTTTAGGAGAGGTAATAATTGCCAGAAGAAACCAAACTACAAATTATACGCCCAAACACCTTTGCATCCTTAAACCATCTGTTAATTTCAAAAAAAAAAACATGAATCGAGTTAAATGCCTACATTCTAGTAGACTTTAGTTTTATTTAATATTACTAAATTTCTACAGCTCTAGACTTAACCATGATGTCCAGCACCACCGTGTCCACCGGCGTCTCCTCCGCCGCCACCGCCGTGACCACCACCGTGTCCGCCGCCATCTCCTCCTCCTCCACCACCGTGTCCACCGCCACCACCGGCACCACCATGTCCACCGCCACCACCGCCGGCACCTCCATGTCCACCACCGTGTCCACCGCCGCCGCTACCAGCACCGGCACCTCCATGTCCACCACCGTGTCCACCGGCGTCTCCTCCGCCTCCACCACCGTGTCCACCTCCGTGTCCACCGCCACCACCGGCACCTCCATGTCCACCGCCACCACCGGCACCTCCATGTCCACCGCTTCCACCACCGGCACCACCGTGTCCACCGGCGTCTCCTCCGCCTCCACCACCGTGTCCACCTCCGTGTCCACCGCCACCACCGGCACCTCCATGTCCACCGCCACCACCACCGGCACCTCCATGTCCACCACCGCCTCCTCCACCGTGTCCACCATCACCATCAACGTGGGTACCGAATGAAAATCCGTACTCAAGTCCGTCGTCGTCATCGAATTCCTCACTGTGTCCACCATCATCGCCTCCATCGTGTCCACCGCCTGCTCCACCACCGTGTCCACCGCCACCGCCGCCAGCACCACCATGTCCACCACCGTGTCCACCACCACCGCCGGCACCACCATGTCCACCTCCACCACCGCCAGCACCACCGTGTCCACCACCACCACCTCCATGTCCACCATCGTGTCCACCGCCTCCTCCTCCACCGCCTCCTCCACCTTTACCTGCTCCACCACCTCCTCCTCCTCCATCTTTACCTGCTCCACCATCGTGTCCTCCACCTATTCCACCGCCGTGGCCACCACCACCTCCACCGCCGTGTCCACCGCCACCTCCACCGCCGTGTCCACCACCACCTCCACCGCCGTGTCCACCGTCATCACCACCGCCATAGTAGCCAGCTGCGACGCCAGCGATAAGCAAGCAAGATACAATAAGCAACCTCATGCTGAGTACTGAATGTTAAGTCTTAACTGATACCTTTACCCACCAGCACCAAGGCTTATATACCCAAAAACCTCAAGTCTGGCTATTTCGTCAATCGCAATCTGAGATTGCAAAGAATCTAGTTTCGGTTTCTGCATAATTAAAACATATCAGCGGTCCACGGAAATTCATTAGCGAACGCCGACAGAGACTTATTGTTTCGCTCAATCACATTTTGATAAATGGATGCTTTATAGGTCTTCGTTTATTTATTTTATTTAATTATTTAACCGCAAGTGGATTACAAAATGCAATGCAAATGCAAATGTCAACTTCCTCACAGGTTGAAAGTGAAAATAACTAGAGGGTTCATTAGTCCATAAATTGGTCCTATTAGCGGGAATGTGAAATAATTTAATTTTATTTCGCAAATTCTTTCTCGCACATAGAAGGAAAAATGAAAGCAAATCGATGGAATATGATAAGAGACCACATCATCAATTGACAATCTCTGCCGCATTGCAAATTTGTCATATCCATCAGAGTACGATAAATCTTTTGAAGAATACGAGCATTTAGTTGTCACTGTGGAACTTCCTGGAGGGCTTGAGGCGATGAAGATCGCCTCAAGAATGAACCAACTCAATTTCAAAGTCAAATTTCCCTTCCAAGTCTATCTGATCACGATCTTACAACGTTAACTTTTAACATCCAACATGAGGTAGATAACGTGCCTACTTCATTCTCGTACTTTGACCACAATTCATCAGATAACTGAGAAGCTGGCTCGATGAATTTGGATCAAATTTACTTGAAGCCATGCGTTAGCTACACATCTTCTGATCTTTTGCCATCAGTTCTAAATCATCCGGGGCTTTCACCTTTTTTTTCGTGTTTGGAAACGCTTGAAAACTGATATTGGAGCGCTGAGACGCAACTGGTCCATTGTACTACCAGAAAGTAGGACCCACTTTTTACCTATTTTACAGGAATTTCCTCGACTTTCGGAGAAAGCCTTCAATGATGAGGAGCTTCCAGTACCAGCACTTACCACATCACATCACAATTGTGTTGGTAGGAAACCCAATTGTCAATGAAGGCCCTGACCGAGGACCCGTTAAGACTCATCGAAAACATCGTTTGAGCCTTGTCTAGCAATCTCATCGGATATCTCATTTCCAGAAATCCCAGTGTGACTTGGGACCCAGACAAGAGTCAAAGTGGTCAGCCTTGCGACCGAATTCAGAGAGATCTTGCGTTCTCGCATATTTTAGAACTGGTTAAAGGGTTGAGCAAGGTCTTAATCGCAGCCTGGCTATTGCCACAGACACAGATGCTTCGACCCTTCCACCTATTCTTAACAATATAGTCTGTGGCCATTAGGATAGCAAAGCTTGAAAAACAGAGGCATGCTTGCCCACTGAGTAGTGAAGTCTACTGTTATCGACCTCCACAAAGACACCAGCACAGAGCCCTGGTCTGGTTTTGCATCCGTGAAGATTCGACTAAAGACCCGTCCAGGCTCAGACTCTGGCCGAAGCCAGTCCTGAAGGCAAGGAAAATCGACTTTAAATTTGCACAGTAACCGAAGTTCTGGTGTCACTGCATCAGACGGCATATCCAAGGAACTAAGGTCCTAGGATAAGTGTCTCGCAAGGTCATCAAAAATCCAGTGCGGATGATACCAAAAACCACTCCAAGGGGAGGTAGGTCTAGAGCAGAGCCAGGCGTACTCGGAAAAGCTCCCGTGCAGCCGAGACAAGCCGTTCTTTGAAGTTTAGTGCAATAGGCAGTCACATACGCAAAAGCCCCTCCACCAAACAACCGACGCATAACCTAGAAACAGTCTTATCATAGCCATATAGATCCAAAGGACCTTATTCGGTGATAAGCCCCATGTCTTGCCAAAAGCACCCTTACACTGCCAGAAAACTGAGAGCGCCTTGGATATCTTCGACTTAACATGCTTTGCCCAAAGAAGTTTTTTTTATTCAAGATCACTCCTTGATATTTGGGTTCATCAGAGATGTGGAAAGTGACACCCTTTACCACTGATCAGTCAGACCGATCACAACCCTCCTCATAAAGAGGACAAACTCAGTTTTCACAGGGTTGACCGAAAGCCCACTCCTAGTGCACCATTCATCGATCATGTCTAAAGCCGCCTGCGCGTTAGCACAGAAAGTCTTCAGGTATGACCCGACAGAAAGTATGGCAACATCATCCGCATATGCCTGAGTGTAGACGTTAGAAAGTCAATTACCATGCACCATAGCAGTGGAGACAGAACGTCGCCTTGCGGACGGCCTCCGTTTACGCCTGCCGTAACATAGCGCCCACAATCCGCGTCTACCAAAGTTCTTTTAATCAAGATTGCTCGGATCCACAGTACCAGGGTTTCATCCACCCCGTTTTGTCTAGCAGAGTCACACATGCAGCCAAAGGTCGCAATATCGAAAGCACCCTCTATGTCGATGAAGATGCCCATGGCGTATTCTTTCCTATCAAGCGCGCATTCAATTTTAACAACTAGATTTTGAAGCGCATTTTCGCAGGATTTTCCACGCTATTATGCATGATGCATCTCCGATAGAGGATGGACCCTGAAAGCAACCCTGCGCATGTGAATCTCGAACAGCCTTTCCAGGTTTTCAATAGGAAGGAAGACAGGCTTTTATCACCTTACGCGTAGAAGTGAGATTCAGGACTTGCGCCAACCATCTCATCCTAGGCCCACCTAGCGAACGACTACCTGTTGGCACGGATTCCATGGCACATCTTGAAAGTCGAGTTGTGCCAATACGTTGAACGTGCCCAAACCATCGAAGTATGGACCTTTCCGTTTGAAAAAGTAGCTGCTGGACATTGAGTGTCTCGCGTATTCTGGTGTTCTTAACTCGATCTCGACGAGTTACACCAACAGTACAACGAAGAAGTCTCATTTCAGCGGCTTGTATCCGCAATCTTATTCTTTCGGTCATTATCCAAACCTCATGACAATAGATGAGGGTCGGAACAAACACTGAATTGAAGACCAATAGCTTAGCTCCGATGCCAAGTTCAGCCCTCCTGATAACAGATTGACCAAGCTCCAGCCAGGCCAATCCTAAAGGATAACTTAGTATTGCTCCTTCCAACGCTCGTGAATAGGACCCCCAGATACTTAAACTTCTCCACCTGTTTCAATGGGACTCCACTAACATTCAGAGTGCATTAAACAGGCGTTCGAGAAATTACCATAACCTCTGATTTGTTCGCAGTTTCAACACAAACGGCGACGAACCTATCTAGTGGGCGCTGAAACTCGACCTGGGTTGACGGAAGGATAACCAAGTCAACAGAGAAAAGCAGATGACTTATCCTTAAGTCTCCCAATTCGAACAGGTTCCTCACCATGGCTGCGCTGTAACATCCAATCCATATATACTATGAAAAGGAGAGGTGACAGAACGCACCCCTGGCGAAGTCCAACGACAAAGTGAAAGGTGTCGATTTAACGCCGTTCACCCGAACACAGCTCTTACAGTTAGTGCACAGAGATAGAATGGCCCTCAGAAGAGAACCGTCGATCCGGTACTCCTGCAATACACTCCAGAGCTTATCTCGAGAGACCTTATCATATGCTTTCTCCAAATCCACAAAACAACTGTAGATAGGTTTGGCATAGTCACAAGCCTTCTCAAGTACCATTCTGAGAGCGAATAGCTGGTCGGTTGTGCTACCTGGACGAAAGCCGCTCTGCTCATCGCGCAACCTGGACTTGACCACAGCTCTGGAACGCGTTTCCAACATCTTAGCAAAAACTTTTCTCATAAACAGGAACAATCACCCCAGTTTGCCAATCGCTAGGTGTTTTATCCCATTCCCAGGGCACTTTAATGACACGAGAGAGCCATTCCACTTTCTCTTTACCCAGAGCCTTGAGCATTTCTGGCCGGATTTCACCCACACCAGCAGATTTGCCGACCTTAAGCGCTTTAATTGCCAAAGTCACCTTCTCTATGGTGGGACTATTCTCCGCACTACTCAAAACCATGGGCTTGCCATCCTCAGTGCTCTGTTAGGGATTGCTCAGCTCCGAAAAGTGCTCGCCCCATTTCCGCAAAATGTCCTCCTCATCATCATTTGCAAGTCAAGGAATCAAAATAGCACATGTTTGTAATTTTCAAACTATTAACCATCATAATCAGTATATCGGACACTCTATATATCTAGATAGAGGAAGCTACTGAGACGAAAGTTCTAAACTTACAGACTGGTGTAAATGCTGATATTAGGCCAGGGGCTCATAACATAGGAGCAATTGATATGAAGTTGAACGCAGTATAGCTAGTTCCAAGCATTCAATCGAAATGCTACATATGTAGCCATGTTGTCAAACATAAATTTTTCGCGAGTCTATGATGCAACAGGAATTTGACAAGCTTTCCTAATGGTGTCACTACAATAGCCTGGCAGTTATTGCTACGAAGACAAAATAGATGCACATACGCCCCCCATCCCATCCAAAGGATGCAATTAATGTCTACTTCCGAAACGACGACTGTCGCGCAAGACGGAAGTGATTGAAGTAATCGAATTCACCGAACCGAACATTTTCTGTGGCACTACTTAGGTGAAATTTGAAGAACGCTATGTTTGCGATGGTATGTCTTAAACGATACAGCCAAAGGGTTTTCCAATAGGGACGGGAAGATGTTAAAAGTGAATAAAACAAGTTGTGTGTCAGATATCAACGAATTTTTTTGTTTTATTTGAAAGGCCTATCAATGACATTATGTGTGGAATAAGACGTCGTTCTAATGCACGCCGCGGCTTCGCTGGGTGGCGCGCATTTTCGATTACTCTATACATCAGGCTAAATTTGAGCGATTGCACGGGTTATGTTGACTTTGAGGGCGCTGGTCGCTTATTGGCATAGACCTGCGACTTAAGGAAAACCCCACAAGAAAAAGTCTACCGGGTCAAATCGCACGATCTCGGTGGCCAGTTCACGTCGCCTCTGCGTGAGATAACCATACCCTCAAATCGCTAGTGCAGAATGTCCATTGTGACATCATCTGTATGGCACGTATCGCCGTCCTATTGGAACCACATGTCGTTCACATGCACGTCATTCAATTTGGACTAAATGAAGTTTGTTATCATCGATCGGTAGCGCTCTCCGTTGATGGTGATGGCAATGTCATCGTCGTTTTCGAAGAAGTACGGACCGATGATGCCGCAGGCCCACAATCCACACTAAACAGTGACTTGCCTCTTGGTGGACCTCGTGTGGGTTTGCATCGCCCCAAATCCGGCAATTTTGCTTTGTTGAAAGAAGATATTGTAATGCTATCGCAAAACTTAACGTAAAATCTAGAATACCTAATGCAACTTATTACCTTTTTTTAAAAAACTTCCAAATAACAAAATCCACAGAACAGCCTCCTGCAGATAAGAACTTAGCTTAGCAGGTAACAATCATTGTAATGATATAACGAAGAAAAACAAAAAAAAAAGCAAAAAAGCCGCACTTCACAACCACTTATTCAGCAGAGGTCGCTTCTATTGCCGCCTGGTTATTGTTAGGACCCCTGCTTGAAGAACGCTGGTTAAGTCTGGGTAGTTTTTCAGGAAAGATACCTGCATCTGCCCCAATGTCCTTCTTGGATCCATTTATCCAAAGAGAAGGATTAATGGCTACCGAAATGAGTAATAGAATTCTTATCAGAAATGGATCGCTCCATGATGGTAGAGATGGGAACAAATATCTTTTCGGAGGATCAATGTAGATCCAGCCTACCTTGTGACAATAACTTAAGTAAAGGCACTGTGTCAGTTTTTTTTATTTTTTTTTATTATTTCCCACTTGTTTACATACATACATCTGTCTTATAAAAACACCTAGTATACTGTTTTACAATGCAGTTAACGAGACTTATTTTATTTTATTATTTTTTTTTTGAGCAATATGAATCAAGTAACATAGTATGAAACAATTAATATGGAGTTTAAGTTACGTATTTAAATATGTAGTTATGATGAGCTTCTTCTAATCATGTCGCTTGGTCTGGTTCTTTTCAATCTTCTACTTCCAAGTACCTCTTTTAGTGGAAGTGAGCTAACTTCGACATTTGGCTGAACTAATAGTTTGATGTGATGTCTTCTGAATATAAGTTATTGCTTCTTCCTTTACTGTTCGAATTTGAAGTTCTCGATGATGGTCATAGTTTGAGATATACCAGTCCGCATTTTTGATTGCTGTCTTTGTATTATTGCGATATTTGTTTTCTTCGACGTCCCACAGAGTTGAATTCCGTACGTCCAAATAGGTTTTATAATAGTCTTGTATAACAATAACTTGTTGTTTGTACACAGTTTAGAGTTCATGTAAAGGAGCCATGAAAGCTGTCTGAATTCTTCTTTTATTTGGTCCCTCTTTTTTTGTATGTGGTATTTCCAAGTTGTCTAGGTTGTTGTCTAGGTGTATACCCAAGTATACACCCAATACCACCAAGTATAAGTTTGTTGTGTCAATTGCTATAATCTTGTCCTTTATTTTGAGGGGTATTGGGGTGTAGTTATATTTTGTGGTGAATATAACTTGTTGGGTTTTGTCCTCGTTGATTTTAATATTCCATTTGTCAAACCATTGTATTGTTTTATCCATGATCTGTTGAACTTGATCTGTTGCTACTTCAAGGTTCTCGTTTGAAGTCATCAGAATGGTGTCATCAGCAAAAGTAGCTTTCATCGATGTACAGCCCCTTGGAGAAGGAGTGTCAGTAATGAGGTCAATACTTCACGTGGCTATTCATTTCAAAATGTCTTGCCACTGACTTCAAGGAAATGGGAAGGACGAACATCTAACGAAGCAGAGGCTAGCCTTTTAAGTTATTGGTTCCTGAGTTATTATCTGTCCTACGTAAAGGAAATGATCGATTCTAGATAAGAGCAAAACGACGTTTAAGGTCAAAAAGCGGAAATGTGTAGCCTGACATAAGAAACTGAAATGCATTTTAGTGTTCGAACGAAACTTATATCCTTCTCTCACCGAACCGAAAACTGAATTTTTGCCAAATAATTTACGAAAACTCTCTGAACTATTCCCACCGAACATAAACGTGTTTTCGCTTGACGTTTTTATCCTTTTACCACTAAATTTGAATTTTTTGTGTAAACTAAACACATTGGTTTTGGTAACCTTTGGTAAATATCTCATATCATATATAAAAAAAATGAATTAAGATATTTTATGTGTACGAATATCTAAATATAAAAATATAAAAGTAAATTTGAACACCTCAAAGGAAAATAAACAGCTGTTTTTGACAGCTTACTCTCAGTTGCTCTGCTCAAATTCTCTCAGTTGCTCTGCTGAATGTGCTGAATGTATCAAAAGGTGTGTTTGGTTTGACGACTTTAACACTGCCTTACCATTGCGAGATGGTTTCGTGAAGTTTTCGGCGAAAACTGCCTACATACTACACAAGAAGGTGCTTGAAAAATTGTTTTTTGGAAAGTTCCCAGTCGGCTTGGTGGTCGATTTACTGGGAAGATTTAATAAAGACATTTTTTTTTAAACAACGAATTAGAAGGATCTAGAAAGGTCAAACATTTGATTAATTATCTCAGTTTTAGATGGCATTGTACTGTGGTCATTCAATTAAGTAAATTAGTAAGAGAGCTTCCTGTTGATTCTTTGTTAGATGTGCTCCTACGAAGACACAGCAGTTAAAAGGTTACACTGTATGTGAGCTTCTTTCACTCAGATCAGAAGGTTAGGGCTTAATGAAGTGAAATAAAATTTCGCCTGTTTATTGAGAGTTGCATTGACTAAAAGCTTGCCTAGAATAGTCTCAAATGGACCAGGTTGGCGGACATGTTCAAAATGTACACTACATAGTTTAAGGATTTGAGGGAACTCAAAGGAACCTGAGGAACCTTCAACCCATCTGCTCGCTTCAAAAATACATCAAACAAATACATACAATGCCTACTTTTTGGTAGACTCTAATTTTATTTAATATTACTACAGTTCTAGAGGTTTAGACTTAACCATGGTATCCACCGTGTCCACCGGCGTCTCCTCCGCCTCCACCACCGTGTCCACCACCATGTCCACCGCCACCACCGGCACCACCATGTCCACCGCCACCACCACCGGCACCTCCGTGTCCACCACCGTGTCCACCGGCGTCTCCTCCGCCTCCACCGCTGTGTCCACCACCGTGTCCACCGCCACCACCGGCACCTCCATGTCCACCACCGTATCCACCACCGTGTCCACCGCCTCCGCCGCCACCACCGTGTCCACCACCACCGGCACCACCACCGTGTCCACCACCACCGGCACCACCATGTCCACCGCCGTGTCCTCCAGCACCGCCTCCACCGTGTCCACCACCGCCTCCTCCGTGTCCACCACCGCCTCCTCCGTGTCCACCACCACCTCCTCCACCGTGTCCACCATCTTCATCACTGTGGGTACCGAATGAAAATCCGTAATCATGTCCATAACCGAATCCATCGTATTCGTCATCATCATCGCCACCACCGTGTCCACCACCGCCTCCTCCACCGTGTCCACCACCATCTCCCCCACCGTGTCCACCACCGCCTCCTCCGTGTCCACCACCACCTCCTCCGTGTCCACCACCGCCTCCTCCACCGTGTCCACCACCGTCTCCTCCACCGTGTCCACCACCGTGTCCACCGCCACCACCACCGCCATGTCCACCACCACCTCCACCATCGTGTCCACCACCTATTCCGCCGCCGTGTCCACCACCGCCTCCACCGCCGTGTCCACCACCTCCTCCACCGCCGTGGCCACCACCGCCTCCTCCGCCGTGTCCACCGCCACCTCCACCGCCGTGTCCACCGTCATCACCACCGCCATAGTAGCCAGCTGCGACGCCAGCGATAAGCAAGCAAGATACAATGAGCAACCTCATGCTGAGTACCAAATGTTAAGTCTTGAAACTGATACCTTTACCCACCAGCACCGAGGCTTTTATACCCAAAACCTCAAGCCTGACTATTTCGTCAATCGCAAGATCGAGAGCTGAGATTTCAAAGAATCTAGTTTCGGTTTATGCATAATTAAAACATATCAGCGGTCCAAGGAAACTCATTAACGAACGCCGACAGAGACTTATTGTTTCGCTCAATCGCATTTTGATAAATGGACAGTTTATGGGTCTTTATTGTCAAATCTGTTCGCTCTGACCTCATAAGCCATGTGCATAATATTAATTGCACACTCAGTTAGACAATAGTGGTTACAGTTTTCCTCCTAATGAGGCCACCCCACCTAAGCCTCTGCTTTAATATATGACAAAACTTCAAAAAGAAACTAGAGGTCTATCTATAACAATGCTTCCGACGTCCCTGGCTGAGTTCGCTTTCTGTGGCTCCCTGTTCGGACAACTCTCAATTTGGATTTTAGATTAGATAAAGATTTATTGCAATTAATTAGTTATGTATATGAATGACGGGTGTCTTCGATGTTAGAAAACGTTTCGCATTCGAAATGCATTATAAGTGGTGGCAGAAACTTCGGTGGAGTGTTTGCCACACTAGGGCACAGTCATTCGGATCTAGGCGGCAACGAAAGAAGTCGGCGGTAGTGTCTACAGCTGCACTCGGGGCGATCTCCTAAACGAAGATCTTCAAAGCATCAATAAAAAGTGTTTAAATCTGTCGCTTTGTCTAAGGGCTGGTGGGTCTCCGAGTGAAAGTGATGAGGCCTATCCATCACGCATCCTTCAAAACCTAACCTAACCTAAGGGCTGACGACCGGGACTAGGCCATCCAATTTGTGTCCGAGAGTAGCCCAAAGCCACACTCTTTAAGACCAAAAAGAAATCCTCCTGAATTGTACAAAGCTGAAACCAATAAGGAGGAGAACATTTTTGACACAATCTACAGACATGATATCAGAGAAAGCCCTTGACTAATCGACTGCGACAGTTTATATTACGGTGGTAAGTGGAACTAGTTTTCTTCACAAAAAGATACACACACAGTTGGTTGGCTTTCTCTAGATAGTCGGATCGCCACCCAAATGAATCAAAAATTCATTCAGCAAACTTCGGCTTTTCAGAGCTCAGCTATCAAGCTGAAAAAGAGGTTTTATATTGAACGTCGAGTACGCCCGAAGAACCAGAGACTACAGAGAGCCACTGAGCGTAAACCGGTCAACTATGCCATTATCAGCCAGAAACGCCAATGATCAATGGCGCCGATGCCGTATCATCACAAAGAAAATAGTTGACACCACACGTAACTACTAGGCATTTCGGCAGAAAAGTACGAATAGTGGAAAAAGGTGATGCACAAAATCGCTGCAGGACGAAACAAGAGCACTCAGAATATCATCAACCAAGAATGATGGACAAAAATCACCATTGACTGGGTTATCAGCTCTTGAAGTCCCTTCTACAAAAAGCGATGTCGTGCAAAAAGCCTTCTCAACCTATTGATGTATACAGAAGTGGTTCCGTCTATGACCTCTCATGGTGGTTGAGTAAAAACTACATGTATCCTGAAGACACTGGGCAGGCAGCGAAGAACCGCCTGTCTTAAGAAAACAACATGCCAACTATTGAACACACAATCTATCTCATCTATATCCACTGCAAGGCTTAGACAATCTGCATACTTCGAGGACCACCGTGGCATACGGTCATGACGGCATTCGGCACACGATACTTGGCCGCACTCACAACCGACTATATCATTCTAAAGCTGACTTTAACGAAAGTTGTCCTTGACAGGTTTCCTTTTAGTGAGGAATGGTCCAATGAGTCTATACACGATGAACTGTTTCATCAGTGCGGGCATTTTGTAACACAAACTAGGTATCTCCCAATTCTTCCATCGGGCCAAGTCAGGAGGCATATGTACATACCCATGTACCTATAAACTCAAACTAACGAAACAAGAGACTAACATCACAGACAGCTGTAGAAACCCATCGGTAGAACTTACTAGATTCCTTCCAAGCCCCTGCCATTTTAAGAGGTGCTAGAGTTCTCCTGGAACAGCACACCTGAAGTATTAAATGCTCGGATAGTCAAGCAGCACTTAAACCCAATAAAAATCCAACATCCAGATCTTATTTGGCCAAGGAATGTAAAAGTAAACTCATCCTGCTTGCCAGCCACAATGACACCTGACTTGTCTGGCCACGGTGTAATGAAAGTGTCAGGGGTAGGTAACGAAAAAGCCAAGAAGGGACGCGCGTAATAGAGCGAACAGCTAAAAACGCAGTGGGAGTCGCAATGAAAATAATTAAAACAGCATCCAGCGAGAAGATGGAAAAGGTCTTCGAAGATTCCTGGACAAACCTCTCGACATTCATTAAAAAGAAATCTAGATTCAAGCAGAGAGCAATGGACAAGTTAGGTTAGGTTAGGTTGGCGGTTTAGGATGATAAGAATCCTTCTCACCTTACTAAGATTTATGAAGACCTATTTGTACCACCCATTAGTTACTTATTGGATTTCTATAACATGGTTCTTTCTTCCTGAAGTTAGCCATCCGGTTGCTTTAGTAAATTTGACCAGATCCGAAAAAGATTCATCGGACAGCTCTTCGATGTGATCGAAGGAAAATTTGCCCAGAGTTCTTCTTGTACATATTACAGAGATTTGAGTAGTAACAGAAAAAATGGTCTATCCCCTCTGCATAAGCTGTCTTTGCTTAGATGCAGCTTTTTTGCATAGCATCTTAACACATTTAGTATCCCTATCAACGATAACTGGATTTTCCTGTTTATATGTAGAAGGTTTTTGGTTCATTCTTTTTTATATTCAGGCCACAGTCTTCGTGCAGACTCGCAGCAGGTTAGGGACTGGACCAATAGTGAAGTTTCTTTCCGATGTAGTAGGAATCTGGGATTCTCACTCTGCATGGGTTATTTGTTGGCTGGACAGTGGACATGGTTCCTTGAATGCATGTTTGCATGTAAGGACCTGTCTGACTGTAGAATGGTCAGGTAGGGCTTTTAGTGAGAACTGGAAGCATGTGACCTCCCTTCTATTGGTGTTATGCGATCAGGAGACAAGTGAGTTTTCAGCGGAATTCTTTTAACAAGGAAAGCAGCTGAGAACCTTGCTCTATTCTCCAATGAGGCGTTCCAAAGGCGTCGGCGTTTAGTTGGATAATTCCGTTGTTTTGTTAATCTTTCTGTAAGTAATATGTCTTCGCTGCCAAGTCGCTGGATTCCTACTCCATCCAGGGAGGACAAATATTCTATGATGCGAGGTAGTTTACCAGTTTCTCTCTCGGTGGGCTCAAGCCCTAGCTATTTCCACCGAACATTTTTGCTCCACCACATCTTGTCGGGGAATGACAAACCTCCGGGAGTTTAATTTGTCATGAAAAAGCTTCTCAATACGCCGTTCGGAGTCGGCAATAAATTGTTGGTTCCTTCCATTCGTACAAAAAATGTTACACGCACAACATGAATGGTTGCGAGACGGTGTCGCGCCAGCTATTTATTTTTTTGTCACTGCTAGAACTTAAGCCTAGAAAATACAGCTGTGGTCAGGGAGTCTTCTTGAGCTGCTTAGTCGCAGTTCCTCAGAGAAGAGTCCGGCTCCTGTGCCCATGTCAATTTTTGACTCATATCGGTGTAGATGGACTTGGATTCATCAGAAATTGCATTATTTTTCCATTGTTCTCTGCTTGAGCTTGTAAAGATGCACGAGAAAGGTTTTGTATAGTCGAAGTGAACATAGGTGCCCAGGTATTTGCTGAACATTTGGGCATGACCATATGAGTTCGACTTCCAACACTTTGACTGGCTTAGTCTTAGAGCACTTTTAGCTGCAGACCACCAAAGGAAACCCCTTTTCGTGAGCATTAGCCTGACAATCGCAGCGTACATTTCAAAACGGCTAACGCGACGAAGGAAAGCCTAAATCTGTTCGTTATCTGGGATCGTCCTGCTCTCGCTGACAGAAGAATAAATATTCTTGGTAGTTATTTCTTTAGGATTTCAGGAAGGACAGGATATTTTTTTAGGTTGTTAAGGTTAAACAAGAGAAGAGGGTGTGGTTGCCTTGGTTCAGTGGTTAGTGCGTTGGACTGCTGACCGAGCGGCGTGGGTTCACGCCCCAGCCAGGAACACCGAACATTTTTCGCGGCACCACCTCTCGTCGGGGAAGGAAAAGCCTCCGGGAGTATAATCTGTCATGAAAGAGCTTCTCAATTCGCCGTTCGGAGTCGGTAATAAATTGTAGGTCCCCTCCATTCGTGCAAACAATACAAACACGCTCAACATGAATGGTTGCGAGAGGCTAGGCCTTGGCTCATCCCGAGCAGTCGCGCCAGCTATTTATTTATTTAAGATTGAAGAAAGTTGAAGAAATGATTGCCCAATGCAAGATGCCTAACTTTGGCGAAAGTCCGACATTTTCAAATGAAGTGGTCGAGGGTTTCTGCCTCGTGCACATCTTTGCAGCTGCGCCAGTAAGCTGCATGGTTGCCGACCTTTCAGTGACTCGTGTGGATAATTAAAAGCCGATGGATATTGCTTTGATTTTTGCTAAGGAGATATGGGGTTCTTATCTGGCTACATTTAGGCCACATCGCTCTAGATGGCGCAGCTATCTAATCCGACTCATCTTTAGTTATCCATTTTTAGGAAGCATAAGATAGTTTGCGCTTAACAGAGGCATGTGGAATGTAAACTCATTCAGCAAGAGAACTGTCAAGCGCATCTTCGTTATCACCTATGCCCCTACTTCCTGGGACCTAGTTTAGCGTGAGAGCTATTGCCCAGACCTGGAAGTTCCTTCTGACATGGTTTTCTCAAATTTGAAAAGGGTGTGGTTACAGAGACAACAGATTAGAAAATTTCATTTAACATCTGGGTGGCTTTTAAGCTTCAGCCACGCATTGAAATTCGTTAACATTTTCGCTAGCAAAGTGGAATTACGTGCTAACTACGAGTTCTTTATAGTTTTGGATTCGAAGTTTTAGAAGAAATTTCACTGAAAGAGCCCCTAAAATTCATATCCTTATCTGGTTGTTTTAAATCAGCGGCCTATATTTACAAGACCCAGTTGATGGTCTATTTCAATGAGCAGTGACCAACAGAAAGCACCCATATAAAATAAAAACAAAAGGTAAGGAAGCCCACTAGCTTCCTCAAAGTGTTCCTGTCAAGGTTTAGAATTTCCTTGTAAAAAAAGGGGTTTATAAGTCTTTTGGATTGCCTAAGCTCGGGGTAATTTTCCCAATAGGTTAGACGAAGTTGGTGTCCCAGATGTTTAACAAAGCTGTGACGGTAGCCCAATTAACGCCACAGAAGGGTTCTGGTCCCAAGCGCGCGGAATCTGAACCGGCTCTAGCCAACTAGTCCGCGGTTTCATTGTCTACAATGCATTGGTGGCCGGGCACCCTACCAAGCTTGACCTTGTTGTGTCTGGTAAATGATTTTAGGATATCGTAGCAGGACTTGACTGACATAGATTCCACGAAGTGGGTTGTCAATGCTGCCTGACGCTGCTGTCTGACTATCTGAATAGATATGTATTTATGCGCCCCTGATACCTTTATCGAGGTTTATCCTGCCCGACATCTCAATAGCATAGATTTCAGCGTGGAACACGCTGGAGCACATCCCCATTGTTACCGAGACTTCAGTTTTGGGTCCAAAGACGCCAGCACCTACTCCGGAAGCTGGGTCTGATACGGGTTCTCCATTAGACCAGTCGACACGGTCTCATGTTTATACCTAAAATAGCCTTCCGAAACTGTACTCCCTGGCCATAACGTCGGGGATAGTGCAGAAGATATCCGTACTTGGAATTGAATGAAGTATTTGCAGATTACCCACACGATTAGCTGATTTATACAGCTTTATAGCACAACGGATAGTTGTCTCCCTAGTGAAGATATGTAGGAATGTGAGGCGGATGACAGCCTCTATGAAGTAGGGTAGGCTTAGCACCTGTAATACCGAGACAGGCAATTCTTTGTAGCTTCTCAAGCTTCGTTCAAGTAATTTTCTCCACCAAACTGGCCGCGTATGTTATTATGGGTATAACTATCTAAATGTACAACCAATGTATCATTTTGGGACAAGGCTCTAGTGGCACGATCAACCGCGAACTTGATACTCCTTGCATTACAGTTTGAGCGTCTGCCTAAGACAACGCCGAGGTACTTCACCTCCATGGAGTAGCCTACAGGGGTTCCTTTAACAATAATAGATCCGAGATTGATGGGGTTGACTATCTTTTGGTTCTACTTGTTCTAATAAACTTAGTAGTACTGCCTTATGCCTAAAAGCCGCCTGTTGTTTGTTTAAATCATCGTACTATTCTGTATCACGTATACAAAGTCATCATAAATTGGGTCAATGTCCTTCACCCCCTTTGAGAAATTACCGTCCATAATTCTGATAAAAAAAAAACCGATTCTCACAGTCTTTACGAGTACGTTTCTATGTCACACACGCAATTTCAATCGATATAACCTACTAATAGCTATTATCTACCATCGACACAAGAAAAATTGTTACATCTGGCAGCGAAACATTGACTCGATCTCGTTACCAAGAAACCCGATGCACATTACTCCCATTACCAGTTTCTGTGTGCTCGTATGTACAATGAGAAGGCCTTCAACTTCAAGACCACAACAGAGCTCGGTTAGACTACTTTCACCACCCATCGCGGTGTAAAATTGTACACACGATACCAGATTAGCACAGCAGCAGCAGCTGGTTCAGCTTAAAGATGTGTTCCAGTTCCAGTTTCAGATCCAGTTTCTGTAAGCATCTTTTTGCCAGTTTTTCCAGTACACAACCTTATTTCCTTTTGCCTTTTGGGTGGCGCGGTGAAAACTCCTCGCACGCTTATGAAATGAGAAATTCTTCAATGGAAACTGTGCAGAGAGATGACGAAGATGAAGACGAAGGAAAAGTAGAAGAAGTGCAAAGAAGAAAAACAATAATCGTTCAGTTTCATTTAACGCGACTCTGCGTCAAATTCATCACTTTCACTTGTTAACCGATAAAATGCCGCATGGATTTTTATCAAAACGTTGTTGGAGAGAACTGCAGACGTTTGGCAAGAGAACGTTGGATTCTAGTTAGTAATCAGAATACAGTGGTGGAAAAAGAAACACGACGACCGTTGGGAATCGAAGGGTATTTCAAGTTTCCGATTCGATACAGGATCTGTAGGCACTGTTTCCATGAAAGCCTAGGCCTTTTGGTTTATTTTCTCAGATCATGTTCGATCAGTGGATCTGGGTGTACAAATACATAGTCTACCTCTAAAATGTTGGAGCTCTAGATCGATAGAGAATCTCTAGAATTACATATAAAAACAGTACATCAAGCTCTTGAGTCTATGGAGCGGTGCTGAAAAAGGTTTGCACACAGGCTTAAATTTGTGGCTGTACCAATACTTTTTACGACGAAGACAAAAATACCGACCTTCCCCTTCCTTAATTAAATAACCAAACCCTCGTTCTTTCTTCTAGTCTCAAGTGCCTAGGTACTGTTCTTGATCTCAAACAAACATAGAATAACGAGTAGAAAAGGTACATGTAGCCTTCTACGCGTACAACAGAATTCCTGGCAAAAAGTAAGGGACTTGTTTTTGAAAATAACGCTCTGGACGTACACAACAGTAGTACCTCCTATTCTCACTTACGGGTCACTTGTCTGGTGGCCCTCGATGATCCAAAGCATACAACAAAACCAAACAAATCAGAGTCCAAAGAACTGGAGGCACAGGCGTTTCTGGAGCGTTGTGTTCCTAAATTTGTGGCAGCATGCAGCGCGGTCAGACTCAAACATACTGACATTCTTATATTCAGAGAAACTCAAGTTTAATTACTCGGCATAAACCCCTTACGGGCCACATTAGACACATTAGGTCAGACTCAGAGAACCTGGATGCTAGAGTGCTAAAACACACAAGCAGAGCACCATTCTGATCTTGATACCGCAAGAATTGGATTTCCACCAAACTGCCTACCCCACTCCAAGACTGAACTTTGAAAAGACTTTCAAGCTGCGCTTTCAATTGGAATGAAGAAGCAGACGGATCAAAAACAGACTGTGGGGTCAGGGCGGGTATTCACTCTGAAATTTTGCTGATTTGGAAGTCGTTCAGGCTACTATATTTCACTAGCCTTTTCACGGCGGAAACTCTAGCCCCTTTCCTTTCATGCCTCAAGCTTAAAAACCACCCGGCTCCTAAACGAAACATGAAAGAACTTGCAAGTCTTGGCGACCACTATCCCTGATACACATTAACCTCGGTCCGAAAAAAAGGTATGGTATCGAAGAGGCCGATGAATTAGCGAGGCGACGTTCAACTCTTGAGAGCACTCTCGCGGAAAAAGTTTTCATTTGGATCTGTCAAGGTTAAACTATCCTTTAACTTCCTACAAATGGTCAACCAAAGATGGGTCAGACTAGATAGCTGCGCCATGGCGAAATGGCCTTAACAAAACTAGACCAAAGCCAGATATCTCCTTAGCAAGAATCGAAGAGACATCTTTCGACATGTAGCAACCTATTCCTGCAAAGATGTGAGGAAGGAATAAAAACGCTTAGTCACTTTATTTGTAAATGCCTGATTTTTGCTAAAACATACATAGATGTTAGTGTGTTGCGAGTCCGATGTAAATAGTATGTATGTAAACAAATGGGCTCAAGATACTTCCTTATGGTACGCCAGCTTTAATGTCGTGTTGCCCGACGTAACACCTTTTTGCTTGACTATGAATTTTCTGTTAAGTAAGTAGCTTTCCATAAGAACGTGAGTAATGGTCGGCAGGGGAATTTTTATTTTGTAGAGCAGCCCTTCCATGAATATTGCAGAGCAGTACTTTTATTCTTTGAAAGCTGTGCTGAACTGTTATGCACGTTCTATCCTGCCCAGCTCTACATAGCCTTCCTTTTTCTCTAACTATTGTATTTCGTCCATGTCTGCCGGGTTGCATTTTAAACATCTTCTTTGATAACTGAGTGGCTACTGTGATTGGTGATCTTTTTTACTTCTATCTCAATGGGTGGTGTGAATAAAAACTGAGGCAGAGCGTTCACTCAACCTTTTGGAAAAACACTCAATTTAAACTGAATAAAAATGAATTTCGTGAAGTTTCAGAAAACACTTTCCTAAAGAGGGTTTGTCCTGATTGTTCCCTCAATTTTTATTCACACCACCCAATGTCTGTGGTATTTTTGAGGGAACAATTCAATTCAATATAAGAGCTTATATATTTTTGATAATTTAGGCAATTGTTGTTAATTTGGTGGTAAATGAGCTACGTCTCGGGAAAGCACCTCGATATCTTAAACGAACTCCTCCAAAGTGCTATAAACAAGCTTACCAAATGGGCAGCTCGGTGGGGTTTTGGTGCGGACCCCCACAAAACTGAGCTGGTACTCTTCACCAAGAAGTAGAAAATCCCACACTTCGACCCTGGTGGTACAAGCTTAACTTTCTCCAACGAAGTAAAATACTTGGGTCTTATTTTGGATAGGAAATTAAGCTGGAAACCAAACATTCAAGAGAGAGTAAAGAAAGCTATATGCAACCCAGCAGACTCTATATTTCGGTAACAAGACCGGTACTTCCGTATGAGGTCATGTTTTGGTGAACCGCCTTGAATAAATCGATGTAATTTAAACAAAGTCCAACGAACAGCTTGAATGTGCATCAGCGGATCTCTTCGCATGACTCACTCTGTTTTATCTATCACCCCTCGACATTTTCGGCAAACAAATTGCGGCTAGTGCAGCCATCCGCCTCAAAGCAGCCTCACAGTGGTCTAGTAAGGATTTTGGTCACGCCTCCATTTTGAAATATGTCAAAATTTCTCCCAGAAACTTAGACTACACCACACCCAAGCTAAGATTTGACAAGAACTTCGAGGTAACCACCCCTTACAGGTCATTCTGGGACGATGTATTCTCTCTTTCACTTTTACATCGACACACGGTTCAAAAACTAGCGACAGGGTGGGCGGTGGTGTTTTCTCCGACAGGCTGAGATTAACTTCAGCCTAGAGTTCCGTCTTTCAAATCATCATCATTAGGCGGAGATAAACTCACACTCGCTCTTCTCCGTACTGCCCAATACTGCGGAAGAAGATCGAATTATACTGCACAAGAAAAATGTGAATCGGGTGCACTACTTCGCATAGTCAGCTGAATATTTGAAAGCAAAGGTTTTTTTTTATTTGATTTGTCTTTGTCTTGTAATTAAAGAGCTATTTCTAAGTTGTAATGTACATACATACATATCTAAATAGTGAATGTGCCTTCAAGGTTAAGTTTGAAAAATCGACCGAGAAAATACAACAACAATTGGGATTGTCAAGCTTGGCAACAATTTTTAAAAAGGCCAACGGGGTAAAGGTGACTTTTGAAATTTCAAATAAAATATTCAGGAGTTTATTAAAAATCTGACTTATGTAGAACTATTATTTGATATTTTCTTTGAAGATTTACTTTAAAGAACATTTGATTTTAAAATATTTATTTGTTATGACCAACGCATTATTTATAAACTTAAGTTAAAATTTATTTATTTTTTTTTTAAATTAATGGGATACCAAAATTAGATGCATGCTAATGACCCGAATAAGTTCCTACGATTCGCGAAATGTCGGTAAAAATTCTGCCAAAGAGTCTGTTTGTTTTATTTTTATATGATTCATATTCCTTTTAGATTGGACGCAACATTTTAGATGCTACGAAGCAAAGTGGTTGTCTCTTTGACATTCCCCAGTGACTGCTACATTTTTTCGCGAGAGAACTATGTTGGATCGGGCTAGTAGTTTCTTTTTGTATCGATTGAGGTGCAAACAAGAACAATCAAGATTTGGTTTCTTAGACCCGCAAGTTCCTTTCAATACTTTTTAGTAGTTTATAATGCTTCACTGCAGTTAAAGACTACATTTTTGACATTTATTCTTTACCAGATGATGATGGTCTTATTTATCCTCTTTTAACTAGAAAAGGCATTGCTCCACCATAGGTGAAGAATCTTGTTGCATCGTGTTCTTCGATTGGGGCAATTGTTCGGCATCTTGCTGGGTCCTGGACTAGGTAAGGTAATTGAGTTGTCGAACGGAAGAAAAACTTGCTCCGTCGCACTTAAACCAGTGAAGATCAATTTTGATACCCATGGGGGCCCAACTCGCATACTATAGGTTTTCAACCCATCCCAAGGCGTTTATAAATCTGTTCACGGACCTGTTGGACAGTTCTTCAAAATCCTGAAAGAAATGTACAGGGTTTTCGGAAGTTTCAGCATAGTTTTACATTGTGTCAAGAATGAGAGCGACTCACAAGCTTTGATATTATTTTCGATGCAGAAATCGCATCGCATTATTGCCACCTGATTGTCAACAAAGGCGATGAGTCACTGCCCAAAATATATGCTTGCATAGGGCTGCTGTAATCTCGGAATCTCATTGACTTAAATAGTCTAAGGGTTTCGCAGAAGAATACGGCCTCAGCGCCTGTTTTCATCTTGGAGTCATTTGTGCAGATGGACATGGGATTATCGGTAATTGCGTGCCTTGTCGCTTATTCTTTTTAACTGTGAAAAGAGATGATTTGTATGATCTGTGTATGACCTATTAGACTGGGTATCCAGCGTCCAGTTTGGTTTATGCACAGAACCCTATTGGCCGCAGATTCTTATACGAATACATCTAGGGGAAGAAGATAAAGTATAATCTCGAGCTCTGCCGTGGGGATGGTTCTCATTTCACCGCAAACAATATTGTGAATTAGACCAAGATCGAGATCATGGGGAACCTCACAGTCACCTATTGTATTTTAAGCGGAACTGTACGCTATTGAATTGTGTAAAAGAGAATGTCTGCGGAGAAGAACCCGATTAATCAGCATCTACATCTTTTCAGACAACCAAACAGCATTATTCGCCCTTAAATCCTAAACGGTAGGGTCTAAGCTTATCTGGGACTGTCTCAACCTCCTCGAAAGTCTTGTATCGGCAAATAAGGTTACCGTAGCCAGGATCCCAGGACATGAAGGCTTCGAACGGGCTGACTGCCGGGCGAGAAGAGACGCTTGGGGCCCACTCATTGAGCTCGAACCCTGTTTTGTGGTACCACCGAACAGTGCCTATTCCAAGATAACACAATGGGATCTCGACAAACACACCGACTACAGGGCCAACCTCCGGGGCCTCAAAAAAAAAAAAAAAAAAAGCTGGCGCGACAGCTCGGGATTACAAAGTATACTCTCGGAGACTTGTCATTCCCCGATGAGAGGTGGTGCCGCGAAAAATATTCAGTGGACATGGCTGGGGCTTGAACCCATACTGCTCCCTCAGCAGTCCAACGCACTAACCACTGAGCCACGGCGACATTAGTACATGTCGTACATCATGTACAAAAAGTACATCAACCCTAACAAGTCCACTTGATCTCACCAAAGACGAGACGAGTTGAGTCAGGAACCATTACGGGTTATCTAATCTATTGTCTACTCAGGTATTTGCCGGTTCTGTGGAGAACAAAATGTATGACCAATAATAGCCGCAAGGAAAAGATTACTCCACTTCAAGTGGGCCTCGGTCAACCCAGCGGAAATTCGGAAAATTAACCTATGGCTATGCTGAGGTTTATCAAAAGCCTCAATATAACCGCTGGTTTAACCATATGGGCCACCACAATAGACCCCATAGGTCGCAGTGTGCATTTAGGGCCCCTTAATACAGAACACAGAATAAGGATCATACTTGCAGATAATTGGTTGACTATGGCTGGAGATTTGAACCCTCTGCCGAAGTGTTTTTATCATGAGGGAATATTCGTCCAAAATATGAGTGTTGACGTTAAGAGTAATGATTTTTCTGAGCATTTTTAACAGCTTCGATGTCATAGCGATTTTGTTAGCCTGTGGGTTTTATGGTATGCCAACATTTATTTATTCCTTAAATAAAATTAAGTTATTCTCGTCTAGTCTAGGGCTCAAGGTTCCTGTGTATGCTACCATATAAATTCACATTTTTTCCCACAACTGTATTTAAGTAACAAAGCAAACATGTACATATATACTTTAAGTAACATCTATTTACTTACGACCTTATCGAACTAATGCATCTTTAATCACGTGATTGGAACCTACCTCATGTGAGGCACTTTAACTTACCCTACACCACTTGTAGTATCTGAAAATCCCTTCCTTTAATTCTAAGTCATAATTGTCCCTCCCCACCTTTCCCTTGGAATCGCATTTCAATTGCGCAAATCCTCAAACAAAACCTTCGCGTTCCCCCTTCACAACACTTCATCATCAATGAAAATGTCACCCGTCGCTTTGCCCGCAAACAAATACGAGTAGTAAATATAATTTGCACACTTGATCTATTTACTTTTTCTGTGAATGAAATTTAGGTCATTGGTCGGATGAGGAAATAGTAGAAAGAAAAAAAAAAAACAGACAAACCACAAACGCACGACAAAATTCATAAAATGAACGACGAATAAGATAAAATGTACGAGGTCAGCTGTTCTATGAAAATTTTGACAACAAACAATCAGCTGACTGGTGTTTAGTCATTCATGACACACACTACACTCGAACTATTTTTTTCCTTTTATCTTTGCGGTTGTGTATCTATCGAATACAGATAGAGAGAGGCGCAGTGCTAACATGTTGAATAGGTCGGGGCATCTAATTGGAGAGGAACTTTCCCAGCGAATCTTTGAACACACACACACTGACTGACGCCTACACACGCGCTGCAAATTCCATTCTGTCCCCATAAATCTGTGTGAAGCCAATTTATCTATTTGTGCTGCTGCCCTCAATTCATTTTTTTTTTTTTTTTCAAAAGATTTTTCTTTTTATCTTAGTTTTACCGCGTTTAGATTTTTTTTTCTGGGTGGAAACATGATACGACAAATTTTGGGCTAATTCCAACGCATACTTGGATACTTAGATACAAATGAGAAAAGATGAACGCATTTAACAAATGGAATAACTCAGTAGAATGACACAAACCGTTGTATAGTCAAGGCAGGGGAATTTATCGAAATAAATTAGAAGTATGCCAAAATGTCTGCGATTGATACATAGATACAGTGGGAGAGGAAGGCTAACAAATCTATCTACCATTGACGTAATTGTATTGGAAAAACAGACTCATTGTCTTTATACAGTTGTGAGCGAGAGTAAGTTATAATTTTTAACCGGATGGCATCTTTGAAGGGAGGCTTAACTTACCTTCTTTTGGTGGAGTCCAATCGAAATCACCATCATTCCTCTTGAGGTAAGCTTAAGCCTTCTAAGCCTAGGTGGGTAAAGCGGCTGTCCAAGCGAGGGACAGACACCCGTAGACCTAGGAAGCCCCTCTGAGATACTTTTGACTTCAGTGTGCCATAATTCGCCCCGATTGTCGAAGTGATAGGCTCCTAGATAAAGCTTTCTTCTTTGGGATAGGGCAGGGCAGGTACATAGGAAATGGAGGATTGTTTCTTCCTCCTCTTTGTCTCTTCAGCTCCTGCAAAAGTCATTTGAGAAAAGGCTCATCCTTCTGGTATGAAAGCCAATGGGGCAATGGTCAGTAAGAACATCGGTCAATAACGCTGCTAATGAGAGATCTTTGAGCAAAATCAAATTTTTAGATCGAGTGAGATTTAGCAAAGAGCAGATCTTCCTGAAGGTACAGCATGTGGTACCATTCCTCCGTCTTTGGTTTGTCTTGCTAATCACGTCGTACTCTAAGAGTAATTTACATGTACCGAGGGGAAAACCCGCATTCCTCCGTTCTCAATTTTACAACCGTCGATATAAAAGATACAGGAAGTTCAACTTAGACGGTCTGTAGTCAGTGTTTTCCGGGATGGATGTTAGGGGCCCCAAGATCGAGGAGTGGCCAATATGGTTTTTTGACCATTGAGGGCAGACCTTAAATCGGAGAGCTGCGGAATCATCTGACTGCTTGGCAAAAATATCTAAGAGAAGTAAATGTAGAAGCACGTCGAATGCAGCGGATGGGATGGTTCTTAGTGCTCAGCTAATGCATATGCATGCTGATCTTAGCACTTTCCTCAATAGGTTACGGTGCTAGGCTTTTTTTAACGCCGTCCACCAGACGATTACACCACATAGAAGTATAGGTCTGATAACGGACACGTAGGACCAGTGCGTGGTACGAAGTTGCAGGCCCCATTTTGTTCCAATGACTTTTCTGCAGCAGTACAGCGCTAGAGTGGCTCTTTTAACGCATTCAAGAGTGTTGGCTTTCCAGTTTAGTTTACTGTCCAGAATGAGACCCAGGAGTTTGGGTTTGTTAACAAAGCACAGGGTGGTCACGTTCAGAGAAGGCGGGTCTATTTTAGGAATATTGTATTTCCTGGTGAAGAGGACTAGTTCGGTCTTTTCGGGATTAACTCCCAGACCACTTTTAGCTGCCCATCTTGAAAGGAATGAAAGGTGATTTTAAAGAAGTTCACTAAAAGGGCCCGGGTATTTACTGGAGTATCCAGCCCTTGCTAGATCGAGCAGCAGTTTAATAACTGCCACAATCCAGAGAAAGGGGGACAAATCACCACTTTGTGGGCCGAGGCATTGCCCAGCTTTGTGCTAATTGTTCTGCCTATGAGCAGTTTTCTAATTAAAAGTCTGAACGATTTGTGAGTGCATCGGTGTGGACTATTCGTGTTGTACGGCTTATGAAATAATTTTTATATTTGACTGTACGCCCGAAATTAGCCTTAAGGGTAAACTGATAGGCAACCAAAGCGTGACGCAAATATCGGGTGAAGAATTGAAGGGGCGGAATATAACTGGCTATTTCACTAGAGCCAGAGCGCTGATTGTTGAAAAAACGATAAAACAGTGAGAGGCAGGAAACATTTCGTCGGTGTTCAAGCGAGTCTATTGACTGGGCAATGTCCCTGTCGCCAATAAGTTTTAACGTGCGATTTTAAGTTTCTATCCAGAATGTGCAAAATAGTTTTGGGTGCAACTAGACCAGACATGAGCGTTATATTCGAGCTTTGGGCGGATGAACGCCTTTTAAAGGGAGGCCAGATCAGAAGGGATAAAATATTTTTTGCACCGTTTGAGGAATTCTAGACAATTCGCAGCATTTTTGGCGACTTCGAATATGTGGCCGTTGCAACGAAGGTTGTCGCTGACACACATATGAAAAGTCTTTCGGTTTCGGTGATGCAAAAACCATTCATGGACAATGGTGGGAGGTTAGATTTTCCCTTGAGTGACAGAAGACAGCATTCGGTTTTGGACGCATTAAATTCCACTCTATTGGTTGAACCCCATTTTATTATCAGTCTCTCCTGTGTTTTTAATAGTGAGGATGATAGACTGAAGGGACGCAAATCCTTAGGAACAACGTGTGAGCTTTTTTCTGCCTTAGGTATGAAAACAAATTCTAAGCCTAACCTTTTCAAATATATATGTCTTATCCTGACTTCAATCCGCTTTCACAAGACCGGTCTTCAACCTTTTCATACATAAATAGAAATGAGAGAATGGTGCAACAACAAATACACAATCTAGCATTTTAATCTCTCAGAGAGGCTTAGATTGCCTACCCTAATTTTTTTATAGTAGTTCGTATACTTTAGAGGCTTTTAGACTGTTCATCAGCTTTTGAGGGTGAAGCACAATATGCAGTCGGTGAAATAAGTTCATACCCACAGGCCGTTGTCTTACACCTGTAAGGGATGGACATTCTGTGAGCTTTGGAGGGAGCTTTCGTCATCCTCTAAGCATATAGTTCTCAGCAATAACGTTGTGCCTTTTTAACATGAAGTGACCGCTTAGGATGCCATTTATGATTCTAATTTAGTTCCTGCTCAGCTTCGAAAGAAACTTAGATTTCCTTTGGGATAGTGTGGGAAAAAAATATTTGGTAGAATTCTGTCCAATCCAAATCGCATTGGATCTGAGCAGGGTTTATTCCGTCGTTTAGGCATTTGCTTACTACACAGAAAGGTTCAGTAACAGGATTTGATGACTAATGAGTCCAGAGTTTTAATGCCAATGCTACCTTTGTGTGCAGGGATCAAGTAAAGTGTAACCAAGTTTTTCTTCTAATTTTAATTTTATCGTGGCTAAGGTTTTGTGCTTTTCGGACAGCTCGACTGTCAGAAAAGATAATGATGGTTGTGCGACAAATGTAGGTATTAAGAAAACTAAATTCACATCCGAGATTCTCAAACCGCTACACCGAAGAGGGCAAGGCTATGTAATGACGTCCTGCCCTCTTTGTCTATATCCCTGTTTGCATGACTGAGTGGGATTCTTACATAGAAAAGGCCATCATTGTGGTTGCATACTTTTTTAGAGGAATTCATTTGTTATTAGCCTCTCTAAAGGCCCTTTTCCCCGTTTCAAGCTTAGGTATGTAAGGCGGGTGCAAGCATGCTACTAGGCTTGGCCTTTACGCAAATGACTTCTGTAGAAGCTGTATGGACGAGGAGGAGGAGGAGACGATTCTCCACCTTCTTTGCACCTGTCCAGCTCTCTCTCGCAAAAGGAAACTCCACTTGGGAGCTTTCTTCTTTACAAACTTAGGCGACCTAATTAACATTGATGTCAGTAGCCTTCTACGCTTCATTAGAAGCTCCAATTGGTTTCAATGAGTAGGCAGGAAATCTTTTCGAGATCCTGGTGGTATCACAACGGACCCCTCATGGGTCTAAGTGTGTTGGCTTTGGCTGGCAGCCACTTCAACCTAACCTAACCTAACCATGTAAGGCGGGATATTCACCGAAGTCTCGGTCTGTTCCGGGCTTACTGCCGAGCCGTTTCTGACCAGTTCGTTAGCATTCTCGTTTCCTGGTATGAACTCATGTCCAGGAACCCAAAAGAGTGTCACCTTGTGATGTGTTCCAAAAACCTTTAGCTCTTCTCGATAGCACCTCACTAGCTTCGATTTTATTTCGTTAGCAGAAATTGCTTTTATTGCTGCCTGGCTGTCAATGAAAAATGTGATATCCTCTTGCCCTCATCGTAGTCTCGCGGGTGGCTGGTGTCACCCCTGGGCTTTCAGCTTAACCTTTCCAGTTGTTGGTGAATAGAAATATCACAGTTTTTAAAGAATTTACCCCAACGCTCTTCATGATTGGCCAATTGTTTTGGTTCACTAATAGTATCGCAAAATTGAGTCTTTCGTCGTGTAGTGGGAACAATTTGCCTGATACGAGTATGATGACATGGTCAGCGTAGGCCGTCACATTGAAACGACGACCCATATGAATGGCGAAAGGACTCCACCCTGAGGTGTTCCCACGCCACGCCTTCCAAGGTCAGGTAAACACTTTGCGAACTGAACATGGAACCAATCCAGTCATTGACTGCCGAGGGTATCTTGAATATCGTGGAAGGAACCGAATTTGAGTTGTTTATGCGACCTTTCAGCCGTAGACACCACACAACCCTATGAAGGGCCATTTCGACTGATATACTGTCCTCTCTGCTTCCTGTCCCAAAACCTGCACTGTATAGATAGTGTGCGGATTCCTTTGTGCAGCCTGGGTATTATGTCAGCCTAGCTACTGTCGGCACTTTAGTGATGGTGGCAACAAATTTTAGCGCCAGAATGACTGATCGAACATAATCCTTCAAAAGCACTACTGCCAGCAATTTCGTGTGTAAAACACTGGATAAGTTTGAAAAGCTGTAGGACTTCTCTACGACGTCGATCCAGAGGTTTGGATAAAGAATTATTATCGTTAGTGGGATTATTCAAATTGTTGGTCGAATATGAATTCACTCCCAAGCAGCACTGTTTCATCCATTTATGTGTCAGACTTGTCCGACGGCGTTTGTTATTGGCTTCTGTCTACTCTCCCTCATTGGCCTCTTTCCTTTGCATCTGTATACATGTGTACATACTCAGCCATTCAACAACTATTCCTTAATTCGATTTCCTTTCTCATCGATTTGAGATTCATTCTTTCTGTTTAAGTACTCGTACTTGTACAGTTGGCTGTACTCACTCTGACCTCCTTCTGAATGTTAAAAATAGATTGAGTATTCCAATCCACCCCCATTGTTGATGATGAAATTAGGCCACGACTAATCCGTACAACTGCTGCATTTCCCGGAACTCGCCTGGCTATCTACCCCCACGCCGACTCTCATAATCACTGTTTTCTTAATTAATCAATTTATTACTAATTGAGGATTGCTAATCCCAATCCTTCTTGCAGACAACTTAGATACACATTTTCGCCACCACACCCACCTGTTGGCGCACCACCCATATTGTAGGCACGCAACGAGCACTAAATGAGGGAAACTCACGCATAGTCTTTGTAATTCATGCCCGCACCACACAACCAGTTGCTTTGAGATTAGTTTTTCCAAAAACAGATCGTGTGCGTTCGTGTGTGTTGAGTTGTGTGCGATGTGTGCCCCACATCCATGCAGCATCGTGCCCCAAATTTTATGTCTATTTCCTAGATAACACTTCCCCTGTGTGTGCTTTTCAATCAGGCAAAACACTTAGAAGAAGAAGAAGAGTAGATACACTCATCGCACACATCCACGGGCACACGGATAGTGCTGCAAATTGGGGTCATGGCTATCCAGGGAATTTAGGTTGAAACCCAATTACTATCTATGAACTGCTGCGCCGAAATTACGTTCGACAGTCGGCGAACTGATAATGCGGGGATTCTAGATAAAGTATCTCGTCGCGGTTGTGTTCGCTGCCGACGAGGTCGTTTGCTTGGGGTTGGGAACGAGTGAATGTATTTTCCGTTCGTCAGCCCTGCCAAATATTGTACGCATGTTCTGAGTGAATTAAGCAAAAAAAGAAAAACGATTCTGATTCAGAAAGTAGTGCTATTTACCTTTCTTACTTTTTGTTTTGATACATTTTTTTTTTTTTCTATTTTTTGTGCGAAGGTTACGAAACTTTGTGAAAGGTAATCATCCGTTGCGTAGTGTGCGTAATTGGAATTTTGTTTTAGTTTTTCTTTTTCTTGTTTCTGCTGTCTGCTGCTGTCTTGCTGTTTGTTTTTGTTGGGGTAGGAGTTGGGTAGCCGCACACGATTTGTGTACAAAGAAGAGTAAAACATCGGACAAGTAACGAGATAGAAAGTTCCAGAGGAAGATTGATTGAAGTATTAATTGTGCGTTGCTCTCCGCCATAATTTATTTTTAATCTCATGTGCAGTCATGTTTCATAATGGATTTGTAAGGCAGGTGGGCGTGAGATTAAAAAATTATACACGCATTGGTCTAGGATTTTGTAAAATTAACTTTTCTCTAGATAAACACGGGCAGGCTCGGCATTTTGAAATAAATTTACATTTCAATTTACAAAGATCGGAGAATGGCCAGCCGGCTTAAATGATGTACTCCAGGCTATAATAGCTGATGGTGTTCCCAGATAAGAACGTCTCTTCAAGTTTCTCTACGAAATAAGGCGGCAGTACTACCAAGTAATACCTTGGAGGTAGTCTGGAGTATGGCCCATCTTACTTACTTACCTAAGGTGGCGCTATAGTCCGGGGTGGACCTGGGTCTTAACTAACAAGCATCTCCAGCCAGCTCGATCTTTAGCCAGCTGCCCCGCCGGAGCATTGGTGTCCATCCAGTCTACATGACCCAGCCACCTTAGTCGTTGGACCTTCACTCCTCTGGCTAAGTCGATGTCGCGGTACAGCCTGTACAGTTCGTCGTTGTATCTCCTCCTCCATTCACCGTATATGGAGACGGGTCCGAAAATCACGAAGAATTTTCCTCTCGAAACAGCCAAGAGTAACCTCATCCGTTTTTGTCAAGTCCATGCCCTTGCACCATAAAGCAAGGGTCACTTTAATCGTTCGAGAGAGGCATTTGCTTCCTTAGTCCAAAGAAACAGTGATTGGCAAGAGCTATTCTTCGTTTAATCTCAGCGCCGGTGTCATTGTCTGAATTTATAGAGGAGCCTAGGTAGACACAGTCCTTTACTTCCTTATAACTCTGACGTTCTGTCCTGGACGTCGGTGTTGGGTGTCCTTTATTGTTGACAACATATACTTCGTCTTGCCCTCATTGACCACTAAACCCACCTTCGCCGCCTCCGCCCAATATTCACGAACGTACCAGTGACATCACGCTGCGTTCTTCCGATTATCTCAATATCGTCGGCGTATCCGAGTAATTGGACGGACTTTTAAAAGATTATGCCTCTGGTGTTGGCGCGGGAGTTTGGCACAACTCTTTCAAGAACGATGTTGGAGAAGTCGCATGACAGCAAGTCACCTTGTCTAAATCCTTTTGTGACATCAAAGGTCTCAGTTAGGTCTTGACCGACCTTGATAGAGCAGCGTGCATTCTCCATCGTCATCCTGCACCACACTGATATGGACCGATCAGGTTGTTGACGAAAGGCTTCAGGCGCAGCCACAAGACGGCAGATAAGATCTTGTAGCCGATGTTAAGAAGACTGATGCCTCTGTAGTTTTCGCAGTTCAGAGGGTCTTCTTTCTTGAAGATCGGGCAAACATTGCCGAGGTTGCATTCATCGGGAATACTTTCCTGCGGGCATATTTTGCAGATATTTTGCCTATCTACTCCTTTGAAAAATCTACAGATGCCTTCCGGGTCTAGATGTACGGTGTTCTTGTTTCTAGTTAAAGTCAAAATTCCTGATTAATATTTTGACTTGCTACCGTTTTAAAAGTATCGCCCAGAGCTTGCCTCTTTTGGTTTCATACTCCCTGTGTAGCTTAAATCACCTGAGTTTCAAACCACTTCATAAAACAAAAAGAGTCTTCCGGCAAGAGCTGCAAGAGGTAGGTGAATTTCATATGTCATCGCTAGGGCTTCTATTCTGATGGCGGCAACAAAATGGCGGACGAAAATGTTCACTTTAAAAACGAATGTGTACTTATTACCTTGAGAAGTGTAAGGATTTTTACTTTCAACGAAATCTAATCAATTTTGAAGAATATTAAGATGGCGAATCCAAAATGGCGCCCAACTTGGTAGCAGGCGGATTGTGTTCATTGTTATCTGCTATAATACTCGTATTAAAAAGTCAAAAACGGAAGTTGGGATCTATTTAAGTTGTAAATTGTACTTTTTGAGAAACTAAAAGGGGCGTAACCCGCCTCCCCTTGACCGATTAAGCCCATCTACGAACTTAGCCGAGGTATTCGTCATAAAATTTGGTTTTGGAACCAAATTATATAAATCTTCCATTTATGGAACTTCTTATGTAAGTGGTGCTGACTTTTTCCGGGAATCACTTAGAGATAAGTTGTAGTGGCTACATTACATCATTGATACTGGTAGCTCATTGCATCACTCAAAGGTCATTCACTCAAAAGTTCATCTGGTGTGTCGGAGCTTATGACTTAAGTTCATCACACCGAATCAGCTATTCCCACTGTTCCTATGATTTACTCATTCAAATGTAAAAATCAATGATTGACTGACAACCTTATTTATTACGTCTCGCTATTCGTTCATTAGTCACTTGTGCAACAAAAAAAAAATAATGTTTTGAACTCTTACTGCCCCCACAATCATCAGACGATTATCATCATCATCTGTGCACATCTGTCTACTCAGCGAAAATAAAAGTATCGACGTGTTTCTATGTAAATCTCGGAACAAGATTAGGAAATCAGTTCAGTAGAAGAAATTATTTGTAATCGAACAGAAAGTCACACACAGAGAGAGAGAAGGAGAACAAACCTACTTACTATTCGTTGAGAAATACTAGAAACAGATCAAAGTCCCAATTGTTGGGCGTCAAAGCAAAAAAAAAATATCACTTTGTCGATCAGTAGAACCACACGATTCACGGGATGAGTCGAAGAAATGGAATTTAAATTTGAAATGTACCTCCCACTTCCAAGCACCCGTACATTCATACTTTCCCACAAGATTCGTTAGGATTTTTGAACAACAGGGTGACCAATACAGCTGATGGTCTACATAATTATTTATTTCCACATGGAGACCTCTAATAACCAAATTTGGTTTCATTGCCATTGAGAGGTCCATCAAGGGTATTCTGTGACTATCTGAATCTCCTCGAAGACATTGCATCCATAAACAAGGTTACTGTGATCTGCGTCCCATTACCAGAAGGTTTCGAACGGGCATACTGTTTGGCGGGCCTATCCCAAGCAACTTATTCCTACCTTATAGAAACTCAGCATAAATTCTATTGAAAGCGGGAGTGAACGATTCTTCGTGACATATTCTTCCTCATTTCTGTTGACGGGTCTTGCAAAAGGAGATTCAATCATGAATTATACGAGCTTTGAAGTAACGTCGATATAATCAAGAAACTGCGCATTGAAAGTTTGAATTGGCTGGGACACTTAGAGCGAATGGGGCCCAACGCTCGTAACCGTAGAGTCTTCGAAAGGAGGACCGCCCCTATGGTGCCGCGGACGAATAGAAGAAAACCTCAACCAATTTTGACATATAAGGTTAGGTTGAGGTTGATGAAAAGTACTTCATCTCACCTGGGTTAGGTTAAGCTGGGTGTCCGCACCAAAATGCAGACGCACTTAAACCAGAGTAGGTCCATTATAAGGAAGTCAAGGCTTCCTTGGTCGCCCTTATTTCCGCTTGAAACACACTACAGTGATCAGGGAGGTGAAATGAGATGCTAACATTAAAATCCGACTAATACCAACTCCACTTCCGATTTTAGAGTCACCTGTGAAGTGAACTGAGTTAGCATCTATGTCAGTAGCAGTTTTCCACTCGTTGCGGGCAGGGATGATTGCACGGAGGTTTTGGTCAAAATTAAGTTTCACACGGGTGTAGTCGATGTTTTCGGAAGTGAAGTGTTTCGTACAGAAAAAATAGAAAAGTGGCGAGTTTAGTAGCCAAGTCACTGCGAAGAGGATTTGAAACGATTAGCTGAACTAGCCGCCATCTATTTGCCGGAAATATATAAGGGAATGAACCCTGTCTAATACTGCAGATGGAGTAGTTCAAAGTGCACTCCTAACATATATGCGTGCGGATTTTTGCACATTTCGTAGAAGATTGAGGTGTACGACTTTTCAATGACTGGCCATCAGGCGAACACGTAAAGCCAGAGTGTAATACGGGGTTGAAAACTTTCAACTGATTGCCTTTCTGCGCAAGTAGAGAGCTAAACAAGACTAGGGTTATAGTGAGAGGGTCTGCGTGAGAAATGTATGTTTCCGAGGAAACCAAATCAGTGCACTTTTATAGAGTTTAACGCTTTAAATAAAAAATAAATAGTTGGCGCGACAGCTTGGGATGAGTCAAGGTATAGCTTCTCGCAACCATTCATGTTGTGCGTGTTTGTATTGTTCGCACGAATGGAAGGGACCTACAATTTATTGCCAACTCCGAACGGCGAATTGCGAAGCTCTTTCATGACAGATTATACTCCCGGAGGCTTGTCATTCCCCGACGAGAGGTGGTGCTGCGAAAAATGTTCGGTGGATATTGCTGGGGCTTGAACCCACACAGCTTGCACAGCAGTCCAACGCACTAACCACTGAGCCACGGCGACCACACTGCGGGAGAGCTATTCTTTTGAAATGTGAGGGTATTTCCCTGAGTTAGCGATGACAATATCATCTCTGCATAAGCACTCACTTTACAACCTGCTCATTCTAGAACGACGAGAACTTCGTTTACAATTAGATTCCAGAGCGGGTCATTGTCGGCAGTCTCAATACGGTGCGCTATAACTGAGGAGCTACTAGGAGAGTAAGTGTCCAGTAGAAGGTCAATGGTTTTCTCACTAGAGCCTGTCTGCATTCATCAGCCAGCTGGACATAGAGGGGCTTTAGAAGAGGGTTCTCCGCAGTCTTGATGCGTACGTGTGTATGTAGTCCAGTGTGGTGGGATGAACCTCTTATTCGATTACGTTGATGAAGTATAATATTCGCCTGTGACTTCCCTAACAAGGGAGTTAATAAGACCGGAGAGCCAATACTATTGAACGCATTAAAAAACCCAGTGCAGCGCTAAACTGCTGCAAAACACCCATTGGTAAGAAGTGGAGTCTGCAACCTCGCACCACCCATACGTGTCCGTTGTCAGACCTATACTCATGTATGGTGTGACCGTCTGATGGACGGCATAAGATAGAGCCTTACATCGTAATCTATTGGGGGAAGTGCTAAGATCAGAATGAATATGCATAAGCGGAGCACTAAAAACCATCCCATCCGCGGCACTCGACTCCTACATCTACTTCCTCAAGATATTTTAGCAAACAGTCAGCTGCTAGTACAGCCATCAGACTGAAAACCTTCTCCAAATGGTTAAACAACTATATTGGCCACTCCTCGATCTTAGATTCTCTAACTTTCATTTCGGAAAACACCGACTACACACCGTCCAAGTTAAATTTCAACCTCAACTTTCGGACATCCATTCGTTCCCGATAGGAGTGGGAAAGTGCTGCCTTTCGAGACGATCACTCCATTCATCTAAATACCCACGGCTCTGAAACCGAGAACGGAGTGGGAGGTGGTGTTTTCTCCGATACGCTTAACCTGAGCATCCCCTTCCGTCTTCCTGGCCACTGTAATGTTTTTCATGCGGAAATCGTGGCGATCAACGAAGCTTTATCCTGGCTTAGGCATTATGTGATATCCTTCAGGCATAACACAATCTTTATTGATAGTCAGGCCCTTATAAAATCTCTGGAATCAGTAACATGTACATCAAAAGCTGCTTCAGATTATCGCTCATCTCTAATGGAGATGGCAGAACATTTTAACATTCTTCTATGGTGGGTACCCGGTCATTGGGACATTCTAGGGAACTGGTAGAGCGATTAACTCGACAAAGGTACTAGTACTGTAGACATCCTGCCGGATCGGAGGAGTCTCGGTAGTCCACTCGCTACATGTAAACTTCTCTTAGAGTACGACGCGATCAGCAAGACAAAGCAAAGATGGGAGAATGGTACCACATGCGGCACCTTCAGGAAGATCTGTCCGTTGCTAAATCTCACTCGATCTAAATCTCACTTGATTTTGCTCAAAAGGTCCCTCATTAGCACCGTCATTGGTGTTCTTCCTGGCCATTGTTCCATTGGCCTTCATGCCAATAGGATGGGCCTCTTCTCAAATGACTTCTGCTAAAACTGCAATAACGAAGAGGAGGAGGAAAGAGTCCTCCATTTTCTCTGCACATGTCCTGCCCTATCCCAATGAAGGAAGGTTTATCTACGAGCCTAACACTTCGACAACTTGGCCGAACCATCGCATACTGACGTCAAAAGTATCCTCAGCTTCATTAAGAGCACACACTGGTGTTAATAAAGGGATAAGCGTTTTTCAGGGTATAGATCCTAGTGGTATCACAAAGGACCTTCTTGGCCTACCTACCTACCTACCTTGCTGACTCGAGAGACTTATTGGTTGAGGCTTAGGTTTACGTAAATAAGTGAATGCTTATCAACATGCAAACTACTTAAGCTCTAGTAATCGCTCACAAATATTAATTTTACTCAGCCTTCTGATGGCAACCGGTTAGCCAATATAGATTTCCATGATTGGTTTTGTGGAACAAAAAAGCTTCAAAATAAGCATATTTTGAATTGAATTCAATCCTTTCTGTTTGACATAGAATCCAGGCTTGTATCAGCTTGGGTAAGATATCCAAAGGATTATGTACCAACTAGAATTATTCACTTTTGAGGAGTGGCTTGCAAGAAAATGCTTCCTCACTTTCTTCAAACCAACTAAACATATTTTTCGTCCGCACCCAGTTATTATTGTGAACTTACATACCTACTACTGTCAGTAAATCTGTAAACAAACTAATTTATATTTTTCTTTTTATTTACAGGTAAGTTCTGAGCAAATACATGCATACATCAACTAGGAAGGACTACTTCAAAGGAATTTATCCAAATTAAAGTGACTGATATAAGTAATACAAAGAAAGTTAAGTTGGGACATCATCGTCCATTTAAAATTCGTTTTATTCACAAGTGTCATTTCAATTTGAGTAACTAAAACTATTTGCTTCCTTAAGTGACATTGAAGTCAGAGACCTAAATCGCAGTTGGCAGGACCTTTCGGCGACAACAGGTCGATTGAGGATACTTTCCGTATCAGATAAACTTTTGAAGATAAACAGATCAAAGTAGTTTTTCCTGATATAAGCTACTTTTTACAGGAAAATTCAAAATAAGGATTTACGATTGGGACCAATTGCATCAAATGCATCCCATTTTGTGACTTTTTACGGTTGGAATACCACTTATTGTCACTTATGACGATTTTCGAGTTTTTTAGAAGAAGTTCACATTCAACTATTAGAGATTTTCTAATATTGGGACAAACGGTGACCTAACACTCTCATGCAGAAGGACAGGGAAACCTTCTCCATCCTTGTAGGAGTAATTACAGGTCATAACACTCTGCGTTATCGTATGAAAAATCGAAGGCTAAGTGAGGACGACCATTGCAGGAGTTGCGAAGACGAGGAAGTGAATAAAGACACAACCCACTTCCTCTGCCACTGCCCAGGTCTTTGCGACCTCGGACGTAAATCCTTTGGAAGGCACTTTTTCCAGAACACCGGAGAACTAAGGGACGTATTTATCAGGGATATCTGGAGGTTCATTAAGACTTTAAAATGGTTCGACAATAGGAGAATGCTTTGGATACTACCTACCTTCCCCCCCAAAAATGGGTATCACAATGGGTCTCTACTGACCTAAGTATGTCCCAGAGGGCTTCTTATCCCTCGCCAACCCAGCTACCTAACCTACCAAAGCGTAAACCAAGACTGGTGACACGTAAACGGTGGAAGAGTTTACCGAACGATAGGCTACGGAAAGAGTTTGCACGGCAGGTATCCGAAAGGTTTGAAGACATTCCAATTGTTCCGACAAATGTAGAGGAAGAATGACGGTAGTTTTCAACAGCACGCATTACCTCTGCAGGACATGTTTGCGGAGTGAAGCGGCTGGTGGTGATAAAAGACCTGCGTGGTTTAAAACAACCGGAGTTCAAGAAGCCATCAGAGAGAAGAAGAAATCCTTCCAGGTGTGGATATACTTGGGGGATTCAGCTTCTCGCAACTGCTACATGGAGGCACGAAGAACTTGCAAGCTTGCTGTTAAACCAGCTAAAAAACAGACCTGAAAGGAGTTTGGTGAGAAATTGGACGGTGATCACAGACCTTCAAACAGGATGTTCTGGAAGACCATCCACCGTCTAAGAGGAAGGAAGTTTAATATCATCGAAGGAGTCAAATCCAAAGACGGTGTACTGCTTTCCGATGAGAAGGACATCTTGCGAAAATAGGGCGAGCACTTTTAGGGGCTGGTCAATCCCGAACAGAGCACTGAAGACGGCAGACCCATGATTTTGAGTAGGGCGGACCACCGTAGAGGAGGTGACTTTGGCGATTAAAGTGCTAAAAGTCGGTAAATTTGCTGGTGTGAATGAAATCCGGCCAGAAATGCTCAAGGATTTGGTAGAAGAGGGAGAGAAAATGCTCTATCGTGTGATTAAATTAGCTTGGGAATGCGGTGAAACATCTCGCGATTGGCAATAATTGAGATAACAGGGATTGCTCCAATTATAAGGGTATATCTCTCTTAAGTCTCCCCGGAAAAGTGTTTGGTAAGATGTTGAAAGTGCGTTCCAGAGCAGTGGTCAAGGGTTGGGCGAAGAGCAGTGCAGCTTGCATCCAGTTAGAAGCACAACCGACCAGCTATTCACTTTCAGAGTGGTACTTGAGAAGGCCTGGGAGTATGCCAAACCTATCTACAGTTGTTTTTTTGGATTTGGAGAAAGCGTATGATCAGGTCCCTCGAGGTAAGCTCTGGAGTGTATTGCAGGAGTATGGGATTGATCTGAGGACCATTAAATCTCTATACACCAACTGTAAGAGCGGTGTTCAGGTGAACAGTGTTAAACTGACACCTTTCAATGTGAGCGTTGGACTTCGCCATGGGTGCGTTCTGTCACCTCTCCGATTCGGGTTAGGAGACTTAAGGACAAGTCATCTGCTTTTCGCTGATAAATGGGTTCGTTGACGTCTGTGTTGAAACGAACGCTTGTTCAATGCACTCTGGTTGTAAGTGGAGTCCCATTAAAACAGATGGAGAAGTTTAAGTATCTCGAGGTCTTATTCACGAATGATGGAAGGAGCAATACTGAGTTATCGTGTAGGATTGCTCAGACTGGAGCAATTTTGAGACAGCTTGGTCAATCTGTTATCAGGAGGGCTGAACTTGGCATCAGAGCTAAGCTATCGGTCTTCAATTTAATTTTTATTCCTACCCGCACCTATTATCATGAGGTTTGGATAATGACCGAAAGAATAAGATCGCGGATACAAGCTACCGAAATGAGATTTCTTCGTTGTATTGCTGGGGTGACTCGTCAACATCGAGTTAGGAACACCAGAATACGCTAGACACTCAATGTTGCTACTTTTTCGAGCGGAAACGCATGTTTAACGCATGCCCCCAACTCGGCTTCCAACACCTTCCATGGAATCCGTGCTATTAAGTAGACGTCCGCTAAGTAGGCGCAGGATGAGATGGTTGGACCAGGTCCAGAAACTCACCTCTACCTGTATGGGGAAAGCCCCTTAATGATTTAGAGTCGATGGCGGAAAATTGGGAGATGTGGAGAGTCCACTTAAGCTCCCTTAACCCGCTACCCTCACAGTGGATAAGCGGGCCATTGGAAAATGATGATGATGTTGATGGAATCTCTTCCCTTGTTTTGAAGAAAGTGTTCTTCTACTCCGGCCACACCACTACCACCTTACTTGTTCTATAGACGTATTTCTGTTCAGGTAAAAACTTGCGCACCCCATTCCCAAAAAAGTCAATAAAACCTATTATTCTACATACCCACGCATAGCTTTAACGTCAGCCTTCTTTGGATTAGGTCAGATTTACTAAGTATTAATATGGGCTCACTTAGGCACAAAACCCATCGTGATAACCAAAGAATTCCCCCTGATGAAAATTCTACTCGTGGAACCTATGTTGGTGGCATTATGGAAATGGCAATGACCTGGGAACTGGGAGTCTGCTCCTGCTGTGAGATAGCTCTGATCAATGACAAAGGAAATAATTTGCGGTTTCTTTTTTCACTTTGTCTCTACAGCTTCTACAAAAGTCATTGAAAAGAGCTCCTAGTCTTCTAGCTTCTTGTCCAATTAGGTAGTGACCTTCACTTACACCAATGACTAAGCGAATATTTGTTCTATTGACAGGAATCCCTTCCCTTGGCTTTTGGTAATTTATTTCAGCCTAGATGAGTCTGGTAAAGTGGCACATGTGACCACTCTCTCATCTGGAGTTGATTTCTCAGCATCCCTACGCATTATTTAAGGGTCTGTCGGCATCTTGCTTGAGTAAACTCAGTCGATGATCGGTCAATTTGCAGTCAAATTCTTTGTCTTAAAAGCCGTCAGAACATTGAATGCTTGGCCATCTTGTACCGGTATTTTTACCATAACTGTTCCGAAGAAATATATGTACATATAGTTGTGTCTCGCTTTAGCTGAATCGTAATACAAGTGCGACATATTCCGCAATGGAAAGCCATCCAATGACAACAATTTTTTATTGGGAAAGTAAAACCTTCATCGTCTTTTAAAGTGATCTTCGCTCGAATGAAGCATCAATCCATAAAAAACCTGCCACCTTTTTGAAAAGTTCAGTAAAGTTTTTCACATTTTACACTGCGACTTGTGTTATAATTTAAAGGATGAGTACCTTACTCCTCACAATACGTCTTGTCAGAGTTGTCAATTCAGTGACACCCTGTCTCTCAATTCCCTAGAAGTTCATTACTTGTGGCATTCGCAAGGCGAAAAGATCAAACGTGGTTCGTTGTCGTTCTCGTCCACTATCGCCCCCTTTCGGACCACCAAACCGTATGTGCATCCACGTCCCCACTCTAGATGACCGCGAATTTCATTCTAATCCACTGAGTCCGTCGATGAAAATAGTTTGGCATTTGGCCGAGATATAAATTGCAAAGTAAAGTGCTGCCAGCAATGATGTGCTGGCGGCGGTGGTTGTGCTCTTAATTCTGCATTCATTAGTTCAATGCGCTCTTTCGTAACACCACGACTATTTTAAATAAAAAAATAAAAAAAAAATCGAAAAATGTTTAATTTTATGTTAATGTTTATTTTTTGCGGTCTTTTTCGAGGCACATTGTCAAAGAAGAGGGACGGTTTCGTCACCAGAGACAACCGAAGCACAATTGCAATTGAACGGTGTGGTGTACACGTTCGAGATACTTGAACTGCTTATTGTGCGGGTTATTGTTTCTTTTCTTTTTTTGCAACATGTGAGGTTTTTTTTTTGAAATAGATGGGCATGAGGTAAGCATGGACAAAGCGTAAAGCGAAAAGTAGTTATCGAACACAAATTGAAAGGAAAGTTTGGGAAATACACTCGTGCACTTACAAAGTATTGGCCTTAGGCCGGTGATCGTTGGTTTTTTTCTTCGTCAAAATTATTTTGAAATTGAAATCAATTTGCAATTTATCAAGAGCGTATAACTAGGTACGAATATGACCATAACCGTAGAGTTAAAGGGATTACAGCTCTGCACTTACACATGGAAATAGTGATCGATAGAAATATAATCAGCCGTTATTGTGAGTGAGCAAGGTTAGGGAAATATTGCAGCAAGAGTTTATGGAGTTATATAAAATGTTTGCGGAACGTGCAGGTGGAACTATATGAAAGTACGCATAACCCGTAGATTTGCTACCAAAAGGTGGAGTATTTACACCCTAATTAGCCTTGAAGTCTTTTGGTGAATTGGTCTTTTTGCAAACCCAATGGTAATTGGTTTCCAGTTGTTTTGGAGGCCTGCAGTAATGGACTTCCTTCTACATATTCGAATTCAGATTTTCTAGTGAACTTTCGACAGGAACTTAATCCTGCAGAATAGCTAGCCTCTCAATGTAGATTACCTGTAGAGGCGGGATCAAGTCACTTTATCACAATCAAATGGGCCTATTGGGATTTCCTGCTAAGTTAGAGCTCGTTCATGATCCCAAAGTTGGTTCTTAATCCAACTATATCTTTGATTAGACTTGCAGATATGTCATCTGCTTTAAGTTGAGGTGGCGGTTTAGATTTATTGCATAAGCTACAAATTTATAAATTATTAGCTCTTCCATTATATAAAATATTTGTAAGAAAACAATTAGATAAACTATAATCAATTAATTTAACTTACTTCCTTATCTACTTAAGGAGACACTACAGTCCGTGGTGGACCTGGGCCTCAACCAACAAGCGTCTACAGCCAGCTCAATCTTTAGCCAGATACTTTCAGTTTCGCGAGCAAAGCTGGTTAAGGTTCCCTTCCACTTGCGTGCGCCACCTGAGTCGCGGTCTTCCTCTACTGCCCCGTCGCGTCCCTCGGGTGTGGATTCAAAGATTTTCCGGACCGGATTTTCCGCTCTACATGACCCAGCCACCTTTGTCGTTGTACCTTCACTCTTTTGGCTAAGTCGATGTCGCTATACAGCCCGTACAGTTTGTCGTTGTATCTCCTCCTCCACTTACCGTCTATTCAGACGAGACCGAAAATCGCTTGAAAAATTTTCCTCTCGAAAAGCCAACATCAACTCATTCCCTTTTGATAGAGCCTTAGATCTTATACAGGCTCACTTCAGTTGTCCGAGAGAGGGTTTTTCTACTCAATTGTCTTCTTTCTTAGCCTTAAGGCAAGAGTTATTCTTCGCTTGATCTCAGCGCTGGTGTCGTTGTCTGAATTTATAGCGGAGTCTAGGTAGACAAAGTTCTCAACTATATCTGTAGTGACGTTCTGTGTGAGACGTCGGTGTTGAGTGTCCTTTATTGTTGACAGCATATACATACTTTGTCTTGCCCTCATTGACCGCTAAACCGATCTTCACCGCCTCCGTCTCAATACTTACGAACGCACCAGTGATATCCAGCTGCGTTCTCCCGATAATGTCAATATCGTCGGCGTACCCGAGTAATTGGACGGACTTTTGAAAGAGTGTGCCTCTGATGTTCGCACGTGAGTTTTGCACAACTCTTTCAAGAAAGATGTTGAAGAAGTCGCATGACAGCGCGTCGCCTTTTCTAAATTATTTTTTTGAAATCAAAGGTCTCGGTGAGGTCTTGATCGACCATGGTGGAGCAGCGAGCATTCGTTATGCGTAGACAGACGAATTTGGCAGGAACGCCAAAGCTAGACATGGCTCTGTAAAGCTCGTCTCTGTGGATGCTTTCATACGCGGCCTTAAAATCGATGAAAAGATGGTGAGTATCGATTTGAAGTTCCTGAGTTTAACTGGCAGTTTAACTGAACTCAATTAGCACTAGGATGTGCCTTTTTGTTACCACGACTCGTGTGACCTGGTTGATGATGTGTGTTGTTGAAAATGGGTGAGACAGCCGGTAGTGCCTAGACTCAACCTGTGAAGTTTATTAGATCTCATATCCCTTTACACGAGAAGTCGGTGAGGTCGTCGAAGAATAGTTGGCTTAGTGCACGCAGTCTGGCTCTTACAAGTGCCGGACATTTTTAGAGGAAATAAGAGAGAGATTCCTTCTCATTTCCATTTCCGCAGCTGCGGCAGTGAGGGTTGCATGGAATATCTATGTAGTTTGACCGTGGTCTCGAATTGGCCAATTCCCCGGGCTTATCGGCGTTCTTCTGGGAATATCTAGGCGGGTTCTACTTAGGAGATCTTGGGTTCTAATGTTATCGTAGGTCTGCCATATCTTTCTTAATATGGCGCAGTTGGTTAATCCCCTCCATTAGAGATTGGCCGTCTGCAGGAAGTGTGAGTGAATTTTTTCCGCTCCTAGCGGGGTGTGGACCCTTACCGCGGATGAGCCGTGTAGTGCTGAGTCCTGCCTGGACAGGTCATCTGCATGCTTGTTTCCTATTATGTCACTGTGCCCTGGAACAAAGAGCAGTGTGACCCTGAACCTTTCGCCCAAGCGAGCAAGCTCGTCCCGGCTCTCAAGCACCAGTTTGAAGAATATGGTAACCGAGTCAATAGCTTTGATAGCGGCTTAGCTGTCTATGAGGATAGCAATGTTTTGTTAGTGCGTTGTGTCACGACCGAGTTGCAGGCAAGCCTCTAGGACTGCCAGTAGTTCAGCCTGGAAAACGCTGGCAAAATCCGGTAAGTGGTATTTGCTATTTTCAGTAATTCCGAGTAGACCGCAGTTCATCTTTCATCCGTCGATGTAGATGACCGTGTCGAAATTCTTAACCACTTTGTTTTTCTTCTATTGTGCTCTGGTGGGGAATCCCACCTGGAAGTTTTTCCTAAAGTTAAGTTTGGGCGTGATGTAGTCGGTTGGAAACGTTACCATGCCGTTTGGTAGCGAGTCCAGGATGTTGCCGTGCCGTGTGGTCCAGCACCCACACCCTTTGAATCTAACTGCACTACATAGGGGGGTGCTTTTTGTGTTTAAGTCGAGAGGCAGATGAAACAGGGGCACAGCGAAGGCAGCCATTGGGGCCGACCTCAAAACGCCCGTGGTGCCTATATTCACTGTGCCTTGGAGCCTTTTGAGTTTTGTAAGGTTGTAGCCCTCGCCATACTAACGACGCATAGGTGAGAATTGGATGCACTACGGTTGTGTACATCCACAAGATCATTTTAGCTTGAAGTCCCCGATCCTTCTTAGAAGGCAACACATGCCTTCCTTACTCTGTGTTCAATGTTTTGCTTCCAGTTAAGTTTTGGGTCAAAAATGATACCCAGATACCTAGCGCAGGAGGATAGTGGTTGGCCATTAAGACGAGGAAGGGGAAGTCAGGTATTTTGGATTTGGTAGTGAATATAATTTCTGTTTTGCTCGGGTTTACATCAAGGGCACAAACTGTGGCCTCCATGATTACGTTGTCCGTATACGCGACCACCTTGATCCTTTCTCTAGCCAGAGTAGAGGAGAAATGACGCCAACTAATGTTGCCTGAATGATTCCTATTCTGAGCATGAAGACTAGCCATTGGGTAATAAATTTCTCTATGCACAGCTTAAAGCCTCCCTCTACGTTTAACGTTGGAGGCTACAGTATATACTTTGTAATGTATAGATTTTTCGCAGACCTGCTTCTTGGATATTTTTACAGCTTTCTGGTACAAATTCTTTGCAGGGCTGCCAGAAGTTATCAGCCTTTCCAGTATTTTTAGTAGAAAGGATGATACACTGGTGGGACGCAAATACGTAGGAAAAACGTGTGAGCTTTTTCCTGCCTTAGGTATGAAGACAACTTCTACCTCAGTCCACCCCTGGGAATATAGACAAGGTTTCAGCAGCCTTTTAAAATAATGTCTAGCCAGGGAAGGATTATACCCAAGGACTGCTTAATTTCAGCAGGAATAGTGCCGTCCGACCCTGGAGACTTGAATGGCTTGATGCTTCTTATAGCCCAACGGATCTTGCTGCGTGTGATTATGATATTGGAGGCTTTGCATGGTCGGTTGATGGTTTGAAACCCCGTATCACGCAATATAAGTGAGGAGCTACCAGGGAAGTGAGTGTCCACAAGTAGGTCAACTGTATCCTTGCTGGAGGTTGTCCAATGTCCATCTGGATTCATTAAGTATCTAGATATTGAGGGATTTCTGGAGAGGATTTTCTCGACTCGCGAAGCTTCCGAGGTTTTACCTATTTTGCCACAGAATAGTTTCCACGAAGCTCGTCTATCCTTCCTCAGGGATTTTTTGTAAAGTTATAGCGATATCTTGTTTTGATTAGGCAATCACGGTAGCACAGTATGTGTTGTGCTGATTCTTCATTTTTGTTGCACATTCTGCATATATTATCTTGTGATATACCTAGCCAAGATGTGTTTTTTAACGCGACTGCGTGATCCTTATAGACTCAGGTGCGAAAGCATGACTCCAGCATAGCCCAGAGTTTTTTTTAGAGTTTAGTTCATTGGGAAACTATTATAATGGGCCGGAGTGCCTGACTTATTCTTACTTACTTACTGCACTACGAGAGTAACTGATTCATTCGAACATGCAGCATTTTAGACACGGGACATCTGCCCCAAGCTATATAAAAAAAAACAAGATTAAAACCTACCTTCCACTTCATGTAGGGCTATAAATGTGTTAAGCGTGTTGAGCTGGGAATATGTTCTTGGGTCTTCGATTGGACCTAAGGTGTTTGTCTCCTACCCTCTCCAGTGTTTTTAGAAGGAAAGAAGTTAGACTTATGGGCCTGAAATCTTTGGAAATCGTGTGACTGAGCGTGCCTGCAAGGTCTGTCTTGAATAGATATTAGAGTTTCCTGGTGTATACTGACAAGAATCAATCAAGTCAGCAGTCACTAAAAGGTGGCCTCACTTATAAAAACTTAAGCTGATTTCCTGACGTGTCTCCAGCACTATTTTTCGTAGCCAACTCATGAAATCTAGAACCGATTATTGCCCCCAATACATTATAAACATAATCACGTCATAAGGCATTGACTTATCACATTTAACTCATGTGTATGTATCATGCTGGTTCACGTAAGTCATCATTCTTACACATTAGATTGTATTGTACTTTGAACACAATGCGTGTTCCACGGAAAGGCAAAACGTCTTGCGTAATTCCGTCTGAAAGCATTAACATCGTTCAAGGTCAGCACTAAAATTAAAACCCGCACGCTATTCTCGCGGCAGTCCGATGGCTATCGATAGAGTTATAGAATACCTACACAATTTATACAGTGATATCTACGGACATAGTCATAAGTCAAGACCATGGGCGAAAATGAAAATTAAAGTAAATTCGCAAAAAATAAAGATCTGCAATTGATTAAGTTGGCTTTACCTCGTTGCCTCGGAATAAGGCTTAAGTTTCCAATGCTTTGCACGTCAGTAGGATGTTGAAAAAGTTAACATTCATATCGGACCAGAAGGTAATCGTAGAAATTTGTAGTTATTCAGCGCATGTATCGGAAATATATAGTTTCGGCAACAGTTGGTTTGGAAGGAAAACAAATAAAGAGCAATGAAATGTGGAAGTGGAAGTAGGGGCTGGCCTTCTGTTCTATATTGGCTACTTTTGTTCTCTGTCTGATTGTTGCTTTAGCTGACTTAAAAATGGTGCAGGCCGAAGGGCGTGACCATAAACCCGGGAAAAAACTATCATTGTACACTTTTCCAGGAAGATAAAGCACGGTCTTAAGCAAACCTCATTGGAAAGCAAAGTATCGCCGAGTAATTCTCGACAAAACCCTTAATTAGAATTCTCACCTAAGGCGGCTAAGGCAATACAGTGTACTCACTTTCAAATTTGTCCGGTTATGAGGGGTGTCCGCTTATGAGAGATGTAAGGAGAGAGTACACTGTATTCTTGTGCCAACGCCTATACGGTAAAACATTGAGACTGAAACCCAAGATGATTAACTGTTGTAGTGCCACCATCAAGCCAATGATCATATGTCTTCGACTTGACACTCCTACATTCTTGACTTCATCGGAGATCTGAAAAGTGACGCCCTTTACTGGCTGAATCAGACCGGTCACAACCCTTGTTGGAAAATATCCCATTAGGATAACTCAAGTGGAAGACCCTTCCTTCCCAGCGTAGAACAGAAGCTCTTCTAAATAAAGTAAGGCCTTCTTTTTGCTGTTGTTTTGGACCATGTCCCATGTCTTTCGGTTTCTTCACTTTTAGTGCCTTAATTTTTGCGAACCTCGATACTTACGACATTTTGAATTTCAACAGGAACTCAGTACTTGCGACGAGTATCATTTTTTTTTTCGGTCATTATTCGTTCCCACAGTGAGAATGAACCCTAAAACTGTGGAAACTAATATTTAATTCCACTTAAAAATAGCTTGGTAATAGTTAAACCCTCAATATGTACTTGCACAGCCACTGGTTTTCATTACTTACACGAACCACTGTATTTATCATCATCATCATCATTTTCCAATGGCCTGCTTATCCACTATGAGGGTCGCGGGTTTAGGGTGATCCACATTTCTCTATCTTCCGCCATCGACTCTAAACCATAAGGGCTATCCCCACATGGGTAGAGATAAGTTTCCAGGTAGGTAGGTAAGTTGGTAGAGGTGGCGGTGGCGGTTCTAAGAACCCAATTAGCGCTGGATGCGCCGTTTTGATACCACAACTCATTTGACCTAGTTGTTTGTGGGGGTTATAGGTTGATTGACGAAGATATTTAGATCCAACCTGTGGAGTAAAGGAACAGGATTAGTTCACCAATCCTTTACCTGGAAATATCTTTGAGGTCGCCGAAGAAGAGTTTGCCCCGAGTGCGCTGTCTGACCCTTGATAGGGCCGGACACAGAAAATGATGCCTACCTTGGCTGCCTGGTCTTCCACTGGCCAGTGGTCCGTACTAGTGGCTACGATTCTGGCAATATCTTGTCTTGATCTGCTTAGTAGCGCTTTTGTTTTCTGTTTGTTGTAACCGGGCCAGGTCTTCCTCGATATGGCGCAGTTGCTAAGCCTATTCTACACTTGGTTGGGCGTTTTCAGAAAGTGGTGTTGAATATTGCCCTTAACAGCTCCTAGCGGGATATTAACAACTTCTGCCAATGAGTTGTTAAGGGCTGATCACCGCCTGGCCAGGTCGTCGGCTTTTTCTTTGCCGTCGATTTTACTATGACCTGGGACCCAGGTGAGAGTGACCCTGCACTGAAGTCCGGCTTGGCTTTCAATGAAGAAGTCGGCTTGGCTTTCAATGAAGAAAGCAGTATTGTACGAGTAGATGGGTGTTGGAGAATTTTTCAGCACACGGCAGGCTTTCCGGATGGCAAGGAAGACAGTGGCAAAATTTGGAACTCGAAAGGATTTCGACATATTCAGTTTCTCTGAGAAAATCCATTCGCCAACTACGCAGTGCATTTTCGAAACGTCGCGTCGCCAATGTCTGTTAAAAAAATCGTATCAAAATACTAGATCACTTTTTCGTTTTTCCAGTCTGCCTTGGTTGGAAACCTTATTGAAAAACATTTCGTGAAGTTCAACTTGGGAGTTAAGTAGTCAGTCGAGGACGCGACCAATTCGTTTGGTATTGTTTCCAGTACTTTACTGTGACCGTAGGGTCTTGCGGTCCAGCAGCCAGCTTCTCTGAGCCGTACTGCACTGCACAATACTATATCTTTGATATGTAGGTCAAGTGGAAGTAGGTGAAGGATGCCAGTAAGGGCATCCGTTGGGCATGATCTCAGTGCGCCTGTGATGCCTATAATTGCCATTCTTTTGACTTTTTTAATTCTTTCATTGTTATATTTTTTACTTAAAGCGGGCCAACAGACTATGGCGCCGTACATCTATACGTACATCTATACGGTCATTTTTGGCTGAAGACCCCATTTTTCACCGAAGGTTCTGTTGCAGGAGTAAAAGGCTATGCTTGCGTTCTTAACGCGCTGCTCGATATTTAACATTCAGCTTTGTTTAGGGTCGAGGACTATGCCCAGGTATTTAGCACTCCATCTCATCGTGGGGCTACTTAGCGGACGCCTAGGTAATGGCGCAAATGTGTCTTAGAAGCCGAGTTGAGGACATGGGGCTTCACAGTGCATTGAACGGTCCTTCGAGAAATTACCATAACCTCTAATTTGTTCACGTTTACCTTCATCCCGGCTTCGACACAGACGGCGACGAACCTATTTGTGCGCGCTGAAGTTCGGTCTGGGTGGACGTAAGGACGCGAAAAGCAGATGACTTATCCCTAAGTCTCCCAAGTCGAACTGTTTCTGACCATGTCTGCACTGTAACATCTAATCCATATACACAATGAAAACAAGAGGTGACAGAACGCAGCCCTGGCGAAGTCCAACGCACACAGTGAAAGGTGTCGACTTAACGCCGTTCACCCGAACACAGGTCTTAAAGTTAGTATACAGAGATTGAATGGCCCTCAGAAGAGAACCGTCAATCCCGTACTCCTGCAATATACTCCAGAGTTTACCTCGAGGGACCCGATCATATGCTTTCTCCAAATCCACAAAAAAAGTGTAGATAGGTTTGGCATACTTCCAAGCCTTCTCAAGTACCATTCTGAGAGTGAACAGCTGGTCGGTTGTGCTTCCACTTGGACGGAAGCTGCACTGCTCATCACACAACCTGGACTCGGTCACAGCTCTGGAACGCGTTTCCAAAACCTTTCCAAAGACTTTTCCGGGGAGACTTAAGGAAGATATACCCCTATAATTGAAACAATCCTTCTTGTCCACTTTCTTAAAAAGAGGAACCAGCACCCCAATTTTCCAATCGCTAGGTGTTTCACCCCATTCCCAGGCCACTTCAATGGCACAATAGAGCAATTTCTCTCCCTCTTCACCCAAATCCTTGCGCATTTCTGGCCGGATTTAATCCACCTCAGCAGATTTACCGACTTTTAGCTCTTTAATCGCCAAAGTCACCTCATTTTCTCATCTGAAAGAAGTACACCTCTGTATTTGGAATGGAAAAATGTATTCTAAAGCTACGTTCAGACGATCTTAATATTGTCAGATCTGTCAGTGAAAAAATTGTCCCAAATGTCTTACAACCGTGTGAACTTACAATTTTGTCTGACAATGTTTGCAGAAAACACATTGTCAGACCGCCATCTGACAACGAAATTGTCAAGTATTTGGCGATCGTCTGAATACACAATTTTATCATTGTCAGACGTTAGGACATTTGCAGACTCATTTGCTATTGTCAGATGTGTTGTGCTTATGACGTCTGACAATTTCTTCATTGTCAGATAATTATTTAATATTTGAACGAACAAAACGAAGTTTCGGGTTTTTTTTTAGAATTTTCGATTTGGAGTTTTTTTTGTGAAGATGCAGAGATGTAGAGTAGATATCGTAGAGTCAATACAAGCCGCTCAGTCGCTGAAATGCTCGCACGCATATTCGTTTCTTGCTTTTGAATATGTGGAGTCACTAAAGCAAGAAGATGATTGTTTATTGTTTAGAATTTATGCGCACCACCCAATCCTTCGCCAAACACCCCGACGTTTGTGTGGCAATTCATCCTCCTCGCTAATTTCCAATACGTATAGGCCCAAAACAATCGCAAGTGCATCTTTTTGTTCCATTTCGATTTATTTTTTTTATTATTTCACGTTTCTCAACAAAAACTTCACTTCACTGAGTGCAGAAAAAAAAACAATTTTTAATTTGTCTAACAATGCATGTCAACGGATCCGCCAATTTTTTGTAAACAAACATCTGCCAACCGTGTGAACTGACACTTTTCAACCTGACAACGTTTTCAGACTAAATATTGCCAGAACTTACAATTAAGCATTGTAAGGTAGTTCACTATTGTCAGTTCATTTGCAACTCATTGTCAGACCATTGGTAGACCTGACAATATTGTCAGATCTGGCGATCGTCTAAACGTAGCTTAAGTAAAATCAGGTCTGTACAGACGTTAGCAACCGCTTTCAAATCCGTACTAGTAGTCTAGAATCAAGCCATATTTGTTCACGACTGTATCAACAATACAAAACAATAAATGCATTAATGCTCAAAACAATCAGTGTCATCACACTGCCCATTAAATATAGATTTCGTCGTTCTGCTTGGATTTATCATTTCAAATGTCGTGCGTACTCTCCTCTGATTGTTCCCCATTTCCCGAAAAGAAAATTCAAATTAGACGCTGGCTGGTGGTTTCTTTTGAGGGAAAATTCGCATTTATGACACATTTCCTCCCCATCTGCGTGACAGACATTTTGACTTAAAGCCAAATGATACTATTCATGCTCAACATTAGAGAAAGAACTCTTCCAACTTCTCCCAGCGTATGTTTGTGTGTTTATTCGAAAATTTTGTAAAAGATAATTTTTGTAGCAATTATCGTTCAAATGCCTCCAAATATTTACTGCCCGCGTCCCAAAATACTTTTATTTAGTATGTACGTGCATGTGTGCCATGCACTCGTATCTCCTCCACTGTTTTCCCCCATTCCACACACCCATACACCGACCCAAATCGACTTGTTTTCGATCGAGGCGCGTCGTGGTGCAGTTAAATGAACTTGGCCGAAAAAAGCTTATCAGTTGTGTCGGGTATTCGACAAAAAAAAAATGTTTTGTTTAGCCTCATGCACCCATACAGTCGCACGAAGAACGATTATCATCTGAAAATATTGTGTGTTTACATTGACATGCAAAGATACTTTTATTATTTTGTTCATTCTTGGATTTTTTTCATTTTTTGTTGGTGGATTTCATTTGTTGATGACGTACTCGTATGTCGGCAAAAACGAAAAGAAACAGATTAATCCCTCCAGCAAAACCCACAACAACAGCGAATTGGCTTTGCCATGTATCTCAGCTCCTCGCAGTTGTTGTTTTATAAAACAAAACTCAAAAACCAAAACAAAAAAAAAAGTATCTTCGGTTTTGTTGGCTGATTTTTATGTGCATCACATACCAGGCGAGTAATGATAATTCGGTTATCACAATGTCACCTTCCGTGGCATTGAAATTCTGTTTCGTTTTTTTTTCAAGCCCATGGAAATGTACAGCGAAGCTTCGAGTTGGAATTCGGGAACTGTAGAAAAAGACTTCGAAACTTATGTAAATAGAAGGAAAACTAAATTTTCTGAACCTTTAAGCGACACATTACCTTAGGATAGATAGCATGGTTGCCAACAGCAAGGCTATCAGCATGCACAGAAAAGAAGATACTGACAGTACAAGTATGACAATTTCCACTGGATAAGCTAAGATATGACTATCTTCACTTCGTCCAGCTCGGATGGACCGAACTGTTGGTCTTCGTCATCCATGTTGAATGGTTAATTCTGCCTGACTTACTTTCTTACTTAAATTGGTGCTACAGTCCGGGGTGGACCTGCGGCTCAACCAACAAACCTCTTAGCCAGCTGCCTCCAGTTTCGCACGCCAAGTTGGTTGAGGTCACCTTCTACTTGCGTGCGCCACCTGAGTCACGGTCTTTCTTCACTGCGCCGTCACTCGGGTTTGGATTCGAAGATTTTCCGGGCCGGAGCATTGGTGTCCACATGACCCAGCCACTGTCTGCCTGACTGTGGGATTTGATTCGTCGTCGCCAGAAGTAGTTCTTCCATATCCTCAGCATCGACTGCGATTCTATTACGATGTTACCTACATAGTTCATCCTTGCAGGATTCGGTTCGGGCTCTGTAGCCTTGACAGGTTCTTTTTACCCTTTGGTAAAACTTCCGAATCTCATTCCTGGAGTAACATCTCTCGATTTCCTCGATCGCGCGCTTTTCATGCTCTTTTTTCTTCCTCCTGAAAAGCCGGTGTTCGTCTCTCCCCTTCTGCTCGTAGACCTCGCGAGCAGCTCTGGTTCTTTTGTGCAGCGCCGCTTTGTATGCCTCTTGTTTCGCTGCATCTGCTTACCGGCACTCGTCGTCAAACCAGGGATTCTGTTGTGGTTGCCGAGTGAAATCCAGCACGTCAGAGGCCACTGGTCTTCAATATTTGATGCTGGCGGCATAGGATTTCTGGAGAGATTGAGAGACACGATCGGAAAAAGATCTGGTGATCTCTTGCGATTGCAGCCGTCCGACGTTAAACTTCCTCACAGTATTTTCTTCTCTTGGTGCAGTCGTACCTTGGCTACAACGAGGTAGTGGTCCGAGTCAATGTTGGCCCCTCGGAACGTTTGGACTTCCATAATACTGGAGGAGTGCCTTGCGTCGATCGCAATGTGGTCAATCTGGTTGACGGTTGATTGATCAGGAGATCTCCATGTTCCTTTGTGGATATCGAGATGTGGGAACCGCGTACAAGCTACGACAACGTTCCGCCCCGCAGCAAAGTCGATCAGCCTAAATCCGTTATCGGAAGTGGTTTCCTGTAGGCTGTACCAAAGATGCCGTCTCTTCTTAGCTTTGCTTTAAAATCGCTCAAGACAATTTTAATGTCATAGCTAGGGCACTGCTCGTATGTCTTGTCTAATAGCTCGTAGAATCTGTCTTTGGTGTCGTCTTCTTTCTTTTCTGTGGGGGCATGCGCGCATATCAGGCTTTTGTTGGCGAATTTAGCCTTGATGCGAATTGTCGTGAGGCGCTCGTCCACATTCTTGAAGCTTAAGATTTCTTGCCTAAGTTCGCCTTCAACGACGAAACCACACCCAAATAAGCGCTGCTTGCCGGTAGCAATCGCCGTAATAGAAATCGCAGTTTTTCATCCTCTTCTCGTCCGGCCCATCCCAACGCACTTCTTGAATGTCTTCGGTAATGTCTCCTGTGCAGCAATGTAGGGCCTCCGCTAATTGTTCGGTTGCACGCGATCTGTTAAGGGACCTAACTTTGCACGTGCAGATCCGAAGGTCGTTGTCCTTATTTCGTTGCTTCACAACGATTTTTGGTTTTCCGCACACAACCACCAAACAGGAGGGCCGGGCCCTTTGTTGGACCCCTTGGGCTTAAGGAGCCGGATAGTCCGGTCCTCATTGGCCTCTAATCCGGTAACGTCGAAGTGAGATGAATGAGATGTTCAGAAAGTAGTTCGGCCTAACTGGAACTGTAAACGCCACCGTTTGGATGCAAGGGAAAGTGTGAGCACCCTCCCCACCCCTCTCTCTCTTGTCAGTTGCTACAACAACATTCCACAGGGGTTTGCACCATATCTTCAGTTAAGGTACTGAGCACCCAGCGTTCACCCCGGGGAGATGAGATTAAGTTGGTAGACAGAAGTTGGTTTGAGACAAACCTGTGGACGCTTGTGTCCTCTTGAATGTACATATCTATCTTCACAGCCAAAAAGTACCAGCCTATTTTCAAATTTTTAATTCACACATTGACTAGAAGGCGTATAAACTTTGCAAAAGTCGGTGCGCTGTACCTGTTAAACATTAAAGACTTAACCACCTTTAATAGTCTGCGAAATGTATTCAATTTATAGCCTTACAGCAGCAACATTGCAAAGTAGATACAGAATTTTTTTCACACCTCACGCCTTTGAATGGCCAATTCCCACTTCCTCATTGAACAAGTGACCTTCAGGTGGCCAAAAACTCTTAATTGCTCATGAGATCATTCGCACGAGTTGACCGACGATTGTCTGTCAAAATACTGCCAGCAGTGCCCCCCACCACCGTTCACAGCGCACGTAATAACATCAAATTGCCCAGCGCTCATTATTCGTCAAGCATTTCGCTATAATTTTCATCTAAAACTGTGCGCGCGAACATTGACTCATTTAAAGGTCAAGCGTAAATAGCGCACACCGTCTGGCGACGGTTTCTAAATTGCTGCAATTTGTGCACAGAACCCATCAAAATTATCCAACAAAACATCACACCGGTGTGTGTATGTGTGTATGCACGAACTACAAAGTTTAAAGTCCTCTTATCGGCCCCCGAATGGCAGCGCATAGTTATCGCCACATCGTCGAACGACAAATATGCAAATGATGCAAACAAAAAAACGCTCACTTTGTACGCCTCTAGCTCGTTAAAAATTTCAATTTCATTCAGAGTCATGAAGTCATAAACACCCTGATACCCAACAACACCCCGAAATTATTTGACAATGTACGAGTACCCAGTTAGACTAAAACACCGACATCGCCATCGACACCCCCCCTCAAACATACACACGAGCTAGGGGAGTGTGTGTCGTTTTTTGTGGAACGCGCTAATAATGCACCAGCAGTGCGATAACCTTGACGAGCTGTCTGATTAGAAAATTGCCCCGATAACTGCCAGTGACCTCTATTCGAGCAAATAATGCATCATCAGTCATCGCGCATATCAAACAAGCACCACCACCACCATACCATTCCCCGGCGCAGAGCCAACATGCACAAATAATCGAGATACTGTATCTGAAGCTACATATTTGAACAGCGCTGCTGGGCGCGTTGCATCCCCCTCCTAGCTGTCGCCGTCGCCGCGTCGCAATCGCACGCACACAGGCAATAAAATGGAAACACAACAAACGTGTTAAATATCGCACTCGCACGTCGCACTCCACCCCTGAGGCACTTGTTTATCATGCGAGTACGACGAGTACGGGCCACGCGGGGTGTAACTTCGCCCAAACTCTCCTTAAATCAAAAAAAAAAAAAAAAACACCCAAAACAAAAAAAGAATATTTTTCTGCGCAGAAAGAATTCTCGTTTTTTTTTTTTTGTGTTTTTTGCCAGCCCGTCTGGCTGTAGATACATTTGCCAAAGATTGTCTTGAACAAAAAACGAATGAAAAGCAAAGTGAAGAACTGATTATCTTGCACCCTATCTTGATAGAATGTGCGTTCCCCATGTAAGGGGATCTAACAATTTATGTTAGAACTCTGAATAAAAAGATCGGGTGAATTGGGGGGCGGGGCATCAGCTTTTGAAATACAATTGGCGCCTTATTTCGAAAATAATAATGATAAAACCCGCCTGTTACAACGCGTTGTTTGGGAGGTTTTCGAAAGGTAGACTACAGAAAAAAAGGAACAGAGACAGGATCGAACTGATCAAGAGAGCCCTTAGGCATCCCAGATTTAGAGTTTCTCATTCATTTTCTGACGGAGACCAGATAACCTCTACACCCAAAAGATATTTAGCACTGAGATAAGGCTTGCCACCCATCCTCTTTTTCCCGGATACTGTCTTCTTTCAAAAAACATTCGGGGGGATTTTTCAAATGTGGTCGCCGCACGCAAGCGAACCGTAGATCGTGGCTGATGAGAGTGAGAGAGCAATTGACAGCTCTTGCTCGCATTTGTTTGATGTTTGGGGCAGTGAGCAGGAGCACCACCAATGCTGCACTTACTTACTTAAGGTGGCGCTACAGTCCGGGGTGAACCTAGGCCTCAACCAACAAGCGCCTCCAGCAAGCTTGATCTTTAGCCAGCTGCCTCCAGTTTTGGACGACAAGTTAGTTGAAGTACCCTTCCAGTTGCGTGCACCGCCTGAGTCGCGGTCTTCCTCTACTGCGCCATCCCTCGGGTGTGAATTCGAAGATTTTCCGGGCCGGAGCATTAGTGTCCATCCGCTCTACACGACCCAGCCACCTCAGTCGTTGGACCTTCACTCTTCTAACTAAGTCGATGTCGCTGTACAGCCCATACAGTTCGACGTTGTATCTCCTCCTCCACTCATCATCTATGCAGACGGTACCGAAAATCACACGAAGAATTTTCCTCTCGAAACAGCCAAGAGCAACCTCATACACTTTTGACGGAGCCTATTCCTCTGCGCCGTAGAGCAGGACTGGACGATTAAGATCTTATACAGGGTCACTTTAGTCGTTCGAGAGAATGCTTTGCAACTCAATTGCCTTCTTACCCCAAAGAAACAGTGATTGGCAAGAGTTATTCTTCGCTTGATCTCAGCGCTGTTGTCGTTGTCTGAATTTATAGCGGAGCCTAGGTAGAGAAAGTCCTTAACTACTTCGAAGTTATATCTATCTACTGTAACATTCTGTCCGAGACGTCGGTGTTGGGTGCCCTTTCTTGCTAACGGCATATGTATACTTGGTTTTGCCCTCTTTGACCGCTTAACCCATCTTCGCCACCTCCGTCTCAGTACTCCCGAACGCACCAGTAACATCACGCTGCGTTCTTTCGATTATGTCAATGTCGTCGGCGTATGCGAGTAATGTGCCTCTGGTGTTGGAGCGTGAGTTTTCCACAACTCTTTCAAGAACGATGTTGAAGAAGTCGCGTGACAGTGCGTCGCCTTGTCTAATTCTTTTTTTGACGTCAAAGGTCTCGGTGAGATCTTGACCGACCTTGATGGAGCAGCGTGCATTCTCTATCGTCATCCTGCACAAACGGACGAGTTTGGCATTTCTGCAAAACTAAACATGGCTCTGTATAGCTCGTCTCTGTAGATGCTGTCATACGCGACCTTAAAATCGATCAAATGGTGGTGGGTATCGATTTGAAGTTCCTGGATTTTCTCCAAGATCTGCCGCAGTGTGAATATTTGATCTGTAGCCTGAAGCCACACAGATATGGACCGATCAGGTTGTTGACGAACGGCTTCAGACACTCACACAATACGGTAGATAAGATCTTGTAAGGGATGTTAAGAAGACTGATGCCTCTGTAGTTCGCGCAATTCAGAGGGTCTCCTTTCTTGAGGACTAATGCAGAACTTCCACAGAAAAGACTCTCCTCCTTCTTTATTTAAATATTTTTTAGTGCATCTGTGGTTATAGTCTCAATGTCCGGGGTTTTTTCTTGACGACTACTGTTTTCTTTAATTCCTAATGGCAACCCTAAGAAAGAGTGACAAGCATTGATGGTTGGTAGTCTTCTTTAGGTTTTGCCAATATCACCACCAATTGGCAGGTGCATTTACTACAGCGTTGATAGGCGCATTCCTGTCTTTTTTTTTTGAAAGGTGGCAATCTTTTAAAGACGTAACTGAGCCCTTACTAAGTTAAAGTTCAGAATTTCCACCCTTACTCCTTCCATCCCTGATCCGACACTGCCGTGCCGACATGAATTTCATCGAAAAGGGGAGCAGAACAGAATTCTGCTATTTGTCTCTCTTCTATAAGCTTCTGCTTCATTACAATGACTTTTCTGAGACTCTACCATCTGCCTGGTTGGCTTCCGGTGTGAGAGCCTCTTCCAATTTCTCCTTTCGTTGTTTCGATTCTGTACTATGGGCATCTTCATCTTCAACGGTTTCTGTGGAGCTTTATCAATAGGGATTGTTGTCATCGCCGAACTTGTGCAAATATACTCTAAAATATCCATGGCATTTTGAACTGTATTTGACTTGTGTTTTTTATTTTTTATTTGTCCGAAAAATCCCGCCTTCATTACCATTCGATTAGAGTAATCGCTCTTGGTTGTAGCTAGATACAGTGATTTTATTGCTTTCCTCTTGGTTTTGAACTTTTTTCCGGGCTTCATTAGCTAAAATATCAATTGGCACCCTATACGCCGTATCGTATGACGCGATGCGACGTTGTCCGATAGGCGCTGATTGCTATTAGTTCGTTTGTTTTGTTAAAGTAGAGCACCGAAGCCTTAAGTTGGTGGATTCTTGTCGCAACAAAAGCAATCTCCAGTTTCTAAGATGCGCCCGGAGCCTTTTTCATCATTCCGATCAAATCAGAGGTCGCCGTGGCTTAGTGTATAGTGCGTTGGACTGCTGTGTGAACTGCTTAGGTTCGAGACGTCGCAACATCTACCAAACATTTTTCGGAATGACAAACCTCCGAGAGTACAATTTGTCATGAAGATATTGCCAAGCCTGCTACGCCAGGGCGCCCTTCGGAGCCAGGCCTAGAGGGTGGCAGCATGCGAGCGTCTGGTGGTCGGCTTGTCCTGCTCGGCAGCCGGCCGGGTTTATCCCGAAACAGCTACGAGCTTCTCGGCAATGCTCCCGCAAACCATTACCGGGGTCAAAGGGTGAACGCGCTATGCTCGGATGGAGGCATAAGTGGACCTTAGGATAAGCACATTGAACACATTGAACGTTTCCTCGCTCACAGGAAAAGACCTTGAGCTTATTGGGGATGCTACTTAATACCAACTTTGATATGTATGTCTTCTCAACAAAGCAAAGAGGCTATAGAACTGTAGGCCGTACAAATGGGTGGAAACTGTTCATGACTGGAGTAGCACCTGCAATCTTAAAGCTTATGCTTGAAATGTCCACTCTTTTTCTAGTGCAGGTATATGCGCCGAATCTGGAGTCAGAGTATACAGCTTTCTTGAATGAAGTAAAGCAGGTGGCAGATATGGATTTTTATCTCCTGATGGGCGACTTCAAGGCTCACGTGGATGTGGATGTAATGACATTTTGGAGTGAGATTGGAAGGAACGGTGACCCGGGTGAGAACGCGAACGGAGAGAAGCTGTTGGACTTTTAGTGCACAAACGGCATGTCCATTACGAATTCTTTTTTTGGCACAAAGACATCCATAAATACACATGGTAAAGTCAGTCTTCAGGAAAAGCAAAAGACAGAGTTCTTTTTGGTACAATCGTGTGTTAAAAGGATGGTTTGTGATGCTCGTGTTTTGAGAGGGGCTGTGCTTCCAATTGATCATCATTTCGTGTTGTACAAATTTTATCTCAATGATAAAGTAGCTGTCCTACTAAAACGTAAACTAAGGCTGGTTATTCGTGATATTGCTGGGGCAACTCGTCGAGATCGAGTTAGAAACACCAGAATACGCGAGGCGCTCAATGTCGAACAGCTACTTGTTCGAACGGAGAGGGCTGTACTTCGATAGTTTGGACACGTCAAACGCATGTCCTCAACTCGGCTTGCAAGACATGCCATGAAATCTATGCCATTAAGTACGCGTCCCCTGGATAGGCCCAAGATGAGATACCAAGTCCGAAGTCTCACCTCGTATGGATATATGATTTAGATTTAGAGTCGATGACGGAAGATCGGGAGATGTGGAGAGTACCTTTAACCCGCGACCCTTATGTGGGTAAGCGGGCCGTCGGAAATTCATGATGATGATGAAGTGTAAAACTGGAGTAGTGAAGACATGTAAGAGCTGTGTCTTCAGGTACCTGACTCTTTCAGTCTGAGTGCTGCTTTAGCTGGTGCGGGCGCAAATTTAGTATAAACTTTTAACCCTGCTTACATATAGCACGCTACTCTTTGTGCCCTTGCAAGGTTATTAAAACATCGTCATCTCGGTTACTTTTGACCATGCTTTTGATATCACTGATTTATCAGTTTTTTGTTGTTTGGGAGCCACAATAGTGACGCTTTAACAAAACTTCCTGAAGCTCTGTGTGCCTTGCTATACCAATTTGCTATTTTCCACTTGGCCAATCGTTGCAAAAAGACTGTGTTGGGGCTTAGTTGGAAGTTAGCTTCCATCTCCCATGGCTTACCTAAAATATCTGCTGGTTCCGCTTTAATCGCCGTAGGTATGTGTACGTAGATACTTTAAACATTTTCATTTAAAAGTTCCCACCTTGGTCCAAACTAATACATTTACGGATAAAATGGCGTCCACCCTATGTGTAAAACAGTGTCATCTCCATCCATTATCGAATTTACTGCATTTCATTTTCGTTTCGCAGAAGCTTCCTCGCGAATATTTAAATATGCACACGTCTAGATACATATTTGTTCGCTAAATACTTGGCAAATTGGGTTTTTCAAAGTTAACTTGCGATAGGTGCAGCCGCACGGTTCGAATACGGACTTGTTGCAACAAAAAACTGAAAAGAAAACACCAAATGCGTCGTACCGTACGACAAAGCATCAAGCGAAATGTGTCATGGCACTTTGGTGATGGAAAAACAAAATAAAAAATAAAGGCAAGGAAGCCACAGATACATAACCCCCACACACACACGCGCAATGACAGACGTCAAGAATAATTCAATGGCAAGTGTTATCAGTGTGTATCTGGAACGTTTCATTTTTTTTTTTTTTTTGGGGCAGCAGAAGAATATTTTTTTCTCCGTTCTGATGAAATCATTTCCAGCTGAGGGTGGGGGAGAGATTCGCGAACACAGACAAAAAAAAAAGTGGAAAAGCATGTGAAGGACAAAATGGAAAGAGTTATTGTCATGGCCGAGACCAGCTGCTCTAGGTCAAGGGTAGTAAAGGTGGAATGGCCGTTGGCAGAAAAAAAAATGGGAACAGAGGCAATGTGATATGGTAGGATGTGTCCAATAAAATTGGCTGATATTTGACTTGCGGAAATCCCTTTGGGGGAAAATACACGTGTACAGTGTGTGTGTGTGTGTTTAATTCGTATATAGAAGGTGACGGTCAAACGTGAAGGTGTTGTAAAATATTTGGATTCCCTTGGGACCTTAAACAAAGATTGGTTTAATGTATTTTTAAACGATAAGATAATGGGCGTGTAAGGTCTAAAGATAGACCTCACTCAACCTTAATGGGTGCTTTGTGTTACAAATTAAGCCTTGCGTTGTATTGGAATGGAGAAATCTAAAGACCTTTCTGGTGGACTAGTAGTCATTTATTTTACATAGTTAAGACAAACCGAATTCTCCTTTCCATTATTATTCTTGCAATTTCGCAGAGGATGCCTATGGTCCTATTCTGGGTATTAACCCCAAGACACTGTCCTTTGTAAGACAAGTATTATTTTTGTCCCGTCGTAACTCGAATCAGACAAAACCATTTTGGCATGAAGTTGGTGTCTCCAGTCCCATTAATGAATCATCCAAGCACAATTCTAAAGTTGCTGCATAGTCTTGATCTGGCTCCAGATCAAAATCGTCTTCAACTGTAGGAGAACTTTGCTTGACTCGAAAGTTTTAACACGTCGTAGTGCAGACAGATCGAAGTTGGGCTGTGGGTGGGTGGAAAAGTTCACTCTGAATATTTAATAATATCGAAGTCGTTCAGGCCTCACTCGCTTTGCCATCTTTTAGGCAGACGTGTTAGTGATTCTCTACGCATGCCTTGAACTTGAAAACCATCCAGATGCTAAACGAAAAGTTGCAATGTACACGAACAGCCACTCCCTGGAACTTCACATGAAAGACACAGCTACATGCAGCGCGATCCGCCTCAAGGAATCTGGGTGCTGGACTGCGAAGCCATACGGTCACTGCAAGATCCTGGAAACTACTCCAAGCGATTTGGTTGGGTCTTCGACGGACTGCATTAACTTACTTACTTAAGGTGGCGCTACAGTCCGGGGTGCCAGTTCGATCTTTACCCAGCTGCCTCCGGTTTCGCACACTAAGTTCATAACGAGTTTTTGTGGTAACAAAACGGCGCTGAAACTTAAAGCTTAAACTGAACAGTAACACTATTGTTTACAAGTGAGGGATCAGGAGGAGAGAAGGTGGAGGTGTTATTGTACGCGTTATTGACTTCACGCAACATTCTAGACTAGGTTCGTGTTGGTCATAATTGATGTGATGAACAGCGAGACGAAAGAGATCTACGGACCTGAGGTTACGAGGATTTGTGTTGAGAGAGATAATTCGGAGAAGTGCAGTGAAATCGATGGTACCAGCTAAAAACACATGGACGAAAAGTACATATGAGAGGGAAAATTTAATTCGTTGTTGCATAAGACGCCCAAATCGGAAATTAGGTTGACCGAGGGCACCAGCTTATAATGAAAGTAAGGGGATCTGGGGGAACAAAAAGGCGTTTACCGAAAAAGGTCATAACATTCATTAGCTTAGGGATGAAGGATAGTTTGGCAATGAATTTGTAGTAAGGTAAGGTAAATGGGTGCCTTGTGACATTCGTCACTGCTCCCGTAGACCAGCAAAAGGGTCCATTGTGTCCATTTTAGAATTCTATCCCGGGAACCTGTAAAGAGAAATGGAGTCGCTGATTTTAAATCACCCAGATAAGGACATGAATCTCAGGAGGTCCCTCAGCTCGATGTCACAAAAGTCTGCGGAGAACGCAAATTCTGTGAAGAAGTAACTACCACACAGCAGGTGATGGACAGATTAGATTTCTTCCTCGTTCCTTTAACTTCTGCAATAGTCGTTGTGATGTATACCAAGACTCTCCGCATGAGTACCAATGGCGCAGTGCCTGGTAATGATGCCGGAGACTATTCTTACTTCGCGCCGACTACGTTTGATCAGAGGCAGAGATCGCTTCTTATTATAACCCGTCCATAAGTTTCTAGCCGTAGTCACCGTGGGTCAGTGGGACATAAGGGCGTTGGACTGCTATGCGATCGGTGTTGGTTCAAGCACCACCCATGTCGTCTGGGCACAAGTTTCCGGGAGTATAATTCGTCATGAAAGAGCTTCTCAATTCGCCGTTCCGAGTCGACAAAAAATTGTAGATCCCTTCCAATCGTGCGAATATTGTAATACTTTCAACATGAACGGTCGTGAGAAGATAGCCTTGGCTCATGCCGAGCTGTCGCGCCAGCTATTTTATTTTTTATAAGTTTTTAGCTGTTACACACGTACATATCTAGCTGGATCCAACGTGTATTGCCTCGACTGATGGCTTCATATTCAATATGCATTTTAAACGAGTTTATTGAAACATTTTTAAAGAGCCCTTGAGGTAACCAGCGCGGGTCTTACCCGGGCCCCTTTCTTACCTCTTATATCCATTTGCCCTAGTACCCAGTATAGGGCCACCGCATTAGCTCTCGATATCTCATTTGCATACTTTTTGCAGATTCTTACAAGCCTTGATCTTACTTACTTACTTACTTAAGATGACCCTACAGTCCAAGGTGGACCTGGGCCTCGATCAATAAGCGTCTCCAGCCAGCTTGATCTTTAGCCAGCTGTCTCCAGTTGGTTAAGGTCCCATGCCAAGTGGGTTAAGGTCCCCTTCCACTTGCGTGCGCCACCTGAGTCACAATTTTCCTCTTCTGCGCCTTCCCTCGGGTGTGGATTCGAAGATTTTCCCGACCAGAGCATTTGTATCCATCCGCTCTACATGACCCTGCCAGTCACTGTACAGCCCGTACAGTTCGTCATTGTATCTCCTCCTCCATTCACCGTCTATCCAGATGGGACCGAAAATTACCCGAAGAATTTTCCTTTCAGCCAAGAGCAACCTTATCCGCTTTTGACAGAGTCCATGCCTGAGTGCCGTACAGCAGGACTGGGACAATTCAGGTCTTATAAAGGGTCACTTTAGTCGTTCGGAAGAGGGCTTTGCTACTCAATGGCATTCGTAGCCCAAAGAAACAGTGATTGGCAAGAGTTATTTTTCGTTTAATCTCAGCGCTGGTGTCGTTGTTTGAATTTATAGCGGAGCATAGGTAAATAAAGTCTTTAACTACCACAAAGTTATAACTGTCTATTGAGACGTTCTGTCCGAGACATCGATGTTGAGTGCCCTGCCTTGATGTTGTTATCGCAATATCCAAGTCTTAACGGATCCCGGTTGCCTGTCCTTCCATTGGTATCATTCTCATGGATAATTTTTATATTTTTCGATGGTGACCGCAATTTCAACTTGAAAGACACTGCAGTCGTCGTTTATTCTAAAGAGCGGTATACTCCTTGCGATTTCCAGTAAATCCTGGCTCTCGTTTGCGATAAACCTCGAACCCTCGGTAAAGAAGGTCAGTTCCTTTTTTATTAGTGACTTTTTGGTTCCTTCAGTCATTTCTGTCAGGAATTCTTTTACTAAATGTCCAATTAAATGAAAATCAGGGTCCTATAAACAGTTTCTGTCGACCTGTCAGTATTCTCCTATCCAATGGTATAGAGGCATTACCGTAAGGACCTGGTTTCCACACTCATCTTTTCCTCAATCTCACAGCAGTTTTAGCCTCCGCACTGTTGCAGTACAGATTCAGCATTTAAAAGCTTAGCATTCTACTTGCTCTCATTGATCCCAAGATCTTTACGAGCTTTGAAAATTGGTATTCTTTCTAAAGAAATCCAAATTCTAACAGATACAGTCTTCTATTGCAGTTTTTTCATTCCTGATCGTATCCTCTGCATCGCGATATTCGTACTAGTGGATATCTACCTGATATCATTAAATTCAACGAGAAACTCTGCATAAATCTTGGTTACTCTAGGCAGAGCATCAAAAAGGTGGTTTTGTTCCCCATATTTCCTAAATTAAGTCATAATCGGGACACGTACTTCAAGTTCGTTTCTATTTTAAATCAGGGCCCAAATTGTCTCTTCCGTGATCGCACGTAAAAACGAGCTTTCTGGGGCGAAATCTTCTTGTTTTTACGTGACGAGTTATGCAATCACAGAAAAGACGATTTGGGCCCAGGCCATTGTATTCGAAAAAAAACTTTATCTTAAGGTAATCTCGCGAAAGCGCGTCCTTTAAAGACTCTTTAACTAATTAAGTATGCCTTTCTGAGGACATTCAATCTGCCTTTATACATAAGACAACATCACCCCACAATGCAGTCTTAACTTTCACCCTTTCTTTTCCTCCATCATCCGTTTAATTTCCCTTGAAAATTATCTCAAATGCCATCTATCTACTGGCAAGTATCAAATCTCTTCCCTACCAACACCATATGTGTATTGACGCCACTAGATATGCTCCAAGCGGAAATTATGTGGCAAGGAAATTCTATTAAGCCTTGTGGCATGGCTGATTCTATTTCATGTGCAACCCCCTGCGGCTGTTCATGGGAAACCGCAAAAACAATTTTAATTTTCGATATTCCCATCCCAAGTCCCCAGAGAGAGCGCGTAGCTCTAGCGACACACACCGTTCGCTAGTATCAATCAAACGAATAGTCGTCGCCGCAAAGGCGACGCATGGTAACGTGTATCTGCAAGTGAAAAGGTAGCAATTTCTTCTATTTCAATCACAAGGCCCGTCCCGATCGCGACCCACTCAGGCACATGTGTATGCAAAAGGAATTTGCAAACTACCCAAGCGAAATGCAGATACAGAGAATATTCTCGTTTTTTTTTTTTTGTTTCTGTTTATTCGCTCGCACTGTCTTGCCTGTTGCAGGTTGTTGTTGTTGTTGTATCATCGAAACAAATAAACCAGTCCAAGTCCAAGTCACTGTCGTCTTCGACAATACATTTTAGATACAAAGTTTACACGAGCCACACAGGCATAGATACAAGTATCTTTGCGCAAATGAAATTCAGAACACGCATTGGTCGGCATGGGTACGCGGCGACTGCAACTGCTACTTGCTTGGTGCGCCTACAACAAACAATTGTCCTATTGATTACGATCTTGTTTTTTTGTATTTTTAAACAAATTGAAAACACGATAGCTCAGTGTTTAGTTAAGTGCAAGCCAATTGCATGGGTGTTCTCTTGTTGGAACAACTGTTTAACTGATTTACTTTTTTTTTTCTACTTATTCCTGATTTTTCTGATTCGATTTATTGTTATTTCTGCGCCTGCAAGTGGCATACTGTGCGTAGTCGGTGATAATTGGCACGATTGAGCAGACGTTACATTGACGTAGTCGATGAGGAAACGTAGGAGACATATCCTACGTCAGCAGATGAGATTGCATTTAGGTAGGTTGCTGTTGCTACCTCTTCATTGAGACAATTTCATAAATTCGGTCACGCCAAAATGTGGTATTTTTATCTTCAAAATTGAACTTGGTATTATAAGCGAGAACTATACATAGTGTATCATGTTATTGTTACCACTCCCCGACTATAGCGAGCTCCCTGTGCCAAAGGTACAGAGTAGCTATTGTTTACTGGATTTTATTAGTGGATTTTACATGTTCAAACTGGTGACCTTTAGTTGAAGTTAAATGCACTCCACATTATCGGGACCCACAACGTGATGCAGGATATTGCTTCGCCACATTTTAAACAACATTCTATAAGCAGACTCCGCTGTTGCAATTTAACTGGCAATGTCATGTGCGGTTTCAAGACAACAGTTTTCTAGCAATGATAACTTAAGCCGATGAATTCGTTCCAGGACTGATGATTTTGGGTTCGGAAGTGTTAACATTCAAGACATTAGGCAGAACGCCGTCTAGGCATACCGCCAGATGTTGGCTGGAATTTTTATTATCTATTAACTCTTAAGTTGAAGGCATTTTCAATAACTTAGAAAAAGTGGCTATTAGCCAGGCCCTAGAAAATTTCGGAATCGTGCCACGATTAACCAATTGGTCGAGAAATTGGTTGTGAATTGAACGTCAACCCGGCAAGGTAGGTAGCTAGAGCCGTTAAGGGCAATATTCAACACCACTTTCTGAAAATGGCCAACCATGAGCGGAATAGGCTAAGCAATTGCGCCATATCAAGGAGGACCTGGCCCGGTTACAGCAGCCAGAAAACAAGCGAGCTCCTAAGCAGATCAAGACAAGAAATTGCAAGAATCGTAGCCGCTAGTACGAGCCACTGGCCAGTGGGAGACCACGCAGCCAAGCTAGGTATTCCCCACAACACTTTCTGCCGCAGTTTCAAGGATAACAGCGAAAGAGAATCTCAGCATCATTTCCTGTGCAAGTGTCCGGCCCTAGGGAGGGTCAGACTCCGCACTCTGGGCAAACCCTTTTTCGACTACCTCAAAGATATTTCCAGGAAAAAGATTGGTGAACTAATCCTGTTTCTTAATTCCACAGGTTGGATCTAAATATCTTCGTCTATCAACCTATAACGCCCACAAGCAACCAGGTCAAATGAGTTGTGGTATCCAAACGGTGCATTCTAGCGCTAATTGGGTTCTTAGAACCGCCACCTCTACCTACCTACCAACCCAGCAAAGTCAGAATTAGTTCTCTTCACAACCGAAACACCAGATACCCCCATTCAGACTACCCAAACTTGGAAAGGTCGAGCTGTCCTTGTCAGACGGCGCCAGATACCTTGGTATAATCCTTGATAGAAAACAAAACTGGAATCTTAATACACAGGAAAGGGTAAGAAAGGCCCTCAATGCTCTTTTTATATGCAAGAAGGTGGCGGGGAAGAAATGGGACCTGAAACCAAGCATGATGAATTAGCTATACATAGCGATAGTCAGCCCCATACTCATGTATGTAGTACTCGTCTGGTACAAGGCAATCAAAAAGAAAACAACACTAAGTAAGCTAGCAGCAGTACAAAGAACTGCCAGTATCGCCATCAAGGGTGCTCTACGCTCAACACCCTCGGCAGCTCTAGACACCTTTCTGCATTTTCTACCGCTAGACTTATAGATTAAACACCAGGCAGCTAATAGTGCGCCGAGGCTCACTAATTCGGGCTTCTTTAGGAATCACAGTATTGGACACTGTTCCATCCTGAGTGAATACAACTTTGGCATTCTAAAAATAACAGATGAGACGGCTTCCGTCATGGACTTCGATACACCGTACATCACGTTGTATCCTGAAAGGGAAGACTGGCAGAGAAACGCTGTCATTTCAGCGGATGAGATTGGTTCCGGGATTTACTTCCAAGAGGCAGACCTCAAAGTATCCCGGATACCTAATTCTAGTGCATTCCACGCAGAGGTTCTGGCTGTGCTCATAGCTGCGGAATCACTAGAGATGAAATCGATATCTGGAAGGGATATCGCCATTTACATTGATAGTCAGGCTGCACTTAAAGCGGTAGAATCAAATGTCGTCAGAACTGCACTAGTCTCGAAATGCCGCGTAATGCTGAAGGCATTGTGCGCGCAGAATCAAGTAAGATTTTGTTGAGTGCCGGGTCATTGTGACATTGAGGGAAACGAGAGGGCCGACGTAATGGAGGTGGGAACCACCGTGGATCCTCCTTCCTGTCTAGCTATAACAGAGATCCTAAGAATTACTGTCAATAAAGCAAATCAGGGATGGTCCAACATAAATGGGCATAGGCTATTCAAGGTTCTATGGCCTGCTCTGGACCGCAGGAAAACAAGATATATTCTCAACTTAAGCAAGGCACAACTACAACGAGTCACTGGCATCCTGACTGAGAGGACACTTCTCACTTGTGTTAGATACCATATAAAAAATATGGGCCTTTCTGAGACAGATGTCTGTCGCTTTTACGGGGCGCAAAAAGAAACAGCAGAGCATATTCTATGCGCCTGCCATGCGGCAGTTAGGAGTAGATTTCTCCCCTGGTGACATGGAGCCGGATGTTTATCAGAAGTCTAAATCGCGCTCTCGGCTTAATACATCACTTCCCGTTTGCTAAGAACTTTCATGTGCTGTGCAAGAGTGCAACCACCACCTGCAGTGCTTATAGCTATGGTCACGATAACTCTACAGCAGTGCCTCCCGCACTGTCTGATTTACCCTCGCTAGAAATATTAGAAATTAACATCTGTGAGTGCTGATAGCCTAGGAAAGACCGGGAAACTAAAATCAAATGGGGACGCAAAAGATATTTTCTTCTTCTTCGTGAGATACATACATATGTATATAAGTCAGAGCCTAATTTTCGTTGAAATCGCCAAAATATGTCCTTTTCGTCTTAGTCCGAGAAGAAAGTAATTCCAGAGTACGTATAATAAGATCAAATCAAACTAATGTATCTGGGCGATACAGGGTGGCCCAAAAACACTCGCCCGATGTTGTTTTGCTATATCTTTCAAACGAAACGACATAATTTCATAATTTTTAAATGTTTATTTGGACCTTTAAGTTTCTTTCTATTACTTTTGGCGAGAACTTCGGACTATAAGCTCCCGCACTCTTGTCGGATATTCTCTTTGAGGCTTGTTCCATCCATCTCTCTCTGTGGCTTGTTCTTTCCATAAGCATAGACCGGTGACTTCATTCCATGGCTTGTCGACGTGTATTCTGAATCTGTTTACTTCAGAAATATCAAAACAAAACTGAAAGTTGCCGCCATTTGCAAAAGTTATAGCATCTTTCGATAGGGTGATACATTTTGACCCACCTTGTATCATCCATTCCCATTTTTCCTTGCTGCACTTAAACATGGTTCGTACAATCCTAAAACTATGTAGGTACATAAATTCATACATGTCCGCGTAGATTGAAATAAATTTGACACATATCCGTTCTGTCCGTGTAGTCCTATTTTTAGTGCCACCCTCTCAAATGGGACACGATTACGTATAACTTGTAACAATCTTTTTGCGGAGTCAACAAAACATACTGCAGCAGCAGCAGTGAAAACCTCAATTTGTCACCCATAGTAAAATTTTAAGTGTAATAGATGCGTTTTGTGATGGATATGTGTTCGTGGATACACAATTTCTTTCCCTCTCCCCACTCCCCACACCCATATGCACGCCTTCTACATGAGAATTTCAACAACAAATTCGAGGCTAGAATGCCGGTCTTTCATTATCGTTGCTTCACCTAATAATTCTCCTATTTTGCGCGTTCGTCTTGCACTCCCATATACGGAGTGCACACAAGAAAAGTTTCGAGAATAAAAAAACAAAAAAACTCAGACTTGCCACACCAAAGGAAATGGAAATATTTACTTTGTTTGTTTTCTGTGTATCTAACCACGTACAAGGAATAAATAAGTAAAACTTGACTTTCTGAGCTTTTACTTTCCTTTCCTTTGCTTGCCATACAAGCGACGACCGAAAGAAAGAGTCGAAGAAAAGGAGTAAAAGAAAAAAAAAGAATGAATCTGTATGCAACCACACCACTACTCATCGTGAACACGAAGAAAACGACAAACACAATTTCGCGCATTATTTCATTATGGATTCCCATTGCGAGTGTTGCATACACATGCAACTGCGACTGTTGGAGAGCGAGAGAAGAACCGGACGAGACGACGACCATGGCAGCCGCGGCAGCAGCAGACACACATTGCAATTGCAAGTTCTAGGCTACGGATCGCATCAAATGTGTTAGATAAAATGAGAGCGAAAACGAATGGAAATAGAAAATGAAAAGTGGAAGACAACGCGCCGAGCGCGGACTCCCATACTGACACGATTCTGGTTCTGGCCGTTTGGGGTTGTGTTGGAGCACTGTGCGGTATTTGTTTCGTTGCATATTCTTACAGTGGCTTCTAAAATGCACGCTCGAGGTTGGGTGGTGTTAAAAAAATGTCGATTTGATACAATTTAGAACCACCGATGGTGGAGTTGACAAAAAAAAAAAATGCATACGAAGATGAGATACGAGTTGCCTAAACCTTGTAGTCACAAATGGTATACACACATCGGGTACACTTTCTCTTCTGCTAAATGCTTCTGACTTTTACCTGGTATTCGTACAGACACGTCTTTCTATAGCATACTTAGGGTAAACCTATCAGACCAACATTTTTCCTAGTAAGCAGTCCTTATCAGGGCCAAACATCTATTGGATTGGCCAAAGCAGAGGAAACGCTGCTTAAAACAAGGATCCCTGGCGGTGCCGGCATCTTTGTAGGTTGAACTCCAGTAAGCCTCTAAGAATTGGGGATTTAATTTTTCCCCCCTGACAGACGACAAAAGTGTCAAATACTTCTTAAAGACGTCGTGGAAAATTCTTTCAATTTTCCTTAGTCTGTCGTCGACTGGGTTTACGAGGAACAGTCAATTTGCTCGATCACAGCTTTGTTTTTCAGTACTGTTAGGACTTGCCTTCGACTCACCCGATCCTTAAGCACGTAATGGATCAGACCCAGCATCGCAACTTGATACAGTGCCGTACGGGCGTTAGGTTAGGTTAGGTAAGTGGACAGGCGAAAGGAAGAAACCATACCGCCTCACTCAGGTCAAGTCAGAGCCATTCTGATACCCGTTGGGGGAAGAGAAACGTCACCTACCCGTAAGAACGCTAACCAATAGTGACAGTTGCATACATTATATGTATCTACATACATATGTATCTAATGGATATCAGTAGAACATGACAAACTTATAACTTACTGCGTCTGTGATACAAACCACCCTGTGGATTTGATGAATCTTATTATTTGGTTCACCAGTGTATCGGATAATTCTTCAAAGTACTCGAAAAAGTGTCGTCCGAGGAACCTATCTCTTAGATGACAGAGACTAGGGCAATGGCAAAGGAACTGGGTTGTATCCTCATGGACCTCCTTATCGCCATACCCCCTTCAAATGTCTTCTTCTGTAATTCGACGGTTTTTCATATTGTACCGCAGCCTATTATACCCTGTGATCACTTTATAGAGGTAGATAGGGATCTTCTGTCGATCTGCAGAAGTCTGTCGGTCCTAGCCCTATCAAATTTAGGCAATATCTTTCTTGCGGTTGCATATATGTTTAGAGAGATCCATCTGTTATAAGCCTTCGTTATTCCCCGCTTCGAGCTTAAGTGTGCAAGGACTTGTTGACGAGCCGTTTCTCGCCAGTTCGTCAGCACTCTTGTTTCCTGGTATTCCCTCATGACCAGGGACCCAACAGAGTGTCACCTTGTGCTGTGTTCCAAGAACCTTGAGTTCTTCTCGACAGCATCTTACAAGCTTCGATTTTATTTTACGGGAATTAGTAATGATGGCGTTAAAGTTCGGGATGAACTAGGGCCTCGACCTATAAGACTCTCGAGTTAGCACGATGCTTTGCCAGCTGCCTTTAGTTGCGTAAGCGGAGTTGGTTGAGGGCACTTTTCACTCGCGCACGCCACGGAGGTGAGGTTGTTCTTTTCTGCGTAGTCCGTTAGTGGTGGAGTCGAAGATTCTTGGGGCTGGAGTTCATCCGCTCTACATGTCTACTTAGTCATTTTAATTGTTGTACACGTATCTTTTTGACAGTTCGTTGTCGCTGTATAACTCGTATAGTTCGTGGTTACATTTTCTCCTCCATGATCCGTCAACGCAGATGGACCCATATGTCAAACGTAGAACATCAGTCGGTTCAACCCTGAGAAAACTAAACCTTGCTTCAGTCTCAGGCCAGTTGGCACATTACAATCAATCTTTAAGTCGCTGTCTGTATTTTGTTTTCCGAATCCCAGTGACCACTTTGTTTCGCAGTAAGCAATATTGGCTACGGAATTCTCTAATTAGATACTACTAAATCCATCCATCTCTTTCAGAGGTAAACCATCGCTCAGATGTGTGTCTGATAATTTTAGTTGGTTTTGTATAGTTCTTCTATTCGTGCGAAAAATGTAAAACGCACAACGTGAACGGTTGCGAGGAGCTTTTCGCTCATTCCTAGCTGTTAAGCCAGCTATTTATTTATTTATTTGTATAGTTCTCGTAATTGTAAATCGTAAATCAATATACATAAATACAATTTTGTTTTAATTTTTCTTTGCAGGTAAGTCGAGTAAATCATGAAATTGTCACTGGACTGCAATCAAGGTATTTTACAAAAATATGTTACGTCAAACATTACATTGTTCAGTACATGTAGACATTGTATAGTTTTTTCTCGTTAAATTATGAAACAAAACCAACTGCAAAGTATTTACATTTTAAAACTTTTGTCTAAAGCAACGGCTTTCTGATATGCATGTCGGTAATAGTCTTTACTTTGCTACGACTTATTTAGTTGTTTGAAAATTATTTCTATACTCGTATTACATGCACATAGTTTCTGCGATGGGAATTAATTTACAAGTTTGAATTTCAGATCAATGTTTTATAACCCCACAATGCAATGGGGGAGGACTGTCAGTTCGAACGAAATCCCGGCGAACTGTATGGTGATTCCTAAATCGACTTTTGCCTTAAATTAAACGACAATGTTATTTCAAAACAATGCATTTCCATCAAGACTTAGAATCAATTTCCCTAAAATTGAGTTTGCCATCAGGTAGACCTGATGATCTCACGATTAATGGTTTCAAAATGGGCTTAGCCAATACATATACCTAGCGGAGCACAGCTCTATATAAACTTAACGGTAAACCTCGATAGAAACACAGACGCCATTATCACATATCAAGACTCTAATAAGAACTATATATGCACGTTAGACTTCATTCATTCATTCAAATTCGAAGATACCCTCAGTAGCATAATATAAAGAGGGCTACGCGCCGCTAAAGACTGGCGTATGTATGTACTTATCAGTGGGACTCAAAATTAATAGTACCATTCGGTAGGAGGAGGCAACTCAGGCACATACAACCGATCCAATTAGGTGGAACCACAATTTACCTTCAACAACAGGTCAAATATCTAGGTATAACACTAGATAGTAAATTTTTATGGAAGGCCCACATGGAGTCGTTAGGGAGCAAATAGCAATAGAGGTGATTCTGGCGCTTACCCCCCTTCACATTGCGCTGAAAGTATTTCAAAGGAAACAATCCTAAGAATTGTAAAAGAAGGAGTGGGGCTGGGTAAAAGCATCAGTGAGACTCCCTCTCCGAAGAGTGAGAATCCCTCTCCAAAACAGTCCCACTGTTAGACTGGCCTAGAGACGATACAACCAAGAAATACTGCTTTGAAAATATTTTCAATACAAAACTGAGCAGTTAAAGAGAATGGAACGACGAAGTACATACATCAATTTGAGCACAACACCATCAAATGGTACATCGATGATTCCAAAGCACACACCGCACCGGGGCGGGAGTATACGGGCCCCAAACTAAGTTCTCGAAGCCTATTTGAACATCGCCCAGTATTTTTCAAGCAGAGATATATGCGATCGAAAGATGTGTACAAATCAGCCTCAATAAAAGATATCACGAGTAAAACATCGGGATACTATCAGACAGCCAGGCTGCCATCAAGGCACTGAGTTCCTATGAAATCAGACCCAAACTGGTCTACGAGTGTCTGGAAAAGACTGTGTGCCAGGTCATGTATGTATAGAGGGAAATGAGACAGCCGATGAACTGGCAAGAAAAGGGTCAGAAACACCATTCGTTGGACCCGAGTCATTCTGCGGGCTGGGACCGCATCAAATCCAAGAGAAACTACGAAAAGAGGAGGAGTGCAAGGAGTGTGGGAAGCACTCCCAGCATCAAGGCAGGCAAAGAAACTCCTCGTGAACTACGACCGAAGGAGGAGAAAGGCTTCCCTAGGCACCAACAAAACCAGCTTCGCATTCGAACGGGCTTCCTAACGGGGCATTGCAGACTCAGGAAGCATCTCAGGACAATGAGAATAGAAGCGAACGGAAATTGCAGATTCTGCAGTGATGCTGACGAAACCTCGCCACACCTCTTTATGGACTGTGGAGCATTGATCCACAAAAGAAGTGCACACCTGGGAGCGTACACTTTTTTTGGAACGGGTCATCCATTGGAGGAGGTTCTATAGGTTGAGACTTATCGGCCGATCCCCCTATCGGGGGAGCACAATAGATCTCTACAGGTGGCAGTGTATACACACACCCCAACTTTTAACGTCTAACATCTACTTTAAACTTATACCGAGAGCACAATACTGAGAGTCCAATAGCTAGAGTTTTCTGCCAGTCATTTCATAAAACTGAAATCTTTGCCATTGATAGAACTTTGACAATTCCATTGTATCTTGGATTATAGCCTCTGTGATTAGCCAAATAGTCCTTGACAAACGAAGCAACATTCACCGGGTAATTCTGTGCTAACTTACCGGACATTGGGTTGTAGAAGGAAATGAGAACACGAATAAAATGGAGAGGAAGAGGGGAGTCAAGAGGTTGTCAATGGCTGATTAACCTAACCAGTCGATATGTAGGTTAGCTGCGAATACCAACTAGGTACTCCCCGATCAAGTGTGGCAAAAATAAGTTGAGAATGTGGTGCGAAAAACCATGTGTACTCAATTAAATTCCTTCTGACAGGAAAAATATTCTTACCCTAAGACAGTGTATAGCCAGAGCCACCCGTGTCGTTGTCCTAATGTTGCGGGTGATATAAAACCGATAAGTCATCGTAAATGCAGGGTATCTCGGTTAAAATGTTGCCATGCCACGTTACCGGGTTATAACCCCTATACTCGAGGGAATCACATTTAAATTAAAATATGGAAAAACAAAATGAACACGAAAAAAAATGCCAGAAATGGAGCAGAGGGCATTTGAAGATACCTCCAAACACAGTCCTACTCGCTCACGATACTATGACGTGGCAGAAAAAAAAAACTGAGGAAATAGCACATGAACAGTATAGAAAAAAGGATTTACCATCAGCAAAATGCTGGAAAAGGGATAATTGAAAGCAATGACTTCCAAAGATCTGATTGAATCCCAGAAGGTCTAGCTAGTAACACAAATGAAAAAAAAAACGCAAACCAAGTCACTAGCCAACTCGATCTTTAGCCAGCTGCCTCCAGTTTCGCACGCCAAGCTGGTTAAGGTTCTCTTCCACTTGCGTGCGCCAGCTAAGTCGCGGTCTTCCTCTACTGCGCCGCCCCTCGGGTGTGGATTCGATGATTTTCTGGCCCGGGGTATTGGTGTCCATCCGCTCTACATGACCCAGACACCTCAGTCCGTGGACCTTCACTGTTCTGACTAAATCGATGTCCGTCTACAGTACGTACAGTTCATTGTTGTATATCCTCCTCCATTCATGGCCTATGCAGACGGTACTGGAAATTTTAAGCTAGGCTTATCCCTTATAAAAATTGCCTAACCTCCTGGATGGTCATCAAGAGTGAGAGAGTCACGCAGGACACCCACCAGAATGTCTTCTACGCCCTTTGAAGTTGTGCAGGGTCCTGGGGCATGACTCGAAACTCAGAACACCACGATGGCTTGCCATTAGACAACTCCATTATACGTGAGTATTGGTTTCACGATCGCTTTGAACAATGATATTTGGATTTGGTCCACAAATCTTTCTGAAGATTCTAGACACTGTTAATACCGAAAAGTATCGCAGGATACCTTATGGGATCTGCACTGAACCTTCTGGCAGGATGGACGAAGAATGTCGGCTTCGGGGTTAATCCCTCAAAAACCAAACTAGTCCTTTTCACAAGACGCTATAAGATTCCGTATATCATCCCTCCCAAATTAAGAGGCACGGAAATTAGACCACGCCAGATACCTCATACTCGATAGGAAACCCAGCTGGAGGCTGCATATTCAAAACCGTGCTAGGAAAGCCTCAGTTGCCTTATATTCCTACCGGAAAGCTCTGTGCCCGAAATGGGGCCTGCAGCCTAAAGTAGTCGACTGGATATATACGGCGGAGGTGAGGACGATCCTTATGGTATGGAGTATTGGTCTGGTAAACAGCCCTAGACAATAAAATCAACAGTAGACTGCTTGAAAAACTACAAAGGGGATCATGCATCTGCATAACGGGTGCCTTGAGAACAATCCCCACTGCCGCACTGGAGAATTTTCTCAGCTGATCAGCACAGCAATGTGCCACTCTAGGATCCTCAAGGGCAACCATGCTATTCCTAGTAAAACGGACTAAGTGTGTCCCCCATATTGACTTCAACATCAGGTACAAAACTCAGATTCCTCGCAAGAGGAAGAAGCTCTTGGGAGTCTGGAACAGTTTTGAGCGATTCTGATCCAAAACAGCGGATGGTACGGGGTCTGGAGTCTTCTCCAACGCACCTGGCTTAGCCATTACCACGCGACTGCCGGATCACTGTAATATGTTTCAAGCGGAAATCACGGCAGTCTGCTAGCTGCGGCTTAGCTTTCAATTAATGCGATCGATTGTAGCGCTATTTTACAATACATAAATAGTCAGGCAGCTAATAAAGCTTTGGAATCGCCGACAATACGATCAAGGTTGGTAAAGCAATGCCGCAGATCTCTCAACGAGATTGCAGATAGGTGCGACGTAACCCTGTGTTGGGTCCCAGGACACAGGGACGTTCCAAGGAACTGCAGAGCAGACGAGCTGGCAAAAGAGGGTGCAGGTTTGTATCTCCCTGAAAACGTGGGGAGATCCCCTGCGCCTATCAAATCGATCAATTTCCTCCTTGACACGGATGCCAAGAAGCTGGCAAATCAGCACTTTTCATTTGTCAAAACAAATGTCGCCTAAGCGGGATTAAAAGAAGACGTGGAGACTTTTATCCACAAACCCGAAAAATCTAAGTTCACTGATAGGGATCCTCACCGGACATTGCTTGATAGACAGACATGCACTTAGACAGTGAGTCCCCTCCAATGCTTTCTGTAGAAGCTACAGAGACGAGAAGGAAGAGGAAACTACAACTCACCTACTGTGTACATGTCCTGCTCTTGCGACTCTAAGGAGGAAAAACCTTTAAAAAATACTTCTACGTTGATCTTAACGATCTAGCTGAACTCGACATCAAGCAGATAAGAAACTTAATTTCTGGGACGAAATGGTTCAAATCTTTCATTGTGGTATCATAATGGGCCACTATGGTCTAAGTGTGTCCCTGTCTGAGCGGGGGCACCCACCTTACCTATCGCAGGATACACTTCAACTTAAACTTCATATGCTGGAGACTAATTGCAGAGCGAAGGCCAATCCAATTAGGGAAATTACTACCAAAATGTGAAAGTTCATCTTTTTGAGATTCTACTCTATGTACCTACGGAAACAAATGTACATAAGTCTATAGCTGTAAAGGCACATAAACATTCAATCTGTCGCTGTTTAACTCCGAAATCAGGCTGACTGAGGAACATGCCAAGACTACAGGATGTTTGAACGTAGACCAGTCGACTAGAAACAGTGTAAAATATATCGTTGCGCATTGGGTTGTACATCCCATCAAACATAATCAAACTCTTCAATACCCTCACGTATCTAAATATAATTTCAAGCACTCTTCAGCTATCAAGTCTCCAAAACAAAAATATAGACCTACCACCTACCAACCCCGCGGCCTACGATTGTTTTTCTAATTTTTTCTGCCACCTTTCCGAAATTTCCCAGCGGCAACGCTGGCTATGCCCATACACACGCGATTGTCTATCTCATTCTTCGGATCGGATACACAATAAATCACACGTGGCTGTGCCGCCGTCGCTCGTCGTCCTCATCGTCATTCTCACATTCTTTTCGTTTCTTTTTGTTTCTACTAACTACTGACCCGATGATTGCGATTGTATGTGTGTTAGTGGATTTTTTTTTCTATTCACCTTCTTGGTTCTTGACATTTCCTTTTGGTGATGGCTTTTCGCCGGCCAGCAATTTACAAGGGAACGCATCACACCAACACACACTCGCAACGCCACACAACCAGCCACCATACACTTGAACTTGCGCTGCGCATGATAATTTACCGAGAACTTACCCTACACAACAAAAAAACATGTAATTTGTGTTTGTATCTACTCCGCAGTAGCGATTGGGATATCACCCTGTGCCTGTTATGTGAGGAACTTTGTTTCTTTTGCAAGAGAAAAAAAATCAGAAAGAAACAAACGTAAGTCCAACCGAACCGAACCATTGGCTGTGTAATTGGATTGGATTCGATTCTGACTTTTAACATTCTCTTGCTCTTCGCATTGTGTTCATTGGACACATGCACGGTGTGGCTTGGCTGGGTGTGTGTGCAAGAGAGTGAGAGAGAAACTCACCAGTCACCGAGAGAGAGTGAATTAGTGTGTCGGCATTTTCGTTTTTTTTCCATTCTGTTTTCACTGTGTATCTTGCACTTTCCTTCATCGTAAAGTTTTTCTCATAATATTCGGTCGGCTGATTTAGTATTTGTTTGCCCATCGTTAGCGGTGGTTGTCTCTTATATTTTTGACATAATTTCTCTTCGCTACCTATCCGTATCCGTTTGTTAGTGGCTGCAAATCAAATGCATTCTCCGGTTTAATTGTTATTCAATTGTTTTCTAATTAATTTTTCGTTCAGCACATGTATTAGGTGCCTAAAAGTATCTCAAAGTGTGAATTTTGAAAAAGAAAAAAAAAATTGTATTTCAACCTCAAGTAGAAAAATGTAATAGTGTCTCGAAACGCACACCTCAGTGTTTATGTTTATATAGTGCGTTGCGTCTTATGGAATCCCTAAATTTATCACCATCATCATCATCGCTGCCGCTGTCGTCCTCGTCCGTCGTTATCCTCGTTCGTCGTCGTCGTCGTCTACGTCCGTCGCCGCCGTAGAGCATCAGCCGTAACATTACAATAGTGTGTTGTGTGGATGAATGGTGTATCTGAAACGCTCCGCAAGAGTTCTATTTATAGTGTAAAGTCTATCTCTGGATTGCGTGCAGATAGTGTGATATTTTTTTTCCTGTTGTTTTTGTGTGCCTCATAGAGGGGAAAGAGCAAAAGAGAGAAATTCCCGAAGGTGCGCGTCTGGATATAAATGAAAAAATACCATTCCATGTGTGGGCTGCAATAGCAGCAGCAGGCAGGCCTGTTTGAATGTTTCTTGGTGGTGTATACAATATTTCTCAGGGAGTTTTGTGCACCACCGGCCTAGACATAGCAGACGAAAACAAAAAAAAGTCAAGTCAAGTCAAAACCGACGACGACATCGCACACATAACGAAGGCGAAGGTACATTCAAAGTGAACGTAAAATAGGAAAAGATACCACAAAAGAGAGTGAAAAGAAGAGGAAACAAAAGGAAACACATTTTTTTTTTTGGAACATTTTGAAATTGTGTTAGGGTGCGATTAGTCTATATATTTGTTTGTATCTGTGTCTCTACACCTTGCATCTATTCGTTTGTCTGTCGCCGATTTTCTGTGCGCCCTCCTATTCCAATCGTGATCGTATTGTGCATCAAGTTAGTGCATTCAACTGTCTAACGCCCGCTGTCCGTTTTGGAAAAACTCGGTTGTTTTTCTTTTTTTCGGTTTTTATTATGAGTTTTGTTTTCATCTGCCCTTCGTAATAGAGAAGAAAATACCAAAAAAAAAGAAGTGTCTTTTTTTGATTATAAGAAAAGTGAAGAAAAAATTTTGTAAAAGAAAGTTTCGTATCGTGTGTTATTTTGTGCATCAAAATCTTACAACAAATTGGGATAACACATGAAAAATTGTTATTTTGGATAATTCATCCCTGTTCTTCTTTGGTTTAATTGGATTTTGTTAATTTTAATGGAATTCTACAATCAACGGTCGTATTACTTGGATTACTTTACAAGTGGATTAGAACGAGATTTTCAAGATTTTCAAGGTAAATATCTTCAATTTGGCTTTTAATTTGCAAATTCTACAAATGGCAACACATTTTTTTTTTCATTCGATTTATGGAGATATCTTCTGATTTTACAATTGGAATTGCCATGCAAAAAAGGGTGGTGTTCGGGTCGAAACCTTGGATCGACTCGTTTTAAATTTTTGAAGCTTGTATCAGACGTGTAATGTTGAATTGTGGTCATAAGTTTCGATATTTGATGGGACATTCTATTCAAACCATGAATCTTCAGAACGATTTCATTTTTGACGTTTTTATTTATTCACCACGGTAGTATTGACATTTAGTCACATGATGAAATATGTATACCAAAACTGGCTAAGAATCATCTGGCAATTGGTGCGTTCCTAACGCACTTCAATTTTAGCGGAATCCATCTTTTTGTACCAGGATGACAGATAATAGCTCATCCTGGTACAAAAAGATGGATTCCACTAGAATTAAAAGTGTGTTAGAAACGCACCAAATGTAACCATGCCATACAGTTTTCAAGGAAAAACGTGAAAATTAAAAGGAAAAGTTTTTCGTTTCTCAGGATTTAATTTTCCGAAAACGATATGATTATAGGATAATTTTATCTTTGAATTCTAATGGTAGAATAGATATTAATTATTGTGTAAATATGAGTGAATGAATGTTTTCATATTTTAAATTTAATCAGAGTCTTCGTTAATAGTTTCGTTGTGTAATTCGTCTTCAATTCGTTCAGTAACACCTTAAGTTTGAACAGAATATACTCATACCTCGGTCATACCTAGATACGTTCCACAAAATCGGGCCCTAAAGCGAAATGGCGTATAACGAGTCCTTTTTTTTATACAAACCCGTGTAATTTGGGAATGGATGCTATTTTGGTATGTGGTACAGAAAGATCGAAAGTCAAGAAAAAATTCGCAGCTAAAGTAGAGAAAGTAGGCAAGGTACATAATGTATATTCTTACATTGGAAGAACATTTAAGGGAATATTGTTTTCTTTTGCCGTTGTAACGAAAAATATTAGCCGTAAAATGGAAACAAGTACTTACTTACTTATTTACTTAAGGTGGCACTACGGTCCGGGGTGGACCTGGACCTCAACCAACAGGCGTCTCCAGCCAGCTCGATCTTGAGGCAGCTGCCTCCAGTTTCCCACTACAAGTTGGTTAAGGCCCCCTTACACTTGCGTGCGCCACCTGAGTCGCGGTCTTCCTCTACTGCGCCTCCGACTCTCCGGTATGGAAGCGAAGATTTTCCGGGCCGGACCATTGGTGTCCATCCGCTTTACATGACCCATCCACCTCAGTCGTTGGACCTTCACTCTTCTGGCCAAGCCGATGTCACTGTACAGCCCGTACAGTTCATCGTTTTATCTCCTCCTCCATTCATCGTCTATGCAGAAGGACCGAAAATCATCCGAAGAATTTTACTCGAAACAGCCAAGAGCAACCTTGGAAACAGACAAGAGCAACCAACTGGACGATTAAGGGTCACTTTAGTTGTTCGAGAGAGGGGTTTGCTACTTAATTGCCTTGTTAGCCCAAAGAAACAGTGATTGGCAAGAGTTATTCTTCGTTTGATCTCAGCGCTGCTGTCGTTGTCTGAGTTTATAGCGGAGCCTAGGTAGACAAAGTCCTTAACTACCTTGAAGTTATAAATGTCTATTGTGACGTTCTGTCTAAGACGTCGGTGTTGAATGTCCTTTCGAGTAATTGGACAAACTTTTGAAAGATTGTGCCTCTGGAATTGGCGCATGAGTTTTGCACTATTCTTTCAAGAACGATATTGAAGAAGTCACATGACAGCGCGTCACCTTGTCTATAACCTTTTTTGACATCAAAGGTCTCGGTGACGTCTTGACCGACCCTTGATGGAATAGCGTGCATTCTCCATCGCCATACTGCACAAACGGACAGGATTGCCAAAGTTAGACATGGCTCTGTATAGCTCGTCCCTATAGACGCTGCTTTAAAATCGAAGAAAAGGTGGTGGGTATCGATTTGAAGTTTCTAGGTTTTCTCCAATATCTGCCGCAGTGTGATTTTTAAACCGGTGGTGGCCTTTCCTGGCCTGAAGCCACACTGATATGGACCGATCAGGTTGTTGACGAACGGCGTTGACAAAGTTAGGCAGATAAGATCTTATAGGCGATGTTAAGAAGACTGATGGCTTTGTAGTTGGCGCAGTTAAGAGGGTCTCCTTTTTTGTGCAGTAATAAAATAAAAAGGCCATTGTATCGAAAGGTCGTATAGCGATGTATGAGTGTACTTGTTTTCGCTTTGATGTTGTGCAGCAGCGATTTCGCTTTTAAGAAATGAAATGGGCGAACTGCAAAAAGTGTTTTCTGTCTGTCCCGATTGATCCGAACTGATGATTAATGCCAACCCTATACCACTGGTTCTAGAAACATTCAGTTTGGAGAGTTTTAATAGCGAAATGCACACATTTTTCGCGTAGATTTTCGGAAGTTTGAGGAGATTCAAGGATTTAAAAATGTAATCAAGGGTAGTTTTCTTATTTTAACTTTTTGTTGTTGGTATTTTTCTATCTTACACAGTTATTCAGATATTTTGTGTTTCAAAGGAATTTACCCGCCAATGCGGCGGGAATTGCGATATTATTATTCTCCTGAATAATACCCACAGTAGAGCGCTGCTTATCCGAACTAGCTGGGACCAAGGGTGTCCCATTTTAACGGATTCTCGTGGACACGATTGAGGCCGCTATTATAAACCGATTTGAATAAAATTTGGTGTATAGGTTCGTATGGCTCGGCTTAGTTCGTAGATGGGCGTAATCGGTCGGTAGGGGGGCGACTTACGCCCCTTTTTATTTCTCAAATGGTACAATTAAACACTCAAATAAATCCTAACTTACGGTTTTGATTGTTTAGCATTATAGCAGATAACAGCGAACAGAATCCGCCTGCTATCAATTTGGGCGCCATCTTAGATCCGACATCTTGAAATTCTTCAAAATTGTTCGGATTTCGTTAAGATTGAAAATTCTAACACATTATTAGTTCAAATTCGTTTATAAGGTGGACATTTTCGTTCGTCGTTTTGTTCCCGCCATCAGAATAGAAGTCTTAGCGATGACATACGAAATCCACCTACCCCTTGCGGCTCCAGCCGGAAGGTTCTTTTTTTCTAAAATGAAATCGTCAATAAGGATTTGTTTTTGCGATTGGTTAACGTAGCAGGTAACAGCTTTTTTTCGCAGGATTCTTAAAACCACCAACGAGTGGGGGAAGGGATTTGAACCCCTTAAACCTCTCCCTTGTCTACGCCCCTGTAACACACAACATAAAGGGCTGTTGCGTCAGATATTTATTTATTTTTGGTGAATTTTCTAGCCACTTCTTGGAACACATTTTTGATCAAGACTCAAGAATTGTTTAACTCTCTTCAATCTATCGTGAAGTTGAGCCTGCTGATAGTGTTGCATATGTATTAGCAGTGACATTCGATTTGAATGTCAATATGGGAATGAAACCTACATATACCATATACTTCAATCATCGTAGCGCCAGTTGTAGTTTTTTAATCGTATTGGCCAGACTTTTGAAAGGAAGCCGAGTGCTAAATGGCATTTAAGAAATGTGGATAACACGTTTTAACATCAGACCCTCTTGGAGCAATTTTAGAAATACAATAGTTTTTGCATTAACTTAGACGGTCTTATTTTGATCTTTTAACTTTTTTTTTTAATGTTATTAGGACTTTGTCCTTTAAAGTTTGCAAAACTCTGTAATGGAGAGAGAGAGCACTTCTTTGAAATTTGATGTCTGTTCGCTTAATGTCGAAGGTCCATCTAGCCTCCTAAGTTCCGAATTGTATTCATGCGTCGACTGTCCGACACGTGTCATCTAAATGCCACAGAAACTCACCCAAGCTCTGCCAACTGCTCCAATAGACGAATTGAAAGTCAAAGCAATATTTCTACGAAATTCAATCGATTTCCACTAAATTTCAACGTTAGGCTTACGATTAGACAATAGACTTCGCCTTAACTAAGGTCAATCAACTAAAAAATGATACCTATCCCAAGGATTTCCCATTGCCTTTGCTTGTGTTTGTTACGGCTAATGTTGGACACATCTTTATTGGCATCGTTTCCTACCAAATCCTTCTTCCATCTCCCTCTGTCGAGGGCGTATCCTTAAAAAAGAAAACCTCATTTATCCGTCATGTCCTCATCACCCACGACTATCAGTTGGTAATCCTAGTCATTTGCAATTTCCAGAACATTGCACATCCTAAAAGGAATGAGTCGACAAGAGAGTCTCGCTCCTAAAAATATCTACAAAAGGGAGAAATACATCTAAATTACAATAAAAATCCCGTCTCGTACGAGTATCTCTCAACTTCTGCAAAAGAAGTCAAATTAAAAAAAATTTTGTAGTTCCCCAGTTCTGTGTGTTCATTTAAGTTCGTAGATACACTTAAGTGGATGTAAATTAAAACTTGTTTCGCCATGGATCTTTATCTTCGTGGGAAGCCACTTGTGTGCGCCTTGAGAATTTACACCCAACGACCACTTCACTACACCGAGGGGGCTAAGTAATTTGAAGACGAAAAATCACAGAACAAAAAAGGACACCATAGATAAATGGAATAAAAAAAAAAAAACCTTACAAGTGATGGATTTCCTAGAAAACCCAAGTGGAAGAGAACATTAATGAAAATACTCCATACTCCCGGTGTTCTGTTCGGGGGGGTAATCAATCATTTGGTCATGGCTCCAAACTTAAGTAAATGCCTGACAATAAACCTAAATTAATCAGGTCTCTCTCTCGGTCTGTGTGTGTGTGCGTGTGTTTCCGTCAATATAAGTAATTTATTTTATAGTGAATGTGATTTTATTTTTTTGTGGATTTTTTTCTTCCTGATTTTGGTTCATTTTATTTCGGGACACAATCACCGAAAAAGAGGAACAAACTGTGTTTTATTTTTTTTTCTCGTTGTTCCTACTTTATCAAAAGGGCAATCAAAGTTTTCCTATTGTGTGTGGCAACGAGGAACCAGCCGAAAGGATCTAAAAACGGGTACGTGGAATTCTGACTGTTTTCCGGAGAATAAAAGGAATCCTTTTTTTTTGGTTGGAAGAAATATGTTTTTTTCCTCTTTTCATTCTTTTCTAATGCGAATTTTTGTGGCAAAAGTATCCTGGATATTCTGAGGAAAACATAATTGTTTGTGATTGTTGGGGGTAAAAAGAAAAAAATTGCGTGGTCCTGGATTTGAAATGAAATTTAGATTGTTTTCCTCGGTGAAGGAATGAATGAACTTTCAAGGAAAACAAGTTTGTTTATAAGCCTGTGGATTTTAATTTAAGCTGTCGAATCCAATTCGTGGTTAGGAGTAGGAACCGGGTCATGATTTCAATAAAATATGAGTTCTGAAGGGAATTAATGTTTGACTCGGTTTGGGGCGGTTTTGGGGTTTACACCTTAATCCAAATCTGACGTCAATTGCTTGCTTATCCACTTACTGAGTTGGTGGACAAATGAAAATTCTGTGACTGTGACAACGTAGCCTGTAGCCATCAGCAGTGGATTCGGGTGTACTTAAGGAATTAGGTGCGCTTCTTTGGGATGGTGGATGACGACTCACGAATAGCTGGACCTTTTTCTATAAATTTGGTCTGCGTGCCATTTTTTCAAAAGACCTGTCGAATGGGACTAACCTAAATTTAGACCTCTATTCAACTAGAAGCTTAAATCTGCCTTTTAAATCCCAAAAGTAATACCGGAATGTGGGCATCAACAGCCTTCGCCCAAGAAAGAAAAAATACTCGCACAGAAAGTCAAATTTTCTGTATAACAATGGGTCCACATGGGCCTAAATTTGCTGAAGAGGTTAGTAAAAGGCTTGAGCAACTCAGAAACCTAAGTCTAGGTTTGTAGTGAATCTAAAATTCTTAGTAATCGCTGAGGTGTTGTTTCGAGGTGTTCGGAGACTTGCTAGAATCTCTGGTGTGTCCGCGGTACCTTCCCATTGAAATTTGTAAAAAGACGACTAATTACGGATCCAGCTAGAAAAGGATATGAATCCCAGTAGTTCTGTGTAATCAGCGTTTTGAAGGCCATGGTTGAAAGAAGTCTAGCTCACAGAAAAGCTACTACCCCCAGGTGAACAGTGCAGGTCATTATGGTTTCTATTTCCTCTTCATAACATCAGCTTCTCAACATTCGTCGTTATAGATAGTTCTGCGTGAGTTCCTGTCGAGAAGTTTCGGGCAGCTGTAATCATTAGTTTTTCCTTTCGACAATTAATGAAATTGCCATCTTCTTGGAATGCTTCGGAGGCCCGAGCCTTAGGCAAGTCTGGGGCTACCAGAATTAGCCTTTGCTGGGGCCTCCTACCTATATTGGTTGGGACTACAAAACCACGTCGACCTTGAAGGTCTTTTGTGCCGAGAAAAGTTGATGATTTGATGACTAAGGTTGGCGATATGAAGCCCCTACTGACTTTCTTCCTTGCATCCGATTTAGTTTGACTAGATTGTCGGATTTTTTTTTATTATTGAACGCGTGATCTAGTTATAATTCATGTGTCTAGATGATATCATTGGTGTCCTTACAAATAAGAGGTTATCTACTCATGGATTCTACTTCCGACCCTCCATCCATGACAGTGATAGCAAGTTCATCCGCTTTCTCATGTTCCAAGAGAATCTACATAACATAGAGTCTCCTTGTTGACCTTTGACAATTTTCAGGGACCATGTGCAGAGCCTTGATAGCTGCCCTCTAAAATTGCAGTGAAGGGGCTTACGAAAGATACCAACTCCCGGTTTTAAGTACGATTTGAATCTGTCTATGTTGTAGATGCTAACGCCTTCATCGGAGCAGACAAGACTCCAATGGCAGCTCCCTTCCCGAAGTACATTTTGGATTCGTCTGTGTAAAGGGGCTAACTTGTCATGAAAGCAGATCACAGTTTCATTCCAATTGTCTCTGCTTTTTGTATTTCAGTATAACATCTTCTATGTTGATGATTTAATCGGTTTATTTTTTGCCACCGGGTCATAATCGAAGGTTTTGTTTGTCTATAGACTTTTTATCCTTATTATTTTTGGGCTGTTTTTGCCGCTGATTAACCTTAGAAATGCATTAAGAATCTTTCTACCGTTTTCGCTATTTGAACTCTAAAATTAACTAATCAATCAAGGGAAAGGTGGAGTATCAACATGTCCTATCCAATACACTTGTTCGAAGCACGCCTTTCTCGTCATTGTACCTTCTTTACGTTTCAATGATTTTCCACTATGTAAAATCTGGAAGAGCCCAGGCCTTAACCAAAATTTATTTTCTTTCTTTTTCTGCACAATTTTTACTGCATTGTCCCCCCGTCTGAATCTCAGAGTATTCGGAGTAGAGCGGTGCCAAATATTTCAAAAAAGTCTAGCAAGCTTATATAATGATTCCGAGCAAATATTTTGTCTAATTGCTTTTTCCCAGCTCCGACATTGGCACGTAAATTTTAAGAAAAAATTCGCAGTGGTCATTCTGACATAAAAGAGCTTAGTAGTATGCTCTCCGTTTTTGACAGAGGGGCAATCATTTTCTATTGTCTTACTTCTCAGACGGACGAGTTTGAAAAGGATGTCAAAACTAGGCATTTTATTTGGATTCCCTAAGTTTTTTTTGCTAAAATCAGCAGTGTGATGTTACTGGTTTCTAAAAAGAACTTCTTACACTGTATAAGTCTTTAAACTTTTCACACTCTAGAGCGGCCAAACTTTTTTTAATATTCTAATACGGTATCCAGGTCTCTTTTGGATTCTGGTTAGTTTTCAGCTAAGCCCTTCAAGTCCTGAGGCTTCAAATACATTTGCCTTGGGTCGTCGTTTTGTCTACTCTGGAACCTTAATAGCCTTGTTAACTGTTCCGATCTAGGAAACTGCTCGACGCCCAGGCTTTCTCTTTTGGACTTAGAAATGCAGGGTTTTCTTTACAATTTGCTTATCGTCTCTCCTCATTGCATGGATGTACCTCGGTTAGTTTACACATGGCTTTCTGCTACTTTGAGAATGCTTCTTGCATGTTCTTTGCTGTCCAGACTAAATTCGGTAAGGTTATTGAGTTGACGAAGGGAAGCAGAACTTTCCTTTGTCACACTTAGATCAATGTAGATTCATTGTTAAGCTATCCAATGTAACGTTCGTCTCTCCGTGACGTAAAGTTTGTGTTCGTGAACTTCGTTTGAATCTCAATATTCGGTGCCGTACATAAATAAGTGCGGGTATACGTAAAAACGAGTAAGTCTGATAAAGGCTTTGTAGATTTTGTCACATGCCCCCAACTCGGCTTTCAAGACGTGCCATGGTATCCGTGCCATAGGGTAAGCGTCTCCTGGGTAGGCCCAGGATGAGATGGTTGGACCAAGCCCAAAATCTTTCCTCTACCCGTATTGGGATATCTCTTGATGATTTAGAGTCGATGGCGGAAGATCGAGAGTTGTTGAGAGTCCACTTGAGCAACCTAAGCCCGCAACCCTTATAGTGGATAAGCAGGCCGAAAAATTGTGAATTGTGAAGCTTCAGTTACGAAGTGCCACTTTATCCAAATCGAGTTAATGCGGTTCTGCACATCTAGCCAAGGAATCAAGGGATTTGATCATATCATTTGTTAGTACCGGTATTCTCTTGATCGTTAAGGTGTTGATCTGGTCTTATCGCTGAAGGATTTGAAAAAACTACAAGCATGAATTGTTTTTTTTCACCTCTCCTTACTCGGAAGTCTTTTGCCCAACGTTCTATTTTGATTGAAGTTTCAGCCACCAGTCAAGCTTGTCCATGTTGCTTGATCTTGTACTTCTCCCGTCCTAATCAAGCATTGCGATAGATAGGACTCTTACTTTAATATTCAATTTTTCAGAAATATCGCATCCATTTACTTGGAACCTTTGAAGCCTCAGAGCTTGTCAGGTGATGTCTTTTGACATTTTGTCCAGTGTATAGAGTCTAAAAGTGCAAAGTGTATAGCCTTTCAATTTTCTTTCTTAATGGTTCTACAGGTAGAATTCCCTAAATCACAAATCACAATAGCCATTCAGCCTAAATTAGTCCCTATGGAACTAGCAAGAGGCTAAGACTTTAGCCCATCGCACCGGTATACATATATGTATATATTGTTTTTTTTTATGACGGAGGAAGGTTTCCTTTAAGCTAAGGCCATACATTCACGCAAAATATGCTCGACGGTCTCTTGATCTACGAAGCACAGTCGAAAATTTTCCGAGGGAGCTTTACCTAGTTTTTTTCAATAATAATTAGGTAAACAGTATCCTGTCAGGAAATCTGTTTTGTTTTGCATCTCTTCTACTATGAAAGAGAAGTTCTTTGGTTCGCTTGTTGAGTTTGACAAAGTCTCTGAGTAAGGTTCGACTTGGCAATGGATTCTTGCTGTATCTAAAAACCAAAAACAATTTGTATGTGGCTTATGGATACGCCCTAGAACATGGTTAGTAAATTTTAAACAATTTCGTAAAGATGATGCTACGCTGTTCAATTAATTTTCACGTAAAATTCATCTGAGTAAAATGCATCCTTGATCTCCTCTGTGCAACTTGGTAATAACTTCATTCTCTTTCACAGGCAATCAAATCAATCCTTAAGGTCAGCAGAAGTTCTCTCTCCCCTCCCTCTTTCCGCTCCAACTTAAAGATTAAAGCAGCATAAATTCAAAAAAACAGGATTTCTCTTATAAGGCTCCTTGGAGCGACCATAAATGAATTTTTTAAATAAAATATTTAAATTTTCTCGCACAAGTTTTTTGTGCAAAAAAGTTCCAAAATATTATAAATCAGACAAAACCAGATTTTCCTCTTTTTGTTTCTGAAGTTTTGTTTTTGCCACAAAAATTAAGTTCAATGACACACGCATTAAGCCCGGTCTCCATGAAAAATCACTTAAACCAAAATCTCACCGACGGGGAAAAAAAAAAAACAAAAAATTAATAATTAAACAGACATTTACCTTTATCGCTAAGCGCGCTGCTTACGCTTACCCTGCTGCTACCCATACGTATCTAGTCAATTTAGGTAAGGTACACACAAACACATCCCATCATTGCCATAACTGGTATGCCGAGGCCTGTTCAGTCAGCTCAGTCATTGACTTGATTTTAAACGAGAAGCCCCTACGCTGTGAGTGACCTTGCACTTTTGCCGAATGCGGTTCACTTCCAATATCCCCGCACAAGAATTATCAACACACAACAATGACAGAAGAATTTTTGTGTCCAAGGAAAAAAAAAAAAAAAAAACAGAAAATAAGTGGAAATAAGCGTCACAAAAAAGGTCATTACCATGTTCGACGACAACGCAAACGACATGTGGAATTCTTCATTATGACCAGCCAACCAAACGACCCAAACCACATATGGTTAATTAAACTACAACACTAATACCATTGCAAACTATTACTACCACCACTAGTATGATGTCAGTTCGAGGGAGAGATTTATGGTCAAAGATTGCGCGAAACAGTCAAAGATACAAAGCTTCACTCGCTGACGGTGGGTGTGTGTGTTTTTGAGTTGAGAGACTGCAGTCGCTGGCTCTGGTTACGTCGTTGTTGTTGTTCATTTTAATTGATTAAGATATAAATTTCCATTTGAATAAATCAAGTTAACATACATTGTGTCGAACACGTTTGTATCTTTAATCTGTATCTCTTGAGCTCGACACGGGGATACAAAATGTTCTTCTTTTTTGATAATTTATTCTTTACACTCGCACCGGAGCGAGTTTAAAGCAGAAAAGTGTGATGGACGAGGCATGGTCAAGGGCTTTCTCTTACAGATGGCCATTGGAAAACTGTATCTGCATGGCAACCCTGTAACAGATCGGTGGAGATTCAAGGGCGTCATGTATTGACCTTTTATTCAGTTCCGTCAAACTGATATTCATCATTTTTCGTGGCAAAGATTAGCCGTCTAGATGGCGCTGAAATGTCTGCTCGTCAGCATGGAGGATGCTCCGTTTCTCAAATCCTAAAGATCTTCTTGTATAAGCAGAACACATTCGACATTCACAACAAAGACCATTTCATTGATCGAGACTGGGTTTTAAGACGGTTGTCCGAATCCGAAAGTCCACATATGCTCCCATCGGAAAATAGCATTCCCCCTTTGATCCCCGTAATGGTCCGGCCGGCTTTCGAGCGGGACAGGCCGACTACCAGACGCTCGCATGCTGCCATCCTCTAGGCCTGGCTTCGAAGCGCGCCCTGACTTAGCAGGCTTGGCAATATCCGAGGCTCGTTTACTTCTTCTTGTCATTATTGCCATATCTGGGCTGCACGGATAGATGAAATATTTAGCTACTATACCCGTACTTCCTAGACATGTTGCCCGCCCATCACTGTCAGCTGCATGAGGGGGTCAGTGCTTCTTCCGACCTTAACCTATGGTCATGAGGTTTGGGTAATGACCGAAAAATTAAGATCGCGGATACAAGCTGCCGAAGCGAGATTTCTTCGTTGTATTGCTGGCTTAACTCGTCGAGATCGAATTAGGAAGACCAGAATACGCGAGGGACTTAACGTCGAAGAGCTACTTCTTCGAACGGAAAGGTCCATACTTCAATGGTTTGGGCACGTTAAACGCATGTCCAAAAACTCGGCTTCCAAGGCGTGCCATGGAATCCGTGCCATGAGGCAGGCGTCCCCTGGGTAGGCATAGGATGAGATGGTGAGACCAAGTCGGAGATCTCACCTTTACCCGTATGATTAAGAGTTGATGGCGGAATATCGGTGAATGTGGAGACTCTCCTTAAGATTTTATAAAAAAGTCCTTGAAGGTGTATATACTGAATTCGTTTGTCAATTTCATTTCTTTACTCAGTTTCGTGTAGAAATACTCGACTAATCTGTAGGTAGGTAGAGGTGGATGTTCAAAAATTTCAATTAGCGTTAGGGTGCCGCATTGATTCCACTGTTCAAGTTACCTGTTGTTTATGTGAGCGTTAATGAGAGTAAGAATGATCAGGGGTCCTCAGGTTCATCCGGTGGGATTAAGGAAGAGAATCAGTTGCCCAATTCTCTCAAGCTCGTCAAACGTTGTGAAAGAATAGTTTTCTCAATGCTAGTAGTCTGGCTATAACCAGAGCCGGACATTTGCAGAAGAAGTGAGCGAGGGATACCAAGCTTCGTTGAATTGTCGTACCTGTGCTTATGTGGGTTTGTCCTATTAATTCAATTCAATTCAGACTAATTAAGGATCTCTTTAGTCCTGCTCTTGTTGTAGGTTGGCCACACCAATCTGGATATAACACAATTGTTGGTTTTGTTCCTTCTGACGTTGGCCAGCGATAGGAGGATTGAATGTATATTACCAACAGCACTCAGTGAAAAATCGACTTGTTTTGCAAGTGAGCTGCAACGGCTGAGCCTTGCTTCTTCAGTTCGTCAAAGCGTTAGTTTCCGGTAATGTCACTGTGATCTTGGACCCACAGGAGCGTAAACCAGCCGCCTAGGTACTCAACTTCATTCATTGTTCTACTACCTTGAATAATATGGAAGCTGAATCAATGACTTTGTTTGCGGCTTGACTTTCGACTAACATGGCAATCTTATGCTTGGATGTTGAATCGTTTTTAAGTAATCGGCAGGCTTCCCGGAAGGCCAGGAGCTACGCCTAGAAGACACTAGCACAATTCGTGAGGCGATAAGATTTAGATAAATTGAGGGTTTCCGAGAAGACTTCCGGAGCAACTCCGCAGTCCATTATTGAGCCTCGGTATAGATAGCTGTGTCATAGTTGTTCCCCACTGTTACTTTCTCCCATTCTTTAGAGGACAAGTCTGTTATGAAACTCGACTGGGTGTTTGTCCTGCTCTACTGCTTTAGTTTGTCCGGGAAGTTACCAATATTTTTGGTATCAGGCCTAGGATGCAACCGTGACTTAAGGGTAGGGCTATTCAATACTCAGATTCCCTAAGCCCTTCCAACAGTGCAATATTTTTGTAGGAGGGCGGCTAGTGAATCTGTCGGGCATTATCACAGACTTCCTAGCTTTTTTGCACTCTTTTAAGGTTTGTAAGGTTGTATCCTTAACTCAGAGGGGGCCACTGGAGTTGTGATCCGTAAGTGAGAATTTGTTGTACAATGCCAGTGCACATCCATAGGCTCATCTTTGGCTGGATTTCTCATTTCTTGCCAAAGCCTCTGCTGCAGCTATAGAGGAGTATACAACGTTTTTAATCTGTTCTATTTTTAGTTTCCAGCGAAGCTTTGGGTTTCAAAGGTGCAGGAGAGTGGCAGATGATGACCGTTCAGGCGTGGGGGGGTAAAGTCTGGTATTTTGTTTTTTGTAGTGAAAAGCATTACTTCGGTTTTGCTCAGGTTGATACCTAGCCCATGTGTTAACCTTTTTTAGGGCAGCTTGCATTATTTGTGGTCACCGTGGTTTAGTGGTCGCAGCGTTGGATCGCTGTGGGAGCGGCGTGAGTTCATGTCCACCGAACATTTTTCGTGGCACCGCCTCTCGTCGGGGAATGACAAGTCTCCGGGGGTATAATTTGTCATGAAAGAGCTTCTCAATTCGCCGCTCGAAGTCGGCATTAAATTCCAGGTTGCGAAAAGCTAAGCCTTGGATCATGCCGAGATGTCGCGCCAGCTATTTATTTATTTTTTTCTTCCATGATTTCGCTTATCACGAAGTGGAACTGTCCTGAAACCAGTATCGCAACATCGTTTGCATACGCGATTACCTTAATCCTATCCCTGTCCAGCCTTTTTAAAATGCTGTTTATGATCAAAAGCCAAAGAAAAAGCGAGATTACCCTACCTTGTGCTGTTTCGCTATTGGCAATTTCGGTTAATTGGCTGTTGGCTAGTGTGGCCTGAATAATTTTTGTTCTTACCATGGTTAATATACTTCTATACGCTGCCTCTATGTCTAGGCAGATAGCTGAGGTAAATTCTTTGCAGTATCTAGATTGTCTGCTCAAGCGATCGTTATACCTGATGGAGGGCTGCTTTGGTGGATTTACCCTTCAGGTGGGCATGCTTGTATTTCAAAAGTAACGAATATACTTCCAAAAAGCTTTTGATTATAAAGGAGGTAAAGCTATGTAATAGGCTGAGAATTACCTCCGTAGAATCTATCTCCACTGTAGGACAAGATGTCATAGCCCCTTGTAAGCCCTTCTTTGCACATTTTTCTTTGGGGTGTTCAGTTCTTCTGTGTCTAGGACTATTCTCCTTAGGTAATATTTGGCGCTACCAACATGACATATGTACACGCATCGAACCGAACGTAGGGTACTGCATTTACATCTTAAGGTTTAGGTCTAGGTTTAGGTCTAGGCTAATTTTTTTTCACGAAGTAACTGTGGCGTATTCAATTAGGTATTTAGCTACTTCATAAATGTTGGCAGAAAGTGCCATGGCGATGACTTCAATTCGTATGACGTCACACATTTTCTGTCACTCACGCGACTGGTCATCAGAGAGGTTTGGCTGATTTAAGTATCTTAGATGCAAACCTTTCTAAAGTATAGCAGTGACAGTGAGTGAAAAGTTGTCAATACAATGTCTAGACTCGAATGATAGAAAGTAATTTCTTTCCCTAATCTGATTCACTTTTGATTATCATTGGACCCAACATACGGCATTTGGAAATGAAAACCGAAAAAAAACTTTCACCGTCTACTATAAGTTTTATGGTCACGTTATGTTCTTTAGTTGATGTTTTTTGTTTTTTAATGTTGACCTACTGGTAGTGCTTGAGGTTTCTTAAGAAAACCAAAAGGGTTTTCCTCCCCACCACAGGAACCATTAACACGTAGTGGGCCATAAAATAAAAGAGAAAACAAAACAGAAGACGAATGAAGGAAGTCAGTCGAAAAGAAATGGAAAGACGAAACGAAAACCATCCAAAGTGTTTTTTTTTATTTTGGCAAGAAGAAGAGCCCTTTCGGCTTGGCCTTTGCCATGTACCTACCTATGTCTTTTTTTTTTAAACTTACGGAATTCATGCGTTCGTTTCGGCGTTTTTTGTTATTTTTTTTTTTATTAGTTCTTGGTACTGGGCACAGATGGATCAGTGATTAAGAGTCACAAAAATGGGGTCAAACAGCGCAATTGCTTGTTGTTGGTTCGACGAGGGGTTTTTTTTTAAGTGCTAAATGTTTTATTGGTAATTTTTTCCTTAAGTCGAACTTGAAGCCTTTAAATGTGTCATCAAGCGCGAGGTTGGGTTTTTTTTAAGTGAAAAATTTGTCTTAAGGTTTTTATGGGTTTTCTGTTTTTTTTTTTATTCAGGTCTTTGTCTCGTGGGTTCGTTCTGATCTCATTCCTTCGTCCTTGTTTGTCACTGTCACGGAGTTTATAAATTTCCTTATAAAGCACACGCGGTGATATGATAAAAAATCGTTTTTATTTGGTTTTTGTCGAATTTTCTTGTCCAACTGGTTGAACAAAAAGAAAAAATCAAGACGGCTATCTCCTGTCTTCTTTTTGTTTATTTAATTCATTTCTTTTTTGTTTGTTTTTTTTGGTTTTATTATTATTTCGACGTTTTGGTGTCGGTTTGGCGGTCTCTTTTGGTTTTGTGTTTTAGTGTGCTTTCGGATGAAATCGTTCTAAACTCGGAATCAAACTGATTTAGTTTTGCTTTTGCTATTTTCGTCGTGGACGATAGAACAATTTTTTTTTAGAAACAAATTTAAAATTCTAATTATGTTTAGTTCTAGACCTGGAGATAACCATAGTGTGCTGTTGAGTAGGATGGTTCCTCTTTTTTGCAAGCTGAAGAAGATTGCTAACTTTGGGAATGAATTCCATTCGTAGATGGTCATCGCAGTTTTTAGCTGCTTGATCCCGGGGCATGATCAAACAGGGCTCTTGTCGGAAAACTGGGTTGCATTAGTTTTTGCATGGATTAGCGGTTATATTTCCCCGAGTACCTAGTAAATGTAAGTAATTGTTTGCCTCCTGAAAGACAAATTGGCTCGTCCCAAGCTGTCGCGCCGGATATTTATTTTATTCATGGAACTGCTATTTTCGGTTACCAGAATAAGGTCTAGTGGAGGGGTCCTCCGATATCAATTTATACTCAGGGGAACTACTATTTTGCCTTTGACTTTGGTCGCAAACGAGACCGAACATATTACCAAAAATGTTTCGCTCGAAATGACCAAGGACATCTATCTGGATGCTGTCATATGCAGCATTAAAAATGATGAGGAGGTGGTGGATATCGGTTTAGACTTTTTGGGTTTTGTCCAGGACATGCCGAAGTGTAAGAATTTGGTCGATTTTTGGACTTTCCTGGCCTAAAACCGCACTGGGTTGTTCGCGATGTGGAGGAGACCGATGCCTATGCAGTTGACAGGCTCTCGTTTCTTGCGTGGTTTTCACGTCAGTGGGAAGGACTTACGAAAAGGACTATTAAAACCGTTCTCAAAATTTTTTTCTCGAAAATTTGTCGTTATTTGCCAAAGAGAGGCCACAGTGTTCTGGGACGAATGACAGAGACGCGTTTGTCCGGATTTCAAAGTTCCTTCCGACATTGTTTAATCATTTTGTAAGAGGGGTTTAAGAAAGGGGCTATGCCCTTAACGGTCGCTTGGCTGTGTATTTTGCAACGTTTCGTTTAGGAGTTAAGAGGTTTGTAAGGGGTTAGGTGGGTTTCCAGGGCACAAAAAAAGCGTATTTTTACTGATTTTTTTTAAATATATCAAATGATATATTTCATTCAAACAATTTACAATATCAAAGATATATATTTAACAAGTAATTTGTGAAATTTTTGTTTAAAAATTTGGAAAATTCAGCCAGTGGGACCTCATTTCACTTGACCTCTCAAAAAAAAGTTTTTCCGGCGTAGTCAGGATAACTGATGACTGGTTCATCCGAAATTAAAAAAAACAATTTTTTTCTGTTAGTAGATATATAAAGCTTGAACTTGAACGAAGGAAAAAACAAAAACTTGGAATTTTTGGCGGAGTTGTGAACAAAAAAACCCATTTTTTGGTCAAATTTTCACTACATATTGCCTCATAAAATAAATTGTAATAAAACAAAATAAAAATCCTTCGTTCAGTTCTAGATAATGTTATTTTGAAGAAGTGTGCAAAATTTCAACAAGATCGCTTCATAACTTTTTGAGAAATCTTGACTACCGATTTCGAAAAAAAAGTTTCGAGAAAAACGCAATTGAAGTGCGACGCGCCGGTCTGACTTGGTCTGATGGGCGGAACTTCCGACGGGTCTATCTCTTAGAACTTTACTCTGATCGATTTAACATTTTGGGAGAATATTCTTGACATATTGTACTATTTAATAATAATAAAAAAAAAAACCTTTTTTGGAATTTTGAAACCCACCTAACCCCTTAAGCTAGAGCCATGCGGTCAAAATCTCTAAGGCATTCCCCTGAAAAATACCGGTCTTTCTTCTAAATTCTTCAAAGTTTCAGATTGTCAGCGTTCTGCATCACTTCTCCGCTTTCCCATTCTGATCTGGTTGGAAAGCGTCCCTTAAAAGTTTTTTCAGAGTTTAGTCTTGGAGTGAGGTAGTTAGTTTGGCTTGTAACTACTGCTTTCGGTATCGAGTTGTGAATGTTACTGTAGCCCTGTGGTTACAGTTCAGCATCCAGATTCTCTGGGTGTGACAACGCTGCATATTCCCATAAACTACGTTTGAGATCGAACAGCATTTATTGGGCAGAAACTTATCGCTTCGTTAATGCATATGCTAGCAATTTTTTGGACTCTACTTAGGTTAGGTTAGGTATATAGGTTGGCGAGGGGAAAGAAGCCCTCTTCGCCAAACTCCGGTCAGTAGAGACCCATTGTGATGCCCATTTTTGGGAGAAAAGGTACCCCTTGCTCGTGGAGCAGTACGCAAAGCATTCTCTTATTGGCCCAGGCTTTCGAACCCTTTTGAAGCCTTAATGAACCTCCAGATGTCCCTGATAGGTACGTTTCTTAGTTCTTCGGTATCCTGGAAAAAAGTGCGTTCCAAAGGATTAATGTCTGCGGTGGCAAAGACCCGGGCAGTGGCAGAGGAAATGGGTTGTGACTTTCTCGTCCCCGCAACCCCTGCCAATGTCGACCTCACTTAGCCTTAGCTTTTTCATGTGATAACGCAGAGTATAATGATCTGTAATTACTCCAAAAAGGATGTAGAGGGTTTTCCTGTCCTTCTGCAGGAGAGCGTTAGTTCTGGCAACGTTGTACCTTGGCCATAGTTTTCTTATTCTTCTAGGATTCCAAAGAGCTCTATCTTTCATTCGCTTCCGCTAGAATCCTGATCCATGCTTCATGTTTGAGTTTATATGGCGGGACTTTCACTGACTGATCAACCTGCTCCAGGTCTAGCGTAGATCCTTTCCTTGCAAATTCACCAGCCTTCCAATTCCCTTGTATGCCTTCATATCCAGGGATCCAGCATAGTTTAACCTCATGCTGTTTGGCAAGAGGACTAAGCTCTTCGCGACAGCACTTCACAAGCTTTGATTTTATTTCAAAGCAGAAATTGTGTAAAGTGCAGCCTGGCTGTCAAAGAAAAAGGTGATATCATCACGCGGTTTACCTTCATAGCAGTCTTACGGGCCTATAAAAGGCAGCTGTGGTCCGGGAGTCACTGGACTCTACTTAGTCATCGCAGACCACCCGACAAGTGACCCAAAAGTGAGGTTAGGCCGTTCTATTGCTGGGTACGTTTCTACCACAGTGGAAATCTTAAACTGGTTCAAAGTTTTTCTGTGCTCTGTTGGAACTTTTTGTGTTATATACATGGCCCAGGTGATTTCGTATAAAGTCTTGGAGTAACTTAGCTTTGCATCCGATTGGTCGATGGCTGATTTTTATTTCAGAACAATTTGACCTTTTACTTTCGTCTCTAGACTTGTTTTTTTGACGACCCGGTTGAAACTGAATTCCTTTTGCCACCTCATCGTCCATAATTATTCCAATTGTTTACCATCGGCCAATCTTAAATATATATTTTCTCTCCAAAATTGGATAGAAAATCACCACATTTTAACAGAAAATCACTTAAACCCGTCTAAAGACCATATCTACGTGCCAATATTTAATTTTTCATCAAAACCTCCCTGGCAGAAATATATAATAAGTGTATGTAGGAGAAAAACGCCTTCTCAACATTGTTGTTTCGCTGTTCGCCTCCCTAATACCGTCAAATTCACATCAGTCACGTTCGGGCGCAGTGATTTCTATCTCACGACCGAAAATATTAACCAAAAATAAAGTTCTTAAAAAATATTTCTTATAAATTAATCAGGTTCGCCCGCACTCTTAGCTTTGGTGCTGGCAAAGCTTTTGGAAAATATTGAAATTCAAGAAGAACAATGTGCGCCATCCTCGTCATTGTTTATCTGAATTCCTCAATCAATCACTCGCACATCAATCATCTTAGATACATTTTACCATTTTCCCCACATCCTACGGCGACGAGTACACACACACAAATCTCTTTTGTGTCCAGCAAAATAATAATAACAACAGAATAAGTATGGTATACCTTGTATCATTAATAAAAATTAGAAGAGAAATAAAAAAAAGGTGGGAAGTGAACCCCAAAAAAAACAACAAAAACAACAAAAACAACGTGTATTATACAATTCGTATTCGTATTCTTCGCCGTCCACTGCGGATACATTTTCGTTTGCCCAAACGTGGTGGAAAAATTCAGGGAGGGGGAAAGGTATCTTTCGGGACTGAAAAGGCAATTATTCCTTCTTTAACCGTGTGTTTTGCCTTTCTTGTTTTTGTTGGGTGGACATTTGACTTGGGCACGTGTATGTGCGTGTTTACATGTGTGCAAAGCCCAACGAAAGTGTGGGCAAAGGGAAATTTACAATAATGCAATGCTTCCTGTTGTTTCGTGCTTCAAAAACCGCCTGTGACACGTCCATAATGTTTGGTCTAACTTATTTATGCCGTATTCCCCAGCCTTGCCCGGATGATGGCGGCGACATGCTATCGCGACTGGTTCATGCCCGGTAGTAGTGGGGTCGGCTATTATAAATCGACTTCCTTTGGAAGTCCATCGCCCAACAAAAATGGACTTGACGGACTAACAGAGGCCGTGTGAATGTAGTGAAACTAGTGTCAGTAATAATCGATAGTTTTGTTGTTTTTGTTTCTTTTTTCTATTCTAGGGTTGGTCTTCTGAGGTTGTTTTTCTTTGGACGATTGGACTTGGGACTTGGGCCTTGTAATATAATTCATTGAACTTTGAACTTCTATTTGAAGTTGGTGGTGGATTTCCCCGTTTAAGAAGTTATTCGCATAAATTGCATGACCTGTTTTCGATATCGAATTGTTTTGTTATTTTCTGAAGGTTTTCTGTAACATAACACACGTCCAATATGATCCATTTTTGTTTATTTAGGGCATCAGTACCGCTTTGATGAATAATTTGGTTCATTCTGCCTACAACCTCATCCTGAGTACAAGAAAAAAATCAGCAACCCAATACATACTTATGAATTTGGAAGTACTTACATACTAGGTTAAGGTGGCCTTACAGACCGGGTTGGACTTGGCCTCAACCAACATGTGTCTACAGCCAGCTCGATCTTTAGCCAGCTGCCTCTGGTTCCCTTCCAATTCCGTGCGCCACCTAAGTCGCGATCTTCCTCTACTGCGCCGTCCTCGATTGTGGATTCGAAGATTTTCCGAGCCGGAGCATTGGTGTCCATGCTGATCCAGCGACCTCAGTCGTTGAACCCTCACTCTTCGCTGTACAGCCTGTACAGTTCGTCGTTGTATCTCCTCCTCCACTCATCATGCAGGGACCGAAAATCACCTGAAGAATTTTCCTCTCGAAACAGTCAAGAGCGACCGCCTTTGACAGAGTCCATGCCTCTGCGTTTTTTTTTTCAAGATCTGCCGCAGTGTGAGTATTTGGTCGATGGTGGACTTTCCTGGCCTAAAGCCACACTGATATGGACCGGTCAGGTTGTTGACGAACGGCTTCAGGCGCTCCCACAACACGGCAGATAAGATCTTATAGGCGATGTTAAGGAGACTGATGCCTCTGTTATTGGCGCAGTTCAGAGGGTTTCGTTTCTTAAGGATCGGGCAAACAATGCTGGGGTTCCATTCATCGGGCATACTTTCCTCCAACCATATTTTACAGACGAGTTGGTGCATTCTCTTTACCAAGTCATCGCTTGCCGCTTTGAACAGCTCAGCAGCTAGGCCGTGAGCACCAGCAGCTTTGTTGGGCTTAAGCTTAGATATGACTATCTTTACTTCGTCCACGTCGGGTGGACGGAATTGTTGGTCTTCGTCGTCCAGGTTAAATGGTTTATTTTGCCTGACAGCGGAATTTGATTCGTCGTCGCCGTTAAACAGTCTGCAGAAGTAGTCCTTCCATATTCTCATTCTTGCAGGCTTTGGTTCGGTCTCGGGCTCTGTAATCTTGGGGATTTGGAAGTGACTTCAACTTAATCTCGAATTGTCTACGTTGAAGACTATCATCCTACTTTGACTTTTAGGTCAACGCGGGTGCTTTCAACAATACGTCAAAGGGGAAGTTGTCTCTCTTCTGCTATGGTCTATCATTATTGACCAGTTACTAAACAACCCGAACAACTATGGCGTTGGAAACACAAGGCTATGTCGTTGATTAAGTTGTTGCAATCAGATTCAATCATAAAAATGCATCCTTACCAGCCTCATGCAAAGCGTACTAAACATGATATGACGATGGTGTCAATCTGAAGAACTGAGTGCTAATCCTGCTAAAACGATCATAATCCCATTCACCATGAAGTGATTTTTCAATTTGTCAACTTTATTGCGGAACGACGAAGCAGACGGACACCATTCTCAAGGAAAAGTCAAGTATCTAAGAGTAAATCTAGACCACAAGCTACCACAGCCTAATGTGCATATTCACAACTATTTGGGCCTGAGACCAAAATTCTAGACAGTCAAGTAACGATAGAAACCCTAATCTGTTTTGATTTCACCTCAAACTTTGCCTGGAGCTGCTTAAACGTTCTCAAGCAATTGTCTCTTTTCAACAAATTAACCATTCATTGGGTTCCTCGCCAGACAAGAATCCCATTGATAAGCTCTTTTCCCTTTTGCGTTCGACCACCGGCCATGTGCCAATACCACGACCTCGATCTTGCTCAAAACTTTCTTTAAGGAGAGAATTACGCATGACACAAAAGATCTTTCAGGTCGCAGTGCGTTTCCGACCATTGTCAGTTAGGCATGAGGCTTCACAGCGTCTAGCTTTGGTTACGAACACCAGAATAGGTGCCATTCAGCTCAGTCCACGAAGAAAGCGCGGATTCTATTTCCTTCTCTTTTCTATAACTTAAGCTTCCATGAAAGCTACTGCGAACTGATACGAGTGGCTTAGCGGGAAGGCGTTGGTACAATGTTCGATAAGAATTCTCAAGTTTCCAAGTATCCCGTGATTGCCACCGTGGGAGACAACGATTTTAACGATTTATACACTGCCAGCACGGCCGACCTGAGTTGTTACTTTGTGGAATCTAAATGGTTTCAGAAGCAGATTTGGAGTCAATTCTAGCGCTCATATTGGTATCATAATGAACTAACTCTTGGTTTAATTGCACATCTCTAGAGGGCCACGCGAAACTAACTTCCTTAATAAGACCATATCTTCGGTTACACATTTTAAAATGCAAACCGAATGCATATGAGAAGAGAGTATTTTGCATATTTATCTGAACCATTATCCCCTCAGTTTCATTATTCATTCTTTAGTAGTTTAGTGGCATTTAATCATTCAGGACTGGAACCGCTTAAGCCTTACAAGCAGACTGTTAAGTAATTATCCTTCTGACTAAAATACACATTGAGGTTATTCTCGCGGCCTGAATAATGGTTCTAATCTCAGCTTAAAATTCACTGTCATAGTTTTAGACTCTGAAGAAGCGATAAGTTTCGGATAAAATACGAGGTCCAAATGTCCGTCTTGGAGCAATCAGTGTGTTCCTAGCCTGCACCTTCTCAGTTCCGTTAATTTTTTCAAGAAATTTTGAAAAGATTCATTCGGAGTGCGCGCTACATAGGTTCGAACCCTAGCCATATTCACCGAACATTTTTCCCCTCTTAACGGGAAATGACAAACCTTTGAGAGCATAATTTGTCATGAAAACCCTTCAGAATTCACCTTTCGGGGTTGGCAATCAATTGTAGGGGTCTTCCTCTCGTGCGAAAAATTGTAATACGCACAGTATGACTAGTTGTGAGAAGCTTCATAGGCCATGGCGCATCCCGGTTTGTTGGGCCAGTTATTGTTCAGATAAGCATCCTCGACGCCTAGGTCCTTTGCTCTTTTCTAACTGCCGAGACTCTTAGACCACCTAAGCAAACTGCTTTCATACGAAATTCATCAACAATGAAGTTAAGAACGACTACCCCTTGTCAACTATTTCCCTCACGAATCCAAGTGACCTATAGTTTAAGGAAACCGTCCGTTGACGTTAGCCGTGATCCTCCTTCTAGTAACTGAACAAGTAGACTACTTTTCCGACTTGCTCAATCAGTACGTTGTAGTTTCATTCCACTGGCTTCATTTCTTATCAGAACACTCAGCAGCGTTAGTTCGCCAATTGTCAGACCATTAAAACCGCGACGTGGCTCAGTGGTTAATGTTTTGAACTGTTTTGCGAGCTGCCTAGGTTCGAGCTGCAGCAATATCCACTAAACATTGCCCTTCTCAGCTGGCAATGACAAACCTCCACAATTTTTTTTATAAAAGAACATCTCAATTCGCTGTTCAAAGTTAGTCCCTTTGAATCGTGTAAGTTGGCCTTGTCCCACGCCAGGCTGTCGCGCCAGCTATTTTCTTTTTTATTTATTCAAACGAAACAAGTTGTCATATCGACTTAACACTGCAGCACTTCTGGAGTCGACAAGAATTCATAGCAACATAGACCCTAGATACACCAGACCTTTGTTATCGTCTAGCGAGAGGAACTACGAGGGGAAACTATAGTCATAACCACAGTCTCCACTTCAAATCTTATTTCATCCGCGATTAAGCGGTCTAAGTGATAGAAAGTTCATGCGCAAAGGCATCGCGGGGTTTTTTGAAAAGCGAAAACGTTTTGGCGTAACGAAAATTGATTGCATTTAAATAGGCGAATATTCATTGCAATGGCTGGCTAAGCATTCTCGATTAATTCACGTAAATTAATGGCCGTGCCTTGGGATGGGTTAAGTGCTCATGATGATGACTACCCCCCCTATACTTGATCCCTTCCTCTTGCAAAACACTACTCCCATCCTCAAATGTGATTAATTACAAAAGTAACCGCAAAAAAAAGGAAAACACATCCCAGCCCAATTCGTATCTCAAACAGCTCCCATATATCTTCTGTCTGACATATCAATTTCTATTACTAATCGAAGCAGCGGAGGACTCCCTTGAACCATCATGAATCGTTGGCCTGATGGTGTGTTGTGTACCATCGCAGATACTCTCTCGTGCGCGCGTACACTTGAACTTTCCATCTTGTTTGTGCTCCGAGGAGCTCTGCACGGGCACAGCGAGTTTAACTTGTTTATCTCGAGACCAAAACTCGACTAGTACCACACATCGCATACCACATATGACGTCGTCTTGGGTCTCCATTCCACACCACACTTGGTCGATGGTTACTTTCCGTTGACTTTGGCCTAAAGCTTCTTCTTTATTGGAGATGAAATGTAATCGAGTTTCATTTTTTAGAAAACGGCTCCCAAAGAGTAACAAGCTCTTGGGTTAGTGTGTTAGTAAAACAACTTTCAATAAGCCGGCTAAACACACACACGCCATGTTTGGACGAGTGAGGGTTATTTAATTTTATCGTTAGTAACTAGATGCGAGAGATATTATTCACAAATTATTTGCTACTTTGTTGTTGTGTGTGGATGGATTGGGGTGCTGGTTTCTATGGAGATGGTTATGTCAAGTTGAATGACCAACATGGGTAAAAGTTTCCAAAAATGAATGAGATTTTTGAAGGTTGCATTGGGCTCGGAAGGTGAAGGGCTTTAGTGATATCATTCAAATCACATAATTAGGCAAAGACATCTTTTGGTGTATTTTAGCTTCCGCCAAACGAAGAAAACAGTTGGAGTAGGTAGAATGCCACCAAAGCTTTGTAGCGTTGTCGATAAACTAGATTAGATGATGCGTTATTTCTTGGCGCCTTATAGGTAAGAGCTGTCGATCAAGTTATAAATTTGTTTCTACATTGAGACGCAACTGGTCCATTGTACTACCGGAAGCATGATCCAGTCTTATCAATTTCACTGAAATTTTCCCGAATTTCGGCCAAAACTGAGAAAGCGCTTCAATGACGAGGCGCTTACAGTATCAGCCAAGCAGCATCATTAGCCCTTAAATCGTATACGGTAGGGTCCAAGCTGGTTTGGGACTGTCTCAACCTTCTCGAAAGCCTTGCATCGGTAAATAAGGTAACCGTAGCCTGGATCACATGATCCGCCCAGGCTGACTGCCTGGCGAGAAGAGGCGCTTGCCGCCCACTCGTTGGTCAAGAACCCTGTTTTGGGGTACAATGGGAGATCAACAAACACGCCGAGTACTGGGCCAACCTCCGGGGCCTTAGACAAGCGAAAGAGTTTATCAACCCTACCACCACAGACGAGTCCCACAGGACATTGTCCACTCAGATATCATCTGCGTAAAGTGAAAGTATCAGATACCGATATTTGTCGGCTCTGTGGAGACCGCTGAACATATTCTGTGCGAATGTCCAGGAAAGTAAAATAAATAAAAAAATAGCTGGCGCGACAGCTCGGAATAAGCCAAGGCCTAGCTTCTCGCAACCATTCTTGTTGTGTGTGTTAAATTTTTCGCATGGATGGAAGGGACCTACAATTTATTGCCGACTCCGAACGGCGAATTGAGAAGCTCTTTCATACTCCCGGAGACTTGTCATTCCCCGACGAGAGATGGTGCCGCGAAAAATGTTCGGTGTACCTGGCTGGGGCTTGAACCCATGCCGCTCGGTCAGCAGTTTAACGCACTAACTACTGACCCATGGCGTATGTCCAGTACTCCACTTGACGCGGACCTCAGTCAACCCAGCGGAAATTCGGAAACCTGAACCTAAGGCTCACACAATTGTGTTTGCAGGAAACCCAATTGTCAACGGAGACCCTAAACGAAGTTCAGGTTTTGAGAAATCACCGTCTGAGCTTGGTCTAGCCATCATCCGGGGCCCAGACAAGAGTTCAGTTCTGTGACCAAATTCAGAAAGTTCTTGTACCGCGTGGCATGTAATTCAAATTGTAAGGTTCGAAGCAAGTGGAAGCAGCTAGAAGTCGCTAATACTGTCCGAGTTAGTCCAGACACTATCCTCAGATGCCATTGAATCCTAATAATTCCAGAGTTTCAAACCACTACACCTCACTTGACCTTTTTCATAATGCTTTGAGCACGAGTGGATTACAAAAAAAGGGGTACAAAGCTTGTAGCTTTCTTTCTGTGCATTCTAGTTCTGGTCATTCTGGAAGAAGATCAGGCATGTCCTTTAAATTGTTGCATATTTTTAAAGCATTTTGCTATACTACACCTGATTCTAGGCTGAAGAAGACCTCAAAGCTAATCCAGGCCTGAGGATTGATGTAGATCTGGATAAGGATAAGACCCCTTTTCCAATTGAATTTTGTCAGCCTAATTGTCCTTTGCTTTCACAGCTTTTTTTGGGACCGCAGAAACCTTTTGGCTCTGTTAAATGTAAACCTGTAGGCTTCTTAGTTAGAATGTTTTCTTTAGATCGTCAGCAATGGATAAATATTTACTCTGATTCTGTTTAGATGGCACCACTGTCTTAGTTCGACTTGGACTTAAGGAATGTCCAGATGATTGGAAGATACCTTACAATTTCATTGTCAGATGGCGGTGTTACAATGACCTGACAATGCTTTTCTTTCAACGTTGTCAGACAAAAACTGTCAGTTCAGACGATTGTAAGACATTTGGGACAATTTTTTCATTGGAAGACCTGACAATATTGTATGATCTTACAATCGTCTGAACATAGCTTAAGACAAACAAGATTCTTCGTCTAATTTGGCCATAAGTGTCCATTTCTGTCTGGAGTTTCGGTATATTCCACTGAGACAGCAGTGAGGCATGATCATAGTGATTTCCTCGGAAGAGCTTCTGGACGGTCAAGAGGGTAATTTGTTGGCAAGGGTGATACTGAATATAACCCGCCGGTTGCAAGGACCGCGGTCAGCACTCAGAGAAAAAGATGAGAAAACCATAAACAGGGCTAATACGTGATTGTACCCTATGGATACATGTGCAGCAGCCAGATTGATATGGCCAGTTTTCAATAAGAACAATTCCAAAAATCTCGTAAAACTTAGTCGAAAGAAAGTACGAACCTTTACAGGGTATTGAACTATACGAACCCACCGAACCGAAAGGAACCAAAAACTTGCTATGAGAAGCTCAGGCCGAACTGACAAGGCATCAGAAGACTGAGTACTTTTGGTAGTGGCTTCTTCTATGGGCTGGAAGACTTTCATACTGCTGATGTAGGGAAACAACTGAGATTCCTATCTTTTTCTGGGTGGTCTCCAAATAAGCTGACACCACCCTTAATCAGACCCCTTCAGTAAATGTTTAAGGGTACAATGGACCCCTTTGAGGTCTAAGTAAGACTTAAAACGCGTAAAAAATATACCAACCGGACATTTGAACTTTCGCAATATACATATGAAGGAAGATTTAGTATATCCTTCAAAGCAATCGTTGATGTAGATCTCCTGCCACAAAAAGTCGTAACAGGTGTACATTTTCCCTCACAACCGGCCCCAATGACTGAATTCGTGATTATATTGTTGGCGCAACTCATCCACAAAGCCGTTGTCTCCGTCTTTGTGAGTTAGAGTCGTCATGATATACTCTATAAGCTGCAGTGAAGGCTCAACTTTTCTGACGACCTCATGAAGTAGCTCCACTCCACTAGTCTAAGGCATTACAGAGGTATAGTGATGTTAAGAAACGATGTTTTAACACACTTTTTTTTGTTCTTAATTGCACTAAGATCCTACCTGAACTTGGCTTTAAAATAAGCAAATACAAACAATTCTTTGTACAAGTCCGAATGTTTGTATTGCTATACCTCAAGAATTGATGAGTATATCTTAAACAAACTTTATACACATAGTGACGTATTTCCAACTTAGAGCATGGCTTAGTATTTGTATTGGAATTTGTTCATTAACTCCGACTTGAATGGTTAAGGACTTCAAATACAAGTTGCCTGTTACAGTGCCATGTTTTAAAGCTCCTACTGTGATTTTTCCAAAAGCATTAAACTTTTATTCGAGTGTAGTCTCAGCTTTGGATACCAAAGGAAGTTGACATTTACGGAATTGACCATAATTTATCGGCGAATTGAGTACTTAAGCATTTTTGTGTGTCGCCAACTCTTAAACCGTTTTACTGCCAATGAATCATAACTTAATCCATGACCATATCTGACCAACAACTGATTTGTATGCAACTCAAATTTGCCTCTGCTTGGCCATAGTTTAATTGGCACAAGGACAACTCTTGGGTCGTAACTTGGAAATACCACTATGAGTGGAGTGGCATGCAAAACTGTATCCGAACAACAATTTCTCCAAATCATCACGCGGAACCAAAGTCAAAATTAAAACAAATCATCCATTAGGCGGACAGAAGGTGAAGGGTAAAATATTGATGTGACACGTATCTTTTACAAATATTTACGTTCCACAACTCGTCGATCTTTTCAGGGTGATTCATCGACAACTAAGTAAGAGGCTATCTTTGGCCATAAAAAAAAAGCCGTTTAAGTCGTTTCAGATGTTTGAGCAGTTTTTTTTTTACTCTGCCGAAGATATTTGTAAAACTTGTCGAGATATTACAACGCCTTATCATTGTTGATATAGCTGTGGGCAAACAGAACACAATGTAAACACGGTATCCACCCCTCGCTTCCGCCGTTTTACAAATAAATTACAAGGAAAACTCATCTATAAAAGCGAAGGCCACCTGATAAGCACCACGCCCGCTTGCTTGTCAGGCCCGTACTCAACACCATGCACCTCAGTGCAGTTCTTCTAATCTTTTCGTCAGTCGATCGGCGGTCGTCGGTCTTTAGCCGGCTTAATTGCATCTAAACACACAGCTAGAGATAGAAACCCCCAAATGAAAGTGAAAATTGTAATAAATTTGCGGTGCAGTACACACGCCGTCATTTGGAAATGAAACACCATCACCACCACCCAACCCACTGTCAATAAATAATGAGCAAACAGAATCAGAAAAATTGTTTTTTTTTTTTTTGTTGTTTTAAAATAAATAAATTTAAAAAAAAAAAAAAATGTTTGCATGTGTTGCGCTGTTTCGCAGTTTATGGCTGACTTTCTGTGGTGGGACTTCTCTTGAATTTGCCCCTGAGAGGTCATCAACATTTCAGATATCCCAATGACGCTGGTGATGTTCTGGCGTATAAATAAGAACTCAAAGAGAGAGATATCGCACACACATCCGAAAGAAAGCGGCGCGATTCGATTCGAAAATGTGTTATTTACTGGCATGCATACGAGAGCGCATTCTTTAAAACACAATCGTTGCCGCCGCCGCCGCAACGCAAATCGTTCGAGTGGTTTGTGTACATTTGTCACTTGACTCATCTTGCAGCTGGGAATACATTCAAACAGAAGTTTGACATATGGTCGAGATCACATTTTTATGTCAAAGCAATTTTTCGCATAGCTAAAGAATATTAATGACCTCATTCGAGATGGTGAGATGAAAGCATCTGGAAGGTGGTTACGAAACTAAAGGTAGCTGCGATAGGTGTCAAACAATTTGTAATGACCTTCAACGTTGCTGATTGTTTGTTGAACGTTTGTCAGCGGGACTCATATAGAAGAAAGTCGTGCTAGATCTTGTTTTTTTTCTATTATGGACTGCAATCTTTCGTGACAGTTTATGCACCTCGTCCAATACCTTTTTCTGTGGAGAATCGGAGAATCGGAGAATCTGGAAGGGATCCACCGATAGGAGTTCAGTTTTTGACAACCGGTATGCTCACAAGCGTGTCTTTTTTAGTGGATCAGTGCTTCATAGTCCGTAAGGAGGTGCGATGTGTTCCCTGCATCTGTAAAGAGATATAAGAAAGAGATAAAGAAAGCTAGTTAGAATGCGTAACTGTTTTTTTTTATGCTTAACTAGGCCTTGCAAGTCTTCTGGTCACAATCCCCGAGGAGTTCTTTCGCCTGCCTTCCTTTTTCTCTTGCCGCAGTGTGTCTTGATTTTTATACGGTCGCAGTGCGCAGAAGGGTTTTGGTCTAAAGAAATCGGGTCTTAGACTCAGACCCTTATGGTTAGGTTAGGTTATTAGGTTGGCGAGGAGAGATAACCCTCTGTGCTACAATCAGGGCGGCATAGACCCATTGTGACGCCCATTTAAGTGAATGCACTTTTCTATTGGTCTTGGGTTGCAAAGCATCTTGAAGCTTTGATGAACCTACAGATGTCCTTGAAAGATATGTCGCTTAGTTCTTCTATATTTTGGAAGGCCCTTCAAGGAAGGTCTGAGATGGCAGGGGTTTGGACAGTTGCAGAGGAAGTGGGGTGTGGCCTCAGTGACTTTCTTGCCTCTGCAGCCTATGCAAAGATCATTCCAACTAACCAACCTTATCTTTTTCATGTGGCATCGTAGAATATTGTGCCCTGTAGTCACTCCTATGAAGTGAAAGGATTTTTCTTGCCAATTATTCCAAATTTCCGTCGACAAATTGGATTAAAAGTAGAATCCGGCTTAGTACGTTTCTCCACTCTGTCAGCTTATCAAGTCTATCTTATTGTCTGCCTGTCTATCTGCCTATCTCTTAGTTTGTTCGCGCATAACTTAGGAACCACTGAACCGTTTAAGATTGGACTTTTCCTGTCTACAGACTGCTTTTCCTCAACTGGTATAAGCTTATTCCTATCATGACGTCTTTTCTAGACATTGAGTGACTTGAGTTGAGCGCAAGCGGTGTCATGTTTACAATTCATATTTTTTACAAATAAATTTATAAACCAATCGTTTTAAAGCACTTTATTAAGTTCGATGACTGTAACTAATAATTTTGCTTGTTGACTGAACGGAAATGACTTCACATTAGTGCAAGTTAATAACCGGCTTCAGCAAAAAAAAAAAAAAAGAAGAAGACTGTTTCCGCTCCTGTGGGTTAGTTTATGAGCCTACTATTTGTTTTAAATTGAATATTCAACTTGATGTGATCATTTCCAAATTGAAATCTTGGCTTAATGACAATTTGATTAATTGAAAATGTTAATAAGGTTCCTCCGCTTGCTATTTTTAAACTGACACGCATCTGTAATTAAGAATTATTGTAGTTGATTGTAGTGGATTGTATTTTTTTTTTTATTTTTAATTGCGGAGCGTATTTGTAGAGAGTATTCTATTCATAGATACTTGGGGGCAGACTTGCGATATTATTTAATAATAAATGAACGTTAAGCGCTACATATTTTGATCCAGGGTTGCTATTTTCTCAGACTGTGCTGAAAGGTATCTATTTAACCAAAATTAGGTTCTGTAGTAAGTACTATAAGACCGGAAATGCAGTGCAAGACAATAAAATATCTTTTATCGTTCTTCTACAACTGGGGAAAAATCCGAGCAATATCAAAGTCATGGGCTTGATTGATTCTGGGGAGGCGAATCGAAGTATGCTAAGCTTGAACTTGATTTTCCAAGTCAGCAACTATCTGACGGATTAATGCACAAATGGTAGTTGAATAAAGATCGCCAGTGTAAAAGTTCGTTAAGATCTTAACGTCACTTTTGTTTACTGCGAGTATCTTTTCTTGACTTTTCTTGTTCTTTAAGCCGTCGATGAACTTCTTAGATTGAAAAGTTTCGATGTTGAGTTTCAACTTGATGTATATAGTGTGTAAACCACAGAAGGGAAAAGGGCGTAACAGTGCAGATTGGGCTCCTTGTCTGGAGAGCTCATTTGCGTTGGTTGGGTTGGGTTTAGGGTAAAACCTCATTACTTAAGCTGCCGCTCGGGCCCTTTGCGGTTTGTTGGTTTGATATGTGTGGATGGAGGGTCATGTGGGGGCTTACAAGTCCGAGAAACATCCTGCATATCTAGTGAACTCCAAAACATCTAAGAGAACTCAGCACAGGCAGAACATGTCTTTTCAACCATTTGGGTCTTAGCGTCCCTTATGCGGGTTAGTCGCAGAGGAAATGCTCGAGGCTCTCTTCCTCCTTCTTGCATCCCAGGCAAGTACTAGATGCTACAAGTCCCGTCTGTATCCAAGGATTTTTTTACTTTCTATCAAGATTAAGTGTCCTCTTTGCTAGACAGAAGCAAAGAGGGTCTACCATGGATTAGGTCGCTTAGCAATTTGCATCCTTCTTCATAAAATTTGGTGGCATTTAGCAAAGGAACTTCTATATATACAGAGTGCCTAAGCTGATAAAAGTGTTGTTTACATGGGTTCTGGTACTAAGAAGTAATTAACCGCCCTTGAGTATAGTTAAGGTCACTGCCTGAAATGCACTGGAGAGTGACTTTGAAAAGTGGCGTTCGACGTAAACTCCCGACACCGTTCTCCATTGTGTGTGCATTTCTTTCCCGTCCGTCAGGGCTGACAATCCCCTTTTGCCGTTACTCTCGATTGGGAAATTATTAAGTCGATGTCGCTGTATAGCCCGTACAGTTCGTCATTGCATCTGCTCTTCCACTCATCGCCTATCCAGGTACTACACCCCCTAGAAACGATAACCGTGGAAATCCTTGCGTTTGTGTTTTCTAGTGAAGAGTACCATATCGATTTCACAGGGTTAACGCGTTAAAATATGTTAAAATGTTTTCTCGTAAACAAGAACGCGAACCCATCCGTGTCTGCTATACATTTGAATCCATTGCCTCGCATTGTTTTGAGAAGTTTGTCGATAACAACTATTTACAGCATGGGAGAAAGGATTCCCCCTTGAGAGATCCCGGTTAGAACTTCTCTTATCCTTATTTCTATGCCAATTAGAAAATGGTTAGAACCACCAACTGTTTGAGAAAGCAGCTCCAGGCAAGTTTTGAGTCGAAGTGAAAAATGCTTTAAACTTTTATTGCTGCTTGACTGTCAATAATATTACGATTGGACAAAAAGACAGATGTGGGACAGCCGAAGGGGACTGCTAGCCTGAATTTTGGGCCAGAGATGCCTACATCAGCTCTGCTTTTGGTTTTTGACCTGTTTTTGTACCACATTGACTGGGAGGGGTTGATGCAATTTAGTGGGATTCAGAATTATTGGATAGTAAAATCAAGCCTAGCTGTTCTGAACTCAGTGGGCATTTTTTAGGATTTTTAAAATTCAAGTCAAGACGTCCAATTTGAAGTTGGTCAAAATTAGAAGCTTTATGACATAGGCTAGAGCTGACGTTTTGACAAAAGTAACGCCCAAGATCATTTTTCAAGTTTGATGTAATGTTCACAAGGAAGGTATATCGATTCTGTTACATCTGCTGTGCCAGAACTGAGAGGAGCTTCACTTAACTTAGTCTGACTGATCGCGATCGTTGCCACAATCTAGTGCAAGATATCAGCAAAAGGTTTCTGATGAAGCCTCAACGTAAGCTCATCTTTATTTGAAGTGGTTACCCCGCTGGTACGCCGCAGGGATTGCTTTGGGATTTTGCGCACTCATTCCACATCTGCTAAAATCTTGCTTTCTCTGCCATTTCTGCATAAATGGCTACTTGTCAGTACCAGCAGGCTTCTGTTTTCATGACTAAAAGTGATCATAAAAATAAATTTCATACCATCGACAGTTCATTCCCCAACTCTTCCATCTCACATCCTTTCTCCAGCTTCATCTCATCTGAATATAAATTCCATTAAAATGCAACACATCTTCGATTTGTGATAATCATGTGCCAAAAATGCGAATAAACCGGATGAAATATTTAAAATGCCGTCGTCGTCGTGTATATATTTCCATTTTGAATCTTCCCTCAACCCCCTGCTCTCTGGCTATCTCTCTCTCTCTCTCAAGGGTCATTAGAACACAATGTCAAATTAGAATTATTAATTAATTAAATATGTATGCTATATCAAAAAGAAAAAAAATATCATTAGCATCCTTTCAACAAAATGGTGACATCACCATCTGATAGTCAAGCGCCACAACCAGCTCACACGCAGCGCGCATGAAAATGTAATCAATAGCTCACGCAGTGGTCTAATGACTTACACAATTCTTCCCATCTAAAGAAAGCTCGCGCAAACACACATAAACACACGAGTAATGGATATCTGTCGCCTCTTCGCGTTTCGTACCTCCCACCAAAAAGAAAAGAAAAACTGAAGGTATCTCCAAAAAAATTCGCTTGTAAATTTCAAAAAACCAAAAAAAAAACATTTAGAGAAAAAAAAAAATTCAAAAATGAGTGTTGCCATAATTTTTGTTTTACCTTGTCTCTCTTAATTCAAGATCATTATCTTCATTTTTCTTTTTTGCAGTCGACATTGATAGCGCAGATTTTTTATAAAAAAAAAATAAAATAAAAATTGTTTCTCTTTATTTGCGCAAAATAAAAATCCCAAAAACCGGATTAATTCTTCGCGAATTCGTATCTCACACTTAAACATCGTAAATCTGTGATAAACAAGCCACGACCGAATACAACAATTTACACATTCCTCTCCTCCGGTCGTTCGTTCGATATTTTATCACCGTCTCCGTCGTCGCGTCCTAAAACAAAAGCAACAAAAACAAAAACTTGTTGCTTATAATAATATTTTTTTTTTGTGTACAAAAAATAATCAGTTTTATAATAAAAATCATAAAAATGCGCTTTGACAGCTGTGACTGATGACAGATACCGTGAGAGAGAAAGACTTAACCAGAGAGTTAGAGAGAAAGAGAGAAGGAATGAAAGTGGAAAGATAAAATTAAAAAAAAAAACTAAAACTAAAACAAAAACTTTTTATACAACAAAAACTGCCTTGTGTCGCGCGAAGCCCCCTCTGTTTCAGGGAACGACTAAGGGCCATGAAAACGATTAAAAGCAACTGCAAAAGCAAAGACCGATAACACGAAGAGGGGAACACAACATACAATGGAAATTTTATTGCCTTAAATTTAATTATATACAACTTTATATATAAATATTATTTTTTCTTAATTTTAATTTTTTTTTATACACAAGCGCATTGTTTACAATTTTATTTATTTTTGGAAAAGTCGTGAAACGTTTTTTTTTTTATACATACTCGCGTTTAAAGAAAATTCGTTAAGTCGATAAGAGAGAAAAAAAAATTAACGGTATTCAGTTTTATCCTGCAATGATGAAACGACGTTGGTCCAATAATGGTGGATTCAGTCTGCTGGAGGACTCATCTCCAGAAGTAACATCCTCATCGAATGGTATAGTAATGCCAACGAAAATGATTATGTCACCGACATCGTTGGACTCGCCAGACTATGTCGATCAGGATCTGTGGTTGTACAATGAAATGTCCTATAATCCGCACCAGCATAGTGTGATAACATCGGTGCATGGATGTACATCGCTGCCAGCACAAACAACAATAATACCACTGCCATCGATGCAGCAGAATGTGAATCATCATACGCCGCGAAGTGATTCGGCGAATTCAATTTCATCAGGTGAGTTTTCAGATACAATTTTTTTTTTAAGTGGGGGCATCGGATATTTTCGCAATTTGACACAAGTGTCGGTTACCTACGTATGGTCATAGTCATGCTGAATAAATTAAATTTGTGTATGCCATTGGTTCGGGTAGATAAGGGAAGGTTTTTTTTTTTTTTTTTTTTTTTTTTTTCAAATGCTTTTTTCGGGTAAATCATTCTGTTGGCAGTAAATGAGTAAAAACCGAGAACTCATTTGAACTCTGATCATTTTGCTGGCCCTTATTTGTCAACCAATCCTGTACCTACAAAACCGGAAGGCATTGAGAAGAAAGCAACCAGGTAATCTAAATAAATTTCTAAAAAATTCTACAATTTGTCCTTAACAAATCAGTTTCCACTACTGACATTTTCATCTTTATACTAAAAAACTTAACCATCCTCGCAGCGATTTGAAGACTACAAAGTTTGATATTTAAATGAAATTCAACAGATTTAAAAGAGAAAAAGAAAATTGCCCGCTTGTGATTTTCATAGTCAGGGAAGGTTATGCATCAAGATACGTTCCAGATGATTCAAATTCCTTTCAGGATTATTTTTTTAAAGTCTAATACTCTGATTAAGCCTCGACGTCGTTATTTTACCCTAAAGATCTCTCTTCAGTCCAGTTTCACCTAAGAATTTGAGAATGATTAGCGGGTCTGTGGGTGGTCGCCGTGGTAAGTGCGTTGGACTGCGGAGCAAGCTGCATGGGTTCAAGTCCACCAAACAATTTTCGTGGCATTCCTCTCGTCGAAGAATGACAAGCGTCCGAGAGTACAATTTGCCATGAAAAAGCTTCTCAATTCGCCGTTCGGAGTCCGCAACAAATTGTAGGTCCCTTCCATTCTCGCGAACAGTACAACACGTATAACATGAATGGTTGCGAGAAGCTAGACCTTGGCTTATCTCGAGCTGTCGCGTCAGCCATTTTATTTTTAAGCGGGTCGTCTAATAATTTAGTACTTGCCTAAAAAATTCGCTTTTGTGGACCAGTAAAATATTCTGAAGTCTCACAGGACTCATTGCAAAATTTGCAAAGGCCTGACAAGAAGATATACTAAGATTTTTTTGAGTCTGCAGTAACCACCTGCTTAAAAACCGATCAGGGTACCCAGGTTGGTTTTCCACAAGCTGAAACATACTTTAAATCTTTTTCGATTGTAGTTCTCTAGTAGTTGCTTAGCCTGCCTGAGGGTTATTCCAGGTTTTGATCCTGACCCTTTCCTCTAGTGCACTGAATTTTTCCTTAAGGGTTAGGTTAGGTTAGGTTTTGAAGGGTGTGGGGTGGATAGGCCTCATCATTTTCACTCGGAGACTTGAAGGCCCATTGTGAGTACAGTTTTAATGTTGTGGGAATAGCAGTATGCTGTTTTGTGAACCAGTTAGTACTCTTTAAGAATCTGAGTTGGTCTGTTAACTGTAAGTCTGTTACCTCTGCTATGCTTGCAAACAACCGGAAAGTACGTTCTTTGACTCGTTATTCGTCCACTTAATCTGGTCACTAAGTTAATAAATCGAACTATGTTGGGCTGGTGCACAAGCAGAACTACCTCCTCTACCTCCTCCTTTCAACCTTCTCGTTATTTAAAGTTTGTGCCTCAAAAGTATAATTTTGAAATCGGGGTCCGCTACCAATTGCTCCAGCGAACAGTTGCTCAACGCTGTAATTTGCCATGGTAATTTGTCTTTAGTGTCTGAAAAATAAAAATCGGTAAAACTAACAACAGATAAAACAACATGGACGCCATGAACTGTCATAATCTACCCGTGCCTATTGGAAAACCCTTTACATAGATTTATGCAACAACTTCCGTATGGAGGCTCTAGCGCTGGCAAGAGCCGCTTGAGAAGGGCCATGAAACCATCTGTAATGTTAAAGTTTTTCTTGACAGCCAATCCGTTTAAGATTCCGGGTAGACAGAGTAGAACTTTGCTAAATATCTTACGGACAGCTTCTATCTACCCTCGTCGTACCCCAAGCCTCTACATACTTTTCAGCAGGAAGAAATATAGTCTTATAGGCCTTAGACTAATGGTGAGAAAAGAGTGTCATCTTTATCAATTTTTGGTATAAAAGTCACTCTAACCGTTCGCCAGGATGTAGGACTTTTCTAGCTTTCTTTCTTAGTCTGCAGTTCTGGCTTCCACCAGGGGACGGGTATTTGCAGGTGGTTTTCGTAACCGGCCATGTCGAAGCACCTGTCGGATTTTGAGCAACATCCTTAATCTTTCGTTTTGACAGAGTTGTCTAGTTCTTTCCTAAAGCGTGTGCAGTTGCGTATCCGTATACGTCTTCCTTTTCTTCTGCAAAGTCAGGTTCTTTGATCGAACAGGGACACCTTTGGCAGAATTCTCCAGTTAATAATCGATCTGAAGCACGGGTTAGGTAATACCTAGTCAATTACGTCCTTCCTCTATACCGTAGCAAAGGCTAGCTAAGGAAACGAACATTGTTAATGTACATGTCAGGCGAAATCATAAAATCTAGGAGATGACTTCTTCATACAACACATGGCAACACATGAGTAATTCGATTCCCGAGAGTCAAAATAGCCTATTAGGAGCCTTAGGGATAATTAACTGACACAATGACGAAGTTTTCCATTCTCCATTCGTCAATCTCAGATCGCTTGTCACAGAATTTCGTGACATCCTAAACATCTCTGAAACAGAGTTGCTTATCCAAGGTTCCTTGTTGTTGTATCATGCGGATTGATAATTCATAGTCATTGATTAAGTCCCGCTGCAGTAAAGCAAATCCTGTAAAGGATCATCTTTCACTCAATTAATTTTACATTTCTTTTTCCATTTCCTGTCGAAAGGCTACTTTGTCTTATCAGAACTTTAGACACATTGAAAAATGCTACCACAACACGAACAATTAATTCAAGTCGACCGTACTTCTTTCGTGTTTCCTTTCTTTTCTTTTTCTCTTTTCCTGTTGATTTTTTTTTTTTGTTTTCATTTGGATTTGTCAATGTTAAATTCGCTTACAAAGTTCATTTTTCGTAGTCCAATTCCATCGACATTTGCCATTCAACACTATTTCCCGAGAATTGTTCGGCTCCAAGTACACATTAGTTACTGCGATTATGTACACTCGCCATTGTGCTGAAATTAACAAAAAAATTGAATGAAAAAAAAAAAACCAGAAAATAATTGGAAAAGCGGTAAAATATTTCCAAATTGCCGGCCCAAATTATTTTCGGTGGGAAATAAACACTCGATTCGGTGTGGTATGTGTTTAGGAAATTGAGGTTTCACGGCTTCTGAACTTCATGACATTGCAATTCAACAGAAAAAAAAGAAAGAAAATGACTTCAGTGTTCCTGGATGTACATACATATGTATCTAATTTGCAAAATTAACCCGCAAACTAACCGGTTCTAAACACTTTGTTGCGCTACGTTAAGAATACAATTAAATAAATATTTTCTTTAACAACATGCGTGCGAATAGTTTTTGTTTTGTTTGGCAGAATGGTTAGGTGATAAAGAAAAAAAGAGAATAAGTAAGTAAATATGTATCTAATGGTATTATGTGCAAAATGTTGGGGTCGTTAGTTTGAATTATGATGACTGGAAGTTCTTTATTTATTTCTTTGTTTACAACTCCACTTATGACACACCGCTCATGAAGCCTCGAAATGGGTATATTTTGTAGTTTTACACGTTGGCTACATTGTGTCGGACACAGAGCCATGGGAATCCAAAACTGGCCCTTCCATGATAAATATTCAAGTTCTTATTCTATAAAGTTCAAAGTTCACCCTGGATCCTACCCAGGTTGCATTTTGCTACACATTTCTAGGTCACTGCCCGTAACAGATAGTTCTAAGATAAAGGCTTTCTAACAGAAATCGAGTCTACGCGTTTTATACTGATGGTTCTAGAACCAGTGATGAGGTGAAAGGCGATTTAACTATTTCTGGAAGATATTCGGTTAGTTCACGTATCTGGCATATCGCCAAAAACATTGGAAAACGTCTTAAGTTTCCTCAACCGGCGCAAAAACTACTGCCCTCAATTTATAAGTCATTCGTTCGACCCACATTTGAGTACATCGCTCACATCTGAGCTGGTGCTCCACTTTGTACATTCTGAACAGAATACAAAATCATTCATTAAGGCGTATTACTTACTTCAGGTGGTGCTACAGTCCGGAGCGGACCTGGGCCTCAACCAACAAGCGTTTCCAGCCAGCTCGATATTTAGCCAATTGCCTCCAGTTTCGCACGACAAGTTGGTTAAGGTTTCCTTCCACTTGCGTGCGTCGCCTGAGTCGGCCTTTCCTCTGGTGTGGATTCGAAGATTTTTCGGGTCGGTGCATTGGTGTCCATCCGCTCTACATGACCCAGCCACCTCAGTCGTTGGAGCTTCAATCTTCTGACTAAGTCGATGTCGCTGTACAGTGCGTACAGTTCGTCATTGTATCTCCTCCTGCGTTAACCGTCTATGCAGACGGGACCGAAAATCACCCGAACAATTTTCCTCTCGAAACAGCCAAGAGCAACCTCATCCGCTTTTGACACCGTAAAGCAAGAGTAAGACGATTAAGGTCTTATATAGCGTTACGTTATTTTTTCGAGAGAGGACTTTGCTATTTAATTGCCTTCTTAGCCCAAAAAAAAAACACCGATTGGCAAGAGTTATTTCTCGTATAATCTCAGCGCTGTTGTCGTTGTCTAAATTGGTAGCGGAGTCTATGTAGACAAAGTCCAACTCAATGTTATATCTGTCTACAGTGACGTTCTGTCCGAAACCTCGGCATTGAGTGTTCTTTCTCCTGATTGACCGCTAAACCCATTTTCGCCGCCTCCGTCTCAATACTCACGAACGCACCAGTTACATCACGCTGCGTTCTTCCGATTGTGTTAACATCATCGGCGTATGCGAGTAATTGGACGGACTTTTGAAAGATTGTGCCTCTGGTGTGAGTTTTGCACTATTCTTTCAAAAACGATGTTGAAGAAGTCGCATGACAGCGCGTCGCCTTGTCTAAAACATTTTTTGACATCAAAGGTCTCGGTGAGGTCTTGACCAACCTTGATGGGGCAGCGTTCATTCTCCATCGTCATCCCGCACAAACGGACGAGTTTGGCAGGGATGCCAAAACTAGACATGGCTCTGTATAGCTCGTCTCTATAGATGCTGTCATACGCGGCCTTAAAATCGACGTAAAGGTGGTGGGTATCGATTTGAAGTTCCTGGGTTTTTTTTCAAGATCTGCCGCAGTGTGAAAATTATGTCGATTGTGGACTTTCCTGGCCTGAAGTCACACTGATATGGTTCGATCAGGCTGTTGACTAACAGCTTCAGGCGTTCACACAACACGGCAGATAAGATCTTGTAAGCGATGTTAAGAAGACTGATGCCTCTGTAGTTGGCGCAGTTCAGAGGGTCTCCTTTCTTGAGGATTGGGAAAACGATGATGAGGTTCCATCGGTAATCGGGTTCCATCGGGCATACTTTCCTCCGACCATATTTTACAGATGAGTCCTTGCCAACCCATCGCCTGCCGCTTTGAACAGCTCGGCAGCTATTTCGTCAGATCCAGCAGTTTTGTTGGACTTAAGTTTTCTTATGGGGCTATCTTCACTTCGTCCAGGTCGGGTGGACGGAACTGTTGGTCTTCATTCGTCCAGGTTGAATGGTTCATTCCGCTTGACAGCGGAATTTGATTTGTCGTCGCCGTTAAACAGTCTGCAGAAATAGTCCCTCATTGTCCTTACAGTGGAACGACATGTTCTCTACCCGTTCACTGATACTGTTGCACAGTCCTTTATCGCAATTCGAATACCTAGTCAAAAACCTGTGACTGTTCGAATTTGACTCCGAGTTAGTTGTAGGAATTATTTCGGGAATATCGTCCTTCCTTCTGAAGATAGTACAGAATATCTTGAATATATTTAAATGACATGTGTTCGAACTCCGTCTATGAGAAAGTATACCATTTCCACGTTGGATGTTTTATTAGTATACTTTCTGGCAAACAAAACACAACCAACAGCACAAAGGCTGATAACTCTAGTACTGGCAACACTGTACTCCGCAAATCGCCATCTACAACACATCACACACAAGCACGCCGCTCATTGTGCGATTCAATTATTTTCTTATTAAACACCCCATTCATCTGCCGTCAACCATGCACATTTTGCAGATTATTGTTTTTTTTTTTTTTTTTTGAATCCACAATCTCTGTCCATTATTCGTTCATTACCAAGGGGTCGTCGACAATTACTTGTGAGAGTGCTGTGTGTGGTACGGCTGGAACGCTGCGGCGTGGTTATTACGCATGAAGGCCCGCATTTAGCCCTTACATATGGCGTCAGGAAAAAAAAAAATCGAGTGCGCCAGCATTTACATCTTTTTCCATCCACACACACGCACACAACAAAACTAGGTTACTAGTACGTGCATGACCTTTCCCTTTGCGAAAAAAAAACACTCGTTCTCTGCAGTCCTTTGTTATGATTTTCCTTTTCCTGTAATTTTTTTTTATTTTTAAATTTTTTATTTTGCATGGTATGGTAATTCGTGTTCCGTTTTTTTGTTTTTGTCGCCATTGCATACTAAGGAGGAGTATCCATATCAGTGGAACAGGCCAGACATGCAGGGTGCAAATAATAAGGTATGTGGGATTTATAGTGCGTGAACGCAGATTTTATTTTTTTGCATTTGGGGGTTGCAGTGTGTCCTGAATTTGCATTTGAATACAGTATGTGATGCAAGGTTGTTGCAATTTCTTTCAAATACATTGGTAGGTGCCTGACAACCGACTGCGGCCATCTTGTTTTCTCTTCTTTTTTAATTTTTTATTGAGTGATGGTTGACATTTCATCATGCGACACTATATGATACAACATCGCAACAGTCATCGCGATTCGTTTGCTTTACATGAATCACGGTACTGGTGGACATGACATGAGGTTACAATTTTTCAAATGACCATGAAATTGCTGAGCCGAGTGAGTCTAGACCTCTCAACATTTCGCTAGACTTGAAAATAACTTCGGCTTGTCTGTTCGTGGCTTAAAGTCTTTGGGTTGCATCAATACAAAATGAAGTTGACTCTGAAAAAGTTTTGTTATTATTTGTTGGATCTAAGATATCCAATCTCCAATCCTGGAGGGAACACTTTGGGCAAACCCTCCTTAAGGAAGTTTTTCTGAAACTTGACGAAACTCATTTTTATTCAATTTAAATTGAGTGCTTTTCCAAAAAGTTGAGTGAACACTCTGCCTCAGTTTTTATTCATTTTATTTTTGAGTTCAAAAACAGTCGAATTGGCAGTTATATTTGACAATGAGATCAGCTCTAATAATGAGGTTAGTTTTAAGCTTTACGAACTCATCGACAAAGTTGGTTAGTTCAAGACAATCGCCGTCGAATTGTTAAAAAAACTATCAGTAGATTCTTTGCCTCCAAAACAGTCACGATTAGGTTGGATGACATGTTTCATTCCCGGAGTGGCCAAGGCCTAGTTTTGGATGATAACGATGACCGATTGTTTGTTGGTACGGCTTAAATCGTACCTAGTACACTCATACCTCGGTTAATGGCCTAGATACGTTCCACGAAATTGGACCGTAAAGCGAAATGCCGTATAATGAGCGGCCGTCTAGCGAGGTATGACTGTACTAGCAAATGTTTTGGTGCACGGATGAATGAATATTTTTCAAAACTTTTTTTCTTTTATTTTTTGGGTCACTCAATGGCTACAAATTGTAGAGCAACTTATTCGAAATATCCCGCATTTGCCTCCCAGCAACGGCGAAGTCGGTCTGGCCACTCATCGATTGCAGTATACACCTCATGACTTGGAACATTTTCCAAGGGAGCGTTTCAAAGATTCAATAATTGGCTGTCGAGTAGTACAAGCCCTAGTCTCCAGAACTGACCATAGTTTGTAGTTTAATGGATCGAGGTCTGGGCTACCAGATGGCCAATCATCCGTGAAAATGAAGTTCGGAAAGTGAGTTATGAGCCATGTTTGAGTCGAGTGGAGTTGAGTGGAGTCTCGTTGAAAGATCCACGGTTTATTTTCGAATAGTGTTGTGTTGCGGGGCTCCACAACGCTTCGCCGAGGTTTTGACACCTTTCTCGCAGAAATGGAGCTTCGTGATCCCATCGTAGGCGACTCCCCACCAAACCATCACAGAAGTTTGGGTGTTGGTCACGTTGAACTCTCGGAACGAGTTCAGCCCCAGCCATGTCCACCGAACAGTTCTCATGGCACCATCTCTTGTCGAGGAATGACAAGCTTCCGGGAGTATAATCTGTCATGAAAGAGCTTCTTAATTCGCGAAGAATGTAACACACTGCTGAAAAGTTCTCAACAGTCAAAGGTTGGCCTTGGTTCTGAACCTTCATCTCTCCAGTACTAATGTAACTCGTGAGACTCACCGAAACTCCCATAGTTATCTTAAAACCTCAAGAAACCGCATCACTTTCTAGTAATTGAAAGCAAAAGTCATTCTTGAATTGTATTGTAAAACAATGATTAAAGTCCCATCATCTGCGTTTGTCATCTTTCTGTTATTTTTTTCTCTTCACTGGGAATCGCTTATCATCGCCGTCGTCTGATGAATGTCAGCAGTATCTCTTTCGTTTTTGTTTGTTTTGTTTTCCCCTGAACATGACCTCGATACGTAACCAACCACAAACTAATGCGACGCCACAGCAACACTGCTAACATTAATAATTTCTAATGCGCCGATGAAAAAGAAAGGCTTGAGAAGCGCCAAAGAAAAGTAAAAAAATTCCGATAATAGAAACAAAACAACGACTTTCTCTTGTAGAAAAAAAAATTGTTCACAACTTTATAGTGATCGACAAACACAGCAAACAAAAATAAAATCGAAACGCAGAAGAAAGTTAAAAGCAGAAAAAAACAAGAAAGAAAGTTTAGTAATACAATTTTCATTATCGTCGTTCTTCTCTTTCATCTTTTTCTTATTTTTTTATTTTTTTTTTGCTTGGTAACGACGATAAAATATAAAATGTGTAACGCATGCATGCACTCTCATGCGTCATGTGAGCTCTCACAGAGATGGGAGACACACAGTCATAACAATCCAATTATGGACACAATCGAATGAAAATAACTGCATCTACTTCATTCAGTGAGAAATTGCAAGCGACGTGTCGCACACACAGTCACACACACTACACAATGAAATGCTAAGTAGCAGTCAAGGACAATTCATGAATACGCGCCGAGATGACACCCTTGATGTCATACGTTTGTGAAATTATTTCTTGAGCAAACGCGTAATTTTAATAAAAAAAAAAAATTGCATCAAGTTTCGATGAGAACTCTCACACGATCGTGAAAAAATACAATAAGAGGTAGAGAGATACAATGCACTCAAGGACAATTGTGCCGATGTACCCTTTACCCTACCTATGTGATGATTAAATTAAAGTGTAGCAACTGGTGGTATTCCTGGAATGGAAAGCTTTGACTTTGTCTAAGGTTAAGTGTGTACATGGTAAGGTAAACGCGTTCCAACAACAAATTGGCATGATGTTGTACAGTCTCGCTTGGACCAAGAACCACGCAAACTGTACCGATAATTCTATCCTGTGAAACACCCAGATTGGTGTATAACCTTGAGAACAATGTGGTCATTCTGGCATCGGCCAAATTTCTTCTATTTCTAAGGAAAAGAATCAATGAATGTATCAGCAGAGGGCTGCGAGTTAATCCTTCAGACACAGAGATTGGTTTACCCACTCAGAGATTAATCCCTGCCTTCAAACATCCAAAGATTGAGGAGGTTGAATTTATTCTTTTAAGATCAACACTGTATTTGGGGGTAGTTTTAGATTCCAAAGTTAACTGGAAGGAGAACATTGATGAGCGCATTCTTAAAGCTTGCGTAAAAAAAAAAATCTAAATCTAAAAAAAGGTCGCGCAGTAATGCAGAGCATTCAAATCAGTAGTGACAGACTTGTTCTGGCCCATTAATTTAATTGGGTTCTTGAGAAGCAATAACCTGTTTCCAAACCTCACCAGTATGCAGAGACTGGGCTGCATTGGAATCATGGAATCGATAAGAACAGCACCAACGGCGGCAATGAAAACCACGTTTAGTCTTAAGCTATGTTCAGACTATTGTCAGATCTTACAATATTGTCAGGCCTTCCAATGAACAATGTGTCCCAAATGTCTTACAACCGTGTAAACTGACAATTTTTGTCTGACACCGTTGTAAGAAAAAAATATTGAGACCGCCATTTGACAATGAAATTGTCAGGTATCTACCAATCGCGTGAATACTCATTTTGATCCGTACTCTACCTGATCCGTACTATAGCAGCATGGCGGCTAAGTATGCCGTAATGCTAAGGGAAGGATGATTGTGGTCATCAGTTCTTTAGTGTCACGTTTCTATACTACATCGACTACATAATCTCGATGCTGCAATTTGGTAGGAGATTCACTCCAGACTCCTGACATAAAATTACCACCAGAGCAAAAAATTATCATTAAAGAAGATCTGCCTTTCTATTCTCATAGTTTGAACCGTTCCGTTAGACTAAACGCCGATTGCAGTGTCTTCCAAGCCGAAATCGCGGCTATTATGTAAAGGGTGGTTAAATTTTAAGGGCCGATGTTGATTTTGAATAAAACACAAATTATTTAGGAAATTATTGTCATTTCTTTTTATTATGATAATATTGGTATGGTTCAATTATGTATGGAACAAAATATCGGCCAAATGGCCGCCGCGACCTCGGCGGCACACCTCCATCCGATGGTCAAAATTTTCGATGACGCTGAAGCATAATTGAGGTTCTGTGCCGTTAACGTGCCGAATTATCTCATCCTTTAGCTCTTGATTTGTTGCTGGCTTATCGACGTACACCTTTTCTTTCAAATAACCCCAAAGAAAAAAATCCAACGGTGTCAAATCACATGATCTTGGCGGCCAATTGACATTGCCACCACGTGAGATAACACGGCCATTGAATTTTGCGCGCAAAAGAGCCATTGTTTCGTTAGCTGTGTGGCAAGTGGCACCGTCCTGTTGAAACCACATATCGTCCACATTCATATCTTCCAATTCGGGCCATAAAAAGTTCGTTATCATTTCACGATAGCGAACACCATTCACAGTAACTGCCTGACCGGCCTCATTTTGGAAAAAATACGGCCCGATGATGCCGCCAGCCCATAAACCGCACCAAACAGTCACTCTTTGTGGGTGCATTGGTTTTTCGACAATCACTCTTGGATTATCATTCGCCCAAATGCGGCAATTCTGCTTATTGACGAATCCACTGAGGTGAAAATGTGCCTCATCACTGAAGATGATTTTCTTCGAAAATTGATCATCCACTGTTGCCATTTCTTGCCACCATTCTGACTATTGACGACGCTTGAAATGGTCAAGAGGCTTTAGTTCTTGAGTCAATTGCACCTTGTTAGCGTGTAAATGCAAGTCTTTATGCATAATGTTCATCAACGACGAGCGTGAGAGGTGCAATTGTTGGGCACGACGACGTGTTGAGGTGGACGGCTCTTCAGCCACACTATCGCGAACAGCAGCAATATTTTCTGCAGTACGAGCTGTACGAGCATGCACTGGTGTTTTCACATCTCCTACAGACCCGGTTTGCTCAAAATTTTGCACGATTTTTCCGATTGTACGCACATTTGGACGATTAAATTGACCGAAAAAATCACGAAGTGCACGATATATATGAACGCCCATTTTCATAATAAGCCTGAATAACTTTAACGTGTTGCTCGATTATGTATCTTTCCATGGTTCAAATTGAGTTAGTCTGAAATTGAGAAATGACAAATGAAATGCAGAAAAAAACTTGACGTTTAGGTGTGGTTCACATTCAACATCGGCCCTTAAAATTTAACCACCCTTTATATAGGCTGCGAAAATTACTGGACAGAGCAATATTGTCAGTGGGGTAATCACAGACAGTTAGGCAGCCATGACGGCTCTGGACTCTGTGAGAGAAAGATAAAAAAAATAAATAGCTGACGCGACTGCCCAGGGTGGGCCAAGGTCTAACTCCTCGCAACCATTCATGTGGTGCGTGTTATATTTTTCGCATGAAGAGAACGGATATACAATTCATTGCCGACTCTGATTTAAGCAGAATCTTCATGACAAATTGTGTAGTCAGAGGTTGTGCGGGGAGAGTTTGTTCCGCTAAAGAGACAAGTTCAGTCGAACTTTGTAAAAACCTGCAAAAGACTTTTAAATGGAATATCCAGAGCCAATATTTCCCTTCCTTTTGACTTCTTTGCCAATTTTTCATTGTATTGATGTATACTACATAATGCACTTGATATACCTGCCTATTATTGCCGAATCGTCATACCTTTCGAAGGCATGCCGATTGAATCTTCGCCATTACAATGCAACATCGTTCCTTCTAGAAGATGAAATTAGAATAGTTCTGTTGCAGAAACCCCAAATATTTGGAGGCTGTTGACCTTTTGGCGGCAACTCGAAAACATTTCCTACAAGACTGAAACGGGCTGCATATGAGATCACAGAGGTATTTGATATGTATTTTTTAAAATTAAAAAATGTTATGGTGCTAATCTTTAATGGCAAGGTACGGCGAAAACCACTCAAATTACTGGTAAAATATCTACAAACAGCTCTTGACGATAGATACCAAAAGCCGTGTACCCCTAATTTAATGGGAATACCACATAACCAACCCCTTTGGCGGTGGCGAAATCCTAGAAGTTGAAGAATTCTTTTAAATGGTGGAATGAGAAGCTTTAAAATGGAAGTTAGTCGACAGGGGACCTTTGCCGAAATATGAGAAGCATATTTCAAGTCAGTATTTGTATACTTCAAAGGATAATTTCCAAGGATCTAGTTCTCAGTTGAATTTGTTCGTAGCATAATGTAGAAAAATAGCGAACAAAGTATGAACATCATCCTTCTTGTAAAAATTATACGAAAGATGTGCCCTGAACTCCAGAGAACAAGGAGTAGGATGGTAGCCGACAGAGTAATGATTCTGGAAGAAATAAAAACTGCATTTTGGATTTTTAGTTATGTCGGCTTCGTCCAATGCTGAGGGCACTGCGACCTGAAGGTTGTATTGAAAGGAGTTGTTCAACTTATAAAGATGACAATATTTAACTCATTGTTTGTGCTCAGTAAGTTAATTTCCCCCCGGCTGGAGGAAATCGGATATGAGATAGAGGATATGTCGGCATACAAGTTTCTTAAATGTTTATTTGGTTTAGGTTATATCCGGCGATGGCCGAATAGGAGGCGAAGTCATAGGAAACGAACGCCGATTCCGAAGTTCGGCAGAAGAATGCGCGTGCTACTTAAATCTCCGAAGAATCCATTCAGAAATTTCGTTACCTTAAATACCTTTATGCCCTGGTAACCGCATTGAAGCAGCACGCTAGGGACTTAAATTCATCAAGTTGGAACTCACTGCCTTAAAAGCCGCTTAACTCTCCGTGAGTATGTACATATATGAATGGACACCCCTTTAATGCCTGATTATATGTAGACTAACATAGACGCAGCTTTTTATAACGTGAAGTTCGGCCTAGAACACAAAGGACTTTTTGCCACTTGTTTTCAAAATGTCGATAGAAAATGAAGAAGGATTCTTACCTCCACCGGTTGTGGGCTTAGAAATTAACACTGCTCAAACCGAAATTATCAGTCTCGGAACGAGCTTATCAGCTCAACTAAGCATCGGCGGGCACCCCGTAGAGAAGCAAGTAGATAGCTTCCTATGTCCTGGAAGTATCGTCTCGACGAATGAAGGAGTCGATTTGTCGAATTGAGATATTGTCAGTCAAATTAGTAAAGCGGGGTCTGCGTTAGCAAATGTTGTCTTAAATATGGCGAAGTTCGGATCAACAAGGGCCCCAACCAACAAGCTTATCTAGCCAGCACGATCTCTAGCCAGTTGTCTCCAGCTGCGCATGACGAGTTGACATAAAATCAAGGACAACACTACTATTTGGTTGGGTAGCCTTTATTTTTCAGAACATCACCATTCTGGGAGACAGCTATCAAGTTCTGGCATCTTTTTACTGGGCTGTTCTTCCAGGCTTCCTCAATATTTTTGATAAGTCCGGTGGAGTTGGTGGAATTTTTGTTTAGCCCAAACTTCTGTCAACATCGGCCCATATGTTCGTAATGGAACTGAAATTCGAACATTGCACAGGCCAATTCAAAACGTGCATTTTCTCTTGCTTTTGAAACACTTCACTGGCTGTGAAGTGAGTTTTGGATCGTTATCGTGCTGGAATACGTGAACAACTGCTAAATGGTCAAAACGAGCGGCGCCATTATATTTGCCATTATGTCCTCATACATCTGCTGATCCATACGCCCTTTAATATGTAGAGATGGCCAGCGCAAACTGGATACATTTAATCCCGGGGTAAGATCGGGGTATCTTTTACTTCAAATGCACACTGGATGAATAATGCGTAGGAAAATTGTGTATACATGAACCGATTTTCATTGTAGTGGTTTTTATGTGGTATTTTTTGCACCTTGAAATTGACAGCTTATGTGCGTATTGGTTATCCCCGATGTTCAACCACCTCCAGCGTTGGATGAACATTCCGTTTCTTACTCTACACTTCATCTCCCTCTTCTATAAAACCGGGAACTGATCCAATGTTCGCTGGCCCAATCGGACCAACACCATACCAGGAAAAGACTCCTCAAACGATGAGCTTTCAGGGACTATCCGCATACGGGAAGATGTGAGTTTTCGGACTTGATCTAATCATCTAATCCTAGGCCTACACAAGGGACGGCTACCTGATGGCACGGATTCCATGGCACGTCTTGGAAGCCGCAAACATTTTGGGCAAAATAATAAATTTATTTTTCAATATTTGGTTGTTGTTTCTAATTAAAATTTCAACAATTTCAACTGCTAATCTTCACGATGTGGTCGTTAGTGCGTTGGACTGCCATATCCAGTGAACATTTTTCGCGATACTACCACTCGTCGCGATACCACCTCTTCTGACAAGCCTCCGGGAGTATAATTTGTTATGAAAGAGCTTTTCATTTCGCCGTTCAGAGTCAGCAATAAAGTGTAAGTTCCTTCCATTCGTGCGAAAAATGTAACACGCGAAACATGAATGGTTGCAAGAAGCTAGGCCTTGGCTCATCCCGAGCTGTCGCGCCAGCTATTTATGTATTTTTTCTTATCTTCACGATACGAAATCCAAAAATGGTGCTGCCCTTATTTACCAATACAGCTTAATACCAATGTGGCCTTGAGCCTACCAGTTTTTGACATAATGGGTTCAATAGTTTATAGCAAAGTTTTTGAACTGTTTGTCACATTTCGGATTTGTTTCTTGTCTTAGGAGTCTCGCTGAGCTCTTTTCAAAAATGGCCCAGGGATTCCAGCTTATATCGTAAAATGTGCTTTGCTACGGCCCTACTTACATATGTACATACATACGTTGGACTTCTATAATCTTGAGGTAGTGTTGGGTGTAGGGCTTGTTTCTTTCAAGCTGATTGTGACCGAAATATAAAAAAGTTCCTTGAAACTTTTTACAACTAAGACCTTGACCTTCTGCTGGTATTCCATTTAGCGGAGCTTTGCCAACCTTCTTAGTCACTGACCTCGTCCATGGTCATTTAAAAGTTCAAGGACTTCTCTCAAACCATTTGCACCACCACCACGAGTTGTCACTCATGGGAAAACATGATATTTCCTAACCAATTCTTCACTCAAAAGCATCCGCTAGCAGCGCCAATTATTAAAATCGTCTGTCAAACTATGTGACACCCAGCATCAAGCATCTTTATACTCAAATCCATTAACACACTGTATCTTGTTACGTTCCATTGAAAGAAAATTTTTCTATCTCTCTCTGATTCAAAAAAAAACTTTTCAAAATCCATTTCCATGGAAGTCGCTTTCGAGAATATAGTATCCCGCGACGTCTAGAAAAATCAACAAAAGTCTTGGAAAAATTATTATTATAACTCGTATCTGGCGCGGCTAATTGCTTAATAGATAGGAAAACTAGCGTCGCCAACACAAATACAAATCGGCCGACTGGCGTATCACTTTGAGTGAAATATTGTAAGTTGTTTACCCCCTAAAGCCGTGACGTCATGAGAAATAGTGTACCTCTCAAGCTCACTCAACCCGGCCAACCACCACTAAACATAAACACTATCGTCACCACTACTACCAGCAATGGTATAAAATGTATCTACATTCTACAACGTGCTGTTATAGTGTTATTAAACTTTTTTTTTTTTTAGGTTAATGACACTTTTTTGTGGTTTATTTTCATTTGATTCGCGTTACGTTTTCATTTTATCTAGCGAGCGAGATACTCGTGTTGCATTAGATTGAGATACTCTCGCGGATATGGAGTACACATGTGAAAATGTCGCTGGTGTTGGTGTGTGTCATGTGATAAAGAAAGAATTTTTCTGCACGCCTGGTTTAAAAATATCTGCGCGCGAGATACTTTTCTTTTTGAATTTTTTTTATTTTTTTTTTCGTATGATTCAGCAAGAATCTGTCGAATACGCGAATCCTTCAATGGGTTGAGTGTGCGAGACGGTTGGTGCACTATAATACTACACACTACTGACTGACATAGTTAAGTGGGTGAGCGCGCGAAATAGTATCGCTACGTCATGGTGGCACACAGCTTTTTTTATTTTACTCTAATTGTGCTTAAGAGTATCTACGAGCGCACTGCTGGAATGTTATTCTAGATTGAATCGAAATATTTTAAGCTCTGTGTAGGTGAACGTATGAAACAAAAAAAAAGTCAAAAAGTAATTAAAAACCCGTAAAAGTTTGCATTTACAGTGAAATTTTTAAGTGTAGATACTTTAGATACGTTTAGTTTATTTATAGTTGCATGAGTTTAATGTACGGTGGCTAATGATTTAATTGTATGAATGCGCTGTGTGTGAGCATGTGTTTTTGTGTGGGAATGTGTGTAAAATTGAAACAAATAAAAACCAAACACGAGACCTTGACGCGAAGGGGTGAATGCATGTAGCAGGAGTTTTCTTTCGTTAAATACTTTACGATATACGATTTGAAGTTGTTTTGCAAATGAAGCTATGAAATTATCGAGGTTCTTCAAGGGATGTGGGTTGAGATACAGCAGAAAGGTGTGGGTGCGGGTCCCCATCGATCGTAAGAGAAATTTCCATCAATCGACTAATGGACTTTATTTCCGTTCTCCGATAATCGCATTGAAACAGTTTTTTGTTTTCGAGTCAAAGTCAATCTATTTTGGAGGCCTTGATATCTACTGTACACGAGTTAGTCATTGGAAAATGGAAATTATTCAAACTAGAAGTGAGTTGACAAGTTTGTTTTATTCAACGTTATCAGTTGGCGCAAGTGATCACTCCAACAACAAATGCTGGTGTTACGTGTGTATACCCTATCGCAATTGTTTTACGTATTTTTGTTTTGGAAATTTGAAGACTTGCGTCTACACGTGTAGAACTGCAGAATGTACAAGTACATATATTTACACTGGAGTGGCCTAGTTTGCGGCGATTATTGGGGATCTCATTAGTATTCGAATGTAAACATGAAACTAGTGTGGTGCGCGGCGTGCTTGTCACGTTAGCATTTCTAATTCCTACTTCATTGTGTCAATAGATGTCTGTCATATGAGTCATTGACGGTGTGGCGAGTAGACTTGATTCGAGACGCTAGTGAATATTGCGTGAGATGAATTAGTTTGAGCTTCTGAATCCCTACAGAAGCTGTATCGTCGAGTTGCCAAAAGAAATGCAGAAGTTATCCATTCATTTTGCAACAATTTTGAGCGATCCTTTTGTAAGAAGCACCTCTCAGGGCAAATTGAAAGAAATTTCGTTTTCCCGACTCGGATCAAGGGGCTATGAATATCCTTATGATGTTTTTCACACATCGTGAGCGAGGTGCAGTGGTTTAAAACTCGGGTAGTATTAGGTTTCATGGGTGTTCGAGGGTGGTGTCCAGACCAGATGGGGACATTTGAGGTGGTTGCCTTTGCTATAATTCACAGGAATTTTTCGAATCTGTCATAATCATAATCATTGTCAGCTCAATCAACTTTTTAAGCCATGACGTGCATTGAAGTGCAGTACGATTTGCGTAGGTTCAATCCACAACCATGTCCACCAAACACCATCTCTTCCCTCGGGACATGAGTAACCTCCGAAAGGATAATTTGTCCTACATAAGGTTCTCAATGGGCGCCGTGGCTCAGTGGTTAGTGCGTTGGACTACTGACCGAGCGGCATGGATGTAAGCCCCAGTTATATCTACCGAACATTTTTCGCGGCACCACTTCTCGGCGAGAAATGACAAGCCTCCGGTCATGAAAGAGCTTCTCAATTTGCTGTGCGGAATCGACAAGAAATTTTAAGTCCCTTTCATTCATGCCGAAAATGTAGCCTGCACAACTTTAATTGTTGCGATGCGAGAAGCTGGGCTGTCGCGTCGGCTATTATTTATTTATTTTAAGTTTTCTTAGCACCTGTTTGACGATGCGCTTTTTGGCAATTGCTCTTTAAAGTGAAATAAAGCTAAGGTACCAGATTCTCAATTTATCGGGGATTCCCGGAATTATATTTCTTCGTTGTGATAGCGCAGTCCATCGTGCATCGAATGTAAGCTGATGTTCCTTTGTTTTTTATGTCTATGCCTCTGAATACATTTCACGCGGTTACATCATCTTTCTTTTGCTAGTTGCAATGCTAATTGGGTTCACTTTGTATTTCACCATTAGCAGTTTGCGAAGCTGAACTTTTTGTTGTTGAGAGAGTCTTTGCTTTTGTGTCATCTTTGGCTATCTACTCATTGATCTTGGTCTGATATCGTTAAAAGTCATGGAATATGTGCAAAAGGCTTGCAACAAAGTTGCTAAAATGGGTAGGTTGTTAGCGGAAGACATTCCAAGAACTGCCTCGTTGCTGTTGGTTTGTAAATTAAGAGGAGTCACTGCGTATCTACCTAGGTGGAGTAGTCACATCTGCAAACAGTAGCAACTGTAAAATAAAATGTAGAACTACTTCTTAGTACGATTTGAACACAATTTATATTTCTTTGTCAATTTCCAACTCCATTTGGTCTTCCTATTAAGGATCAGCGTTATCTCTCACCATCAGCTGAAGAAAGTGGTGCTGAGTTGATCGTTGTCATCATATACTCACGAGTTAACAAACTTGATGAGAGTTGATCGGTGAAAAAAAGGGGCGCGCTAGCAGGTAAAAGGTAGAAACTTGTTTAAGGTAAGGTAAAATGGCTATCAATCGCATTCGGTGATTTTTTTTTGTCAATTATCATGCCACTTAAGCAGGTTAGCAGCCTCTGCTTTTGAAAGCGTGCCGGATAAAGCCAGAGACTATAAAAAGCAACTTAGTGAAAGACTCTCCAATAGGCCTTTACCGACCACCAACCAACCAAAGAAGCAGTTGAGAAACTACTAGCAGCCGTCGGAGCTTTTTAATGCTTTCCATTGGAGCTTTTGGCGAAGATTTGGCAATGATCATCCGCCAGATCATCTGCAAAGTTTGGGAAGACGAAAGCATGCCCGAATAGAATATCAGTTCCATCTGCAAGAAAAGCGATCCTACGTCTTGCAACAATAACCGTGGCATATCCTTACGCAATGTCGTTTACAAGATCCTGTCCAGTGTACTGTGTAAACGTCTAGAACCGTTTAGTTCCACATAAACTGGGCACTATTAGTGTGGCTTCCGGCTCGGTAAGTCGACTATTGACCAAATGTTCACGCTAGGAAAAACCCTGGAGAAGGACAGCGAGTTTCAAATTTACACCAACTATCTCTTTATCGACTTTAAAGGCATATACGATACCATTCATCGCATCGAGTTATACAAAGCGATGGCTGAATTCGGGATGCCGCGAAAACTGATCAGGTTGTGTCGCAAAAACCTCGAAAACTCGCATTGCAGCGTTCAGTTTGGAACCAGAATATCTACACATACACCGGATTTCGTCAAGGCTATTGGCTGTCGTGCGATTTTTTTAAATTCTTGCACAGATCGTGCGACGGACGGGCATTAATATAAAAGACACTATCTTTTTCAAGTCCGGCTGTTGGGATATGTAAACGAAATTTATATTATCGCCCGATCCAAACTTGCAGTCGATTGACGAACAGGTTAAAGAAGTTTGCGTTAATGAGTGTGAAACCAAATATTTACATGCTCGCAACCACCGACAGCTACAATTTTGAAGTAGTGAAAGAGTTTGTCTACCTCGTTGCAAATGTAAATTCCACAAACGACACATAGGTGGAAATTCATCGACAAATAACCCAAGCCACTACGGTTTATACAAACAACTATGTAGAGTCAAAATTCATACCACGAAGGACCAAAATCGTGCTTCACAGAACGTTCATCTTGCCGGTCGTCCTTTATGTAGCCGAAACCTAGCTGAACAGGTATTGGTTTCCTTTGAAAAAAAATTTCTACGTCGGATATTTGGTCATGTCTGCGCGGAGGATGAATGGAGGAGAAGATTTAGACGCGAGCTCCTACCAGCTGTATAAAGATCTGGAAGTAACCCGGAAGCAAAAATGTTTCCTACTACACTCGCATGGCCACATCGAGCGAATGGGCGACAACTACGCTTCAGCCGAGAGAGAGTTCGAATCCCAGTCACCTGGTTGGTTTCACCAACTGGAAGCAGCGTGCCCGGGATCGTGAGGGATGGAAAGCAGCAGTTTTGGCTCTGATATTCAAAGGGTCGTTAGCCTAAAAATGAGCCCGTTCGTTACCATCGATGCCTTCTTGTCCTGCGATGTAGGCTACGGTAACCTTATTTACCAAGGCAGGGCATTCGATGAGGTTGAGACAGTCCCAGACAAGCTTGGCCCCCTATCGTATAGGATTTAAGGGCTAAAAGTGCTGTTTGAATGTCTGAAAAGATGTAGATGCGGGTTCCTCGGGCATTCTCTTGCACACAATTCAATAGCGTGGACTTCCGCTTGAAATACTGTAGCTGTGTTGGTAGCTGGGACCATGAATCTCAGCACCTGTGCTGTAATTTTCATATTTTGAACCATCTGTATACCATATTTGGGAATTTGATAGTGTAGCAGAGCATTTATTTCTCCATTCGCTGCCGGCGCCTATAACAACTTCGGAACTTTTGTGGAAATGATATCTCTTGAGCAATTCTGAAATCTTAAGAACTGGGTCACGATGAATGTATTTTAGTATTCTCAGATGACTTGTAAAGTCACCGACTTTAAGGGTCAATATCTGACGCAGTCCTAGAGAACTAAGTATAGCTTCTTTTTGCCAGTTGTAGCGGCGGGGTGAGGTTGAGCACTGCTCCTATAACTGCCGTTGGGCACGTTCTCATCGCCCTGGTGATTCCTACGCAGACTTAGCGATAGATTTTGCTCAGCTTTTCCTGCATTGTGGTTTGTAGGGTCTTTGGCCATCATACTAATGACGCGTAAGTGATCATTGGTTGGATTATGGCATTGTGCGACCAATAAATCATTTTGGGGTTCAGTCCCGAAGTTTTTCCGTACAGGCGTTGGTAACCATGTTACGGTGCTAGTTCCAGGTAAGCGTTTTGTCGAGTATTACTCCAAGATATTTTGCTTCGCTGAACAGATCAATAGGGGTGTTTTTCAGTAAAACGAAAGACGGGGTTGGACAGTTCCGTAACAGCCGAAAAGATGATTCCTTTTCCTTCCTTGCGACAAAATTCTGAAATTCAGACACCTATACCTTTTCAGATGCTTTGCACAAACATGTGTCTTTTTTTACATTCTTACATTTTTTTAAATACTATACCGCTCTCTATTAAATTTTTTTTTTAATTTTCCTTCCAGGTAAGCACACCGATCTTTCTGAACTGGATTCTCTTAAAAAACCTATTCGTATGTATGCATGTCTCATTTAGAACATATTTCCCTCTCAAGTAAGTGATTTCACAACAATAAAAAACTAAAAAAATTCTTCCGAATACACATCTGCGTCGACGACTGTCCTCGTTCCTGACCTAAATCAATTTTTGTTGTAGTAACTTGTCAATCCATCAAGGGATTATGCTCTGATCTTGATAACCTATTTCCGATGTCTGTATCGTGTTTCGACTCCCCCACACGCTTTGAGTGCTCAAGGGGAAGAGATTCGAACTTCGCAGATACACAGAAAAAGCATTCTCTACTCACATTCTCTACACATACGACTACTTAATGCTGGTGGGACCTTGCAAATTAGGTCGAAGCTCTCGGCTTTTTTTTTTCGATTTCTCTCGTCGAGTACAACCTAACCCAACGTACACACGATCTCAGGCACGTGACCTAAAATTAATCGACCACAACTACACACAAACGAAAAAAAAAACGTGCGTACGCGCATTCGTATTTCAACCTCATAGTGCTCGATCTTGGCCCCTTTCCGTTTTTTGATTGTGCGTAGAACCAAAAATGTGAAAGGGGAAATGAAAGCAACAACATTGTTGGGGCATAATTGTCTTCTGTCCATTCCCAACCAGACGCGACTTTTGTTTTCGAGCATCTCTGTCGCTCGATGAAAGTTTTGTGCTCTGCATGAGGTGTTCTCTGATGCGTCTACGCATCAAGTGTGAGATTTATCTGACCTGTAGAGATGTGTCCATCGGATTATTGTAGAACCGGTCTCAGATGGAACTACGACACACTGCCTTCCAATTGCACGATGATGGGTGTACGTGGACGAGAACAAGTGCTCGTACATTTTGTTGTTGTTGCGTGTTATACTCGTATCTACAGGCACAGCTTTTTCGGTAAAAGCAAACGATTTCGATTTCTAAATTCACTCGGGTGACCCGAATTTTCACTTTTCATTTGTTTAGAATGTGTTTCCATGGAAATTGCTGACGGATTGATGGAGATTTTCAATTTTGTAAACACACTGTGGGAGCACTTAACTGGTGAGTTGTCGATGTGTGTTGTTGAGCGGCGTCCGAGCAATCTATCTTAAACATGTGCGACCTTGTCTGAATGTTCTTTTCTATTTATATGATTCGAAAGTTTTTTTTTGGTTTTTCGATTTTAATTAAAAAATTTCAGTCATAAATGTCATCGTATATCAGAGTGAGTTCAACGTCATGCGATTTTTAGCTTCTGGAAGATGGATCTTGTTTTGTTTTTGGCGTTCTGTTGAACCGGTTGACTTTTGGTAAATTATTTCGGACAAAACGAAGGAAAGTTTTTTGACTTGATAGACCTTGACCTCGTAATTGATGAGGAAATCTATCAAATTCGGTGATTCACGCTATCTGTGGTGATTTATAGTTGCTGGTGTGGTAAGGTGTTTGCATTGCAATTTAAGGAAATCTGGAATTCGATTAGGTGCAACGAATGTCCAGTTGCTCATTTGTTTTGTAATAACTACCAAGATCCTTACGACATTGAAAACTGCATTCATCGGCAGCGTAGCTTGTTAGATTTCATATTGTGTGTCGAGTTTAGTGTGCCTCTGGATGCTGTTACCTAGTTTAAGCAGATAATTCAATAGAAAAATCATTAAAAGACGGCGGGTGATTCTAGAAACCAGACCCGTTAGCAAATGGCCATGGTTGGTGTATGCATTAGCACCAGACGTGCGTATGTAAGATGGTGTCTGGTTTGTGTCTAGACTATAAGTGCAGTGAACTTACGCTGTCAATAGGTTTTTGGCAAGAACTCATCTATATCCCGAGCAGAAACCTTCGCTTTCAACTACGACACCTAAGAATAATTTTGCACTCTAAGGCTACACGCACAGTGATGCGATAAAGTGATGCCATGCGAAAAGCATGCGAATGGATGGACATCGCTTCACTGTACGCACGTACATAAGAATACGAGTGACTACCTTTAACGCACTCTTCTTGCTTCTCGCATCGCATCGCTTTATCGCTTCACTGTGTGTGCAGCCTTACACCCGTGACAATACTACCGTCATCTTCTCTGACTGTTGCTAAACCATTAATTTGGCTACGGGGCTCGTCTCCGTCCGGTTTTTATGCCATCGGTCTAGGGAAGAGAAATCTAGAAAAGAAACAGATACGCTGTAAAAAATTTGTTCTTGAAGTTTCTTGTGAATTCAGCAAAATCCTACTAAAGTCCAATCCAATCCAATGACATAAAAAGGCCAGCACTACACAAAAAACGATTTCTTAAACCAGAAATTGAGGATGGAACACTCCAAGAATCCGTATCTAGCGGCTGTATTCAACTCCTGATGTCAGGAAACCTTTATGCTGGGACAGTTGATGTCAATTTTACTGGAAAGGGATAAAATTGACAGTTGCGTGGTCATGGCTGTAAGAGTTCATCAACCTGATGGGGATTATGGCATCAGGAGGTTGGAAAAAAGCATCGTGAACATTTTACAATGGCGAAAAACACAAATGTCCACAGTTAGTCACCACCCCCGGACACCGTTGAAACCCAACCTATCACCTGAGTTTTGAACCGCTAAACGTCTTGTGCGCGGGTGGATTATAAGAAAAATAAGTGATAATAATGTCCAAACTATCATCTTCCTGAACTTATTCAGGCACACGTGTTTTATGATCGGCCTTGACTGTCTATCTCTATCACTTCTGAGCACTAACTCGGTTTTGTGCTTTGCTAACGTCGGTTAAGTTGATACAAGCCGTGGTCCTACTATTCTATCTCTCTACCTCTGTATCAGTAACAATTATGGCAATATTGTCACTCAGGCTTACAATTCCCTGCTCTCAGGTATTGTGAGCCGTAGGACGTTGACGTACATAATATTCCACAGTTTAGCACTTGATGCACTCCGCCGGTGATCTTATGCACCTTTGGGGCCGCAGTTGGTGTTAAATATTAAGATTCTACGTCTCAAGTACTTCATCACAGTTTCTTTTTAAAGCTTTTAAGATATGACTCTAATTAGCGGAGTTAAACGCCTTCTTGGTGTCAAGGGTTTTTATACGCAATAGTTTTGCCTCTCCATCTCCTTCCCTCTGTAGGTCTCGGTGCTCTTTCGACCCCAACACATTTACACTAGAGCAAAGTCCCATCGGTGCGACAATAAGCCTTCTACGTTTTTTGACGCTTCTTTCAGTCTGTAATCGTTGACGTATTCTGTGATTTGTTTTCAGAAGACTTAGTTGTTTTGAGTAAAGACTCTATTTATCTGGAAACACTCGTAATCAAGCACGAGTTATACAAAGTTTTTTTTAAATAGGGACATAACAATTTTTTATTTTAAGGCAAACACACCCTTAAATTTTTTTAATGATCTATTAATGTCAAGACATCAGTCAAGGTTTACATCATGGTGCTGTTCACGAACGAGCAACGTTTGGAAATTATTGAAAATTACTACTGAAATTCTGAGTCGGTGGTCGCAGCTTTAAGAGCGCCGTAATAATTGTCCCACCAGACAGGTGGTCCGTGCTATAGTGGATAAATTCGAATTTAATGTTCCTGTGCCAGTGAGACAACGAAGTACCGAAAATATCGCAGCTGTAAGTGCTTCAGTTTAAAATGAGCCAAATCAGTCTATTCCACGCCGTTCAAAGGAATTGGGAATCTCTCAGTCCACATTGTGGCTATTTTCGCGTAAAGATCTTGGCCTATATCCTTACGAGATCAAATTAACTCAAGAACTGAAGCCTCTTGATCATTTGAAGCGCCGACACTTCTCTGGAAAAGTTTGAAGAAAATCATGAATTTCATTGTCCTTCATGTCCTTATTGAAAAATCCTGTACATGTCGATGAACGTTTTGAACCATTGTGTTGCAACGATCTGCTGAATGTTAAGTATTATATATGCGCAGTTATCGCATTCTCACAGAAAGTTTTTCTTGATGTAGTGTACTCTTCACTTAACGGATGTGAGTGTAATAGAGTCACCAGACTCATCGGCGTTTTCTTAGCATTGCAGAAATATCGACGACACTCCTACTATCATGCATTTTATAGTCTAGTGATTCCTAAATGGCTTGTGATTCGTCGGAACTGCAGATTCGTGGTTAGATTCTGTTTACGATGTAAAGATCTATCGAAGTCTTGTGACTTTATTTTTTCCATTTAAAGATTCGTTAACGTTTAAGCAAGAGCAGCGTTTCGCCGGCTTTAAAATAAATAATAAAAAAAGCTGACGCGACAGCCCGGGATTGGTCAAGTTCTCGTTTCTAGCAGCTATTCGCTTGTAATACTTTTCTCTCTAATGGAAGGGACCTACAATTTATAATAAACTTCGAACGGCGAATTGATAAACTGTGACAATTGCCATTCCCCGACTAGGGGTGGTGCCGTGAAAAACATTCATTGGATATTAATGGGGCTTGAACCCATGCAGCTCGTACAACAGTCCAACCCACTAACCAATGAGTCGGATTTACTTACTTACTTAAGGTGGCGTTACAGTCCAGGCTGGACCTGCGCCTCAACCAACAAGCGTCTCCAGCCAGCTCGAGGTTTAGCCAACTGCCTCCAGTTTCGCATGCCAAGTTGGTTAACGTCCCCTTCTACTTGCGTGCGCCACCTGAATCGCGGCCTTTCTACTGCGTCGTCCCTCGGGTGTGGATTCGAAGATTTTACGGGCCGGAGCATTGGTGTCCATCCGCTCTACATGCTTTACCCTGTCACCTCAGTCATCGGACCTTCCACTCTTCTGGCTAAATGTCGCTGTGTACAGTTAGTCATTGAATCGCCTCCTCCACCCACCGTCTATGCAGACAGGACAGAAAATCACCCGAGGAATTTTCCGCTAGAAACAGCCAAGAGCGACCTCGATGCCTCTGCACCGGAGAGTAGGACTGGGATGATGGGCTTTGCTACTCAATTGCCTTGTTAGCCCAAAGAAACAGCGATGGGCAAGAGTTATTCTTCGTTTGATCTCAGCGCTGGTGTCGTTGTCTGAATTTATAGCGGAGCCTCTATTGTGACGATCTGTCCGAGACGTCGGTGTTGGGAGTCCTTTCTTGTTGACAGCATATACTTGGTCTTGCCCTCATTGACCGCTAAACCCATCTTCGCCGCCTCCGTCTCAATGTTCACGTAAGCGCCAGTGACATCACGCTATGTTCTTCCGATTATGTCAATATCGTCGGCGTATCCGAGTAATTGGACGGACTTTTGAAAGATTGTGTCTCTGGTGTTGGCGCGTGAGTTTTGCACTGTTATTTTAAGACCGATGTTGAAGAAGTCGCATGACAGCGCGTCGCCTTGTCTTAAAAACCTTTTTTGACATCAAAGGTCTCGGTGAGGTCTTGCCCGACCTTGATGAAGCAGCGTGCATTCTCCATCATCATCCTGCACAAACGGACGAGTTTGGCGGGGATGCCAAAACTAGACATTGCTCTGTATAGCTCGTCTCTATAGATGCTGTCATACGCAGCCTTTAAATCGATGAAAAGGTACCGGCTTTAGTGTTGCATTAAAGTTGATTCAATATTTCTCTACTCTTTGATTCATTTATTGACTTTCTTGCCTGGATGAATGAAGGGTGTTTCAAAGACAATTATCAAGTCTTTCTTCCCCTATCATATCACTCCAGCTGCAGCTCCCAGTCTTAAATGGTAGTCTGTCAAGTTCCTGACTACGTCGTCTAACTCACCTGTGCTCATAAGAAGTCCACGCTGATGACAACTCATTCGACTGTTTATATTATTATATCACACGTATGACTAAGAATTTTCTAAAATTGAAGACCACTTCCACAAAATATTCGCACACAATTCCCCACTCAATATAGGTATTCCCACATATTATCCCCGACTACATAAGCCGCCTCGGCTATCAAGAACAAAAATAACAAACACCACTCGAGTTGCAAAAAGCCAAAATAAAAAAAAGTAAATAAAAACAAATTAGCAACACGTTTCGACCCCAAACCACAAAAAAATGTCCATAACTTAGAAAAGGCCATTGAAATTAAGAAAATAAAAACAAGAATATTATTATATTCGCGCGATCTAAAAGAGAGAGAGAAGCACAAACTAAATGGTTGCAGGGAGCAAAGTCTGAAATAGCAGCCACCGCCAATGGACGGACACCATCCTTTTTGGAGAATGGCAGGTTGACATTTCACTCCCCAGCATTGGGCTTCCTCCTTCTTTGTATTCTTCTTCGCGAAGCACGATGAGTGAAAATGAAGCTAAACGCCATTAAAGCGAAGAGCGAAAGAAAAAGTGCAAACAAGTAATAAAATTAATTTTATTTTGTATTTTACGAAAGAATAAATAAATTTTCAACCTCAAAAATGTCCCATAAAAATGTTTTGGGATGAAATTGTCAAACAACCTTTAAGAGATACTTTGGGCGTCTTTGGTGAGAGGCGATGTGTGTGTAAACAAATTGGATATGGCTTATTCCGCCATGTACGAGTACGCGCTGCGCTCACTTAATCGCAAACACGTGTACGGCTGTGGAGGGAAGGAACCCGTACCCGTACCCAACTGACTCATTTAAGTCGTAAAACTTTGACGGAATATTTTAGATGAGTTCTCTAGGAGAGTGTGGAGGAACATAGTAGTGAATCCATCAACAAGCCGTCAACTACCTCGTAAGTGTCATGAACAAGGCGTGTGGTAGTTGATGGGGGTCAAGACTTTAGTCACACTATGGTGAGATGGAAACCGCAAATGCTAATAACATGTTTCATGGGCGGATTTACAACTCGGGTGTTGGGAGAAGGGCCTTTCAATGGGAGGGATCTGTAAATGGGTGAATGTGTCGTGATGAGGGAATTTAAACAGAAAACTAGACAATTATTTAAGAGTCGGCGAGGACTAGCTTACATTATAGAAAAGGCGAGGGAATGATGGAACTATACAACGTGAATAATTAACAACTAAAACTTAAACTTGCCAAATTATATCTATTTGTGCTCATCAGGATTTACAATGACTAGTTCTCCTCAGAAACCTCAGTCTATCCAGGATTGGAAGAATCTGTTTGTTGTCCTTACGCCTTACAAACGAGCTACAAACATCAACTCTGTCTATAGCACGATTCGTTAGGAACTACGGATGCAAATATCTGATATAGGACAAGAGGCTGCTTGCATAATACCCGTTTATATAGGCATCTGTGGTTAGACGAGTTCTAAGAATCAGCCGGACGTACCCAGGTTCTAAACAAGTACCTGAGGAATGCAGCAATAACGAACTGCAAAGTGCTCTATCTCGATTCGAAAATACCATTCTCCTGTTCTTTTCCAAGGAGAGAAGACATTGACGTATGTCCATAGATGGAGACATCATTTCTGGCAAACCAAGTTTATTTAAATCAGTCAGACTCCCGTCGGCGTCGTCGTAATGAAAAAGTTAAGACCACGGAGGTTGCGGAGACTAGGAAGTCAATGAAGACACACTTCACTTCTTTTTCTATCACTAACCAAGTCTATGCCATTTTAGGTGACATACGTACGTATCAAGTAGGTTCATCAAAGCTTCAAGGTTGTTTGAAACTCAAGGGCAATAGAAGAGAGGAGAGTGCTTTAGGGAATGCTTCGCCAGCATTTCCCCCAATAAGCATCACAATGGGCCCAACGGACTAATGCCCGGCTCAGTAGTTGATGCCAGTTGAGTGCACAATGTCCAGTGAGAATTAAGTTCCATTTGGCACAGCTTAGTGAAAAATCTGTTTCCAGAGGCGCTCGTCAGGTTGGAGTTATCTCCACTTCTATGAGCGTAGATTATCGATACTATCCCCAACAAACTGTGTCATGTAGATTGGCGTCAATGCATATGCGTCGTAATAAGAGTTCAATGTAAGGTTCTCAATATGTTAAATGAGACTTACTTACCCTTAAACGGGTCCATTGCACCATACAAAAATGTACAAAGGAATATAAATCTCAGGAGTTTCCAAAATCAGCAACATGAAGGTGCTACAGCCTATAATAGGTTTGCCTTGGGACGTATTTTGGGAGGGATCTTGAGAAACAATTATGGAGTTGACACAAGTGTACGTGTAGTCTGGCGAATCTTCCTTTGTCTTTGATGCAGGCCGCCGATTCTTTTGTCCTTGAGATGCCTCAGGCCTGGTATCCACATGGACCCCAGGGTCTTCTGTCGCATTTTCGCTAGAGCTGGGGAGTGACATAGGAAGCGTTCGAGATCTTCTTCTTCTTCCTCTCCTACAGTTCCTACATGTCTTTGTGTCAGTGAGGCTCTATACATGTGTTTGTTAAGGTTAATGTGTCCTGTGATGAGTCTCACCATCAGCCTCAATTGCTCTCTGTTTGAACCTAGAGCCTTCGTAGTTAGCAGGTTGCTTGGTTTCCTTACGAGTGATCTAGTCACTTTGAACGTCGGGAGGTTTGCCCAGTGATCCTCAAAATCCCTTTGCATTTTCTCATCCAAATCCTCACATTTCGATGACGAGTTACTCGTTAACGAGTGTGGTAATTCGGCCCCAGATTTCTATTTTCCTTCTTTGGGAGTGGTATTCCGAGAGAACTCCAGCTCCCCTCAAAATGGCAAGGACTTCTGCTTGGAATACCGTGACGAAGGGATCTAGATTAATCGCAAATTCTACCGGTGGGTTGTTGCAATATACGCCAGCCCCGGAGTTGCTTGGGTTGTTGGACCTGTCCGTAAATACAGTTATACCGTCATGGTTTCTTGTTTCGTTAGTTTGAGACCAAGAAACCCTTGAAGGAAATTTAGCTTTAAAATTGTTGACAAAGCTGATTTGCTTGTCTCCAAAATTACTCTGATTGTTGATGAGTGGCGGGATGGTTCTGATCTCTTCAATCTTTGTTGCATGGATCCGTAAGTGTAGAAGGCTGGACTCGTCTTGGAATTTTTATATAAAATCTATCGAGGTCTGAGGTTGGAATGATGTAGTCGGTATCTGTACTGTCCTTGGTGGAAGTCCATCGAATTAGAATGGAGGCGTCGTTGAAGATTTTAGTTATCCATAGGCCTACTTCCTTTAGTCTGAAGGCTTTTTCTGCTGCCCTCTAACTTTCTGGTAGGATTTGGGAACGTATCGTAGTTGAAAGATCTGCCAAAAACACGAAATGATAATTTCCGGAGACTAATGCAACTTGACTGGGTAGATGCCATCAAAACCAGCGGCAAAGTACTTTACTGCCCATTTGATTTTTTCTTGTCTTCATTGATCTTAACAACAGTCTCGGCCTTCATGCCGTCCGGTTATCTTTCTGAGGTTGAACTCATGGTCCTTACTACTTCTGTGCAATGAGAAAAGTGGCAATTTTATAGCGCTTCTTCATTGGACTCGGTCCAGGCGCCTTTGCTCTTCTTTATGGAAGACAGTTGCATAGGTGCCTTGGCAAGTATTTTCCTAAGACGAGCCGCTTTAATTGTCGATTCAATAGACTCAAAAAAAAGTACGTCAGGAGTTTCTGTTAGGGGATTCGGATATTTTCTTAGCAATATCGCTCCGCAATTCTTACGTTCCGTCAAGGTGGACGTTTTCTCCCATTTGCACGTCTGATTAGATAAGCTTTCTAGCAGCCAGGGCTAAGCTTTGAGAACAGATCTTCCTAAAATAATTGTTCCTCTCAGAACAAGAAAGATAACGAAGTAGAGACTTCGTTAAACTGGCCTGCTTCTTGTAGAATTTGGAATTCAAAGTGGAATCGTACATAGATACAGATCTTCAGAGGGCCTTGTCTACAGCTTTGCTAGAGAGGAGCCGCAATCAACTGATTTTTGCAGGTCTGTTCTTCGGCCAAAGGCGCACTAATCATCGGTCAGTAGATTGGTCAAACATTAGGATGACTGACGCCAAACAGTGGCGTAAAGACCAAGTCAACAGCAGTCTAAAAGGACTGGAACTTTTGTCAATAGCTTTGTGAGGTAGTTCCTCCCGCGTAGGTATTATTACAACCAACAACCCGATACCATTACCAGACCGGATGACGACCCTGCGGAAATCCACAATAACACCCACAACAACAGAGCGACCAATTCCAATGCAGCGTCTATAAAAGAACTCAACAGCATCGAAATGGTCTTTGGTCACGAAAATGTTAACGAAATTACATAGGAGTCGCATTAGGGATGACCACAGCGGAGAACGGGTGAGAATTCATGGCTGGACACCGGGGGGTGGTCACTGCTGCTTTTGACACAATGTCAAGTGGTTGAGCATTTTTGTTCTCCTTTTTGTTTCTATTAACAAAATTGCTGTTCGTTTTTTTTTCCCCATCGTTAATTTCGAACAATTGTGGTGTGCCCTCCACTGACAGAGGTTGCATGTATTTACTATATAATTACACGGAGGAGGGGAGGCTATAGCATGGAGGAGGGCTCCAAAATACGTCAATGCCATTGAAAAGGGGGTTGGTATGTGTTTTTATATTTTTTATATGACGGCAGGTCAAAAGCGTGCCTATACACAAATTAAGGTTCAATGACCGACCTCTTGGAATACCATTACGCAATCAGGACGAATTATCCTAAACTTGTAACAAAGCCTGGTAGGTACATTTAAAGAAAAACTCTCGCCGAGAAAATGACGACTCTCAAGGAGCGACACGAGTTTAAAATTGAAACAACCCACACGCATGGATTGGATTTGGATCTGAAATGAAATTTCTCTCCTTTCACTGTCGATCGGAAGAAGAAAGAAAGAAGAGAAAGAGTAAGAAAAGTGACATGCGTGTGTCTGTTTGCGTAGTGTGCACCTACTGTCGTACTCTGTCATCGATTTGCCTAAGTAGGTCAGTAATTAGATTGAGTTTCTGATTGCGCTGGCGATTGGGATTATTGTCAAAAAAATGGTTATAGCTTTGTCATGGGTTTAATTATCGGTTGGCTCTTTTTTTTTTTTTGTCGAATTATCATCCCACGTAGTGTGTGCCGAGTGCCTCTGATGACGGTAGGAGGTGAGGCGACTCGAAGTGACCCCATTTCGCGAGGTGTGCGTAATTTTTTTTTCGCAAATTCGACAGCGTTGTTGTTGGTGTTACTATTTGGTGATAGTGAGTTGCCATAGGAATTAGCACGACATTTTATTGACTTAAATAATCTGAGTGGGCTTTTCACTTCAAGTAGAAGAGACAGAGTTTGAAAGTTTGATGTTTTACGGATTTAACAGACAGTTTTGATGGTTTCGCTTGATAGCGACTGGGAGGAACTTTCGTTTTATTTTCTGACTTATTTTTTCCACAACGGTGATCTATATTTAGTCAGTTTGAGTTTTGTCTTTTATGTAAACTCCTACACTCGAAATGACGCCAGCATCTTTGTGGCTTTGCGACCAAATCAATCCTAGCTTGTTAAGTCGAATGTGATGAATAGAAAATTGTATTCAATGACGAAAATAAATTTATTAGTTACTAGTCGCAAGGTGCTTTCAGAGGAACAAAAATAGAAACCCTTCACCTTAAACGAGGAGGTGAGAGCATCAGACATTCTTAGATAAGATATCAGCTGAATTCATGAAAGTAAATCCCAAAATCAAGTCAGGTATCATTTTCCAGTACTACATGGCGATAGAGCAAGCAAGCCGCTCGCTGATACATATACTTTTTCTGACATTGGTCCACGACAAATTGTCTGTATTGAGTGAAGACCATGTGATCACCTGGTTCATTTGGATTGTGCTGATGAATTGTAGCTTCTGTCGTACACCAGAGCCGCTCTTAACGCAATGGGTTGAGCTTTTCATTTTTTTTTTACTATGACTCAGATTTCGAGCTTAAAAACCACTCAGCTTGAACTATTAAGGTTTTAGCCTCTGTAACCATCCTCTCGATTGGTAAAACAATATTAGAAGGAACCTGCAAACCTGGACAATTGATTCTCTGTCATTTTAACCTGGATCCCGGGACATAGGTGGTGACGAAGAGGCGCATAAATTGGCCAGTCGAGGTTCAATACCTCTGTCGCGGAACGAGTTCACATTTCTCTTAGATTTGTAACTATTTCACACTTCCTAAGAGTGGCTTTCCAAAGATGAGTCGTACGAGATAGCTGGCTACATACAGCTAAACTAGAACAAGATACCTCCTTAGCAAAAATCAAAGGGACATCTCGACATTCCTGGGGCACACAGTTGCACTGACAATGATACAAAAGGAAATTAACGTGAGGATGCAAAGGGATTTTCAAGATCACTGGACAAACCTCTCGGTGTGCGAAGTGGAAAGCTTAAAGCATACATAGACCAAATAGAATTGATGGGATAGGGACTCATCGACGTAGTGACTTGAAGAAAAAGACGACTACTTTGTGCCATGCGCATGAGACAAAAATACAGCTACAGGACCTAGGAATAAATAGATCGGTGACATTCTTCCTTTCACCAAGGAAACAGAGAGATTCTCTAAAACACAGCCGCACTCTCTACCAACATACATGTGTACATGCGTCCTAAATCTGAACTTTTCGTTCAGTTGTAATATTATAACACATCGAGGCACAAGTGAGGATCAACCTTTATTAATGTCCATAGAGCTTTAATAGATTTGTTTGCCTATTTTCTCTTTAGTAAGAGGAAGGATGGTTTGCAGTGGAGTCTGCAATTATTTACATAGTCCTTTAACTTAACGTCGAGCCTATCCCTTGTTTCAAGGGCACCCTGTGCAAGATTGGTCAGACCAGTTAAAAAAAAATAAAAAATTGGTGGTGCGTTAGCCCGTGGGTGGCCAAAGCCTAGCTTATCATTCATGCTGTGCATGTGATAGAGGAAAGATTGTGCAGCGAAAAATGTTCAGTAGATATTGTTGGGGCTTGAACCCACGCAGTTTGCACTGCAATCCAACTCCCTTATCACGAAGCCAGGTATGCTGAGAACTTCTCCCACAGATGCCCTTCAAACCATGATCTACTTGTTGACAATAGATATCTATGGCATGCAGCAGGCTACTAACGCGGCCCTAAGACTTAGAGGTACCCACCAATGGTGTGAGAAAAATGTGGGACGTACCAGAATCCTATCAACTCACCGCAGCCTTCCCAAATCAACAGACACGCTGCCCACCATAAATGACTTTAATGAGTCCATCTCTATCCTTACGGACAGCTCTAAAACAGCCGAAGGTGTCTAACCTAACCAGTATAACGTCACACTCTGGTGGATCTCTGGTCACTGCGACGTTCAAGGGAACTGTGCGGTTAAAGAAATAGCGACACTAGGCTCCCAATGGACCATGTCAAAGCGTTTATGTGGTATGTTAAACACTTGACTTACACCGACGCTTTGTCGAAAGCAAACCGTAGATGGCAACACCTCAATTATTGCAACAATGCCAGGCTGATCTGGTGGCCTGTCCTGGATCTGAAAAGATCAAAAGTATTAATACGATTTAAAAGAGACCAAGTTTCAAAACTGGTGAACATCGTCACGGGGCACTGCATCCTAGTCACAGGCAGGCACGTAACCATTTTTGCATGAGCTGAAGAGACGAGGAGGAGGAGGAGTCCACTGCACACTTTCTCTGCATGTGTCCCGCCCTGTCCCACATCAGGAAAGCCACCCTAGGCAGACATTATTAACGATATTAAACAATCTAAATGATCTTAACTCCGCCAGCACGGCCGATCTCAACAGCTACGTTAGGAAATCTAAATGGTTTCAGGAGTAAGCAGGGCATGCCCCAGCACTCAGTGATATCACAATGGACCTACTTTCTGGTTGAAGTGTACCTCTTCTTGGAGGACCAATTCTAACTAACTAACTAAGCGACCATTTACTCCTAATATTTTTTTTAAGCTGGCTCGACAAACCTTTGAGTAGTTATTGTAAGTTGTTCAGCAGCTTGTCGATTAATTTGGACTTTAGGATAGTTGAAAGAATTTTGGCCCTTTTTGACAGAGATGACTTTTCTTATTTACTTACTTGTTTCCCGCTGTGGATCCGAGGGTTTCTACTACGTACGCCTACGCACCACCGCGTGCGGTTTCTGGCAATATGTCTCAGCTCTCTCCAATTCTTCCCCAATTGCTAAAACTCCTCCTAAACTGTTCTGGCCAAGTATTTCGGTCTACCTACTTTCTTCCATCTTGGGTAAGCGAATTCCATTGCATAGCGTAGTTAGCAGTTGAACTGTCGTCTTTTCGAAATGTGTGATCAATCTTCTGCCATTTCGTTAGATGGTTGTGTCTATCGGTTCCTGACCCGTTCTCTGGAAAAGATATTCGTTAGAGATGCGGTTAGGTAAGGAAATCCTCAGGATGTTTCATAGCCGCCTATTAACGAACGTTTGCACCTTTCTTAACATGGTAGAGGCCACTTTCCAAGTGCTGCGCATATAAAACAGCACGAATTCAACATTGAAACGGAACAGTCGATTTTGGTGTAAAAACCACACTTAAAAGCTGATAACTTTGCTTCGCCATACTTTAGACAAGAATTCATAGGTGAACTTCGCTTTGCCGGCTTGGCTGGCAATATCTTGTTCGGTTCCATCATCGGTCGCGACAATATTTCCAAGATATTGAAAGCTCTCTTCTTTCTCTACGAGTTGACGTTGTCAAAGCTGATGATTTTGATTTTGGCTGTGTTTATCTTCAACCCCACGAGCTTTCTCTCTCGCTCAACACCTGCTGCCATTTGGTGGAGGGCAGTCAAGAAGGGCAGCGTGAAGAACATCGCTAATTCATAGCGAAATCAGTATTGGTGGAAAAACGCAACTTTGTCGAACTTCATTCTGGATTTTGAATTCCTTTGACAGTTTTCCTTCTTAAGTTGCCCTAATAATAGCTATTGATTCTCAGGAATACCTCTCCTGCGCAAGCCAACCCAGATAAATTCTCCCTTGACGCTGTCGAACGCACCACCTTTTCATCGATTTAAAGGCTGCATATGACAGCATCTATAGAGACGAGCTGTACAGAGCCATGTCTAGTTTTGGCATCCCTGCCAAACTCGTTCGTTTTTGCAGGATGACGATGGAGAATGCACTCTGCTCCATCAAGGTCGGTTAAGACCTCACCGAGACCTTTGATGTCAAAAAAGGTTTTAGACAAGGCGATGAGCTGTCATGCGATTTCTTCAGCATCGTTCTCGGACAACTAAAATGAGCCTTTATAATTGTACCAGTCCTGCACTACGACGCAGAGACATGAATAAATGGAGCAGGAGATACAACGACGAACTGTTCACAGAAGAGTGAATGTCCAAGGACTGAGGTGGCTGGGTCATGTAGAGCTCCGGTCCGAAAAATTGCGACTCAGGTGGCGCACGCAAGTGGAAGGGGACCTTAACCAACTTGATGTGCGAAACCGGAGGCAGCTGGCTAAAGATTGAGCTGGCTGGAGATGCTTGTTGGTTGACGCCCAGGTCCAACCCGGACTGTAGCGCCACCTTAAGTAAGTGAGTAAGATTCTTGGCGAGTTTGAGGATCATTCCTTTTTCCCATCCATCGGGAAAGCTTTGGGCTTCCCACGCCTTCTCTAAAAAAGGATGCGGAATTTCGGCAGAAATTGTTGGCGCTGCTGCTAAAACTTCCGCAGGTATACCGTCAAGTCCTACCGCCTCGTTGTTTTCAGTGCTTTGATCGCGGTAGTGATCTCATCCTTACTGAGAGTTGTAGTGCGTATTCGGGTAGTTGTTGCTTTGGCTGTTTCATGCTTACTTTTCTACTCAAAATAAATGGTTGGAATAGCGTTTTGTCGAAAGCCGTCGCTCTTTTTAAACAATATCTTGGATAAACGTGTAAATGGCTGCGCAACGGCTTTGATGTTAATGCGGTTCCGTGGTGATTGCTAGATTACACCAACAATCTGCAGTACAATAAATAATCATTGAGTTGTTTTCCTCTGCCATGGTTGGGGGACAGCAAACAAACTGAATTATTGTTCTCAACGAACACATTTCGCAACACATCAGAGATCGGTCAACTGAGAGCCACATGGCACGTAATCAAAAACAAAACAAAATTCAAGTTCAAGGTTATCTCTCGTCTAAAAAGCAAAAAAGAAGGAAAAAAAAAACACGAAAAGATAAAGTATCTCTGTTTATTTAAAGCCAATATCTCTTGCAAATTGAGAAGATTCCCCCAGTTCCGATGTCTCAGAAGTAGTTGGAGGGTCTTCAATTGGCTCTGGCATGGACAGAGAATGCCAGAAATAAACCAGCTGCCTCCTACTTCTCTTTGGATTCGTGATTTTGTGTTTTTTTTGTATCTGCTTCATGAACTCCTTCATCCAGCCAACAATCGCTCACACAAGTAATTTCCTATTGCGTAGTTTTTTAGAATTTTTTTTCGGGCTTCCATCCCGTGTGTCGCTCTTTCATAGCACAGATTCGTCATGACCATCACTTAAATATTAAAATTTATTTGTTCGTCTTTTTTTTTTTATCGTGTTTTGTTATTCTTTCGGGCGTTCAAGGAACCTAAGTAGAGGAGAACGATCAAAAAATTCGTTCCGCGTTTCGGTTTTAGGTTTTTTTTTTTTAAATTTGGATGTGCTCGTATGGCAGCACGCATATGTGTATCTATGTATCTTTTCCTGACTCTATTCACCTGTTGTGTGTGAAGTAAATTACTGAAGCTAGAACTGGTTTTTGAATATTGAAGCAAAGTCATCGTGAGATACAACAATACAAACAAACATAAAGCAGAATGTATCTACAAAGAGAATTGAAAAAAAAAGAAGAAGCAAAAAAGCATGCGAGGAAAGAACTCGTTTTGAAATTGAGCTTTAGATTTGGATTGATAGATGGATGGATACATACCGACACAAGTAGATGGACAGATTGAATGTTTCAGCATATGTATCTATGTTGGGTGTGAGGTATCGTGTATTTTCGTTTATGGATACTTTCAACTGTAAGACGGAAGACTGAAAACGCGGGACGATTGATCTTGAAAAATGTGGTGTAATATGAGTTGACTAAGCCTATGTCCACCTAAGGCGTCTGCTATGACAAATGGAATATGGGTGCCCTCCTCGAGGTTGCGTAGGTGTTTATTGATTTAACTGTTGAGACTTGTTTTATTTGTTTTTTTTTTTCTTAAATTTGATTGATATTTGCGTTTCTGGTGGAGGCTTTCATGGTGGGAATGAAGTTTAACCTTGATCCTGTAGAATTTGTAGAAAGCGTATTCGTCATGCCTGACGCTGAATTAAGATTTGAATACTCTAAATTCTAAACTTGTTTCTTAAAGGTTTTGATGAGCGGTCTTTGGTCTTCGGTCTTTGGACCTCAATGCCGATGAGAAACTTGACAACCGCTGCACGTGACACCTCCATCTAGGCTTTTGGGATAAAACGTCATTTTGAAACACTCAGCCTTATGGGGAGAATGTTTTAAAGGCAAATGTTGCCAAGAGATACATGGAAGAGAAGAATGGTCTATAGACAGTTCTGGAAAAGGGCTTTAATCACTACCAATATGCTGTCAGGTTGCTTGTGTGACTCCGCTAGACAACACGGGGTGAATGAAACCCTGGTATTGTGAATCCGAGCAATGTTGATGAATAGAACTTTGGTTGTAGATGCAGATTGTGGGCGCTATGTTACGGCAGGGGTAAACAGAGGCTGTCCGCAAGGCCGCGTTCTGTCTCCACTGCTATGGTGCATGTTGGTTAACTCTCTGTTGCCTACTCTAAATTCGTCTAACGTCTACGCTTAGGCATATGCGGATGATGTAGCCATACTTTCTGTCGGGTCATACCTGAAGACTGTCTGTGCTAACGCGCAGGCGGCTTTAAACATGATTGATGAATGATGCACTAGGAGAGGGCTTTCGGTGAACCCTCTGAAAACTAAGGTTGTCCTCTTTATGAGAAGGAGGGTTGTGATCGGACTAACTCAGCCATTGCTAAAGGTCGTCACTATCCAGATGAAGCCAAATATTTAGGAGCGATCTTGGATAAAAAACTTCTTTGGGCAAAGCATGTTGAATCGAAAACATCCAAAGCGCTCTCAGTTTTCTGGCAGTGTAAGGGTGCTTTTGACAAGACGTGGGGCTTATCAACGAGGTTGCTTATGCGTAGGTTGTTTGGTGGATGGGGGGCTTTCGCTTAAGTATGTGACTGCCTACTGCATTTAACTTCCAAGTATGGCTTGTCTCGACTGCACGGGAGTTTTCCGAGCACTTCTGGCTCTGCTTTAGACACTTTGCTTGACCTACCTCCCCTTGAAACTTATATCATGGGCTGTATTATCAAGGCAATCTATCTTCTTAGACGGGGTGGGTTTTGGTATCATCTGAATATTTGATGACCTTGCGCGAAACCTATGCTACGATCCTAGTTCCATGGATATGCCGTCTGATGCAGTGGCACCAGAACGTCGGTTAAAGTGCAAATTTAAAGTCGACTTTCCTTTCCTCCAGGACTGGCTTCGGCCGGAGTCTGAGCCTGGACGAGACTCTAATCGAATCTTCACGGATGACACCACAACCAGTCATGGGTCCTGTGTTAGTGTCTTCGTTGAAGTCGATAACACCAGACTTGGGAAGGCTCGGAGCATCTGCGTCTGCAGCAATAGCCAGACTGCGCTTAAGGCCTTGCTCAACCCTTTTACCAGTTCCAAAATAGTGCAAGAATGCAAGAACTCTCTGAATTCGGTCGCAAGGGTCAACTCTTTGACTCTTGTCTCAATCCCAGGTCACACTGGAATCTCGTTGTCATATTTTTTTTTTTTTTTATAATCCACGCACGGATCAAGGGAATATGAATACCCTTATAATGTTATACACACACCGCGAGCGAGGTACAGCGGTTTGAAACTCAGGTTTCGTTAAGTTTTCATTGGCGTCCAAGGGTGGGTCCAGGCTAGCTGGGGACATTTGTGGTGTTTTTTGTCATTGCTATATAATTCACAGGAATTTTTTCGAATCTCTTGATGTCATACTCAGTGATCGCTCAATCAACTCTTCAAGCCAAGACACTCTACTGCCAAGACACTCTACTGCCTTCGCAGTAGAGTCGCCATCAGCTTTCACAGTTGATCGATTTTTATTTATTTAAGAAATAAATGTTTTTCCGACATCAGGAGTTGAACCCGGACTTTCAGCGTGACAAGCGATGATGCTAACCACTGCACCATGGCCACCCCCATACATAAGACTTTCTGCCAAGAGGTAAGAACGCGAAGACAGAGACTATTCCCTACTTCCTCTACACCTGTTCGACGTTATTCCTTAGAAGACTGCTCTACCTGAGAATGATATGAACAAATTAAATGAGACTCCCATTCAGTTCTGAGCATTCGTTAGGATAATCTATACAACAGCGTTGATTTCGTGAAAGAAAAGAACTTCGCACTCTCGGTATCAGTCTCAGGATGATTTTTTTAGCTGGAAAAGTTGTTTCGTTGCAATCTAGGTCCATCTTGACTTGTAGCATTGTTTGTATTTCCTCTAGATACTCAATAAGCACTGTAAAATACTTCAATTATCATGTGTCTATTTCCTGTGGTTCTCATAACTAATTTACTTATTTTTTTTTACTTTCAGGTAAGCCTCAGCGTAGATAGATGATACCGTGACGTTCAATCCACGTGAGTTACACACTAATTGTGCAGGGATTTGTTATTTCCGTTCTAGTTGAATTGTGAGGCGGCGGAGAGTTTAGAAAACTCTGTGGGCACTACAGTTTGACAGCTTTTCTGTAGCAATCGATGCATTTCCTAGAGTTTTGTCTGGTAGGTAGGTAGATGAATGCCCTCTAGTCACTAGTTTGCATCGATCTGAAGTTGGGCCTATTGTGCCCATAACAAGTTATTCCACATTGCCTCTCGTGTCTCATATGGTATAACAATTTAATATTCATCTTAGCTGAATGCCAGGTCACAGAGACATTCCAGAAAAGTAGAAACAAAGTATCCTGCTAGAACAACTCAAAAAAGATATATGCACCTCTCTCAACGTGTCAGGAAAACTAATCGCAGACCAGACAAAGTAATGATGTGACAAGCCTCCAGATAAATCTGGTCTAGGCAAAATCTAGAATCATTCAAATGGGTTGGTCCTGCTAAAGCAATTGCAAATCAGTATGAATTTCGAAGTTCTCGTAGAACACTATCCCAAAGGGTATTTTCTCAAATTGTTTCTCCAGAAGTTGTGGGTTCGTCACACCTGACATTGTCCAAAAGAACACTGCTCCAACTGAAGACGACTTTCTTCTTTCTTGGAAATATTCCGAATATTGACAGAAGCGCATACAAACCCCTTTACAAAATGTTCCAATAGGTTCAATTAATCCCTCAGGTAGTTCTGAATTAGTGGAACGTCTTGTGGTATCACAATAGCCTTTTTTGGTCTAAATGACGGTAACAAACCTTATTTCGATTTTCTTGGAAATATCCGTCATAATCATCGATAGATTGGAGTTTTGGATGTACATTCGGGATATTCCCGCCCTTCGTATGTTTAGAAAAGTGACCCCGTCGTTTACCTGGAAGTTTGACGGTTGGACGTTGGAGATTCACAGTACTGCGTGCTGTTGACAAAGATTTGCAGAGGAGAAAGTTCTTGCGAGTGCGTCTAGGGCTGCCGCATGGCAATATTGTGAAGCCCCAGTGTACCCGAGCCACAAAATAAAAAAAAAACCGGCGCCACAGCTCGCTATAATTTATGTTGCGCGGGTTACATTTTTCGCACGAATGGACAATTTATTGCCGACTCTGAAGGACGAATTGAGAAGCTTTTTTATGACAAAGTTTGTCATTCCCCAAAGAGAGTTGGTGCCGCGACAAATGTTCGGTGGACATGGCTTGGGCTTAAATCTACGCAACTCGCACAACAGTCCAATGCGTTAACGACTGAGTTACGGTGACCATATCCCTAGGCATGCGATCCTTTTTTGTCTCTGACTTTCCTTCATCACACTGCAGAAGCATGGGTGAAGATAGTTCTGACTATCACGGTTTACAACCAGAATATAACCTTGGGCAGAAAGTACGGCTACGTTCGGTCATATCCACATGGCATTGGTCGCTTTGGCAATGTTTTTTTTTTTAATTCATCCGTTAGTTCATCTAAAAATCCTATCGGTTTACCATTGAGAGCTACTGCATTAAGATTCAGTTTCCTCCTTTTGGTAAATGGTAGTAGGACCGTCTTATTCGCGTTAATTGACGGACTAGCTGATAGCGATGTAGCTTTGGTTGCTAAGGTTGATGAGCAAGCAGGCGCTTGTTAGCTGTCAATATGGTCGCTGTAATCTCTTTAAATGGTGACTGTGATTCTTTGGATTCCAACCATCGCCCCAAACACCCACCTCTTAGTGGAATTGTCAATGACTCCGCGGACTTGAGCGTTGGTAATTAAAGCATAGTCGGTGTGTCAGAAGCTTAAATGTCAATAAATGCACAAATAGCGAGCTCCTTCCAGCTATAAGTTGCTTCTATCTAGATGCCCTCGGTTAATCGGCCTTTGTGATAAGCATATTGATCCCAGGCAGAGGGTTGCTGTTTTCAGGTAAGGCTGATAGTGCGGTAAGACGTAGAAAGCTCGGTGAGCTTGTTATCTAGTTTGGGGATGAAAACCACATTTAATTCAGGTCCTCGCATTCTTGACAGATATTCTCTTTGAGGGCTTCAAGAGTCTGAGGCTTATTGACATAGACTCGTGACTTCAAAAAAACCTCACAAAAAGAAATCTGGACTGGCTAAATCAGGCGATCTTGTACGCCAGTGCAAATTGCCAAAACGAGAGATTAGGCGACCCGGAAATGCAGCCCTCAGAATTTCGGTTGTGGCTCGTGCAGTATGCACCATTGCTCCATCCTGTAGGAACCACATGTTCTCAAGTCCCAATTCATCCAATTGAGGAAGGAGAAAGGAGAAAGAAAAGAAAGAAATCTCAACGAGCAAAGCTCTGTAGCGCTCGCCGTCCACTGCGACATCTTCAGCCACAGCTGCGATATTCTCAGCAAAAAGGCTGGTCCGGGGCCGTCCAGACAAGACAGCATCTCGTGTTGTCCAATATTCTTCACATTTGCCGCCATTTGCAAAAATTATAGCATCTTCCGATAGGGTGATGATTTTTACGCCATCTTGTACATAGTCAAGACTGTTTTGGATGAGAGTTGGGAAGACTTCCAGCTGTCTCTAGTATCTTAATGGGTTTAAATGAGCCAACTGCTTGTGAGGTGTATTTGTTTACTTTGACGGTGTTGCTTTGCCAGTCTTTAACTGGCAATCGGGCCGTCACGAATGTTAATATAAATCGAAAGTGTCTTCGAGCTCCAATTAGTGGTTTTTCATATTTTTTCCTTTGTCATTGCAGGCCGTTCTTCTGCAAGTCATGTATAGCCACCGCATTAAGACTTTTGAATGAGCACTCTGTCCCACAAGTCTCCAACTCCGCACCGACTTTATCTGCAAACGTGATGTTCAAGTTCTGCCAGTTGATAAATATTCAATGTGTCCACTGCCCTTCTCCAGCACCGCACTTGTTTTGCAAATAAATTATCCTCAATCAGCGCTCTTTCAGCCCCAGAAAAAAACAAGCACAAACCAACCGATCACCTTTTGATGATGATGTCTTCCATTAACCCGCATATTTTGCGTCATATTCTGTTTAAAAAAAATTGTATGCCGACTAGCATATCCATATTCACCTTCGCCGAATCTAAAAGTAGTCACACACTTGGCCGCACATGTGGGTTCAATAAAACCTACCGAAATTAATTTGTTTATATTCTCATCACCGATGCTGGTGCTACTATAACCCAAACTACGTGGTATTTCGACGATAACCATCTAAATGGGTATAATTCGTCATTTGGCCGCTTTCTGTGGGGAGGAGCTGTGTGCCTTCAGATACTAAGGCGAGAGTACCTTCTAAGATGTATTCAATCCGCAGGTCCAAGTCGAAACAAATTTTTAATTGAAACACTGAAATACGAGTGTAGTTTAAGGCAAAAATTAAAAGTTTATCACAATCACACACAAGTGTCATTGTACTCGGGCGTATGGTTTGGTTTTGTATTGGTCATCCGTTTTCAAGGCCAACAGGTTGGCTTAAACCACTTGAAACCCAAACCGTCCCCCTCGGTGGAAGCGGACGAGGGAAATGATGTTTTTTTTTCAGTTTAAGATTTTTTTTTTTTATTTTCGTCGAAATGACATTTTGTGTGCTCTTGAGAAGTGGGTCTGGGGGGAGGGTGGTGTTCTCAAGCCGGCACACGGAATCCACATTCAGCTGGCGGTGATAATTTAAAACGAATTTCGTTTTTTTTTTTTTCGAATTTCTTTTGTTCGAAAAAAAAAAACGTCAAAAACAACAAATCCAATTGTTGTTGTTAATTTAAATGAAAATTGTTTTTATTTTTTTGGTTTTTTCGTTTTTTTTTTTTTTTTTATAAACAAAAAGAGAATATTAAGTGGAGAGATCGTTAAAATTAACCTTTCACAGTTCATGAACTTTCGGAAACAACTTGTTTCGAATTTAAACTCAAAAACTTCAGGTTCATGGTCTCGTGGTGTTTTTATTTCGCGCGAAAATGGGAAATCTCGTCTCATTAGGTGTTTCGTTGTGGAATTTGTCAACGATGTATCTGGCTGTGAATAGTTTGTTCCGGATTGTTGGGTTCTCGGGGGAAAAAAAATGAGAAAAGTCTGAATGGCAATCTGGTTAGGGGACACTATAGTTATTATCGTTAATATTTTTATGAGATCGGTTTTATGAACCGGTTGGTGGTGGTGACTTTCGAACTTTATTACACCTGCTGTGGTATTTTTTGGCAGGCGTTCACTGAACGCTGTGGTGATTCAGAGATTTGCAGTGATTTAGGATGGTGTTTCTGAGTTTGAAAGTGATCGGTCCAGTGGGACACAAGTCGATTGTGTAGTCAGACACGTTCATATTTTGGAAATTTGTTTGTCATTCTGGCTAAACGAGATGTGGCACTCATTGCGTCAGATTTTTCAGATCTAGCACGCTTTCGTTTTTGCCTTGATGGAGGAATGTGAGCAGGTAGCAATTATGCATTTCAACGCTGACTATCACTGCTTCACTATATAAATTCCGAGAATAATGACTGGATAAATCGTCAATTCACTACCGAAGAGAAACTAACGTTCAGACCTTGATCGCAGTTCCCATGCAACCCTCGAAGTCAAAATTTTCTCTGGAATCAACAATGATTCAGACTTCTTTCGAGTAAAAATCAGAGTTGAAAGTTTAAAGGTTGCTAAAGCAGTCAAAGAAGACAATATGATCCGAACAGACAGCACCCTATTGATAGCCAGCCTGGTGTTTAGACGCTGAAGGAGCCAACCATAGGCATATCAAGGCTATTAACAGGGTTCAAGTTATATGTTAGTTCCCGGCTCTCCTGAAAAGCATTTAACTTCATTATTTTTCCAGTTGTCCATTTGTTTCCCATAGATATCAATGAGAAGCAAGGGGAAGCTTGCTTCCAGACCAGCGGTAGAAGTTGTTTTTGAAGCTCTCTTCGCAGAATGTTGCTTTGCTTATCCAGTGTATAGGACAACCTGGCAATGTTTTGTAAAAAATGATCGTATAAGGGCTTACTTACTTACTTAAGGTGGCGCTACAAGTCCGGGATGGACCTGGGCCTTAACCAACAACCGTCTCCAGCCAGCTCCATTTTTAGCCAGCTGCCTCTTCCAATTGCGTGCGCCATCTGAGCTACGGTCTTCCTCTACTGCGCCGTCCCTCGAGTGTAAATTCGAAGATTTTCCGGGCCGAAGCATTGGTGTTAATCCGCTCTACATGACCCTGCCACCTCAGTCATTGGACGTTCACTCTTCCGGCTTTGTCGATGTCGCTGTAAATCCTGTACAGTTGTATCCCTTCCGCCGTTGTATCCCTTCCGCCATTCACCGTCTATGCAGACGCCGCCGAAAATCACCCGAAGAATTTTCCTCTCGAAACAGCCAAGAGCGACCGCATCCGCATTTGACAAAGTCCATGCCTCTGCGCCGTAGAGCAGGACTGGGACGATTAAGGACTTATAAAAGGTCACCTCAGTTGTTCGAGAGATGGCTTTGCACCTCAATTGCATTCTTAGCCCAAAGAAACAGTGATTGGCAATAGTTATTCTTCGTTTAATCTCAGCGCTGGTGTCGTTGTCTTGGTCTTGCTCTCATTGGCCGCTAAACCCATCTTCGCCACCTCCGTCTCAATATTCATGAACGCGCCATTGACATCATGCTGCATTCTTCCGATTATGTCAACATCGTCGGCGTATCCGAGTAATTGGACGGACTTTTGAAAGTTTTTGCCTCTGGTGTTGGCGCTTAAGTTTTGCACTCTTCTTTCAAGGACGATGTTAAAGAAGTCGCATGGCAGCGCGTCGCCTTGTCTAAAACCTTTTTTGGCATCGAAGGTCTCGGTGAGCTTTTGACCGACCTTGATGGAGCAGCGTGCATTCTCCATCGTCTTGCCTGACAGCGGGATTTGACTCGTCGTCGCCGTTAAACAGTCTGCGGAAGTAGTTCTTCCATATCCTCAGCATCGACTGCGATTCCACCACGATGTTCCCTTGTTCATCCTTGCAGGCCTCGGTTCGGGCTCTGTAGCCTTGACAGGTTTTGTTTACCCTTTGGTAAATCTTCCGAACCTCATTCCTACTGTGGCATCTCTCTATTTCCTCGATCGCGCGCTTCTCATGCTCTTTCTTTTTCCTCCTGAAAAGCTTGTGTTCGTCTCTCCTCTTCTGCCCGTAGAGCTCGCGAGCAGCTCTGGTCTTTCTATGCAGCGCCGCTTTGTATGCCTATTGTTTCGGTGCATGTGCTTGCCGGCACTCGTCGTCAAACCAGGGGTTTCGTTGTGGTAGCGTACCCATGCAGCCATCTCTAAAAGTCAGTCAGATAATCAATCGATTTATTAAGTCAACTGGTTAAAATGGTTTGGTGCTGTTCGGTCGTATCGTAGATCCGTCTACTTATCACTAGTGCGAGTAAGAAGTGCAGTGTGCATACTTTACACAGTTTTCCACCCGTAAACTATGGATATTTCTCCGAGTGGTGATTCAATAAAAACGCCAAGCTCTAGCTTCAGATCGCTCCTAATTGTCTCTTCAACTACTACTGAAGTCAGGTTTGGTTACTAATTTTCCTTCTTATCACGCATATCAAAAGTTAAACACAATTGCAGATTGCAGATTGGAAGGGGTCGCCTATTATCACAGCTTCAGAAGGGGCTGTAGAGATTCCCTCATGAATTCAAGCTCGTCCATGGGGACTCCATGGGAGTTACTGATAAATCCGGCTAGGTCTTTGGGTGAGCTGGCAGATATGTTAAGATGATAAATTTTTATTAGAAATTTACAGTAGCATTAGATATGATCTGCTGGTCTTCGTCTTCATTGCCCTGATAGGTTGTAGGAGTTGTTTTTTGGGAAGACATTGCAGAATGACCTTGGCATCAGGAATTATAATGCAGATCCTTTTCTGACTAGTTCGTCTTGCTTTCATAGCCGATGTATCCAAGCACCTAAATGAGCTGAATTCTCTTTGAGCAATTTAGTTATATGAGGAGTTTAAGTTCAGGCAGTCATAGACTAGTTGCTATAAATGTTTTTATTGTTCTGTCGACCGAATAGCTCTTTTACATGTGGTTCGAATAATTTTTTGTCACTTTTTATTTATGTCGGGTTGGGAAATTGGACCACTCAAAAGCAACTGGTCCATTGTACTTTTAGAAAGCAAGACCCAATTTTACCCATTTAACTGGAATTTTCTCCACATTTGAAAAACCGAGAAGGTGCTTAAAGTATCAGCCCTCATTACATCGGTACTGCTATCTGATTCGATTATTGTCGTTTAAACCTACCACATTGAGATGTTTAGCAAAAGCAAAGTGTCCGGTTAGCAAGGCAATAAGGTGCCTACACTCTTTTATGCTAAAAAACAGCAAGAAGGTGGTAGAGAACATTCGCCGTGCCAATCACCATTGTGCTTGTAAAAAAACCAACGTAGGCCCAGACGCGTCCTGAGAAATCATCCTTCTTCTAGGAAATCTTATTTGCAGAGATTCTAGCGTGAACTGGGATCCAGACAAGATTCCAAAAGTGAAGCCCTCCGACCAAATTTGGAGAGTTCTTGCATTCTCGAACTATTTTCAAATTGATTAAAGGGTTGAGCCTTAAGCGCCAGCCTCGCTATGCTGTGACCGCTCGCCCTCTTTTTACAATACAGTCCATAGTCACTAGAGAGATACTTGCACGAGTAGTAAGGTCTAGTGCTGTCGGTCTTCACAAACACACCAGCACTCGACCCATAACTGACTTTGGAGCCATTCGTAAAAAGTCAACTACGGCTCAGTCCAAGTTTACTGGTCGAAAGCAGTCCAAAAGCAAAAAAGTCGACTTCGAATGTGCATCCGAAGTTCTGGTGTCATTGCCGACGATATATCCACGGGTCGTAGAATAAAAATAAGGTCATCAAAACTCGAGTGCAGATAACGCCACGTCTAAGACGACAGATTGCTTTGATAGTACACCCTATGATGTAAGCATCAAGGGAAGGCAAATGAAGTAGACCATCTAGAGCAGCGCCAGGCGCGCTCAAAAAAAGTTTCCGTGCAGATTAGATAGGCCATTCTTTGAATTCACTTACTTTGGAGAAAGCACCCCTCCACCAAACAAATTACGCCATAAGCTAGAAAAACAGGACCTTTTTCTGAGATATTAAGTTTTTTTTTATCGAACATTACTCCTAGGTGTTCAGCTTCATCAGAGATCTAGTTAGTTACTCTTTTTAGCGCTGGTTGAGTCAAACCGTTCACAATTCTTTTCCTCGTAAATCATATTTTGTCCGTACTACGTTAACATGTCTGATAGTATTTCTGTTTAATCCGTATACCACCGTGCCAATTCCTCTGTCTTGGATCTCTCTGTGCAAATGATGGTTTATTCCGTTCCCAGTCGGTTTAATGTAAACTTAAAGTTGGGGCTGAATTTGTATTTAAGCAGACATTTGTCTTTGTCAACCAGTTGATTGCAAAATTTAAATATGCAGTTCCAACTCATATTTAGACTGAGCAACACCGCTGCGGCTCTCTTTTATTGGGCATATGCAACGAATGTCTATGGGCCGATCAAATAATTGTTCCACTTAAATGTTTATTGCAAATTATCTCTTAAGACACACATTTGGTCTTGTTTATGCTTTTATGTTATAGGTTATCCTCGGTTGATCATTTGTCAGTCTGCCGCTGTGTGTGGGTGACTATGGTGTTTCAAGTGCATCCACCCATAACCCAAGTAACACTACCCTAACCACACAACACCCGACAAATTATCTTCAAAACAAGGTGCCATGCGTAAGACCTGCAAGTAATTGTCAAAGAAAAATGTTAAAGAAAAACCCATTTCCTATTACCATGTCATTAAATACGGTAACCATCCATAAGATACATTCTTTTTGTTTTCCTTTAGAATATTATCTTTCTCTTAACCATTATGTCAAACAAAAGAATAATAGAAAAAAAAAAACTTTTACTTATATCTAACCAACATCGGGCACAGAAAAAACCAAGACTAACTCTCGCTGTTCTTTCGTGCATGACAAGAATTATTTTTTTCCAAGTCTTGTCTGTCATTGTTTTTTCTTCGTTCTCTCTTCTCTCTATCTGTTGCTCTACCCCCTCCTATTCCTAAAAAGTATTGGATTTGTGTATTCTTAAGCACTTCGTTTCGTCGACGACTACTTTGTTTTCGCAACACGAGTTTCCTTTTCGCTTTTTTCGTCGTGTCTTGAAAGCTATACAACAATCTCTAAAGTCAAGCTTTTATTTTTCAAGACAAGCCAACGACTACGTCAATCTTATGGACACACGACTCGAATGGATATGATTTTAATGTGGTGCGTGCAAAAAAAATAAAGAATTCCAAAGCAAAGGCCACAGAGAACATACAAATGAGCTCTCGAGAGTTGTAAAGAAAGTCCAACCGACCAAGCAACCAACCGACAAGTGGATAGAACCAGATTTGTGGGTAAAAAATTCTTTTCCCTTTTAACTCCACAATGTGGTTCCCTGGTTGTTCCCTGGTTTGATAGATGATGATGGTGATAGTCGTGGTATGTGGTGCGCCTTCAAGCGATAAAACAAAGGTCTTCCAGATAGACACAGTCTCGTCTGGAAGTTTGAATACACTTACGTTCCACAATCAGATTGTGGTTGTGGATTGCAACTAATTTTAAAACCGAGTGTCGTCAAACTAATACCAGCTAGTGTTGGCTTGTAAGTACCTACCAACCTACCAACCTATCTCTATCTTTCTATCAATTCAACGCTAAGTAACTTGAAGCCAATCAAGGCGACATCAAGTACACCTCTTTTCAGAGTTGCGGTCTAGAAGATACAAAGCTACACGCGTTTATACCAACTCAGTCTGTGTGTCCGTGTGTCTGCCTCCAACAGTCATCAACAAAATCAGCACAATGAGCATAATTGCTTCGATTTTGCACACGTTTTTTCCTTCTACAAGCCTACACTCTACATGTATCTATGTATCTTTTTTTTGTACATTTTTGCGCTCTCCTTCGTACCTACTTGTGTTGTTATGATTATTATTTTCGTTTCAAGTACAATTTCGCTTAATGATTCGAAGCACGTAAAAGAAACAGAAAAAAATGTCTTAAGTATAAAAATACAATAAAATTGTAAAAAAATAAAAGGAAACAAAATCACGCTACAAGCACACTGGTTAAGTTGGTTTACATTGTTAGCTGTGAGATTGCTAACCTTTGTTTGGTTAGCAATCTCAGTGCGACAACTTTATTACAAAAAAAATATATCTGCAATGAGCAGCAAGCATAAATAAAAGAATTCAAACCCACCGCACTCGGGCAAAAAGGGAATGTTATTGCGGTGGCGGTCGTTTATAACAAAAAATTGTATCTTTCGGATCAATTTGATGAATTGGTGATTTGAAAAATTCGCACTTTGTGTGAATACTTTCTTTCGAAAGTTGCGATCGGAAGCCTTGATCTTTTTGTTTTTTTCTGTTACTGTCGCTCCTAACTGACTATTCAATCGACGATAATCGGTTGTTTGGATTAAAAAAAAAAGTAATAAACGAGTCTTTTGTTGTAATTTGTGCGGCGAAGGTTAGTGGTTACAGGTAGAAAGGAGAGGAGATTATGTAATTTGGGCTAAGTGCGTTGGAGACCCAGATCAGCAACCATTCACTGGATGGAAACGGCTATCATAGAGCTTCTCAGTCTAATCTCGGCAGAAGAAACGCAAGCCTAAGATATCTGAGTACAGCTTCCCAAAAATCTATTTTTTGTACGGCTCGACCCAATATAAAGGAAAAGGCACATGGTGCCAAGTTCTGAAAAAGGGTTGGGGTAGATCACGCCTTAACGTCATCATCATCATCATCATCATTTTGAATGACCCGCTTATCCACTATGAGAGTCACGGGATTAGGGTGCTTAAGTGGAATCCCCACATCCCCCGATCTTCCGCCATCGACTCTAAATAATCAGGGTAGAGCTGAGATTTCGGACTAGGCCTTACCAAGGGACGCCTACCCGGTGGCACGGATTTCATGGCACTTCTCGGAAACCGAGTTGGTGACATGCGTTGAATGTGCCCAAACCATCAAAGTATGGACCTTTCCGCTCGAAGAAGTAGCTGCTCGACATTGAGTGCCTCGCATATTCTGGTGTTCCTAACTCGATCTCGACGAGTTACCTCAGCAATACAACGAAGAAATATCATTTTGACAGCTGGTATCCGCGATCTTATTCTTTCTGTCATTACCCAAACCTCATGACCATAGGTGAGGGTCGGAACAAACACTGAATTAAAGACCGACAACTTAGCTTCGATGCCAAGTTCGGCCCTCCTGATAACAGATTGACCAAGCTGTCTCAAAATTGCTCCAGCCTGACCAATCCTACAGGATAACTCAGTATTGCTCCTACCATCACTCGTGAGTAGGACCCCGAAATACTTAAACCTCTCCACCTGTTTCAATGGGACTCCACTAACATGCAGAGTGCATTGAACAGGCATTCGGGAATTTACCATAACCTCTGATTTGTTCACCTTCATCCCAGCTTCAACACAGACGGCGACGAGCTTATCAAGTGCGCACTGAAGTTCGGTCTTGGTGGACGTAAGGATGACCAAGTCATCAGCAAAAAGCAGATGAATTATCCATAAGTCTCCCAATTCGTTCCTCACCAAGGCTGCGCTGTGACATTCAACCCATATACACTATGAAAAAAAGAGGTGACAGAACACACCCCTGGCGAAGTCTAACCCCCACAGTGAAAGATATCGACTTAACGCCGTTCACCCGAACACAAGTCTTACAGTCAGTGTACAGAGATTGAATGGCCCTCAAAAGAGAACCGTCAATCCCGTACTCGCGATGCACTCCAGAGTTTACGTCGAGGGACCCGATCATAATACTCCAAGGCCTTCTCAAGTACCATTCTGAGAGTGAAAAGCTGGTCGGTTGTGCTTCTACCTGGACAAAAGCCGCACTGCTCATCGCCCAACCGAGGCTCGACCACAGCTCTGGAACGTGCTTCCAACAGTTTTGCAAAGACTTTTCTGGGGAGACCTAAAAGAGATATACCTCTATAATTGGAGCAATCCCTCTTATCCCCTTTTATAAAAAGAGGAACAATCACCCCAGTTTGCCAATCGCTAGGTGTTTCACCGCATTCCCAGGCCACTTTAATGACACGAGAGAGCCATTTCACTCCCTCTTTACCCAAAGCCTTGAGCATTTCTGGTCGGATTTCATCCACACCAGCAGATTTGTCGACTTTTAGCGCTTAAATCGCCAAAGTCACCTCCTCTACGGTGGGACTATTCTCCGCCCTACTCAAAACCATGGGTCTGCCATCCTCAGTGCCCTGTTCGAGATTGAGCAACTCCGAAAAGTACTCGCCCCATCTGCGCAAGATGTCCTCCTCATCGGGAAGAAGTACAGATCTGTGATCGCGATCTAATTTCTCGTCGAACTCCCTTAACGCCTTAACGTCTACTGCATATTGACAGCGGTTGTGTACGGAGTATTAGTCTGGTGGACATTACTGGACAAGGAAAGCAACAGTAATCAGCTTGGAAAGATACAAAGAGGATCAAGCATTTGCATAACGGGTGCCTTGAGAACAATCCCCTCTGCCGCACTGGAGGTAATGCTCCATCTGCTTCCTGTTGATATTTTTGGGAAGCTAATGGCAGTCAAAGCGACACTGAGGCTCTGAGAAGCCTCTCAGCTGGTCAGCACAGCAATTGGTCACTCTAGGATTCTCAGGGGCAAGCATACTTTTCCTAGTAAAATGGACTACGTTGCCCAAATAACAAAAGTCGGATTCCTAGTAGAAGCTCTTGGGAGCCTGGTTTGATGATTCTGAAAGGGCCTGGCCTTCCAAGTTGGGGACCATGGAATCCATGCCATCAGCTAGTCGTCCTTGGGTAGAGCCAGATGGTTAAACCAAGTGCGAAACCTACCCGTACTGGGATAGCCTCAGATGATTTAGAGTCGATGACGAAAGATCGGGAGAAGTAGAGGGTCTACTTAAGAACAATTTCAAACCGATCGATCCAATTTGTCAGAGAATACTTTTGAAATATTGTACTTTGAGAAAAGAAAAAAAATTGATTTTTTCAAAATTCTAACTGAGTCTACCCTCATACTAAAACCGCGACCCTCATGATGATCAAAATAATTTTTTAGTGCACGTGTATACATAGTTGGACAAAGTATTCTCAGTTCTATCATTCCTTTGCATATTAGCATTTAAGAGTAAACTGGGGTAATGGTATCAGTGTTGCCACGTGCGATATTCCTCTGGATAGGCAAACAGTTGCACTAATCTGCAGCAACACACTTCTCATCTCTGTCTACAACTAACTTAGACTGTATTTACGCAAGTTTATACAAAAAAAAAAATACCTCCTTCATTTGCCAACGATGGAGCTTATGTTTACTTAAGTAAACAGGAACCTAACAAAAATCCACAAAACGAGTATCTGGTCACGTCTGACACGCTCATTCCGCAAATGCACTTCATCTTTCAAATCCGCTTTTGTTTCTTTTTCTCTGTTGTTTTGTAAAACATTTTCGCAATTAGAAAAAGAACACATTTTGATTTCCGTCTTCAAATCCATGGATATACTATCCACACCCACGTTTCACACGTTCTGCCATCCAAAAACCTTGACATAGAAGAGATTCAAGAAACAATAAAACTTACAATGACGAATGGTAGTAAAAATTAACAGTTAATCCTTTTTTATGTGTTATCGGCGTTTGCCTTTTAAGTCAGAATTTACAACCCACAACAAGAAAAAAACAAACCAACCACCTACCTACCTTTCCACCCAAAACACTTGAAGCACCGTATATGGTCAACACTTGACAAAGGTATGTTTGCTTTTCTTAATTTTTTTTTTTTTTGCGTGTGTGTTCTTGTCCTAACGGTAGATTTTAATTATATCTATGAGTGTCATCCATCAAAAATCAACGAACACACTTGTGAAGCAGAAATAAGCGAAAAAAGAAATATGTCTTGAGATATGCAAATTAATTTACAAAGAATTGTTAGCCGAAAGTATAGCTCGAGTCTTAAGCCTCCGGCTAAGGAATTCCCATCAAACAAAAGGAAGACATATGAGTTAGTGTGTGTGTATGTTTATAACCAAGCTTTTGAAAGGAAGCAAAAAAAAAAGTTTGAGTAGCGACTTTCGTCGCACCCTGTAGATGAAGCAGTACCCTTCCTTCCTACGTCTTTGGATTGAATTGGATTTAAGTTTTGTTTTGATGGCGGTTCCTTCTTTTTTTCTTTTTCTGGACAACAGGTACCTAGTCTTGCTTGGTACCGGTGTACCTCTAGATATATGACTTCTTCTCAAGATACTGGTTGGTTTTTTTTTTTTTGTGAAGAATTGAAGACTCCAAAAAGAAGGAAAACTTAAAATTCACTTTGTTTCCTTTTACTTTTCTCTTCGTTTGTGGCCTCCTCTTTGCAATCAAAAGAAGACTTTATTGCATACGATGACAAGAAGCAAGAGATTAGTAAGAAAAAAGATTTATAAAACTTAAACAAGTTTTTAGTTTTCACTGGTTCTGCGAAAAAATTGTCGTTCGTTTTTTTGAAACTTATTTTGGAAAAGGAAACTGAAGTTGGTGTTGGATGAATTTTAAATGTTTCAAAAAACCCTTAAGAATTAATTGGTATGGACAATCGGATGCCAAAAGAAGAAACTGAAATTTAAGTTTTATGTTTACAAATTAGCAAAAGACGTGACGGGAATTTATTTTTTCTTAAGAGAGGTAGTCACAAGTCACAACTGAAATGAAGCCATTTGCAAGGTGATTTGATGAATTGAAAATGGTGTTGGACAGTTTTTGGGAAAGAAATTATTGTACTCAGTCTACAAAAGATTGAAACATTAAACTTGATGCTTTTCGATGATGTGCTAACCATTAAGTATGGAACGTGTAGGAGTTGGCTGTGCTACTTGGCACGTGCTACTTACTTTATCACTTCAAAAATTTCAGGTTGGAAGGGTTTTTCAATAAGGACATTACAATTTTGTATTTAAATAAATCACAGAATATTTATTATTATTATTCGCTCAGTAAAAGCATGGCACAAAACTTAAATCTAAACTATAAGCTAAGGGAACAAGAAAGTAAAACTTAATTCTGAACTATAATCTAGGGGTAACAATTGGTCAAAAAGGTAAGACTTAAATCTAAACTATAAACTAAAGACTAAGGACAGAGGAGGAGAGCTGTTGTTTAGTAAGGTAGGTTGCGCAGGGAATGTCTCAGGGTGGATTTACTAAAAGGCAGGTCGAGGATGGCAGGAAACTTGTTTGCGTTAGGTAGAATTCGTTAGAGGTTCGTGTTGACCATACTCCGTGCGGTTATAGGGGAGGCGGAACAGAGGAATTGATCGTAAACGGCGGGGATTAATGTTAAGGGAGATCTGTTGGAGAAGATGAGGGCAATCAATAGCTCCAGTTAATAACTGATGAACAAACAGTATATCAGCCTCGTCGCGACGTGTGTTTAAGGACTGTATGCCTAACAATTTGAGTCTGTTCATGTAGGGGGGTATGTATGAATCTACGCTTAACAGCTTCGATTCTCTGAATATGGACTTGATGGTAAGGTAACCAGACCTGACTGGCATATTCAAGGAGCGGTCTAGCGAAGGTCATGTATAGGGATTTGGTGACGTAGGGGTTAAAAACTTCTTTCGACCAACGTTTGACAAAGCCGAGTGCTGAGTTAGCTCTTTTAATTATGCTGTCGATGTGAGAGCGGAAGTTAAGTTCAGTGTCACAGGTGATGCCCAGGTCGCGCATTGAAGTTACAGGAGAAACCAGCTCATTGTTAACAAAGTAGGTCTTTTGAGGCAGGGGAGGGCGCTTACGAGAGTAAGTGGTGGATTAACATTTTTTCACATTGAGCTCTAAACGATTTTTTTTTTTGGCTCCAAATGAAGAATGTGTTTAGGTCAGCCTAAAGCGAATGGGAATAATTAGGATATCGGGCTGAAATTTATTCCAGGTGTAGTACACATGTTAACCCATTTCCGCCCAGAAAAAAGTCAAATTTTTTTGGACATTTTTTGTGAGAGGTTTGCAGTGATTGATCCATTGGAGCCAATTTTCCACCACTCTTCCACACAAAACGGCGGGAACGTTGGCAATTTTGCGTTCGACGTTGTTCGTGAGCTCCTCTCACGTTGTTGGCTTGTTGGCATAAACCAACGACTTAACGTAACCATATAAAAAGAAATCCAACTGCGTTATATCGTCGACCATTTCTCGAGATTACACAATTACCGAACTCCCCCTTCAATTGATCAATTGTTTGACCAGCTGTGTGGCTTATTGGAACCACAGATAACTGATGTCAAGTCCATCCAATTCTGACCAAAAGAAGTCTTCCAACATGGCAAAATAGCGATCTCCATTGACCGTAACATTGCGATTATTTTCATTGACGAAAAAAAAAAAACGGTCCAATCACAGCTCCGGCATGAAATCCACACCACCCGGTCACTTTTTGTGGATGCATTGCAATCTCTTGAAGCACATGTGGGTTTGTTGCTGTCCAATAACGCATATTGAAAAGCCATTAAGCCAAAAATGAGCTTCATCGCTGTATATGATTTTTCGATGAAATTCAGGATATTCTTCAAACATTTGCAGAACCCAATTTGGAAACCTAATTTGGAAACCATCTAGAAAGGTATAGTAATCAGTCTTTTGGTGGCTTTTTCAGAACATTCGCACAGCAAGTGTCGGACTGATACTATTTACTGTTCGCTCCTACAGCTTCTGGATAAATCGTTGTAGGTAACGCAAGTCGCTCCGTGTGAATTCCTAGGACACTTGAAATGATTCGGGGCTCATGTGTCCATATGGCATCATCGCCTTTTAGCTTGATCATGGTTTCCTCATCTATTTCTCTGTAAAGTGTGCTGAAATGAAAAGGTGTATGCTATGCAGGCTCTACTTCTGCACCCTTGAGTTAAGTGAGGTTACGTAGGGTGTGTGATGGATAGGCCTCATGACGTTCGCTCGGTGACCATTGTAAGTTCCCTTCCTCTGTTGTAGGAATAACAATATAGTTCCTGGGAAAACCCTCTTGTTGGCTGTTTTGTGAACCAGTTAGTGGTCTTTATGAATATGAGTAGGTGCGTTACTGTAAGTTTGTTACCTCTGCTATGCTTGCAAAGAATCTTGATCCTAGTGCGCGTTGACATCGTTCCTGCAGAGCGGGGCAGTGACAGTATATGTAAAATTGATTCTTCTTCTTCCTCGTCTCCGCAGCTGCTGTATAAATCGTTGGATTCGATTCTCCATTTGCTGATCATGACTCCGATAACGGAGTGTCCTGTGATAACTCCAATGAGTGTGCGGATAGAGAATCGGTCTAGTACCAGAAGTTTAGTTCTGCACCCTTTCTAGTACATTTGTCAGCTTAATCATTTCCGTATAGATCTTTGTGGCTTGGTACTTAATAAAGGATAATATTTTTGGCCGTTGATAAATCGTTGGGAGTTTGTCTTAGATTTTGTCGATTTTGACTGCACGGTGTTGAAGGCCGCCTGACTATTAAAGTAAATACACACATAGGTGTCCGACAACAGTGTCATCTTTGATTAGTTTTGGGTTATTTATCCCCAATCGCTTCGCTTAGCTGCACGTCTATTACACGTTTCAGGATCTTCAGACAAAGAAGGAAGAGAGGGTGGCGGGTCTATGGTCATTAGCGCCCGTGTGACTGCATTTCCCCGCTTTAGAAATGAATATTACAATACTCCTCACTCAAGGTATCGGTCATAAATCTGCCGTACCCGCGGAACCAATTACATAACTTTACCTTCAATGGCGGTACTGTGCAGGTCGAGTATAGCAGGGCCTCCACTATAAAATCTCTTTAGCCTGCTCGATTCGCACATAGAGTTGATTAAGGTTCCTTAGCTTAGAAGCTCAATATAGAACAGCGGATAAAGAAAGCAAGCATAGCGTGTTATGACTGCAATAAAACATTCGGCAAAAAATGCGGACTCAAGCCTAAGATGACCCTGTGGGTGTACATTGCCGTTGTGCGTGCAATTCTCACTTATGGCGCCATCGTCTGGTGGCCTGCCCTGAGCAAGATATCGATAAGTTCAGAAAAATACAGAGATCGGCGTGTAGGTGTTACAGGAGCATTGCGATCTTGTCCTACTAATGCTCTAAGTGTGATCCTGCACCTGATCCCCCTTGAACTTCACATCAAAGATACAACCACCTGTAGCGCTGTCCGGCTCAGAGAATCTGGGTGCTGGGCCGTTAAGCCTTACGGTCATTGTATGATCTTGGAGATACCTCCAGCAGATTTGGTCGGGTCTTCGACTGATTACATGACACCTACCCTCAATTTTAGGAAATTATTCTTTTCTAAATTTCCTACCAGAGATGAATGGAAGAATGGAAACCAGATATTGCCAGAACTGTAGCCATTTTCACGGGCCACTGGCCAGTTGGAGACCATGCGGTCAAGCTTGGTATTCCTCACAACAATTTCAGCAGAAGCTGCAAGGACATTAATGAGAAAGAATCTCTACTTCATTTCCTCTGCAGGTGTCCGGCCCTAGCGAGGACCAGACAGTGTACTTCGGGCAAACCCTTCTTCGTGGACTTCGACGAGATAGCCGAACTGCATCCGAACTCCACCGCCTGGATTTAGCCACATCATTTTAACACAGCAAATCAACACCTACGTACAAATAGGTTTAAACAAGTTTCGCGGTTACAAAACGGCGCACCCTAGCGCTATTTGGGCTCTTAGAAGCCGCCACTCTACCTACCTAAGTTCGTTGTCTTGTCATAGCTTGCAACAGTTTTCAACAGTGTCACTTTCCAAAACACGTTAGGGCTCATATCTGCAAAAACAACCCTGTGGTTTCTTCACAGCTTCGTTTACGCGAAGGATTTTAACAAATTTTTGGTTTGGGGGTTTCACTGGAAAGCATAAGATTGTTGTGCTAATTAAGGCGGGAGGAACACAGATCCTATTTGCGGACACATTCTGTGCATGGATGCCTTTCTTTATTTTCTTTCATTGAAGACAGACCTTGTAGTCCGGTCCAATTGAACTGTCTAACATAATATATGACTTTGTTTACATATGCACTTCATAAGAAAAAACAAACTCGTTCCACCACAACCAATCTTATCCCATCGTATCTACAAAATGAAACCGCAGCGCGCAGCTGCAAAAAGGAACTCCTTCATTCCTATCCTGACAACTTGGCCATTTCCATGGGAACCTACCAAAATCGATCCGAAAAAATTCGCTATTATTTCAGCGAAACGGATACCTACCTACACAACCATATGTACAAGCTAATCTATTGCCTCGATGAGGACAAGAGGTAAACACCACCACCTGCTTTGTTTTGTTTTAACAGGTGATGTCCTTTTTTGTGCTCTCGTTCTCTTTTTTTTTTCGGTTAGCGGATATCCTTTTGAAATTAGATTTGAACAAAGTAATAATTCTTAGCGTTTGGTATTATTTTCTGGTGCTGCCTAGGACGAATTGTGGTGCCGAAAGGGACAAGGACGAGAAATGTGATAAATTATGTCCCACCGCAGGATAAATGAACACCTTAGACTGGCAGATAAGGAGGTTGAAATAAATTAGAATATAAATGGCGAACGAATATAATCCCGATGAAGTATAGAATTTATTATGTGCGTGGGGAACACTGTCTTAATTGGGAGTGAAACCGGCGACAGCTTAAAAAAGGTGCAGAAGGCGGATTTCGGACAAACGGGTCATTGTAGCTTATGGCAGGTGACTAACATATATTTTAAAAGCGGTGGATGGATTTATTTTTGAGGGCTGAGTGACTTAGGTTTACTCTGTTTGTTGTTGCTTCATTAAGTCCCTTGTTAGATGGGGGCCAGAGGTGACTTCATTCATTACTCACCTATAACGTCAGGAGGTCTCTCAGCTGAATATTGCTTAAATCAGCCAGCTCCTTAAGGAAGAAATTACATTGAGTTGTCGACTGTTTTTGTTAGGAAAGGATAGCGTCTTAAAGGAGATGTCGGACGGATTCAGTTGGGAGAAGGCAAAATATAGCTTTGAAGTGCAGTTTGAATTTTCTCTTTAGATAGGAGATGATGAACCAATGAATGATTTTAGGCTGGAAACTCAATGTTAAATCTTCGGTTCAGTAAAGTGCAACCAGGGATGTGTTCAGCAATGTTGTCTCTTTGTCTGGAGCCATTGAATTCGGGTAGAATATTGCTTGTGACTTTTTTTTTTTTGGTGAATAAATCAAAGTTGGTTGGGTTGAAACTTCAACCACTCTCCACTTATGGATGATCAGTTCGGTTTCAATATTTCCTCTATGTCTTGGAATACCTGCTGAGTTCATTGTCTGAAAAAGATTTTCGATGGTGTAGATAGATGGACGTCTTCGTCTTGCCACGATTTTCTCTGCCCGCGGCCATTCAGTTTATTCTAGAAACCAGCAGGTTCGTCCAACGAAGTGAATTTACGCAAAAAAGGATGTGATTTCCTGAAGATCACATATTACTCAATTCTGCGAACTCATTGAAGTGTTTACTTTGGTAAGTTAGGTATCTGGGTTGATGAGGGAGAAAACACTCGATCTCATCACACTTAGATCCTTGTGGACTCATTGTGATGTCCATGGGTGTTAATCCCAGTTCCTACTGGGACTCTACTTTACCTCTCGTTGGTGATTTTAATCTCCAGCCATCGTCATGTCCTCAGAAACCAGGAAACATTATTTAGTGAAACATCAGATAGTTCTTGTATGTCGTTGTAGTAGTGTCTTCCTAATGTTCTGTTTCTCAAGTGACATAGGCTTGAGCTGTGGCAGAGGAAGTGAGGAATATCCCCTTGAGCCTATTCGTCACTACATTTATTGTCATCATTAAGTATAAATTTCATTAGAAGATTGAGGCCAATGAGTAGAAGTTTCTACTAAGAGCCGTTCTGTTGGCTAAGTTACAACATTTGCAAAGCAAATATATGACAGATACAATTTCTTGCAGCTCTGCCATGGGACTGATGACATGCATGGATACCGATGACAGGACGTCTACTAACGGATGAGAGTCGTTCCTTTTTCTTTTTATCGAAAAAGTCCCACTGCGCTCTAGGAGAATCGCAAGAATTCACATGGATCCAACGCGTCTTTCTGTTAACTTTATAATACAGCTCTGATTGGGGTTCGAACAAAGGGAAGGGAAGTTCATCCGTTTTTTCGTTGCTCAAAATATGTATCCACATTCATATTTATGCTCCGGTATCCTTCAACAAGATTCTACTCAGAGGAAGAAGAAGAGGAAGAAATAATCTCCCATGTTCTCTGTATCTTTTTTCTTTAACAATCCGACCTAGTTGGGTTTGTTAACAGTTCCCACTGGTGCCTTGACTTAGTTTGCCGAGCTATCCCTTGCTCGTCGACAAATGTATTTGCTGCATTCTCATACAGTCGCGCAATATGGTTCACAGTTGACATACTTTCATTTAAGAACATCCAGCGTCGCATAAGCTCCTATTCTACAGGTTCTTTCGACAAAATTCTACGATGTTGTAGTTGGCCGGTAGTCGTTTGCGATTTAATTGCCACGAACTGAGACTTGTCTTGATCCAGTCAGTCCCTTTTTTTTTTTTGCCTTTGTTAGTTCAAATTGAAACATAGACTCTTCTCGCTGAGTTGACCTCGTCTACCAAGTTGGTAGGTCTTGAGGGCTTCTTATAGCAAATCCTAATCGCACTGGATAATCAGACTACGGGATAAGCACAAAAGATGGCAAGCGACAAAAAATGTTGATAACAGTGTCTGTCGGCTAATTTAAGAAAAAGTTATAAGTCTGGAGCTCTTAAATAGATTTTAGGGAAAGCTACTGAGGATGGCAACTTCAGAGATTTTATGAGGAAAATGGGGCTGTTGAAAAATGTTCTGTGCCAATGTCCTGGGCCAGTTTAGGCAAATTGTCATTGTAAACCGAAGAGGTTGCCGGCGTTTCAACTTGAAAAACGCTGACAAAATGTTGCATTTTGAATGTTTTTTTCGACTCCCAAGCTTTCGAGAATTCCCAAACCAACTCCGAAGTCTATCTTTGATCTGTCTGTCTAAATATCAAAAAATTATGCTACAAAAATCAGCTTTTCCATCTCTCTCTGAAAACAATGCACACCGTTAGGGGTTGAGGTAATGTGTTCGCCTCGTAAGGATCAGATTAGATTCTTAGTAGTGGTGGGATCGTGCCATCTCATCATTGCGGCCACCGTAGGGCCTATTATGATTTCCTCCAATTAGAGTTCGCTTATGATGCCTGAATTCCAAATCAATCCTTAGATGTCTTTGGGTGAGCTGGCAGATATATGCTCCGTTTCGAGGTAGAATTTGCCTAAATGGCGATGGCGTATTCTGATTAAACAATTACAGTGACACCGGATGTGTTCTGCTGATTCTTCATCTTCGTTGCAAATTCTGCATGTGTTGTTTTGTGCTGTTCTGTAGTCTTTAAGTGTTTTTTGACTCGACAGCTTGTGCCGATTCGGACCTGACTCCTGGTTAGTCCTAGCAGTTGTTTCGTTTTGGTATGGGAGTAGTTTAACGTGGCTTGTGCATTTTGGCTTGTCTGTTACCTTCAGTGTTCGTCCAGTAACTGTTTTTAATGCAGCATTTTCCTGTGTCCTGGCACCTAAATCAGATGAACTCTCTTTGTGCTGGCTAGTGATACAAGCAATTGCACGCAGTCTCTTACTAGTTTCGAGGTTATCCCATAGGCCTTTATGGCCAGAATCGCGGCTTTATTTATAATGACATCATGGCTTCTTTCTGTATCTAAAGATGGAGGGGTGGAAGGCTGAGAATAACTTCCAGCGCTGCAGTAGGAGTTGTTTTGATATCACCTGTAATGCACACACAAGCTAGTCTTTGGAGTTTGTTGGGTCTGTCGTGTGTGGTCTTTGGTATAGTTTTTTGCCACCGTACGGGTGCTGACTAGGTGACAAGTGATCTGGTTATAGCTGCGTAGATCCATTGTGACATTTTTGGGTTCAAATCACAGCTTTTATTAATGACACTTTTGCTGGTCCATAGGGAGATCCTGGCTCTGGCTATGGTTTTCATGGGATGAGAGTTCCAAGTGAGTTTTCCGTCTAAAGTGAGGCCCAGGTACTTGAGTTCTTTTGAGGACTCTATTGCTTCACCGAATAGAGTGGGCTTTCGAAGTTTACTAAGATTCCTTCTCTCTGTGAAAGCAACTATGGACTTTTTTTCTAGGTTTGACGTTTAGGTCAACTTTTTTGCAACAATCAGCAACCAGGTTGAGTGCCCTCTGGAGGAGGTCCGGGATTGTTTCTTTTGACTTACCTCTGATTACGATCGCAATGTCATCAGCGTATCCTTAGACTTAGAACCCGGCGTTGCTGAGTAAGTTTATCAGTTCATTGACTACGATGGGCCACGGCAGAGGGAAAAGACCCTGGAGGCACCCTTTCTGAGCTATGACTCTGACTTTGTTGCTGCTTAGTGTGGCGTTGATATTTCTGCTGTTAAGCAAATGCTTGTCCAGTTGCATGTAGTATTATCTATGCCTGTGTTTTGGATGCCTCTGTATATCTGGGTATGTTCAGTATTGTCGAAGGTCCCTTCGATGTCAAAGAAGCAAACCACCGCAATTTCTTCGTCTCTCAATTATTTGTCAATCCTTGTGATTTGTGACAGAGTTGAGAATACTTGTAGCTGTTGGATGATTGGTGCTATCTTCGTGCTTAGTTGCAGGCACACAATCCCTTTGCTTGTTTTTCTATGTACTGGTCACTGGATGATAGTGAAACAATGGGAGGGTTAGGCCTGGTGCTTTCATGATATTATTGGCTAAAAAAAATGTATCACCTTAAACCTCTCTCCTACTAGCTCTGATAAATGTATGATCATTGCCTCGATTACAGATAAGAAGATAAGAGTTTCTTAAGCCGCCATAAGCTCCCTTTGCAAGAATTCATTCAGAATCTTTTAGAAATTAAAGGAAATATCATTTGAGTTTTCACAGTTCTTCAAACCACACAGCAATGGTTTTACTTACACCCTTGGGCGGAATGGACTTCCATCGGACGATTACAAATTTTATTAAAAAATAGAAAAAATATTTCGTTTGTTTGTTATTTGGATTCGAATGCCTCCACTTTTCATTTTTTAGATCTGGAAAAGCCTAATCTTTCGATTTCATCAATCAATATTGGGAAAACGTAGGAAGACAACAAAAATGAATGTTTGCTAAGAAAACTCCTCAGGCATGTGTGGTAAATAAAAATAAAAATCCATTTCCTGTTTACTCAATCATTCCCTGGTGTTTTTGTTTTTTTTTCTGTGGGCCTTATGGTTTATCTATTCCTTTGCCAGTTGACACATATGAGTTTCGGTACTCAGGTAATCTCTTCCACTTCAAGACAAATAAGCCCAATATCCGATGTCTTAAATTTTTGTTTTTCCATGAATTAGGTAAAATAAGGAAGGCAAAGCATAAAGCCTGAGAATGATAGTCAAAGTGATGAAGAGGATATAATTATCCTTTTAATGGTTTTCTTAATTAAACTGGTTTGCTCAATTCCTGGCAGTAAACACCAGTCTACCGGCAAAGCAGTAAAATAGAAATTTATTCCTGGAAAAACCTAATTGAACAGGTGACTGGAGAAACCCACGCATGTCCTTATTAACGATGAAAGTACTTTTGCCAGCGAAATCAAGTAGTAGTGTCATGAAAGGGCAAATGTCGGCGAAAACTTTTACAATCCTTTGACTTTTTTTTTTTTTTGTGGAGTTTGCTGAAGACATGTTGCTATCGTTACCAATCTTGGTGCCATGGGTTGGATAGAGTGGCCTTCTGGGTGATACATGATTAGATGTTATTCTCTTTGTTTCATTATTCCTTTGTTGGTGACGCCAAGAGCTGTGTCGAGAATTGTCTTTTAGTTCAACCCAACTCCGGCTTATTTGACGATGACGAGTTTGATTATTTGACTACGTTTATCCAGATCTAGGGGGCTATTGGTAGGGCAATTATGTATGTATGTACATATGTATGTATATCTAGGATAGGAGATCTGATACCAAAACAGCAAGAAGAGAGGACTGGGATGATGTTATAGTATGCAGTGAAGAAAACTTAGCCTTCTACACCGACGGGTCCAAAATTGACGCTGGTACTTGTGCCGGTGTCTTCTATTAGAGGTGTAAACCAATCCTTCAAAATTCGAGACGGGTGCAGTATTTTTCAAGCCGAGATAACTGCCATCTTACAGGCCGCAAAGCTAATCAAAAATGACAACATTGTCAGAGAAACCATTACGACCTATGTTTCATTTGGACATCCATAAATCTGCAGCTATGATAAAGATAAAGACTGCGACTATTCCATTCCGTATCTGGATTTCGCAAGAATTTTTTTTTGTACAACTCCCCGAGTAAAGAACAGTGGGGGAAAGAAGGAATTTTTGATGAGAAATTGGCAAAGGTATGCATAGAAGTCGGCCTCTCCGCTGAGGAGGTGGAGCTCAGCAGCTAAATAGGACTCGCTGACCATTACAATCTTTTCCAGGTTGAGGATTAAGTAGCGACAAGAGGCGCCTATTTAGCGTCGATTAACAGAAAATCATGGGAGAAAATAACGATCTACATTGACAATCAGAGACTTGGTTTGCTTGAGAATGCTTCATGTTTCAGGGGTGACCAACTTCCCTTAGTATGTTGGACTCCCTGCATCTTCAGACAAATTAATCGACGAACCGCTTGCTGCATTAATTCAGGGTGGTGGCATGTTTCCTAGTCCCTTTGCAACCTAATCTAATCTTACTATTAACCACAAGCCATGTCTTGCACCAATAGGTCCAAGTGCTTGCATTAATATTCCCATGATGAAAATTGTGGCATCAACCATCATCTTCATATGGAATAAGTAAAGTTGTAAAGAAATCATTAAAGCCGAACTACTACGAAAAGATTGTCCACATATAGAGCTCCTAAATATTTGGAGCTCAAGCGTATAACACAATGCTTTGTCGGGGCTTTGGAAAAAAATGTTCTTTTGGCTTCGCAAAAACCATTTGAGATCGCCAAAGAAGTTTACTTTACTCTTTCTCAGTTCAGATTTTCTTCGCAGGTACTCGAGCTTCTAGTGTACCATCCCACTAAAAGCTCGAATACCATCCCGTACGTCTCATCCCGGAGCATTCTCCAGAAAAAAAGTGAAATATTCAGGGCTTCATGTCCTTTTCTTTTTCTTCTTCGTCTTTTTAGCGGGGTTACGACCCGTGGAAAGTCTGCCTGAGACACGGCAGCCTTCCATCCTCTTCGATCGCGGGCACGCTGTTTTCTATTCTCCAGACCAAACGCTCTGTCATTCGCGATAGCGTGGTCTTTAAAGCGGAGTTTCGGTCTTCCTTGTCGTCTCTTCTTGGAGCATTATTGTCCATTCGCTTGGTGTGGAGGGGCAAGCGTAGTTGATGGTGTTTTGAGTAAATGGTATGCAGAACCAACCTACGAAACATACTCCCTTTCAATCTGCCTTTAGCTCTTTTTTTTGTCGAAATTCAAACACATCCCCTCCCAAAATAGTTGTGTCTGAACAAACAAACACTAGCCATTCCATTTTGTGGTCGCTCTGGCTGGTGATTTATGTACATACATATATATGTAGGTTTGAACCACAGCATTATTATTTGATTTGAAAATTTTTCGCAGAACAACTTTAGCAAGCAATGACAAATCTCCGAGATTATAATTTCTTATGAAGAAGCTTCTCAATTCGCGGTTTGAAGTCGGCAATAAATTGTAAGTTCCTTCCATTCGCGCAAAACATAAATGGTTCCGATAAGCTAGGTCTTGCCCTATCTCAGGCAGTCGATTTGTGATTACAAACTCGAATACAGCTCAATCAAGTTGTCATTGCCTCTGGAAAAGGGGCCATTTATTCTTATGCGAAGGTGGGTTGGGACAACACCTAAACTAACTTGACCTAAGGTGGAAACGTCAGTTAGAGGACTCTTGAGCCTTCGACTGCTCGACAGCACTTTGAGAAATTGAGGCCGGAATGTGCTAAGCACCACCACCAAGAGATCAACAGCGCCTCGATTAGGTTGAGCCTCCTGTTGCTAAACAGTAACTAATGACAGAGTCCGGAAAGCTATGAGAAGGCTGCTTTTAAACCGAAGGTCGCCAAGGTAGCTGAGGTCCGTGTACTAGCGACTATATTTCCTTTTAGCCATGTATTTATCGGCGCACTCTGTTCCACATTGGATTAGGGTTTTTTTTTTTTTTTACTGAGAATTACTCCCTAAGTCCAAACAGTAAAAGTTTGCGAATGTGGTAGACGTTCTTCACAAAGCATTCTAGGCTCAGGAAACATCTTTTTTTTGTTTTCGGGTTTTGGAAACCGCCTGGAGCATGCAGACGCAACTGGTCCATTGTACTACCAGAAAGCAGGACTCAGTTTTTACCCATTTTACTGGAATTTCCTCGACTTTCTGAGAAATCCGCGAAGGCACTTGAATGATGAGGAGCTTACAGTATCAGCACTCATCACCTGATCCGCGTAAAGGCAGAACAATCGCAGAGGAAATGATCCTAAGCATCGTCGCCCTCTCCACAGGCGTCCCAGACAGTGGTGTCACTTAAGCCTAACATACTAAGATGCTTGGCAAAAGCGAAGTCTTTTCTGCTGAGTGATAGCAAAAATGGTGCTGATTTTTTACAGACGATCGGGAGCTTTCGTTTAGTCTGTCTGCATCCTGGAGAGCTAGCTGTGCCACACACAATTGTGTGCCCTGACCGAGGACGCGAGAAGACCTAACGAAGGTTCAGATCCTGAGAAAACATCCTCTGAGCCTTGACTAACAATTTCATCGGAGATCTCATTTCCAAAGATCCCAGTGTGACGTGGGACCCAGACAAGAATCCAAGCGTTCAGCCTTGCAACCGAATTCGGAGAGTTCTTGGATTCTCGCACTATATTGGAACTGGTTGAGCAAGGTCTTAAGCGCAGCCTGGCTATCGCTACAGTCACAGATGCTCCGACCCTTCCACATTAGTAGTGTAAATTTGCCAATCCTGGGCCACCGGGAGCAGGGAGTTGTTGTTGTTACGGTGGGGGTTCCTAAGCTGATCCAATCAGAAAGCTAATCCAGTCTGATTGCCGGAATCCCCCACGTCACAATAACAGCTCCCTGCTCCCTAGGATTGGCAAATTAATACTACTCACCTATTCGTAACAATCCAAGGCCATTAAGATAGCAAAGGTCTCTGCTTGAAAAACAGAGGGATGCTTGCCAAACGAGTAGTGAAGTCTGGTGTTATCTAACTCCACGAAGACACCAGCCCCGGACCTATGACTGGTCTTCGAGGCATTCGTGAAGATTCGACTAGGGCCCCGTCCAGGTTCAGATTCTGACCGAAGCCAGTAGGTAACACCTTAGCGAACCAAATCTTGTACACTTCTTCACTCTTCCGAACACTGTTCTGCTCTAAAAGGTAAGAAAATACTTTTTTGAAATTAGGAAGATTGAGTCAGGCAGGCTGTTTCGTATTTGTGTTGAGTGCTTACACACGCCCAACTGGAGGCAGTTAGGTTTCTTGGTGAAAACCAGGTTCACCCTGAACTGGAGGTCAAACCAAATAAATAAGATTCGAAATCGATCTTCTGAATGTCGCTGCGCACTCGAGAGCCGGCTTAAAAGTAAATTGTTGTGCCGTAGAGGCCGCACGTGCCCTGCAAACAGATGAATATGCGGAACATACCTGTAAAGTTCGTCCGAACAGTCGCTTTGGAAATACTTGAACAGAAGCGCCCAGCATCCGACCTTTCAGTCTGAAGAAATTGGATTAAGTAGACTCAAGCAGTTCGTATAAGCTCTCGCTCTAACATACGAGTTATATTTAGGACAAGTGCTTTGAACATTGCGAATGTCTTCACTTCTTTCGTTACGAGTCATTGGGTGATGTGAATAAAAACTGAGCGCACTCTGAGCAAACCCTCTTGAGGTAAGTGTTTTCTAAAACTTGACGAAACTCATATTTATTCAACTCAAATTGAGTGTTTTATGCAAAAAGTTGAGGGAACACTCTGCCTCAGTTTTTATTCAAACCACCATCTAGTAAATTGTTCCTCAAACACGCAGCAGAGGATTGTCCGATTTCTCCCTAAGATACACGTGGGAATGCACTGAAATTAATATTCTTTACACTTTACGGTCACATTGTCATCGCCTAGCGCCCTAAATCAACAAGAGCTCTTCACACGACAAATCATTTGCAAAGGCATGTCACCTCTCTCGGTTGTTTGTAAACAACAGTTGCGGAGGTGTTGCATGACATTACTTTCCGCTGAATAAGGTAAACGGTTTTGTTAACAGCAGACTCGTACCGTGTAAACAGACAAGTTTGGTGATTACAACCCGCCTTAGTCGCCCAAAATTTGATTCCATTCTAAACAAACATATCACACAAATGAACTCAGACTCAGTGATGATTTTTCCATACGCCAAAAACTAAGTTTTTGAAGATGATGTCATGCACACGCCACATCGCCTTCATATTCTGTCTTTTTACCTCGTCATCGTCATGCTGACGACTTCGATACCATGGCATACGAAAGAAATTAAAGACAAAAAAAAAAAAAAAAAAATCAAAACCCCGCGGGCTTTTATTATAAAATATTCGTGCTGTGTTCCACTGTTCAGTTTTTCTTTTGGAATAATACTTAAGATTATCATTAATCATCACTTGTGTTGGACATACCCACACAACCAGTCATTCAAAGTCAAAAAAGTGGCATCCAACGATTTATTCGACAAAAATACTACACAGACACATAGGGGAAAGACAACTTTTCAGGACATTATTTCAAAACGATAAGAGATCTCTACCGCGCTCTCTCATCTCGTCGTCGGTGCGGCTACGTGAAGGAAATTAAAAGTTAAGCACTACACGTTGCTCTCAGTTGTTGACTTCCAATAAAAGATGGATGAGATTATCTCATCCTTTCGCGTGCGCGAGGGTTATAAACCAATTAACTTGGTTCGGACTGCTCTAGTCTTAACCTACATCTCCTGCTCTTCTCCTGATTCGTATCTCATTCCTATGCTCTAGGTTGGCTTTTACTACAATTTAATTGCTGCAGTTAATTTTAATTAGTTTTTGGCACTGCGGGAGGTTGTTTTCTGGAATACGGGTCTCTGCGGTATCATTTTTGGCCTTTTAATGCTTCCTACGGTTACTAGGACTATTTTTGTAGTTTCAATGTGATCATTGATCACTGTGTTTTCGTTAATAACTGTCACGTTTTGTGAAATGTTTATAGCATCGACATAAAGCATTTCATACAATGGAAGTGGTTTCAGAGGGGATTAGGTCTTGTGAGGCTTCGATCTTCCTGAATTCTCTTTTTTTTTGGCGAATTTTTAGAAGGTTGTGACACAAATCCGCTTTGAAGGGTCATGAACCGTAATATGTACGTTCGGGTAGATAGGTTAGGTGGCTGCCTCCGCTCAGGCATGGACACACTTAGAACAGGTCGGCCCATTGATACCACGATGAAGAAACCGGCTTACCGGCACCAGAGAACCAGAGTTTGTAGCACAAGTACAACGAAGGTGGGCAACTGTATCGATATTAACCCTAAGAGTTGCACCATTTCGTCCTAGAGATAAAGTTAATTATCTTCTGAATTTCGAGTTCGGCTAGATCGTTAAGATCATGGTAAAAGTCGTCCACGAGGGTTTTCATTCTTAGCGTCGCACGAGCAGGACATGTACACAGTAGGTGGGTTGTAGTTTTTTCCTCCTTCTCGTATCTGCTGCCTGTCTGCCTGTCAAGCTATCAGTGAACCTAGATTTTTCCGGCTTGTGGATAAAAGTCTCTCCGTCTTCTTTAATTCCAGCTTAGGCCAGATTTGTTTTGACAAAGTGCTGATGTTGTTCCACCTGTGGCTTTTCAGTTTTTTGTCATCCGTGTAAAGGAGGAATCTAATCGATTTGATAGGTGCAGGTGGTTCCCTCAGGTTTTCGGGGAGATCCTGCACCTTATTTTGTCAACTCGTTCGCTCTGCAGTTGCCTGGAACGTCCCTGTGTACTGGGACCCAGCACAGGGTTGCATCGCATCCGTCTGCAATCTCGTTAAGTTACATATCTGCGGCATTACTTCACCAACATTGATCGTTTTGTCGGCTATTCCAAGGCTGTAATAGCTGCCTGACTATCTACATATGTATAGTACAATTGGGCTACAATCTATCGCATAAATTGAAAGCCAAGCCGCAGCTTCGCAGACTGCCGTGATTTCCGCTTGAAAAACACTACATTGATCCGATAGTCGCGTGGTGATGGCTAAGCCAGTTGCGTTGGAGAAGACAGACTCCTGCCCCTGTCTTGGATCTGTCTGTGAATATTTCTAGCGCGGAATAACTCAAAACTGTGCCAGACTCCCAAGAGCTTCTGCTAGGAATCCGAGTTTTGTACCTGACGTTGAAGTCAATATGTGGAACAACGTAGTCCGTTTTACTAGGAATATCATGGTTGCCCTTGATGATCCTAGAGAGACGCACTGCTGTGCTGATCCGCTGGGAGAATTCTCGGAGCCTTAATGCTGCTTTGACTGTCACTAGCTTCCCGAAGTTATCAACAGGAAGCGGATGGATTATTACTTCGAGTGCACAAGTGAGGGTTGTTCTCCGCGGATGCGCCCGTTATGCAGATGCATGATTCCCTTTGTACTCTAGCAAGCAGGCTACTTGTCCATTGCTGTCCACCAGACAAATACTCCATACATAAGGATCGACCTCACACCGCCGTATATATCCACTGGTCTACTTTTGGCTGTGGGCTCCATTTCGGTCCCAGAGCTTTCCGGCAGGAGTATAAGGCAATTAAAGCTTTCCTAGCACAGTCCTGAATATTCAGCCTCCAGCTGAGTTTCCCTCTGCTTCCAAAATCTGTAAGTGGTTGCGAGTCGTTATTGGTACTGAGACTGACTGTTCGTAGAAGACAGAGTTAAGAATTTTTATATACCCAAGCCACCCACGATGTCAATCGCACTACTTGATTGAGTAGAGTATTTTGGAGAGCTTGAGAGATAGATTCAAGCATTATAGCAGGTTGTAGTCACTCTTCTACAACAGTTTCGTATCTGGCCTTAAATAAATCGGTATCGCCGTGCGAATGTCACTCAGCGTTGGCTACCAGCTTTAGAATTGAATTATCCTTGGGACGTAGTTTTGCAGCTTTTCGGACAGCTGAAATTAACAAAAAATCTTTCTAGGTTTTCCACCGGGTCTTAGACGGAACTTTGACCATCTGCAAGCTATTTATCGATTCTGCAGTCGCACCTCCTTACTGCTTCTTTCGTTTTAGTAGTCAGCGCATTTATTGTATTGCGCTTATTTCTCTCGTTTTTTAGGGAATCTAGGTCGCTTCTCCCTATTGTTGGAGTAGCTGTTTACAGCTGGTTTTGATCGTTAATCCTTTTTCAGATATTTACCAAAAGCCACGTACTATGACCGACGATTCTTTCAGCACCAGGTATGAAGACATTATTCACAGCAGACCAATGGTTGTGGATTATTATGAGCATTAAGCTGCTTCCTGTTAACACTCCCTATGAGAAGTGGCCCCTGATAGATGTTGTAGCTGCAGCTATCAGAGGGTGGTGTTGTAATCTCGAAACTCGTGCCATTCCCGTATCGGCACCTCGTCTGTTTCAGCTTCCATTAGACTACTCCTGAAAGAGCTCATGATGGCCATGGTCAGTTGACATCAAGCTAGCTTTGTGGCAGAACTTGTGTTCGAACATGGTGCCACATATCCGTTGTCCTTGGGGTTGCTCTGTCCGTGCTTCCCAATAAAGTCTTTGACCCCTTCATTATTATTGCCTACCTTAGCATTCAAGTCTTGACCATGTCTCTCTTTGGCGTTTTGCTGATGGCCTGGCTGGCCTAGAATGTCTCCTTCTCGTCGTGAGTTGAGAGATCCATTGGGTCGTAGCACTCTACGTATGGTGACGCGTAGTACTTTAATGAAAATACTAGTCGTCAAAATCTTCCCTCCGTGTGGCTGGGACGAATTTCTAGCGTAATTTCTTTACTGACTAGAGGGAGTCAGGATCTATTTGCTCTTTGCAAAGAGCAGCAAGGTTTCCCAGCAGGACTACAGTGCTACCGAAAATCCGGGTTCTGAAATAAAAGGAGGCAGTGCGTTTTGCAAGTATCCTCACTTTTAAGGCAAACTGTGCAAAGCTTCACTTTCACTTGATGTGTATACAAGGTGTTTTCTTGTCAGGAGAGATTAACTCTTGTTTTTCTCGGTTAGGATTCTAACTGATTGAGTTTCACGGGAAAAATTAATTGTTTCTGTGATGATGTAGGGAACAGTAGCTTAGAGCATGCTTGTCCTGTTGTATTCACTGATCTCAGATCTTTTATATGGCGACTTAAGTAAGTTTTGTTGCCCTGTTCGTATACCAGACAATGTCAAATGTTAATGCTCGGGACTTGTGTGGTTCGCAACCCTCTCTACCCTCTCTGGCTAGGCTAACTATTGAGAAGTGTTTATTGATTGTCGTCTAGAATTCTGCTGAATTCTGTATCCTGCTTTAGTAATTCGAGGAAGGATCGGTGATCTCCTTATCAGGATTTTGGTTCCAAATCGTTTGAACGGTGCAACTGATATATGTATGCTTACTCTACTTTGTATTTGTATGAAGATTGGGGGTGGGCGTATGTCCAATACGATATCCTGTGCAGCCGTTGGAGTTTTTGGGGTAGGTAATCTGACATGAACGTTCCGATTAGACGTTGGATTCATTTTGTGTGGATTTTCTTGTTTTTCGTCGATCAGATCACGCTAGCCTAGGCGTTATCTGTTATCATTTACATGTGTCTTAAACATCAATTCAACAATAATGCATCAGGATGTACACTACGAATATGATTCTGTTTGACACAATGGATCTATGGACAAATGGTTTGTGCACATGCTGAGTCTGGACAACAGCAGAATCCTATTTAATCGTTACAAGTGTTGACAATTTCTCTCGTGAATTCAGAATTTTATTCGAGTCTAGTTTTTAACAGCAGTCGCAAGGGTATCGTACTCTTCTCCTTGCGAAAATCTTTTCACAGAACTTTTATGGGAAATGACTTCACAGAGCCCTTTCTCTCTGTAACTTCTCGAGCACATGTCGTTGTCATGCCTCTACCTCTGTTTTTCGTCAAACGTCGAAAAAAGTTTCATTCGTTATTTGTCTAGTGGTCAAAGAGCTCTGAATCTATTTTTCATGTCTTATTTCTTGAAACAACCAAGCCTTGAGCTCTCAATCGTAAATCAAATAAAATCAAACCATATCTCAATTCGGTCCGTTGTGCCGGCATCCCTGTCACACGGCATACGGCCACAGCCTCCAAAGAAGGCATTGAACTTGGAATCAAATTATGCAAAGCGTACACAACAACAGAGTCTTCCAGAAAAAACTTTGTCCTACGCCTTCAAGAACGATTTATTTCAGTGCCACCCTTCCTCCTGAATCCTCGCACTTATATGTCTTCAACTCAAATAACATTCAAAATAAATCAAATTGATCGGCAGAAAAACATAGAAAACAAACAAAAAATTAAATTACAAAAAACTTTTAAACAAAAAATAAATAAAACAAAAAAAAAAATATAAAAAAAAAATATTTGCAAAGGTTTCACACGGTGTCAGCGGTTTTCTCAAACGAGGATGATGTCGCTTTTTAAATATAAACGTGTGTTTGTGTTTCACAAAATGCGTAATAAATTTTCGTTTCGGTTTTTTTTAGGAATTTTTTTTTTTTTTTTCAATTTTCAGTCCACATATGAGTAACGTGTGATAAATTGCTCGAACACGGTTCTCTTATTTATTTTTGCGGGACAAGAAAAGTTCGAGAAAATTTCAAGGACTTCTCTCGGGTGTAACAGGTGATATTTCGAAACACAACCGCCTGGTGTGAGTCCAAATCCCACTTAATGTGCGGCTGCCTCATATTTTGTAATTAATTTGCGAGGCAATGAGTGATTTGTGCGAGATACAGGGAACTCCATTAATTAGTTGGGGTTTTCTGTGATTTATAACATTCGGAGCGAGATTTATAAAAAAAATAAAGCAGAAAGGAAACCACAAGGCACCAGGAACATGTGGAACATTTTACGACACGGACAGTGTTGGAGGAAATATTTTTTTAATTGATTGCTGGTAAACATGTTTGTGTGAGGAGGCAGTTTCGATTGGAACACAATTAGGGCTGTTGGCACTTAATCTTGAAACCATGTCTCAACTGACTGGATTGTTTGACAGTCTTAAGGTTAAGATTTGCGTAAATCAAAGGCCTTCAGTTTCATCCTGTTTAATTCAGGAAGATAGGAATTTTTGCAATCAATCAACTTCGGCTCTAATTTCTCCCAGATGGTCACATCAGCATGCTTACCTCCCTGCTTCAAAACAGTGAATTAGGAGTGCCATAGGACGATATCTCTCCCGAGTAGTGCTTCACGCGAAACTACATATGTATATACCAAGTAATTATCTCCCTGAATGACGACTGGGAAAAGTTCAAAACCCGTCCTTTAGAGCACGACCAGGCTACGGACGGCACAGAAATGAACTCTGAAACTGGGTCTGGAATATTAGGTAGACACATGCTCAATCATCTTCCAGGCAGAAATATTTGCTATCAATCTGCAAAAGCTTAAACTTGGTTTCAAATAGCCGACTTGCTGTAAGGGCATTGAACTCAGCGACGATAAAATCAAAACTAGTTCTAGGAACAGTCAAAATGCTTCTCGAGCTAGAAATGAAAAACTTGGTCATACTACACTGGATCGTTGCTTGACAAGGTCAGATTGGTAATGAAACAGCGGGCTCACGGGTCCAGACAAGTGCATCATTATGGTCCCGAACCATTCTGTGGAGTAAGCAAATATCTTTTCAAAACCCTTACGAGAGAATCTTGTTCAAATTCAATGCGATATGGAGGAAAAACAAAGGAGAGAAACGTGTAGAAATGTAAAAATCTTCTAAATCTAAGCCTCAAAATCCTAGCCGGTATCCTATATGCTTATTACAGAATTTGCTTAAAAAACGACGAAAGCTTTCTTCACAATGCCATAGAATGTCCCGCCTCCGTATGTAAGTACATGTGAGACACTGACCAGTGAAAAAATTAATAAACTTCCTTCGGGACAGCCTATGGAATAAAGAACGGGACAGCCTATGGAATGGAACCATATGGGTTGACACAATAGACCTCTTTGAGAGACTAGTGCTAAATCGGATCAACTGATCCTCAATGGCAATCATAATAATAATAATCTTTGCAATGCCTTTTCCCGAGATCTTAGGTTCTAGTGGATCGTCGTTCATACTTCTATGGCAATATCTATTGGACATGTTGCCTAGTCTAGCTGTTTGGTCTATAACTGCCAAATCGCAAAACTTATTGTTGGTCTTTACGATAAACCGCAACTAATAAGTTAATTCATTCTGACAAAAGTTGCCCTTACATATGGTGTACATATGCTGTCGTTAGCGTACGGCGGTATATGGAATTTTGTGGAAAGTTTGAGGATTCAATTCCCGTCTGACTTGTTCACCAGCTTAATCGTTTAGTTCAGTTTAAATTAGAAGATAGGTGACTGTAGGTTAGAACAGATTCATTTTCAGGTACTAATATTCTTGCATATACACATATTCACTTATTGGTGAGCGAGTATGAGGAGATAGTTCCTGAAGTTACATAGATATGCAGCGGCAGAGTTAAATGGTTGATCAGCCGCTGTAGCCACTAAGTCTCCGATTCTATGGATTGTGGTTTCGGTGGCTGATTTGAGGATTCCTGACAAAACATTCAACAAAATGGTCGAGATAAGACCCTGAGTATTGGCTTAAAAAAAAAATTATAAATATTAACTAGCCCACGGTGGCGAAGACCAAGAATTCGCACGAATGATATTGATTGAAGGATCTTACTTCAAATTAAGAAGTTTCTTCATGACAAATTGTTCTCTTGGAGGTATTGGCATCCCCCGAAACAAGGTGGCGCCTCAGCAGTAAAACGCACTAACCTTTAAGCCATGGTTATTTGCAGCTTGGCCTGATATCTTAAGCGAAGACTTAGCTCATGTTGCGTTTCAAGAACCTTAAGCCCTTTTTGTTAGCTTTTTACAAGCTGCGTTCTTACTCAGAATAAGATTGCGAGTTGGTCGACAGGTCTTCCCGGAATATCCTAAAAGATCTTGCAGGTCAAAATGGTCTCTTGCTGGCACAGGATCGGCATCGTTTTCTTGTTGCATCTATTTCACTGGTGGGTCGTTGTGAAGACCTGGTTCAGTTTTTAAACCTCCTCTGTAAAAGTTCAGCAAGGTCGTTTGATGAATTCAAGGTCTTTGTAGATTATCGGTGCGAGGCTGTTAGACGTTCAGCAAAGGCTTTTGGATTTGTCTGAGACCTGATCCATGTAGGCAGTGTTTTTAATCTATTCTAACAATGAACGGCGTGATCCCCTCGCGCTCAAAGGCATTTTTTAATGAGGTGTGGTAGTTCAAAACTCAGACGATATAGGACTTTGACAGGTTTCAACTTAAAACAACTAAGTTGCTGTTGAAAAGGTTTTGAAGTAATTCTGTACGGTTAATGCAAATGTTTGGCCAAATTTTGGTGCCAAAGCATCCAGTGGCCTATTTCACCAAACTACAAATTACAACTACAAATTTGTACTTGTAAATTACAATTACAAATTTGTAATCGATGTTTCTGTTTCACAAAGTACAAATATGTAATGTACAAAATTGTGATAAGAATGCTGAAAAATTGTGAAAAAAATCTTGTTGTCCACAAGTGTGCAAAATTCTCGTTGCACCAAGTTTGTGAATGACTTGTAATTTACAAGTGTTTTCTCACAAGTTTGTTGAAGGTCGCGGACGATGATGGTGAGAATTCTATTGCAATGAATAAATGAAGAAAGAACTTTGTTGCGTCTCTAATTACAGGTTAGTATGGAAAGTTTTTAAATACTTTAATCCAAGAGATAAAAATGGCAAAATGGCTTAAGGCATTTTAAATAACAAAGACGATGCCTTCGAGACGCTGCGTAGCTAAATTTATTCCGTCTATATATTACTTAGATGGCGCTACTGTTCCGGGCGAATCTGGGTATCAACCAACAAGCCTCTGCAGCTACCCCAGCCCTTAGCTAACTGCCTCCAGTCTCACACCCTATGTTGGTTACGATCCCCTTTTACTTGTGCGCGCCATATTAAGCGAGATTTTCCTCTACTGCATTGTCCCTCCGTGTTAGACTCGAAGACTCTACGAGCCGGAGCATTTGTGTTTATTGGCTCTACATACATACATCTCAACCAATTGAGATGTATGTATCTGATTTACGTGATTTGAGAATCTTCTTAGGGTTCGTGACATGTTTTTGAAGTATAACAGTGCTAGAAGATTCTTCAATATATTTCCAAACTCAGGTTCTAACACTTAAACCGTTCCCAACAAACTTTCAATCGTCTTCATCTTGACAAACAAGTTGTGGAATTCCAAGAACTCTGTCTAAAAAACTTAGTGAAAAAACAGTTTTTATGTTTTTTTTTTCCCTAAACAATAGAACAGGCATATTGTGTCAGCCGGCTGAAGAGAAATACATTTTTCTCAAGAAACCATTTCCTTCGTTCCCCATTTTTTTTATAGTTAACATCTGCAAAGATAGAACCCTAGTCCGCACATTATTTTGCATTAATTTTAAAAATTACTTTTAATAACATAGAATACAAGAAGACTGCACATAAAAATGCGAAATTATAGCCTCAAACGGCAGGCAACCCCACGGCTCGATCAGATAACAGATTCTACAAAAGGAAAGAGTCCCTCTCCGGCCTTCGTCTGGTCTTAGTCTCTGTATAGGTAATTGCCTTGTTCTCCTAACACACAGCTTCGAAGAAAAACAATTTTTTTTTTGTTTCGTTTGCCCCTGTATCTGTATCTAGTTTTCATCTATTTAAGTTGTATCAGTCCCGACAGTCTTGAAATCCTTGACCATTTTTTTTTTTTTTTATTTGCTGAGGAACTCACCACACGTCATTGTCGTCTTCTTTGTTGCTCTAGAAACCAATTTTCAAATTGGACCTCACAGTGGACCTGTAACATCTTGCAATAGAGAGCGAGATGGTTGTTTTTTTTTTTTTGTGAGCCTGGCTTATAGAGGCGGAACACAACAAAAAAAGAGTTCCACACAGCCGCGAGGTAATTTCCAATTTTCTGTCCAGAACTCAGCGGTTCTGGCTTCCAAAATAGATCACGAATATGCAGAGAATGAAAACAAAAACTGGTCGATCGGTCCATCGGTCCAGTCCAGACCGATGTGATCGTCGTCGTCGATTTTTTTTCCCCCTTTTTGGTCCAGTTTAGCATGGAGCGCGAGAGGTGTAGCCTTCAGTGTACTTGTTGTTTTCTGTTCTGAAAATGGTTTGATTGGATGACTGGTTGACTGGACTGTTGGGTTGATTGGTTGGTTGCGCTTTTGTTCACTTTTCTGTTCTTGACAGATTCTGCACAGCGACACATGTACGTATAGTCTCTGTCGGGGCCAGCGGACACCGACAGAAGGCACATTATACCCAAGAAGGCGAAGGAGAACAACAACAAAAAAAGAAGCACACATCTCGTCGTTCTCTTGGCCTTCAATTTTAAATCGAGTTTCATATCTCATCTTACCAACTTTTATAATAACAACCCTGCGCGACGCATACATATGTATGTATGTACATGGAGCGGACGAGATCGTCATAGTTCGGTTGTTTCTTCTTCGTCGTCGTCTTCTCTTTAATCTTGTATTTTGCTTCTTCTGGTATCTGATGGTTAAAATATCTAATTGGTTTCAGGATGGATGCTTAGATGATTTCGCTGGCATAGCCAAGAACGACATTCACTTCTTTCGTCAGGCTCTTCTTCTTTTTGCTTTGTCGTGCTTCGTTCTTCTTATTTTCATTTTTTTTTGTTGGTCATTGCGATTACAATAACAAGTTTATTGTGTTGTATTCCTTTTCGTCTGGTTCATAAGAATGCATAGTGATTCCATAGATTGGTGATGCAAAGTATAGAGAGGGGTATGACGACGACAACATCGGAGGAATGTTTTGCAAAAGCAGGAAGAGAACAATAATACGAACTGTCTGTTCCTCTGTCTGTCGTATCTGTCTGTCTGTCTGTCTGTGTAATTCCATATCCTAAGGTATCAGTGGTGCACATTGCATGATGTTACCTTCAATCGTTTGGTTTTTTTTTGCGGTGTTTTAAGGTTTCAAGGTTTCTCGAGATAGTATGACGACAATGTGGCGGAGTAGCGTCGGAATCGATCGACTGGGTTGGCATGCAATTGATGGTCAATCGGTGTGGTGTGGCATCGATATTTTGATGAAAGGTTGTTCCATGGAAAAGATGATATCTTGAATAGAATATTGGGTTCGGTTTTGTGGTGCTTCGATCAGTTAGCAATGAAGATCATGGCGATAACGAAGAGAACATCTGACAATTAATCAAATTGACCGCATTGAGGTGGATAGTGTGGTGTGATCTGATAGACTTATCACAATATATTGAGGAGGACATTTTAAATCACAAAAATATGCCTTCTGTTCCTTTTTCGCTTGAATCTTTATTTTTAGAACTTCAAAGTCAAAAACTAATTGCGAAATTTTGTTCTACATATTCAAATTCGATTCTGGAATCCTCTGCAATTTTGCGATGTTCTTTGATTGGTCTTCGGCACTTGATGCTGGCGGTTAGGGGCTTTTGAAAGATTTCCGAATTCCCAATCGACAAATATTCTGGCAGTCTCTTTCAATTGCATCCTGTTGCCGTTAAGTCGATGTTGGCAGTTCGAAATGTTCGGAAATATAGAATGTTGGAGATGTCAATGGCAGTAACTGAGGTAACCGTGTGCTTGATTTAGTCACATTCTGCTTCACAACAAGGTCAACTTGTCTCCGTTTTCAAATGTTGTGTGGTTGAGGCTGTGCTTATTAATTGTCTTGCCAAAAGACGCAAGTCCTCCAATTCTGTGGAGAAGTAACTACCAAGAGTCCGCATTCTTCTACCGGCGAGGGCAGGACATTCACACAGCAGTTGACGAACAGATTCGATTGCTTCCTCATCCCTGCAACTTCTTCAATAGTCGTCGTTGTGTAGTGCCCAATAATGATGCTGGAGACTATCCTTGCGCTGTGACGACTAAGTTTGTTCAGAGACTGAGATCTCTTCTTATTATAACTCGTCTATAAGCTTCTAGCCATTGCACATGTATCTAGCTGGATCCAACGTGTATTGGCTCGACTTATGCCCTTGTCTTCAATATACCTTTTTAAAGAGCTTATTGGAATCCTCGCAAAGGGCAGAGTCTGTGAGGCATGCAGCGCTGCTCCCCTTCGTGCAAGTTCGTCAGCTCTTTCTGGGATATCCATTTGCCCTGGTACCCTACATAGGCTGTATATATCTTATTTAGATGCTTTTTGCAGATACCTACAAGCCTCGATCTAGTTATCGCGGACTCCAGAGCCTTAACGGCTGCCTGGCTGTCGATATAGATCGTGATTGTCCTTGCGGTCATATCCTTCTCGCAGACAGTTTTCGAGGCCTGATGGCCTTGATTTCGGGCTGAAAGACACTGCAGGTGTCGTTTATTTTAAAGGAGTGTTTGAATCCTAGGGCCTTGCAGTAGACCCCAGAACCTGTACCAATGTTCATCGTAGAACCATCGGTGAAGAAAGCCAGTTCCAGTTGGTAACATTGTAGTTCAATCTCTGTCAGGAGTTCTGATACTGAATCTCCTATCAACTATTGATTAGTACTCGTAATAGCGCATAGTTGAGCCTCTCGCTTAGGACTGGAAGGAATTTACCTGCTATCAGAATGATTACATCATCGGCATAGGCCGTCACATTAAAGCCATTGTCTCTGAGTAATAGAAGCCATATTAGAGGCGAAAGGACTCTACCCTGAGGAGTTCCCCTGCCGACCTTTTTCTTACTGCTTACGTTTCCCAAGGTCGAGTTGATGACACTCGATTTAAGCGTCAGTCCAATCCAGTTGCAGAATCTGGTGCTGTGTTGGGCTCTTTGTAATCGCGATGGCTCTTACATTGTTGAACGCGCCCTCGATGTCGGGAAACGACCCAAGAGTAAATTCCTTATGATGGAGAGATCTTTCTGTCGTCGATACTACCCCATGAAGGGCCGTATCTACCGATTTACCTCTCATATACCCATGCTGTTTTGATATGTAGCTGTTGCCGATCGCATACGTCAATCAGTCGTTCCAGTGTTGTGAGCAAAAAGGACGACAGACTGATGGGTCTGTAGTCATTTCGCGTCGTGTGGCCTACCTTCCCTGCTTTGGGAATGAAAATAACACGTACCTCTCGGCATGCCCTAGAAACATAACCTAGTTTAAGGCAACTAGTAAAGATCCGCTTGAGCCATATACAGTCAAAATCGGTTATAACGACCTTCAAGGGACCGATGAATTTGGTCGTTATAAGCGAAAGAGGGCTATAACCGATATCAGATTAGTTAATGCAGCTCAGCCGGGACCTAAACATTTGGTCGCTAAAATCGATACGTCGTTATAACCGATGTCGTTGTAAGCGATTTTGACTGTAATAACAGTTTCTACTGACTCTTGCAGCATCATTGGCCGAATGTTATCCATTCGTGGTGCCTTATATGAAGCAAAGGATCTGATTGCCTGTGCTATCTTTCGCTTGTCGATTTTTTTCTCGGTTTTTACAGCATCCAAACCTTCCGTGGTCTCCAGAATATATAGATTGTCGCCGGAGATCGACACGTCTTATAGACTTATTGTCTAAGTTTGCAGTGTTCAATAAATCCACATCCGAGAAAACGCTGGTTCTGCTCGCTGTAGCAGGGTTCATAGTATATACGAGTACATATGTATTATACATACATACATTGATACCATCATTTTTCATCCTCCTTCTGCCAGATTTATTCCATCGCACTTCCTGGATGGCAGTAAGATCTCTGCTAATTTTTGGACTGCATCATATTATTATTCTACCCGATACTAGTTTTTAATAAAATTTATAAATATTTGATAAAAATTATATGCATTACTAATTTTTTATTTTTTTTTTTTTTATCTTTGCAGGTATGTAAGATGCGTCATTCGATCGCTTCAACACTATGGATTATGTTCTTAAAATGGATTCACTGCAGAGTATGTACAGAGTTATTTGGTATATACCTGTAAAATCTCCCATTGTGGACACCTCCCTTAAGTGGGCATCCCCCTTAGGGGAACACAAACAGGAATTTCGCATACAAATAATTGAATCGAACAGCAGGTGGAAACATTTCACATCTTTGTCGATTGAGCCACTTTTTCCAAGAAGAATTTAGACCAAACTTTCGAAAACTAAAGGCATCAAGACTCTTCTGACGCCATTGCGTTTGTTTTCAATCAAGTCTCAGTCCAAATAGTATTGGCAAAAAAAAATGAAAATACCAACATGTCTTGTTTAAAAAAAAAACAAATTATGCATGTACATATGTATCTGTAGCTACGTAGCCAAACACATCTAGGACACTTGTTTAAAATTTAAAAAAAAAAATTATGTCGAGTGCACCACACACAAGTATGCGATATTTCTTATTCGCAGTCATTCCCATAACTATCTCATCCATCTTATGCAGGTCTGTTTAAAATAATCTCTCTGCTTGAGTGATTCCTCACCCCCCTCCGTGAATGTATCTAAAACTAGACAAGATTTGAAAAAGAAAAAAAAAAAAAACTAAAAATGTAAATGTATGTTGAGTATGCGAAATTATTGAGATACATAATAATGTATCGTCAATCGGAGTGTGTGCTTGAAAACATTACACGTTGGTTGACTTTCACATTCAAGTGGATGTTTGCACAGCACTCACAGAGTATCTGAATACGTGTGTATACCAGTTTAACATGAGGCGAATCAGCAACATATGAATGAGATACTATTGCTAATTGTTTTTTATTTATTTTTGTTTTTTCTGTTTGTGGGGGGTTTCAAACGTTTTTTTTTTTTCCTCTTCTGTTTGGCTTTTTGCAAAAGATATTTTCAATTACTTGGCAAGAAAGCATTTTTGCGTTGGCATCGGGAATAGTTATTTATTATGTGAGTCTAGTGAAAGATGATTGACAGTTTGGGTATTCAGAGAGTAGAGAGAAAATACCGATTTATGAATAATGTGGTGAATGATGTGGTTGTTTATAAATTTTTCTTTAGAGATGGATTGAGTGGCATCTACGGTCAGCGACAAATTAATTGTTTTTTTCTAATGATGTGAAATTCTCCTGTCAGAGTTTCCTGAGAAGTACGTGTGTAGCTTTAGAACCTGATGTCACCATGCCCACATTGAGATCAATAGTGCAAAGTTTGATTTCAAAGTGAACATGCTATAAGCTTACACTCAATCAGGGTATTGGTGAGAAAATAGGTCTAAGATCTCTGCCAAATGTTTTTCTGTAGAAACATATGGTCACTTTTCCCCTTAGTTCCAAGAAGACTTTCTGAGCAACATAATCATCTCAATAGATGATATTTCGGGTCAAGATCTTATGGCGCGAACTTGGGGTCTGCCAACACGCATAAAGCATTGGCTCTATATTTCGGTAATAAGACCGATTTTTTACTGTCGGATTTGGAAACGCCATACTGGAGCACTCATTCTCAACTGCTCCACTGTGCTACCAGAAAGCAGGACCCAGTTTTACCAATTTTACTGGAAGGCACTTCAAAGACGTCGCCCACAGTGGTGTCACTTAAGCCTAGCATGAGTAAGAATCTCATACTACTACGAGCACGCGTCTGCGGTCCTCATAGTGTCTATGCAAGATTTTCACCTACCCCCGGGGGGGGGGGCGGGCCTAATGTACTAAGATGGCAAAAGCGAAGTGTCCCGTTAGAACGCCAATAAGTTGTCTACAATCTCTTTTGCTGAGTGGCAGCAAGAATGCCGCTAATTTCTTACAAACGTTCGGGAGCATTCGTTTAGTCTGCCTGCATCCTAGAGAGCGGTGCCACACACAATTGTGTTCGTAGGAAATCCAATCATCAATGGAGGCCCTAACCGAGGACGCGGGAAGACCCACACAGGTTCAGATCCTGAGAAAACATCCTCTGAGTCTTGTCTAGCAATCTCATCGGAGATCTCATTTCCAGAGATCCCAGTGTGACCTGGGACCGAGACAAGAGTTCAGCATTGCGACCGAATTCAAAGAGTTCTTGCATTCTCGCACTATCTTGGAACTGGTTAAAGGGTTGAGCGAAGCACAGCCTGGTTATCGCTACAGACGCAGATGCTCTGTCCCTTCCACCTATTCGTTACAATAGGATAGCAAAGGTCTCTGCTTAAGAAATAGAGGCATGCTTGCCCAACGAGTAGTGAAGTCTGGTGTTATCGACACCAGCACAGGACCCATTACTGGTTTTGGATCCGTGAGGATTCGACTAAAACTCCATCCAGGCTCAGATTCTGGCCGAAACCAGTCGTGAAGGCAAGGAAAGACGACTTTAAATTTGCAGAGCAACCGAAGTTCTGGTGTCACTGCTTCAGACGGCATATCCATGGAACTAAGATCGTAGGATAAGTGTAGCGCAAGGTCATTAAAACTCCAGTGCGGATGATACCAAAAACCACCCCGTTGAAGACGATAGATTGCTTTGATAGTACAGCTCATGATATAAATATTAAGGGGAGGTAGGTTAAGCAGAGGAGGGGATCTCCCCGAAAACATAGGGAAACCATCTCTGCCTATCGAGTCGATCGGAGGCTTTCGAAGTAGATGCCAAGAAACTGGCGGACAAAAGGTGGAATAACATCAGTACTTGTCTCTTGTCAAAACAAATCTGACCTAACCTGGATTTAAAGAAGACGGAGAGACTTTTATCCACTAACCGGAAAAACGTAGGCTCACTAATAGGAGTTCTTCTTCTAGGTTGGGGGTATCCTCTAATGATTTCTGTAGAAGATGTAGACATGAAGAGAAGGAGGAAACCACTACCTACCTACTGTGCACTTGTCCTGCCCTTGCATTAAGACGGAAAACATCCAGGGAATACTTCTATGATGATCTAAACGATCCGGATCAAACTGGCGCAACAAATAGGGTTAATACCGATACGGTCACTCATCTCAGCGCACTCGACGTTATCCTCTTGGTCTCTGGTGCTTGTAAGTCGGTATCTATCGTGGTATCACAATGGACCAATCTGGTCTAAGTGTGTCCCTGCTTGAGCTGGTGAAGCCACTTTGGTTTTTCATTCATTCTTTCATTTTCAAAATGGCCCGCTTATACACTATGATTGTCACGGGATTAGGGTGCTTAAGTGGACTATCCACATCTCCCGATCTTCCGCCATTGACTCTAAAACATCAGGGGGTATCCCCAATACGGATGAGATGTGAGAGGTGAGACTTCGGACGTGGGCCAACCATCTCATCCTGCGCCTACCCAGGGGACGCCTACCTTGGGCTTACCCGTTGAAAATGTCTGTTGTGACTAAGACTAAGATAATTAGACTGCTTAACGAAGGGGCTGTGATCTCCAATTCTGTAGTACAAACGGCCTCGTTGAAGTTTTTGTGGCTTCTCATTGTGGTCTATCCTCCGTATTTGACCCCAGAGACCAGTACGGAAATCAAAATTGGATTTGTCTACGACTATTTTGAATGCACCTTAAAGGGAGCTTGATGGCGATGTCAAACTCATACAACATGCAAGAGAGCTTTACATCTTCACGGAAAAACCTTATTTTTTACTTTATAATCGGTGTTCGGTTGTTAATGTTCGGGATTTCACAATCTTGAAACACAAAAAGATTATCCAACTCATTCGTCGTCTTCAGCTTGCGGAGGGATAAAATACGCAATCAGTTCAATGGGAAACAGTGGATTTGAAAAGTTCTATAACCAAGCCAAGCCGATTGGAAAAATTCACTTGATTTTCTTACGTCAGGTTTTTTTTTTTTTTTTTTTTTTTTATCGAATCCCACACTCCATGACAACCATAAATTTATGGAATTGCAAATAAGGCATCGAACCTACACGGAATATGTGTCTCCCAATTACTCGCCCGATCACGATGAGATGTCATTCTCCCGAAACTCCAAAGTTGTGGCACGGGTAAGTTATCCAATCCGTCCCCGAAAGGGATCTGTGCTTTCACATGAATTCCCTTGAAAATGATATCCTAGTCTGGGATTGGGATGGTGGGTTTCCTCCCCGTGCCATTAAGTGCTTGTAGTCTCCACATACACGTGGGTATGTTTGATTTATGATTCCTTCTCTTGGAGATGGGTTTTGTTTGCCAAAAAATTATATCCATCTAGACATTTTGGCGGCTTTTCTTCTCATTTCACTTGCACACCCATTGGGTGGGTGTGTGTGTGTGTACGTATATGTGTTTGTGGTATTTGGCAAATGTAAATGCAGCGCCCTTAGCAAATACATTTGTAAGCGGAAATGCGAAACCTTCCATTTTTATTCACTTCTCTCACTGGCTACATTCCATTGTGGCGACAAGCTCGCCGTGTATTTGGTTTTTTTTTTTTTTTTGGAGTCTTTCCCATCTGATAAGCATGTTTTCCATTTCACTTTTTCTTAGAAAACCAAAGAGGGCGGAGAGAACGACGGGCGAGGGCGAAGGTTTTTGGAATTGAATCAATTTACGTTGCAATAATTGCACACTCGACAGTATCGTGTGAATGAGGTGCAAAGTATCTCCTTGCTTTGACTCACTTTGTTTGCATGCTCCCCAGAGTGGCATATGTATCTCGAATTATTTTAAATAATAATTTTTTGCTTTTCTTATGTTTTTTTTTTTTTTTTTTTTGTTGTTTTCTTGTCGTGGGGGCAGTGTGCGTCCTTGACTCTTGCGCGAGTGGCGGTCTCGACGAGGGTATAAATAATCGTATCGTCAGCCAAGCGTGGAGTGAATTTTCTTCTTTTTTGATCTCTGCATTGCGAGGCATTGTGAGTTCCTTTTTTCAAAGTTCAATGTATGTACTTGGTTTCTTGTATGTGCACTTGAAGTCCTTTTTTGTTTTGGCATTACAACATTCCCTTTAGTGGGGTAGGACACGAAGGTCATGCGAACGAGGAAGGAGTGCAGATGCGCATTATGGGCGGATGTTAGTGTGTGCTGTTGTGTGCACCAGAGCAGATCACCCCTTGAACTCTTTTTTTTTTAAAAGGCATTGAGCTTGTACAAGTACATATGTATGTATGTATGGCGGTGCAGTATTATGTAATTGCAGTTTTTATGCACACACAAGCGAGTGTGCGAATGCGGAGAATTATGCAATAAAATGCACGCGCTTAAGGGCAAAGCAATGATGCCAAAGTTTTGCGAATAATTATTTCCGTTTGGCCTTTGATTGTTGGCGAAATTGTGATGCGAAAGTGTGTGGAGGCCCATTAAACTGAGGTGGTTACTGCTTTTCTGATTTTTATTTTTTTTTGTGGAAACAGAGCTTACCGCGGTAAAAGAGGAATTTTTTGGCTTCATGATTTTATCCTTAAGTTAAAACCTTTTTGCAAGTAGGACTTAATACCCACTTTTACGGAGAAAATGTATTCTGAATTGTTATTGAAAATGTCAAATTTTCGTTTATGGATTTGGTTGTGTGGATCTGCTTCGCCCCCATGTCTGTTGTTTTAAAGACGGTATTTCAAAGTCAAATTCAATATCGAGGACTGAAGTGAATTTTGTTTGCATCTCGATTTGACAAGCGGTCCTATTAATAATTTGAAGAGCCTCCTTTCGAAATCCTACGCCTCCTACAAGAGATCGATGATTTTATTTTTCTACAGAAAGCGCTATTTTCGCCTGTATGTATGCAATCGTTTGACGAACTTTCGTGAAACGATTCATATTTTAGACGGTTTTAGCGTTTAGAATCTGTTCTGTGTAACGTTTCTTCTACTAACACAGTCCAAGTGTTCAACTAGTCGGTCAGTCTTAGACGAAGGTTATCTATGGCTATCCACCGAAGTCAGTAAGACGAAATTATCTCCACAGGAGCAAATTTATTTTGCAAAAGAAGTCAAATAAGACTTATAGGAGCTACGGGTAGGGATATCAAGTTCATGTCTAAGTGGAGAACGTAATACATGGTGAATTGAAATAGAAGCACAAGGCGGCGGTCGCCGTGGCTCAGTGGTTAGTGCATTGGACTGCTGGCCGAGCAGCGTGGGTTCAAGGCTCAGCCTTGTCCACCGAACATTTTTTGCTGTACCTCGGGGAATCACAAACCTCCGGGAGTATAATTTGTCATGAAAGAGCTTCTCAATTCGTCGTTTGAAGTCGGCAATAAATTGTTGGTCCCATCCATTCGTGCGAAAAATGTAACACGCCCAACATAAATGGTTGTGAGATGGTAGGCCTTAACTCAATTCAAGCTATCGCGCCAGCTACATATGTTTTCACAGTTTTCTGAATTTTTCGCAAATCATTTAGGGGTATTTTAAGGGAACTGCTTAAATGTTGCGTTAAGTAACTATATACATATGTGCATTCCCCGGTTTGCGATATGTCAATCTCACACCCAGGGCAGTTACATAATAGGTGAAGAGGTATTTCCTCCTCCTCTTCGTCCACACAACAACTATAGGAGTTATTAGTAGAAATTCTCAGTCAAATGGTGCTGGTTGGCTTTCAAGGTGTTCTTAGACTTAATAAGACCTCAGACAGATCCATCATCATCATCATCATTTTCAATGACCACTATGAGGGTCGCGGGTTAAGGGTGCTTAAAAGGACTCTCCATATCTCCCAGGGGCTATTCCCATAAGGGTAGAGGTGACATTTCGGACTTAAATATTTATTTATTAGAATCTGGTCAAGGCATAAGGTGGACTTATTCGTAGACCACCCAGAAAAGAACCTTCGGATCTTAAATCCGCAATATGAAGGCCCTCCACCACATAGGAGAAGCTACTACCAAGTACTGAGTGTTTTGGTCTATACAGCACGTGTCGGACGGTTTTCACGCGGATCTATTTTGATGAAGCTTAGGATACTTTGTCAGCAAATGATAGGAATGCCAGGTTATCTAAGTGATATGATACAAAGGAAGTAAGGAGTATTTTTTCCTCCCCTTCGTCCCTGCAACTCCTGCAGAAGTCGTTTATAAATGCCAATGGGACGTAGGAGCACCGCTAATAAGCGATCTTTTAAAGAAGATCAGACTTTTAGATCGAACGAGGTTTAGGCTCCACTCCCCCATCTTTGGTTGTCCTGCTAATCGTATCGTACTCTAAGAGTAACTTTCACGTAGCGAGAGGAATTCCCAGACTCCGCTGTTTTAGTAGGATGTCTAAGGCAGTGCCATGTTTTGCGTGTTCATCGGCTTTACAATGATCCCTATGACCTGGTACTCAGCATAGATGAATGATTACAGGGGCTTAATAGCGGCCTGGCTATCGGTAAAAATTGTGATGTCTTTACGTTATACCACATTGTACTTCGGCCAGGATAAGGTTTTGTTGGCCCTTCTTTTATTCCGCCTCGGTATTGAAACCGTCGCGTCTGTATAGAAGTGAGTAGTCGTCTCTGTCGCTATCCCCTTTCTATTCCTATTTTGAGGGGATTGATTTTTGAAAGTTAAAGTTGAACTTATGCGATGTTTTCTGAGATGAAAGTTAGGGGATCTACATAAGATCTGGATAATGTGGCAGTTCGACCATTGACAGCTGACTGCTTGTCAAAAATACAATATCTTGAAGAAGTAGATATATGACCGTGTTAAGTCCTGCGAAGGGGACACTCCTTAGTGCGCCGCTAATGCAGATGCATGCTGATCTTTACACTATTCCTAACGCGTAACGGTGTAAACCTTGATCTAAGGCCGTTCACCAGACGATCACACCACACATGAGTACAGGTCTGATGACGGACACGTAGAGTACGAGGTTGCAGGCTTGACTTCTAAGGCCCAGTACACGAGGCCTTGCTCTAGTTAGACCGCACAACTGCAAACTTACTTTACTAATGTCCTGTTTCTCCTTGTGGGTCCTAGGGCCTGTACTGCGCCTACGCCTCATCGTGTTTGGTTTCTGACAATACGTCTCAGCTCTCTCCAACTCTTCCCGAGTTGGCGCGACTCCTCCTCATCTGTTTTGCGTCATGTACTTCTCGGTCGACCCAATCTTCTGCTGTATTGGGTAAGCGGCTTGCATTGCAGAGCCTAGTTAGCAATGGAGCTGTCGCCTGACTAATCCACTGCCACTTTCGCCGTTGGATGGTTTATGCCTATCGGTTCCTGACCCGTTTTCTGGTAAAGATCAGATCAGAATGTTTCCTAGGCGAACGTTTGCAGCTTTATTGTGACAGTAGAGGTCACTTTCCAAATACTGCAACCATACAACAGCACGGATTTAACATTGAAACGGAACATTCGTAGCTTGGTGTTTAAGGTTTCTGTTTACCAGAGTAGACGATGAATCTCCTGAGTTGCTATTGACCCGTCTTTACAGTTCCAATGTGAACTGAAAGTAATTCTTACAAAGTAAAACGATCCGATAGAGCTGGCCATGGAAGTCTTTCAATGATCGAGCTTCAGTCTTATTCCAACAGGAGTTGCGAGAGCTTCACCTAAAATTTTACTATTCTACTACTACAGTCAAAATCGGTTAGAACGACCTTCAAGGGACCGATGAATTTGGTCGTTATAAGCGAAAGGTTGCTATAACCGATATCAGATTAGTTAATGGAGCTCAGCCGGGACCTAAAAATTTGATCGTTAAAACCGATACGTCGTTATAACCGATTTTGACTGTATTCTCGATTTGCTAACACGAAAGCTGCCTTCTCTCGGTGTCAACCATATCCGGTCAAAAATTTAGTTTCCCAGCTTTGCCATGTTCCACACCCAAATTACTTGGACAACACAACTTCCATTAGGCATGCCATTGCTTCTCATCGAGAACAGGTGCCTAAATCCAGTCACTTTCTTTCACCACCACACCCGTCCGTCTTGAACGAACGAAAGTGCAAGGCTGTATCTCATTTAATTCAGCTGTGATTTATCTTCTTACTTTGCTGTGTTAAGTAATACATAGAGGGCGGTATGTGTAGATACATACATATGCCTGTCATTGTACAACAAAATTAAACCAAAGTCTCAGCCATGACATGGTACACACTATTTTCGTTTTTCTCTTCTTCTCCTCGTACTCTCCTTGAACTCGACCATATCGCAATGAAGCGATAGCAAACAAAACACAACACAAGACAGAAAGCAAATGTTGTTTACCACACCCCATAACCAAACAGACTTTCAATACATATCCAGTCCATCTATACACAGCGCGGAACATGCATTCTATATCTACTACTGCCTCTTCGCAGTAGAACACACTGATTGGTGGTGGATTCCCTCTTCTCTGCCCGTTCCGCGTCAGGACAGTATTCTTGATTTTGCTGCTCTCGACTGTACACGCTACACCACTTCACAACTTGTTTTTCAGCTCAGCTCTCGTGTACACAGTTCTTGTTGTGCTGCCTTCTATCTTGGCTATCCCTCATCTCCTGCTTTCCATACACCACCATCACCACCCCATCATACGTTGCACATGATAAACAAGAATAACACGAGAATGAGCTACAAAAAGAGAACTAGGCGACGACAGCAACGACGGCAACGACGACGACGATGCTTGCATGGTGTCGTTGCACAGAAACCGCCATCAAATGCATGGTAGCCCTAACCTAGGCTCATAAAGTATCTAGACACACAGCCTTGCCACACATAACCAACATCAACATCTAATGCCACACATAGCTCGCGCAAACGGGCGAGGAGATCCGCCGTGGACGTACAATGCGATGTGTGCCAAAGTCTCACGCCGCTGAACATAAATATCTGTTGTGGGTATGGTTATGTACATATCTCGATGCAAACGTATGTACGTGCAGCGCTAGAGAGAATCGCACTGATAGATAGATCATGGGGCCGGTATACTCGTGCATTCCCCATGAAAAACCACTTCGGTCAAAGTCGGGGCGACACCATAGCATTAGCGCACATAGCACATACTCACACGCACACACTTCGGTGCACACATAGATTGAGTGTATGCGCTGTGGATGCATCTCACAGATTCTTGTCGGCATAGAGTGCATAGGGGAGAACTTTGTGTGTGTGTTGATTTTTTTTAGCTTAATGCCTTTGCGAACAATGCGTCGAGGGAATGAGCGAACGTAACGTTGCCAGTTTTCATAGGAAAGATTTATTTGAATATTTCAAAAAAAGACTCGTCAGGAGGCTGTTCTTGGTTCTCAAGTTTTCTTTAAGTTCAAGCTTTTGGCTGTACTAAGTTTAATAATTATAGCCTTTGGGCACAACACGCTTTAATATTCGTTGAAGTTATTTGATGTCGGTGGTTCGTAGCTCTCTTCCCTTATCTAGACGTTTGACTTTATTTTGAGGTCTTGACCGTGAAGGCCTGCGGCAGCTAGATGCCTTTTTGTCGGTGTTACCGATATTTGCTTTGAGTGCGAACAGACGCAGGCTTTTAAAGCTGTTAGCGATCGATCACTCTTACTTACCTATCAATTCTTTAGTCTGGTCGAAAATTTATTTTTTTGTATAAATGACTTATGGTCGAGTTGCTGTATGTATCTGGTATGCACACCAAAACCATGGAGAGAAGTTAACCCAATTATGCCCAAGTTAATTTTTTTCTTATGTTACGTAAGATTTTTGCAGACTCCGCATAAATAATACTAAGCTTAAACAATTCCAAAAAAAATATTTTTTAACTTTAGTGATAATAAAGATATCACTGTCTTAAGAAGTTTGCCTGCGGCCTAAGTGGATGTAAAGAAAAAAAAAGCCAAACTCAGAAATTCCAATCCGTGCTTTGTTGCGTTAACGCATCAATGGGCATATATGGGTTAAAGTGGTTTTCATACCCAATACTGCCAAATGCTCCCATGTAACCCCAAAAGATTTCAGACACACAAGCCTATCATCTTTCCTTCAAAAAACTGTTGAACGATTGATTGATCTCCATTTACTCGACAATATCGACTCTCATCTGCTGTCTGCGGCTCAATATGCATATTTCAAAGGTAAACCACCACGGCTTTACACACGTTAGTGCGTAAAATCGAATACTCCCTGCATCATAAGGAGTACACAATGATATACAGGGCGCTTTTAACAACGTCAGCACATCAGCGATCATAAATGCACTGTCAGGCCTGTCGGTAGATAGTACACTTTGGGAGTTAATTAACATTCTACTCACCAGTCGAATTATTATGAGCTGGGTGGCTCATCTGCCAGAAGATCTGTCAGCAGAGGCACTCCACAGGGTGGGGTCCCGTCCCCTCTTCTTTGGAATTTGGTGGTAAATGAACTACTGATAATTCTGGAAGCAGGGGTCTGCGAAGTGATCGCTTATGCGGATGACGTTGCTATAGCCGTCTCGGGAAAGAACCTTGATGCCTTAAAAGAACTCCTCCAAAGTGATCTAAACAAGCTAGCCCAATGGGCAGCTGGGTGTGGTTTGGGTGTGAAACCCCCACAAAACTGATTCGCTACTCTTCACTATCAAGTTAAAGATCCTATATATCGATCCTCCTACCTTTGGTGGTACAAGTTTTACCTTTTCCAACGAAGCACAATACTTGTCTTATTTTGGACAAAATTAAGCTGAAAAGCAATCATTCAAAAGAGAGTAAGGAAAGCTACAGTTGCCCTTTCCTCTTGAAAAAAGGCCATTGGAAATAAATGGGATTTGTTACCACGCACAACGCATTGGCTCTATATTTCGGTAATAGGACCGATACTTACGTACGGGGTGATGGTGTGGTGAACCGCATTGGATATAAACATAAACTGCGATATTTTAAGCAAAGTCCAATGAACAGCTTGTATATATATCAGCGGAGCTCTTCGCACGATTCTATCTGCACCACTGGACATTTTGTTTCATCACAATTTCACAATTTTTCCCATAAACATAGATTACACCACACCGAAGCTAAGTTTTGACAAGAACTTCAAGGAAACCATCCCTCCCAGGTCATTCTGGGACGATGTATTCTTAGAAGACAAGTCGATACACTGACTATTCAAAAACTAGCAACGGGGTGGGTGGGGGTGTTTTCTCCGGCAGGCTTAACCTCAGCCTAGCGTTCCGTCTTTCAAGAGAAGTCTTATCTTGACTGAAGAAAAACGTGATATCAGCCACGGATATCCGCATCTTTTCAGACAGTCAAGCGGCACACAAGTCCTTAGAATCAGTCGCTTCAAATTCACTGCCGATCGTTTGTTATAGAGATGACGGAGCATTTTAATGTTCCCCTTTGTTGTTCGCCAGGGCACAGTGATATTCCAGCGAACTGTAAGGCTGTTGAACTCACGTGATATGGAACAACATTACCTATTGGCCCTGATAAGGGCACTTTAGGTATACCAATTGATACTTGTAAACTGAAATTAAAGCTGGATGCTAACGAAAGAACAAATCTTAGGTCGACAAGTGGTATACATGTCTAGCGACAAAGCAGAATTGTCCAAACCTGGGTCTAAGTATTTTATTTTGTCTTAATAGATCGCAAATTAGCACTACAATAGGTGTCATTACTGGTTATTGTCTAATAGGCAAGCATGCAACAAGGTTTGGCATCTACGCAAACGACTTCTGCAGAAGCCGTATCGACGAGAAGGAGGAGGAGACTATTCCCCATCATCTTTGCACCTGTCCAGCTCTCTCGCACAAAACAAAACTCTACTTAGGAGCCTTCTTCTATACAGACGTAGGCGACCTGATAAACATCGCTGTTCAATGAGTTGGCAGGAGATCTTTCCGAGATCCTTGTTTGTAGCACAATGGACCCCTTATGGGTCTAAGTGTGTTGGTTTTAGCTAGCAGTCACTTCAACCTAACCTAACCTATGATCGAGTTCGATAAAAAAGAAACGGTGTAGTAAATGTCAAATTTTATTTGGTGTCCCTTTGATGTCTTGCCGTTTCATTCTTGTTTAATTCTCGCAACACACGCGACGTCCAACCTCTTTAAACGAAAGTGACACGTCTGAGCATGAACGTCGATGGCAAACTGAAAATCGAGACAGGGATGACAAAATATAAAATCTGTCTTGCCGTGTGTGGCCTCCACGAGCCATTTTCCAAGTACATATGTCCTTCGGTAACACATGATTGATGTCACGTGGACACGCGGTATTAACTGGTCTTAGATGTAATAATGTCTACTATTGCCCCTAACAATATTTGAACGAATTTTGTTCATTTAAGTCGTGCACAGGTAGATAAACGCATGATTGTGGGAAAAATATATGCCGCAGACTAACCGTTACAGCAAAAGGTACAAATGCCAGTTCCAAGGCAGAAGAGAAAGGACATGTGTTGTATTTTAGTCCTGCTGTCATCCACCCAATCACATTTAAATCTGAAAAGGACAGACTTGCTCCCATGTAACTCATGAATCTGCACGAACACTTTGTGTGTGTAAATGCGGTTCCCTGTTCAGAGTGAAAGTTCTTTCACATGGGATAATCATCTTTGGTTCCGCTTTTGATTTATGACGCAAAAAACTCGATTGTGGTTGTCCTGAAGTTCACCTGAAGATATTCTCCAAAATATCCTCTATTTCTTGTCCAAAAATTGTATTTTCTTAAATTTAAACTTATTAATTTGTATCTGTTTAATTTTTTTTATTTTTTATTTTTTTTAATAACCACCAAGAGATGAGTAAGCTATATGAATACATAAGTAGATGCTATTGTTTTCTTTTGATAATTTTTTTTTTTTTTTGCGCTTTGGTCCTTCAAACAATAAAACTTTATATATAGAGAAAAAGATACAACATATGTATCTCAGTGAAATGAATGAAGTACCCATTCAGTGTTTAAACGAAAGTTTGCTGTGTGTCCTATACAGAAAGAAAATGCAAAAGAAGGATGTGAAAGGAACGAAAGAAGCAAAATCAAAAGCCACCAGCATGCATAACATAATATAACAAGAATCCCACTCGAAAGATTGCAAAAAAAGCTCCTTAAACCCACACACAATACACCAAGTGCACCATCGCCATACCACCACCACCGCTAACGCCGCCCCACGCCCTTCAATTCTTCTACAAATCCTGCGATTTTTTATTTTTTATTTTCTTTCTGTTTATAGCTTTATGCCATTTTCTTAGCTCTAGGCTAGGCGGCAGAAAGAAGGATTCAAATCCATTAAACACAAACAAACACACATACACACATAGATGAATGAATACACACCCACTGTGGAGAGAAGGATACATTCACCATTTGTGTTTGGTATGTCATTCTGGTGAAAGAAAGAAATAGTTTTGTGCAATCCTTCTGAAGCGCCTCGCTCAATGTTTTTTATGTTGTTGCTGCTACTTCTGCTGCAAGCGCAAATGTGTTTCAGTCTTTCACTCTGTGACATAATGAATCAGAATATCCAGTTATACGGGGAAGGATTCTGTGTGACGCAGGAGTTTTTCTTTCTTATTTTCCATTGATGCCAAAAAAAATGATCCTCAAGTCTGATGAGATATTAAAAAAAAAATGGTGTAGGGTGTGTTAGTTAGTTATCAAGGCAGAGATCCTGCTGGTAGAAGTTTATAAATTCGTCAGTGGAGAGGAGGATGCACTCTTTTTGTTGAAGATATTCCAACAAAAACAAATACTAAACGCGTCAATAATCCCTGATATAACTCATAACGGCAACGGCCCTAAGCTTACAGTTTCTAGGGCTCAACAAGCTTTGCGTTAAATTCTGCCATGATTTTTACTTTTTTCGTTATATTTTCCGATATCCCTAGGACGATGTATGCTATATACCATCCAACGAGAACCAGAGACCTTATCGTCATCATTGTCCGAATACCCGCTTATCCACTATGAGGATCACGGTCTCTCTCCATACTACCTCTCGATCTTCCGCCATCGACTCAAAATCATCAGGAGCTATCCCCATTAAGGTGAGAATTCGGACTTGGTCCAACCATTTCGTCAGGGGACGCCCAGCTATTGGCATGGATTCCATGGCACGTCTTGAAAGGTAGGACCTCCTCCCTCGAAGGGACATCCCTCGCCTCGTAGCGGTCTGCCTGATTCACTGGGCGGTCAGAAATCAACTAGGTATCCCCTGCAACACTTACTACTGCAGCTGCAAAAATGTGAACGGGGTGGATACCTTTGACTAATTTCTCTGCAAATACCCGACTCTCATCAGAACCAGGCATCGTAAAGAATCAAACCGCACTCGAGTAATACAGAAAGTCCAGGTCAACGTCGATTGTGGTCTTTCCATCTGAGAAATTGAGCTTGACCTTGGACTTATTTAAGAAAATGGTCACCAGTTATCTCGTGCCCAATTCTGCCTTTCTCGTGACCATTCCAGACGGTTTTTTTTATTTTGACCGCAAGTGGTCTAGTAGGTGGTCGCCGTGGCTCAGTGGTTAGTGCGTGGACTGCTGAGCGAGCGGCGTGGGCTCAAGCCCCAGCCATGTCCACCGAACATTTTTCGCGGCACCATGTCCCTCCGAGGAATGACAAGCCTCCAGGAGTATAATCTGTCATGAAAAAGCTTCTCAATTCGCCGTTCCTAGTCGGCAATAAATAGTAGGTCCCTTCTATTCGTGAGAACAATACATCCGCTTTTGACGCAGTCTGTGCCTCTGCGACGTAGATCAGGACTGATAAGCTTAAGGTCTTATACAGGGTCACTTTAGTTGTTCGAGAGAAGGCTTTGCAATTGCTTTCTTAGCCCAAAGAAGCAGCTATTAGCAAGAGTTATTCTTCGTTTGATCGCAGCGCTTGTGTCGTTGTTTATGTAAACAGAGTCCTTGACTGTCTCAAAGTTTTAACTGTCTATTGTGAGGTTCTTTCTGAGACGTCGGTGTTGGGTGTCCTTTCTTGTTGACAGCATATACTTTGTCTTGCCCTTATTGACCGCTAAACCCGTCTTCGCCGCCTCCGTCTCAATAACGCGCCAACGACATCCCGCTGTGTTCTTCCGATTATGTCCAATATCGTCGGCGTGTGCGAGCAATTGGACGGACTTTTGAAAGATTGTGCCTCTGGTGTTGACGCGTGAGTCTTGCACTATTTTTTCAAGAACGATGTTGTAGAAGTCGCATGACAGCGCGTCGCCTTGTCTAAATCCTTTTTTGACATCAAAGGTCTCAGTGAGGTCTTTACCGACCTTGATGGAGCAGCGTGCATTTTACATCGTCATACTGCACAAACGGAAGAGTTTCGCAGGGATGGCAAAACTAGACATTGATCTGTATAGCTCGTGTTTATAGAGCACAAAAGGGCAGTTCGATGCCCTTTTGTGACTAGCGATAGATCTCTTCCTGTAAACTAATGCTTCAAAGTCGGCTTGCACAAGACACTTAGTTTAGTAAAATTTTGTATTAAAATTCATACTGCGGCTCTGTATAGACAGCGAGACAAAAAAACCCATTTTCCTTCAAAATTTGCAGTGTGTAATGCACGGATTCAATTAAAGATTACAAAAGTTTTTCTGCTTAAGTATAGCATCCCAAAGCCATGCCTATTTTTGGTGAACTAAAACGACAAAGGATCTTAAATTTCCTCCACAACTTGCACCTTTAAGCCACTTAAGCGAAAAAAATTACTCAAATGATCTTCTTTTGAATGCGCATAGCGGTGTGCAGGCACATAGCTCCCTAGGAACCTTGTGCATTCATAGGTTTTATGCTTGGTCTTAAGCTAGATTTTTTCACACTTTTTCCCCCCTTTTATGGATAAGTACAAGTCAATGTGTTTCAGAGAACAAGGCAAGCTGAAAAAATCGCGTGTGAATGCATTTTCACACAGGCACACATGTCGATGCGAAGCGCTGACTATGATGAGAACCTGGCTAGAGCCATGTAGGGATGGGGATGAAAAAGAAAACGCGATTGAACCACAACACAACTTCGGCACAAAGAGTGAGAAAGAGAGAGGGTTTTTCAAGTTGAAGTTGGGAAAACTTGACTTTCCCTGATTTTCTTTTTCCCTCTCTCTCCCTTTTGACTGTTGCTGCGCGTTTACCTGATTCATGCTCATACGTTGTCCTCATGTAGATGACTCCATTTGCTATATTTACTCTGTGGATGTGAATTTTTTTTTTGTCCCATGAAAGAGAAAGAAAAGCGAGTCCCATAAGCAGTTTTGCACAGAACTCTGTGTATCTCGCTATACCTGAGATGGTGAGATGCAAAAATTTGTAGGATCTGCTATATATCGTGTCATTAAAGCAAACATGCCCTGGGTACTCAAGTGTAGGGTTTGTCAAAAGGGATATCCCATTAATTTCGTGCGCGCGAATTTTTTTTCATTTTTTAGTCGTTTTTGTTTTGTCATATGAGTTACTTTTAATTATTAAAGGATTTGGCTTATAGGAATTTCTTAGGGAGTTTTCTTAAAGGTTGTAGGGCGTTGCAACATTTTAGATTTTAGTTTATCAGGTTCGGGACCTGAACTTCTTTAAATTTTCTTAATTTGCTGCTCAGAGTTCTTCTTGTGGAGTTATTCAATCGGAAATCTCTGCTAATCGGGTTTTTTTCTGAGGAGAAACTTCTATAGCGCGGTTAAATTCATCGTCACGAAATCTGTAACGCCTCACAGCGACACGAAATTTTAATGGGGTATGTATAAGGCGCGTCTTTCTAAAAATGACACTCTGTGTAGGTTACTTCACCTATGTATGTATGTATGTTTAGCTTCGGTTTGATATTATGAAACGATACAACAAGACAGTTGTTGGTCAGCTTTGTGGTTTTCATTTATGATCCTATAACAGTGGACGATGGAGCCAAATAGGATATGGTTGCTTGAACGAGGGCCTTGTTGGCTGCCTGACTGCCAGTCGTTGGATCTTTGCTGTTCAGACAGAAGGCCTTACGGATTGCCCTCAGCTCCAACTGAAAACATTGGCGAATTTCGGTAGTTTATAGGAGCAATACATCATCAAGATCAATTTTTGATTCATCGGTAAATATTTGGATATTGTCCTAGTCTTTTATTACTTCTGCCAAAACTAGACATTGCCCTGTGGAGTTCGTCTCTACAGATGCTGTCATACGCAGCCTTAAAATCAATGAAAAGGTGTTGGATATCGATTTCAAGTTCTTGGGTTTTCAAACACAGTGCGAGACGCACTAAAAATAATTAAAACAGCAACTAACGAGAGGATGCAAGGGGATTTCGAGGATCACTGGGCAAACCTTCCGACATGTAAAGTGGCTAGATCACTCGTAGAGAAACAAAGCAACCTGCTCACCAGGAAGGCTCTAGGTTCAAGCAGAGAGCAATTGAGGCTGATCAACAAACACATGCATAGAATGGGCCTCGCTGACACAGAGACATGTAGAAACTGCGAAGAAGAAGAAGAAGACCTCAAACACTTCCTATACCACTGCCCAGCCCTAACGAAAATGCGACAGAAGACCCTGGGATCCATGTGGAAACCAGGTCTGAGACATCGCAAGGACGACGGAATTGGCGGCATACTGGCCCTCACCAAAGAAGCAGGATGATTCGCCAGACCACACGTACGCTAGTGTCAGCTCTATAATGGTTTCCACCTTCCCTATATCCCCCTCTTCCCCCCTGCACTTCCGACGATTAAAAGAGGGCCCGACTGAGGCCTTAATGAAGAGCCTTCCGCTCACCCTCATACCATACCATACCAAGCAGATTAAGATTAGATATTGCAAACACCATAGTCACTAGCACATGCCATTGGTCAGTAGGAGAACACTCCGCCAAGCTAAGTATCCCCCACAACTACCTGTACAAATGTGATAATCAAGAAACATCATTGAGTCACATTTTCTCTTACACCTGGTTGATGCTTTTGATAGATCTTCAGTTAATGGTTCTCAAGTCAACATTAGGAACCCTCGCTTTCTTTGTCCAACTTTTTATCTAATTAGAATAATAATTCCCCATTTCTGAAACTCGCTAGTTCCCCCACAACTGGTTGCCAACCCCTGGTGATATGGATGAATACTTAAGCTCTCTCTCACTCTCTTTGCAGAGTACATTCATCCAGAAAATCTGCTGTCAGTTTGGTTGGGAATTTATTGGACAATGGCAGTAGAGTAGGCACTGCATGCATTGATAAATATCTGATAAGCTTGACTCCAATGATATACGTATCTACAATAGTAACTATGACTATCTAAATGACTTACATGATCCAGTAATTTACATATACGAATTGCACATGTTGAAAGCAAGAGCGGCAGATACGAGAAGCCACTCATGGGATGCGCCCCGCCACTTCAATGGTAGTGGAAAAGAGTATTATTCTTGGTTTCGTTTTGAATATGATTCTCGAGCAACGCTCTTTCTGGTTGTGGTATGGTAACATGTATATCAGTAGGATAGGTAAGTGCAGTGATGACGATGATAACGAAAAACAAATTCCCAGTGTGCGCGCTAGGACAGAGCGATGGATAGGGATACGAATCTCTCCCCTTATTGTAGAGTGTTTCGCTTTTTTTTAGTCGTTTGCTTCTGTTGTTCCTACTGCACCTAGGCTAAAGTATGTGTATCTAGATACTTACAAAGCTATATATTCTTTTTAGATTGAATGTAGCGCGATTAAAGTTTTTTTTTTTTTCTCCCCTTTTTCACAAGTTTATGTGCAACGTGTTATTGTACATCACGCTGGGAGTAGAATATTTTTACCATCATCATCGTCGTCATCGGGAACTTCATAATGAGGATGGCTTTGTGCCATGGATATGAAATGAAGTTTTATTTTGCCTCTCTGCTTGTTTTTTTTTTTAATATTCATTTTTGTTCTAGTTCTTCTTTTTTTACATCCAAGCGCATGAATATGACTGAGCCTCCCACTTGACAGAAGGAAAAGAATGGGATTTCGGTTTCGAAAAGAAATGTGCATCGCTAATTTCTGCACGTATTCTGTGTTATGTGCAAAGATGCAGAAAAAGGACTAAAAAATTAAAAAAAATCTGCTCGTACTGTCATTGCATAGGCGGCATGGAGGCATAATGTTCTTTTGTTTCAAGCTTATAAGTTTTTTCTGGAAGCTTTTTCCATAAAGTTTGCTTTTATCTATTTAATAGGCTACCGACCTTTGTGGCGAAACGCCACAACCTTCATTGTCAACTTCTGTCGTTTGAATGGTCCTAGGTCAAGTTTCCTAGCGATAGTAGTCGTCTAATTTCTGAAGCGTGAACTTAATCGTCTGAAATGTATTGAATCTGTGAGTTGATATTTATTTATTTTTTTTGTATTTATTTATTTATGTAAAGATACAATTTAAAGATATATGGCGACTTCTTGAGTGGCTATTTAACATTTGCTTCATCCGTTGAAAATAGTTGAACTTACCTCCCTGGTTGCCTTGCAAAACCTTAGGTAACCGCTTTCATTTTCCGTCTAAATTGCTAAATTGTTATTCGGAAAAGCTGATTACACGAACAAGTTGTTTCGCCACCAAAGCTTTGCACTTTCAGCTGCGGTCTCTCAACTGCAAAACGGGAGTGGTATCATCCTCGTAGAACTAAACATCCTCTGCTCTAGCACGAGATTGAATAAATTCTCGACAGTATGACTTTTTGTCCAAACCCTGAGTTCTAAAAGGATCAGTTCGCAAGAATTCTACTACATAGAGATCTTGAGAAATTCAGTCATGTGGTGGCATAATTCGCCGAAGACATCACGCCATTTGTGCGCTCTGATGTTAGGGCAAGGTGATTGCTTCTTCAATTAACTGAATTACGTTGCAGGTGCCTATGTCAATCTTGTATGTGCTAGCAGCTCCCATCGGAGTTTAAAAAGTGTTGAAAATTGAAGCTTGGTTTTTTTTTACTTGGTTTTGAATTGAAACGAGGTTACTGCGAGTCCGACTTCAACAGCACGCTTGCGAGATAAATGTTCATCACACTAGGAGTTGTCAAAGTTTATTAATTTTTTTATTTTTTAAATCCACACGCTGATCAAGAGGCTACGAATACCCTTTTAATGTTATTCACACACCGCGAGCGAGGTGCAGTGGTTTAAAGCTCGATAGCATTAGATTTCTTTGTCGAGGGTTGTATCCAAACTAGCTGCGGACATTTGTAATGTTTGTCATTGCTATAATTCACAGGAATTTTTTCGAATCTAAAAAAAAAAAAAGCTGGCGCGACAGCTCGCAATGAGCTTCTTAAAATCCACGTGGTGGATTGAGGCTTTATACATCCACTCCTATATATCCAACAACCCGGTCACGAGAACTGTGATAACAAAAGGATGCGATTCAGCACTGATTGAGAATCAGACGCGAGTTTTTGGCCTGACACGATTGATCTAGTTATCAGAGCCTTGGCTGCACTAATACTTCTTAAAGAATACATAATCGAGCTACTCACCTCGGCCAATAACTGCGACTTTTTCGCTGTCCTTGGGCATTTAATATTGTTTATAAGATTGCAATGTCCACTTAATCGGCCTTAAAACAATTGTTTGAATGTTGTAGACTTATCAGTTTACCAATACATTTGATGGTTAAAAGGAATTAATAAATAGCTGGCGCGACAGCTCAGGATAGGCCTAGCCTCCGAATGGAGAATTGAGAAACTTCTTTAAGACAAATTATATTCTCGGAGTTTTGCCGCGAAAAATGTTCAGTGGACATTGGTTGTGGCTTGAACGCACTAACCACTGAGTCAAGGCGACCACATATTTCATGATTGGTTGCGACAAAAGTTCATGACCATTAACTAGCAAAAAATCTAAAATTTTTGTTTCCATGATAATTTGAATTCAATCTCGTTCCGTTGCATATTAGGGAACCGAGTGCTGAACCTTGTGCAACTCTTTTCGCGTCTAAAATATTCGGTTCTGATTATTTAAGTTGATATTTCTCATTTTTCTTAGGGATTTCAGGATATGATACTCAAAAACTGCATTAATAGCATTGTTTGACGAGATCTAATCTGCTTTCTAAATTCTTCCAACACTAGCATCGATTGCAGAACTTTCATTGTGGAAGCCTGTTTGCGGTGCATATTGAACTAAGTTTACTCCTGTGAAGTCTCGTATTGGTTAGTAATGAAGCGTCGCTGAGTTCTCTGCAAACCAGCTTATAACAGTGTTGTTTATTATTTTGGGACTATGGGCTGTTTAAAATATACTCTGCAAGATGTAGCGCCTGCATATAAGATTGCCTAGCTCGTGGACTCATAAGACTCTGCTTATAATATACTCGTGCTTCAGCAAAGTCAGCTAGTCGTCACGTGGAGTTTCTGGTCACGAGTTTAACGTTATTCATCTCGAGATATGACCATCTTAAGGGTAAGCTTCTTGGGGCACAGTATTTGTACATATGTATGTATCTCCGTTGTTAGGTATCACATACAATCTATCAAACATGTAGTTCAAAAACGAATTTCGATGCTCTTTTTTGTAAATAAGCGAATCGTAGCATGCCACCAAGTATAATTCCTCTATATAAGTCCTCTTCCGACAGATAGATGCCCTTAGCTGACCTTTGAACACCGCCTCTCCAAATTTAGACGTGTTTCAACGCCAAATTAATATTCCCAATGTTGCTTACTATCGTGTTTTCACCACACTTGACGCATTCACCTAACCCAAACCCAAAGAAAAAAGAAAAAGTGGGCTTGTACTCCACTGTATAAGGCATGCTAAACGTATGAGGAGCCTTTGTTTCAAACGCCCTATTTGTCAACAATTTAAATAAAGCACGTCTCCATGTTAGAACGTCGTTACTGTCACATTTCTGAAAAAAATGTTGTGCATCCATTCAGATGCGGGCAGGAGTCATTTCGAATACCACAGGTTTTATGCGAAAAGCTTTTCTGCCCTACCACTTTTCAAAAAAAAGGTTGTGCAGCTCTGCCACAATGTGCATCCATCTCACCGACCCATCCTAACATATCCATCCATCTGTCTATTTAGTAATCTCCGTGGCAATTTATTTAAACATCGCCATGTGGTCTATATGGGGATCCACAGTCCCGTCCTCTAACCCGCTGCCTGCGGATGATGACGATGATGATGATGATGCCACTGACGATGGGCAATGTATCTTTGAGTAGAATTTTTTCACGGACACATAGAAAAAACAACGAACCAATCGACCGACTAACAAATCACAACAACAACAACAACAAGAACAGCGCTATCAGAGTCCAAGGTGGATCAGTCACGAACCTGACTTTCTGCACCGTAAACACCACTAACCACCACCAGCCGCCATCATCGACATCATCGCATGTGCAACGCCAACGAAGAAGGGGAGAAACAGAGACAAAATAGAAAAATTAAAACCAACGAGCGAGGGAGAGGGGTGGTGGGAGGGAATTGCTGGTGCATAAACTGGGGATCTGTGTAAGTGCGACAATGCACTTGCTTTCTAGTCGATGGATACATATATACAAGCACGACGAGCACATCCAGTTTGTTGTTGTCAATCCTTCCCACTGGATTCGTTTTTTTTCTATTTTGCTTTTAGGTTTTCGCCGTGAGGTGAGCGATGAACGATATAATTGCGGCGACTGGATTTTCCAAGTCTAGGCTAGGCTAACATACACCATCGACGCTGAAGTAGGTTGTGTGTGGAGAGGTCAGGGATACTAAGTTGCCTAGTGTTCTTGAACGTGACGGAAAGGGGAAGGATTCAATTAAGCGCTGATAGAGAGTGAATGTGTATAGGGGGGGACCTCAGCTCACATTACCATTGTTGTCATTTATTCACGCGAATAAGGCGCGTAGAGATAGAGAGTCCTTTTGTTTGCTGTGCTCTTAAAGGATATTTTCTTCGTTTCTTTTTTTGGAAATGTTTTCGGGACATAGTGCCTGACGATGGCACTCGAGATGGGTATCTTTATATTCATGCAACCGAATATTGATGGCATCAGTGTGACATGTTTGTTATTTTGCTTCTAGATGGTGTTTATCCACGTGCCGGACAGAGGGATTATGCTCTGGCCGTTGACCTTATCAAAAGGAATAATCAACAAATATTGTTGCAGGAAAAGCCAATAATGGTAGCCTCTTGGGATTAGATAAACTCTCGGATATAATGCGCGAAATTTCACTCCAAAGAGAGTTTTTGATGAGGATGTGTTCCGTAAGTCATCGTTAAGACGTTTCATCAAAAGTGACTCTAATAAACCAATGCGTTACGACCCATGTTTGCTTGTTGCTGACACGAGGATATCCTTAAATAGATAAAACCAAGAGAGAGTTCTTTTGGTCAAGTATCAACGATGTTTATACACTTTATGCGATGGAAATAGCAACGATTAAGGCAATGACACGAGGCTGTCAGGGGGTTTTAGCCGTAATTAGAGAGTTCTCTCTACTCTCTCTACTCATGGGATCAAGACCGTGTTCTTGGAAGCTTCAGGTCGTGCAGGATTTAACTTTAAGTGTCTACTACGCCTAGTAAAATTTTAGCACTACACCGAACCTTTTTTATTCTTAACATGCCACAGTAAGACTCACTTTAAGGTTAGATCGTAACTTACACCTTGAGTAGCACGATGCTGTTTAGGCTAGGCTTTGTGGAGAACCGAAATCTCTTGAGCTTTTTATTTGGGATCTTGAAAATTGGATCGTTTTGCATGTATTCCAGGATCCTCAGATGGCCAATAAGAGCACCTGCTGTAAATTTCGGTATGTGGGGCAACCTTTGTAGGAGCAGCTTCTTTCGGCACTATGAGGTGTAGCCTTGCGAGACGATGTATTGCTCTAATGGCTGCCATCTTGCACGTTTTCATTGCCCCAGTAATGAATACCCACGGCTATTCCTAATCGTCTTGTTGATAAACTGGTTCAGTTTAGAGTGGTCGCGTGGTTCAATTCAAGCCCCAGCCATATCCAAAATATTTTTTGCTGCACCACCTCTCTTCGGGGAATGAGAAACCTCGGGGAGTATACCCTGTCATGAAAGAGCTTCTCAATTCGCCGTTCGAAATCGGCAATAAATTGTAGGTCCCTTTCCATCGTGCGAAAAATATAGCACGCACAGTATGACAGTTGCGAAAATGCCTTGGCTCATTTCGAGCTGTCATGCCAGTCATGTTGTCGAGGATTACTCGAAGATACTGCGCTTCACCGTATAATTTGATTTGTAAAAGGTCAGTTTTACCAGGATTGATGGTAAGCTGGACGCTGGCCGAATCTGAAGTCAGGTCTTTTTTCAAATTTGTCATACTTACCTAGATCCTTAACCGTCTGATATGTCTCAAAGCATCATCATCATCATCATTTTCGGAAGACGCGCTTATCTACTATGAGGGTCGCGGGTTTAGGGTGCTTTAGTGGACCCTCCATACCTCATGATCTTCCGCCATCGACTCTAAAACATCGAGTAGAGGTGAGATTTCGGACTTGGTGCAACTATTTCATCCTGGACCTAGCAGAGTACGCCTACTTGAAGGCACAGATTCCATGGCACTTCTTGGAAACCGAGTTGGGGGCATGCGTTTAACGGGCCCAAACCATCGAAGTATGGATCTCTCTGCTTCGCGTATTCTAGTGCTCCTAACTCAATCCTGGCGGGTGAGCCCAGCAATATAAAGAAGAAATCTTATTTCGCCTTTTACCGAGGTGATTCAATTCTCTCACCAATAGTGCAGTGCATATTAATGGAAGGTAAGGGGTTATAACGTCATTTATCACCGCCGAAAGTAGTAATGTAGGCCCTTTTCGAACATCGCTTTGACTTTCAAATTTCCCTGAAAGCCTAATTCTGTGCATAGCTTTGACCACAGGTATCAATTACACGGAAGGCATGCCAGATGAACTCTATCGAAATCGAAATAAACTGCAGCTGTAGCGAACGGTTCTAAAGGGTCTTCCAATAGGGACTTCCGAACTTTGACAGTTAATAGCGGCCATATTTTTGAAGCTACATCTGTCATATTGGCTGTCATATATTCAGTCTGTTTTGCCAAATCATCATGGACGGATATAGCGTTCAACAATACGTGCAAAAAATAAAATTGTTTTATCAAAATGGGTGTTCTGTTCGACCAACGTTCCGCGCGCTTCGCCATAATCGTCCTTCCGAGACGACTATTCGCAGTGTGGTGGATCAATTCGAGTCCACTGGTTTAGTAAACGATCAACCAACACCCGTACGTCGACGAAACTCCAGATCTGCCGAAGACATCTCCGCTGTCCGTGAGAGTGTGCAGCAGAATCCGAGGCAGTCGATTTCGCGTCGCTCACAAGAACTCGGCCTTTCGCAGAACACAACTTGGCGAATTTTGCGTCGTGACTTGGGCCTGCACCCGTACAAAATTTAACTGATCCAGGAGCTGAAGGTAAACGACCATAGACAACGACGTGTGTTCGCTGAATGGGCTCTGGAGCAGTTGGAAACTGACCCTAATCTACATCGAAAAATCATCTTCAGCAATGAGGCCCATTTCTGGATGAATGGGTACGTCAAAAAACAAAACTGTCGTATTTTGGCGATACCAATCCACATGAGATCCAAGTGCGTCCAATGCATCCCTAAAACTTCACTGTTTGGTGTGGCTTTTGGGCTGGCGGCGTCATCGGTCCATATTTCTTTGAGAACGACTTTGGCCAGGCCATCATCGTCAACGGCGAACGCTATAGGTCGATGATTACCAACTTCTTTTAACCTGAATTAGATGATATGGACACCAACGACATGTGGTTTCAACAGGAAAGCGCTACGTGCCACACAGCTCACGCCACATAGGAACTATTTTGATTACTGCAAAAAGTGCGCAGATTCCCTGCCAGATATCGCCCCAGTTTAGATTATATTTATTCGATAGCTTGTATGAAGAAGCTTCTGAATTCGCCATTCGGAGTCGGTAATTAATTGCAGGTCCTTTTCATTTGTGTCAAAAATGTAACACGCACCACATGAATGGTTGCAAGAAGCTATTTCTTGGCTCATCCCGAGTTGTGGCTGCGGAAAAGCGTAACGTTTGGCTATTATGACGAGATTCGAACTCAGTGTCAGCTTGTCCAGTTATTCTTTTTGTTATTATGTGACATGAACATTTCTTTGATTTGATTGGTTTAATTTATCACATCCAAGGGCTGAACCCTACACATTGCTTGCATCATGTCGGTAACCTTTTTCAATGATAATGTCACACTTGGGAAATTCCTATCAGAAAGAAAAATATTTATTTTAGCATTTTCGACACCGCAACTAACCCAAAAATAAATACACTTCTGTGTCATTACTGTAATTGCTTTGAGTACAAACTAATAACAAACATCAACACTGACTAAGCAAGGACACTTATTAAATTAGAAAGATGTCACACAGCCCATCAATCTTGAGTAGTTTTTCATAGTTTTCCCCAAAGTGCCGCACCATACACACAGCCACAGCCACAGCCACAGCCTCTTGCAATCCCAATCAGCTCGGTGGAATAGTAAATAAATAATAATCAGTGACGGGAGAGTGTAATAATCCTTTTATGATTAGTTTCCTCCCCCAAATCCACCTCATGGCGTATTAATGTCAGCAATTAATGTGCAATTCCTTTGGCAATGAAAATTATACTCGAACGTTAATAATTGGATTATGTATCGGCGCTTGATTGGAACAAGGAACCGCAAACTATCGGATCAATATTTTGCTCATTTACGAGTAAGTATGAGATAGTGTAGTGGGAATATAATTAAGTCACTCTATGTGCTAGATTGGGGTGCTCATTGCATGTCTTGATCAGAATTTTAAAGAGAAACTACAAATCTTATTCTGTTGCTGGGTATGTAATGTTTTTCTCTTTTATTTTTTTTATGGCTTTGGAAGCCTCAAGCCGAAAGAATTGTATTGGGCTACTTAAAATTCCAAATGGCATTCAGCAAGAAATTTGCATTTGGACGGTTAAAAGGCGAGGAGTCTTGGGTGCTGGTGGCATTGGGTACAGTGGAGGAGACGAGTTGTTATTCGATTAACTATTGTAGATGAAGAAAACTGTGTAGACTGTGAATTAAAAAGCATGGCCTTCAACCAACCGATCTAGTTCAAGCTAGCATCGAAGTGAAGATCTACTTGATAGAGAAAACTAGGCAAACTAAACCTCTTTGTCCTTCTGAAGGCTGTGTTAGCACAGCATAGACAGACAAGACAATGTGTACTCGGTGTAGTCATCAAACACGTTTACTACTGAGCCAACCTCCAGGGCCTTAGACAAGCGAAACAATTCATCAACCCCAACCTATACAAGGCCAAGACTTTGCTTGGTCTCAACAAAGACGAGTTAAGATAGGGTTATCAAATGGCTCAACATAACCTCTGGTTCAACCATACGGGCCACCACAATAGACTTCAAAGGTCGCAGTGTGCATTTAGGGCCCGCTTTGTTAATCAGATTCGGTGGGCAGAGAGCTTGAAAGAATTCTGCTACACGTGTTTGTTTTTTGAGGACTTCTTTGCTTTGAAAATGAATGTCAAAAACTCTATTTCGTTGTAATTCCTTCAGTAGCCTTTTTAAGATTTTATTTAAAGGCAGAGCAGTTAATTTTCTCCAGGTTTCTAATCGTCTGGTTTTAACGGGGTGGGAATCGATAAAAGCCTTGGAATCGGTGACAATACGATCAAGGTTGGTAAAGCAATGCCGCAGATCTCTCAACGAAATTACAGACAGGGGCGAAGTAACCCTGTGCTTGGTTCCAGGACACAGGTACTTTTCAGCCAACTGCAGGTTTGGACGAACTGGCAAAGAAGACGGAGAACGGCATCCCTCCGAAAAACTGGGGAAACCACCTGCGCCTATTGATTCGATCCAATTCCTCCTCGACATGGATGTCTAGAAACTGGCAAGCCACAGGTGGAACAACATCAGCACTTGTCTCTTGTCAAAACGAATTTGGCCTAAACTGGATTTAAAGAGACAGAGAGACTCTTATCCACAAACCGCAATGTCCTAGATTCACTGATAGGGGTCCTCACCGGACACTCCTTGATAGGCAGACATGGACTCAGACTATTTATTTATTATCAACTTAATACAAGCTAGTACTTAAATCTAAGAAAAACAGGCAGTTAATGTAAGGGAAGGAAGTTGTACAGTTTTTTTTTTTTTTTTTTTTTTATTTGATCTTATTAACTAACAATTAAAAGCTTAAAACTATGAAAAGAGATGGAAGGGTAGATGAGAGTGGGTTAAGAGGAGGTAGAGGGGGTGTAAAGGGCATTTCGCAGTGTTATTCTGCTGCAGTGGAAATTTAAAGCGTCATCATGCATGTTATTCGCTTTATGTAGCATTCTGGACATGGGCTCATGCAAACCATAGTTGGTACGGTGGGGGACAAGACGAAAGAGGAGAACAGACCTGAGGTTGCGGGGATTGGTGTTAAGGGAAATTATTTGAAGCAACGATGGACAATCTATGTTGCCGGCAAATAGCTGATGAACGAATAGAACATCGGCAACATCGCGACGTTTTTCAAGGGATTCCAGATTGATCAGTTTCAAGCGGTCTCTATAGGGTGGCTGGTTGTGGGTGTCTACCTAGGGGTCCCTTCCAGTGATTTTTGCAGAACTACAGAGACCACCTACTGTGTACATGTCTTGCTCTTGCGACGCTAAGAAGGAAAACCCTCGGGAAATACTTCTACGATGATCTTAACGATCTAGCCGAACACGACATTTAGAAGATAAAAAACGAAGGTAAATGGTTCTACTCTTAGGGTTAATATCGGTACGGTTGCCCATCTCATTGTACTTTGTGTTACATTTTCTGATTCCTTGGGCTGGTAAGCCGGTTCTTTATCGTGGTATCAAAATGTATCGACCTGGTCTAAGTGTGTCCCTGTCTGAGCTAGTGCAGCTACCTAATCTAACCTAATAGATAAATTTGAATTAATCCATCTGTGGTCAGAGATATGCAGTCAGTAAGAGTAATGCTTAATACTTGCCCTTCAGCTCGCTCAGTAGGACCTTACACATCAAAAACTTACCAGGGTTAAAAAAAACAGTAGGAAAAGATTTGCAAGTGCCTTTACCTACTTTCTCTTGATCTTTATATCAGAGATAGTGTATTGTCAGCGCAGTAAGGTTGAAAAACCGCGGTAATACCAAATCGTCACATTTCGACGACGAGATACTCGTTCACGAGTGTGGTAATTCGGCCCCTGTATTGGATTTTTACTTCGTACGACTTTAAGTTAACTAGGTAACGCTCAAGTGTTATCAAGTCCAAAGCCCCGAATATATTCTCATCATAATCCAGTTCATGCTTAGGTTCTAGGAAACATTTAAATATTACTGGCGGCCTTAAATATTTTTTTTTATCTTGGTGTGACCTGGAAGGTCGGCCCATGGCTGTGTCCGACCTCCAGTCAGTCACTTGATTTGAGCAACTTTTTTGTAAGACAAAAAATTGTGTGTAGCAACTTTTGTTCCCCACTGTTCTCCGAATTGGGTTGAGAAAGCGAATTTAGCTATGTGACTATGTGAGGGTTTTTAATTCACTTTTGGATACTTTTTTTTTTGTTTTGTTTTATTTATTCAGCCAATCGGTATGTTAGAAGGGCTGATGGTTTTTAGCATATATTCCGAACAAGTCCTTGAGAATTTGTAAATCTATTTCATGTGAAATCGAAAGAAATAGAACCTCAACCCAACTTGCGGGCTTAGTTTGAATTTTTAAAACAGATTTTGACCTGATTGCATTTTATTTGAAAAAAAAAAAAAAAAAAAAAAATCAACTTATTGTTATGAGTATTTGGCAAGGCACGCCTAAAATGGAAAGTTGTTTTTGAATAAAAGAATTAAAACCAATCCGCTGACCGAAAGAAGTGAATCAATTAACTGAAAAAGAAAAAGATCCAAACAAAAAACAGAAAAAGCAAAAGAAGTTATCTTCTCCTTGGCCGGATAACTGAGGAGATCAAAGATAAATACATACATACATCAGAGATGGCTCAGCTTCCACGTGGTACTCGTAAAGCCAGAACAGGTTAAGGAATGCTTCTTAAACCACAATCGAAAGAGATAAACTACCTGCATTAATATGACCAAGATTTCTAACGACCCACTAAATAAGCGTATGAGCAGATTGGGCTTAGAAAGTAATGGACACTGCAGAGTTTGCGACTAAGATAGATAAACTCCAATACATCTTTTCAAGTCTTGTGCGGCACTAACAGCAGAAGTACTCATCTAGAGCCGTATCTGACGGAGATTTACACTTGCTAAGTCCACCAAAATTACTCGAATTTGTCAGAGCCATTGGATTTTCGGATAGGCTGTTGGTTGGTTGGTTGGTTTTGTGGGTGTCCTAAAAACTTACTTAGACCTCAAGCGGGTCCATTGTACCTATAAAAAGTGTACTCATGGGAGTCAAATTAAGTGATAGGGTTGGCTAATCTGGAAATCACCCAGAAAGGAATAGAAATCTCAGGAGTTTCCTAATATCAGCGATATGAAGGGCCTCCAAACCATAGAAAAAGCTACTGCAAAGAATACGCTGTCTTCTGGTAGCCAGTGCGGTTCATTCGCATAAGAGGTGCTGGATGGATTCTATTTCTTCTTCGTCCCTGCAGATTCTGCAGTAGTTATAGCGTTAGCTAAGACGCTCCGCATGGATTCCTATTCCGCAGTGTCCTGTCAGGTCACCGGAGACGATTCGTATTTCCATTCGTCTAAGTTGTACGAAGGCTAGCCATAGTAATCTGGCTTTCGCACATGCGTCCATGTGACGTTATCGCGTATTAGCCCTGATCATATTTTCCTTATCTATTTTCTAGTAAAGAATGCTAATGGGTGTCTGTGCGACCGGAATGCATATATGCATATGCTAGTTCTGCACCCCACCTTTGTGGCTCGGTATCCAGCATAGGGTCGCCTTGTTGGTCATTGATTTATCCTTGAGATTTTGTCTGCAGAGCTTTACGAGCTTCGATTTTGTCGAGGCCGACTGCAGAGATAAAATAGTCGCCTGGCTGTCAACAAAGGTAGTAATGGTTTCTCTGACAATGTTGTCAGTTTTGATTAGCTTTGCGGCCTGTAGAATTGCAGTTATTTCGGCTTGAAAAACACTGCATCTGTCTCGAATTTTGAAGGATTTGTTTATCCCTCTGGGTTCACAGAAGATACCGGCACCAGTACCAGCGTCTATTTTGAATCCGTCGGTGTAGAAGGCTATCTCTTCTTGGTATTTTGATCAAATCTCCTATCGAAATCTGAGGTTGGAATGATGTAGTCGGTGTCTATGTTCTCCTTCATGGTAGTCCATCCGGTTAGAACGGAGGCGTGACAATAGGTGCCAGTTGTCCAAAGACCTACTCCCCTTAGCCTGAGTGCTGTTTTTGCTGCTCTACTACTGCAGTGGATGTTATTCAAGCATCCATTGACGGGAGGCAGAGCAGAGAAAAGTTTCTTTGTGGCAGTGCCACTTACACCCCTCGAATACCCTACTACAGCATAAACCCTAGTCGGAAATACGTTGCAGCTTTTCCTGATTGTAAATGTGTAGTTCATGTCTCAAAATTCGAGAGCAGAGAAAAACTGTCAAGAACGACACCGGTAAAGGACAAGAAAAAGAAGCGCTATGGCCAAGGTAATCTTTGACTACATTCGAGGGAATATTGTTTCCACCTCACCGCTCCGCCGTTTGGCCTCACGAACTTAAAACATGAAATCACCAGAAAAGACTGAAAAGATCAGTCCTCCCACGATTTCACTAAAATGAGAATACCGCTTTTTATACCTTAGACTTCTTTAGTGATCTGAAAAAAAAAAATTATATCAGCCATGGATATCCGCATCTTATCGGACAGTCAAGCAGCACTGAAGGCCTTGGAATCAGTCGCTTCAAATTCACTTATAGCCCTAGACTGACGAGCGTCTCTTATAGGGATGGCGGAGCAGTTTAATATTCACCTTTGTTGGATGCCACGGCTCAGTGGCATTCGAGAGAACTGTTAGGCTGATGAACTCGCCAGATGTAGAACGACATAACCTATTGGGCCTGATAAGGGCACCTTCGGTATACCAATCGCTACTTGTAAACATAAACTAAAACTAGAATCTTTGGCGTCTACGCAAACGACTTCTGCATAAGCTCTATAAACGACGAGCAGGAGGAAACTATTCTCCTTCTTCTTTGCACCTATCCAGCTCTATCCTGCAAATGAAAATCCTGTTAGGAGCTTTCTTTTACACCAACTTAGGCGACCTGATAAACATTGATGTAAGTAGCCCTTCTACCTTTCATAAGAAGCTCCAATTGGTTCAATGAGTAGGCAGGAGATCTTTTCGAGATCCTTGTGGTATCATAACGAAGCCCCCATGGGTCTAAGCGTGTAGGCTTAAGGTGACAGCCACTTCAACCTAAGCTAACCTAACCTACTTAGTGGGCGAAGCCAACTCTCAACTATGCCTGCGAAGGCCATCGTAAAATTTAAACTGAATTCAGGGTAACTAACGGGGCTAATAACGATCAATAAATTTTCTATTCTGTTCTCAACAAGTACATGAATGTAGGTCCCATAACGGGGAACACAATGGTTTCTTGACGATCCGAGTGAAGCGACGCCTAACATCAAGTTGTTTAACCTAACCTAACCTAAACCTTAGACTGCAAGCGCTGGGGTCTATTTTCTAGCCATCAATATAGAAGGCTAGTTGTTCATGGTTCCCGACTTTGCAGTTAACTGCTTTCGGTCAGGTATTCTGTTTAAAATCGTTTGATATAGATAAGAGTTGGAATAAAAGCTTCGATTTCTGTCCTTTCTTTACATGCTCTCAGCGGTACACAGTAGAGTCAAAAATGCGATCCTTCCCTTTCACATCATGGTTCTAACTTTCTTGCTTAAGACTGCACAGAAAAGGCCCCCTCCATTGATGACAAGTCATTGTAAATGGGGCAGTCCCTATTTGAAAGACAAATTCATCAGCCGCCATAGACAACATGTATTTTCTAAGCCCCTAACTCGCAAATAGCTTTTTTTTTTTTTATAGTTTCTAAGTTTTCAGATAAGAAGCCGTAACAGCCCACAAGTCAAGACGCCTTTGATGATATGATAAGAGAGGTTACGAAATTGTATTAGTAATTTCTATTTGTTTAGCTTAAACTGGTTCAGAACTGTGATCTAATTTTAATGGCAAGCAAATAGAGTGCGCCCTCGAGTACTTTGTAGCACACTGTATGTGCCTCATGTGGCTTTAAAGTACGTTTACACTTAATTACATGCAATTATTTATATTTTGCTGGTGTTTGTGGCTTGAAAAATGTTTATGCATGTTTTTTTTTTGATAGTGGCAGTGTGAAGGTCAGGGTTGTGTTTGAATTGATAATTGACGGTGGGTTCAGTAACTTTTGGTATTTGCTTACATAGTTATTGGGGAAAATGGAGTTGAGTTTTTTTTTTTTTTTTTTTGTGACGGGGTAGCACCTGAGACGAGGATAGGGTACACGTACAAAGGGCGAGTGAACGTTTTTGTTTCTAGGAATTAATCTAAGTGGTTGGTGTATTCGATACACAAATATCTGCAATATATCCTAAGGGGCAAACTAGAAAGAAGCAATTAAAGGGAAACTTGTGTGGCCGCGTTGGAGGTACATTTTTAAAGCTGTCATAGAAATGCGAAGTGATTTTATTCCGAGAGGCAAATAAGTATTATTTCCGCGAATCAAGTACCAGACATTGTTTGCTCTACAAATAGATTAAACATGTGATAACGAAAATATGAGATGAATGAATCTTTGAGTAGATCTCTGCAAGGAGAAGCAATATCGTCATTTCGTATATAGGGCAAGGCTACAATGGTTTGCTGCCATAAGAACAACTCCATTTCATAACCCAATTTTTGATATCTGGCTGAGCCCTCCTTTGTTTTTGGAAAGGGTGCGCGAATAAGCTGACTATATAGCCACGACTCAAGTGTTTGATTGGAGGTTCGAATGGTCGAATGAGCAGTGGAAACTGATGAGTTAGCCTTTTAAACAAATGTAACCGAAACGGAGACCGGCTGGAATTTTTTTTTTTTTTTTACAGGACACATCTATAACAAATTGTAGTGCAATTCATACCGAAAATCGAATGAAAAGGATCTCTTGATGGCTGTTTTCTTTGTAAAAGTAGCGGTTAGTTTTGTAAGCCGGTGGGAAACTAGGCCATACGCAAGGCATATTCTCGAACACACACCCGAGGGACAGTAGAGGAAGACCACGATTTAGGTGGTGCATGCAAGTGGAAGGGGAATTTAACCAACTTGGCCTGCGAAACTGAAGGGAGCTGGCTAAAGATCGAGCTGGCGGGAGACGCTTCTTAGTTGAGGCTCAGGTCCACCCCGGACTGTAGCGCCACCTTAAGTAAGTAAGCAGGGCGTTTGTACGGTGGATCGAAACAGGGAAATATACCTTATGTGCATGTAGACCCATTGTGATACCCATGATATTTCCTACTGCGGTTTTAATTCCTTTGTGCCAACCATCCGGTCGACCTTGCAAATTTGAGAAGTTCTGAGGGTGAACGATCAGACAGTTCATCGATATGACCGAAGAAGAATTTGCCTATTCTATTTGCCGGTTCAATTTCTTAACTGACAGAGGTATGGATAGTGACAGAGAAAATGGGCTCTTGGACCTCCTCACCGCATCCCCTGCATATATCGTCATCATACAGGCATAATTTCTTTGTGTGATATTTAAGCATGTTGTGGCCAGTAAACACTCTCACCAGCTTCGACAGTGATTCCCTGTCTTTTTGTAAAATCTGGCAGGTTTTTGCGTTGTCATATTCTGAGCACAACCTTCTTGATACTTAACAGGTGGTTAATGATTTCCACCTATTTTTTGCTTCGCCCTTAGGTTGCAGAGTGGCGGTTTGACCGAACAGTCTGCTTGCTCCCGGTTAGGGCTGAACCAATTCTTGCTAGTTCGTCAGCTTTGTCATTACCTGGTACCCCGCTATGACCAGGGACCCAGCAGAGTTTAACATTGTGCTGCGCGCCAAGAATCTTAAGCTCTTCGCGATAACACTTCACAAGCTTCGATGTTATCTGCGTAGCTGCTGTTGCTTTTATGGCAGCCTGACTGTCAATTTAAATCGTAATATCCTCCCTTCATATTGTTAGCATTGACACTAGTTGGGCGGCTCTTGTCACTGCTAGGACACTCGTTTGAAAAACGCTGCTGTGATCCGGGAGTCTAATGGAGCTGCTAGGTCCTAGCTGTTCAGAGAAAAGACCTGCTCCTATTCCTAGATCCATTTTTTGAGCAATCTGTGTAGATGGATTTGGAATAGTTCAATACTTCGTTGTTTTGCCACTATTCTCTGCTTTGAAAGACCCATGAAAAGGGTATCTCGAAGTCCAAGTCTGGGACAGTGTTATCCGAGTTGATATTGACGCCCAGAAGATTGAAGATAGTATCTCGATATGTTCATAGGGATTTGGTCTCTTCGCTGCAGCTTCCTGCATGTTTCAAATGTCCTCCACAATGGTGATCATTATTCTTAGAAGATCTGAAGTAAAAAATTCGTGCATACTTGTACAATTCAGCTTAAATATCGCCCATATCGATGTCGGATCCTCTTGTGCTAAGGCATTTAGCAATCGCATGCACGGCTAGTTTGGAAATGTCTTGAGAATTATTTACGCTTGTCCATAAATCCACTCTGTGGAATTTAGAATATCGACCCTTTTATCCATGTTCTGACTTTGTCAAAGAACGTATGTATATAAGCTTGAATTCTGCCAAATTGAACTGTAATAATTTGAGCGACTGGGTAGCCGAATGGATCCAATAGCGGCTTGACTATCGACATGGATCGTCCTTAAAAGCATTTCAACCTTCATAGTCCGGTAAGCAATCTCTTTAGAAATAAAGTCTCTGTCCAGGCGTCCTTTGTCCTTGTACACCACCGTTTCAAAATTGTTAATTCGAAAAGAATTATCCGTTATCCATTGCTCGAGGTTAGACTCTACAGATAACTTTATACCCCTTTTTCCAGATTTCTACAAACTGTGTTTGACTCAAGACCTTTCAAATGTCCTTACATATACCAAACGCATTCTTTTTAACATATCGGAAATATTTATGAAAACTCTCCACATCACAGTGATTGAGTTTCACCCTTCAAAAGTGGTCTTAAAGACCCGAATGCTCAACACCGTTTACAAATCTCTAAAGAAACCCCCAAAAGAGAATCTTTCTTTTTCAAGGAGCACACATACATCCATATGTATGTAACTTTGTTAAATAGGAACTACTCAACTTAAACTTGGCAGCAATTCATGGCACCAGCTCTGAACTGCATAATGTGTACTATGTCCTAGTCGATGTCCTATATTCAACTAAAGGTTACACGAACATCGAGAGCAATGTCGGTCAAGTGACCTAGAACAAATATCTGACTCAATCGCATTTACTATTGAGAATGTAGGTCTCAAAAGGTCACGGTCACTCTCACCAGCGCACCATCATCAATCTAAACTAGGCCAATGACTTTTAACGGCAAATCCTTCCACCCTCTCTTTGCCGGCGTATAAATCGCCCAATAAAGGATAACACAATTTAATCTCCTTCAGTGTAATTAATTGTCCCTTGTTAAAAATTTTTCTGTCACCCCATTAGGTTTGGGGTGTGCGCGCGTGTACACAAGAACATAAACCAAATGTAGGGGGGCATTCATGTCATTAATTCAGGATGAATGAACACGTAATATTGTCTGACAAGGGGTATGTCTCTATGCGTGTGGGTAGAAGAGGACAAACTATGGTATTCCTACGAAAGGATTTATAAAGTTTGACATCGGTATTCATTCCGTTGCGGTGGTGGCTTACAATTAAAATTAATTAATGTGAATTCTATTCACCGCCTTAACCATAATTTTTGAATAAATTTTACAGAGATATATCCTTCAAAGACTCACTGGTTGCTTCTATTTTTGTTTATTTACAGGTCGAGATGATCTATCACCATCGAGTAGTCTCAATGGCTACTCCACAAACGATGGTTGCGATGCAAAAAAGGGTAAAAAAGGACCCGCGCCACGGCTACAAGAAGAACTGTGTCTTGTGTGCGGCGATCGAGCGTCCGGCTACCATTACAATGCACTTACCTGTGAGGGCTGTAAGGGTTTCTTTCGGCGCAGTGTTACCAAAAATGCCGTCTACTGTTGTAAGTTTGGTCATTCCTGCGAAATGGACATGTATATGCGACGTAAATGTCAAGAGTGTAGACTGAAAAAATGCCTAGCGGTTGGCATGCGACCCGAATGTGTTGTACCCGAAAATCAGTGTGCTTTAAAGCGGCGAGAAAAGAAAGCACAAAAGGAAAAGGACAAGCAACAGATATCGCCGGCAGTGAGTACGACAGATTTTATTAAGAAGGAAGTTCTTGAGCTGATGAAGTGTGAGGCGCCTTCGCATGCGACATGTCCAGTAAGTTTTAACAGAACTACTTCTAAAGTTATCATTTCTAATCAATTTTTTTTCTCTTAAACAGCTACTGCCTGAAAGCTTATTGGCTGAGAATCAAGCAAAAAATATACCTCCATTAACATTAAATCAATTATCAGTCATATACAAATTAATTTGGTACCAGGACGGTTATGAACAACCATCCGAAGAAGATCTCAAACGGATAATGATCGTAAGTACCACAGAAAGTAATAAATGAAAGACAATATGGTTAATGTTTTGTTTTAAACAGAGTTCACCCGATGAGAACGAGAGCCAACATGATGTGAGCTTTAGGCACATCACCGAAATTACAATCCTAACAGTACAATTAATAGTCGAATTCGCCAAGGGACTGCCGGCTTTTACCAAAATTCCACAAGAGGACCAAATAACACTGTTGAAGGTGAGTATAATTCAACGAAGTAAACAAGTCTTGACGTTTTAACGCTCTCAATGGAACACTGGTAATCAACCAACAACAAACTCGTATACGGGTGAAACCAAAACTGAAAGCGACGACTGTCTACAACCCCACAATCCCTTCAATCAAGCTCCTTTGGCTGCTCTATATCTGTATTCCAGTCAGAGTTGCATGCAATCAAGCTACACGCCAAGGAATGCGTTAGACAAGTATTTCGCATAAAACAGATTTCTCTGACAACCGGGCAACGATCAAAGCTTCATAAAGAATTGATTCTCAAGCTTGTCTGGAGCTATTTAATTAAATGCCTTAAAGCAATTAGCTGCTCAAAACGAATTTGCCATCTGTTGGGTTCCCGATTGCAATGGTATTCAAGGAAACGATACGATACTATGTTAAGACCCTGATGCACTGCGACTTATAAGCTCTGTTAGGCTCGCCTAGTGATTAACCAGAAGCCAGATTAAGGCTCTTAGTAAACTTTAATCGTGATTTACGTTCCATGTTCTAAGTGTCCACTAGGCATATTGTGTCCCGTGTTAGATGGAGTAGTCTTTTCTTTGCGGCCCCTGAGCACCCACAAAGAACATGGTGCTGACGTCTCTTTTTGCTCTCCGCAAAGTCTATACTTGATAATTTCATCTTATATGTATACGATACTGCCGATGAGCTCACCCGAAAAAGATTTAAATAAACATTCATCGGCCCTTACCACTAGCCACGTACAATGCAGGACTTGGACAAACTAAAAGTTCAGCAACTCCTTTAATAATGAGAGAAGTCGACAAATGTTTGTACTAACCAAGTGTGACATACATTTCCACGACATTGCCCACTTAATTATAATATACTGAACATATAAGTCCTTCAGTCATGTGTCGACTATGTTTGGAAGATTAAGAAACAGTTGAGCATGTCTCCTCAACAAGTTGAGCATGTCTTCTCAGCAAGCTCAACATTTCGATTTAGACCGAGAAGATATCAATTTTATCTTGACCTCACATCGTCAGTCTAAGACAAATGCTTCAACGTCCTGCACGTAGTTGCCATCCAATTTGGTTTTGGTTTTTTGTCACTTGCGCTTGAGAACTCTTAACGAGAAGATAGTGCAATGCCGCACTTACCTCTGCAGAATGCCGGAGTAAAGTGTCTTAATTTTTGTGGATAACATCGACATATTGCTCCAGCTCTCCGAGTTCGTGGTTATATTTGTATTGTTCAATATTATTGTGCACAAGATCTCATGTTATCTGCGTTCCCTTAGTCCTTAATATCATTTAGCAAAACTGATAGGAACATTGCTCTGTAAAAGATCCCTTTTGTCTTTCAAGCTCAGAGTGTTGAAATAACTGTGATCATCGCAGGTATATTGCTTTTTCACTGACTAGATGAGTTATGATGCAACTTTTTGTTATAAGCAATGGACAGATGCTTTTTATTTGTCCAAAAGATTTACTCGTGCTTTTCTTGTATTCTACTTTAATTAAATAATATTCTTACGACAATATTCTTTCTGCATTCTTTTAATGATTTCAATGTCGTTGGCTTTTAAGTTTCACACCAACTAGCACCTCTACTTCCAAATATTCGGTGTCTGAAGATTTGAATGTTTTTTTATCCCAGCGTAGTAACAAGGCAACAGAAATCAATAAAGCTCTTCTAAAGTCTTTAGAAGATAAAGAAATGGAGGGCAAGTCTGTGGGTTTAGTTGTAGAGTCAGTGAGCATTATACAAATGTACTAGAGATTTTGGGTTAAAGTTTTGTTTCCGCTTTTTAGGAAATCTTGGCATTTCGTTCCAACAAAGGCGATCACAAACTCAAGTTTAGTGTTTTACAAACTGAATATTCTTTGCCTTATCTTTATAATAACATTTCGTATATCCACATATCCACATATCTAATTTTTCTTCCTTTTTTCTTTTTCAGGCATGTTCAAGTGAGGTAATGATGTTGCGTATGGCACGACGCTATGATGCGGCATCCGATTCAATTTTCTTCGCCAATAATCGTTCATATACCCGTGATTCATATAAAATGGCCGGCATGGCCGATAATATTGAGGATTTATTGCATTTCTGTCGGCAAATGTACTCGATGACAGTCGATAATGTCGAGTATGCCCTGCTCACTGCCATTGTGATCTTTTCGGATCGTCCCGGTCTCGAAGAAGCCGAACTAGTCGAACAGATACAAAGTTACTACATCGATACGTTACGAATCTACATCCTTAATCGGCATAAAGGCGATCCCAAGTGTTTGGTATTTTTCGCGAAACTTCTCTCCATTCTCACAGAACTGCGAACGCTGGGCAATCAAAATGCCGAAATGTGTTTCTCGCTGAAGCTAAAGAATCGCAAGCTACCGAAATTCCTCGAAGAAATCTGGGATGTGCATGCGATACCACCATCGGTGCAATCGCATATACAAGCAACACAAGCTGCACAGGCTGCAGCGGCGGCGGCTGCGGCTGCTGCTGCGGCCGCACAAGAAAACGGTGGCGGCCCTGGTTTCGTTGTCGGCGCTGGCAATAGCAGTACGAGTGGTGATGATTTGATGATGGGAGTTACGGGTCTGTCAAGTGGACTCGGCGGTGGCAGCGGTGTCGTCGGAGGTGGAGGAGGAATCGGAGGTATCGGTGAACATAGTACTGTAGCATAGCAGGATTAGTTGTAGTCAACAGTGTCGTTATCGTCGTCCATCTCCATCTCGTCATCTCCTCCTCCTCCTCCTTCTTCTTCACTCGGACAGCATACATATTATTCATACCACACCAACACGCATACACATGAATAAACTTAGTTTAGTCGTTGAGCAAACATCTATTAAAAAACATAATTTCTTCGTTTAGTTGTGCAGGGCTTATATACGAACATACCCACATGTTTGTATATAAATTTATTTTAATTGATTATTAATGTTAAATTTAATTTTTCTTTTGTAACTCTAGCTTTAGACAAGGTAACACACACACACACACACAGTTTGAATATGTTTTTTTTTTTTTTTTTTTTACTTTTCGTTAAGTTTTTTTTATTCAATTCACACTTTATACTGACACATACCATATACAAGAACAATTTAAAGTATATATATATATAGACACAGTGGCAAAAAAGGATATATACGCCTATAATCGACACTTCATTTCCTAATTATTTTTTGTTAATTTTTTTCTTCTTAATTTTAAAGTGTAAATACAAAAAAGAAAAAGAAAAAAATACCAAGCGAATGGCATTGAAAAAGGGAAATTTAAAAATTACAATTTCGACAAAATAGTATGAGCATAATGTATCGATAGACAGACAGAGATATGTAGGGAGAGCGAGGCAGCGAGAGGACGTTTTAAATAGTGAGCATGGATTGTTTGTATAATGAATAAAACCCTTGTAAGATAAAAAACAGAAAACAAAAATTGAGCGAGATCGAGTGAAAGAAAGAAAGAATTATATATATTCAAATAATTTTTAAGAGAATGAGAGAAAAGATTGTTTTTTTTATAAATAAAATTAAAAAAAAATTATATATTAAAAAAAAAAACTGCATTATTACCTACGTTATACAATGATTATTAAACAGAAAAAAATTATTATATTAACGAGAAAATTAAATTAAGTTTGTAAAAAAGCATGAAGTATGTGAAGAAGTAATAACACTTTATATAGAAAGAGAAATGATATGATTATGTCGTAAGAAATTAATAACTAATACTATATTCTATGAAAGAACTATAAAGAAAAAAACAGAAAGAAAAAGATTTCATTATTTTAGTCTAAAACAAAAGCAAAAAAACAAACAAAAAAAAAATAGCGGAGGAAGTAAGACGGAAGGGACTTCTTGTTGATTCTTATTTAAAAAAAAAAATTCTTTTGTTTTTTTTTTTATTTAAGAGAAAAGTGATGAATACAAAGACCAAGCGTGTGGAGAATAGCAAAAAGAATTGAAAAGCAATTCTTCATTATTGTTCGTAAAGACAAAAATGTGACATAGAGCGAAGAATCGATGTGGATAGCAGGAAGGCACAGACACAGACACATTTAAGGCTTTACTAAGAATTATAGGTCATTTCAAATTACTTTGGTCTTGAATTGGATGCTTTCTGGGCTCCTTTTGATTTGCATTTTTCAAAACAGAGCGTGATATTGTTTGCAACGTACCTACTGTAGTTGTGTGAACTTTGGTACCATTTCTATAAATCATTTGTGCCTTTGCAATGGCTTAAAGGACAAGAGACCGATAATGGCAAAATGTGAGGTTTTTCCTCTTTTATTTTGAGGCTGTCCATGCAGATAATTTTTAATATTATTAGAGAGCAATTCCCGTGCAGAGTATCAGTTAGAGGATGAAGAGGCTTCCAAACGGGGCATCCCGGCGCTAGTTGGATTTCTACTGAGCCTCCACTTCTACCTAAGATATGATGAAAATTATGGTTAAATTCATATTCCTGCAGTGTCTGTAGAAGTTGCTGCAATATTGTTCCATCTAAGTCGTAAGAGACACACCTTAAAATTCTACAGCATTTCAGAAATTATTCAAAATAAGTGTACAGCGGTTTTTTCCTCTTCCTCTCTAGATTCTGCGACATGACAGTTCTTTATTTTCCTTCCTTTCATCAGTGTATGTGTGCTCCACACCTTCAGAGTATACGTCTTTCAAGATGCGTTGACCTATTGAAACAACACACGCTTGATCTGAAAGGGATTCAAATGAAACAGTATTTACCAAGTGTCTGTTCATCAGCGAAGTTCCTTTGTGTACGAACGGTTCGTACACCTTACACCGTGATCAGAAGGATTATGTGGTACTATAAACGCAAAAGACAATATAAGTGAAGGTTCGTATGTCTTTGAAAGAAGGGCTACCGTTTAGTATCTGGCTACAGGGTATCTAGAAAAACAACTACTCGGTAGGTCCCCTTTTTCTAACCAGACCCAATTCACTATTTTGTGGACACTTTTGGTACGATGATATCTCAAGGAACATGCAGTCAGAGAGCCCATTATCTTCCTTTTATTTGGCTTAATCATAACTTAGAAGTGTCCTTAAGAATGTTTTATAAGTGTACCATAAAAATCAAGCAACTTCCTCAAAGTGTTCGTTCACGATTCGTCCTATTTGACGTGTTAGTGGGACGGATGATATTCTATAACTTACATTGATAATAGCTGCGCCTATTGAATGTGACAAATTAGCCTTCTTTAACTGGCATGCCAACTGTTGTAGTTATCTAGCACAGAGTAAATATCTAACATTTGTTTAGTTCGTTATGTAAATACAAATGTATGTGCGTTGCATGGAAGTAACTTAATTGTTTTGAAAGACGAAGGCGATTATATTGGCATCACTTCACAAAACTATTTAAAATGAACATAAACATATTGGCACAGATCTGTGGTTACTTGTCGGTTTTTAGAATATAGGGTAATCTTGTTGCCCCGGCACCTTTCTATTCATTAAATATACGGTCTTCCTTAGGTTAGGCTAGGTCAAGGGGGTTGCGGCAGAGAATCGTACTGTTAACAACAAAAGAGGAAGAGAAAAGCTTATTTATGAGCGCTCCTACCTGTGATTTGTCTCCTTTAACTATCCTCAGCTTGAATTTTAAGATGGTTTCGGTGGCATGGTTCGTAATTCGCCCAGATTATTGAAAGAATATGAGCCGATGGCGGTGTTTCTAGTTTTACTGACGTTCAGATAGTCGCAGGAGAAAGTTATTCTTACCTTCTTCTGCGTCTACATCGCCACAAGCCCTGCAGAGATCCGTTGTTCGTAGGTACATTCTCCTTAAATGTATAGCCTGATTCGTCGAGCGAGAGAGTAGATCTTTTGTTTTCTTTTTGTTGTGTTGCGGTCACCTTTTTTTATTTTTTACGTTCCATCTCGTATCGGCAAGCTTCCAGAAATCCATGTCAGCGCTAGATTTAAGTGTGTCTATTAGGGTTAGAACAGAACAGTCGACCATACCTTGGAGGCTATTGTCGTGCAGTGCATTGTTGACAGCTAATTTGATGCATATCTTCAAGTTAAGTATAGGGAGTATGTGCAGTATCTATTGTAAAGCCCTTACCTCGAATCCAATTCTCCAGCCCAAAATGTGTTACGTCGATGCCTCCTCCATCCAACACAAGTGTCTTAATTTCTTCGTATTTTTTTTTTCTTCAAAAAAATCAAAAAAAATAGTACTTCTAAACTTCTCTCTCTAACTCATCTATAAGTTATAATACCTCATTTTTCCCCTGCATCCTATCACAAGAGAGAGGGAGGAGAGCAGCTGAGCTTAATGTTTTTGAATTTGAATTTTATTTTTCTTTATTCAAACTATTGACTGATTAAAATTTTGAAAACAAAATCCGCACTTCGAAATTGGATTGTTTTTTTTTTTTTTTTTTCTCAAATTAACTAAATGGGAGTTAGGGTTGTTTTCGGTTGAAAATGAAAATTTTTCGAAACCACTGTTATGAGTAAATTCAAAATTATTGTTTTTTTTTGGGTTGTGTGCAAGCTAAATTTGTTTTTTGTTTTGTTTTTTCCTTTTTTTTTAATTATTATTTCCGTTGATGTTTTCATCAAGACAAAAGAAAGCGTATGAATATATTATTTTTATTTAATTTTTTTGTTTTTGGAAAATTTCCCTTTTTTGGATGTATGATAAAGGAAATTTATATATATAGTTTAAATTTTCTTAAACCGAAGTATTTCGTAAGCGGAAATATGTGTACTTCAATTTTTTTTTTACTTTAGTGAAATTTTTTTCATCATTCTTCCCTCTTTAGATGTAAATTTACTTTTTTTTTATTTTATTTATTGTTAAAAACGAAAAAAGAAAAATAACCTTTCAGCTCAAAGAATAATGCATAAATTTTATTTTTTTAAACACACGCCTAATTCTAAAGACTTTATTTAACTTTTATTTTACATCTTCTTTGTACAAAATAAAAAAACACTCTCATGCAATTAATATTTCAAAATTTACCCTTTTTATGTTAACTCTTATTATTATTATTTTTTGTATAGAAATTATAACCATTAAAAACAAAGGAAAAAAATATTTACGAACACAAAATGGGCCTTATGTATGTATTTCATTTATCTTTTTTTATTAAGAAAGCAAACATGTAAGCGTTAGATAATTCGTAGAAAAAATAAATTACATGAGAAAAATTCTTAAATGAGAAATATATACATTATACATATATATTTTAAAATAAAAAATTAGTTTTAATAAAAACATCATTTCGTTTCCGAAGAAATGATATTTTTGATCTGTGCAATCAAAATAAATTATTATTATTTTTTTATATGTATTTAAAAGAAACACTAAAAAAAACAGAACATTTTTTTGCGAAAATCGTTTTTTTTATTATCGTTTTTCTTTACTTTAATTTTTTTTTATTAAAAAAAAGCAAAACAATTATATATAAAATATATAACAAGTTAAGGTGAACAGAAAAGAAGAGACAAAAAAAAACGTATATTAGTTAAGAATTATTTGTTCTTGTATTAAAGAGAATTTTATTTAGTAAATAAAGATTATTTTTTTCTTAAAAAAAAAATAAATATTAAAAAAATTATAATAAGTTTGTGTTGTTTTTTCTTTGGTTTTAGTTAAATTCTGATTTGTTTTCTATTCAGTTGAATTCAGTTTGTGTAAGTTTTACGGGGATTTATGTTGTTTCGGAGAGTTGTGTTCTGTTTAATGAATTCTTTGTGATATGCAGACATAAATTTTAAACTTGGAAGGCTTTTTTGTAAAAATAAGAAAATAAATGTTTGTTAACTGATAAACAGTTGATATGGTAAGTACTACGAGGGTAGTTTAAAAAAATGGTAACCTTTTTTTAAATAAACTCTGCTACACACTGCGACCTAAAGATCTTTCGTGTCACTTGTCCAATCAGCTTAACAGATATACTACCTAATTTATGAAGGTGAATATGGGTGAATTGATAATTTTAAAAATATCGCAGCTGTGCAGGGTTTGCGTTGACCATTGCGCCGGTTTTTTTTGCATTCATAAACATCAATGACTGCCTTTGTTTCGCAGCACTTTTTGTTTTGATGCACAGCTGCGAGAATAGAGAAAATGTACGTAACCATTTAAAAATATAGAAAATGGTTCTAATACATTTATGGACGGCATTTTGGCAGTTGAATTGCTGCGACATCAGTGCTGTAGAAGTTGCGTTCATTATTATTTTCAGAATTTGCAATTATGATTTCACCCTATATCTATAGTAGCAGAATTTCTGAATTCGGCCAGCGAACGTAATTCTTTAAGAAACATGCGCCTTTGCAACCAGTATAGTGTCGGACGTTTATAGAAAAATGTTCCCGGAGGTTATCTTCTCTGCCAGACAGAACCGTCACGATACAGTGCCTTCCAAAAATTAACAAAACATTAAATTTGAATGCGAATGCCTCGCTAAGTTTCATAAGTTGATTGTTTTGTTGATTTGAAATGAACCTACACGGCATATATGTACATAAGTATCGTATAAAGTAGCGACTGGATATGGCTTTTTGTAGTAATGGTTTCTCCCACGGCTTCTTCTAGGCTTTTGCGCTTTGGCGGGGAAAATTTTTTGCAGTTTGGTTAGATAAGAAAGGTAGCATGTCGAAATCAGGCGAAGTATGTTGGTAAGTAAGGTATCATATACATACATAACTCATCATCACTCCGATTTCGATTTATCCATTTTATGTTCGGCATCAATAAGTGGGTCCATATTGACCGCAATGTCGTTTTGCTGGATATACATATGTACCTGCTGGTGGTTGGTTACTCGCCCATTCTTAATGGAGTCATAGAGTCTTATAAGGCTCGATGGAAAGTTATTCTTTGTTGTACTATTTTAAAACGTATCGTGAAGCGTTTTGAATACCCTCAAGATGGTCATGTCGTGTTTTCCACTAAGGACAATCACTGGGTCATCAGAATAACCGACAGCGTTGAATACGTACGGCGATTTCTTTGGAGCGGTATGCGTATGCCTCTTCTATCTTTTTGATTAGATGGTGGGCGGCACCTTCCGTGAAGTTACCTTGACTCGAGTACAGGTGGAAATACTTTTAGCCGGTTTAAATATATGCAGCCTTTTCATCGTTTTCAGGCTGCTCGCCAGTCCTATTCATACGGTTCGTTGTACAAGTGCGCAATGTTCAATGTTTTCTTGTTTACGTTTAAGTCGATAGACTTTTTTCAGCAACGCCTCGACTTAACCCGTCCAAAGAAAACTTGTTTTCTTGCTCTATAAAATAAGAATCGACATATGCGATGACTTCCTCGTTCAATAAACAATAAGTCTCTCCAGTTAGCCCGGTCCAACATTTGTTCACTTCAAGTTAGTTGAGTTCCCTCTCTAATTCTGCGCGTCGCCGTAAGCGAGTCTTTCCCTACTGCGCCGTTTTTCCTTTCGAAGACTCTGCGGTACAGAGCGTTTGTGTCTATTCGCTCTCCATGACCTAGAAATCGTAAGCGTCCAATAATTTGACGTTGAAAACCGTCAACGCCCATAGGCCCAATTATCTTAAGAATAACTGTTCACTCGAAACGACCAAAAATATCTTCGTCTGCTTTCGACAGTGTCCATGCCAAAAAGCATTTCACTTTCATTTCATTTTCCAATATTTCCTCCATATTTCCCGATCGTCCACTATCGACTCTAAATCATCAGGGGCTATCGCCATACGGGTAGAAGTGAGATTTTGGACTTGGTCCAGCCATCTCATCCTAGATCTACCCAGGGGATGCATGCTCGATGGATTCCATGGCACGTCTAGAAAACCCAGTTGAGGACATCCGCTTAACGTGGCCAAACCCTCGAAGTATGGACCTCTCCGTTAGAAGAAGAAAAAGCTGCTCGACATTGAGTGCCTCGAGTATTCTGGTGTTCCTAACCCGATCTCGGCGAGTTACGCCAGCAATACAACGAACCGTTCCTCGCCAAGGCTGCGCCGTAACATCCAATTCATATACACAATGAAAAAGAGAGGTGACAAAACACACCTCTGGCGAAGTCCAACACTCATAATTAAAGGTTTCGACTTAACGCCATTTACCCGAACACAGCTCTTACAGTTTGTGTACAGAGATTTAATGGCTCTCAGAAGAGAACCGTCAATACCATACTCCTGCAGTACACTCGAGAGTTTACCTCGAGGGACCCGATCATATCCTTTCTCCAAATCCTCAAAACAACTTTATATAGATTTGGCATACTCCCAGGTCTTCTCAAGAACAAATTTGAGAGTAAATAGCTGGTCGGTTGTGCTTCTACGTGAACGAAAGCCGCACTGTTCATCGTCCAAACTTGAACTCGCTCTTCCAACACCTAAGCAAAGACTTTTCCGGGGAGATTTGTCCGCTTTCTTAAAATGAGGAACAATCACCCCAGTTTGCCAATCGCTAGGTGTTTCACCGCATTTCCAGGCCACTTTAGTGACATGAGAGAGCCATTTCACTCACTCTTGACCCAAAGCCTTGAGCATTTGTCAACTTTTAGGGCTTTTATCGTCAAAGTCACCTCCTCTACCGTAGACTATTCTCCGCGCCACTCAAAACCATGGGTCTGTCATCCTCAGTGCAGCTCCGAAAAGTGCTCGCCCCATCTACGCAAGATGTCCTTCTCATCGGAAAGAAGTACACCATCTTTGGACTTGACTTCTTCGATGATATTAAACTTCCTTCCTCTGAAACGGCGAATGGTCTGCCAGAACACCTTGTTTGCAGATCTGTGATCACGGTCCAATTTCTCACCGAACTCCTTTCAAGACTGCTCCTTAGCTGCTTTAACAGACAGCTTTCAAGTTCTTCGCGTCTCCAAATTCCGTTTTCGAGAAGCTGAATCCCCTAATTTTATCTATAGACCTCGAAGGCTTTATTTTTCTCTCTGATGGCTTCTTGAACTCCGGGTGTATTAAACCACGCAGTCGCGACATCGAGCCGCTTCAGTCCGCAAACATCCCCTGCAGAGGCAATGATTGCTGTAAAAAACAACCGTAATTGTTTGTCCACATTTGTCGGAACAATTGGAATCTTTTCAAACCTTTTGGATACCTGGCGTGCAAATTCCTCATGTATCTCATCGTTCTGCAAACTCTTCCACCGTATACGTGTGACCAGCCTTGGTTTACGCTCTGGTATGAAAGGTACTTCATCGTTGCGATACAATTTGAACAACACGAGGTGGTGATCAGTTGACAGTTCAGCCCCTCCTTTTAACACACGATGGTACCACGAAGAAGTCTATCAGCGAATTCTGCTGAAAACTCTGACGGTACCATGTGTATTTATGAATGGCTTTGTGCTCAAAAAAATAGCGATTAGCAAGAGATGTTCTTCGTTTGATAACAAATGAGATGTCGTTGCCAGAAGTACATAATAGCAAAGCCAAGGTGGACAAAGTTTCTTCCTTCACTGTCCACTGTGATGTCCTGTCCTATTCGTCGTTTTTGTGTGTCCCTTCTTGTTGACAGTAAATATACTTGGTGTTGCCTCGTTCACCGTCAAAGTTTATTTAGCCACTTTGTCTTTATATTGGCGTACACAAGTAATAACAAGGACCTTTGAAAGATTGTGCCTTGTGAAAGAAAGAAGAACTCACATGACAGCATTTGTTGACAATCTTTTCTGGCTTAACAGGTGGTAAGTCTGTTATGGACAGACGGACGAGTTTGAGAAGTTTGAAAACGGCCAATTGTGAAATTTCTCTGCTCAAAATACATACATAATACAAAAAGGATAAGATTTTGCACGAAAAGCTGAGGAGAATAATCCTTTTGATCTCCCGTATTGTGCGTCGGGCAATCAATGCTAAGATTCCATTTATCAGGCATACACTCGTCTGAACAAATTTGAATAGAAATGAATCAGTGTTGATATGCACGTCATCCTCGGTGAGTCGATTAGCTACCAGATTCACCAAGCTTGTTGGAATATTCACATGCCCTGGTACCCAACATAGGATTACCGTATTGGCTCTCAATATCTCATCTAGATGCTCTTTACAGATTTTTAAAAGCCTTGACCTAGTAATCGTGGACTCCAGAGCCTTGAGGGCTGCCTGGCTGTCGATATAGATTGAGATTATCCTTGCGGGAAGGAACGAACAACACGTTTCGAGATTTTAACAGGGCTTCACATTACGTTACACGCGGAAAAGTTTCCACCCAAAAGTTTCCAAACATTTTGTTCGGACCGATTTCAATACTTCCCCTACTTGACTTTCTTAGTCAACAAAAACTATTGTACTTGGCCTTATTCGATGAACTTTCATGGTTTTTTTTCCCCTATACCAAGCTTGTTTAAGCTTGTTTTAAACGCCACTAGAAAGTAAAAAGCGCATTTCTTCTGGCAGGAATCTGAAGGAATCTTATCAGTTTAAAATAATCGGCAGTGATTAGAGGGCTGAAAAAGGTCATTTTATGAATTTAGTGTTAGGTGCAATCATCTTTGTTTCACTCTACTACCGATTAAGTCACTGACCCTCATGGATTCTCGGAGGTGCTGCGTAATGCTCTGAGATCAAAGCAGAATGGTTTACGAAAGATGTGATTGATTCTTATTTTACTAGTATTATCAGATTCCTGAATTCATTCAACTACCACTTCTCTTGTTGATTTTATATAGGGAGGTTGGCTTCTCCAGCCTCTACCAAACTTTTCTTGAACTGATTTTGTGTTCTGTCTAACATGATCTCAATGCTTTAGCAGTAGATTCAAGCGATTCAAAAAAATCTACTTCCGATCTCTAGGGGCTGTTTCTACTCAGGCATACTTCGCCCAAAATCTGCACGTATTGTGATTGAGTAAAACAGCTTTTGTTCTTGATCTAAAGTTTGTCAGACCCTTCTAGTGAATTAAATGTGGATATGGAAACGTGATAAATCTTTCGTCGATTTGCCGGAGCGAAGATGTTTATTTTCACTTTGTTAACCTTCTTCTGAATAAGGGTCGGCAGTTCCAGCGATGCACTTCTTTACTTCAAAAGGCATTTTGAAATTCTAGTATAACATCCTTTATCCTTCTAGACGTCAAACATTGAAATTATTCGTAGTACTCGTCCCATTCCTTGTGAGGATATAATTTTTGTAGGCCATTTTGAGAAATTTTTTTGTTTTCATCTTGTTGATAACAGCGGCATTTGAATAGTATATCAGTAGCTCTACTCTAGTTTTAAGCAATCCGAAACCTAGTGGGAACTGATTTGATTGCATTTTAACAGCTGTTGCTGTGTATAGAAAGGACCAAATTTACAAAAATTTGTGGAGTGTGATTTTAACACAATGTCTGGTGATTTATAAAAATATTGCTACGTTCTCGAGCTCTATATTTCCGATGGCATCCTTAAATTGGTTACTAGAATGAGGTTCACCTGAATGAACCTGTAGCGTACCTCGATCTAAAATATCTTTTGTGACAAGAAAAGTTGCTCAAGAACGTGATCGAAGTCCGAGGCATAATAAGTGTTCAGTAGTTTCTTCCTCCTCTAAAAATAGTCGAACTATGTTTGAGCTTGTTGAGTAAGAACTGTTCTTCATCCCGCACGCAAGTTCGCGTGAAAATTTTTCGCACAAATTGAATGGATAAGTGATAAGTGCGTTAGACTACTGTGTGAGCTGCTTAGGTTCGAGACCCAGCAGTATCCAACCAGCATTTTTCGTCCACACCACATCTCGTCGCAAAATGACCGCTCAATTTGAATTTTTTTTAATCCCCCAAGAATCAAGTGTAAAAGTGCTTAAGGCTAGAACAGCAGAGAATTGATAGTTAGTAGCTTTGGAGGAGGTCTTAATACACCACTTTCAGCTATACTCAATCCTCCGAAATAATTAATGTCTAAAACCCAATAGCGCTTTGGCTTCGGTTTCGCCTGACGTTTTTGAGTTCAGCCATAGGAATCCAAACCATCCTATCACAATGCCGCTTTCGTTACGACTTCACTTTTGGCGTTTGTAGAAAACAACGTAATGCTACGCAACGTGACGTAACACAGCGTTTTAGAGTTTTAGAGTTTAGTTTTCTGATAATGCTTTATTGCATCAAAACGCGGATATAATTTGTCCTATCTATTTTCGACTGAAATTTTTAAAAGCTTCAGATTTCTTTTGATCAAATACCTCTATAAGAATTAGAGTACATCAACGATGTTTGTGGGCCTGAACCCCAAACAACAGCCTCATTCAATCAAAATAATTTTTTCAGGCTTGGTTGAGTTCACTGTTATATTTTGTTAAACCGACATGCTGTTGTTCGTAATTAATTCAATGCATTTCTGGCTTTGGATATAGATCCTTTTAACCAAGTTGACATTGATATGTATGTCGATTCGATACTTTCTTTCATACTCTGTAGGGGAAAAAAACACTCAGAATCGATAATAGAAACGATATCACAGCGTGAAACATAGCTTTATCTTAAAGCTTGGATCTGAATTAAGGCTTGGCTAAGTTATCTTCCAGGACTTTTATCTCCTAGTAATTTAAATTTATTTTATTTTAACAATCGGTTTTTGTTCCTAATTTTGTGTTGAGCTTCCATTTGTAGTTCGCCACTGATAACATATTGTTACAATTGTAATTTAATTTTCTTTTTTTCACAATGACACAATTATGTGTAAGTTATTATTTGAATTAAATATTATGAGTTTCAAGTTAAATTTAAATTTTGTTTCCAGTTGGTTTCAATTAAATTGTGATAGAGGGAAATTTTCCAAAAATAAACAAAGAAAAATCACACCGATGCATCAACTTCGGTCTTAGTTCTTCCAAACTGTCCTTAAAATTGTTTAATCCCTTTTCTACTTTTTTCATTTATTACTTTTTATTTATTATATAAAACTAGAATGAATGGGATTGCAAATATAAATATTATGCTATGCGTGGTTTGACTGACAGACTAGATAGACGATTTGGCTGTGAATTGCTTTAGTAGCAATGTAAAGATTTACGAATAAAATAAACAAGTTAGTATGAGACCCTCCCTTAAATAAATTTTAAACATTTTTTGTAGGTGCATATATACATATAATTTCTTTTTTTATATTATTGTGCAATGTAAAATTACAAGACTTTTAACTTTTTCAATTAATTTCACTTGTTTTGCAAAAAAAAATTAAAAATTATAATTCTTATATGTAAATAAAAAAGAAATTGTAAGCAAACTTGCATTTATAAATAAAAAGAACTGTATATTTAAAAAAAAAAAAAAAAAATACGACAAGACATAATTAAAAAAATCACTTTTTTACATTCTCATAAAATTACATACGAGTATAAATAGTACATAAAGCATTAAATTTGCTTGGATTAAATATTTTAAGAAAATATTTAAAAAACAAAGTAAAACAACACACTGTTTTTTAAAAAACAATTATAACGTTATAAATAAAATAATTAATTCTATAGTAGACAAATTAAATATCAATTTCAAACTGTACATAGAAAACAAGTATAAATTAAATTAATAAAAAGAAAGAGAAATAAATATTAAGTAATAAATCGAAGCACAAAATACTAAATAGTAATTTAGAAAAAAAAACATGCATAACAAATCGTTGCTTCATTATACATTTTTCGACCCACGTTCTAAAAACCAAAAAACCAATGGCTATTCTAATAATTTCGTGTACAAAAATTGATTTCGAATTTTATTTACAAAAACAAAAAAAAAAACATACATTTTCTCAAAAATATAAAAAAATGACCTGTTTCATTACCTTTTTATGTAAATAGTCCAAATGATACTACCTCATTGAAACAAACAAAACAAGCAAATAAAATAAGAAAAATGAGAATTGCATTGAAAATATATATGAAATAAACTAAAAAAAAAAAATAGTTATATGAAAAATTAAAACACAATAAGAATGTTATGAAAAAATAAATTTTATATAAAACAAATATCCCAGACAAAAAAAAAGAAAAAAGAAAAATATTCACATACTCAAACGCAATGTACAAATTAAATTTTTAAAACTCCAACAAACTCGAAGATTTAAAAATTAAAATAAAAACAAAGTGACGTTGAAAAAATTCAATTTAAACCAAACATTTAATGGCTAATTTATTCCATTTGATTTTGCTTTTCTTTGCACTTTTTATGGGTAAACCAATAAATTAGTTAAACATATATTCTTTCTCTAAATAAATATTATAGAATGACCTCTGACACACACTCATGTGAAAATACCGATTATGTCACATACTATAATGCATTTTCAATTCGGGGTCCCGGGATGGATGTTTACGCATAAAAAACGTCGCTGTCATTGGTCCAAAGTAGATGCTTAATTTCCCTACTGCCTCTAGAGTAAAGTTTAAAAAAACCTAATCAAACTCATAAGGGCATCGTACAATAGAGTTCCGAAAAGCTTTCTCGCATCCAAATCAAAAACTTGTTGTACATATGTGTTATTTTTAAAGAGGTTGATTTCACTGTACCATTTCTTGGTTTAATCTGCTTCTTCGTGTACTGCCAATGCCCGCAGGACCATAAGTGGAATGAATGATGCTTCCCTCAAAGACGCCGAATGCACTCCTATTTGATTTTTCTTGATAAGGCTTCGCTAATGAGTTTTTTCATAAGAGCGAAGTAGAACCGATTGGCGAGCGTTATTCTACGTTACCTATCTCCGGTGATATGATATAGTTGGCAGAAATTATGCAAAGCCTAGGTAGAAAAATCCAGACCAGACCCAATCTCTTACTTTCTGTTCCGACGTTGGAGCAGAATTTCTGAGTGTTCCTTTCGGTCTTGTGATGATATCCATGTCGTTTGCCTTACCAAGTGAAGTGGTACTGACTGGTGAAGAGAAGTATGTATATTATGTTCTCGAGTATCAAGGAAAAAAGCTGCATGGCAGTGAGTCTGCTTAAACTTAGTGCTAAGCGAGTATGAAGCTTGAGGTTTAATGGTAAACTAGCTGGTGGACCTGATAGCAATATGTTACATGTTTCGAACTAAAGGGTCTTTCATTAAGTGCTTGTGTGGGAGAAATCATCGACATTTTTTATTCCTTTGAAAGGGCTATCGATGCCATTATATTATATATGGAATATAACTTCGTTCAAATATCCGCCGCGGCTTCTCTGGGTTGCGCGCATCCGAAATGTCCATGACTCTGGTGCATAAATCAGGCTGAATTTGACCGATGGCATGGGTTATGTTAGCTTTGAGGGCCGCTGTGGTTTGTGGCTTATTCGCATAGACCTGCGACTTCAGAAAACCCCACAAGAAAAAGTCTAACGGGGTCAAATCGCTTCACATCACCTCCACGTGAGATGACCATGCCCTCGAATCGCTCGTGCAGAATTTCCAATGTGGCGTGAGTTATGCGGAACGTAGTGCCGTCCTGTTGAAACCACGTGTTGTTGATGTCCATATCATCCAATTCAGCCCAAAACAAGTTGGTAATCATCGACCTATGGTGCTCGCCGTTGACGATGATGGCCTGGCCAACGTCGTTCTCAAAGAAATATGGACGGACGACGCCGCCAGCCCAAAAAAAAAAAAACAGTGACTTTTTCGGGATGCATTGGACGCTCTTGGATCTCATGTGGATTGGTATCGTCTCAAATTCGACAATTTTGTTTGTTGACGTACCCATTCATCTCATTCAGCGAACACACGTCGTTGTCTATGGTCGTTTACCTTCAGCTCCTGGGTCAGTTGAATTATGTACGGGTGCAGGCCCAAGTCATGACGCAAAATTCGCCAAGTTGTGGTCTGCGAAAGGCCGAGTTCTTGTGAGCGACGCGAAATCGACTGCCTCGGATTCTCCTGCACACTCTCACGGACAGCGGCGATGTTTTCTGCAGATCTTGGGTTTCGTCGACGTACGGGTGTTGGTTGATCGTTTACTAAACCAGTGGACTCGAATTGATCCACCACACTGCGAATAGTTCTCTCGGAAGGACGATTATGGTGACCATAAAATGGGCGAAGCGCGCGGAACGTTGGCCGAACAGAACACCCATTTTGACAAAACAATTTTATTATTTGCACCTGATGTTGAACGCTATATCCATCCATGGTGATTTGGCAAAACAGACTGAATAAATGACAGCCAATTTGACAGATGTAGCTTAAACAATATGGCCGCTATCAACTGTCAAAATTTGTAAGTCTCTATTGGAAGACCCTTTAAATAGATAGGTCATTATCTACAATTGTTCGAACTTGTATCAAACTATTTTCAACAAGTTAAAAATTACTATTCATTCCCTTCAAAGTCCATTTTACATTTTTCTAATATTTTCTTTTCTCGTCGAGAAATCGTTAGTTTCCAAACTAGCAATTAGCGGTAATTAAATAAAATCAAAACTAATTTTTAAGGGAAGGTGTGGTACTTTCGTATGCCGTTATGAGTTTTGTGGAGAAAATTTAACTTGTGATTCCACATAACCTCAATTATACCGAAAAACCTGACGTCATTCTGAGGTTAGATTCCGATTTAGCGCGTCAAAATTCATCGCAAAACTATATTCTGGTTTAAAATATTGTCGGTCGGTGTAATCTTGTAGCATTTTGGCATGTCCAGCATGATTTTTCCTCAATTCCTGGTTGAATTGGAGGAGTGCATTGCTGTGGTTTCACGAAGACACTTTTTATGAACAAAAGCACATTGTAGATTACCTTGACTTGATTAATTGAAAGCCCTTACATAAAACATCCATAAAAAAGTGCAAATTCCACTCGAAAATTTTATTTTCTCTCATTAATTTGATGCAAAAAACACGAAATAATCTGTTCTTATTATTTCTTTCATTTTCTTTATAAAACATGGTGCCTTTTTGAATTTAAAAATAAAGAAAAAAATATAAAAATTAAATTAACATTCATAGAATACTACTGAGGTATGAAAAACAAAAAAACAAAATATAATCTTAGTATTTTTTAAATTTTGTAGATTTTCAAAACCAAAAAAAGAAAAGAAATAATAAACATAAATATTTTAATAAGAAAATGACTGATTTATTTTATAAAAAGAAAATGAATTACATTAGTATTCAATTGTTTAGTTATAAATTACAAGCAAAACGTGTGGGAATTTTTGTTAATGTTTTTAAGTTATTTTTGTTCTTAAGTTAATTTTCACAAGTAAGTTATTAAGTAAATAATAAATTGAAACATGTATACATTTGTTAAGCCTTTTAAATAAAATTGAAAAGAAATCTACAGAAAATGGCGCCTAGATATTGAAAGTGTTTAAGTTTTTATTCTTCTTCTTATTGAGTACCTTATTCAAAAATTATTTAATTCTATTAGTTTTAGCCTAGATATATGTAAATGAAAAACCAAAAACATCTTACAAGAAAATAAATAAATATTTATGGTTTGCAGTTTGGTTTCTAAAAAGAAAAATAAAACAAAAACCAATCAATACCCTATAAAAAAAATACTGTAAATAACACCTTTCAGTTACAAAAATAAGAAACAAAAAACAAAACTATCACTCTCCAAATACGTAAAACTAAAATAATATATTATATATACATTCATATATATAAAATTAAATCAGCTTTTATAAATAAGAGAAAAAAAGAAAGTTTCCAAACAACACCCCTTTACATCTCCCCCATACAAATAAATAACAAACAAGAAAATGAAGTATATTTGTAAAATTTTGTCGTTGAAAAATGCCATCATGCCTTAAGGGTACCTGTTTTGCTGCAATAAAAAAAGAAACAACAAATTAATATGCAACACTCAGAAAAATAAATGAAAACAAAAGAAATATATATGTAGTATATAAAACAAATAAGAAAAGCATACCATGTTACATAGAAATAAAAATAAAAAAACATTGGAAATAACATAACGTATAACGAAACGAAAACATAATGTACCTCTTTCATGAAATACCTCCGGTTTTATTTGATTTTAATATTTACTTTTAAAGTGGAAATTGTATAAAAAAAATTCATAGGATACTATTGAAAACGTTTTTATCCTGTCATGAACTCCTTTACCAGTGTATCGTAGTATGAAAAAAAAGTTATAATAAATTCTACGTAAAAAAAAACTATTTTGGTGGCAGCGAAACTGAGAAGTGTAGGTTACACCGTTGAAAAACCGTATCATTTCCAAACAGACTTTTGCCTTACAACTGTCAGCAAGTTTGCAATCCATTGAGATGCCTTTTAGCTAGTCAACTCTAGTAGGCCATTGATATTAAATAAAATATAAAGAGCGATGCACTTCAGCATTCATATCTTAGACAAGCTGACACCCGCGACCACGTTCGCGTGGAAAGACGTCACGTTATACCCCATGTCCTTTTCCGGGCTTCAAAACATTGATGAGTAATTATAGACTTTCAATTTCTCACATTAACTTTGCAAGACCTCCCTGTAAACAACATTCTTGGTTTTTCTTTCTAGCTCGAGAATGAACAGCCTATCAGGTCAATTGACTCTGAGCCCGCTAAGGGAGAAACAGTCCACACCATCCACTTCTTCTGCAGACAATTATTGGTGCTGTTGGCTGAGTCGTGTATTAAAGTGAAAATAGCTCTTTCCCTCACTCAGGAAACGCAATCCCCTCCAGCATGATGAATAATTACGTAAATTACATATATTCTGTCAGAAAAACCAATCAGATCTACCATAACATTGTATGGGTTACACGGTACATTTATTCTTTCCTCCTCTTTCCATCACCAATATCAAGAAATACTTCTCTCAAGTCACGTCGAAGATTGATACGCATGTTAACTTTCAAAGAGAGGACTTCGACATTAGACTATCAGATTGATGACTTGAGACAGGGCTTCACTCCATTTGCTGTGTTCCCCGTGGCACAACAGGCTTGGTCTGTCTGAAACCACCACTCAAAAGCAGTATCGGAGCATCCTATTTCAACAATACCTTTCTATGAGCCATGGTACACTCATCCCACACTATAACTTTGGCTTCTCGAAGCACCTGAGCCAAGTCACTCTCCTTGTTACATGTTACAAAGTGTAGACTCAGAATGACTTAGATTGCGATGCTTTGAAAAGGTGGAGTGACTCGTCATGTCTTCTTTAACCAAGGTAGCTGCAGTACCTGAGGAAGCAATGGCAACGGCAATGCCTCTGACTATAGCTGCGCATTACTAAAAATGGCTTTAACGCCCTGTATTTTGGCCCACAGTTATAATTTTGGAAAACGCTAAAATACGTGTTTAATTATTTCTGTTCTAGAATATACTCACCAAATTTCAACTCCCAAATCCAATTAAAAATTTTTTTTTTCATACAAACTTCAACACCCTGTAAAACCCTGTAGAAGCTGAATTTCGAAATGTCCATCCTTATTCCTTGTATACATCATAAAAGGAACTTTTGTGCAAAATTTCAGCTTTCTAGGTCCAAGGGTTTCGGCTGGCAGTTGATGAGTCAGTGAGTGAGTCAGGACTTTTCCTTTTATATATTGAGATATTGAAAGGAACAGCCTGAGTACATCGATATGTAGGACCATAGGACGATACATCAATAGAGCGAGGCATTCATGTAAATAGGAGTGGCGATTCGAAAAGAACCCAATTAAGACTCAAACTCATCCTTTAATTTTGCATCGTAATGTGTTAATTCAAGCCAGAGCTGTATTTACCATCGCACCTTTCGATGTAGATTGACAAACCTCCGAGAATATAGTTTGTCATGAAAAAGTTTCTCAATTCGCCGTTCGGATTCGGTAATAAATTCGTGTGAAAAATGTAACACGCACCATTTTTGTCGAATACAGTGGGTTAGTTAAAGTGGTCCTCCAAGAAGAGGTACACTTAGAACAGAAAGTAGGCCCATTGTCATACCACTGAGTACAAGGGTATAAACCCTGCTTACTCCTGAAACCATTTAGATTTCCTAACGTAGCTGTTGAGATCGGCCGTGCTGGCGGAGTTCAGATCATTTATATCCGTTAAAGAAGTATTGGCCTGTGGTGGGCCAGGGCGAGACTCGTGGAGTGGATTCCTCCTCCACCTCGTCTCTACAGCTCCTGCAGAAATCGTTACATGCATGCCTGCCTAGGATGCAGTTCCCCGTGAGGACGTTGATTAGTTTTGAAATTTAGTCTCTTGGATCTTTTCAGATCCAGGACAGGCCAAATCAGCCTGGCATTGTTGCTATAATCGAGGTGTTGCCATCTACGATTTGCTTTCGACAGAGCGTCGGTGTTTAACATACGACATAGGCTCTTTAACATGGTTGAGCATTCTGTCGTCTGTACATTGTGAGCTTGCTGGCAAATTCGTCAGCCGCACAGTTCCCATGAATTTCGCAGTGACCAGAGTGTGACGGTATACTGGTTAGCGATCTCGTTTACAGACACGTGGCAGTTGTTCACTACCCTAGATGTTATTGTGTTGGACACGAAAGACCTGATCGCAATATCCGTGCGTGATATTGGGCGTGACTTTGGCTTGACACTACAGTGGTTGGGGAGACTGAAGAAGTGGTGGATGTCCAGGTCTTCTGAAAAGACACCGGCACCGACTCCTTCGTCTGTTTTAGAGCCGTCCGTAAAGATATACTTAGATAGACTCATTATAGAGGACTTCTCGCTGACTCCAAGCGCTTCTGTTCGGTAACTTGTGCTTATAGCCCACGTTAGAGTCGTTTTCGGTGGGCAGCGCGTCTGTGAATTTGGAAAGACTGCGGTGAGTTGATAGGATTCTGGAATATCCCACATTTTTCTCACATTATTGGTGGAATGAGTCCTAGATATTCGGCACTGCCTGAGAAGTTCAGAGGAGTACCGTTAAGCTTGTGTAAGATAATGACTGGAATTTTAACTTTCCTAGTGAAAAGGACCAGATCCGTTTAAGATGGATAGACACTAAGTCCACAGCTGTTTGTCCACGTAGTGAGCTTGTTAGGAGCGTACTGAAGAATATCTGCCAGTGTTTGAGGGTACTTGCCCGTCGCGAACATGGCGACGGCATCTGTATATGCTACCACGCCACTGTCATTATCCTCTAGCTTCAGAAGCAGTTCGTTGAGAAAAAGATTCTATAGAAGAGGAGATAGCACACCTCCTCGGGGGTGTCTCGGTGTGGCTTCTTCCTGGAGAGCTGTTACCAAAAAAGGCATTAATGACTCTGCTATTAAGGATGTGGTGTATTAGACTGCAGACTGAATCACAGATGTTTAGATTTTTCAGAGCTTATCGCAAGCGTCTCAACGTTGTTGAATGCTCCCTCTATGTCTAGGAATGCATTTCGAATTCCTTGAGCGCGGTGGATCTTTCTATAGGCAGTATGATGGAGTAAAGGGCCGTTTCGCTTCTTGTCAATTCATCGGCATTTCCATTCCCAGGTATGTCCTCATGTGTAGGTACTCAACAGTGATTTACCTTATACTGTGATTCAAGAATCTTAACCACTTCTCGACTACACTTTACTAGCCTCAAATTTACTTCTGTTCCTGACTGTCGATGAAAATGATATCATTTCATGGTATTGCTTTCATCCCAGTCTGACGGGAATCCATTATCACTGCCAAGAGCTCCGCTTGGAAAATAATACTTAGGTCGGAAGGCGGAATGACTTGGATATGCCCTGTGCTTCGTAGAAGATGTCAATCTAAACAGGTTTGGATTGCGTGTAAAATATTTTTCTATTCTTCCCGGTTCCGGTAGGACCTTCTAAATAGTCTTTTGAAATCTAGGTATGGGGTTGTGTCATTAGTAAAACACACTTTCACCAGGTATTTCTGTTGGATCGTGGTATCACCCATTGTACTTGGTCTCCAGCTATGTATCTGATTAACTTGAGGCACTAATAGTCGCCTATAGGATAGCCTCGAGATTTGCCATGGGTGTGAAGGGATTGCACTGGTGATACTAATGCACGCTCGTCTTTGCACCTTCGTGATGTCCGAAATGACACTGCGACCTGAAAGATCTATTGTGTCATGAGTACGCCCTGTGTTCCAAATTACGACCAGGACACGGGTACTCGTAGAGAATATGTTTCTCAATTTCCTTCTCTTTTGAAAAGAGTCGAGGCACTCTTGGTTGCTGAGAAGGAAGTTAAAGCAGCAGTTACACAAGGAAAGCCTCCTGATATCCTCCTTATCCGTTTTAGGAATACGGCTTCATTAATATTTTTTTAATGACTGACCCCGGAACATTTTTTCGGTAAGCTAAATGCCAAATGGTCGCCGTAGCTCAGTGGTTAATGCGTTGGACTGCTGACCAAGCGGCGTGGGTTCAAGCCCCAGCCAGGAACACCGAACATTTTTCGCAGCACCACCTCTCGTCGGCGAATGACAAACCTCCGGGAGTATAATCTGTCATGAAAGAGCTTCTCACGTCGCCGTTCGGAGTCGACAATAAATTGTAGGTACCTTCCATTTGTGTAAACAATAAACACGTACAACATGAATGGTTGCGAGAAGCTAGGCCTTAGCTCATTCCGGGCTGTCGCGCCAGCTATTTATTTTTTTTAAATGCTGTTTATGAAGAACTGGAAACACAACAGATGTTTACATCCAGAGAGTCTATTTTGGTTTGATACCACATTTTTTACCAAAGGTTCTTCTACAGGTTCAGGTCCACTATTTGGTATGTAGTTTCCAGCTATTATTTGAATCAAGAATAAGGAGGTTAGAGATTAGTCCGACAGTATAGTCCTGATCTTGAGTGCTATTTTCAGATAAGCTTCGGGTTCACAAACTCTAGCCCATGTGATTTTTTTCAGTTCATCATGGCAGTGTTTTCAGCCATATCTGCCTCTCCCATTACAGGGTGCGAATTATTTGAGTCCACTAAGCAATACGAAATCAAGCAGAGATCCCCAGCCCAGTTTTAAGACTTCTACAAGGCTGGTCAACACAAGAAATAGTGGAGGTGACAGAATGCAACCTTCGTGCATGCCAGGTTTGAATTCAAAGTCTTCTCAAATCTTACGATTATGTAAAACGTTGCTCTTAGTTTTTTTTACATCCTTAAGAATAGAGCTAGGTTATGTGGTCGTTCCCGCTTAGATAGGTACGCACTTAGACTAAGTTTAGGTCCATTCTGGTACTACGTAGAGCACCGGATTACCAGCACCAGGAAGAGAAGATTTGATACGTAATCGTATCAGTCATAACCGTCTTACTACTCAACACTATGTGGGGAACCACTTTGACCCGAAAATCAAGCTCTTTGTTCTGTAAAAATCGATCCAGGCCAAGTCGCTGAGATCTTTGTAGAGGTACGCTCCGAGAATTTCGTTATCAGTCTTAGGTGTACATAGAAAGTGAGTTAATATTTCTTTCTCGTCCTCGTCTTTAGGGCATTTGCCGAAATCGTTGGAAGGAACTAGCAATCGTATAACCTAAAGTTTGAAGCCTTTTAATTACATCTCATAAAAAAGTTATCTGACATGAATTCGTGAATGCCTTCTCAAAGTCGATACCGCATTCAGTCGAAACAGTGTAGGAACAAATTTGTTGCACTCGATAATTTTCTTTTTGAACTCTTTCGGCAAAAATTTAACACAGCTTGCAAGAGCGCGGTAAGAAACATGCTTTCAGTGGTATCGGTTTTTTTTTTCAACGTCTTAAAGACGGTCTATTTTTTTGCGGATTCTTATACATATTTGTGGCTACATTTGACTATGGTGGCATGATTTTGTCTTGGAAAGGGTTGTATTTTTCCATTTTTTTTAGCTAATCCAACCGCTTAGATCTTTGTAGAATGTTGTGTGGAGTTTTTAGAATCTATCAAAAAATAATAGTAAGATCGACCATTGGTGATCTTACTATCATCGCAATTCTCTCCTTTTTTTTAAGAGAAAAGAAGTAAGTGACTTGACATGGTTTCTATTTTGCTTGGTAAAGCAACAGCAATGATTTCGAATGGGCTCCAATCACTTAGTTGGAAAAAAAAAGTTGTTTCAAGCCACCATCTCTTAGAAGTTATGCCTTTTCTAGATTTTTTAATTCGTTGATACAATTCAATGAATTCTTGTTCACCATTTCGCAATCACTCGACGCCTACCTTAAGCGATTTTCTATTTAAATTCTAGCATAATAGGCAGTAACTATAAAATTAAAAAAAAAAAAAGAAAAAAGAATTATAATTTACATAAGCTACACTGCCATATCGGAACTTCTTTTCGTTCATTTTCTGTTTTTACGTAAAAACGTTATTAGAAATATATATAAAATTCGTTTAAAAAATTTACATTCGAATTAGCATTATATATACATACAACAAAATAAATAGTATACACAACGTATTTTTTTGGTATACAAATATATTTTCCGTTTTAAAGATTTCCTTTCAGTTTTGTCGGTTTTTTATATACTTCTTATATAATATAACTAATCTAAGTAAGAACGTCACATTAATTGTAAAAGTTATTGCTTTTCTTATTTAAAAAATAAAAATAAAAACAAAAAATAAATATATATTCAAAACTTCAAAACTTCGTTCAAAATAATAACAAAAATAGTTTTCATACATTCATTATATTGGTCAGAAAATAGTGAGATTTCTTACAAAAAAAAAACAAAACAAATAATAATAAAAATTCTATCTATATTTAAATATAAAACGCAAGTATGAAGTGCATACATATATATATTATGGGGTAATGTAAACACTTTCATATGTAAAAACAAAACAGAATATTTAAATCTAAAATATATGATTAACATTAAAAAAAAAAAACAAAACAATTTCATAGTAACCTAAGATTATTTAAAAACACAAAAACCAAACAAAAATGCAAACGTATAAACAGAAACATAATTATTTATTTATATATTACATATTAAAAAAAAAGTTGAAGAAAAATTTAATGAAAACCAAAAAACAGTTTAAAAAAAAGAAACGAGAGAGATATTAAGAGATTGTTAGCAAGTAACTGGTAGTACGAACGGTGCAAATCGAAGTGTGAATATTTATGTAGGGACGAGTAAATTGCATAAATTATTAAAAATGAAAAACAACAGACAAAACAAAAGTCATATGAATACGAAATGTGACGGAGAAAAAAATATATATAACATATTTTAATTAATAAAATTACACAATAGATCCCCTTCATTTTTATACTAAAAAAGAGATTCAAGCAGAAAAAACAAGAAAAAAAAAAAATGATTGCAAACAAATGTAAACAAAAAAGAAAAAGATTAAATAAAAAACAGAAATATTTAAAACAAATATTGGTTAATTATTAATTATGAACGTATTAATAATATTTCGAATATAAGTTTATTTGTAAGTTGTATATTAAAAACGAATGAAGAAATTAAAAACAAATATATATATACATATATATATTTAACATATGTTTAAAAAAATATTTATCAGTGTTTTAATTTGAACGCCTGTGATAGTTTCTAAGACCCATTACGTCGGAACATGGGCTGGTCTCATTCTGCGTTGAAAGCAGATTTTCTTTATCAGAAATCTGCGTGACGGGCAGTATGCTCTCCACTCTCATCGCATCAGTTAACGCTGTCGTCGGATTACAGCCAGTACAAGTTCACATAGAAATGCAAGCAAGACTAAGCCTGCAAAGATTATTCCTTCCTACAAAGCAGTGAATTGGACAATCATTCCCATGAACTGCTTCAAAACTACTCAATAATTATCTGCCCAAAGGACAACTAGGAAAAGTTTTAACACAGTCCCTTAGAGCACGACTAAGTATATGGATGGCTCAAAAATACACGGTACCTAGACGTATCGGTTAGTCTAGGCATGTCATCCCACTTATTTTAACTTGATAAACTTTTTGACAGCCTCTGGCGTAAACCAACTACGGCAGAACCATATGAGTTGGCACAATAGTCTTCTCTGAGAAACAGCAATACTAGAGCTGATAAACTTACTTACTTAAGGTGGACCTGGGTCTCAACCAACAAGCGTCGCAAGCCAGCTCGATCTTTAGCCAGCTGCCTCCAGTTTCACACGACAAGTTGATTAAGGTCCCCTTCCACTTGCCTGCACCACTTGTAGCGGTCTTTCTCTACTGCGCCGTCCTCGATGGATTCAAATATTTTCCGGACCGGAGCATTGGTGTCCATCCGCTCTACATCAAGCAGCCACCTCAGTCGTTGGATCTTCACTCTTCTGGCTCGGCCGATGTCGCTGTACAGCCCGTACATTTCATCGTTGTATCTCCTTCTCCATTCACCGTCTATGCAGACGGGACCAAAATTCACCCGAAGAATTTTCCTCTCGAAAAAGCCATGAGCAACCTCATCCGCTTTTGACATAGACTATGTCTCTGCAATGTAGAGCAGGATTGGGACGGTTAAGGTCGTATGCATGGTCACCTTAGTTGTTCGAGAGAGGGCTTTAATCGTTTAATTTCCGCGCTGGTGTCGTTGTCTGAATTTATAGCGGAGCCTAGGTAGACAAAGTCCTACACTATAGTCTATAGTGACATTCTGTCCGACACGTCGGTATTGGGTGTTTTTTCTTGTTCACAGAAAATTCTTGGTCTTGCACTCACTGACCGCTTTACCCATTTCCGCCGCCTCCGTCCCACGAACGCGCCAGTGGTATCACGCTGCGTTCTTCCGATTACGTCAATATCGTCGTTGTATGCGAGTAATTGCACGGACTTTTGAAAGATTGTGCTTCTGGTGTTGAGGCGTGAGTTTTGCACGATGTTGAAGAAGACGCATGACAGCCTTGTCTAAAACCTTTTTTGGCATCGAAGGTCTCGGTAAGCTTTTGACCGACCTTGATGGGGCAGCATACATTCTCCATCGTCATCCTGCCTGACAGCGGGATTTGATTCGTCATTGCGAATCGAATGCGATTCTACTACGATGTTCCCTTGTTCATCCTTGCAGTCTTCGGTTCGGGCTCTGTAGCCTTGCAGGTTCTTTTTACCCTTTGGTAAAACTTCCGAACTTCATTCCTGCAGCAAAATCTCTCCATTTTCTCGATAGCGCGCTTCTCATGCTCTTTCTTTCCCTCCAGAGAAGCCGGTGTTCATGTTCCCTCCTCTGCTCGTACAGCTCGCGAGCAGCTCTTGTCTTTTTATGCAGCGTCGCTTTGTACGCCTCTTGTTTCGCCGCATGTGCTTGCCGGAACTCGTTGCCTAACCAGGGGTTTCGTTGCGGTGGCCGACTGAAACTCAGCACTTCAGAGGCAGCATCCCTGGTAGCTTTTTGGCAATGTTGCCACTGGTCTTAAATACTTGATGCTGGTGGCATAATACTTCTGGAGAGTTTGAGAGAGACTCGATTGGAAACGGATCTGGTGATCTCTTGCGATTGTAGCCATCCGACATCGAACTTCCTCACAGTATTTCCTTGTCTTGGCATTGTTTTGGACTCTGCCTCAGTGCAGTACGTTGGACTGCAGTGCGAGCTACGTGGGTTCAAGCCCTAGGCATATTCGCGGTACCACCTGAAAAGCTTCGCCGTTAGAAGTCGGCAATAAATTGTAGCTCCCTTCCATTCATGCGGGAATTGTAACACGCGCAACATGAATGGTTGCAAGAATTTAACCCTTGTCTCATCCCGAGCTGCCACACTGGCTATTTATTTATAAAGAAAAGCGTTAAGCAGATTTGATTGTGGGATTCAGCTGGAACAAACTTAGACTTTGCCATACTTATAGTGAGTATCACCTCACTGAAGCAAATTTATCGATTTAAATGTGCAAACAGAAAAACAAAGCAAACAATTTAATTTCTAATTTTAAAATTGTAAACACAACTGCCACTATTTACAATCTCCCGTCACTCTCACTCTCTTTTTGATATCGTTGTTTGCTTGCATTTCCCACAGATGGCGCTAGTGGTGGTATAAAGCGAAACCACCACTTATTCTGTCAATCAGCTGTTTTCCACTTGACATTTCTCTGCTTCTTTTGTTATTGTTGATTTCTCACCCTTTTTTTAACAATTCACGATTTGTATCGCAATTATTTTTCTTCTCGGTTTAAATTCGCCTCAAAACTTTGACAAAGCGTGCAATTAAAGTTCTACTACTTAAGTAGACGCATCAAGTGCAATGAGCTCTCTATTTCGGAATAGTTTTTCAACGAAACGCGAAAACCTTGTGAAGGAGACACTAATCAATACGCTCAGCGAAAACGCAAGGGAAATTCAATTTGAGTTCAAGGAAAACGGAAAGGGTAATGGACAAATATCGTCATCAGATTTTATGGGTTTCTAATTGAATTTGCATGTACAGACTACTTGGAACTCAATGATGCAACTAATTCATTGTGTACAACACTTGAGGCAATTTTCTTGCACGGACTGAAGGACTCATTTCTGTGGCAAACAATCAATGTGATATCAGGCGACGTGGACCGTCGTCCGGAACCGAGTTTTTGGTCCCCAATATTGGTGTTTATGCACAAGCAAGTGATTGAACAGGTAAGTTGGATGAAGACAATGGGAAGGATGTTAATGGTGACGTCAATGAGTGCAAATTGTGCCCATGAATTGAATTGAATTTATTGAAGTCCAGTTTAAGGAAACTAGTGTGCCTGCGTCGGGTTAATAGGGTGTGTACAAGATAAAAACATTCCTTAGTGAAGATCTGGGAGCGTCTTTGGTTATCAGCTATATTTGGAATTGCAGAACAACAAGCTTCCCGATGCGAAAGTTTTTGCAAGGAGTAATGCGAATACTTGCTTATCTTGCTTCATGACATCATGCACTAAGTTGCGTTCTGCGCGACTTACATTTCCTGACAGACAATAAATGATAAGGTTTAACATGTTGCTAGGATAGTAAAAGTTTATTTATAATTTGTTTTCCGTCTGGACACTATCTATCAACGCGCAATGAGTCTGGTTAATGTTGTTTTAAACAGCGTACCCAATGATTTTAATACATGAAACAGATCGATAGACAGAAAGATCAAATCAATAAACGGGAAACTAACATCTGCCTACTAATAAGGGGGCTGGAGGTCTTACAAAACAACAAGGTGATCCAAGCCAATAGCTTGTCAGAGGTGATGTATTGCCTTGGTGTTAAATTCTTATGGTTGAATTATCAATTGAGTAATCAACAATTATTAAAAAAAAAGTTTAGACCACCTGAATATATGAAAGATGCTAGGATGGGTTCAAGAGTGCCGTCTGTAATTCTATGTATTACTAATACATGTACTAGGTGCCTAACATACATATTTTAAAATGAAATCAAAGTATTGAAGGGGGGAGCGTGGCAGTTGACTCTTATAAAAATAATAACCAACTTCGCAAAAGTAGCCGTGGCTCAGTGGTTAGTGCATTGGACTGCTGACCGAGCGCTGTGGGTTCAAACCCAAGCCATATCCACCGAACATTTGTCGCAGCACTACCTCTCGTCGAGGAATGACAAGCCTCCGGGAGTGTCATCTGTCAGCAAAGAGCTTTCTCAATTCGCCGTTCGGAGTCGGCAATGAATTGTTAGGTCCCTTCCTTTCATGCGGCAATAGTATCAAGCATGACATAAATGGTTGCAAAAAGCTAGGCATTGGCTCATCCTGAGCTGTCGCGCCAGCTATTTATTTATTATTGTTTCGCAAAAGAAGATAATAAACTTTAAGAAAATTCAATCCTTACCCAGTTGATCCGGGTTAATTGCTTTTCTGAAAAACGGGATAAGAATGACGACGCTTCTAATAGTAAATAATAAGACGTTAGGATGTCTTGCAGCTTACATGGACTGTGATTTTTGTGTTGTTGAAATTCTCAGCAGGTCAACTCACTAACCATCGAGCCAGGCAACCATTGTCTGTTACGACCATGGTAGAGCATACTTACTTAACTAATTAATTCCCTGGATGATGGGCCGTTAATTATATCCCTCCCAAGTCAGGTTAGTCGTCTTCCTAAGTTCTGCAGGCTCTATTTCTTGCGACTATTCCTTAGCCAGTTTTACGTTTACCTTGTCTATGAAGCGCTAAGGTATGGTAAAAAGGTTAGCACTATGTCCTAATAGAAGTCCTTCTTGCCGATTCATTTGGTTTATCGTTCCCATTCTGGCCATAATATCCTGAAATCCAGTAGATCAGAAATGAGGTATTTCATTGCTCCAAACCTGGGTTTAAAAAAGGCTCACTAATAGATGTCCTCACCGGTCACTGCTTGATAGGCAGATATGCCCCCCGATTTGAGTTTCTTCCAATGAATTCTGTAGAAGCTGTTGAGACGAAGAGGAGGAGGAAACTATAACATATCTACTGTGCATTTGTCCTGCCCTTGCAACATTAAGAAAGAACACCCTTGGAGAATACTTCTATGATGATCTTGACGATCTATCCGAGCTCGACATCCAAAAGATAAGGCTAGGGCCACGCACTGAGCGACTGAGCGATGAGCGATTGAGCGACGAGCACCTGAGCGACGCAAAAAAATTAAAACATATGGAATCGTACGGCTGTGGCCACGTAATTACTAAGCGATGAGCGATTTTTCTGAGCGACAGAGCGACGTCGCTCTGAATTCAATTTTGTAGTTCATTGCTCAGCGATAAAGTGAAAATGGAGCAAATAAACTTGGAAATTTTGATTTTAGCTGTCGACAACGACAATTTCACTACTAATCGCTCGAGCGACGTCGCTCAGTAAAAGGCCACTCGTCGCTCAGACTTGTCGCTCTATCGCTCATCGCTCAATCGCTCAGTGCGTGGCCCTAGCCTAAGAAACTTTGTCTCCGGGTCAAAGACATCAATGCCGCTGCGGTCACCCATCTCAACGCACTTATATTGTTGGTTCCTGGTGCCAGTATTTTTCTTGTGGTGTCACAATAGACCAATTTGGTCTAAGTGTGTTTTTGTCTGAACGTTTATTGACGACAAAGGGCCTCATTCGATCTCTGTTGGCTGATGGTTTTATGTATAATGTATGTATGCTGAATGTAATGCAGAGGCAGATCATTGCAATCGGCAGTAGTGCCATTCTTTAGCTCCATATTCTCTTCCACGGCGAGTTGAATGCCTTTGAAGTGAATTGCATCTTAAATTCATAAACTTCCTGTACCATCGTCAATCTTCCAGGCATAAGTGCATATAACTTAATTCGCCGTTTTCTTTTTTTCTTTCCATTTCAGATCCACACACATACTCAAATTACCTCTGAGATTGGATATTGTCGCTCTTGGGTGCGTTTAAGCCTAAACGAATCACTGTTCTCCTCGTACCTGAATAACATTCGTAAAAATGGCTCTGCTCTCAATCCGTACTACAAAAAGTTTGCTTTTCTCAAAGATTCCGATACAATGGAGTTGGCGTCAAAAATTTTAGAAGGCATTGAGTCGTGTGTTCAAATTAATCTGCCTGTTAACTCAAGCCTACTCAATCAATGGCCGAACTATTCATTACAACTGGCCGGTGTTTGGACGCCACCTCTAAAATCTTGCCCGGTAAGAACTGCCTTCATCTGCGAATGGCGAAACAACTAATTTAGCATTTTCCCTTTTAGATTAGCAGTGGTGTAGATGTAGCCAGTTCGATCACAGAAGTCGTTACCATACCCACACCACGTCCATTGCAAACCAATGAACTTTTCTCTGAATCCATATCGAATTCACCGTTCAGTCGAACATCGAATTTTGCATGCGAAGATCTAACTCATAGGGAGAATTTGGAAATTTTCTTGCAAAAAGTGGATGAGATGGAAAAAATTGTTGAGGAGGGTGAATCTCCCGAATCTGAAGCTGGCAGGGAAAGTCCAACAAAATCTAAATCGCGGAAGAACTCTCGTAGCAACACCAAAGAAACTCAAGTCGAGAATAGTAGAAAAGGCTCTACAGAGCAAGGATTTGGAGATAGACCATCACATGGGAATTCACTCACCAATTTAATGCACACCTCATGGTCATCTGAGCTAGCCGATGAAAACTTGACAAACAATAACAGCACACCAATGTCGGAGAGGGTTAGTTTTGCTCGTTCAATAAGTAACGCGAGTTCGATAAGCTCGATGCGTTCGCCTGTTGATCGATGTAGCTACAACGCTCTGCTAAAGAAGCACGAGGACAACAGACCGGTAGATTGGACTGATGTTTGGGAAAAATTCGTTGGATTACATGGAGGTGCGGCAACAGTAGGCGGTGGAAGCAGTGTCCCTGACGAAGATAGTAATGCTGATGGAATTTCTAATGTAAGTTAACAAATGTTTGTGGTGAATGAAAAGTGATTTTTGTCGCGGTTTCAGAGCAACCTTGACTTTGAAATTATTCCGCATTCGGTTTCGGAGAAATTTGGAATTGATGAGTTGCAAGGCATGGTTCAGACGTTGTGCAAACTGGCGCGGGAGCCTGGCCTAGATGCGCAGGGATTCTTATGCAAATCTTGTGCACACCCTCTGGGAATCGGGTTCTCAACAGCACAGTACGTTTTATTTTCGAATTGCATGCTTTCGTAAGCCAATGAGACGGATGCCTTTATATTTTTCTTCTTTTTCTACATCTAGAGTTTGCTCATTCAGCGGAAATTACTATTGTGAAACCTGTATGGATGTTGAACAGGTAGCCATTCCAGCTAGGATCATCTTCAACTGGGACTTCCGTAGGTATCCCATTTCGAAGAGAGCTGCTGCATTCCTTTCTGAGTTCCAATATCAACCTTTTATTGATTTGAAGGTGATTCCTCGATTTGCAAGGCGACCCTGAACTAAATAAAGAAAAATATGTATTTCTAGCTTCTCAATCCCGACATCTATCATGCATCTGAACAAATGGCAGAGCTACAGTCACTTCGAATTCGTTTGAACTTCATTCGAGCCTACCTCTTTACTTGCTGCCCATCGAGCATAGAGGAATTACAGCGCTTAGTGTTTATGAAGGAATACCTCTTCGAGCATATTCATCAGTACTCGATAGCGGACTTGAACATGATTCAACGAGGAACCTTAGCACAACAGCTCCAAAAAGCAGTCAACGCTGGCGAACAGCATGTACTGCAGTGCGCACTGTGTAGCCTTAAAGGTTTCATTTGTGAAATTTGCAACAGTCCCAAGGTTTTGTACCCATTTCACATTGACACAACATACCGGGTGAGTTGTATATGCCTCCAGATATTTAGATCTCAACTCAAAGTTTTATTTATTTTCAGTGCGAGCCTTGCGGGGCGGTATTTCATGCAAGTTGTCTAAATGAGTTGGAACCATGTCCCAAATGCGAGCGCAAACGAAAGCGACAAGATCTGCCCTTATTCGAAGCCATACAGAATATGCTTTAAATGTATGCTTAGTTAAGACTTTTAAGAAGCTTTTTTACCACACGACGTTGTCTTTTTTTATTGGCATAACCTACGTAGATGTGAATATGTATCTAATTTGTCAGTGTCATTGTCAAAGCATTTTAAATTGAAGCCTATGTGGAGCCTTAGATAGATGTGTAGTAAGTTCAAGTGTGTCATAAAGGAAATATAATTCTTTTGTTTTAAATGGATCGCTTTGTTTTTTTTATGTCTAACAAGAAGGTTCCTAAAGGCTGAGAAAGCAGCCCATCTGCAGTAGAATATTCGGAAAAAAGAAATTTGGGACCCAAGTCCTCAAATTAACACGGTGTGTGGCAAGCCGGTAGCACACCATCTAGACTTTAAAAGACCATTATCTTGTTAATTTCCAAGCAGAGAGGACTTGGTACATACATAAGTGCTTAGCATTACGCAAACCAAAGTAATCTATACTGATAACTCCAAGGGCATTAATTTCCGACAAACGAATGCTTTTTAAATCAGTCAGACTCCTGGAAAATTTTCTAGGCGGAGGTCGCAGCAGTGACAATTTCTATACGTAAGACTGCGATAAAGGTAATAGGAACGCGGTGGTATCACCTTCTTCATTGATAACCAGGCGGCAGTTAAGGAAACTCCTGCTATTGAGAAAAAGTCGAAGCTTGTGAAGCGCTGTCCAGAAAAGATTAGTGTTATTAGCATTCACCGCATCAGGTGAAACTATGGGTGAATTCAATAATGCAGTCTTGTCTTGGCAGTGTTGCAGCAATAAAAAAGCAGCAACAAAAAGGTTTTTTTTCTTTTGCAACACCAACGCAACCAATCGTCAAAACCGAGTAATCTGTGCATCAGTTATTTTGCTGTTTCTTCGTTTTATTGGGGTTAAGGTTTTTCTTGTTAGCTATTACTATTTACATTTCTATTCAATAATTCTGCGAAAAATGGATTAAAGGTAACATATGTATGTATAACAATTTTAATGTTTTATTTACATGCATATATAAATATTCAAATATTTATTTAATTATTACCTTTTGTGATCGTGAAATGACTGAAAATAATTCATCGGAATACAGCCTATTAAATTATGATTTTTGAAATACATCTTCTTTTGAGCACGTCCAACATTTTTAACACTGTTCCACCCCTTGTTTTTTAATTTTCCTTCTCTAAACATGTTTTATTAAGAAATGTTATTTCGGCTCCAAATTGTCCATAATATTGTTCTACATAAAACACTTGACTACTCCCTCCATTTTTCTATTGCGAACGGCTTTGCAACACAGCTATTCATAAAAGTCAAAATAAAATACGCAGGGCAACAGCAACAGTAAAGAAGCAACACTGCAAAATTTTTTGACGTTTTTGAATTCACCCTATGTTGAGTTCTTGCACATCAAAATCACTTCAAAGGAATGAGTGGGCTGATGCTGTTTGGCAAAAAATAATAAAACAAGCTGATCCCTTCGTAAAATTTCCGCCGTGTAAGCTGAAACACAAAACGGAATAAGTCGCAAAAGCGGATGAAGTTCTTTGAACACTTGTAAAACTATCCTATGGACAAAGCTTCGGCTAATGTACGACAGGGCCAGAACTTTTATGTATACTGACGCACAAGGACAGGAAAATCCATTCCAAGGTTGCAGGAGTGATTTATTCATTTTTTCATTCATTAATTTTTGGAAGACCCGCCTATACATTATGTCATGGATTTAGGGTGCTTAATTGGACCCTTTATACCTCTCGATTTTCCGCCATCGACTCTAAAACATCAGGAGTTATCCACATACGGGTAGAGGTGTGATTTCGGACTTACTCCAACCATCTCATTCTGGGCCCATCAGGGGACCCTTCCATTCAAAGAACTAGCTGTTCGACATTGAGTACCTCTGGTATTCTGGTGCTCCTAACACGATCTCATTACCCCAACAATACAACGAAGAAATCTAATTTCGGCAGCTTGTATCCGCGATCTTATTCCTTCGGTCATTACCTAAACCTCATGACCAAAGGTGAGGGTCGGAACAAGTACTGAATTAAAGACCGACAGCTTTGCTCCGCTGCCAAGTTCAGGCCTCCTGATAACAGATTGACCAACCTGTCGAAAATTTTCTCCAGCCTGATCAAACCTACGGGATAACTCTGAAATGTTCCTTCCATCTCACGAGTGATGGATCAGATGGATAGGATAGGACCCCGTGGTACTTAAAATTCAATGGGACTCAACTAATAAACACAGTGCACAGGGAAATTATCATTACTTCTAGTTTGTTCACGTTTACTTTGATCCCAGCTCTAACAGAGACGGCTACGAACCTATCTACAATAGTTCGGTTTGGGTGGACGTAAGGACTTAGTCACCCACGACAAGCAGACGGCTTATTGATAAGTTTTCCAATTCGAATCGTTAGATACCATGGTTGCGCCGCAAAATCTATTTCATATAAGGAACAAAAAGGAGATGTGACCCCTTGACGAAGTAGATTTAACGCCGTTCATCCAAAGACTGCTCTTACAGTTTGTGTAAATTTGTGGGACCCGGGACATTCCAGGGAATTGTAAGGCCGATGAACTCCCCAAACGTGGTACTACTCTAGACATTCTTCCGGAACGAAGGAATCTGGGTATTCCACTCACTACATTTAAACTTCTATTAGAAGACGACGCGATCAGCAAGACTAACCAAAGATGGAGCAACGGCACCACGTGCCTCACCTCCAGGGAGATCTGGCCTACGCTAAATCTCACCCGTTCTAACAGTTTGATCTTACTCAATAGGTCGCTCATCAGAACCGTTATTGGTGTTTTCACTGACCATTGTCCCATTGGCCTTCATGACAGAAGGATGGGCCTCTTTTCAAATGACTTTTGCAGGAGCTGTAGAGACGAGGAGGAAGAGGAAACGATCCTCCATTTTCTCTGCACTTGTCTTGCCCTATCCCAAAGAAGGAAGCTCCATCTGGGAGCCTATCATTTCAACAACTTGGGTGAAATTTCACATACTGACGTCAAAAGTATCCTCAGCTTCATCAAGAGCTCCAAATGGTTCCAATGAAGTGGCGCAGTTTCAGGGTATTGATCCATGTGGTACCTTCTTGGCCTACGTGTGTCAGCCACACTTGTGGGACCCGATCATACGCTTTTTCAAAATTCACAAATAGATTTAGCATACTTTCAGGCCTTCTTAAGTACAATTCTGAGAGTGAATAGCTGGTCGGTTGTTCTTCTACCAGGACGAAAGCCGCACTGCTCGTCGTTCAAACCTGGACTCGATCACAGTTCTTCTCAAGCCTTAGCAAAGACTTTTCTGGGAGATATAGCCCTATAATTTGAACAATCCCTATTATCCCCTTTCTTAAAAAGAGGCTCAGTTTTCCAGTCGCTAGGTGTTTTACCGCATTGTAGGAGTTATTTCAGGACAAAATATCATATTTTGCGTTACCAATTGAAAAGTCTCTATCACAAGTGAGCACTAGTTTTCCGGATCTCTGCTAGTTGTTTAGCTGAACACGGTCTGTTCAGAGTCCTCTATATGCTTACTAGGGTTATCAACATACATCATAACATCAGTCCTTCTATCCGAAGTTCGTGTTGTTTTCATCACTAAATATTTTATCTTTCGTGGCCAACAAGACACAGCGACGCCTGACGTGGTTTAGATCGTTATCCTGTTGTGCCCCGGACTTAGCCCTTGACGCGTGGAATAACTCGATATTCCACTGTGTGCTGTCAAGGGCAATATACGTACTGCATAATGTCCAGAGTGATGTGGCCAACTTACAAGAAGAGCAGAACTGAAGGGGTCCGTAATAAGACCCGCTTACATATCGTTAGAATTGCAGCGATAACTACAGGTCACTGGCCAATGTGTAAACATTCACTGTCGTAGCTGAAAGGATGTTAACAAGCTGAAAGGATGTTAACAGGAATGAAGGCTTAGTTCAATTCCTCTGCGAATGGCTAGTGCCAGACAAGACTCTTACTAACAACCACATAAGCATCAAGTCACTCAACATCAAGAACTGTGCATATTAAATGGCACCTTAGCGCTAACTGATTTCTTCGAATATCTACCTTCACCTATATACCTCTTCCCCATGTTTTTTTTCTCAATCCTCTTCTTTTTTCTTCCTTAGATAAAATAATACAGGTGGCATGGTAGGTAGGTAGGTAGGTAGGTAGAGGCGGCGGTTCGACTGCATCCAAATAGCACTAGAATGTGCCTTTTTGTTACCACCAACTTGCCAATGCCCCGTGATTTTTGCCGTTATTCTAGCAATATTTGGGCGGTTTTAGGCTTGGCTATCTATGAGGATAGCAATGTTGTTTGTTATCTGTCACGCCCGAGCTGCGTGCAAGCCTCTTGAATTGCCAGTAGTTCCGCCTGGAAGTAGTTTCGGAAGGCGGTATAATCTTGCTATTTTTAGTGATTCCGAGTAGATACCGGCCCCCAAACCGCAGTTCATCTTTGATCCGTCGGTGTAGATGACCGTGTCGAAGTTCTTTACCACTTCGTTTTTCTATCGCTGTGCTCTGGTGGGGAATCCCGTAGGGCCGTGCAGTCCAGCACCCAGATTCTTTGGTGACATGGTTCTCTAATCCGTTCCCCGCGCGGCGATAGCTTAGGTGGCATGATTAGTGGCCCAGATGAAACCAACTTTCGTTGTTAGTTTACCTTTCGGTTATTCAGGCGGTACTACGAGGAAATAACGACGCGCTTTCGTCCATCCGATCATCGAAGAAATAATTTGAGCTAGCAGGAATTTCGAAAGCCAAATCAAAATTATTTATAACGAGTCATAATTGAAAGCAACATAAGTTCTTAAGATAAATAAAACATGGCTCGTATTATTTAAAACATGTTCTTTTATATTTTATTATATTTAAAATTAATTATTACAAAATACGTAATGAAATAAATGCAGAACTTATATTCACGTTTATTATTTACTTGTTTAAATAAAACATAAAAAGGTTGAATTTAGTAGTAAATGATTTATTTAACTACAAATCTAAATGGAAAACAAAGGGTATTAAATTTAAAATGTTTATATTTATAAATAAGGTATAAAAAAACAGAAAGTAAATTTCACATTTGATGTTAAAACGCTACAAATAGTTTACACTTAAGGATTTGATTCAAAAATATATTTAACAACAATTAATTCATTTTACACTTAAGGGATTGTTACAATGATTTTCTTGCGAACTTAGTTTCTAAACATTTTTATTTTGTTTATTTTTAGGTACAAACGTGTTTTATTTTTGTTAATTTTAATAATTCGCTTAGAAATGTTTATTTTTATTTATTGATGATAAATGTGAAGATATTGGATTTACATATTTTTTTTTGTTTTTTGAGAAGATTATGTTTGGTTGTTGCTCGCAAAAAGGTACATGATTGGTAATGATTTTTACAATTACTTCCTTTTTTAAATTTACTGTATATTTTGTATTTTGTTTAATAGATTTTATATGAAACCATGAGTGCAGTAGGCGGGCAAAAAGAGCTTAAATAAATATTTAACGGCAGCTTTTTTATTATCAACTTGGAAATTTTCAGAGATTTGAATATGAGGCCCTTCATTAATTATATGGTGGACAGATTACAGTTTTTGATGTTAAAGTTAAATATTGGGTGGGATTTGTTTGGCTCGTTGTCGACCAAGTTGAGCTTTGGTCTAGTAGAAAGGGATCGAAGCCAAAACGTACCTGAATGATTTTTACAAAGTACAAAGGCTCGGCTGGCGTGACAAGTAAATATTTTGAAATCCCCTTGTCAAGAAGGTTTGAAGATGATGCTTCACCAATCTTTCTACCAATCGAGCTATCCATTAGAAGAGCTGCTTAAGGCTTACCATCCATCCTCTTTTCCCTGGACACTGTCATCTTTTTAAGGGCATATGGAGTTTTTAAGAAGATGCGATTTTATTATTATTTTTTGAAAATCTTCTTACATCACGTGGCGAAATGTTGGCACACAGATAGCAATTGACAGCTTTCACTCGCATGTTTTTTTGTTTTTTTTTTTTTTGAGAATAGTGAGAACCACGAATTCATAATCCTTTTCAGAATAAACCCGAACCCCCCCTCTCCCTTCGCATATTTTCAGTATTTCTGGTGCGTACGGGGTTATAGAAGCAATATCTAATATCTGATGGCAACCCTAACTACAGTATAAAAGATCAAGGTCCTTGAACTTCGAGATGCGAACACTCGCAATGTATGTATACATGTAGATTGTGAAAATATTGCCTCGCTCGTCCGATAGCGCAAAAGAGTCAAATAGAAAATTTAGCAGCCAGGGTTGAACTGCAGTATCTGTAACGCCCGTATTATTCACTCGGTTTAAATACTAGGCTTAAACGCTTTTAAACCACAAAAAAAAACAAAATAAACCAGGCGTTTTAAATTCGGAAAATGTAAGCCGACCTATGTATGTAATGTGTCTTTTTTTTGAGAATTTAAACGATTTCGAATCTAGGAAATGGCGCATTTGACATATCGGACAGAATTTGTTTGTGATTATTCAGTTCTATTCAGTGCTGCCACTAAGAAAAAAAATCCCGTAGCAAATTTGCGTAGCAAAACTAAGTTTGCGTAGCAAAAGCAAAATCATTGAAATTCCAGCGGATCTCCAGTCCGAATCCAGTCACATTTCAAACACATCCGAAAAAATGTATGCTGCTTGTGTAGGGTAAGGAAGAACTGTAACATAAGTTGGAGTCGTGGAAGTGAATAGTTTGAAATTACGTTCGTTTAATTTTCTTTAAATTGTGATTGTGATTATGAGAGGTCTAAAAATTACAAGATTCTTGTTAAAAGTTCGTGTTTCAAAAAAGCGTAGCAAAAATTGGGATATTAGCGAGAGTGCGTAGCAGCGTAGCAAAATCGACTTTTTCGAAAATCGCGTAGCAGTTTTGCTACGATCGTAGCAAAGTGGCAGCGCTGGTTCTATTGCGTCATTTGAAGAACACCGAAACACAAGAAATTAATACAATATGCGGATACCGGTTGGGATTTTCCTGCCAGATTCAGGAGGAAATCAGATTTTTATGGGATAGGGTGGTAAAAAAGTATTTGGTAAATGTCTGTCCCATTCTTTTATCCAAATTGCATTGGATCTGAGCAGGGTTTGTTCGTTCCTTCGTTGTGGATTTTGAAAATGCATTTGCTCTCCACAGGAAATAGTCTTCATATTGAAAGCCGGTAAGACCTCGCACACTTCCCCAAAAGACTTCCATCCGATCAGCTTCTCGTCTTTTCTTCCGAAAACATTAGAGAGGTTAATTGATATACACGTTAGATGTTAGATGTTAGAAGTTGGGGTGTGTATGTGCACTGCGACCTATTTAGATCTATTGTGCTCCCCTATGCTCATATTGGCCGATATGTCTCGTGTAAAGGAATATACAATGGTATCCTTCCTCGATATTGAGCGAGCCTTCAGCAACGTCAGAATAGAGGCAATTTCCGCTGCACTACGTACCTGATGGTTGATAACTGCCTCCGCTTTTGGATCGAGAAAATGCTTAAAAGCCGGCTGATTCAGACTGAGCTGGGGAGCTGTTCAATGAGCAGGACGGTCTGAAGAGTTACACAGTAAGGCAGAGTTTCATCACCATTAATTTTGCTGACGGTAGTAACCGAACCGAACTGTTAATGACATTGGATAGGGAGGGATTCAGTACAACGGCATATGCTGATGACCTAAGACATTGCAATAGCAATCACTGGTACATTTTACTCTACAATAAGAAACCTTATGGAAACTGCCCTGAACATACTGGCAGAATGGACGAAGAAGGTAGACCTCGGGGTGAATCCCTTAAAAATCGAACTATACCTTTTCACTAGACGCTTTAAGGTTCCATATATCACCCCTTTCAAATTTTTAGATCACGCCAGATACCTGAGGGTCGTACTTGATAGGCAACTCAGCTGAATGGTGAATATTTAGTACCGTGCTAGGAAAGCCTCAATCGCCTTATATTCCTGCCGGAAAGCTCTGTGCCCGAAATGGGGTTTGTAGCTGGAAGTTGTCTATTGGATATATGTATATGGCGGTTGTGAGGCCGATCCTTATGTATGGAGTATTGGTCTGGTAGACAGCATTGGACAAGAAAGCAACAGTAGCTTGCTTTAAAAGATGCAAAGGGGATCATGCATCTGCATAACGGGTGGCTTGAGAACAACCCCTACTGCCGCATTCGAGATAATGCTCCATCTACTTCGTGTTGATATTTTTGGGAAGCTTATGGCGGTCAAAGTGGCGCGACAAGCCAGAGAGAATCCGACAAGCTCATCACCACAGCAATTGGCCACTCTAGGATTCTCAAGAGCAACCATACTATTCCTAGTAAAACGACCTACGTTGTACCGCATATTGACTTCAAAGTCCGGTACAAAACTCGAATTCCTAACAGAAGCTCTTGGAAGTCTGGTACAGTCTTGAGTGATTCCGCGCTAGAAATATTTACAGACGGTTCCAAGACTGCGGGTGGTACGGGGGCAGGAGTTTTCTCTAACGCACCTGGCTTAGCCATTACTACACGACTGCCGGATCACAGTAGTCTGTTTTAAGCGGAAATTACGGTAGTCTGCGAAGCTGCGGCTTGGTTTCCAATTAACGCGATGGATTGTAGCACTACTATACTATACATAGATAGTCAGACAGCTATTAAACCCTTGGAATAGCTGACAATACGATCAAGGTTGGTAAAGCAATGCCGCAGATGTCTTAACGAGATTGCAGATAGGTGGACGTAATCCTGTGCTGTGTTCTAGGACAAAGGGACGTTAGAGGCAACTGCAGAGCGAACGAGCTGGCAAAATAAGGCGCAGAACGGCATCTCCCTGTAAACTCGGGGGAACCACCTGCGCCTATCGAATCGATCAAATTCCTCCTTGACACGGATGGGAAAAAACACTGGCAAAACACAGGTGGAAAAATATCAGCACTTGTCTCTTGTCAAAACAAATCCGGCCTAACCTGAATTTAAAGAAGACAGAGAGACTTTTATTCACAAACCGGAAAAACTATTAGGTTCACTAATAGGGGTCCTCATCGAACACTGCTTGATAGGCAGACATGCACTCAGACTGTGGGTCCTCTCCAAGGATTTCTGTAGAAGCTGCAGTGACGAGGAGGAGGAAGAAACTATAACCCACATGTCCTACCTTTTTGGTGGTCGAAAAATATTTGAATCACGGTTTCAATTAAACCACTTTTTCGATCGAGTGAGTAATACGGGCGTAAATGTAGTTCTGATCTCGTACACGAGGGTTTCTATGGATAAATCCTATATAAAAAGTACAAAACAAATAAAATAATAAATTAAAATTTGTTTTATAAAACGGAAGTTGAATTTGTAATAATTTTTAAAACCTGCCAAGATAATAAAATATTTTCTATATAAAGTGCATTCTGAATGATTTAATGATTTATGTAACATATCTAAATATCCAACAATACAAAAAGATACTTCAATTGTTTTTGTTTTCTTTTTTGTTTTATCTACACACCGATGAGGATGATAAATATATATGTATATATATTTTAATAAACTGCAGATTCACAATTATAAACACAGATAAGAAACGTTAAGAGTATTTTGCGTGGTTTGCGGTGTTCTGCAGTGTTTCAATTCATTTAGAGCCTTTCTTTTGTATAATTCTGTATATTAAATAGTAAATTTAAATTAATTCTAGTGTGCAAAAATAAATTCCATTTTTAGAACAGTATACCAGGTAGTGAAATTAATGTAAAACTGAGTATGCTGGTCAGTGCAGTACGGAGATCAGTTGAAAAGTATTGGAGAGAACACAGCGAGGGTCCTGGATTTTATTAAAATCGAATTAAGGATTCTGAATATACACATTACATTACAATAACATCATGTTGGAAGAGAGTAAGTTTAGTATGCCTCTGGATAACATAATCACTTATTAGAACCTTTCAATGGTTAGTGCAATGCCCACCGAACTTTATTTGTGAAAACCACCTTACGTTGGGGACAGCATCCCTGCCAAACTCGTTTGTCTGTGCAGGATGACAATAGAGAATGCTTGCTGCTCCATCATGGTCGGTCAAGACCATGTGCTGTCATGCGACTTCTTTTACATCATACTTGAAGGATTGTGCAAAACTCACACGCCAACACCAGAGGCACGCTAAAAATTATTATTTTAATGGCACTCCGACCTAAAATCGACTCTATTTTTTGTCCCACTCATTTAAATCCACATTAAAAAAAATCTACCAGCACCTAAAAAAATGAATAAGAGGAAGGTAAAAGGCAAGAAGGTAAATAATTAACAGTTTAAGCCAACAAATGTTCACCAATTACACAACTATGCCAAAAGCAAGTTGGCTAAACGAAAAGAAAAAGGCTCAAATTCAGGCCTATAAGGACGATGGTCACAGTGTATGTCCTTGGTTGCTTCGTGAGAAAAATTCTTCGTAAGATATTCGGTCCCGTTTGCGTAAACGAGTTTTAGAGGAGAAGGTTCTTCGATGAACTTTACGAGTTGTACAGCGACATCGCCCTAGTCAAGAAGATACGATCAGATGGCACAAATGCTCCGCCATGCAGAGTCTTCGAGTCTAGCCCGGAGGAACAACGTCGTAGAGAAAGGACTCACATAAGATGGTACGGACAAGAGAAAGGGGACCTCAACCAACTTGAAGTGCAGAACTGGAGGCAGTTAGCTAAAGACCGCGCTAACTGGAGAGGCTTGTTGGTTGAGGCCCAGGTTCACCCCGAACTGTAGCGCCACCTAAGTAGGAAGCTGGTGCGACCGCACGGGATGAGCTAAGGCCTAGCTCCTCGCAACCATAAGCGACCTGCAATTAGTTACAGACTCCGAACCTGACTGGAGGGCTCGAATCTATATATGTAGCTTCCACAGCTGTCCAACGCACCTGCCACTGAGCTACGATGACCACCTACCTACCTATGGAGACGGCATAGATGAAGCCTTAAGTTACAAAAAACTCTAGAAATAAACATCTTGTGGTCGATGGAAAACAGACTCATACCTTCGGAATGATTGTCTCTGACCAATTTTCAAGATCTCAAGGCTTTATTTCGAAAAAGAACCGTGCAACGGTAAAGTGATTGAAAATTTAACAGGTCGGCTTTCTTTATAGGCATTTAGATGTTCAAACACAACATCAGCAATCGCCAGTGACCTCAAGTGATACTTCCTGCACTCTTTCTACGCCAAAATCGCTTAGCGGCTAAAGCCTATAGCACACGAACTGATTGGCTCCGTGGCTCAGTTTATGTCTAAAAATTGCCAATCGAGGAAAAATTCATTACATCTGTGTTTTTTAACAAGGTCGAAGTGGCGAGCACTGAAAGGGCGGGAATCCATTTATACCTGAAGTTATTGTCGTTTCTCATGGTTGGCAACAGCAAAAATAATGACGAGGCATATTGCGCAGACTAAGTAGGCATTATAGACGAAATACTGAATCACGGACCTTTATCATTCTTGATTCGAAAGCGCGTCTAGGCCACGTACATAACGTTAATATAAAAGAACAAGAGAAAAACTTTACTTGTGACATGTTTTATGAAAGACGTGCAGCATTAAAGTACGAATAAGTGTTAGTAATTGACTTGTTTAGCACATACTTACTGCCTTGTATTTTATCTACCCACGATCTACTGCTATCTTCAGTAGACCAAAATGTGTTTTTAAATTACAGCATCATACGTTATTTACAATTTTGTATAGGTATAATTTGTTTCCAGGAAGAGCTGAGCTCCTATCTTAATATCACATAGAGGAATAATCTACACTGAGGCGTTACAAATATAACCACAAAAAAAGTCTTCCCCATATTCTCTTTTTCTTTTCGATTTACGTCGTGCACCTACTACTAAGCGTAAATAAATGCGCATTCTCGCAGCTGCAACAATTAGATCGAGAAGGAAACAGTGTTTTATTTCTTCTACGGTTGTCCGGCTCCAGGCAGGGCCAGATAACGCATATTTCATAATGTTTTCTTTGACAACCGTAGCGAAGACTCGGAGAAAAAGATCAGCAATCTAATTTCCTTCCTTAATGACACAGATGAAGCTGTAGAGACGAAGAAAAGGAAGAAATAATCCATCGTGTCTGTACCTATACAGCACTTTTTCTTAAAAGACGTCACCATCTCGGACGTCACAAGAAGATGTAGATAACCTAGTTCACTTTATCACAAGCTCCTACTAGTTCAACCATTAAGAAATGGAATTCCACTTAGATCCAAAGCTATCACAGTGGATCCACTACTGGTCCAAGTGCGTCGGATGCTATACGCTGACAGCCTCTCTAACCTAATCTAACATTCTCTCAATTATCATTGTCAATATTATAATTTGTTAATTAATTACAATATTAGAAGCGGCTCGGTGTGGCGGCTGGTGGTGAGAAAGGAACTGCGTGGTTTAAAACACCCGGAGTTCAAGAAGTCTTCAGAAAGAAGAAAGAAGCCTTTAAGGTGTGGATACACTTGGGGGATTCAACTTCTCGAAACAGGTACACGGAGGCTCGACCACAGCGTTCCAGAGCTGTGGTCGACTCTCGGTTGGGCGATGAGCAGTGCGGCTTTCTTCCAGGTAGAAGCACAACCGACTGTTCACTCCCAGAATGGTACTTGAGAAGGTCTGGGAGTATACCAAACCTATTTACAGTTGTTTTGTGGATTTGGAGAAAGCATATGATTGGGTCTCTCGAGGTAAACTCTGGAGTGCATTGCAGAAGTACGGGATTGACGGTTCTCTTCTGAGGGCCATTCAATCTCTGTATAGTAACTGCAAGAGCTGTGTTCGGGTGAACGGCGTTAAGTCGACACCTTTCACTGTGGGCGTTGGACTTCGACAGGGGTGTGTTCTGTCACCTCTCCTTTTCATAGTGTATATGGATTGGATGTTACAGCGCAGCCGTGGTGAGGAACGGTTCGAATTGGGAGACTTAAGGATAAGTCATCTGCTTTTCGCTGATGACTTGGTAATCCTTGGAACTTCAGCGCGCACTAGATAGGCTCGGCGCCGTCTGTGTTGAATCTGGGATGAAGGTAAACGTGAACAAATCAGAGGTTATGGTAATTTCCCGAATGCCTGTTCAATGCACTCTGCATGTTAGTGGAGTCCCATTGAAGCAAGTGTCAATCTGCTATTAGGAGGGCTGAACTTGGCATCGGAGCTAAGCTATCGGTCTTCAATTCAGTGTTTGTTATGACCTTCAGGTATGGTCATGAGGTTTGGATAATGACCGAAAGAATAAAATAGCTCTGGAGTGCATACAAGCTGACGAAATGCAATTTCTTCGTTGTATTGCTGGGGTAACTCCTCGAGATCGAATTAGGAACACCAGAATACGCGAGGCACTCAGTGTCGAGCAGGTACTTCTTCGAGCGGAAAGGTCCATACTTCGATGGTTTGGGCACGTTCAACGCATGTCCCCAACTCGGCTTCTGAGACGTGCCATGGAATCCGTACCATCGGGTAGACATCCCCTGGGTAAGCCTAGGATGAGATGGCTGGACCAAGTCCGAAATCTCACCTCTACCCGTATGAGGGTATCCCCTGATGATTTAGTGTCGATGACTGAAGAGGGAGAGATATGGAGAATGCACTTAAGCACCCTAACCCACGACCTTAATAGTGGATAAGCGGATCATTGAAAATATATGTATGTATGCATGCATGTAATTACAATATTATTTTAAGTGTAGATATAGCACTAGCTGCTAAGGCCTTCTCTCTAATCCATAGCTGCGTGCGATCATGAAATTGTACTGAATGTGAGCAGAAGATTTGGGTAAAGCAAGGGCTGCAATCGGTATGTTGTCTTAAAACCTGGAACAGCAATGCTTCTATCATAAGAACTCAGTTGCAACTGTTTTGTTTTAACGAAGAGACAGTACTACTGTACCGGTGAACTTTTTGAAAGTTGACTGCTGCTGTCGCTCGTAAGCTGAAAAACTTTTTCACGATACCTTCATTGCAAAAAAAATCGAATGGAATTCCCTAAACAGACTTCGCGCAAAAGCGTAGAGAGGATCTCAGATCTCTGGTAATAAGTTGGAGAGAGTTGATGACGGTTTTAGGCATCGTTGACGACAAATGTTCCACAAAGTGTTTCAGGACTGAAACACTTGATCGGGTTGCCCTCTAATCACTCACAACTGATCTACGTACACAGCTTGTTTCCTTTTTTAGGCAAGCTAAATGTTGGTGTGTATATATTATTTACTAGTTTGTTATGCAATATCAATATGGTACTCTAATAACATTTATAAAGTCATCAAGTTAACAATTTTCTGTGTGTTAAAATTGTTAGTTAAAAATGAAATCTCTTTGGCAACTTACATAAATGATTTTCTTTTCTTTTTTTTTGAAATGTAAGGATTAAAACATTTCTTGTTTATTTTTCTTTAAAACACTTTCCATTTTTTTTTTAAATAAAGTTATTTCTTTTTTTCTTCTTCAAGTATTATTTACAAAATCACAAAAAGGATCACGTCCTCACTCACATATAAGTATGTATGTTATTACAAAAAAAAATGAAATACATGTATGTATATAGTTAAAAACAAAAAAAACTTTAAAGATTATAGATTACACAGAAAGGTAAATTAGGAATTTGATTTAAGGGAGCAATAATTTAATATAGTATACATTAGCTTAGTTTTAATAAGATTTATTTGTTAATGCGTTTTTTTTCGAGTTTCTTTAATGATTTTTTTTTCTTTGTAAAATTGCATTTTTTGCTTCTTAAATATTCTGTACAATTTGTGTGTGTTTTTTGTTTAAATTCCCTACATCAATTAATTGTTACTTCATTTGTGGGTAGTGGGCTGCATGATAGTCTACCACTTCCTTGCTTAGTTGCCTTCGGGTTTACGAAGATTTGTATCATATGCTCGTATAACGGCAGATTGGGGTACAGCTCCACCTTCCTCCTGTGAGAATGCGTAACCATCTATGGAATAACAAATCAAATACATTAGGAAGTTATAAATGAATACAAGTTGTGCTAATTTAATTTTGATGAGATGATTTTGCTCTGTATATGCATGTTGATTAAGATTTAATGTATGTATGTACACTTTGGAGTCAAATCTTGGAGAGAAAACACAATACGTTTTATTTATTTTTATCATTTAACTGTCAGGAAGTGTTGGCCCCATGTCTTGGATGTTTTTAGTGTGGTAGTTATTCTGTGACAAAAATTACTTGAAAGCAGCCTTCAACACAAAACACGAACTAATTGAATGACAGCTTGGCAATGAGTTTTTTTTTTACTTCCCACCTAGGTAGGGGAAGTATTGCAATCGGTCCGAACAAAATATTTCGAGATATGAACAGGGCTTGACATTACTATACACTAGAAATCGTTGAACCCATTTTCGAAATGATGTGTGTGTGTGTTTGTGATCATATTTTTCGCCTTCGATATCTGGAGAACGAAACAACGTAGGAGCACGCGGTTCTTTTCTTTTATTTGTCAGCGTGAAACTTAGAGCTGAAAAGATTCTGAGCACAATCGGTCCAGCAGATGCTGAGGAAAATTAAGAAATATTTTCTATTAAGTTCGCGCAACAACTCTTTGTGGAATAATTAAACAGTGTTTATTCGAATTTTCCGCCCTCGATGAATGTTTTCTTTAATTATTAAATAAATAATAATATTACTGTTTTTGATATAACACAATATGAGGTGGGAAGTATAGGACTGGCTCCCCAGTCGAATTTTTTTCTTTTGTGTCTAAATCAGGTTGTACGGCGACCTCTAAAATCTATTGTGCTGAGGGCCAGTTAGACGATATTCCTAATGAAGTGGAAAATGTCCCATGTCAAAGCGTTTCTGATGTCATATGTAGTATGTTCTGCTGTTTCGTCTTCCTCCAGGGAGAGAGGAAATCTGGTTACTTCCAAGATGTAAATTATATCTCAGACTACAGTGTCCAGAAAGGAAGTTAGCGAGTCGTCGAATATCTTCTCTATTGAATTTTAAATTCTTTAAATTTTTATTCATAGTGCGGCTGAGGATAGGTTAGGTTTAGGAACGAATTTTCTAAGCAGAAACCCGCAAAACCGAATGAGCTGAACACATGAGACTTGGGCAATGGAATTATTAGTGGCAGTGAAATTGTTTGTTTGTATGTTTGTGTGCTCGATCAAAACTCAAGAGCTCTTATTCCTTTTTTTTCCATTTCTGGAACTAATATAAGGCCATTGAAAATTATAACCAAAGAAATATAATAAAAGATACAGTTCGCTCTTCATAAAATATAACACCCAGATAGGAGAAAATAGATACCCGTTGTATCGACGAAGATTTAAAACAAACGGTGGCTGTATGGAGTTGGACAACCAAACCTTAAGGTTAGGTTAGCGGGTTGATGAAGACACAGTGTAGTAGATCATCTTCATTTCACTAAGGGGTTTTGTAGACCCATTTTTGTACCATCAAGAGTGAAGACTTCCGACATTCTGGTTCAAGTCATCCGGTTGCCCTCTAAAATTGTATCACGCCATCGGACTGTTCTTCGGTGTCAAGGAAAAAAATAGTTCCTAGGGTTTCGTTGCTTATGTGACAAAGGTTTGGATAGTGACAGAGAATATCGTTACCTGAGTGCAAGAACTAGGTAACTTTAATTTTCAGATATCTGGGTTCTCTGCTACCTGGATTCGAAGTATTTTTTAGAATTTCAAATATTTTTTAAGTAACAATATTATACGTATACAACAAATAATCTATACTATAAATAAATAGCTGGCGCGACAGCTCGAGATGAGTCAAGGCCTAGCTTCTCGCAACCATCCATGTTGTGCGTGTTAGATTTTTTGCACGAATATAAGGGACCTACAATTTATTCCCGACTCCTAACGGCGAATTGAGAAACTCTTTCATGACAGATTATACTCCCAGAAGCTTATAATTCCCCGACGAGAGATAGTGCCGCGAAAAATGATCGGTGGACAGAGCGCATAGAGCGCCAACGCAACGAGAATAACAACGTTTAGAGAAGCGTAAAAGGCTAACCAGGCCCACGAAGTAATATCTAACGGCAGTCCTGTGGGGAGAGTGGTTTTTTTGGTTGTTTCATTTAGATTTGTTGAACGTAACAACCACTGAGCCACGGCGACCACATATCCTAAATTGTACAAAAAAAAAAAAAAATCGTCTCCTATAGTTCGCCTGCATGATGACTTAATGCTTTGATAACAACGAAATAATTGGTAAGATTTGAGTTGTCGATCAGATTTAAAAAGAAATTCAAAAATATTACCAACCATGCCATTATGGTGATGGCAAAGAAGAAAGCTCACTGGGTAATGTAAGAAACAGTCTTAGATAAGACGGCGAGACATCCTCTGTCTTTTTTTAATAAACTTCTATGATTTATACGAAATGTATGAGGGTACACATATTTTAAAAAGTCTGTCGAACTGTCCGCACATACCGATAAAATAGACATTTTTGGACAAACGTCCTCCATGCCTCCAGTGTTCTGGATGTCCGAACGTTCCGAGGGGTCAACATTGACTCGGACCGCTACCTTGTTGAAGCCAAGGTACGAATGCCGATATCCCAAGCGCCACAACAAAAAAGAATCACTGTGAGAAGATACAACGTCGAAAGGCTGCAATCGCAAGAGACTGCCAGAATCTTTGCCGAACGCGTATCCCGAAATCTCTCAACAAGTCCTATGTCACCAGCATCAAATGTCGAAGACCAGTGGCAACGCTGCAGACAGACCATCAGAAACGCCCCAACTGATGTGTTGGATTTCAGACGACCGCCATCCCGAAACCCCTGGTTTGACGAAGAATGTCGGCAAGTACATGTAGCCAAACAAGAGGCATATAAAGCGGCGCTGCAGAGAGGGACGAGAGCTGCTCGCGAGTTCTACGAGCAAAAAAGACGGGATGAACACCGACTTCTCCAAAAGAAAAAGAAAGAGCTTGAGAAGCGCGCGATCGAGGATATTGAGAGATTATACTCCAGAAATAATGTACGGAAGTTTTACCAAAAGGTAAAGAGGACGTGACACGGAAGCAGAACCCATACGGAGACCTGTAGAGATGAAGAAGGAAACCTCGTAGTAGAGTCACAGTCGGTGCTGAGAATTTGGAAAACTATTTCTGCAGACTGTATAACGGCGATGAAGACCAACATCCCGCTGTCAGGCAGAACGGACTACTCAACCTAGACGATGATAGCCAAAATTGCCGTCCACCTGACCAAAACGAAGTGCCAAGGCAAAAAGCTGCTGGACCCGACAGCCTTCCGCCCGAGGTATTCAAAGCAGCTGGAAATGACCTGGTAGAGAGCGTACACCAACTCATTTCTAAGATTTGGTCAGATGAGTGTATGCCCGATGAATGGAACCTCAGCATTGTTTGCCCGGTCCACAAAAAAGGAGACCCCTTCAATATCTTATCTGCCATACAACCTTTTGTCAATAGCCTGACTGGCCCCTAGTAGTGCGGTTTTAGGACAGAAAAATCCACAATTGATCAAATGTTCAGGCAGATCCTGGAAAAAACCCAAGAAGTCCAAATCGATACATACCAGAGATCTGCAGCGATATACCGCAATTATTCGCACACCGCACGGATATTTCTTTTTTCTACAACTCTAACTCATTAATACCGCATAAAATATTTATCCCCACCGCATTGACTGCAAACACTATGACGATCCACTCATGCAGTCATACAATTCAAGCACTATGCGATGTTTGAGTATTTTCTCTTATATCAAAGCGATGAGTGAGAAAAAAGCGATGCGAGTGTAAACCAGCACCGCAATTGATGCGATGGTTCCGCATACGCATTTATAGTGAATCCGACTACTGTTCATATCGAAAAACACCGCATACACCGCAACTACGCTCATTCGTTCATACGTGTATGACTCAAGGACAAAAGATTTAACACGAATTTGTGCGAATTTGACCAAGCTTATTACAGACCATAGCCATTTCCATTGCTATCCCATTGCTTTCCTCTTTCAGGAAAAAGGTTGAGCTTGCGGTGATCGTACACACGTGCATCGCTTTTGTTGCGATGAAGTGTAATTGCGGTGTATGCGGTGTTTTTGTGTTTTCATTCGCGGTCGCACATACCAACGCTTCGGAAGGTCGATATGAACATGCGGTAGTACAGGATCCAATGACTCATTGACTCAATTGACTTCATTGTAGAATGTATGGTAAACACAACAATCGCTTAGTTTGCGGTGGCGGTACATACTTCCACTGCTTTTTTCGTGAGTAGATTTTAAGTCACAAAATTATGATCGCATGCCGATCTCTGATACATACCATCTCTTTTTCGATTTTATGCCCACGTATGACAGCGTCTATAGAGACGAGCTATACAGAGCCATGTCTAGTTTTGGCATCCCTGCTAAACTCGTCCATCTGTGCAGGATGACGCTAAAGAATGCTCGCTGCTCCATCAAGGTCGGTAACGATCTTATCCAAACCTTTGATGTCCAAAACGGTTTTAGACAAGGAGACGCGCTGTCATGTGACTTTTTCAACATCATACTTGAACGAATTGTGCGAAACTCTTAATCCAACACCAAAGGCACAATCTTTCAAAAGTCCGTCCAATTACTCGCATACGCCGACGATATTGACATAATCTGAATAACGCAGCGTGAAGTCACTGGTGCGTGTGTGAGTATTGAGACGGAAGCGGCGAAGATGGGTTTAGCGGTCAATGAGGGCAAGACGAAATATATGCTGTCAACAAGAAAGGACTCCCAACACCGACGTCTCGGACAGAAACTCACAATAAACAGTTGTAACTTCGAGGTAGTGAAGGATTTTGTCTACCTAGGCTCCACTATAAATTCAGACAACGACACTAGCACTGAGATTAAACGAAGAATAACTCTCGCCAGTCGCTTTTTCTTTGGGCTAAGAAGGCAATTAAGTAGCATAGCCTTCTCTCGAACCACTAAAGTGATCCTTAATCATCCCAGTCCTGCGCTACAGCGCAGAATCATGGACTTTGTTTGGTTTTTTCGAGAGGAAAATTCTTCGGGTGATTTTTGGTCCTGTATGCATAGACGGTGTGTGAAGGTGCAGATACAACGACGAATTGTGCGGGCTGCACACCGACTTTGGCTTAGCCAGGAGAGTGAAGGTCCAACGACTGAGGTGGCTGGATCATGTAGAGCGGATGGACACCAATGTTCCGGCACGGAAAATCTTCGAATCCACACACGAGGAACGGCGCAGTAGAGGAAGACCGCGACTCAGGTGGCGCACGCATGTGGAAGGAGACCTTAATCAACTTGGCTTGCGAAACTGGAGACGTTTATTGTTTGAGGCCCAGATCCACCCCGGACTGTAGCGCCACCATAAGTAAGTAACTAAGAAATCAATCGCAGCTGGTGTCAACCTTTTTTTTTTTGGTTCACTGTTCAGTGTTGCAAATTTCGTAATTAATTCAAAATAAACTTAAGATTTTGAATTCCTAATTTAGTTTCATCGTCGGATGAAGTTAGAAAGAAAATTTAAAGAGGATATTTCCTGGCATCTTCTGTTGAAACTTACTTAAATGTTAAATTACTTTCTTTGTGTAAACTCTTATTCAAATTTACTTTATTACTATGAAACAATAAAATAAACTCACTGTTCTCTAGCCAAACAACACTTTAAGAACACTTCTACAACTAAGGGTCAATATATTTAAACAATTAATAGCTTTTTTTCGATTATTTTCTTGTTTAGGTTTGATGTACTCACGCGATAATTCTAGTTCCGTATCGACTCTTGTGTTAGCACGACGTGTAAACACACTTCGTAGTAGTCTAGCCGTTTCAGTAAATCTGTAAATTTAGTTTTTTTTTCGAATGATGGGTTTTTAAAAAAAAAAAGTTAAAAAAAAGAGACCATAGAAGAAGAAGAAGACAGATAGAGAAAATCAAATTTAAATTTTTTTTTTTTGAATTAGTGAAGAAAAAATAAAACAAAGAAGAAAGAGATAGTTTGTGGGTTATGAAATTTTGGGAAAGGATTAATGGGAAACTATAATAAACAAAAAAGTTTATAATTTTTAAATAGAAAATTAGAAGAATTCCTACAAACAAATTGTAAGCTATGCATGCATTACTTGTTTTTTGTTGGGTAAATTACAATAAATTTAACATTTAAAGGATTAAACATAATTTGAACATATATATTTATGTATTTACATGCAAAAAGTATTATTAAATATTTTAAGTGGATTGTAAAAAGTTTTTATTTATTGATCACGTTTGAGACGTGTGTTTAAAATTATAATCGAAGTCGAACCTTCTTTAACTAAGTCGAACCTTTTTTAACTTAAATTTTCTTGTAAGTCGAACTTTTCCACACTATTTTTGCATTCCCTTGAGTTTTCCATAAAACAGTCAATATTCTAAATCGAAAGTCACTCTATGTAAGTCGAACAAATTTTTTTAAATACTTAATGTATAACAATTCCTCTGAGTCGAATTGGGAGAATACATATGATTTTCCTTGAGTATAATTGTCATTTTTTATTATTTTACGGAGCAGCCTTGTCGAGGAACAGTTCGAATCGGGGGACTTACGGATAAGTTATTCGCGAATGACTTAGTCAGCCTTGGGTCCATGCAGACCGAACTTCAGCGCGCACTTAACAGGTTCGTAGCCTTCTGTGTTGAAGTGGGAATGAGAGTAATCTTGAAACATCGGAAGTAATGGTCATTTCCTGAAAGCTTATTCAACGAACTCTGCATGTTAGTGGAGTTCTATTTAAACAGATGAACAATTTAAGTATCTCGGGATCCTATTCACGAGTGATGGAGCAATCCTGAATTATCCTTTAGAGTTGCTTAGACCCGAGCAATTTGGAGACAGGTTGGTCAATCTGTTATCGTGAGGGCTGAACTTAGCATCGGAGCTAAACTACCGGTGTTTAATTCAAAGTTTGTTTCAACCCTCAGCTATGGTAATCCGATTTGGGCACCGACCAAAAGAATAAGAACAAGCCATCGAAATGAGATTTCTTCTTTGTATTACTGGGGTAACACATCGAGATCGAGTTAGGAACATCAGAATACGCGAGGTACTCAATGTCGAGCAGCTACTTATTCGAACGGGGCAGTCCATGCTCCGATGGTTTGGACACGTTAAACGGAAGCCCTCAACTCGGCTTCCAAGAGGTGCCATCAGATAGGCGTCCCTTGGGTAGGCCTCGGATGAAATGGTTCGACCTAGTCCGAAATCTGTCTTCTATCCGTATAGGATTAGATTAACTTCTAAAGCAGGTGGCACAGCGCCGTATAAAATTTATTGTGCTGAAGCCCACGTGGGGATGGTTACTGATGATGATGAGCCGATTGCAGAAGATCGAGGCGTATGGACGGTCCACTTACGCACTCTAAACCCGTGGTCCACATAGTGGATAATCTAACAGTCCCTCAAATTCGAACTAATGTTCTTCCTTGAAATTCTGACTGAATTCGGAAGAATCAAAAATTATTCTGAAAATCAGCTGGAATAGATTAGGTTTATAGACCCGAGAACTTTAAAACAGCTTGCGTTAGGTTAAGTCTGTATGTTGATGAAGGTGTTACCTAGCCTCTACATCTAAATTTGTAGCTAAATAAATAAATAAATCACACTTCGGTTTTTCCTACTACGTGGCTTAGTTTCTAAGTAGTAACCATCTCGTTCTTTCAAAGTTAAGTAAAACTGATATTGGGCTATCAGCGATGTTATCAAAGAAATGTTTACCCAGGGTCTTGCTGACTCTTCGTCACCATATCCTCTATACAAGTCGTCATCGTACATATTTATATTCTTATTGTGATGTCTTAGCGTGTTGTGACATTTTCTATTTTTTTCTCATCTCATCTAATTTGTGTTGTCTAGCAGTCTAAGGTCTCTTATATCAAGCGTGCATTCAATTCTAGCAACTAAATTTTTAAGTGCAGTCTCAAAGGATGCCCTCCCAAACAGCTAACCTAATCGGGGAGGAGGGCTGGCAACATGGCTGGGAAGTGCGGATGGAGTAGCTTAAATAGCTGATCTATCTGTACAAACTAGTCATGGCTAACGAAGCACAACCCCAATGATGACAAGAAGAGTAAGACGGGCCTCGGATATTGCTGAGCCTGCTAAGTCACGGCGCCCTTCGGAGGGTGGTAGCATGCGAGCGTCTGGTGGTCGGCTTGTCCCGCTCGGACTTTCGGTTTTTTGACAACGGCATCGACTTAGAAAAGCCACATGGAACGTTTTTTCGCTCACAGGAAAAGAACTTGAGCTTAATGGTTGGTATCTCCTCAACAAAGCAAGGAGGCTTTAGAATTGTGGACCTCATTGAACCAGGGTCGAAACTCTTCATTTCAAGAGCACCTACAATGTCTGTTCAGGCGGCAGCGGGGATATTATATAAGTCCCAGGCTGGCAGGTCGAGTACTGGAGTGGATATCATTGGGAGGGAGAGTTGCAATCTTAAAGCTTAATCTTGAAAGGTCTGGTGCAGGTATATGCGCCGAATCTGGAGTCGGAGTACGCAGAATTCTTGGATGAAGTAGATGCCGCCTTAGATCAGGTGGCAGATATGGATTCTTGCGTTGTAATGGTGAGTTTATTGCTCACCTGGGTGTGGAGATAATGACAAAGGGAAGTGTGATTGGGAGGAATGGTGACCTGAATTAGAACGCGAACGGAGAGAAGCTGTTGGATTTTTGCTGTGCAAATGGCATGCCCATTACTAACATCTTCTTTCCGCACAAAGGCATCCAGAAATACACATGGTACCATCAGAGTCTTCAGCAAAAGACGCTGATAGACTTCTTCGTGGTACAATCGTGTGTTAAAAAGATGGTTTGTGATGCTCGTGTTTTGAGAGGGGCTGAACTGTCAACTGATCACCACCTCGTGATGTGCAAATTGTATCCCAAGGAAAGCGTAAACCAAGGTTGGTTTCACGTATGTATCACGAGTGATAGTAGATTGGGTCAGGCTGGATCAATTTTGGGACAACTTGGTCCATCTGTTATCAGCAGGGCTGAACTTGGCATCGGAGCTAAGCTATCGGTTTTCAATTCAGTGTTTGTTATGACCCTCACATATGGTCATGAGGTTTGGGTAATGACCGAAATAATAAGATCACGGATACAAGCTGCCGAAATTAAATTTCTTCGTTGTATTGCCGGGGTAACTCGTCGAGATCGAGTAAGGAACATCAGAATACGCGAGGCACTCAATGTCGAGCAGCTACGTCTTTGAGCGGAAAGGTCCATACTTCGATGGTTTGGGCACGTTCAACGCATGTCCCCAACTCGGCTTCCGAGACGTGCCATGGAATCCTTGCCATCAGGTAGGCATCCTTTGGGTAGACCTAGGACGAGATGGTTGGACCAAGTCCGAAACCTCATCTCTACCCGTATGGGGATAGCTTCTGATATTTTAAAGTCAATGGCGGAAGTTCGGGAGATGTGGAGAGTCCACTTAAGTACCCTTATCCCGCGACCCTCATAGTGAATAAGCGGGTCATTTGAAAATGAATGAATAAATGAGCAGTACACGGGACCTTCATTAAAAATCCGTGTCAAAACAATGACGTTTGGCCACTGAAGTACATAGATATCTTCATCTTAAAGAGTATTTAATCAACCTTCTGTAATAACAAAGAACTTTATATGAGAACCACCATAAAACTTCTACAGGAAAACCTATAGAACAGGACGAATACAATGGCATGCAGCAAAATGGGCGATACCGTAGTGGGTCTTCCTAAACAAAATTGAACAGGAGACCGGTTAAAAGCGTAACACGACCTTCCGGAGGAATTTGAAATTTTTCAAAACTCTGAATCTCATAATTACCAGTGCTTGATTTGGCGCTCGGTATCTTGAGGAACTCAAAGTGGTTAGGGTATAACAAGGATATCGTTTCCTTCACAACTTGATTGATGATCTAAAAATTATTTCAATTACAGACATTCACATATAAACACCCAAGGAGCAAACTTTCAAAAGCAAGATATGTATACTTAATCCAACGAAGCGTATTTCTATAAAAGGCATGCCAATCTTTTAATTCCGCTAAATTCAACACATCAATAAAAAGCACAAGAAAATAAAAATACAAAACCTCCAATGAGATATGTATCAACCAAATCTAAATAAATTTCCAAAGTTTTAACCGAGTGGACACTAGGACCTTGGTTCCATTTCACTAAAAAAGTTACAAATCCATAGAATGTATGCCTCACCACGTTCGTTAGGTTTAAAACTCTTTTGATCTGTTGCTTCGTCACTGGAGGTGATTGCCTATGCGGATGACGTTGCAAGGACTGTCTCAGAAAAACAACATTACAGGATTTTGGTATTCCTGAAAAACTCATTTTTTTATGTAGAATGACGGTTAAGAACGCTTGTGAGGCTTTCAATGTCATTGAGTTTCTTCAACTTGATCTTGGAAAAAATAGTTCAAAACACAGGCTACGACGTCATCTGTAATCGAAGCGAGCTGTCACTGGAGTCTTCGCAAACATGCGAATACGGAATCAAAAGCTGCTAAAATAAACTTGGTAAAGGGTTTTTCAATAGGGACATAACAATTTTGCATTTTAATACAAACGCACCCTTAAACTTTTTTTATGATCTGTCAATGTCAAAATTTCAGTCAAAATTTACATTTTTTTCTTAGTGAAGTTCACGAACGAGCAACTTTTGAAATGGTCGGAACTTTAAGAGCGCTTATTCCAAACTATTGAATGTTCCTGTGCTCGTGAGACAACGGACCGGTCGAAGTACGGAAAATATTGCAGCCGTAAGTGCTTCAGTTCAAAATGAGCCAAATCAGTCGATTCCACGCCGTTCACAGGAATTGGGAATCTCTCAGCCCACTTTGTGAATTTTGCGTAAAGATTTTGGCCTATATCCTTACAAGATCAAATTAACTCAAGAACTGAAGCCTCTTGATCATTTTAAGCGCCGAAACTTCCCCGATTGGACTCTGCAAAAGTTTGAATAAAATCCTGAGTTTCATCGAAATATCGTCTTCAGCGGTGCGCGCCGTGGCTCAGTGGTTAGTGCGTTGAACTGTTGAGCGAGCGGCGTGGGTTCAAGCCTCAGCCATGTCCACCGACAATTTTTCGCGGCACCACCTCTTGTCGGGAAATGACAAGCCTCCGGGAGTATAATTTGTTATGAAAGAGCTTCTCAATTTGCTGTTCGGAGTCGGCAATGTAGCATGCACAACATGAAAGGTTGCGAGAAGCTAGGCCTTGGCTCATCCCGCGCTGTCGCGCCAGCTATTTATTTTTTTTATCATCTTCAGCGATGAAGCTCATTTTTGGCTTAATAGTTTTGTCAATAAGCAAAATATGCGTTATTGGACGGCAAGAAACCCAAATGTGCTTCATGAGACTCCATTGTGTGGATTTCATGCCGGAGATGTGATTTGACCGTATTTTTTCGTTGATGAAAATGAACTCCATGTTACTGTCAATGCAGTCCGCTATCGTGCCGTGTTGAAAGAGTCCTTTTGGCCAGAATTGGATGAACTTGACATCACGCCACACAGCTGGTCAAAAAATTTATCTATTGAAGGGGAAGTTCGGTAATCGTGTAATCTCGAGAAATGATCCGGTCAATAACAACAACATTGGACAGGTATAACTTTGAGATAGTGAATGAATTCGTCTACTTAGGCGCTGCTATCAATTCTGCCAAAGACATCAGCGCGAAGATTCAATAAAGATTTACACTCATATCGAGAAGACGCAGGAAGACACTCTACATCGTCGTTCTGCTATATTGTGCAAAAGCATAGGATTTGTCAATATGGGGTGAAAGTGAGTGGGAATTTTTGAGAGAAGTTTTACGATTTTGGTTCGACCTGCGCTGCAAGTTCATGGAGGAGAAAATTTAAAGACGAACTATACGAGCTGTATAGACGACTAGGTCATCGATTCTACCCCTGACAGACTAGGCAGAAGAGGGTGAACTCATCTCCGATACGGTGCGCAGAGTGGAGGGTAACCTTATCCGAGGCCCTGGTTCACACCGGTCTGTAGCGCCAAAGAGGTTAGTCTGCAACGGCTGAGAAATAACTGATGAAGCAGCAAATGAGAAAGATGTGGCTTTGGTGAGTGTGAATTACATCTGTTGCTGAGTAGGAACTCGATTGTGAATTGAATTTTAAGTAACCACTAAGAGTTTTGTTAAATCCATCCTGAGCAACCCCAGTTGTACACAAATCAAAGTTTTTGCAGGTATGTACGGGATATTCTTACAAATGATACATACTCGTATGTCCGGACATATGTAGGTTTGAATCTAAAACTCATTCCATTATGCTTCACTTAGGTGTGTAGGTGAGGAACTTATAATTTCTTGGTTTCAACTAAATCTTGAAATATCTGTTAGTTCACAGAGTTTTAGAGTTTTTTTAATGCAAACTAAAGATGGTTTTCTGTTTATAGTACAGGGTGGGGCAAAAGTAATGTCATACTGTGAATGTGCAATAATTTTTGCAAATGGCGTCAAATGTCATTGTGCTTTGACATTTATGTTGTAGACAGATTGAGAATCAGTTGACAATAAGAAATGGAGCGATAGACACCAGAAGGAGGCGGAATTATTGTTACTGCTTATTTGACAAATTTCCGGTCTGTTGTTTTAACGCAGCGTGTATATTGTCGTCGTTTTCCTCGTCGTCCTGTACCATGTGTGCGAACAATTAACAAATTGATGAAATGGGACTGGAGGACATGTGGTTCCAGAGGGACGGAGCAACCGCTCGCAAAGCTCGGGCAACGATAGAGATTTTGAATCGGCAATTGCCGAGCCGTGTGATGTCCTATTTTGGCGATTTGAACTGTCCAGCCAGATCGCTAGATCTGACGCCGCCAGACTTCTTCCTTTGGGGCTTTTTGCAATCTCGCGTTTACCACAACAACCAACAAACCTTGCAAGTCTTGAAAGCCGACATTGAAGAAGAAATCAACAATACCGTAAAATAAGAACAAATGCGCATCAACTCAGGAGGTGGTCATTTGACCGATATCATTTTTTGCAACTTAATGTCATCAATTCTACACCTTCAAGTAAATTTTCCGTGAAGACGAAGATGAAGAATCAGCAGAGCACATTTTGTGTCACTGTAACTCTCTAATCAGAACACGTCATCGTCATTTAGGCAAATTCTACCTGGAAACGGAGGATATATTTGCCAGCTCACTCAAAGACATCTCTGGATTCATCTCGAATTCAGGCATCATGAGCGTGCTCTAATTGGAGGAAATCACAATAGGCCCATCGGCGGCTGCAGTGATAAGGTGACTCGGTCCCACCTCTACTTATAATCTATAATCCACCAACTTTCCGTCAAAACAGAGCCGATTTTTTTTCGTTTATGACAAAATGGTAGCCAGCAGACATTATGACGCTACCATCCTACATCCGTCCTAATACATAGATATCTAAATAAAATTGAACGTACTATTATTTGTGTTAACAATGGAGAAATCCTCTCCATGTTTATAGTCTTAGTGAGGTTTATATCAACAGTAATTTATGTAGAGTGTCTTAATAGTATATCGCTGATGAATCTGTGCGAATAAATGTGCAATTTAATCGTTGATGAATTTCGTATGCCGGTGATTGATTTTTATTTTTTGTTTTTTACTTTTCTAATTACTTACACCTTATTATTGATCCCAAGGCATGCATTGTACTGCAGATATGAGCATTTGCGAGAATTAAATAAAAAAAAAATAATTTAAAATAATATTGAAACTCAAATATAAGAATGTTTGACGCATTTTACTAATTTTTTTTTTCTCTTACAAAATAATAAATGTTTTAAACCAAATATCATGCTCGTTTAATATTACGAAAAACATTCTAAAAACAACAATTGCAATTAGATAAGAATAAAATGCAAAAAAAATAATAATATACGCTTATATTTAATTAAAATTAAATAATAAGAAAATAGCCTTAGCAGTCCAACTACAAATGCTATGCCTTGTGTGAGTGATCTTAACTATAATTCAATTTAAATAATAATAATAAAAAAACCATAAAGAAATGTCATGTTGCTTAACTAAGAAAAAGAAGGAACAGGTTAGGTCTGGCGTCTAACCTAACCTCCGAAGAAGAAACATTTTCTCATAGATGCTGGTTCCCTTAATAATCGTGGTATCTCTCGAACGAACTCAGACTAAGGGAAGTAGGTATTTGGGAAATAGCACCTATGGTCACGCCTGTGTTCTAACCCGGTGGATTACGACGAAGGAGAACATGGACACCGACTACATCATTCCAACTTTAGACTTCGATAGGAGATTTGTCACCAAAATACGAAGAAGAGAGGACTGGGATGATGTTATAGTATGCACTGAAAAAGAGCTAGCCTTCTACCCCGACGAATCCAAAATGGGCGCTGGTACTAGTGCCGGTGTCTTCTGTGAATTCAGACGGATGCAGTGTTTTACAAGCCAAGATAACTGCCATTTTACAGGCCGCAAAGCCAATCAAAATTGACAACATTACTACCTATGTTGACAGCCAGGCGGCTTTTAAGTCTCTGCAGTCAGCATCGACAAAATCGAAGCTCGTAAAGGTCTACAGACAAACTCTCAACGATACATCAACGACCAACAAGTTGATCCTATTCTGGGTACCGGGCCACAAAGATGTATCAGGTAATGAGAGGGCGGACGAACTTGCCAGGACGGGTGCAAAACTAGCACATGCATATATCCATTCGACCGCAAAGACCCTTTTTAGCAATCTTTACGGGGAAATAGATGAGGAAATCATGATCAGGGCTAATACACGATAGTGTCACATGGACACATGTGCAAAAGCAAGCCTTCGATAAGAAGAATTCGAAAAATCTCGTACAACTTAGTTGAAGGGAAATACGAATCGTTTCCGGTGACTCTATGGGACACTGCGGAATAGGAATCCACTCGAAGCGTCTTGGATTACCCTACAACAACTACTGCACAATCTGCAGGAACGAAGAGGAAATAGAATCCATTCAGCTCCTGCTATGCGAATGTCCCGCATTGGCCATCAGAAGACTGCGTATTCTTCGTAGTAGCTTCTTCAATGGTTTGGAGGACCTTCATATCGCTGATTTAGCGAAACTCCTGAGATTCCTTTACCTTTGTGGGTGGTTTCCAGATTAGCCAACCCTATCACTTGGTTTGACTTCCATGAGTATACTTTTCATGCGTACAATGGACCCGCTTGATGTCTAAGTAAGTCTTAAGGACACCCACAAAACCAACCAATCAAGTCTGCATAATATATTGAACCCCTACTTTAGAAGTCTGATTTGGTTAACCAACGAATTGAAAATGATATCTGAAGTTAGAGATGTCATCTTTCAACCCAAAGCAGAAGTCACGTTATATGTCCCAGTATGTTCCAGGTTGAAATCGATGTAATTGAAATCTGAGCAAATAAAAATAATTTTGAAAACGATATTAAGCCGCTATGATTCACACCTTGTCAGACAGTCAACACTGACGTCCCAAGCCAGTCAAGACCAGCGGCAATGCTGTCCAACCTTTTGCCAAACACAAAAAGGTCAAACTTGGTTTGGTATATGGTCAACAAGGAATTGTAGGTAATGAATCTGCGGACGAACTGGCCAGTGCTGGCCATGTTTTAAGAAGTTTTACAAAAGGGTAAAAAGAACCTGTCAAGGCTACAGAGTCCGAACCGAAGCCTGCAAGGATAATTGTACAAGGGAACATCGTAGTAAAATCGCAGTCGATGCTAAGGATATGGAAGAACTACTTTTACAGATTGTTTAACGGCGACGACGAATCAAATTCCGCTGGCAGGCAGAATGAACCATTCAACCTGGACGATAGGAGCAATACAGAGTTATCCTGTAGGATTGATCAGGCTGCAGCAATTTTGAGATAGCAATAGCTTGGTCAATCAGTTATCAGGCATTGGAGCTAAGCCATCGGTCTTTAATTCAGTGTTTGTTCCGAACCTATCTATGGTCATGATATTTGGGTAATGATCGAAAGCATAAGCTGCCGAAATGAGATATCTTCGAGATATTCATTCGTTCTATCGAGTTAGGAACACCAGAATATAAGAGGAACTCAATGTCGAACAGCTACCTTTTCGAACGGAACGGTCAATACTTCAATGGTTTGAACATGTTAAACGCATCCCCCAACTCGGCTTCCATGGAATCCGTGTCATCAAGTAGACGTCTCTGTGTAGGCTCAGGACGAGGTGATGTTTTACGTTATTATATTTTTGTTAATTAAAATAAGGCTATAATAAAGCGAAACATACTAAAAAAAACAATAATCAAATAACTTAATTGTACTCGTTCAAAGCCGGGGCAGGCCGCTAGTTTTTAGCTTAAAATGGCATCATAAATAACGTACAAATGTATAATCCTTAAACGTTCTTATTTTTATCAAACTACAGCCTTAAAATTACAACATGACAATTCTAAATAAATACTCTGCATTGTTTCACTTGATGTGCATAACCAATATATTGTAAAAGTAAACAAATTAAACTAAAAAAAAAAGTTTAATAATGCCAACACTTTAGTTTCGAAAACTGATACGTTGACTACAATTTTCTTGATGTACAGGAAAAAAAAAAAATTAATAAGCATTTTATTTTATAAGAAATAAAACAAAGATTTTTCATGTTACATATACATATATTTTGTTTTTTAAATATATTTCATTAAATAACAATTGACTAATTTAAAAAAATTAGTTCATAGCAGTTTACAATTAAAGTTTCCTAAATTTGTTACACGATATTTACTAAATAACAACCGGCTATATTTAATTAATAAAGAAAAAAAAAGAAAATATAATACTTTATTTAAATTTGAGCGCTTGCTTATATATTTTACTATATACGAGTTATCTAACTAAAAGCTAAGAATTGTATAAGTAAGAAAAAAAATTACACTTCGTTTCTAGCTGATAAAAAAAAAACGCTAGACTCAAAAAAAAATATTTTTCTAATTCTAATTGCGTGTCTCTAATAATTGTTAAACATTTTGTAAAAGCTATAGCTAGCTGTTGTTGCGTTTAATAAACATTTAGAAAAAAAGTAAATGTTTAAAATTAATATTAATGGAATTTATTTTACTAAAGCAAGATGTTTTATTAACATTGGTAATACTTTATATCTCGACTAGTTATTGTGCTAAAATATCTTGATATGTTAGTAAGTTGTAAGTTTTTGTATAGAATAGAAAATATTAACAAGATGTTTGTAAAGAAAAACAGAAAGAAACTTAAATGTTAGGAACAAAAAAAAAACTAGTTGGTTCAGATTATTGAAAGCAAAATAATAAGAAAGTAACATTACGGACGGAGCTTTGTATACATATACGTACCATGAGAATACATTTTACTTTTTACATGTATAAATTTGTATAATAAGATAAGTAAACCATGATTATAATAAAAGATCAGATAACGTTCGACGAGAGAAAATATGTATTTCTTGGAATAGTACACAACTATATTTATTTATTTTTTAATTCGATTTGTGTATGAAAATTGTTCTGCTATAATAAACGATAAGCGTATACTAGTATAATTTACTAGAATTTTACGCAGGCGTGCTTATCGACATAATGGAATAAAATTTATTACCGAGAGATAAGGAATAGTAGCGAAATCCAGGCAACTGTTTTTCGTTTAAATGCACCGCATCACTTACAAAAATGCCCTTTAAGGTTTATTACCGCCCAGTGATGCCGAGAAAAGTTAACCCCTTTTCGTTAAAAGCGTTAAAGATTTGAGATGAGGGGAAAATAGTGAGGTAAAGATGCGCATTCGTTTTGAATTATTGTCGGTTCTAGATTTCAGGAAATACCTATTGAAAAAGCACAGAAGGACTAGAGCTGCTCGCGAGCTTTACAAGCAGAAGAGAAGAGACGAACACCGGCTTCTCAGGAGGGAAAAGAAAGAGCATTAGTAGCGCGCAACCAAGTTAATAGAGAGATGCTACTGCAGGAATGAGATATGGAAGTTTTAACAAAGGGTAAAAAAAACCTGTCATGGCTATACAGCCCGAATCGAACTCTGCAGAGATGCACAATCCCTTTACAAGGGAATATCGTAGTAGAATCGCAGTCGATGCTGAGGATATGGAAGAACTACTTTTGAAGACTGTTTAACGGCAACGACTGCACAAACTACAGAGGCATACATTTTCTTAACATCACCTACAAGATCTTATCTGCCGTGTTGTGTGAGCATCTGAAGCCGTTCGTCAACAACCTGATCGGTTCAAATCAATGTGGCTTCAGGCCAGAAAAGTCAACCATCGATCAAATATTCACATTGCGGCAGATCTTGGAGAAAACCCAGGAACTTCAAATCGATACCCACTACCTTTTCATCTAATTTAAGACCACGTATGACAGCATTTATGTATAGAGACGAGCTATACAGAGCCATGTCTAGTTTTGGCATCCCTGCTAAACTCGTCCGTTTGTGCAGGATGACAATGGAGAATGCACGCTGCTCCATCAAGGTCGGTCAAGACCTCATCGAGACCTTTGATGTCAGAAAAGGGTTTAGATAAACCGAAGCGCTGTAATCCGACTTCTTCAACATCGTTCTTGAAAGAGTTATGCAAAGCTCACGCTCTAACACTAGAGCCACAGTTTTTCAAAAGTCCGTCCAATTACTCGCATACGCCAACGATATTGATATAATCAGAAGAGCACAGCGTGATGCCACTGGCGCGGTCGTGAGTATTGAAATGTAGGCGGCGAAGATGGGTTTAAAGGACACTCAACACCGACGCCTCGGACAGATCGTCACAATAGAGGCTCCGCTATAAATTCAGACAACGACACCAGCCCTGAGATCAAACGAAGAATAACTTGCCAATCGCTATTTCTTTGGACTAAGAAAGCAAAGCCCTCTCTCGAACGACTGAAGTGACCCTGTATAAGACCGTAATCATCTCAGTCCTGCTCTACAGCGCAGAACCATGTACTCTGTCAAAAGCGGATGAGATTGCCCTTGGCGAGAGGAAAATTCTTCGGGTGATTTTCGGTCCCGTCTGCCTAGACGGTGAGTCGAGGAGGAGATACAGACGGTGAGTCGAGGAGGAGAATACAGTAGAGGAAGACCTTGACTCAGGTGGCGCACTCTAGTGGAAGGGGATCTTAATCAACTTGGCGTACGAAATTGGAGGCAGCTGGCTAAAGATCGAGTTGGCTGGAGACGCTTGTTGGTTGAGGGCCAGGTCCACTCCGGACTGTAGTGCCACCTTAACTAACTAACTCCTGGACGCTCATAACAGATAAGCAGACGATACGTGAATGGCAAGAGATCATCACATGCTTCTGCAGTTTGACGATCCCACGCCAATATATGATAACTCAGGTATTACATCGAAAGCCTAAACGATCCCACGGCGGTGCGCCAACAATTCAGGGACCACCTTTCGCAAGGACTGGAAACAACCAGCAGCTCAATGCCAGCCACTGTGCTGTGGCACTGAATGAATTGTCGACCGATCACACGGAAGACACAGCGCGTGGATTATGGAAGATACTTGGAGAAGGATTGACGAGCTAAAAGAGCTGAAACCTCGCTTTTAGATCCTCCAGCAGCAGGGCCAACAATTTCTGCCGAACTTCTGCACCCACTTGTAGACGAGACGTGGGAAGCCGAAAGATTTCCCGATGACTGAAAAAAAGAAATGATCATGATCATGATCATGATGAATGGTCAGGGTGTCACATTTTGCACAAAAGAAGACTGCCAGAGAAATTCGAAATCTAACATTGGCGAAGCAATGTTAAAAGGTTTAACACCAAGCTACGACTATTCTGTTCCAATGTCGAATTCATGCTGTTCTATGAGTGCAGCATTGGAAAAGTGATCTCTACAATGTTAAGAAAGCTGCTAACGTTCGTTAATAGGTGGCTATGAAACTTCCTAAGGATTTCTAGCCTAACCATCTCTCTAACGAACACCTTTACTAGAGAACGGGTCAGGAACTGATAGGGAATACCATCCAACGACGAAACCGGCAGTGGATTGTTCATATATTTCGAAAAGGCGACAGCTGCTAACTTTATCTGATCAGCCAAGGTGGCAGACAAGGGGATGGACCGAGAAATACATGGCGCAGAGCAGTTGAGGAGGTGTCGCGACAAGTTGGAGGGGGCTGAGACATATTGCCCGAAACCGCACACGATGGCCCTAGGCATCGTAGAGGCCCTAGAATACACATGAACACAAGTAATCGAGTAAGTAAAGAGAAAGTCAACCACTTTATTCTTTAGAACGTATGGTCTCGGCTGACGGTGACACACTCTGAATGTTGGCAGTCGAATTGGCAAAGCAAGATCTGCCTTCGGAATGTAGAAAAGCAATGTTTTACCAGGCAGCTGACAGTTTCGCTGCAATGTTGAGTCAGAACTTTTTTATGGGAGTAGAAGGTGACTACTGCTGTCCCTCGTAAGCAGCTCCACATGGAAACGTGTTGGGAATCAATAAACATCAAAACACGCAGAAAAAAGTGGCAATGTGTCGGACTCTATCCTACAGACTGTGGAAAGAGCCGGAATCTGTACAGGACCGTTCCTTGAGCAGTGAAGTGATTGTGTCGGGACTAAACTCAGTTACAAACTCTTTCTTCTTCACCAAGAAGATCACAATTTTGGAATTTGAACCCATGACGTGTTTTGGAACGTAAATTAATAAGTCCAATAAATCAGGTATCTGGGAGTATACCTGGATGTCAGACTCAATTGGAGTAACAACGTTGATCAGAAGGTTCAGAAAGCGAAGAGGACGTTGCATCAGTCTAAAAAAAAAGTGTGGACAGCAAAGAGGCATGTTATTGAGGTCAACACAGCAGAATAGACGATGATAGTCATCTCGTATGCTTATACGGTATGGTAACATAAATCGTCACAAAATACAGGGTTTTACAATAAGAGCGCTACAAAAGTTTTTTTAAATAAAACAAAAACGGTTTTGGATATCAATGAAATTCTTTATTCCTGTGAAAGTACGTTCGATGCCATTATGTATGGAACTCGATTTCTTTTGCATGGCCACCACGGGCACGCTTGCAGAAGTCCAGACCCTGAACCCAATTTTCGATGGTTTTCAAGCATAAATCGGCCGATACTGCTGCAATTTCACGTTCGATATTCGTACGAAGTTCATCAATCGTCGCTGGCTTGTTGGCATAGACCATAGACTTGACGTAGCCCCACAGGAAATAGTCTAACGGCGTCAAATCGCACGACCGAGGCGGCCAAGCGACTTGACCATTTCGTGAGATAACACGTTCTCCAAACTTGGTTTCCAATAAATTGATTGTGACATTCGCTGTGTGGCTTGTGGCGCCGCCCTGTTGGAACCACATGTCCTCCAAGTCCATATCATCCAATTGGGGCCAAAAATATTCGTTTATCATTGAACGGTAGCGATCCCCATTCACAGTAACGTGCCGGTCTTGATCATCACGGAAGAAGTACGGCCCAATGACGCCGCCGGCCCATAAACCACACCAAACCGTAATTTTTTCGGGATGCAATGATGACTCATGGAGTACGTGTGGATTGCTGCCTGACCAATACCGCATATTTTGTTTATTGACGAAGCCATCCAGCCAGAAATGAGCCTCATCGCTGAAGATGATTTTTCGATGAAAATCCGAATCATTTTCAAGTTGTTGCTCAGCCCAATTCACGAACATACGACGCTTCAGTTCTTGCGTCAATTTAATCTTGTAAGGATGTAGGCCAAGATCTTTTCGCAAAATTCGCCACAACGACGTCACAGAGATGCCCAACGCTTGAGAACGACGTGTGAGAGACACATTTGGGCTTTCTGCAACTGAAGCCTCAGCGGCAGCAATATTCTCGACACTACGGGCACTTCTTTGTCTCACTGGCACGGAAACATTTTGTACTGTGCCTGTGGATTCAAATTTTTCCACTAGACGCTCAATTGTTGATCTGCTAGGACGATTATGACGACCATAAATTGGACGTAGCGCTCTTAACGTTGAGGCCACTGACTCCGAATTTCGGTAGTAAATTTTCATAATTTCGACTCGTTGTTGGCTCGTATATCTTTCCATCATGAAATGGCAAACCTTACTGAAGAGAAATGTCAAAAAACCGCAAGAAAAATATGGCGTCGTTTGCTGTCCCTGTCGCTCTACTTTTGTAGCGTCCCTATTGAAAAACCCTTTACCACAAAAAGGCGACTGGTAATGATACGGACAGAATACGATTACAAGTGCATTTTGAGTAACACCGACATGTGCGTTAGAACTGAGTCACTCCCGTAAAGACTAAACTAGTCATCTTCACCAGGAAGTAGAAAAATCCTCCAATACCCCCTCCTTCTATAAACGGCACCCGCCTGTAATTTGCTAAAAAAGCCAAACTTCTGGGTCTCATTCTGGACAGCAAATCTGACTGGAAAGCCAATACTATTGAACGCGTAAAAAAATCCTCTGCATCGCTATACTGCTGCAAAAAAGTCATTGGTAAGAAGTGGGGACTGCAACCTCATATCACGCACTGATTTTACGTGTCCGTTGTCAGACCTATACTCATGTAGGGTGTGATCGTCTGGTGGACAGCCGTAGACAGAACCTTACACCGTAATCTATTGGGGAAAGTGCAAAGATCAGCATGCATATGCATTAGCGGAGCTCCTACATCTACTTTCTCTAGAAATTTTTTGACAAACAGTCAGGTGCTAGTGCAGCTATCACACTAAAAGCCATCTCCCAATGGTCAAATAACCATATTGGCCACATCTCGAACTTTGATTTTCCAACTTTTACTTCGGAAAACACCGATTACACACGGTCCAAGTAGAATTTCAACCTCAACTTCCGGACTGCCATTCCTTCCCGAGAGGAGTGGGAGAGTGGTGACGCCAGAGGCGACCATTCTGTTTATCTTTATGCCGACGGTTCCAAAACCGAGAACGAAGTGGGAGGTGGTGTCTTCTCCGATATGCTTAATCTGAGCATCTTCTTCCATTCACCTGACAACCGTAGCGTTTTTCAGGCGAAAATCATGGCGATCAACAAAACCTTATTCTGGCTTAGGCACAATGTGATACCCTTCAGGGACGTAACAATTTATGCCGACAGCCAGGCTGCTATAAAATCCCTGGACTCGGTAACATGTACATCAAAAGCTACTTCAGATTGTCACTCATCTCTCATGGAGATGGCTGGGTACCCGGTCACAGGGAATTATAAGGCCGATGAACTCGCCAAACGTCGTACTTCCGGAACGAAGGAATCTGGGTATTCCACTCGCTACATTTAAACTTTTCTTAGAGTCTGACGCAATCAGTAAGACTAACCAAAGATGGAGGAATGGTACCACGTGCCGTACATCAGGGAGATCTGATCTATGCTAAATCTCACTCGGTCCAAAAGTTTGATCTTGCTCAATAGGTCGCTCATTAGCACTGTTATCGGTGTTCTCACTGGCCACTGACCCATTGGCCTTCATGCCAGAAGGATGGGCCTCTTCTCAAATAACTTCTGCAGGAGCTGCAGGGACGAAGAGGAGGAAGAAACGATCCTCTATTTCCTCTGCACTTATCCTGGCCTATCCCCAAGAAGGAAGCTCTATCTTAGACACCTTGGGCAAACTATAACGTAATGCCGTCAAAAGTCTCCTCAGCTTCATCCAGAGCTCCAAAAGGTTTCAAAAGAGTGAGTGGGGTTTTTCTAGGCATAGATTCATGTGGTATCACAAAGGGCTTTCCTGGCTACCACACCTGCCTACCTACCTAGAATTATTGCTGGGGCTATTCCCAATGGACTAATTCGTAAAGAAACAGTGGCAACCGCAATACTTCGTTTGCAGCAGTATGCCAACTAGTATTGGTGTGGAACTAATCTTGATATGGCCATGGATGAAACGATAAGCGTAAAAGTTACTGAGAGTTATTGTCAGGAAGAATTTTAGTGTAGTCGGCCGCCGTGGTCTTGGGTGAGGGAAAGGCAAGACCTAACCGCACTGAATAATAAAGTCATGATCAGACAAATGAGTCAAATTGTAATTCAGTTATCACTGGCGATGGAGTGTGTCCAGGGGCCGAATTACCACACTCGTTAACGAGTAACTCGTCATCGAAATGTGAGGATTTCGCATTACCGCTCTCAGTGAAATTAATCGGTTATTCGATCACGACTTCCACTCACTCACTCGTTATCGATTGCTGTAACTCGGCCCCAGGAAATTAATGCACGTGTACATCAAAGCTGGTCGGCTTGGGCTCAAATATATTCAGTCAGGTATGTAAGGCACATCATACATAAATGGGCAACGAATGAACATTCAAAAAGATGGGCAAAATGCAGACAAGCCACATTGGCGATAAAAGTGCCTGCTGACTGCATCAAAATAGAAGCCCCACGCGAGGAACATTACCAAAATGGGGCTTGTGCAAGATGACTATGCCTTAAGGACTTGGAGGCAGCTATGTCCAGCTTTGGCTAGTAGGCAATTGCTAGCGATGACACGAGCAATCGAGATTAAGGAGGAATTGCGTCAAAATTTGGAATGTACCAAGATTCTGCGTGGAAGGGAGACTAAAAGGGGTCTAGTGAAGTATGACGTACAATGGAATCTACTCACCTAGTCAATTGCTAGGCGCGATTGACTCACTGGGCCCCACTAAACGTCAACATATGTATAGTGAGATTCGTGATTTATCTTTTGCGCCGACCCAGCAGAACAATTTTCATCTTAAACTACAATAAATTATAAGCAAAACAAAGTTTAAAAACTAAAAAACAAATTCTATTCCTAAAAATTAAAAATTTGAGCGTTTTGTTGCAAATAATGAAGGAATCCTCTTTTTCTTAAAATGTTAATTCTATTTTTAACATCTACCGCATATATACGAGTTTGTTTATCACAGTCAAATATATATATAAACTCTAAAAAACATCAAATACTCTACATACTAATACTTATATAATTTTCTGGATTGTCTTTCCTGAGGGTTTGTGACGGTTATGTTTACCTATCGAAATGTTTTCATAATTTTCGTTTTCATTTTAGTACAACGTTGTACCAAATTTTTAAGTACACTTTAAAAAATAGTCCCGCATATAATAGAACTTTTGATTTTTGAACTTTCTTTTCACATATGCAACGTTGTCATTGTCGTCGATGTAGAGGCTGTCTTCCAACCATTCGTTTCCTCATGATTCTCGATATTTTCGACCGTTATATTCGAGTTCTTAACCCGATCGTCTGGTTCGACGGTGTTTAGTTTCCTCCATGAGAGTGCAATCGGAATACCTTTTCTAAATGAATCAAAAGAAAGAACAAAATATTTTGTTTGGTTGGCTAGCTTAGCTAAGTCAAAATTTGTTTCTCCATTTTTTTTTTGTGTATTTGTTTCGTTTTTTTTTTCTAAAAATATTAACAATTTTAGTTTTAGTTTTAACAATATTTTCATGTAAAAAAATAAATAGTTTGCACACACGGTGAAGTAGAAATGACCTCCTAATATTTGCTTGTGAATATTTAAAAATAAAATTAAAAAATATATAACCATTTTAGAATTTCATTCATTTCGTTTGTATTTACAAAGAAAAGTTTTAAAAAAACCTTTTCTTAATTTTTTTTTGTGAGACAAAAGTACGAACAAGAAAGGAAAAAGTGTTGTAGTGTTTTTTTTCAACCAAGTTTATTTCGAAATATTACAAAAAAACAACGAAATTAAATTGTATTTACAATATATGTTTTTGTTTAATATTTTTTTGAAAATGTGAGGTAAGTATGTAATAGTATTTTCAAGAATGAATATTGAAAAGCCGTTGAATTAGAAAGTTCGCAGTTCGTCGTAAGTAAAAGTTGTGATCGACACTAAGCGACGGAGCTTAAAGGAGGCGCTGCAAACAAGTTTTGATTGAAAGTTTTATTAGAGAATGTAAAATGTGTTTCTTCCAACATATTTGACTACTTTTGAACGGACGAGCGTCTATTGGGGAAAGTTACGGACCTGGACGGGACACATGATGGAAGGTTATAGTTACAATAAATGAACCGGAAGTTAGTTGATATGCAGAGTCTGGCCGATATCACTAGCATTATACCTTAGACGTCAACTTATATATTTCCAAACTACATAGTCACGAAAACAGAAAACAATACATACTGACACTGTTAATCCTTAACAGGGCCAAATAGAGCTGCAACAAAATTGAAGAAAACTGTAGAGAGAAGAGCAAGCTTAATAAGTCTCAACTGATTCAGTTTTCAAAAATGGACGAAGAAAAGAGCAGACACTTCAGAAGACTTTTTCAAACGAACTAAGTAGGTTCGGATAAAACGTTAATAAAACCAGATCGAAAGGATTAAACTTTAACAGGTACAATTTAGAAGCAGTTGAGAACATCTAGAACGGAATGGGAAAGTGAAGTGGTGATGCAGAAATCTGGCATTTCAATTTTTACAGAAAACCACCCAATTCCTAAACGAAATTTTGCAATATACACTGAAATCTCTCTTAGGCGGACAGCGAAGGTGGCAATATTTTTGTCCGCCCAAGGGAGTTGTCCGTCCAAGGGAAGAAAAACGTTGATGTTTTTTAGGTTTGTTTAGGAAAATATGTCCGTTTAAGGGAGCTGTTCGCCTAAAAGAGCTATCCGCAATGGGAGATTTCACTGTATATATGTATGTATATGCTGAAAGGCAAGAGGCCATTGCAGGCATAAGTTTTATGAACCCATCCTCCAAACTGGTAAAATAATGTCAAAAAGAACCTGCGAATCTGGGAAACCGGTTCTCTAATATCCTTTTCTTACCGGAACGAAAACTCACGAAACCAACATCCAAAACCGAAGTTTTCCCTTACATTTTTCAGTTTTCGTGAATTCGAGTTTTCGGCAGTTTCCGGCGAAAACTACAAGAAACCGTCTCGCATTGGTAAGGCAGTGTTAAGGTCGTTGAAACAAACACACATTTTGATACATTCAGCTTATTCAGTAGAGCAACAGAGAGAATTTGAGCAGAACAATTGAGAGAAAGCTGTAAAAACTGCTGTTTATTTTCCGTTGACGTTTTGGAATTTACTTTAAAATTTTTATATTTGGATATTCGTACGCAGAAAATATCTGAATTATTTTTTTTTAATAAAATAATATAAGAAATTTACCAAAGGTTATCAGCCTATACTCACATTTAGTGAAAGAATGATGGAAACGACAAGCGAAAACACGGTTATGTTCAGTGGGAAAAGTTCAAAGAAATCTCGGTTTTCATTCTGGTGGGAAAAGGGTATATACATATGTACGTAATACGTGTTCGATGAAGAGGTTCAACTCTTTACAACTTCAAATTCCATTTATCCATTTTTTTCATTTTTTCATTTCATTTTTATTTTCCTGTCCACGTGGATCTGTTGAGGTGTTATTTTTACACTTCCTAAATATGGCTAACCAAAGATGGGCAAGATTAGACGGCTGAGTCATTTGAAGGACGATATGGCCTGAATGCAACCAGACTAATATCAGAGACCTCTTAAGTAAAAATCGAAGAGACGTCTCCCAGCTTATAGCAATCTGCAAGGATCATTGGACGGTCGACAACTGAACAGAAAAATTGGACTTCAATACTTACTGCCACACCTGCACAGATGTGAACGAGCAAGAAACCCTCGACCAATTCGTTTGTATAATATATGCCCGGTTCTCGTCAAAATCAGCCATCGTACAACACGTTAGGCAAATCTTCCTTCGTTAATAGGAAACTAAATAGAAGTCTATGCACGTCAGGCTTAGTGAATCCCACAGCTATTTATGTTTAATAGGTGACATGAAAACAGCTCCAACCGCAAATATTTAAACTACCAACCCCTCATCTCTTTATGAAGAATGAAGCTTAATGATCATCACAGAATGAAACATCTGCATATCCTCTTTATTAAGAAACAAAGACGCATCTCTCCTCAAAATATGTTGGTTGAACAAAGTAATACATAAACAGACAGATCCGGAGAAGACTGATCGAAAATCAAACTGCACCTACTTCAAAACGTCGAATGCAGGTTTACGAAAGTGATACTCTTCAAAGCAATGATCCTGCCAGTCTTTTTACATGATGCCAAGTGCTGCGTTATAAGAAAAAAAGGACTGGAGATCTTCTAGTAACGTTGTAGTCCATAAAGCTAATAGTCGGAGAGCTGGTCAACGTTTTGGTTACGTTATTTGTGTCAAGGAAATTTATATATTTTTTTGTTAAACTGGAGCTAATGATCACAAAAATCGACGTCTGGCAGTATTCTGGTGGTGCGTTTGGAGCGAGTGGAGGGGTAAAGTTGTCAAAAAAAGGGACCCGGTTACGTCATATGGCTTCATTTTTATATATGAGAAGTTGACTTAATGACTTGTCATATTTTACCACTGCCAGACATTTTGGGCGGGTCTGAAAGGGTGCCAGACGGGCTTAAAGATGCATAAAAACGATAACTGAGGAAATTGAATTTTGAACAAAAATATATACGCAAAATGTTCATACATCCAGTAGAAAAATAGCTCATTCCAAACTTATGGTCGGCAGTGTATACGTATGTATATGATGTTGTTTTGTAGATTTGGAGAAAGCATATCGTCGAGTCTCTCGACTGCAGAAGTATGGGATTGAGGGAATGACATATGTATCTCTTCTGAGGGCCGTTCAATCTCTATTCACTTACTGTAATGCAATGAGTTCACGGCATGCAAAAAGCCGCCTGTGTGTACATGCGTCACTGACGTTATGAAAAATTAAAGCATGATTGGAACATACGCCATTGATAACCTTGTACCAAACGTCATATATTTCCATGCGGCATACATGCGTCAAGAGCGGCCGCATGTGCTGTTGCCCCGTGTGCATGCGAGCAGAAAATATGTCGAGTACTCGGCGAACTGTGCATGTGCCGATGAACCCGATTTATAAAGTTTATACTCGATTGCTTTTCAATAGCCGTTCGTCATCTGTCCATTCGTGATGAATTTTCTTATTCTGTCGCACAAAATCTGCATCAATTACATCGTGGTCGACAGCATCCCTCATCCTTCCAAATCATTCAAATACTCCGTCATCAATTCGTGTAAATGTGAAAAGCTGCAAAACATGCGACAGCAGAAATTCGTGCTGGCGCATATATGGGACCTGACGCATGTACATTGTCGCATATGGTCACAATCGACATGCGGGTTAAGATTACACGAAATGCGAAATTGCGAATACACGACACGGAAAGTAGGACGCATTTCTGACGTCAGTGATGCATGTACATACATGCGGGTTTTTGCATGCCGTGTACTCGTAGCATAAGATGCATGTGTTCGGGTGAACCGCGTTAAATCGACATATTTCACTGTGGACGTTGGACTTTATCAGCGGTGCGTTTTGTCACTTTAGTTACATAGGCTTTAACAGCGTGGCTGCGGCAGGGAACGGTTCGAATTGGGAGACTTAAGGACAAACCATCTGCTTTTCGCTGATGACTTGGTTATCCTCGGGTTCACCTAGACCAAAGTTCAGAACGCACTTGACAGGATCGTAGCCGTTTGTACAGAACCTGGGATGAAGGTAAACGTGAACAAATCAGAAGTAATGGTAATTTCCTGAACACCTGGTTAATGCACTTTGCATGTTAGTTGAGTCCCATCGAAACAGGCGGCGGCGAACTTGGCTTCGGAGCTAAGCTATCGGTTTTTAATTTAGCGTTTGTTCGGACCCTCACCCATGGTCATGAAGTTTAGGTAATGACCGAAAGAATAAGATCGCGGATACAAGCTGCCGAAATGAGATTTCTTTGGTGTATTGCTGGGGTGACTCGTCGAGCTCGGGTTAGGAACACTGGAATACGCGAGGCACTCAATATCGAGTAGCTATTTCTTCCAACGAAAATATCTATACTTCGGTGATTTAGGCACGTTAAATGCATGCCCCAGACTAGGATTCCAAGACGTGTCATGGAATCCGTGGCATCAGGTAGGCGTCTCCTGGGTAGCTCCAGGATGTGATGGTTGAAACAAGTCCGAAATCTCACCTCCGGATAGCCCCTGATGATTTAGAATCGATGGCGAAACATCGGGAAATATGGAGCATCGTAAACCCGCGACCCTCATAGTGGATAAGCGGGTCATTGGAAAATGATGATGATGAATATCTTATTTAATTTAAATGCCTATGCAAACGGCTTGTTATTTTCAACTCAGATACACCCAAAGTACCCACTGACAAACGTAAATCTGTTTAGTTTTCCATTATATGGTTGAACGAATGCAAATGTTTGTTAATTATAATGAATGCTTTGGAAAAAACCTTCGTTTGACATGATTCTCTAGCCAATTTTCATTTGTTTAAAAATAAATTTCTTTTTTTTTTAACAATTATATTCACATTAACAAAATTAAAAGTACATTTTACTTCACTGGCGTTACACAAGATAATCTTACTAAATGTAGTGCTTAAATATGATTAGATTATGACAAATGTAAATGTTTGTTAATAATAGCAGACAAATAAAAACACTGCTCCGGTAATGCTTATTTTTTGGCCTTCAAAAACCAATTCGGATATGAGGATGTTATTTAATGGTTGACATATGTATTTAAATTTAAACATAATTTTATGTAAATGTAAGCGCTTTCAATTGTGACTCAACCACCTGTGTTTTTACATAGCGATGACCATTTCGATTGTAGTTCGTATCAGTTTTCACAAAATACCCCCCAAAATAAAACTTAACTTAGGAAAATACAATTTTCTTTTTTTTTCTGTACAACAATAACCTTAAAATTTAACAAGTAAAAAACAATAAACTACAAGGTTTCCATATTCTAAAAGCAACCACAACAAAACTACAAACACAATTGCTGTGTATAATACTTTTTATGCATGCAGACAAGTTTGTACGAATTTATAACTCTTAGTGTTCACTACAGTGATTGTAAAACTTATGTAAAATTAATTGAACAAAAACACCACACAAAAATAAACTTCAGACCAATATTTTACTAAATCATTACAAACAAGAACAAAAGTTGTTGTTCATAATGGGGTTGTGGTTTAGGGTCGGATGTTGGCTTAAAAATTGCAAGTTCTCTCTTTAGATCTTTTTACTTCAAAAAGTTTAATTCTATGTTCGACTGATTCACTTACTGACCTACTCCTAGCACTTGAAACAGAAACAGGAGCCGGATTCTACTCGGAAATCCCACAGAAACAGGAATCTTTTAAATTTCCTAAAACCTGTAGCGTCTTCCAAGACGAGATTCTGGCAATAGAAAAAGCTGCAGACTGCTAAAGATATTGTCACCTTCCCCCATCGGATTTTACCATCTTCGTTGACAGTCAGGAAGCTTTAAAATTGATAAAATCCAATATAATCAAATCAAAGGCAGTCAACAAATGTCGAGACACGCTGAGGCACCATACTGTCAAACTCTGCTGGGTTTCTAGACACAAGGACATAGAAGGGAACGAAAAAGCTGATGAATTGGCAAGATTGGGGTGGGCTATGAACATAAGCGAAGTAGACACATCTGTTATGGCACCGATAGGGAGATTGCATGGGATAATAGACAGCATAATAGAGAAAGATGCTAATTCCTCTTGGTTAGCCAGAGAGGATTGTGACGCTATGGACGAAATTAAATAAAGCTAGAACAAGGTGCCTTCTGGCACTGGACAGGTGCTCTATCCGCATGGTCATAGGAGTTATCACAGGACACTGCGCCTACGGAGTCTACAAGTGGAGAATCAGGTCCAATGATTTATGCAGAAGCTGCGGAGATGAAGAAGGGGTAGAATCAATCCAACATCTGCTGTGCCACTGCCTCGCCCTGCTAGAAGGACGTCTACGCGCACTAATATTAAGGTTGCTTACAAGCATAGCAGAGGTAACAGACTTACAGTTAACGGACCTACTCAGATTCTTAAAGAGTACAACTGGTTCACAAAACAGCCAACAGTAGAACAACATCCCACAACATTAGAAGGGTACTCACAATGGACCTTCAGGTCTCGTAGTGAAAATGATGAGGCCTATCTATCAGGCACCCTTAGAAACCTAACCTACTCCGAGCACATAACAAATGTGACCTGAGTGCTTCGAAAAAATGGCTTCTGTTCTTAATGATAAGCTAGGTGAGGAAACTAAGCAGTCACTAGGTTTCCATTGCGTCATTGGTTTTTCCTAACTTTTACACCCACAACCATCCAATAGTATTCTACTTTTTTTTATAATTTACGCGCGGTAAAGGGGTTATGACTAAACGAGAGCATGGGCATTAGGGAAATTAGAGGAGAGATGAAGGAGGTATCTGTATCTCCTTGTTGGAGAACAACGTTGGCCTTAAATGCCTGCGGGTTGCAGTGATGGGAAAACTCAGAGCTATGCAGATTGTTCCACATTCGCGTTGTACGGCTTATGAAAGAGTCTCTATATTTGACTGTATCCTCGAAATTAGGCTTAAGGGTAAACTGATGAGCATTCAAAGCGTGACGCGAATTGCGGGTGAAGAATTGAAGGAACGGAATGCAACTGGCTTTTTCGCTAGAGCACTGTTTGTGAAAAAAAAATAAATAAATAAAACAGTGAGAGACAGGACAGATTTCGTCGGTGTTCAAGCGAGTCTATTGACTTCGCAATGTCCCTGTCGCAAATAAGTTTTAAAGCGCGATTTTGGATTCTATCCAGAATGTGCAAAACGTTTTTGGGTACACCAGCCCAGATATGAGCGTTATACTCGAGCTTTGGGCGAATGAACGCCTTATAAATTGAGGCCAGATCAGCAGATCAGCACCGTTTGAGGAAACTCAGACATTTCGCAGCATTTTTGGCGACTTCGAATATGTGGTCGTTCCAACAAAGGTTGTCGCTGACACACATACCGAGAGTGGAAAGTCTTTCGGTGGGAGGTTAATTTTTCACTTATGTAACAGAAAACAGCCTTGGATTTTGGATGCATTCAATTCCACTCTATTGGTTGAACCCCATTTTATTATGCTATCAAGGTCGGAATTTAATGAGCCTAACATACGTTGCCGTTTCTCTTCTACGTCCGAAGAGCAGGGACGAGAGTTAAGGAACGAAAATTAGAAGCTGAGGGTACTATCATCAGCGAATGAATGGATTATAAAGGGGTTTTCAATAGGGACGCTACAAAAGTAGAGCGACAGGGACAGCAAACGACGCCATATTTTTGACATTTCTCTTCAGTAAGGTTTGCCATTTCATGATGGAAAGATATACGAGTCAACAATGAGTCGAAATTATTAAAATTTACTACCGAAATTCGGAGTCAGTGGCCTCAACGTTAAGAGCGCTACGTCCAATTTATGGTCGTCATAATCGTCCTAGCAGATCAACAATTGAGCGTCTAGTGGAAAAATTTGAATCCACAGGCACAGTACAAAATGTTTCCGTGCCAGTGAGACAAAGAAGTGCCCGTAGTGTCGAGAATATTGCTGCCGCTGAGGCTTCAGTTGCAGAAAGCCCAAATGTGTCTCTCACACGTCGTTCCCAAGCGTTGGGCATCTCTATGACGTCGTTGTGGCGAATTTTGCGAAAAGATCTTGGCCTACATCCTTACAAGATTAAATTGACGCAAGAACTGAAGCCGCTTGACCACCAGAAGCGTCGTATGTTCGTGAATTGGGCTGAGCAACAACTTGAAAATGATTCGGATTTTCATCGAAAAGTCATCTTCAGCGATGAGGCTCATTTCTGGCTGGATGGCTTCGTCAATAAACAAAATATGCGGTATTGGTCAGGCAGCAATCCACACGTACTCCATGAGTCATCATTGCATCCCGAAAAAATTACGGTTTGGTGTGGTTTATGGGCCGGCGGCGTCATTGGGCCGTACTTCTTCCGTGATGATCAAGACCGGCACGTTACTGTGAATGGGGATCGCTACCGTTCAATGATAACCGAATATTTTTGGCCCCAATTGGATGATACGGACTTGGAGGACATGTGGTTCCAACAGGACGGCGCCACAAGCCACACAGCGAATGTCACAATCAATTTATTGGAAACCAAGTTTGGAGAACGTGTTATCTCACGAAATGGTCCAGTCGCTTGGCCGCCTCGCTCGTGCGATTTGACGCCGTTAGACTATTTCCTGTGGGGCTACGTCAAGTCTATGGTCTATGCCAACAAGCCAGCGACGATTGATGAACTTCGTACGAATATCGTGAAATTGCAGCAGTATCGGCCGATTTATGCTTGAAAACCGTCGAAAATTGGGTTCAGCGTCTGGACTTCTGCAAGCGTGCCCGTGGTGGCCATGCAAAAGAAATCGAGTTCCATACATAATGGCATCGAACGTACTTTCACAGGAATAAAGAATTTCATTGATATCCAAAACCGTTTTTGTTTTATTTAAAAAAACTTTTGTAGCGCTCTTATTGAAAAACTCTGTATTATAAGTTACAGACAAGAGATCATTTATAAAAATGAGAAAGAGAGTCGGAGACAAAACAGAGCCTTGGGGAACGCCAGCATTTATATGGTGAATTGCAGACTTAAAAGAGCATCCAAAACCACTTGAATTGAACGGTCCGAAAGATAGTTTAGAAGAGATACATCGATGCCATATGCACGCATTTTCGACAAAAGAGCTTGATGCCAAACTCTGTCAAATGCTTTTGAAATATCAAGCGCAATAATCTTACTTTCACCAAAGTGATGAATAGATTGGTTCCACTTCTCGGTGAGGACCTGTTGCTGCAAAAACCGTACTGCCGTTTCCATGACCTTAGAAAGAAGGGACGTAAGTGAAATGGGTCGATAGTTGGAGGGAGAAATGCGGGCGGAACAAATGCAAATCTACTCGGGAAGAGACTAGAAGAGTAGGAAAGATGAAAAAGATTATGCAGTGGTTTTGCCAGCGTGGAAGAACACCTCTTTAGAACTATGGGTGGAATACCATCTGGACCAGTGTATTTGTGTATGTTTAGACCTTTAAGTACTCCTGCGACTGTACGAGTGTGAAAGTGGACTTGTCCCATGGAGAATTCTATCTGGAAGCGTTGAGCTGGCTGCGAAAAGCTCAGCAAGCAGATTGACTTTGTCTAAGGCGCTGACAGCTGGAATGTCGTTGTAAATGAGGCTTGGAATTGATGACGAAGCAGAGTTCTTTATAATTTTGACGAATGACCAGACATTTTTTATGAACACTGCAGTCTTTTCTGGCTTGTTTAAACTTTTTTTCGGTTTTCCTCAGAAGGATTGACTTTGTAAGACCGAAAACTAACCTCTTTCACCCTGAGCGCCTCTTTCCAACTCGAGTCAAACCACGCTCTTTCCTTCTGTTTGATGCTCATCATTCTGTTAGGAACAAAACAGCTCAAACCAAGGATAATGGTGTTGGTGATCATATCAGCGGTGGCATCCACGTCGCTATCGAGGAAGCATAGCAACCAGTTTTACGAGCTCACAATCAACCTTTCTCTGGTCTTGGTGCGGCTCTTTAGAAGACCACTTCAAACTATACTAGCTTCAGTTGGCAAGTACCATCAGATAGATATTCTAAAGGTTTTCACACTAAGATCACTCTGCCTATGCTAGTGGTACCATAATGGACCTAAATTCGGTCTTTGTGTACCTCATGCTAATACTTACATAAGTAGCTGGGGCAAGGACGAGTTAAAGAAATGTGAACTGGTGCCTCATTACAGTTCATACATATCAAGATAAAATTCGACAGCATAAGCTTAATATGCACACACGCCCCCACGAATTAAACACAAAACTAGAAACAAAAGACTAAGCTGGGAAAAGAGCTTAGCTGCTCATGCTCTAAGAAAGAGAAGGAGTATGAGAAGCGGGCGATCGAGGAAATAGAGAGATACTATTGCTGGAGCGAGGTTCATACGTTTTATTAAGAACATGTTAAGGTCACAAAGCCTGAACCGCAAGGACGAAAAAAAATGGTAGAGTCGTAGTCGGTGCTGAGGATTTGAGAGGAAGGGGAAATAACGAGTAAGTTTCCACTGTCAGGCAGAATAAATTATTCAACCTGGACAATCTTAGTCCGTCCAACCGACCTGGATGAAGCTTAAATAGTTATATTTTTACTTTAGTCCAGTACAGCTGCTGGAGCTAGCCGCCTAGCTGCAAAGTTCTTTGAAGTAGTGGAAGATGCCTTGGTATGAAGCATGCACCAACTCAGATGCGAAACATAGTCAGACGAGAACATGCCCCTGGGGGACAATGAAGTTGAGGAAGACCTCTACTGAAATGAAAAGGGTCCTTAACGGGCGAAACTGGAGACAGCTTATGATCGAGCTGGTGGAGACGTTTGCTGGTTGAGACTCAGGTCCACCCTGGTTTATAGCGCTACCATAAGTAAGTAAATAAGCTCGTAAGAGAAAGGACTCATGCCAATTTAAAATAAGATCATCGGCCATTTTTAATGAAAATGTCGAATTCGGAGCGATTGCAACTAACAAAAGATTTAACAACAATTTGCACCCAGTATATAACACTTTGTGTGTAATTTTTGGTTTCAGGACATCATCAAATCTTTCAAAATGAGGACGAATTCATATGTACTTACTCCCAACAGCAAAAAGGTTTGGACGATGTTACTCCAACTAACATAAACTTAGCCATCTTGTGGAAAGTTGTATATGACAGGGAAGAATTAATTCATCACATAGCAATTACTTTTATTCTTCTAAGGACTCTGTAGGTGAGAGGGAACCTCAACAATTTTCGCAAATTCGACTAGATAAAGCAGACTAAAGATAATATTGGCTGGCAAATCTAATTGAGACTCTCGTACATGTTACATTCGTGTTACATTCACACTTATACGTATTGCAATGAAACTTAACTAATGCCTTTACAAGCCATTTTTTCGTGCGCGGCGCCAAACTTTAACTGATTTTCCAACTAAAAGCATCATCGAGCTCTAATTTCTAAAATTACTTGCAACTTTTAAGCAAACATGAACCAGTGGTTAATAGGGAAAGTTAGAAGGAAGAATAGAATAGGGAGTAAATATTATTTAACAAAAAAGGAAAGAAAAAGTCTCAAAGAAAAACTTTCAACAAAAACAGTGTTACTCACGATGATCTCGATTCACGCATAACATGTCCTGGGTCATGTTGCTTGATCTCTGATTCCCGAACGGCTTCTGTTAGCGATTTGAAAACTATATTATGAATTCTGAAAGAGAAAAAAACACTGTCAATTTCACCATTTCATGAGTAGGAAGTGCATCCAACTTACAATTTAAAGACAACATCGACCAGCAATGTCGCAATTGGTATTAAGAACAATCCCATCCAGAATATTGGCGACGTAAAGAGTATTCTGTCCATTCCACGGAAAACAGCAGCGAATGGTAGCGTTGGCCAAATGTTACTGTATGCAATCATGAACAGAAACCATAGAACAATTGATCCCCATATGGAACAGTGTGTAAGCCACGTCCATGAATTCGTTGATAGTCCAGCTTTAAGGCATACAGTCACGACAACATACTAAAAGTAAAAAATCAAGATAAATATAGAGTTTGGGGGATTATAAAAGTTGATTTCTAACCGTGTAAACCATATTTCCCAGCACGAGATAGCCACCGGTCTTGCCATCACTCCATATCACTTCGGAATTATACGCCAGCATTGGTAGCCAAAAGAGCAGCACCGAATGAAGCAATGCGTTGAAGATCCACACCCAAAATACTTTGACATTAAAGAGTTTGGCATTTTGTGAGGGTTTATACAGAGCTGGGTACTTAAGCATAGTTTCAGCTGAACAGATCTTTTCAAAGAGTCCCATAGCGAAAGGTGGCATCGCCGTGAAAACAACGTTATACAAACCGATTGTCCAGCGCTCAAACAAAATTTGTCCAGACCTAGAGAAATCATGTAGTAAATCGAGAAAGTAACCCTTTCCAGCTGTTACTCACCATCCGGAGTACATAGCGAACCACAGCTCAATCACGTACAAACAGACGTTCTTGTAGAAACTATACAATATCAATTTACACATGCGACTGTAATTCCAGGCTCCATGAACCAGTAACAGACGGAGCAGATACCGAAACTGTGCGATTGAGTAATCTGATGCACATGCTGCCTGCAAGCCTTCAACACCAGAAATTCCGACGCCAACATGGGCTTTTTGTATCATCGCCACATCGTTGGCCCCATCGCCTATAGCCAGCGTCACCGAGTTTGTATTTGTTGTTACTAGATCAACTACCTGAAAGAGATTTAAGCCCGTTCTTCATCAATTCATCACATCGCCCCTGCTCTACTCACTTCAGCCTTTTGGATTGGTGAGACACGACAGCATATCACCACACGACATGCTATGCACAGCTCAAGAAAGTCTCGACGCAGATCACAGCTGAGAGCGTACTTAAGCGTTTTGCCATCCACAATGAGGGCCACATTGCATCCCTTCACGTCGGAATTCTTCAATTCTCCACAATGCCGATGAATGTTGTCTCGTGTGTTCTGTGGAAAATAAACAAATTAATGCTTGAAAAATGCGATGAATAAACCATCTTACATCCAGACTATCCTCATTCAGGATTATGAGATCCATAGTATGTGTTATCAGCTTACACGAGTAACCAATATTAATGGCGGTCTCCTGCTTATCGCCGGTCAGTACCCACATATATATACCAGCCTCCAACAATGCGGCTATTGTCTCCGGGACACCCTCTTGCAGTTTATCCTCAATAGCTGTGGCTCCCAAAAGCATCAAATTATTCTCGATCAGGTTGGCTGCATCTTCGACTTTTCGCTCACGATATTGCATTGATGTGGATGCCTTGTGATAGGTTTCCTTCCACTCGTTGTAAACTTCTTCTGGAATAACCGACACAGCACAACACAATGTTCGCAGACCTTCCGAAGCGAATTCTTCCAAGTGGCGGAGTGTAACTTCACGATATGCCTGACCATCGGGTGATAGTCGCTCATAGATGACTGTGTCTGCCCCTTTACAATATAGCTTGATCTCTCCCTCAGGCGTTCGTACGATGACCGACATACGCTTCCGCATTGATGTAAACTCAAGGACATTTAGGATTTCATAACGTTCTCGACGGCCCAAAGCATCAATTTCGACATAATCTGGGGTTCGGGTATCGAAGATGAAACCAAAACGTTTGGCGCCATCAACAAGGGCTCGTTCATCTGGACTGGCTGCATGATAAGTGATTGAGCCGTCGTCGTTTTTCTCCGGGATCACGGTGTGACAAACTGCCAAGAGAATCATAAATTCTCTGATAATCGGAGCTGTTTGGTGTTTATTTAAGATATTCTGAAAAAGGAAACAGAGATCAGTAAGGAATAAATGCGATCAAACATAGTATGTGCAGATCGAGAAGGTGGTAATGGACTCAGTGATATCTATCTGATTGTGTGTCAGTCGCAAGACGATTTTCATTTCTTTTTCAAAAAGAAACAAACTCATTGGTGGACTACTAGATGGAAAGGAGTTTTGTCGCGAAGGTCACAAGAGCTCTAGAGGGTAAGTGGTGAAAGAACTTCTGCTTGAACATGGGTTACTTGCCGTCATATTAACGAAGCATTTTTCTACACACCTTATTCTTACCAACAACAAGCACAACAAGATGATCTCTCTCTAGTATGCTTTCAAAGGAAAACCTACTCGATTTGGTACACAGGTTTATTATTATTATTACTGGGGAGCGGTTTGTCCACTCTACCACTGCGGTCCCATATAGGAGCCTATTGTGCTGTCCCATATAGTAGAGCAGTTTGTCTGTTCCAGAAAATGCCAGGAAGCTAACTAGCCTCTCTGGGTGGCGCGTTGCAAGTGCCGTTGGTGAGACGAGTTCACTGCTTAGGGTCCGCTTCCTCAGATGAATGAGGGTAGTGCACTCTGTGGTGATGTGGAGAGAGCTTTTAACGCTCTCCAAGCACAGTTTGCAGGTAGGCTCCGGTGAAAGGCCAAGCTGGTGTAGATGCCGTTTTAGTCGGCAGTGGCCACATAGGACAACGGCTAGAATTCTAAGGTGGTTTCTGGTCAGATTTAGAAAAAACTTGGATTTCTTTTGTGATAAGTTGGGGAATAAGTGTTTGGTACATTTCTGACCTACACTTTCTATCCAAACCGTGTTGGATTTGAGCAGGGATTGATCCCTCATGAAGTTTTTAAAAATGGATTTGCTTACTCCACAGGCTGGTTCAGGACCAGTAAGGGTGGTGGTTGCACACATCTTGGCCAGTGAGTCCGCTGCTTCATTGCCGGTGTGGCCCTTGTGAGCAGGGATCCAGTGTAGTATGACCAAGTTGTTTTTTTCCAGTTCTAGAAGCAATTCCACTGTCTCTGTCGTGAGTTGAGTGCTTTCAGGGCACGTTGACTATCAGAGAAGATAAAGATGGTTTTGTCACGGAAAATAGAGAGCAAGTTTAAGCTTGTATACTGATTTATGGCAAACATTTCTCCCTGGAAGATTGATGAGTATGTGCCTAGACTGACCGATATGTTAGTGCTAGATGACTCTCCGAATATTCCAGCCCTAGAGCCGTCCGCATGCTATATTAGGTCATGCTCTGAAGAACGGGGTTTATATTTTTCACAGTCGTCACTCGAACGGATGGTTACAGACCCAGTAGTTTCATTTGTAGCAGTACCTTGGGCGAATGTCATTCTATAGCATGCTTTGGAGTAGGGAGGAAAGCGTGTTAAGTTGACCGTCAGGGGGATGTTCAGAACTGATGTTGTTTAGGTGGAAGAGCCTGTGCAGGCTGAGTTTTGCCACATGCTTACGAACGTTTTCCAGCTAAAAGTACATGCTATAGCATGGAGTCTGATAGCCAAGCTGTTATCAAATACTCCTCAACTGCTTTAATTACTTCCAAAATTATGGAGGATGGGTTGGATCAGCTTGGAAGTGCTGGCGCTGGTCTGTGTTTCTGAGCATACTGATAAACGCAAATATGAAATGCTAGGCAGAGCAGGAACAGAGACCCTTTTTATTGGTCCTTAAACAGTCATTCTACTTTAACTATGAAATGACGAAATTGTTACGTGTTTACCACTAACTACTCACATAAGCACGGGCTCAGAAACAAGACAATAGAAGACGCGCCAACAAAATCGGAAGAAATTTTTTGTTAAACCAAAAGATGCAACTTAAGGATTCTTATAGGACTCTCTGATTAGTGTAATGAATCCCTTAGTTCTAGCGAATTGACTACCAGGACGAACCCCTGTTAAACACCATACAAATATCTAGTGCATGAACAAATTGGACCTAAAAAAACATTCATAGTGGGCTTCATAAGGTTCGGAGGCATATTTTGTCCACCTCTAAATCAATCCGTTACTACTTACTTGCACTAAAAGAGATTGTTCGGGCGTCCTCTCGTTCATATAAACATAACGTGCTACCGAACATCTCTTAAACTCCATCACGTTTCGCGTTAGCGTACCCGTCTTATCGGAAAAGATGTACTTGACCATGCCAAGTTCTTCGTTTAGATTTGATGTTCTTGCCATTGCTGGTGTATTCGATTCCTCGTGATACATTTCAATATCGAAATTGATGAAAATTGCCTGGGAAATAAAACACAAAAATGGTTAATTACATTCTCACGCTATAAGTTCGTCTACTAACCTGTAAAAATCGTACCAACTCAAGTGTTACTTGCAGGGATATTGGAATCAAATTGTTGTACAAAATAATAAATGTGAGCAGATTATATCCGAAATTTTTACTTTTGACATCTGAAATTAGAAAATAAGGATTCAAATTAATTATGGAATCTTTAACAACACGCAAGATTCATTCAAGTCATAGACTAGGCCAGTTTCAGTTCAGTTTTGACGGAAATTCTTCTTTTTACAGGCTTTGAACATCTCTAAAATCTAACCTCCTCGCTGACTTGATCTATTTCTTTTTCAACACTTACCATCAATTCCAAGATACCAATCCGACTTGAAATGATTACTTGTCCAGAGTACATTGAAAACGGCACTTGTTAGGCAGAGAAAAATTAAAATTAAAAATAACATTAAAATCTGTGTGTTTGTCAGTCTGTCAACGGTTGAACGTTTTAATGGTGCTGAGGTAGAATTTCTCATAAGTTTCGTATCGTGACCGGTGTAGATGACGATACCGAATACCCAAGATGTATTACGTAAAACAGCGCCACGTTGTAGTACTTGATCTGGGCCAAGAGATACAGCACTACAAAGAAACAGAATTTATTAATTACATTTTGATTATGTTGCGTGTTGGTAGCTTACGGCTTTTCTTGTTCCTTGAGAACTCCATTAAACTCATAGAGGTGACGATTCGGCAGTTCACACTCGACAACTCCATGAAAGTAAAGGAGATCTTTTGTTTCGAGAAGTTTCGCCGTTGAGGGTACACCTTGGCGAATTTTTAAATTTGTTTCACCATCTAGATTAGCCGTTTCAATAAATGACATTCCTTGGGGTTCACTGGAAAGATTTAAATGGAAATTATTCTAGAACACGTATTGACAAACTATGTATCTTTAGAATTTTGATTTATCGTGGAACTTTCCTCTAATAACATAATGCAAACATGTCGCTTATTATTGAAGCAAGCGCCTATGAATAAGGTTAACAGTTAAACGTTGGACATTTAAAGGGGAAGTAAGAAAACGAACCGAAGACTACTTAAACGACCAATTCATTGAACAACCAGCCAAAATTAGCTGTCACAACAGCGCTACCACTACCGTAAGAAACCTAAACCTACACCTGCTAAAGCGCTAGAGCCGGATAGAGTTTCGATGCAGATGCTCATTAAACCAGGGACATCAGAGCAAGATAGCCTTACACCCATATTACAACTTTCCGTAAGATCGTTGCTGATCACCGACATCTGAAAATGAGACAGCGTTATACGTCTAGTCAAAGCATGTAAAGTCCCATGTCAAAGTAAATCATACCGCCCCATCACTCTTTTCTTAACGCTTGCCAAGTTCTAGAGGCTTTGCTTCTCCTCAACTTCGCTGAGGACCTGACGTTAGCAATTCAGGGGGGGGTGGATCCTGCTTTTGCTCCAAAACATTCTGGAGTTTACGTGGTCAACACCAGTTAATGGTGGTTGGTTGTAGCGTTTCGCGAATAGTGCGTTCTGTTGGACGATTATGAGCATCATAAAATGGTCGAAGTGCACAAAAAACTTTTTTAACTGAGCACTGATTATGGAAATAAATTTCCCCAATTTGTAAACGTTGTTCAGACGTAAGTCTATTCATGACGAAATGCCAATGAATACTGAACAAAAATGTCACATTTGGCTCTCGCCAAAGAAACATGACATAATCCTTTACAGTACAAAGTACATCGACGCCTTCATGCAGCAGCTAGACTACGACGCACAAAAATATTAAAGCGCCGTGGACTGCTGACCGAGCGGCGTGGGTTCAAGCCCCAGCCAGGAACACCGAATATTTTTCGCAGCACCACCTCTCGTCGGGGAATGACAAGCCTCCGGGAGTATAATCTGTCATTAAGAGCTTCTCAATTCGCCGTTCGGAGTCGGCAATAAATTGTAGGTGCCTTCCATTCGTGCGAACAATACAAACACGCACAACATGAATGGTTGCGAGAAGCTAGGCCTTGGCTCATCCCGAGCTGTCGCGCCACCTATTTTTTTTTTATACAACGGTGTCTTATTCGGTGAAGAGCTACAGCTCGAATGCAGTGCTCGATCGAAACCCACCTAAAAGAAAAGCCTGAAAAGTCTTCAACGGAAAACTAGAGCTAGCCAGCCCAATCGCGCTCAAGCTGGTCCAGTCTTCTTAACAGTACCTGACACGTCTCGAGAGGACATCTTCATGACTTGCAGGAATGTCCCACACAGCACGTAGAACTTGTTCGATTGTCCAACAAAATCAGTGCCTCTCTCGGACAGTAGCCTAGAGGCAGTGACACTTTTCATGAAGCTAGAAACCGAAATTGCTCCTTGAGCCTGCTGAGAGCTGATAAAATGTGTCAGAAAGCGAGGACGGTTATGTTAGGTAAGTTTCGCTCCTTTTCTGATTGGGTTTCTCCAAAAGTTCCTTGGCCGGTATCAAGTTGTGGGTTTCATTCCAGTGCCTGGTAGATCAGTTTGTCTCGTCCAATGCTGTTATCTCCACGGTCTCCGAGAGCAATCATCTTCTCTCTACCTTGGACCGTTTCTACCCTCCTCTTTTCCCTACTTTACAATAACGCACTTAAAAAACCCAGTCTCAGAGCAGTCGTATTGCTTTAGTTTTCGTAAAGCAGATTTTGCGAAACTCAATCACTTGCTTGCTAATATCAGTCCTGTTTCTACCCTGATACCCATTGACCGCGCCCTAACATTCTTCTATGCTGAAATCTTTGGTCCCATATCTGTTTGGAAAAACCTCTCTTTCTTCCCCTCCCAGGTATAACAAAGAATTGCGCTCTCCCCGCAACCACAGAAACAAACTCTGGCACATATGTATATCTAAAATCTATATCTGACTCCGACTTCTCCAATTACCTTCACGTTTATACCCTTTCTTCAGAGCTCTGTGAATCGCTTTACCTGAATTAACTTGATCGGATGCAACTCAGCTTGATCTCTGATCCTAAGCGATTCTTCCAATTCATTAACGAAAAAAGAAAATCGGATGGTTATCCCTCAACTAAAATAATCGCTAACCTATTCGCCCACTTTTTTTAGTCAATTGTTCGTTGATAGCGTCCGTGAACCTGAACTCGATTATTTCTCCTTCCTGAGCAACTCAGCCCTTCATTCAATTATTTCAACTTTCAATATCACAGGGAGTTTTTGCTGAACTTTGGAAGGACTCCTACATGATCCCTATCCATAAAAAAGGATGCAAGACCGAAATATCTATCGGCCCATAGCAAAACTCTCCTGTGTACCCAAGCTCTTTGAATGCATCGTGTACGACGCAATATTCTTTCACTACAGGCCAATATTTTCCTCAAAACAACACGGGTTCTTTGAGGACAGACCAACAGTACCCAACCTAACTGAGCTTAATATCACCAAATGTCACTCCATCACTTATTTCAGTAAACGTCTCCCTCTTACCTCCCTTCATTCGCGTCGAATCTGTACCTATAGTCACTTTAGCGCGGGACCTTGGTGTTATCTGCGATCGTGAACTTAACTTTCGTTCTCATATCGATAACATTATAAGTAGAGCCAACTCTGTGAAACGGTGGTCAAAAGAATTACAAAATCCCTCTACATTACATTCGTTGGGTCCCTCCTCGAGTACGCAAGCCAAGAATGGTCGCCCTATTACGCTGTGCACACCATGAGAATCAAAGATTTCCAGCGGAGATTCCTTCGCTTCCCTTTACGCGGCCTACCTTCAATTGACAACCTTAAATTAAGGCTCTACGTGGACCGTTTAAAACTTATCAATTTACAGTCGGAGTTTCCGAGCAGTTTCTTGCTAATGCACCAGCTGATTCTTTTTTCTCCATACCTACATATGTACATGACTTGGTAACCAGAAGAGGGTACTAGGTTAGACCAGTTTTTTTTTTTTTTTTTCATTTTGGTAAAGCATTACCCGACTAGTTTATATCTGATCCGTCCGAATTCAGTGTCTTGGCTGTCAGACAGAGTCTAAATTAAGTGTAATTAGCCGTCTTCTAGTCAGTCGCTCGATTTCATAAGTGATCGTTAAGGTTTTAAATCAGATCACAAGACTCGATCGAAACTGAATCATCATCATCATCATTTTCAATGACCCGCTTATCGAGGGGTTAGGGTGCTTAAGTGGACTCTCCACATCTCCCGATCTTCCCCCATTGATTGCTACCCCCATACGGGTAGAGGTGTGATTTCGGACTTGGTCCAGCCATCTCATCCATCTCATCAACCGAATTACAAATCCAATTATACATACAATTGTTCTACAATTTTCAAACTCCAAAGAACGGATGTTCGTACACAAGTACGTAACAGACATAATTTGTCTGAATTATTAAAACAAGAAAAGATTCCCAAACAATTTGAATTGATTGATAGAGTTGAAGGAGCAGATGACTCTGTTGAATCATCATGACGCAGAGCGCACAGAATAATAAATCAAAATTTACATTTCAAATGAAAAAAAAATGTGTATGCAAAATTACCTTGATGATAATAAAAGTAAATCGGCTGGAAAGAATGTATTATTCTGTATCTTGACAATGTCTCCCGCAGACAGCTCCTGCCATCGGACCAGGTTCCATGAGCCCTCCCGCAATGTCTCCACGTGCCTATGATTAATTTCATTATCCGCTCTATGTCGTTTCTAAAAAATTAAAAAGAATTTTTACCCCTTTCTGTCCGTTTGTATGATCTATAAAAAACTTACAACATCCTCGACAATCTCCTTTATTGCGCTCACTGCTAAGATAAATATTAATGGAACTAAAGTTGTGTATCTGCCCGTCGGCGATACATCAGGAATTTGTTGTAGTAATGCAATTAATAGGAAAAAACAATTCGAATAACGTCTAAATTGTTCAAAAAGGAACGAAGGTAAAAAGCTTATAAAACTGAAAAGATACAGAAAAAGATTCAAATTAAAATTTAATATCGTGTGCGATCGTAGATCGTAGACGACTCACCTATACTTTGCAGTTGATATGTGATTACTGCAGAACTTTTGTAATTGTGGCCTATTTACGAATATTATCCGTTTCTCTGTCTCATCGAGTGTTACACCGGATGTTGTTGCATCATCATCGTCTGCAAATTAGGAAAAAGAACAAATAGTACATACAATAAATTTAAAAATTTAAAATTGATCGTAAATGTCGTAATGAGGACACGAGAGTACACTATTGTCGGTTCTCATGCAATCGAATGGGTGTCAGATTTGTTAACCCTCTCGTCGCATTGCACTTTAAATTCAAATTTGTTGCTTGGACGTGTAATAACATTCAATTGGTGGTGAGACTTAGCGTTGTAATTCACCCAATACAGTCAGGTGGAGAGTGATGTAGTAAATTGAGGGTGGGCCTGTGTATGCACTGGAAAAGCTTTCGTCAAAAGAATGGCGTCATTACAATACAACAGGTTGCGATGTAAATTTTTTGGTGTAGACATTTACAACCAACAAATCAAGAAAGGAGGCAAGATGAGAAAGGTAGAGCTTTTTTTGAGGACTTGTTGGAAATATTTTGATACGACTTTTCGTGGCATTTTTATGTGACTACGACAAGGAGGCTATTTAAATTTGATACTCACGCCAGCACATTAGCATGCAATATTCTAACTACCTGAATTCACGCGAAGTTACATTTTGACTCAAATTTTATAACTTACCGAGTGGTGGATATTTTCGGAGTACAATCTGATCAACACCAATCCAGACCCATTAAAAAGGCCTTGACATAATAACAATAATAACATACCTTCTTGCCCATGCCTAGGTGTCCCCAAGTACACTTCGCTTGTTGAAGTCAAAACATGTTAAATTCTTTTTAAAAAAAACGGTAGATCTAGGCAGAATATATCTGCAGTTAATTAACGATAGTGGTGTGAACACAAGGCACTCATTTGCGCGTTTTCTCGGCGACACTTTTCAAAAATGAGGCCCGAAAACTGTTTGCTGAAATTCTAGAGATCCCAATGACAAAGAACTATTGTCCTATCCATGTGCCGGTAGTGGGCTTTAAACTAGTATAGGCTGTCACACAACTGTAATAAGCCAAAATCAAAATGCCTTACCTAGTTACTTATGTCGAATCAGAATTCTAGAGAGGGCTTAAAGCATCCACAATATTCGTTGAGTTTGTTCAAGTCCAAGTAATATCCACCAAGAAACAATGAAAAAGCCCTCAATTCGCCGTTCAAAGTCGGTAATAAACGGCAGTTCCTTTTCGTAAATGCAAAAACTGTAACACCCACAACATGAAAGGTTGCGAGATGCTAATCTTTGGCCCACAGTGAGATGTCGCGCCACCTATTGGTTTGGTTAAGAGACTCTTGACAGCTCAGCACCCAACATTTTTGGAGTCCAACAAGATCTCAGACAGGTTCTACGAGCTCTTGGACAAGACTTACGAGCAGTGCTTTAGCTATGACATTAAAATTGTCCTTGGTGATTTTAACGCAAAGGTAGGAAAAGAGGGCATCTTTAGTAGCACTGTCGGAAAGTACAGCGTACATGACACCACCTCGGGCAACGGATTTAGGCTGATCGACTTTACTGCGGGGCGAAATGCTGTCATATCTAGTACGTGGTTCCCACATCTCGGTATTCACAAAGGAACATGAAGATCTCCTGACCAATCAACCGACAACCAGATTGACCACATTGTGATCGACACAAGGCACTCCTCCAGTATTATTGATGTCGGAACGTTTCGAGTGGCCAACATTGACTCGGACCACTACCTTGTTGTAGCCAAGTTACGACTGCGGTTATCCCAAACATCGCCAAGACAAGGAAATAATGTGAGAAAGTTCGACGTCGGATCGGTGTATCACCAGATACTTTTCTGATTGAGTCTCTCTCAATTTCTTAAGATGTCTTATGCCGCCAGTATCAAGTATTGAAGACCAGTGGCAATATTGCCAAAAATCCATCACAGATGTCGCCTCTGACGTGCTAGGTTTCCCACGGCCACCGCAACGAAACCTCTGGTTTGACGACGAGTGCCGGCAAGCAGATGCAGCGAAACAAGAGGCATACAGAGCGACGCTGCAAAGAAGGACCAAAGCTGCTCGTGAGCTCTATGAACAGAAGAGGAGAGACGAACACCGGCTTCTCGGGAGGAAAAAAAAAAAAGAACATGAGAAGGGTGCGATCGAGGAAATAGAGAGATGTTACTGCAGGAATGAGGTTCGGACGAAGTGAAGATAGCTTAAGTCCAAAAATGCAGCTGGTGCTGACGGCCTTGCTGCCGAGCTGTTCAAAGCGGCAGGCGATATCTTGGTAAGGAGCATGAACAAAGTAATGTGTAAATTAAGGTCGGAAGAAAGTATGCCCGATGAATGGAACCTAAGCATCCTTTGCCCGATCCTCAAGAACGAAGACCCTCTGAACTGCGCCAACTACAATCTTCATAACATCGCTTACAAGATCTTATCTGCCGTGTTGTGTGAGCGCCTGAACCCGTTCGTCAACAACCTGATCGGTCCATATCAATGTGTGTTCGACCAAATATTCACACTGCGACAGATCTTGGAGAAAACCCAGGAATTTCTAATCGATACCCACCACCTTTTCAACATTTTAAGGCCGCGTATGATAGCATCTATAGATACGAGCTATACAGAGCCATGTCTAGTTTTGACATCCCTGCCAAACTCGTCCGTCTGTGCAGGATGACGATGGAGAATACATACTGCTCTATCAAGGTTTGATGTAAAAAAAAGATTTAGACGGACGACGCGCTGTAATGCGACTTCTTCAACATCGTTCTTGGAAGAGTTGTGCAAAACTCACGCGCCAACACCAGAGGCACAATCTTTCAAAAGTTCGTCCAATTACTTGGATACGCCGACGATATTGACACAATCAGAAGAACGCAGCGTGATTTCACTGGCGCGTTCGTGAGTATTGTGATGGAGGTGGCGAAGATGGGTTAAGCGGTCAATGAGGGCAAGACCAAGTATACACTGTCAACAAGAAAGGACACCCAACACCGACATCTCGGACAGAACGTCACAATAGACAGTTATAACTTTAAGGTAGTTAAGGACTTTTTCTGCCTAGGCTCCGCTATAAATCCAGACAACGACAACACCGCTGAGATCAAAGGAAGAATAACTTGCCAATCGCTGTTTCTTTGGGCTAAGCAGGCAATTGAGTTGCAAAGCCCTCTCTCGAACAACTAAGGTGACCCTGTGTGAGAACTTTATCGTCCCAGTTCTGCTCTACGGCGCAGAGGCATGGACTCTGTCAAAAGCGGATGAGGTTGCTCTTGGCTGTTTCGAGAAGAAAATTCTTCGGCTGATTTTCGGTCCAGTGTGCATACACGGTGGGTGGAGGAGGACATACAACGACGAACTGCATGGGCTGTACAGCGACATCGACTAAGCCAGAAGACTGAAGGTCCAACGACTGAGGTGGCTGGGTCATGTAGAGCGGGTGGACACCAATGCTCCAGCCCGGAAAAACTTCGAATCGACACCCGAGGGACGGTGCAGTAGAGGAAGACCGCGACTCAGGTGGCGCACGCTAGTGGAAGGGGACCGTAACTTAGTTGGCGTGCGAAACTGGAGACAGCTATCGAGCTGGAGAAGCTTGTTGGTTGAGGGCCCAGGTCCACCCCGGACTGTAGCGCCAACTTAAGTAACTAAGTTCAGTGTGTTTTTTGGATAAAATCTTACTTATTCTAGCAGAATTTTTTACAACGAAGAAATCTCATCTCGGCAGCTTGTATCCGCCATCTTATTTATTCGGTCATTAACCAAATCACATGACAACAGGAGAGGGTCGGAATAAACACTGAATTTAAGACCGATAGCTTAGCTGCGATGTCAAGTTCAGCCCTCCTGATAACGGATTGACCAAGCTGTCTCAAAATTGCTCCAGCCTGACCAATCCTACAGGATAACTCAGTATTGCTCCTACCATCACTCGTGAATAAGACCCCGAGATACTTAAACTTCTCCACCTGTTTCAATGGGACTTCACTAACATGCAGAGGGGATTGAACAGGCGTTCGGGAAATTACCATTACCTCTGACTTTGTTAATGTTTACCTTCATCCCAGCTTCAACACAGACGGCGACGAACCTATTTCCTGCGCGTTGAAGTTCGGTTTGGTTTTCATTTAGAAAATTTTAGAACTTTCTTCTCTGTATACTCGGAATCGTGGACTTTACCCCCCCACTTTCAATTTACTTCGGCCTGCCCGAAAAAGGAAGACTCCTTCCCTCCTCTATTCATTAACGAGAATCTTTGCAAAAAAGAATGCATTTTAATTGCGATAGGAAAACAAAGTTGACCCCGTTGGGGGCGGAACCATTTCTCACTTCTCATCGTCGCCATTCTCATCATAAATTCGTAGAACTTGTGACATTTCCATGAGATGCAGTCCTCATTACTTCCATTTATCTGTAGGGCATGCATCCTCATGAGGACCCAGTTAAAATTATGCGCAGTCAAGAACAAGTGTGCACAATACCCAAGGTAGGGAGTCCCATAAAAAACGACCGTCACAGCAGTGTTGCCATTGTATCCTATTTTCATAAATACAACTTTGTTGTACAGAAAAATTAAGAAAAAAAAAAAAAAAACTTCCATGCACACATAATCAATTTCCACATGAATAGGTTCCATAATCAAATTTACCTCGTCGCCGTATAAGCGCTATAATCGTCTAAAAATATCCCCGAGACTAATTTAGTAATTTAATTAAGTCCAAGAGGCCTATGTACGCCTTAAACAAAATTCATCAGACTGTATCGAGAGAGAGGCAGAGCGCGACAGCTTCCTACCAGACTCGCTGAGACATGGAAGCTTTGCCTCTCTCCTAAGGATTATGCTTGGCCCTGTCACAAGGGAGTACATGTACATTAAACGCACATGCCATACACGTATACCTTGTCAAGTTCATTAGGCATAATTTCAAGGCCTCCTTACGTGCCGTCGTCGTGCATACGAGGGGGTTTCGCAATTTTCACGTAGAAGAACGTTTAAAAATTCCTAGCCGCATATTAATATAAGGCGCGCATAATAAAAAGAAAACAACTCGCTAGGGGTGGTGTGAGTATAACAAGTTTAAGCGCTAACAACCCTCTTTACGAGGGAGGCTCACACGAATGTGTAAATGACCTTAAGCGGGCTAACTGCACACACTACTCAGAGACGTCAGGCGAACACTGGAAATCGATTGAAAAATAGGTTTATTTCCGGTTATTTTGTAGCACCATCCCTGTGCGAAAGCAGGAAAGAGAGGAGGAGGAACAAAGCTTGTTATTGGAACATTGACAATGGCCATTAAAAAGTTTACATAAGTGCACCGTGGAGTGGGAAATACCTTCGCAGATGGGAATATAGCAATTTGTCACCACCCAAAGTGTTTGTCAATATTGGTTCGGGCAATATCGTATTTTTAGGGACCTATTTCTGTTTACAATGGTTATGGGTTGAGAGTAAATAAACTGAGGATTCAAAGGCAGAGGCGTTATATTTTTAGAAGAGATTATGTGGAGGAAAACCAAACGTCCAGGCACAAGGTACATTCACAAAAGAATTAAACTGAGCAACATCCAACATGAACACATTCATAACACTGACAATGGTCAAGACTTTGGTGAATCTAGCTTTCAGCTAATAAATGGTAGTAGGATCCGACGGTTGCCTTTTAGAAGTCTGCCGTAACAAACACAATCAGATCAGATCTGCGGCAGTGATTACCGCACGAGACACCGAAAACGCCAAGAGACGGCTTAGCTAAGTCATGAGACTTGTCCAATCCTTGACGCAAGACCGTGGACTTGACTAGCAGCAGAGAATGCGGAGACAGTCCTGCTCTCTCGGAGACGGATCTTTTAGGTACCTACACATAGGTCTGGAAACCAAAATAACTAAAGATACATTAAGTACTTTGAGGTTAGACTGGACAAAGATCACATATTGATACCTGCAAAGCAGACTAATGGCAAGCTTTTCCTCTCAAACCCAGCCAGCGAAAACTACCTATGTCAGTCACGCACTCTATCCTCTTGTAAGGCTGTGAGATCTCGGCTGATGCGCTCAACCAAAATAAATACGAAAAACAAATGGCACCGGTACAGCGAACATGAGATTTGCGGGTGGCGATTAGCTGTTCTCGTGGTTGTGGCAGTAATTCCAATTGATCTTTCGGCGGCAGAGAAAAAGTACATACATTAGAAAAAAGCAGAAGTTGGGAAAGAAACGGCAACAGAGGAAACCAAGGAGATTTCCATACAACGCTGGAGCAGAAGTACTAGGGGAGATAGGCAAGTCAGTTTCTACCTCACGCAATGTGTTACCGGAAACAAGTGATTTAACGACTAGTTACACAGGATTGGTCTGGCGACTCGGCTAAAGAAACCTTAAACATATACATATTATTCAAATTCACCAGATGGCTTGCATAGGCGGAATCATACCGGATAACACGTTACGGTAATGCCCACAAGTGAAAAAAATTTAAACTGTCTGTGGTAGTGGTGAGATTCCGGACTTGGTCCAACCATCTCATCCTGGGTCTACCTAGTGGACGCCTACATGTGTTTAACGTGTCCAAACCATCGAAATATGGACATCTGTAGCTGCTCGACATTAAGTGCATCGCATATTCTGGTGTTCCGAACTCGATTTCGACGAGTTGCCCCAGCAATACAACCCAGAAATCTCATTTCAGCTGTCTGTATCCGCGATTTTATTCTTTTGGTCATTACAGAACCGCCAGCATATGAACCACAGGTGCACTATATGCTAATTGGTATTTTGAACCTCAACCTTCACGTCAGAAAGATGGCAACCTGCAATGCAATCAGAATCAGAGAATCTGGGTGATAGTCCACCAGGTCTCGTGGCCTATAGTATTTTGGTTTCACTACCTCTGAGGACGGTAATGTCTCCTACTGACTATCTTACCCCCCGAATTGCGTTCAGCAAAGATTTTACTGTGCGTTTTCCAGAGTGCGATGGAACAACGATGAGGTTTCAATGAAAGACGACTCATCAATTTTCACGGCAGATTTTTAAAGATGGAAAGCGGGCAGACTATAGACCTTCGAAGCTGAAATACTCACGAAGCCTACCGTGCGCATAACGAAGACCACTTTGTTTATCAATCCTCCCCATTATGTCGTTTGGGTCCAAGTTCACCGAGAGAAAGAGGTCAATGAACTAGCCAGGTAAGGGTAGGTTCTTGACAGATCATTTGCAAGACAAATTTTGATCCCAAACAAAACTATTAAGGGAAGAATCAACTCACAATCCTTTTCAATAGCTGAACTTGAATGTAACAACGTTAAAAGTTACGTCATATCCTAAAAGACTTGCCCAACAAACAACCATACAAAAAGGAACGGTCTCCTTAGCAGAACCCGAATAGACATGGTGCGTACAGTTGCCATCTGTACGGGCCATTGGACAGTAGGAACCCAAGCAGCCAAGCTTGACATGCCTTTCAACACACATTGCAGCAACTAAAATGCCATAAACGAGAAGGACATTTGCAGGAGGCCAGCACTTACCCAAGCCAGACATCGTGCGTTGGGCAAACCTCTCCTTGACAACCTTAACAAATATTGTGGAAAAAAGTTATTTACATGCTGCTCTTCCTTAAATCGACAGGATGGATTTAGGACCGACAGCTTTGGCTATTGACATCGATTCCCAGTCACGAGAACTGTCGTTACAAATCGGTGTAATTCACCATTAATTGAGAATCGGCCGCGAGTTTTAGTGGTCGCCGTGGCTCAGTGGTTATTGCGTTGGACTGCTGTGTGAGCGGTGCGGTGTAAGTTCAATCCCCAGTCAACTCCATCGAGCATTTTTGTTCACCACCTCTCGTCGGGGAATGACAAGCCTTCGAGTATAATTTACCATGAAAGGGCTTCTTGATTCTCCGTTCGGAGTCGGCAATAAATAGTAGATCCTTTCCATTCGTTTCAAAAATGTAACACGCATAACATGAATGGTTGTGAGAAGCTAGGTCTTGGGTCATCCCAAGCTGTCGCGCCAGCTATTTATTTATTTTTAGGCGCAAGTTCTGGCTTGATACGACCACTTTTACCTACTTACTTAAAGGACTTTAGCAATATTGGATTGGGGATCCTCCTGAGGTCAGCACCTCTATCGGGGTGATACTAGATCAAAAGAATTGTTTCTCGTTTCTATTCAGGTATAAGACACAATGGACCCCATTACAGATATGTACACACATGTTAGTCGACGATGTACATACGTGCATATGTCACATCTCTTGAAAGCTGGATAAATTTCAGTTAGGAACCTTTTTGTCATTGCAAACTTTAAAAATAAGTTCAAGGACTATTCGGGTTTCGTCACTCAATTACGAAAAGGATGTGACTTTAACGACATTGAAAAAATAAATTTAACATCCGCAGTCCGCCAGAGACATGTAGAGGTACCAACAAAAACCCATAATCAAGGTTTTCGAGGGTAAAACTCCACTTCACTGATTTGGCATCCAATATGGAAACTTCGACCCCGTAAAACATCTCTAAATCCCAAATACATTTCCACTTGATATCGCTCGAACAAGTAACATAGTGATCAACTATGTAGCAGTCCTTGCTTATCCCCGAAGGAAGTAAAAAAAAACAATAATTTCCGGTTGACTTCCGTTTCCAGCGAAGTAAACTTTTCTGCTGATGAAAAGCCATGTCGTATACATTTGCCAACCTATTTTCGTCCCGAAATACCGTACTTAATGCCTCTTTCATTCGCCAACTCATTTCCAGATAGGTAACCTCTGACATTTAAGAATGTTTCGCAACTGCGGGGCTTCTAATCGTAGTGCACAGGTCGACTCGAACGTTTGAAGGGTAATCCAAAACGCTCGCATAAAACACGGTTTTTCCTTCTTCTCATTTTGACGCGTACAGTAAGGACAGAAGTAATTATGGAAACCAAAATCAAATGAATTTTTTGAATAATTATTCCCAACTCCAAAGCACTTTGCGATTGTAATCAGGAAAAAGGAAAAAAAACCTCCACTCCATTCACGTACAGAATAAAAATTGCAAACAATTAACACACACACACACATGCATGTAAAGGACAATAAAAAAGTAAACATATCTTACGGCTAAGGCGCAATCGAAGAGCTTTATACACATTTCTGAACGCCATGGCTTGCTCTTAAAAAAATATCCTTTCAGTCCGAGTCCTTGTAAAAACAAAAACTTCTTCCTCTGTATGAGTTTGACGTATAGGTTTGGTTTGGAGTTTGTTGGTGTGTTTATGAGAACATCATACCGATAATAAAGCAACCAGCCGGTTGCGTTTTTCTATCCCTGTAACAGTGTGGGTCGTTTTCGTTTCTCTTTTGTTATGAAAGGATTCGCCAAACGATTGTACCGCACACATGTAATTATTTAAGTTCAACCCTCCGTTTAGATCCTTTTTGGCATAGAAAATTGAAAAACACTGCATAGTTTAACCGAGAACGCATTGAGTACTTCCATATTTTCAATTTTTTTCTCTTTTTGTTTGTTGTTTCATATTCAAGGATACACGATACGCTTTTCCTTATCGAAATCATTTAACAAAAGCTTTGTCGACATTAAGACATCAATTTTTCATGATTTTCGCTTGTAATTCTAGGTTGTGCACACACGAGGATAAATCAATGGAAAATATTAGACTTCTCTTTTCTTTTTTTTTTTCGTTACAAAAACATTATCCTTTAGAAGGATATTGGGTATTGGGAGTGGAACACTTTAGATTGAGTGATGTAATTCACGTTCTTTTTTTTCTAAAAACAGGTCTTGCAAACGATTTGTTATTTTGCACAAAATCAAGCGTTCATCCTTTTAGTCCTGGTTTTAGCACTGTAAACTCTTGTCGAGGGTGTATAGAAAATTTTAGAATAAAACGAAATAACAACGAGCACACGGAAATAAAAAAGGTGTCATGTCAACTCGAGTGCACCTTAACTAAACGACTGAAATGTCCTTTTTCCACTTGGAAAGCTTTGAATTCTCAATTTTTTTTTTCCCCGATTAGCGCTTTTCGGAGACTTAAACGAATAAAGCTGTGGGAGAACCTACGAATTGAGAATTGAAAGCTTTGGTGAATGTGTTTGCTCAAAAGATTAAAGGACAACGAACAGGTTTGCAATGTTGGAAATGTGACGTTGGGCATGCATGCATTTGTGGTTGTGGGTTGAGGTGATGAGATAATTTTTAATCAGTGGATGCCTCTTGGAGTAGAATGTGAGACAGATACGTGTAAATATGTATTTGGGGGTGGCGGTAGAGAGCTTTAACTTGTTGGAGTCATCAGAAGCTGATGGAAAGCATTCAACAAGTAAGCTGTGGATGTACAGGGTGCTACGATTTGACATATTTCAGTGATATCATTTACTGCACTCAAACCTGACGTTATAACTGGGCCGGTTGATGTCATCAGGCATCGAATGATGCTAAAATCGAGAGCAGTGCAAAACATATGCGAATGCAAGGGTTTGGGGTTTTAAACGCATACATTGCCTTCTTCCTTCTTTTGTGCCCTGTCCACCATACATTTTTCACGGCAACACCCTTTCGTTGGGGAATGACAAACCGGGAGTATAATCTGTCATGAAAGAGCTTCTCAATTCGCCGTTCGGAGTCGGCAATAAATTGTAGGACCCTTCCATTCGTGAGAAAAATGTGACACGCACAACATGAAAGGTTGCGAGAACCTAGGCCGTGAATCACCTCGAGCTGTCGCGCCAGCTATTTTTTTTATTGCCTTCTTGAAACTTCCACAAACTGCTATAGGATTCACTGGATTCTTTCGAGAATTTGTGAAAAATTAGGTGGCGGTATAATTGATTTGCCAAAGACATTTTGGGTGGATGACATGTCCCATGGCTTTCTCGTGTCATTAAAGTGGCTTGGGAATGCAGTGAAACACCTAGCGATTGGCAAATTGGGGTGATTATTCCTCTTTTTAAAAAAGAGGATAAGAGGGATTGCTCCAATTATAGGTGTATATCGCTCTTAAGTCTCCTCCGAAAAGTCTTTTGCTAAGGTGTGGGAAGCGTGTTCAAGAGCTGTGATCGAGTCCAGATTGAGCGATGAGCATTGCGGCTTTCGTCCAGGTAGCAGCACAACCGACCAGCTATTCACTTTCAGAGTGGTACTTGAGAGAGGCCTGGGAGTATGCCAAGCCTATCTAAAGTTGTTTTGTGGATTTGGAGAAATCATATGATGGGGTCACTCGGTTCTCTTCTGAGAGCCATTCAATCTCTATACACAAACTGTAGGAGCTGTGTTCGGGTGAACGGTGTTAAGTCGACACCTTTCACTGTGTGCGTTGGCCTTCGCTAGGGGTGTGTTCTGTCACCTCTGCTCTTCATAGCGCATGTATATGGATTGGATGTTACAGCGCAGCCGTGGTGAGGAACGGTTCGAATTGGGAGACTTAAGGATAAGTCATCTGCTTTTCGCCGATGATTTGGTCATGCTTACGTCCACCCAGACCGAACTTTGGCGCGCACTAGATAGGTTCGTTGCCGTCTGTGTTGAAGCTGGGATGAGGGATACAAGGTGCCGAAATGAGATTTTTTCATTGTATTGCTGGGGTGACTCGCCTAGATAGGGTTAGAAACACCAAAATACGCGAGGCAGCTACTTCTTCGTACGGAGAGGTCCATACTTCGATGGCTTGGGCACGTTCAACGCATGTCCCCAATTCGGCTTCAAAAATGTGCCATGGAATCCGTGCTTTCAGGTAGGCGTTCCCCGGGTAGGCCCAGGATGAGATGGCTCGACCAAGTCCGAAATGTCACCTTTACCCTTATGGGGATAGCCCCTGATGATTTAGAGTCGATGGCGGAAGAACGGGAAAGATGGAGAGTCCACTTAAATGGTGTTCTGATTGGTGACGTAGGTGTGAACGAAATGACATGGGGAAGTGTGATTGGGGGGAACGTTGACCCGGATCAGAATGCGAACGGGGAAAGGTTGTTGGACTTTTGCTGTGCAAATGGCATGTCAATTATGAACACTCTCTTCCGCACAAAGATATCCATAAATACACATGGTACCGTCAGAGTTTTCAGCAGAAGTCGCCAGATAGACTTCTTCTTGGTACCATCGTCTGTTAAAAGGATGGTTTGTGATGTTCGTGTTGTGAGAAATGTCAACTGATCACCACCTCGTGTTGTGCAAATTATATCTCAACGATAAAGTACCTGTCCTACCAAAGCGTAAACCAAGGCTGAACTATAAAACTCAGAACCTTTAGAAACCCAACTAGAACAAATCGGACAATTTTTCGGATTTTATCTCTATTGACTCCGCCGTTGAATTTCTTACATGCAACTTGAAAAAAGGTTTTAATAAACACTGTCCTCTCTCTCGCAATCGCAAACCCACTAGGGCATCCTGGTGGACCTGCGAGCTCAAAAGGTGTAGAACGGAGGTTAGAAAGTTGTTTAGTAAAGCAAGAAAAAGCAATGCACAAGAGGACTGGACCCTCTACAGATCCGCCCTAAATGCATACACCAGAGACTTAAGAAGAGTAAAAAGAGAATCTTGGAATACCTTTTGCGAATCCATTGAGAACACTAGTGAAGCTGCCAGACTACGTAAGGTCTTGTCTAAGGACCCCACGGTCCCAGGGTATCTCAGAAGAGTTGATAACTCCTGGAAAGTGTCGAGTCAAGAATCGCTTCAACTCTTAATGGATACTCACTTCCCGGGATTTAAAGACCCCAAACAGAATGAGTTCATCCCGCACACCATTCCAAACAATGAGAACATCGACGATATCGTCACAGAAAGCAAAATAGCATGGGCTGTGAAATCATTCAAACCCTACAAATCTGCAGGGCCAGATGAAATCATGCCAGCTATGCTGCAGTACGCTCTCGATACAATCTCCACATGGCTAACAGTCATCTTTAAAAGCTGCATAAAGCTAGGATACGTACTGGTGCAATGGAGGGAAGTAAAAGTCATCTTCATCCCGAAAGCAGGAAAACCCAATCACTCCAATGCAAAAGACTTCAGACCGATTAGTCTCTCTTCCTTCTTCCTGAAGACACTAGAAAGGCTAATCGACCTGCACGTAAGGCATCTCCTAGACAGACACAATCTATGTGACAGTCAGCATGCATACCTTAAAGGCAAGTCAGTAGAGACAGCTTTACATGAGGTCGTCACCTGCATCGAGAAGAATATGTGCTACAAAGAATATACTCTAGCCACCTTCTTAGACATAGAGGGCGCTTTTAATAACGTTAAAATAGGCTCCATCACAGCTGCACTGGAGGGCCTAGGAGTAAAACCAGAACTGACTAGATGGATAGAGTCAATGCTCAACAGCAGACTAATTAACTCGCAAATCGGTGAGAGTACTCTTACAAAGACTGTTACAAGAGGAACCCCGCAAGGTGGTGTTATTTCACCCCTTTTATGGCTACTCGTTATCTACAACATCCTTACAACTCTCAAGATGAAAGGCACCAAAGTAATAGCGTACGCAGATGACGTCGTGATCCTGATAGGAGGCAAACATTTACCCACCATCAGCGAACTTATGGAATCTACACTAAAAGAATTATCCTCGTGGGCCAGAGTAAACGGACTAGGAATAAACCCCCAGAAAACCGAGTTAGTCCTCTTTACCAAAAAGAGGAAAATAGAAAACTTTGATCTCCCCAAAGTAAATGGAATTCCTTTGTCGCTTTCCCTAGAAGCTAAGTATCTCGGTACCATCCTAGACTCAAAGCTTACATGGAAACGCAACACTGAGGAAAGAATGAAAAAAGCAATGTGTGCTTTTTACTCATGCAAAAAAACCTTCGGTAAACGGTGGGGAATGCGACCGCACGTGGTACACTGGATGTACACAGCGATCGTCAGACCTATACTTACCTACGGCGCGATAGCATGGTGGAAAGCAACTGAGAAGTCTACATATCTCACAAACCTCAAAGGTACAGAGACTAGCTTGTCTAGGAGTAACAGGAGCTATGAGATCAACACCCCAATTAGGTCTGGAAGTTATGTTGAATTTACCCCCACTAGACCATTTCATAAAGAGCACAGCGGCAAAAGCAGCGCTCAGGCTAAGAGAGTCCGGCTCTTGGAAGCACAGCTCCTACGGTCACAGGGCGATACTTCACCTATACGGACATGGTGATCTTGAAAAGAAAACGGACTACATCACACCACATTTAGACTTCGACAAAAACTATTCCACCCTTATACCCAGTAGACAAGATTGGGAAGCTAACACCCTTACGGGAGTGCAAGCTATCCAAATCTATACTGATGGTTCGAAGATGGAGGAAGGGATGGAGCAGGGGTGTACAGCAGTGCGCTAAATATAAACGATTCTTACAGACTGCCGGATGACTGTAGTGTCTTCCAAGCCGAAATTTTTGCCATTGATAGAGCAGCTAGAACAGTAGATGACAGGAGACTGAACCCAACTAAGATCACCATTCTCGTCGACAGCCAAGCAGCTATCAAGGCTCTAGATAATGCCAGTACCAAATCGAAAGCGGTGACTGCCTGTCGTAAAATCCTTAATAAAATAGGCGTTACCCACGAGGTCAACATCTGCTGGGTCCCCGGACACAGCGATTTCGAGGGTAACGAGAAAGCAGACGAACTTGCTTGGCAGAGATCAGCTTTGGAAAGAGAGAACACCCACACATCGATAAACATCCCTATCGGTGTACTGAAAAGTAACGTTGAACACAAGATGAGGGAGATGATCAATACCTCTTGGTCCGCCAGAGGCGACTGCATTATATCCCGCAGCTTATGGCAGAGAATAGACCAGAACAAAACAAATCGTCTTCTGGCTATGAACAAAAAAGATACTCGCATCCTTGTAGGAGTACTGACGGGACATTGTGCCATAGGTATCATGGCCAGGAGACTCGGCATCGACTCCCCAGACTACTGCAGGAGCTGTCAGGATGCGGAAGAGACAGAAACCATCAAGCACTTACTCTGCGAGTGTCCCAACCTCCAAAACCGCCGACTTCGACACATGGGAAACAGGCTGTTTGGAGAACTGAGTGACCTAACAGAAGTACCAATAACGAGCATACTCCATTTTATTAAGAGTACAGGGTGGTTTGACAGACCACCCACCTAGTACCCAAGGTTGGAACATGGCCCACAACACAAAGGGGAACACAATGGAACAGTAGGCCCCCGTGAACGCTCAGTCATTGGACTGGGCACTTCCCCCATAACCTAACCTAACCTAACCTAAGGCTGATTACAGGAATAAGGTGGAAGAGTCTGCAGAACAATGGGATACGGGAAGAATTTGAACGGCAGGTATTCGAAAAGTTTGAACAAATTCCAACTGTTCCGACAAATGTAGAGGAAGGATTGCAGCTGTTTGCAACTGTGGCTCGGTATGGCGGCTGGTGGAAAGAAAAGAACTGCGTGGTTGAAAACACCCAGAGTTCAAGAAACCATCAGAGAGAAGAAGAAAGCTTTCAAGGTGTGGATACACTTGGTTGATTCAGCTTCTTGAAACCGGTACATCGAGGCACGAAGAACTTGCAAGCTGGCTGTTAAAGCAGCTAAGAAGAGCTCTTGGAAGGAGTTCGGCGAGAAATTGGACCGTGAGCACAGATCTGCAAACAAGGTGTTCTAGCAGATCATCCGCCGTCTCAGAGGAAGGAAGTTTAATATCATCGAAGAAATAAAATCCAAAGATAGTGTAAATTTTTCCGATGAGAAAGTAAAATGGAGGGATTGCTCCAATTATTTGGGTATAGTCTCTTGAGAAAAATCTTTGTACAGGTTGGAAGCCCGTTCCAGAGCTGTGGTAAAGTCCAAGTTGAGCTTTGAGCAGTGCGGCTTTCGTTTAGGTAGAAGTACAACAGACCAATTTAGTACTTGAGATGGCCTGGTAGCAGACCCCTAGCACGGATTTGATTCTAGAACAGTATTTTGCTTAAGACACTCCTCTACCTGAACAATGCTTCATTTTTAAAAATAACCTAACCAGGCTCATAAAGTTTATGAGGCTTTGAAATCGTTTCCAAGCATTTCTGACGCACAAGATAAGATCAATGTGTGCTCACATCTCCATCTTAGTCATTGTGCTTTGTTTTACGTTGCAACTAGACACATACAGATGGATTATGAGATCCAGTTACACCAGCTGTTCACTGGTTCTATATACGATTACTGGTTACGAAAATTCATAAGAAACAATTCAAGATGTTTTCCCTCAGAAAAAATTCCCTTAAACAGCAACGACGACCATGAGATGATTTTACATGAGTAATTCAGCGTGACGACGAATACACCCACATTACACTGAACCCATTAAGTGCGCTCTAAAAGCACATAAAATGCGGGCCCATTATTTACTAGTTTTACTACTTTTCAGAATTAAAACTGCATAATTGATCGTTTATTTTTGAGGTGTATAGACACAAACAACATTCGGATATGTTTTGCAGGTCATTAGAAGGTGTTAAACAAAATTGTCAATGTGTCGGTTCGATAACAATTTTGTGGTTATAACCACACCTGAACCAATGGAGACGTATTAGCACAGCGTTAATAACCCAAACAGAGCACCTAGTCAAAGCGAATGGGTCAATGGGAATATATGTAGAACTGGCTTGGTATAAGGTTTATTGATTTATTGGAGGTTGACACAGATTGCTTGGCTTGTATAACATTTGTAAGATAAGACCAGCCCAAGTCTCTAATTTAACCATTTTTAGCATTCTCAGGTTTTCTGTGTTTTATTTAAAGAACTTTATCTTAGTCCCCGGTTAAAGATTTATACTTAAATATCCACCTTGCTATCTCCAGCTTATTCTGGAACAGCTTTTGCTATAACTGATCGTAAGAGAATTGCCAAGAATAAATTTCCCAACTTTGTGCAAGTGAAAGGTCAAACAAAAGTACTACGACCATTCTTATATCTGAGATCACTAACCTCACAAAAGGGGCTATGAGGCATGTCTGATGCCAAAGCATATGGAAAGTATCGACACAAAAATTAAGACTCTGTTTATTAATTTCCCTTCCTCCAGCTTCTAATAATAAAATTTGATGATGATCCACTGTTGTCACGCAAATGTCCGTAAATGGACACCATGCCGACATGAATGCCTTCACAGAGACACTACCTGAATTTATTTTTTAACTCTTTGTGAGCGAAAACATACAAGGCTCCTTAAAGAAGTTAACCTTAAACTGGTGGAAGGCCGTAGGCAGAAACACAAATCGAATGGTCCTCAGAAAAATACAAAGGCTGTCGAGCCTTATATGTGATTTTTAATTAAACTAACTGTCAAAATCTTCGTCGAAGGCGTGTCTCGAAATTTTTCAACAACTTCTCTGCTTCCAAGCATTAAATGCCGAACGCCAGTGGCACCCCTGCCAACCTGCTATTAGAAACGCTGCTGGGCTGATTTGCGCAAAGTCGCCGAAGAAACCCCGGTTTGCCGAAGCAAGCCAGAGGCATATAAAGCAGCACTGCAAAAAGAACAAGAGTTCCGCGCGAGCTCTACGGACAGAAACAGCGGTTTCTCCGCCGCCTCCGACGTGCTGGGTTTTACTCGGCCACCGCAACGAAACCCCTCATTTGACGACGAGTTCCGGCAAGCACATGCAGGCAAACAAGAGGATACAAAGCGGCGCTGCACAGAAGGACCAGAGCTGCTCGCGAGCTCTACGAGCAGAAGAGGAGAGACGAACACTGGCTTCTCAGGAGGAAAAAGAATAAGAGAATAAGGTTCGGAAGTTTTACCAAAGGGTAAAAAAAACCTACAGAGCCCGAACCGAGGCATGCAAAGATGAACAAGGATATGGAAGAACTACTTCTGCAGACGGTTTAACGGCGAAGACGAATAAAATTCCGCTGTCAGGTAGAATGAACCATTCAACCTGGACGACGAAGACCAACAATTCCGTCCACCCAACCTGGACAAGGTGAAGATAGCCATATCGAAGCTTAAGTCCAATAAAGCTGCTGGAGCTGACGGCCTAGCTGCCGAGCTGTTCAAAGCAGCAGGCGATGACTGAAATGCACCGTTTTGTTACCACAGTTCTTGTGACCGGTTTGTTAGATGAGTGTGGATAGGTTTTGAGAGACAAAATCCAACCCGTGCAGTTAAGGTAGAGTAGAATGTTAGAGATTTTCTTCTCTGAAAGTTCGCCAAGGTTGTCGAGGGAGGGTTTCCCTAGCGCATTGAGTCTTGCTATGCCAAGTACCGGACACTTGCAGAGGAAGAGTTCAAGGGTTTCCCTCTCATTTGTGTCTTTGCAACTGCGGCAGTAGGGATTAAACGGGATGCCAAGCTTGGCCGCATAGGTACCTACTGCCAGTTACATGTACAGATGGCGACAACGCGCGCAATCTTCTAAGGAAGTCGCTTGATTTCCTATGGTGGTATGTTAGTACTAGCACTAGCATTCGTGTTTGGCTACTGAGAAGTAGTGTGGGTTGATTTTTCCCTGGGGCCCAATACCGCAAGCGTGAGTTTTCTGAGTACCCAAAAAAATATGTAAACAGATTTGAAAAGAGCCTGTGTTCACTTTATTTGGTACACAGTAAACTCACGCTTGCGGAATTGGGCTTCTGGACAGCTCCTTATGGGATGAGAACTTCTCTTGCGAGTGACCTGACACCCACACAAGGGTTAGGGAAGATAAGATTCTCAGGCGGGAGAGTTCCATTCTGCCTTGTGCTACCAGCTTTGATGAGATGGTTGTGGAGACAAGAGCTTTGATAGCTGCCTGGCTATCGGAGAAAATTGCGACATTTCGTTTGGGGGTGGTGTCGTTGTTTAGCGCACGACAGGGTTCGTAGATTGCGAGTATTTCAGCCTGAAAAACACGAACAAAGTTCGGGAGCTGAATGATTTCGATATTTTCAAGGCTGCTTAAAATATGTATACCCGAAAATATCCCGCATTTCATTTTCGAATCGTCCGTGAAAATTGATGTGTCGTAGTCTTTTGTGCTCTTGATGGAATACGCTAAGTCTTTGCTGAGCATAATGCGGGGGGTAAGATAGTCTGTTGGGAATGTTACCGTCTCCTGAGACAGTAACCGCCATCTTTCTGACGCGAAGGTCGAGGGGTAGGAGGTTTAGGATAACCGTTAGTGTATCCGTCGGACATAAACGTATTGCACCCGTGGTACATATACCAACGGTCCTCTGTATTCGATTTAGTTTAGTGAGGGCAACGAGTAGTGCAGTGAACTGAGCGGTGAACTGCTGGGTCGTACAACCACAGCAACAACTTAGTCGATACGTTACCCCAAGACACGGTATTATTTCAAACAGATTACCCAACCCTCAAATTAAACTTCAGCAAAATTTTCGCTGTGCATACTCCACCCAAAGTCGAATAGAAGAATCATAAACTAAAACAAGAAAAATTTGAAATATAGGTTAGGGAATGACTAGGTTAGGGAATGTTACACAAGATCTAGAAGATATTTACATACATAGTTCATTCAAACTACCCAAATTCAAAGCAAGTATTGTTCTACCCTATTCGTTAAGGGCTTACGTGTCAGCTCTAGACATATGTGACCCAAACATAATCTATACTATATAAAACTCAATGTACCTACGTATGTTTGTATGTATGCTATGGACAACGAAACCATTGAACCGATTGAGTTCAAATATTCAGGTAATCTTCTGTATTGGCCCGAGATTGTTTCTGTGAAGTTTGATCACAGTTCGGTCTAGCAGTTTCTCCACAACTGCATTTTGAGTAAGACAAGCTTTCTTTTTGTTAGGCGCAGCAACGCACGCCGGGTACCTGCTAGTGAAATAAAAATATCGTGTGGATCTGAAGCAATACAGATTTTGTGACGTTCTCAAATGGATTTGTCTTTACTACCATAGCACGTTAAATAGATTTTAAGAGCAGGATAGATCCCTTCGTAGAGAAAAAAACAGCTAAGACACCGGACCTAGAGTCCCGTCCTTGTTAAACATTCGTCAATTATACTACAAACATTATAGAATAACAAAAAACTTATAAGTACCTCCACTCGTTATAACCAAAACTTAGCCTTTTTTTAAACTTGATAACTTTTTAGTCGCATGCTCACTTTCATTGGTGCTCCTCCTAGGATCATCGTCATCGGCGTATTCAGTACATTTCGCATCCTTGGGAAATATCGAATTAGCCGGCATAGTTGGGCTTTGCATGGCTCGACGCAATGCAATCCTCGCGTCACGTCCCATCCGACTTGCTGTTTGTGTTACAAAGATTCGAACGCCCTGCAGCCATGAAGTCGCCCGCTGTCGATAGCTTGGTGATGATGGTGTTGCCATTCTTAGATTTTTATTTTCATTATGATCGTTGCGTTGATTCATACCATTTGTAAACAGAAAAAAAATCACTAGCACAAAACAAAATGTCTACGCCACACAGATACCTTCACTTGAAGTTGAATTTTGATTTACACAAAGATTTCATCTGAAAATGGAAGCAAGAACGAAAAAAAGAAATGTTGGATGAGGGATGAATTGGGAACATACAAATATGAAACAAAATAAAATGCAAATAAACATAAGATGAACACAAAGGCGTTTTCAAAGCAAGCCGAGGCACATTCAAAGAGAAAATGAAAGGAAAAGATACACACATCTACGGGAAGCAGAAACAAGAACAAAAAAACTTATGAAAGGTACAAAATATTTTGACAATTCGGAGTGGGTGGTGGAGATGAGATGTAAACACATTTTGCACTTAAGTTGGGTTAGAGTCGTTTCACAAATTATAGATGTTTCCACACGATCCCACTCACAATGGACAATCAATAAATGTCCAACCTCCAGTTACCTGGAATTGTTTGTCGTCAGTTGACTGTTTGGCTATTTAATAAATAATTCGGTACCAGGTAGTTTGCGTAAATAATTAACAAAAAAAAAAAGAGAAGAAAAACAAAGTTATGGTAACATGGTCTATTTTGAGACCATCATTTGCACAGCCCTCACACGTGCAATAGTTCGGTGCCCACTGTATCAACCTACAAGTGAAACTACCGGACAATATTTTTCTTGGCATTTAAAAAAAACTTTTGCTCGAAACGATATATTTCATGCTCCGCACGTCGGTTCCTGATCCCAAACTTAGATGAAAAAAAAAATACATTAAACAGTGAATCAAGAAGACAAGTATGTCTGGAACAAAATATTCGGTAAAAAGTGAGGAAATTTCAGCCCAATATGACCCTTTGGATGTAATACATGGATATTTGCGTCGTATTTTCACCTTAGGCAAGATCGTTTAGTGGGCCGCCTTAAGTAAGAAATGCAACATCGAAAGAATTAAAAAGGTCCAAAGAACGGCAAGCTGAACATGCGCACTGAAATCCTGCCCTGAAGATGCTTACAGCTACCAAGATCAGCATGCACATGCATTAGAGGAGCACTAAGAACCACCTCATCCGTGGTACTCGACGTGCTCCTACATCTGATTTCCTTGGATAATTTTGACAAGCAGTCAGCTGCTAGCGCAACCCTCAGACTGAAGGCCTCCTCTCAATGCTCAAACTACCATATTGACCAATCCTCAATCTTGGATCCCTTAACTTTGATCCCGGAAAACACCAAATACACACCGACTAAGTTGAACTTCAAACTCAACTTCTGAACGTCAATCGCTTTAAGAGTGGAGTGGGAGAATGATGAAGATGATACTATAGACGAGCACTCCGTTAACTTCTATACAGATGGTTCTAAGACCGATGGTTCCAAAACCAAGAACGAAGTAGGAGGTGGTGTTTTCTCCGATATGCGTAACCTGAGCATCTCCTTCCGTCTTCCCCACCACTCTAGCGTTTTTCAGGCGGAAATCATGCCGATCAACGAAGCCTTATCCTGGCTTAAGCAAAATGTGATATCCTTCAGGGACATTACAATTATTACCGACAGCCAGGCTGCTATAAAATCCCTGGAATCGGTAACATGTACATCAAAGGCTATTTCCGACTGTCGCTCATCTCTCATGGAGTTGGCTGAACATTTAAACATTCACCTTTGCTGGGCACGCGGTCATAGGGATATTCCAGGGAATTGTAAGGCCGATGAACTCGCCAAACGTGGTACTACTCTATAGGTCCTATCAGAACGGGTGAATCTTGGTATTCCACTCGCTACATGTAAACTTCTCTTAGAGCACGACGTGATCACCAAGACTAACCAAAGATGGAGCAATGGCACCACGTGCCGCACCTCCAGGGAGATCTAGCCTACGCTAAATCTCACGCGATCTAATAGTTTGATCTTGCTCAATAGGTCGCTCATTAGCACCGTTATTGGTGTTCTTACTGGCCATTGTCCAATTGGCCTTCATGCCAGAAGGATGGGTCTCTTTTCAAATTACTTTTGCAGGAGCTGTAGAGACGAGGAGGAGGGGGAAACGATCCTCCATTTTCTCTGCACGTGTCCTGCCCTATCCCAAAGAAGGAAGCTCCATCTGGGAGCCTATCTTTTCGACAACTTGGATGAACTATCACATACTGACGTCAAAAGTATCCTCAGCTTCATTAAGAGCTCCAAATGGTTCCAATGAAGTGACGCGGCTCAGGGTATTGATCCATGTGCTTCGCACAGCCACACACCTACCTACCTAAGACCGAGCACGGAGTGGGAGGTGGTGTTTTCTCCAAACTGTTTTACTTGAGCATCTCCTTCCGTCTTCCCGACCAATTTAGCGTTTTTCTGACGGAAATTATGGCATAATGTGGCATCCTGCAAGGCCATCAAAGCAGCGCTTAAAGCATTGAGATCAACCTTATTTGCCTTAGTCGGGAACTCCCTTACCTACAGTGAAGCAGGCGGAGTTGTCAAGCAACACCATCACAAAATACTAAGCATTATCAACACAACAGCGATGGCGTGATAACGAATATTAACTAGGAACGTTTGAGGTGACTGGTTAAGGCGTACGTTCGAATCTGACTCTTCTCAAATCTATTTATCCACACAATCGTTATCTTGTTGAATTTTTATAAATGACATCTTGAGAGTCACAATAAGTGACTTTGTTACAACCAGTAACGAAAAGATTCTTTGTGCCCAAGTGACCTCCTCGGTGTGCTCGTGACGTTTCTTATTAGACTCGAAAAATTCTTAAAACATGATAAATGATCTTTTGTTCACTTTTCCCAATTTACGGTAAATTTTGTTGGTTTGGAAATTCTACTTTATGTCTATGAGTACTTAAGCGTTTATCTAAAACTCGTTGGTAAATAGAACGAAACGTTTGGCTAAAGTTTTATAGATTAGGCTCGTGTGTTGGTTTTTTTTTGTTTTGTTTATGAAGATGATTATCGGTAAATTAATGAATTTAATTAGGCTACGAACTTATAGATGGCTTGCCCTTGCTTTTCATGGTGTCAGTTAAATACTTGATAAGTATGCAGGGTGACATATTTGTATGATAGACATTTACATCATAATTTGGTTTATTTTTGTGACACTTGGAGTTCTGAATTTCACATGTCAGATTCGTTCAAAAATATTGTGACATGCCTATCGAAGGTTGAAAAAAAATTTTCCAAAAAAAAAAATTGGCAGTAGCCTGACGTCGCAGAGGGGGAAAGAAAACAACGCCAAAGGCATTAAACAAAAGGTAGGCAAGGCTAGGGGTATGCAACTCCGTACCATACCTTGGCTGTACGTGTCCATTATTAGGCCTATACTGTTAAATGGTGTGAACGTTTGGTGACTCTTGAGAAGGTGGAAAAAGTATAAAGATCTGCATGCTTTACTTGTGGATCTAAGATCATAGGTGGAGGGCCTCTGATGTTGGCGCGTGGGTTCTTTCAAGAACTATGTTGAAGAAGTCGCATGACAGCGCGTTGGTTTGTTTAAAACCTTTTTTTGACATCAAAGGTCTCGGTGAACTCTTTACCGACCTTGATGAAGCAGCGTGCGTTCTTTATCTTCATTCTGCACAAAATAACAAGTTTGGCAGGGATGCCAAAACGACACATTGTTCTGTATATCTCATTTCTGTAGATGTATGTACATATAGCTCGTCGCACTTATACTGGGTGCTGGAGCACCAAGAAATACCGGGTAACCGCTGGGCAGAAAAATTCGTCAGACGTGGCACTAGCCTAAGAGTCCTACCAAAACGACTGAAAAAATAAAACCAATAAGGTAAGACATTAGCGAAAATGGTACATACATCCTATTTTATGGCAACGGACCGACATTGCCCTAAGTGTGTATGAAGAAATTCGGGCTGTTACGTCATTTGTTTTGATTTTTTTCAATGAAGATGGCGCTGCAGCTGTTGCCTTTGGCAGAATGTTTAAGATAACGACAGCCAATTTCTAAGTCCTGAAGAGTCTTTTTTAGCTTGGCTCAACGAGGTGACCAGCCTAGCAACCAGTAGTCGATTGATACCAAAAGTTTTGAGTATTCATTATAACCAACTGCAACGTATGTATACACATATATGTATTTTAAGTCGGTTTCTAGCATCTTTAGCATCTATCCCCCGACGATTTTTTAAACTTTTTCTTCCCGTCAGCTGTCTTTTAATATTTACATTGCCAGTGGATAGTTCCTAACACCTTGTACTGCCACTAGGATCTATTACGGGATCGTTGCAAATACAGCTTCTAGTATGAATATAATATTGTGAACACAATTGTCTTACGCTGCAAACCAAAACACAGGTTCCTCTTCGAATGAATTTGCCTTCACTAAGGTTAGACTTAGGAGAAAGTGCACTTTGGGAGGATTTGCCATTTGGTGGTATGTGCACCACTTTTAAATTACGATGCAGCTTCTAATTTGTTCATCCATTGATTCGCCTATTCACAAACCCATTTGAGCTCTTGATAAAACATACCACGTTCATTATTGGAGATCACAATCTATACTTAATCTACGTTATCAGTCAATCTACAATATTACTGGAACCTGTTCTCCAAAAAGTCTGTTCCCCATGTGACGGAGACGACGTATTTGGAAATTTTTCTTGTACCCTGGTAGCTTTGGCAGTAGTCAGATGAGGTGAATTAACGCCAAGTCTAGCTTCCATCGCGCCTATCGTGCAGGGCCCTGTCAGTACACCTGTTAGGATACTACTATCCTTTCTCCCCATTCAGTATTGACCTAAGCTGCGATATATAACACAGTCAGAACACCGACAAAAATATTTGACGATGTGTAAATATCTTCGGTCTTGAATTGCCCTTCTATACAACTACGTGCAGGAACCCACCAGAGATTGCCCTATTAAGTGTCGTATATATGTATTGTAGTTTAGAGGTTTCCGTCAGCTGGAAACTGTTTTTAATTTAATTATTTATCTCGATGCGTATATCCTTAACTATCTACAAAGATATCTCGGACTAATGATCGTCAAAAGTATCACTTTAGGCTATTCCAACGAGACAAAGTATCTCGGCGTTGTCTTAGACAGACGCTTAAATTGGAATACACAGATCAAGTTCACGGTTGATCTTGCAAATATTAGACCGTCGATCTACTGGCCTCATGGAGAACTCCTATAAGACCCAGGATGTTTGGTATAGTTTACCGGCGGATCGAAAATGGCTTCCGGAGTGGGTGCTGGCGTCTTTGGACCCAACACTTAAGACTCGGTAACAATGGGGATGTGCCACAGCTTGTTTCAGATTGAAATCCATGCTATTAAGATCTGCGCCAGGATAAACCTCGGTAAAGGTATTAGAGGCGCAAAAATGCATATCTATTCAGATAGTCAGGCAGCGCTTAAAGCATTGACATCTCACTTCGTGGAATCTATGTCAGTCAAGTCCTGCTACTAGTGTTTGGGAAAATGTCTGCGGGCTTAGGCAATCCAAGAGACTTATAAAGCACTTTTCTTACAAGGAAATTCTAAACCTTGACAGGAACAACGTGAGAAGATAGTAAGCTTCCCTACCTGCCATTGTCGCCTAAGAAGAGGAAGGTTTCCTTCTGAGCACGTTCTCTGTGAATGTCCGGCACTGTACTGGCTGCATAGACGGATCTTTCATAGCGAATTCTGTTTGTTTACAAGCTCGGCTACTGTTAGTCTGTTAGTCTAAGTAGACCGGAGACACAATAGATCTTGCTAAATCGGAGTGTCAGCCACAAGGGCAGGTTATTAAAAAAAAAATCTTTGAAGATTGTAATCTTTGAAGGATTTAGCTCTTTAGCGTCTGTGATGCCTTTTCATTGGCGATGATCTCAGCTTGAAAAATATGGCAGTGCGGTGCTGTAGGTTAAATGAGTCGTTGATCTTCAGTGACTTACAGAAAACTCAGAAACCAGTTCCTTTATCCATTGAAGAGCCGTCAGTGTAGTTTTGAATATACATTGGGTTCCCAATCTTCTCTTCCGGAAAGAAGGAGCTCTCGTAAAAATCAGTGCAGAGTACAACATATAGTCTGTAATTTTGTCGAGGTCGATTGTTCTATAAAGACTATATCTGTGACCATATGAGCTTCCCTTCCATGAGCTCGACTTCAGGGAATCTTAGAGGATTAAGAAGAAGTTTTGCTTATTATCTGCTGAGCTCTCTCCATCACATATTTATAACACAGATGGCTTTTTGACTTTTTTGTTGTTTGTTTTATCGCTTCCGTCTATGTTGTCCACCCGTCAGACGTCAAATCGAAATAAAACTGTCATTCCTCCATTGGCCACGTCAGGGAGCTCGTTTTTTTTCTCGTTATACCTACAGATCAGAGGGTAACACACACGAAAGAATTCAGAACATTTGTTAAGAAATTTCATGATCTCTTGGAAAAATTCCACTGGACGACAGAAAACATCAGCCTACTGTCACAATTTTTATTTTACAATTTGTCTATACAGCCAATGTTTGAAATTCAATACGTTTTACCTCGAAAAACTTCAGCAATCATTTTCATTAAGAAAGTCAAACGAATGTTGTATATCACCCACAAGGCAAGCAGTAGACACTCTTGCTGACTGACGCTTACTTTGGAAGATTTAACTTGGCACATCTCTCTAAGTAAACTCACACTTTTGATTGAATTTATTTTCATTGTTCGAAAAATAGAAAAGGAAAAAATGCAAGGACTACGAGGCTAGAGCATTGCGCAATTAAAGTCACTTAATGGATTCGTCGACAACGACAGATGGAGCCAATTTCCTTCGAAGACATTCAAAATCTGATTTTGGAATCGTTCCAAAACGAAACTGAAATAATAAAACCCATGAAATATTTTTTTTTAATTTTTTTCAAAATATTTTCAAAAGAATCTGAGGAAAATTTACAAAAATTCAAACGTATAACGATTTCGTTTGGAGTACACCGTTAATTGCTGAGTCAATAAATCATTAAAACTAATTGTTCAACGGATAAACAATATAATTAGCTAAGTGCAGATAAACCAAGAAGATACTCAATCAAGCGTGCATCTGTAAGTAAGATACCCATCTAGCTTAACCAACCGAAACCGAAACGAGCGGTGTGTATCGCAAAATGTCATAAAAATCTCGGAATCTTTTACTCTCTCTCCGTACAGACAGAAATTGCATCACAAAATCAATTAAGAGAAAGGAAATAGAAAAGAAAGACCCAGGGAACATGATGTAAAGCGTAATCATATCACAAAAGTACGACGAGTATATAACATCTATTTGCGGCATGAGCGCGACAGTTTTTCGAAGACTCCCTCTCTCGCTGCGCGATCATGATGATGCCATCACTGTGAATAACGAAATTTACGATATAAATAAAATAAAAACATGCACACAGCAGAAATCCAACGACATAAAACAAAACGTCAAATTAAAATAGAAAATATAAAGAATTTTTTTTTTATTTTATTTAGAAAGTCAGACAGTCGGACAGTCGGGGCGAGAAGACAAAGTGTCTTGAAACTTGAAACATCCTCAAGCAACTTTTAGCGCAGGAAGCACGAATAAAATCACATTTTACCAGGAATTATTAAAGAAATAAAAAATGATCAAAAGAAATAGATCATTCCGCGATGACTAAGCATAAGATGGCCTCCAAACGACTGCGAGATGTGAAAGTGGTGCATTCAATCTTTCTGCCGCGTGGGTCTGACAAGGCAATCAATATGTAATTTCAACTAAATCCACAATTCTAGGACATGAAAATTCATATTTCAAGTCGATGTTTTGCTAGGGAACGAACACCAAATCATCAAAGTATGAGTAGACGTAGCCCAACACGACCGACAAGTGGATTATCAACTTTATGTATCCGCTTTCATGTATTGGAGCAACTTACTCCCTAAAGGACTAGAAATGAAAATAATAGCTAGACTGACCGCTATTAGATTCAAGGCTCTAGGTTACTTCGATGAACGGTCCTTAACCGAACACGGGGTTATCTGGAAGGCCTCTGGACTCGTTAGGACACCCAAGCAACCTTATCAAAGAATATCTGTTTGGCAAAGGTGATACAGGTCGGACAGCGTTGGAGAAGGCGATTTCCCTAGAATGCTAACGTAGGTAAGGTGCCTATCTATGCAAGGCACAGACACACGTAGGCCCCAGTAGGCCCTTTGTGATACCACTAGGATCTATACTTTAAGTTCCGCTCCATCTATTGGAGCTCTCTATAAAGCTAGGCATACTTTTGACACCAATATGTGATAATTCGCCCAAATTGTCGAAGTGATAGGTTCCTAGATAGAGCTTTCCTCTTTGGGATAGGGCATGACAGGTACAGTAGAAATGGAGGACTGTTTCTTCCTCCTCTTCGTCCCTGCTCAACCTCCTGGCATGAAAGCCGATGGAACAGTGGCTAGTAAGAACACCAATAACGGTCTAATGAGCGACCTTTTAAGCAAGATTAGACTTTTAGATCGAGTGAGGTTTAGCATAAGCCAGATCTCTCTGGAGGTACGGCATGGGGTACCATTCCTCCATCTTTGGTTTGTCTTACTGATCGCTTCGTACTCTAAGAGAACTTTACGAGTGGAATACTGATATTCCTGCGTTCTGGTAGGATCTCTAGAGTAGTACCGCGCCTTACAATTCCCTCGAATGTCTCTATGATCGGGTACCCAGCATAAGTGAATGGTAAAATTTTTTTGTCATCTCCATGAGAAACCAGCGACAATCTGTTACTTGTTACTGGCTATCAGTAAAACATGTGATGTCCTTGCAGGATGCCACATTATGCCTTAGCCAGGATAAGGCTTCCTTGATCGCCATGATTTCCGCGTGAAAAACGCTGCAGTCAGGAAGACGAAAGGAAACACGGAACGGTCGATATAGAAGTGAACAGAGCGCTCATCTTTGGCGTCATCGTTCTCCCACCGCTCTCTAGAAGGGATTGATGTCCGTAAGTTGAGGTTGAATTTCAACTTAGTCGGTGTGCATTCGGTGTTTTTCGGGATAAATGTTGAGATATCCAAGATTGAGGAGTGGCCAATATGGTTGTCGGACCATTGAGAGAAGGCATTCATTCTGATGCCTGCGCCAGCACCTGACTTCTTACCAAACATTTCTAAGGGAAGTATTATACATGTAGGAGCACGTCAAGTGCTGCAGATTAGTGCTCTTGATTTTACCCGGGTAATACCCGTTTCAACAACAACCCGGGTACCCGGGCAATGCTGGTAATACCCGGGTTCGCGGGTACCCGGCAATGTCAACTATCGGGTACCCGACTATATCGGGTAACGGGTACCCAAGAGCCACAAATGCTCTAATTCAATATAAAAGTTGGTAAATTACACCGTATGCGTTGAATATATACAACAAGGAGAGAAAGTAAGGCACACCCGGCTGTCTCATTTACCGCCAACAACACACGCCATCAACCAGGTCACGCAAGCCTTGGTAACAAAAAGGCACATCTTAGTGTTAATTGGGTTCTGTTGAAACACCACATCTTTCTAGCTACCTATGTACCTTAATTTACGAGATATATAGGGTATCCGCAAAATAGCGGGTACTCGAAACCTGACGGGTACCCGATATTTTGGTTCCCGGGTAATACCCGAAAATGCGGGTACCCGGGTGGGTACCCGGGTATGCGGGTATCAAGAGCTCTACTGCAGATGGGGTGGGGGGAGGGGTTCTTAATGCTCCGCTAATGCATATGCATTTTGATCTTTGCACTTTCCCCAATAAGTTATGGTGTAATGCTTCTTCTGAGGCCCTCCACCATACAGAAGTATGTTGTGATCGTCTGGTGGAGGGCCACGGACATGTAGAACCAGTGCGTAGTACGATGTTGCAGGTCCCATGTTTTATCAATGGCTTTTCTGGAGCAGTAGAGCGCTACAGTACGTTTTTTTAACGCGTTCAGGACTATTTGCTTTCTGGAGAGGGCGGGTGTATATATGGGAATTTTGTATTTCCTGCTCGGTCTTTTCGGGGTTGACAACCAGACCGCTTTTAGCTGACCATCTTGAGAGGATGGAGAGGTCGTTTTGAACGTCACCTCCATAAGCAATCATTTCACATCCAGCCCTTGCCAGATCGAACAGCAGTTTATTAACCAGGGAAGGGTGACAAAACACCGCCTTGCGGCGTACCTGAACTCATAGGTATGTGGCTTGAGGCATTGCGCAGGTTGGTGCTAATTGTTCTTGGTTGAGGGCCAGCTCCACCCCTTCTCAAGATTTGTTCAATCTTGTACTGGAACAGATCGGTCATAGTGGTGGCGTCTTTTATAGTTTTATCTAGCAAATCAGAATATCCAGACCCTACCCTGTCGCATGGTAACGAATCCAGAATGCTTATATGGCCCTAGTGCTTATCAGACTAATATCCAACGCAGACTTTTCCAGTCTGCCTACACCCGAGAAGAACGTATACTGTAGAACCGAAAAAATAAAACTCGAAACAACAAGGACCTTGTTTTCTATCCAACGTCTATCCCTATCGTACGCCTTCCTTTGCACTTAGCCACTTCCAACTTCCATTAATTCAAAGGACATAGTCATTACACAAAAAGCTTTTATCAACGTGTCTTGCATCAACCTATCCCCACGAGTCTATGCATTTTTGATGTCAGACAAACGTATACTTATTTTTAGATCCTTTTACCAACAAAGGCTTATCTTTAGCTGCCTAGGCCCCATCAACTACACACACAAATTAAACTAAAACGGTGGGTGTGCGTTATCATTAAGGTTCATCCATAAGCGCCATTTTGCCATACCCTGACGTCATACAATTCAATACTCCGTCCTCTAAATAAATTTGCGCTTGGATTTTAGTTTTGTTTGCATAATTAACCTTTAGTTCAGCCCGTCTGTCAATTTGTTTTACATTACTGAATTAATTGCTCTGCTTTTGGCTGCGGAAATAGTAGGTCGTGAACGCTTTTCACTGAGTGACAAATGGTTATTGAATGACGTTGTCTCTGCTGGGTGATAGAAAAACACACAATAGAGCGTAAACAATCCGAAAATTTGTGAGATAAATTATTCATTCGCTGAATAGAGAACTCTCATTGGAAATCAATTTATAATCGGATTTTACGCGGGGATTTATCGGGATACCACGCGAAGGAACGTCATTACCCTACGGAATGACAAGTGACATGAAATGGCGGTTTGACATTCGCGTGGCAAATTGAATTAGAATAGTAAACGGAAGAAAATTTCGACAGCCACCCACAGGCACTGATGCAGTTTCATTACGAAGAATTTATTGAGCTGTCATTGGGGGTTGCGATTGAGCTTGCTAAGGGGGCGTCATCACCATGCCGGAACTAGGTCAGTATTTATTTTTAAGTAGAGGTAGTGTCGAAAGAGTTGTAGGCTGACAATATCGAGTAGGGTTATTGACAGCGGCATACCCGGCTTCATTTTGTCCAAAAAGTTACAGCAAGCCCCTGACCCTCCAGCTGGCAAGGATAACTGACAGTCAGGATACAGGAAGCTGTAGTTATGAGATAGATGCAGTTTTCTTCTAAGAAAACACACAAGCTAGAGGTGCTTATCTAGAGACACAGCGTAATGAAGACCATTTTGGGCTACCAACTTGGAAAAAGTATTGAACTAAAAAACTTTTAATTGACTATCACGCCCGAGATCCAATTAGAGAGGTTATGCGCAGTTTTGGTACCACAATCATCGTGACTTAATAGTTCGAGTGAATACGTCGCAGGTTAAGGTGTAGCGCTGTTAGTGCATCCTCTGGGTTCTAAACAGAATTGTTTAGTTATTCTATGACAATTCTGTTCAAGACTGGCTTGTGACGAACGCAAGTCAAAGCGGGACACTGGCAGAGAAAGTGGTTGACATATTTCCTGGTTCACATCTTTGCAGCTTTGACGAGTATGTCTTCATATATACCCTTAGCCTGCTCAGTTCCTGTTCAACCCTCGAAAGAGAGTGCACAAATATTTGTCCTTGAACAGCGGCGAGTATGATCTAATAGTCTTTCCTCAAGAGAGTTTTGATTCGCTTCCGACTTGGGATACAGACTGAAACCATCGAATCAGACAAAACTACTTAAAGGACAGTTATAACTTAGTCTATTTTAGCTCTGTTATCACTTCATGCATTGACCTCTAATCAGAAATCAGGTGCAGAATAGTTCTCGCTGATCGCTCTTTTCCTGGGTTGAGAAGGCCGTTGACTAGTAAGGCCCTACAGTGACAGCGGTCTAGTCAAAAAACTGCGAAGCTAGGACATCTTAAGAGAATGAACATCAACGCTCTTGTCCTCTGAGTCTTCTCTGAATATAATCCAGAGAGACACCACAGTGAAGTAAGACCTCGCAAAAGAAGGGGGCCACAAACAACTTGGAGTTCGCAACTGGAGGTAGAAGCTAAGAAGCAGGCTAACTGGACATCAAATAGTTGGTTGAAATCCACATGCTCTCCCAACTGTAGCGCCGCCTAAGTAAGTAACTCTACCATTCTCCTGCACTTTCTCAAGCAGAGAAGAATTGGAAACCAATGAACCAACAAGAAATAAGTCTATATCTATGAATCTACACACATGTGTTAAAGATGGATATAGGAACAGATACCGGTATGCCTCCAAACAATTGAACATACACAGCTAAATCGGAACCTCTGACAGCCGTGTCCTTCCAGCGGAGGTCCTGGCAGTGATAAAAGTAACCAGTATGGCATCAATGATGGCAATGCCGCGAGATGATATCACCGTTTTTATTGACAGTCAGGCGACTACTAAACCAATTTCTGCTGCTGTCGCGAAGAGCTTAAGGTTCTTGGCTCGCAGCACAGTGTTACTCTCTGCTGGGTCACAGGAACATAATCGGAAACGAGAAGGTCGACGTGCTTGCAAGAAAGGGGTCTACAATGGACCAAAATCGAGCACTGCAATGGATTAAGCCCCCACTCTCTCATCTCTAAGAGCAAGTTGAATGTAGAACCCTGACGACAGTCAGTAGGAGGTGGAAGTCGCTTACCACCTGGAAACTTTGGCCAAAATACGACAAAGCAAGGAACCAACAAGCATAATACAATTTAAACTCAACGATGATAATATTTGCAGGGGCTTCTGTGACAAAGAAGTTCAAGTGGATACTCCTCACTTCCTCTACCACTGCCCAAGCCTATGTCACTTGAGAAATAGAAAATTAGGAAGACACTACTACCAGGACATACAAAAACTATCTGATGTTCCAATAAACAATCTAAGGTCTCTGAGGACATCACAATAGTTGGAGGCCCAAGTCAACAACGAATAGTAAGATAGAAGCCCAGTAGAAAATGGTATCAACCCCCATGGGCATCACAATGGGTCCACAAGGACCAAAGTATGATGAGATCGACCTTACCTAAGTAACTCTACTTAACATCGCTTACCAAATTCAAACTGGTGTAGTGTTGAAGTGAACCATACATATCTCGACGAACTGGTGGCGTATTTAAACCGCGGTTTTGGCCCTGAAAAGTCAATGGTGGACCAAATCCTTACTTTGGACAAGAATTCCAATGCGATGGCCACCTTTTATTGAAGTAATTCTAGATCGCGTGTAGTAGTGTGAATATAAATGGGTTTTTGCATCTTAAGTTTAAAACTCAGCGCAAAACTTATACATATGCTTATGTTGGATGGAGAACGCTGGCTGCTCCGTCAAGATTGCACCTATTCTGTATCCTGTAATAGATGCCCTAAATGCGCACTGCAACCTATGAGGTTTATTGTTGTGACCCATACGGTTTAACCAGAGGTTATATTGAGGCTTTTGATAAACCTCAGTATAGCCTTAGATTCAATTTTCTGAATTTTCGCTGCGTTGACCGCGGCCCGCGTTGAGTGGAGTAATCTTTTCCTTGCGTCTCCTGAACATACGCGGCCTCTTTCTGCTTTCCACAGAGCTATCAGTCATCGTGGCTCAGTGGTTAATGCGTTGGACTGCTGACCGAGCGGCGTGGGTTCAAGCCCCAGCCATATCCACCGAATATTTTTTGCGACACCACCTCTCATCTGGGAATGACAAACCTCCGGGAGTATAACCTGTCATGAAAGAGCTTCTCGATTCGACGTTCGGAGTTCGCAATAAATTGTAGGTCCCTTCCATTCATGCGAACAATACAACACGCACAACATGAATGGTTGCGAGAATCTAGGCCTTGGCTCATCTTAAGCTGTCGCGGGTTCGGGACCAATGAGTGGCCGGCAATCGCCTCTTCTCGCCAGGCAGTCAGACCGTTCATTACCCTCGAAGCCTTCATAACGTGGGATCCAGGCTACGGTAACATTATTTATCGATGCAAGTTTTTCGAGGAAGTTGAGACAGCCGCAGACAAGCTTGGACCCTACCGTATAGGATTTAAGGGCTAATAGTGCTGCTTGGCTGTCTGAAAAGATGTAGATGCGGGTTTCTCGGGTTTTTCCAGCAAGCATTCTCTTGCACTCAATTCAACAGCGTGGGCTTCCGCTTGAAATACTATAGGTGACTTTCCAAGAGCTATCGCGCGTTGGAAACTGGACCATAAACCCCACCACCTGCACCTGTTCTCCCGTTTTCCAATTTTGATTTTGGTACTGTTATAGGGCCTTCAATTCTCCATTCGCTGCGTGCGACCATAACAACTTCGAAACTTTTGTAGAATCGAAATCTCCTGGATATGGTATCTGGAATCTTAAGAATTAGCTCACGATGAATGTATCCTTGTATTCTCTGATGACCTGTAAAGTCACCGACCTTTAGGTCTAGTATCTGAGGCAGCCTTAGAGCACTAAGCATAGCTTCTTTTTGTACTGCCAGATGTAGCGGTGACGTGAGATTAAGCATTGCTCCTAGAGCTGCTCTTGGGCACTTTCTCGCAACCCCGGTAATTCCTACGCAGGCTAAGCGATAGACTTTGTTCAGCTTTTCCTGCGTTGTGGTTTGTAGGGTCTTTGGTCACCATACTAATGACGCGTAGGTGATCGTTGGTTGGATTATGGCGTTGTACGACCAATAAATCATTTTGGAATTTAGTCCCTGAGTTTTGCGGCACAGGCTTTGGCACGTGAACATTGCCCCAGTCGCCTTGTAGGTAAACATGTTAACGTGCGAGTTCCAGGTAAGCGTTTGTCAAGTATTATTCCTAGATACCTACTTTGCTTCGCTGGACAGATCAATAGGGGTGTTTTCCAGTGAAACTTGTTTGAGGTTGTGTTTCCTCTTTCTGAAAAAGGGTACAAGTACAGTTTTTTCCGGGATTTATCGTCAGGCCCTTCGTCCTACACCACATTGAAGTTAGATTAAGGGCATGTTGCATCATATCTGATATGATATCATCGAATTTACGCCTAACGTTAATAACGACACTGTCTGCGTATCCTAAATCTCGGTGTTCGATCTCGGCGTTCGTAACTGAAGACAACTGCCCAGAAACCAATTTGTTGGTTGAGATCCAACAAAATAAAAGAATCGGGAAAATGTGTCTCTTAAAAACAAATGAAAATGAAAACCGAAATCAAATGTAAGTTACGTTACTTTTGACTCCCACTGTATGTCTGCATTTTTCAAAGAAAAAAAGCATCTAAAACTAGCGCCCGTCTGTATATGCATGCACTTGTACCTCTTTTGATGTAAACAAAACTAAATCTGGTTGTGTTTCTTGTATTTTTAGTTTTATTTTCTAAGAAAATTTTGTAAGATCGTGTTTTTGTCTGCAAAAGACCGTTGTTTATGTAACACAACAAACAGGTTGAACGGTGAAAATAAATATTTAGGACGCATTTGTCACAGAAAACCAATGCACATACGAGTACACATGCATTTTTCTGGAAATATTTATAGTCCACGGCCACTTACAGATGCATTCCAGGCGCATCTAGCCAATAAATTTGTTTAATTTTTTTATTTTCTATTATTGTATTTGCGAATCATATTAAGTTGGTCAGGGACGACGACTGCTAGATTCTACGATAAGCAAACATTCACCTGTGCATAGCAAATGAGTCATGACTCTGTTATACGACGCGAAACATTTATTTCGTTCTGGTTGATCATAGAATTTGTGACGTATTATTCGATTTCGGACGAACCTACTTGGAGCCCCGCTGTATTTCTAAGAAAAGACGGTGTTTCAACAATCTTATTGGCGTTTGCTGAGTATTTTGATATATTTAGAGGAATGCATCGCTCCTCTGCGACGAATGCAGGAGTGCTAGTCCACTCAGGAACTTCTGTTTCCAATGAGGCAAAACAAAGGAGCAGGGCCCAGAGTGTTGCCGGATTGCAAACTTGTCTAGAACTAGGGTACTATGGGACATAAGATAGGTGGGTTTTGAAGCTCTTGGTAGGGAAATCAAAGACATTAGGGTAAATATAAGGGAATGGTAGGTACATATCACTGTGCTACTAGCTGGGAGCTTCCAGCAGACTTATCCAGTAGTGCTTAGAGGAATGAGGGGATGAACAGAGGACACTGTTTATCGAGGCAAAAGATACAGTGGCACAGCAAGGGCATCCGTTGAGGCCGACCTGAATGCTCCTGTGGTACCTATACTCGCTGTTCTTTGAAGTCTTTTAAGTTTTGTAAGGTTGTAGCCTTTGCTCAGCGCAGAGTGGTCGGCCATTTACACGGGGAAGTTTGAAGTAAGGTATTTTGGATTTGGTAGTGAATAGCATTGGTTCAGTTTTGCACGGGTTTACACCCAGGCCACAACCTGTGGCCCTTGTCTAGAGCAGCCTCCCTGATTTGACTTATCACGGAGGGAAACATCGCTAACACTAGTATCACCACGTCGTCCGCATGCGCGACCACCTTGACCCTTTCTCTGTCTTGTCTTATGAGCATTTTGTTCATAACCATTAGTCTGAGTAGAGGAACAATGACGCCATCTTGCGGCGTTCCTCTGTGGGCAAATTTGGTTAAGTGACTGTTACCTAGTGTTGCCTTAATGATTCTTGTTCTGAGCATGGAGACTATCCATTGACTAATAAATTCCTCCATGCCCAGCCGGATCATTCTGGGACTTAACGCTAGCCGAGGTATTGTTAGGTTTTGCGTCCTCTGTAGCATGACGGGTAGAATGCCGTCAGGCCTCGGAGATTTGAACGGAGGGAAGCTGTTAATAACCCAGAAAATCTTTTACTCGGAAATGATTAATTTGATATTGTCGTGGGATGTAGGTTGTAGCAGCCGAGAACTCCCGGGTCCCGTACTTATATCGGTGCATCCGAGGAAGTGTGTGTTCATTAGGAGTCCTAGAGTCTCCGCAGTGGATTCTGTACAACCTCCATCTGACCTTCTTCAACAGGAAGGGTTCGAGTGATCCTTGGACAGAACTTTACTTAACCTGGCGGCGTCCTTAAGGATTTCTATTGATTGGCAGAAGTCCATCCAGGCCTGCTTCTTGGATGTTTTTATGGGCTTCTTGTACAAAATTAGACAGTCCTTGTAGGGCTGCCAGAAGTTATGTTTGTAATATTGAAAATCACTCTGGTCATCTGCCTGAGATTAGAGAGATCTTCGATCCACCATGGGGGGAGTGTTTTTTTTACTACGTTGTGATTTATAAGAGTCTTCTTTATTCCCTTCGAGGATGCACAAATGTCGTACAGGAGAATCAAAGTGATTAACACTTTTCTGGGAAGTTTCTGAATGCTCTGAATCGTCCTGCCCTTCCTGACCAATAAAACTTCTTCTCAATGCTCTCCACGGAAATGTCCCTAAAGGTTCCTACTCTTCTCAGAGGTCTTCTCTTTCATCCCAAAGATCTAGCTTTGCCACGACTACTCACGGATTCCAAGCAGCTTGTGAATGTGACACAAACTTTGCGGGGCATCTATGAAAGACGTCAAAAGGCTTCATAAATTAATTTTTAAATTTGACCAGATTGCAAATTAGAATCTTACTGACCCGCTAAGATTAAACAACATTTTCGTTACTATAATTCGTAATAAAAAAAAAAAAGAAATTATGCAAAATAAAATTCCAAATAACTTGCCAAAAAGAAAGCGACGTAAAAACATTTTAAGCACGTCTCAGATGTATAGTTTATTGCTGGTAACACGTTTTGCAAAACTTGTCGCCTGCATGTGACCACGACATTTATTTTAAAGTTATTCGCTGCTTAGTGAATTGTTAGTTCAAGTTAATTTTTACGATGTGGATAGTTTAACAATTGCAGAACGTGTTAAAATTGTTAAAACTTACTACAAAAATAGTGATTCTATAGTAGCTATGTTTCGCGCATTAAGAGCAGATTGTGGTCGACATAACCGTCCATCTGAACGTACTATAGGCAAGACTGTATAAACAATCGAAGAGACTGGCTCTGTTAAAGGTTTCTTAAGGCCTATCCATCACCAAATATCACAGAAAATATGGCTCTCGTTAGTCAAAGTGTTGAAAACGAATATTCGTCAAGTTATGGTCGAGTTATTGTCCGATATGTGTCGAAAAATAATCGAAAATTACCTTGTCGGAATCGAGTCCTGCAAGAAGTCCCGTGGAGGTCATTTGACATTATATTTCGTTCATAATGGCAGGATCCAAACAATACATTAAAATAAAAAAAATACATTAAAATAACAAAATGGATGACCTTTTACATATTATACATTGATTGATGGACAGATAACAAAATAAATTCAAAGAAACCAACATTAAGTGAGATATGACGTTCCAGGTTATGACACCATTCGGCTCTTTTTTGTGCATTTATCGCCCAATAGTGCGATATGGGAATACTTTCGTGACTAATGACTGCTTTAAGGGAATCCTGAAAAAAAATTGCTTAATGTCATCCTCTGGGAATGATAACTAGACAATATTTCCACGGAAGCGATGTGAAATTCTTTAACAAAAAAAGAAATTAACTCTATAACCGGACGCGAAGAAAAAAAAATTAAGCACTGATGAGAGGAAGGAACGACGTGTCAAGTCTGAAGACAGACTTGGCCTACCCTAGATGGCAATCAATCGAATGGATTGGCGCTGCTTGTTTCGCTGTTCTTAGAGTACACTATCCAACCGGCCTGTAAACCATAGAGTTCAACGACTTTTTAAACGATTTTTGCAGAAGCTGCAGGGTCGAGAAGGGAGCAACACGTCCGGTCTTGTCCAAAGCATTAAGCAACACTGCTTCTTCTGAACCTCAGCGGTCTTGCTGTATTAAAGTCAACAGTATCTTCCGCTTAATAAATACAACTCTAGCCCTCTCTGTGACACCGTAGAGCTAGAGCAAAAACTGGCTTATGCGCTTTCTTAGATGTAGAAGGAGCCTTCGACAACATTTCTCACGAAGCGATAGGGTGGGCTCTTGTAAAGAAGGAAGTAGGTTAGGTTAGGTTTGCGGACCAATGAAGACAATATGGATCCTCCTTATCTCCTGTACGTCTATCTAGACACTTTGTGGCACCCAATCACTACATGGTTCTAGCTTCCTGAAATCTGAAACTTGAGCAGATCTGATAATGATCTTTCGCACAGCTGTCATCGAAGCAAAATTTGTCCAGATTTTTTTTTTTTTTTTTTAATTTTTAAGAGGCTTAGGCGGTCTCAGGCCAAATGCAGTTTCATTGCTAAATAACGAAGAAGAGCTATGAAAGTAGAAATAGTGACAGAAAAAAATCCAAACTGTTAACACAACAAGGCATCTACAAGGTGGGTTGGTGAAATCTTTTTGTTGACGAACTACTGCATAATTTGACAGACATCGGCATCCAACTGCAAAATATCGAAGAGACGCGCTACGACTTTAGTCAAAGGGGACAAAGAATCAGATAGAAATGCGGGACTTAAACTCAACCCGAAGAAAGTCACAATGATGCCATTTATTGGGAAAAGACTGTTACAGTGCATGTATCCAGTAATTGTAAAGAACACGAGGATTAATTGGCCGAATATCTGGGACTAACACTAGATGGCAAGCTGCTGTGGAATAAACACTTGGAAACCATAGCTTCTAAGGCCACTCGAGCCATAATAGCTTGTAGAAATCTCTCAGAAGGAACCTCCGATTGTAAACAGAGAATAGTACTATTCATGGTAGGACTCATAGTTACATATGGTGCAAGTGCCTGGGTCAGAAGGAGAAGACTAATAACAGCCAGGAAAGCAGTCGTTCAAGCCCCAGCCAAATCCATCAAACATTTTTCGCGGCACCACCTCTCGTCGGGGAATAACAAGCCTCCGGGAGTATGATCTGTCATGAAAGAGCTTCTCAATTCGCCGTTCGGAGTCGGCAATAAATTGCAGGTCCCTCCCATTCATGCGAAAAATGTAACCCGCACAACATGAATGGTTGCGAGAAACTAGGCTTTGGCTCATCCCGAGCTGTCGCGCCAGCGGTGACAAATAGGTGTTTCGTCATTTTATGCTCGTTCGGGTCCTTAAATATTTTTGCTCAGTTGAAGTATGTAATTTGTTTGCCATATTTATGTTGGGGTTGATGAACTTTTTCGCTTGTCTAAGGCCCCGGAGGTTGGCCCAGTAGTCGGCGTGTTTTATGATCTCTCATTGTGTGATCTTGGAGCAGACACTGTTGGGTGGCACCCAAAAACAGGCTTCGAGACCAACGAGTGCGCGTCAAGCGCCTCTTCTCGCCAGGCCCGCTCGTTACCCTCCAAGCCTTCATGTCATGGGATCCAGGTTACGGTAACCTTATTTGCCGATGCAAAGTTTTGAGACAGTCCCAGACAAGCTTGGACCCTACCGTATAGGTTTGAAGAGCTAATAGTGGTGCTTGGCTGTCTCAAAAGAAGTAGATGTGGGTTATTCTATTTCTCCATTCGCTTACGGCGCCTTAAACAATTTTCAAAATTCTATAGAAACGATATCTCTTGATCGTGGTATCTGGAATCTTAAGAATAGGGTCACGATGAATGTATTCTAGTATTTGCAGATGACCTGTTAAGTCACCGACTTTGAGGTCCAGTATCTAAGGCAGCCTTAGAGCACTAGCTACATCTGGCAGTACAAAAAGAAGCACTAGCACTAGCTTCTTTTTGTACTGCCAGATGTAGCGGCGGCGTGAGGTTAACCATTGCTTCTATAGCTGCGTTGGGCACGTTCTCATAGCCCCGGTGATTCCTACGCAGGCTAAGGGATAGACTTTGTTCAGTTTTTCCTGTGTTGTGGTTAGTAGGCGTACCAATGACGCGTAAGTGATCGTTGGTTGGATTATGGCGTTGTACGACCAATAAATCATTTTGGGATTCAGTCCCTAAGTTTTGCCGTACAGGCGTTGGCACATAAATATTGCCTTAGTCGACTTGTTGGTAACAATGTCTTAGGACCATCAAAGGGACGTGAAGGACTTCTTCTTACCAGACGGTCGGTCCCTTCATTACCTTTGAAAACTTCGTGTCCTGACAATTAGGCTACAGAAACCTCGTAAGAGAAAGCAAGGTTTTCGAAGTGATTCAGACAGTCCCAGACGATAGTGACCTAATAGTCGCTTGCTTCTGTTAGATAGCGCTAGACCATGGTAGAGGAGACTTACTTATAAGTCTTTATCTGATTCCGATCACGAGACTCATAACCCTTCTTGAAGATGAAGAACGTCTAGGACCTTTCTTTTCAGCGCAGGGTTTTCTTCATTGCTCTGGTTTCTTTTTCATATTCGTCTCTGCTGCCTAAAGATGCCAAAGGAAATGACAGCTACTTCATCAGCGTGCCTTGCTGTTATTGTAAACATGGATGGTTGGAATACGTGCAGATTCCGTAACAAAACCGGAAAGCGACCAACTGCAGCTTACCAAATCCATTACCGTTTACAGTTTCTAAAGAACACTCACACATAGGACGTGCTTTGATTCGGGAATTAACTCAGCTAGCGTCATCTGTCATTTGTGTGTGTACTTTCATTGTTCTTTACACGCTCTTTTGACAATCGCCATATGCCAGTTGGTTAAACCGTTTGTTTATCATAGAGAGGCTTTCAAAATCTCCACAAAAAACGTCAGCTAACGATGAATAGTTTAAGCACAGCTTCGATCAAATATATCGAGTGACAATAAAAAATATCAGCGTCATCTGATTAGTCATTGCTTTGCCATTACCAGAACGGCACAGTAATTAAAATGAGCAGCTCTCTGTCGCCATCTACGTAGGCATGTAGATTCTGTCCACAACCAAATGACTTAATTATTTATGCGACGACGCACGTTACTTTGTCGTTGGCGTTCATTAAAATTCGATAATGGCTGCACAGGAAACACTGCGTTATGAAATAAACGAAAAATAATTGTTCCCTTTATGATGGCTGTGGTTGCTTCACAAGATTGAGCGTTTTGAAAAAATGATTGTGACTAATTTACAGTTCTATAGATTATTTTGTTTATTTACATGACATATTGACATTTTACGACATTCACTGGGTTGAATGACAGAATTTGACATTGGGGAAACTGTGCCTTTCGATGGAGTAATTTTTGTGACTGTGCTGCTTCCTAGGACAAAGAACATGACTGGTAGTAGAAATGTGAAGGATTAAACATATTTGAAGACTTGATTTTGTAAATCCGTGTATGCAGTTATTTTCAACAGCAGTCATTACCTCTGAGGGTGATGTTTGCGAAGTGAGGTGGTGGCTGGTGGCGAGAAAAGAACTGCGTGGTTTAAAACACCCGGAGTTCAAGAAGCCATCAGAGAGATGAAGAAAGCGTTCAAGGTGGGATACTCTTGGGGGATTTAGCTTCTCGAAACCGGTACATGGAGGCGCAAAGAACTAGCAAACTGACTGTGGAGCCCTGTAAGGCGTTCGGCGAGAAATTGGACCGTGATCACAGATCTGCAAACAAGGTGTTCTGGCGGACCATCCGCCGTCTCAAAGGAAGGAAGTTTAACATCATCGAAGGAGTCAAATCCAAAGATGGTGTACTTCTTTCCGATGAGAAGGACATCTTGCGCAGATGGGGCGAGCACTTTTCGAAGCTGCTCAATCCCGAACAGGGCACTGATGATGGCAGACCTTTCGTTTTGAGTAGGCCGGAGAATAGTCCCACCTTAGAGGAGGTGACTTTGGTGATTAAAGCGCTAAAAGTCGGCAAATCTGTTGGTGTGGATGAAAGCCGGCCAGAAATGCTCAAGGGTCTCGGTAGAAAGGGAGTGGAATAGCTTTCTCGTGTGATTAAAGTGGCCTGGTAATGCGGTGAAATACATAGCGACTGGCTAACTGGGGTGATTATCCCTCTTTTTAAGAAAGAGGATAAGAGAGATTGCTCCAATTATAGGAATGCAGGTCTTTTAAGACTGAAAAGTCTTTGCAAAGGTATTGGAAGCACTTTTCAGAGTTGTGGCCGAGTCTAAGCTGGGCCATGAGCAGTGCGGCTTTCGTCCAGGTAGAAGCACAACCGACCAGCTATTCACTCTCAGAATGGTACTTGAGAAGGCCTTGGAGCATGCCAAACCTATCAACAGTTGTTTTGTGGATTTGGAGAAAGCATATGATCGGGTCCCTCGAGGTAAACTCTGGAGTCTACTGCAGGAGTACGGTATTGACGGTTCTCTTCTCAGGACCATTCAATCTCCGGACACTAACTGTAAGAGCTGCGTTCAGATGAACGGCGTTAAATTGACACCTTCCATTGTAGACTTCGCCAGTAGTGTGTTCTGTCACCTCTGCTCTTCATAGTGCATGTATATGGATTGGATGTTACAGCGCAGCCTTGGTGAGGAACGGTTCGAATTGGGAGACTTAAGGATAAGTCATCTGCTTTTCGCTGATCCTTACGTCCGCTCAGACCGAACTTCACCGGCCACTTGATAGGTTCGACGTCGTCTGTGTTGAACCTGGGATGAGGGTAAACGTGACGTAGTGATTTCCCGAATACCTGTTCAATGCACTCTGCATGTTAGTGGAGTCCCATTGAAACAGGTGGAGAAGTTTAAGTATCTCGGGGTCCTACTCACGAGTGATGGTAGGAGCAATACTGAGTTATCTTGTAGGATTGATCAGGCTGTAACAATTTTTACACAGCTTGGTCAATCTGTTATCAGGAGGGCCGAACTTGGGATCGGAGCTAAGCTATCGGTCTTTAATTCAGTGTTTATTCCGAACCTCACCTATGGTCATGAGGTCCGAAAGAATAAGATCGCGGATACAAGCTGCGGAAATGATATTTCTTCGTTGTATTGCTGGGGTGACTTGACGAGATCGGTTTAGGAACACCAGAATACGCGGGACACTCAATATCGAACAGCAACTTCTTCGAACGGAAAGGTAAATACTAAATACTTCGATGGTTTGGGCACGTAAGATGCATCGGGTAGGCGTCCTCTGGGTAGTTCCAGGATGAGATGCTTGGACCAAGTCCGAAATCTCAACTCTACCCATATGGGGATAGCCCCTGATGATTTAGAGTCGATGGCGGAAGATCCGGAGACCCTCATAGTGGATAAGCTAGCTAAATGAATGAATGGACTCGTGTATGCTGCCGAAAAAAACTTAATAGGTTTCTCACTAGTAGGAACCTTTTTAAAAGGAAAAACTGTTAAAGAAATTTGGATGGAAGCGTTTTTTGCTTAGACGTAGGCTATGCAATAATTAGAGATCCTGCATCCCTTATTACTACCAAATAGCATAATTCCCCAAATTAGCAAAATGTTGGATGCTAAAGGTAGACAGGAAGCCTTTAACCATACTTTAGGCTATCAATAAGGGCATGACAAGAAAAGTTGTCCGCATGGAGAGATGCTCTCCCCCTTGCTCTGGACTCTGAATATTGACGAACTCCTAGACCTAATAGCCAAATCCGGATTTTAAGTACAAGGATATGCATATCGGAAATGAACTGACTTCAGATTAGTGCAGCAGCCTGACCATTAACGCCGGTAAAACTGTCCTTGTACCATTTTAGGAAGTGAAAGCACGGCCTTAAGCAAATCTTACTGGAAAACATCCTAATCAACTTATCAGGGAACGAAATACCTCAGAGCAATCCCCGACAAAACGCTTAATTGCAACTTTTCTCTGTACAACCTTACCAATAAGCCGACTAGGGCAATGCTTAGGTGCCGGCGTCCTTACCTAAAAACTTGGGGCTGCACTACTGGCTGTATCGTATTATTATCAAACCAATGATCACCTATACGTCTTTGGCATAGTAGTCAAAGCCAAGTTGGATCGGCTGTATCGCTTAGCTTGCGTGGGTCATAGGAGGAGTGGCCATTACAGCAGTGCTTACTCTCGCACCAATACACCACACAGTGAAGAAAGAAGCTATGCCGAGTATGTATTATAAAGTTGTCTAAGATACTAGAACTCAAAGACGGCGACCTCTACGGATTCTAGAATACATCTTTAAGATCCCAGATAAAATGCCCATTTCACTTATCCAATCGGGATCATCGTCCAGGACCACCCCGGTCTGTAGCGCCACCTTAAGTAATCAGGATGATCATAGGTGATCGCCACGGATAGAAAAATTAATGTCTCGTTACTTTACCAAGCTCGTAAATCTGGTATATGACTCAGAATTGGAAAATGGCGGTACTGGGGCTGCGGTTCCGATCTCAAATTTCAGCGGACGGCAGCCTGTAAAAAGTCACCAACTATCTTTCAAGCAGGGCTGTACAGCGACATCGACTTAGCCAGAAGAGTGAAGCTCCAACGACTGAGGTGGCTGGATCGTGTAGAGCGGATGGACACCAATGCTCCGGCCCGGAAAATCTTTGAATCCACACCCGAAGGATGGCGCTGTAGAGGAAGACGGCGACACAGTGGAAGGGGACCTTAACGAACTCAGCGTGCGAAACTGGAGGCAGCTGGCTAAAGATCGAGCTGGCTGGAGACGCTTGTTGGTTGAAGCCCAGGTCCACCCCGGACTGTAGCGCCGAACTAAGTAAGTAAGTAATTTTTCAAGTTGAGGTTTAGGGAAGATTAAGGCAACCCGCATCTACAATACATTTTTTCGACAGGTTACAGAGCATCTGAGCGTTAGCTCTCGTCTCTCGGTCCCCTACAAAGAAAAAAATACAAGAAAACGGTCTTTTAATTACCAAATAGGGTTTCAGGCCTAAATGGGTATTTACTGGACCAGAACACAATATCAACAGTTGACATGCTAACGTCATCTAAGTACGGGACTGTGTCGAATTCATCGTTACAAATTTCTAGGTTTTGCACTTGATGAGGCATTGGACGATGAGAAGTAATAGTCTCTCTATGAAACGACAGATGGCGAAATTGCTTAGATTAACATCGAGGTTCAATGCTGAGTAATGATCCGAATATGTGCATCCTTTGGCCGTATCCCCTTCTCTGACACTGGAACTATATTTAGCATATATTCCCTACCTGCAGTCATATGGCCCACCGCAGAAAACGTCAGGTTCTGAGAAACCCAGAGTTAAAAGCAATTCCCATGACATGCACTGAACTTCCTTGCACCGCTGCACACGTCCTATTTCACCATTTTCAGCCGAAAAACTGCACCAAACACTAGTACTTGTGCATCAACAATTAGCAAAACGAAATAGAAACACACTCAGTCCCGCCAACATGTGAGACATACACAAGCAGGGCCACACAAATTAGATACAAACTAGATACACATTGAGATACATATATCTATTGCAAAACACGGCTAAATCACTGATGATGCCGCTTTGTGACGTTCAACTACACAAATGTACATAACGTCTGACTCTCGGTACTGTGATGAGATGACAATGAGGTAGGTGCACCATGCAATGTTGACTCTGTGCGCATGATAAAGCAGGCAGGCGGCTGCTGACAATGACGATGCTCTTTACCGAGTCTAAAAATACTCTTGACAGACACTAGGTGGAGTACACTTGCAGCATCACAACCATGTCACACTGCTCAAAACAGAGAGATTTCTTGTTTCAGATACACAGACACGTTGGTAGATTCAAAATAAAAATGTTGTATCTCCACTTCTTCGGGATACATAATTAAAATGACAATTTCTTCTTGAGAAAGAGATACAGATACACGAAATCGATGTCATGTCTTTTGAAAAACGTCAAACAACTCAAGATGCTTCACCTAAATCCAACTCAGTGTTGACGTTGCTGTACTCGGTTTTATCCAATTGAGACATTTTCTGCTGATTGCACTGCTTCTTCGGCTGCACTATCGTTGACGGTTCACACTCTGTAGATACATTTACACAATCATTTGCATTTGCACTGCATCTACGGTAGATTCAATCAAACAAAAGAGATACGTTTCTTTTCGATATCCGTTCGCGAAAGTTGTCGAACAATGACCGCACAAGTTAAACGCACTTAAGCAGTAAGAAATTCGGTCTTCTCGAGATTCGCCACTCACTTGCACTCACAAATTCACTCTTTTTCGCGGGGTGGGAGGGAGATGCGAGAAGTAGCTATTTGCATCTTACCACAGTATTTGGCCGACGCATAACTGGTATTAGAACGCTTAACCCGAATAAATGTATACGTATATAGGTGGGCACGCCGAGGCGGGAAAACCTAAATCAACAAACGAAATCTAATGCGACAGATGCAAAGGTAAGAACACCGGCATTCGGATTGTAACAAGTCCCGCACTCAACTGAATTGTATCTATTCATTCTGGTTTAGCAGAGTTCGGCGCGCGAGTTGTCGGAATGTTGTTGGCTGTTGCTCCCCAATGAACGAAACCGACAATTGTGGACGGAGAATTAATGTCTTCACGTATACGAAAGGTGAATTGACGCGACCAGTGTTGGTGAATAGGTAGGAAAAAAGTACTAGCAAATCCAGATACAAAGTAGGAGAAAAGATTTTTTCAAAAATCGCCATCTTTGACCATGTAAATTGCTGTAGGGTTCCCATCCCATCTTCTTGTAGTACTAAGAAGATCAGTTCAAAGCCTGAATGCAACAATATTTTGAAGCGATGAAGACTAAGTCTATTGACCTTCAATTGCATACTGAAGTTTTGAAGTTATAGGCAGCTAAAAAGAGAAGGACTACAATATTCCTTGCAAAATTCAAACACGACATCAAATCGACTCAACACTTTAACCGACCTACAACTTAGCGTATGCTCTACACATGACACGTAATGCACCAATAAAACCGAGGGCCCTAAAAGTTAAATTTAGAAGCTCTCTGTTCGATGTCCAGAAAACCAGAAAACCAGAAAACCAGAAAAACGTGATCTTTCCTAGAATGAGAGGGTTGCTTACCTTCGCCTACGTGCTTCGAAAACACACTCTCTCGAGCAAGAGGTATCACACATTCTTATAGATCCCATAGCCCACCAATAACTTAGTGACCGCCTTGTACAAGAAGCAGAAACTGTTCTGAGTACTTGGAGACGCATGGGAAAAGAAATGTCGTGTACACGATTAAATTTTATTGGATCTTCTGACGCTGCCGCAAAACAATTAAAGGAATCAGTAGCATAGATCTGATAAACAAGTCAGACATTTCTTTTCCCATGCGTCTCCAAGTACTCATCGTGTACTTAATCGTGTACATTCTGTTTGAAGAGTAGTTATGTGCATTCAAGAAGACACAAGCGTCCACAGGTTTTTCTTAAACCAACCTCTGTCTACCAACTCCAACTCTCATCTCCCGCGGTGAACGCTGGGTACCTAGTACCTCAACTGAAGATAGGGTGCAAACCTCTGTGGAAGGTTATTGGTGGTAATTGACGAGAGAGGTGGGGGAGGGTGTTCACACTAAGGCATTCTCCCTTGCATCCATACGGCAGCGGAGGAATTCTCACGATTGAATCAACGGTGGACTCTACAGTTCCAGTTAGGTCGAACTACTTGGTGAACATCTCATATGGGCTACTTCGACATAATCGGATTAAAGGTCAATGAGGACCTGATTATCCGGCCCCTTAAGTCCAAGAGGTGCAACAAAGGGCCTGGCTCTCAAGGTTGGGGGTTGTGCGTGGGTCTGACGGCTCCACCATGTAAAAAACAATATTGTAACGAAGCAACAACGAGCCTCGGATACGGACGGATCTAGTGATGACAACCCACGCAAACGAATTAAGGACAATGCTTTTCGGATCTGCACGTGGAATGTTAGATTGCAAAGCAGACATAACAGCCATCCAAGAAGTGCGATGGTATGGGTCGGACAAAAAGGGGATGAAAAACTGCGATATTTACTACGGCGATTGTTACCGACAACAAGAGCAACGCCTATTTGGGTGTGGATTCGTCATTGGAAGCAGACCTAGGCAAGAAGTCTTAAGCTCCAGGTATGTGAGGGAATGCCTCACGACAATCTGCATTAAGACTAAATTGGCCAATATAAGCCTGAAATGCGCGTATGCCCCCACAGATAAGAAAGACGACGACACCAAAGAGAGATTCTACGAGCTCTTGGACAAGACATACGAGCAGTGCCCTAGCTATGACATTAAGATTGTCCTAGGCGATTTTAACGCAAAGCTAGGAAGAGAGGGTATCTTTGGTAATATTGTCGGAAGGCACAGCCTACACGATACCACCTCCGATAACGGATTTAGGCTGATCCACTTTGCTGCGGGGCGGAACGTTGTCGTACCTAGTACGCGGTTCCCACATCTCGATATCCACGAAGGAACATGGAGATCTCCTGATCAATCAACCGTCAACCAGATTGACCACATTGCGATCGACGCAAGGCACTCTTCCAGTATTATGGATGTCCGAACGTTCCGAGGGGCCAACATTGACTCGGACCACTACCTTGTTGTAGCCAAGGTACGACTGCGGATATCCCGATCACCGCCAAGACAAGGGAATACTGTGAGGAAGTTTGACGTCGGCCGGCTGCAAATGCAAGATATCACCAGATCCTTTTCCGATCGAGTCTCTCCCTATCTCTCAAGAGGTCCTATGCCGCCAGCATCAAGTACTGAAGACCAGTGCCAACATTGCCAAAAAGCCATCAGAGATGCAGCCTCTGACGTGCTGGGTTTCACTCGGCCACCACAACGAAAGCCTTGGTTTGACGACGAGTGCTAATAAGCACATGCAGCGAAACAAGAGGCATACAAAGCGGCGTTGTATAGAAAGACTAGAGCTGCTTGCGAGCTCTACGGGCAGAAGAGGAGAGACGAACACAAGCTTTCCAGAAAAAAAAAAGAGCATGAGAAGAGCGAGATCGAGGAAATAGAGAAATGCCACAGCAGGAATGAGGTTTGGAAATTTTACCAAAGGGTAAAAATAACCTGTCAAGGCTACAGAGCCCGAACCGAGGCCTGCAGGGATGAACATCGTAGTAGAATCGCAGTCGATGCTGAGGATATGTAAGAACTACTTCAGCAGGCGACGACGAGCCAAATTCCGCTGTCAGGCAGAATGAACCATTCAACCTGGATTACGAAGACCAACAATTTCGTCCAGGCGACCTGGACGAAGTGAAGATTGCCATATCTAAGCTTAAGTCAACTAAAGCTGCTGGTGCTGACGGCCTAGCTGCCAAGCTGTTCAAAGCGGCAGTCGATGACTTGGTAAGAATCATGCACCATCTAAATCAACCATCGACCAAATATTCACAATGCCGCAGATCTTGGAGAAAACCCAGGAACTTCAAATCGATACCCACCACCTTTTCATCGATTTTAAAGCCGCGTATGACAGCATTTATAGAGACGAGCTATGCAGAGTCATGTCTAGTTTTGGCATCCGTGGAGCAGAAGATACAACGACGAACTGAACAGGCTTTACAGCGACATCGACTTAGCCAGAAGAGTGGAGCTCCAACGACTAAGGTGGCTAGGTCATGTAGAGCGGATTGACACCAATACTCCGGCCCGGAAAATCTTCGAAGCCACACCCGAGGGACGGTGCAGTAGAGGAGGACCGCGAATCAGGTGGCGCACGCAAGTAGAAAGGGACCTTAACCAACTTGGCGTGCAAAACTGAAGGCAGCTGGCTAAAGATCGAGCTGGCTGGAGACGCTTGTTGGTTGAGGCCCAGGTCCACCGGGACTGTCGCGCCACTTTAAGTAAATAAGTAAGTAATAACTACCCTCCCCGTGAAAGAAATGTTTTGGCGGCGATACCGCTGAGAACAAACATGAAAGAGATGAGATTTTTGCGCACATAAACACGTACGTGGCCCAGTGGTTAGTGCGTTAGACTGCTGACCGAGCGGCGTGGGTTTAAGCCCCAGCCATGTCCACCGAACATTCTTCACGGCACCATCTGTCTTCGGGGAATGACAAGTCTCCGGGAGTATAATCTGTCATGAAAGAGCTTCTCAATTCGCCGTTCGAAGTCGGCAATAAATTGTAGGTCCCTTCTATTCATGCGGCAATTGTAACACGCACAACATGAATGGTCGCGAGAAGCTAGGCCTTAGCTTATTCCGAGCTGTCGCGCCAGCTATTTATTTATTTAAATACGCACTAGGAGGCATGGAGCCAAGCATAGATCGTAGCACGCGCTACAGAGTATCCAATAACGATTTTTATCTTTGAAATTTTATTTAAAATTATAAAGGAAAAGTACACTGGCAACACTTGCCCGAACAAAATATGCTAAACAAAGCGAACACCAATAAATATTCAAAGCAATACACCAACGCTTATACCACTTTGACACAGAGGGAAAGTGTTTATGCGAGTAATCAATGTTTTGACGTCACTATTTCTCGCATGAGACTCACTCATGTGATGCCAATTTAAGCCCAATGACGTCACACCTAATTCAACAGTCACCACACTTACAAAATGAAAGAGAGCGTTGAGGTTGAATTAGAGGAAAGTCGGTCGCTCTCTCACGGTCTCACCTCTCTTATAGATTATTTAGTGTAACGATATTTTTATTGAAATAAATTTATGAAAGGTAGGTCGGTCGTTGGTCGTTCATTCTCCGTCAGGGGTGGCTGATAATAGTCCGGGGGGTATAATATCCCCGAACGCAGTATCTGATAGATATGGATGTGAAACGAACTATTCAACTGATGGCGGCGCAGTACATTCAAAATAATTGGTGGTGGAGCAGTGGAGCGGTGGATCGGTAGCTACTGGATAGTGTTCGTTTAATTCGCTGACAAGAGTACAAGTATGTACCGAATGAATTGAGGAACATTTTTCGTTTTTTATTGTCGAGATATTATCAGCGTTGATTGAATCAAGACATTGAAAGGTGTCCGCCGGAGGGGGGACGATACGTACATACTTAAGGTAGGTCATTGCTTGGAGTTGGAGATAAGAAACTACGAGTAGTTTGACACACGCCAGTTGTGATATCTAGCACGAGTGGTTCGGTGGCTCGGAGTAGCTTGAGTGGCTGATTGGATCGAAGCGCGATGGATTCGTGTTCTTTTTACTGTGACCTCTTAATAGTGTTGTTACTTCGCCGGGGTTTCGTTTCGTTGTAATTAATGAAATAATTAAACACGCATGTGGGGAGATTAAAATTTAATGGACAAATTGTCATTAGGGACAGCGGCTAAGGGTGGGATGGGAAACAAGCACTTGATGATGATAGGGTGGATTTGATTTGGCGAACGAAGCGAAATGATATAAAATTATGGGTTTCGAAGCGGAGTATAATGGATGACAATTAGATGGCATGGAGACAATTTTTGCTTTTTAATGAACGAAGGACAACGTAGTTAGTTCGACAGGGGTTCCACGGATCAATACAAGGCAATCATTTTAAATCAGTGCATCAATTCATACATATGTACATACATATAAGCCACTAAAAAGTGGTGAAGTGGTAAAGCATATGACTTCATGAATTCAAGGCTGTGCCTCATTGGAACAAGGGAGAGATAGAATAGAGCCATCATCAGCGAAAAAACCGCGGTCCCCACCTAATCAAGAAATTTAAACGTATAAAATCCATCAGATCACGGGTTAGGAAATGTTGGAATATTCTCAACTCCCGGAGAAAATCGAGAAGGCAGCATCATCACTCACCACATCAGAACTGAAGATCTGCCGTCTTATCTTGGAGGTCGTCACCTGCATTGAGAAGAATGTGTACTACAAAGAATATACTCTAGCCACCTTCTTGGATATAGAGGGCGCTTTTAATAACGTAAAAATAGGCTTCATCACAGCTGCACTGGAGTGCCTACGAGTAAAACCAGAACTGACTAGATGGATAGAGTCAACAACAGAGTAATTAACTCGCAAATCGGTGAAAGTACTTTTAGGAAGACAAGAGGAACCCCACAAGGTGGTGTCATTTTACCCCGTTTATGGCTACTCGTTATCAAAAACGTCCTTACAACTCTCAAGATGAAAGGCACCAAAGCAAACATTTACCCACCATCAGCGAACTTATGGAATCTACGCTAAAAGAATTATCCTCGTGGGCTAGGCTAAACGGACTAGGAATAAACCCCCAGAAAACCGATTTAGTCCTCTTCACCAAAAAGAGAAAAATAGAAAACTTTGATCTCTGGCATTCCTCTGTCGCTCTCCCCAGAAGCTAACATCCTAGATCTCAAAGCTTCCATGGAAACGCAACACTCACGGGGCGATACTTCACCTATACGGACATGGTGATGTCGAAAGGAAAACGGACTACATCACACCACATTTAGGCTTCGACAAAAAGTATTCCACCCTTATACCCAGTTGACAAAATTGGGAAGCCAACATCCTAACGGGAGTGCAAGCTATCCAAATTTACACTGATGGTTCTAAGATGGAGGAAGGTACTGCAGCAGGGGTGTACAGCAGTGCGCTAAATATAAACGATACTTACAGACTCCCGGATGACTGTAGTGTCTTCCAAGCTAAAATGTTCGCCATTGATAGAGCAGCAAGAGCAATAGATGATAGGACACTGAAACCAACTAAGATCACCATCCTCGTAGACAGTCAAGCAGCTATCAAGCCTCTAAATAATTTCAGCACCAAATCGAAAGCGGTGTCTGCCTGTCGTAAAATCCTAAATAGGCGTCACCCACGACGTCAACATCTGTTGGGTCCCCGGACACAGCGATTTCGAGGGTAACGAGAAAGCAGACGAACTTGCTTGGCAGAGATCAGCTTTGGAAAGAGAGAACACCCACACATCGATAAACATCCCTATCCCTACCGAAAGGTAACATTGACCACAAGAGGAGGGAGCTAATCAAGACCTCTTGGTCCGCCAGAGGCGACTGCATTACAACCCGCAGCTTATGGCAGAGAATAGACCAAAACAAAACAAAACGTCTTCTGACTATGAACAAAAAACATACTCGCATCCTAGTAGGTGTACTGACAGTACATTGTGCCATAGGTACCATGGCCAGCAGACTCGACATTGACTCCCCAGACTACGGCAAGAGCTGTCAGGATGCGGAATATACAGAAACCATCAAGCACTTACTCTGCGAGTGTCCCAACCTCCAAAACCGCCGACTCCGACACATGGGAAACAGGCTGTTTGGAGAACTCAGTGACTTAACAGAAGTACGGATAACGAGCATACTCCACTTTATTAAGAGTACAGGGTGGTTTGATAGACCGCCCATCTAGTACCCAAGGTTGGAACATGGACCACAACACAAAGGGAAACACAATGGACCAGTAGGCCCCCGTGAACGCTCAGTCATTGAATTGGGCACTTCCCCATAACCTAACCTAACCTATCTTGGCAAGGCAGGTAGGTAGGTGGGGTGGCACGTAGGCAAGGAAGGCCCTTTGTGATACGACATGGATCTATATCCTGAAAAACGCCACTCACTTTATTGAAACCATTTGGAACTCTTTGGACGTCAGTATGTGATAGTTCGCCCAATTTGTCAAAGTGATAGACTCCCAACTAAAGCTTCCTTCTTCGGGATAGGGCAGGACAAGGGCAGAGGAAATGGAGGATCGTTTCTTTCTCCTCTTCGTCCCTGCATCAGTCATTTGAGAAGGGGCCTATCCTTCTGGCATGAAGGCCAATGGGACAATGTCCGGTAAGAACACCGATAACGATGCCAATGAGCATGTCCCCCAGCCCATGAAAGAAGCTTCTACCAAGAATACGCAGTGGCCAGTGTGAGACATTCGGATAGCAGGTGCTGAATGGATTCTTTTTCCTCTTCGTGCCTACAGCTTCTGCAGTAATCATTGTAGGGTAATCGTAGAAGCTCCGCATGGATTGTTATTTCGCAGCGTCCTGTAAGGACACCGGAGACGATTCGTACTTCCCTTCGACTAAGTTGTACGAGATTTTTGGAATTCTTCTTATCGCTGGCTGGCTGGAAGGCTGGGATCTGGCTATTGGACATGTCATGGCTTCCTCATTTATTTCCCCGTAAAGAGTGCTAATGGGTGTCTTTGCGACTGGAAGGTTATTTGTATATGCTAGATCATATATCTTTGTGGCCCGGTACCCAGAATAGGGTCACCTTGTTGGTCCTTGATATATCGTTAAGAGTTTGTCTGCAGACCTTAACGAGCTTCGATTTTGTCGATGCTGACTGAGAGACTTAATAGCCGCCTGGCTATCAACATAGGTAGTAATGGTTTCTCTGACAATGTTGTCACTTTTAATTAGCTTCGTAAGATGAGGATTGGTTTACCCCTCTGGATACCGACACCACTACCAGCGTCCATTTCGGATCCATCGGTGTAGAAGGCTAGCTCTTCTTCAGTGCATACTAGACCATCACCCCAGTCCTCTCTTTTTGGTATTTTGGTATCAAATCTCCTATCGAAGTCTGAGGTAAGAATGACGTAGTCGGTGTCTATGTTCTCCTTCATGGTAGTGCACCGGTTTAGAACAGAAGCGTGACCATAGGTGCTATTTGTCCAGATACCTACTTCCCTTAGTCTGACTGCTGTTTTTGCCGCCTAATACTTTAGTGGATGTCCACTGGAACTAGGCTCAGCATTGTTTCAAGTGCCGCTGTGGGTGTTGATCTTATCCAACCCTTTATCACTATGCAGTCTGCTCTTTACATATTTAAGATGGCAGGACGCGCCTGATAGGGAGCCCACCTCCCGAAGCTTCTTAGCCTTCGTCTGGCCGGTCTTGAATGTCTCTAGACCTCATGGAAGTGCTTCTGGCAGCACGAAGTCACCTGTGTTCTCTACACTACGACAAAATCTCGGTGCGTTCAGTGCATTCCTTTAAATCGAGATCTTAAATCCCCGATTACTTCGTGACAATATAGTCCCTAAATCTCTTCCAGATAACGTCGCCTCCAATCTGAAAATTCGAAATGTCAAGGGTAAGCCCTGAAGTGTTCATTAAATTTTTGGAGCACGCAGCTGCTGGAAACTCATTGCATTTTAAGCACTTCAAACGTTACCTCTGAAATCATATTTTCTCAGTTAATACCAAACTAAAGCCCACTATGACCCCTCTCCGACACCATTGCCAGTACACCTTCGACAGTAGACATGCCTTTCATATTTGTTTCCATAAAAACATCCATAAGCCGGAGGAACTTTGCCTATCTGAAATCTCATTGGCTTCCACCAACAACTTCACTCGGGTGCTGTTTGCCTTTTGCATAGTGTATCGCCAAAACTTTATCCTTAACATCAAGAACCGAATGGTCTACCTTTACAGTGACCATGGCCCAACAGACCAGAGGAAGGATACCATCCGTTTAAGTTAATCATTCTCCAGGTGATGTCTGTTATTTATGGTGGCTGGTGGCTGTTTCATGCAGCACAAGTGCAAAACTTGTTCCACACATCGATTGCAGCCGGCGAGAAAAAAAAAAACAAAAGCAAGTGCGAGATGAAGGCCACTTAAAGGCCACCATACCCACCCTTCAACCGGTCGCAGATGTAACTCGAACTGGCTTCAGTCCTTAATGGCCCCTCGCTGGAACTGCATTCGTTCCCACACGGGAAGTTCGACCCAGGACTCACATAGAGAATATTTGTTATTTGTTTTGTTGTTGCAGTTTGTATCGGTTAGGCAGTGACATGGAAACTAGTCGATTCACTGGAATTGACAGGTTCAATTAAAATTTAATGCGGCTGTCATGAGACGAGGGATATAGTACGCGCAGCGGTTTAAAATACCAAACCAATCGTCGCCGCACTTACGGGCGCAGACGGGTGTGAAGGGCAATCAAATAAAGGTTCACCAGGAAAACCAGGATATTCGAGAATCTTGGGGGGTGGTTTGCTCCAATTGACGTGATTTTGATTATAGCGTTGCTCGTGGGTCCTTTTATATACTTTGAAGGCGGGTAGTGTTCATGCACAGCAAAGTATAAATTTTGTATCGTTTCGGGGCGGACAATTGTCTGGGTATATGAGTAATTTGTGCTCTTTTCCTTGGGAGATGATGTCATCCTTCGGCGTTGTCCCAAGGAGATGCGCATGGCAGGGCCAGAAATCGAAGATTGGGGAGGGAAAGTTAATCTAGGACGGAAGTTGTGCGAAAATTGTGTTAATTATAGTTTTGGGAGGAACTAGTGTCTTGTCTGAATGGAGAGCACTGTCTGCAGGAGGTGGTGCTCACTTTTCGTATTGGAGTCTGGCGGGTAATTCTACACCGTCACCTTGGCGCCTTTAGATATTTTTGGACGATTTTCCCTTAAAGCAAAATGTTCTGTAAATTAAGGATTTGTCTAATTCATGTTACCTGACCCCAGCTAGGGACAGATGAAAAAGAACGGATGTAACAGAATTGGTTAGCCTACTCCTTCTATAGATGACCTCTTGTATGAAGTGTTCAGGGTGTCACAAGGTAACACTCTGTTGGGTCCCTGGACATGAGGGAATGCAAGAAATCGAGAATACTGACGAACTGGAGAGAAACGGCTCGGCAACAAGCCCGGAACAAGCCGAAACTTCGGTCAACATCCCGCCTTGCACACTTAAGCTCAAAACTGGGAAAAGAGCCTTAAGGGAGGCTAATAACAGATGGACCTCTCTAAACACTTGTGCAAACACAAGGAAGATATGCCCTATATTCGATAAGGCTAAGACCGACAGACTTCTGCTGATCGACAGAAGATCCCTGTCTACCCTTATAGAAGTGATCACATAATACGCTGTGGTACCATATGAAAAACCTTCAAATTACAGAAGAAGACCTTTGTAGGGGGTGTGGCGATGAGGAGGTCCACGAGCATACAACCCACTTCCTTTGCCGTTGCTCTTGTCTCTGTCATCTAAGAAATATGTTCCTCGGATGACACTTGTTCGAGGACAATGAAGAATTATCCGATACACCGGGTGGACCAAATAATGAGATTCATCAAATTCACAATGTGGTTTGTATCACAGACGCAAACTTTTCAATAAGGCTAAAGCCAGTAAAAGAACAGAAGACTGGAACTCCTATAGATCCAACTTCAACTAATACAAATATTTATAGCATTAGGGATGAGAAACAAAGATCTTGAAAAAACTTCTGTGAGTTGATTGCAAAGAGAATGAAGCCGCTATACTCCGAAAAGTACTATCCAAAGACCCCTGTGTCCCCGGGTACATATAGAAGCCCGACGGCTCCTGGACGGAATCCAGCCAAGAATTTTTAGAACTACTAATGGAAACTCACTGTAAGGCTAAAGGGACATTGGGACTGCCATCCCTACCAAGACAGCACTACCTTGTGACCGAACGGACAAGGGAGTGATCTCAACGATTATCAAAGAAGAAAAAGTAGTAATTAATTCATTCAAACCCTACAAATCTACAGGTCCGGATGGAATTATACCAACAATGCTGCAACATTCTCTTTGTACGGTTCTACCCCATCTCGTTATATTTTTAGACTGCCTACGTATGGGGCACATACCAGGAAAATGGAATGAGGTAAGGATCCCTAAGGCCCGGAAGGCTAACCACTCTACCGCGAAGGACTACAGGCTAATCAGTCTTTCGTCGTTTCTGCTGAAAACCTTAGAGCGACTGATTGATCTGCACATCAGATGCATGATCAACCCCTAGAACAAGCTCAACTCAAAGGCAAATTAGAGGAGAGCGCTCTACATCACGTAGTTCGGGAAATTGAACATTCAATGGACATTAAAGAATATACCCTTGCAGCGTTCCTGGACATAAAAGGCTCGTTGGCGTGCCGATCATCTGCACATCGGACTACCTGGCCCCAATAATGATTTTAACATTAATATTCCTGTTCTATTCCCAATCCGAGAGGACTGGCAGTCCAACAATGTAATTAAAGACCACGAAATCGCGATTTACACTGACGGACGGCTCAAACATGGAAACAGGAACCGGAGCCGGATTTTACTCCGAAACCCTACAAAAACAGGAATCTTTTAGATTGCCGGAAACCTGTAGCGTCTTCCAAACCGAGATCCTGGCAATAGAAAAAGCTGCAGGCTGCATAAGAGATTGTCACCTTACCCCATCGAAGTTCACCATCTTCGTTGACATTCAGGCAGCTTTAAAATCGATAAAATCCAATACAATCAAACTAAAGGCAGTAAAAAAATGTCGAGACACGCTGATCACCATAAAGCACCATAATGTCAAACTCTACTGAGTTCCTGGACATAAGGACATAGAAGGGAAGGAAAAGGCCGATGAATTGGCAAGATTGGGGTCGGCTATGAACATAGCGAAGCGGACACACCTGTAATGCCACCGATAGCGAGATTGCATGTGATAATAGAAAAAGAAGCTAATTCCTCCTAGTTAGCCAGAGAAGATCGCGCCACCTCTCGGACAGGTCCTCAATCTGCATGCTCACTGGAGTTATCGCAGGACACTGCGCCATCGGAGTCCGCAAGTGAAGAATCGAGTCCAACGACTTATGCAGAAGCTGCGGAGATAAGGAAGAAGTAGAATCAATCCAACATCTGCTGTGCCACTGCCCCACCCTGCAAGAACGACGTCTACGCGCACTAGGATCCAAGGTTATATGCAAGCATAGAAGAGGTAACAGACTTACAGTTAACGGACCTACTCAGGTTCTAAAAGAGTACTAACTAGTTCACAAAACAGTCAACAATAGGATAGGTCCTCAGGCTGTTCCAAGAACGATACTGCTATTCCCACAACATTAAAAGGGTACTCACAATGAACCTTCAGGTCTCCGAGTGAAAGTGATGAGGCCTATCCTATCACAGACGCAGAAAGTTGGTCACGTTCTACTGATATCCATTAGATATGTATATACATACATTTGTATGCAACTGGTAGCGCTCTAACGGGTAAGGGACATCTCTCTTCCCCCAACGAGTGTCACAATGGGTCTGAATTAACCTGAGTGTGGCGACATGGTTTCTTCCTTTCACCTGCCCACTTACCTAAACTAACCTAATATAAAGCTGTCGACTTAGCTAAGCGAGCTCTGTTTAAGTATGCCTGCTTAAAAATTTTGAACGTCGAGTCTAAGGCTTTAGTGATGACTTGGCTGTCACTGAACATAACCAAGTTGCTACATTGAGTCCGGCAATTTTCTATGGCCTCCTTCTCGAAAGTTTTTGTGTCATGACATGGGCATATATGTAGCCACTGTTCAACCTTGAAAAAACTATTCTTTGCCATTCCAACAGCACACATTTAAATTCTAAAAATATCCACACACTCCGAGGTGTACCTTCATATGTAGCTCAACGATATCAACCATCAGCCATAGTTAATTGTGTTATCAATTTTACATAACTTAATTGTTTACAGGTCCGGCTCTCGTGTCCTGCATTCTCGGTACTTCCGCACAAGCCGTGCCCGATAAACTATAAATTTCCACAGAAAACGAAAGCAATCAATAATAACAATCTAATTGCCTTGAAAGAAAAATCGATGGCACTAACTTTAAAGTGGACTAGCGTGGTGTCAGAAGGTACATACATACATAGGTGCAGGTACCACGTGAAAGCGACGATCCCTCTCTGGCTGTGGGGTTGTAAGTTTTACACAAGCTATACGACAAGACAGTCCTAATTGTGAACTATTATGTGCCAATACTCGAAATGGAATAAAATATGAGTGCTATTTGGAAGAGAGAGTGAGTAGTGAACATGGATGGATTTAGTGCTATAGCTAGGACAGGAGGAGACATAAAAATTGCATTACAAAGTGTCCTCGTTGCAATTGGACACAGCAATTTTCTTTGATTAGTTGTGGTTATCATCCTGAGTACTTGCAAATAAATAACTGGGACGACGGCTCGGGATGAGCCAAGACCTAGCTTCTCGCAACCATTCATGTTGTACGTGTTACAATGTTCGCACGAATGGAAGGGACCAACAATCTATTGCCGACTCCGAACGGTCTTTCATGACAAATTATAAATCCGAAGGCTTGTCATTCCTAATTGTGAATTAAGACGTGGCGCCGCGAAAAATGTTCGGTGTTCCTGGCTGGGGCCGCTCGGTCAGCAGTCCAACGCACTAACCACTGCGCCACGGCGACCACAGTACTTGCACATGTTTTCAAGAAATTCGCACCTCTTCAGGTACTTTACGGTGTTGAAGCCGTGGTGTTCTATCAATTCGTTCGCATAGAACTCTCAATGTACCATCAGCACAAAAAGGACCGACTCTCTTCACGATTCTTTAAGAAATCCTGCAACAACTTGCTATTCCAATCGGAGCAGTATTTTCATGAAAATCCGGTGCAACACGAAACACACCCACTCAACGAAAGACCGAACGAGAAGGAAGAAAGGTTTTTGTCTCGCTTTACGTTAAGGAGCAATCAATGGTTCTTCAGTTGGATACGAGAGCTACCTGGGCTTCAGCCAACCTTCAAGTATTTCTAAGCACAATTGCCACCAGAATAGACCGAATCCGGTTTAAGTAAATTTATCTATGATAAATGGCCACCTAACCTAACTTAACCTAATTCATTCCTGGCGATCGGGGTACCAACATACTGTGCCTGGATTGGCTCGACGCCTTCCACTTTCGAATGAACTCTTTGAATGAAGAAGCTCTACTACAGCTAGGTACCCAAAGCAAAGACCCTATACGAAGTGCATCAGATAATTTTTACTCCAGGCCAAGCTGTTAGACCGCTCGTTGTGGTATATTTTACACTGACGTATTTCACGTATTTCAAACATCACCCTGTACCCGCCGTTCAAAAGGAAAATTATTATTATTAGTGGTTTGTCCACTCTAGCAACTGCGGTGTCATATAGAGGCCTATTGTGCTGTCCCATATGTTTAGAGCAGTTTGTCTGCCCCAGAGAATGTCAGGATCTCAGGAATCAGCCTCTCTGGGTAGAGCGTTGCAAGTGTCGTTGGTCAGACGAGTTCACTGCCTGGGGTCCGCTTTCTCACATAAATGAGGGCGGGGCTCTCTGTGGCGATGTGGAGAGAGCTTTCATCGCTCTTCAAGCACAGTCTGCAGGTTGGGTTCGGTGACAGGCCAAGCTTATGTAGATGCCGTTTTAGTCGGCACTGGCTGCTAGGATACCGGTTAGAATTCTAAGGTGGTTCCTGCTCAGGTTTAGAAGAGACTTGGATTTATTTTGTGATAAGTTGGGAAAGAAATGTTTGGTACATTTCTGTTCTACACTTTCCATCCAGATCGCGTTGAATTTGAGTAGGAATTGCTCCCTCATGAAGTTTTTAAAAGTGGATTTATTTACTCCACATGCTGGTTCAGGACCAGTAAGGGTGGTGGTTGCACCTATCTTGGCCAGTGAGTCCGCTGCTTCATTGCCGGTGTGGCCCTTGTGAGCAGGGATCCAGTCTAGTATGACCAAGTTTTTTTTTCCCAGTTCTAGAAGCAATTTGACTGTCTCTATGACTAGTTTCGATTTTGTCGTGGCTGAGTTCAGTGCTTTCAGGGCAGCTTGATTGTCAGAGAAGATAAAAATGGTTTTGCCACGGAAAACAGAGAACAAGTTTAAGCTTGTGCACTGAATTATGGCAAATATTTCTGCTTGGAAGATCGATGAGTATGTGCCTAGACTGACCGATATGTTAGTGCTAGACGACTCTCCGAATATTCCAGCCCTAGAGCCGTCCGCATACTATATTTGGTCATGCTCTGAAGGATGGGGTTTGAATTTTATCCAGTCGTCACTCGAGGGGATGACTACAGACAAAGTAGTTTCGTTTAAAGCAGTACCTTGGAAGAATGTCATCCAATGGCATGCTGAACTCGCTACTTTGGAGTAGGGAGGAAAGCGTGTTAAGGTGGGGGTCAGGGGGATGTTCGGAACTGATGTTGTTTAGGAGCCTTTGCAGACTGAGTTTTTCCTGCATTTCTACATGGACTCGAACTGGCAGTAGACCGACTATGGCGTTAAGCGAGGCGGTGGGAGTGGAGCGCAGGCAACTCGTCATGCAGATTTCCAGTTCCAGCCAAGAAAGCTGTGGTGGCCACATTTGTGTTTGTCCACCAGACTATTCCCGCATAGGTCAGAGTAGGTCTGATGACCAAGGTGTAGATGTTGTTGGCACAGATGCGGCGACAGTGCTAGCGTGGCTTTTCCAACAATCCGGTCGGTTTGGGAGTTCCAGGACAATTTACTGCCTAGGATTACGCCAAGGTACTTTACTTCTTGTGAAAACTGAATGGTTTCGCCAAAGATAGAGGAGCGAATAAGAAGACTTAGGTTTCTTCTTCTGGTAAAAGGAAAGATATACTTTTTCTGGGGTGTACAGAGAGGCCTTCTTTGGTACACCATTTCTGTATCTCAGATAGTGCGTATTGCAGCACTTCCGAAACAGCACTTTCATATTTGCCACTGACGATGACCGCCACATCGTCTGCATAGCCAATGGCCTCGATCGTAAGGTTCTTTAGGGACTGTGATGATTCCACTACACATTGACATCATCTTCTGCGAACAGAGCCATTGTAAGCACCGATATTTATTTGTAAGCGCCGATATTTCAACATCGTCGATGTTGGCGTGACACTTGCTTATGGTTGGTGAGAGGTCCATATTGCTGAATGCACGTTTAGTGGATTTGTATGAAGTGTAGTTGAAAGCACCCTCGATATCTAGAAAGGCGACAAGGCATATCTCCTTCCTATCGATGGAGGTTTCAATTCTGGTTACCAAGTCATTTATTGCTGATTCGGTAGATTTGCCCGGTTGGTATGCGTGTTGAGTGTCGCAGAGGGGGAAGTTGCAGAGTGCTTCTCCTCTTATATGTCAATTATCTTTTCCATGTATTTTAGAATAAAAAACATAAGGCTGATGGGACGGAAAGATTTGGGACTTGAGTCCGAGGTTTTGCCAGCCTTAGGTAGATTTTTGACAGTTACTTTACGCCACGCAGCCGGTATGTTTCCAATGGCTAAGCTACAGCTGAACAGCTTGGATAGTTTGGGAGCAATTATCTCTGCTCCTTGTTGTAGTAGTGCTGGGAAAATGCCATCATCTCCAGGGGCTTTGAAGGGTTTCATGGAGGAGATGGCCATTTGGTGGCCCCAACATTGCACATTTCTCTCGCGATTTTCAAGTCTCCCCTTTTCGGCAGAAAGGGGAAAAAGATGTTTATGCGGAAGGAAGATGTTCACGTCAAGATTGAGCGCTTTCGACGATAAGGTATTTTTTATTTTTTTATTTTTTGTAATTTCAAGACGAGCCAATGGACATCGTCTGTGCTCATTGTTAAGAACTCCAATGATCGTCTGCGAATTACCAGTGATGTCAAGATCACTATTAAATCTTAGTTAGTGGTAGTTCGTTATACTATTCCTCGAATTCAAAAATTGTTCGGCATGCCATGTTGTTGATTAGCATAGTCGCTTGTTACGCTAAAGTTTTCGGGTTCAACACCTGATGTCAAAAAACATTTGTTTCTTTGGAAATTTTGGAGCCGATCAACTGCGAGAGCTGATGTCAACTCTACTGCAGAAGCTTAACACTGACAGTTATTATAGCGTAATGATGGGAGAAATACCATGAATAGCAACAACATCAATAAAATTGTCCATAATTAGTGGGAACACAACCCTCGGACGCCATTTAAACCTAATACATATCACTTGAATTTAGAACTATTACACCACACTTGCACTGTGTGAAAATATCTACAAATAAGGCGATTCCCTGTCTTACACAAACTATCAAGGTTATAGAAGGCGAACAACTTTTGTGATATTCTCTTTCGGCACATTACAGGTGAACGTCTGAATGCGTTTTGCAACACACTAAAGAACCAGTGTAGCTTCCGGCCCAACAAATCGACGAAATCTTCACATTAAGTCGATCTCTTCATCATCGGCTAGCGCAAAACGTCATTGTTGACAATAGTAACTTCGAAGTATGTAGTTGTGGCATTTACATATCTCAGAGTAAACACTAACTTTACGAATGGTTTCGTAGAAGGAATACCACAAAGTCTAGAAAACCGCTGCTAATTTTTTGAGTACTGATGGGCTGTATTAGGATTTGGATGTAGTCCAAAAAGCCGAAACACTGACATCAGCCACATCAAGTGAATGGACAATAGTGCTCTAGCCAAGGGGATCAAGGAATCACAGCCCAAATGTTGGAGACGGCAAGGTAGGCCGAACCACGTTTTTAAAAACCTAGACATCGCGAATGGTCTTGAGAACTGAAAACAGCGTGAATGGGATCGAAGGACATGAAAGGCTGCTCTGTCTCAGGACGAGACCCCCTACGAGTTGGGAATCTGTTAAGGAAAGAAAGGAAGGTTTCATAGTCCTTCAGCAAGCATTGAAGATTTCAGACATGATGACTTTCTTTTGGTGAACATGAAACGCATGCTGGACATAAGCACAGGGTGGGCTATTTTACCCCTTCGGCATCTGGCAACCCTATAACATCTGTTGATATCTTGTTCAGATCGGGTTTCAGATCGGGTTATGACAGTCCGCGTTCTAAGCTTAAGTCCAAGCGAATTTGTGCCATGGAACCGTATAGGCCATCATAACGCGCTGTTATCGTGCAGCTTTACATTCAAAACATGTTCTCTATTGTGAAAACGCAACGTGCGTATCGTGCAAAATATCGAGTGAGGGAAGAGAGGAATTCTCGAAGTTCTCGACTGACTGTTTGGGCTGGAATTTGTGCGAAAAGAATCATTGGACCGTTCTTCTTCAAAGACGATTCTGAAGCAGCCGTAACCGTCAATGGAGAGCGTTATCGGGCCCTGATAACGGATTTTTTGTAAGCCAATTCTGACTGACAAAGCCATGGACCACTTTTGGTTCCAACAGGACGGGGCCACAGCTCATATAGCCCGAGCCACAATCGCTTTATAGCGTCCTTTGTTGCTCGGACACTTAATTTAGAAAAATTGTGATTTTGGCTGGCCTCCACGATCACCCGAATTAACGCCTCCAGACTTTTTTTTGTGGGGTTATTTGAAGTCCGAAGTTTATGTCAACAATTTACGCACGCTAGAAGCCTTGAGAGACAATATACGACAGAAAATGGCCGCTATTCAGCCCGAAACACTTCGAAAAGTGAAGGGAAATGCCGAAAAACGAGCACATTGGGCCATTCGCTGTGGCGGAGACCATTTACGCGATATCATATTCAAAAAGTAATCTGAACAAGGTTCAAAATAAACGAAAAATGACTTCACAGCAAATATATATTGTAATTTGTGGATTTTTCTTTTAAATTATTACCAAAAACCATCCCGAAGATTTAAATGGCCCACCCTGTACACCTTGCTGGTAGGGTGGTCTCGTTGCAGCGTCACTAATTCCTGTTTTATATTCTATTCCACCAGAAAATTCTAATAATTTGTGATTTTAAAATGAATCGTTTGACACCCACCAAAGGAAACACCAACTACGGCATAAACGCCCCACATTAGAAAAACGAACTATTAACCCATAACACGTTTAACCTAAATGCAAAAACTTGAATTATTAAAAATACCACACCGCACCGTCATATCTATTCGATGAAAGCCCACTTAGTTCGCCTTTCGACATTTTAACTGAATTTCACAGAAGCCGCGCATAGAAAAGTGCACCCCTCTCACCCCCTTTCGTCCTCGCTAGATATGGAAAAAGCATTTCATAGTGCAAAGATATAAATTAGTTTTGCATTAATTTCCCTGGGGCGCCTTAAACTTTTCAAAACCAACCGACCAAGTGAACTAGGGGTGCAAATAAAAAAAAATGTCCTCGCTAACACATCACTAAATGTCGGAACGTTTTTTTTTTCAACCTTTGTTCCACACACTGAAGGGTATTGTTATTGTTCTCTGTATTCCTCAGCCAAGGCTGCAATTAGATACACGTTACGAGCTTTCAACTTGTTAAGAGTTATGGGGTCCCGAGGTGAAAAAATACTTTTAAATATTTATATTAATGAAAACTGAGCCTTATCTGCCAGGGAGGGCAGATATAGTGCAGAGAAGCACGTGAACCCAGTTGCTGCCAGGATTTATTGCAGTTCTCTTGATGATTTACATCGAATAAGGAATGAATTTAATATTGCAAGCATGTATGTATGTATGTGCGCTACGTAGGAGGACTTCACAACTTGAGAGCATTGGACTTAAAACAGTAAAACTATGTATATGCCAATGTAAAAGACTACGTGGATTCTATACTAAGCTCCAATTGAAACTTCATCATCATCATCATCATCATAATTTTCAATGACCAGCTTATCCACTATGAGGGTCGCGGGGTTAGGGTGCCTAAGTTAACTCTCTACATCTTCCAATCTTCCGCCATCGACTCTAAATCATCAGGGGCTATCCCCATACGGGTATAGGCGAGATTTCGGACTTGGTCCAACCATCTCATGCTGGGCCTACCGAGAGGACGGCTACCCGATGGCATGGATTCCATGGCACGTCTTAGAAACCGAGTTGAGGACATGCGTTTGACGTGTCCAATCCATTGAAGTATGGACCTCTCCGTACGCAGAAATAGCTGCTCGACATTGAGTGCCTCGCGTATTCTGGTGTTCCTAAACCGATCTCGTCAAGTGACCCCAGCAATACAACGAAGAAATCTTATTTCGGCAGCTTGTGCCCGCGACCTTATTCGTTTGGTCATTATCCAAACCTCATGACCATAGGTGAGGGTCGGAACAAACACTGAATTGAAGACCGATAGCTTAGCTCCGACGCCAAGTTCAGGCCTCCTGATAACAGATTAACCAAGCTGTCTCAAAATTGCTCCAGCCTGACCAATCCTACGGGATAACTCAGTATTGCTCCTACCATCACTCGTAAGTAGGACCCCGAGATGCTTAAATTTCTCCACCTATTTCAATAGGACTCCACTAGCATGCAGAGTGCGTTGAACTGGTGTTCTGGAAATTACCATAACCTCTGATTTGTTCACGTTTACCTTCATCCCAGATTCAACACAGACGGGGACGAACCTGTCTAGTGCGCGCTGAAGTTCGGTCTGGGTGGACGTAAGGATGACCAAGTTATCAGCAAAAAGCAGATGACTTATCCTTAAGTCTCCCAATTCGAACTATTCCTCACCAAGTCTGCGCTGCAACATCCAATCCAAAAACACTATAAAAAGTAGAGGTGACAGAACGCGCTCCTGTTGAAGTCCAACGCCCACATTCGCCCACGCGCACAAACGTGTCGACATAACGTCGTTCACGCATTCAAGGGACTCGATCATATGCTTTCTCCAAATCCATAAAACAATTGTAGATAGGTTTGGCATACTCTCAGCCCTTTTCAAATACCATTCTGAGAGTGAACAGCTGGTCGGTTGTGCTTCTACCTGGACGAAAGCCGCACTGCTCATCGCCCAACCGGGACTTGACCACAGCTCTTCCAACACCTTAGCAAAAACTTTTCCGGGGCGATTTATCCTCTTTCTTAAAAAGAGGAACAATCACCCCAGTTTTCCAATCGCTGGGTGCTTCACCGCATTCCCAGGCCACTTTAATTACACGAGAGAGCCATTCCATTCCCTGTTTACACAGATTCTTGACTTCTTGAGCATTTCTGGCCGGATTTAAGCTTCTGAAAATCGACCCTAACGACCGGAGTTGCTAGGTCTCGCATTCCTTGCAGCCTGACGGGTAAAATGCAGTCAGGGCCCGGAGATTTGAACGGAGGAAAACTGTCCTTGGAGGTGATTTACTTAATATTTTCGTAAGATCCGGGCTGTACTTGCCATCCTGCTTTCGCTGCATCAGGAAAAGTCTCTATTCACTAGAAGCGCCAGTCTTTCCGCAGTAAATTCGTTCTATCCTTCTAAAAGCTACACTGGAACTGAACATAAAAGAAACAGTAATGAAGGCATCTGTTGCCTCCTATACCTGTAGTAGATTTTTCGGTAAAAGCTGGGGATCCAGACCCAGCTGTCGTTAGACCGAAAAGTGTGTGATGGATAGGCCTCATCACTTCCACTCGGAGACCTGAATATCCATTGTGAGTACCCTTTTAATGTTGTGGGAATAGCAGTATGGTTATCGGGACAGCCTAAGGACCTATCCTATTGTTGGCTGTTTTGTGAACCAGTTAGTACTCTTTAAGAATAGGAGTAGGTCCGTTAACTGTAAGTCTGTTACCTCTACTATGCTTGCAATGAACCTCGATCCTCATGCGCGTAGACGTCGTTCTTGCAGACCGATCGTTAAACCGATACTCACTTGCGAGGACTAGTCTGGTGACGCGTTGCCACCAAAACCGCTAACCTAGAAGATATGACCAAGATACAGAGAGTGGCTTGCATTGGAACAACCAGTGCGATGATTACATCACCAACAGCGGAGATGGATATGCAGGAAACTGCAGCGAGGAGTGCTCTCAGAATCAGCCAATCCAAACACGGGCCCAAATCCGTAAGGGCATGCCGAGATACTAACTTATCATCTGGGCGTCAATGTCAACTCGAATCACACTGTCCCGGACTTGGACTTTGAGAGACCCTTTTCCAAATCCATCTACACAGATGGTTCAAAAATAGATGGATGGAAAGGCATAGGAAAAGGTCTTTTATCTTAACAGTTATGACTTAGCAGCTCCATTAGACTCCCGGATCACAGAAGTGTTTTCAAGCGGAGCAGAGCAGTGACAAGAGCCGCCCAACTAGTGTCAATGCTAACAATATCATGGGAGGATATTACGATTTACATTGACAGCCAAGCTGCCATAAAACCAATAGCTGCTGCGCAGATAACACCAAAGCCAGTGAAGTGTTGTCGCGAAGAGCTTAAGGTACGCAGCACAAGGCTAAGCTCTGCTGAGTCTCTTGTCATAGCGGGGTATAAGGTAATGAAAAAGCTGACAAACTAGCGAGAATGGGTTCAACCCTAGCCCAAGACCAAGCGAACTGTACGGGCGAATATTGTGCAAAAGACCTTAATAGAAGCAAATAACAGGTGGAAGTCTCTAACCACCTGTGAAGTATCAAGAAGGCTGTGGCCAGAATATGACAAGGCAAAAACCCGCCAGATTTTACAAAAAGACAGGAAATCACTGTCGATGCTGGTGGGAGTGCTCAAGGGCTGCAACATGCTAAGATATATGCAGGAGATGCAGTGCCGAGGAGGTCCATGAGGACACAGCCCATTTTCTCTGTCACTGCCCACACCTCTGTCAGATAAGAAATAGAACCCAAGGCAACTTCTCCTTCGATCATATCAACGAACTAGTTAACAGTTCACCGTCAGATCTTCTCAAATTTGCAAGGGCACTAAGGAAATAAAACCGCAGTAGGGAATATCATGAGTATCACAAAAGGTCTACATACACCTAAGTGTGATGAGGTAATCCTCATCAGCCCGCAAACCTAATCTAACCTACACTAGGATGCTTTAGAATGTTCTTGGGATACAACTTTGCTTAATCCGGGAGAGTCCTTAAAGGATTCAATGGATTGGCAGAGGTCCATTCGAGATTGCTTCTTTAATTTCTTTAATTTTTTTGTCTTTCTTGTATACTTAAACAGTCTGCTAGAAGTAGCAGGTCTTCATTCTACCAAGGGGGGAAAGTGACACTTAGAACTAATGAAAACTAATGCCAGGGTCCATGTTAAAAAGCTGCCGATGCAGTTAAACCCTCAACATAGACTTCCCTTGATGAAAGTGGAATTGCTGATTGCTTCCACTTCATTTCACTAAATTATTCGACTAACTTCGAGCTCCACTCTCATCCTCAGAATGGCTGCCGTCAAAATGTTGTCACTATACACTTCCAATGCAAACCTTCACTGGACAATTCAGTTTACAATTTATCCAATTTCTCAATTATTAATTTCGCCTTCGAGTCCTTTCTGAATATGCAAAAGGAACGACAATCCCATTTTCCTCCGGTAATCTACCTTTGACATAAAACTGCTCACGCATGGTATGCCTGCCATTTTTTCGGTGCGCATTTTATATCCGTCGACCGTGCCGTTTCGGTTTCCATTCATTCATCAAACATTCATAAGAATTTCCACGGAAACTGAAATAGAGATTCATGAAGTTAGCGCGAGGCATGGCACTTAAATTAAGTTACCACGACGTTGGTCTCCTTCCGTAAAAGGAACATTGTTCCTCAATGTTAAGTTCTTCGCGAATCGTGACACACATTCCTCGCTCCATGAAAAACAAGAACCACCAGAGGAGGAGCACACTTATTGAAATTTAATATTTGCATTGTGCGGTCTTGTTAATAACTTTTGTAGTATTCCCTTACACATCCATGTTTGAATCGATAATAATGGCGACATTGTTCCACAATGAAGATTCAGTGGTTTCTCTCAAGTCAGGCAAACTTTCATTGTAACAGATACGAGTACAGACAGTGTTGGCGGAAAGTTTTCAAACAGTTTCCATGCCTCAGGGCCAACATCTATTTCCGTTTCACAAGATGACAAGGATAGACAAGTTAATGATTAAAGTTGCCTATGGAAAAACTTGTTAACAAAAGCGACGCAACTGATGTGCTGAGCTTCACCTGACCGTCACTACGAGACCACTGGTTTAACAAAGAATGTTCGCAAGTACTCGTACATGGTGGTTTTGAAAACTTTGCGGTAGAGATGAGGGTCTCGAAAATGAAGAGCGCCATTGAAGTTGTTGGTTGAAGCAGATCCATGCACAATGTTTCGATGGGTCGCGACGGCCCTTTTGCGTAACATTGACATTTTTTCGACCGAATTGTGACGTGCGATATAAAATGGATTCTGTACGACAGTGTTTTTCAAAGTGTGGATTGTTAGGGGGTCACGAGCTTCAAAATAAAAAATAAAAACATAAAGTTTAAAGATCAGAGTCCAGGCACCGTCTTGACGTCGAATTATAGACCAAATCGTACTATAGCGACGTTTTACAAGCCACCCGCCGTTTCAAAATTATTTACAGTGCAAATTTTTCAAAATGATATTGTTGTTTCATATAAGGATGAGGTTGCCATAGTTTTTGTCGGGTCATGCCTCAAGACTACCTGTGTTTAGGCGCAGGCGGCTTTTGACATGGTTGACGAAAGGTGCGCAAGGGGTGGGTTTCCGGTCAACCCTCTGAAAACTGAGCTGTCCTCTCTATGCGAAGGAGCATTGTGACCGGTTTGACTTAGCCAGTGCCAAAGGGCGTGACTATCCAAATCTCCGATAAAGCCAAATATCTAGGAGTGTTCTTGGATAAAAGACTTCTTTGGGCAAAGTATGTCAAGTCGAAGACATCCAAGGCGCTCTCAGTTTTCTGGCAGCGCAGCGTAAGGGTACTTTTGTCAAGACATGGGGCCTATCACTGAAAAAAGTCCCTTGAATCTATACGGTTATGATAAGACGTTTCTAGCTTATGAGTTGGTTGTTTGATGGAGGGGGCTTTCGCGTAAGTATGCGACTGCCTACTGCACCTTACTTAAAAAAATGGCTTGTCCCGGCTGCACAGAAGATTTTCCGAGTACTCCTGGCTCTGCTCTAGACGTTCTGCTTCACCTACTCATGTCATGAGGTGTACTATCAAAGCAATCCATCGTCTTAGAAGAGGTGGATTTTGGTACAAATCGCACTGGAGGTTTGATGACCTTGCGCAACACTTATTCTACAACCCTAGTTCCATGGATATGCCGTCTGATGCAATGGCACCAGAACTTCGGTTGCTGTGCAAATTTAAAGTCGACTTTCCTTGCCTTCAAGACTGACTTCGGCCAGAGTCTGAGCCTGGACCGGGCTGTAGACGAATCTTCACGGATAGCTCCAAAAGCAATCATGGGTTTGGTGCTGATGTCTTCGTGGAGGTCGATAGCACCAGACTTCACTACTCGTTGGGCAAGCATGTCTCTGGTTTCAAAGCAGATCTTTGCAATCCTAATGGCCACGGACTATATTGATAAGAAAAGGTGGAATGATCTGCGTCTGTAGCGATAGCCAGGCTGCACTTAAGGCCTTGCTCAACCCTTTAACCAGTTCAATATAGTTTGAGAATGCAAGAACTCTCTAAATGAAATAAGAAATGAGATCTGCGGTGAGATTGCTAGACAAGGCTCAGAAGACGTTTTGTCAGGGCGTGAACCTGCGTTGGGTCTTCCCGCGTCTCCGTTCAGGGCCTCCATTGACGATTGGGTTTTCTACAAATTTGCAAGTATAAATTTTTTTTTTTTTGAAAGGGGGTCGTTGTTCTAGAAAGATTGAAAAACACTGCTGTAGGACAACCAACACCATTTGGAGTAGTTGATAGAAATGCTAATACATCACCCTAAGCCGAAGCTCCACGAATAGAAGATAATGATGACTGTTTAGGGGTTAACAGCCGGAATAATCTATTTTGGTTTTCTGAATGTAGGCGAAAACATCGCGGCAGACAAGTACTGTCAAGAAATTGACATAATGCACCAGGAACTGTCAAGTCTATGCCCGAGATTTATCATCGGAAAAGGTCCAATCCTCCTACAGGACAATGCTCGACCACACGTTGGACACTAGACGCTGCAAAAGTTAAATCAACTGGGTTACGAAACACTACCCCAACCGATATACTCTCCGGACCTTTCGCCATTTAGCACTTCTTTAAGCACTTCGACTGTAATACTGAAAACTACTTATCGACCGTTGCTTTCTGTACACACTGTAGTCTTTGGTTATAGAACCATCGCCACAAATAAAGACGACAAAGATATACATTATATACATATGTTCGTATTCCGTTCTTTAAATACTTGAACGCTGATTCCAATTGTTGTCAAAGCAAATAAACTTCATTTGCACACATCCAGCGATGACATGCAAACTTAATTAGACCATGTTTTGTGTAAACTTTACAAGAGCCTCCTGCACCCATCTTCCCACTCTTACGACAGATCTCTCTGCCTCTGCATGGAACTGAATGCCAACATTATTGTCTTGTACGACTTCGGTGATGACAATCACTTGTGTGCGGTTTTACAAAATGATACCAAAACTCACGCTGATAATATTTTTCATCTCCGTTTTCCTCGTTGCAATCTATTTAATTTCCGAGTCTCCATCAGACTTCTCGATGGACACTACTTTGCCATCGATCTTTAACAATTCCAAGCTAAACAGTCGCAGTAAGCGTTTTCTCATCTTTCCAGGCGGTGGAGTTCTCAAGGTGGGTTCCAAATTACAGAATTTGCATCAAGATCTCAAAGTGTTTTCAATTTTAGTTGGTCCTTGGGTACTCTCAACCTCTGAACTTGTTGGACAGACATCCTTATCGACAATTGTCGTTAAGCTACTCAATCCACCTGCAGTTTACCCCACCAACAAGGCCAGTTTACTGGTGGACGTATTTTACCAATAGTCCGGCTTGGTCGCATGCTAGGAAATATATCAATCCAGGGAGACCAAAGAAGGTTTTAGATGAAAAGACGAAGGACCGCTCTGGCTCATTTGTTGAACGCCACTATCGACAGCCAGCAATTGTATATGATATGAGCCGATTTACCGTTTATAAAGCTATTGAAGCCATTTTTACCAGGTACGTGGGGTTAATGTGATCAATTCTTAAGACAGTGTCCACTAAAATCTATAAAAACAGCAAAGGATTACCTGGCGAGAGGTGTCTACTTCGAACTATTTGCGAAATATCCCAGCGACCTCTGTGTGAGAATAGTGCTATTCATGGGATAATCAACGCCATCTTTAGGTAAGTTGACTTACAATAAATAATTTCCTAGGCAAGTGAGCTACATACATGCCTCTGCAAGGAAGCAAGTGATTTAGTGCAACAATATATTAGAGACTACGTGAATATTTAAAAGGTAAACAAAATTGAAGGCGAAAATATCGAAACAATAACCGTCGCCCTGAAGATGAAGAACTTGTGTGACCGTTTCTGACTAGCCGGTTCTATCCATTGCGTGGGTTCTAACCCCAGGCAGCCTCCGAGAGTACAATTCGTTATGAAAAAGCTTCTCAAGTCGCCGTTCGGAATCGACAATAAATTGTAGATCCCTTCTAATCGTTTGAACAATACCACATACTCAACACGAGTGGCTGCGAGAAGCTAGGCCTTGGCTCACCTCGAGTTTTCGCGCCAACTATTTACTATTTATTTTATTTATTTAGGTTTAGGTAGATGAGTTGGCAAGAAGATAGAGAGCCCTCTGCACCGCACTCATGGCAGAAGAGACGGATTTTGATGCCCATTTGGGGTCCATGCTCGTGGAGCAATACCTGAAGAACTCTCCTATTGCCCCAGTCTTTGAAGCCTTAATGAACACCCAGACGTCCGTCATAGGTACGTCCCTTTGTTCTTCGGTATCCTGGAAAAGTGCCTTCCAAAGGATTTATGTCTGAGGTGACAAAGACCTGGGCAGTGGCAGAGGAAGTGAGTTGTGTCCTCATTAACTTCGTCGTTTGCGCAACCCCTGCAAAGGTCTTCCTCACCTATCCTTAGCTTTTCATGTGATAACGCAAAGTATTATGACCTGTAATTACTCCTACAAGGATGGAAATGGTTTTCTGTCCTTCTGCATGAGAGTATTAGTTCTGGCACCGCTGTACTTTAGCAATAGTTTTCTAGTTATAAAGAGCTCCATCTTCATGTTTGAGTTTACATGGCGGGACTTTCACTGACTGATCACCTTGCTCTAGGTACAGCGTAGATCCTTTCCTTGCCAATTCATCAGCCTTCTCACTCTCTGGTATGCCCTAATGTCCAGGGACCCAGCATGGTTTTACCTCTTTATGTGTGGCAAGAGCATTAAGCTCTTTACGACAGCACTTCACAAGCTTCGATTTTATTTCAATAGCAGATATCGCTTCTAGTGCTGCCTGGTGAAAAAGCTAATATCGTACAACATCGCGTTTCTATTTCCATAAAGCTGTCTAGTCCGAAAGATTAATTGCTGTGATGGCAGCCTGACTACCTTAAAAAGATGGCGATATTTGGTTGCGATATAGTATTAGTTTATGTTGTGTTCAAGCCTCTCGGATCGCTAGTGGTTCCCCTGTAACATAAGCTATTTTAAGGGGGCAGACCCAGTTAGAATTTTGAAAAAATCAATTTTTTTTTTGCATTTTTTCATAGTAAATTGATTCAAAATTATTCTCTGAAAATTTCATACAAATAAGACTATCATTTATAAATAAATAAATAAATAAATAAATAGCTGGCGCGACAGCTCGGAATGAGCCAACGCCTAACTTCTCGCAACCATTCATGCTGTGCGTGTTACATTTTTCGCATGAATGGAAGGGACCTACAATTTATTGCCGACTCCGAACGGCGAGGTGAGAAGCTCTTTCATGACAAATTATTCTCCCGGAGGCTTGTCATTCCCCGACGAGAGGTGGTGCCGCGAAAAATGTTTGGTGTTTTCCTGGCTGGGGCTTGAACCCACGCCGCTCAGTCAGCAGTCCAACGCACTAACCACTGAGCCACGGCGCCCACTATTATTTATGGAGATAAATAATTTTGAACGGAGCCGTCTTTAGTGCATAAGTACTCGTACGCAAAACTTTAAACGCGTTTTTCTCGAAACCATGTCTTCGAAATCGGTGATCACTGTAACTTAAGACTTTCTGTTGGTAAATTCCACATGGAGGCTCTTCTGGAAGCTTAGTTTGTAGGTAGTGTAGTCTATTGGATATGCGAACCTGTAATTTGGTAACAAATCCAGAAGGTTGATGTGGCCATAAAGTTTTCGACTCCAGATCCCAGATTCTTTGGGAGAACAGCGCATTTACAAATGAGTGGTCGAGGGTTTCTGCCTCGTTTAAATCTTTGCAGCTGCGCCAGTAAGTGTTGTAGGGGATGCCCAGTCACGATGCATGGTTGTCGACCGCCTAGTAACTTGAGATATAGCCTTTCATTTTTATGTAAGGAGGCCTCTGGTTCTAGTCTGGTTGTATGAAGACGCAGCTATCTAGCCATTTTTAGAAAGTGTAAGAATAGTTTACGATTGACAGGTTCAAATGAAAAAGTTAACTCGTTCCAAAAGAGAGCTATCAGAAAGCTTCTTTATGATCCTACGATCCAATTTAAAGTCACAGACAACTAGTTGCCCTTGTTCTATCAATTTGGGGGATGTAGTTACAGAGGTGATGATCTTAAACGCCGCTTGGCTACCTGTGTACCTAGTCTAGTCATAAATACTGGTACAAGGAAAAATTGACGTCAAATGAGAACGAGTTGATATTTAAAAAAAAAAAGACTTAATTTATTGTGAATTCCTTCCGGAGAGCAGTGGAAGAGTATTAACGCCAGAGGCGACCATTCTGTTCATCTCTATACCGACGGTTCCAAAACCAAGAAGGGAGTGGGAAGTTGTGTTTTCTCCTATATGCTTAACCTGAGCATCCCCTTCCGTCCACAGTAGCGTTTTTCAGGCGGAAATCATGGCGATCAACGAAGCTTCATCCTCGCATCCACATAATGTGGCATCCAAATCCTGCAAGAACATCACATTTTTTACTGATAGTCAGGCTGCTAAAAAAAACCTCTGGAATCAGTAACACACATATGTATACATCAAAAGCTGCCTCAGATTGTCGCTGGTTTCTCATAGAAATGGCAAAACATTCCAGGGAACTGTAGGGCCGACGAACTCTCCAAACGTGGTACTAGTCTGGACATCCTGACGGATCGTAGGAGTCTGGGTATTTCACCCGCTAAATGTCAACTACTCTTAGAGTACGACGCGATCAGCAAGACAAACCAAAAATGGAGGAATGGTTCAACGTGCCGTACCTCCAGAGAGATCTGCCCTATGCTATATCTCACTCGAGCTAAAAATTTAATTTTGTTTAAAAGGTCGCTCATTGGTACCGCTCATTACCGTCTGGTAAGAATAGGCCTCTTCTCAAACTACTGCAGGGACTAAGAGAAGGAAGAAACAATCTTTCATTTCCTCTGCACTTGTCCTACCCTATTCCAATGAAGGAAACTCTATCTAGGAGCCTATCGCTTCGACAACTTGGGCAAACTATCGCATACTGACGGCGCTTGAATGGTGTTTTTAGGGTATAGATCCAAGTGGTATCACAAAGAGCCTTTCTGGCCTACGTGTGTCTACAGACAGCCACCCTACTCACATTTTGTGTGGTTCAATAGCCATAAATCGTAGAACATACTTTTTGGGGTGGTTTCATAACACCGATACGCTAAGAGCGGATTTGCGGATTTTTTTATTTTGACTTGTATCAATATCTATGACTACACTAGGTATATTGCAACGATGAATTTAACGCGTGCACTGAAAACCGCTAGTATTTACGCCTGTAAAAGGCTACAAAAATCCTGTAGCCCAAGCGAAGTTGATATTTGCAAAGTTTTAGCGCGCTCGATCCTTCAGTTCCGTCGCCTATGATAAAGCTGCTGGCTCAGTGTGAACCCTAGACACTGAGCCAGCAGCTTTATCCCTCGGACTTACTTGCAAATTATTTCCTGTACCTTTCAAAACTATTGCATTCATTTTTAAATTTTTGTTCTTTCTTCTTTCATTCAAAGCCCCTCAGTGGTCAATATTGACCGAAAATATCTACACGCTAAGCATGTGGGAGTTCACGGAATGGATTGTGAAAAAATCTACTGGAGCTGCAATGAAGGGATGAAATGGTTGAAGCAAATGTCTCACTATGTATGAAATCCTGACAGAAATGTAAAATAAATAAAAGTTGTAAAATATTTAAGGATAATTCCATGTTTGACTTGAAACTACAAATTTGTAATCAGACTTCTAAACAACACTGTTTTTATTCCTGTAACACTGGACTTTCTCGTACACCGTCTTGTTGAAGAAATTCAATATCCTGACGTCATTTCCTTTCAATCAAATAAGTTCGACGGGTTTCATTTAGATAATGGTGAGCTTTTCAATTATTGCTTTGAGACAGTCAGTGAATATGGCACCAGTGGATAGCTTTTTATGTCAGTAGAAACCAGTTGTGTACGAACTAGTGTCCGACGAAAGCTATAAATCCAGATTCGGACACGTGAGGCGAATCCAAGGAAACGCATCAGCTAAGACAACAAAGAACCATCCAATCAAGACACCGATTACCTCATTCCAACCTCAGACTTCGACAGGAGATTTGATATCAAAATAATAAGAAGAGAGGACTGGGATAATGATATAGTATGCACAGAAGAAGAACTGGTACTGGCGCCAATATTCAGAGGGGTAAACAAATCCTCATCCGTGACAGATTCCGCGTTTTTCAAGCCGAGATAACTGCCATCTTACAGGCCGGAAAGCTCATCAAAAATGACAACATTTTCAGAGAAACTATTATTATCTATGTTGACAGCCAGGCGGCTATTAAGTCTCTGCAGTCAGCATTGACAAAACCGAAGCTCGTAAAGGTCTGCAGATAAACTCTCAACGACATATCAACGACCAATAAGGTGACCCTATTCTGGGTACCGGGCCACAAAGATATATCAGGTAATGAGAGGGCGGGCGAACTTGCCAGAAAGGGTGCAGAATTAGCATACGCATACAGCCTTCCGGTTGCAAAGACACCCATTAGCACTCTTTATGGGGAAATAGATGAGGAAACCATGATTAGGGCTAATACGCGATGGTGTCACATCGACACATGGGCAATAGCCAGATCGCTATGGCCAGCCTTCGATAAGAAGAATTCCAAAAATTTCGTACAACTTAGTCGAAGGGAAATACGAATCGTCTCCGGTGTCCTTACAGGACACTGCCGAATAGGAATCCATGCGGACCGTCTTGGATTACCCTACAATGGCTACTGGAAAAGCTGCAGGGACAAAGAGGAAATAGAATCCATCCAGCACCTGCTATGCGAATGACTCGCACTAGCCACCAGAAGACTGCGTACTCTTGGTAGTAGCTTCTTCCATGGGCTGGAGGACGTTCATATTGTTGATTTTAGAAAACTCCTGAGATTTATATTCCTTTCTGCATGGTTTCTAGATAAGCCTACTCTATCAATTGGTTTGACTCCCATGAGTGTACTTTTTATGGGTATAATGGACCCGCTTGAGGTGTAAGTAACACAAAACCAATCAACCAACCAAGATAGATTGCATATGATGGGTCTATAGATAATTCAAATTATTAGATTCATTAAAGTTGAGTGAGAGATAAAGTTTTATGCCGCAAGCTATAGATGGTCACTTAACTTTGGGGCACAGGAAGGTCTAGGAGAACTTGTTGGATTTTCTATGAATTTCCGACAATTTTTGTTGCAGTCAAAGCGGGTCGATTTCGAGAGACACGTTAAATGCATGTCCCGAACTCGGTTTCCAAGACATGGCATGGAATCCGTGCCATCAGGTAGACGTCCCCTGGACGCAGGATGATAATATCCACTCACTCACAAAAAAACACCTCTAACCAAAGACTTGGCCTCAATCCAGATATGTATGTTCCCACCTCTCCCATAACAAACAATGTTATCCTCATCCGATGCTCTTCCATTGCATATTGAAAACTCATGCACCAAGAGTACCATCTCAAAGGACACGATAACTTCTCTGCAGCTGTGGAAAATGACCAATTCTTCACCCTTATATGAAACATACGAGCACATATCTCACTTCCTTACCTTCATACTCCTTTCGTTTCTTTCGCAAAAACGATGCTGTAATCCGAAGACCTCTGGCTGCTAATCCTGAAGTTCGACTCTTCACACTATTCCCACTGAGTTTCGAGAAAATCGAACCCTTCGACTCCTTGCGACTGTTCACCGTTCGTGGCTGTGATGACTGCGTTACAGGTGATGTCGAACTAGCCGGCGTTACACCCGACACAGCTGACGCCGTCATATTTTTACCCGAATTCGAGGAGATTGCCTTCGGCATCCTGGCATTGCCTGTGGAACGTGATTGTGTTAAATTCTCAATTGATTCGAAATCTCGATTGATTGCCGGCGGCATTGAGTGACGGAACCACGAATCCTGTCGCTTTATACCACGCATCTCGAGACTGTGACGAGACCGAGTACTCGATGCTGATTGCTTGTTCGACATTGTTGTTGTTAAGGCACTTTTTTGTTGTTGTTACGAGAGTTTTAATGTTGTTGTTGTTAATTAAAGGCACATATTTATAATTCGGCACATGAAGGATTCTGGTACTTGTTCGTTCACTTATTGGTCATTGGTCGATTGGGTCTAGTGTCCTCGTAGAATACATTGCAGTGCGCGGTGTAAGCGTAAAAATCTATTCTATTGTAAGTTAGTTGTGATGGTGCGCGACGAAGCATGCTATTCCCAAAGAGAGGGAAAAGAAACTGGAAGGACATGTTGTTACGAAAATTACTCGCGTTCTTGGAGGATAATTACACTTACGACGAAAAAATTGTGGCGTGGCAGTGTTTGGCTTGGCAGACGGCGTGGGACATGGATGTAAATAGCTTGGCTGCAAGCCCAACATGTGAGAGAGAGGCTCATTTCTGAGGGGACGAATTGAACTATGAGTGGAGGAATAGAGGGGGGGAATTGTTGTGCATTTTGATGCGCCCTTTCAGCGAAAATCTTTGAAGTGTGGCAATTGTTCACAAACTACGACTACGTGAATAGCTTCCTTATAGCGACGTACAAATGTGACCCAAAGTGAAGTCTAATGTAAAAGGAATCCAATAAGAGCAGGCAAACTGTCAATGCTGGTCCCTCAGTGCCTCGAAAGAGGAGTTCGAAAACGTACTAGACAGGCTTGTTCCCGATATGCCCCATGTAATAATAGCTGGTGACTGCAACGCACGAGCTGTATAATGAAACAGGTCAACGAGCAACAGAAAATGCAACGCCTTCGTGGAAGCTTTTCTCTCGCTAGCTTTTTCTTTAACCAACACAGGCAGTGCTTCACAAAACCTTGAATAGAATCTGTCATCAACACAACCGTAAGCGGGATAGAAGCGGTGTTAGTCCTCCAAGAAGAAGACACTTAGACCAGAAAGTAGTTCCATTGTGATACCACTGAGTACTGGGGTATGTCCTGCTTACTCCTGAAACCATTTAGATCTTCTAACGTAGCTGTTGAAATCAGCCATGCTGGCGGAGTTCAGATCATTTAGATTCGTTGAAGAAGTATCGGTCTACGGTGGCTTTCTTGATGTATGCAGGGCGGGACACGTGCAGAGGACTCCTCCTTGCCTCTGCAACTCCTGCAGAAATCGTAACATGCGATACCCAGGCTTTGAGCATGCCTGCCTAGGATTCAGCGCCCCGTGACGACGTTGATTAGTTTTGAGCGTTGGTCTCTTTTAAGTCGAATAATTGCTTTTGATCTTTTCAGATCCAGGACAGGCCCGATCAGCCTGGCATTGTTGCAATATTCGAGGTGTTGCCATCTACGATTTGCCTTCGACAGAGCGTCGATATGAGTCAGGTGTTTAACAAACGACATAGTCACTTTGACATGGTCGAGCTTCCTGCCGTTCGCACATTGGGAGTCTAGCTAATTCGTCAGCCGCACAGTTCCCTTAATTGTCGCAGTGACCAGCGACCCAACAGAGCGAGACGTTAGCGATCTCGTTTAGAGACACGCGGCAGTCCTTCACTGCCCGAGATTTTATTTTGTTGGACACGAGGGACCTGACCGCAGCCTGGCTGTCGGTATAGATCGCAAAGTCTATGCCTGATATTGGGTTAGCCTTCAGCAAAGCGGCGGCTTAATTAATACCTGTGACTTCGAAGAGCTATTACCAAAAGAGGCCTTAATAACTTCGCTATTAAGGATGTGGAGTGGATCGCAGATGTTTAGATGTTTCCGAGCTCCCTCAATATTAAGGAATGCACACCATTGTGAATTCCTTGAGCGCGAAGGGCCGTTTCGATAGATTTACCTCTTTGTTAGGCGTGCTGTGATTGGGAAAAAACCACGGTGTTTTTCACATAGAGGTTGAGGATTCTCTCCAACGTTTTCAATAGAAACGAGGTCAGGCTTATCGACCTGAAGTCTTTAGGGAGTGTGTGTAAGGCATTACCTGCTTTGGGTATAAAAACTATAATACTTTCACCTCAGTACAGGCACTGGGTTTCGTACCAAAAGCTAGACAAGGCGGTGTTGGGTACAGTACTCGGCTGAGACGAGGCTATGTGTAGACAGACTTACTTCGGTACCAGGCAGTTCTGTCCTTCTTGGATTCAAAATACACAGTTATAGTACAAACAATCCCAAACCCAATTTATCACTGGCAACCTGACTCCAAGTTTGCTGCGAAAACTGGAATTTAAGAAAGCGCACCATTCAAAAAATCCTCATGTCAAAGAATCCTGTCATACCGACAGAAAAAAAAATGTAACAGCTCGGCATATGTGGAAAGGGTCGGAGCAATGGATGAGGTCACTAGACCTTAAAAGGCACAAGAAAAAGGGACCCCAAAAAGGAATCCAAGCTACCGCACCCTACAATGGCGATCCCATAAGAGTTTACCACAGCGGCACGCGAAAGAGTCTACGCCACAAGGCATAGAAAGAAAGTTCCTCCAAGTGGAGGATGGCCAGAATGGTCACCATCGCAGAAGGGTATAGCCGATAATGCAAGCCTAGTGACCTGTCTGGATCCAGGACACCGAAAACCGGAATCCGCTTCCAGCGGGAAAGACCATAAGAAGAAGTCTACAACCCACCAAAGGGATCTAAAACAAACTTGGCGGTAGAGTTTAGCAGGGCGGTCCGTAATCCTTTACTCATAGCTGTAGTGTATTATGGAAAGCCTAGCCCCCAGTTTACCTTCGGACAAGACAAATTCATCAAGCAGACGCTATCCGTGGCGATCCCCTCGCATGTTTAACGAAATGAGGCACGACTACGTCTACATTTGGAACTATAAGCTAGAGGTAATGAATTAGCACACTGGACTGCAAAGACCAAGTGTCGCATGAATTCGCGAATCCCCAGACTTGGGCGTCAACTCAAGTACTCAAACTCCTTAAGGCCCAGAATTTTATGGATGAATGGGATATAGTGCACGTCAAGGAATTCTCCATCTTGATGGATAAAGCGCCGGCAGATAAGGTTGTTCTTTTGAGCAGGTGAGTCTACAATGCGCTGTGGAGGAGCATAATGAAAATCTTAAACCGCTCCTCGAAAAAGAGGAGCTGGACGTAGCCCAGCCGTAAACATGGAACCATGGACTTATAATAATCAGATGAAAAGACATGTAAGAAACAAGAATCTTTCCTACAGTAGCTTTCTGGTAAGCCATGCCGTTCCAAAGATTCATACAAACAGGCCGACTTGTCAAGTGCTTAACAGGCCCTCTAAAGGAACGCCTAATTGCTATCATGGATGTTATCGACCAAAATAGGGTACTTGTTGATCAACCATTGACTGGCGTGCCCTGTCAAGAATACAACAACAAAATTAACAACTTGCACTTGACGAAATACCGCCTCAAGTTCCCGTTCACAGCTCTTACCCAAATTGCACGCAAAACTTGGGTGGACAATGACCTGAAAGCTAAGTGGAAACAAACCCCATGGTCCATAAAATCACAAAACATTTGCAAGCGCTCTCGTCTGCATGATTTCGACAGGTGCAAGCTGAAATATGCTAAACGCCAGAGGAATAAGCTTCTGACAATCGCATTCAACACAAGAATCGCATTCTGAAGAAGAGCGACGGGCCCAACCGTGTTTTGAAGAAAGACAGACGCAAAAGGATCTCCATGCAGCCAGAGAAGAAACCTGGAGCCAAGAAGTAAACCCTAACTTGTGTTTGTCAACCTTGTTTTCAAAACGCAGTTAAAAAATAAATACCAACGAGGGCAAGGTTAGAACTAATGTCGCAGCTAAAAAGATCCTCCCTCCATTTATGCTATCCCGAACATGAGCTAAATGAATAAAGACACCTTGGTTTCTTCCCTTATCCTTCTGTTGCACTTTGCTAGCAGATTCTCATTTGCCAGCCTAATCACATTCTAAAACTCCAGTCGATGATCTGACAGCAGTTCGTTCTCACACAACCACCACTTTGTGTAAAAACTGGGTCAAGATTATAATACTTGCCCGATGAAAAGCCTGATGGCGAATATACACATTTGAAATGCCCACGACTTCACAGGGATGACGATAACCCTTTTAACTGATTACCTCAACAATTAAGTGCACAGCGTTATGCATCCTGGCTTGCCTCGCACCGTCTCTTTGTGGAACACGTGCCATCACCACCATGTGTCCATTGTCAACTATATCCCACGGCTAATAAACAACAATTATCGAACCGAAACTACGACTTATAAAAACAAATAAATGTCAAAAGGATAAAGGTTTCACACTCTCGATTGTCTGTGGCAATCGATTTGGACACACAAACACAATTCACAATTCCGAACAAAAATTTAAAATTCCTTCCACATACTCGAACCCAAAAAAAAATAAAAATTAGGGAACCAACAATAAACCACATTGCGCCGCATTCAAAAGTTTGTTTATATTTCCGATTTAATATTCAAACCGAAACGTCACTCGAGGTTGACACACAACAAAAAAAATTACGTATACGCCACGGTATCCGACAAACAGAAGACAAATTAGGACACAACGCGAAGATGTGGATGACGAACGATAGCGATTGCGATGACGATATAGGCGATGTAACGCCAAAAAAAGGACACAAACAAACCTTAACCCGGTGAAGGAATTTCTTTAGATTTTCATCGAAAGTCCTCCTCAGCAACACACGAGAGTGTATTCCTCTCCGAAACCAAAGCGAAACTGTGCAACTAACATTCGAACTGAAAAGTCCTTCTGGCCGATGTTGCTGTTGGCTGCATAGAGAAGCCGCCACAATCACACTACACATGCCACACGCGAGGCGCAAACAGACAAACAGAGAACGGAGCGCAGAGAAGTTGTGAATTCATCGAACGAATATGCTATCCACACTGGCAGGACGAATGAACAGACAACACAGAGCAAAAAGGATATGGATGGCGGCTACTACACTACTATATGTATATGCGCTGGGAGGGCCTGGAGGGTGGCGCGAAGCGAAAAGGAAGTCACTACGTGTGGAGTAGAAAACGAACAGGACAACAACGACGACGAGGACGATTCCTAAAATCCCACCGACGACAGACTGGCTGACTGCGGTAATATAATTTTCCATAAGTGTGCGATGGTGGTGGAGTGTCTTTGGAATTTCTTCCGAGATGATGATGATAATAATAATAATTGAGAGAAGAGAATGCAAAGCATCCGAGACCGGTAGAGTTGTCATTTGATCCTGGAAAGAGGTGCCGAAGATTGTTCACAATTTGTCGCAAACAAACTGTGGTGCCCCTTAAATTTTCTCTTGTAATTGGGCGTAATCCTCGCCATCTGGCGATCACCTTTATTAGGTGTTTATCACGCGTAAAGTGCCCAAGTCCTTGTTTTATGACACATTCTGTGTCTATGTCTATGTCTCTATCTCTGTTTCAGTGGAGCATGCAAATTGTGACTACAAAAGGATATAAACTTTTACAGAGAAACAATTAAGTTGTGTTACGAAGTCGGCAAAACGAGAGATTCGTCTGAAGGAGTGGAGGAGCCTTTCAGATTGCATTTCAAGGACCCACGAAGGAGCTCGGTGTACAAGAAGGGGAAATGGATCAATATACTACGAGACGAAGTCAAGAGATGCATGCCATGGAACACATTTTACTCGAGGTTGGAAACGAATCAATACTACTTCACGTTTAGAATTTTTGTTCGTTTGCTCTAGATATTCAGTTTCAAATGGGGTCTCGGTGTTCACGTCGTGTTTTATGGAAACTCCACTACCGACCTAGAAAACCGAATCCAGATGGTGTGTAATCAGTAAAAGTATCATGTGACAGAGCATTCAGTTACTGCATCATCCCAACTCCAATGACTTGTCCTTCAGCCAGGCAAAAAGTGACCCATTTTTGAAGAAAATGATTGTTCGACAACAGAACACAATACTCGATGCAAATGCGCATCAGAAAACTTGTGCTAGTCCTGGATGAAGTTGACAATATTGTTGGAAAAATTACAGAGATGGAATATGGCGATTTCAAGGTAATAGCTGGCGCTGACGATGTTGTACTGCTTGCAATGGGCAGGTATTTGGACACTAGCAGTCAGCTTATTCAAGACGCCCTAAACACGCTCAACGACTGGACTAAACAATGCGGCCTGGGGTGAATCCAAAGAAAACCGAATTGGTACTGTTTACCAATAAAAGAATACTACCAGAGTTCACACTGAGAGGACTTAAACTATCTGATAGTGCGAAATACTTGGGCTTTATTCTGGACAGAAAACTGAACTGAAATCTAAATATTAAAGAAATCAAAAAGACCTCGATCGCTTTCTACACTTGCAGTAGGATTTTTGGGAAGAACTGGGGATCTAAACCCAGTATAACCCTATGGCTGTACTCTGCGATCATTAGCCCGATATTAACGTATGGAGGTTAAGTCTGGTGGCAAGCTGCACCTAAAACCACTAACCTTAAAGCATTGACCAAGATACAAAGACTAGCTTGAATTCGAACGACCAGTCTACTGAGATCAACTCCGACAGCAGGGTTGGATACAATTCTCCATCTGCTACCCCTCGATCTTTACATACAAGAATTTGCAGCAAAGAGCGCTCTAAGATTACACCAGTTTAAACTCAGGAGAGCGAGCTCTAATGAACACGCCCAGATATTGGACAAACATCCGGGCACAAGTATCGAATCTGATTACATGATTCCGTATCTGAACTTCATAAAACCCTTCTCCAAGAGTCAATCTACACGGATGGCTTTAAGATGGACATATGCGCAGGAACGGTTTTCTTTGCTGAAGAGCTAGAACTCAGCAATTTAATAAGACTCCCTGACAACAGTAGTGTTTTCCAGGCAGAGGTTCAAGGTGACCAGAGCTGCCCAATTGGCGTCAATGCTCAGGATATCACGATCTCCATAGACAGCCAGGCGGCTATAACAGCACTAGATGCTACGCAAATTACATTCAAGCTTGTAAAGTGCTGCCGCGAAGTGCTAAAGGTTCTGTGCATGCAGCATAATGTAAAACTCTGTTAGATCCCCAGCCACAGTGGTGTGCCAGGAAACGAACCTGCTGACAAACTGGTAAGGTAGGGATCAGCCCTAGAACCAGAGCTGGGAGACTGTACAATTAAACCTCCACTTCGTCATCTTAAAGAAACAAAAGCCCGCCAAAGGCCACAGAACGACCTATGCAGGGGATGCGGGGTCGAGGAGGTGCATGAGGACACGACTCACTTTCTCTGTCATTGCCCAAGTTTCTACAATATTAGAGAAAGAAGATTGGGTAGATACGCTCTTGGATAACATCGAGGAGCTATCCAATGGTTCACTCTCGGATCTGCTCAAGTTCGCAAGGACAGCCAAGTGGCTGTTATCAGAAACACGCAGTGCGAAGTAGCTTGTAAAACACATGGATACCACAACGGGTCTACATAGACCTAAGTGAGATGAAGAGGATTTCACTACCTTATCGACCCGCTAATCAAACCTAACCTACAAAGATGTAAATAGCGATCTCCGCCCCGTAAGCTGTCCTCGATAAAAACAAACCCCAGGGCTACGACTCGATAGCAAGGGCAATCAGTAGTAGAGGAATCAAAGACTCAACCAATCAATGGATAAGTGCCATGTTGGAAAGTCATGTTGGAAAGTCGTATATCTTCTTCTTCAGGAGGAGTGTCAGTGTATGTAATCGCAATAAAAGGATGCCTCCTAGAAGAAGTTCTCTCTCATCTTCTGTGGTCTATAGTTATTGACAATCTTTTAGTCAATCTCCACGGATTAGGCTACAAAGCTATTGATTATGCCGATAACCTAACTACTCGTATTATAATAAGTGGTAAGCACGACATGACGATCTCTAAAAAGTCATGCAGAATGCTTTACTACAAAATGGTGCAACGCTAAAGGACTCTCCATCAATCCTTACAAGACTGTTCTAGTGGCTTTTGCGAAGAGAAGATTGATCAATCTCGGCCCTATTATAGTTAAAGGCACCACTATAGGAGGCTATCCTAACGAGGTGAAGTACCTCGGCGTTGTCTTAGACAGACGCTTAAATTAGAACGCACGTATCAAGTTCACGGTTGATCGTGCCACTTATAGGCTTCTCGACGTCTCTACGGTAGAACTTGGGATCTTAGTCCCAAAATGATACATTGGTTGTACATTTCGATAGTTAGACCTATAATAACATACGCGGTCATAGTTTGATGGCCAAAAGTACTTTAACGAACGACGGTAATGAAGCTTGAGAAGGTACAAAGAATTTCCTGTCTCTATATAACAGGTGATATGCGCACCTGCCCTACTTCAGCCATAGAGGCTGTCATCGGGCTCTCACCCCTACATATTTTCACTAGGGAGACCGCTGTCCGTTGTGCTGTAAAGCTGCAGCTCGAACACAGGTATAAATTAGGTAATCTTGGGGGTCATCTGAAAATACTTCACTCAATTTCAAGTACGGACATGTTCTGCACTATCCCCGACGTTATGGCCAGGGAGTATAGTTTTGGAAGGCTATTTGACGTAGAATGGAGAACCCATATCAGACCCAGGATGTTCGGTATGGTTTACCGACGGATAAAAAATGCCTTCCGGAGTGGGTACTGGCGTCTTTGGACCTAACACTAAAGTCTCGGTAAAAATAGGGATGCGCCCCAGCGTGTTCCAGGCTGAAATCCATGCTATTGAGATCCGCGCCGGGATAAACCTCGATAAAGGTATAAGGGGCGCTCAGGCAGCGGTTAAAGCATTAACATTGTGAAATCTATGTCAGTCACTAACTTGCCAGACACAATAAGGTCAACCTTGTTCAGGTGCTCGGCCACCAGGGCATTGTAGGCAATAAAACTTCGAATGAGCTGGCTAGGGTCGGATCGGCTTCCGGGCTCTTGGGACCGGAACCCTTCTGTGGCGTTAATTGGGCTACCGCCACAGCTTTGTTAAACAACTAAGAGCACCAACTTCGGGAAAATGTCCCCGGGCTTAGGCAATCCAAGAGACTTATAATTTTCTACAAGGAAATTGTAAACCTTGACAGGAACAACATGAGGAAGCTAGTGGACTTCCTTACCGGTCATTGTGGCCTAAGAAGAGGAAGGTTTTCTCCTGAGCACGTTCTCTGTGAATATCCGGCACTGTATTCGCTGCGTAGACGGATCTTTCATAGCGAAATCTGTTTGTTGGCGGAGTTTAAAAACTCGGTTACTAATGACATGCAACCTGCCCGGACAACGATGTAAAAAACGAATCGGACCAGTTCTTAAATGCAGCTCCAATTGACTCTCGAATGAAATAAATCTGCAGCAACCATCAAAAAGCCATCAGAGATGCCGCCTCTGATGTGCTGGGTTTCACTCGACCATCACAACGAAACTCCTGGTTTAATGACGAGTGCCGGCAAGCACATGCAATGAAACAAGAGGCATACAAAGCGGCACTGCACAGGAGGACCGGAGCTGCTCGCGAGCTCTATGAGCAGAAGAGGAGAGACGAACACCGAAAAAAAAGAGCATGAGAAGCATGCGATCGAGAAAATAGAGAGATCTTACTGCAGGAATGAGGCTCGGAAGTTTTACCAAAGGGTAAAAAGAAACTGTCACAGCTACAAAACCCGAACAGAAGCGTGCAAGGACGAACAAGGGAACATCGTAGTTGAATCGCAGTCGATGCTGAGGATGTGGAAGAATACTCACCACCTTTTCATCGATTAAGGCCGCGTATGACCAGCTAGTTTTGGCATCCTTCCCAAACTCGTCCGTTTATGTAGGATGAAGATGCAGAATGCACGCTGCTCCATCAAGGTCGGTAAAGACCTTACCGCGACCTTTAGTGCCAAAAAAGGTTTTAAACAAGGCGACGCGCTGTCATGCGACTTCTTCAACATCGTTCTTGAAAGAGTTGTGCAAAACTCACGCGCCAATTACTCGCAGACGATATTGACGTAATCGCAAGAACGCAGCGTGATGTCACTGGCGCGTTCGTGAGCATTGAGACAGAGGCGGTGAAGATGAGTTTAGCGGTCAGTGAGAGCAGGACCAAGTATATGCTGTCAACAAGAGAGGACACCCAACACCGACGTCTCGGACGGAAGAGTAACTTGCCAATCGCTGCTTCTATGGGCTGAGAATGCAATTTAGTAGCAAAGCCCTCTCTCGAACGACTAAAGTGACCCTGTACAAGACCTTAACTATCCCAGTCCTGCTATATGGCGCTGGCACAGAGGCATGGACTCTGTCAAAAGCGAATGAGATTGCTCTTTGCTTTTTCGAGAAAAATCTTCGGGTGATTTTCGGTCCCGTCTGCATAAACGGTGAATGGAGAAGGAGATACAATGTCGAACTGTACGGGCTGTACAGCGACATCGGCTTAGCCAGAAGAGTGAAGGTTCAACGACTGTGGTGGCTGGGTCATGTAGAGCGGATAGCCACCAATACTCCGACCCGGAAAATCTTCGAATCCACACCCGGAGTGGAAGGGGACCTCAACCAACTTGACATGCGAAACTGGAGGCTAAAGATCGAGCTGGCTGGAGACGCTTGTTGGTTCGGGGTGGACCTGGGCCACCCTAAGTAAGTAAGTAAGCTATCAGCCTACTATAGCATGGATATGGTTGATTTAGGATCGATATAAGTTGACAGCTTGTCTTGAAGTGACCTAATGCCATCCAGATAGTCACTGAATGAGTATATGTATGCACATAGCTTTGGCACTAGTTGTATACAAATGCCTTCTAGACCACTCAGTTAACAGCAAGGTGACAATCCCTCTTCGTGGATTTTCTAACGTAAAGTGTCACATATTTTCGAATTAGACCACACCATCGCACATTAACGCCCCGGAATCACCCTTAAATTAAGAACGACCAAAAGATCAAGGTTGCAGGCTACAAACAATCCCATTAAAATGACTCCCACTCATGCTGCTAAAGCATTGCGTGTACAACTCCTATCTGCCTCCACCCCGAAAGGACAACAGTCATCTACAGTTTCCTAAGTGAATCAGGAATAATGAAGGAAATTAACTGACATAACCAGGCCTACGGGAACCAGCAAGTTTATGACCGCGCATATCCGTTCCGCGTACACCATCACAAATAGGCCAACAATATTAGAACAACACAACACAAAACGGAGATTACCACGGAGGAGGTAAATTGCTCATCACAAAAGCACAACAGGGTGCGTCCATGTCCATCCGCCAGTCCATTCACAATGGCAAACAGATAATGGTGGACTCTCCTGAAGGTCTTTAGGTGCGGCGTGGCGCCGTTTCCACCTGAAATTCAACACCATGCCGCCCGGTTCGAATGTCCTTAAAGATACACATCATCACAACTGACGAACAAACCGCGACTCGTTAGCAAAATCAAAGATTACACTTTTAATTCACTTTCCTCCAGCGGCGAGTGGGTGGTGGTTATTTGATTTCATGTCATCCACCTCCCAGTGTGGGTGGTGGGATCGCGCAGTTATCGCAACTATCTTTAAGTTAATCCCCGCGATGGTTAATTGCTCACCCACATGAAACTAAAACTACAACCGAAAGTCGTGTAATTATTTATTTACCCCCAAGGAGGACGGAGGTGTCGTTCGGTGGACGGGGCAATTCCACTTTAAAACCATTTTGTAATTAGATCGGAAAATCGGTTTCCATCTAGTGCAGTGTGTTTGGTTATTAAGTTAATTGATGGCTAACCACAAAGTATCTGAGCTTGGACAGGTGGATAGATATGGATTTGTGGCCTAATGGCGGATATAAGGGCCAATGTCTACTTGGGAGGTGTTCCCCTCATTTTTTTTTTTTAAGATGTCATTTCGCTTTTAGATACTTTTTGAGTTTACGAGCAGTGTTTTCGCGATACGAATTGCAACGTTAATGGTGGACAACATTTTTTTGTGGCACGTAATTGGTTTTATACATGACATCGCGAGCTGTGGTGTGAGACAGTTTTTTGCTCACCGTGTCACGGTTTTAATTAGAGGCTGCTGGAACGGATGGAAACGTTTCAGGTAATGGTAATTCACGACATGGCTGTCAATCACAGTTAAGTGACGACTAGGAAGGGCAGTTTTTTGCCTGATTTTCACTTGTTTCGGTTTTAATTTAGGAAAGGTTTTGTCGTTTCGGGGTCAAACAGGAGAACTACACGTGCTACACATCCATTGGATTGAAGGAAACTTGCGCGTGTTAACATGGAACTGTGTGAAATCTCTAGGTAAAATAAAAATCATCTTCTTATTAAGCAGAATTGTTGATGCCATCCCCATGCGATCCGATTAACTCCTGAAGATCGAAGAACTTAGGACTATCGCAGCACCTGACTCTGCAATTGGATTCGGCTGATGCTTAAATCGCGTGTCATAAACTCGACCTTGGGAAGTGTAAGCAGTAAGAAGAAGGTCTACAGGAGAACTCCTCAGGGTGGAGTCCTTTCTCCCCTAATATGGCTTCTTGTCGTGGACGAGATCTTGGTATTACTCAGGGCTTAAATTTGTCTAAAATTGGAAAACTAAAGGCAATCGCTTTACACAAAAGAAGAACTAAAGACAAAAAGCTAATGAAACTTCACACAATGACAGCGCAAGTTTGACAATTAAAAGGGGTGTGTTCGTTAATTGAAGCTGATAGTATTTCTTCTTTATTCATAATTCGCGATAAGAATTGAGCGGAGCAGTGCACGCAGTCTTGCCATAAATATTGTCACGTAAATAGTGATAAGGAATTCCTGTGAATGCAAGAGTTGAAAAATGGGAATTCCCCAACTTAAAACTGATTTATTTGAATTTAATACAGTGCTAGACCTACAACTTATTACTGAAATACCAGAAACATGACACTGAATCTAAAAGGCTCGTTTAAAAGATCAAGTTTTGACTGAATTGCATTTTGAACGAACTTGAAAACGGGCATACGGCCTACCAATAGACAGTGGATCACACACCGAGAAGTCGAGCTCACTGGAGATAAGCTGGACGGAGCTAAGACGCGTTGCAGAACGCCGCACAAGATAGCGCGCAGGTTCTGTTGACGCATTATATCCCATGATGTGTGAAAGGAATTAAAAAAGTTGAATTACTGTTTACCTTAGCTGTAGATAGAAGCGACAGAAAATGTTTGCAGATGTTGGTTGGCTCTACTTTTGAACTGTTGGAGATTCTTCTGGACACAAATTTTGGTAGAGGAAAGTTCATGCAGTTGGTAATTGGGCCTACAAATTACTGCTTCTTGTGACGTTTCAATGTGACGGCCTATCCCGACGATTTTTTTCCATGAAGTCGAGAAAATGATATCGGCTAAGTGGCCGTCACCAGAATTGATGACCAATCGGGCCCGATTTATGGCATTTTCCATCACTCTTGCCAGAACTTCCGGCGATACGTCCTCGGATTGTTGGCGGATATTCCCTTTGAGGGCTTCAAGAGGCTGAAGCTTGTTGACATAGACTCGTGACTTCAAAAAAACTCATAAAAAGAAGTCTGAAACGGTCAAATCTTGCCGGCCAGTATAAATCGCCAAAACCAGGTTTTAGGCAGCCCGGAAGCGCATCCTTTAAAATGTCTATTGTCGCGCGAGCTGTGTGTGCGGTTGCACAGTTCTGTTGGAACCACATGTCCCAGTCGCAATTCATCAATTTGCGGCTACAGAGAAGAACGTGTAATGCCCAATTGCATGACATGTCGTCTGGTCGACGTTGGCGGCTTATCCGCGACCTCTTTAGCCACAGCGACGATATTCTCGTAAGAACGAGCACAAGCATTTGCAAAAATTATAGCATCTTCCGATAGGGAGACGACTTTTGCGCCACCTTGTTCTTGGGCCAGCAGCAAAGGGCTGGGCGTTAATCTCACAAAGACAGAGGTTGTGCTTTTCACTAAGAAGGGATCAACCCCTGATTTCAAACCTCCAAAGAGTGGGGGTGTTGAACTTAATCTTGCGGGATCAGCTCGCTACCTGGGCGCTATTCTTGATTACAAACTAAACTGGAAGGAAAACATTGATGAGCGCATCAGAAAGGCATGCGTAGCCTTCTACTCATGCAGAAAAGCGTTCAATAATACATGGGGCTTTAAAACGGCCGTTATACACTGGCTGTACATGGCGGTTGTGAGACCCATTCTAAAATATGGCTCACTAGTCTGGTGGAAAGTGCTTGAGAAGCAATATCAGCTTTCAAACCTCCTAAAGATTCAGAGAGCAGCCTATATAAGAATCCTGGGATTAATGAGAACAACACGAATAGCGGCAATGCAAACCATGCTAAGTCTGGTTTCGCTGATCTGTACTGTAGCAACACGGCAGCTTAAACTGCTTTGAGACTGAGAGAAGGACGACAATGGACACTATCTCCCTACGACCACGCCTCCGGACTGCCTCGATGGAAGAATGCCGACAAATCGACAGAAATAGATCATAAGTATGATCCAGACTCTGCCATTTGGCAGGAGATTCAGTATCAGAATTCCTGACAGAGATGACTAGAGGAACCACAAAGCTACGAATAAAAAGGAACTGGCTTTTTACACCGATAGTTCTAAGATGGACATTGGTACAGGTGCCGGGTCTACTGCAAGGCCCTAGGAATAAACCACTGCTTTAAAATAAACGACGACTGCAGTGTCGTTTAGGCCACAATCGCAGCCATTATCATCATCTATATCCACAGCCAGGCAGCCGTTAAGGCTCTGGAGTCCGCGATAACTAGATCGAGGCCGTAAGTCGAACCGATACACGTTGGATTCAGCTAGACACATGTGCAACGGCTAGAAACTTATGATGGTCATAATAAGAAGAGATCTCAGTCTGTGGTCAAACTTAGTCATCGCAAAGCAAGGATATTCTCCGGTTTCATTACTGGACACTGCGCCATTGGTATTTAGGCGGAGCACCTCGGTATACATCAGAACGACTATTGCAGTTACCAGGACGAGGAAGAAATCGAATCTGTCCATCACCTGGTGTGTGAATGTCCTGCCCTCACCGGTAGAAAAATAAAGACTCTTGGTAGTTACTTCTTCACGGAACTGGAGGCTCTGCGCGATATCGAGCTGAGGGACCTCCTGAGATTAATTTCCTTATCTAGGTAGTTTTAAATTAGCGGCTCCTGTTCTCTTCGCAGGTTTCCGGAGTGCCATTAGAAGATGGGCACAATGGACCCTATTGCTGGTTTAAAAGAGCAGTGACGAATGTCACAAGGGACCAATTTACCTAACCTAACCTAACCTACAGCGCTTGACTAAGAAGACTTCAGACAAGCAGACAAATGGCTTAGAAAATGAACGGCATTGTGTTTCTTAAGTTGAAACGCCTGAGAAATACACAATATTGCGTGTTTCCCTGTTTATATCCAGGGAAAACGAGTCTCTTGTGAATAGAGAAGTTAGACTGGAAGTAAAATGTGGCAGTACTTTTCAGACGAGACAGGCGAATATCTTGCACAGAGAAGGGCGCGCTCCATCGAACATGGCGCGTGATATGAGTGCTGCACTCAACTGTGGTGGATTACTGCAAAATGTCGTGGGTTTTCTTATCACCACAGTACTGACTACGCTGCCGGCCCTCTCTGGACCAAGGACTTTGTTGACTGGTCTAATAGAGAACCAGAAGTCTGGAATCAAATATGGAATTGGAAGTTCGTGCCTTGGACTCAACCTCGATAAAGATGTTAGGGGACAGCGTTAGGTCAATTAAGAGCTTGTGCGATGCCATACAAGTACTTGCCAGGTGCAAACAGTTCAAACTTGGAATTGTAGGCAATGAAACTGCGAACAAACTGAGTACGACCGGCTCAGCTTCCGTGCTCTTAAGACCTTCCATGACGTTAATTGAGCTACAGCCACAGGGTTGCTTAACAACTGAGAACACCAACCTCGCCTCGCCCATTGGGAATTTGTCTCGGGCTGAGGCAACCTTAAGATTTTTGCAAACTTGTTTGCTCATTTCGTTAGCCAATCGTATATCGACCACGTCTCGCATCCGGATTAAGACTTCTTTTCTTACATGAACAATTGCGCCCATATGTCCTTATTCTCTTTTCATATGACCTTCCCACTAATTAAAGAAAAGATAAGTAAGCTGAAGGACGATTACCGGACATAATCTTAAAAAAATGTGCAAACTATCTGGTCCAACACCTTACTGCCCTATTCCAACAATCCATTTCACAGGGGATTTTTTTTCTCAACTGTGGAAGAACTCATATATCATCCCCATCCATAAAAATGGTCGTAAGAACGAAGTGTCCAATTACCGCCCAATCGCCAAAGTGCCTTGTATACCCAAGCTCTGCGAAAGCATTGTTTGTGATTCAATATTTTTTCACTCCAAGCCTATCTTTTCACCAAATCAACACGGCTGTCTTAAGAGTAGATCAACAACCACTAACCTAATTGAATTCGTTTCAGGAACCCTGTGGGCTTTGGAAGGAGGCAAAGAAGTCTACGTTGTTTCCACCGACTTCAGCAAAGCATTCGACAAGATCTCGCACAGCATAATTCTCCTAAAACTTAAGGTTCTTGGTTTTCCACCACGGTTTATAACATGGATCAAATCGTACTTGGAAAACCGCCAGTACGTTTGCTGGCCAAATTCGAGTCAACTGGTTCAGTGAACAATCAGCCAACACCCGTACGTCAACGAAACGCAAGATCTGCCGAAAACATCGCCGCTGTCCGTGAGAGTGTGCCGGAGCACCCGAGGCAGCCAATTCCGCGCCGTGCACAAGAGCTCGGCCTTTTGCAGACATCAACTTGGCGAATTTTGCATCGGGACTTAGGCCTACATCCGTACAAAATGGAGCTGAAGGTAAACGACCATAGACAACGCCGTGTGTTCGCTGACTGGCTTCTGGAGCAGTCGGAAGCGGACCCCCTTTTCAGCAAAAAAAAAATCATCTTCAGCGACGAGGCCCACTTTTTTGGATGAACGGGTATGTCAACAAGCAAAATTGCCGAATTTGGGACGATGCCAATCCGCACGAGGTCCACCAAGTGGCAATGCGTCCGCAGAAAGTCACTGTTTGGTGTGGATTGTGGGCCGGCGGAATCATTGGTCCGTACTTCTTCGAAAACGACGATGGCATTGCCATCACCATCAACAGAGAGCGCTACCGATCGATGATAACCAATTTTGTTTGCCCCAAATTGAATGATATGCATGTGAACGACATGGGGTTCCAACAAGACGGCGCTACGTGTAACACAGCTGATGCCACAATGGACATTTTGAACAAGTGATTTGAGGGCATGGTTAACCTGAACTGGCCACCTTGATGGTAGGATTTGATCCCGTTACTTTTTATTGTGGGGTTTCGTAAAGTCGCAGATCTATGCCAATAAGTCGCAAACGACCAGTGCGCTCAAAGTCAACATAAACCGTGTCAACGCTCAAACTCAGCCTGATCTATGCGCCAGAGTCATGAAAAATTGGACCGATGCGCGCCACCCAGTCAGGCCGCGTTGGCCATTTGAACAATGTGATATTCCACACCTAATGTCATTGATAGGCTTTTCAAATAAAACAAAAAATTCGTTGATATCTCACACACAACTTGTTTTATTCAATTCAATGTTAACATCTACCCGTCCCTATTGGAAAACTCTTGTTTTTTTTAAAGGGAATTTCCAATCCCAGGAGCACTCAGACTCATTATCGGTCTCTTGTACTTCCAGGCAGAAACTCCTTTTAGGTGCAGTGCTTAGTTTTTGTTTCGGTGGCTATGTATTTTGCTGTTCCCCGATCGGGACAGTTCGGCTCACAAGCAAATACACTACCCACTACACCGCCCCACCGACTGGTTGGTTCTCTTACTAGCAATTGTTACCTAAGACACTATCTCAACAAACTAAATCTTTGTTCAGATACAGATTGCCGTTTATGTGTGTAAAAGCAGGAAACCACCGTGCACATTATCTGCGAAAGTCCGGCACTATACTGATTACGAAAACGAATTTATTACAGCAGAGATTCTTGACTTTTACGACCTTTGGAGCGCAAAAATTGCTCTAGATTCAACGAATAAAAGAATAATCTCCTACTTAAAGAGGCGTTAGTACTAGAATAGCCTAAAGTAGTTCTATTTGCTAATTGAATCTACGAAAGCCTTCTCGAGGATCACATGAATACTCCGACTCAGTTTTAAAAATGCATACCAGCCATTAACATGCAGAAATCATATCCTTCTACTGCTCTGATGATTCCTCATTCGCTTTGAAACTTCAAAGGTAACTGAAAATTATCCTTTTTTTCTCTCAGCTACTGGTCGATTGAAATTCAAGTGCCTCCTCAAAACTCATCCGCTGAACGCTGGTTTAATTAAATTTACTTCTGCACCACTATCTTCGTTAAGGATTCGCAATACTCGTATCCTTTATTCATCCTTTGTAACACCGCCATATGTATGTATAGTTCCATTCAGTAGACTGCAATAAATTTAAGTCTCATTAATTTATTAATTCAAGTTCTGAGTGTATCTCCACATTTTCCGCCTTAACGTAGAGTCTGGAAGGACTTCGTTGTTTTTTTTTCTCTATTTCTCTGCCCATGCAAACATGTATAAAACGCCTTTGGGAATGATTTCGCATTCTCGTGTGCTATTGCTTTTTATGACACCACACGCTGAGAAGTTTTGTTCTCAAGCATTTCCCATTGAATTGCACTTTGCAGTTTTTGTTTTTGTATCTCGTTTTTGCTTTTCTTTCTTATTTGTGGTTTGTTTTTGTTATGTGGTCACAGCAGGAATCATAAATTTATTTCTAAACTAAACAAAAAGGATACTTGCATACATACATATGTAAGAGGAACTTTTAATTTAAAAAGTGTTAGCTGTTATTTCAAGGATAGCGAACGCCATCTGTGGGGATGAGTTCAATAAACAGGTTTGTATCGTAGCTACGTGTCAAGAATAGAACTGTTATTGATCAGAGAATTGTCACAAGGTCTTTTCACAACATTTTTTATTAGAAGCAGAAGGAGATTAGAGGAACTTCTTGGTGATGAATAAAATCTTGATGCGACTAGACAGGGAAAGGGTTAAGGTAGTAGCGTACGCAGATGACGTAGTAATCTTAGTGTCAGGAAAGTTTATCTCGGTGATAAGTCAACTCATGAAGAGCGCTCTGGATAAGGTAAACTCCTGGGACATCCGCTGTGGTCTAGGGGTGAATTCAGACAAGACTGAATTGATGCTCTTTACTACCAATACCAAAGTACAAGACTTCCCACGCCCCAAACTGAACGGTCAACCACTCACATCATCTTCTAGTGCTAAATACCTGGACACAGTTCTCGACCCTAAACTTAGCTGGAAATTGAATATCGACCAGCGCGTTAGGAAGGCAAGCATAGCCTTTTACGCCTGCAACCGAACCTTCGGTAAAAAATGGGAACTACAGCCAAAAATTACCCTATAGATGTACACAACCGTTGTACGACCAATTCTCACTTAGTCTGGTGGCCCGCTTTAAGTAAAAAATATAGCACGCAAAGAATTAAAAAAGTCCAAAGGATGACAAGTATAGGCATGAGATCCTTCACCTACTTCCACTTGACCTACATATCAAAGAAACAGTATTGTGCAGCGCAGTACGGCTCAGAGAAGCTGGCTGCCGGACGGTAAGACCTTACGGTCACAGTAAAATGCTGGAAACAATACCAAACGAATTGGTCGCGCCCTCGACTGACTACTTAACTCCCAAGTTAAACTTCACTAAATGTTTTTCAGTAAGGTTTTCAACCAGGGCAAACTGAACGTCTCACTGGCGGAAGTTGTTAATATCCCGCTAGGACCCGTTAAGGGCAATATTCATCACCACTTTCTGAAAACGGCCAACCAAGTGTGGAATAAGCTTAGCAACTGCGCCATATCGAGAAAGACCAGGCCCGGTTACAACAAATAGAAAACAAACGAGTTAGTAAGCAGATCAAGAAAAGATATTGCGAGAATCGTAGCCGCTAGTACGGGCCACTGACCAGTGGGAGACCAGGCAACCAAGCTGGTTATTCCCCACAACACTTTCTGGGTTCTTAGAACCGCCACCTCTACCTACCTACCTACCCTACCAGAGGAACTTCCTCGTTGATGCTCCAATCAGTGTGGGTTTGTACAATATTACCTCCTTTTGGAATCCGGGAAAATGTAAGGCCTTCGGTCAAGAATTTGAACATTAGGAGGATTAAAAAAATTAATCTGCATGAATCATTCATGAATCTAAATGAACCATTCAACCTGGACGACGAACACCAACAATTCCGTCCACCCGATCAGGACGATGTAAAGATAGCTATATCTAAGCTTATATCGAACAAAACTGCTGGTGCTGACGATGCGATGACATCAATTCATCTGTAAAATATGGTCGGAGGAAAGTATGCCCGATGAATGGAACCTCACCATGGTTTGCCCGATCCTCAAGGAAGGAGACCCTTTGAACTGCGCCAACTACTTACGCATCAGTCTTCTTAACATCGCCTATAAGATCTTATCTGCCGTGTTGTGTGAGCCCCTGAAGCCGTCCGTCAACAACCTGATCGGTCCATATCAGTGTGGCTTCAGGCCAGGAAAGTCCACCATCGACCAAATATTCACACTGCGGCAGATCTTGGAGAAAACCCAGGAACTTCAAATCGATACCCACCACTTTTTTATCGATTTTAAGGCCGCGTATGACAGCATCTATAGAGACGAACTATACAGAGCCATGTCTAGTTTTGGTATCCCTGCCAAACTTATCCGTCTGTGCAGGATGACGATGGAGAATGCTCGCTGCTCCATCAAGATCGGTCAAGATCTCACCGAGATCTGTCATGTGACTTTTTCAACATTGAATTGTGCGAAACTCTCAAGCCAACGTCAGAGGCACAATCTTTCATAAATCTGTCCAACTGCTTGCACACAGCGACGATATTGACATTATAGGGAGAACGCAGCAATCTGTCACCGGTGCTTTCGCGAGTATGGAGACAGAAGCGGCCAAAATGGGTTAAGCGGTGAACAAGGGCAAAACTTAATCTTTTCTGTGAACAAGAAGGGACACCCATTCATTCATTTATTCATTTCATTCGATATTCGGTCCCGTATGCGTTGACGAGCTTTGGAGGAGAAGATTTAATCACGAACTATACGAGTGGTACAGTGACATCGACCTAGACAAAAAAAATTGCGCATTGGACGTTTGAGATGGCTAGGACATGTGGTGCTAATTGACACTAAAGCTCTAGTATACAGAGTCCTTGAATCTGACCCGGAGGGACAACGCAGTAGAGGAAGACCTCACCTGAGGTGCCGCGCACAAGTAGAAGGAGACCTCAACCAACTTGGCGTGCGCAACTTGAGGCAAGCTAACTGGAGAGGCTTGTTGGTTGAGGCCACCAGGAACTGTAGCGCCATCTAAGTAAGGATTCCCTTTGCTACTGCAAGAAAAAAATAGTTCGGGTGCTTAACGGTCTCACCTTCGTAGAAGGAAGTAGAAGGGAAAACGACTGCACGATCTGTTAAAACAACCTTGGTCTTGAACTAGCCAGAAAAGTGAGAGTGCACCGACAAAGATTATGAAATTAACATCATTTTCGCACGGTGTCTTTAAATCCACCCTTATGAAACTTCATACCAGAATCAGATTTAAGATGACGCGCACGTAGTTTGCGATAGCTGCGGCACCCGGTTAACAATGAAGCTGATTGTGACAAGTTTATAAACGTAATAACACTCGACGACTACTTCTTAGAGTTGTAAAAACTGAATGGAAGACACTCAACGAACTAATAACTTCTCAAGTGCTCAAGTGCTTTGACTAACAATCATAAATCGATTAAGGTTCTCGTTCTTTGTTATCATAGAATGCACTTCAAACAAGCGCCCCTTATAAGTTTTGTACTATCAGTTGAAATAGCAGTTTGCTTACAACACTTCGCATGTGTGACTGTTCCGTGATATTCGTCATCTTTTAGATTACAATTGATCTCGGTCAAGAGCATCTCAAGAACGACAAGTTACGACACAACATCTGAAGTTTTTTCTCACTAAAACTTAACGTTTTTATCAGGTACCATGTAAATTTCTTTCTGAGCACGTCAGTCGCAGCAAATAAGTCACAAATTCATTTTATCTTTCGGCAATTTATCTTGTGTCAACCGAAATTAAGTCAATGCACCTTCAAGGAACATTTCAAAGGCAAACATCAAATAAGGGGTGTATTAGTCTGGCTTGATAAGAAAATTGATAACGGAGAGTTTTTCAAAATAACAATTGCGTCGGACGTCGATTAGCCCGCATTTCTCACGAATTATATGTATGTACATTTTTCTGCGGTTCTTAACCGACATGAAAAAGTTTTCTAATCGAAAACTGATGTGGCTTTAAATCTACAAAAAGTTCACACGGATTTTAAGTAACATTACTTAGTTTTAGGTCAAGGTAAGGCATTTGTAAAGCAAAGCATTCTCTATTATTCTATGCTGCAACTAGTTACTTACTGTTTCCCAATAATCCCTCGTATTCATTTTGGCGGCGAATGCTGCTCGGACGTCCATACCGATGGGACATCTTACAGAAACAGAGTTTAACCAGAGAAATTGTGCACACGAGACACTTTTTTGATTGAATAACACTTATACGGTTTCTTTGTGGAAAATTATAACATGTCACCAGACCGGAAAGCAATATGAATTTGATATGAAATTAAATTAAATAAAACCGGTGATTAAATTAATTCACTGGGCGGATCAACACAACTCGCGATTGATTTCGATGGATTTTTATCACATATTACTGGGGAGAGCAAAACAAAAATCGAATAACTGGTTAGATATATTTATAGTTGTTGCGGTCTTGTCTACACAAAGGTTATTGGTGTTTTTGTTTGATGAAGAAATATCAAAAGCAAATCAAACAAATTTGGTAAACAATTGCAATTTCTCTGCCAATTGCAGTAAGACATTAGAGACTCGAATTGACATGTCAAACTGGCACTGATGGTTTATACAAGTGACGTCCCATGGCGCTGGTGATGGTAATGGGAAGTTCGCAAATGGCATCGGTGACAGTTAATTTTAAGTTTGGGAAATTTGATTGTTTTATTTTATTACAACTTTTGCAACAAATTGCAAATAGGAAAGAGTTTTAGTTAGTAGTTGCAAAGAGAACATTGCTGATGTGTGCTGGAACAGAGTTTAGACACGCAAATGGTGGTCAATATTAGCAAGTTCCTTATTACTCCTTAGATTTAGCCTAGTTCTTGCTATTTCAGCTCGAGAGAGAAACAGAAAAGTCTTATTTAATCTCATTGCAATGTGAGGAGTATACTGGTGATCATGAAAAGGATATTCACATACCCCATACAACCATTGCTTGAATATCATCACACCAATTGTGACTAGAGCACAGTTAAATTGGTTCATTAGCATTGGTAGAAAGTCCTCTTGCGTTATCATACAACACATTTGTCACTAAATATCCTGGAATATGCGATTGCTTTGTCATTGAAATTTGCTCTTCTTTCTCATCGCAAATAAAAGAATCACCTCGTTGCAGACTCGCTAGATATGCGAGAGTTCGTAAACGTCTAACTAACAAAGATCTGCATTACTTGCGGTCATAATGCGAAATAAAAATCGAACTTACAGGCAAGGCAAGGAGGCAAACAAAGCAGGCATGTGATTGGACTTTCGCAGATTACTGCGTTTACGAATTCATCCTATTTCTAAGCCAATATAGTGCCGTCTTAGTACATACAGCTCAAGGAATTAGTCTTAATTACTCTGGTGAGTAACGAAGCGAATATGTACATTCATTTGTAGTCTGAATGATAGTTTTTTTTTTATAGAATTTCCTCCTCGAAAGCCTTCAGAAAATCAAATGACGAGGAGATCTATGTTCAACGCATTCCTCTTTGTAATGATCCGCTACATTTAATATGGTTGACGCAGAGAAATGCTAAACGGTCGCCAACCTGTTAGCCTTCGAAATATGAATCTTAATTTTATCTGATCCTATCCTGAATTATTATCTAGTGCCGGCAGAACAGGAATTGTCTGACAGTTTCCACTTTCCGTTAAATTTATCTTCTTTGGTAGGAATGCCATTAATGTCCAACGCTTCTCCTTTCTTAAAGGATCTGATCACTGCGTTGGTCTGTGTTTAAACAGCTTAACTGCTTTCTTGTTCTCTAGCCTCTTGATAATTGACCCAACTTTCTTCAAACACCGATGGGGAATACGTCATCTACTGGAAGTTCATTTAGAATCCTGTCTATTATGTTGAGAAAGCAGACCGTCAATCTCGGTGCCTAATATGTCGGTTTATAAAAATAGACTTCCTGAGAACATCAGCTCGAGGGGAGCTAAAACCAATTTCCCAGCCTAGTTTGTCTTCTCCTATTACAAGTAAAATTGTCACACCATCTGCTGTGTGCTTGTTCATAAGCGCGCAGATTTTGATTGCGTCTTATTGTCTCGATTGACGTGTAAAGCTTGTCAGGAACACAGACGATGTTTGCTGTGGTCCTTATCTAGCTGGTTCATCAGACTGATACCCTACGACTGCGTAATTTTTGTGATGTTTCGCAATCGACCTAAACGATTCGCTTCAGGCGGCTTCTTTTCAAATTGGATCCTATAGTTAGAGTACCCCATGCTTCAATATCAGATAGACTGTCGGTGTAGATTACAATGTCGTAGAGCAATAGGAATCCAACCTTTCACACTGTGAATGTGGAGTGACTTTAGCCAGAAAAACAAAACAGAGATCTGGAAGTCAAAATGATCTGATCTGGAGCAATCAGTGTCGATGGAAAGACATGGAGTTAGCCCGAAAGCACCTATGATGATGATGACAATTAAAATTAGGCTCTGTAGAACCTCATACCTATTCCGTGACGGTCGGAAATGCATTACGACCTGAACAAGGTTTTGTGCCAAGCAAAGTTCTCTGTACATATCCGGCGGACTAATGCCTAGCTTGTTTGGTTGCTTGTTGAGTTGTAAGATGGTAATCCAGTGATAAAGTCTGTAAGGAGCTTAGCATCACTTTTGTTGGACGTCTCGTTTTTTTAAGACGTTGAGGAACATCTTAGAGTGGCGACGTCTTTTGTGAGAATTTTGCGTGGAGGCCCTATAGGTTGCGTTTCAATTTTATTTACCACAGAAGTGGTAGGACCCTATTAATGCGGAATGGGCTCTTTGTCTGGTGAGCTCATCTGCGATCGCAGGATCCTCAATTACCCTGTGTCCCGGAATCTAATAAATGGTTATTTTGTTAAAAAGAGGCAATTGCTTTAGAGTGTTTCAACTTGTATCGCTGCCTGACCGTCAGACAATATGAGTATTTGCTATATTTGGAGGTTGCGTCTTATATCTTCGTGAAACACAAATGTGGTGAGCCAAGGGAAACTGCTAAAATGCAGGAATGAGGTTAGGAAGTTTTACCAAAGCAAAAAGGAACCCGTCAAGCCTACAGAGCCCGAACCGAGGCCTACAAATATGAACAAGGGAACATCGTAGTAGGATCGAAACCTCAGCATTGTTTGTCCGATCCGCAAAAAGTAGACCTTCAGAACTGCGCCAACTACACAGGCGTAAGTCTTCTAAACATCGCCTACACGATCTTATCACGCTGTTCGTCAACAACGTGATCGGTCAATTTTGGTGTGGCTTCAAGCCAGAAAGTCCAACTTGGGTCCTTGGAAAAAGCACAGGAACTTTAAATCGATACCCACCACCTCTTCATCGATTTTAAGGCCGCCTGTGACAGCATTTGTAAAGAACACCAGAGGCACAACCTTTCAAAAGTCCGTCCAATTACTCACATACGCCGATGACATTGACATAACCGGAAAAACGCAGCGTGATGTCACTGGCGCGTTCGTGAGTAGATCTTAAGACGGAGGCGGCGATGATGGGGTTAACGGTCAATGAAGTCAAGACCAAGTATGTATATGTCAATAAGAAAGGACACTCAACCCAGATGCCTCGCACAGAACGTCATTGTAGACAGATATAACTGAGATGCAGTTAAGGACTTTGTCTCCGCAATCAATTCCAACAACAACACCAGCTCTGAGATCAAACGAAGAATAACTCTTATCAATTGCTGCTTTTTTGGGCTAAGAAGACAATTGGTTAGCTAAGCCCTGTCTCGAACGACTACAGTGGCCCGTTATAAGACCTTAATTGTTCCTGTCCTGCTCTATGTCGCAAAAGCATGGACTCTGTCAAAAGTACATGAAGTTGCTTTGGGCTGTTACGAGAGAAAAATTCTTCGGGTTACTTTCGGTTTCGTCTGCATATGCATAAACGGTGAATGAAGAAGGAGATACAACGATGAACTGAACAACTATTGCTGTATAGCGACATCGACTTAGCTATTAGAGTAAATATCCCTCGACTATGGTGGCTGGATCATATAGAGCGAATAGACACCAATGCTCCGGTCCGGAAAATCTTCGAATCCACACTCGAGAGACGGCGCAGTAAAGGAAGACCACGGGTCAGGTGGTGCACGCAAGTGGAAGGAGACCTTAACCAACTTGGCGTGCGAAACTGGAGGTAGCTGGCTAAAGATCGAGCTGGCTGAAGGCGCTTATTGGTTGAGGCCCAGGTTCACACTGAACTGTAGCACCACCATATGCTGCATTCGGGGATGATTGGGATGAACGGGGAGGTGATGTTAATCCAAGGGATTAGAAATAAATAATATAATTTCGAGGGTCTATATAAATTTGTAGTACATATTTACCACTTCTGCACAACACACAACGGCTGTTCATCAGAAATAAAAGGAAGAATAACTCTTGCCAATCATTGTTTCTGTGGGTTGAGTAGTTAGGTCCTAACACGGACAAGTAAAGAGACTCATTATAAGACCTTTATCATCCCAGTACAAATTTATGGCTCTTAAGTGTGCCAAGGTGTTCAATCATGTTTGCATTGACCGGATTTAAGGGAAGAGAATCAACGACAATTATACGAGCAGTAAAGCGACATCGGTCTAGACAAAAAAAAATTGAGCGCTGGACGTTGGTAACTAGGATATGTAGAGCGAATGGATGTTGGTATCCATTCGCCTGTACAGTCTTGAGATCAAAACTGAAGGAACAACCCAGTAGAAATAAATAAGGATTGCACTCACAAGTGAAAATAGACCAAGCACTTTGGAATGCCCAACTGCAGGCACTTAAGCTTATTGGTTGGGGTCTTAGTTCACCCCGAAGCGTGCGTTCACCTAAGTAAGTTAGTAATTTCTGTCCAAGTCCTTCTCGAGGGCGCGAAACAACAAATATTCCGAAGATTTTAAATTTAATCCTTTTGGGAAAATCTGATGATCATTCAACTTTATGTCTTCTTCGGAAGTCGTTGAAGCTGATAAAGAAGTCTTAGTACCGCCTGTACAAGCTCAGCAGGTTTATTCGTTTTGAGAAAATGCAAAATTTATTCCATCATTCATTGCTTCGGATGGCTCATCGCGAGTGTAACCCTATCCTTAAGATAATTTAGCTCTGTTGCAAAATGCTCTCCGTCTTGAAATCAGTAATTTCGATGTTGACTCTTCATTGGATTTTACTTGAGCTTCGGTCACTTGTTCGTTGATTACTGATACTGCAGACAGTATTACTAGTTGGGACAGTGGCTTGCTGGTTCCTCAGTTTTTGTATGAAAATTCTTAAGCTAGAAAAATCAAAACCAAAAAAACAACTGTAGGAGTCCTATGCAAACCTTGCCTTCTGAGAGAGCACGCTAGGAGACTAGAGCTCACAGAATCGGACGCGCGTAGATACTGCGACGACTTATTCGCCGCAGAAGATATCACACACATTCTATGCGATTGTGAGGGCATATACAGCTCAAAGGCGATAGAGATATGTACTTAGGAAACCTCTTTTTTATGAACTTGGAAGAATTAAATTCTATCAAATATAAGAGGATTCTTAAATTTTGTGCGAAAATAAAATGCTTTAAGAAATGACTGATTAGGCTTCGGTGACCTTAGATGTTCTCCTGCCCGGTGATTTTAGGAAAATATGGTTGCTAACCCTATTCACTGTAACTTAACCTAATCTTACTTACTTAAGGTGGTGCTACAGTCCGAGGTGGACCTGGGCCTCAACCAACTGGACTTCCAGTTTCGCACGCCAAGTTGGTTAAGGTCCACCTGAGTCGCGGCCTTCTTCTACTGCGCCGTCTCTCGAGTGTGGATTCGAAGATTTACCGGACCGGAACATTGGTGTCCATCCGCTCTATATGACCCAGCCACCATAGTCGTTGGATCTTTACTCTTATAGCTAAGTCGATGTCGCTGTATAGCCATCGTTGTTCAGTTCATCGTTGTACCTCCTCCTCCATTCACCGTTTATGCATACGCAGACGAAACGAAATTAACCCGAAGAATTTTTCTCTCGAAACGGCCCAGAGCAACCTCATCCTCTTTTGACAGAGTCCATGCTTCTGCGGCTTAGAGCAGGACTGAGATGATTAACTTAACCCTTTACAGCGCTGTGTTGCAGATCTGCAACATACCAAAAAATGCTTAATAAAACACCACAGAAATATATTTCAGCGGTATGGCGCTATGTTACACAACTGGGATCTAATACTTATAAGGAACAATACTACTTTGTACATATTATACCGTTATTTCGCACGCTATTGGCATTTGAGTCCAGGATTTGGTTTTTGGTTACGTTTTGGTAGTGCATTTTAAATACGACATTTTCTATTTAGTTTAAATTGCGCACATCTTTTGATCGCATATGCACAGGGTCGTATTATCCATATGGCACTGTAGACAACTGCCTAGAAACAACAACTGCCGCGCACCAAGAAAAATAATTCGACTGAGGAGCCAGTCCTATACTTCCCACCTCATATTGTGTTGTATCAAATACAGTAATGTTATAATTTATTTAATAATTAAAGAAAACATTCATCGGAGGCGAACAATTTGAATACACACTTTTTAATTGCTCCACAAAGAGTTGTTGCGCAAACTTGATAGCAAACATGTCTTCAATTTCCACAACATCCGCTACACCGATTATGCGCAAAATGTAGTGAGTTGCACGATTCATGCTGACAAATAAAACAAAAAAAACCGCATGGTCCTACGTTGATTCGTTCTTCGAAAATGGGTGCAAACCATTTCTTGTGTATAGTAATGTCGAGCCCTGTTCATATGTCGAAACATCTTGTTCGGACCGATTGCATTACTTCCCCTACCTAAGTGGGAAGTAAAAATAACCAAAGTATGAATATAATTGCATTGTGGTAGACAAAAATGTATTTTAGGGAGTTAGAAAAGGATAAAGGGGCCCCGACATGGTTAATCATTGCATTGCCTAGGGGACCCGACATGGTTAATCTGGCCCTGCGATATGCGTAACTCTGCTTGAACATGCTGGGCGATATTCCCATGGACTTCAAGAACTAAGTTCGGGGCCCGTATTCAGCTCAATTAACGCAATGTTTCAGAAATGCATCATACCCTTTTTCAAGTTTTTCCAGTTTAGTAAATGTTTTTTTGCGAAAAAAAATTTTTTTCATTATTTTTGAAGTTGAGTTGATTGCTTTTTACATCAATTGCTGGCAGTTTTTTCAAAAAAATTCATTGTTGCGCTGTAAAGGGTTAACTTCCTCAAAGTTATATCTGTCTACAGTGACGTTCTGTCCGAGGCATCTGTGCTGAGTGTCCTTTCTTGTTGACAGCATGTACTTGGTCTTGCTCTCATTGACCGCTAAAACCATCTTCGCCGCCTCCGTCTCAATATTCACGAACGCGCCAGTGACATCACGCTGCATTCTTGCAATTATGTCAATGTCGTCGGCGTATCCGAGTAATTGGACGGACTTTTGAAAGGTTGTGCCTCTGGTGTTGGCGCGTGAGTTTTGCACTATTTTTTCAAGAACGATGTTGAATAAGTCGCATGACAGGGCGTCGCCTTGCCTAAATCCTTTTTTTACATCAGTGAGGTCTCGGCCTCGTGCAGCGTGCATTCTCCATCGTCATCCTGCACAAACGGACGAGTTTGGAAGGGAAGTTAAAAATAGACATGGCTCTGTATAGTTCGCCGATTTCAAGTTCCTGGGTTTTCTCCAAGATCTGCCGCAGTGTGAATATTTGGTCGATGGTTGATTTTCTCGGTTGAAGCCACACTGATATGGACCGTTCAGGTTGTTAACGAACAGCTTCAGGCGTTCACGCAAAACGTCAGATAAGATCTTCAGAGGGTCTCCTTTCTTGAGGATCGGACAAACGATGCTGAGGTTCCATTCATTGGGCATACTTTCCTCCGACCATATTTTACAGATTAGTTGGTGCATACTCCTTACCAAGTCATCGCCTGCTGCTTTGAACAGCTCGGCAGTTACGCCGTCAGCACCAGCAGAATTGTTGGACTTAAGCTTAGATATGGCTATCTTAACTTCGTCCAGGTCGGGTGGCCGAATTGTTTGGTCTTCGTCGTCTAGGTTGAATAGTTCATTCTGCCTGACAGAGGAACTTGATTCGTCGTCGTCGTTAAACAGTCTGCAGATGTAGTTCTTCCATATCCTCAGCACCGACTGCGATTCTATTACGATGTTCCCTTGTTCGTCCTTGTTGGCTTCTTGTCGGTCTCTGTACAACTTCCGAACGTCTTTCCTGCAGTAACATCTCTTTATTTCCTCGATCGCGCGCTTTTCATGCTCTTTCTTTTTTCTCCTGAGAGCCGGTGTTCGTCTCTCCTCTTCTGCTTGTAGAACTCGCGAGTAGATCTGGTCCTTCTGTGTAGCACCGCTTTGTATGCCTTTTGTTTCGCTGCATATGCTTGCCGGCACTTGTCGTCAAATCAGGGGTTTCGTTGCAGTGGCCGAGTGAAACCTAATACATCAGAGGCGGCATCTCTGATGGCTTTTTAGCAATGTTGCCACTTGTCTGCAGTACTTGATGCTGGCGGCATAGGACTTCTGAAGAGATTGAGAGAGACTCGATCGGAAAAGGATCTGGTGCTCTCTTGCGATTGCAGCCGTCCGACGTCGAACTTCCTCACAGTATTCCCTTGTCTTGGTGGTGTTCGGGATATCCGCAGTCGTACCTTGGCTACAACAAGGTAGTGGTCCGAGTCAATGTTGGCCCCTCGGAACGTTCGAACATCCATAATACTGGAGGAGTGGCTTGCATTTCAGAAAAAAAGCCCAATACTACCCACCCGACCAGTAAGAAAATCGACCACAAATAGACCAACGAACCACGCGTTTAGGATCTCAAAATTGAATGGTCTCTGCAGGCGTCGTAGCTGAGAGTCAGCACTATTTGTTTGAACACGTTAGCGGTTAAAGTGTCATATCTCTCATCCGGCTATGTCCCGATATGAACTCATCAAGTTCATTGAATCCCCGGGAGATTATGCTGAAAAAACGCAAATACTTCACCACCTTTCTGACCTCGCATCGTGGCATGTGTCCATCTTAGCCTGAGCTTAGATTTATTTGTGAAACATTGCGCATTGGTCTTTGCCGAGATCAAACATCAAGATAACTTTTGTCCCCACACCTTCAGGAGCATCGAATTCTTCGAATTCAGACGAAACGCCATTTAGCACAGATAACAGTAATATTTATTAATTAACTAGAAATTTTCCCATCAAGTCCAGATACAACTTCCACAACAAACAGGGTCATCAATCATCATCTACGCCAAGCATGCCGCCGTCCTTGACCGAGAACAAAGCATAATCTAAATCTAAAAACAAAACACAGCCAAAGAAGATAACAAAATGCACACACACCACTATTCGTATACGCACGTACGTACATATATGTATTTTTTGTTTAATTTGTAAAATAAACCATAAGTTTGTAAATTTGTTGACAGAGAACAATAAAAGTTAGCACTTTATCGAGCCGCAGATTGATAAGCTGGACATAAACCCTGGTTTGACTCATGGCAGTTGCTCTGATAGAAAAAACGTTTCTTTAGACAATTTGCATTCTTAAGTCCACATTGCGTAAGAATAATGGTAACGGCTGTCATCACGTGAACAGCCCGGTGATTCCACTCCAGAGGGGCACTTCTTTGACTACTTGGATGAAGTCGTCGTAGCGACAACAGATTAACGGACCTCGATACTTAGAATTGGCCACCCGTGTCAACCAGGTAATCTTCTCGCACTCAGACTTGCAGATGGACTTACGTGCCACGTCTTCAGATTGCAAATTCGGATCGTTGAACACTCCAAAGGTCACTGCTTTGTCGCCGTTCTTGACTAAAATCCAGATCAGCTCCGGCATCGGGAAACGATTCTGTCCGTCGCCCACGGCGGCGTAGAACTCCATTTGTCCACCGTTTGAGCTTTGCAGGACATTCACGCCGTGACTTCCGATGTAGATGTCTAGTTCTGTGCTGTAACTGAGGTCCTTAATGTCCTCCTTGAGGAGGCTCAGCGTGTACAAATTATCCCTCATGAGGAAGTAGTTCCACGAAAGTTTCTTAACGGCGTTCAGTTGATTGTGCATCAATAGCGGTTCGTCGACATAGTTACTCAGCTTGAAGCCAGGAACCTCCACGATGCCCAAAGTCTTGCGAATCCTCTCGTAGATTTCATCGAAACGGAGCACTTTGAAAAACTCAATTTTGTACTTTGAATTGGGGTGGTTGTGCACCAGGAATGACTTGTCAGCCTTCTGGAGGTACTCCGAGGAGCCGCCCAACTTGATATGAGCAAAGTAAGTTTTGCCGGCGGTCATGTCATAGCACGATTCTCCAATAACGTAGGTGTGCTTCTGCAGCGGATGAACATATCCAAAATTAGTCGAAGTCAGATTGATGGGACAGCCGTAAACCGAATGCGTAGTTTCCTCGATCACTCGCAGGTCACACGTGAGGTCCTTTAAATTCGCTGCATCCCACTGGCCATCTAAATGGAACTGTCCCTCCGGACCGCACTTGGCATGCGTCTGCTCCGATCGTCCTCTCGATTGTATGTAATTCGGACCACAGGACACTAGAACTTCCTCTCCAGGAGGCACAAGCACCGAATCGGATCCGTCGATTGTGACGGTCTCGTACAACGAACCATTTGGACGGAATATCAATGGCCACTGATAGCCAATATGCACCTTCGACGAGAAAGGTATTTCGCAGCCATCCGGTATATCACTGGTGGTGCCGGTGGAGCGCGCCGTAACTGCCACAACACTGATCGCCAGAAGGACCACGACTCTATGAACTTCACTTGTTAACATTTCTATGGTAAGATCGAATCTGAGTGCGATGCAATTTTTGTTGTTCAATATATAAAACGATTGACGCCACTAGCTCGTCCGCGCTCCGTACAAAAATCTCGTTGGTCGTCGGCTTTATCAGCTGCGCCGATCAGCAACAGCAGCAACAACATCAGAGACACTCACAGCGACGACCTTTCCCCGAAGCCATAGGCAGCAAGTAGCAAGCAGCCACAGCATAGTAAGAGGAAAAATCAATGCTTGGGGAAAGTACACAACATTTACAGTGGATGTGGACAAGTAGTGGGACTGCTCCTTCTAAAGCGGAAGTATCAACTTTTACAGCCGGCCAGCTTAAGAGCAGCAACAAGTAGCTCGTCCCGACCGGGATCCGCATAGTACCGCCTTCAGATATACGTTTTCGCAAAACAGCAAAACTTCAAAGAGATTCCTGCTTTGCTCCACTTGTAGAGTTCCTAGTGGCTGCCATAGAGATCATCCAAGACCGACAGATGTCGGTGGTATTCATAAGACAAAGGTATCTTATCTTCAGCATCTAAACCACACTCTACGGTGATCGCCTGCAAATTCTTCGTTCTTATTTTGATGAATTGGTGGGAGACTTGGAGACGTAAGAACTGTTACACTGTAATATTTTGGGCCTTCATCAGTATATTAGATCAGCACTCGTTGGTAAAAGAAGTCCTTGATTGTTCCCAAGATTTACGTTGGCACTCTCATCCTTCAAAGCCTGTTCAGCCATTGGAATTGTCCATAGAACTGTGGTAACTTTAGTGAGAGTGTATTGTAAATATATAAAATAAAGCCCTAAAGTAATTACTCTGAGTCGTATGACTTATGATGTTTTTTGGAATTAGGTAGGTAGGTAGGTAAGGTGGCTGTCGATGCGAGGCACACGTAGGCCAAGAATACCACTGGGATCTATACCCTAGGTGCCAATCCAACTAATCAAACCATTTTTAGCTCTTAATAAAACTAAGGATACTTTTGACTTCAGTATGCGATAATTCGCCCAAATTGTTTAAGAGAGAGAGGCTCCTAGATAGAGTTTTCTTCTTTGGGATAGGGCAGGGCAAGTGCAGAGAAAATGGAGAATCGTTTCCTTCTCCTCTTCGTCCCTACAGCTCCTGCAAAAGTCATTTGCGAAGAGGCCCATTCATTTGGCTTGAAGGCCAATGGGACAGTGACTAGTGAGAACACCGATAACGGTGCTAATGGGACTTTTAGATCGAGTGAGGCTTAGCATAGGCCACATCTCTCTGGAAGTGCGCAATGTGGTACCGTTCCTCCATCATATAGCGAGTGGAATACCCAGATACCTCCGGTCTGGCAGGATTTTAGAATAGTACCACGTTTGGCGAGTTCATCGGCCTTACAGTTCCCTGGAATGTCCCTATGACCGGGTACCCAACACAGGTGAATGTTAAAATGTTCTGCCATCTTAGTGAGAGACGAGCGACAATCTGAGGTAGATTTTAATGTATATGTTACTGATTCCAGAGATTTTTTAGCAGCCTGGCTATCGGTATAAATTGTGATGTCCTCCAGGATACCACATTATGCTTAAGCCAGGATATGGCTTCGTTGATCGCCAGAATTTCCGCCTGAAAAACGCTACAATGGTCGGGGAAACGGAAAAAGATACTCAAGTTGAACACTTCGGAGAAAACACCACACCACCCACTCCGTTATCGGTTTTGGAACCGTGTGTCGGTATAGAAGTGAACGGAGGGCTCGCCAATGCGTCATCATTCTCCCACTGCACTTGAGAGGGGATTGACGTCCGAAAGTTAAGGTTGAAGTTCAACTTAGCCGGTGTGTAGTCGGTGTTTTCCGGGATGAATGTTAAGGTATCCAAGATCGAGGAGTGGCCTTTATGGTTGTTTGACCATTGATAGGAGGGCTTCAGTCTTAGGGCTGCGCTAGCATCTGATTCCTTGCAAAAATATCCAAGGAAATCAGATGTAGGAGCATGTCGAGTGCCGCGGATGGGGTGGTTCTAAGTGTTTCGCTAATGCATATGCATGTTGATCTTTGCATTTTGCCCAATAGGTTACGGTGTAAGGCTTTTTCTAAGGCCGTCCACCGAACATAAACTTAGAGCCAGTGCGTAGTACGAGATTGCAGGCCTTGTTTTTTACCAATGGTTTTCCTGCAGCAGTACAGCGCTATAGTGGCTTTTTTAGTGAACATTACTAGTTCGGTCTTCTCGGGAATAACTCCTAGACCACTATTAGGCTACAAGTTTTAGCTGCCCATCTTCAAAGGAATGAAATTTAAGCACCCAATGTTAAGGTGTAACTGTCATCTCATTAAAAAGGTCACATTTAAGAATTAAGAGAAGAGTGATTTCAGAATGGTACTTGAGAAGGCCTGGGCGTATCCCAAACCTATTTACAGTTGTTCTGTGGATTTAAAGAAAGCCTATGATCGGATCCCTCGCGGAGAACTCTGGAGTGCACTGCAGGAGTGTGGGATTGACTGTTCTCCCTAAGGAGCATTCAATCTCTATACACTAATTGTAAGAGCTGTGTTCGGGTGAACGGCGTTAAGTCGACAACTTTCGCTGTGGGCGTTGCACTTCGTCAAGGATGCGTTTTGTCACCTCTCCTTTTCATAGTGTATATGGATTGGATGTTACAGCGCAGCCTTGGCGAGGAATGGTTCGAATTGGTAGACTTAAGGATAAGTCATTTGCTTTTTTCTGATGACCGAACTTCAGCGCGCACTAGATAGGTTTGTCGGTGTCTGTGTTGAAACTGGGATGAAGGTAAACATGAACAAATCAGAGGTTATGGTAATTTCCCGAATACCTGTTCAATGCACCCAGCATGTTAGGGTTGTCCCATTGAAACAGGTGGAAAAGTTTAAGTGTTTTGGGGTCGGACTCGCGAGTGATGGAAGAAACAATACTGTGTTATCCTGTAGGACTGGTCAGCCTGGAGCAATTTTGAGACAGCTTGGTCAATCTGTTATCAGGAGGACTTAACTTGGCATTGGAACTAAGCTGTCGGTCTTTAATTCAATGTTTGTTCCGACCCTCACATATGGTCATGAGGTTTGGATAATGGCAGAAAAAATAAGATGGCGGATACAAGCTGCCGAAACGAGATTTAGGGTAACTCGTCGAGATCGAGTTAGGAACATCAGAATACGCGAAGCACTCAATGTCGAGCAGCTGCTTCTTCGTGCGGAAAGGTCCATGCTTCGATGGTTTGGGTTCGTTAAACGCAGGCCCCTAACTCGGCTTCCAAGACGTGCCATGGAGTCCGTGCCATTAGATAGGGATCCGCTGGGTAGGCCCAGTATGAGATAGTTGGACAAAGTCCGAAATCTCATCTTTGCCCGTATGGCTATATCTCCTCATGTACTAGAGTTGGTGGTGGAAGATTGGGACGTATGGAGGGTCCACTTAAGCACTCTAAATCCGCCACCCTCAGTGGATGAGCGCGATATTCAGAAAATGATCTTTATCGCTCCAAACTGAAAGTACAGATAACTAAGACTGAGAGTTAGTATGATCAGAGGTCCGCAAATATACTCATCGCTACAAGTTTGGAGATGTCGTGACGGATCTTATTAAGGAGCCCTTTGGTGCTGGTCTTGCTGTTGTTTGTTCAGCTCTGAGGTTGGTCAACTATAAGAAGTGTGAATGTTTACTGCTCTTGCCAGCGTCCAATAGAATATCGACTTGTTCTGCGAATTAGCTGTCACGGACTAAGCTTTGCCTGGGCAATTCGCTTCAGGCATATACAGGAGCGTGGTTTTGAATCCTAGATACCCCAGTTCATTTCAACATTGTTCCGCAAGTGGGAGGATATTGTAATTGTAATTGTTTATTATAATTCTCAAATATAAATATTGGGTTATCTGCGAAGTCATGAGGGCTTATCTGCAGAAGGCTGATTTTGTTAAGTGGTTCAAGTGCGAGTCGAACTAACGTAGTCGGGCATGACCACGGAGCTCCCGTAGTGGTATGGACTGTTCCTTGCACTCTTTAAAGATTGTATCCCTTACTCAGAGCTAGCCACCATCTTGTAAATGGGTGAGAATTGGTCGTACAATGGCAATACACATCCATAGGGTAATCTTTGGCTGAATTTCTCAATTCTTGCCAGAAGTTTCTCTACAGGCAAAGAAGGCTATACAAGGTTTTATAGAAATTTTAGTTTCCAGTTTAGCTTTGAGTCAAGGATGACACCAAGATATCTACCGCTTGAGGAGAGCAAGTGGTCGGTCGCTTAGATGTTCGATTTTGCCCGAGTTGACATCGAGTCAGCATTATGGGTCCCATGGCTTAACCCTTTTTAGGGCAGCTCTCATGATTTTGTGTTTATTGAGGTAACTGTGTCCTGTGATTGCTCATGGCTTGAACCTACATAGAAGGGAGGAAGTTGCCTGTTTTCTCACGAGTAATTTTGCTACTTTGCACCGCGAGAGGTTCGTTCACGTAGAAATTCCTCAGCATTCTCTCGTTGGTTGCTGTTTTAATCTATTGTCCTTCATCTTCGTCGGCCGGTACCCAGACATCATTGTGACAGGTCTCTTCATTACCAAGAAAATAATGTTTTTGTGACTGATCTCCTTCTTTTGTAACAGACTGTGTGTACCCTGTGTATGCGCGCCAATATCATCGCTTTGCTTACTATTTGCGCGATAACAAAATTCTCAAAAAAAAAAAACCAAAAACAAAACGTATTTCCATCGAATTGATTGTATATTTTCATTTCGATTGTTTCGATCTCCCGCCATTTAGTGGGGGGTTTCATAGAAAATTCGATGAAAAACATCGAGATACAATAAATTAATTGCGCTCTTGGTTCTTCCATTTGCGTATGATCGCTATGCCGTCAATCAAACTGGCGACGCGAAGGATCAGATTCAGATCATTCTTTGTCGAGACTTCCCATCCATATTCATGGAATTGCACTTCAGTCAGATCCGGCATAATGTTGATACAACGCTGCAAGGAGGCCGTTGATCCCTCGATCTGGTGCTGGTCGCGATGCCTCCGATGCGTGTTATCAATGAAACATAATGTTCTTATTGCGATTTATGAATGAGCAGCGCATCGCTTTTGAACTTCGACGGTCGGAGCCCCTCTGCTTCCGCTGCCTACGTAAATATAGATCTAGCTCATTAGCGGCTACATCGGACCATAGAACGTTCAACAAAGAAGTGCGTAAAATGCCCAATCATCGTGAAGACAATAAAAAAAAAAAAAAGTCCGAACAACGTTCTAGCTAATGGTTTACATTTGATTGGAAATACTACGCAGTGATTTAAAGGCAAACGCCGATTGATCTGTGTACACGATGTCGATGTAAATAAATAGGGCGATGCTCTTAGTGCGCTAGCATCTAGCTCTGCTTCTAATAGCTCTGACGCTAGTGACGTAGACAGCCGCCCATAAAAAACACAATCGTTCTATTGATTTTGAAGAAACTACGTTTCTGTTAATGAATGGCTGTTTACGTTTTGAACAAACAATCTGATAGAGAAGTTTCCAGTTCGTGTCTGGTGAGGAACGAGGAGAACAATAATTACTGCTGCCTGTTCAAATTTGTAACATGTGATTTGTGGGAAAACATCGCGTAGACTAGCCACACGGTGGGTGGTGTTTGTTCACGTGGCCTACAGGAGATTCACAAGGTTAGGTATGCATATGTATATGGCGCCTTAGTTCAAAGTGACGAAAGTCCACAATGCAGTCCGCCAACTATAGCACAATCGATAAGATTACTAAACTGATAGAAGTCCGTGTTGTAAGTTGAACTTGTCATTTTGTGCTGACTTGCTCAGACTAGATTTTGGATTAAAATAGAAACAGTCTCCGTCACGTTTGCCGACTCTAGAAAAAGGTTGAGAATGGATTGCAGTTGAAGCTCCAATCCTGCGGCGATGGTCATTACATTCACGGCTTTGGTTTATTTCTATGAACATAAATAGGCACATGAAGGTGGCTTCGTCACTCAGGGCAGCAATCACTCAAAAGGGGTAAACTTTGGTAGGTTACATGGCTGGTTAATGCCGCTAACTGTTCTCTTGTTCTGAAAAAACCAATGAATTGTCGCCGCCGTGGCTCACTGATTAGTGCATAAGACCGCTCAGCAAGCTGACAACATAAGTTCGCGTCTAGCTAAATCAACTTCGCAGGAGCGCTTCTCGGCAGGCAATGACAAAACTCCTTTCATTTTTGCAAAAAATATAGCACGCACAGCATGAATGGTTGCGAGAAGCTAGGCCTTGGCCCCCTCAAGCTGTCGCGCCAGCTTTTTTTAATGTATTGTCTAGGCTCGTGCCGCAAACAGTCATCCAAGCAGGCAATACAAAAAAAAAAATCAATTGAGATAGATTGAATAATTTTACGCTTCGGTTCAAGGCTTTTTTACGACTTTGGGCAATCTGCTTAGACTATATTCTCTGGAAGTCTAGATTGTAGGTTTTTTATTAATTTTCTTTGTTGAGAAGCCGCAGTCCGACCATTGTACCTATGTATGTATGTGCTAAGTCCTATTCTACTGAATTTTGTTCGCCCTTTAGTGATAAAGTGTCGACGTTAGGAGTACTGAATATATTCGCGCCAAAAAACTGCGGTCTTATTCGTATATATGTAAATAAGCTGGACAGTCGAGCAAGTAGTATTCTTCAGTGTCGTCTTTAGCCTTAACCGTCTAGATCCCAAATTATTAAATTTTTCAAATAATTTCCGCAACCTAAAACCGAATTACTTCATGTTTCGCACTCATATCACTTCCGAAACAAAACTGCTCGATTTTTCGGTCAAAGTATTCCACACACTTGCATGGTGAATGGTGAGGGTCCATAGAAGATATTATTCCTATTGATATGCTTGTAAAATACTTTTAAATCGGTGTAAATTAGATGTGCCTGGAGGCACGCTTTTTTGTTTTGTGTAGGATGACTATGGAAAATGCACACTGCTCCTTCAGGGTCAGGAAAGACCTTACTGGACCTTTGATGTCAAAAAAGGATTTAGACAAGGCGACGCGCTGTTTTGCGACTTCGTTAACTTCATACTTGAACGAATTGTGCGAAACTCTCAAAGTAACACCAGAGGCACAAAAACGAAAGTTCGTCCAATAACTCGCTTACGCCGATGATATTGACATAATCGGAAGAACGCAGCGTGATGTCACAATAGACAGTTATAACTTTAAAGCAGTTTTGTCTACCTAGGCTCCGCTATAAATTCAGACAACGACACCAGTGCTGAGATCAGACGAAGAATAACACTTGCCAATCTCTGTTTTTTTGTGCTAAGAAGGCAATTGAGTAGCAAAGTCCTCTCCCGAACAACTAAAGTGACCCTTTATAAGACCTTAATCGTCCAAGTCCGGCTCTACGGTGTAGAGGCATGGACTCTGTCAGAAGTGGATGAGAACGCTCTTGGCTGTTTCGAGAGGAAAATTATTCGGGTGATTTTTGGTCCCATCTGCCTAGACGGTGAATGGAGGCGGAAATACGAACTGTTCGGGCTGTACAGCGACATCAATGGACATCAATGGATGGACACCAATGCTCCGGCACGGAAAATGTTCGAATCCACACTCGAGGAATGGCACCGTAGAGGAAGACCACGACTCAGGTGGCTCACGCAAGTGGAAGGGACCTCAACTAACTTGGCGTGCGAAACTGGAAGCACCTGGAGCTGCTCCCCGAACTGTAGCGCTTGGGTACTAGAGTGTTACGCGTTTCAGGTGGTTTTGTCACTTTCATGATAGAAGCACGGTACATTTCGCTCGGTCAGCTGTAGATAGGCGGCTCAACTACAGCCGTGATGTCGCTCAAAGTATTGCGGAACGATTCAGCAGGACGATAACGGCCCGCGATTCAGCAGCACCAGATTTTCTGATGAAAAAATTCTGAAAACCTTGAGGGCAAAAGGATTGTTTAAAAAAAAAACCTCAAAAAATACCAAAAATAAGTACATAATTACGTATTTAGTTACGTAAGTAGCTTAGCTAGGATAAGAATTATTTTTCGTTAGTCTGCAGGTTTTATTTATACATAAAAAACGTCTTTTAGAAAAACTAATTTTCTTAGTAACAAATAGATACATATGTACGTCATTAGAGTTCAAAATAAATTTAGTAATACTAAGTCGTCTCAAGGACGACTACTCCCCGGCCCCGAGGGGTTGCCTGTCATAGTTCTAAAAACATGTGTGAATGCATTGTCCCAGCCCCTCACAGCTCTTTTCCAAAGGTCACTCGCACAGTCAGTTTTCCCTAAACTATGGAAGGACTCGTTTATTATCCCCACCCACAAAAAGGATTGTAAAAATGATATCTCTAACTGCCGACCCATTGCCAAACTATCTTGCATCCCAAAGTTATTTAAAAGCATTATATATGACTCAATATTTTTTCAATGCAAACCATTATTTTCCATCAAACAACACGGATTTTTAAAGGATAGATCCACAACCACGAATCTTACCGAATTCGTATCTTCAACACTGAAGACGGAAAAAAGTTGACTTAGTTACCACCGACTTCAGCAAGGCCTTCGATAAAATCTCTCACCGTATTATATACCTCAAACTCACGGCACTTGGCTTTCCACCCTCCTTTATTCATTGGATTTAATCCTACCTGGAGAAACGTCAATATAAAACCGTCTTCAGATCTGTACTTTTTGAGCCAATCAACCCTACTCCTGGGCCCTTTGATCTTTGTTTTAACAATTAACGATGTAGATCATATCTTGAAAGGCTCAGATCTATCTGTATACGCGGATGACATGAAAATGTTCAAAAAGATATCATCCTCAACAGATTTCCGCACACTTCAACAAGATCTTAATAGGTTCTCACATTGGTGCAGCAAAAACTTCTTAGATCTCAACATCAGTAAATGTAACGCCATCTCCTTCTCCCGTAAACGCCTTTCTGTTCCTCCCAGATCTTTTACTTTTACGATGAGCAATGAGCTAGTACCCGCAGTCAACGTAGTTTGCGATTTGGGTGTTTTATGTGATAGCGAACTGAATTTTCGCTCACATATTGACCACCTTATAAGTAGAGCCAGTTCTACTCTCGGATTCATTAAGCGTTGGTCAAAAGAATTCTCGGATCCTTACGTCACAAAATCCCTTTACACCACTTTTGTCAGACGCCTCCTTGAATACACCACCCAAGTTTGGTGTCCATCGCCTCCCTTTATGCAACCACAGCTTGTCGCTGCCAGTTTAAGGTGGATTTCATAGAAATACCACCTATTGCAGAGGTCCTCATGACGCGACTTTCAAAAAATTTGAATGCCATTCGTCTTCGCTATCATAGCAAACACTAACCTCATACTCCGTTAAAAATTTTATATATATATATATATATATGCAATATAACGGATTCTTGTGGACACGATTGAGGCCGCAATTATAAACCGATTTGAATAAAATTTGGTATACATGTTCGTATGCCGAAAACCTCGGCTATGTTCGTAGATGGGCATAATCGGTCCAGAGGGGGGCGGGTTACGCCCCTTTTTATGTCTCAAACGGTATAATTTACAACTCAAATAAATCCCAACTTCCGGTTTTGATTTTTTAGTAATATAGTAGATAACAGTGAAACGAATCCGCCTGCTACCAATTTGGGCGCCGTCTTGGATCCGCCATCTTGAAATTCTTCAAAATTGATTGGATTTCGCTGAAATTGAAAATCCTTACAAATCTCGCGGTAATTAGTACAAATTCGTTTTTAAAGTGGACAATTTTGTCCGCCATTTTGTTCCCACCATCAGAATAGATGACATACATAAGAAATCCACCTACCTCTTGCGGCGCTTGCCGGAAGGTTCTTTTTTTTTTACGTGCGATTTGTTTCCTCTTGTGTGTTCAAGGGCTTCTACTATACCTACGCGTCATTGTATATTATTTCTGGATGCTCTTTGGAACTCTTTCCCCAATTGCCGTGTATCCTACTCAAATGTTCTGTGTCATGCATATATTTTTTGGGGAACCCACTTAGCTTAGTGGATTTCATTGCATTGCTTAGTCGTCTTTTCAAAATGTATGACCAATCCACTGCCAATTTCGTCCTTTCATGGTTGTGCCTCTTGATTCCTGACCCGTTCTCTGTTAAAGGTACATATTTGTTAAAGATACGATAAGGCCAGAAAATTCTTAAGATGTAACGTAAGCACCTATTAACGAACCCTTGTACCCTTGTCGTGGTAGGAGAGATCAATTTTCAATTACTGCACCCATAGGTAGGCAGGTAGAAGTGCCTGCCTGAATTGTCTATCCAGAGGCTCAAGTAGCGCTATTGCGTGACCACAAGTCACGCGCCCAAGGTGTCAATGTATATTTCTAGAAAGAGGCTAGTATTACAGACCCATTCTGTGGAATTACGTGAACATTTCTGATCGGTCCTCAAAGGAAACATTTCCAAGTGCAGTCGCAGAGGAAGTGAAGCAGGGTTTTTTTTCCCTGTGGGTTGAAAGGAACGCTTGCCAGGAGAATTTCTTCCTTACATCGTTCTACTAATTTGGAAATCGTGGTGTATCGATAGCGGCCCGACTATCAATAAAGGTCATTATATTCTTTATGAGTGTGGGATTGAGGCTGAGTATTTTGCAGGCCTCCCTGCTCGCTAGTACTTCCACCTGGAATACACTAGCGGAATTGCGAAGGCGATACGATTTGGTTCACCTGAGTAGAAACCTGATCCAACGCCGCATTTCATCTTAGAGCCATCAATGAAGATTGATTTTTGTAGTGGTGGGTTATTCTTCCATTCCGTCCTGAGCGGGATATTTTCCTTAAAATTAAGTTGAGGTGTCGTGTAGTCAGTTGTGGTCGAGACCAGAGCCCTTGGCAGCAGGTCCAGGGTCTTGCTGTGACCATATGGTTTTGCTAACCAGAGGCCAGACTTTCCAAGTCTTACTGCGCTACTGGAGAGGATGTACAAGTTCAGGGGCAGGATATACGTTGAGTGCTTCAGTCGGGCTTGAACGCAGGGCACCTGTGGTGCCAGTTCCCGCTGTTATTTGAATTCTACTTAGTTTAGTGATGTTGCATGATTTACTTAATGCGGGCCACCAAACGAGTGACCCGTAGGTCAGAATATGAGGTACTATGGCGGTATACACCCAGAGAACTATTTTAGGTTGTAGTCCCCACCTTTTACCAAAAGTTTTACTTCGGACGTGTTCTATGTTTAGTTTCCAGTTGAGAACAAGTATCTTGCACTGGAAGAGAGGGAGAGTGCGGAATGCGTTCTTCCGATTATGTCAATATCGTCCTTGATGGCGCAGCGTGTATTCTCCTTCGTCATCCTGCACAGACGGACAATTTACCGGCTGATAAATCTCTGAAACTACACTGTTTGTAGAATAAGTTGTATCTGTTGTTGGGGAGACCTAGAATGGTCGCTTCTTTAACACATGGCTTCTGCAGCACGCCAATGTCAATGTCTTCCCCCTTAGGAAGACCAGAAAATTCTCTGATGCACATTTCGAGTGCTGGAAATTGAATTGTATGACATTCAGCACTATTTTTATTCTTGTAGTTGTGGGTCGGGGTTACCTGATTCGATCGCTTGGTGCCCCCAACAGCTTGTCAGCTTCGTCGATCACTTCTAGATCGTCATCGTCGGGGCTTGTCGAACGGAAGATCTTCAATTTGGCGAACAGTTCGCCGGACGTTAGCCTGTGGTCGAGTTTGCTCAGCAAGAATTCAAAATTCGAACAGAACAGTTTTAGCTTGTTGTTTAAGTTACGATGCATTTCATCGCTATATTTCAAACAACATTCTGAACGCAGCCTGCTTTGCCGATTCGGCTGGCAATATCCTGTTCACCATCACCATCCACCGTCGGCCGAAACAATACGGCCAAAATCAGAACCTCACTGGTTTCTCCACTGGTTGTCCAATCATGCTGACTTGAGCTGATGAGTTCGTTCCGATTTTGATTATTTTTACAGTGTTAATCTTCAACCGAACAACGTTTACATCTCTCATAAAACCAGCTAATGATGGGTGTTCATAATTCTATGAGTGGTAGAAGTTTTCAGTGTACTCAAGATGTTTGGCTTGAGATGTAAAAAATCCATCTATAACGCCTTGTCAAGATCTATGAACAGCAGTTAAAGTGGCAAACAGCATTCAACGCACTGTTCACCCATGACTCGAAAGATTTTAATGTAGTCGACACACTTATTTTCTTATTCGCTCAAGAACCACCTTAGCTATTACCTTAGCCACTTCAGGTAGCACACAAATACCTTTCCGTTTTCGCTCTGCCCAAGATTACCTTTCATAGGGAGGTTACCAATCATTCCTTTCTTCCACTCATCAGGAAAACTATCGATTTCATCCACGCAGTGGGTGTAGAAACAGGACGAATGTTGTTGGCGCTGCTCCTTAGAGTTTCGCAGGCATACAAACAGTTCGTATCCTACCGTTTCTTTGTTTTTCAGTGCTTTTATTGCGGTGATATCTGATAGTTGTGCTGCGTTTTTGGTTACTTGCTGCTTCGGGCGGGCCAACCTCTAAATCAGGTTCACATTACTTACGAATAAAAGATTCAAAACTGTAACAAAAACTTCTTTCATCGCTGGAGTTAGACCTCATCTTAAATCAGCAGATGACCGTCAAGGGATTCCACAGGGTTTTAGCTAGAGTTTTGACCACATATAAGCTCTTTAGTGTTATTTATTATTTATGGATGTAACTTCATTTCTCTCGTTGTACGCTGCAGTGGATTCTACATGCGATATATAAACTCCAGCTCGATTTTCCCTGCTGCTAAAGTAGATGCGAACTTCAGTTATTTTGGATCGATTTTTCTTTAAATTTCGAATGGTTTGCAAAGAAAACTTGTGCAGTGGTAGGTACTCTCCCGCATCTAAACACTTCACTTCACCCAATGTTTACACCATTTATTCCCGCTCAAGTTATACGGATCTAGCGTTCTGCTCCCTAACATTCTCTCTTACATTCGGTTTCAATAGCCAAAAGTTGTCGACGTGTGAGGGATCCTTATCCGAAACAGCATCGGTTTCGTTAAGTTTAATTCTTCAGTTACGTGTGATCCTTATTGACGTTACCTATTCTAGAATCACTAAACCGCTTGCACTTGCAGACTTCACCCTGCATGTGCGTGTGCATTATTCCTGTCGGAGCGCCATTGTCTAAACCCTCTGTTTTTGTGAATGCGTCTTGTCCGCAGTTTCTGTCGCACCGAGGTAATAAACAATTCACCAAGGGGGCAATTCTTTAATGGATTGTGAAATGTGAAGCTTCTTCGATGCACGCGTTAGCATCATGGAGGTTTTCCCAATTAGCAAGTTTGTATTTTCAGATCATAAAGTGGTGATCCGTTGGTCTTGTTGTCGGTGGTGGTGATTCCCAAACTGCCAAAATGAGAGCATGGTCCGAAACTCCTAAAGGAGCTCAGATTTCAATACCGTAATTGTCACTCGCGGAAGAGAAAAAGTTCTAGAGTATTTTGGAAATCGTTATCGCAATTGAGAAACGTTTTTGAAACAATCCTGAATACACTGGCAGGATGGACGAAGAACGTCGTTCTCGGGGTTAATACCTCAAAAACCGAACTAGTCAGTTTCACAATCCGCTATAAGATTCCGTATACTGCCGCACTGGAGGTTATACTCCCTCTGATTCCTGTTGATATCTTTTGAAAGCTAGTGACATTCAAAGCAGCATTAAGGCTCAGAGAATCCTTCAATGGGCCACTCTAGGATCCTCAAGGGCAACGATACTGTTCCTAGTAAAACAGACTACGTTGACCCCCATATTGACTTCAACGTCAGGTACAAAACTCAGATTCCTAGCAGAACCTGTTGGGAGTCTGGTACAGTTTTGAGCGATTTCGCGCTGGAAATATTCACAGACGGATTCAAGACAGAGGGCGGTATGGGGGCTGAAATCTTCTCCAACGCACCTGGCTCAGCCATTACCACGCGACTGCTGGCAAAAGAGGGTGCAGGACGGCATCTCCCCGAAAACCTGGAGAAATCCCCTAAGCCTATCGAATCGATCAAATTTCTTTCTTGAACCGGATGCCAAGAAACTGGCAAGCCACAGGTGGAACAACGTCAGCACTTGTCTTTTGTCAAAACAAATCTGGCCTAACCTTGATTTAAAGAAGACGGAGAGACTTGACGAAATGGTTCAAATCTTAGGGTTAATACCGTTACAGTTGCTCACCTTCAATGTACTTTGTGCTACATACTCTGCTTCCCTGGTGCCGGTAAGCCGGTTTGTTCTTCGTGGTATTACAAGGGGCCAATCTGGTCTAAGTGTGTCCCTGTCTGAGTGCGGGCTGCCACCTAACCTAACTTTTGAAACAATGCCTTGAAAATGTTGCAACACCTTTTCAGGAAACCCAGCAAACTAAAAACGAATTTCATTACGGTTTTTGCTAAATTAGTTTTTATTTATAATCACATACAAGTTATCGAATATTTTTCTTTTTTGTTATGTAAGTTCAACAAAAATACATTGAATTGTGTTTCCATTTGGAAAAGAATTAATATTTGTTAATTGAATGTTTTACTTGTAGTAAAACACTGTAAAAGTTTAATACTATACATTCATATATTTACAATATTATTTTCACATAAGCATGTTTTATCAGCTCTTTGCTTTATATAAGTTTGTTGTAGAAAATAGTAGTTTGTGGGCTTAAAATGAATTTCTTATTGATATTTAGTACATATATGTATGCATTTGTGCAATGTTATTATACTTATAAACAATAGTTTCTATATAAAGAAATATAATTTGTATAAAGTCTGCCGTTTAAGTATACATAACGTGGCCCAAACTATTCTTTGTTCGTACTCCCTTGTTGATATTTATAAAGTTACATAAAAGTTTCTAAAAATTTTGTCGCATATTGGCTTGATTCAAATGAGAAAAAAATCAACAGGTCTGAGCATCAAATGATGGAATTTATTGGTAGTGACTTTACACTATATGAGAGATTGGTTTTTTGATAACGTACCCTGATCATTTTCTGGAATGTGACAGTCCTCTTTGACCAAAACGCATGTGTGTATATTAAAATAGATCTAAGTCGTCTGTATAATAATAATAAGTTGGCATGACCATCTACGCAGTACTGATGCATCAAGTGCCATCATTTCTAAACCTTTCGCTAGAGTCAATAAGCGCGAAGGGCACCGTTTTTACTACAATCCAACATCTACTCTGAGAAACAACATTCGTAAATGAGAAATTACTTGGATTTAAAAGCATACCCAAGATAAACGTTAAAACTTAAATTAAAAAGAGGTTCGACATGTTCGTGGTTATAAACAATTCAAAAATTAACGTGTTCCCAAAGCTAATGGAAGAAGCAAACACTCCTAGTGCCTATTCACATTGGCGTAGCAAGGAAAGACTGTCCGAGAGATTTTCATTGAGTGAAAATCCATTCCCAACATAATTTTCGGCGTGGACAACAATATTCCTTTGTCATTGCGCTCTGTTTTTGTCAGAAATCTTCATTTGGTGGATGAACGTCAAAAGTGCGCAACTCCAGTGACTGTATGAGCGTAGAAAATTTATGGAAAATATTTACTCCGTACGAAATTTCTGCTCTGACTACATGTTGTGTTTTGAATTTCAGCGTTCCCATCTGCCAAATTGCCTTCATTCCAATGAAGCATTTTTTTTTGTGTAGCCACGGCGTTCATGGGAACCACTTTTATTCCTGCGCCAATGTGGGCAGGCACCTATGTATTAAAAAAAACAGCCTACGCGACAGCTCGGGATGAGCCAAGGCCTAGGTTCTCGCAACCATTCATGTTGTGCGTGTTTCATTTTTCGTACGAATGGATTAGATCTACAATTAAGGTCTCTACTGCTCCGAACGGCAAATTGAGAAGCTTTTCATGACAAATTATACTTTCAAAGACTTGTCTTTCGCCGACGAGAGGTGGTGCCACGAAAAATTTTCGGTGGACATGGCTAGTCCAAGTCAAGTCCAACGTACTAACCACCGAGCCATGGCGCCAACATTCCAATGTACATATAACTCCCTAAAAAAATAGTTCTTTCGTGCACGGCCAGTAAGATCCTAAGGGTTCACATCTACAACAACAACAATCTCGAAACACTCAAGAGAATTGCCAGGGGTCACGATCAACGATATAGCTATTAAAATTAAGTTTAGAAGGCAACAGATTAAAAGAAGATACTGAACGGTATTGTTCTGTTACGCCGGACTTCCGAAACGCTTTTAATTCAGTGAAATAGAAGCCAATGCTTCAAAACTTGAGTGCACAAGCATATACGAAGATAGTGAGATAGTTTCTCACTCAGGCAAATAATTCTGATACATCATAAAGATGGTGCGAGCCAGTTCGCAATCAAAGGAACCCTACAGTGGGAGTTTGTTTTTGGCTTACTGCTTTAGAGCGTCTTATTTGACAGCGTACTTAAATCAGACAGACAAGACTCAAATATGTCAAACGCTGTCATTAAATGTGAACCTACCCTTACAGTAAGATTGTCAATAAAGAAAAAAACTGGACCAAAGGTCATCTTAGAAGGACTGAATATGAACTCATCACACCAACTTAAAATGGAGGCGCAGACCATCTTTGCACTGAAATTACTTACAAAGAAAATCACCATCTGTGTGAAAAGTCAAGCAGCGTTTAAAGCACAAGACCATAACCTCACTAAATCGCAATGGTATCAAGAACAATAGAACACCACAAAGTTCTATTCTGAAATTGCTTGACACAATCGAATGAGAAAGCAAATAAACTGCTAAAGACGACTTAATAGACCCGGTCACTGTAAGTCTGCCTGCGGAACAAGATTTTCCAGTGGTTGCAGCCTGTGGCCGGCCAGTGCTCGACATAAAAAATAATACAGTCCTACTTTCCCTGTGGAAGATGCCACATCTGAATTCTTGTCGTGCAATAACTGAGCCTTGTAGCAACATGAGTTTATGCAGAGAAGTAAAGTGAAACGACGACTAAACCTGTATAGATTTCAGGTTGTTTAATAGCTTAGGCGACTTGTTAAGGATGCGATACATCCCTAGAATGGGATGGTATAGTTGTTTACATATATATATGTCCTACCATGTACTTAAAGGCAATGGATCCAAAGATCTCCGAGTGTAATTTAACTTGATTCAAACAGTCCTCCTAACCTAAACTAATCTAAGCAAGAGGAAATAGTCCACAGTAACTATAGCAAATCAATTGAATCCGCAAGGAAAATGAGCAAATTGCAACAACGCCGGTTAAGATCGAGCCTTTAACATAGAAAAGTAGACTTGCGTATGCCAAAATTACTAAATCGACATAGATTTTTTTCGATCATATCCACACAACTTTAAGCAAGACAACTCTCCTTGGGATATATTCTGCGAAAAGACTCGTGAAAATATAAAATATGTAGTCTTTCACTGATCAGCTGTGCGTAGAGGGTATTTACTTGTATGGAACATCACATAGATGCCAAAAGACTGCTTTGAAAATCAAAGAAAGTGAAAGCTGGTCAGTTATTGTTACGGTCAGTCATTACGCAAAGTTTTATGTGCGTATTTGTCCAAATTGAGACAACGGTGTCTAACACAGAAGTCCACTGATGGCACTTTTTTCCTATTCACTTGAGTCATAAACGTCCAAGTTTTTAAATTTTGTGTACCTTTTAGGATCATCATGTATTGCTTTATACCAGGTTGTCTTCGGCTTCCAAATTTATCCACTTAGAAAAACCCCGAACTCTATGAAAAGGGAGAGATAATCATCCATAAAAAACAAAGACACAGGAAGTACTGTACATCCACCATTTCTACTATAGTTTGAAGCCTTCATTTAATGAATGAACCATTCAAAGTAAAAATCATTTACTTATACAATTCCTAAACTTAATTTACTTGTAAATCCTTACATCAATTCTATGTGCTTTCTCATAAAAAAAAACAGAAACCTTATGAATCTAAAGCACAGCTTGCTTTACCACTTTAATCTTCAACTCATGTCTGCTTCAAGTTTAAAAATTTTAAGGAATTTATGTTTGTTCTTGTAGCAATGTTCCACGTTACACTGTTATTCAAAGAAAAATACAAAATTTTACAAAACAACAATTATTCATACACAATCTCTCAAAAAAACAACTCTCGCGTTCATTCTCTAATCTCTCTTTACAATGGAATTTCTTAGAACAGGATTTCTCAATACCAATTCAGTCTCTTCGGATATTATTGGCAACGCATTTGTCCAGTGATAGTTCACCAGATGGCTTATACTGTCGAAAACTCGATCCTTTGTTCGTACAATACCTTCAGGATCGATTAACAATAAGTGTTTGGGTGTCTTACCCTCCAGACCGGTTAAAACATACTGGCCGTGTTTACCCTGTGATTCGCGGACCAAGAAGTCTCCATCATTGCGTAGAAGGTTCTCAGCAATTGGTCGACTAATAGCGGCATGGAACCATGATTCTGTCATTAATTGGGAACGTTGTACCTCTGCTGATAGTGAGAAAGGTTCTAAAGAAAACGAAATAATCTTTTAGTTGGTCACAAGAGAATTTTACTGAACTTACGTAGATCGAATACATCTCGAACGGCTGTTGCAGTTTGTCCCTCTTTGACGGCGTCAAAGCTAGCGAGATTTATTTTCACACTCTGATCCGGTGGTGGACTGTTTAAATCAATTAGATTACTGCTTAAACGATCACGAGGATTCTTAAGATTTAGTTGCGTGACCTTGTGAGGTAAATCGTTTTCACATAGTAGATCCGGTGGTAGCTTATTGGGCAGATCATTGTAGTAGTCCTTGTCGTTTTCCTTGCCAATATTGTAGTTCTCCGGTGGGAGGTGTCTATTAAAAAGAAAATTATGTTGATACAAAAAGAATCCCATTGCAGTTGTAAGTTGTGTAACTTACGTTTTCTTGTTGAGAGCATTGAAACGTAACATAAACGCTTTAGCTATGGTTACTATCAAGTCTTCACTCTGTCCACCGCCACATTCTAATACATAACAGGCGCGCCAATCATCCTCATTTTTTGCTATATATGCTAAAAAGTCTAATGTTTCCTGAAAAAGAAAAAAAAGTTTATGTAATATAAAGAAGTTCATGATCGTCGCAAAAAATGGCGCCCGACAGAGGACGCTTGTATGAATTAACGAAGATTTTTTGTAAAGTTGACAATAAATCACGGCCAGTGATTACTGTGGCTCAGCAGTTGGTGCATTGGACAGCTTACCGACGCTATGGCCGAAATTAAATAAGGCTAGAACAAGGAGCCTTCTGGCACTGGACAGATCCTCTATCCGCATGCTCACTGGAGTTATTACAGGACACTGCGCCATCGGAGTCAAGCTCCGCAAATGGAGAATCGAGTCCAACGATTTATGCAGAAACTGCGGAGATGAAGAAGAGGTAGAATCAATCCAACATCTGCTGTGCCACTGCCCCGCCCTGCAATAACGGCGTCTACGCGCATTATGATTCAGGTTCTTTGCAAGCATAGCAAAGGTAACAGACTTACAGATAACGGACCTACTCAGATTTTTAAAGAGTACTAACTGGTTCACTGGTTGTTCCGGGAACCATGTTTCTATTCCCACAACATTAATACGGTACTCACAATGGACCATCAGGTCTCCGAGTGAAACTGATGAGGCCTATCCATCAGCTGTGTCAGCTGCGAAAGTTCGAGCCGCAGCAATATCCACCGAACATTTTTTGCGCCACCACCTCTCGTCAGAAATGACGTAACCTCCGAAGGTATAATTTGTCTTGAAGAAGCTTCTCCATTCGGCGTTCGGAGTCGGCAATTAATTGTACGTTTCTTTAATTCGAGGCAAAAATGTAACACGCAGAACATAAGTGGAAGCTAGCTAGGAAGCTGGGCCATCCTGGGATCTCGCACAAGCTATTCATTCATGTCCTCTTCGAAAAGGGAGAATAGAGGAGAAGATTTATTCCAGAACTCTATGGACTGTATCAAGATGTGAGTGGATAACAATCCTCAAAGCTAAAGGATATTTTCCTCCCACCCACTTCTCCCACCAGACTAAGGACAAGGACAGAACAGTCGTTATGAAAAAGAGTAAATCGAGGCTTGTATATTCTTAATCCCAGCATGTACAACTTCAAATAGTACGGAAGGCGGCAGTGTCTCAGGCAACAGGTGTCTTCACACAGTCGATTCCACGAACTTTACCGGCATTCTTCTGCTACCTGGATACGTTAGGCTCGAGAGTACAGCACGGTCATAAAAGGTCAATACTTGCTAGCTCTCCGTTTGTCTGACGCAATTTAGAAGAAAAAAAAATTCCACACTTACCGCATCACCACCGGATGCAAATGATATCCTTGGCATACCATGACCAACAATCATGTCACCAGTTTCGATATTTATCAGATTTAGTGCCCTACTGCTAACATTTATAATGACGTTCGTTCCGGCATGTTGCATAACCGGTCTCTCGCCAAGATACTGAAGAACTTTTTTATCGACTCGCCTCTTGCCGGCACTCTTAAGCCCAGCGGCCTCACACACCCGATTTATGCATTCCCTTCAAAGAAAAACAAATAGACATTCCAAAATGAAAATACTTCATCCATAAGGAAACGATGTAAATATACGTTTTACCTGGCAACTTGTGTGCGTGTTTGAAAATCCAAAGATTTCATTGAAGTCTTCACTTCCAGACAACCGGTGTACTGAAACGAGAAAGAAGGGATATTGCCACTTGAATTGGGGAAATTTCTTTACATTGAAACCTAAACGAAACCTACCCTAACTTGAAATGATACTCCATCGTCCATGATAACATCATCCGGATATAGACATCCGTAACTGCCACCCGCAGCGCCACCACAAGCACCACCACCGCTGGATTTATTGCTGTTGCCACAATCCCCTCCGCCACAGCAGCCACCGCCTCCGCCTCCTGCTGCTCCTGCGCCTCCCCCAGCCATTGCTGATTCGCATCCATTCCCTCGCGGCATCGCTCACGTTTATTTTAATGCTTCTGAGTTCTACAAGTAGTATACATGTACGTATATGAAATGTTTTCTCTTTTGTCTGCATCGGAATAATATATGAAAGCGGAATGTGAAACAAAAAATCAATAACCACCACCACATTCCTAAACTGGCAGCTGCCTTGAGCAGGACATTATATACGGTTTAACAAAACAGGAACAATGCAGCGTAGATATGAATGTAAGGATAATAGTTTTCATAACCGTTTAGGGAGCTCCTTTGGAAGTTTTATTACATTTACACAACTACTAAGGGGTTGATGATTTTATGTGCAACGATTATTAAACTAGAGTGTCGTCAGCTTTGGAATGAAAGCAAGGATGACCCGAACAAGTCCTTGAAAGAATGTGAAAATATGTATAACCATAAGCTTTATGGGCGACTAGGGATCTCAAATTTCCTTCTTTGTACCAGAGAATTCCATTTAAGCAGCAAGAAGTGGAAAATGCTGTACCGAATTACAGTTATCATTTAGGGAACGGTTTGTCATTCGGCAACTTTACATGTACATAAATAACGATCTAGAGAAGCGTGCATATTTTCGCGTTTCAGATGGCTAGGTATGGCACTTTTTTGCAGATAACGACGGCATCGGCGTCTTCACAGACAAGATTCGATAAGATTTCAGGCGGATGAGCTCCAGCCAGGATGGACACTAAAGTTTCACTTTCAAATGTGTTTGCTATCTCCTTCCCATCCCCTTCCACCATCTAGAGCCGAGATTAGATTTAATCAGAGTTTGAAGAGGAAAAAATCAAGATTTGCAGTGCAAGTACAGATTTACATACATATTAGGCGTGTTTTTTTGAAACCTAGCTAGCCAGTCGTTCAATTACACGATTCCCAGCCAGCCTAACCCAGTCGATTTTTTATACCGTTAAGTTGGTACGTATGATTTCGTTCCTATGACATCCAGCGCTGCCATCACTGCCACCATCGTAGCAAAACTGCTACGCAATTTCCAAAAAAGTCAAATTTGCTACGCTGCTACGCTTTTTTAAAACACGAAATTTTAACAAGAATCTTGTAGTTTTTAGACCTCTCACAATCACAATCACAAATTAAAAAAAGATTAAACGGACGTAATTTCAAACTATTCACTTCCACGACTCCAATTTATGTTACTGTTCTACCTTATCCCACATAAGCAGTATATATTTCTTCGGATATGTTTGAAATGTGACTTGATGCGTGCTGGAGTTCCACTGGAATTTCAATGGCTTCGCTTTTGCTACGCAAATTTAGTTTTACTACGCAAGTTTGATACGGGATTTTTTTTCTTTGTGGCAACATTGATGACGGTCAAATGTCAAAAAACAGAACAATTTGGCAGTGTTACCAACGCTATAAATGAAAAACATCGCTTTCGGCTCCCCCTGCTTTTGACTGGGGATAAAATCAAGAGTTGTAGCCAGCTGGTTGTTGTATTTGTTTTACGTATAAAATTTGACTTTGCTAGCAACTACTAGCTGGCTAGGTTTAAAAAAAAACACGCCTATTATTGGGAAAAATTAAGTTTAATTTGGTCCCTAAATCTCGCAACATCGTCTATTCTTCTTAAATAGCGGGGCAAATAATTCTATAAGCGGATCGAATGGATAAAAAAGTGACGCTCGGCTGTAATGGAAACATGGCGCGGGTGAATTAGCATTCGCGACCTTTGCGAGGATACCGTACTAATCTTTTCATAGATGTATTGAGGCTGATGACTAAAGAGGATGTTTGAGAGCAAAGTTAGGACACGATGAGAAAGTTGAGAAGGCGTTTAGAAAACATAGATACTCTGTCACATATCTTCTTAGGCCGAAAATATATCGTATTATATTATTAAATGCAACATTGAGTTTTCTTTTGCTCACAGAGTCACAATTTGAATTAATTTCACAACCATAGATCAGAGTGGGTATGCATAGCCAATAACATACCTACGCACTCTTATGGGTGTTAAGCCCATTGGATTCGAAGAATTTTCTAGGTTCGAGTGCGGTTAAACACCATGCCAAAATTTTAAGCAGTTTCGACATACGTAATTGGGGTGTTATGCTGAATAACAGGAGGAAAGTATGAAAGGTCGACCGTTTTTTTTTTCGACATCACAAGAGACAGACTTTTTAGGGTTTAATAAAAGACCATTGTGCTCAGACCAGTATGCAATTTCTTCGCGATTTCGTTAACACAACTTACCCCGTGTTCGATAAGACCGAGTAAGCAACTCAAATACATTTGTACGTCCTCGGCAAAAATATGGATTGAACAGTGTTTTACTATAGATGTAAATTCATTAACATAAAGCGAGAACAGAGAGCCCAAGATAGAGCCTTGTGGGACGCCACGTGAGGTTGGAAGAAGATCGGACAGAACATTGTTTAACTGCTCTGCCTGCATGCGGTCTGTTAAGTAGGAGAATAGAAGCTTCACAGCACAAGACGAAAAGTTGAAATGCCGAAGAAGTCTCCTACATAGAACAGAGTGGTAGACCATACCAAACGCCTTTGAGATATAAATAGATTAGATATAAATAACCGAGAAAGATCAAAATCATGCATCATTTTGAGTAAAAGTAACCTATGCATTCGTACAGGTTTCCTGACAGGGTATTGATGGCCTAAGAAAATAATAAAATGGACCACCCTTCACGGGTCAGAATATGAAATTCCCAACCACAATTCTAAAAGGAATTTCAATGAGAGTGGATTAGTGATTAGTGTTATTCAGGAAGAATCAATGATGTTTGAGTCAGGTCGTGGGCCACATCGGCATATTCGGCGATGAGATTTTAAAGGTCATGTTAAAAAAAGGATGTAGACTACGTAGCTTATTACCTACTTATCTGTGCTTTAATTAGGCTTTTGTAAAGTTAATATGGATCTCTGGGTGGGGGGAACCCACCCACCCACTCGTTTCTCAAAACAAACAGAACCAGGCGACGAGTGTATGAGCTGAATGGAAGCCACTGATGGATAAGCAGTTAGAACTCTGGAGGGGATTCCCTTTGTTCTGGCAGCTGAACCAAGAGAAGTCAGCTAAGCTACAATAGCTGAGTTCGTCCCGTGTGTGAATGTGTGAGTGCGAGCGTAAGTGATCTGACGCCACTAGACCGACACTCCAGAGCAGACTGCAAGACAGCGAGGAGTTGGAAGCAAAAGCGAAAAATAAAAAAAGTGAAAACGAAAAATAGAAAAAGAGACAAAAACCCAACACGAGAAGGAAAGACGAGACAGCCCAAAACAGAACGAGAAGACGAGAAACAAGAAAACAACTAAGACGAAGAATACAAGAAGGAACGACAACTATCCGACAAACATAACGAGGAAAACGGAATACAAGAAGTCGAGGACACAAAGAACCCATCCCCAGAGATAGCTAGGAACCCCCTTTCGTTCACCCCTTTGCTTTATTGCTTAGAGGCATTCGCGGATAAGACTTCGCCCTCCGTTGTGTTAACCGTAGCGCATTGCCGGCTAATTTTACCGTCGCGACCCCAAGTTCCAAGTTCCGTACCTTAGTTGTTCCATCTTAACCTCATTTGCTTTAATTTTCTTTGGATTTTTTTTTATTGGTTTTTGTTGTTATCCTTCCATCTGAGTAAGAAAAAAATATAGAAAAACATTTTCTTCCATTCATAATTCTTCCATTTTTAATATTTTCTTTTCAAAATTGTGTGGCGCCTTTAAATCTTTTTCTTTTCAGAACTCTCCTCAATATCTCCCTATTCTCCGAACCCGACCCAGCTGAGCAGCCGATAGCGCAGCAAGTGTCATTGCTGCAGCTCTTGGGAATCTCCTTTTTTTTTTACGTCGGTAGCAGTGGTAGTGTAAGCAATCCAATTAGCAAGAAGATGAGCCTTTTTGTTACCACAACCCACGTGACTTAGTTAACGATGTATGCTGTTGATGGCAAGAGGAAGAATAAGACAGCCAGGAGTACGTAAATCCATCCGTAGCCACTTAAACTCTGCTTATTTCTTGATCGCAGTCTAATTTGGAAATCGATTATTTGATACAGGAAGGATATATCGAAAGCTAACAACTAGTACCACTGTGGCGAAACAAGCGCATATGCAGTCTTTCAGCTCCAAAAGGTAAAGAGTCGCGCGATCGAAAGGTCATTTGATGGTTCCATGGTATGATAGCTGAAGAAGAAGAGACATTGGCAATAATCTGGTTTCTGGTAACAAAAAAATTTGTTAAAAAACGCTGCTAGAAGGATGGGAGTTTTTCCAAAAATGCGAAAGAGACTATCTTCGAAAACCTGTTGAATTACACGGATGGTATTGACAACATCGTAATTTAACGTTGAAGAGAACTCCACGACCATGAAAGCTCAACATTTGGACTTCGGACCAATAACATGTCTCCGAAGAAACAAGGGAACATCTCAGCAGCGTGACTGTTGATGTGCTCGTAAAAAGCAACAACCTCGTCGGATATCGCGTCATTCTGCAGTTACAGTCACAGCGAGAACCGCAGTGTACAACACACTGCACTACACCACAATGTTTGGCGTTTCAGAACCCACTAGGTGATAAAGAACTTTCATGGAATGGGCATACAAATTGGTAATTTTTCACAGCCTATCATGTGGCCAACCCGAACTTCTGATAAAGATGCTGTACATCTCAATCGATTACCAAATCCTAAGGTTGCATGCACTTCTCCTTGGTGAAAAAGAAAACCAAAGCATATAGGACGATGAGTGTAATAAACATATTAAAGGAAGTCGCAAACTCGCTTTAAAATTAACAAAGTCACTTTCAATGCTTGTTTGCGAAATAAATAAGGGAAATAAACGCATTCCATCAAGTAACTACTAACAGGGATCCGTCGATGCTACTGAAACCGGAATAATGCCACTCACTTTAGAACACACATCAAATTTAAGTTAAAAGAATCACAAAACGTTTTAATGTTAACTGATTAGATGTGTGAAAGCACTACCAAACGAATATTGATCAGATCTATCCCGGAAGCACTACTCATCCATAGGTATGCCCCGATCGTGATTATCACACGGAGGGACAACATTTTTTTTTTTTCCTCACACAAAGACTTTTCCATGGAATGCAGAATGAGTCAGTGAACCACACTCGGGTGTCACACAGTCAGAGCACCAGTAAATTGATTCTGCAAAACCCGCCCCAACAAGCGAGGGGAGCCCAATGGAATTCATGCTTTTCCACCACGAAAAAGGGTGTTTTTTCACTACTAATACCGAGTTCACTGCTGCGAGGCGTGTAGATTACGTAGATATATGTCCGATAAATTGTAATTTGATGAATTGCTGCCTGTGCCGAGCAGAGATGAAATTCTACGTTCTCACAAGGCTGCCACTGCCACTAATCACTCAATTGAATGTTAATTAAAGCTCACGCACTTTGCCAGGAGAGAATGGACAAGGTTTTTCCGAATTAGTATCGGATATTGCACAATGTAACAACAATAAACAATTTTCTTTTGATAAACGACCAGAGAATTTGTTTTAAATAGCACTATGGCCTCGACAAGTATTTACCTCGTATGTGGGTGTATTTTATAATAAAACAAAACCGAAGCGTTGTATTCCGTGGTACTAAGTACTTTTACAATAAACTTGTGAATTTTTAACAAATTCTTCGAACAATTAAAACGTAATTCAATGGGAAAAAATAACAAAACAACATCACAGCTCGACAAGAAATTCGTTCGTTATCTACTACAAACACAAAAGTAATATAAAAAAAAGATTCTTTACTAATTTACTTTTGACATTTTGCTGACAACACGTCGAGTTTGACAGTTCTTAACTGTTATACTGAAAATGTGTGAAATGGAATGAAAAAAAAAACGTAAAAAAACGCGAGAAAAAAGTTTTTATGATTTTTGTTGTTTGGAGACTTCACACTCACCGCCGTTTTAGACACTCATTCGAATAAAAATGCAGCGAATATTTAAAACTAGCAGGACGATTTTCGAAAAGCAATAATGTTTCAAAAAAAGGTAGAAAAGATGGGAGCATGAGGTATCCAAAAAAATGTGGGTATGGTGCAGCTGTGAAAGAATGCATTCATTTTGAGTTGAGTTCAAAAAGAATTGGCTGCTACAGTTAGAATTGGAGATCTGAGAAACATTATTACGACTAAACCTTTTAAAGGGCTCGCAACTAAAAGGCCTCTCAAGTTAGACTAGCCCCATAGCTTATGCGGATGACGTAGTCCTGCTGGCAACAGGCAAATTTATCTCAACCCTTAGCGAGCAAATTGGAAGGTCACTAAGGACTTTAGATACGTGGGTCAATCCTCAGAAAACTGATTTGGTGTGTTCCACGAGCAAAAGGAAAACACCGCAATTCTTTAAACCTTCTGTTGGGGATATCCATCTCAGGATTTCCGAGAGTATCAAATACCTGGGACTCGTGTCGATAAGAAAGTCTATTGGAGACTAAAAGTTAATGAAAGAATTAAAAAGCCAAAAGAGCCTTCTACCAGAGGGCCAAACCACAGAATTATCCTGTGTACGTACAGAGCTATAATTGGACCCATACTGACTGGCAGTCTTATAGGGTGGGGTGGCAGGCAGTCAGCAAGACCGCGAACCTTGAGGCCATCACGACAGTACAAAGATTGACTGCATCGGAACCACCAGTGCAATGAGCACAACACCGACAGCAGAACTCAAGCCTATCCTCAATCTTATCCCGGTGGACATCTTTGTACGAGCCTCAGCGGCAATCAGTGCATTCTCATACTGCAATCTACTAGGCAGTATATCTACAACTGGTTACTAGTGTGGGTGCAGGCATTTTCTCCGAACCGCTGGGCATCTCCAAGTCCGCCCGCCTTATAAACAACACCAGTGTTTCCCAAGTGGAGGTTACTAGTCGCTCGTGAGACTGCGATGAAGGTAACTGCGATAAGTAATTTCTGTTATAGAAATAAAATCGAATCTTGTTAGGTGCTGTCGACAAGAGCTCAAAGTTCTTAAAATACAGAACAAGGTGACTCTCTGCTGAGTCCCTGGATATGAGATCATACTAGGAAACTATAATGCTGACGACCTGGCGAGAAAGGGCAACAGGCTCAGAACAGGTTGACACTTTGGTGAGCATCCCGCGTTGCACACTTAAACTAGAAATGGCGAAAAGAGCCTTAAGGGAGACTAATAGCAGATAGTTGTGTAACCACAAGGAAGATATGGCTAGGATTTGCAGATAGACCGAAGATCCCTATCTACCCTTATGGGAGTGATTACAGGGCATAATACGCTGCGGTACCATGTGAATAACAGAAGAAGTCATCTGTAGGGGTTTTGGCTAGCAGAAGTCCATGAGGATACAATCCACTTTCTTTGCCACTGCCCAAGTCTTTACCATTCGCGAAATAAATTCTTAGCACGGCACTTTTTTCAGGACATAGAAGAACTATCTGATATACCGGCCACGCACATAAGCGTGGTTTGTATTACAGACGAATTAAGTTAGTCATGTGTCTATATAGTACCTAAGTGTGGCGTAATAGAGATTTCCCCTCCTTTCGCCTACCCACACACCTAACCTAGACCGGTCTTAAGATATATACCTCCAGTTGCGCACACAAAGTTGTTCGGTCCTCTTCTATGGTCCATTTTAGGCGAGAATTTCATCTATTGCGTAGTTCGTCCGGGTTAGATTCGAAAGGTCTGTGTACCGGAACGTTGATGTCCGTTTGCTCTACATGTCCTAGCCAACTCAAACGTCCAATGTGCACTTCTTTTTGCTACGGTTGATGTCGATGTACAACTAATATAGTTCATGTCTGAATCTCCTCCTCTCTTCGCTCAAAACTTCCGAAGATATCCTCCTCCTTACTCAATTGCCCTCTCACCTCAAAGAAACTGCGACCAACCACAGTTGTTGTCCATTCATCTCCAATAAACCTGCCTCTCCTCTCTGTAGTCCACATACCAATTTTTTCTTGTTTTGGCCAATTATGTAAACCATTTTTCGCCTATTTTCATCTTATCGTTATGAATACCCCATGTCTTTGGGGTAAATACGCATTTAGTGTGAGTGGAACCTCAAACTTTTGGAGTGAACACTCTCTTTGAGGTGAATAAAAATTAGTTTCGTCAAGTTTACCGAAAACCCTCCACTCCACTCACCCATTTTGACACTTGAGGGTTTCCTCCATTTTGACGTAGAAAAAAGTCGTATTTTATCGAGGGAACACTTGAGAAAGTTAGCGGTGCACGGAAAAAACCTCAAAAATAAGTTAATATGGATAGTTATTGTTCGGAAAACGAATACCACAATGAAATCGAAGAAAAACCCACAAAAAGAGTTCGATTTGGCATAGAGGAAGATTTTGTTAAAATTCTACACTTTCATCCCTGTTTGTTTGAAAACAGCCAAACTCCAGCAATGAAAATTAAAAAGCAAAAGGCGCTACAAGCAGTGGGGAAAAAAATTAATAAAATGCATGGCATTGACTTGAGCACCTCCCAAATCAGGAAAAAAATTGAAAACATGAAGGGCCGCATCAAAGCAAAGGAAAACAAAATAATGCTGAGCAACTTTCCCATAATTCTAAAACCCTACGAAATGCAGCTGCTTAAACTGATGGATAACAAGAAGGTCCCAGTTTTGAAGAAAATGGCAGGTATGTTCCTATTTTTTGTCTTAAACATAAACAAGTACAATTGTATACATTTTAAAACAGGGGCTGAGCAATGTGTTGTGGCGGATACCATCAAAGATTGTGATGATACTAAAGATGTTCTGTTTCAAGAGGCAGAACTACCAGGACCATCAAGCTGCATTCCGCAATGGATGAACGTTCCTGCAATACCTAAAGAAAGATACCAAAACCATCAACACTCGATACTTGAGCTTCAGAAAGAAGTACTAATAGAGCAAAGAGAGATAAACCAGCAGAAAAAAGAACTAAATATGCAACAAAAGGAAATATTTGCGTTAGAAAAGGAAAAGTTGTCACTTCAAATAGCTTTGCTAAAGAAGAAACAGAATTAGTAAAAAGCAGAGGTTACTTCTTAAATAACTTACACATGTACATACAATTTTAAAACTAATTTAATCTTAAGAATGTAAAGAAAATACAGATAAACCATTGACATGAATTAAATTAATGTTATAAACAAAACTTGAATTATGGATGTTAATTCGATTGCTCCACTCGTGAATATGGTTGTTGTCTTGAGAATATGCCGGAATGGGATTTTTTTCGTTACGACGTCACTCAGTGGAAAGTCTTCGTCGTTGAGATGTTTATTTTGCAAAACTCTATGTAGATGGTCTAACTAACGTGGGAAGTCAATTAAGGGAATTTTTATTTTACTTCATCAGTGATTCTGTTTCTGATTTGCCTTCCACCGAGGATTCTCTTAATATTCTCTTTGCATTTTGAAACAGGTAATTGCTAGTTTTTGTGAAGTTAGGTGCATATTTTTAGGATATACAGTTGAAAGTCAGTTGGAGGGCGACTGGGCGGTGGTTTTCGTAGTGAAAGCTAATTACAACGGAATGAAAAAAGTTTCCACGACTTTTGTTCTTTGGAGACTTCACACTCACCGCCGTTCTAAACACTCATTCGAATAAAAATGAAGTAAATATTTAAAATTGAGAGAAAGATTTTCGAAACGCAATCATGTTTCAACGAAAGGTAGAAACCTGGAGATGTGTGATGGGAGCATGAGGTATCCAGATAAATGTGGGTACGGTGCTGAAGAGCTGCAAAAGAATGCATTCATTTAGAGTTGCAATTAATTTTTATGTTTCAAGTAATAGTGTAAACTCTGATTGGTATCAACTTGGCGATGTTCAGTATTGTAACTGTTACTACAGATCAATTGTGCTTATTTTACCTCCTCGCGGTAGCCATTGGATACTAGTTGTTGTCCACCAGGACTCAACTTGCTAAACTTATAAGTGCCAAAAGAAAAAATATAGCACTACAAACACGACAGCGGACGAATTCCCTAGACGGAATCAGCGGTGGCGTCTATATATTTAGAGCTGAGGATAAGGATTTCCAAGAATCAGTTGGGTCTTGGAAAAGAGATTGTGGCGGATGAGCCTCAAAGAGGCCAACGACAGCACTCACACCCCCGAAGTGGGGTACTGACATCGGTTAAATTGGCCTCTCGTCCTAAGAGGTTTTTACAATGAATCTGGTCCGCCAGGTTGGGGATTGTACGCCGGGGTAACTACCCGACCATGGAAAAAAGAACGAGTTACGAAGCAACAACGAGCCTCGGATACGGACGAATTTACTGATGACGAACCAAGCAAACGAAATAAGGACAACAATCTTCGGATCTGCACTTGAAACTAGCGAGCAACTAGCCTTAGACTGCTGCAAAGCAGACATTACCGCCATCCACGAAGTGCGATGGCATTGGTCTGGCAAAAAGTGGATGGAGAACTGCGATATCTACTATAGCGATTGGTACCGACAACGAAAGCAGCGCTTAGTTGGATGTGGATTTGTCATTGGAGGTAGACTTAGGCAAGAAGTCTTAAGAATGTTCAAGTATGTGAACGAGCGCAACAACAATTCGCATCAAGGCTAAATTCGCCAACATAAGTCTGATATGCGCGCATACCTCCACAGAGGAGAAAGACGACGACACCAAAGACAGGTTCTACAAGCTCCTGGACAAAACATACGATCAGTGCCCTTACTTACTTACTTAAGGTGGCGCTACAGTCCGGGGTGGACCTGGGCCTCAACCAACAAGCGCCTCCAGCCAACTCGATCTTTAGCCAGCTGCCCCCAGTTTCGCACCCCAAGTTGGTTGAGGTCCCCTTCCACTTCCAAACGCTTGTTGGCTGAGGTCCAGGCCCACCCCGGACTGCAGCGCCACCTTAAGTAAATAAGTTATGTCTGGGCCAATGTGTTTAAGAGTGTTCGACCATTCGTATAGGTCTTGGCTACTACCGCAATTGTTTTGTTGTCTACATAGTTAAAATAATAGTAACATCTTTGGGCATTGTTAGCCTCATAAGGTCGTTGTACATTATACTCCTGTACATTGTATCAAGTATCATTTACATCTGGACTTCATCGTGGATGATAAGTGCTTGGTCGATCTGATTGGCAGTTCGATCATGTGGAGAGACCCGAATTTCTCTGTGGATTCTCCTACGGCCATATTATTCACTTTGATTTAAATCTCGATTTAACCCGATAAAACGAGTTTCACTTAAATTGAGATTTAGCACACTAGATCGATTTTCGAATTTATTAAATCTCGTCCTATTATTGACAAAAGTTTTCGACGGTTTAATTTTCAATGAAAACTTTAAGCGTTAAATCGTCGTTTAACCAATTGGAGCGATTGACGCGTATTTGACAGGAAACGCATCAGTTGCCAGAAATAATAACCTGAATTACAATTTGAAGAGTATTATTAAATTCACAAACATATCAAATTTCCGCCAGGGGAAAGTGCATTAAAGTGCAATATGTGAGTGCAATCAAGAGCCCCCCATCGTGCGAGAAAACCACCAATTGTCTAGAACTTCGCCGCGCTTTTCTGCTGCTCGGACAAACGCACTAAGCTAAGCTCCTCACGGACTTTCTCACAGGACAATCTGCACTCAACTAGCATATTAACGAGCTGGGCATCAGTGCCGATATGCGCCACAACTCATTTGAACTGGTTGTTTGCGGGTGTTATAAACTGATAGACAAAGATATTTAAATACAACCTGTGGAATTAAGGACAAGGATTAGTTCATCAATCTTTTTCTTGAAATATCTTTGAGGTCGTTGAAGGTGGGTTTCCCTGACCCTCGCTAATGCTGGACATTTGCACAGGAAATCATGCAGAGATTGCTTTTCGCCATTATCTTTGCAACTACGGCAGAAACTGTTGTGGAGGATTCCTAGCGTGGCTGCGTGGTCTCCTATTGGCCAGTGGGCTAGCGGCTACGATTGTTGCAATATCTGGGCTTAATCTGCTTAGTAGCTCGTTTGTTTATTGTTTGTTGTAACTGGGCCAGACCTTCCTTGACATGACGCAGTTGTTAAACCTTTTCTACGTTTAATTGGGCGTCATAAAGAAGTGGTGTTGAATATTGCCCTTAACTGCTCCTAGCGGGATATTAACAACTTCCGCTAGTGACTCGTTAAGTGCTTATCCCCGTCTGGCCAAGTCATCGCCTCTTTCGTTGCCGTCAGTTTTACTATGGCCTGGGACCCACACGAGGGTAACCCTGCACTGAACTACTAGTTGGTGTAGTTCCTCCTGGCATTGCTTAACTAGTTTTAAGGATATAGCGGCTTGGCTGTCATTGAAGAAAGTACTATTGTAGATGGGTGTTAAAGAATTTTTCAGCGTACGGCAGGCTTCCCGAAGAGTAAGAAGCTCTGCTTGGAAGACACTGGCAAAATTTTCCTCAGTTGTAGGAGAACTTGCTTTACAAATAAAAATCTTTTAGATTGCAATGTGCTCGGGCTCCACAGAGCCTATTTTTGGCTACATATTGTTGGGAAATCCCGGTGCGCGAAGTAAATACTGAAGAAGATGAGAGAAGCGCGACCGAATTCCCAACACCGGCAGCAACGATCTTGCTGACCCACCGGCTGCTCAGCTGGGTCGGGTTCGAGAGAGAGGGGAAGAAAGGGGTTAAGGGCGCCACGCAATTTTTTTGTAGAAACTGCGAAAACTCGTAAAAGAAAGAAAATAATTGTTTGGTGGGTGTCCCAGATGGGGAAGAAAAATTAAAATTTATATTTTTTTCTCACTTGGGGGGATGACAAAATAATCGGCCAATGCAAAACAAAAGAAATCAAAAGAAAGTTCGGTTAATCAAGAATTAGAAGCTACGGAACTTGGCCCAACGGGTAAGTTCCGGATTCCCTTGCGGAACTCAAACAACGGGGTCACGACGGTACAATGTAGCCCGTAATGCGCTACAGTAAAACAAACGGGGGGGGCGAAGGCTTATCCGGAGAGTAAATAACGAACCCTCACAAGGGGCTTTAGGGGGTATCACCAAAATCACAAAAATCACTAGCAAAATGCACTCACAAAAAAACTACCACAAACCACTCTACTTATCTATGCTATGGGGCTCTCCAGGCTATCTCCGGGGATGGGGTGGGATCCTCTCCGCCACAGTCCGTCCGTTTTTCGTTCTCGTTTCTCGGTTGTTTTGTAGCTTCGTTCTTCGTGTTATTTTTCCACTTGGTTTGTGTCTTGTTTTCCTCGTTTGATGTCGTCTTCGTTTTGGGTATATCGGGTTTTCGTTTTATTCGTTTTCGTATTTCGTATTTTTCCAAGTTTTCCTTGTCTTCGCTTTTGTTTTAAAACTCCGCGCTGTCAGAAGGTCGGCTCTAGAGTGTCGGTCTAATGTCTTGCGATCACTCACGCTCGCACACACTCATTCACACATGGGGCGAACTCAGCTATTCTAGCTTAAGCTGAATCCGCCCCGCCGCTGACTTCTCTTGATTCAGCTGTCAGAACAAAGGGAATCACATCCAGAGTTCCGACAGCTTCTCCATCAGCGGCTCCCATTCAGCATTCAGCATATCTCACATCGTCGAGTCGTTACGTCTGTTTAGACGGGGACTGCTTGGGTTCGGGTCCCCTCCCAGCCGGAGATCCACATTTACGCTACAAGGCCTCATTAAAATTCCTAAGCACAGATAAGTAGGTTAGACAAGATCAGAAGATTGGGTCGCGGATAAGCTTTCGCGCAGATGTTAAAGCAGGGGTAAAATGAGCCGCAGGGGAATCGAGAACTTTCCCTAACAAAATGAAATTTTAAGTTTATATATTATATATGGGGGAGGGGGTTTACAATACTAAATAGATCGTCCAACAAACAATGGTTTTTAGGGTGGGCTCTCAGCCTTTCGTACATATGCGTTGCGGACCGTCCGTCCGGTTATGGGTCTTCGAGGCAAAGGGGGCGGACCGTCCGTCCGAAAAGAGATTCCAGACCGTCCGTCTGGCTCTGGGTCCGGGGTACCTGCTTTGTTATCCCCTCCGAACGTATGCCAAAGCGAGAGCACTGGATTTGAAGAATCCTAGTGTACTCCCACTAAGTCATAGTCCCAAGAGGACAACGGACTGAAAGAGAAAAAAGGCCGGGAATGGTGATGGGGAGGGATGGAGCGGACTGGGATTTTTGCTGCGTTATTTTAACGCAACAAACCCCACCCTTACCTCCTGGGAAATGTGCCTACACATTTCAGAAGGCAAGTCAAGGAAACTACAGGGGGGTAAACAACAGACTACATGGGGCAAGGCGAGCTCCTCGCTCGGGGCAATCACGTCGCTGTACGTCTATGGGTCTTGTGGTCCGTCGTTATATGGCTTTAAATCCTTCACGTGCCATGTTCCACGTTCCTTCCCGGTGTCGTCGATGAGGACATAAGTCCACGGAGATACCTTCCTAGCTATGCTAAAAGGTCCAACATACTTTGGGGCTAGCTTCGCAGCGTAGTAGTTGGCCGCATCGGAGAGGATGAAATTTCTCCGCCATACCAACTCATTGGGGAGATATTGCACGTCTCTCCGCCTCAGGTTGTATGACTTCGATGCCTGCTTGCTTGCCGTTGCCAACTTCCTACTGATGTCAGCCCTAAGTTCGTTGAACCGCTTCCCTAGCTCAGACATGTCCCTAGCTACCGTTCCTAACGCCCTATCAGACTCACTGGTTCGACTTATGGGTGCCCAAACACGGCCGCCCGCATAAGTGACCATCTCCTTCCCAAAGTTAGCATAATACGGGGTAACTCCTAACACGTCATGCTGCGAGGTGCGTATGCAACATGCAACCTTCGCCAGATGAGAATCCCAAGTCCGGTGATTATCAGACACGTAGGCTCGTAACGTGGTCTTAATAATCTGATTAATCCTCTCAGCTGGATTAGCTTGGGGGTGGTAGTGGGCGGTGAACTTAATATCCACCCCGTAATTTGCACACAACGACTTCAGTTCCTTGCTCCGGAACTGAGGACCGTTGTCGCATACCACTACCTTGGGTACGCCGAAGAGCAGAAAAACACTATCTTCTAAATCCCTACATATAGCGGATGCAGTCGCAGACCTCAAGGGGAACAACAAGGGGAATTTGGTAAAGTAGTCAACCACGGTTAAGATGTAGCAGAAACCCCTACTCGATTTCGGAAGTGGATCTACCAAGTCCACGCAGACCATCTCCCAGGGATTCGAAATCCCTTTCCTTTCAACCATCAAACCAGCTGACTTATCGTTCACCGGCTTCACACTTTGGCAAACCTTACAGTTCCTAACATATTTGGTAATATCTGACCTCATCTTAGGCCAGTAGTACCGAGCTCCTACTCTGACAAAAGTTTTCCTAACCCCCATATGCCCTGCTAACGGATTGTCATGACATTCTTTCAAAACCCTAATCCTGTCTAACTTTGGAACTACTTGTTTCCACTCTGAACTACTGTCATGGACAACCACATGACTGGCCCTAACAAATTTATACAAAATTCCCTGCTCTACCCTCCAGGCGGGATAAGCCAACGGATTCGACTCTACTTTTGCGATCATCTTGGCGACCCAGGGATCAGAACTCTGCTCATCTATTCCCGCTACAACCGCAACGTTCCTAGAGAGCATGTCGGGAACGACATGTTCTTTTCCCTTCCGATGCACAATTTCGAAGTCGAATTGCTGTAACCTAACCGCCCAACGCGCTAACCTACCACACGGATCCTTGAGGTTACTCAGCCATACTAATGAGTGATGATCTGTCACTACCGTAAACCGAACACCTTCGATATACGGGCGCAACTTCTCAATCGCCCACAGCACAGCTAAACACTCCTTCTCCGTGGTTGAATAGTTCCTCTCGTTCCTATTCAACGACCTACTCAGATAACAGATTACTTTTTCTCCCTCGTCAAATGTCTGACTGAGTACTGCTCCAACCCCATAGTCCGAAGCGTCTGTCTGAACAACAAACGGGCGCTCAAAATCCGGGCAGGTTAGAATCGGGGCAGTCACCAGGCACTCCTTTGCCTTTCGGAAACTCCCCTCGCACTCTTCAGACCAATTGAACCTACTACTTTTCTTTAGCAAATCGGATAACGGTTTTACCAAAACTGCAAAGTTTGGTACAAATCTCCTATACCAGGAAACCGTTCCGATGAAGCTCCTAACCTCCTTAACATTCTTTGGTGCGGGAATCCTAACCATACTCTCTACTTTCTCTGGGTCCACATGCAACCCATTGCGATCCACTACATATCCTAAAAACTTTAAAGACGACCTACAAAAGTTACACTTCTCCTTGCTAACCCTTAGACCTGCCGCACACAAGCGCTTGAAAACTTCTTCCAAAATTTCCAGGTGTTGTTGGAAAGAATTGGTGACTATGATGATGTCATCCAGGTACACGAAAACATGAGGTTCCAAATCTGCACCCAGCACGGTATCTATAAACCTCTGCCATGTCGCTGGGGCGTTGTGTAAACCGAATGGCATCCTCTTAAATTGGAAGAGTCCTCGATTGGGGACTGTAAAAGCGGTGTACGGCCGCGACTTCTCCTCAACAGGGGTCTGCCAATATGCGGACTTAATGTCCAACGAAGACAGATATTTGGCATCCCTGAGCTTGTCCAAAGTAGCGGAGATATACGGGAGAGGGTACGCGTCCCGTTCTGTAACTTTATTCAGCTTCCTATAATCGACACAAAACCTAAACGAGCCATCCTTCTTCTTAATCATCACAATGGGTGAAGCCCATGGACTACTCGACTTTTCAATAATCCCTGCACTCAACATATCTCCTAACTCTTTATCTATATGGCGCTGAACCGCAGGTGAAACCGGATAATACCGCTGCTTGATTGGTTCAGACGCCGTCCTAATCTTGTGCTCCACCAAATGTGTGCAGCCAATGCCCTCTGGCATGTCCTTGAAAACTTTTTCAACGAATGTCGCTAGTTGCCTATCCTGCGACTTATCCAACTCCGATCTCTCTTGGATCGCTGAAATCGAAGCCACGCCGGCTTGATTCGAAAAGCTCCACTCGCCTGATCTCAAATCCGGGACGATTCCCGTTCGGGCCCAAAAGTCGGCACCCAATATCAGGACGTGTGGAAGAGTTGGAATGACAAGACATTCCAGCAACACCGATTTTCCCTGCACTACAAACGGCAAAGACACACAACCTACTACTTCTATCCCGGCACCATCTGCTAACGCTACCCTACTAACTTTTGCCTTCTCTAACTTCAATCCTAAATCTTTCAAAACTTTCCATCCGTCCCTACAGATGATCGTACGCGACGCCCCCGAATCTAATAACCCTACCAACCTAACACCATATACACTAACTCCTAAATACGGGCGTACGTCATCCTTCCCTGCCTCAAGTGTGAAACCGAGTTGAACGACCTCCTCGTTCAACGCCAACTGGTTGCCAGCAGGCAACCTAACTAATGTCTTCGGACCTCTTGTCCTGCCGACACAAGAGTCCGCTGCCCATTTCCCGAGCAGTTCCGACAATCCCTACGATTGACCCCAATCTGGCCACAACCTAAACATCTCCTAGGAGCGGACCTTCCCTGTTACAGTTGAAGCACCTCAACCGCCTAACCGGCTGAGGTTCCCTACTCACGACAGACACGGATAAGGGTGGTTCCTCGACTGCCACATAGGCCAAGTCGGGTTCCAAAAGATTTCGGGAACGCGAGGAAGGTGGGGGTACAAAGGAGTCAACATTAGCCCGGACTGACTCCAACTTCCTACCCAACGCAACCAAGTCCGTAATAGACTTTGGGTCTGCCAACCCCAGTTGCGTCTGGTAGAAAGGAGCTAAGTTCCTCTGAACTATCCCCAACTTCCGTCTCTCCGACAACGGTTCGGAGAGTCTGCCAAACATGCTCTGCATGATGGCAACGTACACTCCAATGGACTCGTCCTTCCCCTGGGTGCGACGCCTGATCTCTTCCATCAAGAGATCATCATAGTTAGGTGGAAGAAACTCCAACCTCAACTCCCTAACCAACTCTTGCCATGAACTAACAGTCCTCCTAACCGACCTATACCAAAGAAGTGCCTTCCCGTTGAACAATTCCACCGCCGACCTGAATAACTGAGTCTCGCTGACTCCCCTGGCTTCCCTCAACTCCTCCACTCGTTCCAAGAAGGAGTTTATGGAAGTCCCGCATCGCTCCCCTGAAAACTTCAAGTCCCACTTGGACAAGTTTTCAAATCTCTCGACTGGCATGACCACACGGTTGGATCGCTCACCATCGATTGCGCTTGAGTCCCTTTCAAGTGCAATGGCAGACGATGGTGGCGAAGGGGGTTGTGTGGCTACTCGTTGCGGAACGGGTTGTTCCGTTTCCTCTGCTGGTTTGGCATCTATTTCCTCGTCTGGTCCCTCGTCGTCTTCCAGGCTGGTTAGCAACAACATAAGTTCCGTCCTTATGTTGCGCTTCTCTTCCTCTTCTTCTTTAGAATCGGGGACCGATCTCCCGATTCTAGACGTTGCCCATTCGATTTTAGTGATTACCTTTTGGTAATCTGACGAACCACGTTGAGGTTTTGATTCTAGTAAGCCCTCTACCTCCAGAATCTTTTTCTGGACGGCTTGCGAATCGTCGTCAAAAGTGAACGGATAGTCGACTGCTTCCATGGACCCTCGACGTTCGAGAACCCTGGCTCCCCGCAGCAACTTCCGCATTCGGTCAACAGCACCGACTGTCAACCCCCTGCATGCCATTTCATAGGCCAACTCTTCCTGGGAAAGTCTATTTATATCCATAATTAAAAAAACAAAACGTCCCAAAAGAAAAAAAATAAAATAGAAAATCGAACAAGGCGAGTAAAAAAAAATCTTTGAGTTTCAACACAAGTTAAACCACGAAAAATAAAAAAACGAAATTGTCGGGTAAAAAAAAAATCAAATCAACAAAAAATAAAAGTAAAAGAAAGTTTGGGGGCCACTGTTTTTAGTACTGAGTACTAAGAGATCTTCCACGCAAAAAAAGAAAGAGACAAAATGATCTCACGCAGAGGAGGAAAAAAAAATTATCAAAAAAAAACGTAAACACACCAAAAAGAAAAAAAAATTACACAAAAGAAAAAAAAAAATGTTTCCGAAATGTATGTTCCACTATGTATATGTATATAGGTAATTTATGTATTACGGGCAAATAAATAATAAGGTAAAAAGTAATAAAAAAAGCAAAACACCTACTTGCGATCAAGGTGGAATACCTTGATTATACGGGGTAGAGGTGGGGGAATCCAACGATGATTTTCCTGCGAAGCCCACAGATGAACGACGGATGGGGTAAAGTTTATCCTCCTGCACACTGATGTCACTTTTCACTTCACAACTTTTCAACCTGGAAAACGAAGCCGATTAATCTGGCCAAGAAAAGAAACACAAAAGACACAGGAATCAAACGAAATCAATACCACAATTAAACACCACAATTAAAGGAAAGGCCCCACGTTGGGCGCCAATTTGTTGGGAAATCCCGGTGCGCGAAGTAAATACTGAAGAAGATGAGAGAAGCGCGACCGAATTCCCAACACCGGCAGCAACGATCTTGCTGACCCACCGGCTGCTCAGCTGGGTCGGGTTCGAGAGAGAGGGGAAGAAAGGGGTTAAGGGCGCCACGCAATTTTTTTGTAGAAACTGCGAAAACTCGTAAAAGAAAGAAAATAATTGTTTGGTGGGTGTCCCAGATGGGGAAGAAAAATTAAAATTTATATTTTTTTCTCACTTGGGGGGATGACAAAATAATCGGCCAATGCAAAACAAAAGAAATCAAAAGAAAGTTCGGTTAATCAAGAATTAGAAGCTACGGAACTTGGCCCAACGGGTAAGTTCCGGATTCCCTTGCGGAACTCAAACAACGGGGTCACGACGGTACAATGTAGCCCGTAATGCGCTACAGTAAAACAAACGGGGGGGGCGAAGGCTTATCCGGAGAGTAAATAACGAACCCTCACAAGGGGCTTTAGGGGGTATCACCAAAATCACAAAAATCACTAGCAAAATGCACTCACAAAAAAACTACCACAAACCACTCTACTTATCTATGCTATGGGGCTCTCCAGGCTATCTCCGGGGATGGGGTGGGATCCTCTCCGCCACAGTCCGTCCGTTTTTCGTTCTCGTTTCTCGGTTGTTTTGTAGCTTCGTTCTTCGTGTTATTTTTCCACTTGGTTTGTGTCTTGTTTTCCTCGTTTGATGTCGTCTTCGTTTTGGGTATATCGGGTTTTCGTTTTATTCGTTTTCGTATTTCGTATTTTTCCAAGTTTTCCTTGTCTTCGCTTTTGTTTTAAAACTCCGCGCTGTCAGAAGGTCGGCTCTAGAGTGTCGGTCTAATGTCTTGCGATCACTCACGCTCGCACACACTCATTCACACATGGGGCGAACTCAGCTATTCTAGCTTAAGCTGAATCCGCCCCGCCGCTGACTTCTCTTGATTCAGCTGTCAGAACAAAGGGAATCACATCCAGAGTTCCGACAGCTTCTTCATCAGCGGCTCCCATTCAGCATTCAGCATATCTCACATCGTCGAGTCGTTACGTCTGTTTAGACGGGGACTGCTTGGGTTCGGGTCCCCTCCCAGCCGGAGATCCACATTTACGCTACAAGGCCTCATTAAAATTCCTAAGCACAGATAAGTAGGTTAGACAAGATCAGAAGATTGGGTCGCGGATAAGCTTTCGCGCAGATGTTAAAGCAGGGGTAAAATGAGCCGCAGGGGAATCGAGAACTTTCCCTAACAAAATGAAATTTTAAGTTTATATATTATATATGGGGGAGGGGGTTTACAATACTAAATAGATCGTCCAACAAACAATGGTTTTTAGGGTGGGCTCTCAGCCTTTCGTACATATGCGTTGCGGACCGTCCGTCCGGTTATGGGTCTTCGAGGCAAAGGGGGCGGACCGTCCGTCCGAAAAGAGATTCCAGACCGTCCGTCTGGCTCTGGGTCCGGGGTACCTGCTTTGTTATCCCCTCCGAACGTATGCCAAAGCGAGAGCACTGGATTTGAAGAATCCTAGTGTACTCCCACTAAGTCATAGTCCCAAGAGGACAACGGACTGAAAGAGAAAAAAGGCCGGGAATGGTGATGGGGAGGGATGGAGCGGACTGGGATTTTTGCTGCGTTATTTTAACGCAACAATATCTATATTCAAGAAATGTTCCCCCTATATTTCAGGGATTTACGATCGATTCCGTGACGAGCCATTTTACTACTTTTTTACTTCAATTACACAGGCCAACATGGTTTTGTTGTTGAAATGCTGAGGGTCATTTCCGAAGTAATTTTTTGCGTAGAATCTGAATCCGGGGTCAGAATTGTCCCACCACGTCAGGTTTTTGAGATATTTGAGGCTATGTACCCAAAAAATTACGTTTTTGCCTAACTTTGAGGTTATGTACAGGGTCCGCAAATGGGCCCATCATATAGCACATCATATAGTACTACTCTTACTCTTCAATTTGAGAGTTTGAGAGATCGATTTCTATTTTTTTTCTCAAAGTTACGGTTATTTGAGTAAAGTAATCAAATCAGTAAAAGAGTTCTATGTAAAAAAGTAAATTCAAATACTCATCACTGTATGGGGATATACTTTGTAATTTTACTTTGAGAAAAAAAATCGAAATCGATCTCTCAAACTCTTAAATTGAAGAGTAAGAGTAGTACTATATGATGTGACTGGAGATAGAGACCAGAAAAAATTTGCGCACCCTGTACATAACCTCAAAGTTAGCCAAAAACGTAATTTTTTGGGTACATAACCTCAAATATCTCAAAAATCTTACGTGATGGGACAATTCTGACTCCGGATTCAGATTCTATGCAAAAAATTACTTCGAAAATGACCCTCAGCTTTTCAACAACAAAACCATGTTCTGATTATCAATCAGAAAAAGATAAGAAACAGCTAAGGTTCCGAAAAATATTTTATTTAACAGTCAAAACTTCGTCTCAATAATACCAAAATCAGTTAAATCGAGATTTAAACTCGTTAAAACGCCAAGAACGACGATTTAATGAAATCTCGATTTAGCTGAATTTCGAGTTAAAATTGGAGATTTAACTGCCTAAAACTTTATCAATAATTCATAAAATGGCCGACGGCGATTTAGTGTTCACCTTAAATCTCGATTTAGAGCTAAATCGATGTGAATAATATGGCCGCTAGTTAAATGAGATATACAATTTAATAAAAACGCGTTGACAACATTTGTTTAAATATATTCGCTCTTTATTTTGTTCACATACTTTAATGATTCAAATATATTTTCCTTAGAAATGGCTACTATTTCTTAAAAAAATGTTACATGCATTCGAGAGTGTTAAATAATTTATTTATTTTTATGCTTTTTGCTGACGTAAGTACATAAAATAAACAAACCAAATAAATACATCTTGTTTTTTTTGTTTTTGTTTTTCTAATTAAAATAAATAAGACACAAATTTTTTTTATTATTCAATTAATTAAACCAAAGGCAACTACATTTTGCACATTCAAAGCTTAAAACTTAACTTAAGCGGTAGTTTTTTAATCTCTTTTTTTTTTGTTAAAATCTTTTTTGTTTATTTAATATATATTTTTCCACACAAAGAGCACTTGAACTAATGAAAAATGTTTACTCAAAATGTTTTTCTTTTCTTTTCTCATTAAAATTATATATAAAAATGGGTTACATTTTATTTTTTTAAATTTAAATTCAAAGATTTGTATCGTACTTGTCAAAAAATATATATTTTATATATGTCTGTACATAATTTATATTTCGTCTAAATAAAAAAGAACTACAACAGAAAAGTTTTAATGGTTTTTGAAAATTTTAAAAACTACAGCTTTTAAAAAAAAAATTATACGTTATATGTTATTTTCACCTAGTTTAAGAAAAACAATGGCAGTTTATTCGGTTTTTTTTTTTGCTTTTTTATTCTTAAATGTTAGAAACACTATAATATCATTTTTATGTTGGGAGCTATTATACGGCAAAAGTTATATTTTTCTATAAAAAGACGAAAGTTAAAATTTAATTTTTATACTATTTTTTCTTAATGTTATTAAGGAGCTTTATGCTTTTTTGAATTATCGCAATCGTTGCTTGGTTGATGGAAACTGCGAGCGGAAGTATGTATTTCAAAGCAGAAAGAGAAAATATGAGGTGATGAATGATGGAAAAAATAGATAGCCGATGTAATAATGTGTCTCTAAATGGCATAATGTTATTCTAAGAGGCTAAGAGTTATAATCCAAAAGTAAATCTAAAACTTTTAATGTATAATCATGTAAGGTAACTCGAGAAACACATCTTTGCCCAGTGTCATATCCAGGATCGGCGAACATATTTTCTATCCACTATGCACGGTCCCTACAAGCTATTAAATAATAGTTTGCTTTCAGCTTTTATCAAGGCAGCTTATCATGGTACAAGTTGTTACGTCCGGCACGGGGGGTGGACTCTCTAATGATTTTGAGATCTAACGGATGCATTTTTTCACTAATTTTACTTTTATCGCTGATTGGCAATGTTCTGCAAGTTCCTATTATCATACATCTCAATGGCTACTATCAAGATTAAGGATCTCTACCAATGCAGTCACTGAAAACAAACAAACCCGAACTGCACAGCGCATAAAAAGTTAAACCACTGCAGGATTTCGGGAAAGGGGGGACGAGTATAATTATAGCTGAACAGAAATGTGGTGAAGTAGATTTCCACATAACGCACTTGCCCTGCCGCACATGCTTGTATTTAAGTATGAGAATGAGCCTAATTGTACACATTGAGCACACAGAGTACTCAAGGAGGTAGATCCTAGTTTCATTAAATGATTAGAATTCTAGATAGAAAGAGAAATTCTTCAGACAAATAGCAACGGCAAATAGCCAACATAGAAAAATAATATCACGCATATGCTAGTTTCTTAACACAAATAGAATGTATATAGGTTGTGGAATCCCTATAGGCGCCATGAAATAATCCCGACATCATTCCTGTCCTGCTTTATGACGCTGAGCCATGAACTATATCGAAAGCAAATGAAGATATCCTTGGTTGCTTCAAGAGAAAAATTCTTCGTAAGATATTCGGTCCTGTTTGCGTTGATGGATTCTAAAGGAGAAGATTCAATGGTGAATTTTACAAGCTGTACAGCAACATCGCCATAGTCAAGAAGATACGTATCCATCGGCTCAGATGGCTGCAGCATGTCGAGCGAATAGACATCAATGCTCCTGCTCACAGAGTCTTCGAGACTAACCCGGAGGGACAACGCAGTAGATGAAGACCTCGCCTAAGTTGGCGGGCACAAGTGAAAGGGGACCTCAACCAACTTGGAGTCAAAGGGTGATGCGCTATGCTTCGATGGGGGCATAAGTGGACTTTCAGGTTTCATATGGAACGTTTCCTCGCTCACAGGAAAAGACCTTGAGCTTGGTGGGAAGGCTACTAAATATCGACTGGATATAGTTGGTATCTCTATCTCCTCTAGAACTGTGGATCTTACGGATGGGTGGAAACTCTTCATGTCTGGAGTAGCACCTTCAATGTCTATTCAGGCGGAAAGGGGCAGAGTATTGAAGTGGATACCATTAGGAGGGAGAGCTGCGATCTTAAAGCTAAAGCTTGAAAGGTCAACTCGGGCTCTGGTGCAGGTCTATGCGCCGAATCTGGAGTCGGAATATGCAGCTTTCTTAGATGAAGTAGATGCCGCCTTATATTAGATGGCAGATATAGATTCTGTAGTCGCCGTGACACAGTGGTTAGTGCGTTTGACTGCTGACCAAGCGACGTGGGTTCAAGCCCCAGCCAGGAACACCGATCATTTTCGCGGCACCACCTCTCGTACTCATATGAAAGAGCTTCTCAATTCGCCGCTCGGAGTCGGCAATAAATTGTAGGTCCTTTCCATTCGTGCAAACATTACAACACAAGCTCATCCCCAGCTGTCTCGCCAGCTATTTATTTATTTAGACATGGATTCAATGCTCACGTGGGTGTGGACGTAATGACATGGGGAAGTGTGATACGGAGGAACGGTAACCCAGACCAGAATGCGAGAAGCTGTTGGACTTTTGCTGTGCAAACGGCAGATCCATTATGAACACCTTCTTTCTGCACAAAGCCATCCATAAATACACATTTTTAAACTTTTTATCGTTAGAAAATATCTTTATAAAGTCGTCATGAATTCATTTCTTTTTTGCACTGCTTCATTTGTATTTGGATGTGCACTAAGCTCTCCTGGTTCATTTACTGCGTTATTTTCTTCTTCCACTGGTGGTCATACGATTTGGTGGTCAGAGGAAGATCCTTCATAAACACTTCCAGCACGAAATTGAAGGCTGCCTTATTCAAACGAAATTTTTTTTTAAAACGAAAATTCAAACTTATTTCATAAAAACTATGAACTATAATGATTTAAACTAACTTGGCATCTGGTAGGTCCATAATGTCTTCTGGATGCACGTAAATATGCGCGATATGTTCGTCTATTTGAAGTTTTCTCGTCTTCAAAAAACAGGGCAATGCTATCCATTTATCTTGAAATTTAATTTTATTTTGTTCAATTTGTAATCGCTGTCAACTATGGCAGAACAGTCGGTTTTGAACAAGGAAAATCGTAGTCGGTAAAACAGTGCATCCGGCGGATTGAATGATTAGACTAAAAGTGAACGCGGATCCGATAGGTGAAGTGAATCTCAGATCCGTCGGATTGAATGATAGAGGTGATTGTACCGTCAGAGTCTTCAGAAGAAGTTGCTGTGGATTTGGAGAAAGCATATGATCGTGTCGCTCGAAGTAAACTCTGGAGTGTACTGCAGAAGTATGGGATTAACGGTTCTCTTCTGAGGGCCATTCAATCTCTGTACACTAACTTTAAGAGCTGTGTTCGGGTGAACGGCGTTAAGTCGACACCTTTCACCGTGGGCGTTGGGCTTCGCCAGGGGTGCGTTCTGTCACCTCTCCTTTTCATAGTGTATATGGATTTGATGTTACAGCGCAGCCTTGGTGAGGAACGGTTCGAATTAGGAGACTTAAGGATAAGTCATCTGCTTTTCGCTGATGACTTGATCATCCTTGCGTCCACCCAGACCGAACTCCAGCGCGCACGTGATAGGTTCGTCACCGTCTGTGTTGAAGTTGGGATGAGAGTAAGCGTGAACGCCTGTTCAATGCACTCTGCATGTTAGTGGAGTCATGAGTGATGGTAGGAGCAATACTGAGGTATCCTGTAGGATTGGTCAGGCTGGAGCAATTTTGAGATAGCTTAGTCGATCTGTTATCAGGAGGGCTGAACTTGGCATCGGAGCTAAGCTATCGGTCTTCAATTCAGTGTTTGTTCCGACTCTGAACTATGGTCATGAGGTTTGGGTAATGACCGAAAGAATAAGATCGCGGATGCAAGCTGCCAAAATGAGATTTCTTCGATGTATTGCTGGGGTGACTCGCCGAAATCGGGTTAGGAACACCAGAATACGCGAGGCGCTCAATGTCGAGCAGCTACTTCTTCGAACGGAGAGGTCCATACTTTGATGGTTTGAACACGTTAAACGCATGTCCTCAACTCGGTTTCCAAGACGTGCCATGGAATCTGTGCCATCAGGTAGGCGTCCCCTAGGTAGGCCTAGGTTGAGATGGTTGGACCAAGTCTCACCTCTGCCCGTATAGGGATAGCCCCTGATGATTTAGAGTCGATGGCGGAAGATCGGGAAACGTAGAGAGTCCACTTAAGCTCCCTAAATCCGCGACCCTCTTAATGGTTAAGCGGGCCATTGGAAAATGATGATGAAGCTATGTGCCTTACATTTGCTATGCAACCTTAATCTTGCGAGTTTCGTGTTCTAACTTCAAGCCACGGAATGCCCAAAATCATCAGCACTTTGGAAAGGACAAAGAATGCAACCCGTGCTTGGTATGCATGCGGATTTTCAGATGGGATCGCATACCTGCAATCTGGATTGATGGAACTTTTTCAACTTTGTTAAGACAACGCATGCCGCTTTTGATGATAAAACTCTTACATGTGTCGTACACGGTTTAACGTCTGTAAATTTAAAAGAATTCAACCAAAATAAAAAAGATCAACAAACCAAAAAACATGTCCAACAATAAAAGAAACGACAATTTAAAACAAAATAAAACACAAAAATTCTCTGTACAAATATAATGATTTCTTTTTTTGTTAAATTTCCTTGTATATTACTTTAAAATTATGTATAAAATTTGAAAATAATCTTCAAAAAGAAAATGTTTCACATATAAATTGCTTTTTTCAGACGCAAATGTTCTTAACAATTATTTTTCATGGACAAAAAAAAAATGTAAAAATCATTCGTCTTGTTGAATTTTAAAGTAAAAGTAAATTCTTAAAATAAAAACAAATAAAAATAAGGTCAAATTACAACAGAGGTGAAACCACACAAGTTACATTTCCGCATTAAAAAACATTTTTTTTTTAAACGCTTCAAATTACAAGTATCCGAAAAAAATATAACAAATGGTTTTACTTCATTTTTCTTTCTAATAAATGATCTATGAATTAATTTTATATATAAATTGTGTGAAGGGTTATCAGTTAAAAACATGTTTGCTACAAAGTATGCGAACATTTTAGTCAGCACATCTATGAACTTTGATCTTATCTTGTTTAGGGAAAAGAGAATAGTAACGATAATCACAATGCATGGGAAGGATGACATAATCTGCGACGGCTTCACCGATTTTCCTTTTACAGTGCTACGATTTCGAACAGCACTAAGCTTAACTAAGGTTTAGGGCTGAAATGAGGTTGAGACACGATGCTTGCTAGGTTTTTCGGATAAGTAGTAAATTACAGCTAATAAAATATAAAAACTGTGTACACCACACAATCGATGCAAGCAACGGAGCTTGTGAACGTTTTTGGTTAATAAAAATAGAATGGGATGCTGTTACTGCTTGCTAGTATGCTTGCGTCTAGACAATTTACTTTTGGATCATGCCAAGTGGAAGATGTGTCGGTGCGTAGAGTGCAGGTTGTGATGAAATGATAATTCTCAGTGTGGAAACCATTTCAATCGCTGTCGTCGCACTAAATAACTTACCGATGCTTTTAGGTTATGCAATGCCTTCAGGTTGATTCACTTGTACATTACCCTAACACTCGTGGTAGCACTGACAAGTCACGAACTGCCATCATGCAGTTGATTGTTCAGATATTCAGATTTCAACATCTGGGTGAAGGCTTGCTTTGAGATATTCAACTGTATCGGCAACAAAATGTTTTAGTTGCAAACTAATTAGAATTTTGTCTGCAATCCGGCTATAATCACTTTATATTTACCGCAAACACGGTACTTTATACACGTATCTTATCTGGTGTTCCTTGCGCAGGAGGCATGGCGCTGAAAAATGTATAGGTATTATTAAACTCATAAAGAGGCCAGTGTTGCCTCGGTCTGCACTGGCTAATAGGACTCCATGCGGCCTAATTCATCACCCTATTTAACACACATTGCCAAAGTCGTAATGAGTAGAGTTTTAGGCGGTGGAAATTGAGTTGTATTCTCACATACTTCTTCGTCACCACATTCTCTGCATATGAAAGTTTGAGTAACGCACATTACAACTTGGTCACATATGTCGTGGTATTAAAAACCGTGGGTTATGCGCTACTACTAAGACTACTGAGTATCAAGTCTTGTACAATAATAAACGGTCGGGGGACTTTGTAGTCCGAACCGGAGAGCGACCGGCTTGGATACTGCCAGCACTGTTATTCCTGGTCATGAGCAGTGATCAATAGAATCCAATGAACAATGAAATCTCACATTACATGACTTGATTACGCTAAATAATCGCACATCTTGAAAGCCGAAGCAACATTAGCTGAAGTAGGGGTGCGATTGCGGCAGAATATCAGAATAATATAAATTAGCCATTCAAGTAAGCAATGTAATGCCCTTCAAGTACATAGCTTTTCTTATTAGTAATTTTTTCCTTGAGCCTGGATTTGACGTGGACAGCTTTTGGAATGCAGCCTAAACTCGGAAAATCATTGCCTTAGCTGCACCTATGATACGCATTACGCTTCAATATGAAACCATATTTGCCTTGTGAGCGCTACGATTGCAATAGATAATCTACGATTTTTGTTAATATCGTCTTCTTCGGTCTTCGTTTCCAATTTTGGTCGAACCGTATCTTGAATAATTAGCTCTTTGTGACAATAGAAACGAATAGCCCTCACAATTCGACGATTAAGTGGCAATCAAATGGTCACAAATTAGAGAGAAAAGAAAACTTGATTGCAAAATACAAAATGCGGTGCAATCGATCTACTTAAGCTCCGATACACTAGGGATCGCGGAAAGAAAACGTGATACAGAACGGATAGAGAGGGACAGCGAACTCTACAAATAAGATGAAGAGAACTGAAACGTGTAGCAGAATCACAAACACAGTGACGCATGGATCTTTTTGTAAATCCTATACCCCATTCGGGATAAACGGGGTCAAGTGAAACTGCCGAATTCGAACGGAGAATTAAGAATCTTTTAATAAAAATTCTTGTTCTCGAGGGTTTGTTAGATATCACGTGCTGTAAAAAAAAACTTATACGTTTTTACTGGTATTTGAACCTGCGCTCAAGTTCTTTATGAGTAATGAGGCCGAAAACTACATTTTAACCGAATTACCCTTCAACTTACACGAACCCTCTCAATTTTATACAAACATTTCTTAAAAATAAAAACATCGAACAAAAAATTATTGTTTTTTTTCCTTTTTTTAATGTGTAAAGTAATTTTTATTTGCTGTTGTCCAAGATAAGTATAAATTAAACAAAAAATAGTTCTCAAATTACAATAAATTAAAAAAAAATTAAACAAAAAAGAAATTAAATAGCTGCTCCTTCTAGTTGCACAATGTTTATAGATGTATCTCTCTCTCTATAAAAAAAAACTAAACAAACGAAAAAATTCATAACTTTTCCTTCCAAAAAAAATAAACAAAAACAAATAATTGATTTTTTTCCCCTTTTTAACAAAAAAAGAAACAAACTTTTTGTTAAATAATTATAAGGAATGACAGAAATATACATTTATGTTTAAATATATAAAAAAGAAAAGAAATTGTTGGACAACTCATTAAATTAAATGAAAAAAAAAATAAACGAAAAACTTCTACTTAACAAAAAATTAAAGAACAGGAAAACCAAAAAAAATGTGTTGTTTTATCGTATTTGAAGAAATTGCAGCAATTTAGAGCACACTAATGCCCCGAAATGTTTCTCATTTTTAACCTAGCATCATATAAGTAAATATATATATATTTTTTATTTATAATTTATCAAAAAAACAAACTTTCCACATTTGGGAAGATTTTACAAAAAGAAAAAAAAAGTAAATTAAATCAAAATCGAAATGCTTTCCTGATTTCTCTCTCTCCCTGGCGCGCCCACGCTCTCTAAAGTAGCTTGTATAAGTGTGTGTTTCTCTGTTGTTCGTGTGTGTGTTTTGTGTTATAATTCGCGTGTGTATTATGTTTCATATTCTGCTTCTTAAGTTTTACATGGTGGGTGTTTAGTGTGTCTGTGTTTCTAATAGATAAGTATGTAAATATTTTATAGAAAAACTTGCATTAATCGTAGCCCTAATAATTTGTTGTTTTCTTTCAGAGTATTTTCTTATAATAAAAACGAAAAAAAAATGTAAGTTGCATTTAAATGACCAGGCGCGAAGATGATTTATATTGCAAAATTAGAATTTGAAGAGCAAACGCTTTTGTTTGTTATGTATGAATGTTTATTTTTAATTACTAGCACAAAGTTGATCGCGATTTTGTTTATTTTAATAAATTTTTTTTTGTTAAAAGCGCAACTGGTTTCGAAGTGTGTTTTTTAAAACTTGTTTTAATAATTTTTTTTACTTATTTGTTGTTTACCAACGACGAATCGGTGAATTTGTTTACTTTTGTTTGTTTTCTTTTTTTTTATATATAATATATTAAAATATTTTATTATTTAATATTGATTTTGTTGTTGTTGATGTTATTGGGGGGTTTTTCCAGTTGTTTTTAAATATATATTTTTATATATAAGTATGTATGTATAATGTTTCTGTTTAAGCTTCGACCTTCTTCTTTTCCTTCTTCTTTTTCAAGAACGATGGTGTCCTGAGTCCCTTCTTCTTTTTCTTGTCTTTTTTCGGAGAACCGTCTGTTGAAATATCCTGGAACAGAAATAGAAATTTTCAATGAAAATATCGTTTGTGATTTGTGCAATTAAAGACAATATAGGCGCATCTGGAGAACCTAGGCAAACAATAAGTGATGGTGTCAGATTTATAACAATGCAACTTAATCCCTGATGCAACTGACTTCAGATTCAAAACCAATACAAAACTGTCCCTGTACCAACACGGTTTCAAGCAAATCGGGCTGGAAAACACCTTTCATCAACTTATCCGGGAAAGCAAAGTACTTTGGACTGATGATCGACAAAATCCTTAAATAAAACTCTCCTCTGAACAAGGTTACTAGTAAGCCAGCGCCTACATGCTAAAACCTGGATACTGATACCCAAATGGTCTATTGGCTATATACTGCCACCATCAAACCAATGCAAGCAAAAAAACAATTAAACCGACTGCATCCTTTAGCCTGCAGGTGCATTGGTATGAAAATGCCTATGTCCCACACCGCTAAACCTCACAGTGGAGAAAGAATCTATACTTAGTGCTTTTATGTTGCTATCATCGCTTGTCATGCTGAAAGTCCGGGTTCAATTCATTATGAAAAAAGCTGATGTCGACTCTACTGCAAAGGCATAACACTGGTAGTAGAGTTGATTGACCTGATAATGAACATGACATCAGGAGATTCGGAAAAAATACTGTGAGTTATAGCAATGACAAACACTACAAATGTCCCCAGCTAATCTAGACAGGATCCTCGAATGCTATTGAAACCTAATACTACCTGAGTTTCGAACCACTGCACCTCGCTCGCGCTGGGTGAATAACATCAAAAGTGTATTCACTAACCCTTGAGTGCGAGAGGACTATAAAAAAAAAGATCCCGGAACTCAAAGTATCCTGAAATACATTCAAAGCGATTCAATTTTTAAGATCCCAGATAAAATGCTAAAAAGTTCGTCATAAGTGGCTTCCATGTAAAGAATAGGTCTCCTTTCCTTACCAAATTCGCACATCAGGTGCACAGCTGACTCCAAATTAGAAAATGGCAATACTAGATTTGAGGTCCATGGTTTCCAGCATGCGGCAACGCTTGAAAAATCAGAATCTACATTTTAAGCAGAGGTTTACACTATTGAACTATTTGCACGCACATGCTTGCCGAGGGGAAACCGCATCTACATATTTTCGGACAGTAAGGTAGCATTAATGGCCCTTAGATCCTACAAAGAGTTAAAGCTCGTCTGGGACTGTCTCAATGTCCTCAAAGACCTTGCGTCACAAACAAGATTACTGTGGCCTGAATCCCAGGCCATGAATGCTGCGAAGGTAATGAACGGACGGTCTATCTATTGGGAGAAAATGTACTTGGCGTCCACTTGTTAGTCAACCCAAATATAAGCCATATACCATGGGATACAGCGGATACTTAGAATATGGAACCTTAAGCAATACAGGCATCACCAACAACTTAGGAAGACAACTCGACCTTGTCTTCTCATCAGATGCCGACAACTCTATTGTTACAGCGAGCAATCATTTTCTTTCCACATTAGACCCACCCCTATCTCTCACATTTTCATATGTTACTGGTAATAACATTTTGCTTTAATTAGGCGTGTTTTTTTTTAAACCTAGCTAGCCAGTCGTTCATTTAGACGATTCCCAGCCAGCCAAACCCAGTCGATTTTTTATACCATCAAGTTGGTACGTGTGATTTCGTTCCTATGACATCCAGCGCTGCCAGCGCTGCCACGATCGTAGCAAAACTGCTACGCGATTTCCAAAAAAGTCAAATTTGCTACACTGCTACTCTCCCTAATATCCCAATTTTTGCTACGCTTTTTTAAAACACGAACTTTTAACAAGAATCTTGTAGTTTTTAGACCCCTCACAATCACAATCACTAATAAAAAAAAAATTAAACGGACGTAATTTCAAACTATTCACTTCCACGACTCCAACTTATGTTACTGTTCTACCTTACCCTACACAAGCAGTATATATTTCTTCTGGAGTTCCACTAGAGTTTCAATGGGTTCGCTTTTGCTACGCAAATTTGATACGGCATTTTTTTTCCTAGTGGCTGATGACGGTCAAATGTCAAAAAAACAGAACAATTTGGCAGTGTTACCAACGCTATAAATGAAAAACATCGCTTTCGGCGCCCCCCTGGCCATGGGATATCGTAAAATTCCTAGCCAGTTGCTTTTGACTGGGGATAAAATCAAGAGTTGTAGCCAGCTGGTTGTTGTATTTGTTTTATGTATAAAATTTGACTTTGCTAGCAACTACTGGCTGGTTAAGTTTAAAAAAAAACACGCCTATTTTCACAAAGCAGATTTAGTAAAACTAAACAAACTTTTCAGTAACGCTAATTTTAGCCTTATTTTAGATAATAACTTTCGCTTCACTATTGATACCGCCCTCACGTTTTTCTATACCGAAACTCTAACTCGTTTTATTCAATCGGTGCCATATTTGTCCCAGAAGAACTCTACGTCGGGCCCTCCATGGTATAAATAATAAAGAGTTGCGCTCTCTACGCAATAATCACAATAAACTGTTTCGTAAATATCTATTGCCCCGATCAAACTCTGACTACTCCAACTACCGGTGCGCATATACCCGCTTTACAGAACTCAATAAATTTCTATACCGTCAATATCTTACCCGAACACAATCAAATTTACTTGCTGATCCTAAACGTTTTTACCACTTCATCAAAGTTAAAAGTAAATCAGATGGCTACCCATCCACTCTTAATTTTCAAGATACATCTTCAGCAGACCCTAAGACAATAGCAAACTTGTTTTCTTATTTTATCAACCAATCGTTTGCACATCTTGTCCTTGAACCGGGTCCCGACTTCTTCAGTTACATGAAGAATTGTGCCCAAACGTCCCTAGTCGCGAGGGGTATAACCTGGTAGTGCAACAGATAAACAACCTTAAGGACGATTATTCTCCTGGTCCTGATGGTTTTACTGCCATAGTTTTAAAAAAGTATGCGAATTACTTGGCCCGTCACTTCACCGCTTTATTTCAACTCTGCATTTCGGGCGTTTTTCCCCAATTGTGGTAGAACTCGTACATAATCCCCATCCACAAAATGGTCGTAAGAATGACGTTTCTAACTATCGCCCCATCGCTAAACTCTCTTGCACACCTAAGTTCTTCGAAAGCATCGTCTATAATACAATGTTTCTACTGGAAATCCATCTTTTCTCCCTACCAACACGGCGTTCTAAAGGGTAAATCAACAACAACTAACCTCACAGAATTCGTGTCCCGAAGCCCATGTGCACTAGAGGGTGGCAAAGAAGTTGATGTTGTTCCCACCGACTTCAGTAAAGCGTTCGACAAATTTTCGCACAGTATAATTCTTTTAAAACTCAGGGATTTTGGTTTTCCTTCGTGATTTGTTAAGTGGATCAAATCCCCAGTACAGAGTCCTCTTTCGATCTTCCGCACCTGACCCTATTAAATCCACCTCAGGAGTCCCCCAAGGCAGCCACCTTGGACCAATGATATTCATCTTGTCGACCAATGATGATTGTGTCATTAAAAACGCCTTGATTTCGATCTATGTCGACGACATGAAAATCTACAGGCACATATTATGCCCCGATGACTCTCGCCTACTCCAAGAGGACTTAAATAGATTCTCAATCTGGTGCCATAACAATTTCCTTCAGCTCAATGTGATCAAATGCCAAGCCATCACATACTCGTAAGCGTCTCCCACCAGCTCCCAGACCCTACCTTATCTGTAATGAGCATGTCCCTTTGGTCGATTCCCTTCGAGATCTAGGTGTTATCTGTGATAGAAGACTTCGATTTTAGCTCCCACATCGATAACATTATTAGAAGAACCAATTCTGCGCTGGGTTTCATGAAACGGTAGTCTAAGGAATTCTCTAATCCATGTCACAAAATCCCTTTACATAACCTTCGTAAGGCCTCTCCTTGAATACGACAGCCAAGTATGGTCCTCGTCCGAAATCCATAATCTGTAAATCGAAGCCGTCCAGCGCAGGTTTATTGGTTTTGTCCTACGAGGCCTTCCTTGGGTCGACAGCCTTAACCTACCACCCTATCTAGACCGTTTGAAACTGAACTCGAAAAACGTCATGATATTGCCGATAAACTCTTTGTACATCAACTACTAGCTGGTAACATTGACTCCCCCGCACTACTGAAATTGATCTTGTTTAACACCAATCCTCGTAATCTCACGTCTGTACCCCTATTTTCACCTTGTCACCCACCGCACTAATTATGAGTTTAACGAACCTATGTCCAGAATGATGTGCAAGGCCAACGGAATGCATAACACCTTTAATTTTCACTGTAGTAGATCCACTTTGAGAAATTCCCTCTACAATGCCTCTTCCCCTTCTTAACCAGTTTCCACCCTCACACATAATTTTAAGTTCTTAACTGTTGCCCTATAAGATCAAATAAACAATTTAACAAATCAGTTAACTACCTCTTCCCCCCTTTCTTATATGCAAATCCACCCACCGTATCCTTAAAATCGCTCCTTTTTAGATTTAAGTTTAATTTGTAGCTAGTATTAAGCTTTACTCGGCCGTTTATGCAAGATGACGATGGAGAATGCACGCTTCTCCATCAAGGTCGGTCAAGACCTTTCCTAGACCTTCCCTCGCATACGCCGACGATACTTACATAATCGGAAGAACGCGGTGTGATGTCACTGGCGCGTTCGAGAGCATTGAGATGGAAACGGCGTAGATGGGTTTAGCGGTCAATGAGGGCGAAGTATATGCTGTCAAAAAGAAAGGACACTCAACACCGACGTCCCGGGCAGAACGTCACAACCGAACGTCTACCTAGGCTCCGCTATAAATTCAGACAACGACACCAGGCTGAGATCAAATGAAGAATAACACTTGCCAATCGCTGTTTTTTTGTGCTAAAAAGGCAATTGGGTAGCAAAGCCCTCTCTCGAACTACTAAAGTGACCCTTTATAAGACCTTAATCGTCCCAGTCTTGCTCCACGGCGCAGAGACATGGACTCTCGTCAAAAATAGATGAGGTTGCTTTTGGTTGTTTTGAGAGGAAAATCCTTCGGGTGATTTTCGGTCCCGTCTGCATAGACGGTGAGTGGAGGAGGAGATACAACGACGAGCTGTACATCGACATCGACTTAGTCAGAAGAGTGAAGCTTCAACGACTGAGATGCCTGGGTCATGAAGAGAGGAAGGACAACAATGCTCTGGCCCGGAAAATCTTCGAATCCACCCCCGAGGGACGGCGCAGTAGAGAAAGACTGCGACTCAGGTGGCGCACGCAAGTGGAAGCAACCAACTTGGCATGCGAAACTGGAAGCAGCTGGCTGAAGATCGAGCTGACTTGTTGGTTAAGGCCCAGGTCCACCCCGAACTATAGCGCCACGTAAGTTAGTAAATAAGCAAAAGTTCGTTGTTTTGAATCATAAAGAATGAATCGTGCAAGAAATAAGACAGAAGCAAAACACAATTTGAAGGTACTTACCTCTTTACTGCTGTGAGAAAATGTGCTCAGATGAGCCTCTGAATGATCTCCATTTTGTACATTTTCACCTGAAATAATTAGTTACAAGAAAATTCTCATTAGAAACTTAATAATTTGCAATATTCATCATCGTTATAAGGCCTTGTATGTATTTCTTTAAATCTAGTTAATGTTTTAATGACAAAAAAAATGGTTTAACTTAAAACTTTGCAATTAAATTTAAATGTGTTATACCAAGGAAAGTGTTATGCATGCAAGGATTCAAGAAATATACATATGTGTGCGTATGTGCGCGATGGTGTGTAGTGTTTTGTGTACAACATGCAATAAACTTGAAATGAATGGAAACAATGTTTAAAATAAAACCATAAAAAACAATTACCTCAACCCGAAACAACACTCTTGATTATTTTTTCTTTTCTTTTCTTAACACATCTATTCCTTCTTCTTCATGATTCTTCGTTAAAACATAAATTCTTCTTATTCTTCAAAAAAAAAAGTAAATAATTAAAGCAAAATTATATCCCATCCCTCCTCCTAATCGGAAGCCATTGTTTGTAAGTTCAAGCTCGCCCGGATGTCCTCAGTAATTTGAGAGATCTTCGTTTTGCATTCACAAAGAATCGTTCGGTTGTGCAGCTCATTTGCTTGAATAATCAAATTGATTAGATTCTCCAGTTCGTGTTCCAGGAGGATTAACACATTCCGATGAGTTTCCTTTGCAGATTTTTCAAACTCAACAATCGAGTTCCGTTGCAATTGATGGGAAATGATGGCGATTTCATCGTCAATGACACGCTCTAGTTGCGATTTGATCTCATTTTCGTGGGCGGCAAAGCTATGAGTGTGGTCCGAGTTCCGGATGACAATGTTAATGGAAATTTCTACAGATTTCCCAGAATCTGCAGATTCAATTGAACTTAACGGACGTTTATGACTGCCAATCCGCACTGCGTCTGAGTCAAAAGCCTGCTCTGACTCGGGTTTATGGAGGATGTCGAAACTACGACTTCGCTGGTGGTGGACGTTTAGGGTGTACGTCTTCTGCAAGCGATCCAATGCAATCTCTTCATCGATATCAATAGGTGATGCATTTATTGGAGATAGAAGGCTTCTTAGACTATCGGAAAGACCGTCGATATGAAGAGAACCAGACTTGATACTAGTCGTACTCAGCGGTACTGGGGATGGGGTAGGTCTTGCTAGATTTATTTCTTTTACAGAAACAAAAGGACCTGTACTGCTTATGAATTCGACAATTTTCTGACGACGCAGTTGCAGCTTTGCTGCCAATAAGTTCGGAGGAAAGAAACTAACCGTGGGTAAGTATGTTAGCAAGGATTTGGGACAGTTGAAACCATAATGCGAATGGGTGCGATACGGTTTGGGCTCTGATGATGACACATCCTTTATGTGGTTGAAGAGGTTCGTCGAAGGATACTTGTACTGTGGTGATGGTTCTACTTTGTGAATCATGTAAACTTGTACGCGACTAAGGTTGTGACCGAGGGTTTGGAAACACGTGGACTTGAAAAGAAAGGCATACTTATGAGCAAGAGCATTCATGTTTGCTAGCTCTATAGCGTGTTTAAGGATAGTTTGGTTAATTCTTATGTTATTTTGTGTTCTTGAGTTGGTTGTGTTATTTGATTGTGGATGAGGAAGCTTCTTTAATGTTTGTGATGTGATAGTGTAGGCTAGGAAGAAAAAACATAAGTAGTACGAGATAAGTGATTGAGTGGAACAAACAAATTTAACACGTAACACTGGACAGGACGCACGAACATGGGACATATAAATGGATACGTGTAAGGAATGACTGCTATTTGAGATGTATGGAGGTAAGATAAGTTCGTTATTTCAATTGGAGCAAACATAGGCAGAGAAAAATTGAAGATACAGGTTGTATGACCTAAACGAGTCTAAAATGTGTGAATCCAGCGCCGAAGATGTGAAGAGTATGAACAATATATTTATGTCACTAGCAGGACAACGTAGCAGAGGAAAACCTAACTCTACCTACCTCAGGTGGATCGCACAATTGGGTAAAGGCATCAACTAAAACTGGGACAGCTGAATAAAGAACGAGCTTTTGGAGAGGCTTCTTGACTAGGGCATGTAGTGCTATCTAAAGTGAAGTAAGTGTACCCATAGGTATGTATGGCGTTGCCCACTTCCTGATCAAGATGTTTGAATTAATTTGTAAGGACTCCGGTTTATTTAACTGATATTTGTCATTACGACAGCGGAGGTTTTAAAGTCTAAATGACAATTCATAGCTCCAGTAGGTTGCAAGATAATTCTCCTTCAGCTTTCATAGCCCAATGATCCGTTCGCGAAGGAGAGCAGAAATTACTGCTGAACTCCTTCCACGTTTTCCAATTTGTTCTGTCTCTCTTATTTCCTTTCTGATAGTCCTTATATAATATTTTTAAATCCAATGAATGCTACTATTGTATTGACCTAAGGCGTACTCTTTTCTCTATCGCCAAGCCAACGACCTAACCTCTAAAGAACGTATAACAAAGCTGCTTGGGTGAGTGCAGCCTTATAAAGAAAAGTGCTAAATATTGGAGGAGCCAGACAACACAGAAGAGTATTTCTGTCAAGGGTAATGCAGTTGATTATACTGTATGCGACACCAATGTCAGGAGAGGAGTAGACAGTCTTCGAAGGAAAGGTAGACACATCGACTCATACGGATATTCAAAAATAGATAAACCGACATCACGCAGAAGTTGATTTTTACCTCAGTTAGCTTCTGACCGAGCCTATTTAATAAACGTACATTCTGCCCTGGAACATTTCGGAGTCAAGCAAGGATTAACCAATTGGTTAAGAACCATGCTTGTCTCAAGATATAAAAACTCGGAAATAGGACAAAGCGAAATAAGGAGATCTGTAACCAGAGTCATTCCACAGGGCGTCATCTCACCTTCACTGTGGGTCTTGGTTATAGATGGAATCCTGAAGAAGCTTTGCTCAAGAGGACTAAATGTCTATGTTTATACCGATGACGTAGTCATAATTGTACAGGGAAAATTTCTAGACACAATCAGCAACTTTTTGGAGGGTGTCTTAGCAACCTTGTGTAAATGGACAAAAGATTGTTGAGTGAACGTCAACCCGACAAAGTCAGAATTAGTTATCTTCACAAGGAAACAACAGATACACCACTTCAGACTACTCACAACTTGGTGAGGTCGAGCTGTCCTTGTCAGACAGCGCCAAATATCTTGGGATAATCCTTGAAAGAAAACTAAACTGGAATCTTAATACACAGGAAAAGGTTAGGAAGGCCCTAAATGCTCCTTTTGCATGATAGAGGTAGCAGGAAAGAAATGGGGCCTGCAGTTGTTAGGCCTATACTCGCTTATGGAGCACTCGTCTGGTGGAAGGCAACAAGAAAGAAAACAACACTAAGTAAGCTAGCAGCAGTACAAAGGACTGCCAGTATCGCCATCACGGGTGCTCTTTGCTGAACACCCTCGGCAGCTCTGGACAGCTTTCTGCATCTGCTATCGCTAGACTCACATATAAAACACCAGGCAACCAGTAGTACGCTGAGGCTCACTAATTCAGACTTCTTTAGGAACAACAGTATTGGACACTGCTCCATCCTGAGTGAATATAGCGTTGACTTTCTAAAAAGAACAGATGAAACGGTTTCCGTTATGAATTTCGATACACCATGCATCACGTTGTATCCTGAGAGGGAAGACTGGCAGAGAAATGCTGTCATCTCAGCGGATGAGATTGCGGTCTTCACGAATGGTTCAAAAACATCATGCGGAACGGGTTCCGGGATTTGTGGTCGCCGTGACTCAGTGGTTAGTGCGTTGGACTGCTGACTGAGCGGCGTGGGTTCAAGTCCCAGCCAAGTACACCGAACATTTTTCGCGGCACTACCTCTCGTCGGGGAATGACAAGCCTCCGGTAGTGTAATGTCATGAAAGAGCTTCTCAATTCGCCGTCAGATCTGCACTAGTCTCGAAATGTCACGTAACGCTGAGGGCATTGTGCGCACAGAATCAAATAAGATTTTGTTGGGTGCCGGGTCATTGTGCCATTGATGGAAACAAAAAGGCCGACGAACTAGCTAGGCTACGTGGAGAGCGGCAACGCATGGTGGGGGGAACCACCGTAGATCCTAGTTCTTGTGTAGCGCAGTCAGAGATGGTCCAACATAAATGGGCAGAGGGTATCCAAGGCTCTATGGCCTGCTCTGGACCGCAGAAAAACAAGGGATATTCTTAACTTAAGCAGGGCACAACTACAACTAGTCACCGCTGAGGACATAACACAAATATTATGTGATTGTCAAGGAATTGCCAGGACTCGCATGAAACTTCTCGGCAAGTATTTCTTTAGTAATCTAGAGGAGCTAGGCTTTGATAATTATAAAAACATGGTAAAATTCTGTAGGGAAATCAAATGCTTTCAGAAAATGGTTTAGGTTTTTCTTTTTTGGTTTCACAGGGATCGCTATTGGCCCACTATGGTGCCTAGCGTCTTATGCCAGCGCAAGCTGCATAACCCTAAGTAGATTCTCTTCACTTTCACTTTCACTTTGCGTTGGTATCGTGGAATACACCGGGAACGCGTAAGTAGAAAGGGCAGTGTCTCAAATAGACACCTGTTTTGTGACAAATGACAGCTGTGGCAAATGGTGTTTTTGGATTTTTTGAAAACCATTCACATAACCAACAGGAATTCAACTTCAACGGATTCAGCGATACCAAAGTTCCCTCTAGCGGATTTTACGATAGGGGTGACTACCACCAAACTTGTTAACCATATGATGTGATAAGGTGATACAGGTTACACCAATAACCCTGAAGGAACTTTGGCGGTTGGAGTCTGAAAAAGTTACAACCCAAACCCAGCCTAGACGGCATTTCCAATGGAACAAGGAACAGAACAGTAAATGTTGAACGCGACATTGAACCAAACAGAAAGAAGAGCTTAAATTGTTAACCAGCTACAGCTCGAAGTAATACCTAAACAGTCCTGCGAGGAGAGTGATCGATCTATGGCCACCTTCAATCTGAGTTTCTTGTCGAAGCTATCTCATGAAATTGTACTAAAAGTCAGAAAAAACAATTTCGAGACATGATTGAGTCTGTCTACATCTACGAGGAGAATGAAGACGAAACTTCACACTGATGTTGAAGCAGAAAACGAGATAAACTGATCTACAGCCCCATGATGTTTATAAAAATTATTTCATTTATTAAAAAAAATATATATGTATATTACAAGGAATTATAATTTTTTTAAGAATAACATATAAATACATTTCTGATAGAAAAAAAACTTACAAATGACATATCCGCACATATTTTAAGGTGCTACGAGCACGCGTCTATATAGATCGCCATTCAAACACACGCGTATATAACGCGTGCTTACAACATCTCAAAATATATGTAAATATGTTTACAACGGAAAGATAATAAAGAAAACGGAATGCAGAATCCACGTTACCCACTGACGAGCTCTTAGTTTCTTCGAGAAAAAAAAAACCTTCTTTTCAAAAATCCATGTGTAAAAACTCATGCTCGCAAAAAACGCATTCAAAAAGTATAAAAAGAACACAAAACGAAAATAATAAAAATAAAGAAGATAGAAAATATGCATCCGTTGGCGAGGTTAATTCTCAATCGTCTGTTTCAGAAATCGAGAAAGTCTGAACATCACAGCAGACTCTTTCCATGTACTGGTTCAAGGCGATGTCCTCTCTTAATTTCTGGCGAGAATCTTCAATTTCAATTTGGGTTTCCACCACATCGTTCAGGGTTTGTGAGACTTTGGCCACCTGTTCACCATATTCATCAACTGTCTTATGGTACTGATCGAGACGAGGCTTTAGGGCGTCTATTTGCTCACCCAAACTATCGATTTCGGTGATCACATTTAAGTCGAAGGGTGTTTCCATTTCGACATCATAATCTCCCGCGAGTTCATTTAGCTGAGCTTCGCTTTCCTTAGACTTAGACTGTTCTGTATTATTTTCGAACTGGAATCGAACTTCTTTCTCATCGCCACATTTGTCTGCACTGGGTTTATTGGCCTTAAGCACTGGATGGGGTGGTGTGACTCTCTCTCTGGGTGACAATGTCACCCAAAATCTTGGTGAACCACGAACTGACTTGGTTTGGAACGAGTAAACTGGAGGAGCAGCCTTGGACATTTTACGGTCAGACGACAAGCAAGGAGTGCTAGCACTGCCGCCAAATGGATTTGCTGTAGCCGAAGATCCCACATTGTTTCGCCGACGTGGCTTGGCAGCATTTCGAATGTTCTCCGCAACAAAATTTCGTTTGACCCGCTTGCGTGCCAATTGACACTCCACACAACCGGCACTTGCTGAGTGTTTTGGAGACTTGCTCGGCTTCTTCGGCATTGGAATCTCTCGTGGGGGTCGTTCGGGTGGAGAATTGTCTGTTGATGAGGACATTGCCGAATCGGGGTCTTGATCGACTTGGGACAAATTTTTGTATGTTGGTACTTGTCGCAGACGACGTTTACGACTTCCTACATTAGTGGTCAATGAACGTGATCTACGTTGCTGGCCAGAACTGACACTGGACTCGTCGTCTTTTTTGTCCACCTGTGACACATTCAATGAGTAAAAGGTATCGGATTGCTCCAAACCACTGGCATGCTCAGGAGTTGATGCCACCACCGTGGTACTCGTTCCACCTTTCTGTTGCTGAACGATTCTCTCGAGCTTCGATGGAGTCATCTTGTGTCGAATAGTCTTCTCGATATCGTCAAAGATTTGCTCCTGCTCTTTGAGGTGATTTACTTCGATTTTTTCGATAATCATTCGCTCCATGGAATTGAGTTCCGAATCAGATACTAATGGTTCAGTGTCAGCAAATGAATAGAATTCCATTGAAGCATGGACAGCGTGATCTGATGATGATCCACTGCTGACTCTGTAAGTGGCACTAGCAGTCTCTGTTGAGACGCTCTGTCCGTCACCTTCATTTGCCAGTGACATACTACTAAGACGACTCTCTCCAAAAAATATTTCACTTTTACTCCGCTGAAGATCCGATTCATTATTCGAGTCGTTCTCCGAGTCACTCAACTGCTTTGGACTAAAGTACTCAATGTGGTCTTCCCAGATTTCGACGAACTCCTGCTTACGTTGATTGCGTTCCTCACGGCTCATCAGTCTGCGTGGACTGGTGCCTGAGTGACTGGAAACTGCCTCAGTTGAACTAGTGACATCTGCGGTGCGGTCGTCAGAGAAAGGCTGTTCGGCCGGAAGGAGCATCGCGTTGCTACTGTCCGGGGTCTTTTCGAGCGTTAGATAACTGATATCATTTATCAACTCATCGATGTTCTCCTCCTTCTCGATAGTTATGTTGGAATCCACCGATTTTGAGGGTTGGAAGCCCACATTGGTCGACTCTGCTGAGTAGTTCATGCGAGTGATTTTATCCGAGAACGTCGAGCAACCTTCTTCAATCCCGATCACATTAGAATTCCAATCCACCACAGGTACATCAATACTGGCCTGATCCTCCTCATCGACTTCCATAACCGGCTCGAGCACTCTACAAGCATTCATTTGGTCGTTATCTATCCAATTTTTCACCGCTTCGAGCAGCTCAAAGTTATCTGGCTCTTCCTCGTCGTTATTCTCATCGTCTTCGCTGTTATCATCATTTATTGCCATGTTGACAAACGATTTTCTTAACTTCCGCTCAGCTTGGCCATGCTCATTCGGAACCTTAGTGTAAAATATTTCCGGTCGCAGACGTAGAATTTTTTCAAAGCAATCGTCACAGAGGTCGATGTACCGGGGGCTCGAGAAGATCTCATCGTAGCTCAACGCTTTCTTGATAGGCACAAACTTGTTGGGCGACAATGGAATGTGAAAATGCTCAGGAGGAGCCGAATGTTTTGGATAATTGAACCCAAAATGTGAGACTGTCCGATAGGGTTTAAAGTTCATTGAAATATTCTTTTGGCTTGTGGCCGGACTATCTAAAGACATTTTTTCATATGGAACATTGTAAAGCAAACTATTTGTAAGCGACTGCATGTCGGGCTGCAATATGGGATAGCAAATTCTTGGAGTATAGCAGTCAAAACCGTAGTTATCATGAGCATACACTTCGGATTGGGTTATTTCCAATTTTAAAGGGAAGATCCCAAACTGCGTGTTCGATTTACAAGGTACGTTCTGCTGCAAAATATCTCTGAAATAGGCATGCGGCTTAAGGAAACTATCAGCGATCAGAGAATTCAAAAATTGTTCATGGTATGAGGAACCGTCGATAAGGCAGTACATATCTTCGTCTTGATCGTCGGTTTGTTCACTAACGTCGTTTTGAATAACTTCAAGCGATTTCTTGTTAGTTTGGTTAGTCGAGGTACTTGCTTCAGCTAAAAAATGAGAAATGCGGGTTAGTTGGGATTGGAGATGCAATCAATGGATATAGTTCGTTTGGTGGTTTGCATGTGTGCTGAGTAGTGTGGGAGCGTGTGTGTAAGTGGAAGAGAAGGATTTTTGCCTTGAGAAGGTGATTGTTACATAGAAATCGAGTTCTTAAGAGCTTATTTTGAGTCTTAACCTGGCAGCTGATAGTAGAAACTTATTTGTTCAGGGTAGCGACACCGAATCGTATTCTTTTTATAATAGAAGAGAAGATTTGTGCCAGTAACTCACAGCCCATTAAGCAACTTTAAACCAACTTAATATGTTAGCGTATAATGAAAAATGTGGCCAAAAGAATCTTTGTCTATCAAATCTTATTCACAAACTCGCGGTGTGGACTTAGGATGCCTAGTATCTTGTCTGAGGATAAGATTTATATCCTTTTAGAACGTTGTTGAGGTAGTTAACGACAGAGAAGAGTAAACGAAACTTCTTTATAAGACAAGGTAAGAATAATCCAGATGGAATTAACGGTGGCATCGTTGCAGTTCACCGATCTTTTTAGTAAACAACTAATATTAGCTTCATCCGCCTAGTCGGCATGCAAGTGGAAAGTAAGGATCTCGACAAAAAAAATCAACAGCAGCCTGTTTGGAAAAGTACAAAGGGGAGCATGCATCTGCATAACGGGTGCTTTGAAAACAACCCCCACAGCTGCACTGGGGGTAATGCTCCATCTGCTTCCAGTTGATATCTTTGGGAAGCAAATGACAATCAAAGCCACATTAAGGCTCAGAGAATCCTCTCAGATGATCAGCACAGCAATGGGACACTCTAAGATTCTCAAGGGCAACTATACTATGCTTAGTAAAACGGCAGTCTGCGAAGCTGCGGCTTGGCTTTCAATTAATGCGATAGATTGTAGCGTTATTATATTACACATAGTTAGACAGTTATTAAAGCCTTGGAATCGCCGACAATACGATCAAGGTTGGTAAATCAATGCTGCAGATTGCAGATAGGTGCAACGTAACCCTGTGCTGGGTCCCATGACACAGGGACGTTCCAGGCAACTGGAGAGCGGACGAGCTAGCAAAACAGGGTGCAGAACGGCATCTCCCCGAAAAACTGGCGGAACCCTCTGCGCTTATCGAATCGTTCAACTTCCTCCTTGACACAAATGCCAAAAAACTGGCAAGCTATGGGTGGAACAACATCAGCACTTGTCTCCTGTCAAAACAAATATGGTTTAACCTGAATTTAAAGAAGACGGAGAGACTTTTATCCACAAACCGGAAAAATCTAAGTTTACTAATAGGGGTCCTTACCGGACATTGCTTGATAGGCAGGCATGCAATTAGGCTGGGGGTCCCTTCCAACGATTTCTGTAGAAGCTGCAGGGAAGAGGAGGAAGAGGAAACTACAACCCACCTAGTGTGTAGATCCTGTTCTTGCAACGCTTCTATGATGATCTTAGCGATCTAGCTGAACTCGACATCCAGAAGATAAGAAGCTTTATCTGGGTTAAATCTTAGGTTAACACCGCTACGGTTGACCGCCCTCGTTGTACTTATGCTACATATTCTGGTTCCCTGGTGCCGGTAAGCCGGTTTTTTTCGCTGTGGTATCACAATGGGTCAATCTGGTCTAAGTATGTCCCTGGCTGAGCGGGACACTACTTTCGTCTGGACTTAAAATATTCGTAGCTTTAATAGGCGCCGGCAGCCGATCAATAAAGAAAACCCAGACTGGTTATAAACCAGATAAAACTTCTAGCTTTTACTGAAAGGTTACTAGAGGCGAACTTAGGCAATATTTGTGGGTTTCTAGAGTGTTAACGCCATATGAATCCATGCTCCACAAAAAGAAGACACAACATGGGATGACAAATGGAATGATTTTAATGCCATGATGAAAGGGACACATCAACTCCGATTTCAGATTCAGGTTAAGCACATTGTCAATCAGACTGAAAAACATTTTAATCGACGCGGACATAAGACATTTCTTCAGTATTTGGTATACCCGAACTTAGACCGTAAATCCGAACCAATACTTCGTTTCGTAATGTTTAAGTTACGGAAAGCATCGTGTCTCAGCATCTGATGCACAAAAAAGAAGACGAACTGAGTCGCGACAACTACAAAGGAACAAGTCTTCGCAACATCGTGTACAAAATCGTATCTGCTATATAGTGCAAGTACCTGAAGCCTTTCGTCAACAACCTGGGGCCGAATTACCGCGATCGGTAACGAGTGAGTGAGTGACACTCGTGATCGAATGATCCATAAAATTTATTGGGAGCGGTTATGCGAAATCCTCACATTTCAATGACGAGTTAATCGTTAACGAATGTGGTAATGGATTAAGAGGTTAACAAATGCAAAACAAAACAAGAAAGGATTCACACTGTCAACTTGACGAGACGCCACAATATACAGGACTCCGATTAAAATTGTGAAAATGTCACCATCGCAGACATCAAGAATGTCTCTTAGATAAAGTTAGATGGCTGCCCGCATCTGGATGCAGATTTACTTGGACCAAAAGTGGTCAAGAATCTTCTACTTTTCCTCTCTCCTTTTTTTAGAAGCGGAAAATACACCTGATGTAAATATCCGCAATATTGCCAACGTCTTCGTGGAAAAGAACACGCAAACGGGCAGAGCCGAACATTTGCAAAAGAAATGGAGAAAGGTGACTTTTTTAATCCTAAAGCTTCAACAGAAATCGTTTGACCATAGACTTTGGGACAGTGTCCTGTGGGAGATAGTTTTAGCAGAACCAATCCGTTGATCGATTTTGATCTTTCATAGACCAGATCTGCATGGAAGTTTGGGACATCGTACGCTCTTTCCGTCTGCGATTGGTTTTCCTGACTGTGTCTAGCTTAAGGATATGTTTACACGTTGCGATAGGTAGCCCAGTTGCCGTCGTTTCGGTGGGATTCTTAGGGTAGTATTCCGTCCAGCGAGCTAGTTAGCAAATTCAGTTTCATAGAATATCTCTCTGGTCTTATACTCCGGCATAGGTGCATCCTACGTTTCTCTGCTAGTTCTTAATAACCACTTGACTGTCCGTGAATATACTTATGTGTATTAATGTCAGACATTACATTACGTTTAAGCTAGGACAAGTCTTTTTTAATCGTCATTATTTCGCTTGGAATGTGCAAGAAGGCGGAAGAAGAAGGTCACCGAAAAACCTGGCCGCTTTCACCAGAAACATGAGCGAGCATTAATTTATGAGAAAACTACAATAGACCCTTCTGTGGATGCAGATCTTTCCTCAACAATTACAACCACGAGGTGGTGGGATCACAATAGATAAACTTACGATGAGGTGAAAAGACATTTCTTGTGAACCTAATGCGTCTCACTCAATCTTGACAGGAACTATCACGGGAAAGACATCGTTATTGTCTGACTGCCAAACCGCAATTAAGGTACTGAACTCGAACAAGATCAGATCTAGTATGGGAAGGCCTAACCAAAATAAACAAACTGGGCCAAACCAATAGTTGCCCTCTACTGGGTACCAGGACATGTAGGATTTGGGGGAAACGATGCAGTTGACGCATTAGCAAGAAGTGACTCAAAACCAGAACCATTCTGTAGATTAGGATAGGATAAAATACGGGAAGAGCTAGGGCAAGAAGAATTGAACAAATGGGTCAGCTGCTGGGATGGAATCCCTATTTGAGACAGGCCAAGGAACTCCTGGGTTAATACATTCAGAAGAGGATTAAAACTTGTCAACAGTGGTGTGCCAGGGAACGAGACTGCTGACGAACTGGCAAGGAAGGGATCAGCCCTGGGACCAGACGATGCAATTAAACCTCCACTCCATTATCTGAAAGAAACAATAAGGCTAAGATCCTTAACTGAAGCGAATAACAAGTGGAAAACACTGACCACCTGCGAGATTTTCAGAAGGCTATGGCCAGAATATAATAAAGGCAGAATGACAAAGCTCCTACATATGGACAGGAAATACTTGCAGGGGTAATTACAGGCCACAATATGCTCAGGTACCGTGCAAAAAAGCTGCACCTGACCGAAGACAACCTATGGAGAGGATGCGGGGACGAGGAGGTGCATGAGGACACGACTCATTTTTTCTGTCATTGCCCAAGCCTCTGCAATGTTAGAAAAAAAACATTGGGCAGATACCTCTTCGATAACATCGAGGAGCAATCCGATGGCTCACTGTCGGATCTGCTCGAGTTCGCAAGGACAGCCAAGTGGCTGTCATCAGGTATATAGAATAACGCAGTGGGAAGTAACTGATAAAACACATGGGTACCACAATGGGTCTACATAGACCTTAGTGAGATGAAGAGGGTTTCATCATCTTCATCGGCCCGATAACCACCTAACACCTTAGGAAACAACATATAGAACAGGATGGACACTGCAGGTATCTTGAAGAAACACCAGCACACCTTCTCATGGAATTTAAAGCTTTAGTTCATAAAAGGTGGAACCACCAGAGAATTATCTACATAAATACCATCGTTGGATCCACATAGAATACTTTGGTTCATTAAAGCAGTTTAACTGGAAGAGGTGTTCTTACTCGAGTAGAGGTTAGATAGGGAGATGAAGAAGGCACAATAGATCTACTATACTCGTTAACTCTATATCTACATATGTATGCACATCTGCCAGTAAGTCTTCATCGACTATTCCTTTCTTTTGGGTTAAGACCAAATGCATGAACGAATTAAACCCAAACCTTGTAACAATCACCGTCTTTGAACAACTTAACCTCGATAAAGCCTCTTAAGTGTGTTAATAAGCAGAGAGATTTCTGTGTCTCATTGTTAGTTACTAATATAAAACCTTAAAGTTTCCTATAAATGTGTGTGTGTGTATACATTTTGTAATATATGTACATATAATAGATTTTCACTGATTATAGCGACTAATTCCTATAATATAACCTCTAACCATTAACTCGGGTTATTACAATTTCTTGTTATATACATCTGTTACTTAAACAGACCCGTTATTTATTTATTTTTACCTCGAGGAGATGGTAGATTTTTAATTGTTGCAGTATGTTGTCGCTCTCCATTAAGAAAGTCAAGAGTTGCTATAATATTGCATTTAAATTTTGTTTTAAATAATTTAAAAATAAAATAATAATAAAGTAAATAGATAAAAATATGACAAGACAAACTTATCTTTACAGAATTTTATAAAATGCTGTTTCATTAATAACTGGATGAAGAAAAACTATAATATTGCTACAAGAACTATGCAACAAATGCATGGGCTGGTGGATGGGTGAATATTTTCAAAAGACAAAAAAAACACGCATAAAACAAAACACAGGAAAAAATAATACACTATATCAAAAAAAGGACGAGACATATTATCATTAACTAAAAAATATTTCCATGCGGCTCCCATAAAACGCAAAACAAAAGATGAATGTGAATTTATAACTAAGTTAATTACTATTTTATTTCTAATTGTCTATTTCTATTATTTTATTTTAATAAATATACATATGTTGCGAGTTTTTATTAATAATTACACTTGGAGACATTAATGGTGTTTGGATCGTATTAGTGGTTAAGGACATTGTGTGCCATGGAGCTATGGTTTCTTTTTTTTAACATGTTTGAATTAAAATTTATGTTTTTCCTGAGGTTGCAATTTATATCGCAATGAAGCCTACCCTACTCAGAGAATCTGGATGTTCGTCTGCCAGAACATACGGTAACAGCAGCATTCTCAACTCGACATTGCAAACAGTTGTTTCTAGCCAAACCGACTAACTATGAAAGGACATTTACGGTACGCTTTCCAACGGGATGGGAAAGCAGAGGGGAGATCCAAAACTTGTACATCTCGATTTTTAAAGACGATTCGAAAATGCACAGTGCGGGTATTCCCTCTGAAACTTTGAAGTCGGTCAGGCTACCGGACTTTGCCAGCGATTTTCTTAACCAGCTCAGCTCAGTGGTTAGGGACTCGAATTGCTGTGCTAGATGCGTAGGTTCATATCCACTGAACTGTTTTCGGGGCACCACCTCGTGGAATGACAAACCTCCGAAAGTATAATTAGCCATTCTCAAGCCCACCCGCCAAGCTAACCTCCTCGCGGTGGGGGGCAGGCAACGCGTCTGGGAAGCGCGGGTAGAGTAGCTTAATAGTTCATCTACCCGTAATACCTAGATATAACTAACAAAGCGCAAAACCCGAAGAGTAAGACAGGTCTTGGATACTGCCAAGCCTGCTAAGTCAGGGCGCCCTATGGTAGCATGAGAGCGTCTGGTGGTCGGCTTATCCCGCTCGGTAGCCGACCGAGTTTAACCCAAAACGACTACGAGCTTTCCGGCAATTGTCTTGCAAACCATTACAGGGGTTAAAGGGGGATGCGCTATGCTTCGATGGAGGCTTAAGTGAACTTTCGGCTTTTCGACAACGGCATCGACTTAGGATGGGCATATAGAACGTTTCCTTGCTCACAGGAAAGACCTTGAGCTTATTGGGGAGGCTACTAAATATCGTCTAGATATAGTTGGTATCTTCTCAACAAAGCAAAGGGGTTCTAGAACTGTGGAACTTTTGGACGGGTGGAAACTCTTCATGTCAGGAGTAGGACCTTCAGCGTCCGCTCAGGCGGGAGAGGATATACGCACAAGGTCAAGGCTGGTAAGCAGGGTACGGTGACCCAGATCAAAATGCGAACAGTAAGGAGTTGTTGGACTTTTGCTGTGTAAACGGTATAACCATTATGAACACCTTCTTTCCGCACAAAAACATCCGTAACTACACATGGTACCGCCAGAGTCTTCAGCAGAAGTTGCTGAAAAATTTGCACCGCAGGTATCTGAAAGGTTTGAACAAATTCCAATTGTTCCGACATATGTAGAGGAAGAATGGCGGTTGTTTTCAACAGCAGTCATTGCCTCTGCCGAAAATGTTTGCGGAGTGAAGCGGATCGGTGTGGAGGCTGGTGGTGAGAAAAGAACTATGTGGTTTAACACACCCGGAGCTTAAGAAGCCCTCAGAGAGGAGAAGAAAGCCTTCAAAGCGTGGATACACTTGGGGGATTCAGCTTCTCGAACACGGTACATGGAGGTGCGAAGAACTTGCAAACTGGCTGTTAAAGCAGCAATCTTGAAAGAAGTTCGGTGAGAAATTGGACCGTGATCACAGATCTGCAAACAAGGTGTTCTGGCAGACCATCCGCCGTCTCAGAGGAAGGAAGTTTAATATCATCGAAGGAGTCAAATCCAAAGATAGTGTACTTCTTTCCGATGAGAAGGACATCTTGTGCAGATGGGGCGAGCACTTTTCGGAGCTGCTCAATCCCGAACAGGGCACTAAGGATGGCAGACCCATGATTTTTTTCCATAGTGTATATGTTGGGGAACGGTTCGAAATGGGAAACTTAAGAATAAGTCATCTGTTTTTCGCGTCATCCTTACGTCCACCCAGACCGAACTGGACCCCAGAACGTCCACCCAGAGCGCGGACTGGATAGGTTCATCGCCGTCTGTGTTGAAGCTGGGATAAGAGTAAGTGTGAACAAATTGTAATTTCGCGAACGCCTGTTCAATGAATTCTGCGTGTTAGTGGAGTCCCATTGAAACAGGTGGAGAAGTCTAAGTATCTCGGGTACTTATTTATGAGTAATGGAAGGAGCAATACTGAATTATCCTGTAGGACTGGTTAGGCTGGAGCAATTCAGAGACATCTTGGTCAATCTAATATCATCAGGAACCGAACTTGGCATCGGAGCTAAGCCACCGTTTTTCAATTCAGTGTTTGTTCCGACCCTCATCTGTGATCATGAGGTATAAGTAATGGACGAAAGAATAAGATAACTCGCCGAGATCGGGTTAGAAACACCAAAATATGCGAGACACTTAATGTCGAGCAGCTACTACTTCAACCGGAGAGCTCCAAGACGTGGCATGAATTCCGTGCCATCGAGTAGGCATCCCCTGGGTAGATGGCTGGACTAAGTTCGAAATCTCACCTCTACGTATCGGGATAGCCCCTGATGTTTTAAAGTCGATGGCGGAAGATCGGAAGATGTGGAGTGTCCACTTAGGCACCATAATTCCGCGACCCTCATAGTGAATATACGGTTCTTTTAAAAATGTATGCATGTATATATGAAGCTTCTCAATCCAATGGAATGTTTCTTCTTTCGTGCGAAAAATGTAACACGCAAAACAAGAATGGTTGTGAGAAGCTTTGCCTTGGTCCAGCCTGGGCTATGGCGCCAGCTATCAAATTTTAGGCTCTTGCCTAAACAAATATGTAGACGAAAGTGTGGATGAGTCTGTTACACCTTGGCGAACAAACTAACAAGCGGAAATAATTCAAAGAACCTTCAAGGAACATGAAACAGATAACGTTTTACGAACATCGAAGTTGTGGGTTCTCAAAGGACAGTACCATAGTGCTTAGTTCAACTGAGTCATCAAATTGAAACACTTTCCTCCGTAGAAGAATAAATCGAAAAACAACAACACACCTGCTATAAAAAAGCAATCAATACATGCTACTTTCAAGAGTTTCCAATAAATTTTACTCCATAGCACACCAACGATGAACACACATTTCCCCAGATCCTATTGACTAAAACTATAATTAATACCTAAAATTGCACTTGATGTCTGAATATTATTTATAAAATGTTATATTACTCTCGAAAACAATACATAAAAAGCAAAATCAAAAATAAAACAAAAATTGGTCAAAGTCCAAAGAAAAACATTCTCTCAAACTTTGAATGAAACATAATAAATGTACGAGAAGTTATAAATCGGCTGATAGTTTCTATTCTAAACAGCGAATGAGAGAAAAAATAAAAGTAACGAACAAAAATAATTAAAACACAAATTGAAACCAAAAAAACGATTGAAAACTTTTATGATTCGAAAGGGAACTTAAAAAGTGGTTATTATTTTTTTTGAATATGATTTTGTTTGGTTTTAACTAATTTTGAAACTCACCGTGATTTTTATTTTTAAAAACTAGAGAGTAAAAAAAATTGGTTTGTGTTGCTTTTTTTTTTTTTTTTGATTTTTTGCTTTTTACAAAACTGCTTGAGAAACTGGTTGTTGAGTTGGAAGTTCTCATTTAAGTTTTAACTATGTTCTTCTTTTTTTATAAAAAACTAAGCTTCTATTCTTTTGTTAATTTATTAACTAATTCACTTTCGTTTGGAATTACGAGAGCTGGCTACGATGGAAATTGTTGTAATTTAATTAAAAAATTGGTCCGCTTTTGTTTTTTTTTTTTAAATTTAACGAAACTTAATATTGTTGGTTACTAAATTTAATTAAAAGCGAAACAAAAACAAACTGGTTGAAAATAAATAAAACAGTACTTTAGTTTTAATATGCAAAAGTCACTTAAAACACAGCATAAAGGTTGTTGTTCCTGTTTGTATTTTTTTTTTTACAATAAACAAAGAGAAACAACATCTATTACTTTATAATAAAGATCTAAAGCAAAAAGAAAGAGAAAACAAGTTTAAAATTGTTTTAATTGGAAGACTTTTGTGGAATTTAAAAAAAAATATACTAAGGGGTATTTATAGAGGGGTAGGTAAGGTAAACGCAGTACGCTACTTTGAAAGTGTATTTATAAAAATGCAAGAAGAGGTTTTAAGAAATACTGAGCTCTTTGTAAATACAGCTCTAGAAATTACAATTAAAAAAAATAACGAAAAACTGTGACCTGAAATGTTAAAAAAAAAAAATTTCTTGAACATGAATCTAATTTATATCGAATCGTCTCATCAATAACTTTAAAAAAGGGAAAGATTATATGCCTTAAATATGTTGATAGGCAAAAGACACCTACAATCAAAATTGGTTATAATGACCTGCAAGGGACCGATGAATTTGGTCGTTTTAAGCGAAAGATCGCTATAACCGATATCAAGGTTAGTTAATGGAGCTACGTCGTTATAACCGACGTCGTTGTAAGCGATTTTGACTGTATTTATAAGCCTCTCATTGTTTCTAATAAACATGCTCAATCCAGTAACGGAACACAGATCTAAGTCAAACGTATTACAAACACCTTCTAACAGAGCTATTCATTAAAGAGAATTTAAACAGATGCTGAGTTAGCAACTCTCAAATTACTCGTAAGGTGAAGCGAAAAAAATCGGATACTCAGTTTAGGTATTAAAGATCGAACTGGTACAAGGTACCAAACATCACCCCGCCAAAGCAAAATATGTTGCACAAAACAATTCGCAGAACATGCAAGGTGTTGTTTTTGGCAAATAATATAGTTGGAAACTGAATACACATGACCATGCCAGGAAATGACAGTCAAGGCAGGGAATCTTCACCGTTCGCCAATAATTTTACGGACCACTCCAAGATCCTACACGACAATAATACTATTCCTAGTAAAATGGACTATATTACCCCATACATTGACTTTTATGTTAATTACAAGGCCAAAAATCTTGGCAGAAGCGTTTAGGAATCTAAGATTCTTGAATGAATCTAAGATTCTTGAATGAATCTAAGATTCTTGAATGAATCTAAGATTCTTGAATGAATCTAAGATTCTTGAATGAATCTAAGATTCTTGAATGAATCTAAGATTCTTGAATGAATCTAAGATTCTTGAATGAATCTAAGATTCTTGAATGAATCTACACAAGTGGATCTAAAATAGTGTATAGTAGACACAGGGCAGGAGTCTTCTCTAGTGCAACCAGTGTGAGAATTACCAGAATAACAGCTGTCCGAAAAGTTGCGGCTCGGTTTCCATTAACGCGGTAATGTTAGCGCTATTTTACTATACATAAGTAGCCAGACAACGATAAAAGCCTTAAAATCACTCGTAATAGTATTCCGCTTGATAAAGCAATGCCGCAAGTCTCTAAATAAGATCGCTGACAGATCTGACGTTTCCCTGTGCTGAGTTCCAGGACACAGTGACATTCCAGGCAATTGCAGAGCAAACGTGCTACCAAAGGAACCTATCTGGTAACAGGGAGAAACCCGACTGCTCCTAAAGAATCAATTAAGTTTGGCCTTGTTACAGGAGCTAGAAGAATGGCAAACACCAAGTGGAATAACATCGGCGCATGCCTTTTATCGAAGCAGCTCTGACTTAACCTGGATGTTAAAACAACGGGCAGACTTCTGTCATTAGTCGTTAGTAGACAATGCCCAAGATCTATAGTAAAAGCCCTCACTTGTTGCTAGACAGGTAGACTTGCCTTAAGAATGGGTGTTGCTTCTCACGATTTCTGCAGAAGCTGTAGAGATGAGGTGGAGAAATAAACAACGACCCACCTTCTATGTACCAGGCCTGGATCTATACTTACAAAATAAAAACCTTCGTTTCCGGATCAAAATGAAAGTTAGACCCAATCAATAAGAGAACGGCTAATGTTGCCATTATGGTGCCATATGCACAGCTCAGAAGACCGCGCGAAAAACCTTGCTCTATATTTTAAAGCTGGGTTTACATGCATATCTTCACTGCATTGGTGAGAAAGAGAAACCTTACTGAGGTTAAAAAAAAATATATCAACCAATACGTCAACATTAGGTTCTCGTATCTCGGAAGGCTTGCTTCAGTTAACGGCAGTATTAAACCGGATGTATGCACATCCATTGGTTAAGAAAATGCTGCAGTTGGTAAGCTGTTTCACCAGTGAAGAAGCGGTGCATTCAGACTGATGCTTTTACTCGAATGTAGCACCTAGAAGGCAGAAACCATTGTCGCCACTAAAAACCTTTTGAATCACGTATAGCTGCATATATAGCATCGCCGGGGTATTCAGCTATTCCTAATTATTACCAATGAGACGATTCTGCTTTTAAAAAAATTTGTTTTACAGACTGAGCTAAAGGCCTGTGCTTCGCCAAATATAACTCACTTATAAATGTTAATTATTCCACAAAAGACTGTTTAAAAATAACCGTCTCTTAGTCTTTTTGTTTAATTATAGCAAACATAAAAATAAAATAAAAAATCATAATAATACTTCTTTTGAATAAACTTACCATCACTCAATACTACTTCAGGTTGGCTAGGGACTGGCGCTTGCTTAGTTTCTATTCTCATTACTTGGTGCTCTGTTAAAATAAATCCAAAATTAGCAATTGAAATAAAATATGTGATTCATTGCATATTACCTGATGCATCTTCAGTTTCTGATTGGCTAACAACGGCAGTTTTCGATGAATTTTGCTGTTGTGCGCCCGAAGTTTGTAGTGAACTTAGAGCTTCCGACTCTGAGAAATCGGTGTCGGTATCTGAGAAAAACAAAATAATTATAAAATTTATTCGATTTTAAGGAAATAACAAACTTACATTCGCCATGAATATTCTTTTTCCTTTCGACAGTTCTCTTGTATTCGTTGAGTTCGTCATCTGTTACATTGTCGAATGGATTCTTTGCGTATGGTGCCTTATAGACGGTTGCGTTGTGTTGGAAACCACGTTGAATAATACCCTTGGATGCAGCACCCATTAAAACAACATGATCACCAGCTGAGGAGACAGTTGCATCTTTGATGCGATTCGCCTCATCCCATGTTACACCTTCCAAAATGTGGGATTGTGGACCAGCAGAAATTTTATCAGCGCGACGATTGTCTTTGATCTAAATTATAAAAAATACAAATTGTAGTATTCCAGTATACATGGAAGATACTGCTAACTAATAGGTAATCCGTGTTAAATCCTACAAGTAGATAATCTATGCAATATTGTTGTGTGAACGCCTGAAGCCGTTCGCAAATAACCTGATCGGTCCATATCAGTGTGGCTTCCACCAAATATTCACAGATCTTGGAGAAAACCCAGAAATTTCAAATCGATACCCACCACCTTTTCATCAATTTTAAGGTCGCGTATGACAGCATCTATAGAGACAAGCTATAGAGAGCAATGTCTAGTTTTGGCATCCCTGCCAAACTCGTCCGTGTGTGCAGGATGACGATGGAATATGGACGCTGCTCCATCAAGGTCGGTCAAGGCCTCAACGAGACCTTTGATGTCAAAAAAGAATTTAAAAAAGACGACGTGCTGTCATGCGACTTCTTCCACGTCGTTTTTAAATGAGTTGTGCAAAACTCACGCGCAAACACCAGAGGCACAATCTTTCAAAAGTCCGTCGAATTACTCGCCTACGCCGACGATATTGACATAATCGGAAGAACGCAGCGTGATGTCACTGGCGTGTTCGTGAGTATTGAGACGGAGGCGTCGAATATGAGCTAACGAAAGTAACCCTTTATAAGAGGTTTATAATCCCAGTCCTGCTCTATGGCCCAGAAGCATGGACTCTTTCAAAAGCGAATTAGGTTGCTCTTGGCTTTTTCGAGAGGAAAATTCTTCGGGTGATTTTTGTTCCCGTCTGCCTAGACGGTGAAAAAAGAAGGAGATAGAATGACGGACTCTACGGACTGTGCAGCGACATCGACTGAGTCAGAAGAGGGAAGCTCCAACGACTGAGGTAGCTGAGTCATGTAGAGCGGATGGACACCAATGCTTCGGCCCGGAAAATGGACGGCGTAATAGAGGAAGACCGCGACTCAGGTGGCGCACGCAAGTGAAAGGTGGCCTTAACCAAGCGCCAGCTGGCTGGAGACGCTTGTGGGTTGAGGCCCAGGGTCCAGCCCGAACTGTAGCGCCACCTTAAGAAGAAGAAGGGTAGATGAAGGAATTGTTTTCGAGTTGAGGTCCAAACGTGAGAACAATGTATAAACTCCGATCTAACTTGTGTGTGTCGCCGTGGATTATGAAAAACAAGACGGCAAAAGCGCTATGAACTTTCTTCCAATTGCTGATAAAATAATGATGGGATCTTGAATGTTAGTTTGTAGTCAAGGCGAACCACAAGGAAACCGAGACTTTACAAAGTTCATAGGCTTCTGTTAAAGCCCACACATTTTGATGGAAAAGGAATTGTCTTTGCGTACTTATTTCATAAAATATATAAAGTATGGCATCCCATCTACCAGAACAAGGGAATACTAACTACTAGATGAAAAATAAGTAAAACAAGTAACTCACCTGTTGTTGCACTTTCTTGAATTCTTTCGGATTGGTTCCTGGCGGTACGAACTGCAATGCACCCTCAATTCGCACTGGTGTGGAATGCGTTGGTGAACCTTCAGCGACCCACTGCATTTCATATTCATTTTTCGAATTTTTTGTTACAAAACATTACGACGAAAACAATAACAACGTGATAGGTTAGATTTTTTTGGTCAATTTAAGAGCGCGTACCCATGTTGTACCAATGAGAGAGAACAAGCGGCGGCAAGGGAACGAGTTGAATATGAAAGAAAAAAGAAAATATTGTTTTTGTTCTCTTTAGCACAATTTGCTACAAAATTTTTGTACTAAAGTACTTATTTAAAAAAAACAAAGACTTAACGTTTGAAACATAAAAAGTTATTAGCGACAATTTGAGTTGAACTTTTCAAAAACTAAATCATAACTGAGCGTTGGAATGAGAAAATAAATGTGTGCTTTGTTAAGTATTAAGTGTGTTGGTGAAGTTTTTGAATTAGTTTATAAAGCAGAAAAAATAAAAATAAAATAATTTTGTGCCTATAAACGGACGGAAATAGATACATAGTTCCTTTTTTAACAATCTATTTTTTTCAAGCATGCTGTTATAGTAACGAAAATAAAAATGGAAAAAGTATGACAAACACAATACAAATTAAAGAAACACGTACAAATCAGAAATAAAAATTAAAACATACAGAGAGAGAGAGACACATTGTCGCTTAAACTTTTTCAATTAAAACTTTACACCAGTGTTTAGAATATTTTCTCTTTTCTTTCAATTTTTTATTTTTTAAAATCAAATAAAGTTAATTTCAAGTTATTCACGCGCAGAGAAACCTATCAAAATCAACTCCGTGATGGTTGGCACAAAATTATTTTCTTTTTTGTTTTAGCAATCAAAATTAAAATGAAAACTTTACATAAGAAAAAAGAAAAAAAAAAACTTTTTAAAAAGACTTGTGGTTATTTTGTTTAAATTTTAGTTTATTACATTTGCCTACATAAGTATGTATGTATATATATTTTTTTTTCTGTTACAAGCGTTGCAATAAACACCTAAAAAATGTTACGAATAAATTTTTATTTGTTTTCTAAAATTTTATATATTTGTCTTCTTGAATATCGTTTAAACTTTATTGAAGTAAAAATTAGTTGATGGCAAAAGCGTTAGTACATTGTATGATTATTTTAATTTTCAGCATTTTATAATGTAATCGTTAACATTTTGTTTAATATCGATTTGAAAAAGGTGTGTCCTGCGCTTAAGGAAGTGTGGAATGTTTGTGAACACAATTATATACTTTCACTAAGAAAAGATGAAATACAAGTTAGTTTCATAAGAATATGTTCTGAAATGACCGAGGAGCAAGACGAAGAAGAGGCCTCTTCACTTTTTCTAAATGTTCTCTATAGATAACAGAAGGCAGAAGGTTCTTCTAGTCTCGCCAGCGCTACAGGATTTGCAGTAGATGGTTTAACTAGTGTGGTCTAGTTGAAATGGATAGTTATTAAAATATAAGAACATTTAAGGTGGAAGGTTAATTGTGTCAAGGAGTTCATTTTTACCTTCCACTGCTGCCATCTGAGAATTTCTTCAGAGATGACGAAGTGAGCACTCTGCACCGCAAAATACAGTAAGTTTCCATTGAGTTTTGGGCCAATAATCCGCTGGCTCATATTCTACTCTATTAACGACTTTGGGCTATCGAATAAAAATAACAATTGGTCTCTGTTCCCTTAAAATAACGCAACAAAATCGCCGGTCCGCTCCATCCCTCCAATTACCATCCTTGCCCTTTTTGTTCTGTAGAAGTAGTAGGATTCTTCAAATCCAGTGCTCTTGATTTGGCATACACCGCTGGCCATAAGTTTGGAATCACCATATTAAATTTTACATTTGCCGTATTTTTTCTGCTATTTTTTTTTGTTTAGCATTGGGTTAGGTTAATTAGCGAGGGGAGAGACAACCCTCTACGCCAAACTTAGGTAAGTAGAGAGCCATTGTAATGCTCTATTGGTGGAGAAGGTGCCCTTTGCTCGTAAAGCAAACTCCTATTGCCCAGGGTTTCGAGTCACCTTCAAACCTTAATGAACCCACAGATATCCTCGATAGGTACGGCACTTATTTCTTCACTCTCCTGGAAGAAGTGTCTTCCACAGGATTTTTGTCTGAGATGCCAGAGGCCTGGGCAGTGGCAGAGAGAGTGAGTTGTGTCCTCATTAACTTATTCGCCTTCCAAGCCCTTCATAAAGGTCATCCTCACGTAGGCTTAATTAAATCAATCCAATTTTATTCGACTTAATTACGCTTACAGAAGTAAATATCATATAATTCTAAAAGCAACAGTCAAGTTAGTTGACATGGACGAAATCTTCTTCAAATTAAATCCGATACAGTGTAAAGTTAATAGGTGATTCCAAACTTATTGCCGGCAATGTATGTTCGGAAGACATAACAAAGCAAGTATTCCGGACCAAGAGCCAGGCAAACGGCCTGAAAGCACCTGTCGGACGGACAATCTGTCACTTGAAGACCCTCTGAAATGGCGAACGATCCATTGCTGTGCTTGAAATGAGAGCCCATCCTAAATACGATTGTTTTGTGGATGACCGATTGCTGTAATACATTTGTGAACCCCCTTACCCCCCCAGCAGCGGGGCGGATTTAGCTTAGGCTTTGATAGCTTAATTCGTCATACACACATGAGCGTAAGTGGTTTGATGACAGAGAACTGACACTCTAGAGCAGACCGTGTGACAGCGAGGAGTTAAAAACGAACACGAGAATACGAAGACTGAAAAAGGAAGGAACGACAACTACCCCAGCGATATGACGAATAAAATAGAAACCGAGATACAGATCGAACAAAACGATGCAGAGAAGACGAGATACCCTAAAAAAGAACGGACTGTGGCGTTGGATTTCCCCATATTGTCTTCTTTATCTTCAAATATTGATTAAAAATCGAAATTGAATGCGTTGTATCGCGTCGTTAGACCTCTTTTTATCAATGGTGCGGGTGAAAGGAATGATAAGGATAGAAGTAACAGGTTGGGTGTTGTTTCCGATTGTAGGGAAAATCAGTGTTGCTGGAATATCTTGTCGTTCCAAATCTTCCACAAATCCTCATATTGGCTGCCAAATTTCGGGACCGAACGGGAATTGTACCGGATTTCAGATCAGGCGAGTAGAACTTTTCGAATCAAGCCAACGTGTCTTCGATTTCAGCGATCGAAAAGAGATCGGAGTTAGATAAGTCGCAAGACAGACAGTTGGCAACAAGATTTTGAGAAGAATTTTAGGGGTATGCCAGAGATGCTGCAGCAATGACAATGTGGTCCTTCTTCTCTGTCCCTTTATTCACGTCAGAAATTGTCGTCCGTTTAATATTTTGTGAATTTAGTTATGGTGATCCTAACTTCCCTTCTTTGACGTTTGCTATTTTTGTAGTATGGCAGAGGAGAAAAAAGAAGTAACTGAAATAGTCGCTGCAGAGAAAAAGAAAGACTGTAGACTTCAAAAAGAAACTATTGGGGGGGCATTGTTACTCTGCTTCTTCAGATTCAGAATTTAAGAAATATGTATTTCAATTCAAGGATATTAATTGGAAATATCGGAAACATGTTATTCCGTTAAGACAGGTGTAACTCGGGAGTTACCACGTATAGATAGTTCCAAGGTACAAAATAAAATCCATATAATATTAAGAATTCCTTCATTTCCCATGATGCGCTTAAGCTTGATGGATACTATAATATCCAAGGTTTGTATAATATTTGCTGAACCTGCGTAAAACCCAACACAAAATGGAAGAAACAGAACCATCACCACATATAGGACACGTTCAAAAATTACTCTTTCGTCACTACAAATCGACTTCTTATGAAACGCACTTGTTTTTCTTAATTAATTATTCAATTTAACTAAAAATAAAGGTATGTGTATATAAATTTTGATCATTTATAGCACAATAAGTTGCACGTTGTTAATTACACAGTATTAATTTCTTTTCAAACACATTAAAAACCTAGTTATCTTCATTTTGTTTTTCACTGCAAGCCGTAATATCAAAAATATTTCTTATTCAATTGTTTCCATTTAAAAAAAAAAAAATCAATTTCTTTTGTTTATAAGAAAACAAATTAAAAACAAAATATAAATTGTGCATTTGTTTAATGTTATCACAAGCAAAACGAAATGAAAAACTTCAAAAGAAAATTAAGGAAACTAGCATTGGAATGATTAAAATTCAAAATGGCACAACTTTTAGCTTTAAAATATATTTTGTTTTTTTTGTTTTTTCTATTAATATTATTTAATAGTTGTGTGGTTTGTGTGACTCAAAGGTGGATTCTTGATTGTTTATTATTTTAGTTTGTAAATAATTTGAAAAGTTTTCGATATTTTAGTTTTTGTCCTCGAATGTTATAATCTCTACCTTTGTGATTTTTTTCGGATCGGGTGTTCCAGTTTCCAACACTTCAACTTTCTGGTATACATTTGGCGAATTAAGCCATCGGCTACGATCTCCACCTTTGCGCCAATCACCTTTCTTCCAAATTCTAAAAAGAAAAGAAAAAAATAATTAATACTTTAATGTACGTATGTATGAATGCATATATGAAGGTATAAGAATATCGAAACACAACACTGACGTCTCGGGAAGGAATGTTTCGATGGAGAAATGTAACTTCGAAATAGTGAAGGAACTCAATTCTGCAATCTTAGCGCGGATATTCGAGGTAGAATTACTCTCGCCATTTGGTGTTACTATGGCCTCAAGAGACAACTAGGCTACTAAGCATGACAATATCGTGAAAAACAAGGAGACGCTATACAAAACCGTTATCATCTCTGTCGTGCAATATGGTGCAGGAAAAGAAAACAGTTTTACGTTCGATTTATGATCCCATCTGCGTTGACTGTTCATGGAGAAGAAGGTTTAACCACGAACTATCCTATGTACATACATATGTATAAAAGATCCCTGTACAACGATTATGATGACTAGGTCTATAAAGCGAATGAACACAGCCCGAAAAATCTTCGATTTCATCCCAGAGGGACTACACAGAAGATGACGACTTCATCCGATGGCGTACGAAGTGAAGGGTGACCTCAACCAACTTGACGTACGCAACTGGAATCAGCTAACTAAGGATCGTGTCGGGTGGAGAATTTTGTTGGTTGAGCTCTTGGTTCACCTCAAACTGTCACCATTATAGGCAAGTACATAGGTATGTATAGGAGTTCACTAGAGAAATTCAACCGAAATTGATCCAAAAAGCCATAGAAAAGGTCTCCATAAATGGGATTGGTCGGGAAGCTACGGATCGGGAAGTCTAAACTCTTTCCCACAAATATAGTCAGTGCAGGGAAAATAGGACGTGTACTCTTGTTGCAATAGCTTGCGTAAATCTGTCACTCAATAAAGCTCTTTCAGGGTTGCCGCAAATCGGAAAGCAAAACTGAAAAGCTTTGACTTAATAATGGTAACTCTGTTTTGATGTTCATATTTTCAATCCAAACAGCGAGGGTTGATGCCGACCACACGATCATTCTGCCCCCGGCTGTGTGCCGAATGTATGCGAATTTGAGGAAAATTACAAAAACGATACCTGTGTATGTGATTTGGTTTGTATATTTATGGGTACCAGGGTTTGAAAAAAGCTCCCCCATAAAGCCTGTCTGACAATTTTTGTGGGACAGTGTTTTAAATCTATAAGTTAGCGAAAGTTAGTGGTCTACATAACAGAAAATTACCTCGGATAATCATACTTGACACTGGAAGCGAAAGTTCACGTCATACAAATTGGAGATTTTAGAAGCAAGCGAAGAGTTCCAGTCTTTAACTGGTGATAAGGGAGCAAAAAGCAATGCAAACATTTGAGGGAATCTCTAGTGGAAATTTGGCAACAATAGCTTGCGACTACTTGAGTTGAGTTTTAACAGGCAGATAATGTACCAGACAAGGGCACACTAACTATTTACTAACAAGGTTACCACAACCATTTCGCAGCATCCAAAGCTATTGAAGCGACATCGATGCACCAACCAGAGTTTAAGATTTATTTATTTATCAACTTAATACAAGCTAGTACTAAAATCTAAGAAAAACAGGCAGTTAAGGTAAGGGAAGGAAGTTGTACAATTTTTTTTTTTATTAGATCTTATTAACTAACAATTAAAAGCTTAAAACTATGAAAAGAGATGGAAGGGTAGATGAGAGTGGGTTAAGAGGAGGTAGAGGGGGTGTAAAGGGCATTTCGCAGTGTTATTCTGCTGCATTGGAAATTGAAAGCGTCATCATGCATGTTATTCGCTTTATGTAGCATTCTGGACATGGGCTCATGCAAACCATAGTTGGTACAGTGGGGGACAAGACGAAAGAGGGGAACAGACCTGAGGTTGCGGGGATTGGTGTTAAGAGAAATTATTTAAAGCAACGATGTAAAATCTATGTTGCCGGCTAATAGCTGATGAACGAATAGAACATCGGCAACATCGCGACGTTTTTCAAGGGATTCCAGATTGATCAGTTTCAAGCTGTCTCTTTAGGGTGGCAGGTTGTGGGTGTCTACCCAGGGAAGACCACGTAGGGCAAAGTGAATGAACCATCTAAAGGTTAAAAACACTGAAAACATTCACCATATCTCGGTGGACAAGCACTGCTCGAGCATATCCTAGTCGGTTGCCCACCTCCCATTACCAATGAAGAGCGCAGACATTCGCGCACAATCAAAAACAACGTTAGACCTACTGGATGATGTCGACTTCTACATACCTGTCACGTCTCGACCTAAGCACAAATGTATGCCTAAGCCAGACTGGTTTTGAAACTTACAGTGATGGACAAAAAAATAAAGACAGCTGGTGGAACTAGCATTGTGTCCACTTTTTCGGGCGATGATTGTATTTAGCTACTAAACTGCATACATATTACCAACTTGGTTAATATGCGTACTCTGAACCATTATTCATATGGCGAATTTGTTGCATTTATTTTGAAATTTTTTTTCATGTGGACAAAAAAATAAATACAGTCAACGGTTTTGGCAGATTTTGATTAAAATCCTAGTTTTTTGTAAATGTAATTTATTACAAATATTAATCTATTTAATATCTAGTCGCATGAGCTTTGTTTTTTATTACTTCGGTGGGTCTTGATGACAGAAAGTTAGCCAACTTTTGGCACACGGTCAAGGAAATAGATTCCCAAGTTGTCTTAACAACCTGCCAAAGCTGGCTTCTATTTTTGGGTGTTCCTTTGACTACAACATCCTAGACTTGTTTTCAGAAGTTTTCAGTGGGATTTAAGGCCATGTCCATCGTAAAACTCTTAATTCCCTTGCAGCTATTCAGTTTTTTGTGGCTTTGACCGTTATCAAAGTGTAACGTCCAAATAATAGGAATATTTTTTTCTTTATGGCTTCAAGGACAATAACGAGAAGGTTGGCGGAACATAACCTGTCAGCCTGTCAGCTGTCAGAAGTATAGCTGTATTTATATTTTTGTCCATCACTGTATATACGCCGGCGTTGCGTATGGCATATAAATGATATTTCCAACAGCATTGACTAAGCTATTGAGTCCACTCGAGAGTCCGAAAACTATTCCAACGACTCAAAGAGGTAGTCTAAGACCTGGTAAAGCTGACTAGAAGGAAATAGAATGTAGTTGTCAAGGAATCTTGAAAATACGTTTGATGGCGAACCAGCAGTGTCCACTGTGAAACCTCGTCTGTAGACCACATAATCACCCTGCAGATCATTATTAAACAATGTGTTGAATACCGGTCGCCATTTTATCTCTAATTCAAGTCTCAGTACTATTAACAGACTTTATATGGTTTGCCTTTCACAGATGGGATTTTCTCAATAAATAAATAGCTATTCCAAATGTCACGTTTTACATTGCGGCAGTTGTCAAAAGAATTTGAAATGCCAAGCAGATAGGTCTTCTTGTTCACTAACTAACTGTGGAGAATTAATTTAAAAAGACGACAAGCCCGATTACAGACAAAACTGAAATCACTTCGAAAGCTTTTAGGCCGAACGTCAGTATCTCAATATCTTTAAAAGTACATAACGTCGTTACATTTGCATAATGCTCAACTTACCCCTGCCGATAGAGTTCTTCTTCTTCGAGCAAATAACCCAACGACGATACAGCCGGTGGAACTTCAACATCATTCTTCGGTTTAGGCAGTTCAGATTTAATCAATGGATGACGATAGATATAACCCGTACGGAAGCCAGCATTATCCAGCATACGCATCAAAGCTTCAAATTCAGCACCACCAACACGCCATTTGGGCTGTTGTAGCAATTTGTGGCTTGTATCTTTGCTATTGTCCGTCTGCGATTCATCTTTATCGGTTGAAGCATCCTCAGAAGCTGATGCTGCGGCAGTAGCAGCTGCAATAGCAGCCGCTTTCTTTTCAAAAGCAGCAGCTACATCCTCTGGTGGTCGGCGTGCTGCATCGTAGATTGTTTTTCTTGACTCCTCGGGAATCATGACTAAATTATCAATACCCACTGGCAGTAGTTTTAATTGAGTTTCACATGCTTGCACAATGTGATGGGCAGCGAAAAATGCCTCCTCGATGGTTTCACCACAGCACAGAGCGCCATGATTTGTCAGCAGCATAACCTTGGAGACGGGTCCCAAATTACGAACAAGCTTTTCGCGTTCTTCCGCATCGCTCAGGCAACCGGAGTACTGATGTGTCGAGATTTCCCCGAGCACCACAGAGTCATTGGTTAATGGCAGCAGACCGACTTTGAGTGATGAGACCGCAACAACGGGATTGCAACCGATGTAAATGGCACAACGGATATCTGGGCGGGCTGCATGGACGACGGAGTGTAATATAAAATCTGAAAGCGAATAGAATTTAGAAAATGCTCATTTAAATGCTGCTGTGTCTCGTATTCACTTACGATTCTTATTGACTCCGAAATTCGTAGTTCCGTGCTCAATAACGTTGCCTTGCATATCAACTTTGTTCAACGATGAAGCAGTCACCTCATGGAACAGCAGGCCATAGGGATTTACCAGAAATAGTTCCTGATCTACTTTAAGGCGTGCCGTTACCTGTGCGCCCAGACCATTTGTCCATCCATATAAATCTAGCAAACGAAATGTAGCCGCCAATTTGCATCTGAGTATTTTCTCGCCCTTGGAGTAGCCCATGGATTCGACGCCACGAATATCATTGATCGGTAGGACGCAGTTGGAACTTTTAAAGACGCTACCAACTCGTGAGGTTGGAACACCAACGATATCTGACAACTGCTGTAAGATACCGGATGCTCCCCCCTCACGAATTTGACTGTCGACAATGCGCTCCAATTCTTCGCGAAATAATTTGGAACCCATTATGGCTTCGACACGTTTACGACGCTCCATCTCTCGCATGTCCTATTCATGAATCAAACAAATAAATCATTTGACATGTGATTTAGTGATTGTCGAAGAGTATGACCAAATTACCTGTTCAATATCAGCCGGTCTTGCTTTACTGTTTTCATCTTCTTCTGTCGTCAGTTCTATACCGTTCTGTGATGGTTGCTCAACTTCGGTCATTTTTAATTGAGTTGTCTACTAACTATAGCGTCACGGTAATAAAATCTGTAAATAAAGAAAGGTAAACTGCGATTAAAATATGTACCAGACGAATGTAAATAAGTAAAGGCTGAGAAAATATAGGCAGTCAGACAAAATCCTAGACGGTTGACACCAACAGACTTCTGATATCAGTGTCAGTAGCTGTGATATCCTATCCATGACGACAGCTATGTCTTGTTTCGGCGTTGGATCGCGTTTAAATACACGACAAACCTCCCTTGGCAAAGTCTTTTAAATGAAATGATTTGAGGGCTACCGAAAGAACACTAACACCGACCCCAAACTTGATTTTGAACCGTGTCGAGTCGATGTAAACTTTAGTGCGTAATCTTCCCAGACTCCACAAGTCTTACATTCCGCTCTGGTTGGGACACTCACAGCAAAATCTTGCCGTAATTTCATCTGGCGGTACTGTATTCCGTAGGTAAAGCAACTGATTTCCTTGCGGACTATTCCGTCAGGTTTCTGAATATAGACAATATTATCTCCTATCTCGTGACCAGCTAGAAGACTTTTTATGACTCTGCACAACACCCTAGTTGTGGATGCTTTGGAATGAGCAAAATATTTGCATAGAAGAAAGTCTAGTTGCTTCCAAATCTAGCTACACGCCTAATCCAACACTGTACACGCGCAACACACAACAAAGGTGCAAAGGTTAACTTGTATATCCTTGTCGTGCTTCAAAAATATCATTGCTGTGGCATTTGGTTGTGTTGTAGGTTTCTATTGACAAAGGCAGCGTCACACACGATAAGTCCTTTTTAGCATTTTCTTTCTATTTTACCATAGCTACCATAATAAATTATAGAACCCACAACAAAAGCCAGGTCAGTCACCTCAATTTGACGCCATATCACACCATGGTGGTGGTGCTGTTGTTTCAAAGTTCTCCAAACGAAAGCGGTCACGTGTATCGTGTATCACCGGTCTGGCGAACGTCAACAAACACAAAATGAGTTACATTTTGCCAACTGTACCCGGGGTTGGTGCCCATGAATTATGTATTTCTCTGCTTATTTCCAGATAATGATAAACATAACAATCGAGAGTGCATAATAGCGAGTGTGGTGACAAGTGCGCCAAAGACAAGACCTCCAAAGGAGTGGGGAATGGGTTCCCAATCGAGCTTCGGCGAAATTGAAAATGCAAATCAGCTGTTGAAGCCGGTAGTAGCTGGTAGCAGTTGTAAATGCCGGCATATAAATTAACTTGGATAAATTGAAGCTGCGTGGGTGCACCCACTTCTGTGCAGAGTACTAGTTGAACTTGTCACGAAAGCATGTGGGTGGTTAGGATGCATTAATTGAGGAGACAACCGCTGAATTGAATGAATTTTTCAACTGATGGGGATTAAACTTCCTAAGTCAAAAGACTTCTGTAATCTAATCCACTTTCACTTGATGGTCTTCCACAACTGCGAAGCCTTTCACACTCTCACCCGAATTTGAAGGCGCAGAAGGGGAATTCTTACGGAAAACCACCAACATCATCAACACCATTTAATAGCCTACTACTTCTTCTCGTCCTCCTGGTGCCGTTTCTAACGTGTGCGCGTTCTATTTTCGGATTGTGTTGTCGTCAAGTCGGAACAAAGAACGCGAGTCACCTTCGCTTGGCTTTCGTGCTGGATTGTAATATCGCGGCCAACAAGTTCATGGAGCTCACTTTCTCTGTATGTATCATAGAAGTCAAAGAGTGTGATTCCTTATCCCACTTTGGTTTCGAAAATAGTCCGATGAGGAAATTAGATGGATTGGATGAGTTGTTTTGTGTGTTTTGCTGTAAAAATGTTTCTCGGCACATATTTGACGGTTTATGACGAACATTTTAGTATCGTAAAAATATTCATCTGCTCGTATCCTACTCTAATTCTTTCAACATGACGACATGACGGAACGACCGGCGTTAATGGATTAACAAATTACCGATTTACCTTTGAGTTATCTGGTAGAATTTCTTCACTTCCAAATCACTGAACTGTACTTCAGGCGGAAATAATGGCGTTTCGGTAAGGCTTGTTCTTGTCCTTGCATTTTCATGGACAGCCAAGTGACAATAAAAGCCCTGGATTAGTTCTACCTTACATAAAGGATGCTTGCCTGTTACGCAGATAGCGAAGCAATTAAGCATTTATCTATGCGGTGTGAAAGATCATAGGAACTTTCGCCAGAGTGCAACTCAAAACCTTGGTATGGCTATTACTGTATGTAAGCTACTACTTAAGTGCTAAAACCGATCTCAACTAGCAGAAAACCAAATATGCTCCGCAATTGATGCTCTCAAGGTACACTAGGTCCCAATGTTAAAGGTCTCAGTCGTCCGCAACAACCTTTATACCTGCCAGCACTATCCAACAGAAAAAGGTTTAACTTCGGAAACGGGAAAAGGTTGGCGGCACACCCTCTTGAATAAGAACACAATTTAGAGAAGCTCAACAGGGCAATGGTGCAGGCATTCGAAACCAGTTGCCCTCTATCCCACCCCAGAGCATAAAAAGCAGCGCCATGATGGAATAAGACACTATGCGCCTTGAGATCTAAAGCAGGCAAGCTCTTTAAAAAGGCCAAAAGTGACAGAAACTGGCATAGATATAAAGAAACGTTAACCGAGTACAATAAAGAGATACGGCAAGCAAAAAGGATCAACTCCAGGGTTTTCTGCGAGACCATAGCACATACACCTACAAATACAAATACAAATCGGATGCGACATGGTCACTGAAAAAGCAAGATGAACGTCACACTGCGAATGAGGAGCAAAGAGCACTGCTCTTACTAAAAATTCACTTCCCCGGTAGCTCAACACTGAACCCCTCCCGAAGACCAAACAGGGAAGACTGGGAGGTAGCAGCAGATGTTTGCATAGAACAAAGACTGAATTTGGCATTAAAAACCTTTCAGCCATTCAAGGCACCAGGAGTAGATGACATATTTCCCGTCCTCCTACAGAGAAGGCAATGCACAATTATGCATTACGCCCTCGGAACCATCTAGCCCTCGGGTACATTATGAGAGCATGGAGAAGAGCTAAGGTTATTTTCACACCAAAGATGGGAAAGAAAGACACTACCTCACCGAAATCCTTTAGACCAGTAAGCCTGGCCTCATTCACACTCTTCTATCATAAGATCTGTGGAATATAAACATCATGAGCCGGCTTTAGTTTTTTTAAAGCTCCGATTGTGTTTACTAAAGGGCCCAGAAAACAATACATGGAGGTTCCCCAGCCCTCATGTATAAGATCAAGCACCAGCATTTCACACCAAATTAGCTTTCGCAGAAATGGAAGGGTCATACAATTTAATTATGGAAATCGAGCGCCGTGAATCAATGATTAGTGCGTTGCACTTCTGTGCGAGCTCCTAAGCCATAGTGGCACCACGGGTTGTTAACCTCTGAGAGTATATATATAATTTGTCATAAAGAAGCGAATTTAGAGTCCTTGTCTTTCCTCTGAAGTAAAACGGAGTCGGAAGGGACATCTCCGACCTAGTGTGCTATTGAGGTTACTACGCACTAAGGCCATATCAGGCAAAACTAATAAGAAGCTGCATACCCGAGACCTATACTATCGCTGCAGATACGAAATCAATTGACTTAAAAGGAAGATTCAACTACGAACCAAACGCAGGCTGTTCGGCGATGTCGACCTGAGAGGGAGAAACTACGGGGTTCAACTAAAAGTGAAATTTTCAGTGCCCAAACTCCTAGAACTTTCCATTTATTTCAAAAACATTTCTGCCTTTTAGCCCAGACGAGAGCTGCTCTCGAGCTCTAAGAGCAGAAGAGAAGAGACGAACACCGGCTTCTCAGAAGGAAAAAGGAAAAGCATGAGAAGCGCGAGATCGTAGAATCGCAGTCGATGCTGAGGATATGAAAGGACTACTTCTGCAGACTGTTTAACGGCGACGACGAATCAAATCCCGCTGTCAGGCAGAATGAACCACTCAACCTAGACGACGAAGACCAACAATTCCGTCCACCCGATCTGGACGAAGTGAAGATAGCCATATCTAAGCTTAAGTCCTGCCAATAGAAAAAGCTGCAGGCTGTATAAGAGATTGTCACCTTCCCTATCGATAAAATCCAATACAATCAAATCAAAGGCAGTCAAGAAATGTCGAGACACGTCAATCACCATAAGGCACCATACTGTCAAACTCTGGTGGGTTCCCGGACATAAGGACAGAAGGGAACGAAAAAGCTGATGAATTGGCAGGATTGGGGTCGACTATAAACATTAGCGACGCCAACAATCTGTTATTCCACCGATAGGGAGATTGCATTGGATAATAGACAGCATAATAGATAAAGAAGCTAATTCCTTCTGGTTAGCCAGAGAGGATTGAGCCACCTCTCGGACGCTATGGCCAAAACTAAATAAAACTAAAACAAGGTGCCTCCTGGCACTGAACAGATACTCTATCCGCATGCTCACTGAAGTTATCACAGGACACTGTGCCATCGGAGTCATGCTCCGCAAGTGGAGAATCGAGTCCAACGATCTATGCAGAAGCTGAGGAGATGAAGAAGAGTTAGAATCAATTCAACATCTGCTGTGCCACTGCCTCGCCCTGCAAGAACGACGTCAACGCGCATTACGATCAAGGTTCTTTGCAAGCACAGCAGAGGTAACAGAATTACAGTTAACGGACCTACTCAGATTCTTAAAGAGTACTACCTACTTCACAAAACAGCCAATAATAAATAGGATAGGTCTTTAGGCTGTCCCGGAAATTAAACTGCTATTCCCACAACAATAAAAAGCGTACTCACAATGGATCTTCATGTCTCCGAGTAAAAGTGATAAGGCCTATCACACAGGAGCTAATGGCCTTGCTGCCGAGCTGTTCAAAGCGGCAGGCGATAACTTGGTAAGAAACATACACCAACTCATGTGTAAAATGTGGTCGGAGGAAAGTATGCCTGATGAAAGGAACCTCAGCATCGTTTGCCCGATCCTCAAGAAAGGAGACCCTCTAACTGCGGGAACTACAGAGGCATCAGTCTTCTTAACAACCCTGCCAAACTCGTCCGTTTGTGCAAGATGACGATGGAGAATGCACGCTGCTCCATCAAAGTCGGTAAAAACCTCACCGAGACTTTGGATGTCAAAAAAGGATTTAGACAAGGCGACGCGCTGTCATGTGACTTCTTCTACATCATACTTGAAAGAATTGTGCAGAACTCATGCGCCAACACCAGAGGCACAATCTTTCAAAAGTTCGTCCAATTACTCGGATACGCCGACAATATTGATATAATCGGAAGAACGCAGCGTGATGTCACTGGCGTGAGTATTGAGACGGAGGCAGCGAAAATGGATTTAGCGGTCAATGAGAGCAAGACCAAGTACATGCTGTCAACAAGAAAGGACACCCAACACCGACATCTCGGACAGAACGCCGTTATAGACAAATATAACTTTGAGGTATTTAAGTACTTTGTCTATGTACTATTATAGACTCCGCTATAAATTCAAACAACGACACCAGCGCTGAGATCAAACGAAGGACAACTCTTGCCAATCGCTATTTCTCTGGGCTAAGTCAATTGAGTACCAAAGCCCTCTCTCGAACGATACAATATTTTGGAGAAAACAATTGTTGAAGCAGGAGGTTTGAATGCTGATGCATGGAGCAATGTTTCGTTTGGGTAATGAATCATCACCAAAGTCGAGATACGCTTTTGAAGTTTTCTATGAATTCGGCTTGGAGTGCTCTGATGAATTTCGATAGGCCAAATTACGTCTTCAGAGCTTCTGAGAAACTTCCCGAACCAATTCCGTGATGGTCGAAGTTGTGTTCACCTCTCCGCCCGTCAATTGCTGAGTGCTTTTTCATTAAGACGGCAGCAAATGACGGATTTATTCGCATTTAACATTAAAACACTTAAATTTGATATCACCCTGTAAAAGGCCATTGTCCTGAGTCTAAGCACGAATAGAAGCACGTAAGCCTTCAGTTGTACACGTTAAGCAAATTAAGTTCGGAAATGGTGATAAATTTCTTTTCCAAGCAATATTTCCTCACATCGCGATAATTAACCTAATCACAGACAACTGACCACGCGCATTAAGTCAACCCCTACACGGGCTGTGTGCACAAATGCATCACGTCACCCATTATATATTAATTCCTTGGCGAAACCTGTTCTGCATACGTAATGCCGGCATATCGCACGAGAGCCCACAAAATGCATTAAATCGATCGGGCGGAGTACTCTCAGTTCTCACCACCACGCCACCACTAGCGAATTAAACTTTTCCTCTGAATCCCATACAGGATATCAAGGCTGACAGGCGACGGGCATTACGTCATTTTCGTTTTACCCATAGCAACACTCACTTCACGACGCTGGAAGTCGAGGGTGATGGTGGAAATGGAAATGGAAATCCTGCCAAACAAACAGTGGGAGGGTGGAACAATTTATGAAATTAAAAGAGGAAAAATTCGAGTCCCTCCTCAGCGGCAGCTGGGCACATTCGATAAGCTCAACAGCTACACTCCCCGAAAGTCACGGAAGCAAGTTCACGCGCCCAAAGAACAGCACAGCAACAACGCTGTGTCATTGAACTTGTTAGCTGCCAGCTAAGTGAGAGGCCCCAGCTCTTTGCTTCTCTTGGTTTATTTTTTTATTGTGGGCGTTGTTCGTGTTTATATTTTTATTTCGTGTGTCCCAAGGAAGAAAATCGATAGAAACGATTTCTTCTTTCCCTCTAGAGGTACTTGTTACGTGTGGGCGGGTTGGTGCTCGCAGTGCACATTCCCATATTCGACTAACGACACAACGACTACATTATAATTTCCTTTTTTAATTACACACCGGTTGGCGGGCATGGGTTAGGACGGCGCCGCCGTCCAGCCATGACGAATGCCATGAACCACGAAATATAAGTATAAAAAAAGCCCCCGACCTTTTGGACGCTCGAATTTCAAATGGATTCTCGTGTTCAGAGAGAGAAAGATTCGGTTGATGATATGGATACCCGAAGTTATTGCAGATTCATGCGAACTGAAATGAAAGCCAATCGATAATGAGTAGGAAACCGATACCATCACAATACGTCGTCGGCCTCTTTGCTGTGCATTGTGTGTGGAAATATGTATCTCATCCCATCATTGTCGCTTCAATCAACCGACAAATTGATCTAATGAGCTCATGGTAACATTTCAGTTGAAACTCGCTTTTATCTTGCGAATAAGTTCGTGTGTCTTTGGAGCCTTAGTTTGCGTTTTCATTAGAATCGTTGATATCGATTTAGCGCTATGAGAAGGGTGTGAGTCAGGGGATTGATTTCGTTCAATCAAACCGAGACAGAGGGACGTTTGTTTGCGGCTACTTTGTAGAAGGTAAACACATTTGGAAACAAAGGCGGTTCTTTCCAGCGGTGTGGTTGTGAGAAGGTCTAGTCAATGTGTCACTGGTGCCTTTCATGGTTTAGGGTTTTATTATAGGTGCGGCAGGGATCATGGGCATGTTTCAGTTCCGTCTTCAACTCTAGTGAACAATGGGAACGCAATCAATTCTGCTTAATTCAGTGTCATCGTAAGCTAAAAAAAAACCAAAGCAAGCACTTTAGTCTTCGAACCTAACCCCGAGAGAAAACGCAATAGAAAAAGACCTCGAGTTAGGTGGTCCACGAAAATACAGAGAATATCAAGCATAGCAGCTACTAGTGCCATAATAACCACGCCAACCGCATAACTAGAGGCTATTCTCAGCTTATACAAAAATCTGCGGCCAGAAGTCCCCTGAGAATCAGTCAAACGAATGGCTGGAGGTCAAACACGACGGGGCATGCTCAGGTTCTAAGCAAGTACATGGGCAATGTACCAACCACTGTTTATACGGTGCTCTACCTAGGCTTGAAAAGACCGTTCTCTTGCTCATTCCCAAGCAGAGAAGAATGGACAAGGGCAACAATACCAAACCCACGAACCAAAGTCATCTATACTGATGGGTCCAAAATGGACATCGTGCAGGTGTATTTTCAGACAAACTTAGCCTCTTGAAATCAGTTAGGTTCCCAGACCATAGCAGCGTTTTCCAGGCGGAGGTCCTAGTGGTGAGAATTGCTGCCCGTGAGACTGCGATGAGGGCAATATCATGTGAGGACATCACCTTTTTCGTTGACAGCCAGGCAGCAATAAAAGCAATTTCTCCTAACGAAATAAAATCGAGGCTTGTGAAGTGTTGTCGCGAAGAGCTTAGTGCTCTTGCCATACAGCATAAGGCAAAACTATGCTGGGTCTTTGGACATGAGGGCATAACAGGGAATGAGAAGGCTGATGAATTGTCAAGGAAAGGATCTACGCTAGACCTAGACCAGGTTGATCGGTCAGTAAAAGTCCCGGCATGGATGGATCATATGTGGACAGTGGACTCCGGTAAAAATAAATTGAAAACTATGGCCAAGGTACAATGGTGCCAGAACTAATACTCTGATGCAGAACGACAGGAAAACCCTCTCCATCCTTGTAGGTGTAATTACAAGTCATAATACTCTGCGCTATCACATGAAAAAGTTAAGGCTAAGGTGAGGACGACCTTTGCAGGGGTTGCGGAGACGAGAAAGTCAATGAGAACACAGCCCACTTCCTCTGCCACTGACCAGGTCTTTTGCCACCTCAGACATAAATCCTTTAGAAGGCACTTTTTCCAGGATACTGAAGAACTAAGTGACGTACTTATATGGGCCCCTACTGACCTGAGTGTGGCGCAGAGGACTTCTTTTCTCTCGCTAACCCATTTACCTAATCTAATCTAACCTAGTTGGTCCACACAAGTAGAATGGAATCTGAACCAACTTGAAGTGTGCAACTGGGAATAGATAGCTAAGCACCGTGCTAACTGGAAATGCTTGTTGGTTTAGGCACATGTTCACCCCGGAGTGTGGAGCCATCTAAGTAAATAAGCACAATAACAGAGACCAATTAAGGCTGATGGTGAGACTATTCACAGGACGCATTAACTTAAACAACCAAATGCATGGATTGGGGTTCTCCGAGGCAACAATCTCTCGAAACTGTGAGGAAGAAAAAGAGGATCTCAAACGCTCTCTATCACTGCCAGCCTTAGCGAAAATGTGACGGGAAACCTTGAATGGACCTGAACCATCGTATTGATAAAGCAATCAGCGACATCCTGGCTTTCCCCAAAGAAACATAAGGATTCAACAGATCGCACGCACATTAGTGTCAACTTCATAACTGTGCCCCCATTCTCCTTTGATTCCACCCAACATATGTATGTATGTCACAAACGTCCACACAACGGGCCCGACTGAGGCTTAAGTGAAGAACATCCCGCTCACCCCCAACTACCATACTATATCCTCGTGTTTAAGAGAGGACCTCATCCGGATTCCCAGATTCTTTAGCCTTTAAATCCTTAGCTGCTTGAAGAATATCAGCATAATCACTTATGTTGGCGTTTAATATCTGGACAAAAATTCTAAAAGCAAGACAAAGACAAAGACATTTTTAGAAAACAAAGTGCTTGGAATTTCTGGGAATGTTCCCGAGCATATTTCAACCGAGATCTATGCAATCGAAAGGTCACAAAAGAAGGAATCTGTTGGGGACCTATATCTTATCAGAGAACGATTTCCGTTGGATTCACACAGAATATTCCGCTTCATTAAAGCTGCTGAACTGCAGGAAGTACTTTACACCGACTAGACCCTATACAAAATATTAATTATTCCAAGTCTTCATCTATTGCGCACAGTGCAGAGCTAAGGCCTTGGTCAATGTCAGTAGTTGAGCTCGCCCTTGGTTGTTTTGAGAGGAAAGTTCTTTGCGTGGTCGTTGGTCTGTATAAATGGTGAATATAAAACAAGATGCGACGGAGAAATGCATGGCCTGTTCCACGACAGCGACCTCGTCAGAAACAACGACTTGGACATGAAGAGCGGAAGAAGCCCGAGAATGTTCAAAGTAGAGAACAACTGCGACATAGGTGATGCGGACAAGTGAAAAAGCAACTGAACGAACTTGAGGTTGTTAGCAGAACTAAATGTGCATTGTAAAGGACAGAAGGCGCGATATATGAACATTTTCATCGTCATTGGGGGTGACGCCTTGAAAAAGTAAAATTCGACCTTCCGGCAAGATAATTCACAGGGCTCCCATTTTTGTACACTTGAGCTCGAACTTGTTTGTACCAAAATGCCTGTAGGTATAAAACCAGCAAACTGCGGAACGCTAGCATAATCAGCATACATCTCGGGCCGTTATCGGTTCGCCTTCCCAAGAAAAGTGAAGGAAATAACCAATTCTGTTACACCGTTCCACACTTCTCTTTCCTTTTTCTGGTTCTGAATGTAAAACCAGGCAAACTCCAAACCGTACCACAATATACCTATTTCGTTCGCACTTTAATGAACCACCTGCACCTAACCTTGATCCTATTCATCCAAAGGCTAATCCACCACAGTGCGTCAAATCTTTTAAGATTCAAGCAATCAATATAAAACATATTTTATTGCAAACAGATGACACTCTCTAAGTTCGGAACACAACTGGTGTCTGCTGCTATAAAGATGTTATTCCTCTTTTTTGCACATGTTTTTTTTTTTTTTTTTCTATTTAATACTTTTACGAGTACAATGTAGAAATATTGATCTTTTTTTAGAAGCCTACGTCTCACAGTCTGGCCGCGTGCCAGATATCTGTGTTATCTAAATTGATCGGCGCGGATTTATTTTAAAATGCTTTCATCGTGTTGTAATAATACTGCTGCATAGACTGTTCCCACAGAGATTATATTAAAAAGAAATAAAAATTCAATTGAATCTGTCATAACCCTTCCCTACCCTCACTTGTCTGGCCCCACGTCAAACTTTTGTCGCTTTATCCTCTTTATGTCGAAAAAAAAAAGTACGTGAACCTCCTCTGTTAACCCGCCTCAAGAATGCTCGCGGTACTTGAAGTCAGAAAGAAACAGCCAAACAAGTAAGCATATAACCTCTACATATTTCAATGACCCAAATGAATGGTTTAGAGATGGGACAGAGACCAGATGTAGATGTGTACACACAGTTGTCGGACGTTATGGGTGGGAAAGACGGCAAACACGGGCGCAACATAAAAAAAAAAAAAAAAAAACTCTTAATGCCATCTCCAGCGCATGGAATGTGTGTATATGCTCGTCTGAGAAAGTAAATTGAATTAAGCTTGACCCACGATTGAGTCATTGGGAGGAAGACTATGTTACTCGTCGTGCATTCTATGATTGTCACAGACTCGGTGTGTTCCAATTGAGCAGCACTCGAATGAGGTAATTTTTTTATGTTAATTGGAACAAATGTAAATTGTTGTATAATTAATTTATATTAACCGTTGGTTTTATTTTTGGAATTTGGTAAATTAAAATTTATGTGTTGGAAGGCTTGTGGAGAGCTAACTCAAGTGCAAATGTGGGGACAGGAAAACGACAATGTTCAGATCTGCCTGCACATGCCGTGTAAAACCGATGAACTCACGGAGACCCTAGTACGCTATAAAGCTGGGGCCGTATAACCGCAATCGATAACGGGTGAGTAAGTGGGACTCATGATCGAATGATCCACAAACTTCATTAGGAGCGGTAATACCAAATCTCCACATTTCGATGACGAGTTACTAGTTAACGGCCTCTGATTTTCATATTACACTTAGGCCTCTACTTGGTTGTTATTAATCAAAGTATAGAGACCCCTATCCTCCTTCCTTCTAAACACCCTGGAACGCCTTATAGATGTGCACATAAAAGATCATATCTAAAATCACGTACTATAAATTCACCCTAGGGAGTGTCAACAGCCGGAAGAGCGTCGTTCGAAGCATCCCTCAAAGAGGAATTCCCTCCCCGCTGAAATGGCTCCTAGTAGTAGACGAAATTATTAAGACACTGGAAAACAACGGCTTCAACGTGACGGTCTACCCTGACGACGTCGTTATTCTGGTCTCAGGAAAATTCGCCCCCATACTAAGAGAAAGCCGCAATCACGCACTGTCATTGGTGAGCGGCTGGGTCAAAAAGCAAGGTCTGGGAGTTAACCCATCCAAAACCGAGATTGTGCTTTTCACTAGAAGAAGATCGATTCCACCTTTCAAGAGTCCATGTATTGACGGAATCGATCTGACACTTGAAAGGACGGCAAAATACCTCGGCGTAATCTTAGACTCAAAATTGAGCTTAAGTCAATATCGAGAACCGCACTATAAAGGCTTATGTACATTGCCTTTTACGAATATACATATGTAAAAAGATGTTCGGTAACACATGGGGTTTTAAGCAAAACGTAGTATACTGGCTGTACACTGCTGTGGAACGACCCATCCTAAGTGTTTGGTGGAAGGCACTTAAGAACAAATGCAATCTTACAAGTGTAACCAAAATTCAAAGAACAAGTTGCATAGGGCTAACAGAATCGATAAGATCAAGATCATTGGAAACAATGCTGAGCCTAATTCCAGTGGACATCCTCTGTAGTAGTACGGCGGCAGAAACGGCACTCAGACTAAGGGAAGTAGGTCTCTGGACAAACAGCACCTATTGTCACGCCTTCGTTCTAACCCGAAGGACAACCACAAAAGAGAACATGGACACCGACTACATTATTCCAACCCAGACTTCGATAGGAGATTTGATATCAGAACACCAAGAAGAGAGGACTGGGATAATGGTATAGTATGCACAGACGAAGAACTAGTCTTCTACAATGACGGATCCAAAACGGACCCTGGTACTGGTGTCGGTATATTCTATGAATCCAGGGGGGTAAACCAATCCTTCGTTTTTCAAGCCGAGATAACTATCATCTTACAGGCCGCAAAGCTAATCAAAATGACAACATTCTCAGAGAAACCATTACTATCTAAAGGTTTTTTCAATAGGGACGCTACAAAAGTAGAGCGACAGGGACAGCAAACGACGCCATATTTTTCTTGCGGTTTTTTGACATTTCTCTTCAGTAAGGTTTGCCATTTCATGATGGAAAGACATACGAGCCAACAACGAGTCGAAATTATTAAAATTTACTACCGAAATTCGGAGTCAGTGGCCTCAACGTTAAGAGCGCTACGTCCAATTTATGGTCGTCATAATTTCTGGCGGGATGGCTTCGTCAATAAACAAAATATGCGGTATTGGTCAGGCAGCAATCCACACGTACTCCATGAGTCATCATTGCATCCCGAAAAAATTACGGTTTGGTGTGGTTTATGGGCCGGCGGCGTCATTGGGCCGTACTTCTTCCGTGATGATCAAGATCGGCACGTTACTGTGAATGGGGATCGCTACCGTTCAATGATAACCGAATATTTTTGGCCCCAATTGGATGATATGGACTTGGAGGACATGTGGTTCCAACAGGACGGCGCCACAAGCCACACAGCGAATGTCACAATCAATTTATTGGAAACCAAGTTTGGAGAACGTGTTATCTCACGAAATGGTCCAGTCGCTTGGCCGCCTCGGTCGTGCGATTTGACGCCGTTAGACTATTTCCTGTGGGGCTACGTCAAGTCTATGGTCTATGCCAACAAGCCAGCGACGATTGATGAACTTCGTACGAATATCGAACGTGAAATTGCAGCAGTATCGGCCGATTTATGCTTGAAAACCGTCGAAAATTGGGTTCAGCGTCTGGACTTCTGCAAGCGTGCCCGTGGTGGCCATGCAAAAGAAATCGAGTTCCATACATAATGGCATCGAACGTACTTTCACAGGAATAAAGAATTTCATTGATATCCAAAACCGTTTTTGTTTTATTTAAAAAAAACTTTTGTAGGGCTCTTATTGAAAAACCCTGTATATTGACAGCCAGGTGGCTATTAAGTCTCTGCAGTCAGCATCGACAAAATCGAAACTCGTAAAGGTCTGTAGACAAAATCTCAACGATATATCAACGACCAATAAGGTGACTCTATGCTGGGTACCAGGCCACAAAGATATATCAGGTAATGAGAGGGTAGACGAACTTGTCAGGGAGGGTGCAGAACTAGCGTAAGCATACACCCTTCCGGTTGCAAAGACACCCATTGCCAGTCTTTAAGGGGATATAGATGAGGAAACCATGATCAGGGCTAATCCGTGATGGTGTCACATGGACACATGTACAATAGCCAGATCACTATGGCCAGCCTTCGATAAGAAGAATTCCAAAAACCTCGTACAACTTAGTTGAAGGGAAATGCGAATCGTCTCCGGTGTCCATGCGGAGCGTCTTGGATTACTCTACAACAACTACTGGAGAAGCTACAGGGACGAAGAGGAAATAGAATCCATCCAGCACCTGCTATGAGAATGTCCCGCACTGGCCACCAGAAGACAGCTTACTCTTGGTAGTAGCATCTTCCATGGGCTGGAGGACCTTAATATCGCTGATTTTAGGAAACTTCTGCGATTTCTATCATTTTCTGGGTGGTTTCCAGATTAGCCAATCCTATCACTTGGTTTGACTCCCATGAGTATACTTTTAATGGGTACAATGGACCCGCTTGAGGTCTAAATAAGTCTTTAGGACACCCTCTAAACCAACCAAGATAAATGTCGGCGCATTACCTGGGGATAACTGCAAATCTCTAAGAGTAAATCACTCTTTTATGGCAAACGACACTGCAATACCTTTCAAGCCGACAGCATGATCATCATAAAGGCTTTAAAAATCATCCGTGGAAATAATACCAACAGAAGGAAAATTACTACCTACGTTGACACCCAGGCAGTCGTTAACGGTCTGGATTCTACGATAACTAGATTAAGGCTTGTGAGAATCTGCCAAAGAATATATTAATGAGCTATAGAAAGCTATGCTGGGTACTTGCACGGAAGGCAGCAGCACTTCATACTTCACAGACAAAGACTCCAATACTCCAGTTAAAAATGTAAATGCTATCAACTGAGCTAATGGATGTTGGATCTAGCCAGGCACATAAAGTCACGGCAAGGAACTTATAGACGGCATATATGTAATAGGAGAACATCACTTTCTCTGTTAAAAATCAGTCGCTATGAAGCACGGGTCGGGTCGTCTCCGGTATCATTAAGGGGCACTGCGCCATTAGTATTCATTCGGATCTTTTTAAATATTACAAGACAATGTCTACTGCAGAAGCTGTAGAGATGAGGAAGAAATTGAATCTATCCGTCACCTGCTGTGCAAATACTCCGCCCCCACTGGCAAAAGAATGAGGATTCTTGACGGCTACCTCGTCACCTCGTCTATCTCTAGGCACCACAAACTCTATTGTTGGTCTCCGTGAGCAGTGGCTAACGTCACAAGGGACCCATTCACCCAACCTAAGCTAACCACGTTTATAACTCCTTTCGATCAGACAATTTATAGTTTCACTTACAGCGATGAGGTTTCTGTGGTTCCATCGTTGGAAACTGCGGGTGACATACTGACAAAAGGGCATGTTCCAAATTTTCTAAAGTTGTTGACATTTTCAAGGCGTGACTGTCTGGTTCTGATAAGAAAAAGCTGAGAAGTGAAGGTGAGGTGGCGATCTTGGCAAATGCCACAACTTTTCTAGATAAGATTTTGAAATTTTAAATATTACTTCCAGTTCCGATGCATACGATTCTCTAGACATTTCTTTAAGGCTTTGAGGCGTGAATTCTTAATACACATGTGTGTGTACATACGCATGCATGTTGCAAGCTCCACCTTTCTTTCGTTCCGTGATTAAATAAAGTCTTGTGTCAATACCTCACCATTCCCGATAATCGCTATCTATTTCGCAGTCATCGTTATATCGCAGGTACATAATTCAGATAAAAAAAATATCTTGTTCAAATAACTGCGAAATATAAATATAACCTGGTAATTAAAGATTGCGTCGTGAAACTCCTCCAACTCAATTAGATACTCGAATCGTTACATAACGACACACCGCCGCACCTAGTGTAGACCGCTAATGACCTTTCTATTAGCTACTAAACAATTTCTCACAACTACATGACCTTTTATCAATATCTGTTTGAGAAAAAATAGTTCAACAAGCACCAACACCCTTAGCAAATAACCAAAGATACACGGATGTATCTACATACATTAAGTCGAGGGGAGTGCTAGTGTAATACACATTATAGCGCGCGGTGAAACTTGTTATCGTCGTTTTTACTCGCATACAGTGTTTGCTTATGTCACGATCTGATGAATCAATTTTCTTTCGTACACAAGTATCTATACCACCGCATGTGTAGATAAATTTTTTTCAATGTGAAATCTCTGCTATAGTCGAGAGTGAGGATCAGTCTTCAAACCGAATTGATTTGACCTCGTAAAAATGAAACCAACAAACGAACGATTGGAATATGAACGCGAGAAAATGGTACATGTGTGGCACACCACTTTTATCATGATCTACATACATACGAACACAACAATTGAATTATAAAATGAAAAAGAAATCTCAGATTTAATTGGTTATGAAGTGCACTAGAGTCCAAAGATTGTTGTAACTCTCATAAAATGTGGGATCTTTGAACCTAGACAAGTGGTTCGAATCGCAGAGCAAATATGCAGACAACGAAGAATGGAAACCTTGCATTGGGGACAAAAAGTTGTCATGTAACTAGTGGTGCCACTCTGCGAGCACACGTCCATAAAATTCTTAATCGAATACGCTTTTGCAATGAGAAATTAGTGTCACTATCACGTCATCTTGTAGACGTTAGTTGGAGCGGGTCGATTGCTTTGTTCGCGGTAGAAAATTCCCACCATTTTCGGATAGTCGCTTCTAACCCTTAACAAACTTGCATGTTATACGACCTCCAACCTGGACAAAAGGTTTGATCGTGAAAATTTCAAAGAACGGCAACTGGAAAAGCATAATCCTATTTAGATAGGTAGGGTGGCTGTCTATGCTTCGCACAGGAAGGCCTATTGTGATACCACACGGATCTATACAGTGAAAAACGCCACTCACTTTATTGAAACCATTTGGAGCTCTTGACGAGGCTGAGGATACTTTTGACATCAGTATGTGGTAGTTCGCCCAAGTTGTTGAAGTGATAGACTCCCAGATAGAGCTTCCAACTTTGGAATAGGGCAGGACAAGTGCAGAGGAAATTGAGGATCGCTTCCAATGGGGCAATGGCCAGTGATACTTATAAGCGACAAATTGAGAAAAATCAAACTTTTTGGTCGAGTGAGATTTAGCATAGGCCAGGGCCGGATAACCACACTCGTTAACGAGTTACTCGCCAGCGAAAAGTGAGGATTTTGGCATTACCGCTCCTAATGAAGTTTGTGGTTCAATTAATCACGAGTACCATTCACTCACTCGTTATAGATTGCGGTTATTCGACCCCAGATCTCCCTGGAGGTACAACACGTGGTACCATTCCTCCATCTTTGGTTTGTTTTGCTGATCGCGTCGTACTCTAAGAGTAGTTTACATATAACGAGTGGAATACCCAGACTCCTCCGCTGTGGTAGGATGTCCACAGTAGTACCACGTTTGGCGAGTTCATCGGCCTTACAGTTCCATGGAATGTTCCTATAACCGGGTACCCAACATAGGTGAATGTTAAAATGTTCTGCCATCTCTATGAGAGATGAGTGACAATCTGAAGTAGCTTTTGATGTACATGTTACCGATTCCAGGAATTTTATAGCAGCCTGAAGGATATCGCATTATAAGACTTCGTTGATCGCTATTCGTCTAAAAAACGCTATAATGGTCGGGGAGACGGAAAGAGATGCTCAAGTTGAGCACTTCGGAGAAAACACCACTTTCCACTCCATTCTCGGTTATGGAACCGTCGGTATAGAGATGAACAGAATGGTCGCCTCTGGCGTCACCACTCTCCCACTCCTCTCGGAAAGGAATGGAAGTCAAGAAGTTGAGGTTGAAATTCAACTTGGACGGTTTGTAATCGGTGTTTTCTGGAATGAAATTTAGGGGATCTAAGATCGAGGAATGGCCATTATGGTTGTTTGACCATTGAGAGAATACCTTCAGTCTGAGGGCTGCGCTCGCAGATGACTCGTTGCCAAAAAATATCCAAGGAAAGCAGATGTAGAAGCACGTCGTGTGCCGCTGATGGCAAGAGGGAGCTATCTCCCCTGCGGTCTGTGGTCTTAAATCATTGGCGGCCTTAAATTAGGCTACAACGCTATCGGTTATGCTAGTAACCTAGCGATTGCTATAAATAACGATCTCCAGTGTCATGCAAAGTGCTGTACTGCATGTCTTTAATAGTGCAACATTAAAGGACTTTCCATTAATCCCTCCAAGACTGTTCTCGTACCGAAAAGAAGATTGGTCAGTATTCGACCAATCAACTCAAGGGTACCACTGTAATCTATTCTAATGAGGGGAAATATCTCAACGTTGACTAAGGCAAACGACTAAATTTGAATTCACATATTAAGTTCGTGTTGTGCCTTATGAGGCGCCTATTCTACTGAACTTGAGGTCTTAATCCGAAAATGATATACTATTGACACATTTCGATAGTGAGACCCATTACAACATATGCGCTATAGTTTGGTGACCAAAAGTTTTTGAATGAACCTGTCTTGGTATAACATATTATATGCACACCTTTACGTTTACATATCTTCACTAGGAAGACCGCTACCCATTGTGCTATAAAACAGCACCTGAAGCAGTATAAATCAAGTAATCTTGTGGGACACCCGCAAATAATTGAATCAATTCGAAGAACGAACATGCTCTGGACTGTCTGCAAGGTTATGGCAGAAGGTTTTGGAAGGTTATTTGGGTAGAACTTTTAGACCCTTACTGGACCCAACAAGTCTGGTATGGCTGCCCGACTGAGATCTGGAGTCGCTGCTGGCGTCTTTAGACCCAACACTCAAGTCTCGCTACCAATGGGTATGTGCCCAAATGTGTTCCAAACCGAAATCCATGCTATTGAGATCTGCACTAGAGGATGTCAAGCATAGACATCCCACTTCGTGGAAGCTAGGTCTCTCAAATATTGCTAGATCTATTAAAAGCACTTACAAACCACAATAAGGTGAAACTTGGTTGGATACATTGCCATCAGAGCATTGTAGGTAGTGAATCTGCGAATAAACTGTCTAGGTCCGGCTCAGCTTCCGCGCTGTAAGGATCGGAATCCTTCTTGGCGTTGATTGGGTTACGGCCACCGCGTTGCCCATTCGGAAAATGTCTCCAGGCTAAGTAAGCCCTTTTCTTACACAGAAACCATCACCAGAAGCCATCAAATACTGCTTTGGTCTGGTCCTCGCTAGGGCTGGACACCTGCAGAAGAAATCAGAGATTCTTTCGAATAAATGCTCTTGCAGTTTCTGCATAAGTTATTGTAAGGAATACCAAGCTGCACCACATGATCTCCAACTGGTCAATGGCCCTTGATAACGGCTAAGATTCTGGCAATATATGGTCTTGATTTGGCAAGTAACTCTCTTGACTTGGCTTTGTCGGCATGTCTTTCTTGAAATGACGCAGCTGGACAAGCCGTTCCATCTATGTTTGGCAAGCTGGAGGAAGTGGACGTGTATATAGCCCTTAAAAGTGCCCAGCGGAATATCAACACTTTCCGCAAGAGATTTGTTAAGGGCCGATCCTCTTCTGGCCAGCTCGTCGGCACGCTCATTCTCCTCTTTATTGCTATGACCTGGGATCCAGATGAGTGCAATTATGGAGTGGACACTTAGTCGATTAATTTCAAGTCGGAATTCATTTACCAGTTTTGAGGATGTGGCTTTGAAAGCGGCTTGACTAACCGAGAAAATAGCGATATTTTGGTTGTATATTTGGAGATTGTTCAGCAAGTGGCAGGCTTCCCGAATCGCGAGAAGCTACGCCTGGAAAACACTGACAGAATCTGGGTTACGAAGAGACTTTGATATATTTGTTTCCCTTAGTCTTCCCTGGATGGAAAAACGAGTTACCCATCGTGATTCAATATTTCAAGGACAGACAGATGACGTTCTTGATATGAACATTCATCTAAGTGGTGTTTATTCCGGTACATCCCTGGCTTCATTACAGTCTATAAACATTTCAAACCAATGTTCCTTTTCACAACTCGTCGTCGTTTTCTAAAAACTTTCGGATGTAATTTTCAAAGATTTTATAAGCACTTCAAATAAATTGGCCACTTGTACAACCACTAGAAACTTATCGTCAAACCCAAATGAACTTCTTGTTTGTAAGACCAAGTGGTTCAACAGTTAAAACTTGTCTCCGTAAAGAAACAAGTCACACATAGGATTACATAAATCTCCAGACAATTCACGCATCATAAGACACAACACAGAACAGAGACATTCTAAATAAAAGAACAAACTCGCACCACATAATCTTCTCGAGAAAATTACATCACCGCGCCGCGCTGACGGCTGATAAAATATTCAATTAACACACTGAACCGACGTCGTCGTCGACAAAGTGTGCCAACTTGAGCGCGTCACAAGTAGGATGTCGTAAATTAGTGGACTTCAGTTGATAAGACTCCAGAAAGTCCACTACACACATGGAATGAAGGAATGGACAATAGCACGAGTGGGCCACGAGTGGATGATGGGCTTTGAGAGGAATCGTTGCATAATAGCCAATCATTACACGAATCGTTATTATTCCTCGGTTTTTTCATTAATTTGTATTCAAAACTCGTTCGTTAACAATTTGTTTACCAAGCTGCAGCTGGGGAGCTACAAAAGCCCCGGTTGTCTTCATCAATCGGCGGCTTAACGTCTGGCCTTAGTGTACATACAATCGACTGATGGGAATTTTAAATGCGCGGCACGAGAATTGTCTTTTTTTTTCTGCCTTTTCTTCGTTGAGTTGTTTTGGATGAAGTTAGGCACACTTGACTAGGAAGAGGAAGCCATTTGGAATGAAAATGTGTGATAATTGGTCTGGCGGTTCCAGGAAGTGGGTTTTTTATGCGCTCATTCCATAGGCATATGGAAGACATAACCTTGTGTCAGCTGTAGATTTTATGGCAAACTAGCCCATGTTGACTCTGTCTGTCAGTTACCAGTGTAGATTGGGGGCAAGATTTTGGAAAAGAGTAACAACAATCAAAGTTTTGTGGTATCACTTGTCAACTGTTACACACCGAATGCAACACTGTCACGTACATGACAGTGCAGATGTCGTGAAAGCCCTCAATATTTGCTAAAACACTGCAAAGACAAGGAAATAATGTGAAGAAGTTTGACGCCCGAGGAGTACAATCGCAAGAGGTCGCCAAAAAATTTTGGACTGTCCCTCAATCTCGCAAGAGGACCTATCACGGTAGTAGCAACTATTGAGAACTCGTGATAATCACACCTGCAGATTGTATAACGGTGACAACGAATCAAATTCCATACTCAAGCAGAATGAACCTGGACGACGAAGACCAAAAATTCCGTCCACCCGACCTGAACGAAGTGAAGATAGCCATATCTAAGTCCAACAAAGCCGCTGGAGCTAACGGCCTTGCCATGCGATTTCTTCAACATCGTTCTTGAAAGAGTTGTGCAAAACTCACGCACCGACACCAGAGGCAAAATCTTTCAAAAGTGCATCAAATTACTCGAATACGCCGACAATATTGACATAATCGGAAGAACGCAGAGTGATGTCACTACTGGCGCGTTCGTGAATATTAAGACAGGGCGGCGAAGATGGTTTTAGCGGTCAATGAGGGCAAGACCAAGGATATGCTGTCAACAAGAAAGGACACCCAACACCGTCGTCTCGGACAGAACGTCACAATAGACAGTTATAACTTTCAGGTAGTTAAGGACTTTGTCTACCTAGGCTCCGCTATCAATTCAGACAACGAGACCAGCGCTGAGATCAAACGAAGAATAACTCATACCAATCGCTGTTTCTTTGGGCTAAGAAGGCAATTGGTGACCCTTTATAAGACCTTAATCATCACAGTCCTGCTCTACGACGCACAGAGGGGTGGACTGTGTCAAAAGCGAATGAGGTTGCTCTTGGCTTTTTCGAGAGGAAATTTTCGGGTGATTTTCGGTCCTGTCTACATAGACGATGAGTGGAGGAGGAGGTACAACGACGAACTGCACAGGCTGTACAGCCACATCGGCTTAGCCAGAAGTGTGAAGGTCCAACGACTGAGGTGGCTGCGTCATGTAGAGCGGACGGACAGCAATGATCCGGGCCGGAAAATCTTCGAATCCACATCCGAGGTGGTGCACGCAAGTGGAAGGGACTTCAACGAACTCGGAGTGCAAAATTGGAGGCAGCTGGCTAAAGATCGAGCTGGCTGGAGAAGCTTGTTGGTTGGGGCCCAGGGACACCCAGGACTGTAGCGTCACCTTAAGTAAGACCATGCAACAATGAATCAAATTACACACTCAGCCAGCATGAACCATTTAATTATATTAATCAAATATTGCGTCCATCCCGTGCGATAGATCATTTCTCAGTCAAGAGATAGGCCTCAGGTGGTCCTTCAATTGTGAATTAAAACTTCGTATTCCATAAGAAGTTGTGCTGGTGTTCCTGATACCTGCAAAATCTGCAGTGCTTGCAGTCATCCAAAAGTTTCTTTGAATGAGAGATTGTATACCAATAGCTGGCCCATTTGCTCATTTCCACTTTCCTTAGCTTAGATTCTGATCCTACGAACGAAGTCTGGGTGGCTCTAGGGTGACTCTATTGGTTCGGCGCTCTGTAATAAACGCTCTGCAAAATAGTAATAGAAAAGTCCAGATCGGCTGCAGTGCATGAAACTCTTCTCAAAATTAAGCTGCAAACACACAACATAATTCCATGGTTCCCCCTTGCGATATCTCACTTGACATTGTGTTCACTTGGCACTTGTTATTCATTCGTTTACAAATTTACTCATGTAGAATGTACCGATAAGATTTCTTCTCGTGCTAAGTAATTAATTAATTAATTAATTGCACTTATAAAGCTCTATATCTTTGCATCTGTGTAAAAACGAAAGCGAGAAAAATGATTACAAGTTCAGACGAGAATAGAAATTCATAATGAATGACCAAAGGCGGGCGGCCAGAGCAAGCAAAATTGCGTCCACCAAGTGTTGTTTATTATTTGCCTTCTCGGTTGGCATATTTATTTTTACGAAATTAGGTAATTTGACGCAAAACACGTTTGTGGTCTCTGTTTACCAAAACAAAAAAAAAAAAAACTTTGTGTGCTTTGTATTTAAATAACCGTCTCTCGTCTTAACAACGCTACTTGCCAAAGATTTGACTATGAAAAGTGAAATTACACACGCTGGAGCTGGAATTTTAAACGATTTTTGACCGAAAAAAGTAGTAATGTCATGATTCTGGGGAACAAATTTGGTGTCACATATTTTAATATGCGTTAGAGTTATGCTTGATCAAGGTTATTTCGAAAAACAAACTTTGGAATGCAAGGTTTCCATATTGAATTTTATTAAAAATGCGTGCGTTCAATTTATTTGGTTATTGACGTGAGAAATATGAATGCGAAATAAAAATAAATAAATAGCTGGCGCGACAAGCTGAGCCAGGGCCTAGCTTCTCGCAACCATTCATTTGTGCGTGTTACATTTTTCGCACGAATGGAAATGCGAAATAGTAATTAATATTTGCTATGTGGCAACGCCTTCCGATGACTGTTTGACATTTGTCATTCATCGGCCATTACAAATCCAAATTCTAAATTTGTTTTGCCAAATTTGTGATTTATTTGATCCACATAAACTTTCAACGAGCAAACAAATTCACTGGATAGTGCACTGCATAGAGGAGCAAACAGGATCTCTGGCTGGCGCCTGCCTGGTAAATCTCGTTAAAAATATCTCTCGGGAAAGTGTATCTAAAGGTCAATTTCACCTCGTACACTGGAAATGGACACATCACTTCGTGATTATAGAGTCGTTTGGACATGAGCTGATATGTTGTCCTAGCAAGATGGTAGCAGATGCCAAGCAACGGCTAGAAGCCGTGGATTTAACTCCAGTGGATCATTTTCTTTTGGGGCTACGAGAAAAGTCAAGCATACAATAATCCGCGGACAGGAATTAACGCAAACTAACTTCGATGCAAAAGTTGACTTCGTGCTTTGGAAACTGTTGCGACAAATTATATTGCTTGTGAGCAACTCCGAGTCTATTTTCAAGGGTGCCAATAGGCGTGTTTTTTTGAAACTTAACCAGCCAGTAGTTGCTAGCAAAGTCAAATTTTATACGTAAAACAAATACAACAACCAGCTGGCTACAACTCTTGATTTTATCCCCAGTCAAATGCAACTGGCTAGGAATTTTAGGATATCCCATGGCCAGGGGACGCCGAAAGCGATGTTTTTCATTTATAGCGTTGATATCGCTGCCGAATTGTTCTGTTTTCTTGACATTTGACCGACGTCTGAGTACAAAGATGGAAGATGTTATGATTTCATACCCCTTTTTGTAAATTATCCATTGAATAAATTCTCTAAATTATAGTTTTCACAACAAATTAAAAAAACAATTTGGTTTAATGCCGAATACTTTGACAGATTGACAGCCGATGTCATTGGAACGAAATCAAAAGTACCAACTTGACGGTATAAAAAATCGACTTTGTTTGGCTGGCTGGGAATCGTCTAAATGAACGACTGGCTAGCTAGGTTTAAAAAAAAACACGCCTATTGACAATTTGACCTGTGATGGCTCATGGTTAGTTGGTTACTTCAAGGTGGGTTCCTAGAGATGAGCGCACTTAGACCAAAAGGAAGTCCATTGTCTACAAGTCTACTTTTGAAATCATTAAGATTTCAGTTCAGGTCAGCCGTGCTGGCAATGTTCAGATCATTGGAGAGGTGGCTTCTAATTCTGGCAAGGGCGAGACATATGCAACTACTGCAGAAATCTTTACCGATTATGCGCAGTCGGTGAGCATTACTGCCTCAAATGTAATGTCCTGTACCGACATTGATTATTTTTGAAATGTTACTTCTTCCTAATCGAACATAAACGCTTTCGACTTCCTTAGATCAAGGACAGGTCAAATGAACCTGAAGTTAGATGTTAGATTTGCTTTCGACAACCCATGGATGTAAGTTAGGTGCTTACATTTGTTCAATACCGCCCATTAAATAAAATAAATAAATAGCTGGCGCGAAAGCTCGAGATGAGCCAAGGCCTAGCTTCTCGCAACCATTCATGTTGTGCGTGTTTGTATTGTTCGCATGAATGGAAGGGACCTACAATTTATTGCCGACTCCGAACGGCGAATTGAGAAGCTCTTTCATGACAAATTATACTCTCGGAGGCTTGTCATTCCACGGCGAGAGGTGGTGCCGCGAAAAATTTTCGGTGTTCCCGGCTGCGGATTGAACCCACGCCGCTCGGTCAGCAGTCCAACGCACTAACCACTGACCCACGGCGACCATTATGTACAATAAAATATTTCTCGCCAAATTCGTGATCTTTTGGATATGTGAATCTTTCAACTGGAAGACAAATTCACAGGAAAGTGCACAAATCGCATAGAAGGAGAAACTGGATCTGTAAGAGATGCGTCCGTCTGACTAATCTCGTTCAGCTAGAAATTTTACTACGGCTCGTGAAAGTGTGTCTAAAGATAAATCAATTTTACACCATTTACTACGGCGCACTATTATAGACCCGTTTCTGCGTTTCATTTAGACATGAGTTAATATCTGGTTCCTGCAAGAAGTCGAGACTTGCCACACAACGGCTTATGGTTATGGTGCATTTTCACACCAGATAATTACTTTCTTTTGGGACCACGCGAAAAGTAATACGCCATCAATCAATTCAATCGAAATGTGGTTTTATCGCTGGGGTCTAGGCAAAGATTGGTCTGGTAGCTACTGATCGTGAATTAGACAAGTAAGTTCCTGTGGTGGTTTCTTATTTATATCGACCAAATACATGCTCTGACTGTGAGTATACCATGACCTGGATTAGGAATTATCAGACATGTTATGAGTAGCATGGCCAGAATGTAAGATTTGTGGACTTTTGCAATATTTATCGCCTTGCCATGAACACGCTAACAACGAATTTTCAACTAAATTTAAGGATATGTCTACGACTCTGGAGATTTGTTCCCCGGAATTCACCGAAAATACCAGCGCAAGTTTCGATGTCCATCTTGGATCCGTCTGTGTAGAAGACTAGCTTCTGTCGAACCCGACCAGATTATCATCGTACTCCTCTTTGCTTGGTATTTAAATACTAAATAGGTAGAGGTAGGGATAATGAAATTGGTATCCAAATGCTTACCAATTTCGTTATCTGAATGTTCACTGATTAGTGCATTGGACTGCTGTGCCACCTGCGTGGGTTCAAGCCCCAGCCATGTCCTTCAAGCATTTTTCGCCATTTTACCACCTCTTGTCGGAAAATGACAAATGTCCAAGAGTACCAGTTGTCATAAATAAAAAGCTTCTCAACGTCCCTCGGAGTTGGCAATAAATTGTAGCTCCACTCCTTTCCATTTGAAAAATGTAACATGCACGTCCCGAGCTACCGCACCAGCTATTTACTTATTTGTAACCGAATGCTCATCTGTAGCAAGCAATTTGGTCATAACCTAGACCTAGATATCTGTTGTTGTTTTTGTCATCATGTTACTAGAGTGGATGTCTGTTCAGTGCAGCATCAATTTCGCCACCTACAGGTCGTCTGCTCTTTGAATCCAGGCTAAGTATGCAAAATGACATTTGATTTCAAGTGCGCTCCACTAGATAATCAAACTTTTTGTCGAAAACTTTCTGACTTGGTTCTCTGGCCAGTTCACTGGTGCCATGGTCAACTCCTTCGCTTAGGGTGGGCATGGAACATGCAGAGTGATTGTGATTGGGCAAATCAATCACACTGTACCCATAAGATAAGGACATTAACGTTTTTGTCTACCACTGGGAGCCAGATAAGGGATTAACGTCTTTCTTACGTAAGGCAGTTATCCCCGATTGCATATCTTATAGAAGAGGGAAACGCCGATAGATCTAAGGTCTTTGACAGTTGTGTGATTAGCTTTACCTGCTCGAAAATAAATACTTCTCTGACTTCCCCACAGGACTTATGCAATCACACAAGCAACGAGACACCAGTGATTTGATTTTCTGAAGCCACGGAATGATAATTTACCCAGACTCGTGCAGCGTAATTGGGTGAATGAAATCGACACTGGAGACCTTGTCTTAGGCAAATGAATTTATTTTCCATAATATTTTCTCGTCGTCAATTATCTTGACCATAGTTTTTGCTTCCGTGGCGAATTTTCATTTCCCTGTTGTTAGACCACGCCTCTGGCAGCCACAGTAATTATAACCTAATGTGTTTCTCTAAATAAAAAAAACATTCATAAATACTCGAGTCTTCAGCAGAAGTCGCTGATAGACTTCTTCGTGGTACCATAGTGTTAAAAGGATGGTTTTTGATGTTCGTGTTTTGAGAGCGGCTGAACTGTCAACTGATCACCACCTCGTGTTGTGCAAATTTTATCTCAACGATGAAGTACCTTTCCTACCAAAGCATAAACCAAGGCTGGTTACACGTATACGGTGGGAGAGTTTGCAGAACGATGAGATACGGGAGGAGTTTGCACGGCAGGTATCCGAAAAGTTTGAACAAATTCCAACTGTTTCGACAAATGTAGAGGAAGAATGGCAGATATTTGCAGAGTGAAGCGGCTAGGTGTGGCGGCTGGTGGTGAGAAAAGAACTGCGTGGTAACATCTGGAGTTCAAGAAGCCATCAGAGAGAAGAAGAAAACCTTCAAGGTGAGGATACACTTGCGGGATTCAGCTTCTCGCAACCGATACATGAAGGCGCGAACAACTTGCAAGCTGGTTGTTAAAGCAGCTAAGGAGCAGTTTTGGAATAAGTTCGATGAGAAATGGGACCCTGATCACAGATCTGCAAACAACGTGTTCTGGCAGACCATTCGCCGTCTCAGAGGAAGGAATTTTAATATCATGAGAAGGACATCCTGGGTAGATGGAGCGAACACTTTTCGGAGCTGCTCAATTCCGCACTGAGGATGGCAGACTCATGTTTTTGTGTAGGGCGGAAAATAGTCCCACCGTGGAGGAGGTGGCTTTAGCGGGTTAAATCGCTAAAGTTGGCAAATCTGCTGGTGTGGATGAAATGCTCAAGGCTTTGGGTGAAGAGGAAGTGAAGTGGGTCTCTCATGTCATTAAAGTGGCTTGGGAATGCGCTGAAACACCTAGCGATTGGCAAACTGGGGTGATTGTTCCCTTTTTTAAGAAAGAGGATAAGAGGGATTGCTCCAATCATAGGGGTTTATCCCTTTTAAGTCTCCCCGGAAGTCTTTCCTAAGGTGTTGACAGTGCGTGCCGTAGCCTCGGTCGAGTCCAGGTCGGGCGATGAGCAGTGCAGTTTTCGTCCAGGTAGAAGCACAACCAACCAGCTGTTCACTCTCAAAGTGGTATTTGAGAAGGCCTGGGAGTATGCCAAACCTATCTGCAGTTGTTTTGCGGATTTGGAGAAAGCATATGATCGGATCCCTCGAAGTAAACTATGGAGTGTATTGCAGGAGTACGGGATTGACGGTTCTCTTCTGAGGGCCATTCAATCTCTGTACACCTAAGAGCTGTCTTCGCGTGAACGTCGTTAAGTCGACACATTTCACTGTGGGCGTTGGACTTCGCCAGGGGTGCATTCTGTCCTCTCTCCTTTTCATAGTGTACATGGATTGGATGTTACAGCGCAGCCTTGATGAGAAACGGTTCGAATTGTGAGACTTAAGGATAAGTCATCTGCTTTTCGCTGATGACTTGGTCATCCTTACGTCCACCCAGACCGAACTTCAGCGCGCACTAGAGAGGTTCGTCGCCGTCTGTGTTAAAGCAGGGATGAAGGTAAGCGTGAACAAATCAGAGGTAATGGTAATTTCCCGAAGGCCTGTTCAATGCACTCTGCATGTTAGTGGAGTCCCATTGAAACAAGTGGAGAAGTTAAAGTATCTCAAGGTCCTATTCACGAGTGATGGAAAGAGTCAGTATTGCACCTGCAGGATTGGTGCACCTTCAGACAGATTGGTCAATCTGTTATCAGGAGGGCCGAACTTGGCATTGAAGCTAAGTTGTCGGTCCTTAATTCAGTGTTTGTTTCGACCCTCACCAACGGTCACGAGATGCGGAAATGAGATTTCTTCGATGCTTTGCTGGAGTGACTCGCCGAGATCGGGTTAGGATCACCAGAATACCCGAAGCACTACTTCTTCAAAGGGAGAGGTCCATCCTTCGATGGTTTGTGCACGTTAAGCGCATGCCCTTAACACGGCTTCCATGACGCGCCATGGAATCCCTGTCACCAGGTAGGTGTCCCCTGGGTAGACTCAGGATGAGATGGTTGGACCATCCGAAGTCTTACCTCTACCCGTATGGGGATAGCCCCTGATGTTTTAGATTCGATGGCGGAAGATTGGGAGATGTGGAGAGTTCTTTTAATCCCGCGACCGTCAGAGTGGATAAGCGGGCCATTTTGAAAATGAATGAATGAATAAAAGACAAATACAAGGTGCTTTGGCAATATTTTCCTTAGAGAAGCTGATTCAGTTATTGATTCAATAGAATCACAGAAGTTAGTCCTCCAGTTCCTTCCGCTTTTCTTTTACTTCAAAGGCTAGTCTTTCAAAATGTTCAAATAAGATAACGGGAAAGTCGCCACCGATGATCGAATCACTTTTGCATCAAAACTCGTTACTGTTACCGCAAATTTCATACGGCTTCCATCCTCAACAAAGGCTATAACCACTTAATTGCCGCCTAACGTCTTGTATCTCCGCCTCCGAAAACAGATTGAATCAAATATTTTTGAAAAGAAACCGAAAAGCAATTGCGTTGCATCATCTCATCACCGCGAATTTCATTACGCGAGACATTAAAAATATAAATTTATCATTTCATGACCAAGAACGAACAACAACGAAGCTCAACAAAGCAGATCAATCAATCTACACACGTCGGGCTTCTACACAAATGTTCATCATACATCGCGATAGATACTCGTACAACGAAAAATAAAACAAAATCTTTAAAGGTAAACGAACTCCTAAAAATGGCCATGGGGCTTTAGGTTTGGAATTGAGATTCAGATTGTTCTCTTTCGGATCGGTCACAAGTACTTTTTCAAACTCTCCATCTCCACATCTTTCGATTCCTATGAATTCAGTCTTATTCGCTGTTGCAAATCGGATTGATTCGGTTATTTACTCTCGTACTTTATCGAAACGCACTCAAAAAATTCCTCCTCGAATCTATAAATAGATACTTGACGGAGAGAGCCCGAAAGTTTTTAAAGAAAACAACGGCAGAGAGTATCCACAGATACTCGCATGTAACTCCCAAGATGCCACTTTGCACGTTTTATTGGATTTATCTCGCGCTCATGTGCATGAAAATTGTTTTTGAATTAGCACTTACACTCTGCGTTGCCAGTAGGTTAACCTAGAAAATGAGTTTTCATTTTACGCTAAAAAAAAAAATTAAAGGTCGACAGCAGCGAGATACATGAGCAAACGAAATCCACGTTTCGGTTGTGTATTTGATGTTTGTATTCGAAAAATTGAATTTCTATCTCGAATTGGTTAATCTCTCCTCTGCGGGACAGAAGTGGTGGCATTCGTGAGTGTATTTTCCATCTATTGGTTGGATTTAGATGTAAACATGCAACGCATACACTGCTTGGAAAGTTAATTTTATTTCATAGATACAATCACCATCATCATCATCATCATCGTCGAGGAATGTTTATTTTCCTTTAGTGGTTTTTTGTGAGTTTAAAATATTTCCAATGTGCGCGCGGCTATGTGAAATGATTTGTTGTTTTCTTGTTTATATATTACAACGGAAAAATTTCACACTACATATCTCACAGATATGTACATTCGAATCGGGCGGGGACTGTGTACACTTCATTGTCATCGGAGATGTTTGGAATGATAGCGATACGTACTATATCAGCGGTTTGAGGACAAAAATACAAACAAAAAAGAACCTTCCGGCAAGCGCCGCAAGAGATAGGTGGATTTCTTATGTCATCTATTCTGATGGTGTGAGCAAAATGGCGGACAAAAATTTCCATTTTAAAAACGAATTTGTACTAATTACCTCGAGATTTGTAAGGATTTTCAATTTCAACGAAATCCAATCAATTTTGAAGAATTTCAAGATGGCGGATCCAAGATGGCGCCCAAATTGGTAGCAGGCGGATTCTGTTCACTGTTATCTACTATATTACTAAAAAATCAAAACCGGAAGTTGGGATTTATTTAAGTTGTGAATTGTACCGTTTGAGACATAAAAAGGGGCGTAACCCGCCCCCCTCTGGGCCGATTATGCCCATCTACGAACTTAGCCAAGGTATTCGGCATACGAATGTGTATACCAAATTTTATTCAAATCGGTTCATAATTGCGGCCTCAATCGTGTCCACAAGAATCCGTTATATTGCATATATATATATATATACATATATATATATATATATATGTATATATATGTATATATATATATATAAAATTTTTAACGGAGTATGAGGTTAGTGTTTGGTATGATAGCGAAGACGAATGGCATTCAAATTTTTTGAAAGTCGCGTCATGAGGACCTCTGCAATAGGTGGTATTTCTATGAAATCCACCTAAAAATGCTGAGTAAGTGCACAGTCACTAGATAGCATTGGTAATTTGACCGATTAGCAAAAGCATCTCTAGTCTATTGAACTCTTCCACAGACAGACAACTCACTGGCAAGCGAACGTATTAATACCTAACCGGCGGACTGTGTTTATGGCAATAAAGCTTTAGCTGAGCTGTCACAAATGAACTCTGAAATATGAAAGATACCAGGACAGAAGGATGAGATAGACATTAATGTTCCCATTAACTATACCATGGGTGGCCAAACTTTCGGATCTGTGGTCGATTTTTGCTGAAATTGGTTTCACTGCTTCTTCTTGGTTTTGGTAAAGCCAAAGTTCAGCGAGCCCTTTGACTTAACATTGGGTGGAGTGTTCCCTCAACTTCTTGGATAAAATACTCTATTTAAGTTCAATAAAAATGTGTTTCATCAAATTTCAGAAAACGCTTCCCTCAGGAGAGTCTGCTCAAAGTGTTCCCTCAGTTTTTATTCACACCACATATTGTGTTTTATTTTGCAGTGGACACTACTGTATATTATGGATGTCCGAGCGTTCCGAGTGGTCAACATTGACTCGGGCCACTACTTCGCTGTAGCCAAGGTACAGCTGCGCATATCCCGAACACCGAAATACTGTGAGGAAGTCCGACGTCGGACGGCTGCAATCGCAAGAGATCACCAGATCCTTTTCCGATCGAGTCTCTCTCAATCTCTCAAGAGATCCTATGTCGCCAGCATTAAGTATTGAAAACCAGTGGCAACATTGCCAAAGAGAATGAACCCTTCAACCTGGATGACGAAGACCAAAAATTCCGTCCAACCGACCTGGAAGAAGTGAAGTTAGCCATGTTTAAGCTTAAGTTCAACAAAGGTGCTGGTGCTGATGGCCTTGCTGCCGAGCCGTTCAAAGCATACACCAACTCCTCTGTAAAATATGGTCGGAGGAAAGTATGCCCAATGAATGGAACATCGTTTGCCCGATCCTCCAGAAAGGAGACCCTCTGAACCGCGCCAACTACAGAGGCATCAGTCTTCTTATCACCGCCTACAAGATCTTATCTGCCGTGTTGTGTGAACGCCTGAAGCCGTTGGCCAACAACCTAATCGGTCCATATCAGTGTGGCTTCAGGCCAGGAAAGTCCACCATCGACCAAATATTCACACTGCGGCAGATGCTGGAGAAAATCCAGGAACTTCAAATCGATACCCACCACCTTTTCATCGATTTTAAGGCCGCGTATGACAGCATCTATAGAGACGAGCTATACAGAGCCATGTCTAGTTTTGGCATCCCGGCCAAAACCGTCCGTTTGTGCAGGGGGGCAATGGAGAATGCACACAGCTCCATCAAGGTCGGTCAAGACCCGAGACCTTTGATGTCAGAAAAGGATTTAGACAAGGCGACGCGCTGTCATGCGACTTCTTCAACATCGTTCTTGAAAGAGTTGTGCAAAACTCAAGCGCCAACACCAGAGGCACAATCTTTCAAAAGTCCGTCCAATTACTCGCATACGCCGACGATATTGACATAATCGGAAGAACCCAGCGTGATGTCACTGGCGCCTTTGCGAGTATTGAGACGGAAGCGGCGAAAACGGGCTTAACGGTCAATGAGGGCAAAACAAAATATATGCTGTCATCAAGAAGGGACACCCAACATCGACGTCTCGGACATAACGTCACGGTAGACAGCTATAACTTCGAGGTAGTAAGGGACTTCGTTTACCTCGGCTCCGCTATCACATCCGATAACAACACCAGCGCAGAAATCAAGCGAAGAATAACTCTTGCCAATCGCTGTTTCTTTGGGCTAGGAAGGCAATTGAGTAGTAAGGCCCTATCCCGAAAAACTAAGGAGACTCTTTATAAGACCTTATCCTTTATCCTCATCCCTGTCCTGCTTTAAAGCACTGAGGCATGGACTCTATCGAAAGCGGATGAAGATATCCTTGGATATTCGGTCCCGTTTGCGTTGACGGTGAGTGGAGGAGGAGATACAACGACGAACTGTATGGACGGTACAGCGACTTTGGCTTAGTCAGAAGAGTGAAGGCCCAACGACTGGGGTGGCTGAGTCATGTAGAGCGGATGGACACCAATGCCCCGGGGTGGACCTCAACCACCTTGGCGTACGAAACTGGAGGCAGGTGGCTAACGATCGAGCTGGCTGAAGACGCTTGTTGGTTGCGGGCCAGGTCCACCCCGGACTGTAGTGCCACCTTAAGTAAGTAAGTAAGTCAGTAACAACCTCCGGAATATTTACAAAAACCCAAGCAATTGGCAACTGGCTCTTCAAACCTAAAACTCAGACTCTTACAAATAACGAAGGAAATAAATCTAGTCACCAAGACGCAGGGAACTGTTGATGTTTTTAGGCAGAACTTCCAGCAACTATCATACACTGGATTCCTGCATACACAAAAGGCAAACAGCGAATTCACTGGCCAATAAACCTCCTAACAGGCTCTGAACCGTTCTGTGTAGTTTAAAATCCACACGAGGGAACAACCCTTGCTCTAATGCGATTTTAATGGAAATTATAGGACTGGAATGTACCAGATACTTCATCCCTACACTATCCCAAGAGATATCTAAGTTTGTGCTGAATATGAGCAGGAATTACCCAAAAATTCTTGAGCAGTGAAAATCTGTCTATGCTCGCAAGGCAATAGGCCAGTTGAACTACTTTCTGCACTAAAATTCGTAATTTGTCAAATGTTGAAGAGTGGGTGTAAGATTCTCTCAGAGAGAAGTAAAATCACGAAAAAGTAAACGAACACGTTGAACAGGAATTGTCAAATTTCAACCTTCAAATCTAAAAAAAATATGCAGGAAAGAAATTTATGGTTCACATTTGGAAAGTTTAAAAAAGTGTGGACAACATTTATTTATTGTTCCAACATATTTGTTGGATTCCCTGGATCTTCGCATGGTAGCTAGGTGTTCCAGAATTCTCCAATATCTGACAATTTTAATACCACACATAAAATGATGAACAGCTGTTTGGCAGATTCGACAAATTTCATGAACCAGCCCAAAGAATTTTCTGACACTAAAATTCGTAGCATGGGGAAATTTTTTACTCTCTCGTGAGCACTCTCTTTTACGAAAAACTACAAAATTTTTACGTACTCGAACAGGATTTCGTAAAAATTCGCTGTTTTGGGAAGGTACGCGAACATAATGTTGAAGCGGTACGCCTGCATTACCTTCTTTGACACTTTCAACAGTCAGTCTCTAAGTCTAAGCAGGTCTGGATGAAAACAACTCGTAATATAAAGCTGCGCTGATTGCTGCTATCTACTCGTTATCACAGAGGAGAAGGACGACGAAAGTAAACTGATGTCTACATCGGTTGACGTGTGCTGTTTTCCAAAGAATCGAGTCCGAAGTGATCAACGTATGCATAATCGTTATATTAAAACTCCTCTGGCAACACAAAGAACTCACAGGAGGCTAAGTGTAGTTAACCGATTTTGACACTTGTCACTTCAGAGCCTAACTTATTCATCAACTCATTAACATTCCATCAAACGTTCTGAAAAGAGGTGTATCGCCTCCTTTACGTGTTCTCCCGCTTCGGGTTATGAGGGTGCACTTCTTCCTCCAATGTAGTACTGTTTTTATATCAACTAAATCTCACATGTCCCAGATTCTCGAGCTATTCATCTACATAGCTCTGAACCGGAAAATTCTAGATTAGCTTTACGATGAGAAGCGGACCATAAAAAAAACAGGCCAAACACACACGGGTTAAATAAAAATCCATCTACGTTCCGTTGAAGTTTTTTTTTTAAATTCCATAGTTCATGCACACTCGCTAAATGCTTTCAAAGAAAGTTCTCCCGATCCCCCTCCTTCGCTCTGACACAGATAAATTATCATTACTTCGCTTTGCTGGTTCTATCTGAGTGTTTGTGGCACACGAGGGGGAGAACGAGCTTAATAAACCTGGTTTTGGGGTCATGCACATGGCAATCAGAAGAAGCGTCCAAAATTACCGCGAAAAATTACATGGAAAAACTCGCGAAACTGCAATTATCGACTTGGGAGATTTGTGCATGAATCCGAAAATAGAAAGACTCATGCCGATTCGTGGTTATTCCTCACCTGCGCACTGTGGCAGTATTCCATGATTTTTTTTCCACTTTCGCTACCACCATGGTGCTAGAGAGGCACACTTGCACACTGCTTGAGGAGAATTCATATTGATGGAAGTGAAACGGAAACGAGCACTGAACTGTCAGTAGTGGCTGAATGAATGTGACCCATGTTGACGACAGGCAGCTATGTCGAAGATGTTTTATTGCCTCAAGGGTTTAGCCGCTGCACACTTGTGCAATACAGAGAAGCACATTGTATCATTTGTACTAATCAAACAGCAGCAGCAGAAGGGGGAGGATGAGGCGGAGAAAGAGAAATGAAAGTGCATGCCAATAAAGTGTTCATTAAGTGTAATGCGACGACGGGATACTTATCGTCTTCCAGGGCTGACTGATGGAAGTGCACTCGTGATTGACGTTTACTTGAATATGGTAAGAAGGCAACCATTGAAGAGGAAAAATATGGACTCCATGGACAGTCACTGTCTGTTCCAGTGGCAGGAAGCTATCACGCGGATTGCAATGTCACGTCAAGAGGAATTTGAGAGACTTTCGAGTCACTTGGAACAGAAAGACGCTAAACAGTCCAATAAGTAAACCATGTAAACGTCACAATTCTCCCATTCCATGTCGTGGCTGTCGTGAAAAATCTAACAATTTCTAGGAAAATTTTTGAAAATGGACACAACGAAAGAAATTCACCAAATTCTCTAACAAAAACAGCGAGATGTAAAGATGACAACAGACTACCTTACCAATCACTGCTCACAGTCGAGCAATCACAGGAACAGTCTAACAGAAGGGTACATACCTAGAACATGAAGAAGAGCTAAGGTAATTTTCATACCAAAGGTGGGAAAGAAAGACACCACCTCACCGAAATCCGTTAGACCAATAAGTCTAACTACCTAACTACATGCAACATGCGTATCAAGCTGGGAAATCCACAGAAACCGCACTATACCAGCTGACAAATCTAATCAAAGATCCACTGGACCACAAAGAAACAGTCATTTGTGCTTTCCTAGACATCGAAGGAGCCTTCGACAACACCTCACCAATCAGAAAGGACCTCGAAAGGAAACGAGATAACCCCACCATTTCGAACTGGGTGTGCGAGATGCTGAAAATTAGGACCGCCGGAATCCAAATAGAGGATGTCCGCAATAATGTGGAGCCTGGTGGTAGCCGAGCTCCTGCAAAAGATCGAAGAAATAAGCATAGACTGCCAAGACTATGAACTGGCAAGGAAAGGTTAAGAAACACCATTCGTTGGACCCGAGCTATTCTGCGGGCTGAGACCGCATTGAATCCACGAGGAACTGCAAAGAGAGGAAGAGTGCAAAAGAAGAAGACTATGGGAAGCACTTTTAGAACTAAACCAGGCAAAGGAATTTCTCGGGAACTATGACCGAAGGAGGAACAAGGCTCGCCTAGGCACCAACAAAAACCAGCTTCGCATTCTAACGGGTCATTGCAGACTCAGGGAGCATCTCAGGAAAATGGGAATAGAAGCGAACGGAAACTGCAAATTCTGCAGTGATGCCAAGGAGACCCCGTCACACCTTCTTATAAATTATGGAGCATTGATCCACAAAAGAAGAGCACACCTGGGAGCGTACACTTTCTCTGAATCGGATCTCCCATCGTTGGACCCAATCCAAATACTCCGATTCCTCAGAGTGGTTAGTTGGTGGAGGTGTTATAGGTCGAGACCTATCAACCAATACGAGTTCGAGGGAGCACAATAGGTCTCTACAGGTCGCAGTGCATACACACACCCCAATTATTTACATTTAACATCTAACAGCTTTGTAACGAACGGCCCGTCATAGTTATTTACAGACTGAAACATTTTGGTTCCTCGAAATCAGCTGCTCACGCTCTAACTGGCTTGGATCTCACACAGAACTACGTCTAGCCTCTGGTCCACAAATATCGAAGAAACAACATCATTCATTCGAAATCGAAGCCTCTGAACTCAGAAGGCTTTCTACATTCTTCTCAAGCACCTCAACACACAATATCGGATTTCAATTATAACACCACTGCCTTCTAAGATTGAAGGCTTACGTATTCTTGCTTCAAAGACGAAGTTTATTGGCAATTCTCGTAATAATCCAGCGTTTTATTGGAGTTTATTCGGGCCGACATGGAGTTTACTGCTAATTGGCGACCATACACTTTATTATAGTAAATTGGTGCTTACAAGTGACCCCACTTCGTCTTGAAAGGGCTACCTCACTATATGGGGACCACTCTAGTAATCGTCATGAAAAACTGTATAAACGCAAAGAAAGCAGCTCAAAAAATGTCGATTTCAAAATTGAGAACTTCCCCTAGGCTCAATTAGATTAAAGTGCTCGTCCGCACCTGGATAGGTGGAGACACACTAAGACCACCGGATCTATCATTGACCAATTGTTGTGAAGCAAAATATATTTCTGACACCAAGCAGATGGAGCTGTCCTTTTCAGTACAGGGCCGGGAATTAACTCATTGAGTTCTTTAGATAAGACAATACCGTGCACTACTTTCTTAGTTTTGGACCCGTCTGTATAGATGTGAACAGGGTTGACAAATTGTTGCTCGGAAGTTTCGGTTGAAGCTGAACTTCGCGGAGGGTTGTAATCGGTGTCTTCAGAAGTGCAATTTTCTTTAGTTAAAATAAAGGACTGGCCAGATTGATAACTGGACCACTGCGAGGAAGCTCTTAAACGCTCGAAGTCGGCAATAAATTGTAGGCCACTTCCATTCGTGCGACAAATCTAACACGCACAACATGAATGTTTGCGAAAAGGTGGACCTTGACTCATCCGAGCTTTCGCGGCAGCTATTTATTTATTTTTTAACCAGTTTTATGAGACCAAAGGAGGTTCAATTCTTTTGATAAAATGAAGGATTTCTCTCGACTTCGAAGATTTCCACAGGGACCATTTTTAGGAAATATTGTCTACTTATTCCGCATAGAGGCATTCTTTCACGTAGAATGTATTCCGCATTTTCGTCTACTTCCAACCTAAGACGACTAAAAAGCTAAAAAAGGCTTTTGATATCATCCCTTTTGTAGTACAAGGATTCCTTGGATTTGTTGCGGTAGGGTCTTATAGCTCTTTTTAGTCTAACGAAGCCCCTGGACATTTCCCAATAGGAAACACACATTTTGTTCCAATTTTTCATTTTTGGATTGCAAAATGGCTCAATGCCTGCAAATGACTCTGCCGAACCCTTTCTAACCAGTTCGTCGGCTACCTCATTTCCAGCAATGGCCCTATGTCTAGGCACCCACCAAAATTTGACTTTGTTCTTACTGGCCAAGTCTTGGAGGGTATTAAATCAGCGCACGACTAATTTCGGAGAAAGCCGAAAAGGCACTTCAATGATTAGGAACTTACAGTATCAGCACTCACCACACCAACACCGAAAATTTGACACCTGATCCGAGCAAAGGCAGGACAATCGCAAAGGAAATGATCCGAAGTATCGTCGCCCTCTCCACAGGCGTTGCAGACACATCACTGTCAGCTAAGCTTAATACACTAAGATGCTTGGCAAAAGCAAAGTGTCCAGCTAGAATGCCAATAAGTTGTCTACAGTCTCTTCTGCTGAGTGACAGCAATAATGCCGCTGGTTTCTCATAGACGTTCGGGAGCATTTGTTTAGTATGCCTGCATCCTGGAGAACCGTGCCACACCCAATTGTATTCGTAGTAAACCCAATGGAGGCCCTGACCAAGGACGCGGGAAGACCCCACGCAGTTATCAATATCATCGGAGATGTCATTTCCAGAGATCCCAGTGTGACCTAGGACCCAGACAAGAGTTCAACTGTGCGACCGAATTCAGAGAGTTCTTGCATTCTCGCACTATATATAGGAACGGGTTAAGGGTTGAGCAAAGCTTTAAGCACAGCCTGGCTATCGCTACAGACGCAGATATTCCGACCCTTTCATCTATTCTTAACAATATAGTCTGTGGCCATAAGGAACGCAAAGGTCTCTGCTTGAAAAACAGAGCCATGCTTTCCAAACGAGTAATGAAGTATGGTGTTATCGACCTCCACGAAGACTCCAGCACTGGACCCTTGACTGGTTTTGGAGTCGACTTTAAATTTACACAACAACCGAAGTTCTGGTGTAAGCACAATGGCATGAATCTCTTCCTGAAATACACTAGGACTTTTTTTTTTCGTTTATAGGAAGATTTAGGTGTTTGGTCCAAAGATACCAACCCCTATCCCGGTGTCCATTTTTGATACATCCGTATACCACTTGTAAACTTTAAGTTCAGAGATTGGGTTTTTAAAATTCCAAGCTTCTCGGCTTGGGATCTCAAATTTAGATTCAGGGAAAGACATCCTCGCATCCTTATCCTCATCTTATTCCACAACCCTATTGATCTGTTCATAAACATGTGTTCCATAGAAATAGCCAGTTGCATTCCGCCCTATTACAGTTTTAACCGGAATACATGCCATTTTGGGACTCATCAGTTCGTCTCTAAACGAAAAATGTACATATGTACATATGTATGTATGTATAACCATTTCCTTTGGAGTATTCTTTATCTTTATGCGATTAAGCAGTTGATGTTTGATGTTTCGACGGATCTGCCCATTTTTCAAGTACAGCAATACAGCAAACTGGGTCATACATGTCATGACTGAATTTATTAAGACTGCTGCAGTCTAAACCCACACAATTATTCTATAAATACCTAGAGTATGTTCTCAGTGCCATCAACTGTTTAACTACCGCGATATTCGTTTAATTTTACTACAGTCACCCGCTAAGGAGCCTCAAAATACCAACACGTACACAGGTCAACTTGAAACCACCATCAAGTCAAAGTATCTCAGACCTTGCGTCATCACTCATCACCACGACAACGTCGCTTTCAAACGACCCAATTGCCGGTCAAAAACGAAAAAGAAAAAATCCCGGTCGGTCAAAGACCTCAGCATAAGAATAGGTCCGCGCTCGTTAATTGTTTTCCAATACGTGCGTTGAATAGCAAATGCATATGGCCGATTCCCCCTCACTCTCTCTCACTGTCTCTTCTTGTACATGACACCAAGTGCAGTTATTCGATTTCCTCTCACTCGTTATCATTAACGGTGCAGTGAAAAAATTCAAATTACCCAGAGAGAGTTAAATTAAAATTCCAAGTTCATAGTTTCCATCGAAATAATAAATAAAATAATTTTTTCTAGCACAAACCGGCTCCTTGGAGTAACCTTTCGTGAATCGCAAATGAATCACTGAATCGAAAATATACCGTCTACTCTCTCACTCTGACGTTCTCTCTATCTACCGCTATTTGTGTCTGAATTTTCTGTAATTCCAATGAGCAAAAGGAAGTTTTTAATTAGTCAACAATCGAGTACACATACTTATGGTTAAGTATTTCGACCGTCTGTGGCTTGAACTAAATGATGTCATGGCGGAGAATGACAGCACTAACGGCAAAGAAAACGGGCGCAAGAGAGCAAGAGAGAGAGAGCATGAGTTATACTTGCAAGTGAATTTTGAAAAGGAAAACTCAATTTAGGTCGAACACGGGTGTTGTTGCATATTAGTTCCGGTTGTGAATATTTAAACTTTTTTTTTTCGATTTTTTTAATTTAAGACGACAGAAATAGGAAACACGAACGAGAGACTTTCTCTTTCTTTATTCTATCGTCGGCCTGTCTCTCGGCGTCTCAATTCTAAATCGAAAGCATTTTCTTCGTTACTTTTGTGTGGCCCCGACCGATCGCCGTCCCCTTTCCATCGCTTTTCTTTGTCTAAAAATACAAAAATGGAAAATAATGAGTCAACGAACACACGAGAGACAAGAGAGCCAAATCCAATAGATACGACAGATACAAACGGCACAACAACAAGTCGTGAAGATTAGACATTTCTTTCTAGTTGAACCGTAGCCAACTGAGCCAAGTTTAAATTGCTTCCATCCGTGCATTGTGATGATGCTGCGCTGTACCCCGCTGCTTGATCTGATCGATTGAGGAGGAATTATATGCCTAGAGGAACGTTGCACGGTCCCACCAATTGACCAACTCCCAAGTGTGTAAGGCAGGCCACAAGATTTATTTATACATGCATATTTTTTGTTAAAATGTGGAAAAAATACTTAAAAATGAATGAATAGCGTCAGCTGAGATAATGATGATGATGGTGGCGATGATGAAATTTCCTCTCAAAATATTTATTTCGATTTTATTTGACTTTTTTTAGGCACACAGTTTCCGGCGAATGCATCTCTCTGTCGAGGATGGTGCAGTGTGATTTATGCGAAGGTGGTGGGGGTATTGGGGATTCACTTTAAAAATAACCTTAGAGGAACAGCTTTTCGGCATTCAATTGATATTGGTTTAGGCTACGTATCGAAATAATCTGAGGAATTTTTGAAAAAATTCTACATTTTCTATAATATGCTTCAAGTAGACTACGTGGTGGCGGAGCTGAATGCCTATTGAATTGTGAACTACACACGTGGAATTGAACCACCTATTTCTGCGAACGCAGACTTGGAACTTAAAATACCAGGGAGTGCACCTATTATTAACCCAATCAGGTGTTATGCGCCTCGGAAGTCAGCCAGTGGAAACATTTTCCAGATCGAGGCTGTCGACAGACACCCTATAAAAGATCTTCTTTGAAGCTCAGTTTTATAAAAAAATTTAAAAACTATGCCGGTATTTTCCACAGAAAACATCATCACTACGCTTTTCCATTTTAAATAATAGCCAACATGCTTACACTGAAGCAAAGTCTGTGAAAACAGTTCTTCACAACGTAGTTGATACCACCAAAGATGACTTTAAATACAGGGTGGGCACAAAAATTATTTGCTGTGAAGTCATTTTTCCCTTATTTTAAACCTCGAACATTTTTTCTGATCCCTTTTTGAATACGATATCGCGTAAATGGTTGCCGCCAACGCAAATGGCGCAATGTGCTCGTTTTTCGACATTTCCCATCACTTTTCGAAGTGTTTAGGGCTAAATAGCGGTCATTTCCTGTCGTATATTGTCTTTCAAGATTAGCGTCCGTGTCTTGTTGACATTAACTTTAGACTTAAAATAAGCCTACAAGAAAAAGTCTGCAGGTGTTAATTCAGGTGGCCAATCAAAATCATAATTTTTCGAAATTAGGCGTCCGGGGAGCAAAGGACGCAATAAAGCGATTATGGCTCAGGCTCTATGAGCTGTGGCGCCGTCCTGTTGAAACCAAAAGTCGTCCGTTATCAGAGTCCGATAAAGCTCTCTAATGACGGTTACGGCTGCTCCAGCATCGCCATCGAAGAAGAACGGTCCAATGATTCCTTCCTCACAAATTCCAGTCCAAACAGTCACGCGTTGGTTGTTAAGAGGGTCTTCGTGAATTAATTGAGGGCTTTCATTGGCGTAGAACAAACAATGTTGTTGATTTACGAGCGGGTTTTCGAACAGATGTCAAAGTTATATGATTGCCAGATGCCGAAGGTTTAAATGACCTACCCTGTCCGTGCTCAGCGTCTGCCTGGACACAGAAGCTTGTAATAACATACAAATAAACAACAAACAACCTCATTGAGCACATGTTATCCAACCGGATAATAACTGATCTCGGTACAGAAAGTAGGATAGGCAATGTTCAAAACAGAACCTCTCAAGGCGGAATTCTTTCCTCCACTGAGGGAACTGGCGCTGTCGGAGCCCAACATAACAATAAATTGGGCAGACAGTTACAACATGCCCCCACAGAGAAAAGAGACGACGACATCAAAGATGTATTCTACGAACTCCTGGACAAGTCATACGAGCAGTGCCCTAGCTATGACATAAAAATTGTCCTAGGCGGTTTTAAGGCAAAGCTAGGAAGAGAGGGAATCTTTGGTAATAATAACGGAAAGCAGAGCCTGCACGACACAAGCTCCGACAACGGACTGAAGCTGATCGACTTTGCGGCGGGGCGAAATGTTGTCGTAGCTAGTACGCGGTTTCCGCATCTCGATATTCACAAAAGAACATGGAGATCTCCTGATCAATCAACCGTCACCCCATTGGGATCGAAGCAAGGCATTCCTCCACTACCACTACCTTGTTGTAGCCAAGGTATGGCTGCAGATATCCCGAACACCGCAAAGACAAGGAAATACTGTGAGGAAGTTTGAAGTCAGACGGCTAAAATCGCAAGAGATCACCTGATCCTTTTCCGAACGAGTCTCTTTTAATCTCTCAACATTGCCAAAAAGCCATCAAAAATGCCGCCTCTGACGTTTCACTTGGCCCCCGCATAGAAACACCTGGTTTGATGACGAGTGCCGGCAAGCACATGCGGCGAAACAAGAGCCATACAAAGCGGCGCTGCACAGAAGGACCAGAGCTGCTCTCGAGCTCTACGAGCAGAAAAGAGATTAACACCGGCTTCTCAGGTGAAAGAAGAAGAAGGATGAGAAGCGCGTGATCGAGGAAATAGAAAGATGATACTGCAGGAGTGAGGTTCGGAAGTTTTACCAAAGAGTAAAAAGAACTTGTCAAGAGAGGAGACCTTTTGAACTGGGCCAACTGCCGTGTTGTGTGAACGCTTTAGGCGTTCGCCAAAAACCTTACCGGTCCATATCAATGTGGCTTCAGGCCCGGAAAATCTACTACCGACCAAATATTCACACTGCGGCAGATCTTGGAGAAAACCCAGGAACCTTAAATCGATACCCAACACCTTTTGTGGGTTCGAACTGTCAAACAAGATTGGACATCTTTTTTTATAGATGGATGGTAAAAAATTAAAATAAATTGTATATATTTTAGGCAGCGACAAATTAACTTGCTAAACTATTGTTGTTTACATTTAAAAATAAATAATCAAATATTAGGATGTAAAATGTTCTCATTTTAATAAAACAAAAACTTACCTTTATAATAATAAAAAATATGTTCCTTAATTTACGTCAATTTAATATATAAAAAAATCTGAAAATAAAAGAAAAAAAATTAATAAATTAGATTTGTAAGAAGTTGCTTGTAAAATGTTTGTAAAATTACAAAAAGTATTAAACATAAAATTTTTTTATTATACGGCGTCCATTTCTAAATGAATTTCGTCACTGTACCCGTAAGTATGTAATTTTCCACCAAACCTACCTTAGTCGTAAAACAAAAACTCGGTTACTTCTTAATGAGTGAGCACACAACGTTTTTGTTTTTATTTTTATTTTTATTTTTAATTTTATTTCTTTTTGTGTGTGCTAATTTTGCATAAAAGAATGCCAAACCACAGACCACACTCTATGCGAAATCCAGCGATAGAGGCCAAATAAGAACGACAAAATGCGTAAACTTGTGTGTGTGGAAACAATTTTACGTTTTTTTTACGTTTTAGTCAGAACTTAATTAAGCGTATTAAGGCCATTTTCGCAGGAGACACACTGAACCCGGTTGCCTTGTCCTCTCAAAAACAAAAAGGAGAATCAATAAATATTCAATAAACCTATGCTTGGCGCCATTCGAAACAAAACAAATAACTTCCCCTTTCGCGGAGTGATGTCATTTGTTTATCGGAAATTGTACCTACAAAATGTTAAGTGAGCGTTACACAACAACTTGTAACTTGGCAAAACTTTTATTGATTTGGCGATAAGTAGGAAATCAATAAATTAGGTGTTTGAGTTGCAAGTTGATTTGTACTCGTAGTTTGAACAGTTTTTTTTTTTTTTTGTAAAAAGATAGAGAAAGACCGTCAGAACGTGACAAGGATTGTTACGCAAGAAGTGATAAATCATTCGAGAACGATATCTTTTGTGTTTTTTTTTTTTTTTTTTCATTCGGCTATTGGTTTTGAGGAAAATCACATGTATCGCTGCCTGACTATCAGTTTGCAGCGGATGAGCAAAAAGTTTATCTGCAAGGTTAGGTTAGGGTGGCTGCCTGTAAACTAGACATCCTAAGATCGATGGGGGGACTGCAACCTCAATGCACGCAATGGCTTTCCTCCGTTGTCAGACCTATACTCCTGTATGGTGTGATCGTCTAGTGGACGGCCTTAGACAGAACCTTACACCGCAATCTATTGGGGAATTTGCAAAAATCAGCATGCAAATGCATTAGCGGGACACTAAGAACCACCCCATCAGCGGGACTCGACGTGTTCCTACATCTACTTTTTCTAGATATTTCTGGCATACAGTCAGCTGCTAGCAAAGCTATCAGACTTAAAGCCTCCTCCCAATGATCAAACAACCATATTGGCCACTCCTCGATTTTAGATCCCAAAACTTTCATTCCGGAAAACACCGACTACACACCGTCCAAGTTGAATTTCAACCTTAACTTCCGGACTTCCATTCCTTCCCGAGAGGAATAGGAGAGTGGTGACACCAGAGGCAACCATTCACTTCATCTCTATACCAACGGTTCCAAAACCGAGAACGGAGTGGGAAGCGGTGTTTTCTTCGATATGCTTAATTTTTTTTAAAAATAATGTCAATGCTTGCGCTGAAGCAGTCACTGATTAATTCCTTCGGAACGGAGCTCTTCATTTCTCGAAAACAGAGGAAGCCGATGGATAAGGGCAGAATAACTTTAGAAAATTCGCGTTGCACATGTAATCGAATAGTCTCCTTGATCTCCGATCCTTTTATGCCACTCGGCGTCAGAAAAGTCTCGAAATGTCCATCTCCTCCACCGCTCATGATCTTGGCAGTCTTTTCATTTTCACAATTTTATCAAGCCATCGAAACTGGTAGAAGAAGTTTCAACGAGATGAATTTATCGAATAGTCCCAGTTTGACAATTTGACCGTAACAAAGCAAACGAACCAGATAAAATAGTGCAGTCTCCAATCACTGAATGAGCGAGGACTAGCAGCAAATTGATGCCCTTTTTACAAATATTGCAACAATATATGCTCCATAGAATTTAAAAAAAATAATCCCTGAAAATGCAAAAGGACGATCTTACTACACATTTAAAAAGACTTACGAGTAAGATGTGATGCTTCAAGCTTTGTGTGATCCACTGGCGAGACACAATAGTATAAGACTCATACATTACGATTATCTGAGAAGAAATGCTAACATTGATGGCTAACTAAGGTCGAAGAAAACTCGATGTTCACAACAGCTAATGATCTTAACTGCTAAAACCGCACTTATGTAGCCTCAAAAAAAAATCCGGAAACTTGAACGAATCAATTCGGGTCTACGACTCACAGACGAAAGGTTACATTCTTGAACTCCTGTCGGAGCCAATACCATAGCAATTCTGTCAGACAGTTAAACAAATATCAAAGTACTCAGGTCGTGGAGAAACACATCCAAATTGGTGTTGAAATGTCTACAGTCTAGGTAAAAAAAAAAAACGAGCTTAGTATACAAGTTACCCTGGGTACCTGGTCAAATCGGAGTGGAAAGAAGCGATGAAGCAGGTAAGCTGGCAAAAAAGCGGCGGCGACGTTGCTTCAGAGACCAAAACCGTTCTGCGCAATGAGTGACAATATTATCCGTGAGCAATCACAGAAGGAGAAATAAGACACGCTATCTTACACGCTAACAAAAAACGGTTAAAACCAGATAAGGAATTGAATTAATAAAATGCATTGAAAATGATAGCAACAATTTGGAGAAAAAATTCCCAGCAACCCAAGATCCTACTCGGGAACTATAAACGGAAAAGATCCAATCTAAGCATAAGCTTAACTCAAATAGGTTTTAATTACTAAAAGGATTTCTTACAGGACAACGTAACCTACAAAAACAACTTAAAAAATTTGCTTAAGAAGAAGGCCGCAGCTGTAAATTCTGCAGCTATAAGGATGAAACTCCAGATCATCTGATCGTCCACTGGGAAGCACCATTTCGCCATAGGATGGAATTACACCGACGAGATCCCCTTACTGGACTCCCTAAAGGTATTCAAATTTCTAAAAGCTACCGGACTGGTGGACATACTATAGACCGAGCATAAATCGACTGTCACCAAGTTTAGGTCGATTCCAGTCGAAGACAAATAGTCCAAATGGGCTAAAAAAAACGAGGACGGAGACTCTAGCACAGGAACTATTCTACGTCTTCTACGAGACTTCAGGTATCAACTGCTCCTTCAAAGCCAGAAATGGAACAAAAGTCACACATTCGACCTACCAACGAACTTGATTCAAGGCAGACTGACTATGGGGAACCACTATTACTTCGGTGTTGAACCTCTCATGGGTTGCAAACGTCTCTGTTCATGCGTTCAGACCTAATGCATCCCAGTCTAAAGAAAGCCAAAGTCGTAGCTGAGGTAGGTAGGTAGAAGTGGCGGTTTTAAGAACCCAATTAGCGCTAGGATGCGCCGTTTTGAAACCACAACTCATTTGACCTGTTTGTTTGTGGGCGTTAGAGGTTGGTAGACGAAGATATTTAGATCCAAACTTTGGAATAAAGGCACAGGATTAGTTCACCAATCTTTTTCCTGGAAGGTGGCAGAAGGTGTTGTGGGGAATACCTAGCTTGGCTGCGTGGTCTCCCACTGGTCAGTGGCCTGTACTAGCTAGGCTACGATTCTTGCAATATCTTGTCTTGATCTGTTTAGTAGCTCGTTTGTTTTCTGTTTGTTGTAACCGGGCCAGGTCTTCCTCTATATGGGGCAGTTGCTAAGCCTATTCCACACTGGGTTGGGCGTTTTCAGAAAGTGGTGTTGAATATTGCCCTTAACTGCTCCTAACGGGATATTAACAGCTTAACAGAGTCGTTAAGGGCTGATACCCGCCTGGCCAGGTCGTCGGCTTTTTCGTTGCCATAAATTTTGCTATGACCTGGGACCCAGGTGAGAGTGACCCTGCATTGGACTCCCAACTGATTTAACTCTTCCTGGTATTGCTTTACTAGCTTTGAGGATGTAGTGACCGAATCAATAGCTTTGATAGGGGCTTGACTGTCAATGAAGATGGCAGTGTTGTAGACGGGTGTTGGAGAATTGTTCAGCACATGGCAGGCAATCGTAGCTAAACTCGAGGCAGACAGTCTTTAATGCCTGAATGAATTTGAATCTGGCAGAATTCGGCTTAAGGCCGCCATGAAGACGTTCATTTAATTACATTTACTCAAAGGTATATGGGCACCTGGAGTTTCGAACTCGCATCAGCGATCACAGAAAACCTGTCATTACGAGCTGTTTTTATAGCTAAGACAAGGGGGACGACAGTCTTCAATTAGTCCTTGAAATTTCATGTAGATTACAGAAGATATTGGTTTCAGACTGTCATGAAAACGCCCACGTTTACCGCGTACGTATGTGGATGTGCTTTATTCAAAGCACTCCAACGAGGAATTTGCTTCTCCTACCAAAGGACATAAAATAAAAAAACAACTAAAAAAACTTCCGATTGTAGAGAACATAAATCAACTTTTCGGCGGCTTTCAGTGCGCTAGGAGAGGTGACGACCTCTTGACCACGTGCCGCAGTCATAAAACAAAAAATTCCAATTATAAAGATTCTATCAACATTTATTTTTATATGCTATAAAAGGAACAGTACCACCGACTTCATGTTAATCGCTTTCTTTCTGAGGATACCGGCTCACGGTGAGTAGACAAATGCCATCCAACTGGTGCCAGCATTGCTACTGGTTTTGTCCATTAAAACACAACCATCTGCTCGATTCGATTTTCCATTCCGTAGAAAGGGGAAACATAAGTGTTGACCACACGGGATTTCCAGGTTTTATCGTTCTCAGTCATGCGATCATACACTCTTTTCAGTTCTCGGTACAGGTTCAAGGTACACCTTAACTTTGCTACTCTCTCTATCGGAATACACTAACGTGTCCATCAAAACACCCTCGAACTTTTCAAATGGCATTTCCCAAATCTTGTTCCAGCCCAGTCGATCACAAATCTTCGCCGTCACCATATTTGTACAGTCTACACGCACATAATCGAATCCCAAGAGCATGGCCAAATCCTTCGTGCTCTGGACCAATCTTCGGGCAACGCCCAGCCTTCGAAACTTGTAGGAAACCGCTAAGCCGGCCAGTTCCATTATGCGTTTACTCTGGCCATCAGCCGTTTTCTCCGTGGGCAGTTGTACCTCACGACTGATTTTATCCCACGATTGCAGCAAATTGCGTGTGGCATCGGTTTTAACCACTTTGGCCAACTTCAGGAGTGTATCGTTTGGTACACCTCCTCCCTGCGAGTGGGGACAATTAATGCACAGGCCACAGATCTCATTCCGGTATACTGCGGCCAGTGACATTTCTATGAAGCACAAGAGAATACAACGAAAATAGTTTTCCCTTCATAGGCCGTGACAACAAAACAACAAACCGGATCTCAGGAGTGCAAGCCAGAGCGCTGAGAGGAAGTTTTGCGTTTCTTTACTGCGTTCGTTGATTCCCAGGGCCCGCATCAAAGGATCATCAAGGTAATTTCGCTTCATAAATCCCACTGCCTCGGGGTATTTGTGCCTTGGAACACTCTGTATATCGAGTGTTTTCTATTTGAAAGAAGATTACAACAACAACAACAAAATGTCCAGCTTGTCTAAGGACTGCAATTTTCTATACCTTGGCTCTGAAATGACGGCAGAATCGTGTTGTACTTCTCATTGTCGGTGGTTTAATTTTTATCTGAACTGTTCATTGGAAAATTTTGAAAAAGGATAAGAACTGTTTTTTTTTTAACTTAAATCCACATTGTGATTTATTTTCAATTTTATTTAATCTGACGGGTTTGAAAGAAATGTAGAAAAACAAATAAGGCAAAGTAGGGTTGTCGAGTTTCTTCATCAGTTTTTGCAGTACATAAGTATCACACATAGAAGTGCGGTGGGATGGGCCGGGCAAAAAGAGGATGCAAAACTGAGATTTGTATTACGGCGATTGCTACCGGCAACAAAAGCAGCGCTTATTTGGGTGTCGTGTCGATTTGTCGTTGGAGCCAGACTTAGGCAAGAAGTCTTAAGCCTCAGGTATGTGAGCGAACGCCTCACGACAATCCACATCAAGGGTAAATTCGCCAACATAAGCCTTCTATGCGCGGATTCTCCCACAGAAGAGAAAGACGACGACACCAAAGACAAGTTCTACGAGCTCCTGGACCAGACTTACGAGCGAGCAGTGCCCTAGCTATAACGTAAAAATTGTCCTAGTCGATCTCTCTCAATCTCTCAAGAGGCCCAATGCCGCCATCATCAAATATTGAAGACCAGTGGCAACATCATGCCGTCGTCCGAGAAGCCACCTCTGACGTGAAAGGTTTCACTTGGCCACCGCAACGAAATCCCTTATTTAACGACGAGTTCCGGAAAGCATATGCAGTGAAAAAAGAGACATACAAAGCGCCGATGCACAGAAGGACCAGAGCTGCTCGCGAGCTCTATGAGCAGAACAGGAGAGACGAACACCGGCTTCTCGGGAGGAACCTACAGGAATGAAGTTCGGAAATTTTACAAATGGGCAAAGACGGTCGTCAAGGTTACAGAGCCCGAACCGAAGCCTTCAAGGATAGACAAGGAAACATCGTACTAGATTCGCAGTAGATGCTGATATGGAAGAACTACTTCTGCAGACTATTTAAAGGCGACGACGAATCAAATCCCGCAGAATAAACAATTCAACCCGGACGATGAAGACCAACAATTCCGTCCACCCGACCTGCGGTGTTGTGTGAATGCCTAAAGCCGTTCGTCAACAATCTGATGTGGCTCCAGGAAAGTCCACCATCTACCAAATGTTCACACTGCGGCAGATCTTGGAGAAATCCCAGGAACTTCAAATCGATACCCACCACCTTTTCATCGATTTTAAGGCCGCATATGACAGCATCTATAGAGACGAGCTATACAGAGCCATGTCTAGTCTTGGCATCCCTGCTAAATCGACCGTTTGTGCAGGATGACAATGGAGAATGCACGCTGCTCCATCAAGGTCGGTCAAGACCTCACCGAGACATTTCATGTCAAAGAAGGATTTAGACAATGCCACGCGCTGTCATGCGACTTCTTCAACATCGTTCTTGAAAGAGTTGTGCAGAACTCTCACGCCAACACCAGAGCCCAGAGGCACAATCTTATAAAAGTCCGTCCAATTACTCGCAAACGCAGCCGATATTGACATAATTGGAAGAACGCAGCGTGATGTCACTAACGCGTTCGTGAGTATTGGGACGGAGGCAGCGAAGATAGATTTAGCGGTCTATGAAGGCAAGACCAAGTATATGGTGTCAACAAGGATACTCAACACCGACGCGTCTCGGACAGAACGTCATAATAGACAGTTATGACATTGAGTTAAGGACTTTGTCTACCTAGGATCCGCTATAAATTCAGACAACGACACCAGCGCTGACATCAATCGAAGAATAACTCTTGCCAATCGCTCTTTCTTTGGACTAAGAAGGCAATTGAGTAGCAAAGCCCTCTCTCGAACGACTAGGGTGACCCTAAATAAGACCTTTATCGTCCAAATCCTGCTCTATGGCTGCTGTTTCGAAAGGAAAATTCCTCGGGTGATTTTTGGTCCCGTCTGCATAGACGTTGAATGGAAGATACAACGACGAACTGTACGGGCTGTACAGCGACATCGACTTAGTCAGAAGAGCTCCAACGACTGAGGTAGCTGGGTCAGGTAGAGCGGATGTTTCGGCCCGGAAAATCTTCGAATCAACATTCGAGAGACGGCGCGGTAGAGGCAGACCGCGACTCAGGTGGCGGACACAAGTGGAAAGGTACCTCAACCAACTTGGCGTGCGAAACTGGAGGCAGCTGGGCAAAGATCGAGCTGGCTGGAGACGCTTGTTGGTTGAGACCCAGGTCCACCCCGAACTGTGGAGCCACCTTAAGTTAGTAAGTAAAAAACAACTCGAGGTACCCTCACAGTAGTGTTGGCTGTGTATGTGTTTGAGAGTAACTGCGAAGAGGACAATGAAAGCGAATTGCTTTCGTGAAACATGTTTCTTCTAAGCAACGTCTGCAAATGCCACAAGTCCGTAAACCCGTGTGCGCAAATGTCCAAAAGTCTGCAAATGGTCCCAAATGGGTGATCACACGATTTGCGGATGACGTGTGCAATCATTTGCGGACGACATCTAAATATCGTTCGCAAATGACATGTGTGAAAATATTTGTGGACAAAATTTTTCTGTTCACAGGAAACAAACGACCAAACGAGTCGTCTAGAATATTCCCAAAACACAATATGTTTAACAGGCTTAAAGCACCAGGTATAGGTCTCGAGAAGCATCCACCACGGTAGAAGTCGTAAATATGCATGTTGAGATTGGAGAAGAAGAAAACTACTGACTGCGGCCCTAGGCACTACGAAGACACCGGCGATGTCCTGCAGAACACTGACTCCATTACTAACATTTATTCTTAGCGTTCTAGCATAATTTCGTCACATTGGTGATAAACTTTATTTCAGCGTTTTAGGGTCTTTGAACACTTGGTCCAAAAGCTTCTCACTCTTCAAGCACTTCGTTGTAGATTCTTAACACATCACTTATTCTTCTTGTTCTTCACTCCCTAATCGACCACAAACACTTCTTGCTTGACCTAAGTGTCTTACAAATTGTGAAGCCAGGATGCAAAATTACGAAACGGAAGTGGAAGTATATCCAGTTCCAGTTCCAGTATCTTCTTCTACTGCATCAAACATCATTTACTTTTTTTTTTTTCGTTTTAATTTCTTCTGAAGAAGCAGTGAAGTACGGAGGAACAAAACCTCCATCAAGTAGTTACAAAACCGGTCCCAGGGTGCATCTATCGTACCATGCACACACAGACAAACACACACACACATATTGTACTGTATCTCAAGAATTGACTCTTGTCTCTTGCAGTTCAAGGAGTTGTTGTTAAGCCAGTTAATGAGTGCTCATGGGTACAGTTGTGAGGTATAGCATCACATCGTTAATGGTTTCCTTTCGTTGCCAAGAGACACAATCATATCTTCGGCTTATACCAATCGAAGGTGGGGGCTAACGGGTAGGGTACCCTCATTTCTTCCCTTTTTTTTTAATTTTATAATCCGGTCTGAGTGTAGGTGGAAGACCGCTGAAGATGACTTTAAATTGGTTAAAGAAGAGTAGACATATGCCTACTCATGCCTCCTTCATCTGGTTTCCAGTGTGCGGCGCTGTGGGGGTGTTTTTTTCATATGAACAGCAACGCAAAATGTAGATATAATTCCGGAAGGATGTGTGTGTAGTCTTGGGTTTTCATTGAAGTTCTTTCAATTATTTGGAAAGTGTTGAGTGTCACATGTGTTCCATTTGCTTTAAGTAGCCACAGCAAGTTTGCCTCTTCTTAGAAAATATTGAGTTACCGACTGAAGTAACAGATGGTACAGAGGTAGAGCTATGTCCTTAAGAACAAAGAAGTGTCATATGTAATGTTCCTTCAGCCAAGGATTTAACAGATTCAAAGACCTTTGATTCGTCCAACTTCCATCAGAGTTCGCATCGTTGAATAGATCCAGATGTGTGCATTTACTGTCCGAAAATGCAAGTCAATTCTACCTAGGGTTTGTTTGTACTACAAAAGCATGCTAGTGCCTAGTTATGGGTAGGTTTCACCAATGGTGCGAAAAGAATGTGAGAAATACCAGAATCCTATCAACTCACCGCAGCCTTTCCTAATTAACAGACACGTTGTCCACGGAAAACAACTTTAACTTGGGCTACAAACACAAGCTACCGGACAGAAGCGCCTGGAGTCAGCGCGAAGTCCTTTTTAATGAGTCCATCTCTATCTTTACGGTCCATCTCTATCTTCTCAGAAGACCTGGATATTCACCACTCCGTCAGTCTGCCCAACCACTGCAGTGTCTTTCAAGCCGAAGTCACAGCTATAAATCAAGCTGCCGCTTGGCTGAAGGCTAACCCAATATCACGCAAGGATATTGCGATCTACTTCGACAGGCAGGCTGCGACCAGGTCCCACGTATCTAACACTATACAATCTAGGGCAGTGCAGGACTGTCGCGTGTCTCTAAACGAGATCGCTAACCAGTATAACGTCACACTCTGTTGGGACCCTGGTCACTGTAACATTCAAGGGAACTGTGCGGCTGACGAATTAGCTAAAATAGGCTCCCAATGTACAGACGGCAGGAAGCTCGACCATGTCAAAGCGCCAATGTCGTTTGTTAAACACCTGACCCACACCTACGCTCTGTCGAAAGCAAACCGTAGATGGCAACATCTCGATGATTCCAATAATGCCAGGCTAATCTGACCTGGGATCTGAAAAGATCAAAAGCATTAATACGACTCAAAAGAGACCAGCTCTCAAAACTTATCAAGGTCCTCACGGGGTACTGCATCCTAGGAAGGCATCCTCAACGCCTGGGGATAGCATGCAACGATTTCTGCAGGAGCTGCAGGGATGAAGAAAAGCAGGTGTACACCGCACACCTTCTCTGCACGTGTCCCGCTCTGGCCCATACCAGGAAGGTCACCCTGGGTGAATACTACTTCAACGATCTTAATGATCTGAACTCCGCCAGTATGGCCGACCTTAAAAGCTACCCCAGTACTCAGTGGCATCACAATGGACCTACTTTCTGGTCTAAGTGCACCTCCTCTCGGAGGGGCACTTCTAACTAACTATGGGTACGTTTGCATGAGAACCTACGGCGAAGAAAGAGGAAGTAGATCCTTTTGTTAACATGGAGTTAGTGACTCACCGGGAGGAAGCAAGTGAAACGAGCTACTCATACTCAGCTTTGGAATAGAATGCATTTTATTTTATATTCAATTCCAAGACGAAGTTTCTTAGTCTTCTGATGGTTCCCACTTTACCCCTGTGAATTGTTGTAGCATCACAACGAAAAGTTGAAACAAATATCCAGTTAAAGACCGACAACCAAGCTCTGACACTAAGCGCAGCCTTTCTCATAACACCAAGTTTTTTTAAAATTGATCCAGCCTTACCAATCTCACAAAATAACTTGACATTGCTGCTTTTATCACTCGTGGAAAAGGGTTACAAGGAATTAGCCAAAGGAAACAGAGGAATAGAGGCACGTCTTCGAATCTACATAGTATATTTTAAAACCATCCATACATCGTGAAGAACTACATTCTGCACGAAGTGTCCCTGCTGTGCAGTAAGTATGGCGGATCTAACGAGGAAAACTTGATAAAACCCGTCAACACCTGTGTTGAACGACTGTGCCTAAAGTTTGAATGGCACTATATGAGTGTGTCTTCTAACGGTAAACTTCGAATACCATCTAATTTAACTGGGGCTTTACGCCGGGTGACCAACCCTTCTCCAGTTATGAATGATAAAAACTCCACAGTGCAACCTAAGCCCTCTCTTGGCCTTTCAACCTTTGCACAAACGGCACATGGTCCTGCTGCAGAGATTGAACATGGTGACACCGTATGCTAGTCTACTCTTCAGGCACTCAGCACCCATCGCACTTTATAACAACTGAAAAAGAGGAGACGCTCCTTACGACACCTCAATCACACGAAAGCTCCAATAAACACCCCTCAGAGGACCCCAAGCTATCAAGAGGTAAACGAAAGCGTCTGAAAGATGATCTAAGACTTGAAATTCAGCCCAAGCCCAGGACAGGGCAACCCCACTGAAAAACGTCGCAAAGAAAAGAGCAATGCACAAAAGTCTAGTGTCCATCGCCAGACAAAGTAGGCGATTATACCGCATGGCTACCCTGGCACCATCTGGATGACAGACCAGCTCAAGCAAACGAAACGCCATCCTAGACTAAATTCTGCAGCAGAGTGAGGGATTTACAAAACACCAGCTCCTCGACTGAGCTTGTAATCCAAACTGGTTTCTCTTTGTTGCATATACAACCCAACAGCTGACTGACTCAAGGCAACTGTGCCCGATATGAATCCATGGGAAGATGCTCGACTGAGACCTGTGGATGAGGAAGAAGTTCCTCCGTTGTAGTTAGCTACGGTTTTGGTTCCGCCACTCTAATACCCAAAAGCATAGAAGCCTAGGAGCCAAGAGACCCAGCTCTGCTAAAGGAGGTATTTCCGCTAACTCCAGGCGACACCAAATCATACCGTCCACCACCGTCCGTAAGTGGGAGAGATGGAACCCTAAAGAGGATGTGCTGCTGAGAAGCAACAAGAAGCGGTCGCAGGAAGAGGCCTACTACTAAAAGGCTACTAAAATGCATCCAAATCATCCTGTATGGTTTCAAGGGCAGCATCACAGTGTTGAGTAGACGCTTCACCAAAGAAGATATTGCTGTGGGACCAAATCGTCTCCTCCGTGATCGTACAACTCGTCATGTAAAAACGACCGATTTGGCCTCAGAATGCTGATGTAGTTACCAGAGGTCGACCGCAGAGGGTGTGGTCTCTCCCTTGCTCTGGGCTCTCGTTATTTACGAACTCCTGAAACTATTAGCCAAATGCGGCTACAGAGTACAATGATATCCACATGATGACGTCATCTGCGTTTTGAGCAAATTCGAAAATGATGCAAGTTTCCCGTAACCTCACTTCACATTAGTTTAGATTTCGAGGATAATAAACGGGGGAGACTATCTGCCGAGATTAGCCACTTGGTACCCACTCGTTCACCTTGAACACAGTACCTAGTGTCCACTCCAAAAAAACAAACAGTGAGAAGCTGACTTCTGGTTAACAACTAGACCCTTAGCATCTTATCGTAATCTCGTGTCGGGATAGTTCACAATGGAGACACCAAGAGCTACACAATCGAAAAAGAAATTGGATCTGTCAACCGACCGTCTGAGAACTCTTGATTATGGATTCGTCAAAAAGGTGACAGGCCTACTTATCATTGAGCTAAGGAACTTCCTGAGATTTTTATCATAACTTCTCAATTCTCAATCTGTAGGATGTAACTAGTAAAACATTAGCGCCCATGTGCCTAATCTCACCTTCGGCTTACAAAGCGTCGGTTAGCGTCGTATTCACATTCGTTTTGTTAGCACACGTATATAGATCACAATAGAATATACAAAATGAAAACGTTCAGCAAGCAAAATCTCGTTTGCAAAACGAGGTCCGATAGATAAACAACGAAAAACTATGCCACACCCTAGTAAACTTTGCTCGCCACTGCTTTGTTTGTTTACATTAGCGAATTTCTATTTCAATTCGCATCAGTCAATAACAAGAGAATTCCACACACCATTCCACCCCTCGGTGCGAAAGACGGATGACTGGACTGTGCCTTTAGCACTGAATAAATTCATTTGAAAACTGACACAAATAAATCACATGCACCGCGGCAGGCCATTGTTATAATTTCGAATTGCAAATCAAATTTTCCACCCCTTCACACACATACCCAATATCGAGTAGTTTCAGCGCCGAACAAGTGTCTGTGTCTACTCCCCCCAGTTACACAAGTCTTTCTGCGCGAATTTCCAGTATACTATGTGGCACTTCGCCAGTTCCACGTTCCAACTGTGCTACTACTGTGTGCTCCTGATTCTGTACACTCCCCGCCCGTCTCACATTCGTCGACGTAGCGCTAGTATTTAAGTGATGGCACTGTGCCTTCCTGTCTTTTCAATTTATGCAATCAAGAGTAGCTAGCTCATAATGGAAAAGAGGAAAGAAAAAAAAATACAACTTGAATCGGTTCGGAACGAACAAAAATCACAACTCACAGCATGTGCTGCGCTACAATGCTGGTGAGGGGGGCTCCGAGAGACTGGAAATTGATGACGCCATCAGCTGAAGGCTATTATATAATCAGACGATGTGGAGGAAGATATCTACACCATAAAACATGGAAATATACACGCCATGAGTGTGAATAATTTTCACTTTAGTCAATGGGCCACGTCTATGTATGCACGCGGAGAGCCGACCGATATAAAAGGAAGCTCTTGGCTTCTCTCTATCGGCACTTTGCGAACCGACCGAGAATTTAATGTTCTTCCCGAGATAAGATAACGCATGTACTCTAGAAATAGACGTGTGTAACTATGGGGCAGCAGTGCACATTCGCTTGATAGTTTTGCAAAAAGTCACGATTCGCGAGAAAATTTTATATTCCTATGGATGGGGCGGCGCAACAGCTTTAAGTCGGAACAGTCTCATTATTAAATGGAACACTTATCGCCTTGGGTAATGCACCTGAGAACTTCATATGTGTTTCACATAGGAGCACTCAGCGCGAGACTTCTTTGATATATGTAAATGGTGTCTTTGTGTCTTTTTAATGGATTCATCCATCCAATCGAGACCACTGTGATGTTTTTTTTTTCTAAAAGAACTCTTCTGGCGGACTTGAATAGAAAGGTCAAGGGCGCGAGGATGTTCACACTAAGGTACTCTCCCTTGATGAATTTAACGGTGGCGTCTACAGTTCTAGTAAGGTCGAACTACTTAGTGAACACATCACTCAGATTACTTCGACGTAACCGGATTAAAGGCCAATGAAGACCGGACTATCCGGCCCCTTCAGCCCAAGGGTTCCAACAAAGGGCCTGGCTCTCCAGGTTGGGGGTTGTGCGTGGGGTTGATGGTTCCACCACGAAAAACCAAAAGTTGTTGTGAAGCAACTAACAAGCTCGGATACGAAGGATTTTACTGTTGACGACCCTGGCAAACGAAATAAGGACAACGATCTTCGGATCTGCACGTGGAATGTAAGGTCCCTTAACAGACCACATGCAGCCGAACAATTAGCGGAGGCCTTAGACTGCTGCAAAGCAGACATTACTGCCGTGCTAGAAGTGCTGTGGGATGGGCCGGGCAAAAAGAGTATGGAACACTGCGATATCTTCTAAGGCGATTGCTACCGGGAACAAAAGCAGCACTTATTTAAGTGTGGATTCATCGTTGGCGGCAGACTTAGGCAAGAAGTCTTAAGCTTCAGGTATGTGAGCGAACGCCTCACGACAATCAGCTAAATTCGCCAACATAAGCCATATATGCGGACATGCCCCCAAAGAAGAGAAGGACGAACACACCAAAGACAGGTTCGACGAGCTCCTGGACAAGACTTACGAGCAAAGCCCCAGCTATGACGTAAGAGGTCATATGCCGCCACCACCAAGGATTGAAGACTATTGGCAATATTGACAAAAAGCCATCAAAGCCGCCTCTGACGTGAACGGTTTCACTCGGCCACCGCATCGAAACCCCTGGTTTAACGACGAGTACAGGTAAGCACATGCGGCGAAACAAGAGTCATACAAAGCAGCGCTGCACAGAAGGACCACAGCTGCTTTCGAGCGCTACGATCAGAAGAGAGATGAACGCCAGCTTCTTAGGAGAAAGAAGAAGTATGAGAAGCGCGCGATCGAGGAAATAGAGAGATGTTACTGCAGGAGTGAGGTTCGGAAGTTTTGTCAAAGGGTGAAAAGAACCTGTCAAGGCTACAGAAACCGAACCGAAGCCTGCAAGAATGAACTAAAGAACATCGTAGTAGAGTCGATGTTGAGGATATGAAAGAACTACTTCTGCAGACTGTTTAACGGAGACGACGAATCACATCCCGCTGTCAGGCAAAATAAACCATTCAACTTGAACGATGAAGACCAACATTTCCGTCCACCCGACCTGGACGAAGTGAACATAGCTGATGGAGCAAACGGCCTAGCTGCCGAGCTGTTCAAAGCGGCAGGCGATGACTTGGTAAGGAACATACACCAACTAATGTGTAAAATGTGGTCGAAGGAAAGTATGCCCGATGAAAGGAACCTCAGCATCGTTTGCCCGATCCTCAAGAAAGGAGACCCTCTGAACTGCGCCAACTACAGAGGCATCAGTGTTATCTACGGTGTTGTGTGAACGCCTGAAGCCGTCCGTCAACAACTTGATCGGTCTATATCAGTATGGCTTCAGGCCAGGAAATCGACCAAAAATTCACACTGCGGCAGATCTTGGAAAAAAACCAGGAACTTCAAATCGATATCCACCACCTCTTCATCGATTTTAAGGCCGCATATGACAGCATCTATAGAGACGTGGTATACGGAGCCATGTCTAGTTTTGGCATCCCTGCCAAACTCGTCCTTCTGTGAAGGATGACGATGGAGAATGCACGCTGCTCCATCAAGGTCGGTGAAGACCTCACCGAGACCTTGGATGTCAAAAAAGGATTTAGACAAGGCGACGCGCTGTAATGCCACTTCTTCAACGTCGTTCTTGAAAGAGTTGTGTAACAATTACTCGCATACGCCGACGATATTGACATAATCGGAAGAACGCAGCGTGATATCACTGACGCCTTCGTGAGTACTAAGATAGAGGCAGCGAAGATGGGTTTAGCGGTCAATGAGGGCAAGACCAAGTATATGCTGTCAACAAGAAAGGACACTCAACACCGACGTCTCGGACACAACGTGACTGCAGACACTCATAACTTTGAGGTAGTTAAGAACTTTGTCTACCTAGCCTTCGCTATCAATTCAGACAACGACACCAGCGCTAAGATCAAACGAAGAATAACTCTTGCCAATCGCTGTTTCTTTAGGCTAAGAAGGCAATTGAGTAGCAAAGCCCTCTCTCGAACAACTAAAGTGACCCTTTAGAAGACCTTAATCGTCTCAGTCCTGCTGTACTTCGCTGACGCATGGACTCTGTCAAAAGCCTCTGATGAGTTTGCTCTTTTCTGGCTTAAGATCGAGCTGGCTGGAAACGCTTGTTGGTTGAGGCCTTGGTCCACCCCAGACTGTAGCGCCACCTTAAGTAAGTAAGTGGTGCAGGGCAGTCTCTGTGGCTCTGCCTACACGTAAGCACATAGGAAAGTCCGCAAAGACACCTTATTTTTAAGCACTTGTCTTCTAATCCAGTTGCCTACAGTCTGTCCTAAGAACTGAACTGGCTGGAAAGGTCACCAGTACCTATCCCACGCACAACGACGATTTCTTTTTATAGAAAGCTGGATAGGTCAAAGCCAAAGAATGACGTATGTAGGTCATTTAAATAATTTGACCCTGATGATCCAATTGTGGCATCACTCTCACCGATGTGAACTCACACACAATGAAATTGATTCATTCATGCTAATGCTAATGCCAGAGCACAGATGATTAAGGCTGTATCAGTAATTTCCGTCCTTAAATTGATAACACGAATATTAATTTTAAAAGACCGCAAATGGAGAGCAAACTTGCGCGGAATAAACGCCTTTTGTGCCACTTAAAAGCCCCGACTATGAGTATATGATGTATGTGTGTGTGTCTCATTTAATTGGAATTTAATTCAACCGCTGAAATTTAACAAACAACCTTGTGGTTAGAAACGAATAGGAACCAGCAACCGTGTCAAAACCAATTCCGCTCTCGAAAGAGTAATGTCACTCTCGTGAAAATTGACACCTCGACTTCCTATACACTTCTCCTGACCGAGCGGCCAACACCACTGTAATTCCAATTGAAAGCCCATCTAGCCATTTCCGTCAATGCTACACCCTGTTCACCTGACACTTCCACACTGCGCGCGACAATGTTTACCCAAACAAATTGAAATTTTCACAGAATCATCCGAACAGAGGGAGACGAGTAGGTGTACAAAGGTAGACAAACAAAATGTGTTTTAAAAATGAAAGTGTACGACGACGACATGGTTTTTCACTTTTTTTTTTTCTTTGCTTTTCTGTGGTTTCTTATTTATTCTTCAACAGCCATTTCTTTTCCTATGTGTATTATGAATGCATGCATACAAAATACAGTTTCATTCCCCCATTACCTTATGTAAAAGGAGGTACGGACTTGTGGGGATGAACTCATTCGATAACCGGGTTTTCGTTGGTTCCACACTGCTTCCTTTTGGCAATAAATTAAAATTAAGAAACACAGTAACATGAATAAATCGCCGTTAACTGGTATAAATCACTCTTATCCTCATGTTCGCTTCCTTCAGCGTCCACCGAAACATTTCTTTATGTGGAAATTAAACATTTATGTCACCAAAGACTACGACGGAAAGGGATTTATGACCTCACGACACAGGGTTTTTTGTGTTTAAAATGAGGACTTTGACTCGATTTTATCTGCCGACTGTACAGACTCATTCGTTTGAGAATACAGAAGCTAGGATCCACAACAGCCAAGGTTGACGACGCCAAACAATGACCCGAGTCCGAATTAAACATATTTACAATAATTGACAACCACTGGTCAATTAAAAAGCCATAAAGAGCTTTCTCATGGTGGCGTTGTGAAGGTAAGAACAATTATTACAGAGTGCGAGCGGTCAACTGTTACATTATTCTATAAGCAACCCTGGCTCGCATTTCGTTTTACTTTAATCAGAAATATTATGTTCTAAATTGAAAACTAAAAATCAGCTAATAACCGTTGATCATGGAAGCAGTCAAACGCGGTACACACTTATGTTCGCCAGCTGCACAGTCGTTATAATGTTTGTGATGGCAACGCGAAGCACAAAAATTGAGGCCCGAAAAGAGCGGAGGGAGGTGAACAAGCCCAATCGTATCGTACTCGAGTGTTTGTACTGAAAAATATTGATAACCATGAAATTACTTTATTATCAGGTCAGGTCAAGTTATGATGCCTTTTTGTAGCGATGTAGCAGAACCTTTGGAGAAGTCATACACATACGTTTCCTTTGTCTGGTGGTCCGCACTGAATAAAGGTTACAACATCAGTTAATTAAACAGAATCCATACACGGCTACATGCAGCGCGATCAGACTCAGAGAATCGGTGTGCTTGTTGGCCAAGCTCGTGGCTACTGTAGAATTCTGGCTTCAAACCCTCGGGAGACGGTAATGTTCCAGCAAGGACTATGCTGTGCGTATTCCATCAAGAGCGAAATGAAACAACCTGAAGATATCAAGGTCATACACACTTTCGAACTTCGCCAGTGTCTTTCAAGCTGAAATTCTCGCAATCCATGAGGCCTATCGGGCGCTTAACTATGACCCAACCCCTAAGCAAAAAGTTGCAATCCTCTCCGATAGCCAAGCAGCTATCAAAGCCCCCGTCTCGACAACCATCTAACAAAATCAAGGCACTTGTTCGTCTTTATCTCGTCCTTATCGTATGGGTCCTATATCACGATGAACCAGCCAGGCGAGAGTCGCACCTTGACAGCTCACCTGCAAGAGAAATTTCATCCCGCTATGAGTGGTCAAGGGAAGAATCAACTTGACAACTTTACCAGCTGCGACATATCCAAAAAGAGTTGGCCAACATATAACCGGACGAAAACCACCTTAGCAGAACCTGAACAGACACTGCGCGTATAGTTGCCGTATGTATAAGCCACTGGGGTGTAGGAACCCATGCAGCCGAGCTTGGTCCCCTTTTACCTCGCACTGACGCAGCTTAAAATAAATAGCTGGCGCGACAGCGCGGCATGAGTCCTGGCTTAGCTTCTCGCAACAATTCATGTTCTGTGGGTGGTACTGTTTGGACAAATAGAGGGGACCAACCATTTATTGCCGACTCCAAACGTCGAATTGAGACGCTCTTTCATGACAAATTATACTCCCGGAGGTTTGTCATTCCCCGAAGAGAGGTGGTGCCACGAAAAATGTTCAGTAGCTGTGGCTTGAACCCACGCCGCTCGCACAGCAGTCCAACCCACCAACCACCACGCCACGCTGACCACTGTCGCAGCTGCAAAGGCATAAACGAGCAGAAAACACTCGATCACTTCTTTTACAGGTGCCCGACACTAGTCAAACCAAGACAAGGCCCGTGGGCAAACCCTTCCTTGACAACCTCAACGAGCTGTCAGAAAAAAAAATTCTGCTGTGGCATTTGACATCCAGTTCCACCTATCCAACAACAACAAGAACTGTGATAACAAAACGGTGCAATTCTGCACTAATCGAGAATCGGACGGGTTTTTTGGGCGGATACGACCACTTTTCTGCGTAAACACCTGAAGCCTTTCTTAAACCACCTAACCAGCAAATACTAATGAAGTCCGGCGGATCGACTGTAGACCAAATTTTTACACTGACGCAATCTTGGAATACGATCTACGAACCTCTCTTTATGTGCATTATCTTCTAAAAATCTCAATAATGAAGCAAAGTGGTGATCCAAAAAGCTAAATGTCGACCACGTGCTCAAAGATAAGATAATTTGCCAACCAAGCAACAGATGAATTTTCTAAGAACTAAACGGTAACTAGGCTAAAATATTCCAACACCGAGGCACACCCCAAGGTGGGGTTTTATCACCCCTGATAGCCTTCTACTCATGTAACAGGGGTTTCGAAAAAACCTGGATACGCATTCACAAGATAATTCTTTGATTGTACACCGCAATTGTAAGACCCATACTAACGTATGTACCCAGATTGATGTTGTGGCAATCGGTCAGGGAAACCCAAACCTTGCAACTTTAACTAAGGTGCAAAGGCTAGAGTCGAAACAGACCGGTTCAATAACGAATAAGGGCGTAGGTCCAGGAATTCACTCAGGATAGTAAATTTCATTAGGCTACCAGACTACAGCAACGTCTTCCAGTCAGGGGTTCTGGTAGTAACGTGACCAAGGTGTGCTCTCTACTACTTGACGAGCTCTTGTTACCTAACCTAGCCATCTCCAGTGTATACTTGTATTTTTAAACGCCTTTGTTTTTCACGCGCCAACAACAGAGGCATAATCTTTCAAAAGTCCTTTCAATTACTCCCATACGCCGATGAGACGAAGGCGGCGGCGAAGATGGGTTTAGCGGTTAATGAGGGTAAGACCAAGTATATGCTGTCAACAAGAAAGGACACTCAACACCGGCGTCTCGGACAGAACTTCACTATAGACAGCTATAACTTTGAAGTAGTTAAGGACTCTGTCTACTAGGCTTCGCTATCAACTCGAACAACGGCACCAGCGCTGAGATCAAACGAATGCCAATCGCTGTTCCTTTGGGCTAAGAAGGCAATTGAGTTGCAAAGCCTTCTCTCGAACAACTTAGGTGACCCTTTATAAGTCCTTAATCGTCCCAGTCCTGCTCTACGGCGCAGAGGCATGAACTCTGCCTAAAGCGGATGAGGTTGCTCTTGGCTGTTTCGAGAGGAAAATTCTTCGGGTGGTTTTTGGACCCGTCTGCATAGACGGGGAGTGGAGGAGAAGATACAACGACGAACTGTACGGGCTGTACAGCGGCATCAACTTAGCCAGAAGAGTGAAGGTCCAACGACTGAGGTGGCTGGGTCATGTAGAGCGGATGGACACCAATGCTCCAGCTCGGAAAATCTTCGAATCCACACCCGAGGGACGACGCAGTAGAGGAAGACCGCTACTCAGGTGGCGCACGCAAGTGAAACGGACCTAAACCAACTTGGAATGCGCAAATAGAGACGCTTGTTGATTGAGGTCTAGGTCCACCCCGGACTGTAACACCACCGTATGTACGTAAGTAAGTTTCTCAGTTGTGTGCCTCATCTTCCTAGTCAAGAATAACCAAAACCAAATGAAGTTGTCATCACGTGCTACATACTCGCTTTTCGTGATAATTTAAAACAAACAATTCTTCCAATGAAAGTCTATGATAATTATCGTTTCGCAAAAAGTTTAAGTAAACATTTTATTCGCAGGAAAAGTCTTCAATTAACGGTTTTAATTTCGTGTGGATTTCGCAAAACTAAAATTAGGTTTCTCCTATTGGAAATTTTACTTGAGTTTGTAGCTGTCAATTTATTAACTGATTAACTGAATGATTTCCTTATTTTATCCAAAAATAAATTGCCACGTCTTATAGGAAAGGGTTGCACCTAAGGCCTTACGCGACACTTTAATTACTAACAAAACAAAATTGTCAGTGTTAGCTAGCAAGACTTGTGCCGAATTCAATTGGATTACGACAAAGGCTTCTCAGGGCTTTACTCTGTGCGCTCAGTAAGACAAATTAAACCAATGCTCTCCGAAGATCTATAGGAGTCTGAGGAAAGTATTCTCGACAAGCTTAAGCCAAATTAGTTGCTCGATAGCCACCAACGTTGAAGGCTGTTCAATGACCAAAAGTCGTCTTATAGGTACGCCCAAGTTCTTAGCCGGCTCTTTTCTAAAAAAGCACTAAAAATCTCAAGCCCAGACTCTTTTGAATTGTCTCGTACAATACTGGTAGGATTGAAAAAAAATGTTGGCCAACTGTTTGCTGCGAAAACCCTGCGCGCGACGTGTGAAACCATCATATGCAATTTATTGGACAATTGACTGCAAACTTTACTATGTGTTACGTGCGCTATTGTCGACACTCTGGAATGGAGTGAACGTTAAAAGGAACTTTGCACGCCGGTACTAAAAAAAAACTCCACCACCAAGTAGTAATAAAACCGAATAAGGACAAGAGACTCAAACCCTGCTGAGGACGAAACTACAACACTCATCCTCTTGACTTCTATTATTCGGGAAGTAAATTCGCGTTTATGTTCTTTTGGCAAAACAGCGGCGCCAGTATCGATTGTTTGTTAAGATGATGTCATTCCTTGAAATGCAATCATAACCATTCTAAGCGTGGTGAGGCCTATTCTGAACCTAAATGCATTTCTCATTAGTACACAGTAAAATGCCGTTGTGCAACGGACAGAAAACAGAACTACCACTTTGCTAATTGTCACGAAGCTCGACCAAGGAATCGTATACCTTCACTGGACGAATAACGATAAAAATGGGAACTCCCCTCTCGGTGTAATTACAAATTGACACTTTTTCCTGTTCACGTCAAGGGTTAAGATTCATGTGTCTCTGTAGTCGCTGTCGATTCCAGCAACAATGAAGGATGACATAAAACATTCACCTTCTTCTCCCTCTTTGGATGTGTTTTTTTTTTAGCAATACCACGCGCATGTTGCCATGGAATCTCTTTGTTCCAAATCCAACCAAAGGAAACAGTACAGTCAATGGTTCACCCTAGTTTCTTTTTTATGTCATAGTATAATGCATGCCCTTAATTATAGTGTATGATGAATGGACTTCCTTTTGCATAAAAAATGAATAGGTCGAACCGGCTAATACATAGTTGCAAAAGCCCGGACAATGGGTGCAACCAGGGACATGATCTATCGGAAAAAGGTCAAGGAAAATGCAATGAAATCCGCCAAAAAGGGTGGATCCGCTCCTTTGATACATTTACCGGTAACATTATCATAAATTATTCAAATGGGTGGGTGTTACATTCGACTTGAAAATAAAATTGTGTAGAAAAAAGTTTTTATTGCACTCCACACAGCTATGTTATGTACATAGTCACCTCCTCTCTAAAAATGAAAGGTGACGTCATTCTTGCCCCACACAGTACAATCATTTCTGCTGACCAATTTTCACATTTAATTTTTCTACACAAAATTTATTCTATACACATATTTTTCCGTTTGAAATCAAAAAAAAAAAGAAAATTTTCCATTCACTTGTGAGAAAACTTACAAAAACCTTTTCAAGAACCGGCACTGCAATTGTGATAAAAGGGATTAAAACTTCCGCAGAATTGGCCAAAATGTTCAAATCCACAAATTCCAATTGAATTTTTTTTTTAAATTTTTAACTTTTCTCCTTCTAATTGGAATACAAAATTCATCACAAAAAAATCTCCACCAAGAAAATACAAAAAGAAACCGAAAAAATATAATAAGTGCAAGAAATTTCCCACAAAAAATGGAGAATTTCCCTCTATTCGAAGGGAAGTGTCAGGCCAACTATGGACAAACCGCCTATCATCGCGCATGGACGCAACGCAAAAAACTACTTTTCCTTTACTACTTACCGAATTTTGACTTTTTCCCTCCGTTTTTGCTTTTTCTTTTCGGCTCTCCACGCACACTCGTCAAATTGGGAATACGAATGAGAAATGAAAATAATTATAATCCAAGGGGGAAGCGAAAGAGATAGAGAGAGCGATCAAATATATGTCTAATCCAATGTTTCTCGTTAATTCAACGGCAGGGGCATTTAGTAAATTTCTTTTTAGTTTGACTTTTTTTCGTTAAAATTTCTATTCGCAACTGGAAAAAACAGAACGGAGAAAAGAGTGAAAATTTTCGTCGCGAGTGTAACGCGGCCACAACCGTATACACACAGAGTAGCGCACAAGTACCGCGCGATTATATCAGGCGCCGAGGGAATTTTTTTTATTTCACTCTTCTGCTCCTTGTGAGATTTTCTACGATTACACACGCACACACATGTAGCGAAACAAACACGAAAAAGTAGCCAAAAGCTGAGGGAAAAAAAAAGACGACACAAAATAAAATTTCCCTTTATAATTTTAGAAGCATACGCCCAAGTTGACGTATCGAACGGGAATAGGAACGAAAAAAAAATTGAGAAAAATCAAAAGAATTTTCAGGGAAAAATTAGGAAAAGAAGACAGAAATTAATTTTCCTTCAACTTTTGTGCTGCTCTGGCAAACTTTTTTGCGGATAAATTTGCGTTAATTTTCGAATTCGTCACTGTATTACGTCACGTAGGGTGGTGGCAATGCCGGCGCGTTGTCTTGTCCCGTTTTTCTTTTTGACCGATTGGGAACAGGTTTTCTTTGGATGGTCTTACTGACGCGCTTACGCGACTCCACTTGCGACACTTTTTTTTATTTTCTCACGAATTTCAAGTCAAAATTTGTCACTGATTGCGGAAAATTTAATGAATTTACCTCTTTTGATTCACCAAACTCAACAATTAAAACAGAAAATATTGAAACACAACGCGTTCGTCAGTCGGGATGCGCAACGTTCAATGCAATACGCTTCTCCTTTGATTCTGCTAAGAATTTCCCTTGGCGACGAGACAGACGGCTGTCGGTTGGATGAGTATGGTTTTCGCAGTGAACTAGTTGGATTTTAGGGGGAAATTAAGCGCTGTTTCGCGTCGGAATGGTGGTAGCGATGCGTTTGGTTTTGTTTACTTCACACTGGAGTGAGTGGGAGAGAATGGATGAGTTTGTCTCACTTTTAGGAAGTTTGGTGGGAATGCGTTCGTATGCGATGGTGATGATGTCAACCAGTGGGAAATTAAATGGGGTTGGTTTAATGTAGGGAAATTGTACGGCCAAAGACGATGGGAATTTCAATGAGAGGAAGCCATCTTATAGAGCTGAAAACGTTTATTTTTGAGTGCTTTTTAAGATTATGTCATATGCATAGTAAATGGCAGGAGAAAACTAACTATGCGCACCTAAATATAGACACAATTAGATCGAAAGAGATTATTTAATTTATACACCACAGGATTCAAGCAGCAATTTTGGGTGAAATTATATTACAAGAATTCAAAAATCAAAACTGTGAAAAGCAATCTCACTGAAGCTTAGCATTCACCCTTATTACGACTGGCGTTGAACGCTTCGGAACCCGGAAGTGTCAAACGCACTTGTAACATTTTTGGCGATTACAGAGACTTTACAACAAGAATGAGCAAAAGGATACACACAGTCCAAGCCTTGAAATCGTATTACAATAGGCTTAATCGAAAGGGCCAGCTCACTAATTTTAAAATGACCGCCAAGGTGAATCTAAAAGCACGATAGGCGACGGGCAGCAAATCACAAACTACCCAGTCTGTCAATATTTTCAGTCTTCTGGCTGCTAGAAAAAAGTTGGATAAGATTATGTTTCAGTAGCTGTGTCCTAAGTGCGACCACATAAACCTAAACCAAAAGATAGCACAAAATCTATCTTTAATACAAAAATTTCTCAGGGAGCTAATTGAACCAGCTGGAGCTACCTATATGTATATATATGTATGTATGTATATACAGTGGAAGTCGTTTATAACGACCTCGCTAATAACGACGCGTTGAATAAAGCGACCAATTTTCGAAAAGAAATCAATTCTTGTCGTCCCTTATAACGAATGAGAGGAAATGAAAGAAAACACAAACATATGTGTATCTTAATATTTATTTTTCATTCTTGTGATATTACTTTGGACAGTTCTAACAGTTTGTTGCGTCGCCGACGATCGTTTTACACTGTATAGCTCTGTATCTGTTGAATATTATAGGGGTTAGTGCAATGGGCCACTGACCAACGGCACCACCTCTCGTCGAGGAATGACAAGCCCTCCGGGAGTTATAATCTGTCATGAAAGAGCTTCTCACTTAGCCGTTCGGAGTCGGCAATAAATTGTAGGTCTCTTCCATTCGTGCAAACAATACAACACGCACAACATGAATGGTTGCGAAAAACTAGGCCTTGGCTCATTCCGAGCTGTCGCTCCAGCTATTTATTTTAATTATTTAATGTATTGACGTCTTATAGAGGGCAGTCGGATGTAACGACCGCTTGTTATAACGACCGCGTTTGTTCGGTCCCTTCACAGTCGTTATAAGCGACTTCCACTGTATACATATGTATGTAGGTATGTATTTGTAAGTCATTAAAAAAAACATTCCAAAATGGCTTAAATTGGTGTATGTACATATGTATGTGAACGACGTGACGACTTAACGTTCTTATTAACTTGCTCTCAAATCAAAGAGATTATCTCACTGAGGAACGAGTTACTGCATTATCGTTTAACGTGACAGGACAGGACTTAAATAACGTGACGAAATAACCACCCATCTCTAGTCATAATTACTAAAAAAAAATATGAATATGCTATGTTATGGAACCTGTTCACACAGGAGCAACGGACAGGAATTTTTTTTTGACGTTTATAGGCGAGGGGGGAAGCGGAGAGGTGACATGTTACGTCACTCCGGATTTTTAGATTTTTTAAAATTCTTGGATTTTTTTTGACGTTTGTAGATGTCACTCGACAAACGTGTAAAGAAAATTGTTTTCGTGAATTAAACCATGCGTCTTTTGGGCTGGAGGCTGATCGCATTTGTGTTATTTATTTAAATTGTTCTAAATTTCGTGAAATAAGCACGAAAATCAAATCAATTTGGTCGACACTGACAATAAATATGTCAAAAAAAAAGTCCGCGGAAGTGTTCAGACAGGACTATAAATCTGAACACGAAACGTCAAAAAAAATCCAGTCCGTTGCTCCTGTGTGAACAGGGTCATGAACTTCGTTCATGCGTCATTACTTGCAGTGTTCTGTGAAAAACAATTCAGTGACTTCGTGTTCTCTCTGGGTTCATAGCGCAAGTTAAAAATATCTACTAAGTAACAATTAATTTAATGATAGTGGCAGTCTCGTAATTAATGCATTTGGCAACTCCTTCGGGAATTTGGCTTCGTATCTTAAGTATATGTCTCGAGGATATACGACGTTTTTTCCAACTCAAATTTATTACCGTGACACTTTAATATCTGATCCATACAGCACTGAGAGTGGGATTTAAAATAACGAAAAATGGTGAAAAGTGGCTTTACCTAGTATCGAACAATCACTAATATTTATAGGATTCTGGAGGTTAGCGTATACACTCTACATCCCATGCCAAAATAATATCCAAGAAATATGGGCACGCCTGTTGTAAGAATAATCTATCTTCTTCTCAATATATAAAAAGAAAAGTCACTCACTGACTCATCAACGCCCAGCAGGTACCCTTGGACCTAGAAAGCTGAAATTTGGCACAGTGGTTCCTTTTATGATGTATACAAGGAATAATGAAGGACATTTCGGCTTCTACAGGGTGTTACAGGGTGTTGAAGTTTGTATGAAAAAAACAATTTAAATTGGATTTTGAAGTTGAAATTTGGTGGATATATTCTAGAATAGAAATAAATAAACACGTGTTTTACCGTTTTCCAAAATTATAACTGTGGGCCAAAAAACAGGGCGTTAAAGTTTGTCCATTTATAGTAATGGGCAACCGTAGTCAGCGGCATTGCCGTTGCCATTGCTTCCTCAGGTACTGAAGCTGCCTTGGTTAAAGAAGACATGACGGGTCACTCTACCTTCGAAAAGCATCTCAACCTAAGTCATTCTCAGTCTACACTTTATAACATCTCTAAGGAGAGTGACTTCGCTCAGGTGCTTTGAGAAGCCAAAGTTATAGTGTGGGATCAGTGTACCATGGCTCATAGAAAGGTATTGAGTATCGAAACAGGAGTGCTTTTAAGTGGTGGCTTCAAACAGACCAAGCCTGTTGTGCCACGGGGAACTCAGCAAATGAGGTGAAGGCCTGTCTCAAGTCATCAATCTGATAGCCTAATGTCGAAGTCCTCTCGTTGAAAATTAACATGCGTATTCATCTTTTTTTTTTATCCATCTTCGCCATGATTTGAGGGAAGAGGAATTTTCTAACTCATTTCTCGGTATTGGTGATGAAAAGAGGAGGAAAGAATAAATATACCGAGTAACCCATGCGATGTTATGGAAGATCTGATTGGTTTTTCTGACAGAATATAATGTTATGTGCCTACTTATTCATCATGCTAGAGGGAATTGCGTTTCATGAGTAAGGGAAAGAGCTATCTTCACTCAAATACACGACTCAACCAACAGCACCAATAATATCTTGCTGAAGAAGTGGATGGTGTGGGTCTGAGGAATGACAGTTTCTCCCTTAGCGGGCTCAGAGTCAATTGACCTGATAGCCTGGTCATCCTCGAGCTAGAAAGAAAAACTAGGAATGTCGTTTACAAGGCGGTTTTGCAAAATTAATGTGAGAATTTGAAAGTCTATAATTACTTATCAATGTCTTGAAACCCGGAAAAGGACATAGGGTATAATGTAACGTCTTTCCACGCGAACGTAGTCGCGGGTATCAGCTAGTAATAAATATCACCATTTATTCCTGTCCTGTGTTCCAGGACATACAGAAATGTGGCATATACATTCAAATCAACGATCTCTTTTAGAGACCTCCGGCATTGATTAACTAACTTGGATCATATTGTCAGTTATTCTAAGGCTTGCTGCCTTACTATCTTTGGATTGTACAATGGCGCTACCATGTACCAAGCCAGATTCCAGTACTCTTTGACATGGCCTTACACTGTCTTGACAACGGCAGAGGAAATGTTCAAGCTCCTACTCGTCCTTTTTGCGTTGTTTGGTTGAGAGATCTAACTGCTTTCCAAGTCGTCATGTGCCCAGTATTTGTTTAGCTAGTCATTTATTGCTATCTTGATGAATGTTGATGTGTCTCCTACTTTATCGCAACATTACAAGAATCACCTTCCGAATGCCTGTTCAATGCATTCTGCATGTTAGTGGGGTTCCAGCAAAACAGGTGTGTTGATTGAAGAAGCAATCCTAAGTTATCCTGTAGGATTGGTCAGGCTGAAGTGATTTTGAGACAGCTTCATCTGTCTGTTATCAGGAGATCTGAACTTGGCATCGGAGCTAAGCTACGAGTATTTGATTTAGTGTTTGTTCCGATCCTCACCTTTGGTCATGAGATTTGGATAATGACAAAGAATAAGATCGCAGATTGAAGATACAAGCTGCCGGAATGAGATTTCTTCGTTAAAATCCCGGGCTAACTCGCCGAAATCAAGAATATGCGACGAACTCGATGTCAAACAACTATTTTTTCTAACGCAGAGGTCTATATTCGATGCTTTGGGCATATTAAACCCATGCCCCTAACTCGAGAGTTATGAGCACTTAGGCACTGTAAACCCGCAACCCTCATAAGCGGGCCATTCAGAAAATTATGATGATGATGATGATTTTTCGTAAATTTTTTTTCCTGTCCCTTCTATCGTCAGTTCGTCGGCTTTATCGTTCTCCGTTACACCTTGCACGTGCTCCAGGACACATGAGATATACACTTTAATTTACCTAACCTCTGCATTACCGTACGGGTAGAGACCACCCCGGTCTGTAGCGCCACCTTAAGTAAGTAAGCAAGTAGAGATTTTGATTCTGGACTTGTAAGTACTTTGATTGCTGCCTTGCTGTCTTTCACTTGACTTTCGCTTGAAAGACTGTGATTTTGACTGGGTTCCAGATTGGAGCAGCTTGCACTATTGAAGCCGTTTGTGTATACATATGTAAGGCTATTCCATCCTGTGTGTTGCTGTTGAGCATGTAGAACTCCATGGAGGGAAAAGTTTGTGAGAAATCAACAAAGTTTTAATTCTTATAACCAACGTCACGCCCCAACCTGTAATACGATCTTTCGTCGAAGTTGCCAGGGCTCTTGGCCTTGTGTCTGAGGTTGCTGCTTTCTCTTTGTTCAGTATTGCCCCTATAGCTGCGTTGGGATAAAAGCTTATGCACCTGTTACTTCCTGGCATGTCATTCGTTGCGTGCTTGTTAGCATATTTTCTCCATATTATCCATACTACCGCTCACTAAACTGCTACCCAATAGACAAATACGATATCAATTGAATGTGTTTCCAGTGACCTTGTTTTCGTTTTAGGCCCATGACCTACCAAAGGCTCGTCTGCATTTTTTTTTTTGTCCAATATCAAACCCAGGTATTTGGCACTGTCCGAGTTGTAGTAGTAGGCTTCCTAGTCGGGGTCGTAGAAGATACTTATTTCTTATTTTCTGGTGATAATGCTTTTTTCGGGCTTAGACCCCCTTTTACTCTTGTCTGAAATCTGGCCGTCAATGTCGGTTCATTTAATGGCGTCCAAGACATGAGACTTTTGCGTTCTTCTGGAGTTAAAAGAAGCCCTACTACAGGCTCACCTATACTTTTGGACGACATATTTGAATGCAGTTAAAAAAATGTTAAGTGTTCGTGATTGTAAATTACCCGCATCGATCCTTATTTGTATGCTACTAACATATCAACCTTAAATCGCATGAACTGGCTTTCTTATTGTAGGAATGTGGGGATTTCGAGATCTGTTTTTTCAGAGTCAAGAAGGGTCTTCACATTCCGGAAACTGTTTTTTTTTCGTTTGCGATAGCTTAAAGACCTCGGGAACCACAATGAAGAAGTTGGTGGGATCCATTTTATTTCATAAGAAGGTAGTTACCTGACATAAAAGTAGGAAAATATAAATTTGAAGCACCACTTAAAGGCATCACAAACCCAACATGCAGAATCTTATCTGGTCAGGCAATGTAAAAACAAACTTTTTCAGCCACAACGCGGTCCGCCTTGTGTGGGTACAGGGTTATGAAGGTGTCACAGGGAAGGAGAAAGCTGATGAACTGGAGCATGGCATAGAGCGAACCGCTGAAAACCCGGGGGAAGTTGCACTGACAATAGCTAAAACAGTAACCAACAAAAATATGCACAGGGATTTTGAAGATCTTTGGGCAAACCTCTCGACATGCAAGGTGGCTAGATCATTCGTAAAGAAACGAAACGACCTGCTCACTATAAAGGTCATAAATTCAATACATTAACTTAAACTACACATGCTCCGGCGCAGAGATTTCTAGAAACTGCGAGGAAGAAGATATCCTCGAGCATTTCCTATGCCACTGCCCAGTCTTAGCGATCATTCATTTTGTATGTTAAGAGACTTAACTGACGAGGGCAATTGTTAGTGTTTTTCGGGTATTAATCATGCTAGATCATCAACTTCACGAATGCAACTTATGTTTAAGAAGACCATAGCAACCTCATTCTAATTCTATTATTTGTAATTTGACGCAATAAAAAAGTACATTCCTTTCAAATTATTCAACAAGTTAACTTCGGTGTAATCGCACCCGAAGAAAAATGCTTTTTTTTAAATTCCACCTCGAAAAAAAATTCCCATGCACCGCGGTAAAAAAAAATCCCGCTCAGCTGTCAGTTTCAAAAAAAATTGGAGTGCGCTGTCCGTCGCGCGAAAATAATTTATTAATTTTTTTTAAGTGAGATGCCGGTGTCAATTAAATTTCCATGACACATAAATAAGAACGGTAAGCCCATCCTCAGCAGAGATTTTCTAAATTCTACCTTTAAGAAACGTGTGAATTCCTAACTCAAAAAAGTCTTCATTGAAACGTTTGTAATCGCCTTGTCCCTCACCCCACATTTTTTTTTGCTGTCATCCCTGCAGGCAATTTTTTTTCGTAGCTTCTTTCGTTTGGAACAAAACTTGCTCATAATAACAAAAACCTCATAAGGTGCAAGAAGGACAGAGACGACACGGTAATGGGGCGCAGTCCATCGCCTGTACACAGAAGGCGGGAGAAAGAGCGCACCGACAGAAAGAAACGTCGTGAAAGACGTTCCAGGGACCGCGAACGTGAGCGTGAAAGAGATCGCGAAGTTGGTGGTCATCGTTCGGCGAGACGGCGTTCGCGAGACAGAGAACGCAGTAGAAGTCGCAGTCGCGAGAGATCATCTAGGAGGCGTTCGAGGTGAATAAAGTGTAGTGTATACGAACCATGCCCAAAGAATAAGTATAAAAACTTTTTAATAATTTCATTTTACCCATAAATTGTAAGTTATTTGATTTAAATTAGTAGTGTGCTGTGTGAGAGTTAAGTTGATTTGGAATTTTTTCCCATTGCAAACAATCAAAAAGTCCCAACGGCCATTTTCGAGTGTGGTGAAATTCTTTGACATTCGAGTGACAGTTCTCACCGCATTTCGTTTTCGATATCTGTCTTCAGCTCCACGTGAAGTTTGCGAATTTCATAAAAGTTGAAATTTTCGTGCGAAAGTCTGTCATTCCAGTTCCACCTACTCGTGAAAAAAGTTTAAAAATTAAAAGTGTGAAAAATAGAAAGCATTAACATGGCTCTACGCGTACAATTCGAAAACAACGACGATATTGGTGTTTTCAGTAAATTAACAAACTCGTATTGTTTGGTAGCCATTGGTGGCTCGGAAACATTCTACAGCGTCTATGAATCAGAATTGGCCGAAACCATTCCAGTGATTCATGCGAGCATTGGTGGATGTCGTATAATTGGACGTCTCACAGTTGGAAACAACAATGGACTGCTTGTGCCCGGTTCCACGACCGATGTGGAACTACAGCATCTTCGCAACAGTCTGCCGGATAGTGTGAAAATTCAGCGCGTGGAAGAACGCCTGTCTGCCTTGGGAAATGTGATAGCTTGCAATGATTATGTGGCTTTGGTGCATCCAGATTTGGACAAGGAAACTGAGGAGATCATCGGTGATATATTGAAGGTAGAAGTTTTCCGCCAGACTATTGCTGAAAACACACTAGTGGGCTCTTACACAGTGTTGAGCAATCAGGGTGGCATGGTGCATCCAAAAACATCGATTCAGGACCAGGATGAGTTGTCGTCACTTTTGCAAGTGCCTTTAGTTGCGGGCACCGTGAACCGAGGTAGTGAGGTGCTTGCTGCCGGCATGGTGGTGAACGATTGGATTTCATTTTGTGGAATGAGCACTACAGCCACAGAGATTTCTGTCATAGAAAGTGTGTTCAAGTTAAATCAAGGACTTCCGTCAACAGTTACTACGAAGCTTAGAGCGGCTCTTATTGAGGATATGTCTTAAACTGGGGAGGCGACTGTGGTTTAAATTAAGTTATGGCATGTATTGTAATTTCACAAAAGTGCGGATAAGACCAATACCTTATCTGTGTCCACACAAAGAAGATGTTTTGTAAAAAATTAAAAATAAAATAATTTCCACTACACAAAAAAAAAAATGTTACCCTTTGTTGTTTTCTTGTGATGATTTGATGTCTTTGTTCATATGGTGTTGTTTGCAGCAACAGGTCTTCTGCTTTAGATGGCAATCTTTTGGATAGTTCGGACAGTGCCGTTGGACTTTCATGTAGTTCTGCTTTACGTTTTCCAGCAACTTCCTGAGTAGACCATTTTGGGTTGTTTATGCTCATTATTGAGATTGGATGGTAAATCAACACGGCTTTTTTTTTTTTTTTATCAGGAAAGGCGAACTTGCAAAGGTTATACAGTGCCCGAGGTTCTTGCAGGTTTTAACTGTTTTTGCTTTTGAACAGCTGGAGATCGATTTCGTGCGAAAACATTTTGGCCGCTTCTGTCTATCCTCGCGAAAGCACCGCACAGCTAGCTGCGTTCTGCCTATATCAATATTATCGGCGTACACAAGCAGTTGGACAGATTTAAGAAATATTGTGCCTTTGGTGTTGGCTTGAGTGTTTCGCACAATTCGTTGAAGTATGATGTTGAAGAAATCACATGGCAGCGCGTCCCCTTGTCTAAATCCTTTTTTGACATCAAAGGTCTCGGTGAGGTCTTGACCGACCATGATGGAGCAGCGTGCATTCTCCATTGTCATCCTGCACAGACGGACGAATTTGGCAGGGATGCCAAAACTAGACATGGCTCTGTATAGCTCGTCTCTATAAATGCCGTCATACGCGGCCTTAAAATCGATAAAGACGTAGTGGGTATCGATTTGGATTTATTTGGTTTTTTCCAGGATCTGCCCAAGTGTGAAAATTTGATCAATTATGGACTTTCCGCGATAGCGGAACCATGGACCACACTGATAGCGGCCAATCAGGTTGTTGACGAAAGATTTTAGGCGTTCACACAGTATGACAAGATTTTATCTTGTACGGGATGTTGAGGAGGTAGTTGGTGCAGTTGAGGGAATCTCTTGGTTTGTGGATCGGCCCAACGATGCTCAGATTCAAACACTCACCTGACCAAACCTTAGGAATGAGTTGATTTACGCTCTCTACAAGATCATTTTCAGATGTTTCAAATACCTTGGCCGGAAGGCCATCGTTTCCAGCAGCCTTGTTGGATTTTAGTTTAAATATTGCTATCCGCACTTCGTTTTGATCAGGTGGACGAACATTTTGGCTATCATCGTCTATGCATGTCTTGCGTTGATCGCAAGATCGATCTATTGATCTATTTGATGTGATCTATTTGATTGAATATTTAATGATCAGGATACCGCCATGTCCCCCTATGAATCTTAAGGAGAGGAAACCGTGTTTGGTCGGATCACTTGATCACTTCTTGGGAGCATCTACATTCCCGCATTCTCAATATATATCGCCTTCGGTCAGATGCAACTTTTTTGCATGTTGCCCGAGCACATTGTGGCCTGTAATTAATCTTTGCAGTAATGAGAGGGATTTCTTGTCGACTTTTAGGACTTCTTCTTCTGGAAATTTCGCACCTAGTTAGTGGTATCCACTTGTTATTCGCCTCAGTTAAGGATACTTATTGCTTGTTTCAGATGAGAAAGGGGAAGTTTAATTGTACTGTCCGCTAGCTCTCCTTCTAGGCCTGATCCCTTCCTGGCTAGTTCGTCAGCAGTCTCGTTTCGGGCAAAAGTTAAGCAGGATATGATGTCCTAGGTTAGGGAGCGAATGGATGTGGAGATATCTTTGCGGACTTTATAAGTTGTACCGTGTTTCGAATCGAGTCCAAAAAGCAAACACCCGACAACTATATTCAATCGAAAACATCGAGCATATGGACGACAATGCTCAACAACAATGATCCTCAAATGCCAGATTTGATAAGGGATAAACGAGTCAAGCAATCAGGGATACCAATGTAGCTTGGTCTACAGCTTCTGTGTTTCATGATGAGTGATCGAGGCAATCTGAAAGAACTTATTGTTTACCCCAGCAAGTCAGATGAGCTCCCAAAGTTTTAATTTCTTACCCAAACTTACAAGGAAAAAGTCTTCTGGAACTGACGGCTTAATTAGTTTTCGTAGCTTTCATTTAACTTTCAAGAAACTAACAATACAAAAAACCTTTTTGCCCACAGATCGAGATCAACACGTTCTAGAGATCGTGCATATGCATCGACATCATCACGTGCCAGAGCAGAACGACCAAAAATCAGTGAAGCTGACTTGGAAGGGAAATCGCCCGAAGAAATTGAGATGTTAAAAACCATGGGATTCTGTAACTTTGACACAACTAAAAACAAAAAGGTCGACGGTAACGATGTAGGCGAAGTGCACGTTATTCTCAAACGTAAATACCGTCAATACATGAATCGCAAGGGTGGTTTCAATCGACCGCTGGACTTTGTTGCCTAGCTTTTAGCACCAACAAAACCACATACGAATTTCTTTTGCTACTTTAATCATACAATTTTCAAACCAACAAACTTACAGTATAACAGTTGAATAGGTTTTATATAGATTTTATACGAGTGCCACGATATGCATTGCATGCATCAAACATCGGGCCAATCATACATAATCTACTCTGACAATCCTGCAATTTTTTGCCATAGACCGGTTTACAAAATTCTCAAAATTTCCACATATTGCCTCAAATATACAGAAATAGGTTTAGCAGGGCACGGGGAAATATATACTCTTCGTGTCCAAAATAATCAAAATGTTAAAAATCAGTTGCTCCCTCTTGAAAGCGAGAGAGAGAGCTGCCTTGAATTATTGTAAAAACAGTTTAAGTTCTAATTTTTTGTTGATACAGTGTCTTAAAGATAGACCATTACGATCAGCTAATAAGGAACGGAGCAACAAGGACAGAGGACGTTTGGTTTTCGTTGGATAGATTCTTCAGTTTATCGGAATCTTTTGTCTTATCAAACTCAGCGTCCTGCAGCTCTGCTACCGTCCTTAGCTGATTGTAATTATCAAAATCTTTAATGATGGTATATTCAGTATACAAACACAAAATTTATAATACACACACCACAACACACAACCACTCCTTCAATCCCCCAACAACAGACCCCGATCCCCATCACCATCCTCCATACAATGCAATAGTACAATTTTTTATATACAGAGCTTTATTTACGAAAATAAAAAAAAATATTTATTTATACACACACACACACCACTCTCTACCAACCCGGACCCCTATCCACAGATATCCTGTATATATACTCCAGCAATAGTAAACCCCAGCAAAACCCCGAAACAACAGCCCCTTCCTTACAATAGACCAAATGCAATAGCCAGGATTTTTTTAGTTTTTGTTTTGTTGATAACTTTACACCATTAATCACACACAAGTGCCACAATAATGTTAAAAAAAAATAAAAATAAATATAAATACCTCATAAAGAAGGAAACAATAGACAACACGTTATATAGAAAATATACCTCATGTCAGTAAAAATAAAAATAAATTTGCAAAAGCGCATAAAGTTATAGTTAACAACTCGTTTGGATCACAATTCTTTTTAGATTTTCAATATCAACTCTTTACACAATAAATAACAGAACGAAATTGCAGGGATTTTTTTTCTTTTCTTATTATTTTATTCCATATTTTTTGTACTCTCAGTATATTTTTTCTTTGAACTTGTAACAGTTTTTATTTGTTTAAAATTTAACACGAAAGCAATTTGGAATTGTATGAAACTTTTTTTGTTGGTTAATTTAATTAATTTACACCTAGGAATACAAATTGTACTTTGATTTGAAGTATTTTAGAAAGAAATAAACATAAGACTAAGATAAAATGTTCTTAGTAACGATTCAAATGTAAAGTAAAAATAACTACGTTAACATTTTGTATAAAAAGACAAAAATTAAATAAAAATGGTTGTTACGAAAACAAAAATAATAAATTAATAAAAGTAAAACGACTTTCTTCTTTAAATACATCATCATTTTCCAAAGGCCCGCTTATCTACTATGAGAGTCGCGGATTTAGGGAGCTTAAGTGAACTCCACATTTCCCGATCTTCCGCCATCGACACTAAACCATCGGGGGCTATTCCTATACTGGATAGCTGGAAGCACAGCTCTTAAAGTCACGGGTCCATACTTCATCTATACGGACATTTTGATTTCGAAAGGAAAACGGACTATGTCACACCATATTTAGACTTTGGCAAAAAGTACTCCAACCTTATACCCAGCAGACAAGATTGGGAAGACAATACCCTAACGGGCGAACAAGTTATCTAAATTTAAAATTCTAACATGGAGAAAGGTACTGAAGCAGGGGTGTACATTAGTTCCCTAAATACAGTCAAAATCCCTTACAACGACATCGGTTATACCGACCACATTTTTAGGTCCGGGCTGAGCTCCATTAACTAACCTTGATATCGGTTATAGCGACCTTTCGCTTATAACGATCAAATTTATCGGTCCCTTGAAGGTTGTTATAACCGATTTTGACTGTATAAACCATTCATACAGACTCCCGGACGACTGTTATGTCTCTCAAGCCCAAATTTTCGCCGAGCAGCAAGGAAAATAGATGCTAGGAGACAGAGCCCAACTAGGGTCACCATCCTCGTTGACAATCAAGCAGATTTCAAGGCTTTAGACAATGCTGGCACCCAATCGAAAGCGGTGTCCACCCGTCGTGAAATCCTAAATAAAATAGATGTTATCCACGAGGTCAAAATCTGCTGGGTCTCCGGACACAGTGGCATCGACGGTAACGATAAAGCAGACCAACTGGCTCGCCAGGGATCATCTTTAGAAAGTGAGCACATCCACACATCGATAAATATCGCTATCAGTGTATTGAAATGTTATGTCGAAGCAAGATGAGAGAGCTGATCAACAACTCTTGGTCCGCCAGAGGCGACTGCATTATATCGCAGACTCGGTATCAACTTCCCAGACTACCGCAGGGGCTGTCAGGATTCAGAAGAGACAGAGACCATCAAGCACTTACTCTGTGAGTGTCCCAACCTCCAAAACCGCCGACTCCAACACATGGGAAACAGGCTGTTTGGAGAACTGGGTAACCTAACAGAAGTACCAATAACGAACATACTCCACTTTATTAAGAGTAAAGGGTGGTTTCGTGATGGACCACCCATCTAGAACCTATGGTTGGAAGATGGACCATAACACAAACACAAACATGGTTGGAAACTAGAGGTCTGCAATGAATGTCTTGAAACCTCTTTCAAGACATTCATTTATTTTCAGGTACACTTCAGTACTGTCATCAAACATTGCAAAGTCAATTGAATGAATCACGCAAAATGTGAGTACCATATGAGTTGTGCACCCATTTAAAACCAAACACTATATGCAGTGTACTCATAAATAACGTGTATGTACTCACAAATGGGTGTTCACTAAAAACAGTGTACACTGCAGTGAGTATTGAGTATATTTGACTATACTACTGTACTCAGTGTACATTGATTATACAGTGAGTGCACGGTTATGTTATTTGGCTGGTATAGTTATAAAATGCGCAAAAATATGAGTAAGCAAGCATATAAGGATATTTTTTTTTATCTCAAAAATAACGGTCTATTTACACATAACGGTTCGATTTTTCATGTAAAAATGATAAAAGAGTTTTTTTTTTAATTTATCTTGAAAAGTTTGAAAATTTGTGAACTTAAAAAATTAAGCGAAGGCCAAGAAAATATTCACTTTTTATAATAAAATTTATTTTTAACAACATTTTGAAATGTCTTTGAGAAATAGAGAACTGAAAACATAAGCCCTTTTGCAAAGGGTTTAAGACCATAGCTTCTTAAGTACTCTATGTACAGGGCTGATATTGGATACGCGAATAAAGCAACTTAAACCGAAACCAAAAATGAAATTATTTTTTTTTTTGGAAAACGGTTTTTAAATAGCATTTTTGAAGTATTTTCGAAAAAAAAGCAAAAATGTATAAAATCGCATTGAGAGAACGCATCTGAGATTCGAAGACTTCCGAAAATTTTCAAAAACTTATTTTTTAAAGATAAGGTAATTGTTTCAAAAATGCTCAAAACTATTGTTTCTAATCGAATACATATAGTCAAAAGTAAAAAATACCCTTCAAGCTACTTTGTGGTTAACCCTACAACATACGTACAGAAGTTAAAAAGTCCAATACACAGAACATTATCTAAAAATTTTACTAGCACAACAATGGATGTGAAATATTGAGCAGCTGAAGATAAAAACACTTAATTCAAGTCGATAATTTCTTTTTAACCTGTGGATTCCATTCACGTTTTCGTCTAACTCTACACTATTCCTAGATATTTCCGTCATTTTAATACGAGATTTGTACCGAGTTACCGCTCCTGGAAGTTTTTTTTTTCAGAAAAGCAACAAAAAAAAGATAGGATTTATATACATAAGTAGTAGATGATTTTTTTTTTATTTTATATATTTTAATAATTTTTTTAAAAAAGTTCTTTGAGCTCATTACAAATCTCTGTTTTATTCATATTGGAAACTACAGACCAAATAGATTTTCTTATGAATTTATTTAGTGCACTCAGTGTTCGTAGTGTACTCAGTGTATTTCCTACAGAAAACATTGCACACTATTCGCTCACATGATTTCACACCAAGTCAAATCAAGCAGTCAAGTGAGGGAGAAAAAAAAAAACACTGTACTCATTTTGCTGTCAGGTGACCAAGTACTGCACTGTTACTGTCGCTTGTGATGTGGTACACATTTTTACTGTACACTTGTTCGAATTATGACAACAAATAGTGTACACTGAAGTACTGTACAAGTTTAGACAGAGCAAATGAATGCATTCATGCAGACCTCTATTGGAAACAGAATGGACCAGTAGGCCCCCGTGAACGCTCAGTCATTAGAATGGGCACTCACCCCATAACCTAACCTAACCTAACCATCCCCATACGGGTAGAGGTGTGCCTACCCAGGGGACGCCTACCTGATGGCACGGATTCCATGGCACGTCTTAGAAAGCGAGTTGAGGATATGCGTTTAATGTGTCCAAAGCATCGAAGTATGGACCTCTCCGTTCGAAGAAGTAGCTGCTTGACATTGAATGCCTCGCGTATTCTGGTGTTCCTAACCCGATCTCGGTGAGTCACCCCAAGCAAAACAATGAAGAAATCTTATTTCGGCAGCTTGTATCCGCGGTCGTATTCTTTTGGTCATTACTCAAACTTCATGACCATAGGTGAGGGTTGGAACAAACACTGAATTAAAGACAGATAACTTAGCTTTTACCAAGCTGTCTCAAAATTGCTGCAGCCTGACCAATCCTACAGGATAACTCAGTATTGCTCCTACCATGTGCATGAACAGTGCTCCACTAAAGTGTTCGTCGTTTTGCCTATACTCATTAACATTGTTGCCTCGCAAAGATCATTGATCAATCTTAATAATTAAAGATACCAATCAAATCTATTCCGATGAGGTAAAGTATCCCCTTGTTGTCCTAAACAAAGGAACACCAGAGATTTATGGCACAGTCGGTGGTTTTTCGGCAAAGCTGGGGTCTTAGTCCCAAAATGGTAAACTGTTTGTAAATTTCGATAGTTCAACCCATTCCAACTATGCGGTCATAGTTTGATAGCCAAAAGTTCTTGAACGGATAATAGCAATGAAGTTGCAGAAGCTACAGAGATTTGTCTGTCTTTGTTTTATGTGCATCTACCCCACCTCAGCTAGAGGTTGTTGGCTAATTCAATCTTGGGAGGCACCTGAAAATACTAGACCTAATTCTAAGAACGGAGAACTGGCTTCGGATACAACATTGAAGTTTCGGTGTCAATGGGGTTGTGCCCCAGTGTCTTCTGGGCTAAAATCGATGATATTAGGATCCCTATAAGGGCGCCAAAGTACATATGTATCTACTCAGAAAGTCAGGCAGCGGTTAAAGCACTTGTAATTAATGTTGCGTTGCCTTACAAGAACTTATCAATAATAAAGTCAAAATTTGGCCACTAGAACATTGTAGGCAATTGATATGCGGATAAACTGCCTAGAACCGGCTTAGTTTCCGGGTCAATCCATCCAATCAATTCCTTCCCTGCTGGTAGTATCCTCAGCTGCTCATATTCTTTCCCTAACTCGCGTCCCTGCGGTTTGGACGTAGAAAAGGAACGGTAACGCATGTAAAGCTCATTAAATTCCGACCTTGACAGAATAATAAAATGGGGTTCAACTAATAGGGTGGGATTTAATGCGTCTTAAACCCAATGCTGTCTTCTCTCATTCTAACAAAACCAAAATCAAAAACTTGCGTCGCCGAAATTGAAAGACTTTTCCCTCTCGGTATGTGTGTCAATGACAAACTTCGTTAGAACGACCACATTCGAAGTCGTCAAAAATCCCACTGTCTTATCGCTTCTTTCACAAACATTGCTCCAACGAGCTAGCTGCATTCTGCCCCTTCTACTGCAATACGGTTCCTTCTTTGAATGCACATCAGTTATGTCTACTTTTGGACGTACATACAGTTAAATATAGAAATTCTTTCAAAAGCCGTACAACCCGAATGTGCAACAGTTCACATGGAGGAAATGGGTGAACATGGGTAGATTCGAAACAAACCATGGTTACTGTCGCTGTTTTTGCTACCCGTTTCTGAAAACACACCGTCCACGGACTCCTTTCAATATAAGAGAACCAGCTAAAATAGGCAGTTTGCAGTTAGGAAGCATACAAGGTCATATGACTAACTGGGAACATAGGATGAACACTCTAGATCAGCGGTTCCCAATCTTTTTTGGCCACGGAGCACTTTTCAGGAGAGAAATTCTTCGCGGAGCACTGCGTCGTTCATATGCCATTTTTTCGCAGTTGTAATTGACAGCTCTTGGTACATGTGAAATATAAAGCTATCTGCGAGTTGATTTCTCGTTTTCACGGCGATAGAAACATAAACTTAACGCAACGAATATGATGCTAAGGCTCAGATGCATTGCGACTTGTAAGATCTATTATGCTAGCCTAGTGATTAACCAGAAGCCAAATTGAGGCTGTTAACAAACCTCAATGACGTTTAATGTTCCATGTTCCAAGTATCCACTGGACATATTTTGTCCCTTGTTAGATGGAGCAGTCCTTTCTTTGCGGCCCTGGGCACTCACAAGAAACATGTTCTGCTGTCCCTTTTTCCTATCCACATAGTCAGCACATTTTGTTTTCCTGTTTTTGTTAAAGTTGATGAACTTTTGCTTCAGGCATTTTCGTTGTGTCCAATTCTCAGCAGCATTTGAATACTACTGAGTGACATAGCAAAATAGGGTTCATGACCAACAAGAGTTCGCCCAACGTCACTTCTCGCGAGACAGCCCGCCCGTTCATTACCTTCGAACCCTTTGTGTGTCCACGGATTCAGGCGACAGTGACCTTATTTACGAACGCGAGGTCTTCGAGAAGGTTGAAACAGTTCCTGATGATCTTTTTCCCTATCGTACAGGATTTAACAGCTATTAGTTCTGCCTGGCTATCCGAAAAGATAAATATGCAGGTACCCTTTAGCGCTTGAAAAATGTCGGGTAACTTTCCAACTGTTGCTGCATGCTAGAATTTGAGATTCTCCAATTTGTCATTCTCCAATTTGGAGCCATCTGTGGACCAGATTTACGAATTAGGCTAGGAAATTAAAACTTTACTTTTCCACTGGTAGTGTCACCTATGACCATTTCGAGTTTTCTGGAAAAACGAAATTTCCTGACCATTTTATCTGTGATTTTGAACATTGGATCACTTTGGATGTGTTCCAGGATCCTCAAATGGTGTGTAAGGTCGCCGGCTGTGAATTTCAATATCTGGGGTAGCCTAAGAGCACTCACAAAAGACAGGCATTTATAGATAAACTAAACGGCACTATAATTCGTTTTTTATCTGTTGCAACGCTAAAGAGATACATATAAATTAACAGCAATTGCAATAGAACTGTGATCGTTTCAAGTGGACACCGTTAAAGCTAAAACACTGCACTACGACTTGATTCTTTTTGACTTTCGACTGATTGCCTACAACTGTTGCAATTTCAAAAAAGTCCTAGTTGGCTATTTGTTTATATTGATTTCTTGTTAAAAGAACAATTCAATTTCGATTGCTGGGAACAAAATGGAGAAAGTTCAAAGATTCTTTAGAAAGCCCAAATTAATTAGTCTGATTAGATTTTTTTTATCTTTCCGGGGAGCACTTGGATGTCCTTCGCGGAGCACAGTTTGGGAAACCCGGCTCTAGATGAATGCTTCATACATTTATCTACATATATGTACATATGTACATACATATATGTATATAATGTGATCATTGAAAGCATGGCCGAACTCCATGATTTTGTTATTAAATCTTAATGATTTAAGTAGTCTTAATGATTTTTACCACCTAATGTGGTAAAAATATGGTGTTTTCTGCTACGTATTTACTTATAAATAAAAAAAAAAGGAAATTCCACCGCTGCGGACAGGATTCGAACCTGTGCGGGTAGAACCCAATGGATTTCAAGTCCATCTCCTTAACCACTCGGACACCGCAGCCACGAGAATAAAGCTGTCAAATAGTATATATAAATTTACAGGCAAATTTATATGGTTAACTAGCGCCATCTGAAGGAAGATAGTCAAAACACCGTGATGTATTAAGTCGTTATACACTAGTGTAGTAGTTTAATTTATGTTTAAACTTTGCTCGTGAAGAAGGAACAGTCGTAACTTTGAGTTTTAGGTGAGTGCATTGCTTCGCCATATTTGGAACATCATTCCAAATGCAGTCTTGTCTGAATTATTTTGGGTTTGGTTCGAGCCTAAGGCTTTTACCGCTGCTTAACTGTCCGTGAGTAGGATAGTGACACCTTTTATTCCGGCATCAAGAATAAGATTAGAGCATTTTGGAATGAAATTAAACTCTGCCTGAAATATACTGGGACATTGTTTCCACTGATATCGAGATTTTGATGTTCCGTCTAAGGATACCTACCCCGGTGTCCATTATTGATCCATCTATGTAAGATGATCAGTGTGATGTATCTCTTCTGTTTGCAGTAGTCTAACTGCTGCGAAATGCCATCTTTGATTTTAAAGGTGGAGTGGCGCTAAACCAAGCTAGCCTTTGAATCCGCTTTCCCTGTGGTAGATTTGTCTATTGTTTTACTCCATCATATGATGGGTCGTTATGATCGGTCGTATAATTATCGTATAGATTTAATACTTGACCCTTGCGGCTATTCTCCAGGTCTTACTAGGCTTTAGGTTCCTTTGTTGGTGAAGTCCCTGATGACTAGTTGACTGTGTTTTGTCGGCAAATGACTTTTTGAAAAATAAGAGAACACTTGATCGGTAAAGACTATCAGAGTCTGTAGTAACTGTAGCCAAATATTTGGACAGTATTTCAAAGTTTTCGCTTTATTTTGGAATACCCAAATCCTTGTCTAGGTTGCAATTATGTGAGTATTAATCCGAACGAATGCTAACTCTTTTGAATTGGGATCGCTTCTATGAACTGTTTTGTGCGATGGCATTTTTAGGCTCGAAATACCAGACGAGGCCAAAATCGTAAGACTTCCGAACGACATCGCTATAGCCTTAACAGCAAAATTACTGGACGAAGTTGTTCAAATTAGCAATGAAACCAATTCAATTGCTCGGTGGTGGTTAGCATCAGCTAGCTGAACACTAAACGAAAGCAGTTCTTATTACCAGTAGAAAACTAAGAAAAACGATTGCACTCACAGTAGGGGAACTTAAGATAGTATCCAAAGCAGCTACCAAATACCTTGGCGTTATGATTGATTCGAGCCTTACATTTAAAGAACACCTGGAGCATGTAAATAACAAATCCACGCGTTTAGGCGCATTCATTACGCGTATTATGTCGAATGAAGGAGGGCCGAGATATGACCGGATACTTTTCATTGCGAAAGTAATTACGTCGGTAGTGTCTTATGGGTCACCAATTTGGGCCGGAGCTATGAAGGTGAAGTCATACAAGCGAAAAATTGTAGCAGTAAGTGAGTATGATTGCGGGAATGATACCAATCGATAACCTGACGGAAGAATTGTAAAGAAAGTTTCTAAAGAACAGACAAGAGGGAGGCTACCATACGGTAATATGGATATAATAGAATGAAGCGCAAGTCTGAGGGAGTGACAGCAACGCTGGAGCCTCTCGTCGAAGGGCCGATGAACCTACCGCCTTATTCCAATTGCCGAGCCTTGGATAAACCGCACACATAATGAAGTTAACTTCTATTTAACTCAACTGCAAGCGGGACATGACTGTTTCCGGTCATATCTATATCGCTTTAAAAATGACGACTCTCCCACTTGTCCATCTTGCAGGGATACTCCCGTAGATGTGGAGCACGTATTCTTTCACTGCGGGGGTGAGATTTAGTACGTAGGCACATGTCTCTGTCTTTGCCAGGATCAGGTATGTGAATCCTGCATACCAATAACACGGGCTACTGGTATCTTATGAAGATTTCCCACCTCTCTTGCGCAACCCTACCCTCCCTGGGTAGGGCTAGGATGAGATGGTTAGACCAGGTCCGAAATCTCACTTCTATCCCTACGGGGATAGCCCCTGATGATTTAGAACCGATGGCGGAAAATCGGGAGATGTGAAGAGTACACTTAACGACCGCAACCCCGCGACCCTCACATTGATTGTATGCACATATGTAGTTACCATGCTGGTCGTCCTATTCATTCCGAGTCATGCCGAAGTCGGCATCTCATGATGAATGTGAGAAAAGCGGTATTTCATTATTCTTTTTTTTTTATAATCCACACGCGGATCAAGGCGATATGTGCAATGGTTTGAAAGACGTTCTATTCGTTTCCGAAGTTTTCTCTCCTCACGGGACAGTCATTAGGTATTACTTTGCAGGGCTGTTTAGCAAGTTATGCGCTTCTTCCAAGGTTATAGTGACGCTTTTATAGCATTTGGGGTAGAAAGAGCTTTACTGAATACATATTATTGGTTTGAGAGTCTCCCGGCTTAATTAGTCATTTTATCCATTATGTCTAACAAGCATATGGGACAGTGTTAGGAGAGGTTCACTTAGAGTCCCAGGGTCGCTCTACTCGATTGTATCTTAAACAGGATGGCCATGTGATCGCTATGGGTGTAATGGTTTCTGATTCTCTACTTCTCGCTTCTCGCTACGGAATTAATCACGAAGGTGTTATAAACCACAGACCCATCTTCATTTCTGCTAAATGTGGTTTCTTCTCAACAATTTTTCGACTCGCAATCTCCAACCTAGAATGCCAGATCCTTACCTGATACCTCTAGAAAAATCTGCACTGTAAACAGAGTTTTATGTGCCTGAGCCTTGAATATGTAGCGGCTCTTCATACCCCTTGATATGATAAAAATAAACCTTGCTTAGTTGTCGTCATGAAGTATATTTCAAAGTATGTAGATAGTTAGTAAAATTATGACAATTTCCAGTTTTTGAATACGTCAGTAAGTTCAAACAAATTTCTTTACCGAAACTTAACCTAAGCTAATCGTTATAATTCTTTTTACAACTGCAAATAAGTCTAATACGATAAAAAGGATACACAAACAAAAAAAAAATGTCGAAATTAAGAACAAAATGCTTCCTCGCCAATTTTCCAAATAAAAAAAAATAACATAAAAATAAAGAAGAAATACTAAAGTGCCGTACAAAGTTTAGCTAAAAGGAGTGAAAATATAAATCATATATGTAAGCCCCTTTTAATTTAAGATAATAGATTTCAAAATTCATTCATCATAATCAATGAATCACAGATTGTTTTTGTTTTCTCTCTCTCTTGCTAATTTTATTTAATTGTATTCAATTGATTTTTCTTTTTCTTTTCTTAGACAATTTATAGCTTAGCACGAGATTTGACGGCCAAGTTTTCTAAAACGCCAGTATCCTCCAAGTGTTTCAACAGCATCGACAAATACTCATCCCGATGCCTGATGTAATGGGCAGCATGCAATGACTTATCCCAGCATTTGAAGTTAATTTTAATGTCGGCCCTCTCCCAGTTGTCGGTGACGGCGCGATTTGACTTCTCTGGACCAATCACATCGTTTTTCGATACAAAGAATAGAGCCGGAACTTTGAGTAAAGTCGAATGAAACATTTGGCTGGATCGCATGTAGTGGATCGTAGCTTGATTATGGAATGTTTTTAGGTGGTATCTGAGAAAAGAGAAACGTTATTTAGTAAAAAAAAAACAAATTTTTATATATGCAGTCACTTACAGAACGTAGTTACGCAATGCACTCTCCATGCGTGGATTCTTGGGAAAGATTGATTTTGGTAGGCCCACAGGGATTTCAGTAATATCTGCAGCACTGTCCCAAATTTGGGCAACCATTCTGTTTAATATCGGTTGGTATCTGTGGAGAAAACATTTATCAATTTATGACCCCTCATCAGTATCTTAGTCAATAGCTTGGACTAGTTTCTGGCTTTACACACATTAAATGTTCAGGTAAAACTCATATGACCACGACTCTGGCATTTGATAGCAGATTCAGTATCGGAATTCCTTGCAGAAATGATTGAAGGAACCGAAAATTCATCAATAAAAAGGAACTGACTTTCTGAGATGGACGTTGGCGCGAGGGCCGGGGTTTACTGCAACGCCCTACCGCTTCTAAAGATTGTCTTTTAAGCCGAAATTAAAGCCATTATCGGGGCTTTAAGAATCATCCAAAAGAAAATTACTTTCAGGCAGCAAGGCAGCCATTAAAGCTCTGGATTCTCGATAACTAGATCAAAGCTTTAGTAGAACTTGCAAACAGTAACTATATGAGAAATAAAGATCCAATGCAGTGACCCTATGTGACATGGATATCGTAGGTAATGAAAGAGCTGATAAATTTGCCCGGAGAAAAAGAAGAAACGCTGCAGTCACAGGCTCTCCCCTTTGCAAAGATTCTAATAAGCTCGTTAAAAAGGTATATTGAAGACAAAGTCCTCAGTTGAGCCATCGCTGATGAGCGACCTTTTAAGCAGGAATTAGCAAAGTCTAGATCTCGCTAGAGGTACGGCATGTAGTTCCGCTACAGTGGTCTGGTAGACGAAGGAGATGCTCAGGTTAAGCATTTCGGAGAAAAAATCACCTTCCACTCCGATCTCAGTTTTTTAACCGTGGGTGGAGAAGTGAATGGAAATACTCGTTTCTGGTGTCATTACTTTCCCATTCCAATCTCTAAGAGATTAATGTCCGAAAGCTGAGTTTGAATTTCACCTTTTTTTGTCGGGTTTGGAAATGCACTCAGACGCAACTGGTCCGTTGAACTACCAGGGAGCAGAACCCAGTTTTTACCCATTTTATTGGAACCGAAGTGTCCTGTTAGCACGCCAATAAGTTGTCTACAGTCTCTTCTACTGAGTAACAGCAAGAATGCCGCTGATTTCTTACAGACGTTCGGAAGTATTCGTTTAGTCTGCCTGCATCCTGGAGAGTCGTGCAACAAACAATTGTATTCGTAGGAAACCCAAGTGTCAATGGAGGCCTCGACCGAGGACGCGAGAAAACCTAACGCATGTTCAGATCCTGAGAAAACATCCTCTAAGCCTTGTCTAGCAAACCCATCGGAAATCTCATTTCCAGAGATTCCAGTGTGACCTGCGACCCAGACAAGAATCAAAGAGTTTAGCTTTGCGACCGAATTCAATGAGTTCTTCCATTCTCGCACTATTTTGGTACTGATTAAAGGGTTGAGCAAGGCCTGAAGCACAGCCTAGCTATCGCTACAGACGCAGATGCTCCGACCCTTCCACCTATTCTTAACAATATAGTCTGTGGCCATTAGGATAGCAAAGGTCTCTGCTTGAAAAACAGAGGCATGCTTTCCCAACGACTATTGATGTCTGGTGTTATCGATCCCCACGAAGACACCAGCTCCGGACCCATGACTGGTTTTGAAGCCATCCGTGAAGATTCGACTACAGTCCCGTCCAGGCTCAGACTCTAGCCGAAGCCAGTCCTGAAGCCAAGAAAAGTCTGGTGTCATCAGACGGCATATCGTTGGAACTACGGTCGTAGGATAAGTGTCGCGCAAGGTCATCAAAACTCCAGGGCGGATGATACCAAAACCCACCACGTCTTAGACGATAGATTGCTTGGATAGTACAGCCCATGATATAAGTATCAAGGGGAGGCAGATCAAGCAGAGCGTCTAGAGCAGAGCCACGTGTACTCGGAAAAGCTCCTGTGAAGCCGAGACAAGCCCTTCTTTAAAGTTTAGTGCAGTAGGCATTTACATGCTTACGCGAAAGCCCCCTCCACCAAACAACCGACGCATAAGCTAGAAATGGTCTTATCATAGCCGTATAGAACCAATGGACTTTTTCTGTAAAATGCCCCATGTCTTGCCAAAAGCACCCTTACACTGCCAGAAAACTGAGGGCGGCTTGATGAGCGTAGACGTCCCACATCCGCATCTACAACCAAAGTCCTATTCATCAACATTACTCGAATCCACGGTAACAGGGTTACATCCACCTCGTCTTGTCTAGCAGAGTCACACATGCAGTCAAAGGTGGCATTATCGGTCGCATTGTCGATGAAGATGCCCATGGCGTATTCTTTCCTATCAAGCAAGCATTCAATTCTAGCAACTAGATTTTGAACCGCAGTTTCACAGGTTTTTTCACGTTGATATGCATGCTGCGTCTCCGATAGAGGATGTACCCTCGAAGCAACACTGCGCTCGTGAATCTCGATTAGCCTTTCCATGCTTTTCAACAGGAAGGAAGACAGTCTTATAGGTCTGAAACTCTTAGCGAGAGAGTACTCATCTCTACCAATTTTTGGTACGGAGGCCACTCTAACCGTTCGCCAGGATGTAGAAAAATAAGCCAGTGCCAAACCCGCAGTAAAGATTCTCTTTAATGTTTATCATTAAGAACATTTTTCACCATTAACATGTATCGTCAACATGGATCAATCCGCCTAAAGTCTAACACGGAAAGTAACCATAATTAGGACAAGAAATGTTGCTTGTCTCCAGTCTTCCTTTCCATATTCTTAAAAAAAAAAAAAATTTATAATTACCTCTTCATATCCCTGGACATAATCAACATCATTTCTCCGAATTCATAAGCTCCGACAGAAAATCCATGCACAACAATCGGTGCATACGATGTGTTATTTTCCAAGAATTTCAACGTATCAACAGCGACCAACTAAACAAGAAAGGCATTAACATTAGTTGTAAATGCATAAACATTAACCCTACTGACCTGTGTACCCTTAGTTGGCCACAACAATTGCCAAGGTGTGATGTGAACAACCAACACATCGAATCCTAGCTCTGTGTAGATCTCTGCATATTTTTTCAAATGTTTTTGTTTGGCCAACAACCATGACATTATCAACACCAAGGGATTACCAGTCGGTGTTTTAAAGCTATTAAACGAAAGAATATTCATTAAAGTTCTCGGACCTGTTGCCTTAACCTGTTGGCAAAGGCAAGATTTCAAAACTTACGTGAGAGTCTTTGAGTCAAATTCGATTTTATTCGGTTTATCGGTGAAGAAAGTCATATTTTTCGTCAGATCCCGGGATGAGATAAAACGACGACCTTTCGCCGGTGCCATTGTCGTCTGTAAAAATAAATAATAATGTTTATCATAGAGTAATTACAGTTTGAAATTGAAATCTATAATTAAATCGGTAATTAATATAATTTTGGGTCTGGGCACAAGTCGAGCAGAAAGAGTTACCAACTGACAAATGCAATTAGTTTAGGCAATTCGCGTGACAAGACCAGTTTTCGGTGGAACAACAAATGATTATATGATGTTTTCATCGAAAAATTGATGAAAACAAGATGAAGGTTGACAAATGAGTTATGCCCTTCCAGCACTTTACATCGTCTTCCAAGCGTTTGAAGATTTTATTTTCACTAAAAATACAAATTGAAGTGGGTCTGCTAGCAATGAACTGTCTGTGCATGCTTGGCTTTTTGTTCACTTTTCTGGTCTGTAAGTTATTCTAATTGTCTCTGGTGATGGAGGCAGGCCGACGTAACGAGTAAAGTTTTTCACTCGTCATATGTTTCGTGGTTTATGGCTGCAGTAAGCAAATGAGATTCGCGAGTGCTATACGTAATACTTCCTCCAATCCAATTGCTTCCTTCTCGAATCAGAATACCCAACGACAGGAGATCAGCGTCTTAGAGCTGGTATGTTCCCATCTTATGTAAAATAGTTCTTCACAATCTTTAAGATGTGATGGGGTCTCTAGTATCGCTGCAAAACCTATAGCTTCTGTCTACCTCTACTCCCACTCTCCTCAGATACAGGGTTTTGCAATAAGAGCGCTACAAAAGTTTTTTTAAATAAAACAAAAACGGTTTTGGATATCAATGAAATTCTTTATTCCTGTGAAAGTACGTTCGATGCCATATATGGAACTCGATTTCTTTCGCATGGCCACCACGGGCACGCTTGCAGAAGTCCAGACGCTGAACCCAATTTTCGACGGTTTTCAAGCATAAATCGGCCGATACTGCTGCAATTTCACGTTCGATATTCGTACGAAGTTCATCAATCGTCGCTGGCTTATTGGCATAGACCATAGACTTGACGTAGCCCCACAGGAAATAGTCTAACGGCGTCAAATCGCACGACCGAGGCGGCCAAGCGACTGGACCATTTCGTGAGATAACACGTTCTCCAAACTTGGTTTCCAATAAATTGATTGTGACATTCGCTGTGTGGCTTGTGGCGCCGTCCTGTTGGAACCACATGTCCTCCAAGTCCATATCATCCAATTGGGGCCAAAAATATTCGGTTATCATTGAACGGTAGCGATCCCCATTCACAGTAACGTGCCGATCTTGATCATCACGGAAGAAGTACGGCCCAATGACGCCGCCGGCCCATAAACCACACCAAACCGTAATTTTTTCGGGGTGCAATGATGACTCATGGAGTACGTGTGGATTGCTGCCTGACCAATACCGCATATTTTGTTTATTGACGAAGCCATCCCGCCAGAAATTATGACGACCATAAATTGGACGTAGCGCTCTTAACGTTGAGGCCACTGACTCCGAATTTCGGTAGTAAATTTTAATAATTTCGACTCGTTGTTGGCTCGTATGTCTTTCCATCATGAAATGGCAAACCTTACTGAAGAGAAATGTCAAAAAACCGCAAGAAAAATATGGCGTCGTTTGCTGTCCCTGTCGCTCTACTTTTGTAGCGTCCCTATTGAAAAACCCTTTATTATTGAAAGAAAAGATGTTTTGAAGTTGTTCCGATAACTTTTGCATATTTTATTCTTCCTCTTTACATAGTTCTTTTCTTATTCTATGGGGACTAGGAATGGAGTTTGTTTGCCTTTTCTTCGTTGTTTAAACCGAATCTGTTTACCATTTTAAGGCAATACTCTACCAATCTGAACTTAATTTCACAAGAGCTCAATTCCTTAATAATAGACTGACAGCGTGGTAGCATCAGTGTTTGATTTACGCTAATCCCTGCGGTTAAGGTTGAATTTTGCGCATTTTTCGATGGCATATACCCCTGCTTGGAAGATACTGTATACTGTTGCCAGTGCCTTCAAACATCAGATGGTTTAGCTACGTTGCAAAAGTAAGTAACGTTCATTTACCATGACATTCCAGCTGTCAACTCCCTCGACAAGGCCAATCTGCTTGCTGCTCATTTCGCAGCCAGCTCAACGCTCCCAGATTGTGCATGGCCTCAACATGTACTGTACTACCAAAATTGTTCGCCTTATAGAGCCTTCTGACGCTTAGCGGGAGGGCGTTCCAGAGGCCAATGACGTGCACAAAGAACTGGCGTTGCGAGACTTGGTATGTAACACGCGGCAGAATCAAGCTCAAGGAGCTATGTAATTGTGAAAAGTGTAATTTTTCGTATAAATAATAAGGCTGTTTGGTGGTTAAGAACAAAAGGCAAGATACTTGTCTAGTGAACAGCCAAGAATGTTTTTAGCGTAGGCGGAAACATGGTCAAAACGCTTAAGTCCATAAACGTAACGAGTAACGTTGTTGAATGCAACCTGGAGTCTACGATTAATAAGTGCACCATTCCAACAAAAAACTTCACAACTATAAGTGATAAGTGGAACAAGTAGCGTCCTTGCCAACATAAGTCTAGTGTTCAATGGGGTATAGCTCTACGACAGGGAAAGATTTCTGAGGCACCGATAAATTTTCCCGATTACCGTTCGAATATGATCATCCCAACGCAAAGTTGTATTGAACCAAACGCCTAAGTTTTTTACTTTATCGACAAAATCTATTTGCGAATCTCCAAGATATTATGTTAGGAAAGCAGGTGGTGTTTAGATTATTTCTGCTTATGACTAGGCATTTGCTTTTATTTGGATTGAGTAATAGGAAATTTTCTTCAGACCAGCTAAGAACTTTTCTCAAATCTTCGTTGTGTTTATAGGCCGCATTCTCGACGAAACCCAGCTCACTACTTACATACAGCTGTACATCATCTGCATACATGTGCACCGATGAATTTTTAATCACTGTTGGAAGGTCGTTTATAAAGATCGTGAAAAGTAGTGGACCTAAAATAGATCCTTGGGGGACACCCGCTGAAGTTGCAGCAAAAGTAGATTGGCAGTTGTTTAAGAAAACAGCTCGCTTGCGACCCGAGAGGTAGGAAAGAATAAGGTTTGCCGCGGAAGAAGAGAATCCAAAAGACGTATGTTAGGCTCATTAAATTCCTATATTAACAGCATAATAAAATGGGGTTCAACCAATAGAGTGGAATTTAATTAATTTCTGTCACTTAAACGAAAACCAAATCTCCCACCATTGTTCATGAATGGTGTTTGCGGCGCCGAAACTGAAAAACTTTCCGTTCTTGGTATGTGTGTCAGTGACAACCTTCGTTGGAACGACCACGTATTCGAAGTCGCCAAAAATGTCTAAATTTCCTCAAACGGTGCAAAAAGTACTTTACCCCTTCTGATCTGGCCTCAATTTATGAGGTGTTCACTCGCCAAAAGCTCGAGTATAACGCTCATATCTGGTGCACTCAAAACAGTCTTGAACATTCTGGCTAGAATCCAAAATTTATTGGTAACAGGGACATTGCGAAGTCAATAGACTCGCTTGAACACTGGCGAAATGTTTTCTATATTTCACTGTTTAATCGCTTTTTCCACAAACAGTGCTTTAGCGTAATAGCCAGTTGCATTCCGTCCCTTCAATTCTTCACCCGCAATTCGTGACACGCTTCGAATGCTCATCAGTTTACCCCCAAGCCTACTTTCGGGAGTACAGTCAAATATAAGCCGTACAAAGCGAATGTGGAACAATGTGCATAGCTCCCATCACTGCAACCCGCAGGCATTGAAGGCCAACGTGCATCGGTATCTTCCACGTCTCTTTTCTAATTTCCCTAATACTCGTGCTCTCGTTTGAGGGTAGTCATAACCCCTTTAGCGCCCCCCAGTTCAGTTCAGAGCTCTTCATTTGAATGCATCTCTAGCAACAGATGCTTACATACATAGATGATCTTCCTAGATTTTCAAATTTGTGACGTTTCCTATATTGCCCATTGCCAAGAAGGATAAAACAGTTTTGTTAACCAGTGCTCTCCCGTAGTAGAAAAATTATGATTCATTAGGCAATAGCACTGGTAGGAGGTGTTTAAACGAAAGGACCTGCGGTGAGCATGGATACAAGTACGGTAAACGGATTGTTCGAAATATGAAGGTTAAAGTGTATGAATTAGGTAACTTTCGACTAACTTCCATCCACTCATTTCGTATAGCAAAAGAGTGTTGCTCTTAGGACTTGCATCCTAAACTGACATCGTCTTTTTGAGCTGTGTGATTGCTGGCTTCTTTCTTTTCACCTTCAGCTGGATTTTAGTCAGGAGGCCATCGGAGCATGTTTACTAAACCCGTTTAAACTTTCCCGTTTCTTGAGTTGTGTCATCCTCTATAAACCGTCCAAAGTTCTAATGTACCAGTTGATTCTCTGCGGCATTTTCCTCATCTTTTCAGTTAAATCTCCCCAATTTGGATGTCTGCAGGTTTTAGAAGAGAGCAATCTTACAACTGTAACACATGAAGGCAAACTTTGGACCTCTGCGAGGGGTCATATTAGAAATATGTATATGTACACGTGTCAGTTCTTAGACTATTTGACTGTTTAACTTTACCCCCTCTGATCGCACAGAAAACCAGATCTTAGCTAGGCATTATAAAATATAAGAAAAAGCTTACATATGTGCTAAGTGAGTTCCAGCTGATTAGTTATGTAAATCCAATTCTTACGTATGAAGATTAAATAGTTCAGGGAGTTGAGCCAAACCGGTGATAGTAATTAAAAAAATTATCTATCTATTATAACGGTGCGCACTTTAAACACACTATCAATTGTAAATAATGTAAAAAAGAGTCATGAAAAATTAGCAGACAAAACGTGCTTCCTTATCACCAAATGTGATTAGCAGCACTTCAAGAATTTATTTTTGTGGAGATAAGAAATACGACTGAATTGCTACCACACAGGTGGCTGGCTGACTGCTTGTCTTATCAGTAAGGATTATACCTATTGCGGCACGACGTACGAGTATATAATTGGTCGCAGAAGATTAAACAAAATGAATTGTATATATTTTTACTTTGAAACAATTTTTGTTCGCTGTAAGACTTTAATGGAGTACGTGGTATGGTTTTGTGTAAACTACAAAACAAATTGAGATAAATAGTTATTAACTAGGAAGAAACTATGAAAGAAACAGCTGAATACGGCAATTGGAGAGAGAACTCGTAAAACATTGACTTGAGTAATCCGCAATGAACTAAACTACCGTGAGGGGATAACAAATTAGAGGCATCAACCTATCGAAATCTGCATGGCCTATTGTCCAGTGTCCAAATATCTAGTCATTATTCTTCTTCTACTTCGACCGAAAGTAGCACTATGTGCAGAAATAGTCCTCTTTGTAAAACGTCGAACCAATCGTATTCTCTTAGGAAGCCAAATACCTGGCAGTTAACCTAGACAGCAAATGCTCCTGGAACCCACACATAGACAGAAAAATCAACAGAACTGTCAAATGGAGACCCTAAGACACATATCGACAAGACTATGCCATTTTATTTTGATTCAAGGTCAGTTTGGCCTCCTAATATACATAACTGTAGCGGGATGCATAGATTTTCGCATGAATCTAGTCACCTTTCGAAACTATTCATGTTGTGCGTGTTATTTTTTTCGCGTCAATAGAAGGGACGTGCAATTCATTGCAGAACGGCGAAGCTTTTTCGTGACAAATTTTACACTCCGAGGTTTTATTTGTCATCTCAATCACCGACGAGAGGTGGTGCTGCGAAAAATGTTTGATGGATTTTAGTCGCACAGCAGTTCGACACACTAACCACTGAACCATGACCACCTCATATTCGTATGTAAATACTGTTTTGACAAAAACTTCTCATCAATATCCCACACAGCGAGGACTGGGAGAAACAGAAGCGCCGCCCGTTTACATTCGGGCTTGGCTTGTATACGAATGGATCCAAAATGGAGGCAGGAACTTGAAATACAGTTTTTGCAGAATCGTTTTGAACGAACTATAAATTTGTGTCGACCTTGGCAAATACTCGTTCATATTCCATGCAGGGGTCCTTGCCATCAATCAATCTGTGAAGCACCTACGAAATTATCTTTTTGGACGGCCAAGATTCTTTGAAAGATATTATCGAATCCAAACTATGTATTGTATATAGTACTCAGAAATAGAGAAACAATTTAATTATTGTTCAGTGGGTTCCAGCTCACTGTAAACGGAAGAGCTGATTCACTTGCAATAGATGGCGCTGTGAACTTTCTGCAAGTTCACTCAAATCTGTCTTAAACGCCAAATAGAAAGCCTATGTTTATCGAAGTGGTCGCCGTGGCTCAGTGGCTAGTGCGTTGGACTGCTGAGCAAGCTGCGTGGGTTGAACCCCTAGCTATGTCCACCAAACATTTTTCGCGCAACACCTCTCGTCGGGGAATGACAAGCTTCTCAATTCGCCATTCGGAGTCGGCTATAAATTGTAGGTACCTTCCATTTGTGAGAAAAAATGTAACACGCACAAGATGAATGGTTGCGAGAAACTAGGTCTTGGGACACCTTGAGATGTCGTGCCGGATATTTATTTATTTATCGAAGTGCAGCGAAGCTTAGCAAAAAACACAAGGCCAAGAATGCTTCAACCAGTTTTTAATCAACCATCCAAGGTTCTGTTATGGGGTTGTTTAACAGTCTAGCAAGTCTAAAGTCGATCGAAACGATGATGAAAATCACCAAATATACAGACACATGCAAGCAAGTTTTCCCTGGAGGCTGGAAATGCACTATTCAACAAGATATGGTTTCTTACCTATCTAGGAAATGAAAATTTTTTGGATGAAAATAAAAGCAACGCAATCCAAATCAGCTTGACCCAACTAATTTGCAAATCACTGTATAATCTGAGAATACTTTCGTCATCTCTAGGAGGGGATGTTTTATGTCTCAGAGCCATTGCTTGAAGTAAGGAAAAATCGAATACACACATACCCACCAACTAATCTTAAATCGATCGTCATTTTGTGTGACAGGGAACTCAACTTCCGATCACATATAGATGAGATAATCCTTAAAGTCAAATCTGTTCTTAGTTTTTTAAAACGATGGTCCAAAGTATTCACCAGTCCATACGTAACCAGATCCCTCTACATAACCTTTGTTCGCCCTCTGTTAGAGTATGCAAGTCAAGTATGGTCGCTTCAATCTCATTAACTTGAATACCCCCAAGGAACGCAGACACGCAGCCGACATCCTCTTCATTCACCGACTCATTTCTGGCCACGTTGATTGTGCGTCCCTCATCAATTCCATTTCCTTCCATACTAACACTCGTAATCTACGAAAATCTCGCCTCTTCTATCTACCGACCCACCACACCTCTTATGGCTTGAACGATCCTATCTCACGTATGCTAAGACAGATTAATGCAAACCTTACCATCTTCGATTTCAACCACACAACCCCTTACCTGAAGTCCCTTCTGCTTCACCACCACCTCTAGTTTTAAGTTTTAGTTTTTAAATTTCTGTTTAATTTTAAACTAAGATTGAATAGCTTGTATTAAGCCAGATAAATGGGGTCTCTCGTCCCCACCAAAATTAAAATTAACTTCCACCATTTGTTCAAAAATTTCCACAGAATCCTGAAACTAAAACTTTAACTGGCTTAACTTAGGTGCAACATATTTTTTTCTTACAGCGAAATTGAATGCCACGTAATTTAACAAGAATTTAACAACAAATCAATGTCAAAAACTACCAAAAATAATTCAATTCCAGTATCAAGATATTTTCAAAGCACAAATTACCATCGGGCGTAAGACAAAAATTTAGATACGAACACAATTTCACAAAGAAAAACTTTTTAGATTATTTCATCGTATTGTTTTAACAACTTTTACTTTATTTCTTCTTTTTTATGCACTTGCATTTCCACACGAAATCAATTTGTATAGTAACAATGGTTTATAGAGAACTTACAAAACCACTTCAATCAGTACTAGTAAGCTTGATAATAAAAAAAAACTGCAAAATGAAAGAGCAAAATATTCAAATACGAATGAACACTTGTATTTAACTATTAAAGCTGCCGCTAAGCGAATTGCTGCCAATGGCCTGACAGTCGTAAAACCTATGGCTACGCTTAGACTTAGATTATTGAAATCTGATATCGATAAGATTTGCCTTTTAATCTAAATTCAAGCCGATGGGTTATTTGGTATCGTATAGTGTAAATTAAGTTTAATATTCAGTTGGTAACAAAAAGAAATAATCCGGCGTTTTGTCACCTCTAAAAAGAGGATAAAGACCATTTGAAGTTGGTTGCAGTACCTATCACTGCATCATTGAAACAAGTTGTGTTTTGACAGTTCATCAGTTTTCCCGATTTTTATTTTTCAGACACTAAAGATAAATCGCTATGGCAAGTTACAGCGTCGAGCAACACGTGAAAATAATAAAACTGTAGCAGTTGGAAGCGGACTCCGATTTCAGCAAAAAAAAAATCATCTTCAGCGACGAGGCCCATTTTTGGAGGAAGGGGTACGTCAACAAGCAAAATTGCCGGATTTGGGACGATGCCAATCCACACGAGGTCCACCAAGTGGCAATGCATCCGCAGAGTCACTGTTTGGTGTGGATTGTGGGCCGGCGGCATCAGTGGTCCGTACTTCTTCGAAAACGACGATGGCATTGCCGTCACGATCAACGGTGAGTGCTACTGATCGATGATAACCAATTTCTTTTGGCCCAAATTGGATGATATGCATGTGAACGACATGTGGTTCCAACAGGACGGGGCTATGTGCCACACAGCTGATGCCACATTGGACATTCTGCACGAGGGATTTGAGGGCATCATTATCTCACGCAGTGACGTCGTGAACGTGCGATTTGACCCCGTTAGACTTTTTCTTGTGGGGTTTCCTTAAATCGCAGGTCTATGCCAATAATCCGCAAACGACCAGTGCCCTGAAAATCAACATAATCCGTGCCATCGCTCAAATTCAGCCTAATCTATGCACTAGAGTCATAGAAGATTGGACCTCTCAGATGCGCGTCACCCAGCGAAGCCGCGGCGCCTTTTGAACGATGTCATATTCAACACATTGAAAGGCCTTTCAAATAAAACAAAAAATTCGTTGATATCTCACACACAACTTGCTTTATTCAATTTTAACATCTGTCCGTCCCTATTGAAAAATTCTTTAGGTTAAACCATGGAACAAGTTGTGCAGAAGACACGAGTTAGATCGGCTCACAGTATTACGCGAACGATCATATGTAAATTCGACAACTTGGGTCGCTTAATTCTCTGTCAGAGGCACTGCCTGATCAACGATCGATTCTTTATTGGATCTTAATACAATAACTAACAATTAACTAACAAAAAAAAAAATTAGATTGGGTTAAGAGGTAGAGGGGCTGTAAAGGGCATTTCGCAGTGATATTCTGCTCCAGTGGAAATTAAAAGTGTTATACGTGTTATTAGCTTTACGTAGAATTCTGGACATGGATTCATGCAAACCATAGTTGGTGCGGTGGGGCACAAGACAAAAGAGAGGAACAAACATGAGGTTGCAGGAATTGGTGTTAAGGGAAATCATTTGAAGAAGCGAAGGACAATCTATGTTGTCGGCTGATAGCTGATGAACGAATAGTATATCGGCAACATCACGACGTTTTTCAAAGGATTCCAGATTGATCAGTTTCAAGCGGTCTTTGTAGGGCGGCAGGTTGTGGGTGTCAATCCAAGGAAGACCACGTAGAGCAAAGCGGATGAACCTGCGCTAAACGGCTTCGATTCTTTTGGTATAGATATCAATGAGGGGACCATACTTGGCTAGCGTATTCAATGGATTTCGTGACATACGGGTTCGATAATTCCTTGGACCAGTGCTTTACAAAACCGAGTGCAGAGCTGTCTCTACGAATAATGCTACCGATGTGGGAGCGGAAATTGAGTTCCCAATCACAGATAACACCCAAGTCACGTAATGCCCTGAAAGCACTGAATTCAGCCACGATAAAATCAAAACTAGTTCTAGAGATAGTCAAATTGCTTCTAGAACTAGGAAAAAACAACTTGGTCATACTACACTGGATCCCTGCTCACAAAGGCCACGCCGGCAATGAGACACCGGATTCACTAGCCAAGATAGGTGGGACCACACCCCCACAAGTCCTGAACCAGCCTGTAGAGAAAACGAAGCCATTTTTAAAAACTTCATGAGGGAGCAATCCCTGCTCAGATCCAATACAGTTTGGATAGAAAGTGTAGGACAGAAATGTACCAAACACTTCTTTCCCAATGTGTCGCAAAGGAAATCCAAGTTTCTTTTAAATCTGAGCAGGAACCACCTTAGAATTCTAACCAGCATCCTAAGTGGCCACTGCCGACTAAAACGGCATCTACACAAGATTGGCCTGTCACTAGACCCTACCTGCAGACTGTGCTTGGAGAGCGATGAAACCTCTGTTCACATCGTCACAAAATGTCCCGTCCTTACCCATGCGAGAAAGCGGACCCTAGGCAGTGAACTCATTTCACCAACGGCGCTTGCCACCCTCCACCCAGAGAGGATAGTTAGCTTCCTGACATCCTCTGGAGTAGACAAACTGCTCTAAACTCATGGGAAAGGACAATAGGCCTCTATATGAGACCGCATTGCTAGAGTAGACAAACCGCTCCCCACTAATAATAAAAAGTCACGTAATGAGGTGATAGGGAACAGGCTCATTGCAGATAATGTAAGGTCTGTGAGGTGATGGGAAACTCTTACGGGAGTAAGTGATAGCTCGGCATTTGCTCACATTAAGCTGCAAAACCAGCCTGTGCGTATGTATGTATGTATTTAAGAATTTTTCTTGACATCAGAAATGGAACCCAGAACCTTTAGCGTGACAAGCGATGATGATAACCACTACACCATGGCCAATCTCTTTCTATATAATTGGATGATTAATGCTCCTGTATATGAACTTTCACAGAACTGCACGGATAAAACATGTACACCAAGTATAGTGTTTCGTCTATAACATTTTTCAGTAGTTTCGGGCAAATAAGTATACACAGATCACTTCATAACCAATTAACATTGGTCTGAAAACATTAAATTTTACATGTATGCTATCACTTAAACAAATGCGAACACTCATTAGATTATCATGTTATACAACAGATAATCTATCTACAGACATAGATAACAAAAAGGTTTTTTTTTTTGACAAGAGATAGGGTATCACACGATCAGTCCCAAGTAGATTTTAAATTTTTGTATTTTTTTCGAATGAAAACAATAAAAGACCTTGACTGATTGGTGCTTTGTCTGTATACAATTCTTATCGATATGTGCAATAAGGGGATTTAAAATCAGGATAAGGAAGCACTATACGAAGTAATCCCTTATATGTACACATACTAAATATGATTATGTAGTATTTAATTCAATTTAGATACCAGAGTTCAAGAAGAACTGCATATATATTTACACTCTTTTGCTAGACAAAGTTTTCGGTGAAAAATGTATACAATGGGACTGGGTTGTTGTTTTTTAGCCTAAAATGATGGCGTGTTAGTCTTTAAGTGGCTGACGCAGTAGACTTCGTATTGCACAGACCGCTAATTCAAATGGTCATTCGTATAGTAGATCCAAAATTCATTTTACCAAAAAACAACTAACAAATGAGAAGGCTAGTCATCTCAGTTTCTGTAACATCAAAAATAGTTCCTTGTTACCAGAACATCAAGGCTGAACTCGACAAACAGGCGCAGTGGTTTGAAACTCAGGTATTATTACATAGGTTTCAATGGTGTTTGAGGGTGGTGTACAAACTAACTAGGGATATTTGTAATGCTTGTCACTGCTGTAATTCACGGAATTATTTTTTATCTGCTTAGCACAATTAATGGGGATGTAGATTGTCAATGACTAAAGACCATAGAAAATGGGAAAGAACGCCCCATTGGTGGTATCCTTGAACACCAGTTACAGACACCGACACTTCTTCGGAAGAAAATTTAATTATTCAACTTTCCAGCTCTACTAGTGATTTCTCTTCCTAGTGAGACGTAGCTGATATTATCAAAAAAAACCTCCGATGTATAGAAAGCCCCAAGGAGCGATTTTCTTGGAGTGGTTAGCCCACTCAATCATTTTGACTAGATGGCAGACTGCACCTTCCGAGAATTCCCCTTTTTTGTATGTATATTGACCTCAGTGGGATAGATACTTCTAAGCTGGCCTCTGATATAAATGTCTATGAGCTCCTGGCGGTTCCTTGCTACTATATTAATTGTGAGTTCTGCTGCAAAACTACAACGAATCTTACTTCTATTTATTTTAATCTTACTTCCCTTCAAGACGAGAACGCTATATCTAGTATTGTTTGATTTAGAGAAGATCATGTCTTACAACATGATAATGATCTGATACATTTTTAACCTTCCTATACCCGCGCATTGGTCTGTGAGACCAAGGAAAAAATACCTTTTTAAGAGGCTTAATAAAAAGACTGCCATTAATTTGTCAAATACAATAACTAATATAAACTTGTTTTATTTCGTTAACAATATATCACTCTAGTGATTAAAACAAATTTCATAAAAATATTCGAAGTAGAAAAGAAACTACGGGCTGTTGATTTTCCGTCCCAGAGACCATGCGCGGGTATACGTGTAATATTTTTTGACGCGGGTATAGTAAGGTTGGGAAGTTCAGAATGAACATGGTTTGACCGGTCCGGACATTGACATAGTTCCATGAAAAAGGATCGCAACTAAAGAAAGAATGACCGTATCTTGTTAATGCTGAGATGAAAGTCGTTTTTCTTGTAATCAATCCCCGTACATGCACCCATTTAGAGCAGTTTGAATGTAATCAATTCAGAACTGCGTTCTCCGTCGTATGTATTGCTACGATTCCAAAATGCAAAAGTGTAGATATAATTATGTATATTTATGGCGAACTCATTAGCAATAATGTTTCGAAAAGCATGTCTTGTTTATTTGAAGTCAAAACAGTTAAATGCTTGTTGTCGTTTAATAAGCCATATGGTCGTTAATACTTTATGATGCAATCACAACTTGACTTAGCTTTGACATTTACGCAATTAAATTTCGACGTTTATTAGGTGTTATGTTAACCGAAGCTGTATCTGTTATATCATAATAATTTAAACTTTCAAAAAAAACTAAAAGGTTACATGGGTACATGGGAATTGGAGTAATCACAAGAGATAATAATTTGCTGGCTCAAGATTGAGATCTAAGGGCCTCATCACACACAGAGCGTTAATTTTGGAAATTTATTAGGTGATATGTCAATGCTGTTTCCGTATCAGGAATCGGAGTAATGGGCCTATAGATCACAACAGACAATAATTTTCTGGCTCAAGATCAAGATCTAAGGGCCACGTCAAACAGAGAATGCTTAACCACCTTGAATTGAAGTCCATAGTCAAAAAAAAAGAAGGTTGAACTACTTAGTGAACACTTCGCGTTATCGCATTAAAGGCCAATGAGGACCGGATTATGCGGCCCCTTAAGCCCAAGGGGTTCAACAAAGGGCCTGCCTCTCTAGATTGGGGGTTGTGCGCGGGGTTGACGGCTCCATCAAGGAAAACTATACATTGTTCCGAAGCAAGAACAAGCCTCGGATACGAACGGATTTACTGATGACAACCCTTGCAAACGAATTAAGGACAACGAATTTCAGATCTGCACGTGGAATGTTTGGTCCCTTAACAGACTGCGTGCAGCCGAACAACTAGCGGAGGCCCTAGATTGTTGCAGAGTAGAGATCACTGCCATCTAAGAAGTGCGATGGGATGGGCCAAGTAAAAAGAGGATAAGAAACTGCGATGCTTATTACGGCGATTGCTACCGACAACCAAAGCAGTGCTAATTTTGGTGTGGATTCGTCGTTGGAGCCAGACTTAAGCAAAAAGTTTAAGGCTTCATATATGTAAGCAAACGCTTCACGACAATCCGCATCAAGGCTAAACTCCCCAACATTACGCTGATATGCGCGCATGCCCTCACAGAGGAAGAAGACGACGACACCAGAAGCATAAGTTTTCTAAACATCGCCTACAAGATCTTATTTGTCGAGTTGTGAGAACACCGTTCGTCAACAACCTGTTCGGTTGTTCTACGGTGCAGAGTAATGGACTCTGTCAAAAGTTGATGAGGTTGCTCCTAACTATTTCGAGAGAAAAATTTTGCGGGTGTTTTTGATCCCGTCTGCAAGGACGGTGCATGGAGGAGGAGATACAACGACGAACTGTACAACGACATCGCCATAGCCAGAAGAATGAAGTTCCAACGACTGAGGCTGGGTCATGTAGAGCGGATGGACATCAGACCTCCGGCGCGTCCATCACAAACTAGCATTGCAGGACAACCTGTAGAGAAGGTCAAATGTTTCCAATATCTTCGTCCAATCGTTGGAGGAAAACCTAAAAGCCGGGTTTCGTGCAATTTTAAGTTAGAATTTCTCAAAAACCTGACGTGATAAAGGAATTCGAGGTTGAGTTCGGGTTCAGCGTGTCAAAGTCCATCGGAAACGTATAGTCTGATTTCTGGTTTAAAATTTTATCGGCCTGTGTTACATAAAAATTCACAGACAGTGGCCGAATAAAACGTGAAGTGAAACGAAGTTAATGTTAGGTGGGAGTACTTCAGTTAGTTTTCGTAAACTTTTTGCAGAAAACTTAGTTTTCGTTTCGGTGGGAATAGGGTATAAGAAACAATTTGACTGCAATGACGTCTAAGGTGCAAGTGCCTTAAATTTGAACAAAATTGGAGCCATTTTGAAGAATTTCACAATATCATCATCACATCCCTGTGTAAAAATATCCAAATGCACATCAACGCGTTCACAAGCTTTGATTTTGCTTCCACCTCAGAAAATGCAAATTGAAAAAGAATAAGAGAATAGTCTTTTGAATTGTAGGACGCTGTGTAGTCAGTGATTGCTACATTGCCTATGTGCTTTTTTACGATCTGGCCATGACCCATCGTGCTCGACTTCCAACTCTTTGGCTGATTCTCGTGACACAGATTGATGTATAAACATGTCTAGTGGAAGCAGGCTGAGTATAGCCTCTAGTCCTGACTTAAAAAACTCACGTAACATAACCCGACCAAGCGCACACACGAAACATAAATTATTTTTATTAGAAGCAGGAAGAAGATGCAAAAAAAAATTATTTCCACTTTCCCTATGTCCTCCCCAACATACGTCTCACACCAAACCTATCCCTGCAGTTCCGATGATTAGAACGTGGACTGTGGTCCATGCGAGCTAACTTTCGGTTTATACCAGGTTAGATTGACGTCGAACAATGGCAGGCTACACACGTCCGGAAGAAAATCACTTTACTCGTTAAACAACTTCAATACACAATATTGTAATTCACTTCCGTTCGCTGCTCTACACTAATCCTTAGCTAAACTTTTTAACGACACTAGGTTACGATTGTAAGTCTAACGGCAGTCTAACTTCAAATAGTTTTTGACATCTGTGGAGGCAGCAGTGCTGAGCAAGTAGCAGGTGGGTGCACCTGTGAAATACTCATAGAACATGCTTTGAATATCAATTTGAATTTCTACCATTGCTGGAGAGGGTGGATTTAATTCAATTTGCCGTTGGATACACTAATTAAAACCATTTGGACTTTTTAAACATGCTGCCATCCGTGTGTTGGAAATATGCGAGCATTTCACATTCAATTGGAAAGCAATTTGTTTAATTGATGTAAATTCGATATGTTTGCATGCGCACATGACCTTCGAACTTGGTTTTTATTTAATAAATTCACATACATAGGGAAAGACAAAACCAACAACAATTTGAAGGGCCCGAAAGCGACTTCAATATTTACTGCAGATACTTTACAATATACAGCCTTGGCCAAATGTATTAGGCACCCTTTCCTCTCCTCTCCCATTATTAATTTATTTTAATTTGAAGACTTATGGCTTCATAATACGAGGTTGAAAAAGTCATTTATATTTTAAGAAACGTCATTGATGCACTTTTATGATGCAACAACGACTTTTTCCGGTGTAAGTTCAGTGTGCGATTATTGGTCGGAATCGGCAGACGCGTGCCTAATTTTTTTTTCTTTTGCTAATAATTGTGAAGTGTGTGTTCATTTTTATTTTAAAATGCCGTAAGCAACCGAACAGAGTCGAGCAAAACGTGTGAAAATACAGCTTTTATTTGAAGAGGGGAAAAAGCAAATTCAAATTGCAAAACAAGTAAAGTGCACACAAGTGGACTGAACAATCCAAAACACAATTAAACGGTACAAACTGGTTCGCACACAAATCGCGAAAAATCCGGGAGGAAAAAGATTACCACGCTTCGGGAGGGCCGATTTTTAATACGATCTTCTCTTAAAACTCCGAACAAAACCTCATCTGAGCTTGCTGCTGAGTTGTCGAAGGATCAAAGAAAAAAATTTTCTTCCAGAACCGTTAGATGAAGACCTAGGGAAGCTGGACGTAAAGTATGCAAAGCAAGAAAGAAGCCGTGGCTCTCGGTAAAAACAAGAAGGCACGCTTGGAGTAGGCGAAAAAACATGTACATTTTACGGAAAAAGATTGGTCCAATATTTTGTGGTCAGACAAATCTAACTTTCAGGTACGTTTTATTTATGAATCACTTTTAATTTTGACATCTAAAAATGTAACTAATTTTGAAGTTGTCTAGACGAATTTACCTTTTTGAATAATGCTTTTTTCTCCAATTTTCAGATATTTGGCAACCCTGGTGTGGCTTTTGTGAGGCGAAGGATTGAAGAAAAGTACAGGGCTCTCATCACGTAAGACGATAGTCGTCTGACGATATCGTTTCGACGATAGTTTGGCATCACGTAACATGTAAAAGGTACTATCGTCTGGGCGATATCGTTTTGACGATTGAACGCTTGCTTCACATAACGCGAAAACTGTCACTTACTATCGTCTCGACGATGGTTTTTAGACGATAGCAAAATCGGTATCGTTTGTGAATCAAAGAGGCAAAGAAAATTATGAGATTTGTTTTTTAATTAAAGAAATCAATTTTAACAAGGTAAAATATGTCTACCCTAAGTTGTTTTGGGAATATAGTTCCGTGTCATGTCTGTATGCTCCTCCGTCAAATTGATTAAAATTTCCATTTGCATCTGAGAAGCTAAGTGAATCGACCATTCTTTTCTCCCAACGGAATATTTCTCGTTGTCCCATTTCTATTTATTTCAAATGAGTTTTTTTTTCAGTGAATTAATTTAATTTATGAAGAGTACAAAAAAATAAATCTTCGAAAGAAAGAGTTTCGCTGCAAAATTTGTTTTTCCTGGAATCCAATCTAACAAAAATTGCACAAAATGCTGCGATATTTTTTTTCGCAATGAGAATTGTCAAAGGAAATATGCGCTTATCATTCTTTCAATTCCCTAAACACGGCACAAAAAATAGAAACAAAAATCGGGTCATTTGTCATTTTTCACAAATGTCATTTTTCACCACAAAAATACCAATTTTTCTGAAGTTTGAGAGTTACTGATAGCTCTCAAACTTTAGAAAAAATAAACGATAGACGAGACGATAGAGGTGGGTTTACATGATGCAAACTACAGACGATAGTGTTTCGACGTATCGTCCAGACGACAATCGTCTCAAAAGTTACGTGATGAGAGCCCAGCCCAGAATGCTTGGTACCTACTGTCAAGCACGGTGGAGACAGTATAATGATCTGAGGATGCATGGCCGCGAGCAGTGTGGGCGAAATGCATGTGTGATGGTTGAATGGACTCCTCCAAGTGCATAAATGTGTTGGAAAATGTGCTTCAACTTTCTTTTTCCACCATTTTCGGGGGATACCAACATGGAAAATGTCAAATTCTAACAAGGCAATGCATCCTGCCACAAATCTAAGCATGAGGTGGTTTGAAGGCAATAGCATGGACCTTCTTGAGTGGCCTGCGCAGTCCTCGGATCTCAACCCATAGGATCCTGCGGCACTCAATAACATCAAAAGAAGCACTTAAAAATGTGTTACACCAAGAGTGGAGCGATATTTCTTCGGAAGAGTGCCGCAAACTAGTCAGCTCTATCCCCACCAGAGTCGCTGCAGTCCTAAAGACCAAAGGCGGTCCAAACGAAATATTAATTTTATCTAATAAAATGAATTATAAATTTTAATTTGATTTTGTCTAATCTTTTTTTTTTTTTTTTGGAATATATTGATTATTTGAATGGGTGCCTAATACATTAGACCAAGGCTGCACATAGGCTGTTAACTGTGCTGAGATCGTTTTCTATTGCATTAGGTTGCACACGAGTCATTTGCTTAAGACTTTTCACTTTAACGTGCAACGTATCTTTGATGAGTCACTGACTTTAATCAACGCATTTCGAATTAAATGTATGATTGGAAAAGTGAATCTACTCGTATAACACCGGACAGTGTTAATTATAGACTGTTTCCTTGGACTCTTGTAGGTACGACCCTTCTGATACAGAAATGGGAGAAACCCTATCGTTGCTAGTTGCGCAATGCGATCGCAGAACCAGTTTCTGTAACAGGTTCAGGTTAAGGTTAAGGTCAACTTATTAAAGAAAAGAAGTCAAACACAAGTAATTAGCATGCCACAAAGCTCTAGAACTATTTTAAAATATTTAAATAAGGCACTAGGTCAATGAGCAATCGCTGGAATCGATTAGTAGCTCTTTAGGAGTTAGTAGCAGCCCACAGAACTATGAAAGTAGGTTATGAAGGCCCGGATTTTCAAGATAATTCAAACCCCATTGTTCAAACTCGGATATGGATGACATTAATGCCAACGATTATTGCGGACGAATACTTGACAGCGACTTTCAGATCTGCTCGTAGGAATATTCGCACCCTTAAGGTTGCATGCATGTATAAGATCTCATATATCGACCCTCCTAACATTGGTGGTACAAGTTTTACTTCGTCCAACGAAGCAAAATACTTTGGTTTTATTAAGCTGGAAACCAAACATTCAAGAGAGAGTAAGGACAGCTACAGTAGCCGTTTTCTCTTGCAAAAAGGCCGTCGGAAATAACGGGGTCTGCAACCCCGCATACCCCATTGGCTCTATACTTCAAGACCGATACTAAAGTACGGGGTGATGGTGTGGTTGACCGCCTTGGATATAGCCACAAACCGCGATAACCTAAGCAAAGTCCAACGAATGTGTATCAGTGGAGCTCTTCGCACGTCCAGACCCTTTGCAGGACTGGACATTTTGTTTCACCTATCACCCCTCGACATTTTCAGCAGACAAATGGCAGTTAGTGCAGCCATCCGCCTCAAAGCAATCTCACAGTGGTGTAGTAAAGATTTTGGCTACGACTCCATTTTGAAAAATGTCAAAATTTCTCCCAGAAACATAGACTACATCACACCCAAGCTAAGTTTTGACAAGAACTGCCCTCCCAGGTCATTCTGGGACGATGTATTCCCAGAAGACAAGTCGATTCACTGATGGCTCAAAAACTAGCAACGGGGTTGGTGGTTTTCCGAATTAACCTCAACCTAGCCTTCCGTCTTACAAATCATTGTAGCGTGTTCCAGGCGGAAATCATGGCGATCAGAGAAGTCTTATGTTGGCTGAAGAAAAACGTGATATCAGCCACGGATATCCGCATCTTTTTGGACAGTCAAGCGGCACTGAAGTCCTTGGAATCAGTCGCTTTAAATTCGCAATTGCCGATCATCTCTTATAGAGATGGCGGAGCAGTTTAATATTCACCTTTGTTGGGTTTCAGTGACATTCCAGGGAATTGCAAGGCTGATGAACTCGCCAGATGTGGAACAACATTACCTATTGGGCCTGATAAGCGCAGCTTAGGCATACCGATCGCTACTTGCAAACTCAAACGTAAGCTAGATGCTATCGAAAGAACAAATCTTAGGTGGACAAGCAGTACAACATGTCTAGCGAAAAAGCAGATTTGGCCCAAGCTGGATCTGAAACGCTCTAAGTATTTGATTTTTCTTAACAGATTGCATATTAGCACTAAAATAGGTGTCATTACTGGTCACTGTCTAATAGACAAGCATGCAACAAGGCTTGGGGTTTACGCAAACGACTTCTGCAGAAGCTGTATGGACGAGGAGAAGGAGAAGACTATTCTCCATCTGCTTTGCACCTGTTCAGCTCTCTCCCGCAAAAGAAAACTCCACTTATTAGCCTTCTTCTATACAAACTTAGCCGACCTGATAAACATCGATGTTAGTAGCGTCGTATGCTTCATAAGAAGCTTTAATTGGTTCAATGAGTAGGTAGGAGATCCTTTCGAGATCCTTGTGGTATCAGAACGGACCCCTCATGTGTCTAAGTGTGTTGGCTTTAGCTGGCATTTCAACCTAACCTAACCTGAGGTCACATGCAACCAAACAATTTGTGCAGGTGTTTAATGCCACCAAATCATCACTACCATCAGAGAAATGGGTTGGGATGGTGTGCTGGTCATATGGATGTTGAAAAACTGTAACAACTGTGACAACTACAGAAAAGAACAAATATGACGCTTCTTTGGATGCAGTTTTGTAGTCAGTGGAAGATTAAGGTCATGCATTTTTTTTTAAATCATATTCGAATGACTTGTGCGAAATGCTTAAGCCAACACCAGACAATTACTATATGGCGAAACCAGGTTTAGCGGTAAACGAGGGTAATCCAAATATTTGGTTGAAGGGGCTTTCGCGTAAGTATGTGACAGCCTGCTTCACTGAATTTCAAAGAACGGCTTTTCTCGGCTGCTTTTCCGAATACGCCTAGCTCTGCTTAATCTACCTCCCCTTGATACTTTTATCATGAGCTGTCTATTGTCTTAGACGTGCGGCTTTTGGTATGATCCGCACTGGAATTTTGATGACCTTGCGCGACACTTATCCTACGACCCTTTTTCCATCGATATGCCGTCTGATGCAGTGACAACAGAACTTAGGTTGTCGTGCAAATTTAAAGTCGACTTTCCTTTTCTTCAGAACTGGCTTCGGTCAGAGTCCGAGCCTGGACGGGGTTGTAGTCGAATCTTCACGGACGGCTTCATAACTAGCCATTGGTCCAAACACCAGACTTCACTACTCGTTGGGCAAGTATGCCTCTGTTTTTCAAGCAGAGACCTTTGCTATCCTTATGGCCACAGACTATATTGTTAAGAAAAGGTGGAAGAGTCGGAGCATCTGCGTCTGTAGCGATAGCCAGGCTGCGCTTAAAGCCTTGCTCAACCCTTTAACCAGTTCCAAAATAGTGCAAGAGTGCAGAAACTCTCTGAATTAGGTCGCAAGGCTGAACTCTTTGACTCTTGTCTGGGTCGTAGGTCACACTGGGATCTCTGGAAATAAGATCTCCGATGGGTTTGCGAGGATGTTTTCTCAGGACCTGAACCTGCGTTGGGTCTTCCCGCGTCCTCAGTCAGGGCCTTCATTGACGATTGGGTTTCGTACAAACACAATTGTGTGTGGCACGGCTCTCCAGGATGCGGGCAGACTAAACGAATGCTCCCGAACGTCTGTAAGATATCAGCGGCGTTCTTGCTGTTACTCAGCAGAAGAGACTGTAGACAGCTTTTTGGCGTTCTAATGGGACACATTGCTTTTGCCAAGCATCGTAGTGTGTTAGGCTTAAGTGACACCTTTGTCTGTGGCGCCTGTGGAGAGGGCGACTATACTTCAGATCATTTCCTTTGCGATTGTCCTGCCTTTGTTCGGATCAGGTGGTCGATTTTCGGTGATGATGTAGTGAGTGCTGATACTGTAAGCTCATCATCATTGAAGTGCCTTTTTGGCATTTTCCCAAAGTCGAGGAAATTCCAATAAAAAATCCAAATATTTGCGGTCAAGAAGAAGGGACGAAAGCACAAAGCGTTAGAGGATAGCCCGGCCTAAGGTGGCGCACACGAGTAAAAGGAGAGCTTAACTAACTTGGCGTGTGCAACTAGAGGCTAACTGAAGTGTCGTGTTGGTTGAAGCTCCGAATTGCAGCGTAAATAGTTAAACCATTTTAGTCTTAAGATAGTTTTGCTTATTTTTGATAGATTGTGTAGAGTAGTGCGGTTTCCGTCCAGGTAGAAGCACAACCGACCAGCTACTCACTCTCAGAATGGTACTTGAGAAGGCCTGGGAATATGCCAAACCTATCTGCAGTTGTTTTGCGGATTTGGAGAAAGCATATGATCGGATCCCTCGAAGTAAACTATGGAGTGTATTGCAGGCGTACGGGATTGACGGTTCTCTTCTGAGGGGCATTCAATCTCTTTACACAAACTGCAAGAGCTATCTGTATTCGGGTGAACGACGTTTAATCGACGCCTTCAAGTTTGTGCGTTGGACTTTACCAAGGATGCGTTCTGTCACCTCTCCTTTTCATAGTGTATTTGGATTGGATGTTATACCGTAGCCGTGATGGGGAACAGTTCGAATTGGGAGACTTAAGGATAAGTCATCTGATTTTCGCTGATGACTTGGTCATCCTTACGTCCACCCAGACCGAACTTCAGCGCCCACTAGATAGGTTCGTCGACGTCTGTGTTGAAGCTGGGATGAAGGTAAACGTGAACAAATCAGAGGTAATGGTAATTTCCAGAACACCTGTTCAATGCACTATATCGGGGTCTTATTCACGAGTGATGGTAGGAGCAATACTGAGTTATCCTGTAGGATTGGTCAGGTTGGAGAAATTTTGAGACACCTTGGTCAATCTGTTATCAGTAGAGCTGAACTTTGGATCGAAGCTAAGCTATCGGTCTTCAATTCAGTGTTTGTTTCAACCGAAATAATAAAATCACGGATATCAAAGTTGCACCTAACCGAGGAAGATCTATGCAGAAGGTGCGGTGACGAGGAGGTGCATGAGGACACGACGCACTTCCTCTGTCATTGTCCAAGCCTATGCAATATTAGAAAAATAACATTGGGCAGATACTTCTTCGATAACAACGAGGAGTTATCCGATGATTCACTGTCGGATCTGCTCAAGTTCGCAAAGACAGCCAAGTGGCTGCCATCAGGCATATAAAATCATTCAGTGGGAAGTAGCTGGTAAAACACATGGGTACCACAACGGGTCTACATAGACCTAAGTGAGACGTGCCATTGAATCCGTGCTATCAGGCAGGTTTCCCCTCGGTAGGCCCAAGATGAGACGGCTGGACCAAGTCCGAAATCTCACCTCTACCCGTTTGGGGATAGCCTGATGACATTCTCGACATTGTTTAACCAACTAAGATCTTATTGTATGTATGTCTATGTACAAAACGAAAGATTCCCATCTATCGATACAAAGAGAGCTTGCTTCCCGAATTGCCAACAGTGGTCCAGTTCTTAAGGTTTTATAAGGTCGCAATAGAATCTAGCGTCTGGGATTCATTGCTGCACCAATTAATTTTGAATTCGTGTCTATGTGTGATACTAGATTGCATGCATATTGGCCATTACCCAGTAATTGAAGGCATTTCAAGTTCACACTCTACTTGGTATGTAAGACTCTATTGCATCACGTGCCCAACAATGCTCGAAAAACCCGATACGCTGCTTGAGGTCAAATACCCGTCCGCGTAAATAAATAAGAGCCCAAAGCGGATTAATTTTCTTCTGTATCCGAAGTTCAGATGGTTTTTTGAAAATCACATACCTATCCAACCAGAAACCAGACTTGTACAGATGGTAGTTGCTCCCAAGAATTGTGAAATTCAAGAAATATTTGTACAAAAAAGTCCGTAAAACAATCAAGATTATAAAAACAGTCGTGTTAACTGTTTTTAATTTATTTGGGTGACCTTCATACGTAAGTAAACAATTAACGAAGAATCGTTGACTTCGTGTTATTTTTATACGAAAGAAATATGTATGAGATGTCGCCCGCACACACAGATACCATGCACGAGGAACACGTTAGTTGAAAGATAAATGAATATAAATAATTAATTGTACATGCATATACATATAACAAAGAATGAATACAGATCACGCACACGGCAGTTCAAAGTCCAGAAAAGTGAGTGCCAGCGGTTGCATAGCTGCGCTTATGCCAAGTTATTCGAAAAGCCACGAACCGATGACGGCTGTCGGTAGATACAAACGCCACCAATGAATGCAGAGAGAGACCAACGAAATTAGAAACAAACAAATCCATTGGGCAGTGTCGATCGGTCGGCCGTCTGTATTCATATGTATTTAACATAATTTATTTAAATTATTATAAATAAAGCAAACACAAAACAATGATCTTGTCGAGCCGGTTTCCTCTGAGCATGGGTAGTGTTGCGACATCACATCGTCATCTGTGTACAAATGCCCCAAATACATGATGATACCAACGTTTGTTTTTAGAGAGAAAAACGTGTAGAGTGGTGGGTTCCCTTCATCCCCTTTAGAAGCACCTGACTGTAGAGCCGATTTATAGGCACGAAAATATAACAAAGCACAGTGGGACCATATTTTCAAATGAATGCTTTGAACAAGTGTGGAGACTTGAGTGTTAGATGTAGAGATGGTCAGTTCGGAAAGACCAGCCACGATAATCGAGTATGGAAATGAGATTTAAGACAAAGGCCCGGTAGCTGCTGGTGTGATGGCTGCCCTTTACGATACCACACGGATCTTTTACCCGTAAGTGTAGTTCAATTTTTAGAAACAATTTGAAGCTCTTAATGAAGCTAAGGTTCTTTTAACGTCAGTATGTGGCAGTGCGCCAACTACAGAGGCATCAGTCTTCTTAATATCGCTTACAAGATCTTATCTGCCGTGTTGTGTGAGCGCCTGAAGCTATTCGTCAACAACCTGATCGGTCCATATCAGTGTAGCTTCAAGCCAGGAGAGTTTACCATCGACCAAATATTCACACTGCGGCATATCTTGGAAAAAACCCAGGAACTTCAAATCGATACCCACCACCTCTTCTTCGCCGCGTATGACAGCATCTATAGAGACGAGTTATACAGAGCCATGTCTAGTTTTGGCATCCCTGTCCGTTTGTGCAAGATGACTATGGAGGATGCACGCTGCTCCATCAAGTTCGGTCAAGACCTGACCAAGACCATTGATATCAAAAAAGGTTTCAGACAAGGCGGCGCGCTGTTATGTGACTTCTTCAACATCGTTCTTGAAAGAAGAAAGACAAGACCAAGTATATGCTGTCAACAAGAAAGGACACCCAACACCGACGTCTTGGATAGAACGTCACTAAGCACAGTTATAACTTTGAGCTAGTTAAGGACGATAACTAGGTTAAGGCTTGTAAAAAATCTGTAAAGAGCATTTAGATGAGATATCGAGAGCCAATACGGTGACCGTATGTTGGGTACCAGGGCATATGGATATCCCAGGAAACGAAAGAACTGATGTATTGGCACGAAGGGGGGCATCGCTGCATGCCTCACAGGCTCTCCCCTTTCCAAGAATTCCAATAAGCTTGTTAAAAAGGAATATTGATGACGAAACCATAAGTCGAGCCAATGCACGGTGGATCCAGCTAGACACATGTGCAACGGCTAGGAACTTATGGACAAGTTGTAATAAGAAGAGATCTCTCTCTCTGGTCAAACTAAGTCGTCGTGAGGCGAGGATAGTCTCTGGCATCATTACTGGGCACTTTGGTATTTATGCGGAACGCGTCGGTATACATCACAACGACTATTGCAGAAGCTACAGGGATGAGGAGGAGATCGAATATGTCCGACACCTGCTGTGTGAAAGTCCTGCCCTCGCCAGTAGAAGAACGAGGACTCTTGGTAGTTACTTCTTCACGGAACTGGAGGACTTGGGTGACATCCAGCTGAGGGGCCCCCTGAGATTCATTTCTTTATCTGGGTGGTTTTAAATCAGCGGTTTCCAACCCCTTTCTCTTTACAAGTTCCCAGAGTTAAATTGGAAGATGGGCACAATGGACCCTTTGCTGGTCTAAGTGAGCAGTGACAATGTCACAAGGCACCCGTTAACCTAACCTAATCTAAGGCCTTCGCCTACGAACTGTACGAACTGTACAGCGAAATCCGCAAAACCAGAAAAGTGAAGTTCCAACGACTGAGGTAGCTGTGTCATGTAGAGCAGATGCAGTAGAGAAAGACCGTGACTCAGGTGGCACACGCAAGTGGAAGGAGACCTCAACCAAAATAGCGCGCGAAGCTGGAAGCAGCTGGCTAAAGATCGAGCTGGCTGGAAAAGCTTGTTAGTTGAGGCCCAGGCCCACCCCGGACTGTAGTCCCACCTTAAGTAAGTAAGTATGGGACAGCGCACTTAAAATATCCTAGATGGAGCTCTAACTGTGACGCTACGGACAGTTTGCTTCGCCTCAAACCGATCAAACTTTCTTCTCAACCTAATATTATCCCCATTTAGTCTCCACTGTTCAAAGATGTGACGTAAGGAACTACTCTCTCTCTCGTGTAGCAATTGTTTAGATCTAGTAAATGAACATTTAAAGGGTGCACCGCTTCAACCACTACCGCGTTATGGCGTGAGGAGTACTCATATTGATTTTTGCCACCGCGTTCCCTTCAATAAATATGAAACAAAACTAAATTTAAAATGACCTTACATTATGCATTAGCCGGGCAGTTGCTGGGGGTTGTTGATGCATTTGCGATTGCAAGCTGGAGAACATCCTCACTTGTTCTTGCTGCACAGCTGGCAGATGGTTGTATGAATTCTTCAGCTGATAAGTCGTTCCCACTATCGCGACTGCTTTCATCAAATGCTGATTCGGTTTCCTCCGAACAACTCCTGCGAATAAAATTTTTTTTTAGCAAAATGACACTTCCAACGAGAAATGGAAAAGATTTGTACAGAAAAAAGTAAAAAAAAAAAAAAAAAATATATGATTCCTTTACCAGCAAAGAGCGGCAGGGTTGAAACTGAGCGCAATGCCTCAGTGGAAAAGTTTTTATGAATCGATGAAGACAGTGATGTTGTGGGGGACAGTAAGCGAGAAGTTGTTGCCCGAAACAATGACATTTTCAATTTACTTTGATGTTGTTTTTGTTTAATTAACGAATTCCAGTTTATTCCCAAACCTTTCTTTGTTACACACGCAAACAGACAGAAGCTTATAAATATTATTTAACTCGTTTTTTTTTTCTGTATTCCAAGCGAAAGACAAAATATTTTTTTTAACTCTTTGCCCACATAACACGGTGCACGAGAATGGCGAACAGAGTACACTTTAATTAAAATCAATCAAAACGCTCGAGCAGATATAGACAGGCCTACGGAAAAATAAAATGTGTATAATTTACGTAGAATAAAAATAGCACGGCGGTAGCGAAAGCAAATAAAGTTCACGGCAGCGGAGCGGCGGTTTGTATATCCGAGGTTTTGTTTCTTCGGTTATTACACTGTTTGAACGGATGGTATAAATAAATAAATTTTAATTTTGAAATATTCTTGTAGTAGAGCGACGCGCACAACAACTCGACACTTCGGAGAGCGAACCGATTTTACTCAACGCTCCCAACCGCCCACTTTCTCAACCGAAATTACTGAAAAAATTTTTCACAATTGAATTGATTACAGTGCAGCAGTGCTAAGCCAAGCCAATGGAGGGTGGCGTGGTGAATTTCGAAAATTTTATTGACAAATGTCATTTTGATGAAAAGTGCTGCCATAGCCGAAGGAATAGAGTACAGATATGCTTGTAATTCATTGAGGAATATTTAAGACACTCTTGAAAATTGTTTTTCCAAAATTAGTTTCTCGCTTTGTAGTTCCGCTTGTCTTAGTATAATGGGCGCTACCCTTCTACTCCGAGCTAATGGATTACTAAGGAAATGCACTCGTTGCCGTAATAGGTTGCTTCCACATTCTGTTGCCTATGCGTTAAATTTATTTTACAGTTCGGGGTGAACTAAGGCTTCAAGCAACATGATTATAAGTCAACTGTCTTCAGTTAAGTACGCCGAGTTGGTTCAAGTCACCATCCATTGGCGCACAGCTTTGGAGATGGGATCGTCCTCTTGTACATAGTTCCTGAGGGAAAGAATCGAAGTGTGCATCCGTTCTTCATGACCTAGCCATCTTAATCATTGAACACGAATCGTTTTGACTAGGTTGGTGATTCGTTCGTGGTTAAATCCTCTCCTTCATGAACCGTCAATGCAGGTGGGACTATATGTAAGTCGAACGTGGAACGTTTCTCTCGAAAATTCCAATCCTGTTGAGTTGAGCTGAGATTCTTGTAATTTTTTCTCCATTACCAGAACGAGAAAGCAAGAGTCTCTGACATCTGTAGTTAGTTCGTTTGGTGTAGTTCTCATTGGCTTATTTCCATATTGTCCTTATTGTTCTTCCACCAAAATGTCTAGTAGCATTTTTGCTACCATATGGGCTGCACTATGGGATGACGGTTACGCTGTGTGCAGCACACTCTTAGTGCATACATTCGATACGCATAGGCAATGTTAACTCTGTTTACCCTCGCCCATATTGGTGCGGTGTAGGGGATTATGCGATGTCGTCGGCGAAACCTGTAATAACTGTCTCCTCAGATATTGGAAGGCGTAAGTTCCCAAAGTACATGATGTTCCAGAGCATTGCGCCCTGTGGTATTTCGCCGGTCATCTTGTCCGCTTTGGGTTCACTGTCTGTAGTAACTAGTCACAATTTGATGAGATACTCTGAAACTCGTAAGTTTTTGAGTGCTTGGGGTTAAGTTTCAATCCCTCGGAAGGTTGTCGGAGGCAAGTTAACACCAAAATCAGAGTAAATTGTTATATTAGGACCCAGACGCCAGAGGGACGGCTCTTCAGATAGAACTAAATTCATGAACATACATATATACATCTCAATATATAAAAAGAAAAGTCCTGACTCACTCACTGACTCATCAACGCCCAGCCGGAACCCTTGGACCTAGAAAGCTGAAATTTTGCACAGAGGCTCCTTTTATGATGTATACAAGGAATAGAAATTCGGCTTCTACAGGGTGTTACAAAGTGTTGAAGTTTGTATGATAAAAACAATTTAAATTGGATTTTGAAGTTGAATGGTGGATATATTCTAGAATAGAAATAAATAAACAGGTGTTTTACCGTTTTCCAAAATTATAACTGTAGGCCAAAATACAGGGCGTTAAAGTTTGGCCATTTATAGTAATGCGCAACTGTAGTCAGCGGCATTGCCGTTGCCATTGCTTCCTTAGGTACTGCAGCTCCAGCTATCTTGGTTAAAGCAGACATGGCGGGTCACTCTACTATCTCAAAGCATCTCAACCTAAGACGTTCTGAGTCTACATTTTGTTACATCTCTAAGCAGAGTGGCTCAGGTGCTTCGAGAAGCCAAATTTATAGTGAGGGATGAGTGTACCATGGCTCATAGAAAGGTATTGAGTATCGAAATAGGATGCTGGGTTGTGGCTTCAGATAGACCAAGCCTGTTATGCCACGGGGAACATGGCAAATGAAGTGAAGGCCTGTCTCAAGTCATCAATTTGATAGCCTAATGTCGAAGTCCTCTCATAGAAAGTTAACATGCGTATCCATCTTCGCCGTGACTTGAGGGAAGTATTTCTTAATATTGGTGATGGAAAGAGGATGAAAAAATGAATTTACCGAGTAACCCATGCGATTTTATGAAAGATCTGTTTGGTTTTTCTGACAAAATATATGAAATGTACATAATTATTCATCATGCTGGAGGGGATTGCGTTTCATGAGTAAGGGAAAGAGTTATTTTTACTCAAATACACGACTCAGCCAACAGCACCAATAATTTTCTGCTGAAGAAGTGGATGGTGTGGATCTAAGGAATAACTTTTTGTCCCGCAGCGGGCTCAGAGTCAATTGACTTGATAGCCTGGTCATCCTCGAGCTAGAAAGAAAAACCAGGAATGATGTTTACAGGGAGGTCTTGCAAATTTAATGTGAGGAACTGAAAGGCTATTATTACTCATCAATGTCTTGAAACCCGGAAAAGGACATAGGATATAATGTTACGTCTTTCCACGCGAACGTAGTCGCGGGTATCAGCTAGTAAATAAATAAATAGATAGGATAGGTAGATAGGGATCTTCTGTCGATCTGCAGAAGTCTGTCGGTCCTAGCTCTGTTGAATATAGGCCATATCTTCCTTGTGGTTATACAGTTCGTCAGGATTCTCGTTTCCTTGTATGTATTCTCTCATGTCGAGGAACCTAACAGAGTGTCACCTTGTGCTATGTTCTAAGAACCTTGAGCTCTTCTCGACAGCACCTCACAAGCTTCAATTTTATTTCGTTACCAGAAATTGCTTTTATTGCTGCCTGGCTATCAATGAAAAAGGTGATATCCCTTCGTGGTATTGCCCTTATCAGAGTCTCACGGGCAACTAGTGTCACTACTAGGACCTCCGCTTGGAAAGCACTGCTGTCATCCGGAAGGCGAGCGGACTTTAGATGCAAAGCCTTCACACCAGTATCCTTTTTGGATCCATCGGTGTAGGTTGCTATGGAATGTGCGTTTGGCATTTGCCCGCTTTTCCATTCGTCCCTGCTCGGGTACGCGCTTAAAAATGGTCTTGTGAAATCCAGATATGGTGCTATGTAGTCGGTTGTGAAAACATTGCCTAGATACTTCTGTAGAATTGCCTATGACCTTTTGCATTTGGTTTCCAGCAGTCAGACTAGCTTATTACGCAATGCACTGATGGCCGCCGAGACTCTTAGTGGAAATTAATTAATCATACTCCTCGGAAAAGCCGTTATTGGATAATCGGCCAGGCCACGCAATGGTTCCCGCCAATTCACGATGGAAAGCATTGAAGAGAATTGACGTACATCAATTGTGTGTGGACCTAAGTGCCTGTCCATATTGGTGCAGGAATGAAAGTGGTTCCCATGAACGCCGTGGCTACACACAAAAATAGGCTTCATTGGAATAAAAGCAATTTGACAAAAAGGGAATGCTGAAATTTAAAACACAACATGTCGTCGAAGCAGAAGGTTTGTACGGAGATTCGTACTGGAGTGGCTGAGTGCTCGACGCACAGCCACCAAATGAAGATTTCTGTTAAAAACAAAACGCAATGACAAAGGAACATTCATGCCCATGGAATGGGAATGGAATGGATTTTCGGTGCAATCAACCCTTCTCTATGGTCATGAGGTTTGGGTAATGACCGAAAGAATAAGATCGCGGATACAAGCTGCCGAAATGAGATTTCTTCGTTGTATTGCTGGGGTGACCCGTCGAGATCGGGTTAGGAACACCAGAATACACGAGGCACTCAATGTCGAGCAACTAATTCTTCGAGCGGAGAGGTCCATACTTCGATGGTTTGGGCAAGTCAAACGCATGTCCCCAACTCGGTTTCCAAGACGTGCTATGGAATTCGTGCCATCGGGTAGACGTCCCCTGGGTAGGCCTAGGATGAGATGGCTGGACCAAGTCCGAAATCTCACCTCTACCCGTTTGGGGATAGCCCCTGATGAGTTAGAGTCGATGGCGGAAGATCGGCAAATGTGGAGAGTCCACTTAAGCTCCCTAAACCCGCGACCCTCATAGTGGATAAGCGGGCTATTGGAAGATGATGATGATGATGATGATGATCAACCCTTCTCCTTTCCACTCAATGAAAATCATCCTTTCTCTCTCCGACAGTCTTTCATTCCTGCACCAATGTGGACAGGCACTAAGAAGGTCGTTGATTTGACATTAGGGCATGGCAGGATATGAAAGTGAGTGGTGTGATATGAAGAAAACAAAAACACATGTTTCTTTACTAGTTACGTATATTTTTAGATTATTTATTTCTAATAAATTCAACAACAAAAAAAATATTATTTGCTCCTCAAAATTTTATATAAGATAACTCAAAATGAATATATTTTGAAACGATCTATAATTTGTTTTATAAACCACCACTAAACTCTCGTTCGACCGATTTTTTTTTTAATTAAAATTTCATTGGAAACCCTTGTGAAAGCTTCTGCAGTCTTATACGAGGCTTTTGTTAGTAGTTTAAGTTAAATAACTTTAAAATTGTTTAAATATTAAATGTTCGTTTATATTTTATATATTATTGCCACTCGCACGAGGCACATTTAATTTTTAGGAATAAATCTAAAAGCAATGCATACATAAGATTTAAAAAGTCCAAAGTGTAATAATAAAAGTGAGTATTATTCATACATTATATAATTTTGAAAATGTTAATAACTATATGTAAGCACACAAAACATATATAATTCTAAACATTAGTTGCTAAGTTTTCTTTTAGTATCTCGAAACCAGCATTTGTATTTCTCATAATAAAACTAACACAACAAATTTTTATTCAATATAAGATTGAGATTGATAGATAAAATAAAATATAAGAATAATTATTAAATAATTAAAAGGTTGAGCAGGAAATTCTGAGTACATTTATTTATTTTATTTTAAAGATTATTTTCGTACCCTGTTTTAGGTTTGTTTGTTTTTTCTTCATTCGTTGTTTTTTTATTTATTGTATTATTTTCTTTTGTAAATGATGGTGTTTCTTATTTATCGAATAAATAATTTTTGTTTTTAAATTGACACACTTAAATTGCACTAAAGTTTTTGATTAATTTTTACTTTTTATGCGCTGAAAAATATTTTATATATTGTAAATGTTGCATTATCTAAATAAGTGTCGGTAAAAGCACATTTAACAGTATAACAACAATTTTTTCTTTTTTGTTTATTTGTTTACAAGTTTATTTTTTTATTTATTCGTTTCACTTGCAGATACATATATATATTTCTTTTTTGTTCCCCATACTTATTCTAACTATATTTCGTCCAAATATTGAGTGAGGCAGGTCGATAACTCTTGTCTTTAAATTTTAAACGACATTGTAATTGAACAGTTTAATTTATTCTTAACCTGCATTTGTGAGAGTCTTTAAACAAAAGGAACACGAGCAATTTGCCTTAACTACGTAAACGATGAAAATCAACGAAATGACAATATTTAGACAAAAAGAACGATTTGAACGTTTAGCTGGAACTTGTAATTTGATTGTCTATGAACCAGCCCAATGGGTGCACTGAATGTCATATTGGACCTACTGCCGATATAAATGTTCATACAAACTAGACTTTTTAATTTAAACAATATTAATGCCGCTACCTATTCCTCCTTTAATATGTTTCATTCCATCTTTAGTTGCTTTCATTTTTGGATATACTCCATGAACTTTGCGGAAAGTAAATGTGGTTTTCATCCCTAAGACTGCAGAGACAGTCAAGCTGCTTGGCTGGAACGTAGGTATTGCAGGCAATGAAGAAGTCGAGACCTGGCAAGGATATGCTATTCTGCGGTTTGTGAAAATACACCATTCGAAAGGAGCTAAAGAATGAGAAGGAAATTAGAAGAAGTAAACACTGGTGGCAGTCCAAGGGACTTCCAGAAGAGGTAAAATGCGTGCATCGAACTGATCAAAGACTGGCTAAGAATGGGAGTCCTTACAGGACACTGTATGTTCAGAAGATACCTCACAAAAGACATCGTATAATCCGAGAATACCCTCGCATAACAGAGTAGAGGTCAAAATATATCTAGATCGCAGTGCTCATATAACCCGACTTATCCATTGATCCATCGTTCAATCAAAGCCTAGCTTCATCCAACCATTCATGTGGTGCGTGTTAAATTTTTCGGACGCGTGGAAGGCACCTGCGAGTCATTGTCGATTTCGAATAGAGAAGCTTTCTTATGACAAATTCTACTCTCACAGGCTTGTCATTCCCAGACGAGAGGTGGCGCCGCGAAAAATAATTGGTGAATATTGCTGGGGTTCGAACTGGCGGTTTAACATATTGGGTTCACGGGGTTTTGAAACGAATTGTTCACGATGGATCCTATGTGTTCTAAGTGAGCCGTTGACATTTCTGCCGACAAGGGCACCCATTCACCCAACATTACTTAAAAGTTAAATCGTTAACCACTTTGGTAACTTCGTAATGAACAGATTAACGCTATTGTGCCCAGTTTTGGACCTACGAGCACACCATACGGCTTCTAGCTTATAATCCGTGGAAAGAAAATAAATTCAGCAAAACCAAGAGATCTAAGTCGTATGAATTCCGCGAACCTATTGATCGATAAGCTAGTTTAATCATACAACTTCGCTGCGAACCAAGCTATGCAATGAAATCCAATTTCTTAGTCAAATAGAAGAGAGGGGCGCTCGAATTTAACTATGTGCAAAACAGATGGGAAACAAATGCTGACTACAGGGATGAGTAGGGGAGACGGAAACGGGTAGCAGAATTCTGGTCAAATGGCGAGCAGGCATTTTCGTCGCCTGATGCCAAACAAGTTGTGATAGGCTTTTAATAATTTAATTGTGCGGAAAAGTCTTTAATGATGGAAATAGAAATAAGAGAACTAGATAAAATTTAGGATAAGGACTTCCACGAAATCGCGATTTAAACTGACGGCCCAAAAAATGGAAACAGGAACAGGAGCCGGATTTACCTCGGAAACCCTACAGAAACAGGAATCCTTTAGAATGCCAGAAACATGTAGTGTCTTCCAAGCCGAGATCCCCCCAATAGAAAAAGCTGCAGGCTGCATAAGACATTGTCACCTTCCCCAAGCAGCTTTAAAATCGATAAAATCCAATACAATCCAATTAAAGGCAGTCAAGAAATGTCGAGACTCGCTGATCACCATAAGGCACCAAACAGTTAAACTTTGCTAGGTTCCCGGACATAAAGACATAGAAGGGAACCAAAAAGCTGATTAATTGGCAAGATTGGGTTCGGCTATGAACATAAGCGAAGCAAACACATCTGTAATGCCACCGATAGGGAGATTGCATGGATAATAGAGAAAGAAACTAATTCCTCCTGGTTAGCCAGAGTGAATTGCACCACCTCTCGGAAGGCTAGAACAAGCTGCCTTCGGGCACTGGACAGATCCTCTATGCGCATGCTCACTGGAGTTATCACAGGACACTGCGCTATCGGAGTCATGCTCCGCAAGTGGAGAATCAAATCCAAGGAAGAGGTAGAATCAATCCAAAATCTGTTGTGCCACCGCTCCGCCTTGCAAGAACGACGTCTACGCGCATTAGGATCAAGGTTCTCTGTTAGCATAACAGAGGTAACAGACTTACTGTTAAGGGACCTACTCAGATTCTTAAAGAGTACTAAGTGGTTCACAAAACAGTCAACAATAGGATATGTATGTACTTAGGTTGTCTCGGGAATCATATTGCTATTCCCACAACATTAATATGGTTCTTACAATGGACCTCCAGGTCTCTTAGTGAAAGTGATGAAGCCTATCCATCACACACAAACACTTTCTGAAACTGACCGACACGTACCAGTGTGGCTTCCGGCCCAGTAAATCGACTATAGATAAAATGTTTACACTAAGGCAAATCCTGGAAAAAATCAGATCGAAACACACAACTTCTTCATCGATTTTAAAACCGCGTATGACAACATCCATCGGCGATGGCCGAATTCGGGATCGCGAGAAAACTGGTTCAGCTATGCCGCGTCACGCTGGAAAACACGCTGTGTACCGTGCAATTTGGGAACACCTCCTCGGATCTATTCCAATCATGTACTGGATTTCGGCAAAGTGACGGGTTCTCTTGCGATTTGTTCAATATCGTGCTGGACTATATAGTGCATATGGTTGGCGTCAACATGGTAGGTACTATCTTTCACAAGACCATCCAGCTATTGGGATACGTCGACGACATTGAAATCACCGCACGCTCTCAGCGCGCCTTCGTACAAACATTTGAGGCGATTAAAGAAAAGGCGAATTAAGTTGGTCTTAAAATAAATGAGCACAAAAACAAATATATACAGTCGACAAATAAAGATTTATTTGTCCACCGCTTAGGGCAAAACGTTACTATCGACAGCTATAACTTCGAGGTGATAAAGGAGTTCACCTACGTCGGCGTAAACGTAAATTCCATAATCATCTGAGTCAAGATCCGGCGAAGAATAACTCCAGGATCCCGCTGCTACTTCGGTTTAGCGAAACAGCTGCGGTCGAAGCTTCTTACAGGGAAGACAAAGGTGATGCTCGATATGACTTTTATCCTGTTAGTTCTGTGTTATGGCTCTGAGTGCTGGACGAAAAGCAGAAAAACAGAGCAGATACTGGGTTCCTACAAAATAATAAATACTATGTCAGAGCCAAAAGAATCTTCGAATCGCAGCCCACGTTCGAGACGAGCAGGAAGACTGAACCACCGGTGTAAGGACCAAGCCATCGCGGATGCTAGAGTGCTTGACTTGACAAACTGGCAGCAGCAAGCCCGGGATCGAAGAGGATGGATAAATGCAGTATCTCAGCGAGAGACTCTTCACGGGTCGGGATTCCGTTAAATAAGTAAGTACTTCTTGAGTCTATCTTCTCTTCTTCTTTTATACTAATTAACAGGCAAGAATCATAAAAAACAAAATAAGTTTATACACCCATCGACAAAAAAACCCTCGCACAATATTTATCTTTTACATTTTGCCGTAAAACTTTGATATATTTATCGAACGATACATTTTATTTAAATGTTTGTTTTTATCTTTATAATTACGGTAATTTAAAATGATACTAAAATATGTTTTTTTGGAATTCAATACGAACTAGTGTAATTGTTGAACAAAAGAATTAAATAAATACTAAATGTAATTCAAACAAAATAGAATAAAATAAAAATGTAAATAATTTATTAAACAAATAACCTAATATTTAGTTATTCCGCCCTTCTTCCTTATAACGTCATTAATTCCTTGTGGCATTGAATTAAAAAGTTTTTCAAAATAACTGACGCTTCACTTTTGATAGCAGACCTCTTTTATAACTTCTTCAAGTTCACGGTGGGCCTTCTGGCAGTAACTTTTTTGCCCATATAATGCCAACAGTTATATGATCTTGACTATTTTCAGGCCTTGGAAGAGACAAAATTCCCAATGAATTGTTGAAATCTTGGACCTAGAAGCAAGACAAGTTTAATAAAAAAAGCTTGTTGAAGTTGATGCCCCAAACACGGACATACCGATTCTGCTCTATGAACGGGAACAGAATCGTCTTGAAATTTAACGTCCCCGTGGGAATGTGGGAATAACGCCATTTTCAATAATTTTCTGGTATTCTATTGCATTGACCAATTTCTTGGGCATTATTATTTCACCCACACCAAACCGTGTGAATGCACCCCATACCATTTTATAGGGGGAATGCTTGAGGGTGGGTAAAACACATTCGTCAGAATACCGTCGAACTACCGCATTACCGTCCGGTCCATTTACATTCCGACTTATCCGAAAAAACAACTTGTCCCCATTCGGCTTGTGTCCAGTTTATGTAGATTTTTGCCCACTAAAGCCTTTGTTTTTTTCATTCTTGGGGTCAAGAGGGGTTTTATTTTCACAGGACTTACCGATAATCTTAGTATACAATAATACACAAACAAATAAACCAAATTACAACCAAACACTTACAATTAATTATTTTGCAACAATGAGACTTTGAAAATAAATGTAAAGCTAGTGCGAGGGTTTTTTCGTCCATAGGTGTATGTATACGTACATATACATATGTACGTAACTTTAACACAAATTCGTTGGAAATTATTTTGATTATTATCGACCCACCTACAGCCCATTAAACACTTATCAACATCTACGAGTATTTTTATTTATCTAATAGGAATGCTTTTCGTTTATATATTTCACTTACAAGCCCACAAGCTGGCCTAAACCTTAATTTGTATTACAATTCAAAAAATCACATAAATTCAAAAAATCCTCTAACGATTTGGTGTTTTTAACAAAATTTCTATTTTGGAAGCCCCAATTAAAAAAAAGAAATTAAACCCCACAATCCTCCCATTCGTCGTTTTCTTCGCTGTAAATTTTAAAATTTAAAACAAAATATACAACACAAAGACTTAAGCTTAGATTAAAGATATTATTTTTTATAAAATGAGAATTTTTTAACAACACTGCTATGCAAACACTTATAGGGAACACATCATCGAGAACTTACAGGTGTTAAGTTTAATTTTCATTCAGCTTACTGATTGTGTCCTTCTATTCGTTGGTGTCCAAGTTATCGTCAAGCATTTCAAGGAATGCACGCGGTACGAGACCCTTCATTAGGCCCTGTTTCCCGTACATGTATTCACTGTGAGGCGGTGAGCATTCTGTCACAAAAATTACCTAATCACGGGTGGAGAGAGAGGCATGCGTTCAAATAAAGGATATTCCTGTGGTGGAACAGGGTTTTTACCTCGTTTCCGGTAAGATTTAGCTCAGTATGATCCTTGGCATCATATGAGCAGAGGACTCGGGCTCGTTTCATTTGATCAGGATTGACGTCGGGACTACGATTCTTTTGTTCTTCAGCCTTTTTGTCGTTGGCTGAGGGGATGGGAACGTATGGTGTGGGGCCTCCCAGACTAGAGATTGTGAGGTGAAATATTTAATGATGAATGATGGAAGCTGATATTTTCGTTTTGTTCGTATTAGTAACATTTGTTTCGGATACAGTTTGGATTGATTATGTAAAAATCTAAATTTTGATATCTACTGGACGGAAGGAATGCCATTATTACAAAGCTTGGGGATGTTTTAGTGTGTTTCGTTTTATTGCTAATAATATACAAACTACATTGGGGTACAGAGAAGCGACTAAAGTTAAAGTTTTGGTAGTGTTTAGTGTTGAGTATTCCTGCTCTAGGAAGTGTAATAAAAAAAGAGGGTAATGTTGGAATTTACAAAGGATACAATTGAGAAACTACAAAACTACACTTAAATATACGAGTAATTCACATTAAATGTAATCGCATTACACACGTTAAAGATTTGAGAGGCCTGTTTAACTAAGGACTGGACGCGGCTTCAGTTGGCATCGGGGACTCAACATGCCAAGTCAGCAACTAGGGGACAAGTGATTGACACCATGTCTATGGGATTACCAATAGTCAGACAGGAGGTGGACCCGTATCGACACGACCTTGCTGTGTGCAAATTAAATCTTCGTTAGAGTAAGGTAGCATCAGCTATGATTTCTAAAAACTTTGTTAGAGATAAAATAAGTGGCAGAGGACTGCCTTAAATCTTGTCTTGTGTTCAACCAGATACGCCTCCACAGCTATCTGCACTTGTAAATCAAGAAAGAACACCCGAGAATATGGGAAATTCTAAATGCCGATTAAAATGTCTGCTGGCCACACTAATAGGTAACCTATTGGGGAAAGTGCAAAGATTAATATGCATATGCATTAGCACGAAGAACCACCCAACCCACGGCACTCGACGTGCTCCTACATCTGATTCCCTTGGATATTTTTGGCATTCAGTCAGCTGCTCGCGCAGCCCTCAAACTGAAGGTCTCCTCTCAATGTCTTATGGCATAGTGAAGTCAAAAGTATCCTCAGCTTTATTAAGAGTTCCAAATGGTTTCATTAGTTAGAGTGGCATCTAGGGTATAGATCCCAGTAGCATCACAACGGGCATTCCTTGGCCTACGAGTCTGTGCCTTGCATTGACAGCTACTTTACCTATTTTCCTACCTACACTAATAGGGAGATTAGCGTTGTCCACAGGCACCGGAAACTTCCGGTACAATTTGAGGCAAACGGCTTTTCTAGCAGATGATATCTGTTGGCTGTGACTAAAGGACTAGATGACAGCTGCACATAGAGTCCGCGTATGTAATAGTAACAATATTTTTTGCCAAATGTCTTTCAGACAAATGCTAACATTGATTGTCATTGTCAAGAACAACCACGTATTGAAAATTTAAGTCAAAATGTTCGTTGGACATGGGGCTCGAACTTAAGGAACTAGCACAACGGTTCAACGCATTAAATATAGAGCAGTGGTGACCACTAAACATTGGCACAAGTAAAAAGATCCACGTTGAGAGAAGTATCGCCTCACCAAGGTGAAGCGAAGTAGACATTTCCACTCGAATCGGCAAAGAAAAGTCTGCATTTGGAAATGTTGCCACAGATATGGCGAAGCAGTGCAATCAGCTTTAACACCTGTGGGAGTAGTCCTTAGAAATTGGCTATTTCCACCACGGACTTCAGGTTTCTCAGGATTAACTTATCCTCCCCGTTCATCACAATCATCCCTGACCGCCCCGATTGCATTAATGACAGACAAATCTCCAATAATTCCTACCCAGTGTGGGGAATTCAATTCGTCCGGTAAGGGGCTTATTTTGAATAGATGGGCCCATTTTCCTTCTGTGGTTTTTTTTGTCTATTTTACTTGGAAGATGAAGAAACTGAAGAGCATTTTTTGTCCGACTGTCCCGCCCAAGTCTACTGCAGATTGAAACAACACTTCGTTAGGCGATTCACATCTTCAGAAAGAATCAATCACGTTTCTGGAAGCACTATGCTGAAATTCCTTCACAACGTCGAACTTTGTTTGACTCAATCGATCGTTCCATAGCCAATTAGGCATGAGGCTGCAGCATTGGACATTTTGTTTCATCGATCACACCTCGACATTTTCGGCAGACAAATGGCAGCTAGTGCAGCCATCCGCCTAAAAGCAACCTCACAGTGGTCTAGTAAAGATTTTGGCCGCCCCTCCATTTTGAAAAATGTCAAAAATTTCTCCCAGAAACATAGACTACACCACACCCAAGCTAAGTTTTGACTAGAACTTCGAGGTAACAATCACTCCCAGGTCATTCTGGAGCGATGGATTCTCAGAAGATAAGTCGATTCATTTTTACACCGACGGTTCAAAAACTAGCAATGGGGTGGGGGGTGGTGTTTTCTCCGACAGGTGGTGTTTGAACCTCAGCCTAGCGTTTCGTCTCCCGAATCATTGTAGCGTGTTCCAGGCGGCAATCATGGTGATCAGAGAGGTCTTATCTTGGCTGAAGAAAAACGTGATATCAGCCACGGATATCCGCATCTTTTCGGACAGCCAAGCGGCACTGAAGTCCTTGGAATCAGTCGCTCTAAATTCAATAACAGCCATAGATTGCCGATCGTCTCTTATAAAGACGACGGAGCAGTTCAATATCCACCTTTGTTGGGTGCCAGGGCACAGTGACATTCCAGGGAACTGCAAGGTTGATGAACTCACCAGATATGGAACAACATTACCTATTGGGCCTGATAAGGGCACCTTAGCTATACCAATCGCTGCTTGTAAACTTAAACTAAAGCTAGTTGCCGTCGAAAGAACAAATCTTAGGTGAACAAGTGGTATAACATGTCTAGCAACAAAGCAGATTTGGCAAAACCAGTATTTGATTTCTCTTAACAGATCGCATATTAGCACTATAATAGGTGTCATTACTGGACGCTGTCTAAGAGGGAAGCATGAAACAAGGCATGGCGCCTACGCAAACGACTTCTGCAGAAGCTGTATGGACAAGGAGGAGGACGAAATTATTTTCCATCTTCTTTGCACGGCTGTCTCCCGTAAAAGAAAATTCCACTTAGGAGCTCTCTTCTATTCCAACTTAGGGTACACTTCGTAAGAAGCTCCAATTGATTCAATGAGATCTTTCCGAGATCTTTTTGGTATACCAACGGGCCCCACATGGGTCTAAGTGCGTTGGCTTTACCTGGCAGCTACTTTAACCTAACCTAACCTAGATATGAGGCTCCACAGAACCTAATTTTGGTTGAGAAAACCAGACTAGGTGCCTTTATATTGTATTTCTACTGAAAAACAGAACAGTTAAAGAATGACTACTATTATACAATTGGAGAAGATTTGGGGAGAGAGAGATCGCACATGCAACGGTTCAACGCAATGATCTTTACTAACAAAGGGAAACAAGATGTACATAAGTCAGTACTTCTATTTCGATTACATTTAAAAGAGATTTTTTTAATATTTGCTGTTTGTATTTGTTTTCAATATTAATTTCGTTTAGTATATTCCAACTTGTCCCATAAATGTAAAATTTTATTTTGTTCGTTTAACAATATATTTTTGTTTTTATTGTTTAAAAAGTATTTTAACAGTTTATGCTTTAATTTGAAAAATTTAACAAAGAAATAGTGTTTCACAGAATAGAGTACGAGTATGTGAGAGAGTATAAGAGTAAACTACTGGAACAACGCATGTGTCTATTTTAGCACCAATAAGTTTTTTGTTTGTTTATTTTCTTAACTTAAATACAAGTGTGTGTGTTTTTTTTTACATCGAAAAGCTACAACATACAAATTGCATACGCCCACAAAAACCCAAAATTACACATGTAGTAATATATTTCTGTTTTGTTTTGTTAAAGAGAAAATGAAAGATACGAGTGTAACAACATTTAGGAAAGAACAGGATTAAGATGCACTTTTAGAGTATGGATATATCACTTGTATCGTAGGTGATATTCATCTCGTTTAAGATATGCGAATTTGGATTGTTATATGAGGATATGGTTTGTTCACTGCTGGGATGGACAATGGGAGGCCCATCTACATCTTCACTGTTAATGCGTAAGCGAGGTGTTTGTGGCCGCATGCTGCAAACCAAGGAAGGAATTTTTGTTTTTTTTTGTTTTTTTGTAGTTTTTTTTTTTTTTAGCTTATAAACTTATGTTTTTATGTTTCTAATTTGAAATAAAAAAAAAAAATAAAGAAAGAAATAAATAATGTAAAAGAGGAATAGAAATAAAATAATAAAACCAAAAGGAACTCTACCATCGAATTTGTCTAAGGATAAACTCATCAATAGCGCATACCACCGAATTTGGTTGGATATAAATTGAAGACTTACCTTGCCAAGTCGTTTTGTAGATCGCTCATCACTTGGACACACTGTGTGTAGTAACGCACTTGGGTCTCGACAAACGAGTGCAAATGGCGCAAGTGGCTGGCCTGTGAAGTACTAATGCCCTCCAGTAGGAGTTTAGTTATTTCCGCCTGTCTGTCGAATTCTGCTTGAGCGACGCGTAAATCACGTTCAGCCTGTGGTTGAATAACAGGAAATGAAATAAGTAAATGAAAAGAAGAAAGGAAAACTTTGATAAGAATAGGCAATATATGAGGTATACCTGCTCCAGGGCAGCTTCTGGGGAAATACCATCTTTCTGTGGTTATTCCAGGCAGCAGGAAAAATGTAAAGCATATTATAAAGAATTTTATTCCAAAAGTATAAACGAAAAATTCCCGAGTATATAGACTTCGGTGTAAGCAAAATAAACGAGAGAGATCAATTAAAAGGTTAACAAATGCATGACTTTAAGGATAAGGATTTTCAAGAATCAGTCGGAGTCTTGGAAAAGAGATGGTGGCGGATGGTGGCGCTCATATCACCGAAGTGGGTTACTGACATCGGTGAAACCGGCCCCTCATCCTATAGGGGTTTTAACTATAGATCTGGCCCTCCAAGTTGGGGGTTGTGCATGGGGTTGACAGCTCCACCACGGAAAACAATACTTGTTACGAAACTACTAACAGTCTCGAATACGGAAGATTAGAGACCCTGGCAAACGTTACAAGGACAACGACCTTCGGATCTAAGCGTGGAATGTTAGGTCCCTTAACAGACAGCGTGGAGCCGAACAATTCGCGGGGGCCCTAGACTGCTGCAAAACAGGTATCACCACCATCCAAGAAGTTCGGTGGGATGGGCCAGGCCAAAAGAGGATGAAAAAATGCGATATCTATTACGGCAGCACTTATTTGGATGTGGATTCGTCGTTGGTGGCAGACTTAGGCAAGAAGTCTTAAGCTTCAGGAATGTGAGCAAACATACTCGTAAGCCTGATATGCGCGCATGCCCCACAGACGACACCAAAGACAGATTCTACGAGCTCCTGAACAAGACTTACGCGCAGTGCCCATGACGTAAAAATTGTCCTAGGCGATTTTAACGCAAAGCTAGGAAGAGAGGGCATCTTTGGTAGTGCGGTTGGAAAGTACAGCCTACATGACACCACCTCCTATAACGGACTTATGATCGACTGATCGACTTTACTGCGGGGCAAAACGTTGACGTACGCGGTTCCTGCACCTCAATATTCACAAAAGAATATGAAGATCTGCTGACCAATCAACCGTCAACCAGATTGACCACATTGCGATCGACGCAAGGCACTCCTCCATTATGGATGTCCGAACGTTCCGAGGGGCCAATATTGACTCAGACCACTACCTTGTTGTAGCCAAGGTACGACTTCGGATATCCCGAACACCGCCAAGACAAGGAAATACTGTGAGGAAGTTTGACGTCGGACGGCTGCAATCGCAAGAGATCACCAGATAACTTTCCGATTGAGTCTCTCTCCATCTCTTAAGAGGTCCTATGCCGCCAGCATCAAGTATTGAAGACCAGTGGCAACATTGCCAAAAAGCCATCAGAGATGCCGCCTCTGACACACACGGCCACCACAACGAAATCCCTGGTTTGCCGGCAAGCACATGCAGCGAAACAAGAGGCATACAAAGCGGCGCTACAGCAGCGCTACAGCAGAGAAGAGACGAACACCGGCTTCTCAGGAGGAAAGACAAAGAGTATGAAAAGCGCCCGATCAAGGAAATAGAGAGATGTTACAGCAGGAATGAGGTTCGGAAGTTTTACCAAAGGGTATAAAGAACCTGAGCAAGGCAACATCGTAGTAGAATCGCAGTCGATGCTGAGCATATGTAAGAACTACTTCTGCATGCTGTTTAACAGCGACGACGAATTAAATCCCGCTCTCAGGTTGAATTTTCATTTTACCTGAAACCGAAGACCAACAATTCCGTCCACCCGACCTGGACGAAGTGAAGGTAACCATATCGAGCTGTTGATGCTGACGGTCTAGTTGCCGAGCTGTTCAAAGCGGCAGGCGATGACTTGGTAAGGACCATGCACCAACTTATCTATAAAATATGGTCGGAGGAAAGTATGCCCGATGAATGGAGCCTTAGCATTGTTTGCCCGATCCTCAAGAAAGAACACACTCTAAACTGCGCCAACTACAGAGTCATCAGTCTTCCTAACATCAACTACAAGATCTTATCTGCCGTGTTGTGTGAACGCCGGAAGCCGTTCGTCAACAACCTGATCAGTCCATCATATCAGTGTGGTTTCAAGCCAGGAAAGTCCACCACTGACCAAATATTCACACTGCGGAAGATCTTGGAGAAAACCGAGGAACTTCAAATAGATACGCATCACCTTTTCATCGATTTGAAGGCCGCGTATGACAACGTCTATAGAGACGGGGTAGTTTTGGCATCCTTGCCAAACTCGTCCGGTTGTGAAGGATGACGATGAAGAATACACGCTGCTCCATCAAGGTCGGTCAAGACCTCACCTAGACCTAAGATATCAAAAAGGGATTTAGACAAGGCGACGCGCTGTCGTACGACTTCTTAAACATCGTTCTTGAAAGAGTCGTGCAAAACTCACGCGCCAACACCAGAGCCACAATCTTTCAAAAGTCCGTCCAATTACTCGCATACGCCGACGATATTGACATAATCGGAAGAACGCAGCGTGATGTCACCGGCGCGTTCGTGAGTATTGAGACAGAAGCGGCGAAGATGGGTTTAGCGGTCAATGATGGCAAAACAAAGTACATGTATGCTGTCAATAAGAAAAACACTTAACACAGACATCTTGGACAGAACGTCACAATAGACAACCATATTTTTGAGGTAGTTAAGGACTTTGTCTACCTATGCTCAAACGACGATACCAGCCCTGAGATCAAACGAAGAAGAACTCTTGCCAATAGCTGTTTCTTTGGGCTAAGAAAGCAATTGAGTACCAAAGCCCTCTCTCGAACAACTAAAGTGACCTCTATAAGACCTTAATTACCTCAGTCTTGCTGTACGGCGCTGAGGCATGGACTCTGTCAAAAGCGGATGAGGTTGCTCTTGGCTGTTTCGAGAGGAAAATCCTTCGGGTGATTTTCGTCCCCGTCTGCATCGACGGTGGGTGGAGGAGGAGAATGACGAACTGTAAGGACTGTACAGCGACATCGACTTAGCCAGAAAAGTAAAGGTCCAACGATTGAGCTGGCTGGGCCATGAAGAGTGAATGAACACCAATGCTCCGGCCCGGAGAATTTTCGAATTAACACCCGAGGGAAGGCGCAGTAGAGGAAGACCGCGACTCAGGTGGCGTACGCAAGTGAACACGAAACTTAACCAACTTGGCGTGCGAAACTGGAAGCAGCTGGCTAAAGATCGAGCTGACTGGAGACGCTTCTTGGTTGAGGCCCAGGTCCTCCGCGGACTATAGCACCACCTTGAGTAAGTATGTAAAAGTTGACACCGAAGTACACATATGTATGTTAAAAAACACAACACAAACATTCTCTCCAACTGTAAAGCTGCCATAAAAGCCTTTCACTTATTTTGTTAGACTTAAGGTTATAAATAAGAACAATACCTGGCGCGACAGCCGGGTTGAGCCAAAGCCTAGCTTCTCGCAAACATTCATATGCGTGTTATTCCCCGACGGGAAGTGGTGCATCTTGCACAGCAGTCCAACACACTTACCACTGAATCATGGCGACCACCTAAGATTGTCTGGAACTGTTTGACCACGATGACATAGCCAACAATAATTTGGGTGTCGTTGTCACAAGAGTGTTGAAGGCAACGGAAAAATGGCTGAACTTGCTAAGAGAGATTCCGAAACAATCGCTAATCCCCTTTTGTTGTGAATCCAAGAGTCATATAAAATCGAACCTAACTCGCGTCTCTCGAAAAGGAAGAGAAAGGCTCATCAGGTCCTCAAACATTAAACGAACCAATGAACTTTGAAAACTTAAAAGTGACTCAAAGCTGAGCGGGGGCATTTCTAATGCACGACGTCATCGCTTCGGTGAACGCTGAATGACGCGATGTTTTTCGGTGTGTAAGTACCTCAGTCGTAGCAATCATCATTCGCACCTAATTAGTAATCATATTTCGCAGCTATTGAAGATCAAGTCGATCGTTGGTCATGCGGTAACTAAAGCCTAAAATATATACACGTTTGGGACGAAATATGCATATCTATCGACGGAAAGTGTTTAATGAGTTCAATCCTGGAAATCCAATGGTGACTACCTGTGGGAAGATGTTGCTTTTTTAGTTCGGTCAAAGAGTTGGATCAAATGCAGATGGAAGAAATCTACTGAGAGCTTCAATAAAAATATTTTTCGCCAGACGCATTAATTCCTCCTTGCGAACATTTGTTCGTACATAATCCAAATACAGTATTAACCCATTTCCCCAGTTCACAGCGCATAGACGCACTTGTACATCTTACTTACCGTTTGCTGTCCCAGCATACTCCTAGCCTTGCGCACTCGATTCTTGCAAGCATCCAAGTCCAATCTAATTAACAAAAAAACATCACATCATCATAAAATGACTCACCCACACCACAACTTACCTCTTCGTCTCCAAGATGCCCTTCTCCTTCGTAATTGTCTTCATCTCTCCGTCGAGAAATTTCCTCAGTGGCTGTGTGAAACATATACCAGTCGATGCAATGAAATCCCTTTCACAATTGCCCAACTTCTGTTCGGCTTGACCGACTTTAATCAACGCCATGCCATAGGGACTTTCCTGTCCGAAGTCCCCACCAGCTTCAATCATATCCAGGGCCAAATATTCCAAATTACTCAACCGTGTTGGTTTCTTTTTTTCGATTTTCTCAAAAATATAGTCTTCTACCCTATTGCCAGGATTGGGTATCAGCACCGATTCTGTGTCACGAACAATTTTTTCAGTCCAATTTTTTGTGCACTCGGCCCTCTCGGAGAGATTCTCAAAGTCCGAATCCAGCTCGGTACGCTCTGAAGTGCCAAGTTTTTCCTCTGTTAGCTAAAGTTCAAGGAGATTGGTGATTGACGAAAAACAATTTCCATCCATTTTGCTGCATTAACTCACCTGCACCACCCTCGAAAGGGTGCTCCCAGCTTCCTTCACCAGCTTTTTCACATTAAAATCGGGCATTTTCATGTTCATCTTCAGCGCCGATTGTGTGTGTTTAACTTTTGGACTGATAATTAAAGAAATTTATTTAGGAATTATTGATAAATATCTCCTTTTATGAATTTTGTTCTTTGATTTTATCGTTTCTTTCGTTGCAAGTATCTTTTGTTCTGCTTCGTTCTGCGGAGAAAATTAATTGACAGCTAGAGAGAGACAGACGCGATTGTGAATGAGTCTTAATTTTTATGACAAATCCAATAAATTTCCACAACAACAAAATACACAGTGGTGGGATATTTATCGATTTGTTTTGGGAAATTTTTCGATTGTTTATGGTTTGGTATTCGGGGAAATATCAGGTTGACAGACGAACATATGTTTTTTGTTTATGTTTCTCCATTTAGTGGAGAGAATCTGACCTGACATTGGCAGGTTGGGAAAGATTCCCGCGTTCGGGCTGCTTTCTTCTGGTGTCTAGTGTTCTTGGTGGCGGTAGTTGGGGTATTTTGCATTTTTTATCGCTTCAGTGGTATTTCGATTGGCAGCTATTAAATTGGATTAACCGGAGTAGATTAATTCTATAGATTTATTGATTTAAGGGTAAGTTTGATTACTGTTCTAAAATTTAAATGAAAACTGAGTTCCTGAGTTATACCTAATAGAAATCACAGGCAATTTTCAACAAAGAATTCTTGACGTATATCGGCTGTTTTGAAACATTCAGATCCCATTATTTGAGTTAGAATCTGTGTTCTCACTTGGAAAAAAATTAAATAGTATTAATTTCGTTCAGCCGTTGGAACCACGAGGGCATGACTACATGGGTCTCTGTGCGGACAACATCATCACAGCTTTGCTAGAGTTCGTGTGTGTTGGATTCCTTATAATGCTTTAAATCGGAATCTGGATGGAGGGTAAATTTTGCATTCGTACCTTGTTAAGCCCCTGCGGATGTGGCTTTGTTAGCATGTAATTTAGAAGGTATTGTCTCTTGGACTGAAAGAATGTTCATGTACGTACATATGTATGAAGGTCGTCTTCATGTGGCGTCTCTATCTCTGTATCTCTTTCTTTCGTAATTTATTTTCTAAAAACTCTGAAGAATCGGGTTACTTAAATCAACCTTCCATTACTTGATCCTTTCCCTCCCATACCATCGGGCGATGGTCTTCAGGTCTTACCTACTTATGCAGGTGGCTCTATAGTGAACCAATTATCCTCTCCAGTTAGGCCTACAGTTGTGCACTCAAAGTTGGTTGAGGTCCCCTCTTCTAGGTGCATTATTATGCGAGGTCTTCTTGTTGCTCTTCGGGGCTAGATTCAAAGACTCTATCAGCAGAAGAGTCGGTGTCTATTCGCTTTGCATGTCCTAGACAACTCAAATGTCCAACGCGCAGTTGCTTCTAGATCGAGCATTGGATAATCAACACCGGGAACCTTGTATGACGGGTCCTTTTCTCTAAACAATTTTATGGGCTAGCGTATCTTTAATACACACTATGTGCAGATCCGTTTAAATCCGAAACATCGTTAACGTCAATCATGGCTAGGTCTTTGAGATCTTCATGGAAGTATAGGGTACTCTCTCATAAGCGGACACCGACGGTTCCGAGAAAATTTTCCGCTTAGGAGAGGTGTCCGTTTGTGAGAAAATTAACCAAATTAAGATATTTTTCTCCGTTCTTTCAAATTTGTCCAGTTATGAGGGGTGTCCGCTTATGGGGGGTGTCCGTGAGGAGAGAGTACACTGTATTCTCTTAGAGTTTTCCTCCTCAATTTTGATAGAGCAGAGCAGGGGGGTTTTCGTTTCTTTCTCCTGCTCGTCTCTATATTTTCTGCAGAAATCGTTGGCAGGTACACAACTTTCAGCTGAAGGCTCCATTTCGAGCCCAAAGTCTTACAACAGGTGTAAAGATAACCGAGCCCTTACTTGCACTGTCTTGTACAACAAATTTCAAATTCCCAAGTATCAGGCGATAGGCACAAGAGAGTGAAGGCAAGAGAACGCAGCTTTTTGAGAAAAACGCAAATATTTTGAAAAGTTTTCTGACGCTTTGATGCTGTGCAAAATCTTCTCCAAAAGTTAGAACATCCTTAGATGTTTAGGGAAGTCAGATGATTCCTGAAATTCCAGTATGTAATCTCTTGGACTGCTGTTGTTTTGGTCATAAGCAGAAGTGTGAAAAAGGGCTCCCATTAGACCTAACTAACATCTACAACCCACAGGCCTATCGTAATTTATTTTAAAAACCTTAGAAGGACTGTATGATAGTCTACTTCCCTGTAGCATTTCCCCTAATATGTGGCCAGAATTCCGAAGCTAAATGTGCGGAAATAGACTTATCCTTGCTGCCACGCGCCATTGCAAAGTCGTTAAAATGTAAGGAATGTTCCCTGGTTGCACTCGTGACAAATTATACTCTCGGAGGTATGTCATTCCCCGACGAGAGGTGATGCCGCGAAAAATGTTCGTTGGACATGGATGAGGCTTGAATCCACGCAGCTCCAGTCCAACGCACCTACTCCTGGGTCACGGCGACCACGGTCTGAATCCATTGCTAGCCGAAAATTTCGCTCCGTTTGCATATGTGTAGCTGTTTCTTCGCCCTTTTGACCCACCCTGCAAGTATTATATTGGAGAAGATCCATTCTTCTCAGCGCAGTATTTCAGTTTTGAAAGAACTCCCATACTTCGTTTTTTGCCCCAGTCGCTCACCAGTGATAGTGAGTGCCTGAGTCTTTCGCTAAGTGTGGGAAGAACTTTCCTGAAAGCAGAATGGCGACATCTTTAGCTTAAGCCGTCACATCGAAGTTCAAGCGTTTTAACGATTTCTACCCCATTATTAGAAGCATGGAGAGAACTCCTCCTTGAGGGGTGCCTCCGGTGACGCTCTTATTGCTTTAAGCGCTATTTAGGAACGAATTGATGGTGTGTAATTTTACCACATGACCATGGCTGTTTAAGATCGCCTCAGTGCTTATGTTATTTAATGTCGAGTGAGCCATCCAGTGTGAATTCTTTGACTTGGAGCGATTTCCCAATCTTGTAAACCACTCTGAGTAAGGCGGTTTTGCACAGAATATTCCACTTCTTCCACTATTGCGCCGTCCCTATGGTAAGGATTCGAAGATTTGCCGGGCCAGAGGATTGGTGCCCATCCGTTCTACATGACCCAGCCACCTCAATCGTTGGACCTTTCCTCTTCTGGCTAAGTCGATGTCGCTGTATAGCCCGAAAAGTTCGTCATTGTATTTACTCCTCCATTCACCGTCTAGGCAGAAACAGCCAAGAGCAACCTCATCAGCTTTTGACAGAGTTCATGCCTCTGCACCGTAGAGCAAGACTGGGATAATAAGTATCTTATACAGGGTCACTTTAGTCGTTCGAGAGAGGGCTTTGCTACTCAATTGCCTTCTTAGCCCAAAGAAATAGCGATTGGCAAGAGTTATTCTTCGTTTGATGTGAGCGCTGGTGTCGTTATCTAAATTCATAGCGGAGCCTAGGTAGGCAAAGTCCTTAACTACCTCAAAGCTATAACAGTGACGCTCTGTCCGAGACGTCGGTGTTAAGTGTCCTTTCTTATTGGCAGCATATACTTGGTCTTGCCCTGATTCCCCATCTTCGCCACCTCCGTCTCAATACTCAAGAACGCGTTAGTGACATCACGCTGCGTTCTTCCTATTATGTCAATATCGTCAGCGTATCCGAGTAATTGGACAGACATTTGAAAGATTGTGCCTCTTCGTCACTTTGTCTAAATCCTTTTTGACATAAAAGGTGCCGGTGAGGTTCTTACCGACCTTAATGAAGCAGCTTGCACTCTCCATCGTCATCCTGCACAAACGGACGAGTTTCGCAGGGATGCCAAAACTGGCTCTGTATAACTCGTCTCTATATAGGTAGATGCTGTCATAGGCGGCCTTAAAATCGATGAAGAGGTGGTGCGTATCGGTTTGAAGTTCCTGGGTTTTCTCCAAGATCTTGGTCGCTGGTTTAGAGTGCTTAAGTGGACCCTCCACATCTCCCGATCTTTCGCCATTGACTCTAAAACATCAGGGGCTATCGCCATACGGGTAGAGGTGAGATTTTGGATTTGGTCCAACCATCTCATCCTGGGCCTACCCAGGGAACGCCTACCCGATGGCACGGATTGTATGTCACGTTTTGCCGAGTTGGGGGCTCGCGTTTAACGTGTCCAATCCATCGAAGTATGGACCTTTCCGTTTGAAGAAGTAGCTGCACGACATTGAGTGCCTCGCGTATTCTGGTGTTAATAACTCGATCTCGACGAGTTACCTCAGCAATACAATGAAGAAATCTCATTTCGGCAGCTTGTATCCGCGATCTTTTTCTTTCGGTCATTATCCAAACCTCATGACCATAGGTGAGAGTCGGAACAAACACTGAATTAAAGACCGACAGCCTAGCTCCGATGCCAAGTTCGGCCCTCTTGATAACAGATTGACCAAGGTGTCTCAAAATTGCTCTAGCTTGACCAATCCACTCGTGAATAAGACCCCGAGGTACTTAAACTTCTCCAGCTGTTTGAATATGACTCCACTAACATGCAGAGCGCATTGAACAGGTGTTCTGAAAATTACCATTACCTCTGATTTGTTCACGTTTACCTTCATTCCAGCTTCAACACAGACGGCGACGAACCTATCTAGTGCGCGCTGAAGTTCGGTCTGGGTGGACGTAAGGATGACCAAGTCATCAGCAAAAAGCGGATGAATTATCCTCAAGTCTCCCAATTCGAACCGTTTCCTCACCAAGGCTGCGCTGTAACATCCAATCCATATACACTATGAAAAGGAGAGGTGACAGAACGCACCCCTGGCGAAGTCCAACGCCTACAGTGAAAGGTGTCGACCTAGCGCCGTTCATCAGAACACAGCTCTTACAGTTAGTGTACAGAGACTGAATGGCCCTCAGAAGAGAACCGTCAATCTAATACTCCTGCAATACACTTCAGAGTTTATCTCGAGGGACTCGATCATATGCTGTCTCCAAATCCACTGAGCAACTGTAGATAGGTTTGGCTGGTCGATTGTGCTTCTACCTGGACGAAAGCGGTGCAGGAAAATAACTCCACGGGAAATTGCTCCACACGAAAATTTGGTGGAGTATTTTCCCACGTAAAATATGATGGGAATTTGCTCCACCACTCCACATTCGAAAAGTGGAGTGATTTCCCACTTGTGGTGGAGTAAATTCCCAGGTGGAGCAAATTCCCGTGAAGTTCTTTTCCTGCACTGACGAATGCCGCTCTGTTTGTCACCCAACCTGGACTCGACGACAGTTCTGGAACGCGTTTCTAACACCTTACCAAAGACTTTTCCGGGGAGACTCTTTCTCCTCCTCCTAAGCCTTAATATCTGTAAATAAACTCACCTTCTTGCCATTCCCTTCTTACTCCTTATTCGACTTATAGCAACCCTTTTTCGTTATGTTTATCACCTTTTGGAATTTTTTTTAAACAAAAATCTACCTTCGCGGCGCCACTTGGAGTCGTCCACCTCTAGCCATAACCAGTCTCCTCCCGAGTATATGACCCACAATATGCTGGCACACGAGCGTCTGGAAATCGAATTAAAACAGCTGACGATCGAACATATTTTATCGATAAGTGTCCAGCTTCGTCGTGATAAAAACGAGTTCCAAGTTCAAAAATCGAAAACAAGCAAAAAGTATAAAGAAAGACCGAAAAGCCGGTCCAAGTTTATTGACCTCCTCCCTCTTTCTCTCGTCGGACAATAGTTAATACAAATTAATTTTAAATTTAAATTCCGAGATGTGAACGCGAGACGTTTGCTATCCCGTTGCGGCTTAAACTACCAAATTGAGAAATCTCAGTCCCTTGACGAGGCTTCCAAAATGATGGCTCAGGTCGTTGAATTTTATCCCATCAACCTCGTCCGATTGTACACTGCAGGGGTATTCGGCACCAAACGCATTCGGTTGCCAAGTCAGCTTCACGCGATACTCGACGTCTGGTGATAGAACCACAGCGTCGTCCCACAGAATGTTTAGATCACAATTGTATCGGGTGTGTTCTTTGTCTACAAGGTGCTGCAAAACCACTCCATTACCGGCGCCATTGTTCGCAACCATCTGCGATCGGATTTCAATCCGAAGATTTTCTCTGTATTCGTTCGAAGTGGAGTCGTCAACCAGAGCCTGTGCTGGTGGCTTCAGGCGGCTTTTTATAATTAAACCCAACAGGGAGATGAATCGGTCACTTCGGAGGCTCACATTCCATTCAAAGTTCTCGGAGTCGATGGTGAACGGACGGCAGGCTTTGTAGTAACTCCTTTCGATGGTGCTGGAGAGTTGTTTGATTTGTGCACAAATCTGTTCGTAGCCGCCCTTGACCTTTGGTATATCCAACTGAAGGTCACCGATAATCAACTCACAATCGTTCTGCTTTAGCCCAAGGTGGTCGCACTCGTGATGACACCATTCGAAGACGAACCATATGAGGTATTTCAGATCCTTATTGTTGGCAATGATTGCCTTAACACAGTCTTTGGATACGTGAAAGTAGTTGTTCTTCAGGTAGGACATAAACTGCACATCGTTCAGGCAACAGTGTGTGAAAAAATTCATGCAGATCTGCAGCAGTGGCTTGAGGTTTATACAGTAGCCCAGCTCTAGGGCTGGCAAAATGTTGTCGAAGCGTAGCTTCCGCTTAACCGCGTTTAAACAGGCGATGATGAGGTCACTCAGGAGGTACTTTTCAGCTCCATAATACAATTCGAATACATCCTCGATGGAGTCAGCTTCCAAATCCACTCGGCCGGTGTACACGTAGTAGATTAGTTTCTGGAAAATTCCCGCATTCATGTCACGTATCGCGATGGCATCCTTCTCCTGCATCGAGCCATAAAACATCGCGTCGAATACTGGACTGGCGGTGGATAGAATCAGTTTATGGCACTTGAATGTCGCCTCACCGACTAGGAACACACAGTCGGAGTGGTTCTCCGATAAAAGCAGCTCCTCATATCGTCGACTAAGGGTCGCAGCTGCTGCCGGGCTGATTGTGTCGCTGTTGTAGGTGTTGTTTTGATAGAGCTTTATGGACATCTATAAAAATTAAATCAAAATGAAGAAATTAATTAGTGTGGGGTTTTCTATTTGCGTAGTGGTAAGTGGTATATTTATTCTTTAAACAAATAGCTAGAGGCTCATGAAGCTTAATAAAGTGAATGGAATAACTATTCGTCTGACTACTGATGGAATTGTAAAACCTTGCGTATGTCAATGCTCGGCACCTGCCTTCCCCCTATCAATCTTATTGCGATTAATAAAGATGTATGAATTCTGTAGGTAAGCTACACCGTCCTAGTCCAACTACATTGCTCTTGAAGTCTTAATCAGAAAAGCCTTTCTGTGGATCACCTTTTAAAACTAGGTTGGATGAGCTAGAATTGTGGCTAGACGACAATGTGCCCCGTCTTCTTCAATGTCATTACGTGTCATTACTATGACACAGAAGAAGGACCAAAGAAGTATAAGACTACTGGCGAAGTTCCACAAGGGTCAGTTTTGAGTCCAATTCTATGGAACATATTGTATGATGGCATATTAAAAATACAGAGACCTAGTGGAGTGGAAATCGTCGGTTACGCTGACGACATCGCAGTGGTAGCAGTGGCCAAAACACTGGGAGAGGTGACGCAAAACTGCAATGAAACAATCATGAAGTTAGCGGACCACAAATCCAAAGCATACAAGTCGGGGAGCACCTCATCGAGTCGAAGTCGCACATCAAGTACCTGGGAGTGCTGCTGGATCATAGACTCAGCTTCAAGGACCACCTAACGTACGCAGGCGAGAAGGCTTCTCGGGCAGTGGCAGCACTATGTCAGAAACCTTTTGACGACCTTGAGCAAGTCCATGCTCTTGTATGCGGCCCCGATATGGGTGTCAGCGACAGACGATAAGTCGTAAATTAGAAGGATGAACTTGGCGAAGGGGTAATCTCAGGCCTCATACCTATCGATTAAAAGCGAAGAAGGCTGCGGCATTGCGCGAAGGTGAGCCCGATGACAAGCTAACAGCCATGGAGGCTATCGAAGCAGAATGGCAACATAGGTGGAACATCACAACGAAGGGGCGATAGACATACATATAAACTGATCCCCAACATTGATGAATGGACCTGTAGAAAGCACGGACAGGTAAACTACTACCTAACCCAATTCCTATCAGGGCATGGATACTTTCCGGAGTACCTTTACAAGTACCAGCATGTGGATGACCCATTCTGCCAGCACTGTGAAGAGAAACCCCAGAACGCCGAACATGTGCTGATAGAATGCGGTGCCGCAGGGGACAAACAGGAGTGTATGCATATTGGATTTTCACACCTTGATGCGCATCAAAAAGAAAACCTTCATTACTACTGCTTCAGTGATACAGAGGGCGGTTTCGTATCTCACACTTGGAAGGTTGACCGCATTCCTTAATTGTGAAACATACAAGTGCGTAAGCACAAGCAAAAGTTGTAGCAATTGAGTGTCTTTAAATGAAGTGGGTTGTATAGTTTTTTTTTTAGTTTAGGTTGTATTTTTTTCTCAATCAACTTCCGCTCAATAGGTTATGAATATCCTTATGACGTTATTTACAAAGCCCGAGTGAGGTGTAGTGGTTCGAAACTCAGCTAATATTAGGTTTCAATGGCGTCCAAGGGTGGTGTCCAAACTATTTGCGGATATTCGTAATACCGGTCGTACACAATATGCGCACCACATCAATTTCGAATAGAACGCATTCAACTCTTATGTATGAGACTCTTAACTTTGTACAACCAACACGTTGGAGCTGGTTAGAGATCATTGCTCAACGCGCTGCTCAACAAATGTACGTGTAGTGTACGAGTTCGTGTTGTTCGTTGGACGTCATTATGCTTTGCGTTGAGCAACGATTTCAAAATAATGCTCTGCACATTATCTTATCAATGCGTAACTCAATATTTTGTTGGCGTGAGTTATGTTGAGTGCCATGAAATTTGCGTTTCGGCGCGCGTTGAAACAGGACGATAATCAACTCACTGTTGTGTGGTACATGAACGTTTGTATTGTATTTTCCCCGACAATGTATGAAAGGCCAGAAAAGTAATCAGAGAACCAATTTAAAAGAAATGACACAACATGCGTACGTTCAACGTGTTGCTTAACGTCTGATGCGTGATGTAGTGTATCAAGGAGCAGCGCGTGTATCAACTCGTTCTGCAATCACAACAAAAACGCAGTTGGCCAACTCAAGCAATAGAGTTTTTTTTTTGTCACAGAAGTTGACCAACTAAGCGTATAAGGCTATTTAACAATTGAATGAGTTGATCAACTAGGTGTAAGGGCTCGCAACGCCTTGAACACAAACATGTTTGATTTTTAGCCGAACCTCGTTGCTCAACGGAAGCAACGTGAATTTGTGCACTAAATTTGTTTACTCAATTAAAGAGTTGAAGAAATAATTGAGCGCAGTTGGTTGGATCAGTTGCGCATGTAGTGTAAGACCGGTATAATGCTTGTCATTGTTATAGTTTTCCAATCTCTTCGTATCAAATTTCATTTTCAGTTCAATGAACTCTTCAAGTCATGCCCAATCTACTGCCTTTTTAAAGAGGAGTGTGCCGGAGAGCTTAATGTCCTGTAATGAAACCATACAGGATAACCCTTACTAATAAGTGGGGAGCGATTGGTCTACTCTAGTAATGCGGTCTCATATAGAGGCCTATTGTGCTGTCCCATATGTTTAGAGCAGTTTGTCTGTTCCAGAGGCTGTCAGGAAGCTAATCAGCTTCTCTGGGTGGAGCGTGGCAGTTGATGAGGCGAATTCACCACCTAGGGTCCGCTTTCTCACATAAAAAAGGGCGGGACAATCTGTGACGATATGGAGAGAACTTTCGTCGCTCTCCAAGCATTGTCTGAAGGTAGGTTTCGGTGACAGGCCAAGCTTGTGTAGGTGCCGTTTTAGTCGGCAGTGGCCACCTAGGCATCCAGTAAGAATTTTAAGGTGGCATGTTTGGTACATTTCTGTCCTATACTTACCATCAAAATTGTTTTGGATTTGAGCAGACATCTAAGTTTTTAAAGATGGATTTGTTCACTCCACAGGGTGGTTCAGGACCAGTGAGGGAGGTTGTTGCACCTATCTTGGCCAGTGAGTACGCTGTTTCATTGCAGTTGTGGTCTTGGGGAGCGGGGATCTAGTGTAATACGACCAAGTATGGTTGGGCGCCCGGCCACCAGATTTTTGTAGGCAATGAAACTTTACCCGGGCTTAGGCAATCCAAGAAGCTTTTTAAGTCCTTTTCCTACAAGAAAATTCTGAACTTTAACAGGAAGAACATGGCCATTTCGACCTAAGATTTCATCTCAACAAACTAAACCTTTGTTCAGATACAGAGTGTCCGTTCTGTTTAGAAGAGGAGGAAACCTCTGAGCACATTCTCTTTGAATGTCCGGCACTGTACTGGCTGCGTAGACAGATATTTCATAGGGAATTCTGTTTAAAACTCGGTTACTAATGATATCCTCACCTTCATTCACTAGGAAGGTAGTAGACATATTAGGCTAAGTAGACCGGATACATAATAGATCTTGCTAAGTCGCAGTGTCAGCCATAATGGCAGGTTCTTAAAAAAAAATGACCAAATTGTTTTTTCCTAGTTCTAGAAGCAATTTGACTGTCTCTAGGACTAGTTTCGATATTATCTGGCTAAGTTTAGTGCTTTCAGGGCAACTTGACTGTTAGAGAAGATAAAAACGGTTTTGCCAATTTAAGCCTGTGCGCTAATTTATGACAAATATTTCTGCCTGGAAGATCGATGAGTATGTGCCTAGCTTGACCGATATCTTAGTGATAGACGACTCTCCGAACATTCCAGCCCCAAATCCACTGTCCATTTTAGAGTCGACCGTGTAGCACACTTGGTCATCCTCCGAAGAACGGAGTTTGAATTTTGTCCAGTCATCACTCGGCGGGATAACTACTGAGTAGTTTCGTTTGAAGCAGAATCGTGAGAGAGTGTCATTCAACGGCTTGGTGAACTCGCTACTTTGGAATAGGGGGAAAGCGTGTTAAGGTGACTGTCAGGAGGATGTTTAGACCTGATGTTGAGTCAATGCCATACTTTGTTTGTTGTGGCTCCTCTTCTTGTTTTATACCTAAGGATAAAATAAATAAATAGTTGGTGGGACAGCTCACGTTAGGTCAAGGCCTAGCTTCTCGCAACCATTCATGCTGTGCGTGTTACATTTTTCGCACGAATGAAAGGGACCTACAATTTATTGCCGACTCCGAACGGCGAATTGAGAAGCTCTTTCATGACAGATTATACTCCCGGAGTGGATCTGGTTGGGGCTTGAACCTAAGCCGCTCGCTCAGCAGTCCAACGCACTAACTAGTGAGCTACGGCGACAACCTAAGGATGCAGGATGTTAAACGAATTCAGTCTTTCCTTGCTAGTGCGTGTGTCTTTTCATTTCCTGGGACGCCCATATGCATGTCCAGCAGTGATGCAGCAAAGTTTTGTCTTATGCTATGTTTTAAGGATTGCTGTGCGAGCTGCGTAGGTTTAAAAACTTGCCATGTCCATCGAATATCGAACCTCCGAGAGTACAATTGACCATGAAAAACTTGACTTCCGGAGTGGCGAGAATTTAGGCCTTGACTCACATCGATTATTTATTTTTGTGTTCCAAGAACCAAAAGCTCTTCTGGACTAAGTCTTCTTTACCAGGTTTTTTCTTATGTAACCGTTTCACTAGATATCTCTTTTATCGATGTCTGGCAGTCAAAGAAGAAGGCGTGATATTGTCCTCATGACAGTCTCAGAAGTCTGACTGACTTGGATAGAGAAGATACCCTCACTCAACACACTAGGGTCAATCATGGACCTATCAAAAATTGTTTGGTCGATTCTCCTGAACTCGAACTAGTGTCAGTTTGCTCAACTCGTTCACTTGCCATTGAGCCACGGCGAACAAGACTTATTTCGCATGCCAAACTTGCTTGACAGTTCAAGAGACGATGGAAACATGAATCAACCTATCGGACTTTGTTTATGACAGCAGTCTAAACACAGCAATTTCCATAAAACACCAAGCAAAGGCTAAAAAAAGAATTGTAATACTTTCCTTGCTACAATTACGTGTGAACTTTAATATAAATCGTTAATTAACAGCAGAGACGGTTTCGATTATTTGAAATGAATTAATTGCTGTCTTCGTTTTTTAAATTCTTGAAATCGATTATTGTGTGACCCTTTCCAGCTGACATTGGGCAAGTCGCACCTGCTCGCTATGTATCAGCTGTCAGTTGACGGAATTGTTGAATAGTTTGTGTTCGTTCATACAAACAACTATTTGCATATATGTTTTAGGCCTGCACTAGACTCGGACCCACAAGTAATTCCCCACTTCTCTAAGGTAACCACTGTGACGTGATTATGTTTTTAAATTAAAATCAAGATAATTTCCGTCATAAAATTAAAAGAAAAAATTTAAAGTTGGTATTAGCACTTTACAAGGTACACCTAAGCTTGAGCGAAACCAGGTACATTATTCTACCACATGTGGAATCTTTATTCACAAGCAGGTGTTGACGAACCTTGAAGAAGTGACTAAGTATTTTAGAGATGAGCTCGGTTTAGTTGGTGGGAGCAGCTCTAGGCTTAGAAAGCTTTATTGGAAGTTGGTAGATTGGGTCGAAAAAAAGGTTTAGAATTTTGTTGGAGCTTGGACACTTGAATCTCAATTTAACAAGATACATTTATATGTACAATGTACATACATAGATTGGATTATAACCCCTTTGGGCGATTGTAAACAGCAGCAATCCGGAGAGGGGGTGTATGTTTTCACGAATAGGAGTTTGTTTGAAGTGTTCCCAATCTCCAAAACCGTCGACCCCGACACATGGGAAACAGGCCCCATAACCTAACTTAACTTTGTCTAAAGAGCGCTGTCTGACTCTCGCTAGTGCTGGACATTTGTACAGGGAGTGAAATACAGATTCCTTTGGGCTTTTATCTTTGCAACTACGGCGAAAGGCATTGTGAGGCATACATAGCTTGGCTAGGGGCCAACTTTTAAAGTAGTGGTGAATTCTGCTAGTGAGCCATTAAGGGCTGACCCACACGGGCTTGTTCATCAGCTCCTCCGTTACCCTTGATTTTACTGTATCCTGGGACACAGGTGAGATTGATGCTGGTACGTACGCCCAATTGGGTAAATTCTTTCTGGCATCGCTCTGCAGTTTTAAGAATGTAGTGAGCGGCCTAAGTAATAACTTTAATAGCGACTTGGGTATCGATGAAAACAGCAGTGTTGTAGATGGGTGCTGGAGAATTTAATAGCAGTGTTGTAGATGAGTGTGGGATAATTTTTCAAAATGGTGTGCCACGGGAAATACGTGCAGATGACGTTAAGGACAGTCTCCTGTCAAAGGCCTTATGTCAAAGTTAATATGCCCTTAAAAGTTAGTAAGCATACCCACCTTCAACGTGAGCTATTACTTACTAGTAACCTGGTCGCCGCAGCTCAGTGGTTAGTACGTTTGACTGCTGTGTGAGCGGCGTGGGTTCAAGCCCCAGCCATGTCCAACGAACATTTTTCGCGGCACCACCTCTCGTCGGTGAATGACAAGCCTCCGGGAGTATAATTTGTAATGAAAGAGCTTTTCAACTCGCGGTTCGTAGTCGGCAATAAATTGTACGTCCCTTCCATTCGTGCGAAAAATGCAACACGCACAGCATGAATGGTTGCGAGAAGCTGGGCCTTGGCTCATACCGAGCTGTCGCGCCAGCTTTTTATTTATTTATTTAACCTTCTTGATATTGGTGATGGAAAGAAGAAGAAAGATTAAAAATCCTGAATAACCCTTGGGATGTTATGGGAAATCTGATTAGTTTAACTGACAGAATACACCCCAACATTCATCAGGCAGGTTGGAGCGGAATGCGCTTCATGGCTGAGGTTTTTCTCACTTATCCAACACCAACAATTTTCTGGTGGAGATGAATCTTTGGACTCAGTAATAAAAGTCAAGTGTGCTTTAGATTACCCTTTAGAGTTTTCGCACTCTTTTGATCAATCAGGAATACCTCCTCATGTCCTTCACTTTAATATTGCGTAATCTAAACCCTCTGAAACTGTGCAATGGCATCATCCGTCAGGTGAAGACTCTTGACTTAATCGAAGCCAAGATTTTTACAGGCTTCGATCATGGATAAACCGTCTTCATCCCTTGCATTTCTCTGATCCCATCAGACGACCACTTTGCTACGCCATGACAGTTTAAAAGTGGCTGGTGTGGACCTGATTAGTTACTGTTTTTTCCACAGCATGCTCAGAATCTTGGTCATACTCGAGCCAGAAAGATAAGAACCAAATTCGAATAACGACTTTTAGGCTTCGAAAATATTATATATTGGTTTTTCATACCAAAAAAATGATTTGTTTGAGCCGATAAACCCTAAAACCCTAAATTTCGTAACAGAGAAACCATCTTTTCTGACCAACTAAATATATCAAAATCTCTTCGTATTCCAGCCTCAGCTAGTGTTTTTCAGTCGGAGTTTCCCGCAATTCGGGAAACCTTGCGCTTACTGAACAATCTTCAAACATCCAATCAAAAATCGCTATTTTCTCGGATTGTCAAAGCCATTGATGCGGTTACCATATCATCAAAACTGCTGGAGCAATACCGGCTTGAAATCGATCGACTAAGTACCCACTCCATAATAACATTCATCTGGATCCCAGGTCATAGCAATCATGAGAGCAATGAGTGTGCCGACGAGCTGAAAAGGAGAGGATCGGCCGTTAACAGTTCGATATTTCGCTGGACACTGTTAAGGGCTATATACAGTTCCACTTCTTCTAGCTTGCCAATCATAGATGGAACGGCCTGTCCAGTTGCGTCATTTCAAGAAAAACATGTCTTAATTACAATAAAACTATGTCGAGTGAGCTACAAATCATAACCTGATATTGCCAGAATTGTCGCCATTATCACGGGCCACTGGCCAGTTGGAGACCATGCGGTCAAACTTGGTTCTCCTCACAACAACTTCTGCAGAAGTAGCAAGGACATTTATTAGAAAGAATGTCTACTTCACTTCCTCTGCAGATATTCGGCCCGAGCGAGGATCAAACAGCGTACTTTGGGCAAACCCTTCTTCATTGATCTCGAAGAGAAAGCTGAAAAAAGGATTGGAGAACTGATCTTGTATCTGAACTCCACCGGCTGGATTTAGCCACATCATCCCAACAAGGCAAATTAACACCCATACACATAGGTTTAAACGAGCTTCGTGATTACAAAGCGGCGCACCCTAGCGCTATTTGGGTTCTCAGGAACCGCCACTCTACCACCTACATACCTTGACCCGATAAACGGTGTTCCCTTCTTAATAAGTCCTCAGAAAGCTCTCTCTTCAGGTCCAGCTTTTATTAACTTTGATAAATGGCTGTCCAAGCTTGAGGGAATTGATTCTGGTACCTAGCATAAAGCGAATTAATCTCACAGTTAACTGATCTTAACGACTAGGGCTCTTTCGATGCCAAAAAAATGAAGTGTTGGATGGAGACTTTTGACTCTCTTCCTTTTGGCTCTTGTGAAAACATACTGAATTTCTAATCGTGTGCCCCAATACTTTTCGCTTCGACTGTTTTGAGACACACTCGGAGTTGATTAGGGGATTACGAATGAAGCCCCTCTCGTTAGCCTACACATACTTCAAGCCTGTGGGTATAAGCAAGGCATTATTTACAATTTTCTTTATTTACCAGTACTTTTGCAAATGTTTGCCATTGACAAACAAACTCTGTGACCAGAGCCCATTATACAATTCTATGAAAAAAATAAACAAAACAACTCAAGGGGGTAGTCATTTTGTTTACTCGGCTCTTGATGCGAGCCTGGACGGCCGGTGGGTGGACGGTGCGGCGGAACGGGCAACAAATCTCGAACGGAAAACTTGTTTATCTTTACCGGCAGTCCGGAGTGTTTAGATATACTATTCTATTCGAATGCAGGGATTTTCAAGTTCAAGAACGTAGTCAGTCGTCTTGGTGGTTGTCGTGTGGTAGACATTGAATAGAATACGATTGTCGGATTGTTATCGAGATGCTCACGTGTTGTAAGGTGCGCAAGGTGATTGCAAACATTTAATTATAGCGTTCGCCGATGTTGTTGTTTATCACGATACGTTCGATTGGGACACAAATGAAGGAATAGTATGAATCTCACTTGGAAATGGTAATGAGCGCGACTACGAGTATGTGACTAACATGTTATGCTGTTGACCATGTTAGAGGTTGGGAGTGTTGTTTTATTAAGGCTACGAGCTATACGATAAAATTTACAATAAATTCAAAAGCGGTTTCTACTTTTTTTTTTGGATTCTGCAAGCACGAGAGTGAGTTGATAATGTGTGTCACTGCTTGAGTAATGTCAGTCGCGTTGTGATACCATAAAATTTTGTTGATAAAGCGCTTGATTCGCTTGTTCTCGTTCGTCAGTTGGGTTGAGTTGATTGTACAATAGGTCGTGATTACCAAATTTAGAAAGAATCGACATCCTTAAGCATGTCGTGGCATTTGCAAAAATCAACAGGAGTGAACTGCATCGGTTCTTTGAACGAACCAATAATTTTAACTGGTTATTTCCTTAGCTGTCATATTTTACGGAATACTGTCCTCGCTCTGCTTGTATGCAATGCCCATACAACCAGTTTAAAACCGCAGGTTTTCGATGCAAAGCGTTTGACCGTGCTATATCGGTACAACCGTCCTAAGCTTGCTACGAGTAACACGCTATACAAACGTCGCATACAACCGCAAGTCGGTCACAAACGTTGTACAACCTTTATCAGATTTCCCGCACAGCTCACAAAGTCAGCACCGACATTCTTGTCCATATCGGACTCTTATTTGTGGCTTTCGCACGAAAACCACGTTAGAATTTCATCAAGGTGAATTTTAACAGTAGTAACAGTAGCTTATGCGGATGATGTTATGATTGCTGCTCCGATAAATACCCGAGCACCTTTAGTTAAATTCTCTAAAAAGCTCTTTCAATTCTCTGAAGATTAACCCCAAAAAAACCAAAAACCGGAACTTGTCCTCTTGTCAAGGGAATATGCATACATAAATTCCCACTTTTTTAAAAGGTACTCCCCCACTTCGTGGAATCTATGTCAGTCAAGTCCTGCTACGACACCCTACAATCACTTGCTAGACACAACAAGGTCAAGCTTGGTTGGGTGCCCATTATGGCATTATAGGCAATGAAACTGTGGATGAGCTGACTACGGCCGGTTCGGCTTCCGCGGTCTTGGGACCTGAACGATTCTGTGGCGCTAATTGGGTTACAGCCACAGCTTTGTTAAACAACACCAATTTTGCCCAGCCCATTGGGAAAATGCCCCAGGTGTAGGCAATGCAAGAGACTTTTCAAGTCCTTTTCCTACAAGGATATTCTAAACCTTAACAGGAACAACGTGAGGATGCTATTGGGCTTCCTTTTCGGCCATTGCGGCCTAAGATATCATCTTAACAAACTTAACCTTTCTTCAAACACAGAGTGTCGGTTCTGTTTGGAAGAGGAAGAAGCCTCCGACCACATTCTCTGTGAATGTCCGGCACTGTACTGGCTACTTAGACGGATCTTTTATAGGAAATTCTGCTCGTTAGTGGAGTTTACAAACTGGGCTACTAATGACATACTCACCTTCATTAGGAAGGTAGTAGGCCTATTAGGCTAAGTAGACCGGATAAAAAAAAGCACTCGCCGGAGTCTCATTATGGACAGTTAGACTGGAAAGCCAATAACTACCATTGAACGCGTAAAAATGGCACTATAGCGATATACTGCTGCAAGAAGTGGAGTGGAGAACCATACTCATGTTTGTTAAACGATTACGGCAGATTGTGGACGACCTTTGACAAAGCCTTACACCGGAACATATTGAGAAAAGTTCAATCATCAACACGCAACAGATTTAGCGGAGTACTTACTTTACTTCCACTTGGTATTTTTGGCAAGCACTCAGCTGTCAGTGCAGCGATTCGATTGAAGGCCTCCTACCAATGTTCAAACTGCTACATTGGCCACTCACCGATCTTAGATCCCCTTACTATTTATCCACGAAAACACCGACCACATACTTATGTACCGCCTAAGTTGAACTTCAACTGATGGGAAAGTGATGACGCCAAAGCCGAGTATTCCACTCACTTTTGATCTCCGAAACGCTCAACCTGAGCATCTCCTTCTGTCTACCGGAAACGAAGGCAATCAACGAACTTTTTTGCTGGCTGAAGTATAATGTGGTGTTGTCTAAAGGCCTTGTCAAACAGAGGGCGTTTTTAACGCCGCGGTGAAATTATTTTACGCCGCGTTAGAGATCGGCAAACAGTGAGTGGTCAGTTCTCTGTGATCTAGATTTTTATTCTTTCACAAAATGTCAAGCTGTCAAGTTTTTATCACCCGTGTGGTACAGACATGTGTAGTTCCGCACACATTCGATTAATTTCTCCATTTATGACAAAAAACAGGCCACACCACTTTTTAACACGCCGCGTCAATACGAATGATGAAAATAATCTGTAATTTTTCACAACAACGCGTTTCAACGTCGTGGTGAAATCAATGCGACGTTGAAAATGGCTCGGTGTGACAGGCTTTGCAGAAAAATACAACGCATGGCGGTAAAACGCGACGTTAAAACGCGCCTTAATACCATCGCAATTTTTACGGAAAGCCAGTCTGCTATAAAATCCATAGGAAGCACATTGAGATTGTCGCTCGTCTCTCACTGAGATAGCAGAACACTTCAACATTCATCTATGTTCGGTACCCGGTCGTAGGGTCATTCCAGGGAATTGTAAGGCCGATGAACTCATCAAACCTGGTACTACTCGAGAGATCCAACCAGAACGGAGAAATCTGGCCATTCCACTCGCTACATGTGGAGGAAAAACCAAAGATGGAGGAATGGTACAACGTGCCCTACCTCCAGGGAGATCTGGCCTATGCTAAGCCTCACTTGATCTTGAAGTCCCATCTTGCTTAAAAGGTGTTCTCAGTGGTCGATGTCCCATTGGCCTTCATGCCAGAAGGATGGAATTTTTTGCAAATTACTTTTGCAGGAGCTACAGTGACGAAGAGGAGGAGGAAACGATCCTCCATTTTCTCTGTACTTGTCCTACCCTATCCCAAAGAAGGAAGCTCTATCTAGGTGCCTATCACTTCGACAATTTGAGCGAATTATCGCATGCTGACACAAGTCCCTCGCATGGACAGCCACCTTACCTACATACATATGTACATACCTACATGCATTGACTAAACACACGCCACCAGGAAAGCATGTTGCTTTGGCTTAGGGAAAGAAACGTTTTTACTGCGACCAGTTCTTGTACGAAAGTATCGTAGATGCCTTTCGTGCGTGAGCGGACAAGTCAACACCACGAACATCACAGTACTTAGTCAGTTTGGAAGTAAAGACAAGGAAGCCGTCTAGTCTTGATGGGATGTGAAATATTATGTCGGCCAAATGGTCGCTGCGGCCGGTCTTGCCGATCTCCGTCCTTTTGATGAAATTTTCTATTATTTTTCGGCATAAAACGTGCAAAATTCGTACCAAACAGTGAATGTGCAATGCATTGGTTATTCGTGAACGCTCTGTGGATTTTTACAACCCCAAACATGACATTTTGTTAGCTTACGTAGCCATTCAGTTGAAAGTAAGCCTAATCGCTGCAGATGGATTTATTCGAAAAATCCTTATCAACCGGATGGTTTTCTGCCACACAGTCAGTGAAGTTATGACGATGTTCTTAGTCTACTGTCTTCAATTTCTGAGCAAATTGAATCTTGTGGGCAAGTAAACCTGTAGGAAAGGTCCAACTGCTAGAACCTATGGCGAATGGAGGTTGATGGATTGTCATAAACACTCTCACTCCGAATCGTGTTGGTTAAATTTTTTTTTATTTCGAATATATGTTTAAACATTAAAATGCGTTTTTCTCCCATATGCCGCTCCATAATTACAAATGTTAATGCTTAGGAGGCTGTTCACACAGGACTGACGGATTAGATTTTTTTTTGACGTTTCGTGTTCAGATTGATAGACCTGTCTAAACACTTCCGCGGACATAGTGATTGTCAGTGTCGACCAAATTGATTGCATTTTTGCGCTTATTTCCTGAAGTTTTAAACAATTTAAATAAATAACACAAATGCGATCAGTCATCAGCCCAGAAGACACATTATTCTTTTCACAAAAATCGGTGACTGCCGATTGACATCTTCAAACGTCAAAAAATATCCAAGAATTTTAAAAAAATCTTAAAATCTTAAAATCTCCGCTTCCCCCCTCGCCTGTAAACGTCGAAAAAAAAATCCAGTCCGTCACTCCTGTGTGAACAGGCTCTTATATCGACAAATGTCAGATATTAATTGTCATTTGGCACAGTAATGCCAGATTTAAATTGTAACCTCCAAATAAGCCACTGCCAAGACTAGAGTAAATATATTTCCAGTGTTAGCAGCATCTTACTTATATTTACCTTGCTCCAGCTCGGCTGGATATATATAATCAGGCGCAAGCTACTTAACTATTACTGCAAAGTAAGCAAGATAGCAGTTACATTAGGTTGTCCCTTAAATCGTGTAATTAAGCAAAGCATACGAAAGTTTATTATAGAATCGCCCATCATTTATTTGTTTTATGATTTGCTATAAAGTTTACAAAGATTGGCAATTGGGTTTAACTCTTATCATATTGATTGCATACATTCGAGTGCACACTTTCTTTTCATTAGAAAAGTGTTATCTGTCAAGGTATACACAATCTAAAAACAGAGTATAAAAATCAAAAGATAACAGGACAAGCGCTATCTTAAGCCCTTGATACCACATGATTAGTCTCAATTTTTTCCTTATCTAGTAACATTAACATTTTTATAATTCTTTGTTTTAATTTTTGTTTACAATTCAGCATTTACTCGCAGATACAAATTTAACTCATGCGGTTCAAATTTAATTAAATTTTTCTGCCTCAAAAGTGTTAATTTATTTAGTGGATGCAGCTTTTGGCTCTGATCGTTTATCACAACGATGTAAACAAAAGATGGTTATCATTAAATGTTATTGCGAAATAAATTAATTGCAAGACAAATAATACGAGAAAAAAAAATCGTCGTAAATATTTGATACTACGACGTTAAAAAATTCGAAAGTTTAACTGTCTTACGCAGTCTTGTTCCATTGCGTCTTAAATTCCCGAATCGATGTTGACGTTGTTTTCATTAAGCAGGGCTTTCAATTTACTGGTCAAAAATGTGACGCTTTGGTTGAAAAGTATTTGCAATCGTGAGGGATCTGAAGAATTTTTTTGTAAGGTTCCTTAGTTTAGTCCTATCAACCTCAAGAGGCAGCAGTCATGCCTGTCCGCCATCATTATCGGGCGGATTATAACTTTTCGATCATTCTAACTCGTTAATTCGTTGCCAAAGACTTGGTTTCTTTTCGACGGTTTTACGCCACGTTTGTTTAGGACTAACCACTCTTGAGTCAGCCTGTCTAAATTGGTTGCAGTGCATGGCATTATGATCTCTTCTTAAGGTCTGTGACCAAACTTTTGTCACCTTTTTTGCTTATCTACTTATTTTCGATACGCGGTAGAATAAGTTTTATGCCTGAAACACAATACTGCATTGATGCTAGGGTTCTTCCTATGTTGGAATTGCTTCACAGATGCGCTGATATGACATTCTCAAATTTATCAGCTGTTTGCACAACATTCCGCACGAATTTTCTGAAATAAAAAAAATTTGCCATGCGAAGTGTCAGAACGCACACAAAAGTTCAACCCAGTCGAACTTTTCCTCAGAGAGAGTGCATTGTTGCGTATTGTTACGTATGCCACTTTACACTCTTTCGCTCTCAAATGTAGAATGTTAGCACCACGCACGATTGTGGCTGGTGCCATTCAATTCCTTTGGTTGAACATTAAACGTCACTCAACGCTAGCACCAACGCAGTATTGTGTTTCAGGCACTAAGGTCTATATATTTGAGAGATCATCCTATGGCAACCTGGTCATGACAACTCATGCTCCCACAGAGGACAATGAGGACCCCGCCAAAGAATGTTTCTACAAGCTCCTCGACAAAACGTTGAGCAATATCCTAGACTTGACATTAAAATCGTGAAAAGTGATCCTATCACCAAAATAGGAAGGATATTCTGTATTAGGTGCCCTAAATACGAACTGCGACCTATGCGTCTATTGTGGTACCCCATATGGTTTAATCAGAGGTTATATTGAGGCTCTTGATAAACCTTTGTATAGCTTTAGGTTAGGGCCGCGTCAAGTGGAGTAATCTTTTCCATGCGGGTTCTGGACATGCGCAAAAAATATGGTCAGCGGTCTATTTCTGTTCGGTCAGAGTCGTTTTTTGATACTCTTATTTTATGCAGACGGTATCTGAGTGGACAATGTCCCGTTCGACGGCCCGTTTAGGTTTTTAACTCGGTGAGATCAAGTAAAGTCTTGGCCTTTTATAGGCTTGTCTTAGGCCCCGGTGGGTGGCCCAGTAGTCGGCGCGTTTGTTGATCTTCCATTGTGTTATCTTGGAGTATACACTGGTGGGTGGTACTCCAAAACAGGGTTCGGGACCAACGAGTGTTCGTTAGAGCCTGTTCGTTACCCTCGAAGCCTTCTTGTCCTGGGATCTAGGCTACAATTCAACAGCGTGGACTTCCGCTTAAAATACTGTAGAGGAAGGTGACTTTCCAAGCGCTGTCTCGTGTTAGAAACTTGGAGGTAGGTAGAGTGGGGGTTCCTGAGAACCCCATTAGCACAAGAGATGCGCCGTTTTGTTACCATGAACCTTTTTGTGTATGAGTGTTGGGATGAAGTGGTTAAATCCAGCCAGTGGAGTTCAGATACAGGATCAGTTTTCCGATCGTTTTTCCAGCTATCTCGCCGAGATCCACGAAGAAGGGTTTTCTTAAGGTGCGCTGTCTGGTCCTCGCTATAGCCGGACACCCACCTCAGGGTGTAGTACAGCGAATGCAGTTAGTGGGGTAAGTGCATTGCCTAGAGCCTGTTTCCTCCCTTGTATGAGAGCGGGGGATTCTGTGAGCAAATGCAAAGAGGTTTCGTCATTCTCAAAGCAGGTGGGGTGCGGTGTTCAGTCGGTGGACGTGCCTTTTCAATAGGCATTGGTCACTCAGGACACTGGTTGTGGTAGGTAGGAGTGACGGTGATCATGCTGGTGTACCTGAGACTTCATTAGCTCATTTGGTGGTCTTTATATCCAGTCTGTGGATAGCATGTTTATTCCTCGCTCAGTAGTTAAAATTGTTGAAGTCAGGTTTGTTTAATGTACGATGCCTTGGCCGCCTTCTACACTGACAATAGGAATGAATAATTCCACCATTGGTCTCGGTGAGTGTTAGGCCAATACTCACGTATGGGGGATATGGTTGGTGGTATGTTATAACTTAGTGCACTAACCTCAAAACTATGACTAAAACATAAACAAAGACTTGCACGCATTGCATCAAACAGCGCAACGAGAGGAACGCCGATAGCTAGGTTGTAAACAATTCTGAATCTTTTGCCTTAGCCTGTAAGAATCTGCAACTAAAAGCGCTCTGAGATTAAATCTATTGAAATATTTTGGAAATATCTCGGCACAGATGTTGAATCTGACTACAGAAAAATAAATAGCTGGCGCGACACCTCAGGGTTAGAAAGGCCCTTAATGCTCTTTTTCCATGCAAAAAGATAGCAGGGAAGAAAAGGGGCATGAAACCAATTATGATGCACTGGCTATACATAGCAATAGTCAGACCTATACTCACGTATGGAGCACTCGTCTGGTGGAAGGCAACTAGGCAACGGATGCTCTTTGCTGAACACCCTGGGCAGCTCTAGACACCCTTCTGCATCTGCTACCGCTAGACTTACAAATAAAACATCAGGCAGCCAGTAGTGCGCCAAGGCTAACTAATTCAGGCTTTAAAAATAATAGTATTGGACACTTAGGATGGAGCTTAATTGATGTTCTTAAAAGAGCAGATGAGACGGCTTCCATCACTTCGTATCCTGAGAGGGAAGACTGGCAGAGAAACGCTATCATCTCAGAGGATGAGATTGCGGTTCTCACGGATGGTTCAAGAACTACCAACGGAACTCCCAAGAGGCAGACCTAAAAGTATCCATACGACTCCCGGATACATCTAACGTATTCCAAGCAGAGGTTCTGGCACTGAGCTGCCGAAAGTACTGCAATAGCAGTATTATACTGCTATTTTGTCTTTCCGTACTCCGTACTGCCCAAACGCAAATTAGACTGCTCATGTCTAATGTTAAACTACCAATGTGAATGCGGATATTAATGCTTACTATCATTGTTTTATAAAAAAATGTGTGTCTGCTCTAAGCTTTTACGCTGAAATTTATCTGCGAACGCACTCTTCTACCTGTAATTCGTCTTTAAGCTACATATGTCACTGTCAATGAATTGGTGTGTACCTGTTTTTGTGTGTAGGGCTTGGGATCGAAATGGATTAGTCAGTTAAAAAAAACTAATTTGCACCATTTATGAATAGTACTGCCCAGTACTGCGCAAGTAGGTCGAATTATACTGCCCAAGAAAGATGTAGAACGGCAGCACTTTTCTGGCTGTGCTTATAGCTGCGGAATCACTAGGGATGAAGTCGATATCTGGTAGGGATATCGCCATTTATATTGATAGTTATATTGAATGTCGTCAGATCTGCACTAGTCTCGAAATGTCGCGTAATGCTGAAGGCGTTGTGTACGCAAAATTGAGTAAGATTTTGTTGGGTGCCGGGAAAAGGCCGACGAACTAGCCAGGCTAGGTCGAGAGCGGCAACACACGGAGGGGGGGACCACCGTGGATCCTCCTTTCTGTGTGGCTAAAGCAGAGATTGTAAGAATTCCTGAAAGTAAGGCAAATCGGAGATGGTCTAACATAAGTGGGCATAGGGTATCTAAGGCTCTATGGCCTGCTCTGGATCGCAGGAAAACATTAGATATTTTCAATTTAATTAGTCACTAGCACCCTGTCCGGCCACTGTCTTCTCAGAAAGCACGTTAATAGATTAGGGCTCTCAGCCACAGATGTCTGCAGGTACTGCAACGAGCTATGCGCCGCTGAGGACGTAACACACATATTATGTGATTGTCAGGGAATTGCCAGGATTCGCATGAAACTTCTCGGCAAGTATTTCTTTAGTAATCTAGAGGAGCTAGGCTATAACAACTATAGGAACATGGTAAAACTCTGAAGGGAAAAATACTTTCAGGAAATATTTGAGGTTTTGCCTTTGTTTTTTTTTTTTTTTTTTTGGTTTCACAGGGCCCACTATGGTTCCTAATGTCTTATGACTTGGCTGAGGTTTGAACCCACTCCATTCGAACAGCGGTCCAACGCACTAACCACTGACCCACGGCGACCACTATTGTTGAAGTGAACTAAAACTTTCTCGTTGGACTGTACAGAAGCAGCAAAATCTCGAGAGAATTAATTCCAAAAAAAAATTCTATCATTCAAATGACCCTAACGTTCGCCACCACTATTATTTGTTATTGTTGTGATTTTGTTGCTGTTTTTATTTTTTTATTTTTGCAATCTTAATTTTACCTTGTATAGAGATCTACTCTCACGTTCGGGGTCGGTTTGCAGCGTTCTGTTCAATGGTGGGGTGTAACGATTCTCTGGGCTCACTTGTGTTTGGTGTGAGTGACTTAATTTGTAGAATCAATTTTAGTTTTTGTTTTCTCCTATAGATACTTTATCACAGATCGCGTTTTTTAAATACGTATTTTAAAACTGGTTGTGCGGCGGCATTATTCATCACTAAAATCGTGGATGTAATTAATTTTTTTTTTGCTAAAAATCCCCCGTCAATGGTGAGAGTTTATCCAACCGATACTATGTTTGCATTTTGCCTGCCAATTTTTTTTTTCTGTGGACAACAATCGCGTCGTTTATAATCCGTGGGGCTATGTTTGTTGGGCGATATTTACAAAATTTTACACTTTCACGTTACGTAAACCACTTTGAATTCACTATTCGCGGACACTCGGTTTTATTCGACATTTGCCAGATAAATTTGTATTTTGTATCTTTTTCACAAGCAGTTGTACGAGAGTTCTAAATCCAGAGACGAATCAACACTGACTGATCTACAGCTGGTGGTTCTAGGAACGTTTATACCAATTGGATACATGTGGCATAGTCCGACTAAAGTAGGCGACAGCTGTGCCAACGCCGAGTGTTTGTGATAAGTTTTGCGAGTTCTTATGCGCCAAAAGTGGGAAGAGCGACTAAAGAGTAGAATGGCGTCGATGTAGAATGGAAAGCGGACTAAGAGAACTTCGAGTTGGGAATTCTTGGACGAAGAGACTTGTGTCGGCCATCGAAATCAAACGATTAGATTGTATCGTGAATCGTCATAAGGTTAGGTTGGTTAGTATCTATTATAAGTTGTGACGAGATTTGTTTTTATTAAACGCTTCAGGGGGACTTTGTTGTTTACCTGACAATGCATTAGTACGAGTAGTGAGAGTTCTAAAGGTTTGAAAGTTGGAGAAAACGAAGGGTATGTATTGAAGTCGAATGGATTTGGCGTGGCTGTGAATTGTAATCAAGAACTTCATTAGACCAGGTGAAACAATCGATTATTATTTAATTCAAGTCGCTTTGGTATATTTTCTCTTCGGAGTTGACCCTTCAGGCAAATTGTTTTCTCTGATCCGCGATTTTTCTCTCGTTGGTGACGTTTGGCCATTACTTAGAGCAGGGAAAGGGTACAACTATAAAAATCTTGAAATTCTTTTTGATGGGGTTGATGAACTCTTTCTTTTGCCTCAGACCTTTTTGGTTTGTCAATGTTCGGCGAGCCTGTAGGTTGTGTTATTTTAAACTGGTGGCGCTGCAGTCGTGGGTGGGTCTGGGCCTCAACCAACAAGCGTCCCTAGCCAGCTCGATCTTAAGCGAACTGCCTCCAGTTTCGCACGCCAAGTTGGTTGAGGTCCCCTTCCACTTGCGTGCATCACCTGAGTCGCGGTCTTCCTCTACTGCGAAGCCCCTCGGGTGTGGCTCTACATGAGCCAGCCACCTCAGTCGTTGGACCTTTACTCTGGCTAAGTCGATGTCGCTGTACAGCCAGAACAGTTCGTCGTTGTATCTCCTTCTTTACCCACCGTCTATGCAGACGGGACCGAAAATCACCCGAAGAATTATCCGCTTTTGACAGAGTCTATGCCTCTGCGCCGTAGAGCAGGACTGGGACTATTAAGGTGCTATACTGGGTCACTTTAGTCGTTCGAGACAGGGCTTTGCAGCTCAATTGCCTTTTTAGCCCAAAGAAATAGCGATTGGCAAGATTTATTCTTCGTTTGGTCTCAGCGCTGGCATCGTTGTCTGAATTGATAGCGGCGCCTAGGAAAACAAAGTCCCTTACTACCTCGAAGTTATATCTGTCAACAGTGACGTTCTGTACGAGACGTTGGTGTTGGGTGTCCTTTCTTGTTGACAGCATATACTTGGTCTTGCCCTCATTGACCGCTAAACCCATCTTTGCCGCCTCCGTCTCAATACTCACAAATGCACCAGTGACCACACGCTGGGTTCTTCCGATTAATATCGTCGGCGTATGCGAGTAATTGGACGAACTTTTGAAAGATTATGCCTCTGGTGTTGGCGCGTGAGTTTTGCACTATTCTTTTAAGAACGCTGTTGAAGAAGTCGCATGACACCGCGTCACCTTGTCTAAATTCTTTCTTGACATCAAAGGTCTTGGTGAGGTCTTGACCGATCTTGATGGAGCAGTGTGCAGTCTCCATCATCATACTGCACAGACGGACGAGTTTGGCAGGGAAACTAGACATAGCTCTGTATAGCTATAGACTTCGTCATACGCGACCTTAAATTCGATGAAAAGGTGGTGGGTATCGATTTGAAGTTCCTGGGTTTTTTCGATGGTGGACTTTCCTGACCTGAAGCCACACTGATATGGACCGATCAGGTTGTTGATGAACGGCTTCACACAACACGACAGATAAGATCTTGTAGGCGATGTTAAGAAGTCTGATGCCTCTGTAGTTGGCGCAGTTCAGAGGGTCTCCTTTCTTGAGAATTGGGCAAACAATGCTAAGGTTTCATTCATCGGGCAAACATTTCTCAGACCATATTTTACAGATTAGTTGGTGCATGCTCCTTATCAAGTCATCGCCTGCTGTTTTGAACAGATCGGCAGCTAGGCCGTCTGCTCCAGCAGCTCTGTTTCACTTAAGCTCAGATATGGCTTTTTTCACTTCGTCCCATTCGGGTGGACGGAATTGTTGGTCTTCATCGTCTAGGTTGAATGGTTCATTCTGCCTGACAGCGGGATGTAATTCGTCGTCGCCGTTGAACATTCTGCAGAAGTAATTCTTCCATATCCTTATCATCGAGTGCGATTCTACTACGATGTTCCTTGTTCATCCTTGCAGGCTTCGGTTCGGACTCTGTAGCCTTGACAGTTTTTTTTTTCCTTTGGTAAAGTTTTTGAACCGCATTCCTGCGGTAACATCTCTCTATCTCCTCCATCGCGCGTTTCTCATACTCTTTCTTTTTCCTCCTGAGAAGCCGGTGTTCGTCTCTCCTCTTCTGCTCGTAGAGCTCGCGGCCAGCTCTTGTCCCTTTGCTCTTTTTCTTCCTTTTGCACACTGTTGGTTGGGATCCCAAAATAGGGTTCAGGACCAACAAGTGGGCGGCAAGCGCCTCTTCTCGCCAGACGCTCGTTCATTATCTTCGAAACCTTCATGACCAAGATCCAGGCTACAGTAACCTTAATTGTGGATCCAGGATCTTCGAGGAGATTGAGATACTCCCAGACGTGCTTTGACTCTATCGTGTAGAACTAAAAGAATGTAGATGTGGGTTTCCCTAATTTTCCTCCACAGGCATTTCCGTGGATAAAGTTCGAATGCGTGAACGTCTGCTTGAAAGATGTCTGGTGACTTCCCAAGCGGTACCGCGCATTGGGAGCAAGCTCCATTTGCTATGCAGTCGTCGCCCCTTCGTAGTGTTTGCCACTTCCGCCTCTGTATAATCGTATCGATAGGGTCTTGGTCCGTTCTAAAATGCGTGTGTTCATTTGAGATTCGGTTCGGAAAAAACAATCGGGTATCTACAACAGCGATTAAGCCTCTTGAAGGTTTCGATGCAGAGATGGCTATGCACCCGGGCCTTATAGGTAGGTAGGGAGATTTTCTAAAGAACCCAAGTACCCATGGAAGTATCTTTGAGGTCGTCGAAGAAGGGTTTGGCTAGAGTGCACTGCCTGGCCCTCGTTAGGGCGGGGCATTTACACAGGAAATGATGCAGAGATTATTTTTTGCTGTTATCTTGGCTGAGTAGTCTTCTATTGGCCAGTGGCTTGTGCTTGCGGCTACGATTTTTGCAATATCTGGTCTTGATCTGCTTAGTAGCTCGTTTGTTTTTTGTTTATTGTAACCGAGCCAGATCTTTCTTGATACAGTTGTAAACCCTATTCCATGCTTGGTTAGCCGTCTTTAGAAAGCGATGTTGCCCTTAACGGCTCCTAGCGGGATATTAACAACTTCCGCTAGTGAATCGTGAAAAGCTCATCCCCATATGGTCAGTTCATCGTCTTCTTCGCTGCCATCAATTATACTATGGCCTGGAACCTAAGTGAAAGTGAGGATGCACTTGACCCCAGTTGGTTTAGTTCCCCCTGGCATTGGTGTACCAATTTTGAGGATACAGTGGCCGAATCAATAGCTTTGATAGCCGCTTGGCTGTCAATGAAGATAGCAGTGTTGTAGATGGGTGTTGGAGAATTTTTCAGCACACAACAGGCTTCCCGAATAGCAAGGAGCTCTGATTGGAAGACACTGGCAAAATTCGGAAGTCGAAAGGATTTCGACAAATTCATTTTTCCGGGCCGTATAGCAAGTGATGTAATTTTCTGTGTCTATGTTGTCTATCGCTATACAGAGTTTTGACCTGCAATGAAAGCTACCAGGAGTCTTAGGAAGGGTCTTTTCAGAGCGAGAAGATTTTTTGTTTCCTTGTTGCATGAGGTGCGGAATTAAATTTGTGTTTACAGCTCCATTAGAATTGGAATTCTGGTCCTTCCACTGCCAGGAATATCTCTTTGCACTGGGACCTAACAAATGGAAACATTGTGCCGTAAGCTGCGCAGCTTTAGCTCGTTGCGGCCTTTTCACTTATCCCAATGCCCGCTTCTTAAACTCTTATTTCTTCTACAGAAGCCAGTTAAGAGTTTGCTCGTAAAGAGTTTGAATAGTTATCGTCTTTATGTCCAGCCAGCACTGGCATTTTGATGTTCTATCATGTTCACATCGATTGCAAATCATTTCCGATGATTCTGGTTTCATAGTTGAGAAGTTCTAAATCTTTATTTCCTTTCTTTGCAGATCCCACCGTCCACATGTACTCACAGAAGTTCCTATTTCTTTTCATAGTCATACTGCGTTACCCCATAGACAGGGATAGTCAAGAATTCAGGAAACTGGAGTCTTACTTTCAAAGAGATCTTCAAATGTGTCCGGAATGCTTTCGAACCCAGTCAGAGTTCTGTGAACGAATCCGTGATGACTACGAGTTCGATGAAGGTTTTTCCAACTTGCTCAACATTCTCTTTGGTGTGCGACAAACGCGAGTCCTTAGAGGAATCGATAACATTAGTCACCAAATCTTTGCGAAGTACTTAGCAAGGGATTTCGACTTTAGTTCGATAAAACAAAACCAAAATGAAGAGGAAGCCATAAGGAATCTGAGGGAAAGATTTTTCAACGAGTCCCGGTTGGATGGCATGCAATTCTGTCCACAGTCGGGAGTGCAAAGGTTTGTCGAACTATTCACAGACAGCTATTCGCAGCTAAACGTTTGGATGCATATGAATGTTGACATGCAACCAATTCTTTTACCCTATCTGTATTCCTTGGGATTCTCAGTGCCAAAAACCTACGCCACTTGTGGCTTCACAACATTCCAGTCCAACGATGGTGTCCCTCTCACAAATCTATACACGAGTGATTTCATCGTCAAACTGAAGATTGCGACGCAATTGATTGACGCAGCATTGAAATTCTCCGAAGGATTTGAGGAATTCCGGATCTACATCACCGACCTAAACATGGATAACGTGGTGTACAATGCAATAGAGGACAGAGTTTCATTTGTGGACTTGGACACAGTGCTCATTGTGGATGGACGGAAGCATCCTGATTCTGTGCACAAGCACGAGTACCTGGAGTGCGATGACTGTTTTGCATTTTCACCAAAAGACATATGCGCTCGTAGTCGAAGTGATATCAACTTGTTCGAAGTATGTCAACTGCTTCGCGAGGACTTGAGGAAGGATCGCACGAAGGGATTTTTATTTCCAATTCCAGCTAGGTTTTCTGAACTGGAGGAGGTGCTCAATGAATGTGTTGATTGTCCAGGAGAGATTTGTAAAAGTAGATTCGATGTAGCTGTAAGACTGAACGAAAATTTAAAGCGGATAATTAAAAATGGTTTTTGATTTAAATGTTGTTTAATTTATTTATTTCGATGAAAATTAAGGCGGAACAGGGGCACCGACCCCAGGTAGCGTGGGTTAGTGTTAAGAGAGATCAATTGGAGCAGAGCGGGGCATTCGATGTTTCCTGTTAACAGCTGATGTACAAACAGTAGGTCTGTTCCTTTACTTTTCAAGTAGCTTCAAGTTATTTCTCAAATTTGGAGAAGTGGGGATAAATCCTCTCAGAGAATGCAGAAATTAAGAAAAAGTAAAGGAACGCTTTTTCGTAAGTTTGGGCTGCTTGACAAAAACATCAAACGCAATTGTGAAAATTTAAATGAAAAATAACAGAAATCTATCTCAACTGTCATAAGATCAGCTGTTAGCTGTGTTACAAAAGTTGCCCAAAGAATTTTTTTGGGCTGAAACTCTCTCAGTTGAGGGGAAGTGATTTGCTCTCTCGTGGCCTCTCTCTTTTGCCAAATTTTTGTGTTGTGGAACAGGATTAGGCAACTTTTCGTAGCTTTGGTTTACTTGAAAAAGAAAGGAACAGACCTAGTATGTCAGCAACTTCTCGAAGTTTTTGAAGTGACTGTACATTAATTAATTTCAAACGGTCCTCATAAGGGCGTAAATTATATCTGTCCGACCATGGCAGACCACGTAGAGCAAAACGGATAAACCTACGCTGAACAGCCTCTATTCGATGGGAATGGGTATCGTGATAGCGGGACCAGACTTGGCTAGCATATTCAAGGATTGGTCTGACAAATGTGAAGTAGAGAGATTTCGTGACGTAGAGATTCGAAAATTCTTTCGACCAGCGTTTTACGAAACCGAGCGGAAATTTAGTTCTCTGTCGCAGATAACACCCAGATCACGCAGTAAATTTACGAAAGGAACGGGCTCGCCACGTATAAAATAGGATCTGGGAGCAGGTGGAAGACGCTTTCGAGAATAAGTAATAGTTTGGCATTTGCTGACGTTGAGCTCAAGAAATTTCCTTTGGCACCAGGTTGAGAAGTTGTTCAGGTCAGCTTGAAGTGGATGGGAGTCAACGGGATTGGATATGTGCCTGAAGATTTTCATGTCAGCGTAGATGGATAAGTAAGAATCTTTTATGATACTGTCAACGTCATTTATAGCCAAAATAAATATCAGAGGACCAAGATGGCTGCCTCGAGGGATTCCGGAAGTAGCTTTAATGGGGTCGGAAACAGACAAACGAAATAGAATTTGGTAATGTCGTTCCTCAAGGTAGGTTTTGATCCATGCAATGAAACCAGGTTGAAAGCTAAGAGATTTGAATTTAAAAAGAATGATTGCATGCGAGATTTTATCGAAGGCCTTACTAAAATCGGTGGCAATTACATCAACTTGTTTGCCATTCTCTATTGCGCAGAGGGTACTAGATACGAATTCCGTTAAGTAAGTAGTTGTTGACCTACCCTTAAGAAATCCGTGCTTGTGAGAAGAAAAAATGAGCCTACAATGGAAGAACATTGTATCGTAAACAATGCTTTTAAAGAGCTTGGTTAGCAATGGGACGGTAGTTGGAGACATCATTCTTAGGACCCTATTTGTGAAGAGGAATTAGGAAAGTAGTCCACACTATGGAGGGGAGACCATCCGGACCAGGAGAGTATTCTTTCTTAAGTTTATTTATCTTTTTTTGTACGTGGTCCACGGTTATGTCGACGGAGACTTATGAAGTTTGGGTACAACTTTTCATGTAGGAGAAGTAATCAAGATCGACTTCTTGCACCTGGTTGCTAAATAATTGACTGAAGAAATGAGCAAATAAACTGGCGATTATTTTCGGATCAGCGGAGGAAGTATTAGACAATTTTAAAGTAGATGGATAGTTGTCAGATTTTTTTTTTGTGTTGATATATGTGGAACAAACCCTTGGGATCGGAGATCATGTTCTGTTGAATTCGGTCTAAATATTCGAGTTAAAGGGATTCACAGAGTTCAGAAAGTTGGGTGTATGCTTGGAGATAATTTGAAAAGTCAGAATGCGAGCGAGAATTACGGTATGTCTGCCAGAGTTTATTTCTTCTATTGCGGAGCAAGTGAAGTTATTTGGTAAGCCAGGGTGGCTTCTGGAGCATGAGTGGGTCAGATTGTATGAAAAAGTTGAAAATTTCGACGTAGAACAGAGCCAGAGCACTATCGATATTAATGCTAGGATTTTCAAGAATAGAGTTGAAATTAACGTTACTCAAAAAGTTATTCAGTTTTGTGAAGTCTGCTTTACGAAAGTTGAAAATGTATGAATTCTCAGAGTGTAAATTTTTATTAGCGTTATTGTGAACAAATGTAAGAGTTAGAGGTGGGTGGTAGCGGTCTAATTTGGAAAAAAGATGGTTGCTCGTTGAAACGACACAGTTATCGGGGTCTGATGAGAAGATAAGGTCGAGTTGTTTACCTAAGTAGTTGGTAACGCCGCTTAACTGGTAAAGGCCAGAATCAGAGCGACAGTCTAAGACAGAGCCCACTGAATATCGGGAAAATTGAAATCCCCCAAAATTATGACTACGTCGCAGGGATTCAGAAGACTAAACAAGGAGTCAAACGCGTCAAGCATTGAATGGTTTGAGATGGGTGAATGTAGCAGCATAGGATGTGCATAGATGTTGCTCCCAGCAGCGGTTATTTTTGCGTATATGAACTCGAAATTAGCGGTGTGTGAGGTTTTAAAGAGTGTGGAATCGAGGCGGTTATGTATTGCCAAGAGAACACCGCGACCAGAGGAATTATTTTCAATTCAGTTGTTATCTTAATTTTCAGTTGTTGCTATTGCTGTTGTGTGGGAGAGTGCTGCTGCTTGGTCACTGGATAAAATCAATTGAGTGTTCATAATAATTCGCAAGACTGAGTTAAGATTTTCAAAAACGAATAGTGACAGATGATCTCTTATCTTCGAAGTGAGTTATCGAAACCGATCTTTGTATTTGTCCTTTTGTCTTAACGTTGTTAAACAATAATCTGTATCTGACCACATTAAACATTACGACGCCACACTAAGTTCCTTGCGTAAAGAAGAAAATATGTGCATAAGCCTTAGACGCAACTGGTCCATTGTAATACCAGAAAGCAAGATCCAGTTTTTACCCATTTTACTTTATGACTTTCAGATAAAACCGAGAAGGAACTCCAATGATGAGGAGATAACAGTATCAGGACTCACCACAACAACACCAAAAATAAATCTGCCACCTGATCCAAGCAAAGGCAGGACAATCGCAAAGGAAATTATCCGAAGTAACGTCGCCCTCTTCACAGGTGCCGCAGACAGTTGTGTCACTTAAGCCTAACACACTTAGATGCTGGGCAAAATCGTAGTGTCCCGTTAGAACGCCAATAAGTTGTCTACAGCCTCTTCTGCTGACTGATAGCAAGAATGCCGCTAATTTCTCACAATGGTTCGGGGGCATTTATTTAGTCTGCCTGCATCCTGGAGAGCCGAGCTACACATAATTGTGTTTGTATGAATCCCAATCGCCAATGAAGGCCCTGACCGGGGACGCGGGAAGACCCAACGCAGTTTCAGGTCCTGAGAAAACATTCTCTGAGCCTTGTCTAGTAAACTCATCGGAGATCTCACTTCGAGAGATCCCAGTGTGACCTGGAACCCAGACAAGAGTGAAAGAGTTCAGCCTTGCGATCGAATTCAGAGAGTTCATACATTCTCACACTATTTTGGAACTGGTTAAAGGATTAAGCAAGGCCTCAAACGCAGCCCAGCTATCGCTACAGGTGCAGATGCTCTGACCCTTCCAACTATTCTTAACAATGTAGTCCATACCAAAGCTACTGCTTGAAAAACAGAGGCATTCTTGCCCAACGAGTAGTAAAGACTGGTGTTATCGACCTCCACGAAGACACCAGCACCGGACTCATGACTGGTTTGTCGTAAAGATTCGACTACAGCTCCGTCCAGGCTCAGACTCTGGCCGAAGCCAGTCCTGAAGGCAAGGAAAGTCGGCTTTGAATTTGCACAGCAACCGAGGTTTTTGTGTTATTGTATTCGACGGCATATCCGAAGAACCGAATGACTCCACCAACAATCCTGTCCAGCGAATGCTAATGTTAAACTCGTTAATGTGTACTTTAGCGTCAAAGTCAGAAGGGTTCGTCAGCGTTGCAAGTAATTCTCGTGGCTGCGTTGGCGGCAATATAAAACTCAATGAAGTCGGCAATGCGGGGCTACAATAATAAGAAATTTTAAATTTATCATGCATTCTATGTTGAATTCTTACGTCGTTTAATGTCGAGTTCAAGGTTGTCTGCTGTCTCTAAAGCATGCAGGCCGTCTTTATAACCAACTGCCAGTACAAGAGAAACACACCACGATGGTACTATAATTCATCGTGGACTGTTTACAGTGCACCCTACAAATTGTTTTATTCTTCACAAGCAACTGAGCCATGAAGAAGATAAAAGGTGGCTCCGTCACAAAGAAGGATTGTTCACGGTCGGCAGTCCTCTACGAATTGTATGCCTGTGGACCTGGGCGACTTAATCCGAACTCCATCCAATGGCGAGATTGTGAAATTGGTACCGCACTATCTGAATCAGACAAACCGTCCATGAAGCCGATCGTGGTACATTGGGGCATGCCCTTCATGTAGAACACATCATACCCTATGTAGTGAGATCTACAAAAACGAACCAAAGCAAAAAACAAAAATCATCGCCAGGTACAAGAACTATCCTCCAAGCAATCAGCTTTCATCTCAATCTTCTTCTTTTTGCATTCTTCCTCTTCTTCGTTGGAATGTCTTCGAAGGCTCTTTGGTTCGTGCCTTGCTGGTGGATGGACAATCAAGTTGAGTTGATCAAGTTGATATTCTTATTGTCTGGCAATTAAATGGTTCCAGCATGTGTAACGACTACATGAGCAGCTACTATATTGCATTTTATACTTGAGTTCCATTCGAACAGTAGCCAAGTCAGTGATGTTCTTTTGAGGAACAACGTTGGCAGGTGTACATATCGGGTATATACTCGTTTGTAGAGATCTGTTGCATATTGAAAGTGAAACTTGTTTTCCTGTTGGATGAAATTGCATCAGAAGAGGATATCAAGTATCCTTACAGTAGTGTAGAAAAGTTTTAAGTTGCCTTTTGGTAAGAATGTAAACAAATGTGACTAAGTGTCCCCTTGGCTGTTTTAGTTGCCTAGTGTGGTGCAAGACCTAGCTTCTCGTAAGCATTCTTTCCTATTAAACTTTTTGTTTCCCAGGTTGTCCGCGTTGCACCTTTCGCACGAATGGAAAAGAGCTACAATTGATTGGAGCCTCCGAACGGTAATTTGAGAAGTTTCTATTTCACAAATTATACTCTCGGAGGTTTGTCTTTCCCGTTTAAGAGATCATAAACTCATTTAAACCTCAAAAGGCACCTGGAACAGACGGTATCTTCCCAGCATTGATACAACAAGGTTGGATCCAAATATGACCTACAGCCATCGCAATATTTAGGTCCAGCTTCTTACTTACTTAAGGTGGCGCTACAGTCCTGGATGGATCTGGGCCACAACCAACTGGCGTCTCCAGCCAACTCGATCTTTAGCCAGCTGCCTCCAGTTTTGAACGCCAAGTTGGTTGAGGTCCCCTTCCACTTCCGTGCGCCAGTCTTCCTCTACTGCGCCGTCCCTCGAGTGTGGATTTGAAAATTCTCGGGGCCGGAGCATTGATGTTCATTCACTCTACTTGGCACAGCCACCTCAGTCGTTGGACCTTTATTCTTCTGGCTAAGTCGATGTCGCTGTCCAGCCCTTACTCATCATCTTTGCAGACGGGACCGAAAATCACCCGAAGAATTATCCGCTTTTGACAGAGTCTATGTCTCTGCGCCATAGAGCAGGACTGGGACGATTAAGGACTTATAGAGGGTCACCTTAGTTGTTCGAGAGAGGGCTTTGCTACTCAATTGCCTTCTTAGCTCAAAGAAACAGCGATTGGCAAGAGTTATTCTTCGTTTGATCTCTGCGCTGGTGTCGTTGTCTAAATTAATAGCGGAGCCTAGGTAGACAAAGTCCTTAACTACGTCCAAGTTATATCTGTCTACTGTGACGTTCGGTCCGAGACGTCGGTGTTGGGTGTTCTTTCTTGTTGACAGCATATACTTCGTCTTGCCCTCATTGACCGCTAAGCCCACCTTCGTTGCCTCCGTCCCAATACTCACGATCGCGCCAGTGGCATCACGCTGCGTTGTTCGGATGATGTCAATATCGCCGGCGTATGCGAGTAATTGGACAGACTTTTGAATTATTGTGCCTCTGGTGTTGGCGCTTGAGTTTAGCACAACTCTTTCAAGAACGATGCCGATGTTGAATAAAATCATGACAGAGCGTCGCCTTGTCTAAATTCTTTCTAAATTCTTTCTTGACATCAAAGGTCTTGGTGAGGTCTTGACCGACCTTGATGGAGCAGCGTGCATTCTCCATCGTCATCCTGCACAAACGGACGAGTTTGGCAGGGATGCCAAAACTAGACATGGCTCTGTATAGCTCGTCTCTATAGATGCTGTCATACGCGGCCTTGAAATCGATGAAAAGTTGATGCTTATCGATTTGAAGTTCCTTGGTTTTCTCCAAGATCTGCCGCAGTGTAAATATTTATTCAGGTTGTTGACGAACGGCTTCAGGCGTTCACACAACACGGCAGATAAGATCTTGTAGGCGATGTTAAGAAGACTGGTGTCTCTGTAGTTGGCGCAGTTCAGAGAGTCTCCTTTCTTGAGGATCGGACAAACATATTTTTTTACGACCTTATTTTACAGATGAGTTGGTGCATTTTGCTTACCAAGTTATCACCTGCCGCTTTGAATAGCTCGACAGCTGGGCCATCAGCTCCAACAGCTATGTTGGACTTAAGCTTAGATATGGCTTTTTTCACTTCGTCCATGTCGGGTAGACGGAATTGTTGTACTTCGTCGTCAATGTTGAATGGTTCATTCTGCCTGACAGCAGATTTGATTCGTCGTCGCGGGTAAACAGTCTGCAGAAATAGTCCCTCCATATCCTCAGCATCGACTGCGATTCTACTACGATGTTTTCATGTTCATCCTAGCATGCTTGGGTTCGGTCTCTGTAGCCTTGACAGATTCTTTTCACCCTTTGGTAAAACTTCCAAACCCGATTCCTACAGGAGCATTTTTTTATTTCCTCGATCACGTGCTTCTCATGCTCTTTTTTCTTCCTCCTATGAAGCCGGTGTTCGTCTCTCCTCTTCTGCTCGTAGAGCTCGCGAGCAGCCCTGATCCTCCTATGCAGCGCTGCTTTGTATGCCTCTTATTTCGCTGCATGTGCCTGCCGGCACTCGTCGTCACAGCAGGGGTTTCCTTGCGGTGGCCGATTGATACCCATCACGTCTCAGGCAGCATCTCTGATGGCTCTTTAGCAATATTGCCACTGGTCTTCAATATTTGATGCTGGGGGCGAAGCAACAACAAAGCCTCGGATACTCGGCTACCTAACAATTTTTTGTTTCCCATTATGGAGCCGTAAAGTCTGCGCACAAGCCTCAACCTGAATGACCAAATCTTTTGTTTAACCACTTGTGTTTAAGTGGGCTGGTAATCCGGTCCTTGTTGGCCTTTATTTCAATTGCGTAGAAGTAGCTCGACCTAACCTGAACTGAAGACGCAACCGTTGATTCCATCGTGGGAGTTCTTCCGCTGCCATCTGCATATAAGGAAGAATATCTTAGTGTAAACTCCATCCCTCCTCCCCCGTTTGCTGCCAATAACAATCTTGGGTTGAAACCCTATCTTCAGTCGATGTACTAGTCACCCATCGTTCACCGCGTGGATGTGGGAGTAAGAGTTGGTAGACAGAGGTTGGAGTAAGAAAACCTGTTGACGCTTGTGTCCTCTTGAATGCACTACCCTGTAGAGAGAAGTCGATGTTGTCTCCAAACCAGGTAATTAACCCAGTGAGCTACCCAAATCCGAGTTTCCTAGCAGCCTAACATCGTTCTTCCTCAAAACCATGTAAAGACCAATTGACCTACACATCCTAGACTTTCTTGACAGCAACTCATCTCTACACCCCTGCCAATCCAACAAGAAGTAAGGGACTTAAAGGGGCTTTCGAGTGCAGATAGCTCATTTAAAGGTTTGTAATCAAATAAACTCCGTGAGAGACGCTTGGTAGTGACTGTCTTGAATTAACAAAACGTGTGCTTAACCGAAAGTTTCAGAGTGTGTGAGTTTACAGACCAGTAACCTTCAGAAATCAACATGTTGTTCGCAGGAACTAAAGCTTTGAACCAAGTCTAACGCAAAAAAGAACCTAAAGCACCTACTTCCGTATCTCTTTATTGAAGCCAACAGCAGTCACAAGCTTACTTCGACAAAATTTTCATATCATTCTGCAGGTCCCGAAGTTCTTTCAACATATTCCTAGCTAATTGTCCTTCTGGTGTGTTGACCGGTTCATGCAGCAGCATACGTATCGCTTCCCTTAGCATTACTTCAGCTTGCTTGAGGATCTCCTGAAAATTAAACCGAGTTTTGTCAACATTTCATATGAAAACTTAGTTCTCCAGTCTCACCAGCAATTCCAACTCATTGATCTCGTTCTCATGGAACTTTAGTCGGTTAAGCTCAGCATACGAGGTAAACATCTCATACAAAGCAATCGCCTTCAATCGCGATATACCTGGCTGAACTATTCGCAGCACTACCAGAATGTCTTCACAAAGAGCTGTCTTCCGTTCGAGTACCAGTTTTCCAGGTCGACATGTGGGATTCATCAGGAATGACCGCAAAATGGCCGCCACATTTTGCTTCAGATCAACGATCAGATAGTGATTGGGATGGAAAACCTTGGAGAACCTTGCGATGAGATTCTCATATTTGCGGATGTCATCTTTGGCCAAAAATATCTCCTCCTTCGCTCTACCCAGGATGCGATCGACATCTTCTGCTTCTATTGTGAATCCGCATTTGTTGCAGATCCATTTGGTGTCTCGGTAAACTATGGCACCGTTTGTGCAGCCTGTGCACAGTAGACTGCTCATGTGGGAGCCCAACTCCGTTGGATCCTCGCAGCGAGGACAATTGCAGTCAAAGTATTTACCGATCTTTAGTAAGTGGCGACGTTCTTCTGTGCCCTGAAATGAAAGAGATTGACCATGACACATCCTCACGTGGCTGCAGGAGACTTACCAACAAGGGATTAGTGTAACAATATGTTAACATCGCGCCCTCTTCGACATCACAGTTGGCATAGATTTTCATTTGATTGTTGTCGTCTATCGCGATTGAAGTATTCGCCACACATTGGTGGGCCAGGAGTGATGCTTTCAGGTAAATAGCTCGCATAGAGCCCATGTCAGGTGCTCGAATCTCAAAGCTATTCACGTCTATCACTCCGCATATTCGTTGAATGAGTTCCTCATTGATGCTCTGTGTCTGCTTGAAGTGAGTGACTATTCCTGACGACAGGATTGGTTCGACGATGTTCTTTGCATTGTCCGACCAAATGTCGAGTCCTCTTCGCTTTTCCTGATGGGATTCCAGTCGTTGGAGTTCTTCGAAAATGCTTCTAGTTTGTGGGTTCTCGTTGAGAAGAAGACATTTCACGGTGCCGTAGGTGTCCATGTTGTTCGAGAGAAAGTCCGAACGGACGTTTTTAACCTCTGCAAAGAAATCGCACTCGAAGTTGTGGTGCGATGGACAGCTGTCGCATAGAGGGAATACGTTGCATTTCCTGAAATCGAAATTGTTTGTATGGATATTACAGTTGGTATAAGTAGGAATCAAAGCTTTAATCAATCAAAGTTATCTCCGCCTTAGTAGAATTTATGTATCGTAAGGAAAATATAGGAATTCAAGGAGAAATGGGACACGACACATACATATATGGGAATGAGTTTTGGTAACCATATCGTCACATATGGATTCTTATGTTCTGATGGCTGACTTCATTGCTCACGTGGGTGTGGACGTATTGAGATGGGGAAGTGTGAACGGAGAGGAGCTGTTGGACTTTTGCTGTGCAAACGGCATGTCCATTATAAACACCTTCTTTCCGTACAAAGACATCCATAAATACACATGGTTCTATCAGAGTCTTCAGCAGAAGTCACTTCGTCATGGTATCATTGTGTATTAAAAGGACGATTTGTTATGTTTTCGACAGCAATTATTGCCTCTGCAGGGAATGTTTGCGGAGTGAAGTAGCTCGGTGTGGCGGCTGGTGGTGATAAAAGAAATCTGTGGTTTAACACACCTGGAGTTCAAGAAGCCATCAGAGAGAAGAAGAAAGCCTTCAAGGTGTGGATACACTTGGGAGATTCTCGAAACCGATACATTGAGGTGCGAAGAACTTGCAAACTGACTGTTAAACCAGCAAAGAAGCAGTCCTGGAAGGAGTTCGGCGAGAAATTGGACTGCGATCACAGATCTGCCAGATCATCCGCCGCCTCAGAGGAAGGAAGTTTAATATCATCGAAGGAGTCAAATCCAAAGATGGTGTACTTCTTGCCGATGAGGCAAACTGGGGTGATTGTTCCTCTTTTTAAGGGGATAAAAGGCATTGCTCCAATTATAGAGGTATGTTTATCTCTCTTAAGTCTCCTCGGAAAAGTCTTTACTAAGGTGTTGGAAACGCATTCCAGAGCTGTGGTCGAGTGCAAGTTGGGCGATGAGCAGTGTGGTTTTTGTTCAGGTAGAAGCACAACGTCGCTACGTTCACCCATACCGAAGCGCACTAGATACGCTTGTCGCCTACTGTGTTGAAGTTGGAATGAAGGTAAACGTGAACGCATCAGAGGTTATAGTAATTTCCCGAATACCTGTTCAATGCGGTCTGTATGAAACAGGTGAAGAAGTTTAAGTATCTTGGGATCTTATTCACGAGTGATGGAAGGAGCAATACTTAGTTATCCTGAAGGATTGGTCAGGCTGGAGCAATTTTGAGACAGCTTGGTTAGGTATCAGGAGGGCCGAAGCTAAGTTGTCGGTCTTTAATTCAGTGTTTATTCCGACCCTCATCTATGGTCATGAGGTTTGAGTAATGATCAAAAGAATAAGGTCGCTGGTACAAGCTGTCGAAATGAGATTTTTTCGTTGTATTGCTGGGGTGACTCGCCGATACCGAGTTAAGAACACCAGAGTACCCGTGGCACTCTATGTCGAGCAGCTACTTCTTCGAACATAGAGGTTCATACTTCGATGGCACGTCAAACGCATATCCCCAACTGGGTTTCCAAGACGTGCATTGGAATCCGTGCCATCGGGTAGGCGTCCCCTGGGCAGGCCTATGATGAGATGGCTGGACCAAGTCCGAAATCTCACCTCTACCCGTATGGGATTGCCCCTGATGATTTAGAGTCGATGGTGGAAGATCGGGAAATGTGGAGAGTTCACTTAAGCTCCCTAAACCCGTGACCCTCATACTGGATAAGCGGGCCATTGGAAGATGATGATGATGATGACTAGCACCAGTGAGGTTAGGGAATGGCAAACCTCCAAGAGTACAATTTATCATAAAAAAGCTTCTTAATTCCCCGTTCGGAGTTCGAAGGAATAAATTGTAGGCCCATGCTTTTTATTTTATAGTGAGGTTGGGTAAGGTAAGGTTAGGGTGGCTGCATGTTTAGATACAAACACATTTAGACCGATGTCAGTCCGTTGTGATATTATGGGATTAACCATTTTCGCGGCTACTTCTGGGAAGAAAGATTAAAACTAACCAGGGCTTTTTATCAAGTGGACGATATAACCTAACGTCAAAGAAGAGAGCTCCTAGAAGAAATACTTCCTTTTTTGGCAGGAAATGGAAAATATTTCCTCCTACTCTGCGCTTCTACAGCTCCTACAGAAGTCGTTTGCAAATAGACCTTATCTTTACACAGTATCATGTGAGGACATTGATAATGGAGCTGATGTCAGACTACGAACCACTTAAGCAAAATCCAATCCAGTAAAGCGTGATTTAGCAGAGACCAAGCTTGCTTGTTTCCCATTTTCAATTGATTTCGTTTTCAACTAACTTATGATGGCGCAGTTCTATTCGTTGTACACATGATATATATGTACTTTGCATTTCGTGGTTAAATATTTTCCCTCGAATTGTTAACGCAGATGAGACCTTTAATCCAACTTAGAACTTTTCTCTCCAATTGGGAATTTCGCATTCTTTTCTACAGTACTCGGTGAAAAAACTGCATAACAGTGCGTCGCCTTATTAAAATCTCTTGCGATATTGAAGTGCTCGGTTTTGAAACTGATGGAGCAGTGGGCGTTCTTCATCATGGCCAAGAGTACCACATCTCTCTTCACGTAATTATATGCGGCTTGAAATCGGTGAATTGGTGGTGAATATCAGTTTGGAACTCTCGGGCCTTCTCTAGGATTTGTTTATTTACTCTCGGATGCCAATGCCTTGAGAAAATCAATGAAATGGGACAGAGTAATAAAATTACCCTTTACTGGGTGGCAGAGCACGCTGAGGTCGACGGTAACAAGAGAGCAGATGAACTAGAAACAACCTTTTAAACCAGAAATGTTTTGTGGGCTAGGTCCACAGCATAAGGGGAAGTTAGCAGAACGGTGGAGGAAGAAAGAACAAAGTCATGAACCACGCTTCCTGGTCTCCGATAAGCTAAGGAACTCCTCCGCAACATGTCAACTATGGTGAAGACTAACAACTTCACGGATACCATAGTTGCATCAGCCTACTTTCTCGGAGGTCAGCCTGATTGCTGTCTTATTTCACTCATTCTGAAATGCATGGAAAAGATAAATGGCAGACATCTAAGACCTCTGCGACATTCAACACGCATACCAACTGGGCAAATCTAAGGAGTCAGCACTCAACGACTCAGTAACTAGAATTCAAACCTCCATCGACAGAAAGGAGATATGCCTTGTTGCCTTCCTAGATATCGAAGGTGCTTTCAATTACACTTCATATGGATCTACTCACCAACCATGAACAAGTGGAATATGTCCATGCTGAAGGGTAGAGTGATTCACACCAACATCGACGATGTTGAAATATTGGCGCTCACAACTCGAGAGTGTCGTCACGATGGAGGTCTATCGCCGTTGAACTGGTCGCTCGGTTCCTTAAGAATACGCTGTGCTGCAATACGCACTATCTGTGATACAAAGATGGTGTACCAAAGACGGCCTTTCTGTTAACCCCAGAAAGACGACTATTGTCCCTTTTGCCAAAAGAAGAAATCTTCTCATTCCCCCTTCCATCCAAAATCCACTATTCAATTCTCGCAAGAAGTAAAGTACCCTAGTTTAATCTTAGACAGTAAATTGTCCTGAAACCCCCACATCGACTGGATCGTCGAAAAAGCCACACGAGCACTGTGAATCTGTCGTCGCGTCTGTGGCAATAACTGGGGACTTAGTCCCAAAATTATGCTCCAAACCTACACCTTGGTCGTTAGACCTACCCTGACCTACGCGGCAATAGTCTGGTGGACAAATACTTATGAGGCTACCACAGCCAAAAAACTGGAACGGGGTTAATGGCTAGTTGAAATCTGCATGACGGCTTGCCTTCGCTTCACCCCTACCGCCTTTCTTCATTGCCATCGCGTCGTTGTCGTCCTACCACCAGTTCAAGTCCATGTAAGAATGCAGGCAAAACTCAATCTGCACAGGCTCTTGCACCTAAACAACTTCGGCTCTAAACATCCACCTGACGGTCACCTTAACATGCTTTCCTCCCTACTTCAAAGTAGCGAGTTCAGCATGCCGTTGGACGACACTCTTCCAAGATACTGCTTCAAACGAAACTACTCAGTAGTTATCCCCCGAGTGACGACTGGGAAAAATTCAAACTCCGTTCTTCGGAGCATGACCAAGTGTGGTACGCGGACAGTGGACAGTGGATGTGGGGCTGGAATATTCGGAGAGTCGTCTAGCACTAACATATCGGTCAGTCTAGGCACATAATCATCGATTTTCCAGGCAGAACCATTTGCCATAAATCAGTGCGCAAACCTAAACATGCTGTCTTACTTCCGCGGCAAAACCATCTTTATCTTTTTTGACAGTTAAGCTGCCCTGAAAGCACTGAATTCAGCCACGATAAAATCTAAACTAGTCCTGGAGACAGTGGAGACAAGGAAAAAAGAACTTGGTCATACTACACTGGATCCGTGCTCACAAAGGCCACATAGGCAACGAAACAGCGGACTCACTTGACAAAATAGGTGCAACAGCCCCCTTGTTGATCTCGAACCAGTCCGTGGAGTAAGCAAATCCCTTCTTAAAATCCTCGCGAGGAAACAAACTCTGCTCAAATCCAACGCAATTTGGATGGGAAATGTAGGACAGAAATTTTGTTCCCACTCTATCCAAAAAGAAATCTAAGTTTCTTTTGAATCTGAGCAGGAAAAATCCTAACCGGTATTCTAAGTGACCACTGCCGACTAAAACGATCTATCTGTAGTCTATACATGGAGAAAGAGGAAAGCTCTCTCCTTATCGTCATAGAATGCCCCGTTTTTGTAAGAAAACGGACTCTAGGCAGTAAACCGACCACACTTGTCACGCTTCACCCTGAGAAGCTGATTAGCTTGCTGACAGCTTCTGGAGCAGATAAACTGCTCTAAAACATTCAGAATAGCACAATAGGCCTTTATGTGAGACTGCAGTGCTAGAGCGGACCAACTGCTCTCCACTAATAATAATAATTGAGTTACCCTGCACTGGGTACCAAGCAACTTCAGGGTTGAGGGTAAGGAGAGACCGGATGAATGGAAAGATAACCTTTTAAACTTGAACTGAAATAACAAATAAATGCTGGGTCCACAGCATAAAGGGAAAGTTAACAGAAAAAGAGGAGAAAGAAGGAATTAGGCCATAAACATGGACTAAGAACCGAAAAAAAGCACCACCTGCAGCAACACGACCAAGAAGAAGCTGCATATACTCACAGGATTCAGTAGCCACAGTGGATACAGTAGCATATATCTACATAAATAGTCTTGGCTTGGAAGATAATAGAAGCTGCAATTTCTGTGACAAAAGTGAAGAATTCTTAATATATCTTCTTAAGGGTTGTACGGCACTAACCAGCAGAAGTATTCATCTAGGGACATATTAATCATCTGAACGTCAGAAGATTGGTCTTCTAAAAGATGATATACATATGCAGACTGTGTCTACAGTACGAGAACATTGCTGCAAGTAATGTGTCGGTACTGGCTAACAGAAGAAATTACATTTTCGTCGCCATTAAGAGAAATGCTAGCGTTGATAAGGGAAATTACAGTCAATGTAGAACTGCGAAAAAATCCGGATGACTCGAATCGGACACAATTTGTCAGGGACACTGAAATATGTATGTAAGAGTGGTCTTTCTCGCTCATTGACACCAAGGAAGTCTAAACGTTTTAAAATTGACACCTTTTGAAATTCTTTATCCCCAACTGTTACTCCAGGTTCATCAGATTGAGAGCAATTTGTCTGACTCAAGAAGAACTCACATGCAATCGCGTAACTTTGCACAATTCCTTTGCACTCACCGACATATGCGTTTGGTTAACCTAAAACAATTTGTGCACCGTTTCTCCCCGCATGTTGGCATAATCAATGTCGGACCTTCGATTAGCAGAACCTCACCGGCACGAATTTGTCTCGCAGCTATAACATATCTAATTGAAAAAATTCGTTAGAAAAGAAAGATTTTATCCGTCAACTTCAAGCCTTTACCGTCCGAGGACTTCGTTTTTCAAAACTTTGCACTTTTCACTGAACTCGAACATATTGCCCAACCGAATCTGGGGATTCAACACACAAACAACTGCTTCCGTCAATTACAATCAAAAGATACTTAATTAATTGTCGTTTCACCTTCCGTCAGAGGCGCGATCCGCACAACGACGAGTACAGCGTGTACCACTGTGTGTTCAACACAAAATTAATTAGTATCTCCTTATCGGATTGCAAGATACTGCGGCCAGCTACATAGTCCACTTGGAGCGCGAAATTTGTGCGATTGAGAATGAAATGTTGTTTCTGTGGTTCCTCTTGATTGGAGACGAAGTAGATAAGTGTGCTGATTAAAATTAGAACCGCGCAATTAGGATGTTTTGTATCTGAAAGAATTTTTGGTGATTAGAATAGCAATGGACAATGAAAGTATTTCGTATTTAGCAGTCCATGTTTCGCATGGATTTAAAGAATTTTTGCAACCTCGCACTTACCCCAAATCCAACAGTGACCCTAAGCAGGGGGTTGCAGGGGGCAGCATGCAAACCCACTGGATGGCATTGTTGCACAGAAATTTAACAAAAGCTTAGTAGCTCTTAGAAATGTTAAGTTTCTAAGCAGTGGGGGTACATCTCTAAGGTGTCCCTCCTATGACGGAATAGTGCTTCGCAGTTTGCTTTAATTTACTTGTGATAGCGCTAAAGCCTGGGGTGGACCTGGGCCTTAGCCAAAATGCTCGATCGTTAACTACCTGCCTCCCATTACGTACGCCAAGTTGGTTGAGGTCAGCCTACACGCGATCGGAGACGAGACCGTCCTATTCTGTCTAGTCGCTCAGGGGTGGAGACGAATATTTTCGAGCTGGACCATTGGAGTTCATTCGTTACACATGACCTAGTCGTCCTAATCGTTGAATACGTATCTTTGTGAATAGGTCGGAGTCGCTGTACAGTTCGTATAGTTTATGGTTTTTCTTCTCCATTAACCGTCAGTATTAGGTGGGACTACATATCTCGGTGTTTGTAGACAGCATACACTTTGTTTTATCCTCGTCTGAAACCAGACCCATTTTTGTAGCTTCGAGTAGTGTTTATACCGAAGGTAGATAAACGCGGAAACTAGTCCACGAATGATTTAAGGCCAATCAGTTTAACCTCTTTTGTACATACAACCTTAGAGAGCGTCTTAGACATCTACTTGCGAAGTATTCTAGAAAAATCATTGCTATCCAAATCACCTCAAGGGAATCCAAATCTTCCTCAAGGGAAGATCCACGGAAACGGGTATCCAACGGGTAGTGCGAACAATCGAAAACTCTATACACTACAAAGAATATACCCTAGCCTCTGATCGAGATTAGCTTAGAGAAATGTATTAGTCAATGGATAGTCTCTATACTCAGAACAAGAATCACTCAGGTTACATAAGGTAACAGTCACTTAACCAAATTCGCCCACAGAGGATCGCCACAGGGTGGCGTCATTTTTCCTCTACTCTGGCTAATGGTTATGAACTAGACAGAGAGATTGTCAAAGTGGTCGCTTATGCGGATGACGTAGTGATGCTAGTGCTAGGGACGTTTCCCTCCGTGATAAGTGAAACTACTTATCTATGGACAAGGTAAACACCTGGCCCGCAAGTTGTGGCCTTGGTGTAAACCCGAGCAAAACTGAACTGATGCTATTCACTAGCAAAACCAAAATACCTGACCCTTCCCCGTCTTAATGGCCAACCACTCACACTTGGTATTTAGGTATCAGAATAAAGAAGGCATGTGTAGCCTTCTATGCCTGCAGCAAAACCTTTGGAAACAAATGGGGACTTCAACCAAAGATGATCTTGTGGATGTACACAGCCGTAGTGGCTTCAATTCTCACCTACGAGTCGATATTATAGTAGCCCGCGTTGAGCACAGTCGACAACCTTTCAAACATAAAAAGCCTCCAAAGAAGAGCTAATTGAGGTTGGCCCTATCGGATGCCCTTACTGTGCTCCTGGATCTTTTGCCTCACATCTTACACACAAACTCAAGGAATCTGGGTGCTGGACTGCACTGTCCTACGGCCAAAGCAACTTCTTGCACTTGTTAACAAACATGTTTCCAACCGACTACATCATACCTCAACTAAACTTCAGGAAAATCTTCCACGTAGGATTTCCCACCAGAGCACAGCGGAAGGAAAACGAAATGGTAAGGAACTTCGAACGGTCATCTACAGTGTAGATAGATTCTACACCGACGGATCAAAGATAAACTATGGTGTGACGGCCGGTGTCTACTCGGAACTGAAAATATCAAGATCATACCGCAATCCGCAAACAAACATTGCTATCCTCATACATAGATAGCCAAGCCGCTGTCAAAGCTATTGACTCGGCTACCATATCCTCCAAACTGGTGCTAGAGTGCCGGAACGAGCCTGCTCGCTTGGGGAAACGCTCTGGGTTGCAGGGCACAGTGCCATAAAAGGAAACGAGCGTGCATCTTAACTGACCAGACAGGGCTCAGCTCTACACGGCTCACTCGCGGCAAGGGTCCACATACCGTTATGAGTGCTTAAAGGACAAATTCACTTACACTTCCTGCAGAAGGCCAACCTACAATGGAGGGGGTTAACCAACTGCGCCATATCAAGGAAGATATGGCCGACCTTCGATTAGATTAGAACAAAATATCTCCTAACTAGAACCCTTCCAGATATCGCCAGAATAACGGCGGGGCACTGGCCAATTGAAGACCATGCTGCCAAACGAAGTATTCCATACAATACAACCCCCACTGCCGCAGCTGCGGAAATGAAAATGAGAAGAAAACTCTCTCCCATTTCCTCTGCAAATGTCTGGCACTAGAAAGAGCCAGACTGCGTCCACTAAACCATCCCTTCTTCGACGACCTCAACGACAACTCGGGTAAAGGGATACGAGATTTAATCCGTTTTCTAAACTCCACAGGTGGGATCTAGGTACTCCCGGCTGTCTCATCTAGCTTCAACAACACACATCATTAACCAGGTCACACACGAGTCGTGGTAACACAAAGGCACATCCTAGTGTAAATTGGATTCATTCGAACCGCCATCTCTACCTACTTACCCATTGTTTTCTCTCTCTCTATTTCAAGCAATGCACATTTCTGATAAAGCTGAACAGGAGTACCCGGTGAAGCGAGTTGACATTTTTCCTTAAAAGAATTGCCTCTGATTTAATACTTCATCAGACTTTGTTTTTTGAGCTATACAGAGCCATGTCTAGCTTTGGCATCCCTGCCAAACTCGTTTGTGCAGGATGACGAAAGAGAATGCACGCTCCTCCATCAAGGTCGGTCAAAACCTCACCGAGACCTTTGATATCAAAAAAGGATTTAGACAAGGCGACGCGCTGTCATGCGACTTCTTCAACATCGTTCTTGAAAGAATAGTGTAAAACTCACGCGCCAACACCAGAGGCACAATGTTTCAAAAGTCCGTCCAATTACTCGCCTACGCCGACGATATTGACATAATCGGAAGAACGCAGCGTGATGTCACTGGTGCGTTCATGAGACGGAGGCGGCGAAGATGAGTTTAGCGATCAATGAGGGCAAGTATATGCTGTCAACAAGAAAGGACACTTAACACCAACGTCTCGGACAGTACGTCACAATAGACAGTTATAACTTCGAGATAGTTAAGGATTTTGTCTACCTAGGTTTCGCTAAAAATTCAGACAATGACACCAACGCTGAGATTAAACGAAGAACAACTCTTGCCAATCGCTGTTTCTTTGGGCTAAGAAGGCAATTGAGTAGCAAAGCCCTCTCTCGAACGACTAAGGCATGGACTTTGTCAAAAGTGGATGATGTCGCTCTTGGCTGTTTCGAGAGGAAAATTCTTCGGTTGATTTTCGGTCCCGTCTGCATAGACGGTGAATAGAGGAGGAGATACAACGTCGAACTGTATGGGCTGCACGGCGGCATCGACCTAGCCAAAAGAGTAAGGCTCCAACGACTGAGGTGGCTGGCTCATGTAGAGCGGATAGACACCAATGCTCTGGCCCGGAAAATCTTCGAATTCACACCCAGGGACGGCGCAGTAGAGGAAGACCGCGACTCAGCTCGCGCACGCAAGTGGGAGGGGATCTTAACCAACTTGGCGGGGAAGACTGGAGGCAGCTGGCTAAAGATCGAGCTCGCTGGAGACGCTTGTTGATTGAGGCCCAGTTCCACCCCGGACTGCGCCACCTTAAGTAAGTAAGACTCTGTCTGTAGACTTTGTCTGAAGAGTGCTGAGACGTTGCTGCATTTGCTTATGGAACATCGTATGCTAATCTTCACTTTAAAATGGGCATTCTTACAGTAAAGATTGCAGATCTTCCGACATCTTTAAGAACAGTCAAATACTGGAACAAATGCTCTCTTCAGCTTCCATATTGGGTACTTGAGCATTGGCGGAGCAGCTCAGCGCTGCTCACGATTATTACCTTTGCAGTTGCTAGTGACAATGAGTTGCTTGCGGATCATGGGGAATTTACATGTTCAGAGGTACCAGTATAGAAGCAAACGCTTGTCTAGGTAATCTGCCATCCCAGGGTACCTTACTCATACAAAAACTCTTTGAAACATTCAAACTTCTTCTTCTCACGGTAATTTACACAAGTAAAAGTTACAATTTATTAACACACACCCGCCTTGGTCAAGTACTCTTCAATTTGCCTCAGTTCCATTTCGATTCGTTGCCTCAAATGTCCTTCTGGGGAATTTTTGGGTTCATAAGCCAGCATTCGAATTGCTTCCTTTGACATCTCCTGCGCCTGCATCAGTCGGTTCTGTAATCAGACAAACACAGTTCTCGTAGGAAGCTCCTTGGTCAAAATTTCTTTCTTCTTACCCCATATTCTTCAGCAGTTATCTCCTTATCGTTGAATTCGTACTCAGTCAACTCAACGAAGGTTATAACGAATTCATACAACGCGATTGCGTAAAGCCTCGAAATGCCGGGCTGTACAGCCCTCACAACCGGCAGCATCTCTTCGCACAATTCAATTTTTCTCTTCAGCACGTTCCTTCCCGGCTGGCACATCGGATTCATGAGAATCGCCCTCAAAGTCGATGCAATGTTTTGCTTCATGTCGATAATTAGAAAGTGATTTGGGTGAAAGTCAGCCGAGTACTTGGCCAACAGAGCCTCATATTGCCGAACATCACCATCGGCGTAAAGCATCTGTTCAGCAACTTCCGACAGAAGTCTCTGAACATCGTTATTATTCATCATAGATCCACACTTTTCACAAGTCCACCTGGAGTTCGATAGACTGATGTACCCATCAGCACAGGACTTGCACTTCAGACTGCTCAAGTAGGTGCCCAGTTCGGTGGGATCTCGACAACGTGGACATGAGCAATCGAAGTACTTGCTCATCTTCAAGTGATGCTGACGTTGACTTGTTCCCTGAAATGCTGATCATTAGACAAAAATCGCAGGGTAATGTGTAGACAGAACTCACCATCAATGGATTCGTGTACGAATTGTAGATCAGTTCGCCCTGGGCAATCGGAAGGGTCGCGTAAATCTTCAAATTGAAATCGTCATCAACCGCCATCAAGGTGTTCGGAATGCAACTGTGGGGAATTGACGACGCTTGAAGGTAGACTCCTTTAACTTGATCGCCATCTTTGTTCGTAATCTCATACGAATTTAAGTCAATGACGCTGCACAGCTTCTGTAGGAACTCCTCGTTCACCTTGACGTTGTGGAAGTGTTCAGCTATTCCGGACTTCATCAGTGGTTCCACCACCCGAATCTTGTGCTCCGTCCATGACTCTGACTTCATATACTCATCCATGTGAGCGTCCATCTTGAGAAGATCCCGTACGCCACCGATCTGATTTGTTTTCGGATTCTCCAGCTTCAACAGACATTTCAAGGGACCGTAGATCGCATAGTTCGAGATTAGGAGATTTTTCGAGATTTTCTCAGCCTTCTGGAAGAACTCACAGTCGAACTGATCATGACCCGGGCACTCTATGCACATAGGGAAGACCAGACATTTCCTAAAACGGAAAACACATACAACAACAGACTCTACACAGAGACTCGCCGCACTCACTGACACATGACGAAAGAATCTTTCAGACAATTGGAGCATTTCATCTGTTCGCTCTCCCAGTGCGGACTCATCACTATGGGAATCTCCTCCAAGAGCACGTCACCCGGTGTTATGTCAATGGTCGCCCTGAGACATCTTCATAATCCACAAATTATTAAGTAATAATAAATTGTATTTTGTGTAATTTACCGTTTTGAATCGGCACCAATTGCCAGTTGGCAGAATTCACTAAAAGTTTGCATAATTCGAGCAAAATAAAAAATTCAAATGATCGACTTTGAGGGAAAAATCGCGCTCTCTTCGTCTCGTATGTATCTATCCACCGGCACACCGAACCACGAGTGAAAGGTGCAAATGGTAATTATTTTAGGATTTTTCTTCGGACGTGTATCTCGAACGTGAACATTTCAATTTTGAATAGTGGAGGCGTGAAAAGTTTGAACACTTCAGGGAGATGCCATCAACTAATGCAATTTATGACTTGACAGTCAGCTATTTCTGTTGCTCAGCCATGTTTTCATCACAAGATTTTCAAAAATATTTTTCTACGTCATCGATGTTAAGACGCCGCACACCCTCACCTCACGCATGTTTTATATTTTTCAGATGCCATGCATTTAGATAAACAAAGTCGGATTTCATTTGGAGTGACAGTTTTGTCAGCTTTTCTTCGGTGATAACAATAGATGGCGACAGATTGGTGAGATCTTTATAAGATGGAGGTCTCCTGATAAATCAACCAGTTTGACCACATTGGGCTTGACGCAAGGCACTCCTCCAGTATAATGCACGAACGTTCTGGGAGGCGAACATAGACTTGGATCACTACCGTATTGTAATCAAGATAAGGGTTCGGATATACCGTATACTGCAAAGACAGGAGAAAGTTTGATTTCGAGTTCCACGAGTAGAAGACAAGGGACGAACATAGTAGTAGAGTCGTGGTCGGTGCTTAGGATTTGGTGGGACAAGGATCAACCATTGCGCCCGGACGATGCGCGATGTTAGCTAACAATTCCGACTACCCGACCCGGATGAAGTAAAGCAAGGTCTGGGAGTCAACCCATCCAAAACTGAGATTGTGGTCTTCACTAGAAGAAGATCGATTCCACACTTCAAGAATCCATATATGGACGGAATCGATCTGACACTTGGAAGGGCGGTAAAATACCTCGGCGTAATATTAGATTCAAAACTGAGCTGGAAAGCGAGAACCGCATTAAAAGGCTTACATTGCCTTTACGCATGTAAAAAGATGTTCGGTAACACATGGGGCTTAAAGCCGAAAGTGGTACACTAGTTGCGCACTGCTATGGAACGACCCATCCTCACATACGGTTCGATTGTTTAGTGGTAGGCGATTAAGAAGAAATGCAATCTTACAAGTGTAACCAAGATTCAAAGAGCAGGCTGTATAGTGATAACAGGATCGATAAGATCAACACCCACAGCGGCACTCGAAACAATGCTGAAGCAGGTCTCTGAACAAATAGCATCTATGATCACGCCTCCGTTCTAACCCGATGGAATACCACGAAGGAGAACATAGACACCGACTACATCATTCCAACCTCAGACTTCGATAGGAAATTTGATATAAAAATACCAAGAAGGACTGGGATGATGGTACAATATGCACTGGGGACACATGTACACATGTGCCAGATCACTATGGCCAGCCTTCGATAAGTAGAATTCTCAAAATCTCTTACAACTTAGAAGAGGGGAAATACGAATCGGGTCCGGTGTCCTCACAGGACACTGCGGAATAGGAATCCATGCGGACCGTCTTGGATTGCCCTACAACGACTATTGCAGGAGCTGCAGGGACGAAGAGGAATTAGAATCCGTCCGGCACATGCTATGCAAATGTCCTGCACTGCCCACGAGAAGATTGCGTACTCTTGGTAGTAGATTCTTCCATGGGCTGGAGGACCTGAATATCGCTGATTTTAGGAAACTCCTGAGATTTCTATCCCTTTCTGGGTGGTTTCCGGATTAGGCAATCCTATCCCTTGGTTTGACTCCCATGAGTATACTTTTTATGGGTACAATGGACCTGCTTAAGGTCTAAGTAAACCTTTACGCCATCCACTAAACCAACGACGATTTTCCAAAGACTGTAAATTGATAAGTTTTAGACAGTTCACGTAGGGCGGTAAGTTAAGGTTGTCAATCCAAGGTTGGCCGCGTAAAGCGAAGAGATGGAATCTCCGCTGGACAGCATCGGTTCTCATGCTGTGCACAGCGTGACAGGTCGGCCATACTGAGGAGGGGCCTAACAAATGAGGGATTTTGTGACATAGGATCAGAAGACTATCTTGATCACCGTTTTACAAAGCCGAGTGCAGAGTTGGCTCTACTTATAATGTTATGGATATGAGAACGAAAGTTGAGTTCACGATCGCAGATAACATCTAGATCCCGCGCTGAAATGACTATAGACACAGATTCGTTGCGAATGAAATAGGTCCTGGGAGGTGAGGGGAGACGCTTACGGGAATAAGTGATGGAGTGACATTTGGTGATATTAAGCTCTAAGAAATGGAGAATCTGTTCAGGTCGTGCTGCAAAAGGCGAGAGTCAGCAGGGAATGATATGCGTCTAAAGATTTTCATATCATCAGCATAAACCGATAGATCAGAGTATCTAAGGACGAGTTCGGCATCATTTATAGTCAAGATAGAAATAAGAGGTCTGAGGTGACTGCCTTGAGGGACTCCAGATATTGAAGATACTGGCGTTTGATTAGGTATGATTTGATCCAGAAAATAAATCGTGGTTGGAAACCAGGAACTTTCAGTTTCAAGAGGATAACTTGGTGGGGGATTTTGTCGAAAGCCTTGCTAAAGTCGGGGGCCATGACATCAACCTCTAACCATCCTCCAGACGAACATTGTTCTTGGTACAAATTCAGTTAGGTTGGTAACTTTTGATCTGCCGTTAAGGAACCCGTGTTGTTTTGAGGAAAAAAATGGCCTGCAGTGAAAAGACATTGCGTCGTACACGATGCTTTCAAAGAGCTCTGGGTACACAGGAAAGTTTGGCTATGGGCCGATAGTTAAATATTTCGCTCTTGCACACTTGTTTATGGATAGGGATGATGTAGGAGTCCTTTCAAGGTTCAGGAAAAACTCCCTGTGAAATTCAAAGTTGAAATAAGGCAGTGAGAGGCTGAGTTAGATGGCTCTTACACTTTTTTAAAACTATGGGGGAAAAAGCATTGGGACCAGGGGAATAATCTTTCTTGAGTTTGCTTATCTTGTTGTTGTTGTTGTTGTTGACCACTGACGGGTTATACCAACAGAGACAAAGGAGGTTTGTGCAACGTTGCTCATGAAGGAGAAATAATCAAGGTCAGGGTATCAGCGAACGATTGGCCTAAAAAGTTGGCGAAGAGGTTAACGATTATTTTAGGATCTGCCGAAGGCGCACTCAAGAATTTGTGAGTGGAGAGATAACCGTCGGAGTTTCTTTTTACGTTATTGAGTTTGAAGAATCGCTTAGGATAAGAGATCAATCTGAATTGCATCCAAATGTCATATCTAGCCATTTAAAGAAGCGGGAAATGACTTGGTAAGCAACATGCACCAACTCACTTGCAACATATGGTCACACGAGAGTATGAGGTCTTAGTCTGCTCAACATCGCCTATAAGATCTTATCTGTTATGCTGCTTGGTCCATATCAGAGCAGTTTGAGGGCGGAAAAGTTTGTCACCGACCAAATGGTCACACACTATGGTAGACTTTTGAGGGAACCCATAAAGTCCGTGCCATTACTCGCATACGCCATTGCTCGCGTATGCGATAATAATGACATTATCGCAAGAAAGCAACTTGATCTCAGTATCGCCCTCATGAATATTGAGATGGAACCGGCCAAATGCAAAACAAAGTAAATGCACTCAACACCGAAATCTCAGCAGAACGCCACCCTTGACAGATATAATTTTGAGGTAGTTAAGGACTTTGTCTACCAAGGCTCTGCTATAAACTCGGACAATAACCCCAGCGCGGAGATTTAAAGATAAATAACTCTCACCACTTGCTGTTTGTTTGGACGAAGAAGGCAATTAAGTAACAAAGCCCTTAATCGAACAAACTAAAGTGACCCTTTACAATACTATAGTCATTCCAGTCTTGCTCTACGGCTCAGAGGCATAGACGTTGTCAAGAATGGATGAAGTCGTTACGATCTTCTGGTGATCTTTTATCCCAACTGTATAGACGGTGAGTGGAAGAGAAAATACAACAAAAAACTATATGGGCTATACAGCGATATAGACCTAGTCAGCAGAGTCGATATTCACCGACTAAGATGGGTGGAACATGTAGAGCAGATGAACACCAGCTCTTCGGCCCATAGAATCTTCGAATCCATCCCGAAAAGAAAACGCAATACAGAAAGACCGCGAATCAGGTAGCGCAGAAATAAAAAGGAACCAATTTGGCGTGCGAAACTGGAGGCAGCTAGGTAATGATTGATCTGGCTGGAGACGCTTTTTGGTTGAGGCTCAAGTCCATGCTTGATTGTGTTCTCTCCAGTCTTTTCGTGAGAAGTTTTTCAAGACCCACGTTGAATGCTCTGTCTCGCTTCAGTGTATCAAAGAGTCCACTAGAGAAGCGTTTCCTTTGAGTTAAATACTAGTAAAGATACTGGCGATGTTGTGGTCGAATAGAAGAGTCGACGATAGTAGTACAGACTCAAATTAAAAAATGTTGAATATTTTACTGAGAACCCATTTCGCCAACTTTTTCATAACAGTCTGTCTGTCGCGATTTCTTGACAGGGAATTGATGTAGATACCTACTTACTTAACGAGTCCAGATCCATGAAGAATCTCTGCTAGAAACACTGCAGTCCTATTCTTCGATCTCGGGTATATTGCTTCTAATTCTCTAGGTCAAGCCTCCTGACATCCGCGGTCACTTAGTCTTTGCAACTGAGGTTTTCTGTGTCGTCCCGATTCCGGTTGCTGTAATTGAAGCATCCTCTTAGCTTTAGCATTGTTGTCTATACGCTCGATGTAGTCTAACCAATGAAGTCGAATTAGTGTCTTTTGTGACGGTATTTTCTTTATGGTCATGCGGTAGGTATTATTTTAAGCTCCTTCTAGTCTTCAATGCGTCTTTTTTCAGTATCTCTATAAAGACAGTTAACTGCTATGCCTTCTTTGTAATCTTCCAGCGATAATCTATTATTTTTCAGAAACAAGGTCACAGCGTTTGATGACATGACCCTGTTACTTGTGTAAGATGAACCGTAGAGTGTTGTATCGCACTGAGGGATCGTTTGGTATGTCAATTACATATACCTGGACTGGTTGAAGCATTAACCTGTTTCGTTAGCTGTCCTTTTTATACTTCTACTGTACTTCAGTGTCTGTTTTTATTTTTTCCTATCAAGTGTATGGTATCCCACTTAAGCGCACGCAGCTTGAAATTGTATTTACACACATGTATCCCTTAAGTAAAGATCATGAAAAAGAAAATCACCGCAATTGAGAGATATATTTAGACGTACAAGTCCAAGCATCTAATATATGTTTTCCTTTGGATACGATAGATTTGTTGGGTACAGAACACACAAGCCAAGTCTTCTTTCAGTTCCGTTCGGCAGTTGAGCGAATATTTCTAAAAATAAATTAAAACAAAAGAATTTTCAATTAAATTAGATTGTATGTACGTGAATACAATTGACACTGACATACCTTCAATCATGCGGTGAGAGGAGGAGCATTATTTTGTTTTTGACACGTCTATGTCAATTCGAGTTTGAATTGTTAACTAAAAGATTAAGAAAGGCGTCATAGATCTTCTCTCAGCAGTGGTTGGTTCATAAAAAGAGGGAAAATACCACCAAACTTCTAATCTACGTGGTGGCATCTGATTTCCCTTAAAAGTGCAAGTGAAAGTTGACGAAGGGCAATCATTCTATGGCGTCGAAAAATGGGGTTAATGCTGGTTTCGCTTTAGATCAGCTATCTACATCTACAAACAACAACAAACGATGAATGATTATTTGATTTGTGAACGTTGGGATTCAAAAACTGTTAGATAGATTGTAAAAGCTCCAAACCAGACCCAGTAAATTGGGTGAAATAGGGACGCCTATGCTACCTGCAACTGAAGAGTGTCTGACGAAAGAAAGTGATGCATATCCACTAGGTCTGTGATAGACACTCAGGCCTTGCTCAACCTTTGTCGAATACTGGTTCGTAATAGAAAACAAAAGAAACTGTAGACTATTTAATGATGTTCTAACTGATGTCTGATTAATTCAGCTCTAAATACGGTACTCAAGTGGACTGACAAAGTGGGTCTCAGTGTCAACCCGTCCAAAACTGAGCTAGTCCTCTTTACTACATGGAACTTAGGTCTACAAATAAAGCCAAGTGGCCCAATTCTAGACAGCCAACTCAGTTGGAAACTGAACACTCAAGGCCGTGCAAGAAAGGCTGCAACTGCCATTTATACCTGCGAAGAGGCTTTGGGTCCCAAATGGGGGTTCCAACCTAGGTTGGCACATTGGATGTACCTGGCGGTTGTAAAGCTTATTATGCTGCACGAATCGTGGTCTGGTGGCCGGCGCTGGATAAGAAGTACAACACTAGTGTCATTGAACGAGTGCAAAGATCAGCCTGCATCAGCATCACAGGCGCCCTCAGATCTATTTCTACCCCTGCATTGAAAACTCTGCTACACATCTTACCAGTCGACATCCTTGGTAAGTTCGTAGGGTCCAAAACAACTCTTAGACTCAGGGAATCTTGGCAATGGTCGAACTCCCAAATTGACCACTCGCGTTTTATACCCACCAATATTATTCCCAGTAAAACGGACTATCTCTTCTCATCCAATAACTTCAACATCTAGACAGGTTCGAATGGAAAAATGATAATATCCTCACGGAATCCTTTATTGAAGTGTTCACAGATAAATCCAATACAACAGAAGGCACAGGGCTGGGAATCTTCTCAAGGGCACCTGTCCTCAACGTCTCACTCCGTCTTCTGGACCACAGAAGTATATTTAAAGTGGATGTATCGGTGAATTTTCTTTAATAAAATTACTTTTTTCAATGTTATAATTTGTATGGTTATTTATTCACCCTGGAACGACTAACAGGTCTGGCTATCAACGAACGAATACCAAATCGGGTGCATTAGATGTGGGATGACGTGGGAAATGAAAATGAGTGGGGTCAATTTATTGAAGGCAACTGGAGGTTTTGATACAACAGATAGATATGTACATTGTACAATGTAGTTCTTGAAATATCTTTGAATATTTGGTGCGAAGAATCGGCAATTCGTGAAGCAGGTTCTCTTTATCTTCGATAGATGGGAAAGTTATGATCCTGTACATAGACAGCCAGGCAATTGTAAAAGTACTGGAAGTGCCAACAATTAAATCGAAGTTTGTAAAACAAAGCCGAGAATCTCTCAACGATATTGCAGACAAATGTCATATTGTTCTGTGTTGGTGGTCAGGGCCACTTACTGATAACAGGGAGGAATCGGTCGCTTCAATTCAAACTATAAAGTACCATCGGTTGACGGATGTTTCAAAAATCGCGAATGTAAGGTCGAATAATGTAAGCACTTGCAGATCCAAAAAGCAAATCTGGCCTGTGCTAAACTCCATGAAATCTGAAAGACTGCTGACCATAAACCAGAAAAAAAACATTAGATAGCTGTCTTACAGGATGACATACCATCCGAATGGATGTCTCCTCGAACAAGTTCTGTAGAAGCTGCAGGGACGAAGAGAAAGAGAAAACCAAACTTCACCTCCTAGGTAGTTGCGCAGCACTAGCTACAATAAGGCTCAACATTCTAGGAAAATACTTCTTCGATGATCTGCACGATCCATCAAACATCGACCTACGCAGCATCAGCAAATTTATCTGATGATCAATACGGTTCAACCAAAACCTTGATAGCCAAGGAGCTCATATCTCACCCACATAAGGGGTTTGACTGAGGCCCCTAATCATCGGCACTATCCCTTCTTCTTAACGAGGTTCTTACTGAAATAGTCACACCATCTCTCACCCAAAACAATAAACTTCTCCCTGACCCGACTAAAACCTCCGCAACAGCTATTTAAAGACCCACTTTTCTCTAAGCAGGACAAACTTCTGAGCTGTAGCAATGATTGGATTGAATAAGTCACCCTTCTTATTTGCGATATGCCTTGAGAAAAATGCGTGTTCTATTACTGAGTCATTTTCCATTGCTGAAAATCACGAATTCAGATGCTTAAGGTGTGGTATCCACATAAGTATATCCCAGGGTCTTCTGTCGCATCCGCTCTAACGCTAGGCATTGCCAAGGAAAATTCTGCAGGACCTCTTCTTCTTCCTTTAATTTTCAACATTTCGCTGCGTTGAGAGGTGTGGCCTGTGAACTTTGAAATCTTTTTATATCCTCTCTTTGGTTGCTCCAGATTGAAAAAGGAAAGCATCAAATCGGGCTCAAGCAAATGTGAATGGCAGATGCATACATATGTAATCGAAAACCCTCTTGCGATGAAATACCAAGACGGCGGTACCGCAGTTACCAGAAATTAGAGGGGAGGAGAGTTTAGCGGTAGCTAATTACTATCAAACCAAAATACTCGACTTTACCCTTCCCCGCCTTAATGGACAACTACTCACAGTACATATCCTCAAGCGTTAGGTATCTGGGAATCATGCTTGACCTAAAACTTAAGTGGAAGCAAAACATTGAACACAGAGTAAGGAAGGCATGTGCCTGCAGTAAAACATTTGCGGACTTCAAACTAAGATGACCTTGTGGATACACACAGTCGTAGTGCGTAGAATTCTCATGTACGGGTCACTAGTATGATAGCCCACGCTGAGAAAGGGCTACAACCTTACAAAACTCAAAAAGCTCCAAAGAACAGCGAGTACAGGCATCACCGGGGCATTGAGGTCGGCCCCAACGGATGCCCTTACTGTGCTCCTGCATCTTCTGGGTCTCTATTTATACACAAAAAACACCACACTATGCATTCAGACTCAAAGAATCTGGGTGCTGAACTGCACCGCCCTACGGCCACAGCAACATCATGGACTCGCTACCAAACGGCATGGTCAACGTTTCTAACCAACTAAATAACACCCAAAGTTAACTTCAGGAAGAAAAATGAAGTGGTAAAGAATTTCGACACGATCATTTATACTGACGGATCAATGATGAACTGCGGTGTGGGGGCCGGTGTCTCCTTGGAATCACTGAAAATATCCAGATCCGGATTTTGCCAGCGTCTTTTAGGCGGAATTATTGGCAATGCGGGAGGCTTGTACGAAACTCGGGCGTGACACAACATACAAATAAAACGTTTATATCCTCATAGATAGCCAAGCCACTATCAAAGCTATTGACTCGGCAACCATATCCTCCAAACTGGTGCTAGAGTGTCGGAACGAGCCTGCCCGACAAATCCAATCACACTTTCTGCAGAAGGTCAACTTCCAATGGAAAAATATGGCCTACCTCCTAAGTAGAACCCGCCTAGATATTGCCATAATAACGGCAATAACCACGGGGCATTGGCCAAAGATATTCCATACAACCCCCACTGCCACTGCTGCCAAATGAAAATTAGAAGGGAATTCTCTCCCATTTCCTTTGCAAATGTCCGGCACTTGCAAAAGCCAGACTGTGTGCACTAAACCAAACATTCTTCGACTACCTCTGTGACATCTTCGGTGTAGGGACGAGACGAGATTGAATGCGCTTTCTAAAGGTACTCCCGGCTCTCTCATCTATCTTCAACAACACACATCATCAACCAGGTTACACAGGTTGTGGTAACAAAAAGGGATATCCTGGTGCTAATTGGGTTCAGTTGAACCGCCGCCGGCCTCTACCTTAGCGGGTGAAAATAGTACGCTGTCACTACGCTCAGTTTCGTCTTTAAAGAATTCGTACCCTAAGGACTTCGCAAGGAGGTTCGGGTTTCTTTCTATGTATGTCTTATGAGGAATAGCACGACTTAGATCAAGTTTAGGCTTCATTCAATTCTCACTAAGTGGGCCTCCACTGGGAGTAAATAAACGTAAAACGCTCCTTTTTACGGATTTAAACACAAGTTTTTGATTAAAAACAACTCTGGGTGTTTATTCCACTTTTTCGTGTTTAATTTTTCTTTCATATACATTTAAAACAATTAAGATCACTACTAATTTGTTTCCATCAATTTGTTTTGGTTTTTTTGTTTTCTTTTTACATACATAAGTCTTATTTTTGAATTAAAAATACAATTTTTATTCTTTTCTTTAAAACTAGTTGAATAACAAAAATAATTGCTGATTTCGTTTTGTTTTGTCTTTTTTTTTCTTTTAAATTTAAATTTAATTTTGAACAATTTTCGTGATGTTTTTTTTTTTTTTTAATTTAACCTAAAACGTGGAAAGAAATAAAATTATACAAAAACAAAGTAAAAGTCAATTTGTTTGCCTAAAATTGGTTTCATATTACATATATATATATATTCTTTTTGTATTTTTGTTTGTCAAAAGTGTAAAAATATTAATTATATTTGTTTTCATATTTTTGTTTTGTTTTTTTTTAATATATTTTGATCACTTTGTTGTTTTGTTATTATTTTTTTGTTTTTGTTTGTAGAAGATCGAAAATGGCCCTTTTTTTTACAAAAATGATAAAACTAGACCAAAAGGATAATTATTTTAGGCGTGTGTATTTATTTTACACACTTTGGTTTTGTTTTTTAATTTATGTGTATGTTTATAGATTTTTGTTTTATGCCATTTTGTTTTCGTTTATTCTAGTAGCATTGACACGGTTGTTTTATTTGACATCAAAAACATTTATTAACATTAGTGCAGATTTTTACTACCGAAAAATGTATTTATTTTATCTTTTGCTCACATGATTACAAACATATACTATGTATGTTTTAAATATATTCTTTAGTTTACACACATATAATGTATATTGCTTATAACTGTGTATAGTTAGATTTTATTTCGTTTTTCTCGTGAATTTTGTTTTTAATTTTTTCTAAGGACGTTTTTCTTTTGTTAGATATTTGATTGTGTTTTTTTTAAACCGAAATTTCGTTGCGAATGTCCTGTGGTAAATGTGCAGGAAGGTCCTTAATTGGTGATGGTCAGTTGGTGTTGATGGAGAACAGTTTATACACAGTTTTTTTGATTTGTTATTATAATGTGTTTGGAGTTTTTATTTAAAAAAAAATAAATAAAAACTGCTTTAGCTTGCTGAAACTAAGGAAGTTGAGTTTTTCCTGACACTGGGGAAGAGTAACACAGAAGCGACATCTTTTAGGCCAGTTTTATAGCTTTATATCCTTTTAATTGAAAATGATGAAAAAAGTCGTGGTGAACCATATGGAGCACATGGTACATCTCTTAAGCAAAACACAGCATGCCTATAAAACTGGGGCCGAATTACCATCATCTGAATGAGAGGATTTGGCATTATCGCTCCCAATGAAGTTAATATATCATTCGATCACGAGTACCACTCACTCACTCGTTATCGATTGCGGTAATTCGGCCCCTGGTATGTCTTCGGAAAGAGCAATACATAAGCTTGTTGGCCTATCGAGAAAAAATAATGAAAATCCAGGAGGTACCTATTGCAACGACAACTATTATGGGCAAACGAAGGTACATAGATTTGATACAATACGTTTCGATAACCTGAAAATTAGTGTTGACTAACTGAGTGGATAACACGCTTAAAAAGAGGACAGTAAATACTCAGAAGGGTAAGCCGATAGGGAGATGCCTTGTCAGCCTTTCTATGGAATATAACTCCGGACAACCTGGAAGGGATCGGCATACACAATGTTTTGTTGCAATAATGGGGACCTTGACTGTGATGTATCGGGTAATTATTGGTTGTTCAAAGAAGGTATCTACCTGTTCAAGACTTAGTTTGGACCAGTAGTGCAATAATGAAATTTGTGAACAAGTGGCAGCCAAGTGCCGAAGTACACTCGAATATGAAACGGACTTCCTTATGACACCGAATTCAAAGTTTTATAGCGTGCAGGTCTTGCAGTGACCTTGACAGCCGGATTTAAGACAAGAGTACGAAATGTGACCATACAGCAGTAATATTCGCCAACGATTTAGGGAGAGAAAGACGATTTCTACAACCAAGTGAGTGCCTCCTATATTTCAACCCTGAACCGCGGTATCGTCATTTTGATAGGCAATTTTAGTGTCAACTTTGGCATGATAACTTGGTCCCGGCATTCTTAATCCAATTACCTTGTCATGAGCAATCAGATGCACAAGTTGTGAACACAAGACACGTTAGTTGGATTTTGCAGCGAAGTTACAATTAACCAGACTATATGGTGATTAGCTGCGGTTTTGGAAATTATCTTTTAAATGTCCGAAACAAGCGCAGATTCGATGTCAGCATATGAACTGCACCCATCTGAAAGTGTGAAATGTCCCTAGGTGCCAGGAATATGTACAACAGATAGACTTATAGACCTTATAATGTAGCAATATTCAAGGGAACCGACATTGCGGGTGGTAAGGTCTAACAGGTGGTCACAGGGTTCGTCATTACACAGTGAAAAGTTTAAGTGGTACCCTGCATCATTACTTCCACGAAGTACTCTTGCAAAACTAACAACTAGTGTGCTAATCGTGTAAGCCTCATTTGTGCTCACAAAGGAGAAAGACAACGCTGTCAAAAATTGTTTCTAAGACGATAAGACCGTCTCTGAAGATTTCGACGTCAAGATCAGAAATAAAATAAAATCTTTGGTAGGACCAACAGAAAACACAGCCTACCAAGAAGGCCTCTGAAAATCGATTAAAGCTCATTGCCTTTTACGCGGGGTAGTGAGGAGCACTAAATTTATTACAATTCACTGTTCGATTTTCAAAAATTCCGTTTTACAAACATCGACCGCGCCTATAACCTTGGCGCTGAAAATGCACGGATGCAAATATCTATAGGTATTAATATCAAATGGCGATCAGAACCACCATTGCCAAGAAGTTCAACGTTTCAAAGCTTCAATTGAAACCGCAAGAGCATTTGTCGGTCTCAAAAGAATGCCTCCAGTAGTTACAACAAGCGCAAACAACTAAAGGCGGTACTGCCAGAAAGTCTTCAGATGTGTTAAGTTCCATCCTTCCACATGCGGGGAAGTCGCTGGTTTGGTTTGTGCGCAGACAAAAGCGTGCTAAATAGCTGCCTAAAAACCGGCGCTGTAAAAAAAAACAAGAGAACCGCTCGTCAGCTTTACGAACAGGAAATATAAAAAAAAAAACACTTAGCCAGACGATAGAAAAAGAACCCTGAGTTTGAGCATGCTGGCTCAAACGGGCAACCCGTGATCTTCGTGGATTAGTGGTTAAAGCGCTGGGACTGAAGTAGGTTCGACCGCAGCAATATCTGTCAAACATTTCTCGTGGCACCACCTCTCATCGGGGAATAACCAACCTTCAGGAGTATAAATTGACCCGAAGAATCGTCTCCATTCGCCGTAAGGAGTCGGCAATAAATTGTAGATGCCTTCCATTTGTGCGAAAAATGTAACACGCATGGCTGCGAGAAGTTAGGCATTCGTCCATTACAGCATGTAGGGGCTGATTAAGCTTTCCTTTCCAAATCCGGAGTTTGTACGGAAGGAAATGAGAATACCATAGTGGAAAAGCAGTTTGTGCTGAATATATGGAATGAATATTTCAGCGGACTGTTAAACCGCGACGAAACCCAAAATCCAGCGATCAGACCAATCACTTCAACCAAATGACCTAGACTAATTTACGGCAGCTGAAGGTAGACTTAAATTATAAAGGGCCAGGTGACCCAGGAGCTCAATTTTTTTAAGACTGCACTAGAGGATGTGGTAGTATATATGCGACAACTCATCCGTAAGGTAGGGTCCGACGAAAGCACGAACGATGATTGGGATAGTAGGACCTTACGACCGATCTATGTATAAGAAAGGAGACCGCATCATGAGATGATTTGGTAGTACATAAACGACAACTCATCTGTACGATACGGTCAAACGAAAGCATGAGCGATGTTGGTATCATAGCACCTTATGTGTGGTCTATAAGGCCAAAGACACGCAATGAGCGGCAACGGGCAAAACAGCAGAGCGGCCCCGCTTTATCGCTTAGAAATAACGTTTACTGCTCTACCACTGCGTGGCCACAACCATACAATTTCATGTTTTAATTTTGTTTGCCTCCCAGCATTTTGCTGCTTAAGAAAGCGTGGCCTTGGCTTAAGAAAGGAGATCGCATCGCTTGCACCAATCACAGATCATATGGTGATGCACGTGACAAGACAAAAAACATATCACCGTAATGGAGAATTCTAGATCGATACTAACCATCTATTTATGGATTTTAAGGAATCAATGAGAGTGTGAATATAAATGGGCTATTTTGCGCCATGTAAAACTCATTCGCTCATCTAAAAACAACCAATACTTTAAATACCATTAGAGGTTAACGACAGGTCGACGCTAGGTGTTGATCCCTATTAAGTCGATGCAGTATTGTGGGAAACACCTAGGATAAGGACTAAGGACTAATCGTGGTCAGCCCAGAAAGCGAAGAGTATGGGTGAATTCAAAAACGCCAGAAAACTATGCAGCGTTGCGGCAATACAGTAGGCTCTGTGTTGCTGTTGCACTGCTACTGCACTATTAGAGTAGTCAAGTGTTTTGTGTTAAATAATATTATGGAAACTTTAGAACCGAAACAACATTTCTTATAAAAAACACGTTAAGGCCCATATTATTCACATTTAGCTCTTAATCGAGATTTATATAAGGAAAACACTAAATCGCCTTCGGCCATTTTATCTATTATTGACAAAGTTTTAGGCAGTTAAATCTCCAATTTTAAATCGATATTCAGCTAAATCGTCGTTCTTTCTTGATTTTGGTATAATTGAGACGGAGTTTTGACTATATGATATGTTCCGGAACCTTAGCTGCTTCTTACGGGCATCTTTTTCTGATTTATAATTGAAATAAAAAAAGTAGTAAAATGGCTCGTCGCGGAATCGATCGCAATTCTCTGAAATACTATATACGGGGAACATTTGTTGGATATGGATAGTGGCGACAATGGTGATAATTACGATACGGAATTTCAAGTTGCTCGGCGACCGTAGCCAAAATTAGGTTCTGTGGGACATCAGCACATTTCAACATAAAAGATCTTCTTTGTCAAGCAAGTTAACATACAACTAAGAAAAGTTTTGAGCATGATCGGGGTCATGGAAGAATCACAGAATAGAGTTTGCGAATGCATTGTTTGATTCAATTCAATTCAATCATGTAGCTAAAGTTTTACAATATTTTGTATTGTTTGATAGTTTCTCGGGACTGCGGTTGGCGCAGGCATTTTTTTAGAGAAACCGAATTTGTCGAAATCCTTTCGACCTCCAAATTTTGCCAGTTCGGGAAGCCTGCCGTGTGCTGAAAAAAGCTGGGAGCCGTTAAGGGCAATATTCAACACCACTTTTTAATGATGGTCAACTTAGCGTGGAAACAACTAAACAACTGTGTCATATCAAGAAAGATCTGGCCCGGTTACAACAAACAAAAAACAAACGAGCTACCAAGCGAGTCAATACCAGATATTGCAGGAATCGTAGCCGTTAAGCACAGGGCGCTGGCCAATACAAGACCACAGAGCCAAGCTAAACCTTCTGTCGTAGTTGCAAACATAGCAGCAAAAAATGCAAAAAAAAATCTCTGCATCATTTTCTGTGTAAATGTCTAGCTCTTTTTCCAAGAAAAAGATTGGTGAACTAATACTTTTCTTTAATTCCTCAGGTTGGATTTAAATATCTCTGTCTATCAATCTATAAAACCCGCAAACAACCAAGTCAAATGAATTGTGGTACATATCTGATGTCTACCTCGTTAATGGTATGGCGGCAATTTGATGTTTGTGATTTAGGGCGTTAAATCGAAGGGAATAATTTGGCCGTAAAGAGTAGGAAGAATAAAAAACGAAGAAGAATGAAACAGCGATAAAAACGCTGGACGGGTTCAAGACGTAATCCAAAAATCATAAATCACTCCACAATGATTAGGCGATGATGTATTTTCAGCGATTTCACAATCACAATAAAAAAATAATCACATAAATAAATACTGCCATTTTTCGCAAAATTATTGGGCAGAAATGTAAATAATAATAGCTAACAAGAAAAACCTTTACCACAACCAAACAAAGCAACAGCAAAACGACTGATGCACAGTTTACTCTGTTTTGACGATTGGTTGCGTTGGTGTTGCAAAGAAAAACCTTAGATTTGAGTACTACTGCCAGTATATTGCGTTTTTGAACTCTTTACTTTTTTGTTGCTGCAACACTGCATTTTTAAATTAACCGCCTTTTTTATATGTAGACTTTAACTAAAAAATGAAAACCCAAATCAATAAAAACAAGCAAACAAACCAAAAAAATAACAAAACATCTTTTTTGACTTGAAAATTATATTCTTTTGTTTTTTTTAAATGTATTGCTTACACACTATATCAATTTATATTTATAATATTTGTTTATTTTATTTTTTTTTGTGGATGTGTATTTTGAATATAAAAAAATCGGACTTTAGTACAATGAACAAAATAATACAAATTTAACAAATTAAACATATTGTTACGGTTTCAATTATTTTGTTTTAAAACAAGAATAGTATTTATTGTCGTCGCAGAGCAAAATAAAAATTCATTCGTGACTCTTGTGGCATTTTATTTAAATTTTTTTTTTCTTTTTCCATCTGTAAGTTTCAAGTATTACATATTACACTGCTCGATGTGTAAAAAAGAACAAATTGTATGTGCTTGAAATTGGAGGACAATGCATAACAGAGCTCATTGGCGACCAGTGGCAATCTTGTATAGGTGTAAGAGAATTAAGTTCAATTCATTTCAAGAGAATTCATTTCAATGAACAAATTTCATTAGAGCCAGCGAATAGGTTGTTTGTTCACAACTATGAGGGAAAAAAAATAATGACATAAGCAAGTATTAGCATTTTAACCTAGAGAGCCTCTTAAACAGGAAGGTTACTCTAGTTTTTTGCTGCTCTTAATATAGCTGAACACTTTAAAATCTTTCTATCCTTGATAGTTTTCGCGGGGTATGACAGCTTTACCAACAGATTTCAGACGGAATGGAGATTCTGAACATACACCACACACTAATTTTTACTGGATACAACGTTGACCTATTCTAAAGACTTTAGGTCAAGATAAGGTTTGTAAATGATTTCTGTAGTAAGTGTAAGAAAATAAGAGAAGGAACTATCGTTAATTTTTTTTTCACGTGATCTATCCTCTCCTAAAGTGGGTGCGGTCAATTGTTGGTAAATATCGTTATGAATCGTGATGGTCGTTAGCTTTCAATGAGAGTCTTATTTCGGCTTAGTTTCGTTCAATGTCTTTCACTAAACATGGAACGTTTCGTTTGCTTGATTTTGGTTGACTATGCACAAGAAATCCTTTTCATTTCCTTTTTATTTTCAAATCGAAAATATGTTATAACTCGCTTGCTTCCGACTGAAACAGTGTTCATGCGCGCCTCGAGAACGATAAATGGGTGACATTCATTTTTTGTATTGATACAAAGTTCTAGCTATTACCAGGAGGGCGATCCACTGTCTCACACCATACACTTGAGTTGGCCATAGCAACTAAATGTTGGCATCTAATGGGCCCTGCAAGGGCTGTTTACTGAGTTTTGCAACTTGAGAATAACCTTGTAAACAAATTGAAATGGCGTTACTACAGCAGTTGTCTCATATTTCCCCTTTTCCTTAAAGAAAGAAGACGCGGATGCATTACGCGAAGATGGATTTTTCGCTGCAATGAGGGCCTTCGTTCGTAAGTGGGAAGACGTGGACTAAAAACCTTTGAGTACAATAAATATAAAAAGTAATACTCCGCTACTGACTACTGAAGCTTGAAACCGGAAGCATAGTGATCTTCTTGAAATGGCGCATACGGCACAGTACAGCAGTCTAATTTGCCAGAAGTAATCTTTGATCTGGAAAATGTGAAAATGCCGATTAAAACCAGTTTTTAACTAAAGCTGTGAAAGGAACGAGTTTCGCAAACGTACTATTCACCTTTGCGTAGCAAACGTGCCTCAAAGAACCTTGCAACTGCACTGAAAATAAGTTTAGAAGGATACAAACTCTTCCGTAAAAGCAACTGCAATGCGACCCGAGGGAAACAGATCAGTTAGGATTCAAGGTGAAACTGAATATAATTTCAAAGTAACCATTTAAGGAGAAAGAAGTCAGGAGAAGCTACGTAGTTTTAAATATGAAATGAACTATCAATTGGTGGAACATTTGTACAACTTCGACACTGGAACCTTGATACCTATGCTGCAAAACACGAAGAAATTCTATTTGTTCGACGTCTGATTTACAAATTCCGCCAGCCGACAGTGTTGGAAGTCAATTACATTATCAACAAGCTCAACGACCTACGCAACATTAGTTAGAGGTTTTTTTTTTTGAGCTTTTCACCTCTGATTCTTACTCGACGGATTCCTTTCTAGGATAATCTAAATACGAACAACTTGTGGTATACGGGGGTATGACTGGTATGGACTGGTATATGGCAATGCACCGCGATGATACTGGCGTGATCTAAAATAAATTATAAGCGTTATACAAAAAATTCAAAGTATTCATTTGTAGGTGTGCGCTCAATAAACCATTTTTCGAAGAACTGAACGACATCTTGGGTAAAAAGATACCGAGATCTGGCTCCGAATTACCATACTCGTTAACGAGTAACTCGTCATCGAAATGTGAGGTTTACATTACCGTTCCCAATGCAGTTAATCCATCATTCGATCACGAGTATCACTCACTCACTCGTTATCGATTGTGTTAATTCGGCTCCTGGTCACGAGAGTTGTGATAACAAAAAGACGTATCTTGGGACAAATTGGGTTACATAGGTACGCAAACGACCACGGAAAGCTGCCGGAATCGTTCGTTTCTTTTAAAAAAGCTAAGCATTCCGGGCTGAGGACATTTATCATTTTGTACTAAATTTAAAAAAATTAAATAAAATACAGAACGAGACTTTCAACATCGAGAATTTGGACATAGTCTCGTTAGGTAGTTACTACTTTAAAATAATTCTGAATTTTGTCGACCCAGGCTCCACTAAGAACTTAAATAATCAAACCAGTACAGAAATACAGAGAAAGGTCGCTTTTATCAGTCGTTGTTTTGTCTGGTTGCGAACCTGATTGAGGGATCTTCATTACGACGTTAGGGCTTTAATAAAAATGAACTAAGGCTTATCTGGTTGTTTCGAGAGAAAAATTCCCCTAATAATGTATGGTCCCGTCTCCTTAAACGCTGAGTGCGGAGGAGGAATTGCAATAACGAGTTATATGCACTGTCTCGTGTTATACATCGGAGTCAAAAGAAGAAAAACACGACTCAGGAGGGTAAAACATTTAGATTGGATGTAAACTGACGGCTTGAATTTTCTTAATTTATTTTAATTAGACAATTCACACAGTAGAGGAAGGCAGGTGGCCAGAAATTGTTGATTGATGATGTGACGAGGCCAACATTTTTCCCGCACATAACCCAAAGACATGATTTCAAGTTTAACAAGACAATGACGAACCCCCATATAGAGCATGAATACCTCAAGCATCTATCACGAGTAAGAAATTTATGTAATGATTAATTCCAAGAAAACAAAATATGCACTTTGATGATGGTTATGTTGCGTTGCTGGCCCATTCTACAACTAGAAGCAACAACTTCTACTCTAAGACTGAACCAAATATCTACAAACATCTACAGTTCTGCAAAGACTAACACTAACTTTAGTTTAAAACAAAAAATAAAATAAGAAAAGACCAAGGACATTCTTCAATCATAAATAAAAAAAAAAACTACTCAATAGCAAACAAATAGACTTTTGTGTTTGTTATGTTTTTCTATTTCTTTTTCTTTTCTTTTCTTTTTTTTTTACTGATATTTCCATTGATGGATGAGAGACACAGATATGTGAGATATTGAATTTTATCGGTGCGACAGCAACAAGCTCATCTGTTGCTGCTCTGCCACACACTAATTTTCTTTTTGTTTTAAGTACTATTTCTAAAATTACACAAAATTTTCAATCGATATTTCAAGAAAACTTTTTACAAAAAGAAAATGTGAATTGATTTTGCTGGACATTGAGATACAGTTTATCGTTTATCACTTCAAATTGGAGAGCACTACAATGTCGTGCTTCTAGTTCATTGTTAACACATAAATAAATGAATATATAACAAAAAAGAAAAAAAAAAGATAGCTTTTAGATTTGATAATTGTTTCGTGTGTGTGTTTATGTGCTCTTAGGGAAAACAGCAAAAGTAAAATCTAATTCAATTTGTTTTCTTGTCCGGTTCTCAAAAATTTAAATAACTCTCTTTTGTTTCTCTTTAACTAAGTTGATTAAATGAATATAATATGTATAGTATTTCGAAAATAAAAAAAGGTTTCTTTTGTATACACACTTTGTTTTTGTATTTTTGAATAAACGTATTTATTTGCGCTTGCTACTACTAACATTATGACACCTACTACCTTTTTGTACTCTTCGTGCTTTTTTTGTCTCGTTACTCGCCACCAGGTTGAGGGACGTAACATCTGCAGTTGCCGCCTGTTGGTTGGCTCCGCCATCCTCAGCGGCAACGGCATTCTCATCGGCTGGAGATGATGCTACTGTGGCCATGTCTCCAGCCGATGGGGCAGCTTTGTCAGCTGTACCGTAGAATAAGCTGGCTGGGTATCCTGTCGTGCCGTTGTTGTTATTGTTGTTGCCAGCTACACCGCCGCCGCCGCCACCGCCAATCGTAAACCATCCATTGTTGCCAGTTGTGGCGGCGGACTGATTATTGCCATTACGTATTTCTAAGTTGAGATCATTTGTGTTTGTGGATGTGGACGCCAGCACTGTACTCCGTTTGCCGTTTGCATTGTCAATGTTTGCCATTGTTAGGTCACTGCTTGTAGACGCCGCGTTACTATTGCATTGTAATTGATTGCCACTGGACGAACCAGCAATGCTACTGCTACTGCTGCTCGTGCTACTAATACTACTGTGATGACGTTTTAAATTTTTCGATGCTGAGTTGACAGCTATGAGCTTTGCAGTGGTCGCTATATCGGGAAACACAAAATCGGTACTCAACGATAGATTATTGCTGCTTGTGTCACTTTCATCGGTGTCATCCATATTGATGTTGATATCTTCGGGCTTAACGCCCTGATTGACCAGTGCTTGGTAATCCTCTGGTGGGACAATGGGAGTCATTTTTTGGCCACACGATGTGCACATCGGTGTGGCTGGACTCTTTGAACGCCAGTACTGCAGTTCAGTTTTGCATTTGTTTAGTTCCTGAAAAAAGAGAAAACGTTGTTATACAGTTGTAAAACAAAGTGATAAGGAGTAAAGGAAAAACAAATTTAATTTGATCGTCTGAAATATGCATCCACAATAAGCTGTTCTCAAGGAGAGTGTATCGTTAGTCTGTAAATACCGATGCAACTCTCTTTTTTTACGCTCTTCATAAGCCTCGCAATCTCACACTAAAGAAAAAATTCTATGCTGTGAGTAACGAAATAGGACAATGCGTTGGGATCTCCACTTGAAATGATTTAACCCTTGAAGCCGATCAACTCCGAGATCCTTTTGTGATATAAAGTCGACAGTACTGCTATGCAGGAAGTGCAATGGAATGGGTCGGACGTAGAGAAAATAAAAAAAATCCTTCACCTATTAGGGCAGCGCAGAACATACGACAGTGGTTATGTGAAGTCAGATAGAAGTTTTGTAAGAAGTCTTGAAATTCAGCTATGTGAGTTGAAATTTATTGGGTTTCCGGTCAAAGGGTAATTGAGGGCAAAGGTATTGTAAATGACCTCGCCAGACAAGAAGTCCAATCCGCATTGACAGACCCATTTCCCTTCTGTGGTTTACCCACCAGCCACATTAAGTCAGACCCCAACTCATGGGAGGTCGAAGAAAAGCTCTCCAAATGGAGACTTTGCCAATCTAAGAAGTTCCACAGTCCTTTCAACAATAGGAGAAGTGAGGAAATGCTCGCATCAAACAAAGGTGATGCTAAAGGAGAAATACACGATCATGCAAGCGTGACACTGTTTGGGGATGCTCGTGGCATGAACACGCTTGCATGATCTAAGTCCAATATTTTTTGATTTTAAGAAGACGGAGTTAGCATACATGAACGTGGATACCGATGCTTTCATGACTTTTATCAGTCTTTACACATTTTTTGAAGAGCAAAAGTGAAAAGTCCAAGGAAACAACTTTTTGGAACTTTAAATGTGTGAAGGTGAAGGTACAAATTAGTAAAATTGTGAATTTCTTTCAAGGGATTCTTGGGGTCGAACGAACGAAACACAAAACCATGACTGGATAAATGTATTTACGGACGGCTCCAACATCGCAAGAAACTCCGGTGCGGGCGTATATTGTAACAACCCACCGGTAGAATGATTCATCTAGATCCCTTCGTCACAGTATTCCAAGCAGGAGTTCTTGCCTATTTGAGAGGAGCCAGAGTTCTCTTGGAACACCACACCCAAAGAAGGCAAATAAAAATGTCCTCGAAGAGTCAAGCAGGACTTAAAGCAATCACAAATCCAACCTCCAGATCTCAGGGAATGTATGTCCGCCTTGTCTGGGTTTCTGCGAATGAGAAAGCCGATGAACTGGCAAGAGAAGGGGCTCACGCGATGAAACGAACCGCTGAAAACACAGTGGGGGTCGCACTAACAATAATTAAAACAGCAACCAACGAGAGGATGCAAAGAAATTTCGCGGATCACTGGGCAAACCTTCCGTGCAAAGTGGCTAGATCACTCGGTAAGAGACATATAGCAACTACGAGGAAGAAGAAGAAGACCTCGAACACTCCTATGTCACTGATCTGAAACATCGCAACGACAAAGGAATCGGCGGTATCCTGGCCTTAAGCAAAGAAACAGTACGATCCGCCAGACCACACGTACACTAGTGTCAACTCCGCAATTGCTTTCACCTTCCCTATATCTCTCCCAACATACGTCCCAAACCAAACCTATCGCTGCAGTTGCGACGATTGAAAGCGGAGAACGGGCCCGTCTTAGACCTAAGTAAAGAGTAACCCCCCAGAAACGCCAAAGCACATATACAAGAATTCGCCAACGTATTTTGCTTTCTTTGCGAGGAATGCAAAACAATAACGTTATCACACCTAATGCTAGCGATTAAATGTAACAACCAGCAGCTTTCCGATCTCTCTGACTCCGTCGCTGAACTCAGAAACGAGTTTCATCAACGAGCTACAAAGACGACCAACCTCCTATCAGATATGTCAAATACATTCAACACGGCCATCGAAACATGTGCTACGGAGGGCAGAATATCGTCTCAGCGGCTTAACGATACTCTGCGGAAAAACGCTGCAAGCTGCGAGCACATTTCTTCGCTCATCAACCCCATTCATACTGTGATCGATAAAATCGCCAACAAAAAGGTCAACGATATCCCGAAGTGCTCTTTTCCCTCACCAATTCTCCAATCCATCCACGATGATTTGTCGCTCTTATCTAAGGCACTCTCCGGTCATCCCTCCAGCTTAAAATCCTTGGATGCAAGACTGGCAAACCATGAGGAGCGGGTAGCAGAAATTCAGCCGATGCTGAATTCTCTCGATGACAAGTCGACAGAAACCCGGCATATAATTAGCAGACTGATCGAGGAAATAAAACTAGTCTCCAGCAAATTAGATGCCACTGCTTTTCCCGACAAGACAACCAGCGTGAACTCCCGTCACAATCGACAATGCCATTGCCCTTTTTTACACCGAAATTCTCACCTGCCTCATAAAATCAGTCCCTTATTTGCCTCAGAGGAACCCCTCGTCATCACCATCCTGGTACAATAAAGAACTTCGCTCACTCCGTAATCACAGAAACAAATTGTGGCTAACTTACCTTATTTCTCGATCTGATTCTGACTATTCTAACTACCAGCGCGCATATACCCATTTCTCTGAACTTTGTGAATTCCTTTACCATGATTATCTCACCCGAATGCAATCTAACCTGATTTCTAATCCTAAGCGTATCTTCCACTTCATAAACGCTAAAAGGAAATCTGATAGCTATCCATCCACTTTAAACTTTCTTAATAAATCGTCAGCAGACCCTAAGATTGTTGCAAACTTGTTTGCTCGTTTCTTTAGCCAATCGTTTACCGACCAAGTCTCGGATCCAGATTACGACTACTTTTCTTATATGAACAATTGCGCCCATACGTCTTTAGCCTCTATTCATATAACCTTGCCACTGGTTAAAGAGAAGATAAATAAACTAAAGGACGACTACTCCCCCGGTCCCGATGGCTTACCGGCCATAGTCTTAAAAAAATGTGCAAACTACCTGGCCCAACCCCTCACTGCCCTTTTCCAAAAATCTATCTCACAGGGGATTTTTCCTCAATTGTGGAAAAACTCATATATTATCCCCATCCACAAAAATGGTCGTAAGAACGAAGTATCTAACTACCGCCCCATCGCCAAACTGTCTTGTATACCCAAGCTCTTCGAAAGCATTGTCTACGACTCAATGTTTTTCCACTGCAAGTCCATCTTTTCCCCAAACCAACACGGCTTTCTTAAGGGTAGGTCAACAACCACTAACCTAACCGAATTCGTTTCAGGTACTCTGTGCGCCTTAGAAGAAGGCAAAGAAGTCGACGTTGTAACCACCGACTTCAGCAAGGCGTTCGACAAAATCTCGCACAGTATAATCCTTCTAAAACTTAAGGCTCTTGGTTTTCCACCACGGTTTATAACATGGATCAAATCGTACTTGGAAAACCGCCAGTACAAAATCCTCTTTAGATCTTCCGTTTCTGACTCTATTAAAGCCACCTCAGGAGTCCCCCAAGGTAGCCATCTTGGTCCATTGATCTTCATCTTGACAATTAATGATGTCGATTGTATCATCAAAGACTCCTTTATATCTGTTTATGCTGACGACATGAAAATTTACAGGCACATATCATCTCCCGCTGACCCCCGGTCACTTCAAGATGACTTAAACAGATTTTCAACCTGGTGCCAAAAAAACTGTTTGCAGCTTAATGTGAGTAAATGCCAAGCTATCACATACTCCCGTAAGCGCTTCCCACCACCTCCCAGACTATACTTTATCTGCAATGAACCTGTGCCCCTAGTCACCTCATTACGTGACTTGGGTGTTATCTGCGATCGGGAACTCAATTTTCGGTCCCACATTGATAGCATTATTCGTAGAGCCAACTCTGCGCTCGGTTTTGTAAAGCGTTGGTCCAAGGAGTTTTCAAACCCGTATGTCACGAAATCCCTGTATATCACTTTCGTAAGGCCTCTGCTTGAATACGCTAGCCAAGTATGGTCCCCTCATTATGATATCCATATCAAGAGAATTGAAGCCGTTCAGCGCAGGTTCATTCGCTTTGCCCTACGTGGTCTTCCCTGGGTAGACACCCACAACCTGCCACCCTATAGAGACCGCTTGAAACTGATCAACCTGGAATCTCTTGAAAAACGTCGCGATGTTGCCGATGTTCTATTCGTTCATCAGCTATTAGCCGGCAACATAGATTGTCCATCGTTGCTTCAAATAATTTCTCTTAACACCAATCCCCGCAACCTCAGGTCTGTTCCCCTCTTTCGTCTTGTCCCCCACCGTACCAACTATGGTTTGCATGAGCCCATGTCCAGAATGCTACATAAAGCGAATAACATGCATGATGACGCTTTCAATTTCCACTGCAGCAGAATAACACTACGAAATGCCCTTTACACCCCCTCTACCACCTCTTAACCCACTCTCATCTACCCTTCCATCTCTTTTCATAGTCTTAAGGTTTTAATTGTTAGTTAATAAGATCTAAAAAAAAAAAAAAAAAAAAAAAAAAAAAAAATTGTACAACTTCCTGCCCTTACCTTAACTGCCTGTTTTTCTTAGATTTAAGTACCAGCTTGTATTAAGTTGATAAATAAATAAATAAAAAAATAAGTCCTTCTGCATGAGAGTATTAGTATCTTGGCACTTTTCTAGTTATTTTACAGGAGTCCAAAGAGCTCCACCTGTCATTCGTTTCCGCCAGAATCCTTATCCACGCTTCATCTTTAAAGCAAGGTTTACCCGACTTGGTAACTTTATTTTATATGCTAATGTTCGTTCATGTTTTGCTTGATAAAGCTCGAACCTCAAAGCTCTTTAAACGAAAATAATAAAAAGGATCGTCTTACCTGTAACAAAGTAGAAAATTTCCTTGACATTTCCTCATTCTTTTTGTCATTTTCGTCCAAACGATTTGCATACTCCAGCGTTTGTTTCTGTTGCTCGGCCAAAAGTTTTTGCTGTTCGGCTATTTGCTTTCCTTGCTCCGATGATTTTCGCTTGCAATTTCGCAGCTCACTACGCAACATCGACAACTGATTATTGTACAACTTCATCCCCTGTTTTATTTTACGAATTCCCTTTCGTAACACCATATTACTCTGCGGCGGGGAAGGCATACTTGATGAGCTATCCGATAGTTCTGATGATATTTTCAATGAACTGCTACTTGCTATAGAAAAAAAATTAAAGAATATCTGTGAAATCAATCCAGAAACCACGATCAAGTGCCACGTGCGACTTACGTCTCTTGGTGCTTGGCAAATCAAAGAAGTTCTTGTTAAAGTACGCAATGTCTGGAAGATTCGGCTCAATGTGATCCTTGAAATATTCCATTGCCATTGTGGAAAGGTCAAATAGCTCATCGGTAACACGATAAGGTTTCTCCAGCCTCGGTGTGTTCCGTATGTACGCCAAGACATTGTAAACTTCATCTAAAATCTGCAAAAATCAATAAACAGTCAGTCAATGCAACCTCTAAGCACTCGAATTGAGTTACTTACTCCTCCTGGGAAGAAGCAACAATGCTTGCGCTCGATATGTTTGCCAAAGGTCATTTGTAAGAGAGATAGCCTCATATAGCATGTCTCGATAATGTCGCATTCACATGCAAGTGGATGAATTCTGCGAGCAGACTCACGCCGTGGCATCTTGGCTTTGACATTTTGGAAACGATTAACCATTTGTGTGATTAATTTCGAAAATGTGGAGTTGAGTACGGCCATGCAAATGTCATTCATTTTATGTGAAACCTGTGGAAGACAAATAAACGTTTAAGAAAACAATAAAAACTATCTGAAGCAGCAAACTGAGCTTGGAATTCTATTTAAGGGAACTGCGCAAACAAATATCACTTGATTGGGCATTAATTCCCAGGACTACTGCATGTGCTGCCATGATGCAGAAGAAATTGAGGCCATCAAACATCTACTCTGCGAATATTAAAATTTCCGAGACCATCGGCTTCGGTATGTGGAAAACCAGAGAAAACACCACTGATGGGTATACTTCGCTTTGTAAAGAGTACACGCTGGTTCAACCAAGGACAAGTGACCTAGAATTCTAAGGTTGAAACGAGGACCATACAACAGAGGAGACCACAGACTCCCGCTGGTGGATAACTTCACGAAGTACATCATCCTGAAGGCGGTAAAAGCGAACAACACGAAGGGAGCAATAGCAGTGCTGAGCCAGGTCAACAAGTATACTTCGGAATGCCAAAGCGCCTCATCACTGATCGGGGAACAACGTTTACAGCAAGGAAGTTTCAAAATTACTGTCAGATTTACGCCATACAACACATACAAACGGCCGGTAGGACACAACGAACCAACGGACAAGTGGAGAGGGTCAACCGCACGGTGTTGGCGGCACTAAAATGTCGTCACGCAGCAGGGGTAGACTTGATAGGGCAATTGACGAACGTCCCATGGAGTTTGAATACCACAAACGCGAGTGACCGCTCGAGTTAATATTCGCCTATACACCAAGAGGAATAGTTGGGGGCAAACTTCTGGCAGAGTTAGAGCAAAATCGACACTTGGACAGAGGTGAAATGGACGAAAAAAGAGAGATCGCACTGGACAACATCACGGGAAATCAAAGGAAGCAGAAGGAGATTGTGACAACGACACCGAGGTATATACTGCGCCGGATGGTACTTCAGGTCTTGAGGACGAGCCTAACATAAGGATGAACGAGTTGTAAATAGTCCGCCAACAATTAAATTCATTATTCACATCGATCCATCAATTTCCGCATACGGCAATCGTTTCCTATCCCAAGTTCCATTCCTCTGCCTATGTGACAACAGCGAGTAGCCGAACGTAACAGACGAGAACAACCGATTGTCCGATGTGAGGTCACCAGCGGTACGAGTATAGGGACAGTTCAGTCGTTGTAAACACGCGGAAGGAGAATAAAGTCTAAATAAGCATTGACGGGTGTTTCTAATTAAGTTTGCTTATTGTTCAGGCTGAACTCTGTCCCCCGAAAGGCGGCGGTGCTGATTGAATCTTAGGCACGCAAGCCTGATCACCGCCAGTCCCACCTACCTAACTATTAAGAGTGATTTTGAAGGAAGTGAGTACGATTTCAGGGACTTGAATGCGCCTTGGCTTTCCGTATCCATGGCAGACTGTCTACACTACGCTTTAGACACGACAAGGCTCTCTATATTGCTTCTGCTTTTGGGTCCTACGAAACCAAAAACAAACCAAAAAATCTATAGATGACCTGCAATTTAAACTAATAGTAATCAAGTCCATCAGAACGTCAAACATCTGAGAGGCGGAGAAAGTTTTAAAGGTAATAGGTTGCTGTTCTATCAAGATCGAAACTTAATCTCACTTTAAGATGGGAAAACCAGGCCAACCAGCAGAAATACAACGACTTTATAGTTCAGCACTGCTACTAAATAATTAGCCAATCACTTAAAGAAGATCTACGGTGTTCTCTGGAACGGAAACCAAGGTGTCCGAAAGGGTTTAGTATCTGGGGATGTGCGTTCATACCAGACTCAATTAGAACTACCATGTTGGCCAGAAGATTCCCATAGGATAGGTAAAATTTAAATCAACCAGATACCACCGATGACATGAGGAATCAAGGGAGGCACTGCAAACCTATACGGATGAAAATCCGAAGATTCTAGACGGAAGGGAGACGAAAAGAGGTCCAAGTCAAAGTGGTCTGGCTGGATCTCTAAACGACCGAGAATGATACATGGGTAGATTGTCTGGAGGGGCACAATTTACTTAATGTGTTAGCAGCCAAATTAAGCAAGCGTGCTTACTTTATTTGGAATTTGACCACCATCTTATTGTCTAAGCAATACAATTGAAAAGTTGCAAACCATCACGCAGAAAAATAAATAAATAGCTAGCGCGACAGCTCGGGATGAGCCAAGATCTAACTTCTCGCAACCATTCATGTTGTACGTGTAACAATCTTCGCACGAATGCAAGAGACCTACCAAAAGATCTTTCATGACAAATGATACTTCCGGAGGCTTGTCATTCCCCGACGAGAGATGGTGTCGCGAAAAATGTTCGGTGGACATGGCTGGGGCTTGAACCCGCACCGCTAGCACAGCATTCGTGCACTAACCACTGAGCCAAGGCAACCACTAGGCAAAAAAGACTACAAAAAAAATGACAAATGCCCATGCGTCCAACACGATACAAAGGAGTCAAAACTAAGCAAATATACTGTAGAACACAACGATACGCATCCTCCTTCAACCTTCCAAACCCACGCGTGAGTAAAGCAGCAAGAGAATCTCAATTTCATTGTCATTGGCTTCCCACAATACAAAGTGCATGTTCCCTTCCCAAATTACCACAAAATTATACCACTGTTCATTAAAAACCAAGAATGCCTGTTTTACAACACAAAACTATGCTCGTTAACAAATCCCATCTAACCCCATTCCGTTGGTCTTTTTTCCCCACCTGTCAAACAAAAGAAACTACATACGGGTCCTCCAAAAGTTGTCGCATCGTTCGCAACAGGAGTCGCAATCGTAATAAATTAAATCTATCCCTAATGCACACACAGAATACGTTTGTGTGTATCAATCCTCCACAATCGTCTACTTGTCCATTCATTCACAAGCAAAACCAAATTCAATGGTAAGTTCTCCAAAAACTACCGAGCCGATGAAACATGTCACCAAATTTGCTCGGGACTATAACAACCATCATATTCCATTACCAAAAATCAAAAAAGACACCAGACACCAAGAAAACCCAAAAACAAAAGAGAAAAACCCATGTACCACCGACCGACAAGAGGCTTCTTCCATCATGCATGCCCTGTAACACACACACAATGCAGTTCCTAATAAAAGACCACTACTCGACTGGATATGCACAGAAATTGCACATTACGCAGGCCAAGCACACACAACCATCATCGTTGCTGCGAGTGCATTGTGCTAAATGCAATAATTAATATTTAGGATTAAAGTACGGTGGTGCTGTCTGTCGGTGAGGAACTCCACGCAAGGGTTTGATACAAGACACACGTCCTCAGGGGTTGAAATTATTGAAAAATGGACTCTGAAGGACGCGACACGATGTGAATGGCGGCATATAACACACAATAATTCGACGGATACCGGTTGTCAAGTGAAGTGTACAGTGCACTTCGAGCAGATGCCGGCCAATTGTATAATTACTAATTCAGACAAACTCCATCAAGGTACCAAGGTTTCCTAAAATAAAATGAGAACAACAATCACACTTACCACTCGCAGTTGGCCGACCTTCTTGTAGCTAACGTATGACAAAATTTTATCCAAAATCTCCATTGGCAAGTCTAGGAGAAAGATAGTTTGTGATGAGGAGGCATTTGATGATCTACCAGCAGCTGCCAATAGATTTGTCGTCGCTGATTGCGACTGATTCTGTTGTTGCTGCTGGAAGTGATGAGAATGTGTGTATCCAGCACCAGTGGAGTTTCGTGATGTGGAGGCGATTCCGCTTCCGCTTGTGGTTGTTATTACAACATTACAACTGGAAGCAGCTTGTCTGGTTATTACTGAGAACCTTTGCATGGATTCCACTTCACCACCATTGCCGCCGGCACCCGTGCTACTCGATAGGCTTGTACTCATTTGGCGCGTTGAAACCATTTTCGTTAATTTTATTTTTTTTTGTTTATTGATTGGTTATTTAATTATATTCTATTTGTTGTGAATTAAAATTAAAACAAAACTTTAAAAGATTAATTCCTCCTGGAGAATTTATTGTCGAACCAAATGTTGTTTGCAAGTAGTACTTTCTGAAAAGAGATAAAAATAAAAGTGATTAGAGCTTGTACAGTAAGAAACGACACAAATGAGGAAATCATCGAAATAAGTGTACAGAGTGGAGCTAACTTTCTCATTTGGGATTGTAGCACAAATTGAAACGCGGGTCCATAGAGTTTCAAGAAACAGAAGAGTTGGTTGCATAGGATGAATTTAAGCAAGAAGGAAGAAGGAGTCGAGATACGCCAAATGGACAAGCGAAAAGTAAGGGAAGAGGGTAAACCAAATGGTATTGAATAGAATGTATTTTATTTTTTTTATTTCAGAAACAAACAGTCGTCAGAACCAGCCAGCCGCATTTGTGAAAGGCGGCCATGGCAATATATGCATAGCTCTTGTGTAAGAGAGCATTGACACCTTTACTCCACTTCTGTCTCGTTTTCTCTTTTACAGATTTTTTTTATTATTATATATTTGTTTAGATTCTGCGTGCTCAATTAAATATGTGCTACTAGTCAAGCAGTTGGTTAGCTACACTTTAGATTAGCAAATAGAGGATTCCATAAAATATAAATAAATATAGTTTTACTAACTTCAGTTTCCGAAACTAAGTTGGTTAAAGTGTCTTTTCACTTGCAGGCACTAAAGATACCTAAGTCTTCCCTCTATCGTGTCATCCTTTCACGTAATGTTAACAATACCACGACTTTTTCATTCTAACTTTGAGTCAATCCTTTTATATGGGTGAAGTACTTGGAAAGGGACCGAATCTCACACGCATGCTGCAGTTTGTTGTAGACAAATGCCTTAGCATTATGTCACTGATCTTTTGGCCGAACCGAATCTCAAATGAACATATTTCCTTGAGAAGAGGTAAGGAACCTGCAGACAGCGAAAGAAGTAGTTGTGGATTAGCCACATATTAAGACGCGAGCACAACGCCGTTGCTAAGAATGCTATTCAATGGAATCCACATACTCAGTTAGGCGGAGGAATAGACCAAGCTAAGCAACCCAGAAGTTGAAAAGGAATTAAAGACTTTGGAGATGAGTTGGAAGGCGCTGAAAAGTGTTGCAGAATTCAGAAAAAGATGACATGAAAATGTAAGTGTGAGGAGTGCCAGCACAATAGATCTGGCAGGTCACAGTACATCCGAGCCTTCCTATTCGTAAGTGCCAGGGGTAACCGGGCCGAAGCATTGAAGCTTCTTAGTCGCGCAACTCTCTTCTGACTTCGTCCGGTTTACTAATGTCGCTGTACAGCCCATATACTGTTTAATCTCCTCCTTCGCTCATAGCCTATAAAGACGGGACCCTTATTTTTGATAAGATCCATCATAGTTACTGAGGGGAGGGTAATGTTACTCAGTTCCCTTTTTAATCCAAGAAAAAAACGAATTATAAGTGATTTTTGTCTTTATTTTTTCACTGATGTCTTCATTATAGTCTTTAACGTTGCTCCAGGTAAACTACCTCGATATTATAGTTATGTATGTACCTAGTGTAACGTTCTATTTAAATCGAAGATGGTGAATATTATTTCTCGTTGACGGCATATACTTTGTTTGGACTTCATTCAGCTTTCGGCGCACAGATGAAAGAATTTAGCAGAGATGAACAGGTCGTGGGTATTGATTGGGGTTTGTCCAACATTAACTGTGGTGAGAATTCTTTGCCAACAGTGAACTAATCAGGCTTGTCGAAGCTCGTTATTCCAATGGTCGGATGAAGATACGAAGCACGGATCCAATGTTTATAATACGCAGTCATTCAGATAAACTCGGATCGACTCGGATAATTGTATTGTTGCAGCGATTGGTCGGGTAACTCCTATAACATGAAATGGACCAGTATAGCATTAACTGATATCATAGTCAAGTGTTTCAAGATATAGAGTTGACTGGTATAGTAGCTTTGCGATTTAGATTTAGATTTATTCTGCCTCCAATACTTGGCCATTAGTCGATGTAATACTTGAGTTAGAGTACTGTCTCCAGTCTAACTGCGTTAATGTGCTTCTGTGTAGATCCAGCGAAGGTAAATTAATCTGTGATAAGATATAGGCCACCAGGTGGTCCACTCTCTTGTGAATTAGGGCTTCGCAGTCCATAAGAACGTGCGCTGGTGTTTCTTCATGACATCTGGAGAATCTGCAGTGCCCATCCCGTTCTATAGTCAGTTTGGATGTGAAACAGTGTTTTGTCCCACTGGAGCCCTTGTTTGATGACTAGATGCAGAACTTTTACTACCAGCTAGGACAGCAAAACAACGCCAAATGGTGACATTCTCATGAAGTTGGCGAACTTGGATGTCAAGGTAAAAAATATTATTAAAGGCTCAGACATGCCGCCGGGAAGCACGGATTAACATTTGAAGAATTCTATAACGCCAATCGCCTTGTTAAAGATGACACCATGTTTGGGAACAAGACCTTGCACGAAGTCAGCTGGGTGTCAACTTACAGGCAAGTAGACTCCAGTTAAATTGACCATTTCGTTATCAGCCGCCGTTTTTGAAGTGATCTTCTGGACGCCGAAGTCGATATGGGAATGGCATGAGATCACCATCTTGTGAAAGCTACTGTGCAACTGTATACCGCCGTAGTTTGACAAGTTCACACCAACACACGAATGGCCGGGTGTAACATCGACAGACTAAAGAATTCCTCGGTGTGTCAACAATTTAGTGACCACCTTTCCCAGGGAGTGAAAACAATCTCCAGCTCTGGTGTGCTGGGAAAAATGTATTCACTGTTGGCGCTGTCGGTCGATCGCAGTATAGACATAACGCCATGATTTTCTGAAGATACCTGAAAAAAACCGACAATCGAAAACAGAGCAGCAGAGAGTCCGTTTATCACATGAAGACGATAATTGTACGCCTACTATGGAATCAGACGCAGCAAGCAGGGGTGATAGCCGAACCGTATATAGCAGTGGTTCCCAATCTTTTTCAGCCCGCGGCGCACTTACAAGTTTAGTATTTTGTCACGACGCCCTACCCTAGTTATTTGAAAAAGATACAGTATTTTTGCGAATTTAAAATAAAATATAAAGATATAAGATATAATATACAAGAAATACGTATTATTTTATCTTTCTTTTAATCTACCTAACTCACGGCGCGGCGCCCCTCTTTACTTTCTACGGCGCACCAGGGCGCAGCGGCGCACACTTTGGGAACCCCTGGTCTATAGAACTAGTGAAGCTTATATGTGTATGATCGATGCACTAGAAGACCCGGTGAAGGGTCTCTGCTCATTTCGGATGAGGACTAACACAAGCGAAGGAAAAACTATTTTGCTACGGTTAATTAATTAGTAATATGTATTTACCCGAACACGCACAAGAGAAAATTAATAGGTGCTTACGAAACGGGTAAAGGATTTTCTGCCAAAACCCAATCTCAAACGAACACCGGAGGACGGGTCAAAACCAAAAGGCACAGCTATACAACTAGTTGTCGGTTCATTAGAAAAGAAATATGGTTTGGCCAGAACACCTGCAATGTTTTTCTAAGACAACAAAAGTCTGCAGTTTTCTTGTGGTGTTGTAACGTCGCGTCACAAACTTTAATAGGTTATTTTCAAATTTGATTTGATTAAACCCCCGAGGCTACCATCCTTTACAGAACGATAGGCAGACCCCTTCTGCATAAGACTTATGTACATTTTCTAATTCCAAACTACACACTACGAGTAATTAATTTAACTTGGGTACAGAATTAATGCAAACAACGTTTTATTAAAACATCAGCGTTGAATCAGGTCATAATGCCATTTATCTGGTTTATCTCAGAAGCGAGAACCGCTTTTGAAGAAAAACACAATAGACAACCTTCGCACCTGCGAATGAATAAGTACTTTTTCGAAAAAATCTCAGCAGAGTTAAACGTGTTTCCTGCTTGTCGTTATTTATTTATTTATATTTGATAAGTTCTTTTTGCGTTTCTGCTTCTCAATCTAATTCTATAAAGGTTTTAAGCAACATCAAGGTTGGGTTCGAAAGGTCACCTGCTCCGTTTAGGGTGAACGTCTACATGAACGAAAAACTATGATACCTCCACACATGCAAAAATGTGTGTTAAAATGTGGTTTCAGAAGAATTATGTACAACAAAAATGAATTTTTACTAATCAGTTTGAAATCAGTTGAAATAAGAGAAGGGACAGCAGTTCGTTTAATTTGATGGATCGAATAGCTCTCAACTGGGGTGAGGTTAACTCAGTTCAACTAGAGGATTGGTCGAGACTGGTCGATTTGAGCCAGTAACGCAACAAAAAGTTTCGTAACTGTAACAGTGCGTAATCTATCTGATCGGCATGTAATTAAATTGTTTGTTAATTCCCAGACTTTATACTAGTTCCGCTATGGAATACGGTGACATCATATGTTTTTAGGTAAACATATACATTAAATTTATTGACGTCAATGGGAAATTTAAGGCGACATAAACTGAAAGATCCAAATTAGTCTGGATTTGGATTGCATATAAGTCAATAGGGCAACATTTTCGTAATTAAAAATTTACTAAAACTTCACGTGGCAGGCTAAAGTGCGGAATTCAGAAAATTGCTCCAACCCTATGCCTCGTAATAGGATTGGTCTTATATTGACGACGTTGGACAACTGAACCCAAACGCTATAACTAAGATTAGTTTCTGAAATATGACGTCACGCCTCAGGGAGTGAAAGAGGACGGGATGCAAGATTACACTTTTTCGAACCAATGGTCGTAAGATAGGTATTGGTCATTTTGGGAATGAGTAACACAGTACGATGTGGGCGAGTACCTATTCCCGGTAAGAAGGAATTTATTTTAACTCCTTAACAAAGCCATGGCTCAGTGGTTAGTGCGTTGGACTGCTGACCGAGCGGCATGGGTTCAAGCCCCAGCCAGGAAAACACAAAACATTTTTCACGGCACCACCTCTCGTCGGGGAATGACAAGCCTCCGGGAGTATAATTTGTCATGAAAGAGCTTCTCACCTCGCCGTTCGGAGTCGGCAATAAGTTGTAGATCCCTTCCATTCGTGCGAAATATGTAACACGCACAGCATGAATGGTTGCGAGAAGCTAGGCCTTGGCTCATCCCGAGCTGTCGCGCCAGCTATTTTTTTTTTTTTAACAAAGCCAATCTGCTTGCCGCGCATTTTGCAGCCAGTTCAACGCTTCTAGATTGTGCTTTGTCTCCGCCTGTACTTGAGAGCGTCGAATTCTCCATGGGACAAGTTCACTTTCGCACTCCTACAGTCGCAGGAGCATTTAAAGGTCTAAACATACACAAATCCGCTGGTCCAGATGGTATTCCACCCATAGTTCTAAATAGGTGTTCTTCCACGCTGGCAAAACCACTGCGTATGGTTTTTCATCTTTCCTACTCTTTTGGTCTCTTCCCGAGTAGATGGAAAACTGCATTTGTCCAGCCCGTCCCTAAAAACAGCTAATCTTCTTCTCCTTGCAACTACCGACCAATCGCACTTACGTCCCTTCTCTCTAAGCTCATGGAAACGCTGATAAATCGTCACCTTATGAAGTATCTTGATTCACGAAAACTGCTCAATGACCGGCAGTACGGTTTTCGTAGCAACAGGTCCATTGGTGATTTGGTGGCATATCTCTCCGAGAAGTGGAACCAATCTATCCATCAGTTTGGTGAAAGTAAGATTGGTACACTTGATATTTGAGAAGCATTTGACAGAGTTTGGCATCAAGCTCTTTTGTCGAAAATGCCTGCATATGGCATCGATCTATTTCTTCTTAAATTGATTAGAAACTACCTTTCGAACCGTTCAATTCAAGTTGTTTTGGATGGTTTCAAGTCAGCAATTCACCATATAAATGCTGGCGTTCCCCAAGGCTTTTTTGTCTCCGAGTCTCTTTCTCATTTTTAAAAATTATCTCTTGTCTGTAACTTCTAATCTAATCCATTCATTCGCTGATGATGGAACCCTCAGCTTCTCATATTCGTTCCCTAACTCCCGTCCTTACTCTCAACGTATGTTAAGCTCATTGAATTCCAATCTTGACAGGATAATAGAATGGGGTTCATCCAATACATTGGAATTTAATGCGTCCAAAACCCAATGCTGTCTTCTGCCACTCAAGCGAAAATCTAACCTCCCACCTTTGTCCATGAATGATTCTTTCATCGCCAAGCCGTAAGACTTTCCATTCTCGATATGTGTGTTAGCGACAACCTTCCTTGGAACGACCGCATATTCGAAGTCGCCAAAAATTCTGCGAAATGTCTAGGTTTCCTCTTCCTATTTTACCCCTTCTGATCTGGCTCGAGTATAACCTTTAAATCTGGTCTGGTGCACCCAAAACCGGCTTGACCATTTTGAATAGAATCCAAAATCGCAAGTTAAAACCTATTGGTGACAGGGACATTAGAACGACAATGCCGAATATTTTGTCGATTTTTGCACACTAATCGCCTGGTCATATGATCACCGTGGCTCAGTAGTTAATCCGTTAGACTGCTGTGCGAGCCCGAGCAATAGCCAACGAACAATTTTCGCAGCACCAACTCTGGACGGAAAATGACAAACCTCCAAAAGTATAATTTGTGATGAAGAAGCTCGCCAATACGACGTTCAGAGTCGGCAATAGATTGTAGGTCCTTTCCAATCTTGCGAAAAACAGCAGCAAGTGAAAGACACAATCAGCAATTTGCTCAACTGCCCATGGTCACTGGTGCACTAATTTTCTGGAGCAGAAAGTGTTAATCGTAAGGAAAGCATAAACGTTACGCAGTAGGGAAGGCCGAGGTTAAATCTTCTGAAGATGAAAGGAGCTCAACGTATTATGCGACGGTACAAGCGATCTTCAATCATTGTGAAAACTACAGAAGCAAAGAAAATAAGAAATAGGAGCGACATCAGCAAAGCTTACAAAATCACCGATGAGCTGATAAGTGGCTACGCCACAGCTTAAAATAACATTCACTGAAAAGTTTGACGAATCGTCGCTTATTTCGGAAGAACCAACTTAGGCATTGTAGCCCTCAGAAATGATAGATTTTTCCGCCACCGAAGCACTTAGAACAAAGCTGCAGGACTTGGTGACATCCCAGCAGTTGTTTTTGTATCACCTTGAAAGGCCACAATTTTCTTAATAATTGGAAAGAGACATTAGCGAGCACCCCGTACAAGATTTCGAGTGAACATAGTCACGTCAACAAAAACCACACGACACTTGAAATAGGTTTTAACACAACTTTGAGTGGTTCATACCCGTTATTAAATATAACCGATAGCCGAAATAATGCTTCAAACAAATACAATCGTAATTTAAACTCATACCGTCTTCGATATCTTCTCAAGTTCTTATGATTCATGCCAAGGCGCTAAAAATTTAGATTATAAATTCACCCTGTGATGAAATTCATAGAACAAAACATCCGTTATTTAGATGTTTTCTACGGTAAAGTAAAAATCTACAATCACAACTTTGATCTCGACTTAGGATATTCTTTAACTGAAAACAAGTCTAAGCACGTTTAGTCGTTTTATCACAAATTGCAATACTTATCGGTTTACTCATATCTGAGAAAGAAATAGAAGGAAATGAAATGTGTGAACTGACTATAGGTAACCACATTGACCAAGTATATGCATATTTTTTTCATAGTCAAAACAGTCGTTTGTTATCAAACTCCGAATGTGTTCTAACGTCATTGCGGTTACCGACAATCAGAAATTAGTAAGTAGTCTGACAAGCTTCCTGAAGTTAGCGGTCTAGCATGTGAATTATTGTAAGCGGAAGGATATGATGCGTATCAAGCATTGGAGTATGATCGGTCAGTCGTTCAACAAACATTCCGTAAAGTTCTAGTCAAATTCAACGAACGATTTGTCCCTCAAATATGTTACTGGATTTACGGAAAGTGTGCCAGTTTTAGAACTACAAAACGAACAGAACTTTCGGAGTGCGAATCTAGAGTCAGCTAGCTGAAGAGGCTTGGAAAAATAAGCACAACATTCTTGCCAGCCTTATAGATCTTTTTTTATTATGACGTCTACAATTTACAGGCGACTTGAATCAAACTAAACACATATAATTTCTGGCGTAACTTAATCACATTTTGAGCTGCGCATCTATGGCAAAATATTATATTAGATATAAGACAAAAAAGTGATTAGATTTACTTCTCCAATTCAGTAACAAGGATATTATGTATATTTCCAATTTACTGCCCATACAGTGTTTTGTCTTTTTTCGAGAGAACCACGCACCACGCAGGTAGACATTTTTGGGAAATCACTCTCCAGTACTTACATATATGTACATACTTGAAAATGACTCCGCACCGGATAGTTTAAATTGGTTTGTCTGCTCCTTTTGATACCTGCAAGGCGTGTTGGTTCTTTTCATTTCCTTTCCCTGACTGCCTTAAACATATTTTACAGTCGTAACTGGCAGATGCCTAAATAATTATAATTAGCTCCAATCTTTCTGTGTCAGCTATCAAATGATTATCTGCTGGACCCCCTAAGGACAAGATATCATTCACATCGCTGCAAACTAGATAAATTCCATAAATTAGATTCTCTGCGTATAAGTAGGACCTGGGGTTACATCCTTTGAATCAGTGGACATTCTCATGTAATCTTAATCTTGTCGGAAAGCCGTCTCACCATTGAAAAAAATAAACTCGTAGCTATTTCATTCACGCAGTTGTATCAACTTTTCAGCATTTGTATCGAGGGAGCCAAAACCCAGCTTTTCGCAACCATTATGTTATGCGAAATATTTTTTGCCCGAATGAATGGGACATATAGTCCGACTCCAAACCATTCGGAGGTTTGTCACTGCGTGCCGAGAGGTTGAACCGCGAAAATATTTGATTAATTACCTAGCAGTCAAACGCCCCAACCAATAAGTGGCTTCGACCATTCGAGAAATGAGAAGTGAATTTCGAAATCTCCACGCCATCCCTTTGATAAGTCATATACACATCTGTAGGTTGTCTGAGGAGGATGCGTACACGCAAACACGTAAATACTCTTTTCATAGGCCTCCACTGTGGTTTCAAAACACTTAGGTGTTATGTGTGTTTTGTTGTAAAAAAAAAAAAAAAACTGGATGACTCTAGACGGATAGGTTTCCAGGTAACACAGCATTTAGTGGCATTACGCCGAAAATCCACGGCATTCCTTCCGTATCTGAACAGAAAACTTATTGGCATCATAACGGTTCTTTAAGCTTTTGCCAAACACTTCAACCGGTTGGGCTTAGTGAACACAAGCCTGGGAATCTTAAAAAGAATTTTAGAATTTCCGGACCCCTTCATATATTGATTGTCCTGAATTTGCTCGTATCAGGTGGCGAAGACGCATCGTCACTTCTACGCAATACTCCCTGGATAAGCTGACGACTAGCGTTAGGGTCAGGTGGGCCACTCATCGTGTCACACTGATCAGGAAATAGAAAATTGAATAAGGAACACTACGAAAAACCGAGAAGAAAACACAAAAATTACGCACCCTAGTGCTAATTGGGTTCCTTATACCGCTTATTCTACCTACCTACCGTCATCAGTAATTGTAAACCTTAGTTATTGGCTAGTTTTCCTCCAAGAAAATGTCAGAGGGTATCTTGGACCCAAGCAAAGAGAAATGAAAAAGAATCTAATGTCACCTGAGCTATTTTCTCGGACTGTGCAAATAGCGTTCACGAAGAAGCCGCGAAAGATCCATACAAATTTACTTGTCGGTCAAGAAATAGAAAACATCTACTGATGAGAACAACACGAGCTTCAGACTGATTTAACTGAAACCGATCCCGTCGAAAGTATAACGGACAACGATTTAAGGATCTGCACGTGAAATATTCATACTCTGAACAGATCGCGTGCCGCAAACTAGCAGAGATCGTCGAACGCTACGAAGCGGATATAGCCGCTCTTGAGAAAGTTATTTGGGATCGACCAGGTGCCCGGAAAACAAGTACTTGTCACATCTTAAAGCAGAGGCAGTGAATTTTTGGATGCGGTCGTCAAGTACAAAAGTAAGCGAGTGATGACGATCCGCTAAATTGTATATCAGCCTCCTTGTGCTTACGCCCCCATAGAGAAGAAGACTTTTGAGCAATACCCAAGATATAACGTTAAAATCGTCGTTGGCAGGACCGTCGGTAGACATAGTCTGCACGACACAGCCTCCAGAAACGGATCCAGGCTCACCGCGTTTGCCGCGGGGTAATGTATGGCACGAAATTTCCACATTTGAAGGAACAACATGGAAATCACTTGACCAAACTACAGCATTGGAAGGCACTTCCAATGCATTGTGTGTTCGAACGTTGTAAACATTGGTTTGGACCATTATATTCCAGCGACCAGAATCACCACTGTAAGGAACCGCGATGTGGAAAGGTTGTAATCGCAAACCACCGCAAGAGCGTTTGCAGTCGAATTTCCAGAAGAATAAGCGCAAAATGTGTTCTAAGGACAGGCAAAATGGCTGCCTAAAAGGGCGAGGGCCGCCCGCCAGCTTTGGGAGCTGCAAAGAAAACATGAAAAACACATACTTAGATAAAAGTAAATGGAGCACAAAAAACGTGAGATAGAGATGCAAAAATGCTAAGACAGGAAAGTTATCCGAGGTGTTTATTAAAAGCTGAGGACAGTTCAAGGTTTCGCTACTTAATGCAGAGGTTGCAAGGACTAATTCGGGAATACCATAACGGATAATCAGTTGGTGCTGAATGCATGGACGGACTATTTCGTCGGACTGTTATGTCCCTGTCGGCAGTCTGATAGTTCCGACTTGAAAGATAACTTACCACTAAAACCCCCCGGACTAAAACGAAGTTAAAGCAACAGCAGCTAGGCTTAAATCATATAAGCAGACCCAGATTGCCCAGGCGCTCAGATGCTTAAGGCTGCAGGGGATGATTTTGTAGAGTGCATGCCTACAAAACTAGTATGACTGCGGAGAACGCTGCTCCGTCAAAGTTGGAAAAGACTACTCCGAAACCTTAAATACCACTAGAAGTTATATACCCTGGTAAGAGACATCCAGTAAGCACTCTCTTACCTGAGCAGTAGTGCCGCCGCGACAGCCCGAGATGGGCGAATTGAGTAGCTATTTCTTGACAAATTATACTCTCAGGGTGATATTTGATGGATATTCCAGGGGCTCAGTTGCTAACACTGAAGAGAATATCATCAAAAAAATAGTACATACACAGTTGCCAGTAAATATGTACGCACCATGTGACATTTGTTTTGATGATAGTAAACCAAGTCAAAGTTTTACAACTGCCCCTTCTAGTGCATCGAAACCATCGATTCCAAAATCGGCCGATTCCATTATCTCTTTGCAGTAAGTAGTATTTGTAAATCTCACCACCATATTGACTATTTAGAGCTAAGATGGCGTTGTTCTTCGCGCAGGCTTACAACACATTCGTTCATGGGTTCATTGTTGTCTCCGACGAGAGATCCATTGTTGATATATTAAGCACAGAAAACTTGGACGTGTCTTTGACCTGTTCCAACAAAAAGCACGCCTTCTCCATAGACGGATCCCAAAATGACGTGAGGAGTATCTTAACCGCTGTATGAACAAGAATTATTCAGGCCACACTAAGCAACAGCCAGTGTCGCCTCTTCTCTGCCTTTTGTTTATAAACATCAAAGAGACCGGAAACAGATAGGGTTAAGGTGGTTACGTGATTATACTGGTTTCAAGGAAATTATCATCTGTGATAAGCGAAAACATATATGCTGCCCTCAAAAAAGTAAGTCCATGGCCACTAAGATGTCGACTCGGTATCAACCAGAATCCGAACGAATATACGCTGCCCTTGGACGACCCATTCTCACCTTCGGATTACAAGCTTGGTGGGTCTCCCTGAGCAACGAATACGACCTTAGCAAACTAAAAAAAAGCGCAAACACCACGAGCGCTCTACAATTATTCGCGACTAATGCCCTAAACGTCATCCTGCACCAAATACCACTCGACCTTCTTATCAAAAATATTGACATGTATAGCGTAGACTTAGGGAATCCTGGTATTTTACACCCAAACCCTTATGTGACAGTTACATCCTAGACCTGCTACGAAAGGAATTGCTAGCTTCCCGGAAAGAAAATATTACTCCCAATGCGCGTGTGGTAGAAATAAGTTTATTCAATTCCTACCACTTCCCTGAATCTTCCACGCGGAGATTCTAGCAAATAGAAAAGCCTGGCAACTACTTAAATAATGATCCAACACACAATTATAACATTGTCATCTTAGCCCCAGTCAGCCATTGCTTGGAAATGAACAGGAGTAACTAGGCGAACAGTTTAGTTATGTGCCTCTGGGAGACGGGACATTGCTGGAAACGGACGAGACGAGTAGAGCTTAGCCCTAGACAGCTTGCGAAACAAGTCGGTAATCCACTGAGCACTTTCAAGGGCAATATATGCACATTCACACTTTCTTTCGCTGGCCAACCTAATATCCAGAGCGATATTGTCAATCTACAAAAGCAGGACAAGAGGCCTCCTTAATAGGACCCGCCCAGATATCGTCAGATTTGTCGCGAAAAGCACAGGTCCCAGGGCTTCGTATGTTCCACAACACACACTGCCCCAGGTACAAGGAATTAGAGAAACTCTCGTGCACTTCATCTACAAATACCCAGCTATGGTTAAAGCCTTACCATTATACAATGATAAGCCGCTGAGACTATAATTTGTTACAAAATAGCTTCACAATTCGCCGCATGGAGTCAAATAAAAACGGAGTTCCCCTTCGAAATAAATATCTTGCGCGACAGCTCGGGAGGAGCCAAGACCTAGGTTCTCATGACCAATCATTTTGTGCGTGTTTCATTTTTCGCATGAATGGAAGAGATCTACAATTTATTGCCGTCTCCGAACGGCAAATTGAGAAGCTCTTTCATTATAAATTATACTCGAGAAATATTCGGTAAACATGGATGTGGCGTGAACCCACTTCTCTCGCACAGTAGTCGAATCTAGACCTCTTCCCTCGGGATGTCGCGCCAAGTATACTTGCAGAAGTAAAATAGGCTCGCTCGTCTTGGGAGATCAAGAAAACCTACCAACTGAAGCTACTTGACAAGTCACGGTAGAGATGTTTTCTTTCTTTTAGCAACTCAACAAGGAACTAAATACCAAACAAATGTAAATCATTCCATTGGTGACCCACTGTGTCTATGAATTTTAGCAGCAGCCAACAAATTGCTTTCAACTTGTCATGCATAGCCAATCGAAAAATATTGTAAAATCTCAAATATTTCCCAAAAACAATTTTTTTCTTTTCTTGAACTTCGCTCATGACATCAAAGCTACCAAATCGAACACTAGAAACGATTTCTCTTCAAAAATATGTTCGCTGACAGCATTGCTATCAACAAAAACAACATAAATTCTCGTCGTTTCGTATATACTACACATGTCTTCCTATATACCTCTCGAATTTAGGTGTCTAGAATCCGAGTCTCTATTCAGCATGAGTTGTGAAGGCTCTTTGTTTGGTGTGGGGGCAAAAGCGTTTAAATTAAGTTGCATAAGTAGAAATACCTATGCAGCAGGAACTCCAGGCCATTTTGGAACTCTAAACTGGGCACTGGTGTATCGGTGAAGCCAATTCGTAGGAATTTCTGCCACCATTTTAGAAAATGGGTTATATTTTGTCTCTCAATTCCTCAATAAAAAAACAACCGAATTGACCCATGTAATCGAATGTAATTGCAGGTTCTCATAGACAAATGTTTTCTTTTTTCTCACTTTTTAGGGTGTACATCGCGGGGGGCATACCTATACCTAGGGTATGCGAAATAATATGTACCACCAGTACACTACACAATTTATCTACATAGATATGTGCATGATCTGCAGTCATTAAATGTGTAAATCTTTTTTTCTAGAAATGTTTTAACAATGATATAATGGTCGTTCATTTTATATTGTACATTTGAATGCTCTTTATTTATTTATTTATAATTCCTTTGCCTTCCTCCACCACACCTCCTACCACTCGCTTTAGTATTTTGTATTTATGTGCGACGATGTCGAGATAGTTCTCTACATGGCCAAAGAGAGAAGCAAACAAAAAAAAAAAAAAAAAACGACAAAAAAGCCAACAAAACTCGTCTCTTATCTTGAAAAACTGTGTATAATTGCTCATTATTAAGAGCCAGCAGCTCCAAGAAAGAAACGACTAACAAATGATAGAAAAAAGATTTAACAATTTGTGATCGAAAAAAAAATATACGAAATTTCCATTTGAAGCAAAGGTTTCCCTTTTCAGGGCAAGCCGTGGAGACATTTCCAAAAACGAACCAAAGTCACATAAAACCCCCGCACTCAGGCAGCAGACCCACAAATTGATTATTATTTATCAAAGTATATGATTATACGGAAAAAAAAAATTATATTCTTACATTTCTTTTTGGGTTGTAATCTATTTTTGTGGTTCCTTCCTGTGTAGAGATGGCTGACGCTTGAGCTCGGTGAACAGTAGAAAAATATAATTTATTTGTAAAATGTTTATTTAACACATTTTTTCACTTCATTGCTTAGTTATATAGATTTATGAATTTTTATTAAAGTTGATTGCATTTCGAAACGATCATGGTGTGGAGAGAATTCTTTACTTTTCTTTCGTTTTTTTTTTCGTATGTACAATGGCTGCGCGATGTGCGATAATGAATTTTCTTTTCTTACTTCAGTACGAGTTTTTTTGTTAAAAAGTTCTTCGCCTCACGACGAGACGACAATTTGTACATTGGCCAACATCTACTGGGGTGATTGTGATGTTTTTCCAAAAATTAACAATTTATTTTCTGCAACATTTTTGCCTGCGATTACGGAACGAAATTCCAATTCAACTAAAAATGGCGGTTTCGACGAACTAAAACAGAAAATCTGTGGAAATCTTCACACGGAAAGAAGTGTATTTGGATTTGCTGTTGTTAGGGGTGGGGGGCGAAGAGCGAACAAAAAAAATGTCCGTCCACGGTGTTGAAGAACTGGCTGAGGTAGAACAGAAACAGAACACACAGGAAAGAAAATATTTGAATTGGTGTAATTTTTCAACAATTTCCCTCAGTTTGTGTCAACAACAACAAAGTCACCAGCGATAGCTTCAATGGTGAATTGGTGAAAATAAATGCGAACAGAGGGCAAAGCGGAAGACCGAACAGAGCAAGTGACAGTTGAGGGGGTCCCTTTTGTGCTGTTTTTTTGGGAAGTTTGGTACAATATCTTGAAAGGGATTTTTCAGATACGGTAGTAGAGGTGATTTTAATTTGAAATCAAAATGTTAAAACAGTTTTGATTTTAATTTTTGGATTTAAGAACTTTTCGCCCTAGCAATTGTTAACAGTGCATACATTTTAAAGACCGCTTGTTCTGTGTATTCTTATCGGCTCGGCGATTACTGTCTCTCTTCCTGCATAGCCAAAGAGCTATATTCTCATATAATCATGTCCTTAAGATCGAGATTTTCATCGTCTGCACTTTATTGATACTTTTTATTGCTTTATATTGTTTCAATTTATTATAACTTACAGGCTAACAAAAACGGTTAAAACTAACTTAACTAACTTAACTATGAGTTGCTTATATCTAACTTACTGGCCTTTTGCGGATACTCTAAGCTTAACTGTGTTCTTAAAACTATGTCTTTCGATTTAAACTCATCGCCTGCACTTTCGGCCTTTTTGTTCATGTACCCATCTTCTGGTCAACAGCATCATAGTAACTGGCAACGCTATTAGCTTCAATGAGTTCCTCATCCGGCAACTCACATCACAGCTTGAGCATGTAAAAACTCATCACGGTGCTGAACTTCCATTGATTCTACTGTATACCTAACGAAGAAGCGATCGGTGGACAGCAGCCGGGTTAAAAGATAAGGCCTGCTTTGGTTGCGGGATTCTCCAGTTGAAGCTGCTTCATGTTCAACGAAGACCAGATTAAAGTCCTCTTAAGACGATGAGTGCCTATTCTGGAACCGTCTTTTTGTCGAGAATCGATAAATCGGAAAATAGCAGCTGGAACAGCACTTACATATGTTTCATCGAGCCAAATTTGGTCAAACCTAGATCTGAAGAGAAGGGGAAGATCTCTGCCTATCAATAGACAACGGCTAAGCTCTAGAGTAGGAACCGTCACGGGGCATTGCTCGAAAGGTAGACACGCTACAAATTTGATTTTTACAGACGCTGTGGAGACGGTGGGGACTAAAGAACAATATTAACCTTCTAAGTGCCTGCCCAGCCGTATCAAGACTGAGAAGATCTGGTCGACCTGTAGCTAGAATCCATACTTACAAAATAAAAACTTCATCTCCAAATCTTAATGGTTTGTGCTAGTGCCGGGCATCGCCACAGGTAGTGAAACAAAGATTCCTTTTCGCTGTTATTTACAACTACAGCATAAGGTGTGGTGAGAGATACCTACATAGCTTGACTGTGTGATCTCCTGTTGGCCAGTGGCTTTTTTTAGTGGCTAAGATTCCTTCAATATCTGGTCTAGATCTGCTTATTAGTTTATTTATTTCCGATTTGTTATAACCAGGCGCTTGACCCTTGGTTGGCCAACTTTAAAAAGTGACGGTGAATGTTTCCCTTAACTGATCCTTGCAAAATATTGACTTTTTCTGCTAATGAGCCATTAAGGGCTGATCCTGGGCTAGCCAGTTCGTCAACTCTTCCGTTTTCCTCAATTTTATGTATCCTGGGACCCAGGTGACAGCGACTCTATTACGAACGCCGAGTTGGTTCAGTTCTTTCTAGCACTCCTCTACCGATTTTGAGGATGTAGTGAGCTTTGTTGCCGGTTTAGCTTTTGATAAAGATGGCAGTGTTAAAAGTTGGTGTTGGAAAATTTTCCGCAGATAGCAGGCTGCACTGCTTAGAAGACATTGAGAAAGTACGGTAAGGAAACAGCCTTTTAACTAAATGCGTAGTTGGAAGCACCCCCTTAGAGAGGATTTATCCAGCCTTTTAACTAAATGCATAGATGGAGGCACCCCCTTAGGGAAGATTTATCCCGCCCCTTCTATTACTATCTCGGATACTTTCAATGCTTTCAATGATTGGTGAAATTGCAGAAAGGGATCTGACTAAGCTACCCGCTTGGGTCCCAAGTTGTAGACCTAGCGTTAATCTGAATAAAACCAAATCTGTGCTATTTTCCACCAAGAACAAAATTGTCTGCTCTTACGTCTACTCCCCCGTTTATTTTTCCTTCAGTCCAAGGTATGTAGGCATTATCCTTGAACCTAAGCTCCATTCGAAACTAAGTAAAGAACGCGCGTACCCTTTGCAAAACTGAGCAAAACTTTTAGTTAAATCCATTCCAATCTAAAACAGGTCTTTGGATATACACAGCCATAATCTGCCCTATTCTCGGCTAAGGGTGGCTCGTATGGTGGCCCACCCTAAGTGAGCCTATAACATAGCACAATTTAGGAAAGTTGAAAGAATAGCTAGGATAAGAACCACAGGGGTCCTACTTATCGCATTTCAGAATATTTCAGTGTATTCCAGGCAGCGATTAGAGAAGGCTGTAAGACACTCAGTCACAGTTTCTTACTTACTTACTTAAGGTGGCCTTAAACAACAAGCGTCTCCAGCCAGACATTTACCTAAATTTTTTTTTTATACATATTTAATATAATTAATTAATAATCTGTTTAACCATGAGTTAACACTCTGGGCAAACCCTCCTCAAAGAAGTTTTTCTAAAACTTGACGAATCTCATTTTTATTCAATTTAAATTAAGTGTTTTTCCAAAAAGTTGAGTGAACACTCTGCCTCAGTTTTTATTCACACCACTCATTATCTGTTGAAACAGTAAAGGTGAAATGGAATAGAACACTTAGTGGTTAGAGGAACCAGTGACAAGTGTTATAAATAAAAGTTGAAGTGTGAAACCGCGCAAAAGGAACAGACGCATTTTAAGAGAAGAAACCCAATGAGAGGGTGTCGGGTTAGATGAGGAATTCAAGAATGAAATAAAGGCTTATGTTATTCCATGAATTATAAACCCAACATCAGATATAGAGAGTAGCGAATTCTTCAAAAATCCAAGGAATTTGCATTTCGATCCAATTTGATTGCGTATGTCAGTTGGCAATCTGTTATAAATAAAGGGAGCTATGTTGATAGCAAATCGACGGCAGTGCTCCGTCCTAACTCTAGGAACTGTTACTGCATTTGATGAACGAATTGAATGCACTTCATTTCTACTTATATTGGTATAACCACCCGGTAGATAGAACAGTCTCAATACCTTGAATATGTATAGATAATGCAGTGGCAATATCCTGGTTGAATGAAAAAGAGAACACGAGGGTTCCCGACTGAGTTTGAAGAGTAAAGTACTCACTATCTTCTGTTGAGCTATAATAACCGGTTGCAAGTTCGTTACAAATGCACTACCTCAACAACAAAGGCCGTACTCCAAACGAGAATTGACTAAGGCATAGTATATTGTAGATAAAAGATTCGACGGAACAAGCTTGCGCAGATGATGTACCTTACTTAAACCCATTTACATAGTTTTCCTTACATTATCTATGTGTGACTTCCAATTAAGCCTACTATCTAGCGTTACACCTAGGCATTTAAATACAGAAACTGTGTCTATAATTATGCAGTTTTTCTTGCAACTAGACTGATTACAACTAGAGTCGCGGTCTTTCTTTATTGCGTCGACCGTCGGGTGTGGATTCGATGATTTTTCGGGCCGGAGCATTGGAGTCCATCCGCTCTATATGACCCAGCCACCTCAGTCATTGGAACTTCACTCTTCTGGCTAAGCCGATGTCCCTGTGCAGTTCGTCGTTGTATCTCATCCTTCACTCACCGTCTATGCAGACGGTACTGAAAATCATTAGAAGAATTTTCCTCTCGAAACAGCCAAGAGCGACCTCAACCACAGTCACAACGAAGAATAATAAAACGGTCCACTCTCACACTACTTCTTCTAAGTTTGTGAAGAATTGTGACGATATGATTACCCAGTAAGCGCTCAATACTCTCCTTCATGGCAATAGTTACATAGAGGGAAATTAAAAATCCGACGACCTGGTCCGACGAGATTCAGTTGATTCAGTTGATAGTTTCCACACAGAGGTAGAATGCAATGAGTCTAGTAAAGACTAAAGTCTTGCAACATTTTCTTTCTACTCCCAACTCTAGGTGGGTATAGAAAACTATGTCATATCCAGAAAGACACGGACCTCTTACAGCGAAAATAGGACGCATGACTTGCCCAACAAACCGTGCACTAAGATAGCAAGAGCTGTAGCAATTAACAGAGACCTCTGGCCAAATGGGTACACCCTTTAACACAAAAAAGAAAATGTTGCTTCACTAGTATTGTTCTGTGATGACCCCTCGCAACTCGTCTTCTCCAATTTCGAAGAAACAAAGAGCCGTCACGAGGAAACGTGTAGTAGGGTTTAGGGCTTAGTAACATAGCTGCACGGTTTACAGTCCTTTCTCGGTACGCAATATTGTTTCACGTATTGTTTTACCTTCTCCAGAGCTTCAATGAACAGACGAAATGTTATGTTTTGTATAGAAGCAGCCAGTACTTCCCTAATATTAAAAAGCTATCGCCCGGTGCCCCAGCCAGAAAAAAACACCAAACATTTTTCGCGGCACCACCTCTCGTCGGGGAATGACAAGCCTCCGGGAGTAAAATCTGTCATGAAAGAGCTTCTCACTTCGCCGTTCGGAGTCGGCAATAAATTGTAGGTCCCTTCCATTCCTGCAAACAATACAACACGCACAACATGAATGGTTGCGAGAAGCTAGGCCTTGGCTCATTCCGAGGTGTCGCGCCAGCTATTTATATTTTTTTTTTTTTATCGCCCGGTGCCTAGTATTGGTCTGTAGTTCGTTCACCTTAAAGTTATAGATTGTAGATTGTGTACGACGGGTGCAGATTAATCAATTTACTGTGTTCCCTACGGGGTCTGGTCAATGTATGATTGAGTTAAAGCTTGTCCTCCAATCCAATGGCTCTGATAAGTTGAGATATCTTGAGTGGACTTAGCGAATGTAGATCTTCGTAAAACAATAGATATGTTCGTAGATGAGTCCTTCTACTGTGAATCAGTGCCGTACAGTCTTTAGGAAGATGTATTGGGATTTTTTCATCCTCATTGCAGAATCTCTAGATTCCCATTATCTTCCATAGTCAGACCCATAATTCTTTAGGGAGCAAAAGTATGATCGGCTCCACTCGAAAAATGCTTATACCACAAAATTATGATCAAGGCTCAAAGAATGGGACTCCGAAATCGACCTGACTGCTGCCCTAGAGACCATCTTGTAATTCCCACCTCTGGATTTCCTAGCCAAACAAGTTGGGGCAAATGCATCTTCGCGAAAATTCGTTAATAGGCAAATCGGCATTTATACCTATACCTACGCACGGCTTTGAAGCCAATGATACGCTGCGGCCTCCATTCATACAAACTCAATATAAACCAGACGATCCGTCTCCTCTGCAGACTGTTTAACGGTGACGACGAATCAAATCTCGCTGTCAGGCAGAATGAACCATTCAACCTGGACGACGAAGACCAACAATTCCGTCCACCCGACCTAGACGAAGTGAAGATAGCCATATCTAAGCTGCTGAAGCTGATGGCCTAGCTGCCGAGCTGTTCAAAGCGGCCGGCTATGACTTGGTAAGAAGCATGCACCAACTCATCTGTAAAATATGGTCGGAGGAAAATATGCCAGATAAATGAAACCTCAGCATTGTTTGCCCGATCGTCAAGAAAGGAAACCCTGTGAACTGCGTCAACTACAGAGGCATCAGTGTTCTTAACATCGCTTACAAGATCTTATCTGGCGTGTTGTGTGAACGCCCGAAGCCATTCGTCAACAACCTGATCGGTCCATATCAGTGTGGCTTCAGGCTAGGAAAGTTCACGATTGACTAAATATTCACACTCCGGCAGATCTTGGAGAAAACCCAGGAACTTCAAATCGAAGTTCGAAGTTTGAAGGCCGCATATGACAGCATCTATAGAGACGAGCTATACAGAGCTATGTCTAGTTTTGACATCCCTGCCAAACTCGTCCGTTTGTGCAGGATGACGATAGAGAAAGCACGCTGCTCCATCAAAATCGGTCAAGACCTTACAGAGACGTTTGATGTCAAAAAAGATTTTTGACAAACGAATGCGCTGTCATGTGACTTAGTCAACATCGTTCTTGAAAGAATAGTGAAAACTCATTCACCAACACCAGAAACACAATCTTTCAAAAGTCCGTGCAATTAGTCGCGTATGTCGATGATATTGACATAATAGGAAGAACATAGCGTGATCCCACTGGCCGGCGCGTTCGTAAGTATTGAGTTAGTTTATGACTACTCCTTAATTTCTAATTCCTTTAATTTCTACAACCAGCATGCATTTAGTAGTATTTTCCTAGTTAATGACACAATTGTGGTTTCTATCAGGTTGAATGTCTTGCTGTCCGACAACATTCCTTTATTATTCTTAGTCCCCTTTGAATAACATTGCCGAGTGCCTCTTCGAACTTCCTTTGCAAATTGTAACGCCTTACAGTTACCCAATGCTCTGTCTGTGGTTACTCAGCAGTCAACAGAGAGTAATGTAATATTTGTCAGCAATCCTGTTAGAAATACGACGCATTATTTTCCACACCTCTAGGGACTTCACCTACAGTTGTTGGTTACCCAATGCTGGGTCTTGGGCTTAGATAATTGCTTTCCCCTGCTCTTGAGGTTACTGTACTGGAAATAACGATTGTAGTATGTAGAAAATAAAAAAGTAAAACAAATTTAAAACAATTTTCTTTTTTAAAAATTTGTTTCCAAAACCCTAAAAAATTAACCACCTAACAACATAAAATTTAAAATTTATCATGATAAAAAATCAAAATATAACTGCCTGCTTCAGAAGTGTAGTCATACCATTAGCCCAACCCACCACCCAACAGCAAGTGACATTTCTCAAATATCTCATGCGAATAAATCTGGCGTCGCATAGTTACCACCATTGCCCGACTAAAAAAACGAAATAAACTTCATGTCCATTTGATAGAAAAGTCAAAAGCAGCAATTGAAAATTCTTCCTACGAACATTTTCAAAAAATTATTTAAAAGTATTTCAAATTAATCGTACTTGCTGCCTAGTCCGGAAACTCCTCATCGCCAGAGAAATAAAATTTAAAGTGTAAATTACCCGAAAATGATTACATATGTTTAAAATTGCCGCGTATTCACCAAAAAAAACGAGATTCTCAACAAATAATCCAGAGAACGTTCAAAACAGGCGAACAAAATTCTTAGTGCTTCTCATTTTATTTTTGTAACAATCTTGAAGTTCCCTCTCATGTTGTATGCACAGCCGAGGTCTTTCGTGGGGTATACTGGGAGTACGTAATGATCCAGTCCATGTCCAGTGAATAAATTTCCAACTAAGTACTACCGTCGACCGAAAATTTTAAAAGCGGGAACTTCAGTTCAATCAGCAGACACAGTACGATGGACAAAGGTAGGTGGACATTTAAAATTTCGTAAATACATCACCAACTAATCGTGTATCTATCGGGTAGATAGATAAATATACACACGTCAAAGTTTTTTTTTTCAAAATTTCAAAATTCAATCCTCTTCTGATGTTGGATTCAACAACGACCACAGGTTTATTGGTTTATTGCGTTTGTTGGTTGGTCATTTTCTTCGTATCAGTTTGGTGTTTATTTTATTTCAATATTTAGGTACTTGTTTTCTTGCGAAAGTTGGAGATTTGTGGGCATCCGCGCATTACCTAACCCTGATGGCTGAATTGACTTTTTTGTGCCTGAAAGTGTCTAGTGGATGTGATTTGGCTTTGAAAAGGATTTTTGTGGAAAACGTACTCGCATACATAAATCTGAAAGAGTTTTACCTGCTAATGAACTGACATAACGTACAAAGTGTAAAGTGTTGGCTGTGTATCCATTGGGTTGGCAAAAAGTGAAGCAATTGCAATTTATGCCTGTAACTTGCGTTTATAGAGCATTTTGTGCTTCAGTTGTGCGGAGAGTGATTCATGTTTTTGTGGTTTGCGATGTAATTCAGTGCATATGATGGCATGCTAAGCAAGGGAGTCTGGAAGAGTACAGATTAGTTCAAGAGTTCGGATAAGTTTACGGGAATGAGTGCAAAAATACACTGATCTTATTGCGTGAACACTGTCTAACGAATTTTTTTGGTAATTTTTTGCTAAGTGAAGAGAATTTTCCAACTGCAGCTTTTGACTGAACGGAAGGATGTTTGAAAAGGGTCGTACTTGTCAGGAAATTTTTGAACAGCTAGTTTCTCATACGATTTGCCATCCGATACTTTCAGTTGGATGTGAGCAGTTAATTTAGAATTTTTTTTACAATTAGTCGGTGAGTAGTGTTCCCAGAACGATTCTAACCTACAAATTTAAAGCGTTTACTACTTGTCCTTAACGAACTCCTGTTTATTGCAGTTTGGTATGCTTGACATGCATGATCTCAAAGTGGAGCTTTGCGTTGGGTCTTTCTTGTCTCAAAACTGATTGCTAGTACACGTATAATACTTTAGTCTAGCCCGGCGGCATGGATGAAAATGCAGTTGCAGTCGCTGAGTTTTCACTTTCATTTCTTGCTTCAGCCAACGAAATTCATTTCCACTAGCTTTCCTAGCACAGAAGCTGTATTGAAGTTCCAGTGGAACATCGTCGTGGCGTTTACATTGACTGCGTTTATTCCGATCTCGAAGCTGTAGTCATTGACAGAAAAATATATTTCTTGCTCGTCTGGAGGATGTTGTAGGTTTTGTCCTAGTTTATGTTTAAATCTTTTGGATTAAACTGCCGCCCAGGGAGAACACGTCCAATTGGGAATAGGTTTTGACTATATGGACAGTCCGGCACATTTTGGAATTATTTGGAGAAAATGTTTTCAAATTCTACAGGGCAGCGTACGCTGGTATGTGGTCAAGCGTTACTCTGGACAACTGGATCTAGTTTGGTCAGGATTTTACGATTGGCTATCGTTTTGTAAAGATGTAGACGAAAATATACCTTTTGTCAGGCGCCAGGCAGCAATCAAGGAGGTAAAAGGCGAGACCGTGAGATCAAAGATAGTGCATTAGGTTAGGTTAGAGAGGCTGTCGGCGTAGAGGCGTCGATACGTTAAGAGCAGTAGTAAATCCATCGTTGAACCAGTGTGTATTTTTGATAAGGCGAACTAGGTTACCGATATCTTATGGTGCTAGGACATGGTTCGGTCTTTTAAGATAAAGTGCGCTGGACAGGTACAGAAAAAATGGAGGATTGTCCCTTCGTCTTATTTGTTCTTTTGACCCAGTCGAAAAGCTTCTCTGTCTTTATAGCTGGGCATCCATGATCACTTATGAATGCCATTCCCGGCATGAGCGCACTCATTAATGCAGGTGGATGGAGCTGCGTACCAGAGTGCGCATTTATGCGCGAATAAATTAAAAAAATTTTGAGTTCCGCACTCCTGCCCAGAATGCCCGGAGTGGTGGTAGTGGATGCTTAGATAAATGCACTCTGATACCTATATGTGATTTCGAGTCGAGCCGTCTATTTAGCGAAATCAATCTCTTGAACAGCTTTTGGTCTATTGTGGGCTTGTTTCCTAGTTTGGCAGGTGGTGCCATATGACCACGGAAGATCTGTGTTTCTGATTGCTTTCAGGTGGTGCCACAGTTCGGGATGAGCCAAGGTTTAGTTTCTTGCAATTATTCATGGTGTACGTTTTACATTTTCCGAACGGCGAGTGGAGAAGCTTTTTCATGAGAAATTATGCTCTCGGAAGTTTCCGCGAAAAACGCTCGGTGGATACTGCTGACGCTCGAACTTTTTTTGTTTGCACAGCAATTTACCGCAATAACCACCTAGCCAGGTCGACCATTGGGAAGTCTTGCGAAGTAAAAAAAATATTTGCCACTCGATGAGGGGCAAAATGGATCATATGTAGTATTTGCCTCTCAAACGAGGCCTTTGAGACGCCATTGATCCAGTAAATTTTGTGGCTCCATTTTCTTTAAAAGTAAAATGGAGGTTTTGTGACATCTTAATGAGTTTTCCTGCCCACAATGTGGACAATGTTGCCCAGGCATTGCAGTTTGACTAAGAGTAAGTCGCAGAAAAATGAAGGCCGTCACGTTTATGTCTTGAGCGGACTGCCGTTCGACATTAGAGCCAGAACTAAAGTCTTGGTATCAATCGATATGTGCTCCAGTGTATTCAAGGCTGAAATCTATTCTATTGAGATCTGCGCTAAGATAAACACTGATGAAGGTTTTAGGGGCGCTAGAATACATATATACATACGTTCCCAGATATTCAGGTAGCGCTTAAAGCACTTGCATCAAGTGGTGCTATGAGGCCTTACAAGCACTTATTAGGCGCAACAGGTTGGGTACCATACCACCAGGACATTGTAGAGAATGAATTTGCGAATGAAATGGTTACGGCTGGATAAGCTTTCGCGCGTTTGGGCTTTAAGCTACCACAACTGCGTTACAACTGTGAACACCAACTTTGCCTAATCCAATGAAAATGTCCCTGGGCATAAGCATTCTAAAAAAAAAAAATGTTAAGCTTTTTTCCCAAAAGGAAATTCTAAACCTTGACAACAAAAGCATCAAACATGTGTCAAGTTTCCTTACTGGTCATTGTGGCTTGAGATCATCACAACAAACTCTAAACCTTTGTTCAGATACAGAGTTCCCTTGTTCTTTGGAAGAGGAGCAAACCTCCGAGCACATTCTCAGTGAATGTTCGGCACTATATTGGCTATGAAGACGGATATTCTATAAGGAGAACAGGCCTGAGGACATACTCACCCCCATAAGGGGAATAGTAGATTTAGTAGGCTAATTGTACCCGCGACATTATAGATATTTCTAAGTAACAGTGACAACCATAACGGCGAATTGATTTTTAAGAAAAGTCTTTCGACTTTCCAATTAAATTTAGAAAAGGCGTTACCAAGCAGATTCATTCAAATGCAGTACAATGCGGCTACCAAAAGGCGCGAGTCCCATCAGGTGCTTTATGTGATGCGAAAATTTCACCAGAAAAATCTACAAATCCCTTGTGTTGCATGTTACAGGGACCCATCTGCTCAGATGGGTTCGTGGAATGATCATCGAGACAAAATCAGAAATAACTATATGAGAGGAAGCTGGAGAATGACACCAATAACGAAGAAACTGCAAAAATCAAAGCCTACGTTGGTAGAGTCATGTGATGAGGTGATTCAGCAAAAGAAAACATTGCGTTACTAGCCTGCCGAAGACTTGGAGTATCGAAATCTCCAATGAGCTGAAATGAAATTTTTGGTGCTGGCGTTGTACAAAAGCCAATCTCAAATAAAAGGATAAGGCCAGGGAGCCGTAGAATTTTTAATAGAAACTGTTTTGTGGGAGCACTGACTCAAGTACCAACTAAAACTGAAAACTATAAAATCCAGCATGGACTGATCCAAACTATTCATTGGATTTGAGGCGGGAGCACTTTGAAAAATCCTGTGGTCGTCGTGGCACAGTGGTTAGTGTTTTGGATTGCTGTGTGAGCGGCGTGGGTTTAAGCCTCAGCCATATCCACCGAACATTTTTCGCGGCACCACCTCTCGTCGGGAAATGACAAGCCTCCGGGAGTATAATCTGTCATGAAAGAGCTTCTCAATTCGCCGTTCAGAGTCGGCAATAAACTGTAGGTCCCTTCCAATCGTGCGAAAAATTGAACACGTAACATGAATGGTTGCGAGAAGCTAGGCCTTGGCTCATCCCGAGCTGTGCGCCAGCTATTTATTTTACTTGGAAAAATCTCCTACTATCTTTCAAGCAGGGATTCAGTTGACTTAAAGATCCGCTCAATTGAACTTCAGTAGGTAATATCACAGACAAGACATCGCGAGCTAAGGTGAATTCAGTTCCAAACTGGTATGCAAGTGATAAGAAGTTGTGCGCTATTGTGTGTCAGGTAATAAAAGAAAAAGAGAGTAAATAAACAAAAAAAAAAAATTGATAAGACTCTTCTCTTCACAAACGTTCTCCGTTCTAACATCGCACATAATTTGAAAAGAGGAGGAATGGCGCTCCTGACCTAACACTGACCCACAAAGGAACCGACTACCTGGGAGCTACTAAAAACGCTTTCCGTTTCGCGACCACCTTTGGTGAAGCGACTTGATGCCCCATCCAGTCCATTCCGAGTTCATATTCCACTGTTTTGCTGCTTTTACGTTTGTAGTGCTCTGGCTAAACCCTGTTTGGTATTTTGCGTGCGGTTAATGGTCCCATTCGTAACTGTTACAAGTATAGTTTGGTCCCTTTGTTTAGTACAGACTCTTGTTGGTTATCTATTTTATTTAACATAAACCCCAGCCTCGACTTAATCGGAAGTGCAGCCTTAACTTCTCCGTTTTCTTTTCGTTACATTTTTTTATCTAAATTTTCCACAAATATGGCCATATGAAAACTTGCCGAGCCATCTAAAGTTGTTAATCGTTAAACAAACATTCGGATGAAATCTTTTTGCTTTTCTAACTCTTGGTTCTCCTTGAAAGGCGATGCCATATCAGGCGTTGTTTACGATCAGGGTCATTGGCAGTGTTTGCTTGCAAACACTCAGTTTTTCGTAGTGTTTACGGAAGTGAGAACCATTTACCTGTGCCATTAAAATATTTGTGTCTGTGTTGAGTGACCCTAAAATATTTGATTTAATTTAATTTTTAAATTAATTTAATTTTTTTAAAATTGAATGCTACCTATGTAGGTACTTTCAAACACCATCTTTTAACCTGCATCTTTCTCCTCTCCTTTCGCATTGAAAAAATTATTTTCGTTCAGGAATGTATAATTTTCTTCTAAATGAATACAATGCATTTCTCATATCCTGAATATTTATTTGCATTTTAATTATTTCCATCGTCAAATTATCCAATAATTCTACGGAAATATGAATCAAATTCAGTTTCCCTCAGCTGTCATCACCAAAATTCTTCCATTTCTCTCATGCGAGCTGTGCGATTTTATTAAAAGTCACATGTAGATGTCGTTGGAATTTTGACAGAAGTAGATATTTCTTTTCATTTTTTGGTTAGTTTTACGCAATTTTGTTCCGTCGAGTGTGGGGAGGCCGAAAGTGTAGAAAATTCGTGATTTATATGTAAAAAAGTGCTGAAAACTTTATAATATATACAAAAATCATGTCTGGCTATGTAGGAGTACGTGCAGCAGCAGCAATGACTCCAGCGCTGTTAGGAAGGACAATCAAAAAAATTATCTTCAGCAAGATGAATTTCACATGTGATTACTGCCGCACAGTACCCTCTATCTCAGTAGCGGCTGCGGCACCCATCTTCCGGCAATCCGTTCGTAACTATGCTGCGGAGAAAAAGGTCTTTGAACGATCAAAACCTCATTGCAATGTGGGCACAATTGGACATGTTGACCATGGCAAAACAACCCTCACTGCAGCCATCACCACAGTTTTGGCCGACCGTAAACTGGCCGAGAGCAAGAAATACAACGAAATCGACAATGCACCGGAAGAAAAGGCCCGTGGTATCACCATCAATGTTGCGCACGTCGAGTATCAGACCGAGAATCGTCATTATGGACACACTGATTGCCCAGGGCACGCTGATTACATAAAGAACATGATTACAGGCACGGCACAGATGGATGGAGCTATATTGGTCGTGGCTGCTACCGATGGTGCCATGCCACAGACTCGCGAGCATTTGTTGTTGGCCAAGCAGATTGGCATCACCCACATTGTCGTGTTTATCAATAAAGTGGACGCAGCTGACCAGGAAATGGTTGACTTGGTCGAGATGGAGATTCGGGAATTGATGACCGAGATGGGATACGATGGTGACAATGTGCCCGTGGTTAAGGGATCTGCCTTGTGTGCCCTTGATGGCAAGAATCCAGAAATCGGGTCTGAAGCTATCTTACAACTGCTAAAAGCAGTCGACACATTCATTCCGACACCGGTTCGTGAGCTCGACAAGCCATTCCTGTTGCCCGTGGAGAATGTTTACAGCATTCCCGGTCGTGGAACGGTGGTCACTGGCCGCCTGGAACGTGGCATTGTGAAGAAGGGTAATGAATGCGAATTCGTTGGCTACAACAAGGTACTAAAGTCAACCGTAACCGGAGTTGAGATGTTCCATCAGATTTTGGACGAAGCTCAAGCTGGAGATCAATTGGGAGCTCTTGTTCGCGGTCTCAAGCGTGACGACATCAAGCGCGGTATGGTTATGTGCAAGCCAGGTTCGGTGAAGGCTCTAGATCAGATGGAGGCGCAGGTTTACATCCTGAACAAAGAAGAAGGCGGTCGCACCAAACCCTTCATGAGCTTCATTCAGCTGCAGATGTTCTCACGCACTTGGGATTGTGCCGTGCAGGTGCAGATTCCTGATAAAGAAATGGTTATGCCGGGCGAAGATACCAAACTAGTCTTGAGACTTATTCGTCCCATGGTCATGGAGCAAGGTCAACGGTTCACACTGCGCGATGGTAATCTGACGTTGGGAACCGGAGTTGTCACAAAAGTTTTGCCCGCTTTGACGCCAGCTGAGCGCCTAGAACTCACCGAAGGCAAGAAGGCACGCGAAAAGAAGCAGGTTGCCAAAAAGTAGAAGCTGCGCGGTGGCATTTTGGGGCTCTAAGTATAATTGATTATTTTGTATTTTTTAGTTTTTATGGATAAACACGAGAATAATTGTAACACGTTTGAAAGATCCTGTTCAAGAAAAAGTTGAATAAAATATGAAAACGAAAGGAAATGGTGTTTGGTGTTTGTTTGACTTTGAGTTAGCGTGGGTCGGAACAGAGAAATAACTGAAGGAAAGGGTATTTCAGATCCTGTGTCACGAGCTCTGTGGGAATAGCAGTCGAGAAGGAGGTTAAGCAGCTATGCAGTTAAACGGACAAATTTTATTGATTGCTGATAGTTCCACCGATTACTTTAACCAAACGTAGACCAAGGGAGAATTGCTATTGTGGTTTCAAGTGCGCCCTGTCCATTCTTAGGCCATAAGGTGAAACCAAGTGCACCATTTCGGTTTCTCAGGAAACAGTAACCATCATGACGTTTTTACCTTTATGCATGACCAAGTTCCACCAGTGGTTGTTACCACTTTTCCTAGCCTCTATAGATCACCATTCTTCTATGGCTTTGACGAGTTTATGTCTTCACCTTCACATCCTCGATGTAGAACACTCGGCTCTAATAATGATATTGTCCGGTGTGATTCAGGCTACCGCCGTTTCTTGTCTTCTTTTCTCTGCAAGCCACCTGGGGTATTGTTTTGAGTCGACTCGCTGGCATTGGCATGTCGGGCTCGCTAGTTTTCCCATCCATCGTGCGTGTTTAAGAAATTCACATCTCCATACCTCCAGATCAGTCTTGAAATCCATCTTCCACTAGTTTTTCTGCTCCGGCGTTCTTGTCAGCGTTTTTCGACTTCCGATGTTGCCGTTTTCTTCTGTTTTTTGTATCGTGTACGTACTTTCTCTACGTCGCTAGGAGATGGATGGGCATTACTCCAGCGACAACGAGACTGGCGGGTTCTGGCACTGTTTGGAAGGAACTCGCTACCCGGAGAGCTCTTCACTGAACTGCTGCGATTTGTTTTGTGTATTTTTCCTGGTTGTGCGCATCAGCGCATACAAAACGATAGAATGCGTGACTGTCAAAAGCAGTTTTCGGCGATTTGCCTTTGATCTTTCCAAGTTTGCCATTAGACTGCTTAACGTTGTGTTGATCTTTGCTGCTCTTTCGGACGTAGACGCTTTGTGTTCAGCCTCACTTCCAAGTACTTCACTGCATCTTTACTAGTTATTGTTTCCAGTCCTTATTGTAAATCTAGAGTAGATACGTTCTACCTTGGGCGCGTCTCAGGACTTCGTGAAGCCGTGTTTGGGCGTCTTCATTGTCTCGTGCGCTCATCACTGCCGCGATATTATCTGCGTAACTGATTAGATACGAATTTTCAGGATTCAATCGCAGGAAATATTCCACAATTCAGGTCCTACGATTGAGCCCTGCGCAACAAAAGTGGTGATTTCCTTCCTTCGCGGTCCCTCTGTGGTATCATAGATTAGCTCTCTGCCTTAGATAACTTTTAATTTCGTAGGAGATATTGTGGTACGCCGAAAGTGTTCTCTAAGGGGTTTAGCATATTCCTTCAATATAAAAGTGTTTTTTACGTCTAGAGTTGCCAGCATTACGATTTTTCTCGAATGGTGTCTGCTGCACTGGAGCTCCAATTGTTGAGTGTTGGTTTTCGAACCCGTTTTGCTTATCGGATTGGGCGTCTGGTATCCGAACTGCTGCTAAACTTCGTGGCTCTAGGTAGTATACATCAGCCTGTACGCTGATGGAGTATGCAGACTTTATTTTACTTCGCTTATAAAAAGTCGAAATGCATAAGAACCTAAGTTTCAGCCTTTTGGAATGAACTGCTATTTTCGCTACAATCATCAACCATGAAGTATGATGGTTTGGCACATACTGAGCAAGCAATTCGACGTTTAGTGGTCGGACTCTAATAGATTGACCTGTCGAACCAGCCCATTGGTTGAACATTTCGAATTTGGGCGGCAAAATGCCGAAGAAGAGTCGAGAGCAACCACAAAAACACAAGACGTACAATTGGGCAAGTTGAGGTATAAAATCCAGATGATGTAACAGGGGTTGTCCATGTTAAGTCCCATTCTTTTTCTTAAAGCTTGTCTCCTGTAGATGCTAGATGTTAAAAGTTGGGGTGTGTGTATGCACTGCAACCTGTATAGATCTATTGTGCTCCGCCGTAATTATATTACCGGATAAGTTTCGACATAAGGCACCTGTTCCAATCCAGTCACTCTGAGAAATCGGAGTATCTGGATTGGGTCCAACGATGGGAGATCCGTTTCAGAGAAAGTGTACGCTCCCAGATGTGCTCTTCTTTTCTAGACCAATGCTCCACAGTCTTTAAGGTTTGAAGGGGTCTCCTCAGCATCGCTGCAGAATCTGCAGTTTCCGTTTGCTTCTATTCCCATTTTCCTGAGATGCTCCCTGAGTCTGTAATAGCCCGTTAGGAAGCCCCTTAGAATGTAGCGGTGGTTTTTGTTGGTGCCTAGGCAAGCTTTGCTCCTCCTTCGGTCGTAGTCCCCGAGGAGTTCGTTTGTCTGCTTTAGTCCAGTGGGTCTCCTGTAAGGAACTAGGTGAATCAGGCTTTTAATGTCTTTTCGGGGTTATGACCGCTCTGAAGATCTTCTGTGCTCAGACTCCCTACTACTCCGGAAGGTTTCTACTCCACTATTTTCGTTGTATTTTAACCATTTTGCGCCCTGAGCTAATTGTAGAAATTCCATTTTCTTTTGACTGTGTTAAGGAGTTACCTCTTCGTTCTTACACTTCTTAGAACTTCGTTGTTGGGAATCCTAGCTGTCCAGGGTATTTATAAAACTTTCTTGCAGGTCAATATCTCAAATGTTTCGTTCTAGAGCTGTGGTCGAGTCCAGGTTGGGCGATGAGCAGTGCGGCTTTTGTCCAGGTAGAAACACAACCGACCAGCTATTCACTCTCAGAATGGTACTTGAGAAGGCCTGCGTGTATGCCAAACATATCTACAGTTGTTTTGTTGATTTCGGGAAAGCGTATGATCGAGTCCCTCGAGGTAAACTTTGGAGCGTATTGCAGGAGTATGGGATTGATCGTTCTCTTCTGAGGGCCATTCAATTTCTATACACAAACTGTAAGAACTGTCTTCGGGTGAACGGCGTTAAATCGACACCTTTCGCTGTGGGCGTTTAACTTCGCCAAGGATGCGTTCTGTCACCTCTCCTCTTCATAGTGAATATTGGGAGACTTAAGGATAAGTTATCTGCTTTTTGCTGATGACATGGTCATCATTACGTCCACCCAGACCGAACTTCAGTGCGCACAAGATAGGTTTGTCGCCGTTTACGTGAGGTAATGGTAATTTCCGGAACGCCTGTTCAAAGCACTCTGCATGTAAGTGGAGTCTAATTGGAACACCGACCGAAAGAATAAGATCGCGGATACAAGCTGCCGAAATGAGATTTCGTCGTTTTATTGCTGGGGTCACTCGTTGAGATCGGGTTAGGAACACCAGAATACGAGAGACACTCCATGTCGAGCAGCTACTTCTTCGTACGGAGAGGTTTATACATCGATGACCGTAGATCGGAAAATGTGGAGAGTCCACTTAAGCTTTCTTAACCCGCGACCCTCATAGTGGATAAGCGGGCCATTGGAAAATGATGACGATGATGATGTATAAGAGTGTGCACCAGACATAGCACTTCACAAATCGGACTTTGAGTCTCAGATTTATGTCGTTGCTGCAGATTCATTAGTCTCATTGGATTATTGTGTTGTTTTCATCGAATTTTTTTTTGGATTAGGGCGGTGCTTGGGATATCACAAAAACTCTAGCAGAAGCCTTTCCAGAGTCCTCACTTGCCTATCTCTTAAGGTTTTCTTCATACTACTACACTTTACTAGTTTTCGCCCCGTTTCTAGCAGTTTCTAGTCTTGGCTCATAGTTTGGCGGAGGTTTTATTCCATCAGGCTGCTAATTGTCCTCAAGACTGCAGATAGCCTGTGTTCACGCTTCAAAACCTAGAACACTTCATTAAATAAAACCAACATCTCCTAAAGTTACAAATTTACCGGCTACCGGCTTCTAACGGTTCTCTAAGTATGTATACCTATTGATCTAAGATTTCCAATTTGAAATCCTCTATAGAAGTTGAAAGCTGTTGTCGGATCAATTACATTAAAACCCTAACTAACCTTCGTCTTCCTTCCTCCTTTCAGATGCCACTTCATCATCGAACGAGAATAAATCTTCTGATGAAATCGATGAAGTAAATCAAATCAATTTCGAGGATCTCATAAAGGGTGATGAAGAAACAACAAAAACTAAAGACAACGAAAATAAATTATTATTTGGCGATCCACTTTCGATAAGCGCGGAAGAAGAGATAGCCGCTGAGAAAATACTGAAAAGAGGCCTACCATCGCCCATAGAAAAAGAAGAAAGTAAAACCAGCACTCCGACAGCAGTTGGATCTAAAAGCATCATAGTAGCAACAACCTCGAACAACAATGTGATACAAAACAAAGTGTTGGCAACTACTACCCCATCTGGATATGTGAAAATTGCTCCGAGATCTACGACAACAACCGCCCTGTCCAGTCTATCAAATGGAAAAATTATTTATTTGCACCGATCAGGTGGCTCAGGAGTTCCGGTTCGTGTACCCGCATCAATTGCAACAAACGCCTCGGCGACAAATCCATCTAAGCAGGCAGTAGCAATTCATGTGATTCGTGCTCCGGATGGTAGCTTGGTGCCAGTCAAAGGAGGAAAGAGTATAAATATTCCGAATGTGAGTCAGTTGGCCGGGAAGAAAATTATCGCAACTACTGGCAGTGGAAACAGCGGTCAGGTATTTATAAAAGCACCCACTAAAACGATAACGGGTCCAGCAATGCCAGGAGGTTCGACGACGACAACGACCACATCGCTGGGTTCGACAGTAATATCACCTGTCGAGGCAGCAAAGCCTAAAGTGCGGCAGGTGATTAGCGCTAAATCAGTACTTCCAATTGCGAGCAATGGAAAATTGATGATGCAGAGTACCTCCGGCTCTAAGCACGTCACGGTGCCACAGAACGTGATAAAGCTCTCGCCAAATACCGCAGGTGGACAGCTACAAGCGGTTCAGATACCGGGCAAGCCAGGTCTTCAATATGTTCGTGTACTGAAAAATACATCAGGGATTACGCACAAAATCACCGCATCGGACTCAACCCCCACACCGAAGTACACACTCGTTCGACAAACCAAGCCACCGATGAAGATCATGGTGAAGTCTCCAATCAACGACAGGGAACGGGTAAGTTGAGCCTGAGTTGTAGTTATTTTCGATTTTTTCTCTAATTCAGTGATTTTTTTTTGCCAGAAGATGTTGACAACGGTTCCCACTTTGCGCAAGATAAACGAAGCGACCAAACCGCGAGACGGCGGCGAAGGAAATTTCACACAATCGCCCAAAATTTTTCAAATTAATACCCAAATTCGACAGTTCAGCAACTCAAGTGATGGTAGAAATGCATCGAACTCATTGATTCGCAATCAGATTACTAGTCAGAATCAGAAAATAATTCAACAGCGGCAAGAGGCTGCAGCTAATCTACGCGCAAGTCCCCCGAGGAAACTTTACAGCGTTCTTAAGTCTACCATAGATCATAAAGATGTTAAGTTGAAAGCAAGGGCAGAGCCTGTGCCTTCAAAACCACCACTGCCTACCGTGACGACGAGCGCTCCGGCTACTGGACGTTCGTCGCGATCGTCGCCACCACCATCGGATGACTCGAGTGTGACAATTCGACGAAAACACTGCAACTGCACCAAGTCGCAGTGTTTGAAGTTATACTGCGATTGTTTTGCCAATGGGGAGTTCTGTCAGGACTGCAATTGTAAGGATTGTCTTAATAATCTAGACAACGAGGATGAACGGCAGAAGGCAATACGGATTTGTCTCGAGAGGAATCCGAATTCTTTCAAGTAAGTTGCGAATGCGAATGAATAATTTTTGTATCTGTATCAACTGCGATTACGTTGTACTTGTACATATCTGCTTTGCTTTAGATGGACTTGGGTTAAACTGGATATCAAGCAGAAAATCGTTTCAGCTAACTCAGGTTATGGTCTCAGCGATCTTAGGCAATGAATATAAACTTTGTTGACTAGGTCGCTCTTTCTATACGGCTGTTAGTGGTCGTCGTTTTGTAAACAATCAAAATAAACTCTTAAACATCTATGTTTTTCCGTGGCGTAGAGCAAGCAGGAAGAATGTCTAACACCTTCTTTGTGGTTTCTTTTCGATGTACTTTCCTTGCCCGGTTATGGAAGGTTATTCTTTGTTTAATGTCTGGAAGTGATTCCGAAATGAGCTACATATCCTGGTATAGTTTTTCAAAATTGTAGTTACTAAATGTAACGTTCTTGGGCGCCTCTTATCTAGACTTTAGTCGTAGAGACAACCGAGCTGAAGCAACTCCTCCAGTCCAATTGCTTCGATTAGCCGGATTACCTGAGATGGTCTTTTCTCTTGTAGATTAAAGTGGGCATGGATAAGAATGTAGCTAACACATGGGCGATATTCACGCGAATCCTGCTTAAGAGGTCGATTAGACCGACTTTGCTGTAAATTGGCTTTAGAGTCTAAATTATGACACAGTAAGCTTGCTCCACATAAAGTTGACCAACGATAGGAAATGTAGAAGTGTATTACCTTTAGTGATGTGCTAAGAGCTGATCTTCGCCTAGTCAGCACAAGCCAACACTGGAATAGTCCGGTTGGGCGAACAGATTTTGAATCGTTTAGGATTCGTTTTGTTCAGAAAGCCTACAGCAAACACTGCCTTCCAGTCGTATGTTGGCAGTGCAAACATTTCATAGGTAAGTGCAAGATGTTGCTGTGACCGTAAGCCTTACCCATTTAGAACCAAGAATCTTTGAGTCTAACTGAGCTACACACTTTGATGTGGGATCATTCATATTGTGCGTGTAAGGTTTTTTTTGCCCTAATGGAAAAGACCTACGATTTATTGCCGATTGTAGACGGCGAATTGAAAACCTATAGGTGGTCCAACAAAACTAGTCCATAGGTGAGGCTTGAAAATACAAAGGAAGTGTACATCAATAGAGCATTTCTTGGGTGTATTTCCCTTTTCTTAACATACTATGTACTTCTAGCAAAGCTTTTAATCGAAGAAAGCGCCAAAATACCTATGCCATTGGGCTCTAGTTACAATCTTTGATCGTTCAGTTAGGGAAGTGTAAAGTCAGGTACTTACGTTCTAGTAGTAAAGAGCATCAGTTCAGTTTTATTCGAGTCTCTGACCGATGGTTTGCTTGTGTGTCTTCATATCCCTCTATTTCTTCGTGATCCGGCACCCAGTAGAAGGAACTTTGTAACTGATTCTTTGCCAAGTCTTCTTTCAAAACATCTTCACTGATTTAGAATTAATGCGTGTTTCATTGGAACAACAAAGGATTTCCGCAACGCTTCATTCTTCCCAGATGACCCATACCTTTACTATTAGACCATAAGGGGAGTTATGTAGATTTTTCGTTGGCGTTTTTCCCCGTAAACAGCTGAGAGTTACTTAGATGCTGTGTTTGAAATATTGAGCTGTCACAACCTGAAAGTTTAAATTTGTATCTCCATCTTTGCTTTTTGAAAAAGCATGGCCTCCTCTTTGATGCGACACACACTGTAGTGTGCTGAGACTATGCGTAGCGGTCCATTTTTTGAATTCAAAATTTTAAACTGCGCAGCCTCCTCAGTTGTTCTTAATTCCATTCACTGCAAATTAAATTCAAAAAATTCAAAACCCCAGCAGACCTTTCATTGTCTTTTAACTCAAAAAAAAAAAATACAATTCTTAAATTTTTAGACCTAAAATCACCGCGGCAACAAATGAGAGCGACCAGCGGTTGCATAACAAAGGCTGCAATTGTAAAAGATCTGGCTGCTTGAAAAACTACTGCGAATGCTACGAAGCTAAAATACCTTGTTCATCAAACTGCAAGTGTATGGGTAAGTACTTTTAGAGAATAGGTCTCTTGTTCAATTTAAATTACATTTTGATTTTCTTTTTAAGGCTGTCGAAACGTTGAAGACCATCCTGATCTTGATATGGATCTCAAAAAATGTCCCATTCCTACTGTTCAGGCCTTTAATCGGCTCAAGAGGCCGTATGACGATACGACTAAATCGAGAACCCCAACATCCACAACGTCATCTGTGTCCGCGTCAGTAGCAGCGGCCGCATCAGGGACAGCAGCGTCAGGAGCTGCTTGCGGTCCAACAGCCGAGAAACAACCATGTAATTTTATCACTCAGGAAGTGGTCGATGCGACAATCCAGTGCTTAATTGCCCAGGCGGACGAGTGCAAGAAAGGTGCGCTAACCCCAACGCAAACGGAGAAAATGGTCATGGAGGAGCTGGGTAGATGCCTTGTAGAAATAATTGACTTTTCAATTCGTAATACTGACCAAAATTAATAAAACAATGGAACGCAAATACTTATACATACATATATATAAACACTTATATAGACTAGTTATATTTAGATTTAACCCACTATTTGCAATTATATATATCGGACGTAGTAGTGTATAAAGCTCTTGATTCTTTGTAATTATTTTTAAAAACGACACATTGGAAATACCCTCCAATCTTTGTTCTTATTTTTTCTGTTTTTTTTTTTCTTTTCTTTTCAAAAAAAGAAACATAATATTGATAATTTAATTTTATGTAGAACGACAGTTTGTATTGCGTGGATTTTATCATTAAAAATATACTAAGTTAGATAATTGGGGAGAGTTTGAAGAGTTTTTATTTTGTTCTTTCGTTTTGTCATTTTGTTCGTGGACAGGAGTGTTGAAACGGCAGCGGTCAAGATGGGCTCGACGGCAAAATGAAGTCATCATCATCATTATGATTTTCAATGACCCGCTTATTCACTACGAGGGTCACGGGGTTAGGGTGCTTAAATGGAATTTTCACATCTCCCGATCTTCCGCCATCGACTCTAAATCATCAGGGGCTATCCCCATTCGGACTTGGTCCAGCTATCTCGTCCTAGGCCATTCCATGGCGTCTTGGAAGCCGTGGTGGGGACTTGCGTTGAACGTGCCCAAGCCATCGAAGTATGGATCTTTCGGCTCGAAGAAGTAGCTGTTCTACATTGAGTGCTTCGAATATCCTGGTGTTCCTAACCCGATCTCGACGAGTTACCTCAGTAATACAACGAAGGAATCTCATTTCGGCAGCTTGTACCCGCAATCTTTTTCTTTCGGTCATTACCCAAACTTCATGACCACAGGTGAGGGTCAGAACCAACACTGAATTAAAGACCGATAGGTTAGCTCTGATGCCAAGTTCACTCCTCCTAATAACAGATTGACCAAGCTGTCTCAAAATTGCTCCAGCCAGACCAATCCTACAGGATAACTCAGTATTGCTCCTTTCATCACTCGTGAATAAGACCCCAAGATACTTAAACTTCACCACCTGTTTCAATGGGACTTCACTAACATGCAGAGTGCATTGAACAGGCATTCGGGAAATTTCCATAACCTCTCATTTGTTCCCGTTTATCATCATCCTTGCTTAGATACAGACGGCGACGAATCCATTTAGTGTGCGTTGAAGTTCGGTCTAGGTGGAGGTAAGGATGACCAAGTCATCGGCGAAAAGCAGATGACTTATCCTTAATTCTTCCAATTCGAACCGTTCCTCGTCATGGCTGCGCTGTAACATACAATCTCTATACACAATGAAAAGGATATGTGACAAAACGCACTGGCGAAGTCCGACGCCCACAGTGAAAGGTGTCGACTAAACGCCGTTCAACCGAACACTGCTATTACAGTTTGTGTATAGAGATTGAATGGCCCTCAGAAGAAAACCGTCAATCCCATACTCCTGCAATACACTCCAGAGTTTACCTCGAGGGACCCGATCATATGCTTTCTTCAAATCCACAAAACAACTGTAGATATGGTTGGCATACACGCAGGCCCTCTTAACTACCATTCTGCCTGGGGGGTGGGTTCCCTACCAGGCGCGTCCCCGGGTGGTGGATAGGGGGAGCCGCAGCACCGCACAGCGAAAGAACTTTATCACTGTGCTTCTGCGGTGAATGAGGTGATAGCAGTGATGAAGGAAAACAATTCCACTGTAAAAGCCCATCGCGAACCAACCCTTACTGTAGTTGCTGATAGTTGCTCATTCACTCAGCCTGCGCGGCAGCCAGCTCCCCGAAGCGTACATGGCTGAATAGCAACAAATCAGCAACTACACCCCCTAATCCAGGGTGTTACGCGAGACCGTGCCCATTGAATGGTTTGCAGCCAGGGGTTAACCGGCTGTATTTGAACGGAGCCTCTCCGAAACCGAGCCAAATCGGAGAGTAACTATGGCTTTACCACATCAAGCGGGGCTCTGATGTGGTGGACTTTTATTTCCCTAGCTACTCGTGGGACCACACATGAAAAACAAAGGAAAACTTTTTAAACTTATGCGGGATGTTACCGCGACAGAACTGGCTGATCGATTGGAGAGAGATCGCCAGGGAGAAAATGACGGCAGACCAGGTACTAGCCGTAGGAGAACACCTCCTAGACCAACACAAGGCCGAGACAAGGATTGGGCGAATAGGGAGAGCCAGAGGAAACCTCTGGCCAAACCTGTGTCCAAATCCACTGAGAAAAGGGAGAATACCTCCCAACCGGCCAAAAAGGAATCAGAGAAGGATGACAGGGGAAGGGTAAGAAGGCCTCGGAAACCTCCAATCCTACCGGCTCTAGGGAAACCAGGCGCACTCGATGACCCGCTGAGGAAAGGTCTCAGCGGTGCGGGTGCTAAATGGTACCTAAGATTCCTGGCTCAAGGCTTTAAGCCTGAAGAAGCTAGGAGAAAGGCGGAAGATAGGAGGGCACCAAATAAGGAGCTGACCCCAACCCCAAACAAAGAGGGGAACAAGAGGGGGAGGGACGCCATAACCCCTCCAGAGAAAGAGGATGTGAAGCGGCCAAAAATCGGTCCCAAAGGTGCAGCGGGACCCAGCACCGCCCCACCCGTCAAGAGAAGGAAGACGGGCATCAGCACCGACCACAGCTATGCGGGAGCACTAAAGAACACGCGAGTGGCAGACCTCCCGAAGCAATACCCGCAGACAACCTTAAGTGCGGAAGAGCTGACCAAGCTAGAGGATGCCATAGTAGAGGAAGTAGCCCTCGGATGGGAGACTAAACTCCAATTCGAGGGCATATACTTTCGACCAGGCTTGCTACTGGCGGATTGCGAGAATGAGCAAACGGCAAAATGGCTTCTATTGACTGCCGGAAAATTAAGCGCGTGGAAGGGGGTGGAACTCACGGCGTGTGTGGGAAGTGAAATTCCTAAAGTCCACACGATATCCGTCTTCCTACCCAGAAGCGCAGGGCAGGATAGGAAAAAGCTTCTGGCCCTTATCGAAGCCCAGAATGAGGGTCTCAATACCCAGCTCTGGAAGATAATGAGCAGTCGAGAAGAAGGGAAAGGGCAGATGCTCTCGATCCTCATCGACGATAGAGCGGCGGAGAACATCGCCAAAGAGGGGCATTCAATCAGGTACCGGTTCGGGAAAATCCCGGTATCAGGGCTGAGGAAGCCAGAACCCGGCAATGCCCGGGGAGAAGAACCATCTACATCTTCAGCGGCTCCCCAACCCGACCCTGTACCTATGATAGTAGAGAAGGTGGTGGCTAACGATACCGCACCCCAGGAGGAAGACGAGGAGATCCATAACGAGGAAGAGCTTGAGGGCATGGACCTCGCCACCCTCGATATAAAGGATCTCCAAGTGGATCCTCTGACAGAGGAGGAGGAGCTAGAGGGGGCACAGACTTGAGGGCTTGTGCTGATTCAAGAACCCTGGATCTACAGGGGCCAAATTAGAGGACTGACGAGTAAGAATGCGAAGGTGATTTGGGACGACAGGCAGGCCTCTCCCAGAACTTGCATCCTAATAAGAAAAGATATTAACTTTATTTGTCTTTCAGAGTACATAACGCGGGACCTCACGGCCATACAGGCCACCCTTAACATAGAGGGCATCGACCGCAGCTGCGTAATCGCCTCAGCCTACTTCGCTGGAGACGGGACAATACCGCCTTTAGAGGTCCAAGGGCTGGTGGAGCACTGCAGGAGCAGCAAAATACCCCTAATTCTGGGCTGTGACGCTAACGCCCACTGCACGGAATGGGGTAGCACAGATACCAACGAAAGGGGTGAGTACCTTTTAGAATATATTTTAAAAGAAAATTTAGAAATCCTAAATAGGGGGAATACCCCCACGTTCGTAACCAGGGTTAGAGAAGAGGTTCTTGATATAACTCTTAGTAGTAGTAGCTGTAGAGACTGGATAGGTGGCTGGAGAGTCTCAGACGAACCGTCGATGTCGGACCACAGAATAATAAGGTTCGATATAGTAGGCAATTTTGGAGAAGGTACCTCCAGGAGAAACCCGCGCAAAACCGACTGGGAGTTATACAAGAATACACTAGAGTGGAATTTAACCAACGGCAGTGTGAAAAGGGGGGCGGGACACCCTCTTGAACTAGAACAGAACTTAGAGAAGCTCAACAGGGCGATGGTGCAGGCATACGAAACCAGTTGCCCTCCATCCACCCCCAGAGCACAAAAGGACGCGCCATGGTGGAATATGACACTAGGCGCCCTGAGATCCAAAGCTCGCAAGCTCTTTAATAGAGCCAAAAGCGACGGAGACTGGCAGAGATACAAAGTAACTCTAACCGAGTACAATAAGGAGATACGGAAAGCGAAAAGGAACAACTTCAGAGCCTTCTGCGAGACCATTGCATCTACACCTGCGGCGGCCAGGCTACGCAAGGCGCTGTCCAGGAACAAATCGGATGCAACCTGGTCACTGAAAAGGCAGGATGGAAGCCACACCGCGAATGAGGAGCAAAGAGCACTGCTCTTACTGGAAACTCACTTCCCGGGAAGCTCAATACTGAACCCCTCACGCCCAACTGATATCACCAGTAGACCAAACAGGGAAGACTGGAAGGTAGCAGCAAATGTCTGCACAGAACAAAGACTGAATTGGGCATTAAATACCTTTCAGCCATACAAGGCACCAGGAGCAGATTACATATTCCCCGCTCTCCTACAGAGAGGGCAAGGTACAATTATGCCATACCTCCTCGGAGTAATAAGGAGCAGTCTAGCCCTCGGGTACATACCGAGTACATGGAGAAGAGCTAAGGTAATTTTCATTCCAAAGGTGGGAAAGAAAGACACCACCTCACCGAAATCCTTTAGACCAATAAGCCTGACCTCATTCACATTGAAAACAATGGAAAAGGTCATAGACAACTACCTGAGGACAACTGTGCTGGAGAGAATACCTCTCCACTGCAGGCAACATGCGTATCAAGCTGGGAAATCCACGGAAACCGCACTATACCAGCTAACTAGTCTAATCAAGGATGCATTGGACCACAAAGAAACAGTCATCTGTGCTTTCCTAGACATCGAAGGAGCCTTCGACAATACCTCGCATGAGGCAATCGGAAAGGCCCTTGAAAGGAAAGGAGTAAACCGCACAATTTCCAACTGGGTGCGTGAGATGCTGAGAACCAGGACAGCCGAAACTGTGGTGGGGCTTAAGACCATCACAGTAAACACAACCAGAGGGTGTCCTCAGGGAGGAGTTTTATCCCCATTAATGTGGAGTCTGGTGGTTGACGAGCTCCTGCAAAAGCTAGAGGGAATCGGCATAGACTGCCAAGGCTATGCGGAAGATATAGTGATCATAGCTAGGGGAAAATTTGAAGACACCCTCAGCAGTATAATCCAAAGAGGATTACGAGTAACTCAAGAATGGTGTGTATCAGTGGGACTCAAAATTAATCCCACAAAAACCACGATAGTACCATTCGCTGGGAGAAGGCAACTCAGACACATGCAACCGATCTTACTAGGTGGAACCACAATTGACATTCAACAACAGGTCAAATATCTAGGCATAACACTGGATAGTAAACTTCTATGGAAGGCCCACATGGAGTCGGTAGTGTGCAAAGCCACCCGAGCACTCATGATATGCAGGCGTATCTCAGGAAAATCCTGGGGATGTAAACCAGCTATGCTGAGGTGGATGTACATCATGATGGTCAGACCCATCATAACATATGGGGCAGTAGCCTGGGCAGGACGAACCAAGCTAAGCACAGCAAAGAGAGCCCTGGAAAAACTGCAGAGATTGGCATGCATCTGCATCACAGGAGCAATGAGAAGCTGTCCCACCGCCGCAATAGAGGTGATTCTGGGGCTCACCCCCCTTCACATTGTGCTGGAAAGGGTCGCAAAGGAAACAATCCTAAGAATTGTTAAAGAAGGAATGGGGAGGGGCAAAAGCATCGCAAGCAAAGAGCGAGACTCCCTCTCCAAAACAGTCCCACTATTAGGCTGGCCTAGAGACGACACAATCAAGAAATACTGCTTTGAAAAGAATTTCAACATAGAACTGAGCAGTAAAAGAGAATGGAACGACAGGGTGTACCAATTTGAGCACAACGCCATCAAATGGTATACCGACGGCTCCAAAACAAACACGGGCACCGGGGCGGGAGTATACGGGCCCCGAACCAAGTTCTCGGAGCCAATGGGAACATCGCCCAGCATTTTTCAAGCAGAGGTATACGCGATCGAAAGATGTGTACAAATAAGCCTCAATAGAAGATATCACGAGCAAAATATCGCGATTTTATCAGACAGCCAGGCTGCTATCAAGGCGCTGAGTTCCTACGAATTCAGGTCCAAACTGGTCTATGAGTGTCTAGAAAAGATAAACAGACTTGGCCGGAACAATAAAGTCACCCTCTACTGGGTGCCAGGTCATGTAGGAATAGAGGGAAATGAGGCAGCCGATGAACTGGCAAGGAAAGGGTCAGAAACGCCATTTGTTGGACCAGAACCATTCTGCGGGCTGGGACCGCATCGAATCCAAGAGGAACTGAGAAGAGAGGAAGAGTGCAAAAGAAGGATGCTATGGGAAACACTCCCGGGACTAAGGCAGGCGAAGGAACTCCTCGGGAACTACGACCGAAGTAGGAGCAAGGCCTGCCTAGGTACTAGCAAAAACCAGCTTCGCATTCTAACGGGCTTCCTAACGGGCCATTGCAGACTCAGGGAGCATCTCAGGAAAATAGGAATAGAAGCAAACGGAAACTGCAGATTTTGCAGCGATGCCGAGGAGACTCCGTCACACCTCCTTATGGACTGTGGAGCATTGATCCACAAAAGAAGAGTTCACCTGGGAGCGTACACTTTCCTTGAAATGGACCTCCCTTCGTTGGACCCAATCCAGATACTCCGATTTCTCAAAGCGATTGGATTGGAGGAGGTTCTCTAGGTCAAGATATATCGGCCAATATGAGCATGGGGGAGCACAATAGATCTAAATAGGTCGCAGTGCACACACACAAACACACACCCCAATTTCTAACATCTAACATCTAACATCTAACTACCATTCTGAGATTGAATAGCTGGTCGGTTGTGGTTCTACCTGGACAAAAGCCGCACTGCTCATCGCCTAACCTGGACCCGAACACAGCTCTTTAACGTGCTTCCAACTTCTTAGCAAAGACTTTTCCGGGGAGACTTAAGAGCGCTATAATTGCAGCAATCTCTTTTATCCCCTAGGAACAATTACCCCAGTTTGCCAATCGGTAGGTGTTTCACCGCATTCCCAGGCCCATTTAATGACACGGGAGAGCCATTTTACTCCCTTTTTACCCAGAGCCTTCACCATTTGTGGTCGGATTTCATCCATACCAGCAGATTTGCCGACTTCTAGTGCTTTAATCGCCAAAGTCACCGCTCTACTCAAAACCATAGATCTGCCATACTCAGTGCCCTGCTCCGGATTGAGCAACTCCGAAAAGTGCTCACCCCATCTGTGCAAGATGTCCTTCTCATCGGAAAGATATACACCATCTTTGGATTTGACTCCTTCGATGCAATTAAACTTCCTTCCTCTGAGACGGCGGATGTTGTGCACCTTGTTTGCAGATCTGTGATCACTATCTAATTTCTCGCCGAACTCCTTCCAGGACTGCTCCTTAGTTGCTTTAACAGCCAACTTGCAAGTTCTTCGCGATTCCATGTACCGGTCTCGAGAAGCTGAATCCCCCAAGTGTATCCACACCTTCTTATCTCTGATGGCTTCTTGAACTCCGGGTGTTTTAAACCACGCAGTTCTTTTCTCACCACCAGCCGCCACACCGAGCTGCTTCACTCCGCAAACATCTCCTGCAGAGCAATGACTGCTGTTGAAAACAACCGCCATTCTTCCTCCACATTTGTCGGAACAGTTGGAATTTGTTTAAACTTTTGGGATACCTGCCGTGAAAACTCCTCCCGTATCTCATCATTCTGCAAACTCTCCCACCGTATACGTTAACCAGCCTTGGTTGACAATCACAAACCATCCTTTTAATACAAGATGGTACCATGAAGAAGTCCATCAGTGAATTTTGCTGAAGACTCTGACAGTACCATGTGTACTAGGGTGGACTTAGGCCTTAACCAACAAGCGTCTCCAGTTTCGCACTTTACTTGCATGTACCACATGCGTGGAGGTCTTTCTCTCCTTCCCCGTCCCTCGGGTGTGGATTCGAAGATTTTTTGGTGCCGGAGCATTGGTATCCATCCGCTCTACATGACACATCCAGCTTTCCAATATTCACAACCCTAATTACAGCCGGTACAGTTCGTCGTTGTACCTCCTCCTCCACTCACCATCTTTGCAGACGGGACCAAAAATCACATAAAGAATTTTCCTCTCGAAACAGCTAAGAGCAACCTCATCTGCTTTTGACAGAGTCTATGGCTCAGCGCCGTACAGCAGGACAGGGACGACTAAGGTCTTATACAGGGTCACTTTAGTTGTTCGAGAGAGGGCTTTGCTACCTACTCAATTGCATTCTTAGCCCAAATAAGCAGCGGTTGGCAAGAGTTATTCTTCGTTTGATCTCAGCGCCGGTGTTGTTGTCTGAATTGATAGCGGAGCCTAGGTAGACAAAGTCTTTAACTACCTCTTCTGACAGCTAAACCCATTCGCCGCCTTCGTCTCAATACTCACGAACGCACCAGTGACATCACGCTGCCTTCTTCCAATTATGTCAATATCGTCGTCGTATGTGAGTAGTTAGACGGACTTTTGAAAGATTGTTCTTCTGGTGTTGGCGCGTGAGTTCTGCACAACTCTTTTAACAACGATGTTAAAGAAGTCGCATGACAGCGCATCGCCTTGTCAGAATTCTTTTTTGACGTCAAATGTTTCGGTAAGGTCTTGACCGCCCTTGGTGGAGCAGTGTGCATTCTCCATCGTCATCCTGCACAAACGGACGAGTTTGGCCGGGATGCCATAACTAGAAATGGCTCTGTATTGCTCGTCTCTTAGCGGCCTTAAAATCGATGGAAAGCTGGTGCGTATCAATTTCAAATTCCTAAGATTTCTCCATGATCTCCATTTGGTCGATGGTAGACTTTCCTGGCCTGAAGCCAGGCCTGATATGGACCGATCAGGTTGTTGACGAACGGTTTTCGACGTTCAGACAACACGGCAGATAAGATCTTGTAAGCGATGTTGAGAAGACTGAAGTCTCTGTAGTTGGAGCAGTTCGGCCGGTCTCCTTTCTTGCGAACATACAGTTGTCTTTAAACCACACATCAAGTGTCTAAACGCCATGATACACTTTCCTTTACTTTTCTTTTCTTTCTTTTCAAATTCTGGTTCAACACTATTATGCAACAGGAATAGCACTTATGTACATCAAAGTTTTAAAGCGTCTACTTAATCTTTCCGTTTTCTAAATTTCGGATGACTGTACATAGTACATATGTAGCTGCGTCTTCAATTACCTTTTATCCCTGTAGCCCTGTATTATAAAATTGTTGCATTTAGTTTTTTTTACATAACTTTGAACTATAATAAAGCCCTTGTATTACCCTACCTCTCTCTTAACAAAGAGGAAAATTAAAACTTCTTTCATCGCGGGACGTCTTTCAAGCCGGATATCCTGTGAAATTTGCAGAAATATTTGGAACAAAGAATGTAACCGCAATTAAAATGTTGTAGCTCATCCAAATGAATAGAAAAACTGAGTATGCACCTGAACCTACTGCTAACTTCATCCTTTAATGGATGCACTCGTGCGGTTCCTAATTGGTTAATCGTCCCTTGTGTCGCATAAATTTTCATATGTTTAACAATTATTGTGGTTATTATTGATTTTCTGTTTTGGTCGGTTATTTAATCAACAAAAAGGATGCGAGTAGCAACTGGAGGTCATGGCCACTAATTAAAGTAGATGTACGTAACCCTTTCAGGTTCATTTAAATATTGTATTGTTTTAGAGAAATAAAGATAATTCGGGGAATTGCTTAAACTCGGAGTTCACCTTGGCTTTGAGGGTGGACGTGGCAATTATTAAATAGGCATGAAATGTCTTTACTTGAATTCTAGAATTTTAGAATGTCTTAGCTAAGGGTCTATTCTTGGACTTCTGGAAGCTTGCCGATGAGAGATGGAGCACACTTCCGTCAACCCGCATATAAAGAGATCTCTGGCCAGAACTCAATAAAAGAAAAGGAAACAAAATACTTACGCTGAACAGATCGCATTTAGCTCTAGTCATCAGCATTCTCACAGGCCACAGGCCACTGGCGGCCCATCTAAGGAGAATGCGACTAAGCACAACCGACGTCTGCAAAGGATCTGGCGATGTAGACGTGGAGGAGGACATGACGCACTTTCTCTGCAACTGCCCAAGCTTCAGCAGAACCAGAAAGACGACTCTAGGCGTTTACTTCTTTAGTGACCCACGTCAACTCGCAAACATGCCATCGAAGGCCGTCCTAAAAGTCATACTGAACTCGGTTTGGCTTAGGGAGGCGAACAATACATAACAGCCCTAATCTCTTCGTATTTCCCAACAGGTATAGACATATAGGATCCCACAACAAGGAACATCAAGCCGCCAGATCCTCTATCCTAACCTAACCTAGCTGAGGGTCTTCCTTTTCCGTGGCCATCTTGGAAAATTAAGGGAACTAGATGTCATTTTTCATGAGGCTGGATTAAAGGTGTTTATTGGGTCTCAAAACTCCTGGGGTTAAAGTTACTTTAAAAATATCAGTCAACGATGTTCCCCCGTGGTCGCCGTGGCTCGTTGGTTAGTGCGTTGAACTTCTGTGCGAGTTGAGTAGGCACCGAATATTTTTCATGGCACCACCTCTCGTCGGGAAATAACAAACAATCAAGAGTATAATCTGTGATGAAAGAGCTTCTCAATGCTATTAGTTTTAAGACCAAGTTACGGCCGTTCCAATCCAATGTTGAACTCGGGCTATTAAATGGGTGCAGCATCTGAAAAATGTCCTTCATTTTCACAAGATAGTGGATTTTCTGGCGTAGTTCTATGCGAAATTCTGTCAGAAAACAGGTCAGCATCTCACAGATATCACATCGAAGTCAGAGGTGGCGATGGATCGGAAATACTTTTCGAAAAGGCGACCCATTTATTGCTTGCCAATTGATGCAATGGAAATTACTAACCAAGGACGGGATATGGGCGGGTCGACCGAGACATTGTATATGAAAAAGTATCTACAGTCGAAGAGGAGTCACGGCAGCTAAGACGAAGTTGGGCAGAGGTATGACATTCATATTCCTTAAAGCCAAACGCGATGGCGCGTAGGTGTCGTGGGGCCTTAAGACTCATAAGGGGAAATAGGACTTAAATAAATGGATAATAAATGACTGTTGGATTAAATATCTTACATAAATTCACGTCGTTATCATAAGGCTCTATTACTAGTGAATTCTTATAGTTTGCATTTGATTTCTGAACAGGGAAGGGAATGCCGAGGTTTATTGCGAGGGGAATTAATGTGGTGACTGCTTTAGAGCTGGCGTTATCCTGAAAGCCCCCATGGAAAGGAAGCCACAAATTCACAGACTTTCTTCCTACCAGCAGATTTTTCATACACTGTGAGGTCATGAACCTTATACTTACTCGTTATTCTTCGAATAAATGTGGTCTTGAAGTCAATAGTCCAGATCAATTTGGTCCACCAGTTTCTTAGTTTTGTTGGTGTTTGTATTTTGGACTGTCCTTTTCGATGTAAGTGCTTACAATGAAACAAAAGCGCGTGTGAGCGTTTCCAACTTGTCTTCCTGGTTTTCGAAACTCAATGTCTTGGTCCTTAGTGAAAAGTATAGTCTGAAAGGCTTCGGAACTAGGAATTATAACTAAAGTTGAATTTGGTTATTAAAACACGAGATAATTTTGTTTGTAGCTCGTTTCACCAACAACGGTTTTTCTTTATTCCAATTAACTCCATTTGTTCTAATAATATAATTTTGTATTTAAATATTTTTAATAACTTATTTTTGCTTATAATTTATTGCTATATGCTTGTATTATTAATTTTTACTATGGCGTTTATTTATAAGTCGAATATGTATAATTTTATTTAAATGAACGATTATATAGATAGACAGAGTTTATTTATTATTTTTGCTATAACAAATGTTTTTGTTTTTTTTTTTTTTTCAAAAAATGTTTTTCTTCGGTTAAAAACACAATTTCGGTTTTTATTTTTTTGACTATCATGCTCATTGTTTTTGATAAATTGTTATGTCTTTGCTTTAGATATAAAATACTTTTTGTAAGATTCGCTTATAATTAAATAAATATATTTTGGTCACAAGTGTACATCAAGTTTAAACAAAGTTATAGTAAATAACGGTTATATGATAGTTCTTTACAATATTTTATACGTTACCACAAATTTGATTATATACTTTTTTTTAGATAAAATAAAATTAAATTTACTAAATAAGCACAATCCTGTGATAAATGTACATAGAACTGTTTTATTTTTATTGGAAATTTTTGTTTTGTGTATAATGTTTGACCCCATACCAGCTTGTTTGGTTTAAATGTTTGCAAGTACTTATAACTATAGTTGTGTATATATAATATTTATGTTAAGTGTAATGTGAATAATATATATATATTGTTAGGTTTTTCAATGTTTATGTTTTGAAAATAAATTATTGAGCTTTGATATTGTTATTGTCTAACTCACACAATAACTCTACGGAAAATTGTTCTCCGCTTGAAGATTTTAGCATTTTCATAAAAGAAAAAAATATAAAATAAACGAAATGAAAGTATTTTTAATCACCACACAAATTAAATAGCAATGTTTACACGAATTTATTTTGAAGTTATTAATATATATTTTATATGAATACCCTGTACAACGCTTTTGAAATTTTATTTTAAATGCAAATTGTTTAGTGTTTAATATAAGTTTCGATTATGTTATAAATTTTGAGACTAACAATTTATATTCTTTTTTTGTTCCAAACTCCAATATTTTTTTATTACATATTTTTAGGAATAGGTAAAATAGTATAAAGTAGACACGCACATAAATTATTCTATTTATAAATTTTAATCATATTCTTTTATTTAGTTTCCTGATTGAGTTTGCAATTCTCATAAGAAACAAACATCTAAGAGAATAATTTTTTTCTTTTCTACTATTGTTTAAGCAAACACTTTTTTTATTTTAAATATAATTTATATTTATATGTGCAGTTTTGTTAAATTTAAATTAATTTATATTTACAAATAATTTATTTCGATTTTCTATTTTTACAGAATATTGCTTTTTACTGGTAATTTTACACGTTTGATCAGTAACAATGATTCTGTGATTCTAATTTTAGTTAACAAATATGTTTATTGCTGTAAGTTATTTGTTTAATTATTGCCTTAATACAAAGATTCATTGTTTAATGAAATATTTATAGTTACAAGTTTTGTGTTAGTAGATGCAAGAACAAGTAATTTATTTGTAACGTCATTCATTGGGCATTTAATTAATTTATCAATCGGAGTTGCAAGAAGATTTGTAATTTAAAATTAAAAAAAATAAACTTAAATAAATAAACAAATACGCAAGCTCTTATAAAAGATATTGTCAAAAAAAAACTGATAAAAGTAATAGAGAGTAGCCAAAACGTTGATGCAGTTAAATGTAAAGATATCTCGACTGTATTGGGGCTGTTAGTAGATTGTGAGGAGTACAAAGAGTGACTGACGCAGTCAAAACATTACTACTACTGAGCAACTTTATCCTGCCGGTAAAAGCGGATATATTATATAAACTGCATATTGAGCAGGTCTTGGCGAGAAATGCGGACTTCAATCAAAGATAACTTTGTGAATGTAAAAATTCGTAGTACGTCCAATTCTCACCTATCGGTCACTGATGTGGTGGCCCACGTTGAGCAAAGGCTACAACCTTATTAAACTGAAAGTGTTCAAAAGATAGCAAGTATAAGTGCAACCACATGTGCATTGAGGCCAGCTCCGACGGTTGTCTTTACTGTGATTTTACTACATCTTTTGCCTTCAGATTATGTATGTTATGTACATATAAAAACAACGCACTGCCCAGCGCAGTTCGATTCAAAGGATCTGGGTGCTGAATTAAAAAACCTTTGCGGCCACACATCGGCGGGTGAAAGTTGAACTGCGGTATCAACTGTCTGTCTACTAGCTGTCTTCCAAGCGGAATTATTGACTATTCCAGAGGCTTGTAAGCAACTAAGCCATGACACAACGCACAAACAAAACATTATTTCTATCCTTGTAGATAGCTCAAGCTAGCGCTAGAGTGTCTGCGCCCAATATACCATTCTTTGACAACCTCGACGACATTTCCAAAACTAAAGTCTTAATCCGGCACTGTAAATTGTGTCCCAAACAGAAACACCTTTCAATGAAACTGATCGACTTGAATGTTACACAAAAATTTAAACAAAGCGTTTCAAAAGGTGGACAGCTGAAATAATTTAAGAAATTAAATTCATCCCTGTTACATAAATAAATATTTTTCAGTATTAACAAAAATTAAAATGAAAAAACTCAGCGAAACATGTTAAAAAATATGTAATAATAAAAATGAGCTACAATTACTCTTGCTCTTGTCACGCCCCTTTGATAAATTCATCAAAAAGTCTACTTATCTTAAAAAAGTGAGTTTTACGTTTTCTTTAATTTTAAAACTGACCAAACAACGCATAGAAAATTTGCAGCCATTCAAATTCTCGCGAAAATACTCAATAGCCAGTTTGCTTTATTGAATAAAATAAAAAATAACTCATACATTACTTGTTTTTGCATTAAGAACTCTTAAATATATTTAGTTACATACTATAGTTCTGCATAAGATTCTTTGTTATAGCATTTTTTTTCTCTAAAGCTTGTCTTAATGCGTATTCTATTTTATATTCCCATAAATTGTCAGATTTTGGCATTTGAATTTTTATTATACAACAATATTCATAACAACATTAAATAATAATTTTAGATTTTATTTTTGAAAAAAGGATTTGAATAATAACCCTGGATAAGAGCTGCTTAATAAACTGTTTTTTTGTGTTATATGATTTTATATATAAATATGTTTGTATTTAATGCCTTAATGTTTAAATATAACTATAAATATTTTATTTTTTTTTCAATTGATTTAGTTTGAGGGTTAAGTGAACACAGCACTAGCTATGAACATAATACAAGCATTTGCATTCCCAAATATGTTAAAATTATTAAATGCCAACCATTGAGGGGTTTGTGTTAAGAAAACTACATTTCTAAGGCCGTTATACAATGATTGTACCCGTGACAGTACAGGGAGGGGTCATATCCCCTCTCCTGTGGATTCTGGTTATTAATGAACTACTGGTGAAACTTAGATACAGTGGAGTGAAAGTGGTAGCATATGCAGACGATGAAGTGTTGCTTGCTACAGGTAAATTTCAGTGAACTATTACAAAAAGCTCTGAACACACTAAACGTTTGGACCAAGCAATGTGGACTAGGGGTAAACCCCCAGAAAACCGAACTAGTGTTGTTCACCAACAAAAGAGTGATTCCAACTTTCACGCTTCCGACCATTGAGGGAATTCCCCTCAAATTGACTGAAAGTGCGAAATACTTAGGTATCATACTTGACAGGAAGCTGAACTGGAGGCTGAACGTCAAGGAGAGGGTAAAGAAGGCATATGTTGCCTTTTTCACGTGTAGCAGACTCTTCGGGAAAAATTGGGGTTCCAGGCCCAAAATAACCCTTTGGATGTATTCGGCTATCGTTAGACCGATACTTACATTCGGAGGACTGGTCTGGTGGCGCGCTGCCACCAGTGCAGTTAACCTCAGAGATATGACCAAGATACAGAGAATGGCTTGCATCGGAACAACCGGTGCCATGAGAACAACACCAACAGCGGGGATGGAGGTAACTCTTAACCTTTTGCCTTTAGCATGTGGAGGTCACATGCAGGAGACTGCAGCGAAAAGTGCTCTCAGAATCAGCCAATCTAAACACTGGAGACCAAATCCGTATGGGCATGCCGAGATACTTAGCAATCATCTGGGCACAAATGTCAGCTCGGATTATACTGTCCCGGACTTGGACTTTGAGAAACCCTTCTCATGTGTCTTCCCAAGCAGAGAACAGTGGAAAAATAACGAGGTTTTGAATGAATCCAAATCCATCTACACAGATGGTTCAAAAATGGATATAGGCGTAGGAGTAGGCCTCTTCTCAGAACAGTTAGGACTTAACAGCTCCATAAGACTCCCGGATCACAGCAGCGTTTTCCAAGCGGAGGTTCAAGCAGTGACAAAAGCTGCTCAACTGGTCTCAATGCTTACAATATCACGGGAGGATATTACGATTGACATTGACAGTCAGGCTGCCATTAAAGCAATAGCTGCTACGCAGATAACATCGAAGCTTGTGAGGTGTTGTCGCGAAGAGCTTAGGGTTCTTGGCGCGCAGCACAGTGTAAAGCTCTGCTGGGTCCCTGGTCACAGCGGAGTACCAGGCAATGAAAATGCTGACGAACTGGCAAGAAAGGGTTCAACCCTAGCCCCAGAGCAAGCGGACTGTACGGTCAGACCGCCACTCTGCAACCTAAGGGCGATAATTGCACAAAAAACTCTAATAGAGGCAAATAACAGGTGGAAATCTTTAACCACCTGTGAAGTATCAAGAAGGTTGTGGCCAGAATATGACAAGGCAAAAACCCGCCAGATTTTACGAAATGATAGGAGATCACTGTCAATACTGGTGGGAGTACTTACTGGCCATAACACGCTGAGATATCACACTTAGAAATTACACCTGAATGATGATGATATATGCAGGGGATGTGGTGATGAGGAGGTCCATGAGGACACAGCTCATTTTCTCTGCCACTGTCCATACCTCTGCCAGATAAGAAATAGGACCCTGGGCAAATTTTTCTTCGATTATATCGACGAATTAGCTGATGGCTCGCCATCAGGATTTCTCAAATTTGCAAGAGCGTCTGTATGGTTAACATCAAGGAATTAATAAACCGCAGTAGGGAATATCATGGGTATCACAATGGGTCTACATAGACCTAAGTGTGATGAGGCAGCCCTCATCAGCCCACTAACCTAACCTAACCTAACCCGTGACAGCACTGATTGTCTCCATATTAGCGAAATGGACAAGGTCTATTGGAAGAAAAAGAAAGTGAAGTTGAATTCGGTTGCAAGAAGAGAAATTCCTTTGCAGTCTGTTCATGTTCATTTTTTGATTTCCTGTTTTCATGGCCTTGAAGTTTGAAAAAGGTGGAGAAAAGATAAACTTCAACATCGCGAGTATTCACTCATTTCCACCATAACCATTCCATTTTAAGCCACCCTTTCACCTTAATTCATACATAAATACATCTTCTTTAAGTGCATGATGCACGTTTACTTTGATAATTTGGGCGAACTTTCACATACTGACGTTACAAGTATCCTAAGCTTCATTAAGAGCTCCAAACTGTTCAGATATATGTCCAAGTGGTGTCATGAAGGGCCTACCTTGGCCTACGGAAGTCTGTGCTTTGCATTACCCTACCTATCTATGTATAAAATTTATGTACGCATATTTGCGTACGACTTTGAATCCTACAAACCACCTCAATTCCTTATTGTTCTTTCAGGCCGTTGCCAATCCGCAAGGCTTTCCGCGTCCATAGTAACACGCAGCTGTAATATAAATAGGCAGCCATTAAGTACATCGTTTTAGCCAAAACGAGCTCGCACCCCTGGAAAATCCATCTTTTTGGACTGGGTTCCATGTGATAAGGGTAAATGAAAACGAAGGAACTGGAGGAACTATGGTGGAACAAACTCTTGTCTCTGGAAAGTCGTTGTTCATCGTCCAATTTGATGCGAATCACAAAGCCGACCAACTAGCCAGGCGACGATCCGTCCTTGACGGAGCAAGTGTACACTCCATTCGGTATTCTCAAGGCAAGTGTCATTTTACACTGTTAATCAAAAGCTAAACAAAAGTGAAAAAGTCCTTTAGAGAAATACTTATATACATACATACGTATTTAGGGTTCGAGGCGTTACAAGTTTTGTGACGCTTTTCAACCGGCTTGCACTCGCTATAAAACATAAAAAAAAAATTACGGTCACCCCACGAAGACATAATTGCAGGATTAACGCGCTTTCTAGACAAGCTTCTACTCTAAGAAAGATATTTGAATGGCGTATATTTCTCGCATATATGTATAACTGAAAAGCCAACCATAGATGGATTGACGTCGTTTGAAGGCTAAAACAGATTTAAACTAATTGGCTTATTGGATTGTCAATCGCTCGGCCTAGGCGATATTGATGGTTTTAAGCTGGCCTCTGGTGTTTGGGCTGGTGTCTTTGGCCCCAACTGTTAGGTCTCGAAGGCACTTGGAACGCATGCCAAAGTCTTCGGGCTGAGCTGTTCGTCACTGAAATCTGTGCCAATATCAATCTCGACTAAAGTTCGACAGCACTGGGTTCTCACTACCTTGGCTCAAAAGTCTTCGACGATTGTTTCAATTATTTGAAGACTCATCTAAGTGATATAAAGTCAAACTCAGGTGGGTTTGTGGACACAGAGGCCATGAAGGTAATAAAATCGCTGAATGAAAAGTACATACATATATGTATACACATAAGCCATATGGGTGCCAAACCCTTCTGCGGCTGTCAAAAAAATGCAATAGGGGCGATATTCAAAGACTAGCTTTTATTCTGGACATTGAAATTTGTGATATTATCTAACCAAGATGGGAATTGCCCAGGAAACTAAATGTCAACTCTCCCTAGAAGAAGGCTTAACAGCAGAACATGAGTATGTGGCTCTCTGTCAAATTGAGAAGCGAGTTTTTCTCAAGGACATCCTGACCCTTGAGGGCTTCGACAGTCAGTATCATCAACTATATAAGGAAGATTGAGTCTCACTTTGTTTAGTCGGCTCTCGGCACAATCGATTTTAGAGTCCGAGGTGTCACCTGTTTTAAAAGCAGATCCATCTCCATAGTTAAGAAAAAAATGGGTTGGACCTACTTAAGCCACCGCCAATCAGCCAAAATGGACCCACAACCCTTTGGTTTGTAAGCTTCTTTTTAAATGGTATTTGCAGAAGATGTTAGAATGAAGAGAAAGAAGATGTTATTCTTATCCAAAAGAAGACTGCTTCATCTGTTATCGATGTTGTGCGATAATCTCGGCGAGATTGCATATATTGAACTTAGAAGCATTCTTCGCCTTATAATTTGCTCTAGTTGATATACTAAGCCCCCAGTAGTTCCTGGTTTGATGTTAGATCCTATGGTATCACAGGGGATTCCTTTTAGTTTAAGAGTATCTGCATTCAGGTGCAAATACCGACACTAACCTAATTTAACCTAACCACACTCCGGAAGTAAAAAGACAATGATTTTTAAAGCTTTTTGAAGGCAAAAATTTAGGTTTGTGTTTGTCACCTGTGACAGATACCACAAGGCTTCCTAAGTAAACTGAAGTAAAAGGCATTCTGGAAAGGGTTGCTTACCCTTTTCTCACTGAAACGAAACTGAGTTTTCGCGAAAATTCGCGAAACCTGCATCCAAAACCAAAGTGTTTCAATACATTTTTCAGTTTTTGTAAACTCGAGTTTTCGCCGAAACCTACTCGAAACCGTCTCGCAATGGTAAGGTAGTGTTAATATAGTCAAAGCAAACACACCTTTTGATACATTAATCAGAACAAAGAATTTCAGAAGAGGAACTAAGAAAACAGCTGTTTATATTCCTCCCTTCAAAGATATATGTATGAATTATTTTTTTAATATAATAATATGAGAAATTTTCCAAAGGTTATTAAAGCCAAAGTCTTTAGCTTGCAAAAAAAAATTCACAGATAGTGGCAAAATGATGGAAACGTCAAGCGAAACCAAGTCAATGTTCGGTGGAAATTGTTCAGAGAGTTTTCGTAAACTCAGTTTTCGTTTCGGTAAGAAAATGGTATTAACTGTCGGCTTGGATTGCATGGTATTTACCACTTCAAGGTGCTACATATGAACACCCTTATATCCTTTTTCCCACTGGACAATAGACTGAGTTTACACAAACTTGTTGCGACATTCCCAATCAACACCGACTAGATTTCGTTTGACGTTTCAGTCAATCTGACATTAGCTGTGAATTAGGTGAATAAGGTATCAATGGCGTCCAACAGTGATGCCAAGACCAATAAGATTATGTCAAGAAGATTATGTGATTTGCAAGAGCTTTCTTTGCATTGAGATGAGAAGGTGCTTTTGAAATCATGTTGCAATGAATTTGAGTTTCAGTAACAGTTTACGTGCTAAACTATCTATACACTATTGTCCATCTTTTTTCACGAAGACTCTGTAATCCCAAATTGAAAGCAGATATTGTTGAACTGAGCTACGAGTTTGGATTAGAAGACTTAAGATCTACATTGTCTCCTTTATGCATGTAAGTGTTATTCGACCACAAACTGTTGATTAAATAAATAACTTCTATGCTACCTGCAATCGATTGAATTTAAAAACACTTTCGAGAAATTTACACAAAACAATCTGGTACTCTGTTCGAATTACTGCTGATCTTTCAAATTCCAAAAATATAAATTTTCCAAAAACAACTTTTTCCGATTTAATAATTGTTTTTTGTACAAAAATTGCGAATGTTAGTCGAAGAAGCTCTTTAGATTCCATTCCAGATTTGAGAAGAGATTACAAAAATTTCCACTTTCTGCACGCAGGGCAGAATGAATTTTACGAATTGCTATAAACGAAATAATTTTGGTGAGTTTTTTGTTTTTGTTGAAAAATAAAAGACTGCCTCGCCTTACACACGCCAATTCTTCTGCAGTTGAACGACATTGTCTATCATCGCAAATCAGTAGTAGCCACCTGCAAAGGAGCCGTTCCGGACGGGATCCCTTCGAGGGGGACCCCTTTAAAGTTCAGTCACTGAATTTTCGTTACGCAGATAAGCCCGCCTTCTTCCCAGTCAGCAGTCGAGGAAAGGGAACAGTCGCCGCGGATAAGACGCCGTTGAAGAATATCTACTATAACCATGATCACACTATTCCTAAGTGCGACAAAGAAAATCTACCACTTGGGCATCCGATGCAGTCGACACAATCTCGAGGACTTCGAAAATCAGGTTCATTTCGGTCCGTCTCAGTTGCATCAAAAGTTTACAGCCCTGAAAAATCAGTATCATTACCAGCGCCAAACATGTCACAGCCACTGAATACGGATTCGGAAGAGTCGGGATTGCGTCGAAAGAGGAACACACTGATCAGGGAGAGTGAGTTGAGCAAGTCGAAGTCGTCAATTGGCCAGCTAGTGCCATCGACGTCATCTAGTATGGAGACAGCATCCCAGGTGTTGCCGGGGAAGCGTGTAGCGAATCAGATAAATATCAGTGGAACGAATAATCGGTCTGCGGCGGTAGCCGACATCAACATGCCACCTGGCGGGAGTTGTCACATAACCATCAAGATCAATGGAGTTCCCAGAAATCGGGTGCACATTAACAAATGCGAGGAGAACATCGAGGTCAATCTAAACAAGTCAAAGAAGGCCAAGAAATCGAGGTCTAGAAAAGTGAGCTCGCCACATGCGCTGAAGCCGTCCAGGTCTTATGTCATCCATAAGGCAGAACCACCGGCCGATCCATTAGCTGATGTCAGGAATACCGATCAGCCGCATAGGGAAGTTTCCAAAAAGGATTTGAAGGAAAGTTCCACCCACTCGATGATACCTCATCGTGAGGAGAAGAGCCCATCGCAGGATACCAATCTTAGTCAGTCGACAATAGACACAATTAAGGCATATTCGAGCGTTCGATTAGGAAGTGTATCGGGAAAATTCTCCCAGATGACAATTCCCAATAGAACTCTCGACAGACAAGCGTCTATGCTGGAGAGGATTTTATCCAACAATCCCATTGTGGTGCAGCCCAAGGGAAGAGTTCTATTTACAAGATCTAAAACGTCGCTTTGTAAGAGGTGTTCGTCGGCAACAACGTTAGACAACAAAAGCTTCAGCAAGATGGATCGAGTCCCTTAAAAATTATCGCGACTCTAGGTATCGAATGAAGGTTCCATTCGGAGCAGTCGGTGAATCCCTTCAAAAGGTTTCGCTGGAACTTTCATCTGATACCTACTCCCGGTGAAGGAAGGCATTAGACACAAATGAAAAAGAAAACACATTTCGCTTGCACGGTGTAGACGTTAGTTAAATGTAAACTTCAATGATTTGGGGGCTGTCCTTGGAGATTTCAATTAACTGGACATATTTATGTATCCTTGGATAAATTTCAAGTGGATCCATTTATATTTTTTAAAATAAAATACTTGTGTGACTATTATTGGGGTTTTCAATGAAGGGCACGACAGAGTCAGCGTTAACGGCTGAATGCCATCTGAACTTGTTCTAATTAACAGCAGATCCCTACGTGAGTTGTCTAACGCCTCGAATAAAGCCAAGGTTGACAGTTTATCTCAGGACAATGAAATGGAGTTTAGAATAGGAGCCATTTATGAGTGAGCCAGATACAGCATCTTACTTTATTGATACAACAAGTACAACAAGCTTTTCGCCTGTCAGGGCTAGAATTTTATTAGTTGGAGTGGGTATAGATCAGAGTGGTATCACAAAGACCTTCCTTGGCCTATGTGTGTCTGTGCCCCAGATGGGCCATCTTACCTAGCTACCTAAGAGCCCAGGCTGGGCAAGCTGAACACTATCCCTACTGTTTCACTGAATCTCAGCAAATCTGTTTGGTGTTAGGAAAAGACAATGTAGACCCCTGTACTTGGGTGAATTCAGAAGTAAAATCTCTAGATCCGTTGATCCACGTCCCGAGTTGAATGCCCGTCATTGATCAATTATCTGTTTCTGAAAACACTACGCATGGACACTGAAGTGGACATTTTCTGGAATTACTGAAATCTTTGACTAAGCTTAGACTCGTCTACAGTGCAAATTTGTCTACTTTGAGCAAGCAATGTGGCTCGAGAATAAGGTTGGGTAACAAGAGAATACTCATTTGACACCTTGGTAGTGTTGTAGAGAAAAAGAGAATTCTGCTACAATTTCTAGCAGACATGATCTACAGATATCGTGCGACTCAGCAACCACTCACAACGCCAGTAATGATTCGTAGGGTACTCCTTGACAAGTTCACCTGAAACTAGATAGTATTGAGTGAAAGATCAGAATGACCTGTAGTAACTAAGCATATTCCATTTGGTTTTGAACAGACTTCTTCATGTAGCTCACACGCAATAGGTTTTCCGAACAAGTTTCGTGGTAACAAAACGGCGCACCCTAGCGCTATTTGGGTTCTCAGGAACCGCCGCTCTACCTACCTACCTGACCCTCGAATGGCGGCCGGATGGAGGGTATCTAGAAATTAAGCCAGGTAGTAAGGAAAACAAAACATAGGTTTCACAATGAGTCTACATAGACCTAAGTGTCACGAAGAGGTGAGTTAATGGCTTCATCAACCCACAATCCTAACCTTATCCCATCATAGTCCAGAGGAAAAATTTAACTGTTCTAAAAGGTGAAAACTGGTAGGCACTTGGTTATAGCGTAGTAAATTCGCCGACTTATACCTAAGATTAAGCGCAGACTGTCTCCAAAACCTCTTACACGTGTTTTTTCAATGTCCACTGCCTGGGATGCAGTTATTTAAAACGCCAAGGACATCATGAGTAAACTAGGTACCTTTGACAGGGAGTGGAAGAAATATTACTGAGCTGATATCAGTTAGGAAAGACAAGTAAGACAAAACTCCTTTAAGCTCAAACGGCAAGGAAATGTGAATAAAAATTTTACACTCTTATCATTGAAATGGCCAAGCCACATTTTTTCATACTTTTCTTTTAAAAGTTTTCCCACCATCCAAAGAGGACTAGGCAGGTTCATGCAAAACCGAATGAACTGATGAGATACACAGTGCAGTTCCTTTGAAATCTAACCTAACATTTCAATTTCATGATTAGCGGGTATTAAAAGCGAGTAAATTCCTTAAACGGCTCTAAGCTCGGCTTAGAGTCTTATTGCTGTCGTATGGCTTTCATCTTGAGCTCACAATTTTTCAAGTAACATTAATTAATTCAATCATAGCTCAGATTGAGTATTGGGGAAGTAGTTACTCAAAAGAACTCGCGTTTCTTTGGAGTTTTGGTCATGTATTCGATTATAAGTAAGCATCAGTTCCTCAGTTATATATACCTAGTAAGTTATCCATTCTTGAGATTTTCCCCGTTTAAAACGTGCGGCTCTGATATTTCTAAACACCAACCCCAATGGCCTACATTCTAATAACTTCAATTTGACTAGCAGAATGTTGTACCCCTCATGTTTAGGGAGTAATGAGTATATATATATTTTTTCTTTTGTTTTAATATATTTATTAATTTTTTTTAACAACAATTAGCCACTGAAGTGTGTTTTTATTTTTATTTTTTTAATGCAAGCGAGTAAGATAGTTCTCTTCAATGGTAGTAACAATGCTTTTGTTTTAAGTTTAACAACATATTTAATATTTTTTTTTTGTGTTTTTTGGTTTGCATTTTTTTAATTACAAATTCTAAAATATTTCTGTGTGAATTGTAACCAGGTGCATATTTTTATTTTTATTTTTTTGAATAACCAACAATATGTTTTTGTGTTTAACTTTTAGTTTAAGCATTATCTATGTAGACAAAATTAATTATTAATATTTTATTTCATTGTTCCCGAGTTTATTTCTTAAGAACGGTGGGATTCAATCCGTTTTTTGGTTTTCGATTTTTCAAAAAGAATAATATTGTTTAACATTGTTTAATAATTTTATAAGCAGATAAAACAATAATTTTAAGTACATATGATATTCCTGATATTTTTGGTTGTAATATGGTTTTTAGCAAATGGACTTGGATATAATTTCATTTTGTGTTAGTTCAGCTTACCTGGAGTTATTCTTCTTCGTCGACATTTTGATATGTAACATATCTGATTGATGATCTTTCCCCGATGATGAGCGACTGAAATGAGAAAATATGGAAAAAGATTCGAATGAAAATGAGTTGAGCAAATTGCAGAGAAAGAAGCAATTGTACGTTTGAGAGACTGGCGGATGACCTGGACATGCAGCTGCAAAGACAGCTTCTACGAATTCTTGGACAAAACTTACGAGCAATGCTTTAGTTATGTATGTATGACATTTTAATTGTCCTGGGTGATTTTAATACAAACCAAAGAAGTAAGGGCATCTTTAGTAGTGCAGTCAAAAAGTATAGAGTACACGATACAACCTCCGATAACGGGTTGAGGCTGACCGACTTTACTGCGGGGCAAAATGTCGTATAGTGCTAGTTCGTGCAGTTTTCGCATCTCTGTTTTCACAAGGGAACATATTGATCAATAAGGCGTCAATCTATTATGGATGTGCGAATGCTCCGAGAGGCTAAAATTTAATCGGACTACTACCTTGCTGTAACTATATGGTTGCGGATATCCCGAAAACTGCCAATACAAGGATATAGTGCGAGGAAGTTTGACGTCGGAGGGCTACAATCGCAAGAGATCACCAAATTCTTTTCCGATTGAGTCTGAAGCGCGTGATCGAGGAAATAGAGAGATGTTAGTACAGGAATAAGGTTCGAAAAAATTAGCAAAGGGCAAACAAAACATGCCAAAGCCACAAAGCCCGAACTTGAAACTTCCCAGTCGGTGCTGAGGATTTGGAAGGACCACTTCTGAAGACTGTCTAACCGCGATGACGAGCTAAACTTTCATCAGGTAGAATAAACCATTCAACTCGGGCGATGTTATTCAAATATTTCGTCCAGCTATGCTGGAGTTGACGGCCTAGCTAACAGCTTAGCTACTGAGCTCTTTGAAGCAGCGAGAGATGACTTGGTAGATATGGTCCAACGAGGGTCTGTCTGATGAATGAAACCTCAGAATTGTTTGCTTGATCTTCAAGAAAGAAGACCCTTTGAACTGCTCCAACTACAAAGGCATCAGTATTCTTAACATCGCTTGCAAGATCTCACCTCCTCTACTATGTGAACGCCTGAAGCCCTTCATCAACAAAGTTATTAGTCCACATCCGAGTGTCCACCACAGACCAAATATTTACAATACCGCAGATCTGGTCGCCGTTGTTTAGTGGTAAGTGCGTTGGATTGCTACACGAGCTATATTGCTTCAAGTCCCAGCACTACTATAAAGCAGACTTAACCGCCATCCCAGAAGTTTAATGGGATAGGCCGGGCATAAGGGGTACCTATGAAAAACTGTGACATCTTCGTGTGACTTTTCGAATCTTACCCGGAGGGACAACGCAATAGAGGAAGACTTCGGTGGCGCGCATTAATTGAAGGGGACCTCAACCAATTTCGCGTGCGCAACTGGAGGCAGTTAGCTAAGAACCGGGTTACCTGGAGAGGCTTGTTGGCTGAGGCCCAGGAACTGTAGCGCTACCTAAGTAAGTAAGTAACTATATACGAGGACCAAGATGGCTGGTACATGTAGAGTGGATGAATAAGTACCAGTTCTTCGCCCGGAGAATCTTTGAATCTACCCAGAAAGAACGACGCAGTAAGCGAAGACTGCGACTTAGGTGGCCCGTGTGAGTAGAGAGGGATCTCAACAAGCTTGGCGTTCGAAACTTGAGGCAGCTAGCTAACGATCAAGCTTGCCTGTTGGTCAACCCAGACTGAAGCGTCATCATATGGAAGTTAGTAACTAATAGTTTTTGTAATGACGTAGGTATTGCCATCCGACCACTTGCGATTGGTGGTCGCTGATCACATTTGTTTTAAGTAGCAGTGTACATACATCGAGAGCCAGGATTCTCCTCTTCCCACCACATCAAGTCTAGAATCAATCACTAATGTCTGTTCAGTGTGAATCGACCATCGCATGATGTCGATATGAGAGTGATGGTCTAGTTAACAAACGAAAGATGAAACGGACGAAAGATGATGTAGCTAACCTCAATGGAGAACAACTACTGTGTTTTGTGAAAAGTCTTGACAAGAGTTGTGAGCAAGGACTACAAATTGAACATCTGCTTCTTGTCTTGAAAGCGATGACAAGAAGTCTTTTGTCGGAGTTGTGTTTTCTTTGGGATAAGACTCTGTACTTTGTATATCGATGTCGCGGGAATGGATTTAATCCTATTTTTTTCTCTAGTCGCCAATCTACTTTTCACGAAAAGGTGGTTCACTTACTGTTCTCAACAAGATTATGAAGGTTGATTGAACATTGACGATCAATTTCTAAGAGTCTTACCATCCATCACCTAACCTCCAATGGAGGGGTTAACCAACGATAAGATTATAAAAAAAGACCTCGTAAACAGAACCCGTCCAGATATCGCCAGAATAACGACTATTATCATGTGGCAATTCAATTTGAGACCATGCGGCCAAACATGCGGTTAGGTTTGGTGGCTGCCTCCGCTCAGACAAACACTTAGACCAAAATGTGATATCACATCGAAATAACCGACTTACCGGCACCGGGGAACCAGAGTAGGTAGCACAAGTGCATCGAAGGTTGGAAATCGTAACGGTGTTAACACTAAGAATTGAACCATTTCGTCCCTGAGATGAAGTTTCTTACCTTCTGGATGTCGAGTTCAGCTAGATCGTTAAGATCATCACTGAAATATTCCCCGAGGGTTTTTCTTCTTAGCATCGCAAGAGTAGGACATGTACACAGTAGGTGGGTCGAAGTTTCCTCTTCCTCTTCGTCTCTGCAGCTTCTACAGAAACCGTTTAAGGGGACCGCCAGTCTAAGTGCATGTCTGCCTGTTAAGCAATGTCCGGTGAGGACCCCTATCAGTAAACCTGGATTTTTCCAATTAGTGGATAAAAGTCTCTCCAAAAAAGAAGCAAATAGCTGGCGCGACAGCTCGGGATTAGCCAAAGCCTAGCTTCTCGCAACCATTTATGTTGTGCGTGTTATATATTTCGCACGAATGGAAGGGACCTACAATTTATTGCCGACTCCAAACGGCGAACTGAGAAGCTTTTTCATGATAGATTATACGCTCGGAGGCTTATCATTCTCCGACGAGAGATGGTGCCGCGAAAAATCTTCGGTGCGCATGGCTGGGACTTGAACCCACTCCGCTCACTCAGCAGTCAAACGTACTAACCACTGAGCCACGACGACCACGACTCATCGTCTACTTTAAATCCAGGTCAGGCCAGATTTGTTTTGATAGGAGAAAGGGGCTGATGTTGTTCCACCTGTGGTTTGCCAGTTTCTTGGCATCCGTGTAAAGGAGGGACTTGATCGATTCGATAGGCGCAGGGTGTTCTCTCAGGTTTTCGGGGAGATGCCGTCCTGAACCTTATTTTGCCTGCTCATCTGCTCTGCAGTTGGCTGGAACCTCCCTGTGCCCTAGGACACAGCACAGGGTTACGTCGCACCTGTCTGCAATCTCGTTGAGAGATCTGCGGCATTGCTTTACCAACCTTGATCGTATTGTAGGCGATTCCAAAGCTTTAATAACTGTCAAACTATCTATGTATGTATATGTAGTACAATAGCGCTACAATCTATCGCATCAATTAAAAGGCGGCTTGGCTTCGCAGACTGCCGTGATTTCCGCTTGAAACACACTACAGTGACCCGGCAGTCGCGTGAAAATGGCTAAGCCAGGTGCGTTGGAGAAGACTCAAGCCCCCGTACCACTCCCGGTCTTAGATCCGCCTGTGAATATTTCTAGCGCGGAAATTAAAACTGTACCGGACTCCCAAGAGCTTCTGGTAGGAATCCGGGTTTTGTACCTGACGTTGAAGTCAATATGGGGGACAACGTAGTTCGTTGTACTAGGAATAGTATGGTTGCCCTTGAGGATCCCAGAAGTGGCCCATTGCTTTGACTGCCACTTGCGTCCCAAAGATATCAACAGGAAGCAGATGGAACATTACCTCCAGTGCGGCAGTGGGGATTGTTCTCAAGGCGCCCGTTATGCAGGTGCATGATACCCTTTGTACTTTTTCAAGCAGGTTGCTGTTGATTTTTTTCGTCCAGTGCCGTCCACTTGACCATAAGGATCGGCATCACCACCGTCAAATATATTCAATGGACTACTTTAGGCTGCAGGCCCATTTGGGGTCCAGATCTTTTCGGCAGGTGTACAAGGCAATTGAGGCTCTCTTAGCACAGAGTATGACACGCAAGTATCTGGCATGGTCTACAAATTGAAATTCCATGCCTTCTAATTTGGGAGGGGGGGATATACGGAATCTTATAGGTTCTTGTGAAAATGACTAGTTCGGTTTTTGATCTGCAGACCGTCATGCTCATTGAACAACTCCCCAGCTCAGCCTGAATCAGTCTGCTTTTAAGCATTTGCTCGATCCAAAAGCAGAGGCAGTTGTCAACCTTCAGGTTAAAGAACGTACAGATTCTACATATTCAAAAATTAAAGAAATTAAGCTTCAAATGAGCAACCAAGGATAAAAGAAAAAGAAGGACAAAATGAAAGAAAATAAAACCAAAAATATAACTGTACATTTGAAAATATTTATTAAAAATAAAAAAAAAGGAAAAGACATAAAATCACAACTCAAAGCGGTAAGAAATCAAACAACAAACGGCAAAATAATATTTAAAAACATTTTCCTAAATCTCTTCCTTTACAAATGCTGGATTCGTTCGAGCTGTTACACTGCCAGCTTCAGGAACGTCAACCTGCCCATTGGTGTTAATTTCATTACCCACCTTCTTCTCTTCCTTCGTTGGTGGATTCTTCAAGAATGTCAGCAGCGGTGCATACAAAAAGCATAAAATCGCAATTCCAAAGAGCATCCATTCGAAACCAATACTGTTGACGAGGGTGCCACTCAAAGCTGGGCCGATAGCGAATCCCATACAGAAAGCCACATCTCCCAAAGCATAAACACTGCCATAGACCGCTGAATGTCGAATGTCCACTAGATATCCAAGTTCGGGCATCATACACGAGTCAACCATTCCAATTGCGAAACCCAGACCGGCATTGGGGATGATCAGGTGATTGATGGAGGTTGCCATTGGAATCTGTTAGAGAGGGAAATTTGGTTGCGAGGTCCAACAACGAGTGAAGTGTCCTTACCATGATAAGACAAGCGCCGATGATGATCAAGCCGAGGAGTGCTGCCAACCATCTACCAATTCGATGTCCCAGAGGTCCAAACAGATTTGTTCCGATTAGATAGCTGATTGAGGCCGGTAAGAATGTGACACCTTGTTCCCAGCGGCTGGCACCCATGTTGTCCATCATCCAAATTGGCAGAGAAGGTTCCAGCATTGCAATACCCATGTTGGCAAAGGTGATGGCTCCTAGAAATAAATGTAAAATTGTTGTGACCGTTAAAAATACTTGTACAGAACAAGTCCTATCGGATTATGAAGTCATCAACGAGTATGAAGAACTTGGAACACCAATCCGAAACAAAGCTGGATAGCTTTCGATCAAGGCAGCAATAAGCCAAACTGAAGGAAACATCAACAGACCAGGGAATCGATTCCACATGTCCACAATGTACATACATACACATGTTGTGTTGAATAAGGCTGACAAAATTCTGGAAGGTTTTATCACTTACAGGTTGGAAGCATCCGCGGGAGGAGTGATAGAATAATAATATGGTTTCAAAAAGTCGCGCTTAGTGATGGATACAATTTGATCATAAAGCTAGTCACGGTTAACTTCAGACAAAGGTTTCTGATAAAAATGCACATGAAACAGACAATGGACCGGAGGAACAGAGTCGTAGACAACGGGATGGGGAAGCACATGCACATACACATTCACGCGCTGTCTGGTTTTCAGAGCTTAGCTCTTTTTCACACAACGTACTTCTTAACTAATGTACTGTGCTTATAACTTGTGCAACTTAAAGTCAACGATGAGTGAGGATCGTCTAGTTGGGCTAACGAAGCGCAAACTCCAATGATGACAAGAAGAAGTAAACGAGCTTCGGATATTGCTAAGCCGGCTCGGTTAGGGTGCCCTTCGGTGGTCGGCTTGTCCCGCTCAGCAGCCGGCCGGTTTCAATCCGAAGTGATAACCAGCTTCCCGGAAATGGTTCCGCAAACCATTACGGGGGTCAAAGGGTAAATGTGCTTTCGACAACCGCATCGAAAATAGGTACATGGAACGTTTCTTCGCTCACAGGAAAATACCTTGAGCTTCTTGGGAAGGCTTCTTGGTCGCCGTGGGTCGGTGGTTAGTGCGTTGGACTGCTGACCGAGCGGCGTGGGTTCAAGCCCCAGCCAGGAACACCGAACATTTTTTGCGGCACCACCTCTCGTCGGGGAATGACAAGCCTCCGGGAGTATAATCTGTCATGAAAGAGCTTCTCACTTCGCCGTTCGGAGTCGGCAATAAACTGTAGGTCCCTTCCTTCCTTTTGTGCGAAATATGTAACACGCACAAAATAAATGGTTGCGGAAAGCTAGGCCTTGGCTCACCCAGAGCTGTCGCGCCAGCTATTTATTTATTTTATTCTTGGGAAGGCAAGATATAGTTGGTAAGACCTCAATAAAACAAAGAGGCTCTAGAACTGTGATCCTTTTGGATGCGTGGAAACACTTCATTTCAGGAGTAGCACCTTCTATGTCTGCTCAGGCGGAAGTGGGGATACCCACAAGTCCCAAGCTGGCAGGCAGAGTACTGGAGTGGATACCATTGGGATTTTAAAGCTTAAGCTTAAAGGTCAACTCTGGCTCTGGTGCAGGTATATGCGCCGAATCTGGAGTCGGAGTATGCAGCTTTCTTGGATGAAGTGGATGCTGCCATAGAACAGGTGGCAGTGGGTGTATACGTAATGACATGGGGAAGTGTGATTGGGAAGAACAGTGACTCGGATCAGAACGGGAACGGAAGGAAGTTGTTGGACTTTTGCTTTGCAAATGGTATGTCCTTCTTTCCGCACAAAAAATACACACATACCGTCAGAATCACATGGTACCGTCAGAGTCTTCATCAGAAGTCGCTGATAGACTCCTTCATGGTACCATCGTGTGTTAAAAGGATGGTTTGTGATGTTCGTGTTTTGAGAGGGGCTGAACTGTCAACTGATCACCACCTCGTGTTGTTCAAATTGTATCTCAACGATAAAGTTACTGTGTTACCAAAGCGTGAATCAAGTCTGGTGGCACGTATACGGTGGAAGAGTTTGCAGAAGGATGAGATACGGGAGGAGTTTGCAGTTTGCACGGCAGGTATCCGAAAGGTTTAAACGAATTTCAACTGTTCCGACAGATGTAGAGGAAAAATGGCAGTTGTTCTCAACTGTTGTTTGCGGAGCTAAGCGGCTCGGTGTGACGGCTGGTGGTGAGAAAAGAACTGCGTGATTTAAAATACCCGGAGTTCAAGAAGCCATCCGGGAGAAGAAGAACGCCTTCAAGGTGAGGATACACTTGGGGGATTCGGCTTCTCGAAACCGGTACATGGAGGCGCGAAGAACTTGCAAGTGCGTTAAAGAGCTGTCGTCGAGTCCAGGTTGGGCGATTAACAGTGCGGCTTTAGTCCAGGTAGAAGCACAACCGACCAGCTATATGCGCTCAGGATGGTACTGGAGAAGACCTGGGAGGATGCCAAACCTATCTACAGTTGTTTTGTAACTTTGAAGAAAGCATAGGATCGGCTTCCTCTAGGTAAACTCGAGTGTATTGCAGGAGTATAGTATTGAGGTTTTCTTCTGAGGGCTGTTCAATCTCTATATACAAATTGTAATAGCTGTGTTCGTTTGAGCGGCGTTAAATCGACAATTTTTTGCGTGGGCGTTGGACTTCGCCAGGAGTGCGTTTTGTCACCTCTCCTTTTCATATTGTATACAGATTGCATGTTACAGCGCAGCCGTGGCGAAGAATGGTCCGAATTAGGATACTTACGGATAAGGCATCTGCTTTTCGCTGATGACTTGGTCATCCTTATGTTCACCCAGACCGAACTTCAGCGCACGCTAGATAGATTCGTCGCCGTCTGTGTTGAAGTTGGGATGAAGGTAAACGTGAACAAGTCAGAGGTAATGACAATTTCTCGAATTCCTGTTCAATGTACTCTGCATGTAAGTGGAGTCCCATTGAAATAGGTGCTGAAGTTTAACTATCTTGGGGTCAACGACTGGGGGAAAGAGCAATACTGAGTTATCCTGTGAGATTGGTCAGGGTGGAGCAATTTTAAGACAGTTTGGATAATCTGTTATTAGGAGGGCTGAGTTCGGCATCGGAGCTAGGCTGTCGGTCTTCAATTCAGTGTTTGTTCCGACCCTCACCTATGGCCATTCTTCGATGTTTTGCTGAGGTGACTCGCCGAGATCGGGTTAGGAAAACAAGAATACGCGAGGCACTCAATGTGGAGCAACTACTTCTTCGAAGGGAGTGGTCCGTACTTCGATGGTTTGGACACGTTAAACGCATGCTCTCAACTAGGTTGCCAAGATGTGTCGTGGAATCCATGTCATCAGGTAGGAGTCCCCTGAGTAGGGGCAGAATGAGATGGCTGGACATATTCCCACCTTTACCCGTAAGGGGGTAGCCCCTGATGATTTAGAATCGATGGCGGAAGATCGGGAGATGTGGAGATACCACTTAAGCTGCCTTAACCAGCGACCCTCAAAGTGGATAAGAGGGCCATTGGAAAATGATGATTGATAATAAGTAAACCTCTTTTGAAACCTGGTCCTTAATCTTAAGGTTTTCTACCATTTACAAGCATAAATATGAGAAATTGTACTTACCCGCAGCAATAAGAATGTAAGGATCACTAATCAGAGCCTTCAGTGATGGTGGATCAGAATCGGATTGTTGAATCGAAGGTTGCAGCATGAATAGTTGAAGCAACCCATCGCCAAGGGCCAAAGCCGAAAGAATCAAGAACGGTGCTGATTTGCCTACAAACTCGTACATAATTCCTCCAAATGGCGGTCCAATTAGAACACCAAGCGCTAGTCCACCCAAAGCTATTCCCATCGCATTGCCTCGTTCCTTGTCGTCTGTGTATCTATCGGCCAACATACCCATACCAGATACTGATGAGCATGATGAGCCAATGCCTTGAAGCGCTCGAGCCAGGAACAGAACACTGTAGGACCGACCAAAGGCGAAGACTGAAAGGGGAACCAATAAAAATATCGTTCAACACAGCTTTGTGTCTAAATAGCTTACTTAACGTTGATAAGAACATGATGACGAATCCAGCAAACATGGGAATACTGTAGCCAATTCTGGAGGAAGAGAGAAAGAAATCGAAATGTAATGAGATTCCTTGGAAGAGTTAATTTCCGTACTTATGCGTAAGTGGTCCGACAATGGGATTAACCAAGAGCTGCACAAACGCCTTCGATGCAAACATTAGGCCAACCTCTACCGTCTCGCCGACGAGCTCCTTGTGGCGTTCCTCCATCTCCCTATATAGCGTGGCGTTTTCTAATCACAAGGAAGGACTCAATAAGACACCAACGAAACGAGAAGTCGAGGCACATCCTAAACCACTTACCAACATCGCTGATGGTGGAGTACTCGTAACTGGCAGAAGTCGGCAGCAGCTCATCTCCATCCTTGGAACAGGGTGATGGTGTTGGTGGTGGTGGTGTTACTATAGACAGCGGTGTCCTTGGGAAGCTGTCAAGTGGTGCATCTGGATGACGGATATCGTACAGGAACTCAGGAATGATAGGAACTGTAAGAGAAAAACAAAAATAATTGGATTAGGCGCGAACCGGAATAAACTTTTGGCCACAAATCCCAGCAACAAGCTGTTGTGTGGACAACAGTTTATCCACAGGAGAGAGTCACTATGAAGCCGGATGGAGTTGAAATTGCATTACGCCACCGGGTTAATTGTTTCCATGTCGTTTTGTTCCAACAGAGAATCAACCCCGTTAATGGATTGTTAACTTTGGCTGTGATAGCCCAAGGATAACATTCTAATGGGCTCCAGATGAGTTTTTCAGTTAATTGCCGGGACGAGTAATGGAATAACAATTAAAGTTTGCTCCTTGTTGTGATTAACAGGTTTGGAATTGGCGGGTTGGGAAGCTTGCAAGGTTGGGTAAATTGAGAGGTTCTGATGGAATCTAGAGTGGATCTTCTACTTCACTGAACTGTAGACACTATTCGTGACAATCTTTCCATGATAAATTTATGGGGTTGATAGAATTTGCGAAACCGACAAGGATTGTTTCGAGGCACACTGTACTACTTTCTCAAAAATTGGAACAGTAACTGGAGCTAAGAAATGCTGAAACTATTGGAAGATATAAATAGTCACTTCCTAAGCAAAGTGCTGTCCTCCGAACTCTTATGCTCATCGAATATTAACCTCAGAAGTAAGAAGAACAAAGAGTGTCGCGAAGGGTCTTAAATGACAACCGCTACGTAAAAGGACGGCACGCATTCCACATCATCAACCAACATGGACTATCGACTTCACGAGCCAAGTGCTTGACCCGAAAACCTAGAAAACAAAGAAACAGGATTGAACCCAAGTATTGGGTCTCAGGATGAATCCCAATTGATCCCTTTTCAACCACACCATCACTCCAGGCAGACCGTCATCCCTATCTGCCGACAAGGGGAGACTGGAAAATCGCGAGAGAAATCTGCAATGTTGGGGCCACCAAATTGGCCATCTCCTTTATGAAATCTTTCAAAGCCCACGGAGATCAACAAGAAGAATAGATAACTGCTCCCACACTATTCAAACTGTTCAGCTGTAGCTTAGCCCTTGGATACCTACCGGCTGCGTGGCGTAAAGTTACTGTCAAATATCTACCTAAGGCTGGCAGAACCTCGAACTCAAGCCCCAGATCCTTCTGTCCCACCAGTCTTATGTCATTCATTCTAAAATGCATGGAAAAGATAATTGACAGACACATAAGAGAAGAAGCACTCTGCAACTTCCCTCTCTGCGACACTCAACACGCATACTAACCGGGCAAATCTAAGAAGTCAGCACTCAATGACTTACTAACTATTGTAGAATTGAAACCTCCATCGATAGGAAGGAGATATGCCTTGTTGCCTTCCTAGATATCGACGGTGCTTTCAAAACTACACTTCATATGCATCCAGTAAACGTGTACTCAGCGATATGAACTTCTCACCAAACTTAGGGAAGTGGATTATGTCCGTGCTGAATATCGACGATGTTCAAATATTGGCGCTTATAACTCGAAGATGTCCCTAAGGCAGAGTCTTGTCGCCACTAATCTGGTCGCTCGTCATTGACAGTCTACTTCGGTCCCTAAAGAACCTACGGATCGAAGCCATCGGCTATGCAGACGACGTGGTGGTCATTGTCAGTGGCAAATATGAAAGCGTGGTTCCGGAAGTGCTGATACCAAAATAGTGTACCAAAGGAGGCCTATCTGTAAACCCCAAAAAGACATCTGTAGTTGCTTTACCAGAAGAAAAAACCTAAGTCTTCTCGCCCCTCTATCTACGGCGAAACCATTCAGTTCTCGAAAGAACTAAAGTACCTTGGGGTAATCCTGGACAGTTAAGTGTCCTGGAACCCCTAAATCGACCGGACTGTTCGAAAAGCCACACGACCTGTCACCGCATCTGTGGCAACAACTGGGGATTAAAACCCAAAATCTAAATCTACGACTTGGTCATCAGACGTACTACTAGTAAAGACAAATGACGTCACCACAGCCAAGGAAATTAAACCAGCCCCAGCTGAAATCTGCATGACGGGCTGCCTGCGCTCCACCCCATCGCCTTGCTTAATGCCAAAGTCGGTCTACAGCCAGTTCGAGTCCATGTTGAAGTGCAAGCAAAACTCAACGTGCACAGGCTCTTCCATATTAACAACATCAGCTGCGAACATCCCCCTGACGGTCGCCTTATCACGCTTTCCTTCCTACTCCAAAGTAGTGAGTTCAGCATGCCGTTGGATGACATTCTCTCAAGGTACTGCTCCAAAACTACTCAGAAGTCATCCCCCCAAATGACGACTGGGAAAAATTCAAAGCCCGTCCTTCAGAGCATGATCAAGTGTGGTACACGGACAGTGGATAGTGGATGTGGAGCTGAAATATTCGGAGTGTCGTCTAGCACTAACATATCGGTCAGTCTAGGCATATTAGCATCGATCTTCCAGGCAGAAATAACCCTAAACTTGCTCTCTAATTTCCGTGGCAAAACCATTTTTATCTTCTCTGATAGTCAAGCTGCCCTGAAAGTACTGAATTCAGTCACGATAAAATTTAAACTAGCTCTAGAGACAGTCAAATTGCTTCTAGAACTAGGGAAAAAACAACTTTGGTCATACTACACTACACGCCTCGCTCACAAGGGCCACACTGGCAATGAAACAGCGGATTCACTGGCCAAGATAGGTGCAACCACCCCCTGGTCCTGAGCCAGCCTGTGGAGTAAACAAATCCATTTCTAAAAATTTCATGAGGGAACAATCTCTGCTCAATATCAATCACGGATATCCGTATCTTTTCGGATAGTCAAGCGGCACTGAATTCCTTGGAATCAGTCGCTCTAAATTCAATTACATCCCTAGATTGCCGATCGTCTCTTATAGAGATGGCGGAGCAGATCAATATCCACCTTTGCTGGGTGCCAGGGCACAGTGACATTCCGGGGAACTGCAAGGCTGATGAACTCGCCAGATATAGAACAACATTGCCTATTGATGAGCCAGCTTACGTATACCGATCGCTACTTGCAAACTCAAACTAAAGCTAGATGTTATCGGAAGAACAAATCTTAGGTGGACAAGTGGTATAAACATGTCTAGCGACAAAGCAGATTTAGCCCAAGCTGGATCTGAAACGCTCTAAGTATTTGATTTCTCTTAACAGATTGCATATCAGCACTATAATAGGTGTCATTACAGGACACTGTTTAATAGGCAAGCATGCTACTAGGCTTGGCATTTATGCAAATGACTTCGACAGAAGCTGTATCTACGAGGAGGAGGAGACCATTCTCCACCTTCTTTGCACCTGCCCAGCTCTCTCCCGTAGAAGGAAACTCCACTTGGGAGCTTTCTTCTTTACAAACTTAGCCGACCTAATTAACATTGATGTCAGTAGCCTTCTATAGTTCATAAGAAGCTCCAATTGATTTCAATAAGTAGGCAGACGATCTTTTCGAGATCCTGGTGGTATCAAAACGGACCCCTCATGGGTCTAAGTGTGTTGGCTTTAGCTGGCAGCCACTTCAACCTAACTTAATCCCTGCTCAAATCCAACACAATTTGGATGGTAAGTGTAGGAAAGAAACACTACTTTCCCAATTTATCACAAAAGAAATCCAAGTATCCAGTATCATAAGTGGCCATTGCCGACCAAACCGGCATCTACACAAGCTTGGCTTGTCTCAGGACCCTACCTACATACTCCGATTGGAGAGCGATGAAAGCTCTCTCTACATCGTCATAGAGTACCCCAACCTCATTCATGTGAGGAAGCGGATCCTAGGAAGCGGATCCTAGGCAGCGAATTCGTCTCACCAACTTCGCTTGCCACGCTCCACCCAGAGAGGCTGATTAGCTTCCTGATATTCTTTGAAGCAGAAAAACTGCTCTAAACATATGGGACAGCACAATAGGCCTCTATATAAAATCGCAGTGCTAGAGTGAACAAACTGCTCCTCAATAATAATAAAAAAAATGTATTGGGGCGTAAGAGCTAGGAAAGACAACCTAAGCTGAGAACCGACTCTAAAATAAATTGGAGAAAACATCAATGGCGTCAAGAAGACGGCGAAAGGGTTGAAGCTGAAGAAGTTGAAGACGGGCAACCCTCTGACATCGAGTGAAAAGTGGACAAGTTCCTGGATTAAAATGTCGAGGAAATGAAGAGTTGGTTGGGATCACGACCAAAGAGGAAATCCATCTAGTTTAACCTTAGGAGGTGCTATCGATGCCTTAGTTATGGTTATCTTTCCAGAGACAAGAGAGAGTGAGGATCAGTAAGCATTTGCCCTCCAAATGTCTCTTAAACTACTCATGCCGCTCCGCCTTCACCTAGCGGTAACCCTTTGGGCGATCCCTTGAAAAACATGCCTCCTGATGATTAACTTCTGGTCTACGTCAGGTCCGCCGTCTACTCCCCTAACCTAACTCAACTCAATTTCAAAACATGTCCGGTAAATCGTTTAAAATACCCATTAACTCATCCAGTCAAAGGTTCCTCGGCAAAGCATTCCACCTGCAGCTTTCACATTATCGTGGCAATTCATCATCGGCGTGCAACTTTCAACAACATGTACTTGTTACCTGCGGATATGTGCTTCACATGCAAATTACAAAATTGAAATTTACAAAACTTCTCTGCGCTACTTCCACTGCACTATCCAACTCAACATCACTCAGTTCCGAAGAAAAAACAACACAGATACACTGCCGTCCTCCAGTTGAACAATTACCCTTTGCGTGCATCCGCCAGTTACCATGAAGTAAATCGACCGCAGTTTGTACCCTCTGGGTGGCAGCCCCCAAATGGTGTGCAACCCCATCGTTTGCCCACTTTTTCCGTTGTCGATTTATCTGTGAATCATTAAAAACCCACAAGTGGTTCCTAGCGGTTGCCAGTGGTTGCTAATAGTTGTACAAGGAATTAGGACAAACGGAGGCAAAACAAAACCTCCCGGGGGCGGTTGCCACCCACCCCGCCACACACATTTGCAATTAAAGTTTTGTTGAGTTAATTTCTGCCAGACAGTCGCAATACAGACGGCGGCAATGGAGCCCCCAGTAAACGGGGGAACGGAGGTGTAAGCCGATCATTTATTTTGCCATCGAGCTAACGCTTTATTGGATTCTTATTGTTTTTTGATATCCCAATTCGGCGGGGGTTCTTTCGGGAATGGGGAGGTTACAGTGGATTTCATGCACATGTGCATGTTGAGGGAGAATATTTCATATTGGATTCGGCAATCCAAGGGTGTAGGGATATTTGGGTTATTCGCTCAGTGTACATTTGATGGAATCAACCACAAGTTGAGGGAATAGTGGCAGTGGAAGTATGTATGGCCTCAAATCTGCGTGTTGTTTCGACGAACTTCAAAACAAAGTGATAGTTTATCGGGCGTCTGTGCAATAGCTTTTGTATGTTTGCAACAAACTTGAAAAGGACTACAACACGATAAGTGAGGTTCGGATAATTTTAAAAAGGTCCTGAAGGGTCCTCACGTATTCTCAAAGATAAAACCATAGAATTGTCCCTATAACCACTTATAACCCACGTTAGACGAAACCAAAAATTACTGTTTTCCGTTTCGCATATCAGCTAAGCTGTCCTGTATCCTTTTGGATTTTCGAAATCCAGAAAAAAGAATCTTCACAACATTTAAGATATTCAGTCAGATTAGTAAGACCAGTTAGTGAAAGAAGACTGAGAAACCTCCGCGCCACACTCAGGTCAGAGTCAGGTCAATAGGGAGTCTCTTGCTCGCCTTTTCTATCCTCTCAAGATGGACAGCTATAAGTGGTCTGTTTGTTAACTCCGGAAAGACCGAACTAGCACTCTTCACAAGGAAGTACAAAATTCTTCCAATAGATCCTCCTTCTCTAAACGGCACCCGCCTGTGCTTTGCTAACAAAGCCAAATTTCTGGGTTTCATTCTGGACACTGGAGCGCCAATACTATTAAACGCGTTAAAAGAGCTACTGCAGCGCTATACTGCTGCAAAAAAGCCATTGGTCAGAAGTGGGGACTGCAACCTCTTACCATGCACTGGCTTTATGGTGTAATCTTCTGGTGGACGGCCTTAGACAGAGCCTTACATCGCAATCTTTTGGGGAAAGTGCAAAGATCAGCATGTTTTGCATTAGCGGAGCACTAAGAACCACCCGTTCTGTGGCACTTGACGTGCTCCTACATCTACTTCTTCTAGATATTTTTGGCAAATAGTCAGCTGCTAGCGTAGTCATCAAACTTAAAGCCTCCTCCCAATGGTCAAATAACCATATTGGCCACTCTTCGACTATACACCGTCCAAGTTAAATTTCAACCTCAACTTCCGGAGTTCCATTCCTTTGGAAGAAGAGTGGGAGGGTGGTGACGCTAGAGGTGACCATTCCGTTCATCTTTATACCGACGGTTCCAAAACCGAGAATGGAGTGGGAGGTGGTGTTTTCTCCGATATGTTTAACCTTTAGATGGAGGAATGATTAAACGCGCCGTACCTCCAGGGAGATCTGGTCTATGCTAAGTCTCACTCGATCCAAAAGTCTGATCTTGCTTGAAAGGTCGCTCATTAGCGCCGTTTTTGGTGTTCTTACGGGCCACTGTCCCATTGGCCATTGAAATGACTTAAACTTAGGCTACAAATGCAAGCTACCGGACAGAAGCGCCTGGAGTCAGCGCGAAGTCCTTTTTAATGAGTCCATCTCTATCTTTACGGACGGCTCTAAAACAGCCGAAGGAGTCGGTGCCGGTGTCTTCTCAGAAGACCTGGACATCTACCACTCCGTCAGTCTGCCCAACCACTGTGTCTTTCAAGCCGAACGACAGCTATCTACAACGACAGCCAGGCTGCGATCAGGTCCCTCGTATCCAACACAATAAAATCTAGGGCAGTGAAGGACTGCCGCGTATCTCTAAACGATATCGCTAACCAGTATAACGTTACACTCTGTTGGGTGCCTGGTCACTGTGACAGTCAAGGGCACTGTGCGGCTGACGAATTAGCTAGAATAGGCTCTCAATGTACAGACGGCAGGAAGCTCGACCATGTCAAAGCGCCTATGTCATTTCTTAAACACCTGACCCACACCGACGCTCTGTCGAAAGCAAACCGTAGATGGCAACATTTCGATTATTGCAATAATGCCAGGCTAATCTGTCCTGGAACTGAAAAGATCAAAAGCGTTAATACGACTCAAAAGAGACCAGCTCTCAAAACTCATCAACGTCCTCACGGGGCACTGCATCCTATGAAGGCATGCTCAACGCCTGGGGATAGCATACAACGATTTCTGCAGAAGCTGCAGGGACGAGGAGGAGAAGGAGTCCACTGCACATTTCCTGTGAACGTGTTCCGCGCTGGCTCATATCAGGAAAGTCACCCTGGGCCAATACTTCTTCAACGATCTTAATGATCTGAACTCCTCTCAGAGGGCCACTTCTAACTAACTAACTGTCACAGCTGCGGTAGAGCAAGCAGAAAGCTTCCAATATCCTGGGAGAATTGTCTTGCCCGATTGTGGAGCTGACGAAGATATTTCCAGCTAAATTAGCAGAGTGAAGTCTACGTCTAAAATATGTCTATGCTGATGGAACACTGTCGCTTCAAGTTCAAAGCACTCATCGCGAACCATAGAGAGCTAAGACACATTGGCAAAAATCGTACACGATGGCGTGGAATGTTGTAGAAGCCTTAGGATCTCCAGGGGAAACCAGATTATGTTAAAAGTTAGATATACCTCGTACTAGATGCTTTCTTAAGCATAATGGTATCAACAAAGCTAATACTGCAATGGAAGAATGGCACAACGCGTTAAGTTTTAAACCAGATTTGACCGTCATGGTTGTCCTTACTGGGTACAGTCCGGCCTAGTCGGTAGACCTACTTTTCAAGAGATGACAGTCTTCTTTTAACACAATGTTACCAAAAAGTAGTCGTATAAATGCAAGGACCTCGTGAAGGGTAAAAACGACCGATATGGCTCAAAGGCACGCCAAACGCCCTTAGAATTCATAAGGACGTGCCAAATGACTCATGTAGCCCATTTAGGGTACAAGTTCTGTGCATGTTCACCAGAGATATTTATCATTTATCTGCCATCAGTTTATTTTAATACAAAAATTTCCATAATTGTGTCGAAGTAACATCCTTGACATTTAGCCCTTTAGCGTACAGTGCGTCATAGGTGTTCTACGTATGCCTTTATAAACTAAAAACATGAAACCATCAACATCATTTGAAAGGCACTAACTCATGTCCCGAAACCATAGACATAAATCAACCGAAAAGTACCTCGTAGATGACATTGAACCCCAGCGATTGGCATGGAAACCGGGCTTCGCAGCCTAAGCCTAACCGAACCACCGATAAACGAGACATTTCCTGATTTAAATATCCATTAAAACGGAAAAACTTTAATGATACCCTAATATCTGCGGGGTAAACTTCGTCTACTCCATCATGCTGGGGACTGCAGTCGCGTGCAAAAGTCACTTAAACGGCGCGCTCGCACCACTACCAACAACCGGATAGTGAACCGAAATGTTCAACCAAAAACCCTTGCGGTGTGGAGGTGCATGGTACAGTTGACAGCCTGAACAGGGGAAAAAATAAGACCGCACCACTACAAACAGCTAGCCACCCTCGTGTGCCATTTAGAAACCACAGAAAGGAAACTCTTGCGGGATACTGTTGTTTAGTCGACAACATGCGGCGAAACTGACGGGACACGGCGGAATGTGTGCAAACAACCGTGACTACGTGAGCGGAATAGTCGTGTGCTTCTGGAATGAAGAATCCACCAATTTGGGAATCGGCCAGTAGGCCAATGTTTGTGAAGTCCGTCTGGCTTGAGGCAGGACATCGACATTTTATTCTCGACTACGAACCAAGACAGAGGAACGAATCGGGCGCGAGTCAGCGGAACAGGCGGGGTGAGTGGTGTCGGATGGTGTTGATTTGTTTGTTTACCATTTACCATTTGGGTGCTTTTTTTGCAGAGCCCATTCAGACGTCTGCATCTTGCGACTTTCCGGAGTTGGATGACGAACTTCTCTTGGTTGGGTCTTCCAAGACCCAGTACCAGCAGAATTCTATGCAGACCAAGACGATGAAATACTCGACAGGACAATGTCGAAGATTTTCGCAACGAAAAATGTTCATGGACCACTTCCGGAGGAGGTACGACCTCCTGCGCGACGACACCCCATCGAAACGGAGTTCGGTATACGACATAAACTCAATGATAACGAACAACTCACACTCGGACGAGAAGTTGGCCGAAAGGGTGCTCAACTGGTTGGATTTGGCTGGCAAAATGCCGTTTCTTAGACCAACGCAGGACACTAGAGCGGAGACCGAACGAAAAAAGGTGAAGAAGGAGCGGGCTACGCAAAAAACCCAGGACACTGGTTGTTCCAGGAGACCCGATTCGGTCAAGCACATCACGATTATTTTCAACAAGGAAGGCGTTCCGGTCCGACTGAATAGACCAGCGAGGAATATCGACCTCTGCGCGATAACAAGCAGTGCGGGAGCTGTAAGGCGACTGGCAGGAAATCTAGCATCGGCGAGGTTGTATGAGGATGGTGTGAGTGATGAGACAAAGTGTGCCGCGTCTGGTGAACGGGGAAGACCACGACCCAGGACAACTTGTGCTGGAAAATCTACGATATACAATGGCAGTGGTAGGAAGAAAGCTGCGACGGAACGGGAGACCTCGGCGATGCGGGATTCAAAGCGACAGCTGCATATTTTTATGCCCAGCCTACCAAAGAAGACGCCACTCTGTGAGGAGACGGTCTGCAATGATTTGACGAATCAGTGTACGATTAGTTCAGCTTGACTTGTAGACGATAACTGAATGTGTAGTTTAAATAAAATTAGTTTAGCAAAAGTGTGTGGAGTTGTAGGAAGTTAATGGTGACCGAGGTGCACATCAGTGCTGAGAGGTGAGTGGTTGACGGGAGATGAGCCCAAAATAGTTTTTGTCTGCAGCAGACTATGTCCCAATGAATACCTTGTTAAGGCAGGTAAGAATGCGATGTGTAGGGAAGCACTGTCTTGGTGTCGCACTTGCTCAATGTCAGCTTTTCCAGACTTTCTCTATTAATTCGGAGCGTCGAACGATTTCGCTTGTATGTGTAAGTTCATTAATGGGGGCTGTTAGCTGCTAAAAAGTGACGGAACAGCTGAGTACATGCCTAGACTTAACATCGTGGGAGTTCGGAGTGTTTTTATCGATCTAGCTACCTATCTGAGAGAAACCGAATCAGTTTTTCTCAGAAGTTGAGCCCAATGTACACTTTGGGGCAACGTTCAATTACTCTAACTTTTGCCTGAAAATCAGTCGAGGACCGGGCTTGCGAAGTGTGCATAGCTGAGGGAGCGTATTGCGGAATCTTAGATCCCCATCTGATTTGAAGGTGGCTGTTCATGCGAGGCACAGACGCACGTGGGCTAAACAAAGCCCGTTATGATGCCACTGGGATCTATACCCTAGGTGCCACTTCAACTAATGAAACCATTTTGAGCTCTTAATAAAGCTGAGAATACTTTTGACATCAGTATGCGATAATTTTCCCAAATTGTCGAAGTGATAGGCTCCTAGCGCTTTAGTGAGTATTGAGAGGGAGGCGGCGAAGATGGGTTTAGCGGTCAATGAGGGCAAGACCAAGTATATGCTGTCAACAAGAAAGGACACCCAACACCGATGTTTGGGACAGAACGTCACTATAGACAGCTTTAACTTTGTCTGCCAAGGCTCCGCTATCAATTCAGACAACGACACCAGCGCTGAGATTAAACGAAGAATAATTTTTGCCAATCGCTATTTCTTTGGGCTAAAAAGGCGATTGAGTAGGTGACCCTTTATAAGTCCTTAATCGTCCCAGTCCTGCTCTACGGCGCAGAGGCATGGACTTTGTCAAATGCGGATACGGTCGCTCTTGGCTGTTTCGAGAGGAGAATTCTTCGGGTGATTTTAAGTCCCATCGGCATAGACGGTGAATGGAGGAGGAGATACAAATTCGAGCTGTATGTGCTGTATGGCGGCATAGACCTAGCCGGAAGAGTAAAGCTCCAACGACTGAGGTGGCTGTTTCATGTAGAGCGGATGGACACCAATGCTCCGGTCCGGAAAATCTTCGAATCTATACCAGAGGGACGGCGCAGTAGAGGAACACCGCGACTCAGGTGGTGCACGCAAGTGTGAGGGGACCTTAACCAACTTGGTGTGCGAAACTGGAGACAGCTGGCAAAAGATCGAGCTGGCTGGAGACGCTTGTTGGTTGAGACCCATTAAGTAAGACCGTTTTTATTAAAAGGACTATTTAGGAGTTCTTCCACAATTGGGGGAAAACTCCCTCACAAATTAATAGTTGAAATAAAGCTGTGAGTGGTTGGATAAGGCAGTTTGCACAATTTTCTTCTCACAATCAAGCCGACGAACAGTTTTCTCTACGATAAGCCCACAACCTAATAAAGGACCAAATCATTACTTTTTAGGCAAATGATGTTGGTAGCCTCAGTGAGAATACTCTTTTTGGGGCATGCAAGATTCTTCCATCACCATCTCTCTTTAAGAGATCTTTAAATATTCATCTTTGGCCTGAGCTCCGAACATGACTGATACCACTTAGGCTGAACACATCACATTCACTGTCGATACAAGGAGACATGATGATTGTCAATTAAACTACAAGTCTTGTACATTATCCATTCAAACTTAATATCACGAAAATTATTGCGTTCACCTGTTTACCAAAACTCACGCCAAAGATACCTTCTAAGTTCGTTGTACGATTTCTTAACGCTTTTCCCGGAAACCGGTTACAAGCTTTCCAAGAACATACACCACGGTATCCCTTCGTCTAAGTAAAACCAAACTTTATTAAATAATTTTCTTAAAATTTAACAACGGTCACTGGCGCCTTCAGCTGATTCTTGACAGCATCACTCTTTTTCATCTGTATCCTGAGTACTTCCTCCAGAAACTTATTTAGCAAGGACATAACGAGGTATATGAGTCCCAGATATACTGCCATCCCAAACAAACACATGCTCTTGTAGTAATTTGACAAAACAACGACATAAATGAACTGCATTGAGGCCTTGTGATTGGTCAGCTTCTCGTGGAATGTAAGCGACTGGACGAACTCGAATAGGCACTTGGAAAACACGATCACTGTTGCAGTTCCAGATATTACAAGGATCTTCCTGAAAATACATGTCACATCTATTCCCAGTTCCTCCAAACCAGTGATCATGAAGTAGTTCATGTTGAGCAGCTTGACAATCCGATTCATTCCCGTAAGGAATGACGTGAAAATCGCAAAAGTGATTATAACTCCTAGTGCCTTGGTGAGAAGATTGGCCGTAACCGCCAGTGTATTATCCATAATAAGGGGTTTCGAATAGATCTGAATGTCAACATGGAGTAGTCTCAGATTCACATAGGTGTACGCGAGTACGTGCGCCAAGGTGATGCCAAAGCCCAGGCAGGAGATTTTAAATTTTCCATTGACCAAACCGAACGGGAACAAGCCAGAAACTCGAAGCAAGTTAATTGAAACCAGGAAGGCCGATTCAATATCCTGGGGGTTTATAAACTTTTTCCATGCCTTGAATAGTTGCTGCTTAGTTCGGGCGAACATTTTGATTCGTAAAGGCGAGTCAGAGAGGGAATAACTGGCAGTTGGACATAGGGAAACAGTTTTTATAGTCAGACAGCCAATTACTTAGGACTAATGGATGGGAGTCATTTCGAATGATGGTTCCGGAATGATAAGGGTATTCAGGTGGGAATCAATTAGTCAACGAATGGAATGAACATAATTTATCACTTTGCAATTATTGGGTGGGAAACGTGAAAGGGTCATGTGCAGGAACAAAGCTGGGGTCACTTTCCTCCTAGCCACTTTTTTTTTGCATTATCACGGAATGGGCAAGACTAACGAAAGGTAACACTCACTGCAACTACTAGTGGGATGAGAATAACTCCAGAAACCAGAAACTACAAAGGCAGTTCTGGATCTTCTGCTTTAGAATTAGGTAGTCAGAATAATGAAAAGCAAACTCGTACGGATATGGACAGAGATTCGAGAAGTATCTGGGCACCAATGTCAATACTGAACACACTGTTCCTTCGTACTTATACTTATACCTTTCCTGCACGTCCTTCTGACAAAAAAGCAGTAGAGCAGCAATATTTCTGAGGATTCTGAATATGTATGCCACTTACTCATTTTACTTAAGGCGGCACTACAGTCCGAGGTGGACCTGGGTCTCAACCAACAGGCGTCTCCAGCCAGCCTCGATCTTTAGCCAGCTGCTGGTTAAGGTCCCCTTCCACTTGCGAACGCCACCTGAGTCGCGGTCTTCCTCTACTGCTCCGTCCCTCGGGAGTGGATTCGAAGATTTTCCAGGCCGGAGCATTGGTGTCCATCCGCTCTATATGAAACAGCCACTTCAGCCGTTCTTCATTCTTCTGGCTGAGCCGATGTCGCTGTACAGCACGTACAGTTCGTCGTTGTATATCCTCCTCCACTCACCGTCTATGCCGACGGGACTTAAAATCACCCGAAGAATTCTCCTCTCGAAACAGCCAAGAACAACTTCATCCGCTTTTGATAGAGTCCAGGCTTCTGCGCCGTAGAGTAGGACTGGAACCATTAAGGTCTTATACACAGTCACTTTAGTATTTCGAGAGAGGGCTTTGCTTCTCAATTGCCTTCTTAGCCCAAAGAAACAGCGATTGGCAAGAGTCATTCATCGTTTGATCTCAGCGCTGGTGTCGTTGTCTGAATTTATGGCGGAGTCTAGGTAGACACAGTCCCTAACTACCCCAAAGTTATAACTGTCTATAGTGATGTTCTGTCCGAGAGGTCGGTGTCGAGTGTTCTTTTTTGTTGACAGCATATACTTCGTCTTGCCCTCATTGACCGCTAAACCTATCTCCATCTCAATACTCACGAGTGACATCACGCTGCGTTCTTCCGATTATGTCAATATCGTCGGCGTATGCGAGTAATTGGACAGACTTCTGAAAGATTGTCCTTCTTGCGTTGGCCCTTGAGTTTTGCACAACTCTTTCAAGAACGATTTTGAAGAAGTCGCATGACAGCGCTTCGCCTTGTCTAAAACATTTTTTGACGTCAAAGGTCTCGGTAAGGTCTTGACCGACCTTGATGAAGCAGCGTGCATTCTCCACCGTCATCCTGCACATACTGACGAGTTTGGCAGGGATGCCAAACTAGACATGGCTCTGTATAGCTCGACTCTATGGATGCTGTCATACGGGGCCTTAAAATCGATGAAAAGATTGTGGGTATCGATTTGAAGTTCCCGGGTTTCTTCCAAAATCAACCGCAGTGTAAATATTTGGTCGATGGTGGACTTTCCTGGCCTGAAACCACACTGATATGGACCGAACGGGTTGTTAACGAACGGCTTCAGGTGCTCACGCAACACGGCAGATAAGATCTTGTAGCCAATGTTAAGAAGACTGATGCCTCTGTAGTTGGCGCAGTTCAGAGGGTCTCTTTCCTTGAGAATCGGGCAAGTGAAAAAGAACTGCGTAGTTTAAAACATCCGGAGTGTAAGAAGCCATCAAAGAGAAGGAAATGCCTTCAAGGTGTGGATACACTTGGGGGATTCAGCTTCTCGCTGTACCGGTTACATGGAGGCGCGAAAAACTTGCAAACTGGCTGTTAAAGCAGCTGAGAAGCAGTTCGGGAAGGAGTTTGGTGAGAGATTGCACCGTGATTACAGATATGCAAACAAGGTGTTCTAGCAAACCATCTGCCGCCTTAGAGGAAGGAAGTTTGATATCATCGAAGAAGTCAAATCCAAAGAGACGTCTTGCGCAGATGGGGCGAGCAGTTTTCTGTGCTGCTCAATACCGAATAGGTCACTGAGAATGGCAGACCCATGGTTTTGAGTAGGGCGGAGAATATTCCCACCGTAGTGGGAAGTCCTTCGATTATATTATGGATGAAATCCGGCCAGAGATGTTCAAGGCTTAGGGTAAAGAGGAATAGCTCTTTCGTGTCATTAAAGAGGTCTGGGAATGCGGTGAAACACCTAGCGATTGGAAAACTGGAGTGAGTGTTCCTCTTTTTAAGAAAGGGATAAGAGGGATGATTCTAAATATACGGGTATATTTCTTTTAAGTATCCCCGGAGAAGTCTTTGCTAAGGTGTTGGAAGCGCTTTTCAGATTGAGTCCAAGTTGAGTGATTAGCACTGCGGCTTTCTTCTAAAAAAAATCAGAGGTTATGGTAATTTCCGAACGCCTGTTCAATACACTCTGCATATTAGTGGAGTCCCATTGAAACAGGTGAAGAAGTTTAAGTATGTCGGGGTCAGGCTGAAGAAATTTTGGGTTACCTTGGTCAACCTGTACTAAGGAGGGCTGGAACTTGGCATCGGAGCTAAGCTATTGGTCATTTTTTTTTTTTATAATCCACGCGCGGATCAAGGGGATATGAATACCCTTATAATGTTATACACACACCGCGAGCGAGGTACAGTGGTTTGAAACTCAGGTTTCGTTAAGTTTTTCATTGCTCATCGCTCAATCAACTCTTCACGCCAAGACACTCTACTGCCAGTGTTATGCCTTCGCAGTAGAGTCGCCATCAGCTTTCACAGTTGATCGATTTTTATTTATTTTAAGAAATAAATGTTTTTCCGACATCAGGAGTTGAACCCGGACTTTCAGCGTGACAACCGATGATGCTAACCACTGCACCATGGCCACTCATCATCAATTCAGTGTTTGTTCCGACCCTCATCTATGGTCATGAGGATTGGGTAATGACCGAAAGAATAAGGTCGTGGTGCAAGCTGCCGAAATGAGATTTCTTCGTTGTATTGCTGGGGTAACTCGTCGAGATAGAGTTAGAAACACCAGAATACGCAAGGCACTCAATGTCGAGCAGTTATTTCTTCGAGCCGAAAGATCCGTACTTCGATGGTTGTGGCACGTTCAACGCATACCCCCATCTCGGCTTCCAAGACGTGTCATGGAATCCGGGCCCACAGGTAGTCGACAGCTAAACCAAGTCCCAAATCTCACCTCTACCCGTAAAAGAATAGCCCCTGATGATTTAGAGTCGACGGAGAAAGATCGGGAGATGTAAAGATGTGGTGAGTCCACTTAAGCACCCTAAACCCGCGACGCTCATAGTGGATAGGCGGGTCATTGAAAATGATGATGATGATGATAGTTTTTGCTACTCCTTAAGACTTTGTTTGCTGAAGTAAGTCGCAATGTCGTAATTTTCACTTAAAAACAGGTATCTGACACGGCCATCAGTTGCAGTGTACTGTCCTTTAACAGTATCTGCCGCGTGATGTCCTCAATAACACTGTTTTCAGTAAAAGACTCAAAGCATGAAAGAATGGATGAAACACTAACATCAATCAAGAGCTCCTGCAACTTGTAGGAGGCATCGCATAGAGAAATTTCCTCTTATCAATTAATCCAATCAAGCCTGGAGACAATTTCACTACTTTCCAATTTCTTACAAAGATTGTGCAATAAAATCAGGTAAGGTAACGTAAGGAGGAACAAGAAGCCTCTGAGCCACACTTAGGTCAGTGTTGCACCATTGTGATGCCCTGGTCGTACATTGACCATTGGTTTTCTGATTGTTTTACAGGTGCTCAAAGAGCTCTAATTGATGTTTTCTTCTGCGAGAGGCCTATTCCTTGATACTGTTAGGGCCTCCGCCTATAAAATACTACTGTGGTCTGAAAAATGGACAGAAAATCAGCAACGATTGCCATCACGCTCTACCGTTCGAAACGTAAATAGCCCCTTCCACCAAAGATACATTCCTCAAACCTAACCACGTCCAATTCCATGAATGACTTAACTCCGATTAGGAATAAAAAAAAAGCCCCCCCCCCCCCCCCCCCTCCGTACATGCAACAATATTCGGTTTATTCCTTCGATTTTTTGTATCCTTTCCATCAAATTGTTATTAAATATCCTTCCATCGAAATACCACTCCCGACCTAGTTCACGTTATCCGACGAAACAATAACTCTCCACGGCACCGAACAAGTCCCATAGCCGTGGGGCCCAGGTAAAAACCAACACTCAGCTCCATGTTGTCGCCCTCTCACCGGCGCTGGTTCATTCCACTTTGACGCCCGAAAAATCCGTCGTCATGCGATGGATCGTTGTATCCTAGTCGTGTGTAGTAAATTATTCTGTGACTTCGGGCATTAACTCATTTATGACCCCAAGTTCCTTTGTGTTTTTCTTTTTTGTCGTTTCGTCCTTTTTATTCGTATCGAAAGCTTTTCCAAACTTGCGTACATTGAATTATGTACATTGGATTGTAATTATGTATTTGTCGCAGCGACATTTTCGTGTTGACGGCTTCGTTTCGCATTGTCCTGGAGTTAGTTGTTCACTTGACTTGACTGACGGTAAAAGTTCCTCTCAAAGATGGCCGATGGAAAATCAAAAAACCCAGCGACGTCAAGTCCGGAAAAGAGACGATCCACAGTGCCGGAGATACGGCCACAGAATAGCTTTGAGAAGCGGTACAGCAGCATAATCAACGACCAGATACTGGTCAACAGTATAAACACAGAGGAAATTAGACGACAGTTGCAGTCCTTCCTGCCCCAGGAGACACCGACACCAAAGGATGACGTAGTGGATGACTACGAAGACGAGGAGTGATACCGAGCCCTGTGGAAACCTCTCATTTAGTGTAAAATGCCTTTAATTGCCTAAATTTTCTTTTAACCAACGTATGTCTACAATTCACACACCTCTGCAGCCATTTTCAACTCCTTTCGAGGATAATTGATGAAATGTTCACTCGGTCGCCTTTTGCAACAACAAAAATCAAATCAATTAAGTAAATCCTGCCTTTTGTCGTATATTTAATCGAAGCAGCTCAAGTCAAGTGCTGATGACTCAAACAACCCCTCGAACCATTCACCGGTTGTGTCTGTGTGGTGTGGAAGGACTAAATTTTCTTTGTGCGCTCGTGTTGTGGAATCCTCATGCTCTCTCTGGTCAAACAGGAATAAAAGTGCTTGACAATTCGAAATTGGTTCTTCTTTTTCTATTTCTTTTTGCTAAGGAAGTGTCTAGTTGAACATTTTAGAGTGTAAGGAAAAAAATGTGCTTTGCTGCTATTTTAGTTTTAATGGAAATTTTAAATAAATGTTTGTAAATGTAGTACGAGAGTTTCCTTTCTCTCAGCTTTCAGTGTAAAAACAGTTACCCGTGATGGCTTCTGCGACTATCAACGAGCTGGACGTGAAAGTTTTTCATAGTCCCGAAATTCAGCGATAAATCTTCAAGGAGACGATCTACCGGTTGAAGTTTACACAACATAGTAGAGAGACGATAATCATCCAATCAAAAAACTGATGGCACCTATACGACGAACCGCACGGATACACTTGCAACATTGCTTCATGTGCATTTCCCAGGCCCATCTATTTGCAAACAATACGAAAACCCGACCGCAGCTGACCATAGGGTCTGCATTGCCAGTAGAGAAAATAGCTTATCAGGTAGAATCTTCTGCGCTGACAAGGTTAAATGGGCAGTGGACTCGTTCAAACCATTTAAAGCCCCTGGTGGTGACGGTATTTTTCCGGCATTACCACAAAAGCGATTATATTCTACCGACAATGATCGCCTTATTTAGAGCAAGTTACAACTGGGCATACATCCCATTGAATTGGAGGCAGGTAAATGTGATTTTAATTTCCAAACCAGGCAATAGGCCAGGCGAGCTGCCTAAATCTTACATCTAACATCTTTTATCTTGAAGACTACAGAAAGACTAATAGACATCCATATCAGAGGCCGGCTATAGATATATACCCTTCTGCACTCGAGCCAATATGCGTACAGGAAAAGTAAGTTCAATCAATAGTAGAGGAATCGAAGACTCGACCAATCAATGGAAAAGGGCAATGTGGGAAAGTCGTTTAATAACCACACTAAAAGGATGCCCCCAAGGGGAGTTCTCTCTCCTCTTCTGTGGTCTTTGACGATCTTTTAGTCAAACCTCCACAGATTGGGCTATAAAGCTATTGTTTATGCTGATAACCTAGCACCACCTATAATAGGTGGTAAATATGACATATACTACATGTTTTGGAATGGTACAACATTGAAGGACTCCCTATCAATCCTTACAAGACTGTTCTAGCGCCTTTCACGGAAAGAAGATTAATCAATCTAAGATCTATCATCGTCAAAGGCACCACCGTAGACTATTTTAACGAGGTTAAGTACCTCAGTGTTGTCTTCGACAACTACTCGGCATCTCTACGGCAGAGATGCCGGGGTCTTGGTCCTAAAATAATACATTGGGTGTACATTTTGGTAGTAAGACCCATCATATCATTCGCGGCCATAGTTTGGTGGCCAAAAGTACTTGAAAGAACGACGGCAATGAAGCTTGAGAAGTTACAAAGAATTGCCTGTCTCGGTATTACAGGTGCTACGTGCACCTGCCCTACTTCAGCTATAGAGGTTGTCAATGGGCTGCAGCTAGAACACAAGTACAAATCAGATAATCTTGTGGGTCGTCTGAAAATACTTCACTTAGTTCCAAATACGGAAATGTTCTGCACTATCCCCGACGTTATGGCCAAAGAGTAAAGTTTCAGAAGGCTATTTGAGGTTCATATATTAGACCGTGTCGACAGGTCTAATAAAACCCGTATCAGACCCAAGATTTTTGGTATGGTTTACCGACCGACGGATCAAAATTAATTTCCGAAGATGGTGCTGGAATCTTTGGACCTAACACTAAAGTCTCGGTAACAATGGGGATCTGCCCCAGCGTGTTCCAGGCTGAAAACCATGCTATTGAGATTTGCGCTAGGATAAACCTCAATAAAAGTTTAGGGGCACAAAAATACATATCTATTCAGATACTTAGGTAGCTCTGAAAGCATTGACATCTATGATACCTTACAAGCAATTGTCACGCACATCAAGGTCAAGCTTGGTTGCGTGTCCGCCCACCAGGGCTTTGTAGGTAATGAAATTGCGTATGAGCTGGTTACGGTCGGTTCGGCTTCCGCGCTCTTGGGACCGGAACCCTTCTGTGGCGTTAATTGAGCTACCGCCACAGCTTTGTTAAACAACTGGGAACACCAACTTCCCCTAGTCCATTAGGATAATGTGCCCAGGCTTAGGCAATCCAAGAGACTTATAAAGCCTTTTTCCTACAAGGAAATTCTAAACCTTGACAGAAACAACATGAGGAAGCTAATTGGCTTCCTTACCGGGCATTGTGGCCTAAGATATTATCTCAACAAACTAAACCTTTGTTCAGATACAGAGTTTCGGTTCTGTTTGAAAGAAAAGGAAACCTCTGAGCACGTTCTCTGTGAATGTCCGGCACTGTACTGGTTGCGTAGATGGATCTTTCATAGGATATTTTGCTCGTTAGTGCAGTTTACAAACTGGGCTACTAATGACATACTCATAGGGACCTTGCGACGAAGAAGTGGTCGAGGACTCTAAGCTTTCTGATGCCATGTGAAAAGGACCTTTGTCCGGATTTATCTTTGAGAGGGTGTTAAGAGTAAAAAGATGGTGACGCCCATTATGCTGCACATGTGGGCAAGGCGGCAGGCAGCAAAATTATCCTCCATTGATAAGGCTATGACGCGTGGCTATCTCATTCTATCGTCGTTTCCAGTATTTGCAGATCTCGTTTGTTTAATTTAGATGCATGAAAGTGGCTGAGATACACGTTTCCGGAGATCTCCAGGAACTTGGCTACGTTTCTTAATTTATTGTTGGTTCATCCCCATCGATTATGAACACGTTCCTTTCAGTTCCAAGCTTCTTTGTCATCAGTGACTGCTTGATCTTTGCAACAGAGTTTTATTCGAGTAAGGTGTGGGGTCAAGTATTTCTCACGGGTTTTTTTTTTACATGTAATACTCGTATGTACATCCACGATTTAATGATTTAAGTAATTACTTCAAAAGTATTCCGGAGCCATTTTTATATTTTCAGCTGAGGCTTGCTCCTTCTCCTAGCGTCAGTGCAGACCAAATTTCTAACGTAATCTCGTGCGGTACGATTTCACATACCAGTATGTGAAGTTGTCGAAGTGATAGGCTCCCAGATAGAGTTTCCTTCTTTCGAATAGCGCAGGACAAGTACAGAGGAAATGGGGGATCGATTCTTCCTCCTCTTCGTCCCTGCAGCTCCTGCAGAAGTCATTTGAAAAAGGGCTCATATTTTTGGCATGAAGGCCAATGGGACAATGGCCGGTACGAACACCAATGACGGTGCTTATGAGCGACCTATTGAGCAAGATCAAACTTTTAAATGGAGTGAGATTTAGCATAGGGCAGATCTCCCTGGAGGTGCGGCACGTCTTGCTCTAAGAGAAGTTTACATGTAGCGAATGGAATACATAGATTCCTTCGTTCCGGTAGGATGTCCATAGTAGTATCACGTTTGGCGAGTTCATTGGCCTTACACTTCTCTGGAATGTCCCTATGACACCCTGTCAGAGGTGAATGTTAAAATGTTTTGCCATCTCCATGAGAGATGAGCGACAGTCTGAAGTAGCTTTTGATGTACATGTTACCTATTCCAGGGATTTTATAGCAGCCTGGCTATCGGTAAGATTGTAACATCCCTGAATGATATCACATTATGCCTAAGCCAGGGTAAGGCTTCGTTGATCGCCATGATTTCCACCTGGAAAACGCTACCGTGTCAGGTAGACGGAAGGGGATGTTCAGATTAAGAATATCGGAGAAAACACCTCTTCCCATTCCGTTCTCGGTTCTGGAACCGTCAGTATAGAGATGAACGGAATGATCGCCTCTGACGTCACCATTCTCCCACTCCTCTCGGGAAATAATGGAAGTCCGGAATGAAAGTTAGCGGATCTAAGGTTGAGGAGTTTTAGGCTGAAGGCTACGCTAGCAGCTGACTGTTTGCCGAAAATATCTAGAGGAAGTAGTAGAAACACGTCGAGTGCCGCGGATGGGATGGTGGCTGCAGTGGCTCTTTTAACGCGTTCAATAGTATTGGCGCTCCAGTCTAATTTACTGCCCAGAATGAGACCCAGAAACTTGGCTTAGTTAGCAAAGCACAGGCGGGTGCCCTTTAGAGAAAGAGGAGGAGGAGGAATTGTACTTCCTGGTGCAGAGGATTAGTTCGGTCTTTTCGGGGTTGACACCCAGACCGCTTTTAGATGCCCATCTTGAGGGGATAGAGAGGGCGTTTTAAAGGAGTTCACTAAGAGTATTTAGGTATTTACCAGAAACAGCTATCGCGACATCATCTGCATAAGCAATCACTTCGCATCCAGTCTTTTCTAGGTCGAGCAGCAGCTTGTTGACCGCCACAATCCAGAGAAAAAGGGGGTAGGATCCCACCTTGTGGTGTATCGCAGCTCACGGAACTGCGGGTGGAAGCATTGCCCAGCTTGGCACTAATTGTTCTGCCTGTGAGCAGTTTACTAATTAAATGTCTGAGCGAGGCTTCCACTCCCAGGTTCATGATTGCAGCGGTGATCGCCTCTGATTTGACGTTATTGAAGGCGCCTTCGATGTCAAAAAAAAACAAGCATGGTGAACTCTTTGGCGCCCAGTGATTTTTCTATGGTATGTACCAATGAGTACAAAGCGGTTTCAGCAGATCTGCATTTGCAATAAGCATGTTTGGACGCTCACAGAAGTTTGGTCTCTATGCTACAGCGTAGGTGGAAATCTAGTAGCCCTTCCAGTATTTTTAATAGGAAGGATGATAGACTAATGGCACGCAGAGCCTTAGGGTTGACGTGTGAGGTCTTGCCTGCTTTGGGTATGAAGACGACTTCAATTTCAGTCCAAGTCCTGGGAATGTAGACAAGCTACAGGCAGCCTTTAAGGATAATGTCCAGCCAGGGGAGGATTACATACATAAAACCTCACCAACAATTTTGGCATATATGTATTTTGTATTCGTTTATATCATAAAAACGGTTTTAGGTGATCGAAACCTTCCTAGATGAGTTCAGGAAGCGATTGATTGTTAAGCTCCTGAAGAGCAGTAATTGTCAGTCGTACTTTAGAGTAAAGGTATTTGAAGGACTGATTCTTATCTCCCTTAAGACAACAGGTTTGACTGCTAAATCATGATGAAATAGTTAGGCAGGGCTCAGCCATGCATGGCTCACTCGCAGCAAGGGTACACATCCCGGTAGGAGCGGTTAAATGACAAATTCACTCACACTTCCACCAGAAGGCCAACATCCAGTGGAGGAGGCTAACCAACTGTGTCATGTCAAGGAAGATATGACCGACCTACGACAAGATCAGGACAAAAGATCTCCTAAGCAGAACCCGTCCAGATATCGCCAGAATAACGGCTATAACCACTGGGCACTGGAGACCATGCGGCTAGACTAGGTATTCTATAAAACCCTCATTGCCGCTGCGGAAACGAAAACGAGAAGGAAACTGTCTCCCACTTCCTGTTCGGCACTAGCAAGAGCCAAACTACGTGCACTAAACCAACCGTTTTTGTCGACCTCAACAACGAAGGGATACAGGATCTAAACCATTTTCTAAACTCCACTGATTGGATTAAGGCACTACCGGCTATCTCTTCAACAACACACATCATCAATCAGGTCACGGGAGTCGTAGTAGCAAAAAGGCACATCTTAGTGCTTTTTGGGATCAAGTTTGAACCTCTATCTTTTCACCTACCGTGCATTTTTGCAATGTCCACTGACTTTCAACTCGTTAATTGCATCTGCGGTAATCGAAAGTGCGCTTAGAGACACAGGATCACCAATTCGGCATCGTTCACATCTATTAAACATTTCAAGCTCTCCATGCTTGCAAAATATGCTTGAAGTAGGAATTCAGACCAGTAGACAATAATAAGCGTCAAGTGTTCGCCAACGGAGTTTCAGAAGAACGAAGAGGAAGACGATGAAAGTGATCTTCCCTGATGAGGAAACTTCTAACAAGCTTGGTGAATAGACGAAAAAAAAAGGTTTTGGGACGTAGAGAGGCATGGAGTAATACATGAGGGGCTGGTGAGTCCTCGAAGAACAGAGATAACCGAGTGTTTGTGGTCTTAATTGTTCAATATGGAACTTGATGATATGTGGTCCCACCAAGGCGGTGTGACCCCTGAGACCTCTTGAGAAATTAGCACGATCATGAAACTAAGGAATTGTGCTAACAAACCACTAGCAGTTTACAAACTCTACGTCAGATCCTTCTTCATGGTTTGAAAGATTATGAAGCATCCTTCCGTAAATGTCACACAGAGGGATGCATCCAGAGTCGTGGAGGACATTCTTTAAACCTCAGGAACTTTTTACAGATGGTAGAATCTTCTTAGCATTTTTAGAAACCAAGTTGAAATGTGCTCCTACATCCCACACCCCATGCCAATTGGCATCACAACCACTCAAGGAAACTCCACAGGGAATTCAACAAGTAAAACCCACAAGCATAAGTTTCCCAGAGAAGTCAGACAGACAAAAGATTTCGCCAAACCAGCCACCAGGGAGTACTCCTTTATGTCACAAAGCTCACTTGTTGAATCGAATGACAATTTAACGCACAATAAACGAAGCGAACCGTTTAAGACAGTTCGAGATGCCGACTAATAAAAGAAAGCAGAACGATTCCGCTCAAGAAGATGAGCAAACCTCGATGAAATAGAAAAATGATACCCCAACCACTGGGCTGTGGCAAATCACCATTGCAAATGGATACAGATACAGTTACAGAGTCGGATTCAGATGGTGGATGGTGGATGTGCCAAGGTAAACGCCTCATAAATAAAACATTACAATCAAGAAGTGCGAAGCGAAGGACTCCCGTTTAATCCATCCCCTCGGATGGAATAGCTGCTAATAAATTTCATCCTCTCGGTGAGAATGTATCTGGATAATAAATTCATGGACCTAACCTGCTTATGTTTATGTAATAGTCCTGATGGATGATAAACACACTTTGGTCCAATCCCAACCCCAACCCACGATAGCTGCCACATTGAATCACAGGAAGGCATTCATTTGGCTAAGTGCCCTGGGGAGTTGGTGAAACATTTTTTCCCGTGTGATTGAATGCGAAGTGTTAGAGGAATGAAACAAAATTTAAGCACTCACCTACAGTTGTAAGCAGCATGTTGTCCAAGAGCAGGGCAATTGCCACAATTACCAGAACCAAGCGTCTGGAGCCCCTCCATCGGATCATCCACGCTTTGGTGGCGGCCCAGGTCCCAGCAGCTCGGTAATCCTCCTGACGGTAGTTATCCGATGGAGGTAGTGGCGGTGAAGACGCCGATGATGTCATTTGCGGGCCATAGCTGTGGTAAGTGGCCCCCGTGGAGGTGGCGTTGCGATCGGAGGATGTTTGTGGCGGCAGGTGCGATGGCTGTGACCGATGGGACAACTCGCTGGAGTCCTGCGATGTGAGCGACTCGGTGTTGTTGCCATTCTGATAGGATGCTGATGGCTGATTCTGATGTTCCAAGTGGGCTTTAAATGGGTTTCGGCTGGGCGTTGAGTTAGCGGCGGCAGCGGCGGCGGTTGGTGCCACAACAGCGGCAGCGGTGGTGGCAGCAGTTGGATTGTTAATTCTTGGTCCACCAGAATCAGTCGATTGCATTTCGCCACCCACTTATTCCTGCAAAGAAACGAAACAAAAAGAGAATATGAGTCCTCGGAAATCCTTTCTAATCTCCTTGGCAGTAATTAAAAAAGTCCCATCTCCAGACACAATCTCATTACAAGGATCTCCAGTGATTTGTCTCCAGGGGATGAAAGAAAACGGAAGTGGAATTCAATTTCGCGCACACCCAACCCAGATACAATATTATGTTTATTCAGAGTCAAGTATCTGCAGCGCGACTTATTTGATGTTCTCCCCGGCTATGGGGGGAGGAATTTGCAATCCGTTTAGGATCAAGATAAATCGTGTACTCACCAGCAACGCACAGCGGAAATCAATGGGAATCACAGCCAAATCGAATCAGAAAGTAATGAAATGATGAAATTATTATTGCTCGGCAATTGATCGGATTACTTTCGGATTTGGGCTTTTGTGCAATTTTTTCTGTTTCCTTGATGCTGTAATTCCATTCCATTGCTCTTTGTCGGTGGTAGGGTAGTTTTCTTGGTAATGCGGGGAGAGTTGGAAATTTGTTGAGTCGACAGTTGCATGTTGAAGTCAAAGTCGCATGGGTGGCGTCTTAGTCGCAGTACGAGAGATTGTCATCATCTACCATGTACCACCTCACTCCTCCTCTGCAGTCTGGAGTTCAATTGTCAAGAATGCAACGAAGATCACCTTTAGGTCGAGCTGAAGTGAATCAACTACACAGGATTTTACCTGTAGCGTAAAAAAATTCATCAGCTCCAGCTCCTTTTGCTTGTCGAAATAGCGACAGTTTTGAAGTTTGCCAAAAACAGTAAAGCAGCGAATGTATACCGACCTCATCTGGAGTTATCATAAGGTACTGGCGTCTCTAACTTTCTCGCTTCCTTGGCAGAATTCTCGAAACTGGCCATTAGGAGTTGATGAGAGACAAGACGTTGCGCTAGAATCTGAAGAGCCGAGGCTTGGGTCCTGGGAGTTTAAAGGGGATGACATGGGCGTGGTGGTTGTTACCTAAGAAGACTTCAAGCCAATAAGTCTTACGTCCTCCATTCTGAAAACTCTCGAAAGATTGGCTGATATATATAGCACAGCACGCCTATACGAAAGGAAACAGTGTAGAAACAGCACTGCAGTGTGTGGTCGGCTCAATAACGAAAACGCCTCAGGATAAGGATTTAACAATGTCAGAACGGATGCGGTGCTTGGATCCCAAAAAAAATCTCAAAATCCACAATATTCTAATCGATTGGATTATACCTCAGAAAAGACAAACTTGAAGGAACGAGGATGGAAACATACGCCTCTACAGGTATACCTCAGGGCGGAGTAATCTCCCCGTTGCTATGGGTTATTGTCCTCAACGAAGTACTCCAACAACTTAGGCACAGCCGTATCAAAACCATAGCCTACGCAGATGATGTAGTGCTACCTAACCCGAATATTACCGCAAGGACAATTAGAATCTATATCGACAGCCAGGCAGCAGTTAAGGCTCTGGAAAAATCTGTAAAGAGCATCTAGATGAGATACCGAGAGCCAAAACGGTGACCCTATGTTGGATACAAAGGCATATGGATAGCACAGGTAACGAAGCTGATGCAATTCACACAGGCTCTCCCCTTTGCCAGAATTCCAATAAGCTTGTTAAAAAGGTATATCGATGACGAGGCCATACACGGTGGATCCAGCTAGATACATGTGCAACGGCTAGAAACTTATGAACAAGTTATAATAAGAAGACATCTCTGTCTATGGTCAAACTAAGTAGTCGTGAGGCGAGGATAGCCTCTGGCATCATTACTGGGCACTGTGCAGTTGGCATTCATGCGGAACGCCTCGGTATACATCACAACGACTATTACAGAAACTGCAGGGATGAGGAGAAGATCGAATCTGTCCGACACCTGCTATGTGAATGTCTTGCCCTCGCCAGTAGAAGAATGAGGACTCTTGGTAGTTATTTCTTCACGGAACTGGAGGACTTGGGTGACATCGAGCTGAGGGGCCTCCTGAGATTCATTTCTTTATCTGGGTGGTTTTAAATCAGCCGTTTCCCTTTCTCTTTACATTTTCCCGGAGTAAAATTGGAAGATGGGCACAATGGACCCTTTGCTGGTCTGAGTGAGCAGTGACAATGTCACAAGGTGCCTTAACCTAACCTAATCTAACCCGAATATTATCCTGTGGATGTATACTGCTATAATAAGACCCATACTGACCTACGGCAGACTTGTATGACCATTTTTAAGTATACATATATCCGAGCAGGGATATATACTTAAATTGGAAAATTGGGCAAATGTCAAATGCTCATAGCTACCTACACCGATGGATCCAAATTGGACACAGGTGTGGGGCCAGGTATCTTTACCGAAATGCTGGGCATCTCCAAGTCTGCCTGCCTTCCGGACCACAGCAGTGTTTTCCAAGTGGAGGTCCTCGCAGTGACTCTAGCCGCCAGTGAGACTGCGATGAGGGTAATACCACGAGAGGATATCACCTTTTTTATTGACCGTCAGGCAGCAATAAAATTGAGACATGTGGGGTACTGCCGAAAAGAGCTCAAGATTCTTGGAACACAGCACAAGGTGACACCAGGAATCGAGAATGCTGACGAACTGGCGAGAAAGGATTTGGCAACAATTCGGAACAAACTGATTCTTTGGTGAACATCCCACCTTGCACACTTAAGCTCGAAACAGGGAAAAGTGCCTTAAGGGCGGCTAATAACAGATGGACCTCTCCAAACACTTGTGCAACCACAAGGAAGATATGGCTTATATTCGATAGTTTTAGAACCGACAGATTTTTGCAGATCGACAGAAGATCCCTATAGGAGTGATCATAGGGCATAATACGCTGCGTTACCATACGAAAAACCTTCGAATTACAGAAGAAGACCTTTGTAGGGGGTGTGGAGATGAGGAGGTCCACGAGGATACTACCCATTTCCCTTCCCATTGCCCTAGTCTCTACCATCTAAGAAATAGGTTCCTCGGACGACACTTTTTTGAGGACATTGAAGAATTATTCGGTACACCGATGAACCAAATAATGAGATTCATCAAATCCACAGGGTGGTTTGTATCACAGACGCAGTAAGTTGGTCATGTTCTACTGATATCTATTAGATATAACTGTAATTATTGGGTAGAGTTTTTACGGGTAGGGAACCTTCTCTCTTCCCCCAACGGTGTTACAATAGGTCTGGATTGACCAGAGTGTGGTGATATCGTTTCTTCCTTTCGCCTGCCCACTTACCTAACCTAACCTACCTCAGAAGGGGTGATCTTCAGCAGATATGGAAAAAGTTGCATTTAGTGCAAGAGAAGCTCGTCGAGTTGATGACGGATAATGCGAGAGTTACAAGTCAGGATGGGGTGGAGGCCATCATCACAGAATTCCACGCCCTGGTAATGGCAGTGTCATCGACCATTTTCGGAAGCCCTGGAGACAGATGCTGCTCGATGAACAGGTATACGGTTCGACGCGTTCCGGATGTGGCATCGGAGTTTGACCCTAAAGCGTGCGTGGGTTTATTATCGAAGGTTATGCAGCGCATGTATAGATTGGATGAAAAGCTGGTGCTAATGGCAACGTCAATGATATTGAGGGTGCTGCCAAGTTGTGGAGCCAAAGTGTTACGCTGGAATCCATAGACAAGTTTTTTGGCGAGTTTTCCCGTTCAGGTTCCTTCTCTTTAGTGGAAGATGATGTAGAAGTCCGCTATTGGCTGCGAAAACGCAAGCAGATAGTCGGAGAGGACTTGCAAAAATACGTGTTTCAAATGAAAATGATCACGTCCAGGAGACAAATGCAGGAAGGGTCGCTGGTGATATGGATCCCCAATGAATAGTGAATGAGGAGTGCTTCGAGGCGTTCCGAGCGGTGCGACTAGGGCTTGGTGGTAGTCGAGAAGCCTCGACAGGCTAAGGTGAATCGGCAGGAGAGGAGGCAAGAAATAAAGGCCAAAAGTGAGGTAAAATGTCTCCAGTGTCAACTACACTACAAGAGATTGCCCGTTGCAGCAGGCTTAAACAGAAGAGGGTGGACGAAGCAATGGTGCCAGCTGACAATATCAACTCAGCTTTCGGAAAACGAAGAGAGGAGCAAGAACCTAAAGGAGGCGATGGTAACATTGTGCAAAGTGGCTGCAGATGCCGAAATGCTCAAGTACACATCAGAAACTCAATGTATTTGGTCAAGAAGGCAGCACCACCGTGGGACGTTGGAACGCAAAAGTCTCGGTGGTTCAATAGACCTAGCAGGCGCAGGCCTAGCAGTTCCGGAAAAGAGTCATACGCTGTGGTAATAGGATGGAAATTTTTGGACCAGCCAAAAGTGAAGGTGAAGAAAACCTTCCAGAACCTCTCCATGAGGGGCGTCCAAGAAGACACTATTGATCAAGATGGAGTGCATAAGTTTGAGTTGAAGTTGGTTGCAAACCTTGATGTTGACGACATCAGCAAGGACCATAGATTGAGGCTGTAGGACCTTGTGAACAATCAGAATTTGTCTGCAGCTGTACAGGCTTCAAATTGTCCACCGAGCTGCGGTCAATGCGAATGTTGTGAAACTTTTGGAACTCGGGGTGATCCGACCATATTCATTGGACTATTTTCGCTAATCGTTTTGACAAAGAAAAATAAAAAAAGACATCGATAGGTTCTGTATAGACTTTCAGGTACTGAACAGGGTGACGATAAAACTGAAGTTCAACATACCGATGTTTCACGTCGCTTAGTGAGAACTCATACCTGACCATACTGGAACGGTGGAACAAAGTAAGAAGTTTACCTTGTTAACGATGGATAGAGAATGCTGGCCATTGTGGCTCAGTGTTTAGTGCGCTGGACGGCTGTGCGAGTTGCGTGGATTCAAGCCCCAGCCAAATCCACCAAACATTTTTCGCAGTACAACCTCTTGTCGGAGAATGACGAACCTCCGAGAGTATAATTGATCAAGTCGCCGTTCAGCGTCGGCTATAAATATTATATATGAGTTCAAACATTTGGTCTGGTCAATTCACGGTAGCCGGGGTGTACCTGGATGACAAAATCGTAGCCAAGAAGCTAGTAGCAGAAGGGCTGGATAAGTCGCAAAGATTCTACGAATGTAAGCAAATATGTTTTCTTTGACTTACTGCCTTCTTTAGACAATTCGTCAAAAGCAAAACACGCGCCAGTGCCGCTTACGGATGTGATGAAAGCTGATGAAAAGTTTACTTAGACGGCAGTAGAGGAAGATGCATTCCAGAGGATTAAGGAGGATTTGAGTAACCCTCTAAGGCTCATGTTGTTGACGCTACACGCGGTTGTTTGCTTCAAACTGCCAGACGACGAAAGGAAGTATCACTTCTACGAGCTGAAGATTTTGGCAATCGTGGACAATCTCGATCGGTTCCTGGTGTTTCTCATAAGATCATAACACCGTTGGGCAAATAGTGGCTTAAGCTGCATGAGTTTTCTTTCGAGACATATTCCAGAGTCCGTGGGTGCATCCAAAAGTCTAACTATTCGACACTGTAACATGCAAAAACTGCAAGGAGACGGACCTAGAACAATTCTTTTGTCACTATGGACCCAGTCCAATTCTATGAAAAGAAATACTGGGATCTATGTGGATACCAAATCTAAAGCAACTAGATAGGAGAGTGATCGGTGATATCTTGGAGGTTCACAAAAATACAAGAAAACCTCACACAGTAGTCACCACATAGTTTCACCACCATCCCCACATACCCCTTAAAATTAAATAAAAAAAAAAATAGCTGGCACTACAACTCGAGATGAGCCAAGGCCTAGCTCCTCGCAACCATTCATGTTTTGCGTGTTACATTTTCCGCATGAATGGAAGGGACCATCTCCGAACGGCAAATTGAGAAGCTTTTTCATAACAGATTATACAATACATACCCCCAACGAAACTTTCTCCAACACTCATTTGAGGGGAATAACAATGAGCCCCACCGTGGCCTAGGTAAGGAGTTGTTGCATCTTACACAACCAACCAACCTTGCCTCAATCACTCGGATGACTACCATAAGATGAAAGAGTGTGTCTAGTACTGTCCTTTTATGAGTGTTTGGGTGTATGAGTGGCATAGGTTAGGTTAGGTAGAGTAGGGTAGCCACCCTTTGCATAAGACACTAGACTAGTCCCCTTTCAGGTTGACTTGTAGTTAATTTGATTTAAAATTTGAAAGAAGAGGTGACCAGACTGTTGTCAGTTTCGATTGTTTTGAAACGAATGCCACACTCGATTTGAATATAAGTTTACGGTTCCCAACCGCATAGGAATTCGACATGAAATCAGCACGATTCTGATGCATTAATCTTTTTATAGCCAAACTTTATTAGTAGCTAAGGCTTGTGATTTGCCGCCTCCATTTAATCATTAAATCGTTAACCGTGTACATTTAAAAATTACAATAGAATAGGTGTCATACATAATTCATTGGCCATAAATGGCAGAAGCTACAATCTGCCTTCGCATTGTTATTAAAGCGTCATTACCAGTCATGTCGTTAAAAATGTTTTATTTTTTTAATTTTAAATTTAAATATGGACTTTTGTTTAAACGGATTTACGCTGTAATGTAAAGCGATTGTGACATTTAAGCCATATTGTGTTGTGTGAAATACTTTGAAGGGATCGGCAATGTAGTCGTCAACCTCCCCAAGACCGTCCTCACTGTACACTTGGTTGAAAAGATCTTCAACGATATCACAACCTCTCAAATCAGAGCGAAGAAGAAAGCGTGGATACACTTCTAAGACTCGGATTCTTAAAACCGGTACACGGAAGGGTGAAGAACGTGCAAGCTGGCTGTTAAGTCAGCTAAGGAGTAGTCTTGAAAAGAATTTGGCGAGAGATTGTATCGTGATCACAGATTTGCAAACAAGATGTTCTGGCAGACCATCCGCCATCTCAGAGGAAGGAAATTTAATATCATCATCAGAATTAAACCCAAAGGTGGTCTACTTCTTTCCTTTGATAAGCACATCTTGCGCAAATGGGACGAGCCGTCGCACAGTAGGGCAACTAAATCTTGTCCCACTGTGCCTCGGTCGGCGAGTTCGGATTTCTTCAATCCCGAACAGGCCACTGAGGATGGAAGACCCATGGTTTTGAGTAAAGCGGAGAATAGTCTCAATGTTGAGGAGGTAACTTCGACGATTAAAGTCGGCAAATCTGCTAGTATGAATGAAATCCGGCCGTAGATGTTCAAAGCTTTGTGTAAAGAGGGAGTGGAATGGCTCTCTCGTGTCATTAAAGTGGCGTGGGAATGCGGTAAAATACCTAGCGACTGGCAAACTCGGGTGATTGTTCATCTTTTTAAGAAATGGGATAAGAAAGATTGGTCCAATTATAGGGGTATATCTCTACTGTCCCATCGGAAAAGTATTTGCTAAAATGTTTGAAGCGTGTTCCAGAGCTGTGGTCAAGTCCAGGTTGGGAGATGAACAGTGCGGCTTTCGTCCAGGTAGAAGCACAACCGACCAGCTGTTCACTCTCAGAATGGTACTTGAGAAGGCCTGGGAGTATCCCAAACCTAGCTACAGTTGTTTTGTGGATTTGGGAAAAGCATATGATCGGGACCTCGAGGTAAACTCTGGAGTGTTCTGCAGGATTATGGGATTTGCGGTTCTCTGAGGGTCATTTAATCTCTGTGCACAAACTGTAGAGCTGTGTTCGGGTGAACGGCGGCTAGTCGACACCTTTCACTGCGGGCGTTGGACTTCGCCAGGAGCGAACGCCCGATCCTTCCGATTGTTAGTGAATTCGTATAAAAAAATAATGGAGATGTGCCTCGGGGTCCTATTCACGAGTGATAGAAGGAGCAATACTGATTTGTCCTGTAGGTTTGGTCAGGCTTGAGCAGTTTTGAGACATTAGTTATCAGGAGGACCGAATTTGGTATCGGAGCTAAGCCATCGGTCTTAAATTAACTGTTTGTTCTGTCCATCAAGTATGACCATGAGATTTGAGTAATGACGGAAATATAAGCTGAAAAATGGAAGATTTCTTCATTGTATTATTGGGATAACTGATTGGAATCGAGTTAGGAATACCAAAATACGCGAGGTATTCAATGTCGTTCAATACATATATACTTCGATGGTTTGGGCACGTTAAACTCATGTACATAACTCAGTTTTTAAGACCTGTCATGGAGTCCAGATGAAATGGTTGGACTAAGTCCGAGGTATCTCCTCTACCCGTATGTGGATATCTAATGATTAAGGGTCGATAGTGGAAGTTCGAGAGGCATGGAGTATCCCATCAGCACCCCCAAACCGGGACATTCATGGTAGATAAGCCGGCCATTGAAAATGAAAATGAATTTTTAAATCTAGAAATCAGTTTCAACGCATTATTTTCATCTTCTTCAACTAACATTGAATCTTCAGCTGTCATCTTATTGAAGGCAGGTTGCTGAGCAGCAGAAACTTTTATAGGTCCTGAATCATTCTACTGAATAGGGGACCACACCAGGGGCGATATAACACTCAGGGCTTAAGACAAGCAAAAAAACTACTAAGGAACAAAAACTAAAAAGGGATTCAAAGCATGCAATAACCTGAGTCAGAATAACCTTCTTCCGGTGTCTCTTGTGTCTCTATTGGATACGCAAGGAAGATGGCTACTTTCAGTGCTGTCAAAAACAGGGAGTTTTAGTGCTGTTAGGACAGACCAGACGGGAATTCTAACAATCTGGCTCCACCACCTCGGGAAGAGGTAATGTGCCCTACTGGCTATCTCACTTCCTGAATAGTGTTCACGAAAGACTTTGCTGTGCATATGCCATTAGAAGTGGAATTAAACAACGGTGAGGTTACAAAAGAATACGGCACATCAATCTTTACGGATATCCAGATCGTTTAGACTTCTGAACTTCGCCAGTGTCTTTTAAGCTGAAATAGTTGCAATACATATAGCCTGTCGCCCGTTTAATGCAGACTCAACGTCTCTGCGAAACGTTGTAATTTTCTCCGATAGCTAGGCAGCCCTCTCCGAAAGCCCTCGCCTCGACAAAATGCAGAACGCGCTTGGAAAGTTGTTCCTCCCTATCCTAAGATCAGGTGAAGGCGGATCCCTGACAGATTATCTGCAAAAGAAATTTTGCTACACCACTTTTCTGTAGCTAAATATAAATTGAACAACTTTACTAGCTGCACCTTATCCAGAATTACTTGGCCAACATACAATCGTGAGAGAAGAAAAAAGGAAAGAGAATATCAAGTGCCGCTCGAACCAAAAAATCACTTGGAATCTCTCGGCAGTGTTAGAAAGAACCTTAAGAAAAGTTCTGAGGTCAATGTTGACAAAACTAAAGTTAGTAAGCCATTAAGATCAGGTAACCTGTCGTGGTACTCTGTAGAGATCTGGCAGCACCAAATAATAGTAATGATATCGCTACGTTACGTTGACGTTTCCCACCGAACACTTCCCGGCATTCAAAGCCACTTGCCAAAAAGTCCTCGAACAATGAGGTTGTAATTAAGCACATATTTGTAATGAAGTAACTTTTGTTATTTGAGAGTTTGTGTGTTATATTGTGGCGATATATTGGCAGCTACAACTCCATGAAACCCTCTTGTCCAGCACATGAAGCGCTGTTGCCTTTTCAAGGAGCATAACTATTTTTAAGATGTCTCACCAAATATTGCACAAAATCCCAAATTGAAACGCACCCTTGTCCCAATTAGTAAGAGAAAAGACTTTGCATTGCCGGCGCCCTGCCTCCGACATCTTGTACATGAATAATAATTCGTCAACGGTTCAAATGATTAGAATTAGATTTTCCCCTTAAAATGAAAAGGTCCTCGCAAATTGAATTAAAATTGACTATTACACCCATTCTGCCAGCATCCACCATCCTCCATCCTGGGGCGCACCAGCAACAGCAGCTCTCTCGTGCATTAACAGCTGCATGAATAGGCATGTCATATGCCATGTCTCCTTGTCGATTCGACGACAGAAATCAAGAGTTCGCCACCCCATATCACACGCCAGCCGCCGTCATCATCATCATCGGCAGCATCTTCGTCACATCATTCGTGTCCCTTTTTCTAATTTTAAGTGATATTCCTTCAGGGTGTGGGTGAGGGCACCCTCTCTTAGAAAAATACTCCGTTTAATTGCCAGCGCGATGCCTTCAGAAGTTTTTTTAAAAAAAAAAACGTATACGACCAAGTGTTGCTCAACCGACGAGGAGGCGAACAGAGAACGTCGAACATTTTACAATTCAATTTTCCTAATTCATTTATGAGAAATTTTCGATTGGAGTCTCGGGTCCTGAAAGACTCTTAAGACTGTAGTTGGCCCGCAATGGAAAACCCAACGAAATTAAGTTACACATTTGCATTGTGAAAGTTCGGAGAATCTGAATGTTTTGCTAATAAATCTGAAGGGGGTCCACCGGCGACCTATTTCGTCAATCAACTGAAGGAACTAATTGACGGAACATTGTAAACATCGAGGTCCTTGAATTTTATTAAAACTTTGACGATGAACTTGCTCTTAGCTATGATAGTTCAGTTGTTAGCAACAAATGGGACGTTCTGAGAAGATCCTTAATGTCTTGGAACCTACTCCAACGTCCTCAAAATCCGTAGAGTGTCTGTTCACAGTGTCAGTTAATAGGAACAAAAACGGACCATTTTTGCAAAAACTCCAGAGACTCATTCAGGTTTTGAGGGAGTCTGGAATAATCTTGAACAGAGTCAAGTGTGTGTTTTTGAAAGAGACGGCCTATGGCTCCAATTCTGTCTTTTCTTACGTCGGTAGATGTACTAGTAAACGCCGTAAGTAACTCGTTATTGAAATGTGAGGATTTGGCATTACCGCTATCGTGATAGAGCATTCAGTACCGAAATGAGATGACAGCACGCTTTATAGTGCGTAATTTCACTCGAATATAATTTTGCTGTATTAACATTTTTTTTAAGGAATTTACTAATCCTAGTCCGTTCCTTTTTAATTAAGGTCTAATCTTAACTAAATTAATTTGTTGCAAAAAATATTCTGGCGGATTACATGGCCAAACACTCCGATTTAGCAAAGAATATTTTGCCGAACTGCAGACAGGGAAAAGCAACGTCGCTACCACTAGGGCAGCAGCTGACGGGAATGCTAAATGCAGAAGGACCACCAGTTAATCAATTCCATAAGATCCATTCTTTACCTAAATTTCAGGGCAATAATATTTTTCCATCTTTTATATCAACCGGAGAAACGTCACTTTGTGAGTTGTAGTAGAATTTCTCTAGTACAATTTTATTTTCATTCGACACTTTCGAGTGCCATCATCCCAATGAAGTTAATCGATCATTCGATCACGAGTCCTACTCACTCACTCCTTATCGATTGCGGTAATTCGGCCCCAGTTCGGTCCATTGTGATACAATGATGAAGAACCGGCTTACCAGCCCAGGGAACCTGAGTATGTAACACAAAGTTCTGTACATCGAGATGGGCAACCCTACCCAGAGATGAAGTTTCTAATTTTTTGGATGTCGAGTTCGGTTAGGTCGTTAAGATAGAAATATTTCCCGAGGGTTTTCCTTCTTAGCGTCTCAAGAGCAAAACATGTGCACAGTAGGTGGGTTGTAGTTTCTTCTTGCTCCTCGTCTCTGCAGCTTCTACAGAAATCATTGGAGGGGACCTCCAGTCTGGGTGCATGTCTGCCTATCAAGCAATGTCCGGTGAGAACCCCTATCAGTAAACCTAGGTTCTTCCGGTTTGTGGATAAAAGTCTCTCCGTCTTGTTTAAATCTAAATTAGGCCAGATTTGTTTTGACAGGAGACAAGTGCTGCTGTGGTTCCACCTGTGGTTTGCCTATTTCTTGGCATTCGTGTCAAGTAGGAATTTGATCAATTCGATAGGCGCAGGTAGATGCCACCCTGTTGCATACTCTCATACGCGGATGATCTGTATCGAGTCAGGACTTAGACTGCCTGTATTAAGAAGCAGATAGTTGCTCTTTTTACTAGAATGAGGACTGTTACCGGTTTGACTCAACCAGCGAGTGACCCTGGATAAAAAACATTTTTTTTGAGTAAAGCATGCCAAGACGAAGCCATCCAGGCGCTCTCAATTTTCTAGCAGTGTCAAGGTGCTTATGGCAAGATATGGGGCTTATCACAGAAAAAGGTCCTTTGGATCTACTGGTCTTCCAATAGGGACTTCTGAACTTTGACAGTTGATAGCGGCCATATTGTTAAAGCTACATCTGTCAAATTGGCTTTCATTTATTCAGTCTGTTTTGCCAAATCACCCTGGATAGATATAGCGTTCAACAACACATGCAAATAATAAAATTGTTTTATCAAAATGGGTCTTCTGTTCGGGCAACGTTCTGCCCGCTTCGCCCATTTTACGGTCCCCATAATCGTCCTTCTGAGAGGACTATTCGCAGTGTGTTTCAGTCCACTGGTTCAGGAAACGATCAACCAACACCCGTATGTCGACGAAACGCAAGATCTGCCGAAAACATGGCCGCTTTCCGTGAGAATGTGCAGGAGAATCCGAGGCGATTTCGCGTCGTTCACACGAACTCGGCCTTATGAAGACCACAACTTGGCGAATTTCGCGTCGTGACTTGAGCCTGCACACGTACAAAACTTAACTGACCCAGGAGCTTAAGGTATAGACAACGACGTGTGTTCGCTAAATGGGCTCTGGTGCAGTTGAAAACCGACCCTAATTTTCATCGAAAAATCATTATCAGCGATAAGGCCCATTTCTGGATGAATGGGTACGTCAACAAACAAAATTGTCGAATTTAGGATGATGTCAATCCACACGAAATCCAAGAGCGTCCAATGCATCCCGAAAAAGTCACTGTTTGGCGCGGATTTTGGGCTGGCGGCGTCATCGGTCCATATTTCTTTGAGAACGACGTTGGCCAGGCCACCACCGTCAACGGCGAGCGCTATAGGACGATGATTACCAACTTCTTTTGGCCTGAACTGGATGATATGGATACCAACGACATGTGGTTTCAACAAGACGGCGCTACGTGCCACACAGCTCACGCCACATTAGAAACTCTGCATAAGGGATTCGAGGGCATGGTCATCTCACGTGGAGGTGATGTGAACTGGCCACCGAGATCGTGCGATTTGAGCCCGTTAGACTTTTTCTTGTGGGGTTTTCTGAAGTCGCAGGTCTATGCGAATAAGCCACAAGCCACAGCGACCCTTAAAGCCAACACAACCCATGCCATCGGTCAAATTCAGCCTGATTTTTGCGCCAGAGTTATGGAAAACTGGACATTTCGGATGCGCTCTATCCAGAGAAGCCGCGGCAGATATTTGAACGATATTATATTCCATACATAATGGTATAGATAGGCCTTTCAGATGAATAAAAAATTTCGAGGATATCTCACGCACACTTTGTTTTATTTAAATTTAAAGATAGAAGCGCTTAATGAAAGACCCTTTATAAGACTGTTTCTAGGTCACGCGTCGATTGTTCGGAGGAAAAGGTTTAGCGTAAGTATGTGACTGCCTTCTGCACTAAACTTCAAAGAACGGCTTGCCTCGGCTTTATGGGACTTTTACCATGTACGCCTGGCGCTGCTCTGGATGCTCTGCTTGATTTAGTTCCTGCTGTCTTAGACGGGGCGGTTATTGGTATTATCCGCACTACAGTTTTGATGACCTTGCACGACGCTTATCCTTCGATAAACTGGAACTGACTGGACTGACTTCGGCCGGAGTCTCAGCCTTGACTAGGTTGAAGTTAATGAATTTAATTATGATGTCTTCATCAAGACCAATAACACCAGGTTATTTTTCAAGCTAAGTTTTTGCATTCCTAACGGCCACGGACTATATTGTAAAGACTGTAACTTGGCCAGGAGGAGTCATCCCTCCCCTGTTGTGGGTTCTAGTTGTTAATGAAATACTTCTGAAATTGAGAGACAGAGGGATTAAGTTGGTTGCCTATGCAGAGGATGTAGTACTGCTGGGGAGGAGTCAGTTTTTACCTACCATTAGCGAACTGTTAGAAAATTCATTAAAGATACTTAATACGTGGACAAAGCGCCACGTACTTGGTGTAAATCCCTAGAAGACCGAACTTGTGCTGTTCACCAACAAAATAATTAAACATCAATTCAAACTACCACCTGTTGTGGGAATACCCCTTACGATATCTGATAGTGCGAAATACCTTGGAATCGTACTTGATAGGTAACTTAACTGGAAGCTCAACTTCAATAAAAGACTTAAAAAAGCAGCTACCACATTCTAAGCTTGTAACCGGATCTTCGGTAGAAAGTGGGGACCAAACCCTAAGATAATTCTGTGGATGTAGACGGCAATCGTGAGACCAATACTCACGTATGGCAACATAGTGTGCGATGACAAAAATACAAAGACTAGCATGCATAGGCGTAACCAGCGCGAAGAGAACAACGCCAACAGCAGGGGTGGAAACATTTCTCAAAGTGCTACCACTAGATTGCACATGCGAGAGTCTGCCGATCAGAGTGCCTTGAGAAGAAAACAAATGCATGGTTGGAACTCAAATCCAGAAGGCCATCGGCAAATTCTGAAAAGGATCGTACTTGGAGGTGGATGTATGCAGTGACTACTTGTGCTGTCCCGAAGACCTTCAGGTTATTGGCTCGCTGCACAGTGTTACTCTCTGCTGGATCCCTGATCACAGGGACATAACCGGAAATGAGATGGCAGACGAATTTGCAAGAAAAGGGTCTTTAATGGACCAAAATCGAGCACTGCAATGGATTAACCCCCAACCTGTAATCTCAGAGAGCGAGTGGAATGAAGGACCCTTGCGACAGCCAACAGGAGGTGAAAGTCGCTTACCACTTGTGGTATATCAAGGAAACTTTGGCAAAAATACGACAAAGCCAGAACCAACAAGCTTTTGGAATATGACAGGAAGTCGCTGTCAATGTTGGTATGATGAGGTCGAGAACCTTCTCCCTCATCAACCCAGATACCTAACCTAACCTATATTGTAAAGAATAGGTGAAAGGATTTGAGCATCTCCGTCTGTAGCAATAACCAGGCCGCGGTTAAGGCCTTAAAAAAAATATTGCTGACTTCGAACAGGGAGTTGAGAAGCTTTTTCATGACAAATTATAATCTCGGAGTTATGTCACACCCCGAGAGGTGGTGCCGCGAAAAATGTGCACATCTGAGGCTTGAACTCACGCAGCTCGAACGGCAGTCCAACGCAATAACTACTGAGCCATGACGACTTTGGCTCTTGTCTGGGACAACTTTTTGGAATTTTAACGAGACACTTCGTTTTTGCTAGGAGTTTCAATGTGCTGAGTTTATTTGGCACTACTGTCTGCGACGCTTGTGAAGATGGCGACGATACTTCAAACTATTTCCTTCGTGATCGTCCTGCCTTTGCTCAGATTAGGTGTCAAACCTTCGGTGTTGATGTGGTGAGTGCTGACACTGTAAGCTCTCTATCATTGAAACTGGGTCCTTCCTGGTAGTAAAATTGACCAATGGCTTCTGAGCACTCCAGTGGAGTGTTGCCTAGTTCGACAAAAAAAGCTCATTAACCTGGAAAAAGGTCTTCTTATCGCCTCAAGCCGAAAATCGGTAGAAAAGAACTTCAGATGGTTTGTGCCCAAATTGCACGGACTACAAGAAAGATGCGGAGTACCCAGTATTTTATTGCAGACACTTCACAGGATGAAGAACTAACCTACCAAATTCATTGCCAAAATGCTAATTGACTCGTACCCTGGGAACACGGACATACAACGCAATTGCCTTAATTTTGTAGACTGCCTGTCGCCAAAGCCTGAGCTGTCACTCAGGCAGAATGACCTTCTGGTTAAAAAAGAATTTTCCGCAGTTCATAGTTCACAGTATCATAAACTCAAGAATACCAAAACTTTGGAGCATCACTGTATTGTACAATTAAAATGTAATCAGCACGACATTTACCGTGGAGGCGTGTCATTTCCTGAATATATTCCATTCGTAACAGATGAGTTACGTTATGATTTACCTTTGATTCAATGAGAGGGAACGGAATACGGATACATACTCTTACTCAACGCTTTAAGTATTCGCGAATGCAAATGTCAATGGAAAACACGTCAAGTAGCTGCCCCTGGCTGCTCTTTGCATTACGACATTTAGATGTTCAACCATCATCGTCGTTGTAATGGAGAAAATCAAAAAATTAATTTTTTAACAATTAATTACGAAGATTTTGTTGACACATGTTGTCACAGTCTAATTGGAATTTTATTTGTATGCCTCACTTCTGAGGATGCGGCGTCACATGGCGGAGGCAAGTCTTTCCGCTCAATTGAGCGTGATTAGCTTCGAATTAAAGATATTTTTGAGGCAAAAAATATTCAAAACAAACGACACTTTGTGACACATTTACGTGTCAAGTTAAACGATTTCGATGTGATGCTGCAAAATAAATCAAAAATCACACGAAATAAAATTCAAAGTGTTGAGATGAGCTGAGATGAGTAATTGATGCTAACGAATTGAGGAAACAAAGATGAGACGGCAATTTCTATGCGTGAAAAAAATTCCTTCTCGCTTGCCAAAACGAAGGGAATAAAAGTGTGGTGCACAATGCAGAACCTTCCCTAAGCCTCGTGTGGGTCCTTGGCCTCGAAGGAAACGAATTGGCTAATGAGCTTGTCAGGCGGGGGTCGGCTCTTGACAGCTCACTCGCGAGAGAAGTTTTCATCCCATTGGGTGCTGTCAAGGGAAAAATCAACCTACACCACTTCTCAGTAACCAAACACAAATAGAATAACCTTGCTAGGTGCACCATATCCAAAAGAACTTGGACAACATATAATCATAGGAAAACAAGCGACCTCCTTAGAAGAACCCGAACAGACATTGCGCCCGTTGTCGCCATCTGTATGGATCACTGGACAGTAGGTATAGGTACCCATGCGGTCAACTTGGCATCCCTTTTAATACCTTCTGTGGCAGCTGCAAAGACACAAATGAGAAGGAAACCCTAGAACAATTCCTCATATAAGCATATTTGGTTCGACTATTCTGCCATAGCTTGCTGTAAACTGAAACACTTCGGGGAGGAGACTCACCTCTCCTGAAACAATCAATCACGCAATCAATTGGCTTATCCCGAGCTATCACGTCAACTATTTATTTATTTATAAGCAGTTAACAAGTGCGCGAATATGCTTTTTGAAAAGACCGGATGGCACGCGGATCTACATCAGACACAGTTCCTGGGGGACAGCGAGATCATACTTATCCCTGATAGAGCTAAGTTAGCACAGGCGAAAGATCTTTTCCTACAAATCCTCTGGCCCTGACATCATTCTTCCTGGGTAATAGGTGATTACTCTCAAAAACTGCATGGTATTAAGCCATGTTCCCCAGACGTGGAGAGAAGTTCAAGAAGCGTTAGTTTCAAAAGTAGCCAAGCGTGATCTTGGTACCGCAACGGATTTAAGCCCAATTAGTTGGATTATTCTTCTTAACGCTTTAAACTCTAAAAGAAATCCAGCTAGAGCAAGCATCAGACACCCACTTAAGGGGAAAGTCACTCTCAAAATTTCAACACTCATACCTCAAGAGGAGGTCTCTTCATAAAGTAGTGCAACGATTGGAAAATCCATGCAATTACAAACAACCTACTTTAGCCAAGGTACTTTTAATAATGTCCGCACGGAAGCTATTCTTATCACACCACGAGTGGATGAATATCTTGTTAACTGGATAGTACCCAAGTTGAGAGCAGGAATAACACTCAAAATTAGGAAATAGCCAACAAACCAATTTCGTGATTAGGAGACCTTCTCAGGGTGGAGTAATATCCTCCTTATTAGCACAGCTTCCCTTAATGATCGGCGAAACCAGAAAGGGGACACGAAAAAGGATTAGCACATAGGATAAGAGCTGTGGCCTCGCTATGAATCCTAATGAGACTGCACTAATGGTTTTTACGACGTAAGTCCAAAATATCCGACTTTTCTTTTCCCTATTTTTTCCTTCTTTTGTCAATTATTTATGCACTTTTTTTGATCGAAAACTTAATAAGAAAGCCATGCGTAGCCTACCTTTAATAGTGCCATGAACGTACACACCTGTAGCACTGTAGTCACTAACTCACTTAAACGTCAAGTGTTCAGTGTCCCGCAATGACCAAAGCATGAAACATAACCAAATTAGGTAAAGTCAAAAGAACTCCAAGCAACGCGTCGGTGGCTCATAAGCGTTTTGGACCAACGGATGAGCTAATGGGACTTTATTCCTCTCGACCTACATGCTAAATTTATGGCAATATGCAGCATTATCAGGCTCAGAGAATCTGGGCGGTGAAATGCTAGAAGACACGGCCGCAGTAAAATTCTCAAGTGGATACGAAAAGAAGCTCTTACTCATGTATAGTATACAGACTCTTCAAAACGGTCATCATTTTAGACGTTTAAAGCAATAGAGCAATAGAGCTTTGCGTAGGAGAGAACATAAAACGATCCTTTACCATCCGTGGGCCCATGCCTCCGAGGGTTCAGTGGTACGTGTTTTCAAATGCCGTGCGTGCTGCATAGATAAAAGCCTCAGCAGTATTAATAGCGCACTATGCGCGCGGTACCGGGTAAGACTATGCTAGGTGCCTGCGCATTGCGACATAAAGGGTAATGAGCTTGCGGATCAACTAGCTTGAGACAGCGGAGATCGACTCCAAGGTGACACTGTAGTCGTCATACCGCCATCCTGCGCGGTTAAGGCGAACTTCTTAGGCAACATAAACAGGCAAGCTGACAACAGATGGTCAAATATAAGAGAACAGAGGGTATCAAAAGCTTTATGCCCGGGGTTAGATAAGAAAACAAAGGGCCTTCTTGGCCCCACCTACCTACCTACCTAGATAAAAAAAAAAAACGAGGAAACTGGATACTGTGATGATTTATGCAATATAAATGAACATCATAAATGAAAGCCTCATGAAAAATCACCATGTGCTAGTACTGTGGACTTCAGTAAGGCGTTTGATACGCTTAACTATTTAAGCCTTGTGCATGGATTGGGACGACTTGGCATTTGGGGAGCTATTGCTGAGTGGGTCTAGAACTTCTTCAGTTCCAGAAGAGGGCTCGAAACTTGGTCCGATTTTGTTCATTCTGTTTATACAAATAAGGTACTTCGGGTATTCAAAAACAGTACACCTTTTGCCTATGCGGATGACATGGCCATTGTAAATAGTATACCACAAATGTCTGAGTTCGGCTATGAAAATAATGCAGAAGGAGTTCAACAATACAGTCAAATGGGGTCACGAAAACGGTTTGATAATGAACACCATCAAAACGAAGATGATGCACATACCCACCATGTACCCAGCAGAGGATTTGTTTTCAAAATGATGCTTGTGCAATTCAATCCAGCATACAATTTATTGAGAACATCGAAAGCTATAGGTACCTTGGAGTTGCCATCGACTGTCATTTCAGATGGGACAAACATATCGATAAGCTGCGTTCTGATCTTTAAAGAGCGCTGTTCGCCCTCACATATCTTCGAAACTGTTCAACTACGCAAGTAAAGTATACCATGCCCTAATTGAGTCGAAGCTGAGGTATTGAATACTTGCGTGGGGTAATGCGGCAACACACGCCTTATGAAACTTCATGCCTGAAGTTCCGACGATTAAAAGAGGAGAACACAACGGGCTCATATACCATACTATACCTACCAAACACTTATTAATTACCGCAGCGGCAAAGATGGAATGAGGCATCACTGACTACTTCATTTGCAAATGCTCTGCTGTCACCAGAACCAGACATTATATACTGGGCGAATCCTTCTTCTACAATCTCAATGACCTTTCGGGAAAAAACTATTTTCAAAACGGAGGCAAAATGCGCTGATTGGGTCTCAGGCACTAGTGTGATCACCGACCCTCCTACGTACTCAGGCAGAAGAGGGAGTCGCCCTAGCCAAACCTGCCGTAAAGCAGTTGAGGAGAATCCAAGATCGCTAGTCACATTACCAGAAGGAAGCTGCAAAACTCCTCTTACTGGCGCCTTATGCCCCACGAATTGTGAAAGGATTGATACGATATGAAGAACAGCACCAAACACAAAAGCCATCAAATCTATAGAATCAAATTTTATGACACTCATCGCATATTTACACAAAAATCTTTTTGTATTTCCAACAAATGAGCGGCAGATTAATTTGTAAACAAAAATAAATGTCTAATTGACGTGTGTTAATTCAATCAAAGCTCTTGCGGGCTGACAACTTACGATATTCAGCAGAGAAAAAAATAAGTAAATCCCCGTCAGTAGGATATAGATGTGTTCGGAAATATTACTGTCAAAAGTGCACTGCTCACACAATCACTTATGTCACTCACTGTCATCACACACACGCACACAATTAAGTCACGAAATTAAATCACGGATCCTTCCGACGAGCGCTTGACTTTAATGTTTCCAAATTCCACTTGTCAATTCGAACTGTCAACACACACAGGGAGTGAGAGAAGGAGAGCACGTGTATAAGAAACGCGACGGCTCTGGGTCAAGTGCGAGACGAAGCACGTCTTCTCGCGGAATGAGGTATCGCTCGGCTTAAATTGGCAATTTGACGCTAACAAACTTAAGAGGCGCTTAATTAAGACGCTGCAGCGTGAATAGTGATCTTCAGACTGACACACCGAGACTTAGTGCTTAGGGGTTGTCCGCAGTACTCTGACTGGGGAGGAGTGCGACTAGTAGCAAGTAGTGTATGCACAAGCGATTCGCTTGGGATGTGCATATGCATCGGCGGCAATTAAAACTATCTAATTGGCTTCAGTGTAATTACACGGTGTGTAGTAAAAGTTCACTCGAATTTTTACTGTTTACTTGGGCATGTGGATGTGGTTATTGTTTAGCGTTTGCTTCGCCGCACGGGAATCGATCTGCGATGAAATTTATGCGGTCCTCGGTAGGCTAATTGATTTGTGGCACAAATTAGTTCAACAAATCTAGGGGCAGGGGTCGAAATTAAGAGCGAAAGATGGTCAATGGTATTCTGGCGTCACATTGGCGAGTGAGTGATCGCAATCTTAGGCTACTGACAGGAAAAGAGGATAATTGTCCTTGTGATTCCCTCTATGGATTACTCGAACCGGGCTATATTTAACCAGTCATCGTTGTCATAGACCGTCAAGATAAAGATCATGCTGCGATCTGCAAAGGTAAAGATGTGACCAACAGAGTATAAACGCAAAGTATTATAGTATCCATGCAAAGGACCAAGTTGAATCAGGGTAGGCCAGGGAATTGCCATCAAATCAAATTCGTGAACATTCGAAGGTGATGTAACCTTTTCTTATGTAGTTTGTCAAGAAAAACTGAACGGATTGGGTGGTAGCATTTGCAGACGAAGCGATTATTCCTGTGTTTAAGATGCCTCTATTATGTCATGTCAAAGGTTCACTTCTTTACCGTGGAGGTGTCTTCTTTGATAGGCTTAACCCTAGCCTCTCTTTCCGTCTCCCAAATCATTATAGCGTATTTCAGGCGGAAATAATGATGATCGAGAAAGTCTTATTTTAACTAAAGAAAAGCGTAATATCCACCTTAAATATCCGCATCTCTTCTGACAACCGAGCAGCAGTCAAGTCCTTGGAATCGTTCTCTACAAATTCACTAGTAGCCCCAGATTGCCATTCGTCTCTCATAGAGATGGCGGATCAGTTCAATATTCACTTCCACTGAATGCCGGGGCATAGGGAACATTCCAGGGAACTGTAAGGCTGGTGAACGTGTCAGATATAGAACAACAATTCCCATTTTACCAGAAAATGGTATCTTAGACATAATTATCGAAGTTTAGACCTCTCGCGTAACTAAGCCACTTTAATGAAACGAGCGAGCTATTTCACTTCCCCTAAGGCCTTGGGCATTTCTGGCCGGATTTCATCTACACCAGTAGATTTGTCGACTATAAGCACTTTAATCGCTTTAATCTACTCAAAACCATGGCTTTGGCATCCTCAATGCTCTGTTCGGGATTGAGCAGCTCCGAAAAGTGCTCACCCCATCTACGCAAGATGTCTTTCTCATCGAAAAGAGGAACACTATCATTGGATTTAACTCCTTCGATGATATTAAACTTCCTTCCTTCCATATAAATTCAAAATAAAGCTGGATGCCTTCGAGATGGTCATTTCGTACAACGTGTCAGAGCTCGATCTGAAACGCTCTAAGAATTTGATTTCTCTTAAAAAACTGCATATCAGTGCTACTGTAAGTATCATCAGTAGACACTATCTAATAGTCAAGAATCCAACAAGGCTTGGCGTTTACTTAAATTACTTCTGTAGAAGCTAGGAGGATGAAAAAGAGGAGGAAACCATTCTACATCTTCTCTGTATTAACCGAAATCAAAATCAGGCAAAATTTTGCACTTTCTTATCGTTATTCCTCTTAAAGCATTGGAAGGACTGAATCGATATCCATTTTCGTTCAAGTATCCACCCTTAACTGACTATTGTAAAAGAAAATCTGTGGAAAGCATTCTCCACACGGCTGCATTGAAAAACACTGCAGTGTAAGAAATCCACGATGGCGGTCTTTCTAAATATTGAAGGAGCCTTCAACATCGTTTTACCAGAGGCGATTAATAAGGCCTTGACAAACTTGCACGTACGCCAATAACTAAGTGAGTTGATTATGTAATCCAATGCTGACTAGTAGAATTACGAACACTAAGTTAGCTGACACTTCTAACAGCATGTTTGTCAACATGGTCACTCCGCAAGGTGGTGATCTATCTCCCCTTGTCTCAAACTTAATTGTTAAATCACTTTTACTAAGGGCTGCAAAGTGATCGCTTATGCAGACGACGTTGTCATTAACATTCTCATATCTGACAAAGCGAGCTGCTTCAGAACGAGCTCTCCAAGTGGCCTGATAGCTGTAGCCTTTGTGTACATTTACTCAGAACTGAAATAGTCCTTTTTAAGAAGAAGCTCAATATTCCTTGTAATACTTTTTCCTCTCTGGCGGGTACCAGATTAGTCCTCACATACAAAGTGAAATATCTGGGTCGAATACTTACTTAATAGACCAAGAGCCCACAGCAATTATTGGGTGTGAAGGTATAACCAAAGAATTGATATATGAATGTAAAGTACTCCAAAATATAAAGTCAAAGGCGGAAGTCTGGCAGCATTTTGTCGCAGCTTAGGTTAGGAATAGTATACTAAAAATGCGATTTTTTCCAAAACCTGAATTTTTGTTATAACCACTTGAATCTAGTGTTAAACGAAAGAACAGAACTCCCTGATCACGAAAATATAGGTCCCAGATATTTTACGCACAGCCGAACCCTTGCCAGACGTACTAATAGTATGCAAAAAATCACTTTTTTAAATAATAGATATAACCACATGATTGTTATACCAAAAAATTCGTAAGAACGTCCTGATTACAAAAATATAGGTCCCAGACGTTTTACGTGCAATCATATCCCGCCAGACGTACTAATAGCATATTCAAGACGGATTTTCAATGTCGTCTTCCCAAATGAAATGAGTTTCCTTTCACTTGTTATCTAAATGTGAATTCTCTCAGGAAATTAATTCTTTCTGTTTTCTTGGATTGATGTCCTTTGAGCGAATTCCTTTTTCGGTCAAACTTACCCACAGCAATTTTGTATAACTGACACCTAAATTGCTTAAGCTCTTGTGATAGCCAATTTATAAACCATCGAACTGATCACTGCTTGGGATGTCATAGCAGAAACAGGACCACAGAAAATAAGAGGAGCATCAACTTTGAGTGCAGATGGGCCAATTAGTTGGTTACTAGGTTAATAGAGAAGTTCTGGTAACGTGTCTTTCAATAGGGACATAACAATTTTCTATTTTAATACAAACGCACCCTTAAACCTTTTTTTCATGATTTGTCAATGTCAGAAGGTCAGTCAAGGTTTACAATTTTATCGTGGTGAAGTTCACAAACAGTGGTCGTAACTTAAAGAGCGCTTACTCCAATTTTCGGCCGTAAAGTCGTCCCACCAGACAGGCTGTGCGTGCTATAGTGGATAGATACGAGTCAACATAAATAACTATTAAATGTTCCTGTGCCAGCGAGACAACACACCGGTTAAAGTACCGAAAATATCGCGGCCGTAAGTCCTTCAGTTCAAAATAAGCCAAATCAGTCGATTCCACGCCATTCACAGGAATTGGGAATCTCTCAGTCCACATTATGGCGAATTTTGCGGAATATCTTGGCCTGACTAGAGCGCCGGAACTTCTCCGATTGGGCTCTACAAAAGTTTGAAGAATCTCATTCTCAATGGCTTAATGGCTTTGTCAATAACCAAAATATGCATAATTGGACAGCAACAAACCCAAATGTGCTTCAATAGACTCCATTGCATCCACGAAAAATGACAATGTGGTGTGGATTTCTTGCTGGAGGTGTGACCGTATTTTTTCGTCGATGAAAATGATCACCATGCTACGCTCAATGTTGGCTATCGTGCCATGTTGGAGAACTTATTTTGACCAGAATTGGATGGACTTGACATCAGTGATATGTGGTTCCAACGAGATGGTGCCATATGCCACACAGCTAGTCAAACAATTGAACTATTAAAGGGGAAGTTCGGTAATCGTGTGATCTCGAGAAATGGTCCGGTCGCATGGCTACATCGCTCATGCGATTTAACGCCATTAGATATCTTTTTATGTGGTTACTTTAAGTCGTTGATTAATGCCAACAAGCCAACAATGTTAGAAGAGCTCAGGAACAATATCGAACACGAAATTTCCATAGTTCCGGCCGATATGTGTGGAAGAGTGGTGGACAATTGACTCCAAAGAATCGATCGCTGCAAACGTGCTCTCAGGGGTCATATGAACGAAATTGAATTCGACACTTAAATTTAACATGTGAACTACACCTGGAATGAATTTCAGCCCGATATCTGAATTATTCTGCGTTTTATTTAAATACAAAATAGTTATGTCCTTATTGAAAAACCCCTTTATAGGTACGTCTGGCAGGATATGATTGCACGTAAAACGTCTGGGACCTATATTTTTGTAATCAGGACGTTCTTACGAATTTTTTGGTATAACAATCATGTGGTTATATCTATTATTTAAAAAAGTGATTTTTTGCATACTATTAGTACGTCTGGCAAGGGTTCGGCTGTGTGTAAAATATCTGGGACCTATATTTTCGTGATCAGGGAGTTCTGTTCTTTCGTTTAACACTAGATTCAAGTGGTTATAACAAAAATTCAGGTTTTGGAAAAAATCGCATTTTTAGTATACTATTCCTAACCTAAGCTGCGACAAAATGCTGCCAGACTTCCGCCTTTGACTTTATATTTTGGAGTAATTTACATTCATATATCAATTCTTTGGTTATACCTTCACACCCAAAAATTGATGTGGGCTCTTAGACTATAAGGTGGCGCTACAGTCCGGGGTGGGCCTGGGCCTCAACCAACAAGCGTCTGCAGCCGGCTCGATTTTTAGCCAGCTGTCTCCAATTCCCCAATTCCGCACGCCAAATTGGTCGAGGTCCCCTTCTACTTGCGCGCACCACTTGAGACGCGGCCTTGCTCTACTGCGCCATCCCTCGGGTGTGAATTCGAAGATTTTCCAAGTCGGAGCATTGGTATCCATCAGCTCAACATTACCCAGCCACTTCAGTCATTGGACCTTCACTCTTCTGGCTAAGTCAATGTCGCTGTACAGCCCATACAATTCGACGTTGTATTTTCTTCTCCATTCACCGTCTATGCAGACGGGACCGAAAATCACCCGAAGAATTTTCTTCTCGAAACAGCCAAGAGCGACCGAACCCACTTTTGACAAAGTCCATGCCTCTGCCCTTAGAGCAGGATTGGGACGATTAAGGTCGTATAAAGTGTCACCGTAGTTGTTCGAAAGAGGGCTTTGCTACTCAATTGCCTTTTTAGCACAAAGAAACAGCGATTGGTAAGAGCTATTCTTCGTTTGATCTCAGCGCTGGTGTCGTTGTCTGAATTGATAGCGGAGCCTAGGTAGACAAAGTCCTTAACCACCTCGAAGTTATATCTGTCTACAGTGACGTTCTGTCCGAGACGTCGGTGTTGGGTTTCCTTTCTTGTTGACAGCATATACTTCGTCTTGCCCTCATTGACCACTTAACTCATTTCCGTCTCAATACTCACGAGTGACATCACGATGCATTCTTCCGATTATTTCAATATCGCAGGCGTATTCGAGTACATAATTGGACGAACTCTTCAAAGATTGTGCCTCTGGTGTTGGCGCGTGAGTTTTGCATTATTCTTTCAAGAACAATGTTGAAGAAGTCGCATGACAGCGCGTCGCTTTGTGTAAATTCTTTTTTGGCATCAAAGGTCTCGGAGACGTGTTGACCGAGCAGCGTGCAGGGATGCCGAAACTAGACATGGCTCTGTATAGCTCGTCTCTATAGATGCTGTCATATGAGGCCTTAAAATCGATGAAGAGGTGATGGGTATCGATTTGAAGTTCCTGGATTTTTCCAAGATCGGCCGCAGTGCGAATATTTGGTCGATGGTGGACTTTCTTGGCCTGAAACCACACTGACGAACGGCTTTAGGCGTTCACACAACACGGCAGGTAAGATCTTGTAGGCGATGTTAAGAAGACCGATGCCTCTGTAGTTGGCGCAGTTCAGAGGGTCTCCTTTCTTGAGAATCGGGCTAACAATGCTGAGGTTTCATTCATCAGACATACTTTCCTCCGACCATATTTTGCAGATGAGTTGGTATATGCTCCTTACTAAGTCATCGCCTGTCGCTTTGAACAGCTCGGCAGCTAAGCTTTCAGCTCCAGCATCTTTGTTGGTCGCGTGGAAGGAATTATTGGTCTTCATCGTCCAGGTTGAATGGTTCATTCTGTATGACAGCGAAATTTTGTTCGAGGCCTGCAGAAATAATTCTTCCATATCCTCAGCATCGACTGCGATTCTACTACGATGTTCCCTTGTTAATCCTTACGCCATTTGGTTCGGGCTCTGCAGCCTTTATGGGTTCTTCTTACCCTTTGGTAAAACTTCCGAACCACCTTCCTGTACTAACATCTCTCTATTTCCTCGATCGCTATCACCTTTACACTGCCGTATTTCAAGTTCATGAGTACTTCATTAATGACAAGGACCCAGAGTAGGGAGGATATAACCCCTTCTTGTGGGGTTCCTCTAGAGACAGTCATTTTTAAATGAACTTCTTCTTCTAGTTCGGCATTTATGTGCCTATTACTCAGCAAGTCAAATAAAAGATTTATAATAGTACTGTTACCGTTGCTGTTTTCCAAGGCTCTCGCCGTCGTATGACTAGGTTTTCCGGCTTTGGGTATGAAGACAACCTTCACTTCCCTCCACTCTCTCGGAATCTGACCACACCTGAGACTGCCTAGAAAGATTCTTTGTAAGGTTTGTACTATCAGGTGCGTTGACTTTTGTAGCACGATTAGGGAAATCCCATCAACGCTTGGTGATCTAAAGGGTTGGAATGAGTCAATTGCCCATAATATTTCCTGCTCAGAAACCATATCTGCCGGCACCAACACCTCTTTTTGCGGGTTAGTGCTCCCGCATGGCTCATCAACCTGTCCTATCGTGCATCCCGGAAAATGTGCGTTAAGCAAAAGCGCCAGGAATTCGAAGGAGGATTGTATCCAGTTTCCATTGGTGTCTTTAAAATACCTTAGGACTGAAGGGTCCTTAAAGAGGACCGCAATCTCGCCGATTCGGTAGTAGCTTCAATGCCGCTACTAAATGTTCTCCAGGAGGTGCGTTTAGCACTGTTCACTGTTCTCTTAAATTTTCTCTGACTGGTTTTGTATTTTTCCCAGTCGGCATCGGTCTTTGTTCTTTTGGCAACATTAAAGATCTCGAACCTAAGTGGACAGTCGTCCAATACACTAACCACTTTGCCGGGGCGACCATCTTTTTACAAGGTGCATTAGTAGTTAATTGGTCTATCGATTAACTTAAAGTTATGGAATTTGATTGATCGTGGTGGTTTGGTCGTTTAAAAATTCCAACTGATATGTTTTTTTCTAAGTCGCGCTTACAAGCAGATAATGTGAAGTACCGAGTCAAGAAATTCATTTGACGTAAGACTGTCCTAACTTCCGATCGTTTGAGACACGTGCGCGGCTTAAGTTCATTCCGTGTCAAGAAAAAATACCAAGATTAGAGAATATAAGCACAAAAAAATGTACTAGGTATTCCTAATTAGATAAGTGAGAGGAAGGGAGCGGTAACTAACGACGTGGTAAAATGAAGTCTTTGTTGAAATATGTTTACTGTGGGACATGAATAAGTTGGTTCCATTCTATGACAGGAACCAACTAATTCATGTTCTATTCTATGACACATCCAACGTTTTGAGTGGATTAAATCCCACTCATGTTCTATGCATATGCAAACATTACTATGGGCCGATGGGCTGAACTCTCGAAGCGACAAAAACTACCTTACAGATTAGGTCAGAGAAAAATTGCTAATTAGTCCAGGTGACTAGATCGCAATATATAGGAGTATATTCGAAGGGCACAGAACATGGACTCACAGAACATGGACTCACAATCCGAGTCTAACTTGTCCGGGGTAGTAAAACGCCGAACATCGTCTAACTCGAAAAAAATTCTACGACAAGCCTATTGTCAAACGAATTCGAACGTGGTCTTAGTCAACGTAATGCAGACATCATAGGCATACAGTGCTAGAAAGAAAGCCTGTGCATCTCTATCAGTATAACTGATAACCCAACATTTGTGAGCCAACATTTGTCGACTAGTTATGCAGGTAGGCCATTTTGACATTTTAGATTGGTTTGCTGTCCATTTAAGCAGGATGACGATGGAGAATCCACGCTACTTCATCAAGGTCGGTCAAGACCACACCGAGACCTTTGATGTCAAAAAAGGATTTAGACAAGGCGACGCGCTGTGTTGCGACTTGTTCAACATGGTTCTTGAAAGAATAATGCAAAACTCACGCGCCAACACCAGAGGCACAATCTTTCAATTACTCGCCGTCCAATTACTCGCTTACGCCGACGATATTGACAAAATCATTGAGCATTGAGACGGTAGCGGCGAAGATGGGTTTGGCGGTCAATGAGGGCGAGACGAAGTATATGCTGTCAACGAAAAAAGACATCCAACACCGACGTCTCGGAAAGAAGGTCACTAAAGACAGTTATAAGTTTGAGGTAGTTAAGGACTTTGTGTACCCAGGCTCCGCTATCATTTCAGACATCGACACCAGCGCTGAGATCCAACGAAGTATAATCTTGTCAATCGCTGGTTCTTTGGGCTAAGAAGGCAATTGAGTAGCAAAGCTGTCTCTCGAACAACTAAAGTTACTCTTTATAAGACCTTAATTGTCCCAGTCCTGCTCTACGGTGTAGAGGCATGGACTTTGTTAAAAGCGGATGAGGTTGCTCTATCCTTTTTCGAGAGTAAAATTTTTCGGGCGATTTTCGGTCCCGTTTGCATAGATGGTGAGTGGAGGAGGAGATACAACGACGAACTGAACATCGACATCGGCTAAGCCAGACGAGTGAAGGTCCCACAACTAAGGTGTCTGGGTCATGTAAAGCGGATGGACACCAATACTCCGGAAGGAAGACCGCGATTCAGGTGGCGCATGTAAGTGGAAGGGGACCTCAACCAACTGGAGGCAGCTGCCCAAAGATCGAGTTGGCTGGAGGCGCTTGTTGGTTGAGGCACAGGTCTACTCCGGACTGTAGCGCCACCTTTAGTAAGCTAGTAAGTCGCCTAGGTACAAGTCTTGGACTTTAACTTTTGCGAATGAGCGATAATATTCCACAACAACATTTAAGCTGACAAAGGTTAGAGGATCGGCATGGTTAAGTCTGAAGTTTACACCAAATTGTATTGCTTCTGAAAGTGAACTTAGTATGTTATGTATGTGAGGACCGAGAGAAACCTGATGAGATGAGACATGATCACTTAAATTAGTATGAAGTAGTGTTATGTAAGCAGGGTGAGTGTTCTGGCCAATGACAAATTATTCAACATTTTTCTGTCAGATGAGGAACGCTTATTTTCTCTTTCCATAATTATTTCCAAGTTCGAACCGCAAAACGCTCATAAAGCCTAGGGCCCCACTCAAACTGGGAGAATAAGCGAAAATTCTAGTAAAAGAACAACGAAACCAACAACTGACTTTCTAGAAACCGAATTTGCGAATCTCAAAGCTACATAGTATGACAAGTCAAACAAACTTCAGAGTTTGTCTCAAGATACTTTACTCGCTATTTCAAGTTCAGCTTGAAAAGTGTTTTTGTTTATTTACGAATATTTTGCGGTTTTTGCCAACTATTTTGTTCATTAAGTCGACACACCTCTACTTGACAGGCCTCTGCTGACCAAACTCTTCACAAACACCGTGAAACAACTTCACAAAACCTGACCACTTATAATTTTTTTTTAATTGCTTGAGTCCACCGCGGAAGCTTCGTGTGTCTCAATCTTCACAAGCTCCGCACACAGAAAAATAAAAAAATAATCCAATTAACACTAAGCTTCTGAATTTGTTATAGGATTCCCGCTTTCATCTTAAGTCAGCGCTTAAGATATATTTTCTGCTTCATGTCTTGTTGACAGCTTAATTGCTCGCGATCGTCTTAGTAACAACACCTCTCGTGGGTGGCCCATGATAATAAATAGCCGATTAAGTCGAGCGGCAGGGGCAACTGCGATTTATATGCAAACTTGCATAAGTGGCTTCACGATATGATTTATCATTTCGCTGTTAATTTTTTTTAAATATCATTCAGTTTGTTACATGGGATCATTTTTATGGAACCCGCCTTAGACTGTCTGATAGTGCCAATCTTGGACTTATACTCTATAGGAAATTACGTTTGAAAGAGACCGTGTGCAGCTAGGTAGGTAGGTAAGTAGGGTGGCTGTCCACGCTAGGCACAGCCACACGTAGACCGATGAAGGTCCTTTGTGATGCCACTGGGGTTTATACCATAGGTGCCCCTCTATCTAAGTATGCGATAATTCTCCCTAATTGTCAAAGTGACAGGCTCCTAGATAGAACTTCCTTCTTTGGGATAGGGTTTCCTCCTCCTCCTCTTCCCTGTAGCTCATGCAAAAGTCATTTGTGAAGAGACCTATCCTTCTGACATGAACGCCAATGGTAAGAACACCGATAACGATGAGCGACATTTTAAGCAAGATCAGACCTTTGGATCGAGTGAGCATAGGCCATGTCTCTCTGTGGGTGAGGCATGTGGTACCGTTCCTCCTTTGGTTTGTCTTGGTACCGTTCCTCCTTTGGTTTGTCTTGCTGATCGCGTCGTCCTCTACTAGTAATTTACATGCAGCGAGTGGAATGCCCAGATTCCTCCGATCTGGAAGGATCTCCAAACTAGTACCACATTTGGCGAGTTCATCGGCCTTAGGTGAGGTTAGCGGGCCGATGTAGACGATAAAATTCTCTTCATCTTACTTAGGTCTATGTAGACCCATTGTGGTACCCATGTGTTTTACCAGCTACTTCCAACTAAGTGATTTTATATGCCTGATGACAGCCACCCAGCTCTCCTTGCGAACTTGAGTAGATCCGACAGTGAACCATCGTATAACTCCTTGATATTATCGAAGAGGTATCTGCCCAGTGTTCTTTTTCTAATACTGCAGAGGTTTGGGCAATGACAGAGGAAGTGAGTCGTATCCTTATGCACCTCCTCGTCCCCGCATCCTCTGCATAGGTCATCCCCGGTCAGATGCAGCTTTTTTGCATGATACCTGAGCATATTGTGGCCTGTAGTTAATCCTACCAGTAATGACAGGGATTTCCTGTCCATATGTAATAGCCTATTCGTTCTGCTTTATCTTCTTAGCCTTATTAGGTTTAATTGTACCTTCCGCTAGCTCTGGCTCCAGGGCTGATCCCTTCCTAGCCAGTTCATCAGCAGTCTCGTTTCCTGACACCACTGTGGCTAGGGACCCAGCAGGGTTTTACATTATGCTGCGTGCCAAGAACCCTCAGCTCTTCGCGACAGCACTGTACAAGCTTAGATGTTATTAGAGTAGCAGTTAGTGCTTTTATAGCCGCAAGGCTTTCTATGACGATCGTGATATCCTCCCGTGATACCGTGGCCATTGACGCCAATCGGGCAGCTCTGGTCACTGCTAGAACCTCTGCCTGGAAGACACCAGCACCCTTGCCTATGTCCATCTTGTTCATCCGTGAAGATGGACTTTGTCTCAATAGAAATTTTTCTGTTCTCCCACTGTTCTCTGCTTGGAAAGATGCAAGAGAAGGGTTTGATGAAGTCCAGGTACGGAATCATGTAATCAGATTCGATACTTGTACCCGGATATTTGGGCAATATCTGGGCGTGTTCGTATAAGCTCCCTCTTCAGAGTTCAGACTGATCTAACCTCAGAGCGCTCTTTGCTGCAGATTCTTGCATATATAGATCAAGGGATAGCAGATTGAGAATTGTCTCCAACCCTGCTGTCGGAGTTGATCTCAGTGCACTGGTCGTTCCAATGCAAGCTGATCTTTGTATCTTGGTCAGGGCTTTGAGGTTAGTGGTTTTTGTTGCAACTTGCCGCCCGACTAGACCTCCATACGTTAATATCGGTCTAACAATCGCAGAAGACAGCAATCAATACCTTTTTGACAGTTTCCTTTACAGAATAAGGCCCAGGTATTTCGCTCTGTCAGTTAGTTTAAGGGGCATCCCTCCAATACAAGGCAGTATGAACTCTGGTATTAGTCTCTTATTCGTAAACAGTATCAATTCGGTTTTCTGTGGGTTAACCCCCAGACCGCATTGTTTAGTCCATTCGTTAAGCGTGTTTACGGCGCTTTGCAATTCCTTGAAATGTCCCTATGACCAGGTACCCAACATAGGTGAATGTTAAAATTTCTGCCATCTTAGTGAGAGACGAGCGACAATCTGAGGTAGGTTATGATGTATATGTTACTGATTCCAGAGACTTTATAGCAGCCTGACTATCGGTATAAATTGTGATGTCCTTGCAGGATACCATATTATGCTTAAGCCAGGATAAGGCTTCGTTGATCCCCATAAGTTCCGCCTGAAAAAACGCTACAATGGTAGGGAAGACGAAAAGAGATGCTCAAGTTGAGCACTTCAGAGAAAACAGCACCTCCTATTCCGTTCTCGGTTTTAGAACCCGTCGGCATAAAAGTGAACGGAGCGCTTGTCTATGGCGTCACCATTCTCCCACTTCTCTCAACGGTAATATAAGTCCGAAAGTTAAGGTTGAAATTCAACTTGTACGGTGTGTAGTCGGTGTTTTTCGGAATAAAAGTCAGGGCATCTAAGATCGAGGAGTGGCCAATATGGTTTTTTGACCATTGGGAGGAGGCTTTCAGTCTGGGGGCTGCGCTAGCAGCTGACTGCTTGCAGAAATATCTAGAGGAAGTAGATGCAGGAGGACGTCAAGTGCCGAGGATGGGGTGGTTCTTAGTGCTTCGCTTATGCATATGCATGCTGATCTTTGCACTTTTTCCAATAGGTTAAGGTGTAAGGCTTTTTCTATGGCCGTCCACCAGACGATCACACCATAGAGAAGTATAGGTGTGATAACGGACACGTAGAGCCAGTACGTAGTACGAGGTTGCAGGCCCCACTTTTGACCAATGGCTTCTCTGCAGCAGTACAGCGCTACAGTGGCTTTTTTAATTCGTGCTGGCTTTCAAGTTTAGTTTATTGTCCAGAATGTGGCCCAGAAATTTGATTTTATTAATAAAGCGCAGGCTGATGCCGTTCAGAGAGCGCGAGTCTATCGGAGGAATTTTGTATTTTCTGGTTAAGAGGACTAGTTCAGTATTTTCAGGATTAACTCCCAGACCACTTTTACCTACTCATCTTAAAAGGATTAAAAGGGCGTTTTGAAGAAGTTCACTAAGGGTGCCCCGGTATTTACCGGAGATAGCAATCGCAACATCATCTGCATAAGCAATCACTTCACATCCAGCCCTTCCCAGGTCGAGCAGAAGTTTATTGGCCATCAGAATCCAGAGAAAGAGGAACAGAACTCAGCCTTGTGGCATACCGGAGCTCACAGAACGGCGGACCGAGGCATTGCCCAACTTTGTGTTAATCGTTCTTCCTAAGAGCAGTTCTATCTCGAAGGCTTGACTGCTGAAAAAAGTTCAAATTACTCTCTTTGGAAAGTTATAAAAAGTATAAAAAAACCCCAAATGCAATCCCTACAAATAAGGAAAAGTAATGGCGAATGGGCAAAAAGAGACGAAAAGAAAGCAGCACCTGGAAGAAACGTTTAAGCCATTTCCCGGGCAAGCATCAATAGAAAATATTAATAATACTATTATGACTCCAGACAACTTTAAAATAAGAAGCGTATCATTAGCCGAACTTTGTGAGGTAATAAAAAATCTAAAGAATAACAAGGCTCCTGGATATGACCTAATAAGCGGACAGGTCCTCAAGGAATTGCCAAAGAAAGCTTTAATAAAACTTGTTTACCTTATAAATGCTTCGCTAGGACTATAATACGTTCCAAGGCAATGGAAAGTCGCCGAAGTTAAAATGGTTTCAAAACCGAGAAAACCGCCAAACGACAAAAAGTCGTACAGACCGATATCGCTCCTACCGTAATATCAAAGGTTTTTGAAAAACTCTTATTGAAACGGTTAAAACCGGTAATTGAAGGAAGATGTTTGATTCCTGATCATCAATTCGGGTTCAGAATCAAGCATTCCACAATTGACCAGGTTTATAGAATAACCAACGAAATTGAAAAGGCCATAGAAGAGAAAAAGATATGTTCTAGTGCTTTTCTTGACGTTTCTCAAGCCTTCGACAAGGTGTGGCACGAAGGCTTGAATTATAAACTAAGACAGGTACTTCCGGAAGAGTTGTACAAGATCTTAGAGTCGTACTTGGAAAACAGACTTTTCCGTGTCAAACACGGAGCCGAATACTCGGAATTCAAGGAGTTCCACAAGGAAGTGTTCTTGGTCCAGTCTTGTTCTTGCTCTATACTCGAAGAAGAAGGCACCGTTGTTGCTACATTCGCGGACGATACGGGTATTCTGGCAACAGAAAATTCAGTCGAGTCAGCAACTGTGAAGCTTCAACGAGCTTTGGATACAATTTGCGAGTGGACAAAGGTTTGGCGCATTGTTCTCAACGAAACCAAATCTACGCATGTTAACTTTACTAACAAGAAAATAAACAACTTACCCGTTTTCATTAACTCGGTACAAATACCGTATGCAAACGAAGCAGAATATCTAGGAATGACACTAGATGCGAAACTCAAATGGAAGCCGCACGTTAAAAAGAAACGCGACGAGCTCGAAATTAGATATAGAGAAATGTATTGGCTGCTTGGAAGATATTCCAAATTAAGCATGTATAACAAATTGCTCTTATATAAGCAAGTCTTAAAACCTGTATGGACGTATGGTATACAACTTTGGGGTTGTACCAAAATCACCAATAGAAACATTTTACAAACCTTTCAGAATAAGGTGCTCAGAACAATCGTTAATGCGCCGTGGTACATTAGAAACGACGATATCCATAGAGACCTTGGTTTAACCACCGTCGAAGATGAAATAACAAATATTGCTCGCAAACTCCGTGTTCGACATTGCAATAACGCCGTACTCGAAATTCGATGTTATTTATTTAATCAATTTAAAATGGGACATGTCGAGCGAAAAATCTTTGAGGTTACATCGAAGGAGCGCTCTAGTAGAAGACCGGGAGGCGCAAATTGAAAGCAAACTCGAACAATTCAGCATCCGAAACTAATGCAACGTGGATCTCAACCAAAAGGCCGGAAATGCCTGTTAATTCAGATCCACGTAGTACGTAGTACATACATAGCTACATAGATCCACACCGAGGTCCACCCCCAAAAATAAAATTAACTAAAGAGGCTCTAAGGGTTAGGGTTGGAAACTTTCTTTTTATTAGTTCTAAATTTCATAGAATATCACCGGCCCCTTTGAAGTAGAAACAATAACCAATTTTAAATCATTTTTACAACTTTTATTCATTAAAAATAATCTTACAATCAAAATTTAACGCGAGTTCCAAGTAAAACAACACGAATTATGATAATTCATTTTATCGTTCGATAATTATCTTCATTAACTGTAACGACATAAGAGTATTCGATTGAAATATGAAATACTTAACTAATTGCACCGATTAATCAATTAATAAAATATGGTTTTATAAACTTACCACCTCGTGGCTACAATAAATTGAAAATAAATCTTTTATTGTAATTAAATTTAATTTTAAATGTAAGAATTAATTTACTTGTTAACAATATTCTCAAAGTGAGAAACATGATGATGATGAATATTACAACAGAAGTAGTACAAGTCGAGGTATTGTATTCTTATTATCACGCAATAAATGAAATGCCGTGTAATATAAATAATTCATTTTACATAAACACTTGGAATACAAGTTCCCATAAAACAAAAATGAATCAATGAAACCGATGTTAAGATGCGAAATTTGCAAACAACGAAAAACAGAAAAAGAAAAACATCACGCAAAGGAAATTATTTTGTTTTTTTTTTGGTTTGACTTTCAAAATATACATAATACAAGTGGCACAAGTATAAATGATTAAAATTTAAATCATTCAATTAGAATTGACACGAACATTTATGGCAATTAAATAATTAGATAGTCTAGCTGTCTGGTGAGGAAAGTGCTGGTAGCTGATGAAATACAAGGTGGGCATGGTCGGGGAATGACAAAGACGCGGCTTGTTGTGATGCGAAATAGTGAAGAATATGCACAATCACCTACAATTATTTAGTTCGAACGGGTTTAAATGAGTTCCCATAGACGAGTTGTAATAAGCTCTGAACTACGCTTGTGATATTCATCAAATTTGAGCAGCTACTGTGGAGCTAAGTATTTGTACGCGTAACGTGATATCCAAAGTGTAGATATTCAGATATTCCAATTACAATCTGCTTCCACACTCACGTGGGGTACCTCAGGAGCAAAGTTACTCAGTTGGTGATGGAAAGGGGAACAATGTTTTTCGCATAGGTGCCCCTTTCTCGGATCGCGACGACAACAGGGAATCCGATCTACAATACCAATTTCTTACAAATTCTGTACATATTTGAAGCTCAAGCGAATAAGGACTGGTTTATCCCCGAAGCATAGAGATCCCATCGTCCAAGAAATGTGCTTAGGCAGACCAAATAAAAAAGGACGAAAAACTGTGAAGTAAAAGTATGCCATAGCTGCTGCAAAGAGCTAAAATACCAACTTCTTACGCCCATGTTATTCACGTCGATTTAGCTCTAAACCGAGATTTAACGTGAATACTAAATCGCCGTCGGCCATTCTATCAGTTATTGACAAAGTTTTAGGCAGTTAAATCTCCAATTTTAAATCGAGATTCAGCTAAATCGAGATTTCACATGTCCTACAGTAAAGTTCACCCACCCAATCTGGCAAAACAGTCGGTCGTCCGAAGCAATCTTGGCGATTGATAGTTGAGGACGAATCACAGCGATTGGGGATGAGTTGAGAAAAGCTAGAATATGTGTCGGAATACTATAAAAGATGGTGTGCTGTGTGGAGTAACCGGATCTAAGTAATATGTTGCTAAATCCCAGATAATTTTATAGAGATGCAGTTCATGCCACGTCAATAAATAGGCAAGGTGAGCAGAAAGTGGTTTCTATTTTTCCTTTACCTCCCTGATTTCAACTTTACATCATGTTTTAAATTGATTGGTAAGGTGAAACGTAAGTGGTGTACAACGCTTTTGCTGTAAAGCTACTATTATTCATTTCCATCAAAGTTTAACAGCGTCCACTTAAGACAAGTTGAAAAGAAATTCTACCAGAACTGAGCACTACTGAAGGACAGTAAAAGCACTGTCTTTCAGTACAATAATGTTGTTCCTAATGTCTAAATCTAATCGAAACCTTTCTATTCCCGTATTACCACCATTTTAAATTACTGCAATGCTTACTGTGAGGTTCTTTTGGTTAAAAAGACCTTTTTAAGCGCAATACCCATATCTTCATGCTAGATCTAGGATCAATAACTTGGTGTATAGGTGAAAAAGGGGCCGTCGCCGTCAGTATGATTTTTCGAATTTTGAATAAATCAAATTTGTCTAAAGATCATAAGCATAACACTGTAAAGACACAATTTTCCGACATCTGCTCGCTGGATCCCAAAGCAAAGTTCTACGAACAGCTTGCATGTGTATCAGTGGAGCTCTTCGCACGACTCCTTCTGCAGCTCTGGACATTTTGTTTCATTTATCACCCCTCGACATATTCGGCAGACAAATGGCAGCTAGTACAGTCATCCGCCTCTAAACAACCTCACAGTAGTCTAGTAAAGATTTTGGCCACGCTTCCATTTTGAAAAATGTCAAAATTTCTCCCAGAAACATAAACTACACCACACCTAAGCTAAGTTTTGACAAGAACTTCGAGGTAACCATTCCTCACAAGTCATTCTGGGATGTATTCTCAGAAGATAACGACGTTCGGTGCAAAAACTAGCAACGGAGTGATGGTGTTTTCTACGACAGGCTTAACCTCAGCCTAGTACCGCCTTCCAAATCATTGGAAGCGTGTTCCTGGCGGAAATCACGGCGATCAGAGAAGTCTTATCTTAGATGAAGAAAAACTGATATCAGCCACGGATATCACCATCTTTCCGGACAGTCAAGCGGCATTAAAGTCTTTGGAATCAGTCGCTTCAAATTCACTAATAGCCCTAGACTGCCGATTAATCCCACAAAAACCACAATAGTACCATTCACTATGAGAAGGCAACTCAGACACATGCAACTGATCGAACTAGGAGGAACAACAATTGACCTTCAACAACAGGTCAAATATCTAGGTATAACACTGGACAGTAAACTTCTATGGAAGGCCCACATGGAGTCGGTAGTGTGCAAAGCCACCCGAGCACTCATAATATGCAGGCGTATTTCGGGAAAATCCTGGGGATGTAAACCAGCTATGCTGAGGTGGATGTACATCATGATGGTCAGACCCATCATAACATATGGGGCAGTAGTCTGGGCAGAACGAACCAAGCTAAGCACAGAAAAGAGAGCTCTGGAAAAACTGCAGAGACTGGCATGCATCTGCATCACAGGAGCAATGAGAAGCTGTCCCACCGGTTCTATAGAAGCGATTCCGGGGCTCACCACCCTTCACATTGTGCTGGTACACCGACGGCCCCAAAACACACACGGGCACCGGGACGGGAGTATACGTGCCCTGAACTAAGTTCTCGGAGTCAATGGGAACATCGCCCAGTATTTTTCAATCAGAGGTATATGCGATCGAAAGATGTGTGCAAATAAGCCTCAATAGAAGACATCACGAGGAAAACATCGCGATACTATCAGACAGCCATGCTGCCATCAAGGCACTGAGTTCCTACGAAATCAGATCCAAACTGCTCTACGAGGGTCTGAAAAAGATAAACAGACTTGACCAGAACAATAAAGTCACCCTCTACTGGGTGCCAGGTCATGTAGGGATAGAGGGAAATGAGGCACCTGATGAACTGTCAAGGAAAGGGTCAGAAACACCATTCGTTGGACCCGAGCCATTCTGCGGCCTGGGACCGCATCGAATCACTACGAAGAAAGGAATAGTACAAAAGACGAAGACTATGGGTAGCACTCCCAGGACTAAGGCAGACAAAGGAACTCCTGGGGAACTACGAAGGAAGAGCAAGGCCTGTCAAGGTACCAGTAAAAACCAGCTTCGCATTCTAACGGGCTTTCTAACGGGCCATTCCAGACTCAGGGAGCATCTCAGGAATATGGAAATAGAAGCAAACGGAAACTGCAGATTCTGCGGCGATGCCGAGGAGACTCCGTCACACTTCCTTATGGACCGTGGAGCATTGATCCACAAACAAAGAGCAGACCTGTGAGGGTACACTTTCTTTGAAATGAAACTCCCATCGTTGGACCCAATCAGATACTCTGATTTCTCAGAGTGATTGGATTGAAGGAGGTTCTTTAGGTCGAGACGTATCGGCCAATATGAGTACGGGGGAGCACAATAGATCTAAACAGGTCGCAGTTCCTGCACACACCCCAAATTTTTAACATCTAACATCTAGACTGCCGATCGTCTCTTATAGAGATATAGAGGCGGAACAGTTTAATATTCACCTTATGCTATCAAAAGAGAAAATCATAGGTGGACAAGTAGTATAACTTGTTAAGCGACAAAGCAGATTCGGCCGAAGTTGGATCTGAAATGCTCTAAGTATTTGATTTCTTTCAATAGATCGCATGTTAGCAGTATAATAGGTGTCATTACTGGACACTGGCTGATGGGAAAGCATACAAAAAGACTTGACGTCTACGCAAACGACTTCTGCAGAAACTGTATGGACGAGGAAGTGGAGGAGACTATTCTGCATCTTCTTGTCCAGCTCACTTCCGCAAAAGAAAACTCCACTTAGGACCCTTCTTCTACACCAACTTAGACGACCTGATAAACATCAGGTAGCCTCCTACGGTTCATAAGAAGATCCAATTGGTTCAATGACTAGACAGGAGATCTTTCCGAGATCTTTGTGGTATTATAACGGACTGGATGGGTCTAAGTGTGCTGGCTTTAGCTGGTAGCCATTTCAACTTAACCTAACTTAGCTGAATCCCATTTTTTAATAAAATTGTTGTTCATTGATTCATTATACGAGTATGTATAAAGTAAAACTTACCTTTAGTGGCTATTGATGGTGGTGTTGATTTTTTTAGGTGAATTTTCTATTAGCGATTCCTGTGGGATCATTTGAATTTGTCACTTTTCTTTCATATTCTTATTTTTTAAGATATAAACTTAGAAAATATTTAAATAAATAAAAAAAAACCCGTTTGGTAATTTCAGCTTTTTTCTTATTTCATAAAAATGGTCAAGTTTTCTCTTCAAAAAACGAAATACTTGGTTAAATTGCAAACGGTTATGTTTTTTTTTTTCTTTGAATTTAAATCAATACTTGGTAAACATGATTTTATTTGCTTTTAATTCTTTTATGTGATGTTTGCTTTGGGTTACGTAGAGGGATGAATTTTAATTTTGTTTTCAGTTAGAAAAAAAAATTGTTTGTACTTTTGGATTTATAGAATTCTTAAAGTACTTGTCTATAAGAAACAAAATCGTTTGTTTAGAGACACTTATGCACATACAAAACTGATAAACGACTGCGTGGCAAAGCGAAGTAGTTTTAGTCTCTAGGGACCTATTCACGTTAACTAGACGATTTTGTCTTATTTTAAATAGTTTGCTTTTCATTTATTTAAGTCTATATGCAGATATACAAAAGAATGGCGTTGCCTACAAGGCCCTGTGTACAATCAAATGAAGTAGAAGAAATCTCTTTAGTCGTTTGTCGAATCAAGATCTGTCCAGGATTCGATTTTAGGAAGACGGCTGGGGTAGTTTCAACGTATGTATGCTACAGGACATCTTAGAATTTGCATGAATTCCACCGATACGGCAAAGTAATTTTTATAAAATCGTCGAGGACTCGCAAGACTCGATGAAGTTAAATAGTTCAAAGCGTCTTCGTTGGCGAATCATTAACAAAATAAGCACCCTCTTTCCTGGTTAAAAGACTGCTGTGTAGACTCGGTCACCACTTGGAATAAGGCACAAATTTCAAGAAGAGAAGAGTGAGTTTCCAATACATTAACTATTAAACAGCAAATGCAAATGTTTACGGGTTGAAATGCACAAATAAACCTGCTCTGGAGGTTCCTCTAAGTCATGCAAGAAATCACCAGCTCTGGAATTTTAACAGAAAACCCCATCGTTGGCTAGTCGAAAAAGCAGAACTGTCACTACTGTCGGCAGGGAGCTACAGACAGCCAGGTAGCGATTGAATCGCATCTACAGACTTAAAGTCAAGACAAGTATTATAATAAGGTTCCGCAGCGACCTAAAACCTCTCAAAGCATAACCTCATGGCATAGCGTTGCAATTTGTTGGGTCCCATGTATTTCTCGTAACAAGAGGGCCGCCAATCTAGCTAAAAGAGGTTCAGAACTGATGAATACACTGGCAAACCACTCAGTCATATCTTCAGTGGATCTTAAAAAAGCCAGAGTAGACACAGGCTTCCTTAAGATTAGGGACTAGAGTTCGAAGACGCTCCCTTCACACATCATAGCAGCACGAAAACAAAAGACCTCAAACTCCGAAAAGGTATCATTACAGACCTCAACCCTCTGGCGATCCATGTGCAAATAATTATGCCATTGTCCAAGCCTCTGCAGGATCAGAATGATGCCTCCCGGAAAGCACAACAAAGTCATCAAAAACATTTTTCAAATTTATATTGGATTCTAACTGGTTTAGAGGTCGCCGTGGCTCGGTGGTTAGTGCGTTGGACTGCTGTGCGATCTGCGTGGCATCAAGCTCCAGTCAATCAACCGAACATTTTTCGCGGCACCATACATATCTTGTCGAGGAATAACAAACCTTCAGAAACATAGTTTTTCACGAAAAGTCTTTTCAATTCGCTGTTTGGAATTGACAATAAATTGAAGGTCCACTCATAACTAGCATAGTACGAGTCTGATTGGTTGCGAGAAGCTAAGCTTCAACCACGAGTTGTCGCGGCTGCATTTTTTTTTTTGTTATTATACCGTATAGACGTTGACCAACTGTAAGGATTACCTAGGGCATAGTTAATCAGGTCGCCTAAGTTTGTAAAGAAGAAAGATCCAAAATGGAGTTTCCTTTTGCGGGAGAGAGCTGGACAGGTGCAAAAAAGATGAAGAATAGTCTCTTCTTCCCCCTCTTCCATACAGCTTCTGCAGACGTGGTTTGCATAAATGCCAAGCCTTGTTGCAGGCCCCTAAGTATGCACAGCTTTAGTACGTCTATTTTTTTTTTTCACAAGTCTCGTTCTTTCTGACGCCTTTTAAGTAAAAACCACCACGTAGTTAAGCTCAAAAATGTTTAAGAAACAGCATCAGTAGACACGAGGGCTATATAGGTCTTACCGACGGAAGCTCGAAATGTCGTACTGCAACTCTTATTTCTAACAGGGTTGGACATTGGTATGTCTTTGGTTATTGCCATAAGAATTGACTAGGTATCCCACTATGTATTTCTTATCCGTAACGTGGATTTCAGGACAGTTTACACCTTATGCTGGCAAAAGATCGAGATCGCTGGCGACGCTTGTTGGTTGAGGCCCAGGACCACCCCGGTCTGTAGCGCCACCTTAAGTAAGTTACACCTTATGTTCTCGGCTCTGTGGAGAACAGAAAGCGACTGCTGGTCATATTCTGTGCGCATGTTCACGAGCCGGAAGGAAAAGATTACTCCACTTGACGCAGCCCTCGGTCAACCCAGCGGAAACTCGGAAAATCGAACCTATGGCTATACTGAGGTTTATCAAAAGCCTTAATATAACCTGTGGTTAAACCATATGGGCCACCACAATAGACCTCATAGCTCGCAGTGCGCATTTAGGGCCCCTAATACAGAATAGAGAATGTTCTCGGAAAAATTGGCTCGCAATAATTATTACCGACGGCTCAAAGATAGTCTGCTTGATCGGTGCTGAAATTTTGTCAGAGGTCTACGAGTCGTTCGCTTACGAAAAACCGTCGGTGCCTTGTGAGACTTTCGAACACTTAAGTTCTACATAGTTGCTATCTAAGCCTTAAACTCGCCTGCTACAACTTTTAAAGTGGTGGAAAAGTGTAATTGCGGGTTCGCCGTTTTAGCGAAGACCACTTGCCTCTGAGTCCTACAGCTTTCGGAGCCTTTGGGACCTGTAAAGGCGAATATTTGGTTCACAATACCTCGATGGTCAACAGCAGATGGCATTTTAGTATACAGTTGTCTCATATCCAGATTGACGTAGACCGACAAAAACCGCACAAGGGTCATTCACCAATCGGAAAACGTCGACTAAGCTCGGTATACGTCACCAGATTTTTGCTCGCTAGTAAGAGCAAGACTAGCAGATTTGATGCTTCTCTTCAATTCCGCAGGACGAATGTAAAAGTCTGTGGTTCAACTTAAAAATAAAACACAAGCGGCCTTCAATAATTGTGTCATACTTGTTGTGGTTGTTTAAAATATAACACGGGCACAATATCACCTGATTTACAACTTTTAGAAACTAAGTCTTGAAGCTTGTCTTACCTCGAAGGTCACAATTGAGGATCTACAAATTCAAAAGTCTTTGAATTTTAAATCACGATGCTCTCTAAGGAATATAAAATCGTCACACATCTGTGTGGTAAAGCGAATGTGGTCGTCGTGGCCCGGTGGTTTTAAGCCCCTTCGGGAGTATAATTTGTCATGAAAGAGCTTCTCAATTCACCGTTTGGAGTCGGCAATAAGTTGTAGGTCCTTTCCATAGGTAACACGGACAAAACGATTGGTTGCGAAAAGCTAGCCTCATTCCGAGTTGTCGCGTCAGCTATTTTTTTTTTAAAGCGAATAAAGCGGGCAAAGCGAGGCAAAGAGAATGATTCTATGAGCAGCGTGAACACAGTAGAACCACAGAATAACTGGTAAGTGGACCCTGCTAAATTTCAGTCTGGGATTCCATTCCGTAGTTTTGAAATCCCGAGGAAAACACAAAAATGGCCAAAGCACGGTTGTCGCAAAAAAAAACTGTACTTGAATCCTGTTTTCGAAAGCGACTCAATAAAGGTCAAGACTCTTTTGGAGACTTAGGCGGAATAGTACAAGTACTATAAGCTTGCAATACCTTAGATCTTTTCAAACTCATTAAATTCAGAGGCTGATGAGCATAGAACGCCACTTAACTATCCCGCTGGTCGTAAAGAATATCGTTTAAGCGAAACGTGGAACTAAATGGAGTAAATTTTTCGGGAATTGCCAAAATGTCTGTCGAAAGTCTGAAGAACATGTGGATTAGACCATATCTTCAAAACCAGCAAAATATTCCCTTCTGAACACAGAGACCCTTTGCAAAAATCTCTTAAGGCTCGAGGTACTGATTTGGGTCTGAAAAAGAATTATTCCCGAGGAACATTTGTCTCAAAAGGTGGTCCTGGTCTCCATTCAGACTATGCCACGAGTTTGATCTCCTTTTCCCTTCCAATCACCCACACACTCGATACATCATCACTTTTTCAGTTAACTGTCGATGAATCCACGAACATCTCGCCACCGAAAATCAACCCTTTGGCAGAATAACAAACCACCACAACTCCCTCGACCCCATTCAAATTGAAAATCCTTCAACTTCAACGTTTTTTTGGTTCAATAATATCTGTGAATGGATTCAGAGACCCCAGAGCACGACGACACATGAATATATAACTTCAACCTTCAGATACGTGTATCTGCAGGGATAATTGTGATCGCCCGCACTTTGTCCGAGAGGTAATTGGTCAAGTGGTCGTCGATTGGTTTAAGTGGAAACGACTGTTTTTGACTCATGAGTGTTTTGCGGTTTTTGTCGAGTATGCATGTGTGTGTACGACTTACATAGCTGTCTAGTTCTGGTCGACAGTTCACAAATTAATTTGCTTAACGAAGGGTGGTGGTGAGATTAAGAGCTGTCTCGTGTCGTCCTTTCAAGAGAAAACTTTGACGCATTTTTTCTGATTTTTTGTTTGTCTCACTCACTTACATTCAAGTTCACTGAAATTTTTTCTTTGCTTTTCACTTTGGAACGATTCGAACTGTTCGCGAATTAATTTAAAATTTTCTTGTTTTTTTTTTTCAAATCGCACACAAGTTGTTTATTTGTTTAGAAAAAAAAATAGGAAAACACTTCCATCAGCCACGAGATCCTACCTCGTACTGAAGCTATCACTGACTAATGTCCTGTTAGGATGCTATCTGATTTCAGAATGTCAGTCGGTTGGCATCTCCTGGCTTTGGTAATGTGAGACTTCGACATTGTGGTGCGGACCAACCCTCGGTCGGCAGCAGCAACAGGACGATGAATGGGTGGTTGGAGATGCGGTGGTGCACACACCCTCACTGTCACCCTCGCTGACAACAGGCGGTTGAATTATTACGCAACTAATGGGCACATCATAGGGAAATAGGATTTCTGTGCGCAACTAGTGTTCTGTGCAGCGGATAACGTCGGATAAGGGGAAAAAATTTGCGAATAGCGGGGAGAGTTGGTGGTAGATTTGGTTGGGTGCAGGGATGAAGGCATATATAGAGCGAACCTAATGGGGATGACAGTGTTCGATGGGAAGGGTTGGAGTTGAAACGAATTCACTTTGGAACTTTGAAACTTGTTGAATGCAGTTTTTTTTTTTGGAAGTTCCTAGATTTACGTGCGAGTTGCGATGGAATTTCAATGAGGCAACAAGTGACATTTAAGCGTAGGTACCACTTGAGGGGTGAAAAGTTAATCGGAGTAGTTTGCAATTTTAAGAAGGTTTTAGCTTAGCACTTACCGACATAGTAGGTAGATGCTTGAACTTCAGTGAATGATTTGAGTCAAGAGGGGGCGAGAAGGTAGACAGACGCAATGTGCAAAAATATGAGGTTTGAAGATGCCTCTCTACATTCAGCGCCTATGTACATACATACACACCAAGACCGAGTTGTGCAAACGAATTATGTGATACATATGTACATATGTTCATACATACTCGTACATGTGACTTAAAGCCTTACTTGACTGGAGAATGTTTGGCTATTCTTTCTGTGTTAACAAGTCAATGTAGTGGTGGCATCTTAGCTTTCGAGACGCTCATTATAAAGCTACAATCAGACTATTTGCAGATGTACGCAAATTTTGCAGAAAAAGGAGTCCCAAACGCCTGCAAACGGCGATAACGAATCAAATTCCGCTGTCAGGCAAAGTTATATCTGTCTACTCTCTGTTCTTGTTAACAGCATATACATACTTCATCTTTGCAGGAATTCCGCTGTCAAGAAGAATGAACCATTCAACCTGGACGATGAACACCAACAATTCCGTCCACCCGATCTAGACAAAGTGATAATAGCCATTTCCAAGCTAAAGTCCAACAACGCTACTAAAGCTGAGGGCCTAGCTGCCGAGCTGTTCAAAGCTGCAGGCGATGACTTGGTAAGAAGCATTCACCAACTCATCTGTAAAATATGGTCGGGGGAAAGTATGGCCGGTGAATGGAATCCCAGCATCTTTTGCCGATCCTCAAGAAAGGAGACCATCTGAACTACAGAGGCATCAGTCTTCTTTACATCACCTACAAGATCTTATCTGCCGTGTTGTTTGAACGCTCGAAGCCGTTCGTCAATAACGTGATCGGTTCCTATCAGTGTGGTTTTAGGCCAGAAAAATCCACAATCGATCGAATTTTCACCCTTCGGCAGATCCTGAAGAAAACCCAAGAAGTACAAATCGATACCCACCACCTCTTTCAAGGCCGCCTATGACAGCATTTATAGACACGAACTATACAGAGCCATGTCTAGTTTTGGCATCCCTGCCAAACTCGTCCGTCTGTCCAGGATGACGATGGAGAATGCACGCTGCTCCATCAAGGTCGGTCAAGACCTCACCGAGACCTTTGATGTCAAAAAAGATTTAGGCAAGGCGATGCGCTGTCATGCGACTTTTCCAATATCGTTCTTGAAAGAATTGTGCAAAACTCTCGCACCAGCACCAGAGACACAATCTCAAGTCCGTCCAATTACTCGGATACGCAGACGATATTGACATAATCGGAAGAACGCAGGGTGATGTATCTGGCGGGTTGGTGAGTATTGAGACGGAGGCGGCAAAGATAGCAAGACAAAGTATATGCTGTCAACAAGAAAGGACGCACAACACCGACGCCTCGGACAGAATGTCACAATAGACAGTTATAACTTTGGGGTCATTAAGGACTTTGTCTACCTAGGCACCGCTGTAAATTCAGCCAGTGACACCAGTGCTAGATTAAACGAAGAATAATTCTTGTGAATCGTTGTTTCCTTGGGCTAAGAAGGTAGCAAAGCCCTTTCTCAAACAACTAAAATGACCTTGAGATACTAGTCATCCCAGTCCCGCTCTACGGATAAGGTTGCTCTTGGCTGTTTCGAGAGGAAAATTCTGTTCATCGTTAGGGGTGCGATGTCTTACCTAATCATATCCTTATCAATGGTCTCGAACGATGTGTTGTCAAAGGCTTCTGTATAGGTTTCTTTGCTTTGTACTAGCTTTGTTATACCTATTAGGCTATGAATGGCAGTTTCCGCTCCTTTCCAGATCGATAAGTGAATTGATTTACAAACAGGGAATCAAGAATAAGAAACGTATCCCTTCGTATTGTTCATGATCACTATGAAATTTTAAGGAGAAAGGAACTTAGACGATAAAATTAAGCTTGATGCTCTTGAAAGGACAAATCTTAGGTGGACAGGTGGTTCAACGTGTCTAGCCTAGACAAAACAGACTTGGCCCAAGCTGAACCTAAAGCGTTCTAGAGATTTGATTTCCCTCAAGAGATTGCATATCAACGCTACTATAGGTGTCATCACTGGACGCTGTCCAAGAAACTGCATGGATTAAGAAGAGGAGGAAACTGTCCTCCAGCTTCTTTGCACCTGCCCTGCTCTCCCCCATAGAAGAAAAAACAACCTAGGTGCCTTCTTCTACAAAAATCTAGGCGATCTAATTAAGTCTCCTACGCTTCATTAGAAGCTCTAAGTGGTTTAACATGAAGGTAAAGGAGAATTCTCCAAGATTCACGTGGTTTCACAATGGACCTATCATTTGTCTACGTGTGTTGGCTTCAGCGGCCATTTAAATCTAACCTAACCTATGTTGAATGTAAAGAGGGTTGTATGGTAGGGAATTAGTATTTCTTGTCCCTGCTGCAAGAAGCAGGAAAACATGCCTTCCTCATCTTATGATTTGAATGAGCTACACTTGGATAGAGCGCATTTTATACATTTAAGTCAGGACAGCACTATCGGATATACATCCGAGGAGATGAGTGTCAAGTAAGATTTGACTGACTTCCTCAGGACTGCTAGTGTTTTTTTATGAAACTGATGCGATTGGAGTGATTCTGGGCTAGGGCTTTTGCAACTGAGCCGCCACTGCAAAGCTTTCAATTTTATCACAGTGAGTCTTCCCCGATTTACATTTTAATTTTCTAAGTTCCTTGTGTATGTAGTTGTAGTTATGAATGTAGTTGGAGCATCTTTATAGTGGCACCATTCACCATTATGTTTAGAATTTTCTGATTAAGGGCCTAAGCGGTTCGATGGGCTTGTTGGGTAACATAGGATAGAATGCAAGGGCCTTCCTTCCTTGAATACAAATCTAAAGAGCTGAATGAATATTGAAGGACTCAAAAATAAGTCGATCGAATAATCAGCTTTGTATAAATTGGTTCGAAAATGACGAATCTTTTCTCTATTTTGGCAGTAGATACTCAAATATAAGATTTTCCTTATGTTTAGGACACATTATAGGTGTTGTTGACGATACATTTTAAAAGCTTTGAGATCAACTTCATATTGACGAAGGATCAGCTGGGTAATTATGTTAGAAACTAATTCATTTAGACTTAATAAGGCCTAGGGGCAATGTCAGCAGGAGATGTATCCACACCGCCAAAGAGATATTTCGCCTTTAAATGTTGAAGTGGCGAAGGAACCTTGACGAAATCGAGAGCTTGAATTTAAATTGAGAGACTTCTGCCCAGTTAAGTGATATGTGGCTTTATAATTTCTCTAACTTCATAATATTCTTGTTCATAGGTTTAATGGCTTCTATCATACACATTGAATACCCATTACGTCCTTAAATCTAATGGATTCTCTCCCTTCCTAGCAAATTTGAATCCCTGTCCCACTTTACGAAAAGAAAAATCATCATATCGCCACGTCCTGGTCCCCACCTAATGGTCACTGGACACTTCCTTTGAAATGGATCCACAGCCATAAGTTAATCCTAAAATATGTTTCTCTATCGCTCCCTCAATAATCTTCCCATTGTGCTGCCTTCCCCTTTTTCTACAAATTATATTTGCCACGTGTTGCATGTTATGGCAAGAAGTGGAATGATGATGTCAACATATACGTCATGTACGGCCTTCTAAGATTTATTGGATTTTTTTTTCCTTGACAGCCTCCGGAAGAGTCCTTTCAAAGGTACATAATGCCTGTGTCTCATTTAAACTATTCTTCCAACATGATAAAGCAGCAACTTGATCTTTTTCTCACTGCAGTTTATTAACTAAATTTACCTCAAGACACGTTTGGATTTTTATGGATTGCTGCTGTAAACAATCCGTAAAAAAGAAAAATCATCTGTTAAAAAGTGTATCTCTGGATTATTTTTTTCTATGCAGGAGTGTGTTGTTCTTTCTTCTCCGCCAAGGATTAACTGTCGAATTCTGTAAGAAAAAGGACATTTTTTGCCTAAACAAAGTTTGAGGGAGTTTTTATAACAAAATTCAAATCTATCTGACCACGAGGCAAAGCCGACAGTAAAAACTTGCTTCCTGTTTATAGCTCACAAAAACTGTGACTTATGCAGCAGACGTAACACAACATGTGACATAAATTTCGCACAAATTTCGAAAAAGCTTGTAGGTGGAGACGTAAGCAGTAACTACACGTCACCATACTTCGACTTCGAAAAACCTTTCTTCCGCACTTTTCCAAACCTAGAAGAATGGGAAACTGAAGAACCAACGAGACACAGGCTTATATCTATCTACACAGATGGGCCAAAGATGGATATAGGAACCGGTGCCGATTAACCCCCACCTTGTAATCTCAGAGAGCGAGTGGAGTATAAGACCCTGACGACAGCCACCTTACCACCTGCGATATATCAAGGAAACTTTGGCCAAAATACGACAAAGCCAGAACCAACAATCTTTTGAAATATGACAGGAAGTCATTAGGGAGACACTACTACCAAGAAAGGTTTCTGAGGACATCACGATGGATGGAGACCCAAGTCAACAACGAGCAATAAGGTAGATGCCCGTTAGGAACCGAGGTCTACCTCCATGGGATAACAATGGGTCCACAAGGTCTTAAGTGTGATGAGGTCGAGTGCTTTCTCGCTCACCAGCCCAGATACCTAGCCTAACGTATGTATGTATGAGACTACATAGAAACCAAGAAAGACTAAACCCCTGACAGCAGGCTTGCTAAACAACACATTTCTTAGACAATATTCTCTGCATACCACAATATCTCCTACGAATGGTGAAAAGTTAGTTCAGCGACCGATAACCCTCCACCCCCGAGGGACTGCGAAAGATGAATATTAACGCTAGTGATGTACAGGGCTACAGGATATGCCTGAAAATATTTACATATCTTGTTGGTTTTGCCGAACCGAACCGAATCCGGCAAGGATGAACAAGGGAACATCGTAGCTGAATCGTAGTCGATGCAGAGGACATGGAAGAGCTATTTCTTCTGACTGTTAAACGGTGACGACAACCAAAATCCCGCTGTCAGGCAGAATGAACCATTCAACTTCAACGATGAAAACTAACAATTCCGTCCACCCGACCTGGATGAAGTGAAGATAGCCATATCCCAGCTTAAGTCCAACAATGCTGCTGGTACTGACGGCCTAGCTGCCGAGCTGTTCAAAGCAGCAGGCGATGACTTGGTAAGGATCATGCACCAACTCAGTAAAATATGGGCGGAGGAAAGTATGCCTGATGAATGTAACCTCAGCATTGTTAGCCCGATCCTCAAGAAAGGAGATCCTTCGAAGTCTGAACTGCGCCAACTACATAGGGCATCAGTCTTCTTAACATCGCGTACAAGATCTTATCTGCCGTGTTGTGTGAACGCCAGAAGCTGTTCGTCAACAACCTGATCGGACCAAATATGCACACTGCAGCAGATCTTGGAACCCAGGAACTTAAAATCGATACGCGCCACCTTTCCATCGATTTTAAGGCCGCGTATGACAGCGGCGAAGATGGGTTTAACGGTCAATGAGGGCAAGACGAAGTATATAATGTCAACAAGAAAGGACACTTAACACCGACGTCTCGGACAGAAAGTCACAATAGACAGTTATAACTTTGAAGTAGTTAAGGACTTTGTTTACCTAGGCTCCACTATAAATTCAGACAACGACACCAGCGCTGAAATCAAACGGAGAATAACTCTTGCCAATTGCTGCTTCTTTGGGCTAAGAAAGCTACTGAGTAGGAAAGCCCTCTCTCGAATGATTAAAGTGACCCTGTATAACCCCCTAAATCTTCCCAGTTCTGCTCTACGGTGCAGAGGTATGGACTCAATAGCGGATGAGGTTGCTCTTGGCTGTTTCGAGAGGATAATTCTTCGGGTGATTTTCGGTCCCGTCTGCATAGACGGTGAGTGGAGGAGGAGGTACAACGACGAACTGTACAGCGACATCGACTTAGCCAGAAGAGTGAAGGTCCAACGACTGAGCGGATAGACACCAATGCTCCGGCCCGGAAAATTCCACACCTGTGGATGGCGCTGTAGAGGAAAACCGAGACTCAGGTGGGGCACGCAAGTGGAAGGGGACATTAACCAACTTGGGGTGCAGAACTGGAGGCAGCTGGTTAAAGATCGAGCTGGCTGGAGACGCTTGTTGGTTGCGGTACAGGTCTACCCCGGACTGTAGCGCCACCTAAAGTTAGTAAGTGAGTATCGCTTATTTTGTTACATATTGGTAATTGAAACTCACCCATATTGAGCTACCTTAATTGGCTTAATCTCATAAAATTGAGCTTACATATATCGCGTGGAATTTTTGAAACCTGCGTTTTTTAGACTCTTTACATAAGAATTCACTTTTTGCCGGAAAACAATACCGTCGTGACCCATTTTTCACATGTTAAGCTTTTCGAATGCACATTGTTTTCTCGAAAATTGCTCCCTTTCGTTCCTAAGCTATCATTACATGCACTCAATCCGTTACGCTACTGATAAAGGAAAAAGTTGCTTAACCAATCGCCTCAATTGATCTACAAACTTAAATTTCCACCTATAAATAAAGTGATTTTTAATTATAGGTGTTATTAGTCTTGTAACTGGCAAATTATAACTTTTAACTTTTAGTTAACATGTGACCCGATCTTCTTCTTTTGGTTTTTAGTAGGTAAGGTTACCTGGCTGCTCCCATTAGAGAAGGACACACTAAGACCAGAGTGGTCCACTGTTCATTGTGATGCCTTGAGAATACCGGCTTACCAGCACTAAAAACAAGAACTATAACACAGAGTGCGTTAAGATGGGTAGCCGTAACGGCAGTGATTCTCTCTCAAGAGGTCATATGCCGTCAGCATCAAGTATTGACGACCAGTGGCATCATTGCCAAAAAGCCATCAGAGATGCCGTCGCAAGCACATGCAGCGAAACAAGAGGCAGAGCTGCTCGCGAGCTCTACAAGTAGATGAGAAGACACGAACACTGCCTTCTCAGGAGGAAGAAGAAAAATCATGAGAGGCGCGATCGAGGAAATAGAGAGATGTTACTGCAGGAATGAGGTACAAAAGTTTTACCAGAGGGTTAAAACAACCTGTGATCGCCGTGGCTTAGTGGTTAGTGCGTTGGACTACTGACCGAGCGGCGTGGGCTCAAGCTCCAGCCAGGAACACCGAAAAATGTTTGCCGCACCACCTCTCGTCGGGGAATGATAAGCTTCCGGGAGTATAATCTGTCATGAAAGAGCTTCTCGATTCGCCATTCGGAATCGGCAGTAAATTGTAGGTCCCTTTCATTCGTGCTAGAAATGTTACGCGCACAACATGAATGGTTGTGAGAAGTTAGGCCTGCCAGCTATTTACTTATTTATTTTGAAAACAACCTGTCGAGACTACAAAGGCCTAACCGAAGCCTTCAAGGATGAACAAGGGAATATCGTAGTAGAATCGTAGTCAATGATGAGGATGTGGAAGAACTACTTCTGCAGACTGTTTATCGGCGACGACGAATCAAATCCCGCTTTCAGGCAAAATAAACCATTCAAACTGGACCACGAAGACCAACTTCGTCCGGATGAAGTGTAGATAGCATATCTAAACTTAAGTCCAACAAAGCTGCTGGAGCCGACCTTAATCTAGAGCGACCTCATCCATTCTTGACAAAGTCCAAGCCGCTGTGCCACAGAGCGGGACTGGGATGGTCTCACATGCAGTCATTTTAGTTGTTCCAGAAAGGGCTTCGTAACTCAAAAACTGTTTTATCCTAAAGAAACAGCGATTGACAGGAGTTTTCTTCCTTTTATCTCAGCACTCAGCCGAGCTTACGTAAAGAAAGAGACAAGTACCGAATCTCGGACTCAGTCGGAGCAGAACATAAGTTTAAGCTCAACCTGAAGAACATACGAGTTATTTTTGTTATTTTTTATTGTCGAGGGTGGTACCGCGATCAAAACACGTTTTACACTTATTGAATATTTGAATACCGTATACAACTTTGATAAAAAGTGTATGATGGAGGGCAACACTGATGCCGCGTCCGAACTACCTTACCTACAAAGAAGAGCAACTTACCTTTAATCATCCACAGAAAAAAAGAGAAATGTGTTTCTTGTTTATTTTTCGTCAATTTAAATTCACTTTTACACAAATAAAAACCTTTCCGTCAACAAAGGGATACAACTTTCACTTTCATTCCTAAACCTTTTCACTTCAATTTTCACTTAGTCACGCCACGCTGTTGAGCCGTAACACGTTAGAATTCTAAGCAGAATTAAACCTTCGATGCTTCTTCGATGAGGATTATCCACAAATTGATTCAATCTCTTCGCGAGCTCTGATACTCGTTTGGGAGACCAGCAGACCAATTCAATAGACCATCATGTAAAAAAGGTATCTCCAGCATTCATTAGGTAGTATCTGCATATGTACTCGAAAAACACGTTCAGAATACGGGTGTCTGTCAATGTCAGACTAATTTTTAATTGGCGTCTACTGACACGGTAGATATTGTTTTGTTGCTAAATTGTAATAAAAACCTTTAGAACCATATCATGGGCAAATAAAACAAGTTAGGTTTGAACTTCCGTGACAGTTGGGTGGCCGGCAGAACCGGCAGAACCGGAATAGGCCAAATTCGGCTCAGAATGTGTATGAACGTCAAGATGTTCTATGACTATACGCACCATAAGAGTGGAACCACCGCTTGACATGATCATTAATAATAAACTTAGATTCTTTGTCCGATATAGGGAATGTTGTGGTTCTCTAGAGAGTTGAATGACATGGTTAAGGCGCAGCCTCCAGTGGTGGTTGATGAATACCCAACTAACGACAAACATAGTTTGACTGCAAAAGTGTAGTTGTACACTCGGATAACCTGGGTGATCTTCAGTAGACATTTAACAAATCAGACTCATAAGAGTGCCGTAGTTCGTCTCTAGAGTTACATATCTGTGAACGAAGTTTTTACGGGAAGAAGCTGGGGAAGCACAGCTCTAGTTGCCATGATCGACTTTTTTGGATCTTGCAATCTGAGCCTCGCAAATCCAAAGCCCTTGCAATTATTTGACTCTTGTTTCTTAGGGCAGACGATATAAGAACAATCGTATTGGAATTTTCCGATCCCTAACATCGAGAATGTCCTGACCCTGCCACAAGGTGTACATCACTACCTTTTAGAAAGAGGTATGGCTTGAAGAGCTGAAACGTCCAAAGCGAATGTAACAAAGACTACAGACACCAGCTACATATTTGCATGCGTCAAAAAGTGTTCCCTTAAGACTTTCGGACGAACGCACTTAAGCATCAGCCGCTCCGCTTACTTAAAGTGGCGCTACATTCCAGGGTGGAACTGGGCCCCAAACAACAAGCGTCTCCAGCCAGCTCGATCCTTAGCCAGCTGCCTCCAATTTCGCACGCCAAGTTGGTTGAGGTCCTCTTCCACTTGCGTGCGCCACCTAAGTCGCGGTATTTCTCTCCTGCTCCGTCCCTCGGGTGTGGATTCAAAGATTTTCCGGGCAGGAGCATTGGTGTCCATCTCAGCCATCTCAGTCGTTGGACCTTCATTCTTCTTGCTAAGCCGATGTCGTTGTACAGCGCCTACAATTCGTCATTGTATCTCCTCCTCCATTCACCGTCTATGCAGGTGGAACCGAACACCCAAGAGAAACTTCATCCGCTTTTGACAGAGTCCATGCCTCTACGCCGTAGAGGATCACCTTATTCATTCGAGGGAGGGCTTTGCTACTCAAATGCCTTCTTAACCCAAAGAAACAGCGATCAGCAAGACTTATTCTTCGTTTCAGCGCTGGTATCTTTGTCTGAATTGACACCACCACCAACTACACCACGCTGCGTTCTTCCGATTATGTCAATATCGTCGGCGCCTGAGTTCTGCACTATTGTTTCAAGAACGATGTTGAAGAAGTCGCATGACAGCGCGTCTCCTTGTCTAAATCCTTTTTTGACATCAAAGGTCTCGGTGAGGTCTTGACCGACCTTGATGGAGCAGCGTGCATTCTCCATCGTCATCCTGCACAGACGGACGAGTTTGGAAAGGATGCCAAAACTAGACATGGCTCTGTATAGCTCGTCTCTATAGACGCTGTCATACGCGGCCTTAAAATCGATGAAGAGGTGGTGGGCATCGATTTAAAATTTCTGGGTTCCAAGATCTGTGGTCCGATCAGGTTGTTGACGAACGGCTTCAGGCGTTCACACAACACGGCAAATAAGATCTTGTAGGCGATGTTATGAAGACTGATGCCTCTGTAGTTGGGGCAGTTCTGAGGGTCGCCTTTCTTGAGGACCGTGCAAACAATGCTGAGGTTCCATTCATCGGGCATACTTTCCTCCGCCCGTAATTTACAGATGAGTTTTTGCATGCTCCTTACCAAGTCATCGCTTGCCGCAGCCATCTTCTCCAGCAGCTTTATTGGACTTAAGCTTAGGTATGACTATCTTCACTTCATCCAGGTCGGGTGGACGGAATTGTTGGTCTTCATGTTCCAGGTTGAATGGTTCATTCTGTCTGACAGCGGGATTTGATTCGTCGTCACCGTTAAACAGTCTACTGAAGTAGGTCTTCCATATCCTCAACATCGACTGCGATTCTACGACGATGTTTCCTTGTTTATGCTTGTATGCTTTGGTTTGGGCTCTGTATCTTTGACAGGTTCTTTTTATCCTTTGGTAAAACTTCTGAACCTTGATGGCGCGCTTCTCATGCTCTTTCCTTTTTCTTCCTGAGAAGCCAGTGTTCGTCTCTTCTCTTTTACTCGTAGAGCTCGCGATCAGCTCTGGTCCTTCTGTGCAGCCCCGCTTTGTACGCCTCTTGTTTCGCTGCATGTGCTTGCCGACAATCATCGTCAAAGCAAAGGTTTCGTTGCGGTGACCGAGTGAAAGCCAGCACATCAAAGGCGGCGTCTCTGATGGCTTTTTGGCAATGTTGCCACTGGTCTTCAATACTTGATGCTGTCGGCATGAATAGCTTGAGAGATTGAGAGAGACTCGATCGGAAAAAGGATCTGGTGATCTCTTGCGATTGTAGCCGTCCGACATCAGACTTCATGACACCATTTCCTTGTCTTTACAGTGTTCGGGATATCCAAGCCGTATCTTGGCTACAATAAGGTGGTGGTCCGAGTCAATGTTGGCCCCTCGGAACGATCGAACATCCATAATACTGGACGAGTGCCTTGCGTCGATCGCAATGTGGTCAATCTGGTTGAGGGTTGATTGATCAGGAGATCTCCATGTTCCTTTGTGAGTACTGGTTGTCATCAGTCAATCCGTCCATATCCGAAGCTTTTTGTTGCTTCGTAACTATTAACGCACAACCTCCAACTTGAAGGGCAAGTTCCATTGTTAAATACCGTAGAACAAGGGGCCGGTTTAACTGATGTCAGTAACCCAATTTGAGCTCTGCCGTTGGCCCCTTTAGGGGGCCAGCATCTCTTTTCCAAGACCCCAACTGATTCTCGGAAATTTTTATCGGCCTCAGCTCCAAATATGTGGAAGTAGCCCAAATAAAACGTTGTTCCCGTTCCGGATGTTATAGACTCCACAGTTGATTCCATCTAGGGAAATCGTCGGCTGGCGTGTTTATAGTGCTGCATTTCTTCTTCTAATCAGCACTCGGGCTTATTAGTTTAGCAAGTCGAGTCCGGGTGGACAATAACCAGTACCCAATGGCTACCGCGAGAAGGTAAAATAAGCACAATTGATGTGTACTAGCAGTTACTACACTAGACAACGCCAAGTTGATAGCAATCAGAGTCTATTACTAAAGGGTTTTTCAATAGGGACGCTACAAAAGTAGAGCGACAGGGACAGCAAACGACGCCATATTTTTCATGCGGTTTTTTGACATTTCTCTTCAGTAAGGTCTGCCATTTCATGATGGAAAGATATACGAGCCAACAACGAGTCGAAATTATTAAAATTTACTACCGAAATTCGGAGTCAGTGGCCTTAACGTTGAGAGCGCTACGTCCAATTTATGGTCGTCATAGTCGTCCTAGCAGATCAACAATTGAGCATCTAGTGGAAAAATTTGAATCCACAGGCACAGTACAAAATGTTCCCGTGCCAGTGAGACAAAGAAGTGCCCGTAGTGTCGAGAATATTGCTGCCGCTGAGCTTCAAAAGAAAAGATCTTGGCCTACATCCTTACAAGATTAAATTGACGCAAGAACTGAAGCCGCTTGACCACCAGAAGCGTCGTATGTTCGTGAATTGGGCTGAGCAACAACTTGAAAATGATTCGGATTTTCATCGAAAAATCATCTTCAGCGATGAGGCTCATTTCTGGCTGGATGGCTTCGTCAATAAACAAAATATGCGGTATTGGTCAGGCAGCAATCCACACGTACTCCATGAGTCATCATTGCATCCCGAAAAAATTACGGTTTGGTGTGGTTTATGGGCCGGCGGCGTCATTGGGACGTACTTCTTCCGTGATGATCAAGACCGGCACGTTACTGTGAATGGGGATCGCTACCGTTCAATGATAATCGAATATTTTTGGCCCCAATTGGATGATATGGACTTGGAGGACATGTGGTTCCAACAAGACGGCGCCACAAGCCACACAGCGAATATCACAATCAATTTATTGGAAACCAAGTTTGGAGAACGTGTTATCTCACGAAATGGTCCAGTCGCTTGGCCGCCTCGGTCGTGCGATTTGACGCCGTTAGACTATTTCCTGTGGGGCTACGTCAAGTCTATGGTCTATGCCAACAAGCCAGCAACGATTGATGAACTTCGTACGAATATCGAACGTGAAATTGTAGCAGTATCGGCCGATTTATGCTTGAAAACCGTCGAAAATTGGGTTCAGCGTCTGGACTTCTGCAAGCGTGCCCGTGGTGGCCATGCAAAAGAAATCGAGTTCCATACATAATGGCATCGAACATACTTTCACAGGAATAAAGAATTTCATTGATATCCAAAACCGTTTTTGTTTTATTTAAAAAAACTTTTGTAGGGCTCTTATTGAAAAACCCTGTACAAGACCCAGTCATCCAATACTGCCTTTAGGGGAAGTACAAATACCAGTCAAAAGCCTTCTTCAAGCGGCATCCTTGTATTGCCAAGTAGATCTTTGATGGTATTTCTTGTTAACTGAATGCACATGCAAGTGCAGACATTTTTCTCCCAGGCAGCTGAAATCTTGATTGAGAATACATATGGACGCATATACGCAAGGTCTAGAGTGTGTTGGCCGTGACTGTCAGCATCAGGAATGGATGTCGCCGTTAGATCATCTCATACTTTGAGACATCAAATAGCCCTAATCAAATTTTTGACAAAAGACAATCAACTATGTATCATCCCTTCACAGGAAATAAAACTTCAAAAACTAATCACATTTCACATGAAGAGAATTGTTCCACATGTGCTGAGTGTCTCTGACACATTCTGATTTTGAAACCACGATTACGCGTTCATAAGGACTCAACTGTCTAATTATCTGATAGTTTCTGGTGACTAACTCTTTCAAACGAACTTTTGGCAAAAGCAAACCAGTTTTTTGAAATGAAATGTGTGTGGGCGATATTTTTCAATTAGAAGTTAACTACCCTTCCGAGTTCTTGAAATTCCGCATTCCAACCAGAACCACCACCACTACACTCTTGGATGAATATTAATTTCCCACGCGCATTCACCCACCACCACAGACGAACATTACCAAATGCCATCCTTAATGATGTTTCCCGTATCACGGCAGAGGATACGCCTTCGTGCAAAGTGCCAATACGTCAATGAATATGGATCCCATCGCCAACACACTCAAAGCGTGAATCAAGTGTTGCTCCTGCTCCTGGTTGTTCTTCTCCAACTCCCAACTCAATCGAATAATAATCGAATCAAATTTTCTCACGAACTCGCACAGGAATGCGTCCTTCGAAGTACACGAGAAGAAAGGATCACAAAAACCCAGGAATTTCTTAATGAAGTCTTCCTTCGTGGAGCAGCATTGTCTTTGTGGGATTGCGATGCGGATGCGTATGGAAATTTATTACGAGAAAGGAAGAAAGAAATCTATGACGTCCTTACATCATCCTGAATCCACAGCCACTATAGTTGTACGACTATGGGGGCGCTGATGGTTCGATAAATAGTGCGTGGGTGCAAACGATACGAATAAGACAACGAATGGGATAATAGGAGAGAAAGGCAGAAGGTCCTTTCCTCCGCAGCGACCAGTATTGTGTGCTCTTTTGTGTGATTGATCTTTGAAGGGGTTTGAGAATGCCGCAAAGGAAAAAAATCATTCTATCTCTGTCTCTGTGTGTAACTGCGAATGACACACTAAATATCCTTGAGGGCGAAATTTTTGCAGAACTTCACTAGCACTCTCTATTATGCGGGGTCCTGCCCCGGCGCGTGGGTATGAAGTGGAAACACAGAAGGAAAAGTCAAGTCAGTCTGTCGTGCTAATGGAATTTGAAAAATTTAATAACTCGACTGGTTAAGGGGGGGCTTTATTGTTCGTCGTGTTCCTCGAATGGATGGGAGGGCTGATGGGTTTTAAAATTTTTTCTTTTTCGTTTGCTTCCTTTCTGCGTCTTTGGTAGAATTAAATGCGATTTCTCTTTGTGATTCTTGTGCTACTTCTGTGCCATGGAAATGAACAGAAAAAGAGCTAGCAAGTAGTGACTGATTGGGGCGGTGAGACAACAGCACACGTGTTGGGTTGAAGCAATCATTTCCTGCATTTGGAAAGGTTACCACTTTGACCCAGATCTCTTTAAGGAGCTTAAGTGGGGCTAAGATAAATTGGATGTGGACTTTTGGTTTTTAATTATCTCATTCTTTTGCTGAAGATTAAATACTCGACGCACATAAATGTATTTGGTCTGACAGGTGATGATCCAAGCGAAAGAATCTAAGATGTGGCCAGATTCCACGTGGTGGTGGAAGTTGTCAGAGGTAGAAGAGTACAGAGGTATGTAGGTACCTTGCTTGCTTTCGTAAACCTTTTGAATAATACTGCTTCCCATGCCTTTCAATATCCAAGCAGAAACTTAAAGCTGCGGTATTCTCTCATATCAAGTATCTTTGACTCTTAAGGGTCCAACCAAACGAAGCGCGGGCCGGTTGTGCGGGCAGAACGCGCTGTTTCCCCCCGCGGTAATTGATGTCAAACATAAAGCGGACAGCTTTCAGCGTTCCAGTTATTAAAATGATTTTACAACCACTGTGTCTACGCCGATCAACCGAACAAATTTGGAAAAACATTGAAGTGGGGTTCAGGGAAACATGGAACTTTCCTAACTGCTTCGGAAGCATCGACGCAAAACATGTGAGAATTATGTAAATGTCCCAGAAACAGTAGTTCAAGTTACTTTTTTTTTTCCAATCGTATTGCTGCAATTGTTGACCATGAATATAAATTTGTGGTCGTGTGAGACACAGTGACCGCAGTATTATTGCAAATTCGGCGTTTAATCGCGAATTCTTAGGAGAAAAACTATTCTTTCTCCGAAACCACTATCAGGGACACCATCTACCCTCTACTTATAGGTGATCAAGGTTTTAAATTCGAGACCTTTTTAAAGCGCCCTTTCCTCAAACTAGCAGCCATGGTAAATGCATCAAAAACAATTTTTAATTAACGACTTTGTAAGGCTCGACTTCGTAGTAGAGTCACAGTCAGTGCTGAGAATTTGGGCCCACCAAATCTATTAATTTCTCCACCTCATCGGTTGTTATTGCTACTTGTCCGTCGCGATCTTTGTAAAAAAAATCTTGACAGACTTGCTTTACTTGCCGGCATTCTGTTTGAGAATTCTGCTGGCAGAGTTCAGATCGCGTAAATCGTTAAAGAAGTATCGGCGTAGGGTGGCTTTCCTGATGTGGGCCAGGGCGAGACACGTGCAGAGGAAGTGTGCAGTTGACTCCTCCTCCTCCTCCTCGTCACTGTAGCTCCTACAGAAATCGTTACATACTATACCCAGGCGGTGAGCATGCCTGCCTAAGATGCAGTGAGAACGTTGATTAGCTTTGAAAATTTGTCTCTTTTAAGTCGCACTAATGCTTTTAATCTTTTCAGATCCAGGACAGGCCAGATCAGCATGGCATTGTTACAATAATCGAGGTGTTGCAGTCTACGATTTTCTTTCAACTGAGCATCGGTGTGAGTCAAGTGTTTAACAAACGACATATGTAGGCGTTTTAATATGGTCGAGATTCCTGCCGTTTGTACATTGGGAGCCTACACTGAACCAAAAAGGTCCATAAAATCAAGGAAAAAAATTCATAATAATTATGAAAAAATTCATTAAATTTGAGCTTAACACGATTCGATTCATACGCGTATGAATCTGTTCATACGGCTATGATCATAGTTCATACAAAGTAAGAATCTGTACATAAAATTAATGTATGGCGTTCATAAATTTTTGCGAGTGTGTATTATAGTTTTGATACAAAAACGGATATGCGTACTATGTGTGAATATGGTTATTCTACATGTGTGCGTGCGTTTTTTTCTGCTACACGTAAACCCCTACAACGTATAAAAATTGTGCAGTGGTTTGCAACTCAGGTAGTGGTAGGTTTCATTGGCGTCCAAGGGTGGTGTCCAGGCTAGCTGGGAACATTTGTGGTGTTTGTCATTGGCTATAATTCGCAGGAATTTTTTCGAATCTTTCCTTTTCAAGTCTCCACTATGCCTTGCTAAGGTAGAGTCGCCATCAGCTTTCACAGTTGATCGATTTTATTTATTTTAAGATATAAATGTTTTTCCGACATCAGGAGTTGAACCCAGACTTTCCGTGTGACAAGAGATGATGCTAACCACTGCATCATGGCCACCCCTTGCCCTGAGGAAGTAAAATTTATTTATTCAACTTCATCATGATTTTACACAAAGTGAGTGTGAGTGTGTCATTTTGACACAAAAAAGGATATGCGTACTATGTGTGAACATGGTTATTTTACATGTGTGTGTGCGTTTCTTTCTGCTACGTAAAAATAGCCCTGCAACGTATAAAAATCGTCATCGACATTTGTATGAATAGTTCATACGTTTTATAAAAAAATCATTAAATTAATGATCAGCGGTTCATAAACAAAATCTCCCATACAAATATTTTAATGAATGGCAATTCATGAAATTTATGAACTGTTCATTAAATTTATGAATTTTTGTACATGAAATTTATGAATTTTTTCTTGAAAATTAATGAATATTGGTTTATGAATGGCGTTTATTAAATTAATTTTTTTCTGTGTAGGATGTACTGAAGAAGAGCTAGCCTTCTACACCGACGGATCGAAAATGGACGCTGGTACTGGTGTCGGTATCTTCTGTGAATCCAGAGGGGTAAATTAATCCTTTAAAATTCAAGACGGATGCAGTGTTTTTCAGGCCGAGATAACTGCCATTTTACAGGTCGCAGAGCTAATCAAAAATGGCAACATTGTCAGAGAAACCATTACTATCTATGTTGACAGCCAGGCTGTTATTAAGTATCTGCATTCAGCATTGACAAAATCGAAGCTCGTAAAAAATATATCAATGACCAACAAGGTGACACTATGCTGGGTACCGCGCCACAAAAATATATCAGGTAATGAGAAGGCGGACGAACTTGTCAGGAGGGGTGCAGAACTAGCACACTAGCGAAGCGACAGCCATTAGCACTCTTTACGGGGAAACAGATGCATCCGTGAAGATTCGACTACAGCCCCATCCAGTCTCAGACTCTGGCCGAAGCCAGTCCTGAAGACAGGAAAATTCGACTTTAAATTTGCACAACAACCGAATTTCTGATGTCATTGCATCAGACAGCAAATCGATGGAACTAGGGTCGTAGAAGGTCATCAAAACACCAGTGCGAATAATACCAAAAGCCACCCCGTCTAAGACGGTAGATTGTCTTGATAGTACAGCCCATAATATAAGTATCATGGGGAGGTAGGTCGACCAGAGCGTCTAGAGCAGAGCTCCCGTGCAGCCGAGACAAGCCGGTCTTTGAAGTTTAGTGCAGTAGGCAGTCATATACTTACGCGAAAGCCTCCTCCACCAAACAATGAACGCAATAGCTAGAAACGGTCTTATCATAGCTGTATAGATCCAAAGGACCTTATTCAGTGACAACCTCCATATCTTGCCAAAAGCACCCTTACACTGCCAGAAAACTAAGAGCGCCTTGGATGTCTTCGACTCAACATGCTGGTGCCCAAAGAAGTTTTTTATCCAGGATCACTTCTAGATATTTGGCATCATCGCAGATCTGGATAGTGACGCCCTTTAGCACTGGCTGAGTCAGACCAGTCACAACCCTCCTTCCCGTAAAAAGGACAAACTCAGTTTTCAGAGGGTTGATCGAATGCCCACTCCTAGTGCACCGTTCATCGATCATGTCTAAAGCCGCCTGCGTATTAGCATAGAGAGTCTTGAGGCATCACTCGACAGAAAGTATGGCAACATCATCCGCATATGCCTGAGCGTAGACGTTAGAAGAATTGAGAGTATACAACAGAAAACCAGCTACCATGCACCATAGCAGTGGAGGCAGAACGCCACCTTGCGGACAACCTTTGCTTACCCCTCCCGCCCACAACCCGCATCTAAAGGGTTTTGCAATAGGGACGCTACAAAAGTAGAGCGACAGGGACAGCAAACGACGCCATATTTTTCTTGCGGTTTTTTGACATTTCTCTTCAGTAAGGTTTGCCATTTCATGATGGAAAGATATACGAGCCAACAACGAGTCGAAATTATTAAAATTTACTGCCGAAATTCGGAGTCAGTGGCCTCAACGTTAAGAGCGCTACGTCCAATTTATGGTCGTCATAATTTCTGGCTGGATGGCTTCGTCAATAAACAAAATATGCGGTATTGGTCAGGCAGCAATCCACACGTACTCCATGAGTCATCATTGCATCCCGAAAAAATTACGGTTTGGCAGGCGGCGTCATTGGGCCGTACTTCTTCCGTGATGATCAAGACCGGCACGTTACTGTGAATGGGGATCGCTACCGTTCAATGATAACCGAATATTTTTGGCCCCAATTGGATGATATGGACTTGGAGGACATGTGGTTCCAACAGGACGGCGCCACAAGCCACACAGCGAATGTCACAATCAATTTATTGGAAACCAAGTTTGGAGAACGTGTTATCTCACGAAATGGTCCAGTCGCTTGGCCGCCTCGGTCGTGCGATTTGACGCCGTTAGACTATTTCCTGTGGGGCTACGTCAAGTCTATGGTCTATGCCAACAAGCCAGCGACGATTGATGAACTTCGTACGAATATCGAACGTGAAATTGCAGCAGTATCGGCCGATTTATGCTTGAAAACCGTCGAAAATTGGGTTCAGCGTCTGGACGGCAAGCGTGCCCGTGATGGCCATGCAAAAGAAATCGAGTTCCATACATAATGGCATCGAACCTACTTTCACAGGAATAAAGAATTTCATTGATATCCAAAACCGTTTTTGTTTTATTTAAAAAAAACTTTTGTAGCGCTCTTATTGCAAAACCCTGTACAACCAAACTTCTAATCATCAACTCTTTGCAAGAGAGTAGTCATCTTTACCAATTGTTGGTATGAAAGTAACTCTAAATATTCGCCAGGATGTAGGAATATAAGCCAGTGCTAAATCCGCAGTGAAGATTCCCTTCAGAGTTGGGGCAACTTATTTATACCCTGTTACAGAAAGGCTGGGTATACTCCATCAGTTCCAGGCGATACCAGGCGTGCAACAGCATATTTGATAGCCTCGTCTGTTACCACGGTCGATGCAGTATACCAGCTGCGCCGAGTTTTTCTACCTAGATCAATCTCAGCCTGTGTAGCCAGGCCAAGCTGTGACCCTATTGTTTCCTAATTAGCTGAAAAATGAGTTTCCAGAAGAAGACTGAAAGTCTCCGTTTTCGTCTCAGTGAAGGCACCATCAGATTTTCTATGTAGCTTCGTATTGGCTGGTTTGGCTCTTTTGAGAACTTTGACCAACCTACTGGTTTCACCAAGTGTTTCGACCTTTCCAACCTTTTGCCTCGTTCTGAGTTTAGGAGGAGTTTTGAAAGACTTGTCTAGCTCTTTCCTAAAGCGTATCCAGTTAGTTTTCCGTGAATACCGTGAACACCTTCGAAACCACAGATGCGCTTTTTATACACCCATTGTTCCTGTATAGCTGTTGTGTCAAAACCTACATACAACAGATTTGCAGGTAATACCAATGGTCCGCACTGATGAGCTTTTAGGCGTCTGTAGCAGAGTTCAAGAAATGAAAATGCCGGGACTAGAAAACATTCCAAGCCGGGCACTCAAATTGGCCCTAATAGGTAGGCCCGAAAACGTCTACGATATCTCCGACTCGTGCCTTAGAGTAATAACTGGGAAGGTGTTAGATATACAATCGATTCAACAGTTGACGCCATCAAAACAGTAACTGCTGTACCTGGGGTTGCGTTTCAAACCAAATGAACGACTTTAACGATGTAGCAGTGCGAATTTCCGTAATAATGACGAGGACGTCCGCACGTGTGCCAATTATCGCCACCTACTCTGTCCCTCCGTAACTATAATAATTAGCAATCTTACTCAGCTTTTATTTCCCGGACTCTTAAAGCTAATGAACCAGAAAATGTATTCCCAATTCCCTGATTAGCGAACCACGAAGTTATGCCACCGTTCACATCGTTACTCTCCTTATTCCAAGTTAAATCCAAAGTACTTTGTAATCATGGTGTGGATTTATCCAACTCGCACACACACATACACACAGACACCAAATCCACTTGAGAAGAAGGACGAGGTCACATATAAAATCGCATTCGCTATGCTGAAAGAAGTTAATGGAGTAGAAAGCCGTCTACTAGACGAGAGATGACATAAAGAAAAGGACAATTCACCGAGAAACGCACCCGCAATTGGTTCCACAAAAGGAAACCAAATGAATGTGTTGTAATGGGGTAGCACTTCCCTTTCCTCTTCTCTCTCTTTCTCTCTCTGTCTCTCGTCCTCTGTCTCCTGTTTTCATCGAGAAGTGAGTCAACAGTAAAAAAGGACTAAAAGTCCCTTCGCTCCATTTAAAGCACAATTCAAAGTTGAATGTCACTTAGAGGCAATAGGCCTCTTGTTGTGAGTCTGTGAGGGGCTCCCCTGCTTTCTTATTTAATTTCATGCATTGATTTGGACATGGTCAAAGGATAACACTTTCGCTAAGAGGTTTCTTGAGAAATTTTTCGGTTAACACTTGTTTGCTTCACGTTTCTCAAGAGAGTAGTGACCAATTCCGCCACTTCCACCACCAGTACGCGCAAAGAAGGAAAAGGGCTGCTTGAGTAGAGTTTTGTGTTTTTGGGATTTTATTTGCTGTGGCATTTTGGAGTTTATTGCGGTTTCGAGGACTCTATTTTCGCTTCTCGGGCAATCCTTACAAGAGTTAAAATCAATAAAAATTTAAAGATTGTGAGGTAATCATTTTGGGTGGTGATGGATCATTCGATTTGGATGGCGAGAATTAAATTGCTTTTATCCTTACCAAATGGAATTTGATGGGAGCTGTTGCTAACTGTAACTAGTTCTGGGAAAAATAACCTGGAATTACGTGAGACTGGGCAGACCTTGATTTAGTGCATGGATCCTACAATATTAACATTCCTCCTTTTAGAACGAATTAGTAACGACTAAGCAGATTCAAGATTCAAGATTTTAATTTCAAGATCATATCCTGTTACGAGTATTAATATTCATTGATCCCTCAGGAAACATACATAAGGCGTCAAGAAAGCCTGCGCGGAATCTTTTGCGGGGTTCTACAACCGTTTTATTTCTTTCCAAATTATTCCCAGTGATTTCGACTTCGACTCAATTATTCTCCGTGCCACTTGCTTAAAGCAATCCGCTCCTCTGCCTGAGGAGTGAGTCGGTTCTTTCATTCCCATCTTTGTTATTGTTATGGGAACCCTCTGATCAACAAACTTGCAAGCTAACCTAGGAGCACTGTAGAGCTCGACTCTGTTATTGAAAACCTTACCGGGGCTCTCAACAGCGCTATGTCGGTGGCTTGCCCACTCTGCAAACAACGCGGCAGTCGACTTGGGATAAAGAATCTCTCGTACTTTAAAAGGAATCACTGAGGAACGAACAACGAGCTTTGTGGCGACTATTCTGTGGCAACATATGTTAAATCTCTGAAGCTTCGCGACTCCGGAAAGTCCTCTCCCTCAATATCTAGCTACTTAATAATTCCAAACGGACGCTGGACAACCTCCAGCAAGTGGACTTGTGGACACTCACTTCCCTGGTAGCTCTTCAGTTATATTGCGTGATACGGGGTGTCAAACCACGGACCTACCATGCAAAGACTCCGATATTGTAATCACACGCAGTAAGATCCGTTGGGCTATAAGAAGCTTCAAGCCATTCAAGTCTCCTTCCCTGGCTGAGGTAGAAGTCGCTTTCATACCTAAGGCAGGAAAAAACTCACACTAAGGATTTGCGTCCCATCAGTCTATCATCATTCCTACTAAAATCCCTGAAGAGGCTAATAGACCTTCGCTGAAGTATAGATACCAAACTTCTATCAGCGTCCCAAGATGCGAATTGCAAAGGCAGATCTGTCGAAACTGTTTTGCAATCACTAGGACGTACCATTGAAAAATCAATTAGCGTTAAAAAGTTTACCATGAATGCCGCTTTGGACATCGAAGGAGCCTTCAACAACGTCAAAGCAAAGGCGATCACTGATGCACTCACGAATTTGAAAGTCGAGCCTTCGCTCAGACTTTTAATTGGTAAGCTGCTTGTGGGCAGAACAATTAGCACCAAGCTGGGCAATGCCTCGGCCCGTAGATCAGTGAGCTGCGATACGCCGCAAGGCGGTGTTCTGCCACCCTTTCTCTGGATTGTGGCGGTTAATAAACTGCTGCTCGACCTGTTTCTCGGTCCCATTCAGGACAGCAAACTAAACTGGAAAGCCAACACTCTTGAACGCGTTAAAAAAGCCACTGTAGTGCTGCACTGCTGCAGAAAAGCCATTGGTAAAAAATGTGGCCTACAACCTTGTACTACGCACTGGCTCTACGTGTCCGTTATCAGACGTTTACTCATGTATGGTGTGATCGTCTGGTGGACGGCCTTAGAAAAAGCCTTACACCGTAACTTTTTGGGATAAGTGCAAAGATTAGCATGCATATGCATAAATGGAGCACTAAGAACCACCCCATCCACGGCACTTGACGTGCTCCTGTATCTACTTCCTTTTGATATTTTTGCAAGCAATCAGCTGCTAGCGTAGCCCTCGGTCATTCCTCGATATTGGATGTCTTAACATTCATCCTAGAAAACACCGACTACACACCGTCTAAGCTGAACTTCAACCTCAACTTCCGGACGTCAAGAGTGGCTTCTAACGTTCCGTTCATTTCTATACGGTTCTAAAACTGTGAAGTCTCACGCCAGTTGTTCTCAAATGGATTGTAGCCCTATTAATTTGGCAAGGAAACTTCAGACGTCATCTACTAAATACTCAAACATTGAGAATATCATGTATGACTCAATGTTCTTCCACTGCAAATCAATCTTCTCCCTCAAGCAGCCTGTGCTCCTGAAAGGCAGATCTATAACCACTAACCTTACTGAATTTGATTCAAACACATTAGGTGCCCTGGAAAATGGTAAAGAAGTAGACGTCCTGGCCACTGACTTCAGTAAGGGACTTGATAAGATCTCTCACCAGATCGTACTCCTTAAACTTAAAGCTCTAGGTTTTCCGTCTTTGCTCGTTAAATGGACTATGTCCTATCTAAAATATTGTCAGTATAGAGTTCTTTTTAGAATTTGCATTTCAAAACTAATCATGGCGATCCCAGGAGTACCACATGGCAGCCACTTAGACCGTCTGATCTTTGTATTGACTATAAACGACGTAGAGCTTGACGTTACGCATTCTGACCTTCAAATCTACATAGACAACATAAGGATCTCTAGACAAATTTCATGTATTGCTGGTTCTCACTCACTACAGGCATATTATGCAACTGGTGCCAAAAAAATCTCATAGAGTTCAACGCGAAAAAATGTTAATCTATTACCCTCGCAAACGCCCCCCGCTCAAAATCAAAATCCTGTGTTATTAATAATGAGCTCGTTCCCACAGTAACCTCAATGCGTGATCTGGGAATCATCTGTGACACTGAACTTAACTTCCGTTCTCACATCGAAAGTATTATTAAAAGTGCTAACTAAACACTTGGCTTTGTCAAACGTTGGTCGAAAGAATTGTCTAACCCTCACGTCACCAAATCCCCTTTGTCAGGCCGCTGCTTAAATATGCCAGTCAGGTCTGGGCACCCAGCCACCAAGTCCACATTCAGAGAATCGAAGCTGTTCAGCGTAGATTCATACGTTTTGCTTTGCGTGGTTTGGGCTAGGGTAGATCTGCAGTCCTTAAACACGTGCCCTAATATCGTTGATACACTGTTTGTACATCAGTTATTAACTGGAATCCTTGATTGCTCTGCAACAGGTATCCCTTACCACATCCGTTTAAGATCTGTCCCTCTATTTCGCCTTATCTACCACCGTATTGAGTACCAACTTGTTTCCAATTTTCGACTTTGCTCTCCTCAAATCCCGCTGTCAGGCAGAAGGAACCATTCAACCTGGATGACGAAGACCAACAATTCCGTCAACCCGACCTGGACGAAGTGGAGATAGTCATATCTAAACTTTAGCCCAACAAAGCTGCTGGTCCTGACGGCCTTGCTGCCGAGCTGTAAGGAGCGTACACCAACTCATCTGTAAAATGTGGTCAGAGGAAAGTATGCCCGATGAATGGAACCTCAGCATCGCTTGCCCGATCTTCAAGAAAGAAGACTCTCTTAACTGCGCCATCTACAGATGCATCAGTCTTCTTAACATCGCTTACAAGATCTTATCTGCCTTGTTGGGTAAACGTCTGTTCGTCAACAACCTGTTTGGTCCATATCAGTGTGGCTTTAGGCTAGGAAAGTCCACCACCGCCGAAATATACACAATGCGGCAGATCTTGGAAAAAACCCGGAAACTTCAAATCGATACCCACCACCTCTTCATCGATTTTAAGGCCGCGTATGACAGCATCTATAGACACGAGCTCGTGTCTCTATACAGAGCCATGTCTAGCCCTGCCAAACTCGTCCGTCTGTGCAGGATGACGATGGAAAATGCACGCTGCTCCATCAAGGTCGGCCATGACCTCAGCGAGACGTTTGGTCTTAAAAAAAGGTTTAGACAAGGATACACGGTGTCATGCATGCGACTTCTTCAACATCATACTTAAAACTGTTGTGCAAAACTCACGCGCCAACACCAGAGGGACAATCTTTCAAAAGTCCGTCCAATAACTCGGACACGCAGATGATGTTGACATAATCGGAAAGAACGCAGCGTGATGTCACTGGTGCGTTCGTGGGTATTGAGACGGAGGCGGCAAAGATGAGTTTAGCGGTCAATAAGGGCAAGACCAAGTATATGCTGTCTTGGACAGAACGTCGCAGTAGACAGATATAACTTTGAGGTGGTTAAGGACTTTGTCTCTCTAGGCTCCGCTATAAATTCAGGCAACGAAAAATAACTCTTTCCAATCGCTGTTCTTAAGGCTAAGAAGGTAGCTGAGTAGCAAAGCCCTCTCTCGAACAACTAAAGTGACCCTGTGTAACACCTTATTCGTCCCAGTCCTGCTCTATAGCGCAGAGGCATGGACTCTGTGAAAAGCGGATGATGTTGCTCTTGGATTTTTCGAGAGAAAAATCTTTCGGGTAATTTTCGGTGCCATCTGCATAGACGGTGAATGAAGGAGGAGATACAATGACGAACTGTACGGGCTGTACAGCGACATCGGCGTAGCCAGAAGAGTGTGGAGAAGAGTTCGGACAGAAACCAATGCCCCGGTCTGGAAAATCTTCGAATCCGCACCCGAGGGACGGCGCAGTAGGGGAAGAAATTGGAGGCAGCTGGCTAAAGATCGAGCTGGTTGGAGACGCTTGTTGGTTGCGGCTCAGGTCCACCCCGGACTGTAGCGCCATCTTAAGTGAAAAGTAAGTTTAGCTCGACTCATCTGCACGTGCTCTTTTATCCAGTGGCGGATTTACATATTCCTTAACAGTAGGCCCAACCAGTTTTGCCGCCCTTTTATAGGAAAAACAGACTAATGTATAATGTATTGGACTGTGATCACAGATCTGCAAACAAGGTGTTGTGGCAGACCATCCGCCGTCTCAGAGGAAGGAAGTTTAATATCATCGAAGAAGTCAAATCCAAAAATGGTGTACTTCTTTCCGATGAAAAGGACATCTTGCGCAGATGGGGCGAGCACTTTTCGGAGCTGCTCAATCCCGAACAGGGCACTGAGGATGGCAGACCCATGGTTTTGAATAGGGCGGAGAATAGTCCCACCGTAGAGGAGATGACTTTGGCGATTAAAGCGCTAAATGTCGGAAAATCTGCTGGTGTGGATGAAATCCGACCAGAAATGCTCAAAGCTTTGGGTAAAGAGGGAGTGGAGTGGTCGCAGGTTAAGGGAGCTTAAGTGGACTCTCTTCATTTTCCGATCTTCCGCCATCGACTCTAAGTTATCCTATACCCCATATGGGTATAGATGAGATGTCGAACTTAGTCCAACCATCTCATCCTGAGTCTACCCAGGGGACGCCTACCTGATGCAAACCATCGAAGTATGAACCTCTCCGTTTGTAGAAGTAGCTGTTCGACTTTGAGTGTATTCTGGTATTTCTAACTCTTACCCCAGCAAAAAAAAAATAGTTGGCGCGACAGCTCGGGATGAGCGAAGGCCCAGCTTCTCGCAACCATTCGTGTTGTGCGTGTTGTATTGTTTACATGAATGGAAGGAACCTACAAATAATTGCCGATCCGAAGAGACCGCGAATTGAGAATATCTTTCATGACAGATGGTAGGTACTCCCGGAGGCTTATCATTTCCCAACAAAAGCTGGTGCCGCGAAAAATGATCGTTGTACCTGGCTAATGCTTGAACCCACTCAGCAGTCCAACGCACTAACAACTGAGCCACGGCGACCACACCTACCCACACATACCTCAGCAATACAACGAATTAATTTCATTTACACAGCATGTATTTGCGATCTTATTCTTTCGGTTATTACCCAAACCTCATGACCATAGATGAGGGTCGGAACAAACACTGAATTAAAGACCGATAACTTAGCTTTGATGCCAAGTTCAGCCCTCCTTATAACAGATTGAATGTTTCACTGACGAATTTAGTGCTTAGCAAAAAGTATGCACTGCGCGCCTACTTTGACAATTTTCTGCTTAACTACTGGAGAATTTTTATAGAGTATCGTCACGCAAATCTGCCGCCCCCTAAAATTTGCCGCCCTAGGCCCCGGCCTACTTGGCCTATTGGGAAATCTGCCACTGCTTTTATCGCTAGTATTAGGGAAACTAATACTGAGAAAAACCGCACTTAGTCAAGACTGCCTTCATAAATAATTGTTTAAATAGCCCGCAGAGTAAGTTATCCCACATCTCAATCGACACTTCTTTGATCTAAATGAAGCTCGTCGAAATCGTCTAGAAACCAAGTAATCAATGCAGTTCTCGTAGTTTCTTCCGTTGACTGTGTTCACAAAATAGGAACCACGTCAAAATGATGCGTTAGCTAAAAAGTTCAGCAAGCACTCTGGGTTGCATAGTTGAAAAATGGTAAGTGAATCATTTATCCACAGCTGCTCGAAAGCACACCCTTCGCTTACGGCAACCATCCTTAAACTAGCTTCAGTAGCATCTCAATAAAATCTTCATAAATAGATGCCGTGATGCTTCTGGCCATGGCTATGTGTAGATAAAAATTGAAGCTCCTGCGCACTTCTCGAAAAGGGGCGTAACTAGAAACGAACCATCCAACCGCGTGGGGATGTGTTCCAACCCCACGACGGAGAAGTCTAGTTTATCCGAAGGAGAAACATGTACACACTGGAGGAATGCATGTATCCCAAGAGAAGCAGACATGTTCCCACACTTGTTGCATTTAAGGTGCTCATATAAAAGTGGAACAACGTAAACTACGGTCCTCCATTTTCCTAGGACGGTCTTAGCGAAGTATTTCGTTTTCTTAGGGTTTCTCTTGTGCGTATCTTTTGATTTATTGCCTGCAATTCTGCTGTCATTTACGATGTCCTTAGATACGGGTTAATTCTGTCATTGTGTTAAGTGCTTTCCGGTGTTAAGTGTGTGTATGGAGCCTTGAGAAAATTTCATCTAATTGATGGCGACTGCTTAACCTTAGGGTGTAGAGCAATCGAGTAAATTCGGTGGATCCTTCGATGGAGTGGAGAGGGGTGTGGTTCTCGAAAGACAGCGGTGTCAAATGTGACTGGATTGTGGACTCGCTGTGGACCAATAGACAGTGGAAGTACCTTTCAAACGCTGTTTTAGAAATGTAACCAATGAACGGTTTTTAAGTCTTGTTTTGCACTTATTGACTTTGGAGTTCCACAACGCCTACGTGTTCCTATACTGTGTCGTTCCTCGGGTGCGTATTCGTAGATTTTCCGGGCCGGGGCATTGGTGTCCATCCGCTCTACATGACCCAGCCACCTCAGTCGTTGGACCTTCACTCTTCTGGCAAGTTGATGTCGTTGTACAGCCCGTATAGTTCGCCGTTGTATCTCCTCCTTCATTCACCGTCTCTGCAGACGGGACTGAAATCACCCAAACAATTTTCCTCTCGAAAAAGCCAAGAGCAACCTCATTCGCTTTTGACAGAGTCCATGCCTCTGCGTCGTAGAGCAGAACTGGGACGATTAAGGTCTTATACAGGGTCACCTTAGTTGTTCGTGAGAGGGCTTTGCTACTCAGTTCCCCTCGTAGCCCAAAGAAAAAGCGATTGGAAAGAGAGAGGTGCCTTGCGTCAAACGCAATGTGGTCAATCTGGTTGACGGTTGATTGATCAGGAGATCTCCATGTTCCAATGAGAATATCGAGATGCGGAGACCGCGTACTAACTACGAAAATATTTCGCCCCAGCAGCAAAGTCGATGAGCCGAAATCCATTATCGGAGGTGCTGTTGTGTGGCTGTGCTTTCCGACAGGACTACCAAAGGTGTCCTCTCTAATGTCATAGCTAGGGCACCGCTAGTATGTTTTGTCAAAGAGCTGGTACAACCTGTCTTTGGTGTCGTCGTCTTTCTTCTCTATGGGGGCATACGACTTCACTTTTTTGTTCCGTTCCTTCGAATAAGTTTAATAAAAAAACAGATCTCTATGGAGCTTGGTTTCATAATAAAAATAACAAATCGGAAGGCACCTTTTCTGTCCTAAGAGATCTTTTCCGCTAAGCAAAATCCTACAACTGGAAAGTATTTTAATCCTGAGCTATAACGAGGAATCTAAAGATCGTGATTGTGGATGACTGGTTAACTGGAGCTGGAGATGTGAACCTCCTGTTGAAATGTTTTTGATCGCTAAGAGCTATGGCGGCCAATCGCACAATAAATGGGCAGCAGTTACTCGATTATTCAAGCATTGTCGACACAAGCATTGTCGTAGCTCTACTTGAGGAAATATGTAAGTAAGTACATACACTGTTTTCATTTTGACATGATTTCCAGAGAAAGTTGTGGAACCCGGATCAGCATTTAACGCAAATGTAGCTCATTTTCTTTGCGTACTCGCCTAAAGTTCTCTTATATTTTAAAAAAACATAAACAATTTAGTCCCCTCATGCAGCTGACCTCCTCGCGCTGGGGGCCGGGCAACATGTGTTGGAAGTAAGGGTGGACTGAATAGTTTATCTACCCGCACTGCCTAGATATGGCTCACGAAGCGTAACCCCAACGATGACAAGACTGGGTTTAGCCCGAAACGGTTACAAGCTTCCCGGCAATGGTCCTGCAAACCATTAGGGGGTCGAAGGGTGAATGCGCTATGCTCCCATGGAGGCATAAGTGGACTTTCGATTTCTCGACAACGGCATCGACTTAGAATAGGCATATGGAACGTTTCTTCGCTCACAGGAAAATACCTTGAACTGTGAACCTTTTGGATGGGTGGAAGCTTTTCATGTCAAGAGTAGCACCCTCAAAGTCTGCTCAGGCGGGATTGGAGATACTCACCAGTCCAAGGCTGGCAGGCAGAGTACTGGAGTGGATATCATTGGGAGGGAGAGTTACCATCTTATAGCTTAAGCTTGAAAGGTCAACTCTGGCTCTGGTGCCGAATCTGAAGTCGAAGTATGCAGCTTTCTTAGATGAAGTAGATGCCGCTTTAGAACAGGTGGCAGATATGGATTGTTATGTGCTGGTGGGTGACTTCATTGTTCACGTGGATGTGGACGTTATGACATGGGGAAGTGCGATTGGGAGGAACGGTGATCTGGATTAAAACGCGAACGGAGAAAAGTTGTTGAACTTTTGCTGTGCAAACGGCATGTCGATTATGAACACCTTCTTTCCGCACAAAGACCATAAATACACATGGTACCGTCAGAGTTTTCAGCAAAATTCGCTGATAGACTTCTTCGTGGTACTATCATGTATTAAAAGGATGGTTGCTGTTGTTCGTGTTTTGAGAGGGGCTGAACTGTCAACTGATCACCACATTGTGTTGTGTTTGCGGAGTGAAGCGGCTCGATATGGCGGCTGGTGGTGAGAAAAGAACTGAGTGGTTTAAAACACCCGAAGTTTAAGAAACCACCAGAAGAAGAAAGTTTTCAAAATGTGGATACACATGGGGGATTCAGCTTCTCGCAACATGGAGGCGCGAAGAACTTGTAAACTGGCTGTTAAAGCAGCCAAGGAACAGTCTTGGAAGGAAGTCGGCGAGAAATTGGAACGTGATCACAGATCTGCAAACAAGGTGTTCTAGCAGACCATCTGCCTCAGAGGAGGGAAGTTTAATATCATCGAAAGAGCAAAATCTAAGGATGGTGTTTCTGATGAGAAAGACATCAAAGGAAGGTCGAGCACTTTTCGGAGCTGCTCAGTCCCGAATAGGACACTGAGGATGACAGACCCATGGTTTTGAGTAGAACGGAGAATAATCCCACTGCAGAGGAGGTGCTTTGGCGATTAAAGCGCTAAAAGTCGGCAAATCTGCTGTAATGGCTCTCTCATGTTATTAAAGTGGCCTAGGAATGCGGTGAAACACCTAGCGACTGCCAAACTGGGGTGATTGTTCCTCTTTGTAAGAAAGGGGATAAGAGACATTGCTCCAATTATAGGTGTATATCTTTTTTAAGTATCTTTTAACAGCTGTGGTCGAGTCCAGGGGCCGAATTACCGCAATCGATAACGAGTGAGTGAGTGGGACTCGTGATCGAATGATCCATAAACTTCATTGGGAGCGGTAATGCCAAATCCTCACATTTCGATGATGATTTACTCGTTAACGAGTGTGGTAATTCGGCCCCAGGTTGGGCGACGAGCAGTGCGGCTTTCGTCCAGGTGGAAGTACAATCGACCAGCTGAGAGTGAATACAGAATGGTACTTGAGAAGGCCTGGGAGGGCCATTCAATCTCTATAAACAAATCGACACATTTCGCTATGGTCGTTGGACTTCGCCAAGGATGCGTTTTGTTACCTCTACTTTTCATAGTGTATATGGATTGGATGTTACAGGGCATCCGTGGCGAGAAGCGGTTCAAATTGGGAGACTTAAGGATAAGTCACCTGCTTTTCACTGATGACTCGGCCATCCTTTCGTCCACCCAGACCGATCATCAGCGCGCACTAGATAGGTTCGTGGCCGTCTGTGTTGAAGCTGGGATGAAGATAAAAGTGAATAAATCAGAGGTTATGGTAATTTCCCGAATGCCTGTTTAATGCACTCTGCGTATTAGTGGAGTCCCATTGTAATAGGTGGAGAAGGTTAAGTATCTCGGGGTCTTATTCACGGGTGATGGAAGGAGCAATACTGAGTTATTCTGTAGGATTGGTCAGACTGGAGCAATTTTGAGACAGCTTGGTCAATCTGTTATCAGGAGGGCTGAACTTGGCATCGAAGCTAAGTTGTGGGTCTTCAGTGTTTATTCCGACCCTCACCTTTGGTCATGAGGTTTGGGTAATGACTGAAAGAATAAGATCGCAGATACAAGCTGCCGAAATGAGATTTCTTCGTTGTATTGCTGGGATGACACGCCGAGATCGGGTTAGGAACACCAAAATACGCCAGGCACTCAATGTCGAGCAGCTACTTTTTCGAGCGAAAAGGTCCATACTTCGATGTTTTGGCCACGTTCAACGCATGTCCCCAACTCGGTTTTCAAGACGTGCTATGGAATCCGTGCTATCGGGAAGGCGTCCCCTGGCTGGACCAAGTCCGAAATCTCACCAATACCCGTATGAGGATAAGCCCGAATTTAGAGTCGATGGCGGAAGATCGGCGGATGTGGAGAGTTCAATTAGGCACCCTAACCCCGCGACCCTCATAGTGGATAAGCGGGTCAATGAAAATGATGATGATGATGATAAACAATTTATTTTTTTTTTACAACATTTCTTTTCGCTTTACTTGTATGTATTATATATTTTTATTATAATTTTGTAAGCAATTCGTACTTTATTTTAAATTTTTATAAATCATCACTTAGTATACAAAAACAAAAAAAAAACAAGATTACAAAAAAGAAAGTAAATATATATATATTTCGTGTATATATTCTCTACAACCATTTTACAAATAAAAAAATACTTACATAACAATAGCAATCATACAAAAAAAAAATTGCTTGAGAAGATATAGAAAAGAAAACTTCAAACAGAAAGCAAACCAGAAGAGAGAACAAGTTACCCTAAGTAAACTCCTAAATCGAATGTTTATTTTCGTTTTGTTCTATGAACATACCGGGCGAGGAGTGCAACACAAACACACTTACGGCTCTATAAACTTCCTAAACATTTTTATAAATTTTATTTTTTTATGTAACAAGCATTAGGTAAAGGCACTCCTCAGCCCTCAGTGCGTTTGGCAAAATTTGTGTTTTTTTTGTATTAACTCTCAAACTCTTGATATTTCGATTGCACATAGACTACACATACTATTTTATAGAGAAGATTCTTAAATTAATAAAAAAAAATTCATTCCTATTCTAAGAAACAAAAAAAAGTTAAAACCAAGTTTTATTTTGAAAAATAGGAGATTATGTCTAACTGTCTAGGAGTGGATCATTGCCACGTTCCAGATCATCGAGGGTGTCTTCAGAGCCGGATGCAGTCAGGTCGGATAACTCGTCTAAGCATTTCTGCTTCTTGCGGACATTCCAGTGCAGACACTCGGCTAGCGAATCAAACCAATCGGATATTTGATCCTGAGCACAGATACTTGGCACTGGATAGATGGATGTCGTCACACGCAGACTATCACCGTGAAACAGTTCTTGACGATTTCGTCCATCGAAGGATACCCATGATGTGTTACGGCTGTCAGGTGACACAGATATCTGTGAAAGAAAATGAGTAAATGATTAGTAACGAGCGAGATCAGGTTTAGATTAGATTATTTTATTGAACAGGGATGGAGCGCAAATGACTGCGGGCACCTGAACGAATTTCTTTTTCAAGCTCATCTATGATACCTGAAATCAAAAACTGGGCTAGAACTTTGGGTGGATTTGCTATATTTTCAGCTTTGAAATATTAATTTTCTAGATTTCAGTTGAACTCGAAACCGGATACAAACGAAAGAATTAAGAACCCCACGAAAGCCTTTTACTTTTGCAGTAAAATATTCGGGAAAACCTGCCGACCAAGCCCTAAAAACATCCTATGGATGTACACGGCTATTGTGAGGCTTATACTTACCTATAGCAGGGTTGTGTGGTGGCAAGCTGCTACTGAAACCACCAACCTCAAGGCCACCACGAAAATAGAGAGACTGGCATGCATAGCAGCTACTAATGCCATGAGAACGACGCCAACAGCAGGACTAGAAGCTATTCTCAACCTACTTCCACTGGACCTGTTTATACAGGAATCTGCGGCCAGAAGTGCCCTGAGAATCAACCAAACGAATGGCTGGAAATCAAGTACGACGGGGCATTCTCCGATCCTAAGCAAGTGCATGGGCAATGTAGCAACCACTGATCTTGCTCATTCCCAAGCAGAGAAGAATGGACAAGGGGAACAATACCAAACACGAGAACCAAAGCCAAAGCAAAGGACATTGCCGTGGATACATGTATATTTTCAGACAAACTTAGCCTCTTTTCTAGGCGAAGGTCCTAGCAGTAACAATTGCTGCCGGTGAAACTGCGATGAAGGTAAAAATGCAGAAGGACAGGAAAACCCTCTCTGTCCTTGTAGGAGTAATTACAGGAAGTCAATGAGGACACAAACCACTTTCTCAGTCTTTGCTTCAGATATAAATCCTTTGGAAGGCACTTTTTCCAGGATAGTGAAGAACTAAGGGACGTACGTATCAGGAACATCTGGAGATTCATTAAGGTTTTAAATTTGTTTGAAAGCCTGGGGCAATAGGAGAATGCTTTGCGTACTGCTCCACGAGCAAATGGGTATCGCAATGTGTCTCTACTGACCTGAGTGTGGCGCAGAAGGCTTCTTTCCCCTCGCCAACCCATCTACCTAACCTAACCCCTAACCTAAATATCAGTCGTTTAATAAACTCAGAAAATTTATTCTGAAGTCGGTGCCAGGGTGCTTAAGCCCAACCATTAAGTCTGAAAAATCCCTTGAAAAATGTTCCAGCTTGTTTCAATTTGAAGTTTATGCTATTCAAACATTCGTCAAAATGAACCAGAAGGCGGGCCTTAAAAGGGTAACCAACCATATACTACTGACAGGTAGCTCCAGCTTGATAATTTCAAAATGAGTGGCATGCAAAACAAAAGAACAAAAGCAAGCTCTGGGTATACCAAGGTATGAAGGCATTGAATATATGAAATTCCTGATCGGCTATCCAGTTAAGATCCTTCAAAGACTTACATACTTGATCTCGATCAGGGATATTAAAGACAATTGTGTTCGTTTTGAATAATCAGAAACAACCACATATGAAAGAGCTCTTCACGATGTCAAAAAACCCAACAGAAGGTTCCGCCATACACAAAAAAAATATGGAACTTTGCGCCGTCCCCCACTGCCCAAAGTAGAGTTTTAGGTGATTAACATGTTGTGCATTGGAAAGTGGCCACTTTTCCGTCCTGCGCTTTCGGGATATCGTAGAACTAAGGAATCAGAAGCCGACGCCTATGCATTATACACAAACAATAAATTGCAAACTTACCTTTAATTCTACACCAGCTGGTACAACGATCGGCCGAAAACTTAATGAATGTGGACAAATTGGTGTGACCATGATCGCAGGTACGGACGGATGAATCATAGAAGCACCAGCTGCCACTGCATATGCAGTACTTCCCGTTGGTGTGGATACTATAACACCATCTCCCTGAACTGATGTTATATATTTTCCATCGAGGAAGAGATCAATATTGCTTAGATAGGGTGAGGGTCCCCGATCGATTACAACTTCGTTGAGTACCTGCAAGTAAACCCATAAAAATCAGTTTAAGCTCAAGTTGTGAGGTCATATGACTTCATTTCTACCAAAATATTTGTCGATGGTTTTTTGGGCGAAGCCTTTGGAATAAGGATGCATTTTTCGGCGGATGGGTTTATACAATTTTCACCAGTTGTTAGATTATTGTAATTGCTTTGATCACTTGAAACACTATCCTTTTGGTGGCGCTCAGACTTTCTAAAGATCACACATCGGAGACGGCTGCGTAGTGTTAGGGCGGCATGTCCCTCCAGTACGTTGGTGACTTGGTCTTGGAAATTATGAAATCGGAATGGGGTAAGAAAGCCCAGAGAGCCCAAGTGGAACGCCATTACAGGTGGCACCGATTGTTGAAACAAGAGTGAAGCATAGAGTAGTGTACCGTCTCCACCGAGGCAGACAATAAAATCAATTCGATCTGTCAGATCATCACGTCCATCTCTGAAAAATCAAGAAATACATCATGAGAATGTAGATTGGGATAAATTAGGAATGGGAACTTACTTGAACGTGACCAGTTTCTCTTTTATAGTTTGGAATTGTTTATCTTCACGTAACAGAGGATCTTCCAGAACAGCTGATTCAACCCATACTACCATGTGTTTTTCCTGAAATTAGAATGGTTCGTATTAGGATGGTGTAGATGATGGGAGGCTTTCGTCTTACCTGTACTAGCCACTCGACTAGTTGCACAAATGGCTGCATAACCGTAGAATCACGAACTTTCTTTATGACGAGCACGGTTAGAGGGGGTTTGTACCATGTTAGCCTTTGACTGGCAGGATCTTGAATTTGCCTGTGAACGAGTAAATAAATATGAGAGCATTGTAAAAGAATTTGAAATAGGAAGGCAGGACAAGAGAGTGCAAATGTTGAATTGTAGTGCGAAACGTGGAGGAAATGTGACAATCGAATGAGGTCAACACGTTTCAATACTTCTTCAAAGAACAGGCTAAGAAAATTAAATGAACAGTTGACCACGAAAAGCTGGTTCGATCGACATCAGAATCCACACAGAACGTGGTAGGTATATCCATCCAACGTCCTAGTCTGACAGAAAACGCAGTTTACTTCCAACAAACTCAACCTTTATACTAATGAAATCGGGTTGTAAACCATACTTCTACAGCTATCCTAAGAGCGCAAAGGCTTTAGGTCCCAGGACAGGCGGATGACTACTGGAGTTTATAGTATGTTTTAGACGCTTTTGTGATCGGGTAGCCTAAATGAGCTGCTTAGTCCTAGGTCCTCGGAGAAAAGACCTTTTCCTACGCCCATGTCACATGGATTTGGCGTCTTTTTAGACCTTTTCACTCCCCCACTGTTCTCTTGTCGGAAAGACACACAGGAAAGGTCTTTCGAAGTCCAAATAGGGAACAATGCAGTCAGAGTTGATGTTATTGCCTACATATACATGTTCGCTCTCCACTATTTCGACTGACTTATTCTTAGAAGACTTTTTGCTGCTTTTTTTTTGCATAAATAGGTCCAAAAGTTGAGAAATGCCTCCAAACCCACTATTATCGATGGAGGTATCTGTATTTGGTTATGGAAAGTAGGAGATATCCTATGAACACACATATTAGGATAAGCAATTAATTCAAGGAGGAAACCTCTCATCATTCTCATTCTCTGTGAATGTCCGGTACCACACTGGCTACGAAGACGGAACTTCTATAGGAAATTCGGCTACTAATGACATACTCACCTTCATAAGGTGAAAAAAAAAAAAACAATCGACACACTTAAGGTAGAGACAATAGGAAAGAAGATCGGTCTTGGCTGGACAATGCAATACCTAACCCAAAATGACAAAACATTAATGGAACTTTTCATTTGACAAGACGGCTGAACACAATAATAACAACCTGCGGCGTCTTTCAAGCCTGGTGTCAGAAAAGGGAATCTTAGCATTCTTTTCGCTACATTAACCAGGTAATTTGGTGTCTTTTGATGTTGGTCTCTGCTCACTTAGCTGATCTATTGTGCCAATTTTGATTATGCTGTAAATAAAGAACCGCTGATTATGAACCACTCAGGTAAAGGTATGAATCTCAAGATCTCTATCAGCATAATATTTGTGTCCCCTAAGCCCATGAAGAAGTAACTGAGATGAGCTTTCATTTTTCTATGGCCGAAGGCAGGAAAGTTACACTGTAGATTATAAACAGATTCAGTTTCTGCCTCATCTCTGTAGATTCTTCAGTAATAATGTCGGAGGCGGGCGGGGCAACTGTGATTGAGCTTGGTCAGGCGGATCTCTGTCGGACGAATTGAGAAGCTTCTTTATGATAAGCTATTTTCTGGGAGGTTTGTGGTGCCACGACGAGAGGTAAAGTTTTCAGTGGATTTTGCTCGGGGTTGAATTTACGCAGCTCGCACAGCAGTGCAACGCACGGCCACCTCTTTCGGTTGTAGGTTCATAGGCCGGGTATAAGCTTAGCCGCGCCTGTATTTGTTTCAAGCGAGCGTCTGTGGGCATCTGTGTCTACCAGTGGTTTCAACAGCCCTGCGGTGTACCTATGCCAACAGCTTTCTTGCTCCATATGTCTCCGGATGTTGAGTTCAATATATGTACCTGACTTGATCATAAGACAAATTCAATTGCAGAGAGCATCAGCACTTGTATTACTGAATGTTCTTTGAACATCGAAGAACGCCTGTAGTACACATTCTTCTCCCTCTTCTTTGAAAGGATTTTCCCACCTTGTCGATACTACTTTGTGAAAAATCGTATCTACCGACCTGCTTTTCATGTCGGGATTTGGATAAGAAATTATCACCAATCACATTCCTGACATATTTTAAGCAGAAGACTAAATGCTTTGTAGTCCTTTGAGGTAGCTTCACCAGCTTTCTCGGTTTGAGTAAGAAAACTATATACATGTGCCTTTTATTGCATTAGGAAGACCGGTTGCAGATGGGGAAGCGGCGTTTAATATTATTTCAGACATAACTAGCCTAAGGTATATCGTAGACTCCCTAGCAGACTTTCACCTTTAACAGGCTAGAAAAAAAATCGGTGTCTTTCTGAACATCTTCCATAGAAGTTGCACGAACGAGGAAGAGGAAGAGACAACGCTACATCTCTGTTAAACATGCATAGCTCTCTCTATTAGCAGAAAGTTGTACTTGGGAGCTTCTTTGACAATGTCTGTGAGATGCCAAATGCGAGCCTTAGCAACCTTTAACGCATCTGTGGAGAAACTTCAATTAAATCTAAAATAAAGATTGGAGAATCCCAGAATTCCGTGATCTTTTTTGGTCTAACGTCATACTTAACTTAAACCTCTGATTCTTCGATGCGATTGCAACATCTGCGCTTAAATAAATAAATACCTAGTGGACAGCCCGGAATGAGCCAAGGATTAGCTTCTCGCAACCATTCATGTTGTGCGTGTTGTTCGCACGAATGGAAAGGCCCTTCAGTTTATGGCCGACGCCGAACTGCGAATTGGTTGACAAATAATACTCCCGGAGGTTTGCCATCCGCGCTTGTTAATAAAAAAAAACAGAGATGCCACTTTTGTTTTCAAATCAAAAAAATAATAACATTATGATTTTAACGTCTGAATCAGAAATTTGCACTTTTAACAAAATTGTATAACTAGTTTTTTTTTTAAAAACAATAAATTGTTCAAATTAACTTACATTACCATGGCTGAATTTTTCATAATCCTTCCACATGGTCCAAACTGCTGAAATGGCGATGGAGCATTTAAACTCCTCGTTCGCCTGTAAAGAAAAGAGAAAGAAATAAAATGATTAATTTACATTCTTATTTCAGTTTATAAATATGTAGGTTCATATGTATACATATGTATACATATGTATATTAAGGTGCCCGTAAGATCATTCTACCCAACAACAAGATACTCGTTAATTGTTTAGGGAAATCTTTTGTTTATTTACACATTATATGAAACATAAAACAAAAGTCCCTAACCCCTCTCGTGATGCAATTGTTTAATTTTGAACTCAGGTTAAACCTGAAAATTTTTACAGTTTTGTTTTTATGATCCCTTTTATACTTTCGTGGCACTTTATATATCTGACATTTTGTAATATCATTTAAACTCTCAATACACAGGCTTGTTTTACAAAAGAACCGTTTTTGTATTAAAGGCCGGCAGAGGATGTAATTATCACCGACCTTAGTAAGGCTACCGACAAAATTCTACACAGAGTCATCCTTTTCACAGTAAAAGTGCATTGTTTTATTTCTGTAGGCAGCCACCTTGGCTCTTTAATATTCATCTTGAAATTTAATTACATGGATTGGATCATAGAAGACGCTTATCATCTTCCACCGATGATAAAAAAAAATTTTTTTTAAGCTCAATGTCAACAAATGTCAACCTGTCACATACATACTCCCGAAAGCGTTTCATTCTAGATTCTAGATGGTTCAGGGAGACGTCGAATCAATAATTAATTTCTGTTACCTCAATTCTTTGGTATATTAACACCAAAAGTGGAACACAAAGGATCAAAGATGATTCAGGTCAGATGGTAGTTTTTAGCTGTACCACTACCACTATAATCTAAGCTAACCTTTCTACACTGATTGCCATGTGGGATACTAAATATGAGTCCTCCATATCTTAGACCAAAAATATAGGCTATGATAAAATGTGGACGAACAATTTTCCACTCCAACAGAGGTCAAAGAACTATTTTAATCTTCTCCGATGGTACTGGAGGAACCATTTCTACAGACTGTCTAACGGGGACGACGGATCAAATCCCGCTGTCAGGCAGAATAAACCATTCAACCTGAACCACGAAGACCAACAATTCCGTCCACCCGACCTGGACGAAGTGAATATAGTTATATCTAAGCTTATGTCCAACATAGCTGCTGGAGCTGACGGCCTACCTGCTGAGCTGTTCAAAGCGGTAGGCGATGATTTAGTGAGGAACATATACACCACCTTATCCGCAAAATATGGTCGGAGGAAAGTATGCCCGATGAATGGAACTTCAGCAATACTTGCCCGATCCTCAAGGAATCAGACGCTCTGAACAGCGCCAACTACAGAGGCATCAGTCTTCTTAACATCACCTACGAGACCTTATCTGCCATGTTGTGTGAGCGCCTGAAGCCGTCCGTCCACAACCTGATCGGTCCATACCACTGTGGGTTCAGGCCAGGAAAGTCCACCATCGACCAAATATTCACACTGCGGCAGATCTTGGAGAAAACCAAGGAACTTCAAATCGATACCCACCACCTTTTCATCAGTTTTAAGGCCACATACGGCAGCATCTATAGAAATGAGCTATACAGAGCCATGTCTGGTTTTGGCATCCCTGTCAAACTCGTCCGTTTATGGAGGATGACGATGGAGAATGCACGCTGCTCCATTAAGATCGGTCAAGACCTCACCGAGACCATTGATGTCAAAAAAGGAATTAGGCAAGGCGACGCGCTGTAATGCGACTTCTTCAAAATTGTTTTTGAGAGAATAGTGCAAAACTTACGTGCCAACACCAGAGGCACAATCTTTCAAAAGTCCGTCCAATTACTCGCATACGCCGACGATACTGACATTATCGGAATAACGCAGTTTGATGACACTGGTGCGTTCGTGAGTATTGAAACGGAGGCGGTAAAGATGGGTTTAGCGGTCAACGAAGCCAAGACCAAGTATATGCTGTCTTGGACAGAACGTCGCAGTAGACAGATATAACTTTGAGGTGGTTAAGGACTTTGTCTCTCTAGGCTGCGCTATAAATTCAGGCAACGAACCAGCGCTGAGATCAAACGAAAAATAACTCTTTCCAATCGCTGTTTCTTAAGGCTAAGAAGGTAACTGAGTAGCCAAGCGCTCTCTCAAACGACTACAGAGACCATTTATAAGACCTTTATCATCCCAGTCCTGTTCTACGCAGAGGCAGAGGCATGGACTCTGTCAATAGCGGATGAGTTGCTCTTGGCTGTTTCGAGAGGAGAATTCTTCGGGTGATTTTCAGTCCTGTCTGCATAGACGGTGAATGGAGGAGGAGATACAACGACTAACTGTACGGGCTGTACAGAAACATCGGCTAAGGATTAAGCTCGTTGGAGAAGCTTGTTGATTGAGGCCCAGGTACACCTCGGTATATAGCGCCAACTTAAGTAAGTAAGTGGTCGGCTCACAAAGTATTCGGGTCAGTTGTGGTGAAGTCAAGGGTAACTCTGAAAACTACCATAGTACTTTTGGATGTATTCAAGCCCAAGAGGCACATGTGAAACGAAAAGAAAACAATACAAACTGCTGCCAATTCTTTCACTGGTTCTGAACCTTTCTGTAGAATCAAGAAAAACTTCAAGTTTCTGGAGAACACCACAGAAACACCCGTAGAATAAAACAGCATTAGAGCTGATGCCCTAAGAAGCATTGTGGGCCAATCGTTGGGGCTATGGAAGGCTGAGAAAACTGACACAGTTTCTAGCTCCGCAAAATCAACTATGTTAACATTCATCACTGTATCAACTGTCGAGAGGCGGTGACAAATCTCCGGGTGTATACTCTCCCATGACAAAGCTTTTTGATTCAAAGTTCGACATTGGTAATGAAACCTGAAGGTCCCTCTTATTCGCGAAAAGCATGGCCTTGACTCCTTCGGTCTTTGCGCACCAGGTACTTACTTTCTAATGTAAGAAGCATATCTTAACTTAATCTCTCAACGAACTTTACTTGTAGGCACTTCTAGAGAGTAATGAAGCTACCGCACTCCTAGCAACACAAAAAAACAGGAATTTCGATCACCCTTGCTGTCAAATATACAGGAAGAATTCTGAACTTTTGGACACAAATCTCTGTGAGCAATCTTCTCCAGGAACACAATGATATGGCACCCCTGCGCCTAAGCTGACCTACTACTCTTCGCCTGATCTGATCGAATTTGGATAGGCAGACACCGCACACTTAAGAGACACTTATTTGACGACCTCAAAGGCATCTCACGAAAAAATGTTCCTTTAACTAGATTGATGCAAAGAACCAAGCATCTATAGCCGGAGGATGTAGTATGTGGTGTCAAATAACTTTTGAAGACAGAACCAATATTTCATCCGATCGACCTGTATCTGGCTTTTTGAATTCATGCTTTTTTGCCATCCCTGGTTAATAATGAAAGTGGAGAACGCGTCTCTACTTTAAGGTCAAATAATAGTCGACGCCAACACGCCTAGAGGAGGCAAAAATATTGGATCGAGATAAAAGTTTGTAGTGCCTTGGTTTTTATCTCAAAGGACCAGACTCAAACTTCCGAAAGATGTCATTTGACGTTAAGATGCCGATTTACTCAAGTCTGGAGCAAAGGATCCAGCATAATAGATCTTACAGGTCGCAATGCTCCAGACTTTAGCATCGTATCGTATCGCACTCAACCTTAAGCACAGCAAACGAGTTTATAACCGAGATTCATACCAATTCGCGAAATGTTCCCGCGTCCGTGCCTCTCCAGACCATCGTATGGTCAGTGTGCAATAAAACGAAATCGAAAGTTTCACCACTTCGATGGTCAACTCCAAGCGCACAAGAGTGACAATTGGCCATGAAGCCGAACAAAAAAATAACTAATCGCGTGGCACATTGCTACCAAATTGGAACCGAAAAAAAGATTTATTTCTTCTTAACCTTAACATCCTCGATGATGGATTCACAGCCATTCGTCCAGAATTCTGTTCCAATAGAAATGAGCTCCCGTCGAAAACGTCACTGATACGAAAACCATTGTGACCTCCGTTCCCGTGCTGCTGCCGCTGCAATTGCTGATGCTCTGGCTGGTGCAACTGTTGTTGTTTGACGTAATATGCAAACAGATCACCGTGCAGTTTGTCGCTGCGATCGTGACAGTCATCAACAAATACGGAGTCCATTCTGGACAGAGCGCACGGGGTCAGATATCGTTGCGATATAAAAGCGGAAATAACGCGAAGCGGTTAAATTTAGCACTTTTGGAACTGTAAACCGAAAGTGTCAACAGACGCCCGATCAATGGGATGAGACGTTAAATGTCAATTACAACTGTTTCGGCTGACTGACTCTGAGGGTCTGAGCTTGAGTCGAAGACCGATGGAAATACACCGACACTGACACAGAGCCGCAGCCGTAACCTGAGCTTACCAGATCGCGTTACTGAGAGTCGGAATGAAAATCACGTTTTCCAGCAAACAGAAGCTTGAGACTGTCATGACTACCCGCGCCGCACCATCTGGTTGTGGAGAGGAAAAGTGAGAATGCCTCGACAAACAAGTTGCGATGAAGGTTACAACGACCAGAGACGACAGACAAGCAGGTACAACAAAAAGAGAAGAGAGACGACGGCATTAGGTTTTTGTGATTTGTGAGGGCAACGATGACTTTCGGTTTCATGTGCGACTGGAGAAGCACTCTGTGTGTGTGTGTGTGTGTGTGTCAAACAAAACAAAACTTTGTGTTGGCTTAAGCAAACGAGGGGCTTAGAGTCAGTGGGACGCTCGCTTTGCACTGCAATTAGATGCATGGCTGTTGGTTTCTACTGAGTTTAGGAAAACTGGGACGTGATCACGGGAGGGGAATAGTTACTTGTCTCACTCTTAGAACCCAATGAGAGTTTTCAAGGAGAGGTGGAGGTGCTATTTAACCGGAGGAGTTCGTCTTGTTTAGCATCCAGCTTATGTAAAGTGTGGCAACCTCGGAAAGTTCATTAATCCCACAGTTCTCCAGCAGACATCTACAGACCGTTATCTAGTGTACGTGAATGTCGAACTGTTCGGAGACGAACGAAAGTCTAAAGCGATTTTTGACGAGTAAGAACCCATCGTTCTACTCTCTTCTTTGGGGTCCATGTGGAGGCAACTGAATACCAGTGTTTAGAAGCATATTTTTATGGCGTAGTTCAGCCTGAAAACCCACTAGAATATGTACATCCCTGAACCACAAGCAGAAGACCTAAGATTGAGCTTAAAACAGTTTCGCGGTCTACGATGTGGGGAACCGAGGAATATCTTATGATGCAGAGGCCAAAAACGCTGAAGACTACCAAAAGCCCACTGAAGCACTAACGAAGTAAAAAAAAGAAATTAAGAAGACAAAAATGGTCAACTTCAGCCAGGCTACATACGACAATTCTACGAGGCAGGTCAGATAGTGGTATGGCGCTTGAAAAGTCAAAATGAAAGCCAAACCGCTGAGGACAAACAAAGACTACAATTCTAATTCGAAACTATTGCATAGTTCGATATTCACCTTGACAGGTCAAATACAAACTTCTATACGACGCAGCTGGAAAGACCGAAAGGTAGCAGAGTGTTAAGGTAATACATGCGAAGAGCATGTGTATTCTGCCTGATAAGTGTATTGGACCGTAAAGGCATAGTTATCTGCGTTAAGATTTCGAAGGAGCCTTGGACAATATACCCAATGAGCCATAATACGATTTCTTGAAAGAAAAAAGTGGATCGCATGATATCCAATTGGATATGGGAGACGTTAAGGACAAGGATAGGTTAAACTGTTTTTTGTTCTTTTATATGTAATTCATGCGCGGATCAAGGGGATATGTTATTCACACACCGCGAGCGAGGTGTAGTGGTTTGAAACTTAGGTAGTATTAGGTTTCGTTGGCGTCGGAGGGTTGTGTCCATATATTTGTGGTGTTTGTCATTGCTAGAAGTCACAGGCATTTTTTCGAATCACCTGATATCATAATCACTGTCAGCTCAATCAACTCTTCAAGCCATGACACTCTGCTGCCAGTGTTATGCCTTTGCAGTAGAGTCGACATCAGCTTTCACAGTTGATCAATTTTTTATGTGTTTTTTTTAAATAAATGTTTTCCCGAGATCAGGAGTTGAACCCGGACTTTTCAGCGTGACAAGCGATGATGCTAACCACACCATGGCCACTATGGATGGTCATAAGAATTCTCGCACCTTACGTCACAAAATCTCTTAACATCACAATTTTTAGACCCCTTTACGAGCCGAGTTTAGTGCTCTTATCGAGCTGCACACTCTGGGAGGATTAAAGCTGTCTAGGTGTCATCCGTTTCGTCTTCCGTGGTCTTGTTTCGGCTGACAGTGGTAATCTACCCGCCTGAAATTGATAAACCTTTAAATCCTGAAAAGACAAGTTCCCGATGAACTCTTCATTGCTACAAGTTGCTACCACTATCGATACTCCGGCACTACTTCAAATGATCTCCTTGAACAGGATTTTCCCTAACCCCTCTTTCGTGTCACTCTCCATTGCATCAATAATAACCAACATGAACCAATGTTTAGAATGTTGCATAAGGCCAATAACCAAAAATACCACCGAGGTTGAGTTCAAGGAAACTACCACTATCAAGGAGTTCAAGTTTGTCACTGCTGCCGCTTCAGTCACTGCTGAAGCTGCGCCAGCAGCCGCCGCCGAGGAGGAGTCCGAAAAGAAGGAGGACGATGACACGGGTTTCGGTATCTTCGATTAAAAGTAAAGAGAGAACGTAGGCACATCCTGCCTCCATCAATTCGCCAAATTTGTCATCAGAAGTTTATTTCAGAAGTCACACTCCGATCTTATCTCTTCCTGATACCTCCATTTAAATTCAAGTGTTAAGTTTAAGCTTTAAGTTTCGCTTATACATATTGAACTTGAATAAATGAAAGTGCTGCCAACTATAAAGAGATCTTCACTGCGGATTTGGAACTGGCATATAATCCTATATCCTGGCGAACGGTTAGAGTGATTTTTATACCAAAAATTAGTGAAGACCTGTTAGCACTCCAGACTCACGTGCGCAGGATTGCTCTGAGCACTCTGTTGGAGATGCAGAATGCATACCTAAGTGGAAAATTCTACAAAAGTGCTCTTCATAGGAAGCGCCATGGGTATTATCATTGACATAGAAGGCGCTATCGTCAATGCGAACTTTGACTGCATATGAGACTCTGTTAAAGAGCAAAAGGTGAGTGATACCCTGGTATCATTGACAAGACCAATGCTGATGAATAGAACTCTATCTGTAGATGTGGAATGTGGCCGCTGTAACGGCGGCGGTAAACAAAAGCTACTCGCTTGGTGGTGTTCAGATTCCACTGCTATGGTGCATGTTGGTAGCCTCCTTGTTGCATACTCTTACTTATTTTAACGTCTACGCCCAGGCATATGGGGTTGACGATTCCATACTTTTTGTAGAGTCATGACTAAAAACTGTCTGTGTTAACGCGTAGATAGTTGTTCCCTTTACGAGAAGGACGAATGTGAACGGTTTGGTCAAATCGAAGACATCTAACTTGCTCACAGTTTTCTGGCAGTGTAAGAGTGGTTTTGGCAAAATATGGAGCTTATCACCGAAAAAGGTCCCTATGTAGAAATAAGATCGTTTCTAGCTTATGCGTCAGTTGTTCGCGTAAGTGTGTGACTGTCTTCTGCACTGAACTTCAAAGAACGACTTGTTTCGACTGTACGAACGCTTTTCCGAAAGCCTGGCGCTGCTCTAAAGGCTTTACTTGATTTACCTTCTCCTGGATTAGGTTAAGTTAGGTTTCTGCCCCGTTCAAGCAGGGAAACACTTAAACCAGATTGGTCCATTGTGATACCACGATAAATACCAGCTTACTAGCACCGTTGAGATGAGTAGCAACCCTACGTATTAAACCACTTTGATCTGGAGATTAAGTTTTTTACCTTTTGATACATTCTCTTTATGCTTTTATAATGAGCTGTGCCATCTAAGCTATTTATCGTCTGAGACAAAAAGCCCCACCTTTTGGTATCATCTCACCTTGTGCAACACTTATCATACGACCCTGGTTCCATGAATTTTCCGTCTGATCCAATGCCACCGAAATACCGATTGGTGTGCAGCTTTAAAGTCGACTTGTTAGGACCAAAGTCTGAGCTTGGACTGGGCTGTAGTTGAATTTCCAAAATCAGTTATGGGGCCGGTGCTGGCGTCTTCGTGGAGACCGACTCGTCAGACAAGTATGTCTCTGTTTTGCAAGCGGAGGCTTATGCTGTCTTAGCGGGTACGAACTACATGGTAAAGAATCGGTGGAAGGGTTAGAGCATCTGCGTCTGTAGCGATAGGCAGGCTGTGCTTAAAGGCTTACTTAACCCTTTAACCAGTTTCAAGACTGTTGGAGAATGCAAAAATTCGGTAAATCCAATCGCAAGTGACACTGTAATTTTTGGGAATGAGATCTTGGAAGAAATTGCTAGACAAGGCTCACAAAGTGATTTCCCAGGACTTGAAACTGCGGATACAATAAGCTTCTCATAATTGAAGCGCCTTGTCAGTTTTCTTTAAAGTCGGGAAAATTCCAACAGAATGGGTAAAACCGGGTCCTTCTTCTCCGTAGTACACCAGTAGCGTCTGAATGCTTTAAAACAAAGAGCATCTTACCGAGACGGCAGTTTAACTTGAGACTTCAAACACTTTAATTCAAAAGTTCACAGTTAACATTATTTGGAGTCGTAGCCAAATCACTACGGTCAGGCACCCTAAAACAGCGTTTTCTGCTGCTGAGTACTGTGCTCTTGTTTAGATAAATTACGCATTGTCTCAAGAACTGTCAGCTCGACACCAACGAAATTTCTTCTACATGAACAGTATTAGAAAACAACAGTCTACCAATTTACAATGATATCCAGAGCAGCACAATGAGTCAACTTAAATCGCACCAATCCTCCCATAAAGCTTGCAAACAATGACTTCAACGCAGCTGAGCCCTGGAGAAGTGCGCGTATGTCGTGCCTCCATAAACAACATAAGTCACATACAGGACCCAATATGAATGTCTGCAGCCCATGACCTACCCAGAAAAACATGTGTCAACCTCAATCGACACACCACACCGCGACTATAAGGAGTTATCACCGAATGCCCACTTAGAAAGTATCCTGGTAGTCACCGATTTGCAGGGAGAAATATATGTTATCTAGTAGCATATTAGTGGACACCACATAGAGACGGTGACAGATCGATAACCTAGACCGAAGTTTAGTTGATTTTAAACTCCCTCTGCCAGTTTAGAAGCTGAACAAGTCGACAAACAAATTCCAAATAACAAAGCCCTGTCCGCTGACTTAATAACAAAAGCTGGGTCCAACAGCGTGTCCGGGACCGACGGCGACATCTCAGGAGCCGGTTAAACCAACTGAAGTTTAATTTAAACAAAATTTGGTTACGATGTTATAAAACAAATAAACATGACCTAACCACAATCATTATTCTTATTTGACAGCACGAATGACAGATGTCACATGTAACTTAATCATACCCATGACTCCAATGTTTGTTTCCATCTGAATGTCTGCTAAACACCAGTCAGCTTGAATATTGCATAACTCAACGCAGGTATGTAGCCCCACACAAAACGTGGTTATATAACGATTCTTATTGTTGTCCGCTTTCGGTATTTGATTGCTATCAGTTCGGTAAATATTTTTTTTTTTGAATAATTTCTTCTGTAATCGGAGATAACCTGCAGAAATTTGTCAATTCACTTCTTATTTGTCATCTGTTTGACAAAAAGGTTTTGCGTCACTTTTTCACTTTGACACAATGCACCTACACTCTGTACAGTCTTTTATGTTTTTTTTTTTTTGCAGATTCGTCGCAAAAGAACCCGAGAAGACAGTTGACATTCGACTAAAATCGAATCAGTACAATTGGTATAGATAGCAGCACAATTCGATGATGTTGACAACAAATTTTAGATTTCAAGGGTCAAATGTCATTGTCAGTCAATAAATGCGACCGAGTGTGGTAAAAATCGTATTTGACCGGAAATATCTGGAGAGGTTTGTGCGCTGTGAAATAATGTGTCGGCCGCTTGACATTTGTTGACAAAATATTCATTACAGCCGGAGTAATATGGACGATAGGCGTCAGAGTTCATGTGGCCGTGTGGGGCTAACGAACGACGTTCAACGCTTCATTTTGTTTTACAGCGTTGATGACTTACACACGTGATTCACTGTTTAATTTATGTGCACTTAATGAACTATTGCTCCGTAATCTTGCATAGTCATCGCGGATGTCAAAAGTAAGGAATTGCATAATGAAAATTAGACTTTGACCTCTCCTCGTAGCACAAAGGTTGCATTCGAAGGTAGACCTTTGAGTCGAACACTTATTTCGAAAGCAACTTTTACTCTTACTTCCCTTGAAGCTGAGTATTGATTTAGAGATTCATTTTCTATCAATTTGCTTAGTCAATAATCAATGTGTTACGCATGCTCAATATTTATGTCGCTATCTACTCATAATAGATCCAATTCCGAGATGAAGAAGTACTAGAAGACTAGAGCACATGGAAACTACGCAAAAGAACATTCTTCTCCTGGAATTCGGAACGTAACGTACTTCGTAACGTATACTACAGCAGGGCCAGAGTTGTGTCTTACAAAGACGTTCCTAAAGCTTTGTCAAGTCCCAAATTCTTCTGTCCCACCAGTCTTATGTCATTCAATTGACAGAAACACTCAATACTTATACCAACCGGGCAAATCTACTGAGTCAGCACTCAATGACTTGGTAACTTGAATTGAAACCTCCATCGATAGGAACGAGATATGCCTTGTCGCCTTTCTGAATATCGAGGGTGCTTTCAACTACACTTCATATGAATTCATTAAACGTGCACTCAGTGGATTATGTCTATGTTGAAGGGTAGAGTGATTCACACCAAATTGTTGAAATCTCGGCGCTCACTAGCCGAGGATGTCTCTAAGCCGGAGTCTTGTCGCCACTGAAGAACTAAAGTACCTAGGGATCGAGACTATCGACTATACAGATGATGTGGTGGTCATCATCAGTGGCAAACGCACTATCTGAGATACAGAAATTATGCACCCAAGAAGGCCCCTCTGTAAACCTCAAAGAGATAGCCATAGTTCCTTTAAGCAGAAGATGAAACGTAAGTCTTCTAATTCGCCCCTCTGTCTACGGCAAAACCATTCAGTTCTCGCAAGAACTAAAGTACCTTGGGGTAATCCTGGAAAGCAAATTGTCCTGGATCGCGCCAATCGATCGGACCGTTGCAAAAACCACACGAGCACTGTGGACCTGTCGCCGCATCTGTGCCAACAACTGTGGATTTTGTCCCAAAATCATGCTCCAAATCTACACCTTAGTCGTCATGACCTATGCGACACTAGTCTGGTGGACAAAGACATATGAGGCCACCACAGCCAAGAAACTGGAACGAGTTCAGTTTCTAGCTGAAATCTGCACCGCCTCGCTTAAAGCCATTGTCAGTCTACCGCCAGTTCGAGTCCACGTAGAAATCCAGGCAAAACTCAGTCCATACAGGCTCTTCCATCTAAACAACATCAGGTCCGAACATCCCCCTGAAGGACACCTTAACATGCTTTCTCCCCTACTCCAAAGTAGCGAGTTCAGCATGCCGTTGGATGGCATTCTCCCAAGGTATTGCTTCAAACGAAACTACTCAGTAGTCATCCCCCCGAGTGACGACTGGGAAAAATTCAAACCCCGTCCTTCAGAGCATGACCAAGTACGGTATACGTAAGGCTCTAAAATTGACAGTGCAAAATTCGAAAAGTCGTCTAGCACTAACATATCGGTCAGTGAAATCTTCGCTTCTCACAACCATTCGCGAATGCAAGGAATCTATGGCAAATTGAGAAGCTTCTTTATGCTGGGGTTCGAAGCTACGCAGTACGAACAGCAGTCCAACGCACTAACGACTGAAATATAATTTGAGCTGTGAAGTTTTTTTTTGTTCAGAAGATGATAGTGCGCGGATTCCTGAATATTGTGAGAATTCCTGGATCCTACGTGGATTCCTGGACATCGTACGAAGAACTTACAAGGCTGCTTCGCCTTGGAAACGAAAACACGAAACGAGAAGAACCACACAACAGACGATTTAAGTGGGGCGCACAACTCACAATAGTTAGAAGCCATCCTCGGGAAGGATAACAGAGACACTACTGAGGTAATGAAGCCAAAGACATTGCTTAGTCGGTTACTGTAAAGATTAATTTGCAGTAACGATAGTGACGAATAAACGTTTTCCAAGAAGCGCACAAAATCAATTATCACCGTGCAAAGCGGCAGACTACCAGTTCCACGTGACAACTTGATTGCATCCAGATGATCTAATCGATTACTTACTCGTAATGTTTATTGATGCAACTAGGGATGAAGTAATGCACGACACGCATTAGAATCATTAGACATGCGAGTCTCGGGCAAATGTCGCATTTAAAACAACCGGAACCATTACAGGACTACTCGTTCTAACATCAAGTTCTATTGTGTCACCGGTCGTAAGCTTCACACGTCAAAGTGATCAAATGATCTACACGATTCCAAGTGAATGACATGATGACAGTTATAACTTTGATGTAGTTAAGAACATTTTCTACCTACCATTTTCTCCGCTATCAATTCAGGCAACGACACCAGCGCTGAGATCAAACGAAGAATAACTCTTGCCAATCGCTGTTTCTTTGGGCAATTGAGTACCAAAGCCCTCTCTCGAACGACTAAGGTGAATCCTCCTCTACGGCGCAAAGGCATGGACTTCGTTAAAAGCGGATGAGGTTGCTCTTGGTTGTTTCTAAAGGAAAATTCTTCGGGTGATTTTCGGTGATTGGAGGAGATGAAACAACGAACGGTATGGGCTGTACAGCGACATCGGCTTAGCCAGAAAAATGAATGACTGAGGTGGCTGGGTCTTGAACCCAGCAAATGTAGGCAGCTGCCTAAAGATCGAGCTGGCTGGAGACGCTTTTTGGTTGAGGCCCAGGTCCATCTCGGACTGTTGCGTCATCATATATGTATGTACATACATATAAGGAAGCCTTGCCCTGGCTAAAATGTAATGTTACATCTGCCAAGCGGTAATTAAGTCCCTGGAGTCAATGTCACAGTCACCTATCCACGACATGCCGAAATTCAAAACAGATCTGACAGCGTTATCGGTGTGCTTACAAGATATTCTCCGAAAGGCCTCATGCCTTCTCTAATGACTTATGCAGAAGCTGCAGGGATGAAGACGTAGCTTGGTTTAGTGACAGATCTTAGGCGCGTACAGCGACCTTGACCTAACCTAAATTAACCATTCCTTTCGAAGGAGTATTTTTTTTTTTTTTTTAAATAGTTGACTTTGCTTCTAGAGCTAGTGGCACTGCGACCTCTGAGATCTATTCTGCCGATAGGCAGTTAGACAAGGAGGGCTTGAATCGCAGGAACATAAACGCAATGGTTTAGCAATACAATTGGATTCAAGGCTCCTCACATGAAAGAGAAAGTCTACAAGCACTGATCTTGCGAGTTCCGATATAAGAGGGCAAATAAAGCAGATCTTAAACTCCTTTGAGGGAGAAATCCTTCGTTGGATATCCAAAAAGGTGGAGGAGAAGGCTCCCCTATGAGCTTCATCAAGATGTGAATATTGTTCAAAAAAGGTAACACTCGGTGATTGCATGGATTCGGGCAGATCGCGTGAATAGACAGAAATGCTCCAGCTTTGAGAATCTTCGAGTCTCAGCTCAAAAATTTGAGGAGACCGACCTTTAAGAACAAACAATTGCGAAGGTTAATAAGCTTCGCCTAAAGAACCGAAACAACCCCGGAATTGCCTACAAACTGCGCCGTCGTTATTCAACGATTTCAATGATTAAATTTCAAGGATTATGATCCTAGTTAACACGGTCCAAGCGTCCCTTCAACATCGACCTTAAAATACTAGAACTCTTTCGTACTATAGACTCTACTCACTTTTTTCAAAATTTCAACACAAATTTATCCAACTTTTTTTTCAACATTTCACACAACACTTTTTAAATAAAACAACACCGTTATATCGACATTTAAACACATTCACTACAAATAAACCAACAAAAGAACCGAATCCCCATTTGCATCAGACAAACCCTCTATAGCTTCCGAACTTGTTGAATCCTCGCCTCAAATTATCCAATTAAACGCTAGAACACCGCGTCAATCGAACTTATACCAATACATTGTCCACGGGCCCCGCATTTACATAAAATGCATAATTCTCGCTGAATAATATTCAACAACTCGCGCTTGTATTGGGAAAATTAATCGCCCCACCAACCACACTCGAATGAACTCTGGTCATTACTTAATGCCCGTGAATCTATATAAATAAATTACCTGACTGCTATGAGTGCCATTTTGATAACTGTCTGCCGGTGCCGTCAACGAAATGGATAATTAATTACTTGGCATTCTCGCCCTCCTAGTACATCCGCGAATTCTTAGGAAACTTTTAATTTTGACAAAAGAGTCGAGTCGAATATGTATGTGTTTTTCAACTGACACGTATAGTGACAGTGACAGGGAGCGGTGACAGTGACAGGTATACCTGTCAAATTAGTGACATATTCGTCATGGAACTTAGAATCAAATTCCATTCAGGAGATTCCAAGTAAAACCAGAACAGCAAACCGAGGGTCAATGAAAGTAAGTCCAGCCCCAGACATAATCTCAGCCGAGCTGAAGCACCCGAAATTGACTATGTGTACGGTTATGTAAATGAGGACAGGAGATCCGGTTTGTGATGTGTCTTCAGTGTTTACCAGGTGACGTCGCTCAAGCTGGAATGGAATCATCATGGAATCACTGAGCCGGTAGAACAACAGGTACAACCAGAGCCCCACCATGCCGCCAGTAGCAGACTACTTTGGTTATGTTTACCAACATTTTTCTTCAATGTGCGTCGTGTTTTCTTTTTTCTCCATTTAGAGGGGCGTGGGGGTTTGTTCTTTTTTTGGACATAATCGCTTTTGGTAGAAGCGGAACTTTGTATCGGCACACTGGCTGGTACGAGATTAATTAAGATGTTTGAGCTGTGAGGCGAGATTCATTGGAAGAGGACGGTTCAGCTTGTATTGTCTAGTGTGTAAGCTAAATGGCGTGACTTTGCCAAAATTTCTAGGAATTTTTGAGAATTCCTCTTCTTTGTTGATAAGAAAAAAAAAATAAAACTTGATTCTGTTGATGGAATGCCTGAGGGAAGTTGACTGGGACCAGTTTTTGTTTTGCTGTTATCGAATACATTTAACGCAATAGGGGCTGGTTTCGAGGATGTTTTTTTGTGAGTGTCTTGACTCTGAGTGGAATTTAATCAGAAAGACTTTGATTCGCAGGGTCATGGAGGTGCAAAGACATATACATATGAAACGAAATGAGCAGGTGTTGCTAGACTGTGGAGTCCTACTTTGGAACAAGTATATCAAGGTGGCTAAAAGGTGTATTAGACATGTTTCAATACCACTCAAGGAATTCCACAAACAGTTCAGCAGATGATCATTGAAACGTGGCCTTGGAGTTAAAGCCCGAACTTTGAGTCAGCGATACCAGGAAACTGCTTCTTAGCTATTTAAGAGTGCAAGATACTTGAGACTAACCCACGATAGTTAACTGAATTGGAGAGTATTCTCGGCATTGCGAGAATGCGATAAAAAATTTACATTAGACATTGGGTATTTTCAGAATTGCACTAACCTTACATGGTTAGGTAAAAATACGAAGGGCTAGTAAATAAGCCTTACAGCTTAACCAGAAACCACGCTAAATCTACTCCAAATAAAAGCACAAAGAAACTTCCGTCACATGTGCTCCGCCCTTGATAGAAAACCAAGTAAACGGACTACAGATCCGACACTTGAAGCGACGACTCCTGAAAAAAGGTCGAACCCGAAGGCAACACGTTGTAAGAATGGCGCCTGGTAAAGAAATCGCTTACCGAAAAGGCAGTTTCATCTAAAACTGGCCAAAGTATGGTTCAGGTAGCAGTGGAAACTCCAGGTCTGAAACACATTCGAGTAGTGATGCTGCAAGAGTCAGTGGTAGCTGCTGTTCCTTGGATTGAGTACATACATATGTCTCAAACTAAATCGTTTTCCAAAAAAATTGGAGGGAAATACATGTCATCTTTCTCCCTAAAGCGGATAAACTCAGCCAAACTAAGGCTTAGGACTACCGCTATCATCCATCTGGTTAAAGATTTCGAAACACCTATTTGACGCATTGTTTGCCTGATCCTCAAGAAAGGAGACCCTCTGAACTGCGCCAACTACAGAGGCATCAGTTTTCTTAACATCGCTTACCAGATCTTATCTGCCATGTTGTTTGAACGCTCGAAGCCGTTCGTCAACAACCTGATTGGTCCATATCAGTGTGGCTTCAGGCCAGGAAAGTCCACCATCGACCAAATATTCACACTGCGGCAGATCTTGGAAAAAACCCAGGAACTTTAAATCGGTACCCACCATATTTTTATCAATTTTAAGGCCGTGTACGACAGCATCTATAGAGACGAGCTATACAGAGCCATGTCTAGCTTTGGCCAAACTCGTCCGTTTGTACAGGATGGCGATGGAGAATACACGCTGCTCCATCAAAGTCGGTAAAAACTCCACCGCGGCTCTTGATGTCGAAAAAGGAATTAGACAAGGTGACGCGCTGTCATTTGACTTTTTCAACATCGTTCTTGAAAGAGTTGTGCGAAACTCTCAAGCCAACACCAGAGGCACAATCAAAAGTCCGTCCAACTGCTTGCGTACGCCGATGATTGTGACATTATAGGTAGAACGCAGCGAGTTGTCATCGATGCTTTCGCAAGTATAGAGACAGAAGTTGTGAACAAGGGACCAACGAATTGGACAGAACGTCACAGTTGATACCCATAACTTTGAGGTAGTAAGGCACTTTGTCTACCTTGGCTCTCACCTCGTCGGAAATCAAACGAAAAACTATTTCCAATCGCTGTTTTTTCGGACTGAGAAGGCAATTGAATAGTAAGGCCCTATCCCGAATAACTAATGAGACTCTTTATGGCGCTGAAGCTGGACTCTATCAAAAGCGGGTGAAGAGATTCTCAGTCGTTTCGAGCGAAAAATTCTTCGAAAGATAGTCGGTCCCGTATGCGTTGACGGGCTTTGGAGGAGAAGATTTAATCACAAACTATACGAACTGTTCAGTGTCATCAACCCAGTCAGAAAACTGCGCATTTTACGTTTCAGATGGCTAGGACATGTAGAGTGAATGGAGACTAACGCTCCGACACGCAGAGCCTTCGAATCTAACCCGAAAGGGCAACGTAGTAGAGGAAGACCTCGCCTAAGATGGCGCTCACAAGTAGAAGGGAGCCTCAACCATCTTGGTGTGCGCAACTGGAGGCAGTTGGGTAAGGACCGTGCTAACTGAAGAGGCTTGTTGGTTAACGCCCAGGTTCACCCCGAAATGTAGCGCCACCTATGTAAGTAAGTATGGTATATGTTTATGGTATTATTAAAAACGTTCATATAAACGGGGAGACGACATCAGACGGCCGTTGAAGATCTAAGAACAGCAACAATCAAGTCATCTCAAAAGATAGTCCCAGCCCTACATCTCGACAATGCCTTTTCCTTTCTTTTGTAAGAACCCGTCTTAGTTATGCAAAGAGGGAGATAGAAAATAAGTCCAAGACCATGGAGTAGTTCCTAGGTAGCTAGAACCTGCACAAGAGCACAAGTCCAGCTAAGCAACCGAAAGGGTAAAAAAAACAGTCAGACTTCTGGCAGGCTTCTAAAAAAATACCTAAACGTCCAGATTTAAAATACCAATCATCTTGTAGTCAATATAAAAGACCTCGTCGTGATTTTGAAATCAGCCTCGAAAAAGTGGACGGTGTCCCCCAGGTAATCTTGTCTGGTTGGATTGAAATGTAAAAGGAAAAATACATTCACCCAGCGGTCTTTGTCCACATTAAACAAAAAAAAAATTCTAAGCTACACATCTGAACTAAGTCAGCATTGCTGGATAGAAATAAAAAGACTGAGATTAGGTGCGCTGTCTTGAACAAAGTTCTGAAATTGTTATCCTTTGTCCTGTAAAACATGACATGGGATCTCTAAGAATCCAATGTGTTCCACTGGCGTGGTATGTCCAGTATAAAGTGTAGAAGAACAAAATTCGGCCTCCTTAAACCATCCATCTTTGAAAACACTTTGTAGGACGTGAGTTTGGAATCAAAGCTTCAGTCTCAAAAAAGCTCGGACAAAGCTCCACACTGTCACGCGAATTAATGCCCCGCTCCCAGCTGTTTTTCGAAAATAAACTTTATTATCTGTGTATTCCTTATTATTAAAGAATAACAACAGTCTGGTTCAAAGGTCACACTAGGATCTTTGGAAATGAGATCTACGATCAGATTTCTAGACAACGCTCAGAGAACGATTGGTCAGAACCTGAATCTGCGTTAGTTCATTCCGCATCCTCGGTCAGAGCAGCCATTGACGATTGGGTTTCTAACAAACAACATTGCGTGTGGCACAGCTCTCCAAGATGCAGGCAGACTAAACGAATGCTCCAGAACATCTGTAAGAAATCGGCGGGGGCACTCTGGTTGTCTCTCAGGAAAAAAGACTGTAGACAACTTCTAAAGGGATACTTTGCTTTTGCTAAGCAACTCAATGTGATAGGATTACTGTCTGCAACGCTTGGGGAGAGAGTGACTATACTTGAAATCATTTCTTCTGTGATTGTCCTGCCTTTGCTCGAATCAGGTTGCAAAATTTCCGGTGCGGATGTGGTGAGTGCTGGTATTTAAGCTCGCCAGCATTGCAGTGCCTTCTCAGATTTATCCGAAGTCGGAAAAATTCCAATAGACCTTTTAATTTCCTTTGTCGGTAAGGTAGTATTTGCGTAGGTCACCAGCAGCCATCTTATTTAAATTTTGTGGGTAGAAAAGGCGCCGACCGACTTAAAATAGCTAATTACTCGAAATAAAGTGTGTTTTGTGCGCATTTTCGTTATAAGCACCTATGAACAGTTAATTCCAGTGAAAAAAATCGGAATCCCTGGAGAAAAAATTCCGAGAAAAGTGTTGTTTTGTGAATTGTGGCGATCAGGCAGGAGGCGAATTGCTCCTGTATGCTGGAGATATTAAGCGGCGGATTAATTTTTTTAGTGAAACTTACTAAAATCTACTCCAGCAAGATGTTGGATTAAGAATCTTTGTGAAATAATAATTCATTCAGGAGAAATTCACCAGTGTATGTGAACAACTTGATTATGAGGGTTTGATTGTCTATTACATCAAATCTATATACAATTTTTCAGAAAAGTGTGTAAATACGTAATTCACATATATTCTTCTAATATCTACGTTAAAAGTTTCTTAAAATTACAAAAACACAGCGATTTCGTAGTACAAGAAATTTTCTTCCATACACTTCGATTCGAGCAATAAGGAGAAATAATAATTTTTCTAGACGTGATTACCTTTTTAATCAATTTTTTTTAGTCACAATTCTGTCGGTAAACGTCAAATCGTTAAACAGTCTATAGAATGGTTAAAACCGGGTCCTGCTTCTCAGTAGTTGGATCTAACTGGTCCAGTGGAGTGTTTCCTTACCCGACAACAAAAGGGAGGAACAAGAGATTGAAGTGGTTCAAGGTGTGAATATATCCACAATGGACGCAGTAGAGAGGTTGTTTGTAATGTTGCTTAAGCGAAGATGTTCACCTTCTTCCACTACAAATAAAAAGATGAACCTTTTAAGACTCACAATCACTGAACTTTTTTGTGGTTTACTGTTAAGAATGGATCAGACACATGTTGATTTTGTGAAGAATGGCCAAACGCACACAACCCACTCAAACACTCCGCCAGGGGTTCATATTCGTACTTGAAACCACTGACTTATCTCTGAAAGGCATTTCCGGCTTTCCATGATCATTAGATCCAAGCTCAAACTGGAGCCTGGAAAAGTTAAGTGGAGCACAAAACATGCTTCAGCGACTTTTAACACTTTTTCTTTCGTTTGGATTTGCATGCTGTTAGCAATAATCTCCGAACCGATTCAACAAAGTTCAATGAAACTTCTAGTATTTGACAGCTTCGTCTTCCAACTGTGGAGCAGTAAGTAAAAATGCAAAAGAGAAACACACTCTACCATCTGCCTATGGTTTTCTATCAGTTTCAATCGTAAGACCACTACCTAAGGTACATAAGTCACTTTTTTGTAAAAAAAATAAATAACACTTACGGCCACGTTCCGGATCTCCGCCGTCGCGTTGCCGACGTGAAGTAATTCGAATTACTGTCCTCGTCGACCGAATGGACATCCTCTTGCTGACGAATTTCTTCCTGGGCAAAACTCAATTTGCTTAACTTATCACTTAAGCTATACGTATCACAGTTTGCATTTATATCCGAGCACTTGTCACTTGTGCACTTTTTGATATTACGTCGAAGGCACTCGCGGGTGATTTCACTGAACCCATAGTGGTAGTTGTTACTTCGATTCGAACTCCATGTCAGCTTGTAGTTGACACGCTCTTCCAGGCGGCTCTTGTGCAATGTGGCCAAATCAATGTCAGACAAACACGCCATTTTGTCTTTGCTTAAACGGTTAGTCGGCAAAAATACTTTAATTCAGGACAATGGCCTCTAACCTTCAAAACACCAAAAATGAAAACAACAAACAAAATAATCAACCAACAGACTCGACACAAATGGACGTAATGTAGTCCATCGACAACTTCCCGAAGCTCTGACGTTCCAATCGAATTACTTAGACAGAGGTGGCTGCCGCCACCCTTGACACACTCCGCACGTACTAAGCATTAATTGACGTGAAGTGGTGTGGTTCGCAGCAACTTACACGAGATAATTTTGCAACCTTACCGTTGGAGACGGAACGAATGATTTATACAATGGACTTCAATCGAACATGAATTATGAACACGCGATTCGATGCTCGTGAAGCGCTCGGAAATTATAATATTCAGTGCAACTGCAACTTTGTCGATAGCCTTTGGGTTAGTTTTACACTCCAAAGGGGAAGTGTTACCAGATTGAAAAAAAAAAAAGCAAGAAAAAAACTTCACTTCCGTTTTGTGTTTTTCTAAATGAATTTCAATGAGACCAGTTTGGAGTTGATAAAACTAGAAACTAGGAAGGTTTCCCCTGGCTGATTGTTGTCAACAACTTATGAACAAAACTAGTTTTTTTAAAAGACTTTGGTAACAATAAATCGTGAGCTATTGATCATTTTTTTATAAACAAAAGTGTCTTAAGCTAGAATCATCCGGATAGCAATGGTTTAAACGAAATTTTTGGAACATTGATTAAAGCCATAAGAATGTTGTTAACAACGTTGAAACAGGGGCCTAAGAGATGAATGTTTTTCAACTTTTAACCCCTTCTTTCACCTCGTTAAGCATGTACAGACACTAAGCGATTTGTAGAAACCGTGAGGAAAAGGAAGAGGTTCTCGAACACTTCCCTGCCACTGTCCAACCTAAACAGGAACAGAAGAGACTGGGATGTATGTGGATACCGGACCTAAAGCATTTTAGAGATAAAGGAATAGGTGACCTCCTGACTTTCACCAAAGAAGCAGGAAAATACTCATCAGGATTTTCTGGTTAAACGTTAAATACAACCTAGGGAGATACTGATAAGCTACTGCCGGAACAAGAATCACAACTTCCTCACCGATGGTAATGCAAATGGCATCATAAGCAGTGACGATCAGGTAGACGTTCTTCATAAATGCAATTTGCGAAAATGTACTAGACCTCACTCTCGCTAGTCCTAATTCTAAATTCATTATGAATTGGCATGCTCAGCGAGAGAGACTCTTAAACTGCTGATGGGAAGCCTCTTCGCACATTGTTTTGATGACTTTTTTCATGCATCAGGCTGTTTGGAGAACTGGGAAACCTAACAGAAGTACCAAATACTCCACTTTATTAAGAGTATAGGGTGGTTTCACGATACACGACCCACGGTCTCACGATACACCACACAGTCATTAGACTGGACATTTTCTCCATAACCTAACCTTATCCATGCAGCACATACGGGCGCACAGAACTAGAGAAGCAGTTGAGAGAAAAAGCCGTCAACATCATTAGGGCAACAAAGCTGGGCGATAAATTCATACGCAGCTTCTTAGCCTTGCTATTCCTAATTAAATTTGTCAAAAACCTTAGTTCACCGAAAGGATTTTTGATGAACAGCTTAGATAAACGGAAACAGCCCTACACAACGTAGTCCATACCATCAAAGATGCCTTTAAATATAAAGAGTCCGTGCTCAGCGATTTCCTGCACATAGAAGAAGCTTTGAATAACATAAAAATTAGGAAAATCACTAAAACCCCTTTTGGGCACATCAAGAGAATAATACAAAACTTCATGGAGCACATGCAAAGTCCAAAATGTTATCACGTTTTTCTTCAGCCAAGATAAGACTTGTCTGATCGTCATGATTTCCGCCTTGAACACGCTACAATGATTTGGAAGACGAAACGCCAGGCTAAGGTTAAGCCTGTCGGAGAAAGCACCACCACCCACCCCGTTTCTACAATAGTTTTTGAGCCTTCCGTCGGTGTAAAAGTGAATCGAATGACTTTAGAATGACCTGAGAGGGATAATTACCTCGAAATTCTTGTCAAAACTTAGCTTGAGTGAGGTTTAGTTATGTTTCTGGGGGAAATTTTGACATTTTTCAAAATCAAGGCGGGGCCAAAAGCCTTATTATACCACTGTGAGGTTGCTTTGAGGCGGATAGCTGCACTAGCTGCCATTTGTCTGCAGAAGATGTCGAGAGGTTATAGATGAAATAAAATGTCCAGTGCTGCAAAGAGAGAGTCGGGCGCAGAGCTCCGCTGATGCACATGCAAGCTGTTCGTTGGACTTTGTTTAAATTATCACGGTTTACGGCTATACCCAAGGATGTTCACAACACCATTACCACGAACGTAAGTATCGTTCTTATTACCGAAATATAGAGCCAATACCCCCATTTATTTCCGATGGTCTTTTTGCAAAAGAAAATAGCTACTGTAGCTTTCTTTATTCTCTCTTGAATGTTTGGTTTCCACCTGAATTTCCTGTCCAAAATAAGACCCGAGCATTTTGCTTCGTTGGAGAAAGTTAAACTTGTAGCACCAATGATAGAAGGGTCGATATATGGGATCTTGTACTTCCTAGTGAAGAGTACCAGCTCAGTTTTGTGAACGTTCACATCCAAACCACACCGGGCTGCCCAATTGGTTAGCTTGTTTAAAGCACTTTGGACGAGTTCTTTTAAGGTGCTTTCCCGAGACGGCTATAGCAACGTCATCACCATAAGGACCCCACCCCGTTGGGTGCCTCTACTGACAAATCTTCTAGCAGATGAGCCAGATGATCAGACCTGACAGTGCATCTATGATCGCTGATGTGCTGGCGTTGTTAAAAGCGCCCTCTATATCCAGAATTGCTGTGTACTCGATTTTACGCACTAACGTGTGCAAAGTCGTTTCCACTGATTTACCTTTGCAATATGCATGTTGAGCCGCAGGCAGCAGGTGTGAGGCGATCTTGGACTTCACATCTTAGTCGAAGCACAATGAACTGGATTCAGGCTTCCATATTTGAACCATGTTGCTGAACTCAGGTTTACATGGGGGTTTCCGAGAGCATTATACTGAATTTTACTTCAGTTTGGGTTTCTGATGATCATACTAATTTTCTGATTTTAAACTGCTTAGATTAAATTGGTCATTCAGTTCGCCGAAAATCCCCTAGAAGATGGTGCTATTCTATGAGTTGCTCCCGCAAATCAAATAAAATGTTCATGTACACACGTGACATTGAAACAACCAGATACTCTATCTAATCGTTTTCAATCAAAAACCACAATATCGAGAGCTTTGCTATCGAATTGTAAACAAAAACCGTGTTTTTTTTTTTTTTTGTGCAAGTCATTCCCCAATAAGTGTTGTCAAACGTGGATACAGTAACATATCACATTACCACCATTGCATTACATAACATAACACCATGCGCATGCTTTTCGTGATAAAGAAATTTCTTCACACAAAACTATTGAACACCTATGAAGGCCACTTCACTCAAAACTTCATTCACGATCCAAATCAGCCGTAACATACCGCACGGTGAACCATTGTGCCGTCAAGGGTATCCCATCGAAAGCACAAACATCGAACATTTAGACAGAATGTCGACAGATCATCGAACTCGCATCCACTTAGTATTCCGTTCGTCTGCATTTGAGAATGTATCTCTGACCCCGTTCCACAAATATGTAGTGTGGGGAGCTGCGCAATTAAAGTGTGACTCCTCCGGTAGGTAAGTAGCCCGCCTTTGTGTTACGGAACTGCCAAGCATGGAATGCTGTCAACCTCCACAAAAGCAAAAATAACCCAAAATTGTATCATAACACTCTTAAGCAGATCAAGGTTATGTACGACGCACGGCTATCGCGTGCGCATACAAGTACAAAAACGAAACGAAAACATTGCAAACAGCATCTCGAAACGGGTTTACTACAACAATACCAAACGTGTGTTCAACTTGTTCATAATCAGTCACGGTCAAGCGGATGATGCAGTAGAACAGCAGTTTAATGCAGTGACACACGAGCTGATGATGGTGGCGTAGTCTAATGTCCGTAGAAAGGTTGGACAGCCATAAAGTATTGATTGCATTTTGCAAATTGCCATTCAATTCATTAATTATTGATTTGACACATACGGTAGTGCACACTTCACTCAGTGGAAGCGTGGAGAGCTAAGTGTTTTATGTAATCAAAGACTAAATGGTGTTGCCAGATCGATTGAGTTTGATAAGTTGTAAAGGAGTTTAGGAATAAGAACGAAAAATACTTTTTCTTATTTGTGGTCAAAGAAACAAGGGAAACTTATGAAGCGACTGAAATAAGAAATGCAAAGCAGAGTGGGTAACAAGATCCACTTTATCGTGCAGAGAAGGTTCCATCCTCTCGTTCGTCCATGCAGCTTCTACAGAGGAGACTTAGCCTCTTGGTATTCTTACCAGTGATGCTATTTTACTGATGCGCTTGAGTGTCATTTACCTATCTTCAGTGATATCCTAACGATAGGCAATATCAGGTGGAAATTGTAATGTACCAAGCAAACTTTGACCAAAATATGGCAAAACCGATCTACAACTGAGGTAGTTGGGTCATGTGGAGCGGATGGACACCAATCCTCCGGCCCGGAAAATCTTCGAATCCACACCCGAAAGATAGCGCAGTAGAGGAAGACCGCTACTCAGGTGGCGCACGTAAGTGGAAGGGGACCTTAACCAACTTGGCGTGCGAAACTGGAGGCTGCTTGCTACAGATCGACCTTAAGTAAATAAGTAAGGAACCAACCAACTCAATGACAGAGAATCACTATTACTTTTGGTTGATGCATTCGTAGAAAGTTACCATCTAAAGGATCATACGATGAATTTAAATCTCAATGAAGACAACGTCTGCAGAAGCTGCAGTGGTGAAGAGGTTCTTGAGGATACGGCTTATTTTCTGTATCCCTGCCTGAGTCTCTGTCGCTTGAGGAATAGAACACTAGGGAGCTACTACTTCTATTGTATTCAAAAACTATCGGATACCGCATTAGATTTCCGAGGACATCAGAGTGGAAAAAGATCCGGCCTTAGGAAACCGAGGCTTACTGGGCACACAAGGGCCTACATACATGTGGTGAGGCGGAGTTCGTCTCTCACTTACCAACCCAACAATATAACATAACCTTCGCAACAGATGCAAGCTCCTATACCGATCTCCATTTTAGATGTTTCGGTACAGAATGCAGGCAAGTTCGGCTTTTAAATTAGCGCCAATGAATCCAGTTCCGCGGATTCCGGATTTATCGAAGCCGAGTTGGGTGTATACGTTTAACGTGCCCCAATCATCGCAGCATGGATCTCTTCGTTCCTACTCTGTTGTTCCTAACTCTACCCCGATGAGTAACCTCAGCAATAAAACGAAGAAGTCTCATTTCGGCAGCTTGTATCCGTGATCTTTTTATTTCGAATATTGCCCATCGAGTGGCATCTAGTCTCATGTAGGGCACGACTGTCTAGTGAACAGTGTTGAAGAATATATTTAATCTTTTAAATACAAACACAGCTGGACGTACTTTCCTTGAACCTGAATTAAGGCTAAGGGAAAGCCAGGTTAAGGCCGGCAACTTTACATAATTAGGTAGCTACGGGACTTCGAACAGATAAGCAGAAGAGGATTTAACCACATCAAAACTAGAAGATTCGATTTACTATCCCAGTACCAAATAAATTAGCCACACTTGAAGGACTTGGACATATAATGACATTGGGACGGGACAAGTCGACACTGAAGAAAGCACCGTCTAGAAATCTCTAGAAATTACCATGTAGCCAGGTGATTCATTCACATTTCACAACTTACAGAGAATGTAGACGTAAGGTTCCGTACCCCTTCCAAATTAGAAGGTACGGAAATCCAATTTGTAGACCATGCCAGATACCTGGGGGTCATACTTAATAGGAAACTCAGCTGGAAGCTGAATATTCAGGACCGTGCTAGGAAAGCCTCAATCGCGTTATATTCCTGCCGGAAAGCTCTGGGCTCGAAAAGGGGTCTGCACCTAAAGTTGTCCACTGGATATATAAGCAACAGTAGCCTGCTTGAAAAAGTACAAAGGGGATCATGCATCTGCATAGCGGGTGCCTTGAGAACAACTTCCTCTTCCGCACTGGAGGTAATGCTTCATCTGCTTCCTGTTGATATCTTTAGGAAGCTAAAGATTCCTAGCAGCAGCTCTGGTATATTTTTGACTCCGCGTTAGAAATATTCAGAGACGGGTCTAAGACAGCGGATAGGAGGGGGCTGGAGTCGTCTCCAACGCACCTGGCTTAGCCGTTACCACGCGACTGCTGGATCACTGTAGTGTGTTTCAAGCGGAAATTACGGCAGTCTGCGAAGCTGCGGCTTGGCTCTCAATTAATGCGATATGTTGTAACGCTTTGTACTATACATATGTATGCAGATAGTCAGGCAGCTATTAAAGCCTTGGAATCGCCGACAATACGATCAAGGTTCGTAAAGCAACGCCGCAGATCTCTCAACGAGATTGCAGACAGGTGCGACGTAACCCAGTGCTGGGTTCCAGGACTGCAGAGCGGACAAGCTGGCAAAAGAAGGTGCAGGAGGGCGTCTCGATTAAAACATGGGAGAACCACCTGTGCTTATCGCACTGATGAAATTCCTCGTTGACACGGAGGCGACAAAACTGGCAAACCACAGGTGGAACAACATCAGCACATATCCCTTGTCAAAACAAACCTGGCCATACCAGGATTTAAAGCAGACGGAGAATCCTAGGTTCACTAACAGTGATCCTCACCGAATATTGCTTGATAGGCAGACATGCACTCAGACTGGGAGTCCGCTTCAGTGATTTTTGTAGGAGCTGCAGAGATGAGGAGGAGGCAAAAACTACAACCCACCTACTGTGTACATGTCTTGCTCTTGCGACGCTAAGAAAGAAAAACCTCGACGAATACTTCAACGATGATCTTAACGAGCTAGCCGAACTCGACATACAGAAGATAAGAAACTTCATCTCTGGGACGAAATGGTTCAACTCTTAGGGTTAATACCGGTACGGTTGCCCATCTCGATGTACTTTGTGCTACATACTCTGGTTCCCTGGGCCGACCTACTCTAAAAGTATCCCTGTTTGAGCGGGAGCAGCTATCCATTCTAACTCTCTGAGCCTTAATAAAGTTTTAGATGAGGTAAAATTAGAAGGGCGGTTTATAGCAAGCCACATGACTGTGATTTCCCTTAAGTGCATAATAGGGCATGCAGCTAACTAAATCATGAATTTCTCTGGATGGATCAAATGGACCTAGTTTGTTGTAGGTCTTCTAGTTGTACCCAAGCTCCTGAATAGCTGAGAAGTGCCAAAAAAGGTTATATTTCTTCTTCAGGCTTCTGCTTAAATCGTTCGTCAAGACAACTTAGTTGACTGACAAGTGTGCAGCTGCTACTTCTTCCAACAGACAGTGATGTCCTCGTTCTTTTTATACTAAGCACTGGCCACAAGCTGCTGCGGTTATGACCCAAGCACTGGTGTGCTGGTATTGTTCAGCGACCAGTTGAACAGTCTGTGTAACAAACCGCGCTATATCCAAGTTCGAACTTTTTCCGACTGAATCGGAATGACAATCGAAAACTCCATATTTGAGTAACAATGGATCACTGGCAACAATACAAATTGGCTTGGTCTCCTTTTGAACGACGCCCACTAGGAGGCGATGATGACAACCATTCTCCATTGATCTGTACCTGCAAAACCCTTCGAGCTTCTACAAAGTCTTTCGCAAGTATCGAGCTTTAACTGCATTTATTAAGCAGTGGATATCCAATTAGATCAGGCTTGGCATGATTTCTCTTACAGGATGATAACATCAGTCCACCAACATTCCGCTTAAATCCGCTTAGGAGCTGTGATGTCCGGACAAAAACTTCATAACAAAACAGAAGTGGCATCAATACCGATAACCCAACTTGACTCTCAATGGTAGATACTCATCTTAAATCAAAGCATTTGCCAACTTCGATTTCAACGAAAGTTCTAGTACAATAAATACGTTCAAAGGTCATTTTTATTGGACTCGAGTGTGTCAAGCGCCGCAAAATCAAAAACCAACGCCTCTACGAATGAGACAATCAATATTTTTGCTTAGGCACTTCCAATTCAGGCAAATAAACAAAAAAAAAGTCTCAAGCCACTTGCTGGCAATAAATAAACATTAATTTTATAATCAATTTAATAAAGTGCCTCGTGAAAGTGTCCGATAAGCGGTCTCTCCTAGTACAAATCTTGAATTTCATTTAAGTCGCACAGCAAACATATGTTTTGGCGATAAGGCCGTTTGTTCACTTCTCGTATACAAAAAGCCGAGGTAACTACACCACTAAAACAGTTAGATTAGATTAGATTTGAAATCCCACACACACGGACTAAATTTTTCACTGTTAACATTGAAAAATTGACATTAAGTTTGGAATCTAAAAATATAAATAATTCGAGAAGTCAACGTTGGTCAGTCACCCTCTGCATGGAAGTGGCGTGCGAATATCTAATTCGCAGAATACACAACGCAACACTTAGTTGACCATTTGTGGGGGCGAACTGTGGTCCAAAGAGCAAAAAAACCGTGACAAAAATTTAAAGAAAAAATGGGCATAGACCTTGAGAATTCGCACCTGCACAGCACTAGTTAGATTCTAGGATAATATTTCCGTGAATATGTGAGAGATCTATCCAAACAAGATGTGCGCTGCATAAGCAAATTCATATCAAGATCTAGGCTGACATCAGAGCAGTGTTCGATTGCATCAGGCACCATTCCTACTCCTCAGACTCCACAACCACTTAGTCGGTTCTTGCCTGACTACAACTTCAAATTTATAATTACGTATTTCAATTACCTACCTCCTCTGTCTCATGGTAAGAAACAAGGAAATTCATAATCCCGTTTATAGTAGCTTCACCTGAAAGGTCCCACCTTAGGCTTGGATTGAATTTGTCTCCCTACTTCGCCTCTACCCATGTACATATATTGAGGTCTCCCTCTGCTCCCACCTATCTTACGTGTTTCATATTCAACCCGGTAATTTCGGCTTATTTCATTGGAATCCCGATGGATCAGACTCTGGTCCCGGTCATGCCAAATCAGCTACCTTACCAAACTCAACCTAGAAAACTAGACGAAAACCCTGGAGGAACAGTTCTGCCATTCCTAATCTCGGCAAATAAGCACACTTGAGTCCGACGTAGGTCAGTTGCTAACTTCAATAGCACGTAGGAGCTCCACATCTTGTATGTAGTGACCAGATATTGAAGTGCAGGGTCTTCATCAACTATAGTTTGGTGCTATGGTCTGAAAAAAGCCGTGGCTGACGGCTTAAAATTTAGCCACTATGTAACTATCTTGGCTTAGAAAGAACTACAATCGGCAGCTCAGTGCGGAAGATGCTGAATAACAACTAGAGTGCTGTGTTTTCACAAAAGTGGCTACATAGCAAAGTCAGATGAAAGCAAAAAAGTTCCAATACGAAGCTATCAACAGACTGTTGGAGGCAGATCGATGACCGCGTTACAGAACCCTCAGCAGACAAGATACCCCTCCCCCTTAAAGTCGAATATCGCGTGAAAGATAAGGAAGTACAGCGTTATATTTGGCATGACAAGCGTACTCGACAGTAGGGCTGTCTAAGAGCAATAGAACATATCCTATACAACGATTTGTGTGAACGTCTAAGGCGTTGCTGCAGCACACTAATTGGAACATAGGTTAGATTAGGTTTGCAGGCTGATGAGGGATATTCCATCACACTTAGGTCCATGTAGGCCCATTGTGATACTCATGATATTTCTGACTGAGGTTTTAATTCCTTTGTGCCAACCATCCGGTCGCAAATTTGACAAGTTCTGACGGTTAACCATCTGCTAGTTCATCGATATGATCGAAGAAGAATTTGGCTAGGGTTCTATTTCTTATCTGACAGAGGTATGGGCAGTGACAGGGAAAATGGGCTGTGTCCTTATGGAGCTTCCCATCACCGCATCCCCTGCATACATCGCCATCATTCAGACGTAATTTCTCTGTATGATATCTTAGCAGGTTGGGGCCAGAAAGCACTGCATCCGCAGTGATTTCCTGTCTTTTTGTAAAATCTTTGGCAGGTTTCTACCTTGTTATATTCTGGCCACAACCTTCTTGATACTTCATGTCCACCTGCTATTTGCTTCTATTGTAGTATTTTGTGCAATTTTCGCCCTTAGATTGCAGAGTAGCGGTCTAACCGTACAGTCCGCTTGCTCTCGGGCTAGGGTTGAACCCATTCTTGCTAGTTCGTCAGCTTTTTCATTACCTGGTACCCCACTATGATCAGGGATTCAGCAGAGCTTAACATTGTGCTGCGTGCCAAGTACCTTAAGGTCTTCGCGACAATACTTCACACGCTTCGATGTTATCTGCATATCATCTGCATAGCAGCTATTGCTTTTATATCAGCCTGGCTGCCAATGTAAATCGTAATATCCTCCCGTGATATTGTTAACATTGACAATAGTTAGGCGGCTCTTGTCACTGCTAGGACCTCCGCTTGGAAAACGCTGCTGTGATCCGGGAGTCTTATGGAGCTGCTAAGTCCTAACTGTTCTGAGAAAAGACATGCTCCCATGCCTATATCCATTTTTGAACCATCTGTGTAGATGGATTTGGACTCGTTCAACACTTCGTTGTTTTGCCACTGTTCCTGCTTGGGAAGACCCATGAGAACTGTCCGGGACAGTTTAATCCGAGTTGACATTGACGCCCAGATGACCACTTAGTATCTCGGCATGTCCATACGGATTTGGTCTCCGGTGTTTAGATTGGCCGATTCCGAGAGCAAATTGGAACATACCAGTGTGACGTTTAGCCAAGCAAGCGGAGGAAAGACGAAATTTTCGCACTTAACGGATCCTGGAAAAGACCAACGAATTTTAAGTTCAAACCAACCATCACTACTTCATCGACTTTAAAGTCTCAAGCTCTGCAAGGCGATGGCTGAATTCAGGATTCAATCAAAACTATTCCAGCTGTAACGCATACTGCTAGAAAACATGCGTTACTACGCAAAGTTCGAAACAACTCATCTGGCCATTTGCAAACATGTACCGATTTTCGAGAAGGTCGGCGTGGCTCAGTGGTTACTACAATGGACTGAGCTGCGTAGGTTCGAGCGCCAGCAATATCCACCGAACATTTTTTGCAGCACCACCTCTCGTCGTGGTGGTCTTTATCTCCAATCCGAGGCTTTAAGGACGGACAGCGAATCAGAAATATTTTTTTAGGTTGTTGAAGAAAGGATTACCTAATGTACGATTGGTTTTGGAGACGGACATTTACAATCGAAGTTGTCGAGGGTTTCAAATCTCTTTCTCATCTTCCAAGCAACGATAGTAAAAGTTGAGGGGGATGCCTAGTCTTGCAGCATGGTTCCCAACCGTCCAATAACCCGTGCTGATAGGTCCAAGCCGAGGAATGTCCCTTCGACTTTTGTTAAGATTGTCTTTGGTTCTAGTTTTGGTTTCATGTGGGCCAACTCGTCTTACAGATGACGTGACGTGACGTCTAATCCGACCAATCTTCAAAAAGACATTTTTAGGAAGTGTCAGATTAATTGTACCTTGACAGATCTTAGTAGTCTGCGAACTCGTTCCACGAGAGACCTGTAAACAATTCAACCTCGCCTGGCCAGTTTATCAAAATCTTGGTTACCACTCAGAGCCATATGTCTGGGGACCAAGGTAAGAGTGACAGAGAAATGATTGTATAGATAAGTTCATTTCGACATTCTTCTACCAGTTTGAAGGATATGGTTGAATGGACCCTTGCCTATCTTTGTATATTGCAACGTTTCGTTTAGGAGTTGGATGGTTTTTGATCTCAATGCTAGCGCTTGCGCCTGGTAAACGAATCCCTCTCAAGACTGAGACACAAAACTCTGGGAGCTTCATCTCCGGATCTGAGTGGTTTTGCACACAGTGTGAAGCAGTGAAGGTTTAAACACGATACGGTTCCCCACAAAAAGAAAAGTAAGGCATTCGTCATGCAAGGTTCCTGGAGCTGATAAGTCAGAGCTTTACGTGGTATTATAATAGACCTACACCTGGTCTAAGCATGTCCCTGTTGAAGCAGAGATAGGCACCTTACCTAACCTAAATATTCTTCGCGGATCAAAAACCCATAAGGGAAATAAGGTGAGAGAATGCAATGTCCTAACTTTAGCTGTACGACGCTACAATACATTAAAAACCTTAAAAAAATGGCACGGAGCAGATAATTAAAACGCAGCACAAAATAGTAGATCTGCCTCCCAGCACAAATTATTTTCTTTCACAGCGAAATGTCATCAAAAAAGTTCCAAAATGACCACTGTAGCCGCACGTCAATTGGCTAGCAGCACGTGCGCAAGAACGCATTTACAAACACGCACTTCAGCCAATTGAATGAGTGCTCCATTAATTTATTGATCCAATGATCCATTTCACTTGTGTTAAGTTAATGTCTCCTTTTTCCTCCGTCAATCAAGACGAGACAGCACCCACTCCCTTTGCTAGATGATGTCATACCAGTAAATGTTCTAAAACGTTCATAACGAAACACGTAATGCCAAGCGCACTTTAATTGCAAAATAATCGACGTAGAGCAAAAAGAAAGGTAGCTTGAGGCTCATTTCGGCACCGGACGGTAGTTAACACTCGACGATAAAATATACTTAAGATTAAGAAATAAAATCATATTAAGTGTACCTCTCATGTCAAATGTGATAATTTATCGCACACTCTGTAATTAAATTTCGTGCCAACAATAAGTTTGTAGGAAATATTGACATAAATTTTGTTTACCAACTGTTAGCGGTATTGTGTGAACTTGATAATTGGTTCTAGGAAATGTGATCACAGTGGGAATCGTCATTTTTGTACGATGATTAAGCAATCGTGTGACCTTCGATCCACGCATTCGATCGGTGAAGAGTGACGAAGAGGATTTAATATCCGCACTGCAGATCAAGGCTTCCAAAGGCTCTTAAAGATCACAAGGCATTAGTGTACAAGACGTCGAGGTTACACTAATAATAAAAGCGCTGGGGTTCACGAACGAGACAATATCCAATCTGTCTCAAACCCAAGGTTGAATTTCTCTTAGTTTGAGTCTCAAAGTTAGGTGTCTAAAACCTCTGCGAGTCCCTCAAATAATTGGCTGCGCTAAGATTGGTCAAATTTTTAAAATTCAAGATTAAGACGGAAGGTTTCACTCGCTCGAAGTCGTTCCGGCTACCGCATTTCGCCAGCGGCCGAAATGTCAACAATTCTCGAGGAATGCTTGGAGCTCAATAACCACCCAATTCATAAGCTAAACGTTGAAATATACGTACACGGACCGCCAAACTGGTAAAACAATGTTAAAAGGAAATCTCGGCGCTTAGAACACGAGGATGTCCTCAAGGCGGAGTTCTCTCACCTGGTCCCTCGTTATGGACATTGGACAGCCTACTCCGATCTCTAAAAACCCTAGGGATTGAGACCTTTGGTAATGCAGACAACGTAGCTGTTATCGTTACTGGCAAATACGAGGGCTTCTCTCTAAACCCCAAAAGACTACTATTGTATTTGCTCCCCCGTCTATGGCGAAAATATTCAATTTTACCCAGAACCCAGGTAACTTGGAGTAATCCTGGACAAAAAATTTTCTTGGAGCCTTTCTGGGAATATAACGCCGCATCTGTGAGAAGAGTTGGGTATTTAGCCTAAAATTATTCTTCAAATTTAGACCTTGATCGTCAGATCTATGTTAATGTGTGCGGCATTTGTTTGGTGGGCAAAGACTGGAGTGGTCACCACAGTCAACAAACTGGAGGGAGTGCAACACTTCGAAATCTGCATGATGACTGCATCTCATAACGATATCGTCGGCTTAACGCCAGAAGAAGTTCACTTAGAAATCTAGACAAGACTCAACATCCTTACCTCTTGCTACAGTGAATTCAACCCACGTCTTTTTGAGACTGACCAATATTTGTATACGGATGGACAGTGTTCTGAATCTGAACAGAAACCACCTTTAAATGGTATTGGGTAATCTAACTGGCCATTGGCAATCTGTAGACAATGCCTAGAGAACGACGAAAGCTGTTTTCATATTTTCACAATCCTGTCCTCATACATTTGAGAAAACGAACTTTGGGCAGTTAACTTGCTTACCGACTTCCCCTACGCGGTTCGCCATAAGAGGCTCATGAGTTTTCTGACAACCTCTGAATTAAATGTACTGCACTGAAGCCATAGACTCGTAGAGCGGATCAACTGTTCCCCAATAGCAACAATGATAATGTAGGGAAGAACTTGTAAATCTAGCGAAATGACTTTTTGTCACTCTAACTTGGGTCACAGGATGTAGGGGCATACATACATAGGTGGTAATGAAGAGATCGATGAACAAGTTCACATTCTACGTTGGAACACGTTACCATGAGAAATATTTCCAGACGAATTCGATCTCGGCTACTATCTATCCATTGAAACCTTCAAGGACTTCAGTCAACTCAGCAATATATTATCCAAAGAGCTTCCAATTTTTGTTTGCTGACGAGTCAGTCAGTCAGTCGCAGGCCTTTGGCAATTTTAATGAATACATACGTCCCGAACACAAGGATAGCAAAACAGGGACCAAATCGACTCTTCCGTGATCGCATAACTCGTCACGTAAAAACGAAACAATTTGGCCCCAGAATGGTCGTTTTAACGTGACGGAATATACGATCACGGAAGAGATTTGGGCCCAAAGTTCGCCAGATCGACGACTTACATGTTGTACCTGTGAATAATTCCCCACACTCGAGTCGCCTGATGCACTTGCATTCCTCAAAAGACGCGTCAATCGCATCCTCAAGATCACCAGGAGATCCAAATCCCCTGTTTGACACTTGAGTTATTTAAGGCTCGTGCATCTCTCAAAAGACGCTTAGGATAGCTTAAGGCTCAAGCTAAATCATTAGGAAATCCGAGTTCCTCATTCAGTTACTCAAGATACCAATCCGCCCTGGATAGCTGCTGCAGTGTTTCGAGAAACAGTATCTGGCGGTTCCCATTGGTGATTGGGGAGTCATTTGAGTAGTGGACCTACGGAAAGACGGCCTTCTCATCCTAGTCGTCCTTAATGAGGTATTAAGGACACCAAAATAAAGTTTACTACGCGTAATGAGAAACTTGAGAGTTTCCAAAGCGTGTCAAGCCTGTTAACCTGTGGAATGAAGGCCATTCACCCAACAAAAGCCAGAAACACCAAACTACTACAAAAGGACAGAAAGTCACCAACGAAGGTGAAAGGTCCTCTCTTTGCCCATAACCTACTAAGGGACCATAAACTGAATGTAAGTTTGAAGAGTCTGCTGGGACTAGGAAGCTTGTGAGGATAACTTTTTTGGTTTTTATTATTTTCTCGTGAGAATTGTGTTATAGGTACTTGCATGATGCCTCCACCATTGGGAACTGAGAAGATCTTTTGTGCTCCTTCCCTAGACTTGAACTGTGTGCAGGGTTATGAGATCCAGGTTACAAGTAAACCTTATGATCACTTCAGCAGATAAAAAAATTAAATAGCTGGCGCGACAGCTCGGGATGAAGACTTGCCATTCCCCGACGAGAGGTGGTGCCGTGAAATATGTTCGGTGGACATGGGCTTGAACCCAAGTCACTCGCACAGCAGGCCATCGCACTAACCATTGATCCATGGCGACCACACTTCAGCAGATAGATTTTGATTTATAGGAATTTGAATCTGCTTAGTGCTGCAGTCTTGCTGCTTAATTCTTGCTGTTTCCAAAATTGAGTTCCAACAGTAGCATCGTGGCGATTTTCTCACATCTAAAAACTGACTCCAGCTTCACATTGTTCTTCTTAAAGATTTTGGCTTAAACAAGAGTCGCATTAGAATTTCGCCGACAATCGAACATCTGCTTCTGATGTCAGACATTCCGTTGCCGCCGGATTCTTCCCACACTCTAATCAAATTCAATTTATGGTCACCAAATTCGTTTCTAAATACAACTTCATACATCAGTCAGTCAGACACTCAAACGCCAGACGATGGCGATGGCGATTATCCACAGCGCACTGCATCGAATACCTGCAAACTCATTAGTATCTAGAGAACGATTCTAAGCCAACATTGCCACAACAAAACAATCGAATCCACAACAAACCGAAATCAACACAAAATATCCACAAAAACACTTTAGGACGTGTGTGCTGACTGGTGTGTGATTTATAACCGGTAGTAGGTATGCAGCACACGTCTAAACTTATTAGCGTAACAGCTGTATCTACACATCGCTATTTCTGAAAGTTGTCGCCCGACATAGTCCGAGTCCATTGGTCGAGTTTTCATTTCTCGCCGAGTGTTGGGAAATTTCAGCGGTCCAACAGGGAAAACCACAACAAGCAGCCGAACAAAAGCAAAAAGAAAAACCTAAATGAAAGCTCGTGCCGCGCGCCGCAACGAAAGGGAAATACGTTTCACTCTAGCTCATGTGGAGCAGTGGCAGCGGTCCCAGCATGTGGGGCATGGATAGCAACCCATAATTGTGTCAACTTTTCATTCACCGATACACGCACACATCGCGCACTCGAGTAAACAACAAAACCATGCATCCAAGCAACTAATTCACTTCAACTAGGCGCGAGTACTAGTCCACGGAACTGGAACTAGAGAAAGTTCTTGGACCGAGTATCTGCAGTTCCTATCCAAGCCATTGTTGCAGAAATAGTTGAAACAATTTACTAAAATATACCATATCACGCGACTTCGGGTACTAGATACACTAGATGCGAACACTAAATTCACGAGAGCGGTCGCGGCGTCGGCGACAAACGACAAGTTAATGGTCGCGCGATACACAATGTCGTACACACCACGTTCGACTGCGGTTAGAGACTAATTCAAACTGAATTGTGCTGCGAAACATTTGGCCTGGACAAGTTGGACTTTTATGAGAGAGCCCCACGACACGACCAGCAGCGGATACACACAGTACAAAGATACAGTGGCCACTTCGTAGTTCGCATGCGATTGGATTCAAAATTTGTTTCGAACGTTTGCTGCCTTTGTGGACTCATGCGACGAACGTTTGAATATTATGTTTCGCTTATGGGGCAGCCAGACTCAGAGTCTTTGGTGTTTGGCCTCCCTCTGCAGCTCCGCGTAGTTCGCGCGATCAGGCGTCGATATTAATCATAATTGGCCACAGCCGCCCCAGCAGCGTTGTAGCAAACAGACGACTGAAACCGAAAGAGAAATTCTTATGCAACCCGTATGTAATCAAATGGATGTTGTAAATTGATTTGCGATTATGTCGGGTCTCGGGTGTGCCTGACGCCAAATTAGAGCGGATTGGGATGCGAAAGGGAACACTTTCTAGTGGAGGTGCAAACTATTCAAAGACTGTATTCAAATGCAAATGATGGGAATACCCTCTCGGATACATATTCATTTGGATGATTTGTAGATTCTAATCTAGTAGTGGTTCCTAGAAAAGGGGTATACCCAGAATTAATTGATTGTCTTATTGACAAGTATGGATTTATAAATTATAGCCATTATTACAAGGAACTTCACTTGTCCGGGTTTGAATGAGGTTATAGTTCAAATATGATCGTATGTATCAATTAATTGGCAGGTGTGTGTTAAAAAAAAAACATCGTAGAATGCCACCAGGAAGCTATAACTATCTTGAGATAGTAAAAGCATTACGAAAGCCCGGTAAAGACTAACTGGGTAGGTAGAACAAGTTATCCAAATGGTGTAAGATAAAGGGTTTTCCAATAGGGACGGGTGGATTTTGACAGTTCATGGCCGCCATGCTGTTTAAGGTTAGGTTAGGTAAGGTTGAAGTGGCTGCCAGCCAAAGCCAACACACTTAGACCCATGAGGGGTCCGTTGTGATACCACCAGGATCTCGAAAAGATCTCCTGCCTACTCATTGAAACCAATTGGAGCTTCTTATGAAGCGTAGAAGGCTACTGACATCAATGTTAATTAGGTCGCCTAAGTTTGTAAAGAAGAAAGCTCCTAGGTGGAGTTTCCTTTTGCAGGAGAGAGCTGAACAGGTGCAAAGCAGATGGAGAATAGTCTTCTCCTCCTCCTCGTCCATATGGCTTCTGCAAGAGACGTTTGCATAAACGCGAAGCCTTGTTGCATGTTAGACAGCGTTCAGTAATGACACTTATTATAGTGCTAATATGCGATCTATTAAGAGAAATCAAATACTTAGAGCGTTTCAGATCCAGCTTGGGCCAAAACTGCTTTGTCGCTAGACATGTTATACCGCTTGTCCACCTAAGAATTGTTCTTTCGATAGCATCTAGCTTTAATTTGAGTTTGCACGTAGCGATCGGTATACCCAAGCTGCCCTTATCAGGCCCAATAGGTAATGTTGTTCCATATCTGGCGAGTTCATCAGCCTTGCAGTTCCCTGGAATGTCACTGTGCCCTGGCACCCAACAAAGGTGTATATTGAACTGCTCCGCCATCTCTATAAGAGACGATCGGCAATCTGGGGCTGTTATTGAATTTAGAGCGACTGATTCCAAGGACTTCAGTGCCGCTTGGCTGTCCGAAAAGATGCGGATATCCGTGGCTGATATCACGTTTTTCTTCAGCCAAGATAAGACCTCTTTGATCGCCATGATTTCCGCCTGGAACACGCTACAATGATTCGGGAGCCGGAACACTAGGCTGAGGTTCAGCCTGTCGGAGAAAACACCACCCCCACCCCATTGCTAGTTTTTGAACCATCGCGTCGGTGTAAAAATGAATCGACTTACTGTTTTATCTGTTGTTAGTTTCCCGATTTTTTTTTTCGGACACTAGAGACAAATCACCATGGCAAATAACAGCGTCGAGCAACATACAAAAAAATCATCTTCAGCGACGAAGCCAATTTTGAACGGGGACGACGCCAACAAGCAAAATTGCCGGATTTGGGACGATGCCAATGCATACGAGGTCCACCAAGTGACTATGCATCCGCAGAAAGTCAATGTTTGGTGTGGATTGTGGGCCGGCGGCATCATCGGTCCGTACTTCTTCGAAAACGACGATTGCATTGCCATCACCGTCAACGGAGAGCGCTACCGATCGATAATAACCAATTTCTTTTGGCCCAAATTGGATTATATGCATGTGAATAACATGTGGTACCAACAAGATGGCGCTAAGTGCCACACAGCTGATGCCACAACGAACATTCTGCACGAGCGATTTGAGGGCATGGTTATCTCACGCAGAGGCGACGTGAACTGGCCACCGAGATCGTGCGATTTGATCCCGTAAGACTTTTTCTTGTGGGGTTTTCTTAAGTCGCAGGTCTATGCCAATAAGCCACAAGCGACCAGTGTCCTCAAAGTCAACATAACCCGTGTAATCGATCAATTTCAGCCTGATTTATGCGCCAGAGTTATCGAAAATTAGACCTCTCGGATGCGCGTCACTAAGCGAAGCCACGGCGGCCATTTGAACGATGTCATTTTCCACACATAATGTCATTGATAGGCCTTTCAAATAAAACAAAAAATTCGTTGATATCTGACACACAACTTGTTTTATTCAATTTTAACATCTACCTGTCCCTATTCGAAAACACTTTACATAACTCGGTTAAACAAATCCTTCACCAAATCGTGTCCCAACTCCCGAAGTTTTAAAACCGCGCATGAGAGAAATCAGAGGGAAAGAGACCACTATCAACTTTGTGTATGAAACTAGAGACCGGTAACTAGGTTAGGTTAGATAAAGTGGCGGTCCTGGCAAGGCCGGGACACATTCAAACCACAGTTGAGCCCATTGCGGTACTATGTATTACAATAGGCCGGAGTACCGGGATGCCTGGCTAACGATGAAGGTGGATTGGCTTATTGGGTGAGGCCCAGATCTAACCTGAAGTAATAAAAAATGGGGGTTCGCGTTTTAATGAGTTTTGCTCCGCTTTGCAATAACTTTACGATATTAGCTGTCACAAAGCGCGACCTCAAAATTTGCCACTTTAGGCGGGCAGGCGTTTAGAGCTAAGAAACATCACTCAAATCCTCCATACATAAATTCGCAACAGAGAGAAGAGTATAAGGTTAGGTTAGGTTGAGAAGAATAGTGTTATGCAGCCAGCGCTTGCAAAAGACACTAGGCACCATAATGGGTCCATCGCGATCAAACTACTAGATCCTAGGATTGCCTGAATAATTCGGGCACTTAGCATAGATACTATCCATTGACTAATAGACTCCTCTACCCCTAGGTTAGGTTACGTTAGGTTAGGTGGCTGTCCCCGCTAAGGCAGGGACACACTTAGGCCAGAATGGCCCATTGTGATACCACAACGAAGTAAACCGGCTTACCGGCACCAGGGAATTAGAAAATGTGGCATAACTACAACAAAAGTGGGCAACCGTAGCGGTGTTAACCCTAAGATTTGAACCATTTCGTCCCAGAGATGAAGTTGCTTACCTTCTGGATGTCTAGTTCAGCAAGATCGTTAAGATCATCATAGAAGTATTCCCCGAGGGTTCTTCTTCTAAGCGTCGCAAGAGCAGGACTGGTAAACAGTAAGTGGGTCGTGGTTTCCTCTTCCTCCTCGTCCCTACAGTTTCTGCAGAAATCGTTGGAGGGGACCCCCAATCTAAGTGCATGCCTGCCTATCAGGCAATGTCCGGTAAGGACTCCTACTAGTGAACCTAGATTTTTCCGATTAGTAGATAAAAGTCTCTCCGTCTTCTTTAAATCCAGCTTGGGCCAGATTTGTTTTGACAGGAGACAAGTGCTGATGTTGTTCCACCCGCGGTTTACCAGTTTCTTGGCATCTCTGTCAAAGAGGAACTTGATCGATTCTATGGGCGCAGGGGGTCCCCCAGGTTTTCCGGGAGAAGCCGTCCTGCACCTTCTTTTGCCAGCTCGTCCGCTCAGCAGTTGCCTGGAACGTCCCTGTGTCCTGGGACCCAGCACAGGGTTACGTCGCACCTATCTGCAATCTCGTTAAGAGATCTGCGGCATTGCTTTACCAACCTTGATCGTATTGTCGGCGATTCCAAGGCTTTAATAGCTGCCTGACTATCTATGTATAGTACAATAGCGGTACAATCTATCGCAGTAATTGAAAGCCAAGCCGCAGCTTCGCAGACTGCCGTAATTTCCGCTTGAAACACACTACAGTGATCCGGCAGTCGGGTAGTGATGGCTAAGCCAGGTGCTTTTGAGAAGACTCCAGCCCCCGTACCACCTACTGTCTTGGATCCATCCTTAAATATTTCTAATGCGGAATCGTTTTAAACTGTACCAGATTCCCAAGAGCTTCTGCTAGGAATCTGAGTCTTGTACCTGACGTTGAAGTCAATATAGGGGACAACGTAGTCCGTTCTGACCTCCTTTACCCCTAAGTCGCTGAGAGATTCCCGAATAATTTCAGTGTGGATGTTGTTAAAAGCGCCTTCTATGTCTAAGAAGGTGGCAAGACTGTGTTTTTTATAGTGAAGGGTTTTTTTCGATTGTGCGTACAACTTCGTGCAGAGCTGTCTCTGGGGATCTACCTTTGAGATACGCGTGTTGGGAGTAGGAAAAAGGAGAGACTTCTACAATTTTCCGAGTGTGAATGTCTAGGATTCGTTTTAGGGTCTTTAGCACGAAAGAGGTCAGACTAATGGGCCTAAAGTCCTTCGCGGAATCATGTCCTCATCAACCTACTTTTGGTATAAAGACCACAGCTCCTCTAGATTACTAAACAAATAGTTGCCGAATAGTTTCATGCATGTCCTGGCAATTCCCTGACATTCACATAATATGGGAGTTATAGGTCGTTCCAGTATCTGCAGACATCTGTGGCTGAGAGCCATTATCTGTTAGCATAATTCCTGAGAAGATAGTGGCCGGACAGGATGCCAACAACTAGTTATACTTCGATCCAGAGCAGGTCATAGGGCCTTGGATACCCTATGCCCACTAATGTTGGACCATCTCTGATTTGCCTTACTTGTAATTATTGTTAGGATCTCTGCTTTAGCTACACTGAAAGGAGTATCCTCGGCGGTTCCCCTCTCCAAGTGTTGCCGCTCTTCACCTAGAAGAGTACAAATGTACTCCTTTTACTTTTATTGTTTGATTTAGATACACAAATGCAAGAAATAACTTTGCAAACAAAAGTGAATGAATAGAAAACATTCGGAAAAATGACAACACAGCTGTGACCTGTCAAAGCGCGACGAAGTAGAGAGTAGCTCTACTCGAGCGTTGTAGTCGCGCCTACATTATTTACGATGCAAAGTCGATCCAACGTCTTATTCTTTTGGACATTAACCAAACCTCATGAGCATAAGTGAGTTTCGAAACAAACATTGAATTGAAGAGCGATAACTTAGCTTTGATGCCAAATTCAGCCCTCCCGATAACATATTAACCAAACTGTCTCAAAATTGCTCCAGCCTGAACCTATCTAGTGCGCGCTAAAGTTTGGTCTGGGTGGACGAGAAGATGACCAAGTAATCAGCGAAAAGCAGATGATTTATCCTTAAGTCTCCTAACTCGAAGCGTTCCTCGCCACGGCTGAGCTGCAACATCCAATCCATATACAATATGAAAAGGAGAATTGAATCCTTGTCGAAGTCCAACGCCCACAGCGAAAGGTGTCGATTTAATGCCGCTCACTCGAACACAGCACTCCTGCAATACACTCCAGAGTTTACCTATAGGGACCCGATCAAATGTTTTCTCCAAATCCTCAAAACAACTGTATCAGGTTTGGCATACTCCCAGGCCTTCTCAAGTACCATTCTGAGAGTGAACAGCTGGTCGGTTGTGCTTCTACTTGGATGAAAGCCACATTGCTCATCGCATCACCTGGACTAGACCTCAGTTCTGGAACGCGCTTCCAACACCTTAGCAAAGACTTTTCCGGGCAGACTTAAAACAGATATACCCCTATAATTGGAGCAGTCCCTCTCATCCCCTTTTCTAAAAAGAGGAACAACCACCAAAGTTTGTCAGGCGCTAGGTGTTTCACCGCATTCCCAAGCCACTTTAATGACACGAGAGAGCCACTCCACTCCTTCTTTACCCATAGCCTTGAGCATTTCTGGTCGGATTTTAACCTCTTCTACGGTGGGACTATTCTCCACCCTACTCAAAACCATGGGTCTGCCATCCTCAGTGCCCTGTTCGGAATTGAGCAGCTCCGAAAAGTGCTCGCCCCATCTCCGTAAGATGGGCTCTCATCGGGAAGAAGTAACTCCTTCGATGATAGTAAATTTCTGAGACCGCGGATGATCTGCCATGGGCCGATTTGGGGCTCCACTATAAATTCAGACAACGACAGCAGCGCTGAGTTGAGTTTGAGCTAAGAAGGCAATTGAGTAGCGAAGCCCTCCCTCGAACGACTGAAGTGATCCTATATAAGACCTTAATAATCTCAGTCCTGCTCTATGGCATAGAGCCATGGTTTCTGTCAAAAACGGATGAAGTTTCTCTTGGGGATTCGGTTTCACCTGCATAAACGGTGAATGAAGGAGGAGATACAAAGACGAACTGTACGGGCTGTACAGCGACATCGGCTTGGGCAGAAAATTGAAGCTCGAACGACTGAGATGGCTGGGTCATGTAAAGCGGATGGACACCAATGCTCCGGCCCAGAAAATCTTCGAATCCACACCCGAGGAACGGCACCGTAGAGGAAGACCTCGACTTAAGTGGAAGGGGACCTCAACCAACTTGGCGTGTGAAACTGGAGACAGCTGGCTGAAGATCGAACTTGTTGGTTGAGGCACAGTTCCACCCCGGACTTTACTATATAAGTGGTTAGAGAAAAATATCGCTCTTGATCGCTTGTCTTAAATTTATGAACGGTAGTGTATATATTTGAAGCACAAGAGATGTATTCCTCAAAAGCTCCTACTGTGCTTCATTTCAACTCCTACCGAAAAAAAGAAATAGAAGTCCATAAAATTTTATAAAACAGTAGACCGCCATAGCCAAGTGTAGAACGTCCAGACACTAATAGTTGCTTGTGACAGGACGCAACCATTAATGATAAGGCATTTCCTGGAACACAAGATTTAAACTTGTTCAGATGACTCATAGCAATAAACTTATAATGCGTTCGATTAATGATTATCAACTATTTCACAATCTTATGTTGTTTACTTCAACAGAATTGCAATGATGAGATGATGACATCTCCAAGGAACAGAGACAAAAGCAGAACACAGAGAATAAGGATGATGATGCAACTCTGAATCATCAATAATGCTACACATTGTACTATGTACATGAGTAAGACATGTGCATATGCCGAGAATAAGAAAAGGGAAAGGAATGCCATTTAAACCTTTTCCTCCACTTCCTCTATGGCTAACGATGTTATGAGCACGATTGTGACTTTAAACTCAACTCAAATATGCAATCAAATTGAGATTCAAGGCAAGGGAGCTCCACTTAAATTCACTCAAGCATGAAGGTGGTTCCTTGTGAATTTCCTTATTATGATTATGATGCATCTAATAATCGCTGGACTTGTTCGACCATACACTTAGCAAAGTCGTAGAAGTCAGCGGTTGTTCCAGTCGGGTAGGTCAGACATTTCTAAATTCGTAAAAGGTCAAGACATTTTAAATTTATCTGGACGAAAATGTGATTTATAATAGATCGGCGGACCAAACTACATGAAATGGTTATGGATCACCTAATTGCGAGCCCTGCTATTGATCTCGCTAATATAGTGATACAATGCCGGGTAATTAATTGGTAAAACCAGTTTTCAGAAGATTTCGTTACCAAACCAAATACTTAGGTTAGGTTTGGCAAGTCGGTTGATTAGCATTAGAATCTTCCTACATCACACTTAGAAGATCCGTTGTGGTGCTCATAAAGTGCAACAACTCGTGGGCGACTATGACTATAACACATGCTCTGGAGTGTTACAGCGCAGCCGTGGCGAGGAACGGTTCGAATTGGGAGTATAAATCATCTGCATTTCGTTAATGACCTGGTCATCCTTAAGTAAACCCAGACCGAACTTCACCGCGCACTAGATAGGTTCGTCGCCATCTGTGTCGAAGCTGGGATGAAGGTCACCGTGAGCAAATCAGAGGATAAGGTAATTTCCTGAATGCCTGTTCTATGCACTCTGCATGTTAGTGGAAGGAGCAACACTAAGTTATCCTGTAAGATTGGTTAGACTGGAGCAATTTTGAGACAGCATGGTCAATCTGTTATCGGGGAGGGTGAACTTGCCATCGGACCTAAGTTATCGGTCTTTAATTCAGTATTTGTTCCGACCCTCACCTATGGTCATGAGGTTTGGGTATTGACCGAAAAAAAAAGATCGCGGATACAAGCTGGTGAAATGAGATTTCATCGTTGTATTGCTGGGCTTACTCGTCGAGATCGGGTTAGGAACACCAAAATACGCGAGGCAACCAATGTTGAGCAGCTACTTCTACGTACGGAGAGGTCCATACTTCGATGGATTGGGCATGTTCAACGCATGTCGGCTTGCACGACGTGCCATTGAATCAGTGCCATCAGGTAGACGTCCCCTGGGGAGGCCTACGATGAGATGGTTAGACCAAATCCTAAATCTCACCTCTACCCGTATGGGGATGATCCTGATGATTTGTTAGAAGATCGAGAAATGTGGAGAGTCCACTTAGGCACCCTAACCCCGAGACACTAAGCGGGTCATTGAAAATAATGATGATGATGATGGTCTTGCTAGCCAGCATGCTTTCTAGTTGGTGACGTGAAATAGCGCCCTACGAAATAAGGCCACATGCGGCTTTATTTCCATATTTAACTGGAAATAAGACCACATTAGTCATGTGGCCTTATTTCAATGACTTTTGCGAAATAAAGCCAAACGGGCCTAATTTCGTTTTTGGACATTATTGAAGATTTCAAACCAATTAAAACAATAATAAGGTGAAAAGTCTTTCCAAGTAATAAGACGAAATTGCACAATATGGGACATGCATACATACATACTATATGTAAGTCCAAAACATACAAACAGTGGAATATATATAGGGGGCATGCTGCCCCCCTGCAACCCCCCTGCTTGGGATCACTGTAGGATTTGGGGTGGGTGCGAAGTTGGGTATATGCAAAGTTTCTTTATATCCATGTGAAATATACGAAAGAAACCTTGCATTTATCCAACTTCGCACCCACCCCAATTCCTACAGTGATCCCAGGCAGGGGGGTTGCAGGGGGGCAGCTGGCCCCCCATACAGATTCCACTGTTTATTATTCAAATCCTGTTCCAAAACTGAAGTTTGGGGTAAATCCCTTCTATTCATACGAAAAATAAATGTGGCCTTATTTCCATACTTAAATGTGGTCTTATTTCCAAGTTATGCTGGAAATTTTTTCATAGTAATAACGCCCCATTTTCAATGTGGGCTTATTTCGTAGGGCGCTATTTCACGTCACCTTGCTAGTTCTATGTCCTAGAACCTAGAAGAAATGGCATAGTGTATCTTCGTGTACGTCCTAATCATCGCAATCTCTACATGTATAACATTTTCTCTATTTTCATTTTTGTTGCCAAATAGCGGGGTTTTGTTCATATGAAGGCTCCATAAAGTAGCCAGAGCTTTCTAACTTACACAAGATTCAAATGCACTCCATTAACTGTTCGCCATGATCCGTGAAAATGATAGAAAGCCGGCATGTACATATGTATGTATGTATAACTCTCTGGCTTTTGTCAACCCTTTTCTCGTTCTTTTCAAGCAGAGTACAATGAAAAGCGACGAAACTTCTGATGAGCCCAAGCCCATCTTCACCGAACGGTCAAAAATTTAGATACAAACTGGAGTCGGTCGCTTCTCTGAGCAGCTAGGACTAAGCAGCTCAATGCTGAGGTTCTAGCAGTGACAAGAGCATCAATGCTGATAATATAATGAGAGGATATTACGATCTGCATTGACAGCCAGGCGACTATAAAAGCATTAACATCTGCGCAGGTCACTTCGAAGTCTATGAAGTGCTGAAGGGTTGAAGGTTTTTCGCACGCAGTATAAAGTTTAAGTCTGTTCAGTCTCAGGTCACAGTGGTGTACCAGAAACGAGGCGAACCAAAGGAATGGATAACCCTTAGACCAAAAACAAGCGAATGGTACAATTAAATCTTCACTTCGTCATCTGAAAAGGTAAGGCTAGTATTTCTCTTGTTGAAGTAAACAACTGGTAGAAATTCCTTACCACCTTTGAAAGTTCAAAAAAGACAACGACTTGAACCAACTATGGGACTGCCATGAGAAAATCAATAAACTAGGACAAAGTAATAATGCTACCCTTTACTATGTACCAGGACACGCTGGGATCGAAGGTAACAAGAGAGCAGATGAACTAGGAAGGAAAGGGTCGGAAAGACAACCCATAGGATAAGAACCCTTTTGTGAGCAAAAACCCCTCAACTGAAGAGAAAAGCAAAGAAAAGCAAGAACAAGGCTATGGACTGAGCTCCCTATTCATAAGTTAAAAACTGAGGTTTCAAAATGGGAACTTTATTGACAAGTCAGTTTGTTCAAGATCTAGTCTTGAGCAAGATGCACTTTTGTTACATTCGAAGACTAGGACTCAATAACCCAAACGCAAACAGCGTCCATCTGAACTTACAAGAAACCACACGTTCTACCATAATCGGAAACCCAAATCAGCTCTTCAACAAACTCTACCTATTTTATAAATCCCGACTATGAACCTTATACCCGCTTTCATTTAAAAAGCGGCTTTAGCGTGTTTACTAGATCAGACCTCGCCTGTCAAAAAAAAAAAGAATGGATCTTCTTTGCATGGTGGTGCTTCATGGATCTCATAGGTTCCTGTGTTGCCTTTCTACGAACACCCACACAATTGTAACTTCGAGGAAGTGAAGGAATTCGTCTACCTTAACTCTGCTAACGACATCAGCGCGGTGGTGCAACGCTGAATAACATTCGCCAGTTGCTCTTACTATGGCCTTAGAAGACAACTATTTAGCAAGACCCCATCGAAAATAAATTAAGGAGACGCTGTACAACACCCTGAGTATCCCCACCCTGCTGTTTGGTGCAGAAGTATAGTCCTTGTCAAAATCAGAGGAAAGTTCTTCTGTCCCACCTGCCTTGACGGTTCATGGAGAAGATGATTTAACCACGAACTATACGAACTGTAAAGTAACACCGACCTGGTCGAAAAGATATGTGTACAACTATTAAGATGGCTTTGTCTTGTAGAGCGAAAGAGCACCAATGCTCCAGCCCAAAGTATGATCGATTCCACTCCTGAGGGACTAAGCAGAAGAGGACGACTTCATATCCAGTCGTGCGCGCAAGGGAAGGATGATCTCAACCACCTTACTGTACGCAACTGGCGGTAGCTGGCTAACTATGGTGATGGCTGGAAAAGTTTGTTAGTTGAGGCCCATAGTTAACCCCGAGTAAGTATAAGTAAGTTGCCTTTATCACTCTCCAAACGAAGACCAACCGTCCAGGTTATTCGATGACACTGTATGAATACAAATTCATCACCCAACAGTGATCGTCGTAATTCAGTGGTTGGTGCGTTGAATTGCTATGCGAGCTGCATGGGTTGGAACCCAGTAATATCTGTCAAATTTTCCGTGGCACTACATCTTCTCGGGGAATAACAAACCTCTGGCATGCTTCTCAACTCGGCATGCTTGGGACTCAGGAATTAATTGTAGGAAGCTAGGTCTTAGCCCCCACGAGATATCGCACCAGCTATTAATTTTATTATTTATTTCATACGAAGGGGACGAATGGATGAGAATAAGCAACCACAAGCTCTACAAGCCGTAGCCGTAGATGTGGATATAGTCTAAAACGCCGACTACACTGGTTCGGCTACATTCAATGGACAATAATGGAACAGGCTAAAGGATTTTCAAATCACAGACCTGTTGAAATGACAAAATGGGCGAAGCCATCGCAAATGCCAGAACGCTTGGTCTGGTAAGCTGGAAGCAACGTGGAAGGTATAAAGACTCTCGATCAGTCGGGAGCAACACCGACGACAACTCAGCCCCCGTAGCCTCTTCAACTTTTCTTTAAACTGCAAATAACCTACAAAAACGCATGGATAAATAAATGAAATAAATATTTAATAGGGTAGGCGCATAATTCAAAGCCTAATGACTTCTGTGGTGGGGTAACCTCAAACAGTACTGACCTCTGTATCTGTTGGCACAATCGGTTAAAAAAGGAAAACAAAAAAAAAAGTAGACAAAGGTCATGGATATTAATAACAGCCCAATGGCAACTATTAATTTATTATTTTCGGAAACACGCTCACTTCCGGTCAGTTCTACGGTCATCGACCAAAAATCTCGTGAACTGACAACTGACACAGCAGCATTATTGTTTGGAAATCAAAACAAACTTTGTATTGAGGTCAGTGCTGTTGCAAATGTCGTATCGTAGTCAAATTGCGTTTCAAATTGTACTCATGGTTGTAATTAGCTGAGCTGTGCAAGTGTATGACTTACAGGGTGTATGCACGTAGTTTGGGTTATCGACTGTAAGTAATATCAGCTACGTATAAAAATTAATTCCTCAGCTCACGTACATGTCTTAATTTAAGAACTGCAATTCGTCACGGAGAATCCTCTCAAGAAATAATTTACAAAAATTTTTTGAAAATGTAGATCTAAAATATCTAAACGATGGTTAGTTAATCAACACAGACATCGCAGCATAGGTGGTAGGTAGGTAGGGTGGCATATGCAGGCCAGGAGAACCCTTCGTGATACCACATGGATCTTTACCCTAAAAAAAAGCCACTCGCTTCATTGAAACCATTTAAAGCTCTTGATGAAGTGATAGTTCGCCCAAGTTGTCGAAGTGATAGGCTTCTAGATAGAACTTTTTCTTTGTAGGATCGTTTATTCCTCCTCTTCGTCCCTGCAGATCCTGCAGAAGTCATTTAAGAAGAGGCCCATCCTCCTGCCGTGAAGGTTTATTGAATAATGGCCGTTAAGAACACCCATGACGGTGCTAATGAGCGACTTTTTTTAGCAAGATTAAATTTTTAGATCGGCCTTACAGTTCCCTGGAATGTCCTTACGACCGCGTACCCAGCATAGGTGAATCTTATAATGTTCTGTCATCTCCATGAGTGAGAGATGAGCGACAATCTGAAGTAGCTTTTGAGGTACATGTTAGCCATTCCAGGGATTTTGGGATGGTGTGCCCTGAGATTGGTTTTCCCAATTGGGTGTAATTTAAGGAAATTTTTACGCTTAGCGAGTGACATACCAAGTTTGCGTCGATCCAACAGGATGTTTAGGGTAACATCGTGTCTTACAATTTCGTCAACGAATTCAATAAGGACCATGCTCAAACCTACTGTACTGATATTGCGGTCGGCATCTTCAGGTGAATCAAGGGATGTATATCAATCTTTTCAAACTGGAATCGGCTCCAGCGGCTTTCAAGCTAAGATAACTTCTATTTTACAGATCGCGGAACTAATCAGAAATGATAACATTCTCTGGGAAACTATCACCATTCTAAGTTGAAAGTCAAGCGGCCCTCAGGACTCTGCTGTCAAAAATCAAAATCGACAAAAGGCAAGCTTTTGTAGTGAAACTCTCAACGAAATATCAACTGCCAATAAAGAACTGTGTTGAGTATCAGACCACAAAGAAATGTCAGGAAGAAGAGTGTAGAACTATTCCGCTGTCCGCTGAATAAACTATTCAACCTGTACGAAAAAGACCAACAATTCCGTCCACCCGACCTGGACAAAGTGATGATAGCCATATCTAAGCTTAAGTCCAACAAAGCTGCTGGTGCTGACGGCCTGGCTGCCGAGCTCTTCAAAACGGCGATGACTTGGTAAGGAGCATGCACCAACTCATCTGTAAAATATGGTCGGAGGAAAGAATGTCTGATGAATGAAACCTCAGCATTGTTAGCCCGATTTTCAAGAAAGGACCCTCTGAACTGCACCAAATACAGAGGCATCAGTCTTCTTAACATCGCTTACAAGATCTTATCTGCCGTGTTGTGTGAACGCCTGAAGCCGTTCGTCAACAACCTGATCCATCCATATCAGTGTTGTTTCACGCCAGGAAAGTCCACCATCGACCAAATATTCACACTGCGGCAGATCTTGGAAAAAACCCAGGAACTTTAAATCGATACATCATACTTGAAAGAGTTGTGCAAAACTAACGCGCCAACACCAGAGGCACAATCTTTTGGAAGTCCGTCCAATTACTCGCATACGCCGACGATATTGACATAATCGGAGGAACGCAGCGTAATGTCATTGGCGCGTTTGCGAGTATTGAGACGGAGGCAGCGAAGATGGGTTTAGCGGTTAATGAGCGCAAGACGAAGTATATGCTGTCAACAGGAAAGGACATTCAACACCGACGCCTCGGACAGAACGTCACAATAACTTTGAGGTAGTTAAGGACTTTGTCTACCTAGGCCCCGCTATCAATTCAGACAACGACACTTGGACCAAGATTAAACGAAGAATAACTCTTGCCAATCGCTGTTTCTTTGGGCCAAGAAGGCAATTGAGTAGCAAAGCCCTTTCTCAAGCAACTAAAGTGGCCCTGTATAAGACCGAAATCATCCCAGTCCTGCTCTACGTCGCCGAGGGTTGGATTCTGTCGAAAGTGGATGAGGTTGCTCTTGGTTGTTTCGAGATGGAAATTCTTCGGGTGATTTTCGGTCCCGTCTGCATAAACGGTGAGTGGAGGAGGAAATACAACGACGAACTGAACGGGCTGTACAGCGACATCGACTTAGCCAGAAGAGTGAAGGTGGAACGACTGAGGTGGCTGGGTCATGTACAGCGGATTGGCACCAATGCCCCAGCCTGGTGCCTGGTGCTTCCTCCAGTAGAGGAAGACCGCGATTCAGGTGGCGCACGCAAGTGGAAGGGAACCTCAGCCAACTTGGCGTGTCGAACTGGAGGCAGCTGGCTGGAGACGCGCCACCTTAAGTAAGTAAGCATAGACCATATGGCTTCGCGCATCGGAATTCAGATTGTCTGAGTATTACTATGCTACGGGAAATGATGCAGGTCGAGAGGCAGGATGTTTGGGAGCACGCTGAGGGCTTCACAGCAAGGTACCTGTCGTTCCAAATCCCGCTGTTCTTTGAACTCTGCTTAGTTTAGCGATGTTTTAGCATTCACTTTAGGCGGACCACCACAGTTACCCGTAGGTGAGAATAGGAGAAGATATCGTGAACGTCATCCGGCCGATTTATAAAAAATGAGTTCGCGTTACTCGCACCCATTACAAGGGTTTTAGTCTAATCGAAGCAAACAGTTACTGGCATCGAATCAAAAGCTATCAAGACAGGTTTTTTGAAAACGAGAGTAAAGATGTAGCGAAAAACAAACTGGCTCGTGGTTTAAACATTCCAATTGAAGGCTTTAGGTCCTCTAAGTTGAGAGGTTTTGGACCTCTGATTCCTTCGACTAAAACTGCCCTATCAAGAAAAACTAAGGAGATGCGCTATAGGCTTTCGTTAGATCCAATGCAATCAGAAAATTAACAAAGCTTGACACGTTTGGCAAGTTTAAGTACTTTCGCTTGTCGGTTCAATTTGGACTGGAAAAACCTGTAATCAACTTCAGTTACCGTTTAACTAGCTTTAAAAGTGACTTCGTACCTTCACACAACACTGTTCCAGTATTACTCACGATTTGTATACACGGAGAACTTTATGTTCTTTACTTTTTCAAATGACGGACTGGAGCACTGCTGGTGTAGTGGTATCATGCAAGATTCCCATTCATGCGACCCGGGTTCGATTCCCGGGCAGTGCAGTAGTCTTTTTATTTCTATTACTAGTTTTTTTTTTACTCACCACCATTCCCTCATAGCTTCGACATCAACTGAGTCAGCACTCTTGGCCACATTATTTGTTGTACACGGCACCGCAATGCCATTCAATATTTGTTGTGACATTTTCGTTGAAATTTTTCCTACTTTCGTGGAAATTCGAAATTATTTTTAGTTTTACCACTAAGCACTTCAATTTCGTTTTGTTTCGATCGCTCACTCCGCGGAAGACAGTCACAGAAAATCAGAGCAGATGCTGATTCTCGCAGTGCAACCGTGTGCCAACAATGCGAACGATGACGGAGGAGAGAATCGTGTTGAAATTGTGTAGAAATATCTACAACTGGCTAGAGTCATAGAAACACGCACACTTTTCGCTTCCGCACTCTTGAAAACCCGATTTCTTTGGAATAAATGAAACCACTGTGCAGTCATTAATCAGGAGCTTCGCAGAAATTCCACTTGGAAAACCATATTCGTTGGGATTACCGGGGTGTGTGAAGATTTCAAATTTAACACAATTGTGAGGGGGAGAATTATTTGCAAACAAAAAAGGAAAACAAACTCTGACCGACCATCTCGTTGGCTACCTACACAAGTTTTTGTCGTATGTACTTTGTGTGAGGGACCCTCTCCAGCAGATCCACTGTCAGTTTGTCACTTGTCGTTTGACATTTAGTTAGCAAACATACAGGTAAGTGGGATTTTTTTTCTTGATAAAGAGACGAGTGAAACAGCTGGTGTCGGTAGGGTAGGGTGGTACATTTAAGTTTGTGTGTTGGTTGCACAGATGGCGTTGTAGAAGCATTTAATATTCTCAAATAAGCAATAATTTATGCATAAGAGAACGAAAAGGAACTTCCAATTTATATAAACAAATAGAAATTGATTGCATTGAAATTATTATAATTCAATTCAATGATTAGCAAAGTATCGTGTCTTATGGCTACTTTGACAAGCAGTCCCCAACCCTTCGATAGCTCAGTTGGTAGAGCGGTGGACTGTAGAGTGAAATTGCAAACGCGGAAATCCATAGGTCGCTGGTTCAAATCCGGCTCGAAGGAAACGTCGTAAGATGATTGGCCTTTTTTATTGTTTGGAAGAATAGCGACGTCGTTTTGCAGTCAAGAAACGAGATAGTACAGTTCCTGACAGGCAGACCTCACATTTTTTGCCACGTAAAGAGAATTGAAACAAATTTCGATAGGCTGCACCCCAACTTCGTCACAGCTGTTGTCCTTACTGTATCTGGAGTGACGTTCGTCCAGAGTACGAAGAGACCTAATTTTTTGGTAACTGCACGAAGACAGAATGTTGACGCCCAAATTTCAGATTAGAATACGATGCGTCATCGTATCTTTCGATACAGCAGAGCTCCCGTCTTGAATCCCAAGGTAGGCGATCAGAACGAAAGACTCGGTAACCACAACGAAACTAGCGACCGATTTGTAGTTCCCTGCAACCCCAACCACTGTCTGCATACTGCTGCAGTCCAACCATCCCATGAATGCCTATAACATCGACAGAGTAAAGGGTTCCTTAGTGCATCAACCATAAACAGAATCACTAAAAGCTTATATGTGGTCAAAGTTCGAGCCCATACCCGATGATAGCCCTATTCGGTTTTTATTGATTTTGGAAGAGGACCGACTCAAGAGATAAAAGGAGCATTTCGCCACCATAATCGGTTTGAACCGCCTGAAGCAAGAGCAACACGAATACGCACCACAATTTTTATTAAGGAGGAGATCGTTGTCACAATCAAAGCACAAAAAAACAGAACGAGATAGAACTTGACAACACTTCTACGGAACTCTTAGAAAACAGGACTCACAACATCTGCCGAGCTTCTGAACCTGTTTGTAGAGAAGGCGTGATAGGGCAACACCCTTTCCGATGAGTGAAGCAAATTAATGCTCGTCAAGCCACAATCTTAAGCAATGCGAAAAGTAGTGAAGTTTTTGTGTGCTGCCTGCAGCAGCCAATATAGTACCTTAAGTAGTCCTTGAGCGCATAAGAAACAACTGAACAGCACACTCTCCCGAAAAAGCTCGTTCAGGATCCTACTGTGTCAACCACATCAACACTCTGTGGATCTTATACCACCGTTCATTGATTTTGAGAAGACGTTCGACTTGTCGATGAGAACTGGAGGAATTCAATGAACTCTTAGCTAAAAGATCTTCACTACAATAACAACGTTTGTCTACTAGTATTAGGGACCTCCACTCACTGGCAGCCACCAATGAACTCATCAGCACACTTCAGCATCGCTCGGCACCCAGTAAAGAAAGTAAGAAGCTTCCAATATGTTTGAAGTATTTTCTCAGCCAGGCAGGAGCAACCTCATCCGCTTTTGACCGAGTCCATTACGGTCTTATACAGGGACACCTTTTTTGTTCGAAAAAATGATTTGCTACTCAATTGCCTTCTTAGCCCAAAGAAACACCGTTTAGCAAGAGTTCTTCATCCGTCATTATCTGAGTTTTCGAAGCTTAGGTAGACAAAGTCCTTAAATCGATGAAAATATACTGGGTTTCGATTTGAAGTTCATGGGTTTTCTCCAAGATCTGCTGGAATGTGAATATTTGGTCGATGATGGACTTTCCTGACGGCTTCAGCCATTCACACAACATGGCGATAAGATTTTGTAGGCGATGCTAAGAAGACTTATGCCTCTGTAATTTTCGCAGTTCGGAGGGTCTCCTTTCTTGAGGACTGGGCAAACAGTACTGAGGTTCTATTCATTGGGCATACTTTCCTCCGACCATATTTTACAGATGAGTTGGTGTATGCTCCTTACCAAGTCATCGCCTGCCGCTTTGAAAAGCTCGGCAGCTAGGCCGTCAGCTCGAGCTGCTTTGTTGGACTTAAGCCTAGATATGGCTATCTTCACTTTGTCCAGGTCGGGTGGACGGAATTATTGCTCTTCGTCGTCCAGGTTGAATGGTTCATTCTGCCTGACAGCGGAATTTGACTCGCCGTCGCCGTTAAACAGTCTGCAGAAGTGATTCTTGCATATCCTCAGCATCGACTGCGATTTTACTACGATTTTCCCTTGTTGATCCTTGCAGGCTTCGGTTCGGGCTCTGTAGCCTTGACAGGTTCTTTTTACTCTTTGGTGAAACTTCCGAACCTCATTACTGTAGTAGCATCTCTCTATTTCCTCGATCACGCGCTTCTCATGTTCTTTCTTTTTCCTCCTGAAAAGCTTGTGTTTGTCTCTCTTCTTCTGCCCGTAGAGCTCACGAGCAGCTTTGGTCCTTCTGTACAGCGCCGCTTTGTATGCCTCTTATTTCGCTGCATGTGCTTGCCGGCACTCGTTGTCAATCCAGGGGTTTCGTTGTGGTGGCCGTGTGAAACCCAGCACATCAGATGTCACCAATGTTGTCACTGGTCTTAAATGCTTGATGCTGGCAGCATAGGACCTTTTGAAAGATTGAGAGAGACTCGATCGGAAAAGGATCTGGTGATCTCTTGCGATTGTAGCCGTCCGACGTCAAACTTCCTCACAGTATTTTCTTGTCTTGGCGTTGTTCGGGATATCCGCAGTCGTACCTTGGCTACAACAAGGTAGTGGTCCGAGTCAATGTTGGCCCCTCGGAACGTTCGGACATAATACTGGAGGAGTGCCTTGCGTCGATCGCAATGTGGTCAATCTGGTTGACGGTTGATTGATCAGGAGATCTCCATGTTCACTTGTGAATATCGCGATGCGGGAACAGCGTACTAGATACGACAACATTTAATCCCAAAGCAGAGTTCATCAGCCTAAATACGTTACCGGAGGTGGTGTATAGGTTGTACTTTCCGGCAGTACTACCACAGATGCCCTTTCTTCCTAACTTCGCGTTAAAATTTAAATGTCATAGCTAGGGCACTACACTTATGTATGTATATCTTGTCCAAGAGCTCATAGAACCTGTCTTTGGTGTCGCCGGCTTTCTCCTCTATGGGGGCATGCGCGCATATCAGGCTAATGTTGGCGAATTTAGCCTTGATGCGGATGGTCGTGAGGCGTTTGCTCACATACCTGAAGCTTAAGACTTCTTGCCGTCTGTCTCCAACGACGAATCCACACCCAAATAAGCGCTGCTTTTGTTGTCGGTAGCAATCGCCGTAGTATACATCGCAGTTTTCCATCCTCTTTTTGCCCGCCCCATCCCACCGCACTTCTTGGATGGCGGTAATGTCTGCTTTGCAGCAGTCTAGGGCCTCCGCTAATTGTTCGGCTGCACGTAGCCGTTATACTTGTTTCGTTTGCGAGGGTCGTCAACAGTAAAATCCTCCATATCCGAGGCCGTTAGTTGATTTACAACAATAAGATTTTTTACATGGTGGAGCCGTCAACCCCACGCACAACCCCCAACCTGGAGTGCCAAGCCGTTTGTTGGACCCTTGGACTTAAAAGGCCGGATAATCCAGTCCTCATTGGCCTATAATTCGATTACGTCGAAGTAGCACATATGAGGTGTTCACCAAGTAGTCCGACCTTACTGGAACTGAAGACGCCACCGTTGATTCAATGATGAGAGTTCCTCCGCTGCGGTCTGGACGCAAGGGAGAGTGCCTTAGTGTTAACATCCTCCCCCATTCCCTCGTCAGCTGCCACCAACAACTTTCCACAGGAGTTTGCCCCCTATCTTCAGTTAAGGTACTAGGTACCCAGCGTTCACCTCGTGGAGGTGAGGGTAGGAGTTAGTAGACAGAAGTTAGTTTGAGGACGCTTGTGTTCTCTTGAACGCACATAACTACCCCTCAAACGTGCTCATATTATTGAAGGCTCTTTCAACGTCGAGGAAAGCACTCAGTGTGATCTCCTTTATTTGGAAAGGTATAAATCCCCAATCGCTTCTCTTCTAAGCAAGTCTATTAGACATTCCAGGGTCTTCAGAAGAAAAGAGGTGATACTGCGGTCGTGTGACTGGATGTCCTCGCCATAGCCATAGCCACGAAATGATAATGCAGCATGACTGGGTGGATGTCAGGCTTTATTTATGCCTTCCAACTGTTGGACTCATGGTCCCTACTTCAGTGAAATAATAAAAGTGGCAGTTTAGTAGTGATTATAGCGTCTCTTCATGGGACTCCGCCCAGCAATTATTGCTAACATGGGATCGAGGTACAGTCGCTGTTTGAATTTTAAATAGAGAATAACTTGACTTAAGCTAATAGAGGCAACGCGCTGACCTTCTCAATTAGAAATAGGCAAGAACTTCTGGACGTAACCATAGCCATTAACTCGAAGAGTCTAGTCATACCCCAGTGGAAGTTTTTAAGGGAAAAACCGTATTTCGAACACAAGATAATAGAGTTTCTTGTCGAAAATGCTAAGGACGAACCCATACCATATAGAAATCGAAGAGGAACCGACTGGGATCAGTTGTGTACCTTGCAGGGACCAAGTGACATTGACAGCATGGTCAAAGAATTGGTTGACGTATTTAGCAATGCTCACTGCAAGGGCTGTCCCGCAAAAATAAGTTGGACCAAAAAGTCACTCCCATGGTGGAATATAGATCTCGGCAGTATTAGGAAAGAAACTAGGAAACTCCTTAATGCGGCCAAAGGAACGAGATCCAATGAAGACTGGGCGCTGTACAAAGCAAGTCCAGAGGAAGTTCAAAAACGAAACACAGAGAGCCAAACGCAGTTCATGACAAAATCTCTGTAACAATATTATGGAGACCGAAGAATCCGCGAGACTGAGACAGTTCCTCTCTAGAGAACATGTAGCTCTAGAATCTCTCAAGGATTTCTATGGCAACTAGACTGAGTCATGCTCAGAAACGCTGAAACTACTACTGGATACACACTTTCCAGGGTGTACAACTTATCAAGTTAACAAATCAGAAGTTACCCGTAGAACGGAGTATGGGTCATCGGTAGAAATGGTTACAGAGGAGAAGATTATATGGGCCATCAATTCATTCTATCCCTACAAGTCACGGGATATACCCGATCCTACTACAGAAAACCGCGGCCACAACAGGCAAGGGACACATGGACCGAGAAATTCACAGAGGACTCGACAAGAAGTTGAACTGGAAACAGAATATACATAAATGAAAGAATTAAAAAGGCCATGATAGCGTTTTACTCTTGCAGTCGAATTTTCAGGAAAACCTAGAGACCAATTCCTAAAAACATCCTACGAATGTACACGTCTATTGCAAGGCCTATACTTAAAGTTGTGTGATGCCAAGCTACTACCAAAGCCACCAACCTCAAGGCGATCACGAAAATATAGAGACTGGCGTGCATAGCAGTTACTAGTGCCATGAGAACCACGCCAATAGCAGGACTAGAGGCTATTCTGAACCTGCTTCCACTAGACCTGTTTATACAGGAATCTGCGGCCAGAAGTCCCCTGAGAATCAGCCAAACGAATGCCTGGGAGTCAAATATGACGGGGGATTGCCCAGATCCTAAGTAAGTAAGTGGCCAATGTAGCAACCACTGATTCAAAGGTGCCCTAGCTTGAATTCATAAAATCATACCCTTGCTCATTGCCAAGCAGAGAGGAACGGACAAGGAAAACAATAACAAGCACGCAAACCAAAGAACTCTAGTGTGGGTGCAGGTATATATTTATGCAAACTTAGCCTTTTTAAATCAGTTAGACTTACAGACCACAATTTCTGCCGGTGAGACTGCGATGAAGGTGAAACCACGTGATGATGTCTCCTTTTTTATCGGTAGGCAGGCACCACGAAAATCGATTACTGCTTTTGAAATAAAATCGAAGCTTGTGAAGTGCTGTCGTGAAGAGTTTAGTGCTCTTGCCACACATTATGAGGTGAAACTACGCTAAATCACTTGACATAAGGGCATACCAGGAAATGAGAAAGCTGACGAAATGGCAAGGAAAAGATCTCCACTAGACCTAGAGCAGTCCGGTCAGTCACTAAAAGTTCCGCCATGAAAACTCAAACATGAAGCATGGATCAGGACTCTAGTCGAAGCGAATTGAAGATGGAGCTCTTTGGACTCCTGTAAAATAACTAGAAAATTATGGCCAAGGTACAGCGATATCAGAGTTAATACTCACATGCAGATGCGCAGGAAAATCCTTCGCAAACAGTAGGTAGGTAGTACTATTCCCACCTACGGGTCGCTAGAATGGTGCCCCGCGCTGAGCAAGGGCTACAACCTAACAAAACTTAAGAGGCTCCATAGAACAACGAGTATAGGCACCACGTTAGCACTGCTGTGCTCCTGCACCTTTTGCTTCTAGATTTACCCATCAAAAAACACCACACTATGCAGCGCAGTCAGACTCAAAGAATCTGGGTGCTGGAGTGCACGACCCTACGGCCACAGCAACATCCTGGACTCCCTACCAAACGGCATGGTCACGTTTCAAACCGACTAAACTTAACTTTAGGAAAAGCTTCCACGTGGGATTCCCCACCAGAGCACAGTGGTAGAAAAATGAAGTGGTAAAGAACTTCGACACGGTCATCTACACCAACGAATCAACGATGAACTGCGGCATGATGGCCGGTGTTTACTCGGAATCACTGAAAATAGCAAGATTCTACCGCTTGCCGGCTTTTGTCAAGGTCTTTCAGGTGGAACTACTGGCAATCCGAGAAGCTCGCAACTCGGGCGTGACACATCACACAAACAAACCAATGCTATCCTCATAGATAGCCAAGTAGCTATCAAAGCTATATTGACTCAGCTACAATATCCTCCAGACTAGGTGCTATAGTGTCGTAACGAGCCTGTCCGCTTGGGCGAACGGTTCAGGGTCACACTGCTCTGGGTTCCAGGGCAAAATGACATAACAGGAAACGAGCGTGAAGATGAGCTAGCCAGACAGTGGCAGCTCTACACGGCTTGCTCGCGGCAAGAGTACATACCCCACTTACAGAACCCGCCCAGATATTGCCAGAATAACGGCGATAACCACGGGGCATTGGCAAATTGGAGACCATGCCGCCAAACTGGGTATTTCATACAACCCCCCTGCCACAGATGGGGAAATGAAAATTAGAAGGAAACTCTCTTCCACTTTGCGAATGTCCGGCGCTTGTAAGAGCCAGACTGCGTGCACTGATCTAACCATTCTTCGACGACCTTAGCGACATCTCCGGTAAGGGGATACGAGATCTAAACCGCTCTCTACACTTTACAGGCTGGATCTAGGCACTCCCGGCGGTCTCACCCATTTCCAACAACACACTTCCTCAACCAGGTCACACGAGTCGTAATAACAAAAAGGCACATCCTAGTGTTAACTGCGTTCAGTTGAACCGCTACCTCTACCTATCTCGCAAACAATACTCCAGGAGTTTCTCCTAGCAGCCCTAGTCTCTTTCTTCAGAAGTATGACATTTTCCCGCTTCCATTCTATGACGTAGAGGTGCTAAAACTTATCTCATTATGAAGTGCCTCTAAAGGCAATCGCTTTAAATGGATCACCCCCAGCATAAATATATCTTCTGCTACTTCTACTTGTTGTCAACAATGGTATCTTCCCACCACCTAGGACTATGTCCTTTAAAGTTTGTGTAAACTCAGTGATGGAGAGACTACTTTCACAATCGCTTTTTCGCAAACCGATAGTGTGCCGATAAACTTATGACTGACAAAAATTGACGTCTCTCATGGCAATTATGTTCAATTGAATTTTCAAAACTTCAAAACTCCTGCAGAGTAGTGACAGCTCTGACAGCACCCAGAGGCAATACCGCGAAATTCCCGCAAAAATCACAGCATGATACTCAAAGTGGAGAGAAATATGCTTTTAATGCGCGCCATTGATCGCCGATAGTATCCATAAAATCGTAAAATTCCGATTACAAATCAAAAGATATCGACGATGACAAGCATCAGTTAGTGACCCTCGTCTTGACATCGAATTTATGAGACTCATTGTGGCCATAAAAGGCTCTGTGCCCAGTTAAACGATCGTAAGTTGATGAGTTTTGGTTTTTTTTTCTCCCGCTGTACCCAAACAAACAACTGAAATTTCCAAATGCGAGAACAATGATTCTAAATAGGGAGCCTCCCAACCATAAATAGAACTTCCTTCCAAAAAAAACCCCAAACAAAACAAACCACTGTACAGTGAACACCACACCTCATCGCACCTTTTCAAAGGCGTCATGTTCATTCATAAATTTGCAGATGTTTGTCTTATTTATATACGCCCGTCCCGTACGAACCAGCTTATATAATGGGAAGCCCTAAAAGGTCTTCCAAAAATACCCACCCGGTCCCGGTGTCATTGGGAATTCAAGAAAAAAAAAATATGCAAATCTGAGGAAACCTACCGAAATTGTTTAGTCTTATCTATCAGCTCGGTCACTCTGGTCCTCCGCACCGGTGCCGGTGATCCTCCCGGAGATGATTCCCTTGACTCAGCGACCATTGCGCGGGCCAATATCAGATCTTCCTCCTTCATAGTCGTAGACCAGTTGTTGCACTTTGGATTGCACCACACACAAACACACTCGCACTCTCAAGATCTCATTAAATTCACAATTTATTTGTCTAAATTTAGTTTCTTTATTTTTTTCGTTGTAATGAAACACTGGATAGAAATGACTTATGCACTTGAAGTGATCATGAGATTGAGATACACCGCGCGGCAATTTTTTGAATAAATATTTGTGATTCTGAGGCACACAGGGAATGGAATTTCGTTTGGTTAAATAAAATCGGAAAAAAAAATCGGTTGTATCTTATTTGAAATGCGAAAACAAGGAGCTTGAGTAACAACGAGTACGCGTACTTGGACTCAGACTCAGACTCGTATCTTGTATCTTTACTGCGACTGAACCTTACGCGATCACTGATCAGAATAGACTGAATGAAGTGCTCAGTACTGAGAGTCTTGGGAAAATCTGTCGAAGTTATTTCGTTGAGATCTCTGGGGTGTGCTGGTGCTGCTTTGCTTTTTGCGCACCTAGCCGGTGGCTGGAGCTGAACCCCCTTTTAGGCCCGATGATCTCGAAATAGAAAGGTGTGCGACACCATTCTCCATGTTATTCGATTGGTTTTGGCAAAGAATTTTCAGTGTCAGTGAGAAAATTTGCATAGCGTCCGAACTTCCTTCGATAAATCGTACTTAGGTATTTTTTTTTTTTGTTTTATTTTGTGTATCCATGAGGTGTTTTTTTTTTTTTTTCTGTGAGAGATATGTATATGAACTTCGAATTTATTTAAATGGTTTGGCTTTTGTTTATGACTCGTAACAAACTGGAGAAAGAACACATGAATGAAGTGAAGCTAATTAGATAAAAGATACATCTGCGGATGAGAGATTATAATTTGCTTCGTTTAGATAAAGCTTAAGCAGACTAGAGGTGTTTTTATTTTTACTTTAGGAGAAGTATCTACAGAAGAGAAAGAAAGAAAGAAAACAAGATTGTTTTGTTTATTTCAAGAGCAAAACAAAATTGTGTCGCGTTTATGACTCGACGACTGTTGGGCACTTAGGAACGCAGTCAAGAATTTAACAACTCTGCGAGCACCTAAAACAAGAATTAAGTATAATTAAACACAAACTGACATCATCATAAAGACAAACTCATTGATCGGGGTGAAGAAGATATGTATGACATTAGTCTTCCTGGAGCGAGAGATCAGATGTAGGTAAGTAGGCAGTTTTTCATATTCGGCGTCGACAATTGTCCGACCCTCTGTCTTTTACCAGGGAACAACCACATCGGAGAAAATAAATTGTCTGGAGTCGGCAATAAAATCTGTAATTTGCTTCCATTCGTCCGAAAAGTATAACACGCACAACATAAACGGTTGCGGAACAATAACTTACTTACTTAGGTGGAGCTACAATTCGGGGTGAACCTGGGCCTCAACCAAGAAGACTTTCCAGTTAGCCCTGTCCTTAGCTAACTGCCTACAGTTGCGCACTTAAAGTTGACTGACACTTGTGCGCACCACCTTAGGTGAAGTCTTCCTCTACTACGTTGTCCCTCTGGGTTAAAGTCAAGAATCTGCCAGCCGGAGCATTTGTGTCCATTCGCTTTACATGTCATAGATCGATAAAGAGGTGGTGGGTATCAATTTGAAGTTCCTGGGTTTTCTCCAAGATCTGCTTCAGTGTGAATATTTGGTCGGTGGTGGACTTTCCTAGCCTGAAGCCACACTGATATGGACCAATCAGGTTGTTGACGAACGGCTTCAGGTGTTCACACAACACGGCAGATAAGATCTTGTAAACGCTGTTAAGAAGACTGATACCTCTGTAGTTGGCGCAGTTCAGAGGGTCTCCTTTCTTGAGGAACGGGCAAACAATGCTGAGGTTCCATTCATCGGGCATACTTTCCTCCGACCAATTTTTACAGATGAGTTGGTGCATGCTCCTTATTAAGTCATCGCCTGCCGCTTTGAACAGCTCGGCAGCTAGGCCGTTAGCACCAGCAGCTTTGTTGGACTTAAGCTTAGATATGGCTACCTTCACTTCATCCAGGTCAGGTGGACGGAATTGTTGGTCTTCGTCGTCGTGACAGCGGGTTTTGGTTCGTCATCGCCGCTAAACAGTCTGCAGAAGTAGTTCTTGCATATCCTTAGCATCGACTGCGATTCTACTTAGATGTGCCCTTGTTCGTCCTTGCACTCTTTACCCTTTGGTAAAACTTCTGAACCTCATTTCTTTTATCATGCTCTTTCTTTTTCCTCCTGAGAAGCCGGTGTTCATCTCTCGTCTTTTGCTGGTAGAGCTCGCGAGGAGATCTGGTCCTTCTGTGTAGTGCTCCTTTGTTTCGATGAATGTGCTTGTCGGCACTCGTCGTCAAACCAGGAGTTTCGTTGCGGTGGCCGAGTGAAACCCAGCACATCAGAGGCGGCATCACTGATGGCTTTTTGGCAATGTTGTCACTGTTCTTCAATACTTGATGCTGGCGGCATAGGACTTCTTGAGAGATTGAGAGAGACTCGATCGGAAAAGGATCCGATGATCTCTTGCGATTGCAGCCGTCCGAAGTCAAACTTCCTCACAGTATTTCCTGGTCTTGGCGGTGTTCGGGATATCCGAACCGTACCTTGGTTACAACAAGGTAGTGGTCCAAGGTAGAGTCAATGTCGGCCCCTCGGAACGTTCGGAGATGCATAATACTAAAGAAATGACTTGCGTCGATCGCAATGTGGTCAATCTGGTTGACGGTTGATTGATCAGGAGATCTCCATGTTCCTTTGTGAATATCGAGATGCGGAAACCGCGTACTAGCTACGACAGCATTTCACCCGCTGCTTAGCTTAAATCCGTTATTGGAGGTGGTGTCGTGTAGACTGTGCTTTCCGACAGTACTAGCTTTCTTCCTAGCTTTGTGTTAAATTTTTCATGTTATATTTAGGGCACTGCTCGTATATCTTGTCCAAAGGCTCGAATAACGTCGTCGCCTTTCTCCTCTGTGGGGGCATGCGCGCATATCAGGCTTACATATATTGGTGAATTTAGCTTTGATGCGAATTGTCGTGAGGCGTTTGCTCACATACCTGAAGCTTAACACTTCTTGCCAAAATCTGCCTCCAACGACGAATCCACACCAAAATAAGCCCTGCTTTTGTTCCCATTAGCAATCTTTTTCCTCAGCCCATTTACCCGCACTTCTTGGATGGCGGTGATGTTTACTTTGCAGCAGCCTAGGGCCTCCGCAAGTGTCTCGGCTGCTCGCGTTGTCCTTAATTCATTTGCGTGGGTTGTCATCAGATCCGTCCGTATCCGAAGCTCGTTGGCTTCATAAAAATGTTGTTTTTTACGTGGTGGAGCCGTCCACCCCACGAACTACCCGCAACATGGAGGGCCACGCCCTTTGTTGAACCTCTTGGGCTTAATGGACCGGATAGTCTGGCCCTCTTTAGCCCTTAATTGGGTTACGTCGGAGTAGCCCGAATGAGATGTTCACTAAGTAGTTCAACCTAACTGGAACTGTAAAAGTCACCGTTGATTCCATCGTGGGGGTTCTTTTCCTGCCGTCTGGATTCATGCGACAGTGCCTTAGTGTGAACACCCTTTGGCGAGTAATTTGCCACTGTTAAAAAACTTCCTTCATGTTAGCCCATGAATTAAGCTTTTTAAATCCCCATTCCTGGTTTCGCTGATTACCGAGGGAAACTGTCAACTTTTACTCTATCTGGATCTAACCTCACTAACGTTTTGCTTATAACCCCAGGAGTTCAGCTATTCATGAATTTGGTTTGTTGTACATTATGTGTACACTGTACACATAATTATTGTTCTCAACATATGAACATGGAACGAGATAATCCTCCACTTCTAGTAGGTAAGGGATAAAGGACTTTCGGACAGCTTCCATGTTGTATGAAAAGCACCTTCTAAGGAATGACCTTAACCAACTTGGCATACACAACAGGGCACAACTGGCCAAGGATCGTACCTGACTTGGAAGGCTCGTTGATTGAGAGCTTGATTCATCCGGAAATATGAAAAATATGCAAATGAGCAAGCGAATACCTTGAGGGATGCATACCTTCATTATTTTCAGTTTCCAGACCCACACAGCAAAACATATGCAACCTATACTTAACCTAGGCGCGCTTAAAGTGTCTGGTGCATTTAGCTAAACGAATTTTATATAAAATCCTTGTAAAAAGTTCATTGCCAACTCGCACAGGTAACAACGTAGCGATAACGACACATTCACGTGTGTTTTTGTTTTTTTAATCTAGCACCAGCTAGCATAAGACAAAAACTTGATTGTGTCGTGCGTCATTTAGAGGTGAAATTATGAGCTGCTCCCTCCATAAGTGAAGTCTCGATCGGATAAATGTAAAAACAACCTCCGAGATGCAAAATTTAATGTGAAAAATGTAAGTAAATATCGATGTCGTTGTTCGTCGCCCGGGAGAACAGATAATTAACTTTAAATTCGCAGCAAATGTGTTCGATTTATGTCAAGACAACCGGCAAGTTGTAGGCGATCGCAATTAATGTCAACTTAGTTCTAGTAACAGCACCAAAGGCATCGATCAACATCGATTAAGCGCTGTTCGTTGGAGAGTTCGGCTCTCCATTACATCGGAGCTTCGACTTAAAAGGTCTATTACCGCCTAAAGTGTCTGGGACAGACGCAGCGTTCATTTGTTTCATTGAATTGTGTATTCGTATCGATTGCTGCTAGACTATGCTCAAATGTTGGTCACCTTGCGTGGCGGAACTTTAATGTGCTGTCTGCTCTAGTTACCTGTGATACAGATGGTGTGCTGAAGGCATTTTTAATGAGATGGTTTTTAGAAATCTGTGAATCGTTGGATATTATAAGGATGCCCGATAGAATCCTGAATCAGCACCTTCGAATCTACACAAAGAGAAACTATCTGCAACTGAACGGTCATAGATGAGACAGTATATACGCCACTGTCTCCACGTCCTCAAGGCATTGTGTGCAATTATCAAAAAGCCATCAGAGACGCCGCCTTTGATGTGCTGGCTTTCACTCGGCCACCACAACGAAACCCCTGGTTTGACGACGAGTGCCGGCAATCACATGCAGCGAAACAAGAGGCATACAAAGACCAGAGCTGCTCGCGAGCTCTACGGGCAGAAGAAGAGAGACGAACACAAGCAAGCTAAGAAGCGCGCGATCAATCGAAATGGAGAGATTTTAGAGAAATGAGGTTCAGAAGTTTTACCAAAGGGTAAAGAGAACCCATCAAGGCAACAGAGCCCTAACCGAAGCCTGCAAGCATCAACAAGAGAACATGGTAGTAGAATCGCAGTCGATGGTGAGGATATGCAAGAACTACGTCTGCAGACTGTTTAACGGCGACGACGAACCAATTCCCGCTGTCAGGCAGAATGAACCATTCAACCTGGACGACGAAGAGCATCAATTCCGTCCACCCGACGTGGACAAAGTGATGATACACATATCTAAGCTTAAGTCCAACAAAGCTGCTGGAGTTGAAGGCCTAGCTGCCGAGCTGACGAGCTGTTCAAAGCGGCACGCGATGATTTGGTAAGGAGCATGCACCAACTCATCTGTAAAATATGGTTGGAGAAAAGGATGCCCGATGAATGGAACCTCAGCATTGTTTGCCCGTTCCTCAAGAAAGGAGACCCTCTGAACTGCGCCAACTACAGAGGTATCAGTCTTCTTAACATCGTTTACAAGATCTTATCTGCCGTGTTGTGTGAACGCCTGAAGCCGTTCGTCAACAACCTGATTGGTCCATATCAGTGTGGCTTCAGGTCAGGAAAGTCCACCATTGACCAAATATTCACACTGCGGCAATTCTTGGAGAAAACCTTTAATCGATTTTAAGGCCGCGTATGACAGCATATATAGAGATGAGTTATACCGAGCCATGTCTAGTTTTGGCATCCCTGCCAAATTCGTCCGTCTATGCAGGATGACGATGGAGAATGCACGCTGCTCCATCAAGGTCGGTCAAGACCTTTGATGTCAAAAAAGAATTTAGACAAGTTGACGCGCTGTAGTGCGACTTCTTCAACATCGTTCTTGAAAGAATAGTGTAAAACTCACGCGCCAACACCAGAGCGACAATCATTCAAAAGTCCGTCCAATTACTCGCATACGCCGACGAAATTGACATAATCGGAAGAACACAGCGTGATGTCACTGGCGCGTTTCTGAGTATTGAGACGGAACTTTAGGAGTTGTACAGCAACATCGCCCTAATCAAGAAGATACGTATCCATTGGCTGAGATGGCTGGGGCATGTAGAATGTAGAATGTAGAATGGACACAAATGCTCCGCCTCGGAGAATACTCGAGTCTTAACCGGAGGGACAACGCAGTAAAGGAAGCCCTCGCCTAAGGTACTGCGCACAAGTGGAAAGGGACCTCAACCAACTTGGAGTGCGCAACTGGAAGCAGTTAGCTAAGAGGAGAGACATGTTGGTTGAACTGTAGCACCACCTAAGTAAGTAAGTAAGTAAGTAAGAGACTTTGTCTGCTCTATACATATAAGACCTTAATCATCCCAGTCCTTCTTTATGACCCTGAAGCATGGACTCTAATGAAAGCGGATGAAAATATCGTTGGTCGTTTCGGGCGAAAAATTCTTCGAAAACTATTCGGTCCCGTTTGTGTTGACGGTCTTTGCTCCAGCACGGAAAATCTTCGAATCCACTCCCGAGGAAGGGCGCAGCACAGGAAGGTTATGACCAATTTCGCGTGCAGGCAGCAGGCTAACGATGGAGCTGGCTTGAGAGGCTTGTTGGTTGAGGTCCAGGTTCACCCGAACTGTAGCGCCACCTAAGTTAATAAGTGCTACATGATAGGGCGTAAGTGAACAGAATCTGCATAAACCGGTGACAATAGATTGATCTTCGGGGCATATTGCTCCAAGAAAAGATACCTTGAGAGATACCTTGTTACCGAGGTGTCAGAAACAAGCAGCTTATCCACAGCAGGGACGTCGCCGAGGCTTAGGAGCTCCTCCGTTTTAGTACCACAATGACGAAGAGAGATCTTACACATACTGAAGAGTACACTAAGTTTTGGTGGTTTAACGAGGAGGAGAGGGTTGATAAGCTCTCGCGAGTCGGTGCGTTTCTTTCTGTAGCAAATAACTTCCTAGTCTTAGTCTTACTTCGAAACAGATAGTTATAGGATTTTCGTTGATAAGCCCAAACTCAAGCAAACAGTACATTCCAACGTCAACAGTTTGTCGCCTGGGTTTTCGAGAAGCCAGAGGAGTACAAGTTACCAGATATATTCAAATATAAAATTCAAAATATGATCCACGACAGACTTATAATATGTACATTTTCGACGAGCCACTGATTGGGCTCTAGGTAGGGCGGCAGGTAGAAGTGGCTGTCTAGATTGAGTGTCGTTGTACGTTTCTAAGGGAGGTATTTACATCCATCCTTTGGAGTGAAGATAGTTAATAATGTTGAAGAATTTCATGTTGAAAATAAGAGGTGCCTAGCCAATGCCGGGCAATCACAGAAGAAGTGAAACAGGGTTTCTTTTCCCGTGTATTGTTACAACTGTGGCATTGGATTTTGAAGAGAATACCTATCTTGGCAGCGTGTGGCAATTTGCTAGTGGGCAGTGCTAACTGTAATAATTCTCGCTTCATAGCAGGACAGCACGACCTTTCACACTGAGCCGGAAACAATTGATTTAATTTGTTCTTATCATCCCAAATCATGTAATTTTGTGAAATCAAACACGTGATTGGTAAAAGTATGTCCTGGTTAATCAGAATTTTTTCGACGGGTGTGCACTCCGTCCTTCATTATGTTTTTGACAAAAGCTGGGTCTGATTCTGTCCTCTTGTTCCAAAGGGCCTAAACTGCTATTTGTTATACAATGATGGCATACTATCAGGCGCAAAATAACACATTTCCCGAATCCCATACTCGGTTAGTAATTATATGTTCACTCCGCGCTGGCATCAGCAAAGAGAAATTCATCGAAAAACTCGTGTTTTTCCATTCAACTGTCAAACGTCATTCCACTTCATTCTGTCAAAAATTCACCTATTGTTCGGACGTCCAGCAGATAACGTAAATTCTTATTTTATTCATTCAAATTAAAAGAAATAAAATTGAATTAATATGACAACGAAATCAATTTTACTCTTCTCACGAGCAAATCGAATGGTGACGTTCCTGGGAACCCATCAAAACGTACGGTGAGTAGATAAGTCGCAAATCTTGCACAATGTGACGTAATATTTAATCATTCGGGATAATCGGATTTTGGAATTCTCTGCATTATATTAATGAAACAATCAACTAAAAACATTTCTTTCCCATTCGACATAAAGGTCAACACTTGCTGCTGCAACAAATAGCACCATTTTGCGTCAATATGCAAGTGAAAAGGCAGAAACGGAATCGGCCCCCAATGTTGAACTCACTGAGAACGAGAAGAAATTGACAGCAGAAATCGAGACGTTAACCAAAGAAGTGGAATCATTGAAGGAAAAGACTGAAGAACTTGTCGACAAGTACAAGAGATCCCTCGCCGATAGCGAGAATTTGCGCACTCGTCTAACGAAGCAAATTAGTGATGCCAAAATCTTTGGCATTCAGGGATTCTGTAAGGATCTCTTGGAAGTGGCTGATATCCTGGGTCATGCAACTGAAGCAGTACCAAAGGAAGAGGTAAGAATGTACAACAATTTTCAGTTGATATTTATGTGTTGTAAAGTGCTAGACGAAATCGAGGATTTAATTGGGTTCGCTTGTAGTGTAATGGAGTAAATCAGCTTAAGAGACAATGCTTAGCAGAACTCTTCAGTTTGTCTCTGAAAAAATCTTCATCTGAGATACACCTGGTCAAAGAACTTGAATTACTTATGAAGGCAATAATGTCCGAGGTTGACTTGTGCCTCAACCAACAAGCGCCTCCAACCAGCTTGATCGTTAGCTAGCTGCCTCCAAATTACTCACGCCAAGTTGTTGTTGTTTGATGCATCTTTTACTTGCTCGCTCACCTGAATCGCGGTCTTCCTCTATTGCGCCGCCCCTACGAGATAGATTGGAAGTTTTCCGGGCCAGAGCGCTGGTATTCATGTGCTTTTCATGTCGCAGTCGTCTTGCGAACCCTTCTGACTAGATAGACGTCTTTGTACAGCCCATACTGTTCGTCGTTGTATCTTTCCCTTCACTTACGGAGAGAGAACTAAGAATTACCCGAAGGGCTTTTATCCTGAAACAACAGCGATCGACCTCATCCATTCTTAACAAAACCAATTCACCTGCTCCTTAGAGCAGAACTGGAATAATGGAATGGTGTCATTATCTGGATTTATATGGAAGCCTAAGTACACGAAGTACCTCAAACTTATATCTGTAGAGGGTGACGTTCTGTCCGAGACGTTGGTGTGGGGTTTCCTTCGTTGATTGCATTTATTTAGATATTTTGTTTTGCCCATTTTGGCCGCTTCCGTCTCAATCCCAAGAATGAATGACGTCAAAAATCTCGAATCATAAGGTGGTGAGTATCGATTTGGATTTTCTCCAAGATAGATAGTAGTGTGAACATTTTGTCGGCGTTGTTCTTTCCTGGCTTAAAGCGAAAAGCAAACGAATCAGGTTGATGACAGATGTGTGCACTCAAAATAGCAGATATGATGCAGGCGATGTTGAGTAGACTACTACTTCTGCAGTTTACGCAGTTGGGGGTCTCCTTTTTTGTGAATTGGGTAAAGAATGCTGGGCTTTCATACATCGGGCATGCTCTCGTCCGCTCATATTCCATACCAAGTCATCTAACGATGCTTTAAAGGGCTTGGCAGCTAGGACGTCAGCCCCACCATCTTCATGGGATACGGCTATCCTAACTTCATCCAGGTCGGGTAGACGGAATTGTTGACTAACAAGTTGAATGGTTCATTCTGACAGTGGAATTTGGCGCCTCATCGCCGTTATGCATTCTGCAGAACTGGTCCGTCCAAATTAGCACCGATTGTGGCTCTACTACTATGTTTTCTTGTTTGTCCTTGAAGACTCTACTACTTGATTGGGTTTGCTACGACAATATTTCACCCCGCCACAAACTCGATTAGCCTGAATCCTTCACGGAGGTGGTGTCATGCAGTGGAAGCTGTAAGTTGTAATATCATCGCAATATCAAATCCGCATGTAAATAAGAGCTGCTCTTGTTATCGTATAGTCTATGTCGCATTTTTTTATGCTTCGTTTGCCTGGGCCATCCCATCGCTTCTTGAATGGCAGTGGCATATGCTTTACAGCAGTCTCCGCTAATTCTTCGGCCGCACGCCGTCTGTTAATGAACCTAAGATTCCACGCTCAGATCTAGATGTCTTTGTCCATGTTTCGTTTGCCGGGGGTCGTCAACAGTAAAATCATCCTTATCCTAGACTAGCTGATTCCCGCGACTACGTTCGCGTGGAAAGACGTCACATTATACCCTATGTCCTTTTCCGGGTTTCAAGACATTGATGAGTAATTATAGACTTTCAATTCCTCATATTAAGTTTGCAAGACCTCCCTGTAAACAACATTCCTGGTTTTTCTTTCTAGCTCGATGATGACCAGGCTATAAGGTCAATTGACTCTGAGCCCGCTAAGGGACAAAAGTCATTCAGTGAAAATAGCTCTATCCCTCACTCATGAAACGCAATCCCCGCCACCGTGATGAATAATTTCGTACATTACATATATTCTGTCAGAAAAACCAATTAGATCTTCCATAACATCGCATGGGTTGCTCGGTACATATTTCTTTCCTCCTCTCTCCATCACCAATATCAGGAAATACTTCCCTCAAGTCACGGCGAAGATGTTAACTTTCAAGGAGAGGATTTTGACATTAGGCTATCAGATTGATTACTTGAGACAGGCCTTCACTTCATTTGCTATATTCCCCGTGACACAACCGGCTTGGTCTGTCTGAAATCACCACCTAAAAGGACTGTCAGAGCATCCTATTTCGATACTCATGAGCTATGGTACACTCATCTCAAACTATAACTTTGGCTTCTCGAAGCACCTGAGCCAAGTCACTCTCCTTAGAGATGTTACAAGTGTTGACTCAGAATGACTTAGGTTGAGATGCTATGAGTGGGTTTGAGATAGAGTGACCTGTCATGTCTTCTTTAACCAAGGTAGCTGCAGTTCCTGAGGCCGCTGACTACATTTGCGCATTACAATAAAAGGCCAAACTTTAACGCCCTATATCCTGGCCCACAGTTATAATTTTGGAAAGCGGTAAAATACGTGTTGAATTATTTCTATTCTAGAATATACTCACCAAATTTCAACTTTAAAATCCAATTTAAATTTTTTTTTTCATACAAACTTCAACACCCTGTAACACCCTGTAGAAGCTGAATTTCGAAATGTCCTTCCTTATTCCTTGCACACCTCTGTGCAAAATTTCAGCTTTCTAGGTCCAAGGGTTTGGGCTGGGCGTTGATGAGTCAGTGAGTGAGTCAGGACTTTTCTTTTTATATATTGAGACTAGTGACTCGTACGTAACATGCACGTGGCCGTTACCTCGGTAGCACAATCCCCATCCAGGAGGACCAGTTTCATTGCAGAAGCCCCTAGGATAAGTGGTCTGTGGAACTGATACCAGTAACCCTCTTAAGGTATGTAAGAGCTGCCGGTGGCCCCTTTAGGTAGCTCTTCCGTCACTATCTCTTTTCCAAGACGCTGACTAAATTTTTAAAATCCTATTCGGCCTCAGCTCCGAATATCCCGAGTTAGTCATATGGAGAATTTGCCCGCTATCGTGTTTATAGTGCTGCTTATTTTCCCGTCTGGTGAACATACGCGCTTATAACTTTCGCAAGTTGAGTCCGGGTGGACATCTCAAATAAGCAAAATTTATGTGTAGTAATAGTTACAACACTGGGCACCGCTTTTTCACTTGCATAAGGATCTTTGAATTTTTCCCCATGATGTTAAGGTATACAAGCATTTACTGGTTTGATTCATGCTGTAATTGTCGTAAAAGCTGTTTGCCCTTAGCTGCGCACATTCTTTTTCCGCCTTCATGCCGACTATATGTGTCATCCCATCCAAAAAATCATTTTATTTGGACTATTCTGGCCGTGACTAACTTTCTTAAATATTTTCAGATAACCGAAAGCAACAAACACTTGAAAAATCTCTACGAAGGTCTTACAATGACGAAAGCATCCTTAGGACAAGTATTCAAACGGCATGGGCTAGAACCAATTGATCCACTTAACCAAAAGTTTGATCCCAATCTACACGAAGCTCTTTTCCAAAAGGTAAGATACATACATCATACTTTATGCCTTAATCGACTAATGGAATTTATTCACTCCTTTCTTTTTAGGAGGACGACAAAGTCGAACCAAACACAGTAGTAGTGGTCAGCAAACTTGGATACAAATTACACGAAAGATGTATACGACCAGCGCTCGTTGGAGTCTCAAAATCCTCATCATGAGGATGTTAATCGTAGTCATCTGTTAGTTTGTTAATTTTGAATTTAGTTTGATGAAGATTGGGAGAATGAATCATAATTTTATATCTTATGAATGTTGAGCTATATCGAGATGTGACCTGAATTGATTGTGATAAAGCGACAGTCAGATGGTGACTTTAGTGACGGTTGAGAAATGTTTTCTTTTCTTATTGTGATGTTATAGCCGTTAACTTGGCACTGTTGACCCGCTTTTACCGAACAATTCGTTTTTCCTTATGTTTTCACATTTTGTATATAGTTTTCGTTTAGTTTCGGTTTAATAAAAACAAAAGGACATAAAAATCATGTGTTTTTATTTAAGGTCATTCTGACTATGTACAAACTGAAAACACTAGATGGCATCATTTTAGGCTGTTAAAATCGCTCGTTATCATAAAGTTTCTCTAGCTTGTTGCATATGTACATCTCAGTCAACACAACACCGAAACGAATTTGACGCTTTGGACTTTATTACAGAATTTCTAATAAACCACGTTCTGCGAACCTTATTGGACGGTACCACCCGTCTATGGAGTCATTAAAAGCCACTCTGCAATCTTGAAAAGCATTTATGTAAGTACCTTTAAGCTGTTCGTCTAGATCTCATGAAAAGATTATGGCTGACTTCCTAGTTAAATAAATAAATAGCTGGCGCTACAGCTCGGGATGAGCCAAGGCCTATCACGGCCTCGCAACCATTCATGTTGTGCCCGTTACAGTTTTCGCACGATTGGAAGGGACCTACAACTTGTTGCCGACTCCGAACGGCGAATTGAGAAGCTCTTTCATGACACATTATACTCCCGGAGGCTTGTCATTCCCCAACGAGAGGTGGTGCCGTGAAAAATTCTCAGTGGAAATGGCTGGAGGTTGAACCCACGCCGCTCGATCAGCAGTTCAACGCACTAACCATTGAGTCACGACGACCACCTTCCTAGTTAGCTGATTTGAACTTAAAAAAAATGCACCCACCGTTGCAAAGGACTGCACTCTTAAATGCTTTACCTTAATGCCAAAAGCGAGTTAGAACGAACAATAGAGAACCTTGGAGAACAAATTTGGTCTGCACTTTTGCAACACCAATTGTCTTGTCAATTAGAACAGAAGACCTGTTTCATGACTTGTTCACAATCCGAATGATGCATGATCACCATCTTTTGAAAGCTGTGACAAGTCTTCGGACCGGAGAAAACTTGAAAAGCAAGGCAGATGTTTCCAAGAATATATGTATGTATCTATTTGACTAAATACTCGAGTCGCAGCCATTTCACCAGTAGAAAGAGTTTCAGAAGCGCCCCTCGCTTGACAAATCGAGAAAGTAAGACGTACGTAAGCGTCAAAAGGGTGGATTTTAAGAAAATCACTACGTACCTTATATCTCGGAGTACCTGAAGAGCATATTGGGCTCGAACTAACAAAACAAAAGACCATGAATGATCTTTCGGTAGAATTCACAGATGTACTTAAATTTTTTTGTCAAAGACTTGCCATTTTTAAAGGAGTTAGGAGAAAAATTAATAACTGTTCGGACGGTAAGCAGCAGCACCTCAACCTGGGCCTCAACCAATAAGCCTCTCCAGTTGACACGGTCCTTTAACTAACTGCTTCCAGTTGCCCACTTCATGTTAGTTGAGGTCCCCTTACACATGTACGCGCCACCTTAGGCGAGATCTTCCTCTACTGCGTTGTCCCACCGCGTTAGAGTCGAAGCCTCTGCGAGTCGGAGCATTTATGTTCATTCGTTTTACATGCCATCTGAGACGATGAATTCGTATCTTCTTGACTAAGGCGATGTCGCTGTACAACTCCTAAAGTTCTTCGTTGAATATCTAAAGCCTGTCAACGCGGTACCGAATATCTTAATAATAATTTTTTCTCTCGAAGCAACCAAGAATATCTTCATCCGCCTTCGATAAAGTGCATGTCTTAGCGCCATAAAGTAATTGTACAGACTTGTGGAAGATTGTGCTTTTTGTATTGTGAATTCCGCGCAATGCGTTCCAAAAAGATGTTGAAGAAGTCACATGACAAGGTGTCATCCTGTCTAAATCCTTTTCTGATATCGAAGGTATCGATGAGGACGCTAGCGATTTTGATGGAGTAGTGAAAAAAGCTACTCAAAATCTAATAAACACGGCGATATCCGCTTTATCTGGCTTACGCGGAAAATGAGTAAATTGACGAATTGGTAAAAGAAAAAATTAGCCAAAAGATAAAGCGAACCGCTCAGAATTCTCTAGTAGTCGCACTGACCATAACCTCAACAAGCTCAGCATTGACTGGAGCCTTAACGACATGTGAGTTTGTAGAAACTGCAAGAAAGGGCAAGAGAACCTCGAACACTTTCTATATCCCTGCACGGATCGAGAACTTTTTTTTTTTCCGGGTTGCATAGACACTATGAGGACCGCAGTCGCGTGCTCATAGTAGTGTGAGATTCTTACTCACTAAAAAACAGCTCCCTTCGATAGAAACTTGTAAGTTACTGCAACTAAGTAAGGACTTATCAAGCAATTTTTTTATCACGAAATAGAGACGTTTGGCAGGTGCCTCTCCAATGAAAGTTCCTGCATGTTCCGCTATTTAGGCGCGGTTAATTTTTATCGTGCAAATACAAAAGGTTTGGTCCTTTGTAGACGGCGCAATACATTTCTTTCGTCCAGAAGTTGTAGGATTGTATTATTTACGTGTTCGCTTATTCGATTTTTGTGCTTTCGCGCGAAGTTCTAGCGAGAATTCGACAGAAGACTCTGCGGCCTTTGTGTATACCATATCTTAAGAATCGCATGCTTAAAGGAATCTATAACACCCTGACTTTCGTCAAAGAAACAGGAAAATTGATCAGATCTTAAGGTAGGGCTACGATCCGGGTTGGATCTGGGCTTTCCTGCCAAATACGTAGGATTATGTATCGTAGAATATTTGTGTTTAAGTTGCGACTACAACAAAAAATATTTCCATCAAATACATACATACATGAATAGATACCGTGCTGAGTGAAGAAAAGCAGCACAAAGAAAAATGATAAAAACTACCCTTGTACAACTGGGCAAAACAAAAATAACACACGATCACGTAACGATATGTGCCGCTGACTACGGTTGCGCATTACTATAAATAGCAAAACTTTGACGCCCTGTATCTTGTCACACAGTCATAATTTTGAAAAACGGTAAAACACGTGTTTAATTTTTTGTTCTAGAATATACCCACCAAATTTCAATTCCAAAGCCCAATTTAAATTTTTTTTTTCATAGAAACTTTAACACCCGGTAACACCCTGTTAAAGCTGAGTTTCGATAAATCCCTTCTTAGTGGGTGTCTACGCCACAAAAGGAAACTACTGTCCAAATTTCAAATTTCTGGCACCAGCCTTTTGGGCTGTGCGCCTATCTCTGGGTCAGTCAGTCAGTCAGTCAGTCAGGACAAAGAGTTTTATGTATATAGATTAATACAGACTCCCGGACGATTGTAGTGTCTTCCAAGCTAAATTTTCGCCATTTTAGAGCAGCAAGGACAATAGATGCTAGGAGACTGAGCCCAGCTAGGATCACCTTCCTCGTCAACAGTCAAGCAGCTATCAATGCTTTAGATAATGTTGGCACCAAATGTAAAGCGGTGTCCACCTCTCGTGAAATCCTTAACAAAACATGCGACATAGTGACATCGAGTGTAACGAAAATGCAGACGAACTGGCTCGGCAAGGATCCGCTTGAGAAAGTGGGCACACCTACACATCGATAAAGATTCCTATCGGTGTATGGAAAGGTAAAGTCGACCACAAGATGAGAGATCTCATCAACTCTTATTATATCCCGCAGCTTATGACAGAGAAAATACCAGAACAAAACAAATTGTCTCCTAAATAAATAAATAGCTGGCGCGATAGTTCCGGATGACCCAAGGCCTAGCTTCTCGCAATTATTCATGTTGTGCGTGGTTGTATTGTTTGCACGAATGGAAGGGACCTACAATTTATTGCCGACTCCGAACGGCAAAATGAGAAGCTCTTTCATGACGGATTATACTCCCGGAGGTTTTTCATTCCCCGTAGAGAGGTGGGGCCGCGAAAAATGTTCGGTGTTACTGGCTGGGGCTTGAACCCACGCCGCTTGGTCAGCAGTCTAACGCACTAGCCACTGAGCCACGACGACCTGGTTCCTGGTCTCCTGGCTATGAATAAAAAAGATACTCGCATCCTAACAGGTGTACTGACTGGACATTGTGCCATAGGTACCATGGCCACCAGACTCGGAATCAACTCCCCAGACTACAGCCAGAGCTGTCAGGATGCGGAAGAGACGAAGACCATCAAGCACTTACTCTGTAAGTGTCCCAATCTCCAAAACCGCCGATTCCGACGCATGGGAAACAGGCTGTTTGGAAAACTTTATTAAAAGTACAGGGGGGTTTCGCGATAGACCACCCATCTAGAACCCAAGGTTGGAACATAGATCACAACACAAAGTGTAACACAATGGACCCACAGTCGATTAGACTGGACACCTCCCCCATAACCTAACCTTACCTTGTGTAGCATTTAGATACCTAAATGTTGCTTACAGCCGCCCTTTCATAGGCGCGCCTTCCAGAATCTACACATGTAGTGGACCGGCCTTGAGTAAAATAAAAGTACGTATAGGAACAATTGTGAACTACACTTGAACAATAATTCTTAAATTGATCCCAAAAAAGACTTCAGCTGCGTGACTTACTTGGTGATAGGCTAAATTGTTATTTTATGGTGTAGGCAACCGTAATAGAAATGCTACTACAGTCCTTAATTACCTACTTCAGATAAATTGAGACCTCAATTCCCGAAATCATATTTAAATCGCATTAAGTAGAGAGATCCACTACCCACCATCATTGTTTTATACTAAAACGGTTTTCTACCTACTTCCACCATCAGTTGTCCGTTGGAAATACCCAAAGCCAGGCAACGGTTTGTCCGGGCTAAGCTCTCTTCCTTGATCTGGGGAAATTTCCAAAATTTTCAAAACCGAACGACGTTAGATGCTGATACCTGCATTGAGTTCCCTCCTCCTTCTGGGTGATATACCGATCGTGATACAAATTTCTATAAGTACCTGTGAATGTATCCGTAACTCAGTCCTTTGCAGCACCTCGACAAGAGCAGACAAGTGATATTTTCGTTTAGTTTTTTCATTTTATTTTCTCAAAATGAACTTGCAAGTGAGTGCTGCAATGATGTTCCACAAATTCCTTCAATAACCTTTCAATTTTTTTTTAGACGTTTGTTGTTGTAATTTTTATGAATTTACAACTCTCCATCACAGTTCATGATCGCTTCGTTATGGTTAATGCCGGACCGACCTCCATACAAGGTCCCATACCTGACGATATTCTAGAAATGGCTGTCACAAAGCTAGGTATTAAGAATGTGAAAATAATTCCCGACCTCAATCAGTTACGAGAGCTCTTGGGCACTGCAACGCGTGACGACACATTAAATACCATTCGTCAGTTGTTATCCACCGACACTGGAATTAGTTTAATGAAAGCCTTTCTGGAGGACTACACAGATGATTTAGAAACGACGACACCGAAACCAACAACACCACCTGTACAAATTGAAGTTGAGGAATCGAGACCATCGCTACCGACGAGTCTACTAAGTGAAACTGTGCAAAAGGATTTACAGATCATTCGGAAAGTTATAACCACACCGAAGCCACAACTGGGATTCTTCGCACGTGTCTCGTCGTACTTAAGTTATTTTGATTTGTTTCCCGAGAACAAAGAAATCCCTATCGCACCAGTCAACAAGGAAGTACAAGAGTTAGACTCCGAATCCAGCGAGGAAGAGTTCTTTCCCAGAATAAGATATATCAATCATGAACCTCGTCGTCAGCGTAGTTTTGAGGAGCAAATACTTTCAACTCCAGTCGATATTTCGGATCCGTACGGATTTAACAACATTCCTATGCCAGGTGGCTTTAAACCTTTACGGGCGGTTATTGTTAATGGTCGGAGCTATATAATTAGGGAACCCCTGCCGACCAGAAGGCCTAAGATCAGTACACACCACGATCCTAATTAAGTGAAAAGTTTTTGTGTCAACTAAAATTTTTTTGTGATCCGCATCAATAGCGGTAATTAACGATGGAAAAGTATTTCATTTATATTATGTCAGTGTATTGCAATAAATAATATTTAAACTAAATTCTAAAGTCTTATCATTGATCTTCTACAGCAGCAAGCGTTGTTCCACATCGTATTCCTGGAGTTTGCATTATTTTAACCTCGATCGAGTTTCGCTTCGTTTTGTGTATTCTCAACAAGACTGAGGTAGTCGCTTGGTTGCACTTTGATAACAATTTATGGGACGCGATACCGTGGTTCTAGCTTCGGCAGCTCATCCATGGTTGCGTGCTTTTTCGCCACAGTCCCTCTGCGTAATATTGCGTCGTCTGCCATGGAATCTTCCCTTCTTAACGTTTACCGTCTTAATCTTAATTTCGTTCGTTTTTAGCTCTAGCAGAAGTTCGTCTCCTAAACGCTTCTTGGGGAAAAAAAAACTTCACCTAAGCTGGCTTTCAATCCCCCCCATTAGGCTTTATAGAGATAACTTGTCCAATGTCCTAACTTCTCCGCATCTTAGCGACGCCAGAATGGTTCCTTTCTACCTAGCAGTTTTGATGTGTTGGCACCCCGAGAACTCCCTTGCTGTTCAAAGTTTATACAGTTCGTAGAATGGTGAACTTTTCAACCAAGACAAGGACATAACAGATACTATAGGCCCAGATACACACCGAACTGTAACGCCATTTAGGTAAGATACTAAAGCCTTCCTTAGTAAAAGTTCCAGAAGGGTTCAGGAGAAAGGCATTCTATACATTTTACATCAAATCGCCATTTTCCTCTTACTTAGACGTGCTTAACGTACGACTTGTTACTGGTTTCTAGTAAATGTTTCGTGAGGCTTTAAAGGCTTCAGAAACTATCCATCTCCCGCCACTTCCATCCACTTTCCGAAACAGTCGACACCGTCTACGACATATGTTTTTCTCAGACAACAGCAGGGTCACTTACAACACGCGCATCGCACACGCGGATCGGTCACCTGCTGGGAGAGACTCTTGAGAAGGTATATGTAGAACAGTACAATGACGAAAGTCCTTTAAAAAACCACCACAGAAGCCAAACAAGTGACAACCTGCACCTGGTTGGTTTGCGGATCCGCTTTGCACAGCTTCTATCGGGATCCCGGGCGCAAAGACGTAAGTCTCCATTAAGGGTTATGGCACAGGAAGTGGGTTTTGTCTTCAAGGGAATGGCGACTTTAAGCTTCTACAACATGAGTGATTTTCGAAGCAAGTTGAATGATCTGGAGGAGATCGCGCAGTAATACCCCCTACGACTTTTAAAGGAAAGCAAATACTTGTGATGGTCGCTAGACTAAAGCCAAACGTAGTCAACGCATCAATAATCACAGAGGTAAAAAAATTGGAGGGTAACACTGGCTACAGCGACAGTGACCACTAGTGCTTTGACCAAACGGAGACCAGCGACATGGAAGGTTGAAAGACTCAACGAAAAACGCTTCACAAGCATGATCGAAAAAGGAAAGGATGAGATCCTAAAAATGACAAGTGCTCCCAAGTTAAAAGCAGAAGCTACGATGCAATTCATACACCAGGCGTGTGATGCCTCGATCCAGCAACTCAAATGTGCCTACACGCGGAAACCTCTAAAGGCGTACTAGCGGAGTGCAGAACCGCAAAATCCGACCTCAAAGGCCCATCAATACGAGCAAAAGATGGAAGTAGGGGGAGTTCCCACGTCAACAGCTATTCCTGGGGATTAGGCTATTAGGTAAGACTGAACAGTTGGGAGCACAAGCAGCCAGGCCAGTACCGAACGTGGAAAAAATGGAAAACATAGTGGATACACCCTTCCCGACTTATCTTGTTGGGCCTCTGGACATTTTCCAAACAATCGGGGACGGAAACTCTACACAACAGGAATGCTCCTGGACCTGATGGTATACCGGCAGAAGTGTTGATAGTGATTGCTCGTATTTGCCCTTAGTTATTGATAAAAAGCTGCTTTAACCTTCGCATTTATAGTATCTACCCGGGTAGATAATTCAATTTTCATTTGCTAACAACTCAGCAAGTTTTAAATCTCAAAACGCTTCCGACTCCGTTATCAAATTTTCGATTTATTGCAGACAATGTAAAAAATGCTTTTAGAGCAATTCTTTACTTGTATTCCTTCTCGTTTGTCTAATTATGTACGTAAGTTAATAGTATCTACCAGGGTAGATATTATAGGGATCTATGTGAATATTGACTACTTTTCCTAATATAGTGTGAAGGAAATCATGGATATTTTTGTAGGGAGCATCTAGGTTAGGTTATGTTAGGTGACTGGGATACGAGACAGGGATACACTTAGACCAGGTCGGCCCATTGTAATACCACAATGAAGAACTAGCATACCAGCCCAGGGAACCAACGTAGGTCGCACAAAGTACATCGAGATGGGCACCATTTCGTCCCAGAGATGAAGTTTCTTATCTTCTGGATGTCGAGTTCATCTAGATCATTAAGATCGTCATAGAAGTATTCCCTGAGGGTTGTTCTTCTTAGCGACGCAAGAGCAGGACATGTAAACAGTAGGTGGGTCGTGGTTTTATCTTCCTCCTCGTCCCTACAGCTTCTACAGAAATCATTGGAGGGGATCCCCAGTCTTACCGCAACCCTCCCTGTCAACTAATGTCTGGTGAGGACCCCTATTAGTCCACCTAGGTTTTTCCGGTTTATGGATAAAAGTCTTTTCGTCTTCTTTAAATCCAGGTTAGGGCAGATTTGTTTTGACAAGAGACAAATGCTTATGTTGTTCCACCTGTGGTTTGCCAGTTTCTTGGCATCTGTGTCAATGAGGAACTTAATCGGCTCGATAGGCGCAGGGGGTTCCCCAAGGTTTTCGAGAAGATGCCGTCCTGCACCCTCTTTTGCCATCTCGTCCGCTCTGCTGTTGCTTGGAACGTCACTGTGTCCTGGGACCCATCCCAGGGTTACGTCGTACCACCCGCTGTCTTGGATCCATCCATTGAATATTTCTAGCGCGGAATCGTTCAAAGCTGTACCAGATTCTCAAGAGCTTCTGCTAGGAATCCGAGTTTTGTACCTGACGTTGAGGTCAATATAGGGAAAAACATAGTCCGTTTACTAGGAATAGTAAGGTTGCACTTAAGGATCCTAGAGTGGCCCATTGCTGTGCTGATCAGCTGGGAGGATTCTCTGATTCTTAATGCTGCTTTGACTGCTATTAGCTTCCCAAAGATATCAGCATGAAGCAAGTGGATCATAACCTTCAGTGCAGCAGTGGGGTTTGTTTTCAAAGCCCCCGTTATGCAGATACATGATCCCCTCTGTACCTTTTCAAGCAGGCTGCTGTTGGTCTTTTTGTCCAGTGCTGTCCACCAGACCAATACTCCATACATAAGGATCGGCCTCACCACCGCCGTATCCAGACTTTAGGCTGCAGGCCCCATTTCAGGCCCAGAGCCTTCCGGAGTATAAGGCAATTGAGGCTTTCCTAGCATGGTCCTGAATATTCAGCTTCCAGCTAAGTTTCCTATAGAGTATGACCCCCAGGTATCGCAAGCCCACCAGACCTTCGTATCATATTTTGCTGTTTGTGATGGCACATATTGAGTGAACTTGTATGTATGTATATATCCAAACAACTGCTCACCCACAGTAATATTTTCATAAGGCCTGAAATGGGCTCTCAGATTCGAGTTGATGATTTCGAAATCATCCCTTCTCGATGCTGCTCCATCTTCAGACTGGCGAATGGCTCTTGTTAACTGGTTGTCAAAACGAATAAAGCATAAGATGTTTTGGAATCGGTTAACAGACATGGTTGCACGATAAGAGGAAAATAATTTTGTTTCCAAAACTCACTTATTTTTTGTTGGTTGTACTTCTGGGAACCCATCACAGGAAAAATGCCAAAAAAGCTATTAACTTTTTATCAGTAATCGGAATCCATGTAACTAACGGCTATTTTGGTAAGATCTTCTGAGTTCAATTTATGATAAAAAAAAACTCGGCTTTTATGTTGGAAAACCTATAAATTAATCACCAGCACTTAATCACCAAGTTTCTAACTGGATATGGATATTTCAATGCATACTTTTATAAGATGAGACAAGTAGGGAGCTCGAATTGCCGGTATGGCAAACCACACTGTTTTGACCTGTAGCAGATGGTCAGCAGAAAGAAGTACGCTGGAATTAGAGACAGGCAACAGCAGTCCAGACAATACCGTGAGGGTAATGAACTCGAATGACGACAGATGAAACCAAATAGCCTACTTTATCGAGTTAGAACTACAAACAAAAAATGTATAGAGAGAGAGGAAAATATACTCTTTTAAGAACAGGGAAAAATCAAACCCTCCAGAGGATGCATAATGCATTCTGTACCTCTCCTACAGGCAAAATACTCTGAACCACTCTCGGCTTTTGGATTGGGACTTTTGAGGTCACAATTTTTCATATTTTCTTCAATTGTCATGAAAGTTAAAGTCATATTCATAGCTAAAGGAGTTTGTTATACATGGATATTTATATGTTGATACCATTCTTACAGCTACGGTAAGCTCTCCTATTCTATCTGATATGTGCCAAGATTATTGAATCTGATGTGAGGAGTTTCCTTAGCGAGATTACAGAATAGACGGATGTTGTTGTCCTTCAGGTCCATTTGATGTCTTCTGAACTTACAGTGTCCTTATTGGAATTGTGTGGGCATTCTTAGCCTGTTCTTCATCAAACACTCCTGCTCCGGTTCCGTCAGTGTTCCTGAGCTACCTGTGCCCCATTTCAGATTCAGTGGCCATTCCTTCTCGCTGCTTAGGCTTGTATCAAAGTTATTAACAACTAGCTGATAGCCGCGACTACGTCCGCGTGGAAGACGTCTCATTATACCTTATATTCTTCCCCAGGTTTCAAGACATTGGTAAAGTAAGTATATACTCTCAATTCCTCATATTAATTTTTAAGGCTTCCCTGTAAACATAATTCCTGGTTTTTCTTTCTGGCTCGAGGATGACCAGGAGGATTTTGAAAATGTTTAGCCTATGTTCATTCCCTAGGCTTAAGCTATCTCTGTTTCGCATCTCACTTTCGCATTTATAATATTAGTATGGAAGTATGGATGGATATGGATGTTGTTTTAGGTGGATTTCAAAGAAATACCCACCTATTGCAGATCCTCATGACGCGACTTTCAAAAAATTTGAATGTCATTTGTCTTCGCTATCATAGCAAACACTAACCTCATACTCCGTTAAAAAATTTATATATATATATACATATATGCAATATAACGGATTCTTGTGGACACGATTGAGGCCGCAATTATGAACCGATTTGAATAAAATTTAGTATACACGTTCGTATGGCGAATAGCTCGGCTAAGTTCGTATATGGGCGTAATCGGTCGAGAGGGGGGCGGGTTACGCCCCTTTTTATGTCTTAAATGGTACAATTCACAACTCAAATAAATCCTTCCTTCCGGTTTGGATTTTTTAATACGAGTATTATAGCAGATAACAGTCAGCAGAATCCGCCTGCTACCAATTTGGGCGCCATCTTGAAATTCTTCATTAATGCTCGGGTTTCGTTAAAATTGAAAATCCTTACACTTTTCGAGGTAATGAGTACAAATTCATTCTTAAAGTGGAAATTTTCGTCCGCCATTTTGTTCCCGCCATCAGAACAGAAGCCTTAGCGATGATATACGAAATCCACCTACCTCTTGCGGCTTCTACCGGAAGGTTCTTTTTTCTTTATCAGTTCATCCCTAGGTGTTTCTAAAGGGGTAAAAACTTGCTAATAGAGTCACGGTCCTTTCGTCCGATCACGAATCAATTTCAAAGTCTTTACAGAACAGGAAATTTCGTCGATCTTGATTCGACTTCTTTACAAACAAACGTCTGTAATCATAACACCTATTATTTTATATAATATCTAATAAGATATAACTTCTTTATTTAAGTTAAATTGTTCATTACATTGTATAAATTGTTTGTGGATTGTTTATGACTAAATTTTTGAAAAAAATTATTTATTCATTTCTAAGAAACATCCAAAATAAAAGTACATGCAAACTTTTTAATCTTATATTATTGCTATTTCTCTTTTGTAAACAATTTACAGATTTATATTCGAAATGATATGGTTCTGGTTACACAACAAGTATTTGAGAACACTATAATTTCCATTTTAGAACAGGTATTCACTCTTGTGTTTCTTTTCCATTCAGTCTTTGGGAGAACATAAAAACAATGACAACGATTAAATGGTCGGCGCACATTCACGTTGTTACATATTTATATTTACAAAACTTTCTAGCTTTCTCTTGGGCACGCACTAGATGACACAATCGTTCTTTAATTGCATCTCGAGTGCGTTATCATTACTAAAACCCTTCAAGTTGGAAACTTTTATACAGACGAATTCTTAAATCTCAGAGTCATAATTGCGGGTATTGACTCATATGGGACCTGTCGAAGTAGGTTGGTGTATCACTCTTGAGCTGCGGTAGTACAGGTGATGATTGTGATGGATTCAGCATTGGATTGTCTTCTTTCGGTGATCCTATTGTGAGACGAACATGCAGGCCGGATTCTTTGATAAGATTTACAACGTCGCCATGGCTCATGCCAGCGATATCGATACGATTGACAGCTACAATACGATCGCCGACTTTAAGATCGCCACAACGATCAGCTGGGCTACCAGGTATTAGTTTTCCTGAAAAAATAATAAGAAAATGATACTTGAGATGTGTACATATTGCTTTAATAAAAAATCAATAATCGACAGACCAGACCACTGCTTATGGTGAAACTTCACTATCGATAACTACGACTTTAACTACATAGGAATACTGTGTACAATTTGGAGTAAATGTAGGCTATTTAAAGGTTAACCGGCAACCAAGAAATGCGAAAAGATGTGCTTGGCAACAGGAGGATAAAAAACTGTGCCATCAATTATGGTGATTGCTACAAAAAGCAGTGGTAGCGCTTATTAGGATGCGGATTGGTCATACGCGGCAGTCTTATGCAAAAGGTCTAAGGTTTTTGACACGTAAGTGAACGTCCAACAAGAGACAAAAGGACGACGCAACCAAAGAAAGTTTCAAAGAGATCTTTGACAAAATATATGAACAATGTCTTAAATATGACACTAAAATCGTGTCCGACGTTTTTAAAGTCCAACTAGAAAAGGAGGACATATTTGGCAGGGCAGTTAGTATGCACGACGCAACGTATGGAATCGGAATTAGGTTAATTGACTTTGTTCTCCTGATAATGAAAAAGTCAATCAGATTGATCACGTTGTGAGCAAAACACGACACATCTCCAGTTTTCTTGCCGAACCTTCCGAGCTTCCTACATGAACTCGACTTACTACCCTGTTTCAGCCACAAGAGAAAATACAACGTCAACAAGCTGCAATAAAAAGGCAAACATCAAAAACAAAAGGCATATAAAGCGACGCTGCAAAAAAGGATGATAAATGCTCGCGAGCTCTACGAGCAAAAAAGACGAAAAAATGCAACACCTGACGGCATACTTAAGGCAACCGGAGATGACTTAGTAGACCCAACCCATTTCTAAGACTTGGTCAGATCAACAACCCAATTGCCCTGTGCGGTTTCAAGTCAGGAAACATTACCATTGATCAAATTCTTCCACAGGTTTTGGTGAAAACTCAAGAAATTCAGATCGATACCCATCGTCTCTTCATAGGCATAATCGCCTATGGCAGAACTTACAGAAACAAGCTTTATAGAGCCATGTCTAGTTTTCACATCACAATTTTTTCTCTATTGAATCAATTCATGCTCACAATTGTCATCACAGCCTAAGTGCTGCTTTGATCAATAAGACTAAGAGTATTCCAAATGGGATAGGATGAACTAAAGTAGCTTTTCTGCACTTTACTCCTGCTAAATACATATAGTACATAGTAGTTTGTTTCTAATAAACGGTAGGCCGATCGAAGATGATGACATAGAAGACGTGCGCGATACACGTTTCCGCTACGAAGATTCAGCCGTCTTATACATATGTAGTCATCAATTGCGACAGAAAAATGTCCCTATTCAATAAGCTAGAACATCAAGCCTCTCAAATAGATCAAAACTTAAAACTATATCGTTCCCTTTCTGCGTTAACCTCGTATGTACATTTTTCTTGAAATTCGGCTTTTTAAAATAACTACACTCTAACAACTAACAAAATATGAGAGAAACGAATTAATGTCAAACATTATGTTAAACATTATGTTAATTGTTTTATTTCGACATTAATTCGTTTCTTTAATATTTTGGTAGAGTTTCCCAGTGTAATTATTTAAAAAAGGCGAATTTCATGAAAAATGTACATACGAAGTTAACGCAGAAAGGAGACGATATGTACTTGTAACTTACCAATAGCGGATCCGTAATACTGGTTTGACGATGAGATTATAACAAAGCCAAAACCTTCACTTTCGTGCCGACTAACAATTACATCGTATGGATATCGAATTTGACGAGCCTGAACTGAGGATGATGTATGGCGTACTCGACGCCGCAGTATCATTGTTACTTGTCCACGTAAGGCAGCTTCGCCCATCAAAGAAACCACTTTGTGATGAGATGAGTTTACCTTAAAATTTAATGAAGAACTAAATTAATAAAAACCACCCACTACGACTATGTATGTTGCCAATTTAAATTGGTTGTGGACACACAACACACTTACCACATTGACTCCATCGATACTTAGAATTTCGTCCCCTGTCGCCATTCCTGGGTCGCCATCAGCTGCTCCACCTGGGACCACATGGCCCACAGTTACTTGTGAACCTTCTTCTGTTCCACCAACAATGCGGAACCCAAAGCCTTGAGCTTGTCTCTCCAGGGTCACTTCTGACAAATCGAATTCGTCCTAAAAGAGAAAACGTTTAACTGATTCTCCCCAACCACATTATTCGCAATACTTACATCATCCATATGCCTTTGAGCTGCGTTATTCCCTGCCACCATGTAGTTCCACATCTGCGGATGGACCTGCAAATAGTTTTGGTGCTGCTGGTGGTGGTCTGGCATTGAAGGACGATGGCTTTCAAGAGGACTAAACCCTGTTTTTCTACGATCATTCATCAGCTCGTTAACTCTCTTTTGAATTCGACCGTTCTGAGTGTTCTGGTGATGATGGTAAAATCCTTGCGCTGATTGATTGTGCTGATGGTACTTGTAACGCTGATAGTCCTGACATTCGTAGCAATAGCAAGTGTCTTGGTGATAGGTTGGCACTGGCGCCATAATCGTCATTGGAGGAGAATATAAACCGCCTCCATTCATTGAATCGCTGTTTTGTTGAGCAGGAGCACCATCATAAGACTCCTGCTGCACCGGAACGCCATCGTAAAGGGAATTATAGCCGTAATCAGGAGATGTAAGTGTGTTTTCATAACCATCCATTTTCGGTAACATTGTATTCGGATCCATGTGGTAGAGATTGTTATGGTTGTCGTTCAATAAAGACGCCTCTGCCAATCGTTCGCTTAAACTGGTCACCAACTTTGGGTAGGGATCCATGAATGGAATGTCATTGTTTATGGAATCAATCTCTTGAAGACTGTTTGTGGACTTGGCATCAGCACCTATAGATTTGTTATCATCACCCTGCTTCTCTAGTCCGTTTGTGACAGCTTCTATTTCTTCGTTGAGTTCATTGGAAGGCGTTTTAACACGAGCTCTACGAGTGTCCACCAATGGAGTTTTCGGACGAATTGGAAGGATTTCCTTCGGCTGAGTGCTGTAAAGATCAGCTGTTGGTGTTTTGCTGCGATACAGTCCACCTTCACTCATATCTTTACCGCTTCCACCGGATTTTCGGAATTTCCCACTATTAACTGACGTTCGACCACTCACATTCGAACTGTTTAAGGTATTTCCCCTTTGGATTTTCACTGTTGTCGATTCTGTCTTTGGACAATCTTTCAACACTCGAACCACCTCACAATGTGACATATGATTCACTGGAGAGTTGTTGATCTCTAGTAAAATATCTCCCTCATGGAGGTTCTTACAGCAGTTTCTGTCTAGAATTTTCTTCACCTTTTGACCGTGGGCACTGTCGGCAATTGTAAATCCGAACCCCATGCCTCCCTTGGCAATGGATAATGTTAGAATCTCTGGCTTTTTCATCAAGATAAAGTCATCGCCCACATAGTTTTCGTTGATTCCGCTCGACGCTCCAGCGCGTATCTTATCCAATGAATGGTTTCCACCAGACGCTCCTGTTGTATCAGAAATATCGAGGAAGTTGTAATTTCCATCCATATTCAAGTCCATTAAGATTCGACTTTTTTCGGCATTCGAACTGATTCCATCCACAGCAATCGTTGTTACAACTTCAGTGTTCGGATCGTTTGGATCGAATGGCAGTGGATAGCCACGACAGACTTCTAGTGTAACCGTCTCTCCTGGAAGTATACTCTGAAAAACATTCACCATTTCATGGTGGGTGAATCCCAGGACACATGTGTCATTAACATACACCAGGATATCTCCTGTTTGCAATTGACCATCCAGCCAAGCTGGGCCATTCGGGACGATCGATTTAATTTGTAAAAACTCATCGACATTGTCATCGCCTCCGACAATTGTGATTCCCAATCCACGAGATGACTTTAGGAGTGTAGTCGTTATTCGTTCGCCTTGCATTTCAGTGGGATTTCTAGTGAATTTGTATGGCAATACCGACTGGGGATTGTTATCATTTCCTTGCCCTTGACCGCCAGGATTTTGAAGTTGTAGCTGCTGTTGATTTGATTGCTCGGCGGCTCGTCGTTTAGCTTCTAGGACCGGGTTTTCGTATTGAGTTCTTCGGTTAACGTGATCGATGTAGTATGTGCCATACAGCGCATCGTCGATTTTCTCCCAACCGTAGGGAAGTTCATTGTCCCCACAATCTTCCAGAGATTTTTTCTGAAATTTCGAAAGCCGAGGGTCAAGCCAATGAGATGTACCTGTGTTGTGACTGGAAATACAAATTTGCAAAAATTAAGGAAATAAATCACTTCAATAGGCAAAATATAGAAAAAAGCTACAGTTGATTTTAGTAAACTCTAAGTGCTGATCTGTCTCAGATGCACTGGTCTAAATCAGAGCCAAGTCAACTAAAGAAAGGTTGACTTGGCTCTGATTTAGATATATTGACGGAGCTCCATCCATTGATGACTATTTGCGGCAGTTTTCTACTTCTGTCTTATGGACATGTCATCTGACAAAACGACCCTGGTTTGAACTGCCGCGTAAATTTAAGTCGTTATGGAAGCATTCATGACTCTTCCAAGTCGGGACTAATATGGGGTATTAGCCTATAGAGACAGTTAGGCTGCATTTTATAACCTTACTGAGCTTCATTTGAAGACTGAATTCGGTAAGTTTAGTTTGGCTAGCTGACACGAAGAAAAATCCTAGAAAAAAAAACAACAAATCTCCAGTCGGAATTGATCATCTTTTTATCAACTTCAAAGATCCATATCGTGGATTGCACTGAATTTAGTCAAAACTGACCTGGTTGTGTCGCACCTACAAAGACTGCTCAACCTTAATTTTCCAAACATAAACTGTATGGCGGCAAGGAGATACCCTGTTATTCATCTCCTGACGGAGGAAAAAACCTTATGTTCACAAACTAGTTTTGCAGGACAAACGGTAGCCTAACTTCGAGGTGGTTTAGGACAAAGGGCCTGACCATAAGTCGCGGAAAAACTGTTCTTGTCCCCTTTTCCAGAAAGAGGAAACACAACCCCAAACAATTTTCACTAAAAAACACCAATATTGATCTATCCAACGAAGCAAAGTATCTTGGAGTAATACTTGACAAAACGCTTACCTGCAACTCGCACCTTAATATGGTTACCAACAAGGCGACTAGGACAATATTTATGTGTCAATGCTTGTACGGCAACACTTGGAGAATGAACCAACGTCCAACGCTATAATCAAACCAATGATCAGTTACGCGTCAATAATATAGTGGCCAAAAACCGTATAAACCGCAACGCAGGCAAAGCTGAGCAAAATCTATCGGTTAGCTTGCGTTGGAATCACCAGGCCGATGAGAACGTGCCCAACGGCGGCTATAGAAGAAGTGCTTAACCTCACGTCGCTACATCTGGCAGTACAAAAAGAAGCTATGCTTAGTGCTCTAAAGCTGCTTCAGATATTGGACCTTAAAGTAGGTGATTGTACAGGTCATCTGAGAATACTATAATACGTTCATCCTGACCAAATTCTTAAGACTTCAGATACCATGCTCAACAGATCGTTTCTGAAGAAGTTTCGAAATTGTTATAGGCGACCGCACCGAATGAAGAAATGAAAGCCCTACTACACTACCAAATTCCCAAACCTAGTATACAGATGGTTCAAAATCAGAGAACGGCAGCACAGGTGCTGCACAGGTGGGTTTATGGTCGCAGTTTCCAACGCGTGACAGCGCTTGGAAAGTCAGTCTACGTTATTGAATTGTGTGCAAGATAATGCCTGCGGAGAAGAACACGAGCAACCCGCATCAAAATTTTTGCAGACAGCCAAGCAGCACTATTAGCCCTTAAATCCTATAAGGTAGGGTCCAAGCTTGTCTGGGACTGTCTCAATCTCGTCTAACGCTTTGCATCGGTAAATGAGGTTACCGTAGCCTGGATTCCAGGACGTGAAGGCTTCGAGGGAAACGAACTGTCTGATTGCCTGGCGAGAAGAGGCGCTTGCCGCCCACTCGTTGAACCCAAAACCTATTTTGGGGTACCACTCATCAGTGGCTACTGCAAGATAACACAATGGGTGATCGACAAACACGCCGACTAGCCCAACCTCCGGGGCCTTAGACAAGCGAAAAAGTTCATCAACAAGGCCAAGACTTTACTTGATCTCAACAAAAACGAGTTAAGAACCTAAAGGGGCTATCTAACGGGGCATTATCCACTCAGATCTGCATAAAATGAAAGTATCAGATACCAATATTTGTGGAGAACAGAAAGAAACCGCTGAACATATTCTGTGCGTATGTCCAGGAGCCGCAAGGAAAAGATTACTCCACTTGATGCGGGCCTCGGTTAACCCAGCGGAAATTCGGAAAATCGAACCTAAGGCCGGTTAAACCATATGGGTCACCACAAAAGACCTCAATGGGCGCAGCGCGCACTTAGGGGCCCTAATACAGAATACAGAAAACAGAAGAATGCTTCCAATGCCTCGACCGGAGACGGGACCGAACAAGACATAGTCAACCGCATAAACAAGGCTAAGCCTGCGTTTGATATGTTGTCCAAAATATAGAGAAGCTATGCTATTGTCTTAAAGAATAAGCTAAAGCTGTTCTGATTGAATGTTGAATCTGTGCTACTGTATGGGTGCAGCACCTGGAAAATGTGTGTCACTATCGCAAAAAAACTACAAACGTTCTTCAACCGACGCCTGCGAAACATCTTGCGACTTATCTGGCCTAATCGGATTTCCGATGCGAAGCTCCGAGAGACAATGGGTCAGGATCCCATACACATCACAATTCAAAGTTCAAAGGAGGAGGCAGTGGATGCGGCATATCATTTGAAAAGGCGATACCTTCAAGCGAAGCAATGGAATCAGCCAACCCATGGCAGAAAGCAAGTCACGGAGATACATATACATACATGTCGAAGCACAGTCAAAGAGGAGTAACGGCAGCTAGAACGAAGTTAAGCAGAGCTGAGACACATTTCCAAAAGCCGAACGCGATGGCGCGTATGCGTCATGGAGGCATTAAGACCTTGTTGAGATTCGACTAATAAAAACATTAGAAAACCGATGCTTCTTCTAACTCGACGGACAGGATTGGTGCTCTTCAAGCGTCTGAATTTATCAGTCCAATCATATGCGTCGTCTCCTTTGAGAGCAAAATACTTGATCTCAGATATTACGCAATCTTAAGCCAACTTAACTGTATCAGTATGTCAATGTAATGTATGTACATATGTAGTAGTTCAAAAAGCCACGTTGATTGACTTCAGCCACCGCCCGTAAAACATTCAACAAAGAGGAAGTGGTGACGAATACCCAAAGACCTGATTTTGGACAAAGATTTTTCACTTAAGTAAGTAAGAGCGTGCTCTTGCTTTATCGAGGTATCGAGGCCGTTACATATGAAATTTCCGATTTCATAAGCGATATAGTAAAGCAAAGAGAAATTTGAAAGTCCGACACTTAGTGCAATGAAACGTAACTCAACGTCTTTGCGTTCTTTACTTAACCCAATTACTAAGCTAACTTGTTAAAAATTAGATACAAAAGCCTAACTGTCTTCTAAAATAAAGTACGAATGACACACGCAAATTTCACCGAAATAACAATAATTAAAACGATTCGTGTGAAACTTACTCGATAAAATACAGTTCACCACGTTCTGTGTACGCAGTTTCCCATTTGGGTGGTAATGGGCCTAGACCGTCGTCGTCTTCATTCTCTCTTGTGTCGCGTGATGGTGCCCCATTGCAATAATTGTGAATTGCATTATCTGAAATAGAACCAAAATAAAAAACAATTTTAGTGAACGATTAGTTACAGTTACACAAAGGGAACTACGAGAACATTGTCCATAGCATGTTCGGAGAGGACGATTTAGAAGTTAATTGGCATCACATTCAGAAAATCAGGTAAGTCATTGCGGACAACAAATATCAAGAAATTGTTTATTTCAAAATAAGTTCTACAAAACAATGAACGGAGTAAAAGATACTTCTGATGAGTTATAGTAAAAATAAAGCTTAGACTCGGCGACTGCAGATCGTTCAGACTCATTGTCCGCTTTAGCTAAGAAGATAGATGCTAGGAGACTGAGCACATCCTCGTCGACACTCAATCAGAAATGAAGGCTTTAGATAATGCAAGCACCAAATTTAAAGCAGTGTCCAACGGTCGGGAAATCCTAAACAAAATAAGTGTCATCCACGAGGTCAACATCTGCTGGGTCCCCGGACACAGCGATATCGAGGGTAACGAAGAAGCAGACGAACTGGCTCGGCAAGGATCCGCTTTAGAAAGTGAGCACACCCACACACCGATAAAGATCTCCCATTTTCTGAAAGGTAACACAAGTACCAATAGCGAACATACTACACCTTATTAAGAGTACAGAGTGGTTTCGCGATAGACCACCCATCTAGAACCCAAGGTTGGAACATGGACCACAACACAAAGGGGAACACAATGGACCAATTGGCCCCAGTAAGTATAACTATGCACATTCACAATGACAGAGCCTTTGTCAAAATCGGCGAGTGTTGAACTCATGGGGCCAACTAATCGAGTCATCTAAACTATCTTCTCAGGAAGCAAGGGACTAGCAAAGAGTGACCACGAAAAACTGGTTTAAGATAAAATTCAAGACCGCCGCCGGCGTCAACTGTTGTTCACAAAAGGGAATCTTGGGATGAAAGATGCCAGCAAACGTATAAAGCACAATGATTTAAGGATCTGCACGTGGAATGTTCGTACTCTGAATAGACCGCGTACACCCCACGAACTTGCAGATATCCTTAAACGCTACAAAGCCATTAAAAAGCTCCAACTACAACCGACCGCAAGATCGAACTTAACTAGAGTTCTCGAGAAGTAGCCCAGCAGCAACAACAAGCCCAAAAGATTAGCAAACTATCAGAAATGCCATCACTCAATTGATAGGTTTCATCCCAGCACCTGCGAGAAACCACTGGTTTGATGCAGAATGCGCAAAGGCAAAACATATAAGAACTGTTAAATGACGGCGGAACTCAATATTCAGCTATTAGGCAGTCTAATAGTCTCAACATGGGAAAAATAAATCCTACAAGGGCACAAGTTCAGATACCTTAAAAGATAAGCTGTTTAAGGCTGCAAGAGATGGCTTGGTAGGATAGGGAGTAAGACATGATTCGACGAAAGTATCCCCAATGATTGGAACCTTAGCACTGGAGACCGCCTCATGTACGCCTATTACAGAGGCATAAGACTCTTGGACACAAAAATCTATTTGGTGTTATGCTTAAGTGCCTGAAACCATATATCGACGAACTCGTGACTATTGGCGAACTACCAGTGCGGCTTTTAACCTTAAAATCGAAGATTGGCCAAATCTTCACTTTACCCCAAATCCTGAAGAAGACCCAAGAGTTCCTTATCAAAACCCACTACTTTATCAAGGCAACATGTCATAGCGTGAATGAACCATCTGACCTAGACGATGGAGTCCAACAATTCCGTCCACCCGACCTGGACGAAGTGAGGGTAGCCATATCTAAGCTTGATTCCAACAAAGCTGCTAGTACTGACGGCCTAGCTGCCGAGCTGATCAAAGCGGCAGGCAATAATTCGGTAAGAACCATACACCAATTCGTCTGTAAAATATGATCGGAGGAAAGTATGCCCGATGAATGACACCTGAACCCGATCCTCAAGAAAGGAGATCCTCTGAACTGCGCCAACTACAGAGGCATCAGTCTTCTTAACATCACCTACAATATCTTATCCGCCTTGTGCTGATTGGTCCATATCAGTGCGGCTTCAGACCAGGAAAGTCCACCATCGACCGAATATTCACACTGCGGCAGATCTTGGAGAAAATCCAGGAACTTCAAATCGATACTCACCACCTTTTCATTGATTTTAAGGCCGCGTATGACAGCGTCTATAGAGAGGAACTATATAGAGACATGTCTAGCTTTGGCATCCCTAGCAAACTCAAGTCCTCACCGAGACCTTTGATGTCAAAAAAGGATTTAGGCAAGGCGACGAGCTCTCATGCGACTTCTTCAACATCGTTCTTGGAAACTCACGCGCCAACACCAGAGGCACAATCTTTCAAAAGTCCGTCCAATTACTCGGATACGCCGATGACATTGACATAATCGGAAGAACGCAGCGTGATGTCACTGCTGTGTTTGTGAGTATCGAGACGGAGGCGGCGAAGATGGATTTAGCGGCCAATGAGGGCAAGACCAAGTATATGCTGTCAACAAGAATGGACACCCAACACCGACTTCTCGGACAGAAGATCACTATAGACTTAGAAAGTTATACCTTTGAGGTATTTAAGAGCTTTGACTTTCTAGGCTCCGCTATCAATTCAGACAACGACACCAGCGCTGAGATCAAACGAAGGATAACTCTTGCCAATCGCTGTTTCTTTGCGCTAAGAAGGCAATTGAGTAGGAAAGCCCTCTCTCGAACTAAGGTGATCCTTTATAAGACCTTAATCGTCCCAGTCCTGCTCTAGGGCGCAGAGGCATGGACTCTGTCAAAAGTGGCTTTCTCGAGAGGAAAATTCTTCGGGTGATTTTCGGTCCCGTCTGCATAGATTGGAAGGTGGAGGAAGAAATAAAACGAAGAAATGTACGGACAGTACAGCGACATCGGCTTAACCAGAAGAGTGGAGGTCAAACGACTGAGGCGGCTGGGTCATGTAGAGCGGATGGACACCAATGCTCCGAATCCACACCAGAGGGACGGCTCGCAAGTGGAACGGGAGCTCAACCAACTTGGCGGGTGAAACTGGAGACAGCTGGTTAAAGATAGAGCTGGCTGGAAGCGCTTGTTGGTTGAGGCCCAAATCCACTTCGAACCTACGAGATGAGTTCGAGAATTTATTTTCGTTTGTACAAACATATTTACATATGTAACTCATTGTGTTGAACAACTTTAAATACAAAATTCAACTGTGTCTCATACACTGGCCCTTGGGCTCTGGCCGCTCATACTATGTTTATAATGCCCCATCATATTAACGGATTTTATTTCCGCATATACAAATGTGTGTCCCTATGTACAGATGTATATAACACACCCAAACCGAAAAATAAACTTAAAGTAGACCAAACACCATTCACAGCTCCATTCATCCTAAAGCTGCGGGCGATAAAGCTAAATTTAGGTGAGATGAAGCTGTTCAGCTCCAGCGAGTGTAAACTATCTGTGAACATTGAAAAGGAATCCGAAACCAAACGAGTGGATACTAATCTGTGAGAAGCTATCATACTTTATGTGGCAACCTAATGTAAACAAAACCCACAAAGATTGGAGAGTCTCGCCCTACTGCACAGCATCCCTCGTGCACATGGGGGCTGTATGTACCTATTAATAGCAGAACTAAACACTGCACATTGGAGCTCACTCACACTGTGATGGTTGCTGTACATTATTAGCAGAAAGAAATATTAAAGGACATTATTCAGGAGACCAATGTCCCATTTGGATCGGCTTGTGCTATATGCACAGGGTGACTCAAACGTATTCACCTGGTTTCGGATGGGTGGATGGATGGAGTCACTTTAAAGGAAGTAAAAAAAATGGAATGTGTACCGAGCCATAGAATAACTTAACCATGACTCATCACTCCTTCTTCACGCGAACACGAAAGCCAAGTGAAGACACATTCCTGAATCACCTGCGAAACAAAAGCGTGAGTCATTACTTGGGAACGACATCGATTTATCGCTAGGAGTAGATCCGTCTCTGGTGGCTGGGTGTTGTAGTAATAGGGTAGGCCCTGATTGGTATCAACTTAGCGATGCCCAGTGTTGTAACTGTTACTACACATCAATTGTGTTTATTTTACCTCCTCGTCTCTGGAGCAAAAAATATTGCTTTGCTGGGTAAAACAGTCATCTTGGCACAGTGTAGTCGTTGGTTTTCCTAAATGGATACAGAAAACAAGCAGCTTGTTGCATGAGGAATCGGAAAAGCTGAACAGATATGACAAATGGCGTAGACGACTGTTAGAAACGACGAAAAGCCTATAATGAATACTACAGTGAGCAGAGCGAGTTCCAGGAACTGGATCAGAAACTGATACAGTTAAGGGAGATATTTATAAAACTCACAACAAAAAGCTGAGGCTGGCGAAGCGACAAGGCAGTCAAAAGCCAAAGGAACAAAAGGGCGGTACAACCTGCATACAGTTTAGGATGACGCAATTAGTAAATTTGGTGAATTTGGAGTGGTCGAGAAATACACCTAGACCAAAGGTTGTGATACCACTGTGAGTGCTGGGGTTGAAAGCCCTAAATCTACTCCTTAGACACACAACATTTCCTTAATAGTTGACGTGGTCTATAAGGTGGCTTTTCTGAGGTTCTTTTCTTAAGTAGAAGGAGGCTTGTGACTGGTCGGACTCCAGTTCTAAAGCACGTCATTATCCTGATCTTCGGTGAAGCCAAATATCTAGGAGTGATCCTGGCCTAAAAAAAAGTTTGGCAAAGCATGTCAAATCGAAGACGTCAAAAATGTCCTCAGTTTTCTAGCAGTGTAAAGGTGCTTTTACCAAGACATGGGATTTATAAAGGTCTTTGGATTTATATGGCTATGATAAGACCGTTTCCAGCTTATGTTTTGGTGGTTTAGTGAAGGGGCTTTTGCGTAAGTATGTGTTTGCCTTCTGCACTGAATTTCAAATAACGGCCCACTGTAGCCTTTCCGAGTACGCCTGGGGCTGCGTTAGATGCTCTGCTTGATTAACCCACCTAATTCATGCTAATAATAGGAAAATTCCTACCTACCATTTCAGAACTACTACAATCCACGTTATATTCACTGAATAAGTGGGCGGTAAAATGTGGTCTCAACGTCAACCCCCAAAAAACAGAGTTAGTTCCTTTTTCCAAGAAAAGACACCAACATTCGAACCCCCGATATAAAACGAAATACAGAAAGTGCTAAATACCTTGACTGCATTTTAGACCCCAAGCTGAGTCGGAGGGGAAACACCCTAGAAAGAACGAAGAAAGTAACTATCGCGTTCTATGCATGTAACAGAATTCTTGCGAGAAAATGGGGGCCAAGACTCGCCATAAACCACTGGCTATATACCGCCATTGTTAGGCCAATTCTAACCTATGGGTGTCTGGTCCGGTGGCCGGCCGCGGAAAAAGCCACAAACCTGAAGACTCTCACAAAAATCCAACGATTAGTATGCATCACCACAACGAGCGCAATAAGAACGAGCAGCCCTCGAAACGATACCTTCACTCCTACCGCTTGACCTGTACACTAAAGAAGTGGCAGCAAAAAGCGCCCTACGACTGCAAACGTATAGCTTTTGGAAAAGGGCCAAATAGATCACACCAGTATCGCTAGATGGGCGAAGCTGGAAACAAAAACTGATTCCATTTTCACCGACGGCTCAAAAATGGATGAGGGGGTAGGCTCCGGAATATACTCAGAAGAACCCGCCCGGTCGATAAGACTTCCAAATCACGCCAGTGTGGTCCAAGCTGAAGTTCTAGCGATAACCGAGAGAACTATCCTCGGTAACCCCGAGAAGAAACATCGATATATACATCGATAGCCAGGCCGCCATCAAATTCGTGTCATCCACAATCACTTGTAATAAAGAGTTGTCGCAGCCAGCTTAGAATCCTAGGCTCAAGACATAATGTATCACTCTGTTGGGTCCCGGGGAACCGAGGCATCGATGGTAATGAAAAGGCCGAGGAACTGGAAAGAAAGGGATCGGAACTGAATCAAATAATGGTTGATCACACGGTTCTGACCCCCATGGAAGCAAGAGATACACTTGGAGTTCTGGAGGCTTGCCAATAAGCAATGGAGCACACTTCCGTTATGCCGCATATCAAGAAAGATGTGGCCAAAACTCAATAAAAGAAAAAACAAAGGATATACTTACGCTGAACAGATCGCATTTAGCTCTAGTAATCAGCATCCTCACAGGCCACAACCTGCTAGCGGCCCATCTAAGGACAATGCAACTAAACACGACTGACTTCTGCAGAGGATGTGGCGATATAGACGCAGAAGAGGGCACGACCCACTTTCTCTGCGACTGCCCAGGCCTTAATAGAACTCTCAACCATGCTACCGAAGGCCATTATGAACTTTATACTGAATTCAGGGGGCGGCTTAGGGGGGCTAATTAAAGATCAATAAATAATCTATTCTTTTCCCAACAGGTACATGAATGTAGGTCCCACAACGGGGAACACAATGGATCCTTGAATATCCGAGTGAGGCGGTGCTTAACCCCAAGCCGCCATACCCTTTAACGTAACCTAACCTTATATAATGCACCCAATCAATATTGCAATAGGGAAAAGATTGGCCAGATTTCCCTCGCCATGTGATAAGGACAAAAGCTTGTTGTCGCTAGTGGTCTTAGGTTAGGTTAGGTTGAAGTTACTAAAGCCAACATACTTAGCCCTGTGAGGCGTCCGTTGTGATACCACATGGATCTCGGAAAAAAATCTCCTGCCAAGATAAAAAAACACCACCACCCAGCCCGTCGCTAGTGTTTTAACCATCGGTGGTCTTCTTCAATCAGAATTTGTCTACAGATGAGAGAAGCATGCACCTATTACGGATACGTGTAAAGGACGGCACTGACTGTAAATCTATAAGCGTAACCAGTTAATAGGTGAAGCTGATTGTCTTATAGTAGTCCCATAGCAGCTCAAACTGCGGAATTTGGATTTTGAGGTTCATCAGCCAGTAAAGAGAGCTACACATGTCACATGTGACACCTTAAGTCGATAACAAGTGGTAGACAAACATTCGGTGGAGAAAGCGTTTACTCGTTGACCAAGCATGCCTCTGTTTTTCAGAGCAGACAGGTGGAAGGGTCGAAGCATCTGCGTCTGTACCGATAGCCAGGCTGCGCTTAAGGTCTTGCTCAACCCTTTAATCAGTTCCAAAATAGTGCGAGAATGCAAGAGCTCTCTGAAGTCGGTCGTAAGGCTGAACTCTTTGACTATTGTCTGGGTCCCAGGTCAGACTGGGATTTCTGGAAATGAGGGTGCAGGGAAATAACTCCACAGGAATTTACTTCACCTCGGAATTTACTCCACCAATAGTGGGATATTACTTCACCACTAGTGGGAATTTACTCCAGTTTTCGAATGTGGCAGTATGCCCAACGTTATGCAACCCAACTTCGCAGCTACTCTAAATCCTACAGTGATCCCCAGCAGGGGATATTCCACGGTTTGGAGTAAATTCCCATGTAGAGTGATTTCCGGTGGAGTAATTTCTCTGCACCGGAAATGAGATCTCCGTTGAGATTGCTAGACAATGGTCAGAGGATATTTTCTCAGAAGCTGAACCTGCGTTTTATCTTCCCGCAACCTCGGTCAGGGCCTCCATTGACGATTGGGTTTCCTACAAACACATTTGTGTGTGGCACGGCTCTCCAAGATGCAGGCAGACTAAACGAATGCTCCCAAACGTCTGTAAGAAATCAGCGGCATTCTTGCTTTCACTCTACAGAAGAGACTGTAGACAATTTATTGGCGTTCTAACGGGACACTTCGCTTTTTCCAAGCATCTTAGTGTGTTAGGCTTATGTGACACCACTGTCTGTGACGCATGTGAAGAGGACGACAATACTTCAGATCATTTCCTTTGCGATTGACCTGCCTTTGCTCGGATCAGGTGACAAATTTTCGGTGCTAATGTAGTGCTGATACTGTGAGCTCCTCATCATTGAAGTGCCTTCTCGGTCTACTCCGAAAGTCAAGGAAATTCCAGTAAAATGGGTAAAAACTGCGTCCTGCTTTATGGTAGTACAATGGACCAGTTGCGTCTACGTGCTCCGGTATAGCGTTTCCAAACCCAACAAAAAAAAAAGCGTTTACTTTCACTGGGAACGTCAAAATATCCCTCAACAGGTGGAACCAAATATGTACACTTCGTCTCATCCGTTTAAATCAACATTTTTTCCGACAAACTTTGTACGATTTCTCCCTAACTTTGGGTAATTCGGAAAAACCTTATTAAGGAATTCATTGAGGGTTATATGAGAATAAAGCTCCAAAAAGAATTTTGAATCCACGTTCAAAATTGTTAGTTTTATGGCACTTCAACCAATTCGGGTCCTAAAATCGACTCTTTTGTTTGTCTCACTTGTTTAAATCCACATTAAAAAACAATCTAGTAGCATTTAAAAAAATGAATAAGAGGATGCAAAAAGTTAGATAATTAACAGTTCAAGACATTTGACCATCAATAACACAATTATGCCAAAAGCAAGTAGCCGAAATGAAGAGAAAAGGGTTCGAATTCGGGCCTATAAGGACGATGGTCATATCAGCTGCTATATAGAAGAAAAGATTGGACCAAGTCACATAGTCGTGAACGACTACCACTGAATCATGGAAAACTATGAAAGAAATTACAAAACCAAGGGTGAATATGGCTACAACACATCAAAACCAGTGGGCTGTGCTTCAAGAAGCCTCCAATTCGACTCTATAACTGAGGAAAATCAGTTCTAAAACCGGTTTAAAAGCCAGCAAAACAGCTGTTTACCGCATAATTCACCAAGCCACTCATTCAAAACATCTGAAAGTTAAGAAAAAACCTCCACTAAACGAAGCACGCCGAAATCAGCGGCTTAGTTTTTCGAAGCAACATACCCTATGAGACAGAGAAAATCATAACATCGCCTTTTCTCATGAAAAAAGTTTAATTTAGATGGACCCGACGGCTAAAACTGCTATTTTCATAATTTGAGGAACGATGAAGTAACATTGGATAGACGACACAGTAAAAGAGGCGGTGTAATGGTATGGGGAGGAATATCATTTTACTGTACAGTGGAACTGAATTTTCAAAGCTCACGAATGAATGCAGCAACCTACAATTGCGTACTAGTGCGAGCTTTTCCTAAGTTGTTTGAATTGTTAGTGGACACCGATGGATTTTTCCAACAGGACAATGGTCCCGCAAGGTTAACCAAAGCCTGGGCTGAGGGTCAACTTTTGTAGAACTTTTGGCATGGCTGGCATACTCACCTAACTTGAACATTATGGAAAATGTTTGGAGATGGCTATCACGAAAAACTCACGTAACATGAAGACAGTTTGAAACCCAAGAAGACGTAGTTGAAGGCATAAAGTCATCTTGGACAGAGATTTCACTGCACTTTGACCATTGTCCTTATAGGCCCGAATTTGAACCCTTTTCTCCTCATTTAGGCAACTTGCTTTTAGCATAATTGTGTTATTGATGGTCAAATGTCTTGAACTGTTAATTATTTAACTTTTTGCATCCTCTTATTCATTTTTTTATGAGCTACTAGATTGTTTTTTAATGTGGATTTAAACAAGTGAGACAAACAAAAGAGTCGATTTTAGGACCCGAATTGGTTGAAGTGCCATAAAACTAACAATTTTGAACGTGGATTCAAAATTCTTTTTGGAGCTTTATTCTCATATAACCCTAAATGAATTCCTTAATAAGGTTTTTCTGAATTACCCAAAGTTAGGGAGAAATCGTACAAAGTTTGTCGAAAAAAATGTGGATTTAAACGAATGAAACGCAGTGTATATACATAAGTCATTCTCTTTTTCGACTCAATAATTAGGCCAACGATGAGCAAGAAGTCCTCAGAGTTCTAAGAGACGTGGGTAACAATGTTGGTGGACCAATGAACTACGGTTACATACAGGTTGTTTAATCAATTTTGCTAAAAACCGAGATCCAATATATCAAGTCTTCCTCGACCGTCCAGAAAAAAATGGCGATGTTCGGAAGTGCAACCGAAACATTCTGGTAGTCCTCACATGCACGCAAATATTGGAGAAAGGAGAAGATTCAGTGGGGATTAAATACCATGCGCTAGGACCCCGAGGAGCATTTAAGTTGATAAACTGCAGCTCGTGCTAGAAAAACACAGGGGGGTAGATGCTGATTAGATGGAACAACAACGACATAATTCATATGAAAACACCAAGCAGGTTCTAGTTTAAAAGACAAGATTCAACGTGCAGCCAAAGGATCTCATATTGCGCGAGAGTGTGCCTATTCTCAGGAGTTAAATACGAAAGAACTATGACACATACTTATATATGTCCATCATTACCATGGTGCTTCCAAACGAACGGTCTACAGCCGAGAATATACCCAACACGCAACGAAACCCGCGGAAGCTAAACCCGGTAATCGTGTCGGATTAAATGAAACGTTGAGAAACGGAAATGTTTCGACGATGACATGCTGCGATCCGGGGGATCAATGACAAGGGCGGCCGTGTCGTGGTACGAAATATTTATAAGAAAACACTCAAGTCCTAGATAGAGATCCGAATAAAGAAGGTACTCAACGCCTCAACCTAGGGCTGTCTTTTAAAACTGAACAAAATCTTTCAATGTAGTGCGTACTCACCTTTGGTTCCTTTGTGATAACTATTATTGGTTGCCGTTATCGATTGATGGCTGTTAATCGACGAAGCTCCCCCCAGCGATGTGACATCCTCTCGGGAGTTCATCAGAGCGTTGGACGAAGCTGCTTTCTTTATAGAACCATTCACACTGGCTATAGATGATGTCTCTGACTTATTAGACATGGTTCCTGTTATGGATCCAGAAGATACTCCTGTCATCATCATCGTCATGCCGTTTCCGTTGTTATTGTTGTTGGTACTGTTGCCCATGACGAAGCAGTTATTGTTATTATTTACATTTTTTCCGTTATTGATACAATTTCCGTTGAGAGGATCCGCACCCAGATAATGGTGATGGTAGTCTGGTGTTGCTAGGCCACCTGTGGAACAAACAGGTACACAGGTTGCAGCCGTCAAGGTAACAGCAGATAATGAAGATGTTACTGGATGTGGCGGTTGAACATGGGGTGGTGGCAGTAGCGGAGGCAGTGGTTGCTGCTGAGAGGAAACCATTGCCACATTCGATGTCGACGTTGGGTGTGTTGCTGATGACGAAGAAGTTGATGTATTGCTGTCAACAGCGGTTTTTCCTGCCACCATAGCTGCTGTTTGTGTCTTGTTTTTGTTGCCTTCATTTTCAATTGCCATCTTTTTGGCTTAGCCTCTGTCTTCTCTGTTTTTTACACTGCGGTGTTCCACTATAATTGCAACGTAGTTGCAGTGGCGCTGAACTAAATCTGCAAATTGCAAACACTATGAAGTGGTTTCTTTGGGTTTATTCTTAGTGTCCAAATGCTCCTTCAACCGGTTCGGGTTTTTGTTTTCTCGCGAATCTGTCTTGCTTGTTTGGTGCGACAAATAGTTTATTTTATTTTTTACTTTAGGGTTTCATTTGAATGAAATGCACTAAGAAATAGATATTTGGCTTCAGATATGTAAGTAGTTTTAAATTTCGTTGTGTACATGTTGATTGAATCCTACTTCTAAAAGGCACGTTTTACTGTGAATGCAAGCGATGAATAAGTTCCAAGCGTTGTTGTAGAGAAATGCCTGTAACGAGAGGGTGCAGGATTATAAAGCATGCGAAAAACTCAATCCAAAATAGAAGGAAATGAAAACATAAAAAAATGTTTTAAGAAATGAACATCACTGAAGCTAAACAAAGTCTGTACGATACTTCCGCCGCTAATATATTCAGCTTAAATGACTTTTATTGTCGTAATCACACGCGGTTCCCGCATCACTCAGGAGGTCTCCTGATTAATCGGTCTCCTGATGATAAAGCCTATTGCGTTCCACCCAAGCCACTCTTCCAATATAATAGATGTCCAAACGTTTCGGCTGGTGAACACTGACTTGGAACTGAGGACCGCTGACAAAACTGCGAAGATCCCCTTGGCTTATTTCACCCTCCACAACGAAGTCTCTGGTTTGACCAAGAATGTCAGTAAGCACATGCAACGAATAGAGACGTATACAGAGCGACGTTGCATAGGAGGACAAGAACTACTCGCGCACACTAAGAACAGAGGAAAATAATGCGCGGAGTCAGTGCGTGGTGGTCTTTAATGGGTTTATTTCTATCAGCCCTAAAAAAGCCGAAGGAGTCGGTGCCGGTATTTTTTTAGAATACCTTGATATCCACCACTGCTGCAGTCACCCTAACCGCTGTAGCGTCTTTTATGCCAAAATCACAGCTTAATCAAGCAGCCACACAGAAAGGCGGATGACACCCAAAGCTGGCGAAATAAGCAAAAATTGTACCCAAATGGTCTGATGCCATTCTAAACCGTGTTGTCGGCCTGTGCAGGAAGAAGGAGGAATGCTTCGTGCTCCATCTATGTCGGTAATGATCACACCGGGACCTTTAACGCCAAAAAATTTTTTTAGATATGGTGACGCACAGTCGTGTCAATTCTTTAACATCATTCCTAAACGAATTGAGCGAAATTCTAAAGCCAACATCGATAAAACTCAGTGAGTTGTCGACTGGATGTTCGTATAGAGTATAGACACAGACGTGGCCAAAACCAAATATTTGAGTCAACAAGAAAGAACGCCCAGCGTCGATGGATCGGAGAGAATATCACAGTTGACAGTTATAGCCTCGAGATAGTAAGGGACTTGGTCCACCTTGGCTCTGAAAATACTTCTGACATAGAGACTTAGAACATTGTAAGGCCGATGAACTCGCCAAACGTGGTACTACTCTAGACATTCTTCCGGAACGAAGGAATCTGGGTATTCCACTCGCTACATGTAAACTCTTAGAGCACGACGCGATCAAAGATGGAGCAACGGCACCACGTGCCGCATCTCCAGGGAGATTTGCCCCTAACAGTTTGATCTTGCTCAATAGGTCGCTCATTAGCACCGTCAGTAGTGTTCTCACTGGCCATTGTCCCATTGGCCTTCATGCCAAAAGGATAGGCCTCTTTTCAAATGACTTTTGCAGGAGCTGTAGAGACGAGGAGGAGGAGGAAACGATCCTCCATTTTCTCTGTCCTTGTCCTGCCCTATCCCAAAGAAGGAAGCTTCATCTGGGAGCCTATCATTTCGACAACTTGGGCGAAGTATCACATACTGACGTCAAAAGTATCCTCAGCTTCATCAAGAGCTCCAAATGGTTCCAATGAAGTGGCGCGGTTCAGAGTATTGATTCATGTGGTACCACAAAGGGCCTTCTTGGCCTACGTATGTATGTGGTTCGCACAGACAGCCACCCTACCTACCTACCTACCTACCTACCTACCTACCTAGAGATCTAGAAATCAAACAAAAATAATTCTTGCCACTCCCTGTTTCTTTGAGCTGAGAAGGCAATTGAATAGTTAGACCCTATCCTGAAGAACTAAGCATCCTATCATCACTAGGGTGCATAAGTGGACTCTCCTCATCTCGCGATCTTCCGCCATCATCTCTCATTCATCAGGAGCCATCCATATCAGGTTAAGACGAGATTTGGGACTTGTTCCATCCATCTCATCCTAGGCCTACCTAGGGGACGCCTACCTGATGGCACGGATACCATGGCACGTCTTGGAAGCCGAGGTGGAGGTAAGCGTTGAACGTGCCCAAACCATCGAAGTGTCTGTGGACCTTTCCGCTCGAAGAAGTAGCTGCTCGGCATTGAGTCCCATGCGTCTTCTGGTCTTCCTAACCTGATCTCGGCGGGTCACCCCAGCAGTACAACGAAGAATTCTCATTTCGGCAGCTTGTATCCGCAATCGTATTCTTTCGGTCATTACCCAAATCTCATGACCATAGGTGAGGGTCGGAACAAATACTGAATTGAAAACCGATAGCTTAGGTCCGATGGCAAGTTCAACCTCCCCGATAACAGATTGACCATGCTGTCTCAAAATTGCTCCAGTCTGACCAATCCTACAGGATAACTTAGTATTACCCCTTTCATCACTCGTGAATAGGACCCCAAAATAGTTAAACTTGTCCATCTGTTTCAATGGGAGTCCACTAACACGCAGAGTGCATTGAACAGGCGTTCGGGAAATTACCATAACCTCTGATTTGTTCACGACGAACCTATCTAGAGCGCGCTGAAGCTCAGTCTGGGTGGACGTAACGATGACCAAGTCATCAGCGAAAAGCAGATGACTTATTCTTAAGTCTCCAATTCGAACCGTTTGTCGCCACGGCTGCGCTGTAACATCCAATCCATATACACTATGAAAAGGAGAGGTAAAATAACGCAACCCTTGCAAAGCCCAACGCCCACGTCAAAAGGTGTCGATTTAACGTCGTTTACCCGAACACAGCTCTTACAGTTTGTGTATAGACATTGAATGGCCCACAGAAGAGAACGGTCTATCCCATAATTCTGCAACACACTCCAGAGTTTACCCCGAGGGACCCGATCATATGCTTTCTCTAAATCAAAAAAACAGCTGTAGATAGGTTTGACATACTTTCAGACTTTCTCAAGTACCATTCTGAGAGTGAATAGCTGGTCGGTTGTGCTTCTACTTGCACGAAAGGCGCACTGCTCATCGCCCAACTTGGACCCGACCACAGCTCTTTAACGACTTTTCCGGAGAGACTTAAGAGAGATATGCCCCTATAATTCGAGCAAGCCTTCTTATCCCCTTTCTTAAAAATAGGAACAATCACCTCAGGCCACTTTAATGACACGAAAGAGCCATTCCGCTCCCTCTTTACCCTTACACTACCAGATTTGCCAATTTTAATCGCCAAAGTCACCTCCTCTACGGTGGGACTATTCTCCGCTCTCCTCAAAACCATGGGTCTGCCTTCCTCAGTGCTCTGTTCGAGATTGAGCAGCTCCGAAAAGTGCTTTGTAGCCAAGATACGGCTGCGGATATCCCAAACACCCCCAATGCTACGACATATTGGGCGGAAGAATGACGCCGGAAGGCTACAATTACAAGAGATCACCAGATCCTTTTCCGGTCAAGTCTCTCTCAATCTTTCAAGAGGCCCTATGCCGTCAGCAGTATTGAAGACCAAGACGAGTACCGGCAAGCACATGCAGCAAAGCAAAAAACATACAAAGCGGCTCCGCATATTTTAGAAGGATCACAACTGCTCACGAGCACTACGAACAGAAGAGGAGAGACGCACACCGGCTTCTCAGGAGGAAAAAGAAAGAGCATGAGAAGCGCGCGATCAAGGAAATAGAGAGATGCTAGTGCAGAAATGAGGTTCAAAAGTTTTACCAAAGAACCTGTCAAGGCTACAGAGCCCGAACCGAAGCCTGTAACTATAAATAAAGGAACATCGTAGTAGAATCGCAGTCGGTGATGAGGATCTGGAAGAATTATTTCTGCAGAATGTTTGACGGCGACGACGAATCAAATTCCCCTGTCAGAAAGATCAATTCAGTCCACTCGATCTAGTCGTGGATGAAAACCATATCTAAGCTTACATCTTAAGCTGCCGAGCTATTCAAAGCGACTTGGTAAGGAGCATGCACCAACTCATAGTCGGAGAAAACTTTGCCTTATGAATGGAACCTGACCATTGTTTGCCCGATCCTCAAGAACTACGCCAAATACAGAGGCATCTGTTTTCTTACCATCGCTTACAAGATCTTATCTGCCGTGTTGTGTGAACGCCTGAAGCCGTTCGTTAACAACCTGATTGGTCCATATGAGTGTGGCTTCAGGCCAGGAAGGTCCACCATCGACCAAATATTCACACCGCAGCAGATCTTGGAGAAACGCAGGAACTTCAAATCCATGCCCACCACCTTTTTATCAATTTTAAGGCCGCCTGTGACAGTATTTATAGAGATGAGCTATACAAGGCCATATCTAGTTTTGGCATCCCTGCCAAACTCGTCCGTTTGGAGAATGCACGCTCCTCCATCAAAGTCAGTGAAGACCTCACAACGCGCACTCATTCATCCTTTTAATTCTCCAGCTAATTTTTTCGGAAATAAAAAATTGGTTTTCATGTCTGAAAATTGATTCTGAATCAATGCAGCAATCAAAGTTATGGAAAGGGAATAAGGAAAGCGTGCTGAAGAAGGGAAACATCGTTTAGCTTTGATCGGTAATGTCTCCAAAAGCACATGATTGTAAATTGAAAACAAACTGTTTCATTTGTACATATGATATAGGTACAACACGATTTAAAACTGCCCAAGAAAATGTTTGCCGCCATAACTAATTTAAAACCTGAGGCGGTGCGTTTTGAAACTTGATTATTCTAGATTTGATTTTGCGTAGCAATCAAAACTGAAACAGTTGAAATTAGTTCGAATCACACCTACGTGCGAATTTTATTACTTTTTCGTCATAAAATTAACAGTAAGAGCGGTTATGTTTGTTTAAAGGCTAAGCGAAGCAAACGTTTACAATTCCGTGGCGGCAATTTTGGTTTAGTTTATTGTTTGCCCGTTCTCGTTCTGGAATTCTTAGCGTGGCATAGGCGTGAAATTATTTAAAATAGAAAAAATTTACGATGAAACAACGCGTGGTTGTTGTTGAAACAATTTAACGTTTTCATTTACAATAACCCTTAAAAAGGCTGCTTGAAAGTGTTGGTAGAAGTCATGGGCCAATTAAGCCCGATATTTTTCTTATTTTTTGTGGGATTTGAAAAGAATTTTTCCTAAACAACGCCTGACACTGTGACCTCAAAGATCTTCTGAGATACAATCGATCCCTCTGATACAGATAAACATGTTTTTCATAGAGAAATCATTGAGATCAAGAACTTATTTTCGAGGAATACAGAGTTAGATTGAAATGAACGGTAGGCACTAGAGGAGAATGCTAATATTTGACTTCTCTTCTACACTCAGCACATCTACACCCTTAGAAAGGTTCACTTAAATGCTGTTAAAGGCACCTCCAACCCCATCATTTTCAATTATCAATGACCCGCTTATCCACTATAAGGGCCGCGGAGTTAGGGTGCTTAAGTGAACTCTCCACATCTTCAGATCTTCCGCCATAGACTGTAAATCATCAAGATACGCATAGAGGTGAGATTTCGGACTTGGTCCAGCCATCTCATCCTAGGCCGTCCCAAAGGCACTGATCCCATGGCACGTCTTGGAAGCCGAAACGGCGAAAACTTGGTTTATTTGTCGTAACAGATATTCATCGACTGGTTCTCGGAATTTGGAATGGTGGTAAATGTCTTCCATGTCTACCAAAGAAGAGGAAGGCATCCCTTCTGAGCAGGACTGCAGACCATATTTCGAGTAAGATGTTAATAAGACCGATACTTATGTACGGGGTGATGGTGTGATGGACCTTGAATATAAACCGAGATAAATTAAGGAAAGTCCAATGAACAGCTTGCATGTGTATCAGCGGAGCTCTTCGCACGTCTCCCTCTGAAGCACTGGAGATTTTGTTTCATCTTCACTCCTAGACATTTTTGGCAATCAAATGGCAGTTACTGCAGCCATCTGCCTCAAAACAACCTCACAGTGGTCTAGCAAAGATTTTGGCCATGCCTCTTTGAAAATTTTCAAAATTGTCCCAGAAACACAGACCACACCACACCCAAGCTAGGTTTCGGCAAGAACTTCAACGTAACCATCCCTCCCAAGTCATACTGGGACGATGTATTCTCAGAAGACAAGTCGATTCGCCTTTACACCGACGGCGACGGACGGTTCAAAAACTAGTAACGGGGTGGGTGGTGGTATTGTCTCCGACAGGCTTAACCTCAGCCTAGTGTTCCGTCTTCCAAATCATTGTAGCGTGTTCCAGATGGAAACCATGGCGATCAGAGAAGTCTTATCTTGGCTGAAGAAGAACGTGATATCAGCCACGGATATCCGCATCTTTTCGGACAGCCAAGTGCCACTGAAGTCCTTGGAATCAGTCGCTTTAAATTCACTAATAGCCATAGATTGCCGATCTTCTGTTATAGGGATGACGGAGGAGTTTAATATTCACCTTTGTTGGGTTTCAAGGCACAGTGCCATTCCAGGGAATTGTTAGGCTGATGAACTCGCCAGACAACAATACCTTTTTGGCCTGATAAGAGCACCTTGGGAATACCAAGCGCTACTTGTAAACTTAAACTTAAGCTAGATGCTATCGAAAGAACAAATCTAACGTGGACAAGTGGTACATGTCTAGCGACAAAGCAGATATGGCCAAAGCTGGATCTGAAACGCTCTAAGCATTTGATTTCTCTTAATAGATTGCATATTAGCACTTTAATAGGTGTCATTACTGGACACTGTCTAATAGGCAAGCATGCAACAAGGCTTGGCGTCTACGCAAACGACTTCTGCAAAAGCTGTATGGACGAGGAGGAGGAGGAGGAGATTATTCTCCATCTTCTTTGCACCCGTCGAGCTCTGTCCCGCAAAAGAAAACTCCACTCAGGAGCCTTCTTCTATACAAACTTAGGCGATCTGATAAACATCGCTGTTAGTAGCCTCCTACCCTGCAGAAGAAGTTCCAATTGACTGACAGATCTTTCCGAGATCCTTGTGGTATCACAACGGACCCCTCATGGGTCTAAGTGTGTTGGCATTAGCTGGCAGTTAATTCAACCTAACCTAACCTAAAATGGTTTGTGCAACAGCGACAATGTTACACTTCTCCCAAAAATGTCTGACTTTGTCTACGTAACATCCAACGATCCGAATGTCTTAAAGATCCCTTAAAACAAGATAGAAAATAGAGCGTGGGGTCGGTGCGGTTATTCGCCTAGAAGCTTAGGCTACTAGATTTCGACAGCGTTTTAGAAGCAGAAATGTTAACGATTCCGGATGCTTAGCTCAAGCTCGATAACGACTCAACTTCTAAGGGAAACATTGCACACGAGTCCCATATAAATTATTTTTTCTAATGGCTACATAGGCCAAACTAGCTGATACCCGCCAATACTTCCACGTAAAAAAAACTTAATGACCTTATCCGGATTTCATTGACATTGATGTAAGTCTATACTTAGACTTTCAGTTCCCTACACTAATTTCTTAACAACATCCCTGTAAACATGATTGCTGGTTTTTCTTTCTGGCTCGAGGATGGGCACACTATCAGGTGAACGGATGCTGTGGGAAAAAAACAGTTACTTATCAGATCCACCCTAGCCAATTTCAAACTCTCTCCCTGTGCCTTATGGCTGGTCATGGCGTCAGACGTTTGGACTCATAGTGATAGTCTGATAGGATCAGACGAATGCTAGGTATAAAGACGGTTTCTCCTTGACTGATACCTATGAAAATCTTGACTTCGATTAAGTGTTTGTATAGAGTGCCATTGCACATTTTCAGAAGGATTGCGCAATATTGGAGCGCCAACTTTGAGGTGGAGGACGTTAGGTGGTATTCCTGATGGATCAAAAGTGTGCAAGAGCCCTACACGGTAATGTACATCAACTTCGACTTTCATTACCGAATCCAGAGATTCATTCTTCATATGCTCAGTTGGCTGCTTCTCCATTAGAAAATTGTTGATATTGACTGAATGGTTTGTTAGAGTGAGAATTACTTATCTCAGTCATGAAGCGCAGTCCACTCTAATCGGACGAATGTTGGGGTATATTCTGTCCGTCAAACTACTCAGATCTCCCACAACATCGCAAGTCTTACTCGCAAAATTTATTCTTCCCTCTTCTTTCAATCACCCATATCAGGAAGGTAATCTTCGAATCCACACCAGAGAGACGGCGCTGTAGAGAAAGACCGCGACTCAGGTGGCGCACGCAAGTGGAAGGGGACCTCAACAAGCTTGGCGTGCGAAACTGAAGGCAGCTGGCTAAAGATCGAGCTGGTTGAAGACGCTTGTTGGTTGAGGCCCAGGTCCACCCCGGACTGTAGCGCTACCTTCAGTAATTAAGTAAGTAAGTAATAAGTTTGAAAACTTCTCTGCCCTCAAGTCACGTTGAATGTGGACACGTATGTTAACTCTCAGGGACAGGACTTTAATATCAGGCCATAACATGACTTGTGGCTGGCCTTAACTTCCTTTGCATGTATCGCCTGTGGCACAACAGTCAACATCCGCCTGAAGTCACCAGCCAAAACCACTTTAAGGGCGTTCTGTTTAAAACCTCAATGCCCTTTTCGTGAGCCATGGTGAACTCATTCCACACGATAACTTTGGTTTCTCGAAGCACCTGGGCCATGCTTAGAGGTGTTACAAAGTGCAAACTCAAAATAATTCAAGTTAAGAGGTAACTTCAAGGCAGAGGTAACCGCAACGCCGATACCCCTAGGTAAGGTAAATAAATAGGTAGAGGTGGCGGTTCTAAAAGCACCCAAATAGCGCTGGTTTGCACACCACAACTCTTTGATCTGGTGGTTTGCAGGTGTTATAGGTTGTAAGACAAAAAAATATTATATTTAAATCCAACCTGAGGAATTAAGGTAAAAAATTATTTTACCAATCTTTTTCTTGGAAATATCTTTGAGGTCATTGAAAAAGGGTTTGTGTAGGTTGCGCTGCCCTACCCTCGCTAGGGTCGGACATTTACACAGGAAATCATGCAGAGAATCTTTTTCGCTGTTATCTTTGCAACTACGGCAGAAAGTGTTGTGGGGGATACCAACCTAAGCTATGTAGTTTGTGGTCTCCTATTGGCCAGTGACCTGAGCTAGCGGCTACGATTTTTGCAATATCTGGTTTAGATCTGCTTATTAGCTCGATTGTATTTTGTTCGTTGTTGACGAAGTTGTTAAGCCTATTCCACGCTTGGTTGGCTGTCTTTAGAAAGTGGTTTTGAATATTGCTCTTAAAGGCTTCTAGAGGGATATTAACAACTTCCGCTACTGAGTCGCTAAGGGCTGATCCCCGCATGGGCAGGTCATCGGCTCTTTCGTTGCCGTCAATTTTACTAAGGCCTGGCACCCAGGTGAGAGCGAACCTGCACTGGACACCCAGTTGGTTTAGTTGTTCCTGGCATTGGTTTACCAGTTTGAGGATGTATTGGCCCAATCAATAGGCGACTTGGCTGTCAATGAAGATAGCAGAATTGTAGATGGGTGTTGGCGAATTTTTCAGCACACGGTAGGCTTCCCGAATAGCAAGAAGCTCTGCTTGGAAGACATTCACAAAATTCGAAAGTCGATACTCCTTCTACCCATAAATATTTCCAACCAACTTTTGCAAAATAGGCACGGTATTGTGGAATATGTATGCTAAATTTCAAGTAAATATGAGAAAAAAAAAAATTTCCCGCCATATAAACCTATACAACTCATTTTTCCAACTTAGGGTTCGGAAAAATCCTTTCTTAGCGAGTGTCTCTACGTCGTATGAGGACCTTACCTGCCAATTTTCAAGTTTGTAGGCTTTATATCGTAGGCATAGCCTACAGGAGGAAATACAAAACTGGACAACCATATCTGTCACCCTAACGTAGGTCTTAGGTCATAGGGGTATATGTGGTAACGAAGAGGCCGATAAGTTGAACAGGCGCATTCAGGTTTTGATAGATCTCTCGCGGAACGAGTTCAAATTTTACTTAAATTTCTGACAAGGAAAATTATTCGTAAAAAAACAGAAAAAAATTAGCTGACGCGAGGGGTCGAGGTGAGCCAAGACCTAGCTTCTCGCAACCATTCAAGTTGCGCGTGTTACATTTATCGCACGAATGAAAGAGACGTACAATCTAATCCCGACTCCGAACAGCGAATTGAGAAGCTATTTCATGACATATTATACTCCCGAAGGCTTGCCATTCCCCGACGGGAGGGGATGCCGCGAAAAATCTTCGGTGAACATGTTGAAGCATGAGCCCAGAGTCCAAAACACTAACCAGTAAGCCACGGCTACCAAAATTATTCTTACATTTCTAAAAATAAGTGGATAGATCGGACTGGCTCACCACATACAACTTAACGAAAATCAGGACCTCTTTAGCGAAATCTGTGCATCCACTATAATTTTTACTGCTCCAAAGCACAGCTGGCTTGCGTTCTGTTTCGTGGAGCCTTTAATTATGACAAATAACGAATAAATACTTAGGCCTCCACTCGAATAGAGATTCAGTTTAGAAGAAGACCCAAAATAACATTAACGTTGACCTTTATTTACCACTGATTGTGCTGTTTTTGCAGTTCTTAACCATCAGACCACTTCGCCCTTCATTCTTACTATGTTTTACTATCGAGGCAAAAACACAATTTTTATCTCTCCAAGAATACTTTTCACTAATAATACATATGTAGTTGAATGTTGCCAACAATGTGTAAAGCGATATAAACATTTGAGTGGAATACCCTCCTTCCACAGGTTGCTAGCCTCTTTGTACTTGATAGGAAAAACAAACACAAACTGTTGCTAAGATGCCTCATGGACGCCCAATTTGAAAGTTGTCCCCAATTTTAATTCAAATTCAATTTAATCATTCACTGCATGGCATGCATAACCACTCAGAAGGACTAAATTGTCGCTAGCAAAAATGTAGCAGCTCAGCGGGCTTGTCAAACTAGCTGATTGCGTGATCAAAACCACTGCATCGCGTGAAGAAAACTCATGCCATACTTCTTCCGGCAATCGGGTTTCTTATTTTACCATTAGATACATTGACTAGGTTCTCTGTACAATATTCCGCGCCTTCTTCAAACACTAGTTTAACACAATTCTCAAATACATTAGATTCCAAATTATCCAGCAGATTTAGGATTCATATAAGCAGATGCCTCTCGTGAGTGAATGCTTGCGTCCGAATGCAAAAAAATCTACTTCTTCGCCAAAGAAACTCCTCACACGGTTTCAATCTTGAATCCGGCAATTTGACTTCTTACGTCCCACTCCATCATAAATGGAAATAAGATATTAGTCGAGCGGAAGTAATTTACTTAACGATCGAACTCACCTGTAACGTGAATAATCCAAACAAACTTTTACTGCACCTGTCGCTGTCGCAACGCCTGTGGTGCTGCCCATGGGTAATATTTCTTTAACACGCTCACTTGCCGAGAACGAAACTCTTTTCACGAGTATTTTAACAATCGACAACTATGTATTTCACCACGCACATTAATTCATAGAATGCAAATTTACAAAAATATAGAAAACATAACGCTTTAATGGTGCAAACAATTTCACTTAACAGGTTATCCAGTTGGAAGCGACGACACCAACGGATTTCACTTGGAAAAGTTGAATATATGGCATTTTTCAAACGATTTCCCTTTGATTTTTCTTCTTTTTTTTTCGTCGGATTTTCTTTTATTTCTTGCAAAACATTACACGGATTCCATTGTGCTGAGCCACATACTCGAAATCCAAACTATACACACGTATATCCAGCAGCAACCAAGGTGCAACGCGAACGCGAACACGGTATTACGCTACGCGACACACACAGATGTGCCTTCTTCTTGAAGGCTGACTAAAAACGAAAATGGGAATTCAACTGAAGAAAAAAAAAATTCAACAAGCGGATTGATTCGAGCGGTCGAGTAATTAAACTATAACTGGGACTGGGAGTTTCTGTGTTGAGATGAGATCGTCTTGTGATACTGGTTGGCTGTGGCTCTAGCTGGTCGCTTGCCTGTTTGTCGCATCTGTTTTTAGTTACACACTATGCGACGTCGTCGTCTCGTAGAAACACACTGATGCTGGGTAGGAAGAAAATAAACACCAAAACAAAGAAATGTAGAGGCAGCAAGCGAACGAAAACTAGGTTCCAACAAGAGGAGATTGACTTTTCCCTTTCGCCGTGTAAATTTGTTGTTGAGATTTTGGATAGTTGAGTAGTTTTGCGATGATTTTACACCAGCAGGCACTTTGTGGATATGTTTAAAGATAGTGTAGTTAAGGCACTTGATTTACTCTCTTTATGAGAATGTAATTAGTTTTATTTCATTTTGAGGGAGATCGCGAAGAAGTTATAAAAACAAAATACGCTTTGCACATTCCTGCATCCGCGTTCTTTCACTTGTTGGAATTTTTATTGTACATTCTAGATGATGACAGGTGTGATTTGAGTACAGTTAAAAATGAAAATTATGGTGAGTGGTGAGTAAGGCTGAGGTTTCATTTGAAATTGCTTTTCTTTTAATGGTTTTTCTTTCAATTTCTCATAATAAAGAAACTTTGAGTTGAACATCAAAAACTCGTCTTTGTATTTTTAACAGGAGGCTTATAACCTCGGACAATACGGGTTCGCTTGGGATTACTTTCAAATACCTTTTTCCTTTTGCTTGTCCCATTGAAAGACTACTTGTGCCTTTAATTGTTGGTGCAGACTATTTACGCGGCATTGCTACTAATTTTTTCTTGCCATCTTCCGTCAATTTTTTCGCAGGAGCCCATCGAGGCATTCCGCTTCTAGAGCTGAATCAGCTCTTTTAGTTTTCCGAGTCAAGTTTTTAACAGCAGAACTTCGGTCCTAAAATAGACATGGACTCACTAGATTTATCAGGATGTCTGCTATTTGTGTCGAAATAGTCTCGTCTTGATTTTTATATTTTTTTGTGGTCAAACCAATTGTTGGGCCATGAAGAAGAGTCACATCAGTGGAGTTCTCCAAAGAGACATCTGACATGAGGTTGTCGGTATGGCTAGGTAGTTGGGTGCACTGCTACGACTCGATGTCGCATATTGCGGCAAAGTTTTAAGTAAGAAGTTGTGGTGTTCTTGTTGGTGGCTAAGCGGGACATAGCATTCCTACGAAAGGAGTATTCTGACCTTTTATTCAAGAATTTTTGTTTACGCATGAAGATGGTGTTTGCTTGCCATCAGCTTCCATCTGGTGATGATATGAAGTTCCTTCAGAACGTGTTGCTTAAATGTGACTTCCAGTTGGGAGTACCACAATTCATTACAAAACAATCAATGGCTTTGTAAATGACAACACGCGTCCCTTTTTCCCTTTTCCAGAAGCTTTCAACTGACGATCTAAGCACGCTATTGTGACCAAAAATGCTTTACGAGATCAAGGAGGGCCGAGTTTTCTTTGAAATAAAACTATAACAAAGAATGAGAGCTGTTAATTTCTGCAGCAAGTACAATTCCATAATTCCCTTACAAGGAGATTGGGCCGAAAGAAAGATAAGACACCCACAAAACGTATCAATATTTATTTTGGATCTGGAATTATCTTGGACGAGCACACCATTTCCGATCGAAACCACTGCAGTATGTTCTAAGCAAAACTATTAGGCGTCAAAGATGTCTCACAAGAACTGTCCCAAGTATTGTAGCAACTATTCAAACAGATAAAGGCATTAACAAAGACACCCTGGCGGCATTTCAGGCTATCTGATTCGTAGTGATAGTTGAGGACTAAGCTGCGTACAAAAATCTGTCCAGATCACTGCACATCGTTACAATCTGTTAAGTCTCAGAGCATAGAGTTATTCCTAATAACAAGAGGGGCGACGAACTAGTTTGAGGAGGTTTGGAACTGAACAACACACTAGTGTGACTGTTAAAACATATCAACAGTTAAACTTAGCCTACAGATTTTACTGAGACAATAAAAACATGCTCAATGGCAGCCATGTCTAGTCAACTACACAAAATGCAGAAAGAAGCTTTGCTGGGTTGTCAACAGCCTCAGAAATTTCTGCTCTCAAGAAAGTTCGAAGTGGTCATAGGTGACCGCTACGAAAGGAAAAATAAGGCACACGGATGGCCCCAGATTGGAAAATGGTAGTACGGAAACTGGATTTTATGGTCCCAGATACTAAAGTGAACAACGTTTGGAAAGTATTCAGATATCTTTCAAGGGAAAGTTCGCACGATAAAAATATGTCCACGGGAATACCTGCGCAGGAATATTAATGGAACCCGCATCTACATCCTTTCAGTCACGCAGCACTGAGAGCCTAAACAATAGGGTCCAAACTCATATAGGACTGTTTCAACCTGCTCGAAGATTTTGTGTCCACAAACAAGGTTAATGTGGCCTGAATTTCTAGACACGAGGATTGTGAATGAAATTAACAGGGAAATTGTCTGACTTGAACAAGTAAGACTAAGACCAAATAGGCATCATCAAAGGCCACAACTCCTTGATAGCCAACATGCATCAGTGTAGATGCAGAAGAAGACACAATTCACCTTCGCATGTCCAAGCCTCCGCAAGCCTCAAATTCATGTTAAGTTTTAGATGGGTTGAATAAACTGCCATCTAACTTAAAAAACTGCGCTGTGACTCAAGAGATCTCCTACAGACCCCTTTTTTCTTCTCCCTCCTAGCGTAAGCTTTTGCATAAATCATTTTTGAAGATGACTAACCTTTACTTTACTTATCGCTTAATCGTTGAATAAAAAAGTTTCAGTCATCATTCTTGTCATATTTGGTAAAACCAAATGCATTCGTATAAACCTCATAATCTAAAAAGTTTCATAAACGATAAGCGAAAGCGACCCATCTTCTACTACACCTTTTCGGCGAAATCTATTACAAGACAACTGTGAACACCTAGTGACATTTGCGTCAGCTCTTCGCAAATTTGCCGTTTACCGAAAACCGAACTGGCATGTCTGTGGTGAAGTAAAAGCTGTCAAAATCATAACTTTTTTTTTAATCATTAAGTGCCCCTCGCTTTTTTGGGGGAAAAGTTAAGCTGTATTTCTTGGCGAATATTTTATTTCTTTTGGAACCGCAGTTTACAATTTGTTTTTTGTTCATTCGAAAAAAAAAAAGAAACACCAAATTAAATACATAACATTCAGTATAGTGATATTAAGTGTAAACATTAAGTATCTACCGACAGATTTCGCCCAACAAAATGGAAAGTCTCGAGAGCATAAAAAAGGAATATCCCCTGCACTGGCTCGTCTGGAATAACGATTTCGAAGAGCTCCAGATTGCGCTAAAGCTGGATAAAGTACGTGTAAATAAATCTAACCTTGGCGTACATTTCCTAGTTTATGCAAAAAAAAAAAAAAACCCGACGAAGCGAGTTTATATCGTCTGTAAGAAATTTATTTCGAGTATTTGCGAACTAATTAATACCTGTGCACACGATTCAACGAAGAATTCGTGTTTAAATATCACTCGAAAGGCACTCTAATCTAATTAGTCAAATAAGCACAAACAGAAGTGCACTAATTAGCATTCGAGTCTGATATAAGAATGTAGAGGAGCTGCTCGCTGGTTGTATCGCAAAATGCTGGAGACGCCTTATCGCGCCTCTATTACTCATCGCTGGCGATATGAAAGATTATTGATAGAAAAATGAATTAAATTATTTTATTTACAGTACGAAAAGGAAAAAGTCGACCCCAGGGGTCGTACACCGTTGATGTTGGCCGTTAAGCTGTCGCTATTGCAGTGTGTAAAGTGCCTCTTAGCTGCCAAATGTAATGCAAATTTTGAACATGAGGGGTGGTCAGGTAAGAGAAGTGGTTCTTTGCTTCGGGCATTTCTAATGATCTTTTTTAGTTGTTCAGGAAGCTGTGTGCTGCGGTGACGAGGACATCCTTACTTCAATCATAGAAGTTCGCGATCTGCAGAGACATGTACAGAGGGTCACACACGTGCCTAAGCTATTGCAGCATTTGCTAGATGCCCCAGATTTTTATATCGAAATGAAATGGGAGTTCACGTCATGGGGTAATTAAGAGAATTATTATCATACATTGTTGCTTCTTTTCTGTAGCTGAATTGGATTGTGAGATCAATTTTAATGAAGTAGGCATTGAAGTGTGATTTATGGCCAGGTCAGTGAATGATGTGTGTGAGTGAATAATTCAATTGAAAAGCCGCACTGAAATGAGTGGAATTTCAGGTGATTCATCGGTTCAATTAGGGTGCCACCTTTCAAGATATCTTATCAGAATAATGCACTCCAAGTAGACAACAAACGACATAGCAAGGCAACAACAGTCTTACAATTCTTTGATCATTTGCCGAATACCTCAACTACATAAGCAGTTGTCCCTGATAAGAACGGAGCAACGAACGTGCCTCTACACTTTCAATTGTCATGATATCACTCATCGATATACCTGAGTCACTGCATTATCTGCAAAGAGGTTTTTATGAGTATAAGTTCAAGGAATTGTCGGAATGCGTAATCGATTCCTGATTTGAGTTTTTCAGACCTAAACTCCTAAAACCTTTCTGGTCTTTTTCGAAGCAATGCTGTTGAATTTTTTGCGTAAGAGAGCAGCTGAGCATATGCATTTGTTGAAAGTTAACACATTTTCGAACAAGACCACGTATGGCGCCTGATAAGATAGCATATGTATACCGGTACTTGTACTCAAGTATTGATATTCCCTTCCACTTTGTCATGCATATATGTATGCAGTGAAAGCTGCTGTTTCAGAAGAAAATGATTGAATGCCTCCAGCCCTACGCAGAATAGAGCTGTGCACATTTGGAATGTTTCCGAATTGTATGGCGCTCTTTGTGTTTTCCACCGTTACACAGCTTATCTAAATAATAAACAAATTGGTGGGTGGTTAGCCCGAGATCGACCAAGGCCTAGCTTTCATTCATTCATTTTGCGTGTGTTGTCCTTCCAACGCACGAATGGAGCGAACCTACAGCTCATTGCCAACACCTAACGACGAATTGAGAATTAAAGTTCGCATTCCAATTAAAAAACTCTTCTACAGCCGCCACACCTTTTTGTTTTTCATTTTCTAGTTCCTTTAATGTCAAGGCTCTGCCCAAGTGACACATATAAAGTTTATAAGAGAGGTGCAAATGTTCGTATCGATACCACACTCCTTAGTTTCGACAATTCTACATGGCAACGAGGGAATCGCTCCTACATTTTCAAAGGATTAAGTAAGTAATCAAAAAGAGATTCACCTACAGCAGCATCAATAACACTTATTCTATTATTTAAGGGGAAACAGCAACAATGATTGAAATCGATCATGACACCCATGAAGTGCTCGTGGAACAATTGAACAGTGAAATCGGTGATATAGTCGGCATTCCACCGCCAATTGGCGCAGTACGTGCACGCCTTAATGCTCCTGTGATGACGAATAACATTGATATGGAGAAAATAAGTTTCGAGCGAAATAAATCGGGTATTTGGGGTTGGCGTAGCGAAAAGACCGAAGGTATTAACGGCTACAATTGCAAAGTATATGGTGCAAGTAATGTCGAGTTTATCACGAAAAGTCGAATGGATCATTTGAATGAGGATCAAATTAGAGTAAATCCAGACTCTTTCGAAGCCAGTGATTTGAATAATATGTTTTTTTTTTTCTTTTGTATTTTCGTAGAGTAAAACTTCGCGCACTCCACTGCATAGTTTCCTAGGAATTGCAGAAGATGAATACATTTCTAGTCCAGATTTGGCTGGTTATCGAGAAAGGGTAAGTATAGCACGCAAATGTTTTTTCTATTTGTTTTGACAAAGAACTTGTAACATTTAAGGTACCGTCACCGCATACGGAAGTTCACGTTGAAAATGGTGAGGAAGAAACGGCAAGCACCAGTTCGGGTAGTACAACACCAAAACAAGCCATAACCCCTGAAGAATACTTTTCCGAAATTGATCTTAATGGCAGGGATATTGGTAGACCAAAGAAAATTAGCACTAAGGTAAGATCATTAGCATAAAGCTTGGAAACACATATGCTTAAGGTGGCGCTACAGTCCGGGGTGGACCTGGGCACACATACACCAGAAGAAATTAAAGGCCGGGAAAGTGTCAATTCTATGTAGGTTAGGTAAGACAAGGTGGCTATTCTGAACGGCTCGGGCTAGGATAGACTTAGACCAGAATTTGGTTCACTATAAAGGGCGGGAGTACCGAACTTCCTGTAAAAACCTGAGAGATAGATGGAGATAGGAGCTTGCGAGATCTCGACGTGCTTGTAAGGAGGTGAGCTAGGGCTAACCGAACTCAAGAGGTCTCAGATTTTCGGATGCACCGCCAGTGTACAGAGAACCTTATTTATGCAATTAAACCTCCACTGTATTCATGTTGGTGGAGTGTCGTGAAAAGAGTGGGTGACTGAGGTAGTCAAACTACTGCTACTAATGACTAACTTTATCCTGCTTGGAGTTGTGGGTCCATAAATTGCTATTGTCCAAAGTCTTACTTTGGTGTTCAGCACAAACCTCGTGGTGTTAACAAGAGGAGATGGATCTGGAAAGGGCGTTACAAGGGTGAATGCTTCATTCGATCCCTTATTTTACTACGATTTTACTACGGTTTCAGTTAAACCATTTTGATCTAAGGATAACTTTGCTGATGGTTCTTAAGTCGATTCTTGATAGCTCGTGCAGATCTTCGAAGAAATGTTTATCCAAAATGTTTTATCTCAATGTGGCTAGTGCTGGGCAAGAGCCTTAGATCTAAAGGTTGGTCTCCTCTTCTTTGTCGTCCTTGCAGATTCTGCAGAAGTCATTGGAAGGGATAGCTCCTACCGTGAAGCTTATGGTCTTTCTGTTTATGGAAATAAGTAAATTTTCTAGAATCTAACGCAGGTGTTCGTGCATGTTAATGCAACCAATTATTGTTATTAGTGTGGAGCGGTCTCATATGTTTAGAGCAGTTTGTCTGCTCCAGAAGATGTCAGGAAGCTAATTAGCCTCTCTTGGTGCCGCGTGACAAGTGCCGTGGATGAGAAAAGTTCACTGTCTAGGATCCGCTTCCTCACATGAATGAAGGCGGGGTACTCTGTGACGATGTGGGGAGAACTTTCATTGCTCTCCTAGCAAAGTCTGCAGGGTCGGTAGGGTCCAGTGACAGGGCAAGCTTGTGCAAATACCGTTTTAGTCGGTAGTGGCCGCTTAGAATGCCGGTTAGAATTCTAAGGTGGTTCCTGATCAGGTTTAGAAGAAACTTGGATTTCTTTTGTGATAGTTTGGGGAAGAAGTGTTTGGTACATTTCTGCCCTATACTTTCCACCCAGATCGCGTTGGATTTGAGCAGAGATTGCTCCCTCATGAAGTTTTTAAAGATGGGTTTGTTTACTCAGCAGGCTAATTCAGGACCAGTGAAGGGTGTGGTTGCACCTATCTTGGCCAGTGATTCCGCTGTTTCTTTGCCATTGTGGCCCTTGTGGGCGGGGATCCAGCGTAGTATGACCAAGTGGTTTTTTCCCTAGAACTGGGAGCAATTTGACTGTCTCTAGGACTAGTTCCGATTTTATCGCGGCTGAGTTCAGTGCTTTCAGGGCAGCTTGACTGTCAAAGAAGATAAAAATGGTTTTGCCACGGAAATTAGAGAGCAAGTTTAGGGTTGTGCACTGATTTATGGTAAATGTTTTTGCCTGGAAAATCGATGAGTGTGTGCCTAGACTGACCGATAGGTTAGTGCTAGATGGCTCTCCTAATATTCCAGCCCCAGATCCACTGTCCATTTTAAACCCGTACATGTACCACACTTGGTCATGCTCTGAAGGATAAGGTTTGAATTTTCCCAGTCGTCACTCGGGGGGATGACTACTGTGTAGTTAAATTTGAAGCAGTATCTTGGAACAATGTCATCCAACGGCATGCTAAACTCGCTACTCTAGAGATGGGAGGAAAGCATGGAACCACTTACAAGCTTTTCAATATACTTGAACTTTATGTCACTCCTAGAGCTTAAAATCCGAACACACCAACTTTACTAATTTCCACAGAGTCTATCACATGGTTTAGTTCATCGGGTCTAGGGTTGCATTTTCTTTCCCCAATGATTGTTTGTTAGTAGTTAGTCTAACCGCTCTCTGAAAAACAATAAAACGAGTCATCACTATCCAGCGACAAAGTGTAAGCAGCGCAAGTCTTTTAGAAGAGAAGAGGGCTATGCTAGCCCATGAATGGTTGTTAGCTTGGCTTGTAGAAATATGTATATCGGTCATAGGAAATCTGTTGTCACTATTTCCCATGGTGTACACTCGCATAGTATACTTAAGTGCACCAACATTTCTAGTAACATGCTTACCTACCAAATCTTCCAAGTTTTCTTAAATTAATTTTGCAACAAGGCCAAGAAACTGCATAGTAAGCTCCAACAAGGGTTGTTCTTAATCCCCTCTACTCCGCGTTTCCAAGTTGTCCGGAATAATATAACGGAATAAAAATTCAAAGAATCGAATGCACTCCACTGTGCCTAATTATTTGCTCGACTGCTGAATATGTTCCACTAGTGTGTCTAAACAGCTCACATACTGGTTCCTGGTTTGGTGGCACGCACTGAGCAACGGCTATAACATCATTCAACTTAACAGAATCCAGACTCTTGCTAGTAGTAGATCCATGCGTAAAGGATGCGCTAACGGTTATTCTAAACCGACTACTCCTCCAAAATGCAAGGATACGTCTAAGTGGGCGAGTCATTGTGCTGGTGAGTGTACTTGGAAATTACCAACGACCGCTGGTTGGTCAAATACGTGACGTGATAGACACGTTGCGTGATAGAACCCCCAATTGGGCTCGCAATGAATTAGCTAAAGTGTACTGCGATGGCTCAGTCTAGCGTAACTCAAGCCTACTGTCAACATCGGGTTAAGCTATCCGAGCTGGTATTCAAAAAACATAGAACGTCATATTACATACATACATCATGGAATTACCTGTCGTTTATATTTTTTTTTTTTTTTGTTCAAATTAATTAGTTATAACCGTTCAAAACAAGAAACACTATCTTACTCATTCATTTCAGATCCAAAGATTCAAGGCGAACCTCTGGTTAAGCGAAGAATATCCAATTCGGTTGCAAGAGCAAGTTTTGCCTATCCTAGATTTAATGTCCACCATGGCTAGTCCACATGTGTCCAAATTGAAAGACTTTATAACTATGCAACTGCCATCTGGGTTTCCAGTTAAAATTGAAATTCCATTATTCCACGTACTGAATGCGTGCATCACATTTGGTAATGTCTTTGCATTGACGTCACCAGTCGAACATGTTCAGACGATAAATGAAGATGATCGATTGACGTGCGTTGTCGATGATCGTTGCTTCGATATACCAATTCATTATACGAATAGAGGTAAAGAAATTAAATAATGATAACCAAGTTATGTCATATCGATAATTGTTTTTTTTGTGTTTTTTTTATACAGATACAGATGTTAGACGTCAATTAACCATGGATGAGGACGATCTCTTACAATATGCTATTGAACAGAGCTTGGTGGAAAATTCAGAGAAAGAGACTGATAAAGTGGACATATGGGAAGCCTTGCGCGGGCAAAGTGGATCATCGTCTTCCTCGTTAATTCAAGATGAAGATGCCCAGTTACAAAGGTATTGTTTGAATGAATGCCACCTACTCGGTTTCGATTGCGATTCTTGTTTCTGGAGAAGATTCCTGAATTTATTTAAAATTAATTATTTGGTTCAATGTGTCCGACACGGTGTAGCCACTTGTTTTTCATTTTTGGAGTACATCCTCTCTGTACTTATTCCTAGATATCCGACAAAAGACTAATGTTCTCCCCAAGAAGTTTCGTATCCTTTAGCTGAAGTATTTTCTTGATTTCAACTACAAGTACAAATAACTGAAAAGAACATCGCTTATTACCATCAGCAGCAAAAATAATTCCTTACTTTGTCGAATCCCTCGTGTAAAATTCCCTTTTCAAGCCCGTAAGGGCAAAAAACCCTCTCCGTTTATAAACTATTTTGGGAAAAATCATATCCGCAGTCAATGTGGCTTTCAGCAACAAAGTTCCACAGTGAACCTAATGGTCTTTCTGTTCGAAAAATGAATCCAATACCTTCAGTGGCACGGTGAATGCAGGGTAGTCGTCAAAGACCTTCGATTATATGATATCGGTAACGTCTTCTCTAAATGGATTGCTGGTTTTTTTTAAGGAATGAAATTGAAATACAGAGGTGTTAAGGTGATAGCTTACGCAGACAATGTGGTGTTACTTGCAAAGGGCAGGTCTCTAGACACCATTAGTCAGATTCTGTAATGCGCCCTAAGCACTCTTAACGACTGGACAAAACAACGCGGCACTGGGATAATTCCAAAGAAAACCGAATTGGTACTGTTTACCAACAAAAGAATACTACCAGAGTTCACACTACCTAACATTGGGGGAATACCCCCAGATTATCAGACAGTGCGAAATACCTTGGACTCATTCGGGGCAGGAAACTGAACTTGAACCTAAATGTTAAAGAAAGAATCAAAAAGGCCTTGATCGCTTTTTACACTTGCAGTAGGATTTTTAGGAAGAGCTGGTGACTAAAACCCACTTTAATCCTATGGCTGTACTCTGCGATCGTTATGCCGATATTAACGTATGATGATTTAGTCTGGTGGCAAGCTACAGTTAGAACCACTAAACTCAAAGCCTTGAGATAGAAAGACTAGCTTACACTGGAACGACCAGTGCCCTGAGGTCAACTCCGACGGCAGTGTTGGAGAGAATTCTCAATTTGCTACCCCTAGATCTCTATATGCAAGAATCTGCAGCAAAGAGCACTCTGAGATTAGGCCAGTCTAAATTCTGGACTTCGTCAAACCCTCCTCCTACATCATTCCAAGTAGAGAACAGTGGGAAAACAAAGACATTTTTAAAGACACAAAGTCCATCTACATAGATGACTCCAAGATGGACATAGGCAAAGGTGCAGGTGTCTTTTCTGAGGAGCTAGGACTCAGCAGCTCAATAAGAATCTCTAACAGCAGTAGGGTTATAGCAGTGACCAAAGCTGCCCAATTGGCGTCAACGCTCACGGTATGACGAAAGGATCTCCATATACAGCCAAGTGGCTGCAAAAGCATTATCTGCTACTCAAATTACATCCAAGCTTGTAAAGAGCGAAGAGCTGAGCGTTCTTGGCACGCAGCATAATAAAAAAACTCTGCAGGGTCCCGGGCCACAGTGATGTGCCAGGAAACGAGACTGCTGCTGAACTAGCCAAGAAGGAATCAGCCTTAAAAGGAGAGCTAGCAGACGGTACAATTAAAACTCCAATTGGTCACTTGAAAGACGAAGTAAGGCTAAGATCCATAACTGAGGCGATTAATAGGTGGAAAACACTAACCACATGCGAAATTTCCAGAAGGCTATGGCCAGAATATAATAAATTCAGAACCACCAAGCACCTACATATGCACATAAAATCCCTATCATTACTGGTAGGATTAATTACAGGCCACACTATGCGCAGGTACCAATCAAAAAAGCTACACCTGGCCGAAGACAATCTATGCAGAGGATGTGGGGACGAAGAAGTAAATGAGGACACAACTTACTTCTTAATCTCTGCAATATTAGAAAAATAACTCTAGGCATATTCTTCTTTCATAATATCGAGGAGCTATTCGATGGCGCACTGTCGAATCTGCTCAAGTTGGCTCTATTCTCTCTCTTATACCTTTTTTATGAATGGCGTTCTATCTTTTACCCGGAATCCCGTCCATTTCTTTGAGGATGACTACGCTATTGATTTCGCTTATTTCACGACAAGCGAAGTTATAGAACTTTGGCGTATATGCCTTCATGTCATACGGCTAAGCCTCTTCTCTAATGATTTCCGCAGAAGCTGCAGAGATGAAGAGCAAGAGGAGACTATTCTCCACTTTTCCTACACTTTTGCAGTTCGTCAAAAAAAAAAAGAGTGTTTCATCTAGGAAATAATTAACGTCAGTGGTATCCCCGTTTATCACTAGCAGAGCTCGAAAATAACTCTCAACCTTTATTTTCATTTGGTTTCTCAGTGAGAGATATTGCATTGAGCACCGACATTTAGGTCTTGCTCCGAGATATATTTATATATACTCATCTTTCCGCTCTTTGCTTGAGAGCTATTTTTTAATTTCAAATATATCTCTCCTCTGTTGACTTTTTTTATAAAAATTAAATGGAAATGATCAACCTAAAACCTCTTTCGTCGAGAATAAATCAAAAGTCTTCAATGTATAGAATTCAATTGTTGTGCTCATTTCACATATATTATCAGTATAGAAGAACTTTCTTAGACAAGTGTATACTGATGACTAATCAAATCACTAATCGGCAATTACGATACACTGCTTGCTAACTAAGCGACAATGATAAAGGAGATTTATTTTTTTCTCTCAGTGATATCTGTCATTGATTGACCAGAACCTAAAAAAAAGTAAAGTAAAGGTTTCTCTCCGACCAAGAGCGAAAAACGTACGGTGATGCAAATCGGTTATTAAGTGACCTTATATCAAAATCTCAACAACAGAGAGTAATTTAAAAACCTTTGAAAATGTTGAGAGTTATTTTCGAGCTCTGATCACTAGCTCTAGTTGGTTCAATTAGTCCTTAGTTAGCTTTGGATTAGTGACAGATCCTTTGAAATCACAATGCACCTATTTGGCCTAAGTGCGTCTGCTTCTTCAGTATAAGTCGTAGTGTCCAATAGAATGTGTGTGGTTTGATTTTTTCAACGACTCCAATTAAGATAAAATATTTTATATCATTGGGCTAACATCTTAGCTTACCAAATAAAGTTCTAAAATCTATCTAGGAAGCGAATTTGATCCATATAAAGACTTTCTTGAGCCATTGACGAACCAAACAAACATCTAAAATACATCTTATATTAAAGAATCGCAATTTATTAATATTCGCATGTTTTTTTTAAATCATTTAACCAACTCTCTTTTTTTTTGTAAAATACATACAACACTCCTCCATGCATGCCTAGTAGAAATAGAACCAATTCGATTACTTCTCGCAATCCACAGCAGCAGCAACAATTCAGAAATAACTATGCTTATATGAAAAATATATTTAAGTAGTTAAAGTGCTAGTGCTCCACTATTCTAACCACTACAACCACTTTCTTTTCATTAGAACAAAAAAAAAAAACACGTATCGCTAAAGACCCTCTGTATTTAATATCCCACATTTATCCTCTTCCTCTCACGCGCAAAAATAATTTAGAGTTCTCCAAGAATCCCTTTACCAAGGTCGAGGAACATGTTCACCCGCTTCCGACGAAGATGACGGCGGATTTAACTACATGGATCCCGATCTAGCAATGGCCCTGCGTCTCAGTCAACAGGATCAAAATCAATACGAACTTGAATTGCAAAGGGAACAGGAAATGATCGAAGAGGCACTTAAATTAAGTCTCGAAGACAATTAAATCAAATCACCATTATAACAAAATGAAAAATAAAACAAAATGTATTATGTTAAATATAAATATTATGAATCTCTTCCTAAGTTTAAAATACATATACGCTGTAATTATTTTATTTTTCTTTATTCATATACAACATGTACTGTGTCACTAAAAACAAAAAAAAAAAAAAAACAAAATCATATACCTATTGTATGTATGTATTTCTAATTATATGAATATACATATATTTTTGTGATATTTTCCAACTTTGAGATACAATTTAGAGATCGTAAACCTGTTACAAAGTAAACCAACAAAAAAGAATCATTTCGAAATGTCTAAAAATATCGTATACATATAATATATATACATATACAGTATAATATTAACTTTACGGTTTATTTATTAAAATATTTTCCTTATTTATTATTACGAAAATAATAAACAAACAAAACTACACAATTAAATTCCAAGTCACTTAAAAAAAATTTAATGTACACACATCGTATAGTTAATAAAACAAGTTAAAATTAATCAGACGAATTAAAAATAAATTCAAGAGTAATGCCAACAAATTTCGAACTAAATGAAAGTATTTTTGTTAATTCAAATTGTATCCAGTCTTAGAACAAAACCAAAATTAGAAAATCTGAGAAAAATAAATGTAACTTTTATTAAAATTTGTTAGGATTACTTTTATTTGAGCTATGAATCGGCGCTCAATGTTGAAGGGACGAAAATGCGTTATGTCTTCGTTGCAGTGTCCTCTAATTACTACGGTTCAAGTCCTTTGGCACAGCCGGTAGAAGAGGTAGAAGTTGTCTTCATACCTAAGGCAGGTAAAAGCTTACACGTTGTTCCTAAGGATCTGCGTCCCATCAGTCTATCATCCTTCCTACTAAAAACCCTGGAGAGGTTGGTAGACGATACCAAACTCCTATCAGCGTCCCAACACGCTTACTGCAAAGGCATATCTGTTAAAAATGCTCTGCACTAGTACGTACCATTGAAAAATCACTTAGCGTTAAAGAGTTCATCATGGTTGCCTTTCTGGACATCGAGGGAGCCTTTAACAACGTCAAAGCAGTGACAATCACTGATGCACTCACGAATCTGGGAGTCGAGGCTTCGCTCAGACTTTTAATTGAAAAGCTGCTCGTAGGCATAACAATTAACACCTAGCTGGGCAATGCCTCGGCCCGCAGATCTGTGAGCCGCGACACTCCACAAGGCGGTGTTCTGTCCCCCTTTCCCTGGATTGTGGCGGTTAATACATTGCTGCTCGACCTGGCAAGGGCTGGATGCGAAGTGAAGCGGACAATGTTGCGATTGCTGTCTCTGGTAAATACCCGGGTACCCTTAGTGAACATCTTCCAAACGCCCTCTCAATACTTTCAAAGTGGTCTGGGAGTTAATCCCGAGAAGATCGAATTAGTCCTGTTCACCAGGAAATACAAAATTCGTCCTATCGACCCGCCCACTCTAAACGGCACAAGCCTGCGCTTTATTAAAGAAGCTAAATTGCTGGGTCTCATTCTTGACAGTAAACTAAACTGGAAAGCCAATACTCTTGAACGCGTTAAAAAAGTCACTGTGGCCCTGTACTGCTGCAGGAAAGCCATTGGTAAAAAATGGTGCCTGCAACCTCGTACTACCCACTGGCTCTACGTGTCCGTTATCAGACCTATACTTCTATATGGTGTGATCGTCTGGTGGACGGCCTTAGAAAAAGCCCTACACCGGCACCTCTTGGGGAAAGTGCAAAGATCAGCTTGCATATGCATTAGCGGAGCACTAAGGACCACACCATCCGCGGCACTTGATGTGCTCCTACATCTGATTCCTTTGGATATTTTGGCAAGCAGTCAGCTGCTAGCGCAGCCCTCAGACTGAAGGCCTTCCTCAATGGTCAAATAACCATATTGGTCACTCCTCGATCTTGGATCCCTTAACATTCATCCCGGAAAATACCGACTGTACACCGTCTAAGCTGAACTTCAATATCAACTTTCGGACGTCTATCCCCTCCCGAGTGGTTTCGGAGAATGACGATGGCATAGACGAGCACTCTGTTCACTCCTACACCGAAGGTTCCAAAACCGAGAACTGATTGGGTGGTGGTGTTTTCTCCGAAGTGCTCAATTTGAGCATCTCCTTCCGTCTCCCCGACCATTGTAGTGTTTTTCAGGCGGAAATTATGGCGTTCAACGAAGTCTTATCTTGGCTTAGGCATAATGTGATATCCTGCAGGAACATCACAATTTATACCGATAGCCAGGCTGCTACAAAATCTCTGGAATCAGTAACATGTACACCAAAAGCTACCTCAGATTGTCGCTCGTCTCTCACTGAGGTGGTAGAACATTTTAACATTCACCCACATGTTTGGTACCTAGTCATAGGGACATTCCAGGGATTTGTAAGACCGATGAACTCGCCAAACGTGGTACTACTCTAGAGATCCTACCAGAACGGAGGAATCTAGGTATTCCACTCGCTACATGTAAATTACTCTTAGATTACGACGCGATCAGCAAGACAAACCAAAGATGGAGAAACGGCACCACATGCCGCATTTCCAGAGAGTTATGGCCTCTGTTAAGCCTTACTCGATCTAAAAGTCTCATCTTGCTCAAAAGGTCGCTCATTAGCACCATTATTGGTTTTCTAAATGACTTTTGCAGGAGCTGCAGGGACGAAGAGGAGGAGGAAACGACTCTCCATTTTCTCCGCACTTGTCCTGCCCTGTCCCAAAGAATGAAGCTCTATCTAGGAGCCTACCACTTCGACAATCTGGGCGAATTATCACATACTGATATCAAAAGTATCCTCAGCTTTATCAAGAGCTCCAAATGGTTTCACTAGCCGGAGTGGCACCTAGGGTAGATCACAGTGGTATCACAAAGGCCCTTCCCTGGCCTACGTGTGTCTGTGCCTCGCATGGACAGCCACCTTACCTACCTACCTACCTAAGTCCTTTGGCAGCAAAAGGCTGGGGTATTCATCCTCCAGACTGCGGTTGACCTTTTTAATAAGATGAGATTAATCTCTACCTTCAAACCCCCACTTACCTGGAGGTCTGCCCTGAGTAAGAAATACAATATCGATAAGTTCAAAAAAAGTACAGAGATCGGCGTGTGTAGGCGTTACAGGAGCAATGCGATCTTGTCCTACTGATGCTCTAAGTGTGGTCCAGCTTCCCTGATCTGATCCCCTTTGAACTTCATATCAAAGACACAACTAGTTGCAGCGCGGTCCGATTCAGGGAATCTGGGTGCTGGACAGCCACACGGTCACTGTAAGACCCTGGAAATAATTCCAAGCGATTTGGTCGGGTCTTCACCTACCCTCAATTTTAAGAAATTATTCCTCTTCGTCTCTTCGTCTTCCAGATTCTGCTAGTCAGGTGGAGCTTCTCGCGATTCGGGAGGCCTTGCGCTTGCCGAACAATCTCCAAACATCCAACCAAAATAGCTCTATTTTCTCAGATAGTCAAGCTGCTATCAAAGCCAATGATGTGGTTACCATATCATCAAAACTGGTACAGCAATTCCGGCTTGAAACTAATCAACTAAGTACCCACTCCATAATTCAATCATTTGGATCTCAGGTCACAGCAACTATGAGGGTAAAGAGAGTCCCGACGAGATGGCCAGGAAAGGATCGGCCCTTAACAATTCTCTTGCGGAGGGATTAATTCTCTTGCGGGCTGTATACATCTCCACTTCCTCCAGCTTTCCAATCATAGATGGAACGGCCTATCCAGCTGCGTCATCTCAAGAAAGACTTGGCCCAATTACAATAAAACTAAGTAAAGAGAGCTACTTGGCAAATCAAGACCAGATATTGCTAGAATCCCAGCCGTTATCACGGGCCATTGGCCAGTTGGAAACCATGCGGTCAAGCTTAGTATTTATCACAAAAACTTTTGGAGAAGCTGTAAGAACATTAATGAGAAAGAATCTCTGCTACCTCATTTGCTCTGCAGGTGTCCGGCCGTGGCGAGGACCAGACAGCGTACTTTGGGCAAACCCTTCTTTGTGGATCTCGGCGAGATAGCTGAAAAGAAGAATTAAAGAATTGATCCTGTATCTGAACTCCACCGGTTTGATTTACCCACTTCTTACGAACACAGCAAATCACCCACATACAAATAGTTTTAAACGAGTTTCGTTGTTACAAAACGGCGCACCATAGCGCTATTTGGGCTCCCCCTCCTCCAAAGATAGGGGAGGTTGAACTTAATCACCCCTATCATGAATAACGTTTCCCTCGAATCTTTCCCATTTTGGAAAATAGGCATCGTAAAGAGTTTTTGTAAATAGTATCGTGAATAAATCTCCGATGGAAATATTACCATGGATTACCCCGAATATTTTGCTGTTCTTTTTGCGGAACTTTTGAGTGCGGATGTCTTGCCAATAGAGAGAATTGTTTCACGGAAAGAGAACTGTTCGAGGCATTTGTTTCTGTCGGAAATGCCAATAGGTCTGAATCTTTGAACCTTTCAGGATCAGCACGCTACCTGATAGATCACCCAAATACAGTAGCGAGCATGGAAAGTGCAACACCCATTTTTCGAAGGAAAATCCTTAATTATTTTTAGGTAACGGGTTTTTCTTTATGACTTTAGTTCTTTTTAGGTATACAAGTGCATAACAAGTCGTTTAAAGCTATTTCAGTGTTTGAAGTGATAAGTGGTGGTGCTAAAATTGACAGTTTTTAAAAAATTGCAAGTTATAAGCAATTGACTGAAGACCAAAAAAGTCGAATAATTGCGCTTTTTGAAGTGGCAAAGTTGACTATAACCGATATTAGTAAAGAGGTTGGATGCAACAAGTCGACAGTGAGCAGGTTACTAAAAAAAAAAAACCAAACGGGAACAGCTGAACGGAAAAAGGGGACAGGAGGTATTCGCAAGACTTCTACGGCGGATGATCGAGTTTTACACCGGCTATCACTGAGGAACCGATTTTCCACAGCGGTACAAATAAGGACAGAGTTTATGGAGTCTAATGGAAGTGAAATTGGTGTTCATACAGTGCGTCGAAGGCTTTGAGAATTCGGTTTAATGGCTCGTCGCCCCGCTAAAAAACCCATGTTGACACCCAAAATGATGAAATCTCGGTTAACGTGGGCAAAAAAATACCAAAATTGGACAGAAACTGATTGGAGAAAAGTCATATTCTCTGATGAAAGCAAATTCAGCATATACGGATCAGATGAAATTCAATACGTGCGGCGAAGAACTGGAGAGCGCTTAAGCAAAAACTGCCTTCAGAGAACGGTGAAGCATCCAGCCGGTCAAATGATCTGGGGATGTTTTTCGTACTATGGAATTGGAGATTTGGCCTTCATAAAAGGAACTGTAAACTCAGAAGTATACAAAAATATTCTGAACGATCATTTAATACCATCAATGGAAATGCATTTTTCGGAGGCCAGTGATACAATTTTTCAAGACGACTCAGCTCCGTGCCATCGGTCCAAAATGGTAAGCTACTTTCTTTAATTATTGCTATTGTAATCCCTCTTCAATTATACTGAATAAAAAAGAATTAATTTAACTTGTATTTTTCACAGATTAAAGAATTTGTGATCGAAAAAGGAATTTCCACACTCGACTGGCCGGGTAATTCGCCGGACTTAAACCCGATTGAAAATCTATGGCATATCATGGCATTGAAAATAAACAGCAAAATGCCTACCTCTGTCAAAATGCTCAATGAAGTCATTGAAAAAGTTTGGTACGAAGAAATAACAGCCGAACATCTTCATAACTTAGTGGATTCAATGCCAAAGCGGATTAATGACGTCATAAAAAATAAAGGAGGCGCTACAAAATATTAATATGTGACCAAATTAAATGTGTACAAATGTTCTTGCATAAAAACTCCAAAATGCACAGGTTTTATGGCCTGAAACAATAAACTTCTCTTAAAAGGTCTGCTACCTAGTGCACCAGAAATATTGTCTTTTTTTCTACCACTTATTGGGAATCCCAATTTGACCGGATTCTGTACCTGCAGGAAATAGTTCTGTATATAGTTTCATTGGCCACAAGTTAGTTAACATTTCTTGGAAAATACTTTTTGGTTCATTAATTTTTTTCATTAACTAAAAGAGAAAAAATGGGGATGGATTTGGGTTTTTTTTCGTGTTGCAATTTTCATGCTCGCTACTGTAGATACTGAAACAATCAAGTAGCATCGTACAGAACAATCATAGAGGCACGTCATTCCCATACACGATAATCAAATAAGTCACAGGGAACACCCCGGAACGTTAAACGGATTAGAATGAAGAGAACGGCACTCATAGCAAGGCCAAAGCGAGCTTCAGCAGAAAAAACTTTTCGACAATATCGGCACTGCCCCTTATGCTCACCAGGTAATACTAAGTCAAGACGAAAAGATCACATGCCCTCCCTGCAGTCTACCATTAAGTTCACTCCTTCCGCAAACCAACCAATCCGCAGTGTCAACATGTCGTGTATTCGTAGCAGGGTCCACGCGATCGAAAAGTGCGCTCAACTCAACCTTGGTGGGAACTATCGCGGGAAACTGACTTTAACCCAAAAAATGATCGACTGGTTCTGGTTTCAAATCCTGATGTCAAGAAACATTTAAGGCTGCATACGATGGCGTTCATTGTCTTAAGCAGCGGGATGGTTGAATCCGTAAAAGACAAGTGATTTAAACAAGCCACTTAGAAGTGGCTTAGGAGGTTATCTACCCCGGAATAGACATTAACTCTACAAAAGATACCCTCGTCGAAATCCAACCAAGACTAACGCTAGAAAATTGCTGCTACTTCGGTTAACAAAAACAATTGGGTGCTAACTCAACAGACAAAATTGATAAGTTCTCTTCAGAGCTCTGATCTTACCAGTCTTATTGTATGGCGCCAAATGGTGGAGGATAAGTCGAAGACAAGGTCCTGTATGCGATGAAGGTGAGAGGACTAGACGACTACACGTTGGAACGAAACAATGTCAGCTTGATTCCACTGCTGAAAAAAATTAACTTTTTCAAATCACGAATTGCATCTTGAAGTCTGATTTTGCTTTGCGGATTCTGCTGCTCACATCCAGTCCTACCCTAATATCAACTGAGGCCATACTTTGTAAATAAACAAAGTAGCCAACTTTCCCGACCCCTTGTCCAACATTTGTATTCGCAAGGCTAAAAGTCCTTATTTACCTCTGCATGTACATATAATAAGCCCTACTTTAGCAGCCTCTTTTTCGTCAATTTAATTGAGCCCCTTTTTGTCTTTCACTCGGATTCAGAAATTCTTCGCAGTTTCTTCCTAGTCTCGATTCCATTTGCCATCGCTAGTACATATTTGGTTGAGTGATAGTCCAAAGTCCCACACATTCTGCTTGCCATAGCTTGGCATAGTCTGCAGTTGTCATCTTCTACCAGCCCCAATTTTCTTAGATGTTAGATGAGCTCTAAAGTTTCCATACCTAGTGGATAGCGCTACAATCCATTTGAGAATTCCTCGCGTTAGGCTTAGAACTTCTTGTTTAATTATTTAATATTTGCATCGTTTACCCACATCCTTAAGTGTTAATTCCAAGGTTGGCCCGTTCGGGAGGACGTCTTCCTTTTCGTTTTCTTTGATTCTTTCAACCCAAGCCAGTATCACCTTACTCTGAAATTCTACAGGCAACCGAAAACTCAGGTATCTTAAAATGAAAAAAAGAACCTTCCGGCAAGCGCCGCAAGAGGTAGGTGGATTTCTTATGTCATCTATTCTGATGATGGGAACAAAATGGCGGACAAAAATGTCCACTTTAAAAACGAATTTGTACTAATTACATCGAGTTGTGAATTGTACTGTTTGAGGCATAAAAAGGGGTGTAACCCCTCTGGACCGATTATGCCCATCTACGAACTTAGCCGAGGTATTCGGCATACGAACGTGTGTACCAAATTTTATTCAAATCGGTTCATAATTGCGGCCTCAATCGTGTCCACAAGAATCCGTTATTTTGCATATACATATACATACATACATATACATATATATATATAAAATTTTTAACGGAGTATGAGGTTAGTGTTTACTATGATAGCGAAGACAAATGGCATTCAAATTTTTTGAAAGTCGCGTCATGAGGACCTCTGCAATAGGTGGTATTTCTATGAAATCCACCTAAAATTCGACTGGGAAGCCACCCACCTCGTATTGCGTTATATCATAAAAATAAATATTATTATTTTGCATAAAATAATTAGATTACAAATATAACAAATACAGTCACGCCTGTTCCCATCCGTATTGCCGCAAGGTCTGACGTGGACATGGTAGCAAAATTACGTGCACACCAAATTAATATCAATCGAAGTCAGATGCTTATCTGTAAGGTGTCACGTTCTGCACAGGTTTTTCATTGGTTATTAGAGATGTACTTTGCGCGATCTAGCAAGATCTGTTGTGTCTCCGGTCTACTTAGCCTATTAGATCTACTACCTTCCTAATGAAGGTGAGTATGTCATTAGTAGCTGAGTTTCTAAACTCCGCCAACGAACAGAATTCCCTATGAAAGATTCGTCTACGTAGGTCAACTCCTGATGTCAGTGTAGTGCCGGATATTCACAGAGAACGTGCTTAGAAGCTTCTTTTTCTTCCAAAACAGAACCGACACTCTGCTAAGGTTTAGTTTGTTTCGATGATATCTTATGCCACAATGGCCGGTAAAGAAGACCACTAGCTTCGTCATGCTGTTCCTGTCAAGGTTTAAAATTTCCTTGTAATAAAAGAGGTTTATAATTCACTTGGATTGCTTTTGCCAAGCCGAACCGGTCCTAGCCAGCTCATCCGCAGTTTCATTGCCTACAATGCCCTGGTGGCCGGGCCCCCAACCAAGCTTGACCTTGTTGTGTCTGGCAAATGATTGTAGGGTATCGTAGCAGGACTTGACTGACATAGATTCCACGAAGTGAGATGTCAATGCTTTAAGCGCTACATGACTGCCTGAATAGATATGTATTTGTGCGTCCCTAATACCGTCTAAAGACGCCAGCACCCACTCCGGAAGTTATTTTTAATCCGTCGCCTCGGTAAACCAAACCAAACATCCTGGGTCTGATACGGGTTTTCCATTAGACCAGTCGAGACGGTCTTATATTTCTACCTCAAATAGCCTTCCGAGACTGTACTCCCTGGCCATAACGTCGGGGATGAGAAAAGGAGGATTTCAATGGTCGGGGTCGAGGATTAGGTTAGGTTAGGGTAAATATCTGCATCTATCACCTTATACCAGAAAATTGTCATGCCACAGGATGTACCACTAATCAAGAGCTACTCAGAGTACTAATTGAACTAGCTGGAGCTTTGTACATACATATGTACATATGAAGCAGAGAACAATTCTGACGTGAATGAACGCAATTTTGCCGAGGTTATTGAGGTAAGAAGTTCACAAGTGGATCGGACACGCCCGAACAGGTGCGAAGCAGGTGAAGCATTGTTTTCTCCTCCTTTTCGTTTGTGCAACTTCTGTAGAACATATTAAGGCCTTTAGGACAGGGTTCAAACAAGTGATAATCTAGGATAACCTTTAAAGTAAGTGCAGAGATTTAATTACCACTTGGCTGTCCGTGAAAATGCAGTGGAAAATATTAAATTGCATTCCAGTCAAGACATTCATTATTCGCCACTACTTCCGCTTGAAGTGATCAGAAAGAGGATAACGCTCACATTGAACTCTTTGAAAAAGACTACCCAGTCGTCCTCCGGTTTTGAATCCATAGAAGCGAACTGCATAGAAGTAAAATGAATAGAAGTTAATTGGTGAAAGAGGACAAAATATTGCCTGCAAGGTGAAGTCTGCGTTTGAAATATTGTTCAAAATATGACAAAGGCTAAGTTTCCATACAACGACTCTTCTGTTTCAATAGATATTGAATTCTTGCAAGTTATTTGGGCGCAAAACTGCAAAGTGGGCCTCCACTTTCACAAGAAAGCTGTAAACCTTCATTTATTCAGTATATGGATACAGGAAAGGTACAATAAGTACATTTTAAAGGTGCAGTGATTGTATGATATTTAGGAACGGCTTCTCTTGGTAGGTTGTTAATTTTGTCTTGGTTACCCATATATGGCAGCTCTGGGCAGTCGAGCTGGAGGTGTTTAGTGGTTTGAACAGGGGCGCCACATAGCTAGTTCGGGCCAGTAGTTTGACCCGTCTAGCTAAGGTTTCGTCGCATCTTCCAGTGGAAGTCCGTATCCAGTTTAGGTTCCACCAGCGCACATAGGGGTATTTGCCTCGAAAAACCGCTCAAAAATTAATTTTGTAAAATGTAGAGTTAAGAAATAATTTTTTTCCTAGCTGTAGTTAAATACCCATGAAACAATGTACCGTTGTTTGTTTTCATTTTTATGCACACACTTCGCCACAGTATTAGTTGAAAGTCATCGATTGAAGCTTGCATTATGAATCTGTTGATTTGTGTGAAAAATCACACTGCTAAATAATTAAGTTTTTTAATTGTGTACAAAGTTTTTTGTTAGGAAGGAATTAGCTACAGGTGTGTACTCCTCTTCGATTACTTACCTTGTCGCGGTGGGGAGGCTCAGTAAGACCCATTGACTCCGGAGGGCGATTGCAGCAGGGCTACCCAAGCTGTAAGGCCTCTGGAAGAGGGTACAAAGCCAAAGAGTAGTCAACCTGATTCTAGTGGTGGTGCGAGCGAATAGCAAACCGTGCCCAAAGATGCAAGGCTGAGGGTTAAATCAGTCGTTAACGAGCTCCTTCAGGTGCCTTGGCGGGGACCTGTCGTATTAACCGCCCCATCACAGTAAAACCGGCTATGCTGTGATGGTCAATTCTTCTACCGGCCTACTCGTGGGTTCAAATAGCTAAAACAAAAATGAAAAATTTAAATAATAACAACAATGAATCAGATAACAACAAACAATCTTCGGGGGATACCCCCCAAAACTCCAAACAAGACGGACGAACGACAACGACGACGACATGTATGACAATGGACGAGGAAGTTCTCCTACTCCAGGAACCCCCCACTTTAGCTTCTTCGGACAGGGCTAGCGATGGGGCGATTGACATCGACTTAGAGAAGCTACTTCTCGAAGATGATGACACCCGCTCGGTTGCTAGCTCGTCCAACCTTTCCACATTGTCAACGGCATCCAACCGTAGCAGAATAGCGAACTGCAAGTTGACAATAAAACGCCTAGGGAAAAAGAAATGGGAAGAGCTACAAGAGAGGGATAGGAAGAGACACAACGCCCGAGCCTTCTTGCAGGAACTGGCCTCGAAGAGCAGCAAGCCCACTGCTAGCGGCTCGGAGAGTATGGAACCTGCGACAGACTCGGGCGTAAAGGAGCTGATGGAGCCACCCAGGTCTGTGATTTGCCGTAGCCAATCGGGACTCAGGGTGATCCCATCAGAGACTGTGAAGGGGGCAGTAGGGTCAGGAGAGGGGAAGGGTATAGGACGGATAGTAGCGCATAATCCTGCTGGGACGCCGCCGAACCCTTCAACCAAGCATAGCAGCGAGTCCATTACTCGTACAGGCTTGGCGGGGGGCGAGGGGACGTCGCAGGTGGTGAGGGAGGGGTGTAGCAAGGACGCTGCTGCTTCGACAAGCCAACGCTCGTCAAGTGAGGCGCACTTGCCAACCCCGACATTACCAGGAGACTGCGATAAGATAGGTTCAGACGACGCCAATTCGACACTAGATAGCTGTTGCACGGTCGTCTCCCCACAGCGCGATTCAAAGCACTGCCATGGCTTGGGTTTACCCAATGTTCCAACGGCCGCCGAGGAAAGCAAAGTGGGAAGCAAAGTGCCAACAACTCAGGTGGCATCGGGCCTTAAAACTAAATTTAGGCAGCAGCGGAACGCCAAAATATAAAATATCCCTCAACCTACACGGCACGAGAGATACAGTCTTTAGAGAGGGCAAGACAGACAGTAGGGCAGACGCGTACCTCGGATTGGGCAAGCAGAAGACTGGCTGCTGCAAGGAAGGGAGGCCCATTGCCTCCCACCTTATCGGCAGACAGGACGAAGCGACCGTCAACTGGGGCAGAGATGGACTCTGAATCCAAATCGGCACCTGTTGCGGGATGCTCAAAACGAGGTAGACACGACGAAACTCTATCTCCGCCCTTGCCGGCAAACAAAAAGGCAAAGACACACTCCGACGTAGCTAGGGAAAGTCTTCGTGTAGCGGTGGTCGACTATGGCAACCCTGAACGAAGACTTACTGAGAACCAATGGAAGTTGATTGAGATCAGAATCCTTGACGGTGTGAATGAAGCTCTCCTTAAAGGTGAGGGGCCTTTCCCTCTCTTCGGACAGCTGACCACCCTAAAGGGTTTTAAACTGATGGAGTGCGATGACAGCAGCACCCTAGAATGGCTGAGGAAATTCATTTCCGAGACTGAGGCACCTTGGGCCAATGCCCAACTAAAAGTCGTCGGGAAGAAGGATGTGCTCAGCCTCACAAGACCAAGAGGGCGCATCCTACTTACGGGGCTTACCTCCCGAAGGATATGATAGAGCGGAACCTCAGATTGCTAAACCCAGAACTGAATAGCAAAAACTGGGAAGTGGAGGAGATGGGAAGGCATACTGACGCTGGTATGGAAGTCACCGTACTGCTTGACCACCAGTCAATACCCCTACTCCGCAGCCACAACTACAAGGTCCGCGTGGGGATAACACGCTGTAAGATGAGACCTGTTGCAGGGTTTACCTGGCAAAGCAAGAAGAAGGGGCCTAGCCATGATGAAGATAGTACAAATAAATCTTCATCACAGTAAGGCGGCTAGCGCCAACCTTGTTTTCCTGATGGGAGACAAGGATATTGACATCGCCCTGGTGCAGGAGCCTTGGATTTCCCGAGGCAAAATCATGGGACTTAACTCTAAAGATCTGATAACGTACAATATCGATCCACTGAGTGACGAACGTAAGATTAGAACTTGCATTGTAGCCAAAAAACAGATGAAACTTTTTCTTTTGTCTTCCTACAGTAGTAATGACCAAATAGTGGTAAAGTACGAGAGGCGAGGGAAACCCCCGATCGCAATAGCATCGGTTTACATGCCGTATGAGTTTACGGATGGACCACCATGCGAGCGGACGAGATCACTGGCTCAGAAGACCAAGGCAAAGAAGTGGGACCTCCTCATGGGATGTGATGCAAACTCCCATCACTCTCAATGGGGTAGTACCAACATCAATTCACGAGGTGAGTCTCTTTTTGAATTTATAATAGAACATAACCTATTAGTTGCGAATAGAGGGAATGAACCCACCTTCATAACTAAGAATAGACAAGAGGTATTAGATATCACACTAACGAACAATTCAGAAACACTCTCTGTGAGCCGGTGGAAAGTCTCCACAGACATATCATTCTCCGACCACAAAATTATAGAGTTTGAAATACATGAACCGTCAGCCCCACTGGCGAGGTATAGAAATCCCAGGAACACTAACTGGGAACGTTTCGCTAGTGAAGTGGCGAAGGAAGAGACAAAGTTAATAGAACTCAAAAGTCGAACACCGATGGAAATCGACGCCGCTGCGGAAACATTGGGTAACACTCTGCTGAAGGCATACACTATGGCATGCCCTCTTAAGACAAAACGTTTTAAAAAGTTTCCGCCATGGTGGAATACGGAGCTCTCGCGCATCAAGAGAGAGACGAGGAAACTCTTTAACGCTGCCAAAAGAACAAAAGCTGATGCTGACTGGGAAAAATACAAAACCAGTCAAAGAAAATTCAAGAGTGCGGTGAACAGTGCTAAACGCACTTCATGGAGAACATTCTGCAATGGCATTGAGTGCACTACCGAATCGGCGAGACTGAGGGAAGTCCTAACTAAGGACCGTTCAGTCCCAATGTATCTAAAAGATGCCAACGGGAACTGGACACAGTCCTCCTCCGAGTCCCTGGCCCTTTTGCTTAACGCACATTTTCCGGGATGCACGATAGGTCAGATTAGGGACCCAGGCGGGGGCACTAACCCACAGAACGTGGTGCCGACAGAGGTGGTGTCTGAGGAGGGAATATTATGGGCAATTGACTCATTCCAACCCTTTAAATCACTGGGTAGTGATGGAATCTCTCCCATCATGCTACAAAAGTCGAAGCACCTAATAGTACAAACCTTGCAGAGAATCTTTCTAGGCAGTTTCAGATGTGGTCACATACCGAGAGGGTGGAGGGAGGTGAAGGTTGTCTTCATACCCAAAGCCGGTAAACCTAGTCATACGACGGCAAAGGACTATAGACCCATAAGTCTAACATCCTTTATCCTAAAGACCTTCGAAAAGATCATCGACGCTCATATACGCAGCAAGCTTGACCACAGGGGCTTATCCTTGGCTCAGCATGCCTACATTAAGGGTAGGAGCGTGGAGACCGCTCTGCATGACGTCGTTGGCATAATTGAAAAATCCCTACATTATAAAGAATACACGCTCGCCGCATTTCTAGACATTGAGGGTGCCTTCAACAATGTCAAAATATCTGCGGTTAAGAGGGCCTTAGAAAACAGCAATGTTAACGATTCTATTGTAAATCTGCTACACGACTTGCTGAGTAATAGGCACATAAATGCTGAACTAGGAGAAGCTCATTTTAAAATGACTGTCTCCAGAGGTACCCCACAAGGAGGGGTTATATCCCCCCTACTCTGGGTCCTTGTCATTAATGAACTACTTATAAAACTGAAGTACGGCGGCGTAAAGGTGATAGCCTACGCCGATGATGTTGTCCTGCTCGCAACGGGCAGATATCTGGACACTGTCAGTCAGCTCATGCAAGGCGCCCTCAACACGCTTAACGAATGGACTAAACAATGCGGGCTGGGAGTTAACCCACAGAAAACCGAATTAGTACTATTCACCAATAAGAGACGAATACCAGAATTCACACTGCCTAATATTGGAGGGATACCCCTTAAACTATCTGACAGTGCGAAATACCTGGGCCTTATTCTGGACAGGAAACTGAACTGGAATCTTAATGTTAAGGAAAGAATCAAAAAGGCCTCGATCGCTTTTTATACTTGCAGCAGGATTTTTGGGAGAAACTGGGGACCTAAACCCAGTATAATCCTATGGCTATACTCTGCGATTGTTAGACCAATATTAACGTATGGAGGTTTAGTCTGGTGGCAAGCTGCAGCAAAAACCGCTTACCTCAAAGCCTTGACCAAGATACAGAGGCTAGCTTGCATTAGAACGACCAGTGCACTGATATCAACTCCGACAGCGGGGTTGGAGACAATTCTCAATCTGCTACCCCTCGATCTATACATGCAAGAATCCGCAGCAAAGAGTGCTCTGAGATTAGACCAGTCTGAACTCTGGAGAGCGAGCTCATATGGACACGCCCAGATATTGCACAAGTACCCGGGTACGAGTATTGAATCTGACTATATGATTCCGTATCTGGACTTTATCAAACCGTTCTCTTGCATATTTCCAAGCAGAGAACAGTGGGAGAACAAAGAAATTCCTAATGAGACAAAGTCCATCTTCATGGATGGCTCCAAGATGGACATAGGCACGGGTGCTGGTGTCTTCTCTGAGGAGCTAGGACTCAGCAGTTCAATAAGACTCCCTGACAACAGCAGTGTTTTCCAGGCAGAGGTTCTAGCAGTGACCAGAGCTGCCCGATTGGCGTCAATGGCCACGGTATCAAGCAGGATATCACGATCTTCATAGACAGCCAGGCGGCTATAAAAGCACTAACTGCTACACTAATCAAATCTAAGCTTAAATGCTGTCGCGAAGAGCTGAGGGTTCTTGGCACGCAGCATAATGTAAAACTCTGCTGGGTCCCTGGCCACAGTGGTGTGCCGGAAAACGAGACTGCTGACGAACTGGCTAGAAAGGGATCAGCCCTGGAACCAGACCTAGCGGATGGTACAATTAAACCTCCACTTCGTCATCTGAAGGAAATAATAAGACTAAGATCCTTAACCGAGGCGAATAACAGGTGGAAAACACTAACCACCTGCGAAGTCTCCAGAAGGTTATGGCCAGAATACAATAAGAACAGAACGAATAAGCTACTACATATGGACAGGAAATCCCTGTCATTACTGGTAGGACTTATTACAGGCCACAATATGCTCAGGTATCATGCAAAGAAGCTGCACCTGGGGAAGACCTTTGCAGGGGATGCGGAGACGAGGAGGTGCATGAGGACACTACTCACTTCCTCTGTCACTGCCCAAGCCTCTGCAACATTAGGAAAAGAATATTGGGCAGATACCTCTTCGATAACATCGAGGAGTTGTCTGATGGGTCACTGTCGGATCTGCTCAAGTTCGCAAGGAGAGCCGGCTGGCTGTCATCAGGCATATAAAATCACGTAGTAGGAAGTAGCTGGTAAACACATGGGTATCACAACGGGTCTACATAGACCTAAGTGAGATGAGGAGGATGTTATCGTCCTCATCGGCCCGCTAACCTAACCTATTATGAAGCTATTCTTATGATTATTGGAGGGTTAAATTAATAGGTATAGGGTTTATTTGAAATGTATTCAAATGGGAATGTTTTTTTTTACATTTTTTTTTAATGGACTTTTTGTTATATTATTCGGTATTATTCGGTAACTTCTTTGGTATCAGCTTATAGAGAAAGATGTCAGGAAGCAGTAGCAAAAAAAAAAATGCTGCCCATAACTGCCCCTCTGCTTCAAAACAAGCTCTAGAAACGCTAATCTCCGGAATTCTTGGCTCATCATCTTTACAAAATTTTGACGAGACTACAATGTCCAATGAAAGTTAAGATGAAGAATCAGATGAGGAATTCATTGATGAAGAAGAATCCTGGGCAGAGTCCACTGAATAACTTAAAATGCCATATATTTTAATCTATACTAATTTTTCACATTAATAAAATAAAATCTAAATATATCAAAAATACTTTTTTTTACTTATACCTTAATTTGCCTTAAATAGAATTCAAAATCGCGCGTTAAAACTTATTGGTGACAGGGACATTGCGAAGTCAATAGACTCGCTTGAACACCGACGAAATGTTTCCTGTCTCTCACTGTTTTATCGTTTCTTCCATAACAGTGCTCTAGCGAAATAGCCAGTTGCATTCCGCCCCTTCAAGTCTTCACCCGCAATTCGCGACGAGCTTCGAATGCTCATCAGTTTACCCTTAAGCCTAATTTCGGGCGTACCGTCAAATATAGAGATTCTTTCATAAGCCGTACAACGCGAATGTGGAACAGTCTACATAGCTCTGTGTTTCCCCGTCACTGCAACCCGCAAGCATTTAAGGCCAACGTGCATCGGTATCTCCTACGTCTCTCCTCTAATTTCCCTAATGCCCGTGCTCTCGTTTAAGGGTAGTCATAACCCCTTTAGCGCGCGTAGATTATAAAAAAAAAAAATAAAAAATAAGCTAAATAACACTTTTAAAGTTCTTTCAGGCAAGTATCACTTCATTAGGACAAAAAAATATTTTTGAGCGGTTTTTCGAGGCAAATACCCCTATGTGCAGCGGACCACTACGCTTTTTTCGACAGTTCAAATTCAGGTTCTCTGTAAGGCTCTGGTTAGATGGAGCTTAAAAGTCAGGATTCGATCTAAGGTAATGAGTAAATGTTTCGTGTGTCTTGTCTACATCATCAAACGGTTATTCCAGTTCTCTTCGGGCCTATCTATAATATGATTGAGGTGAAAACAACAGATTTCAGTTTAAGTTGCGCTCGGCACCAATTCTTGGAGAATGCTGACAGGTGGTTCGGGTCTGATGTCACCTGTTCCTGAATGTCAAAGAACTTGTGTTGGAATGCAAACGCCATGTCGCCGGCATAGTTCAATTTCTGAGAGGATGTGGCTGGTAGGCCGCAGGTGCATATTTTAAAAAAGGATGGGGGCAATCAGCTATCCTTGCTGAAAGACTCGAAATTTGTCATTTATTTGTCATTGAATAGCCTGTCACTGAGTATTCCGCATATTAGGTTACAGATTTGTATGCGTAGGATGATCTTGAGGAGCTTATAAGGAAGGCCTTTTTCCATACGGTGTTGTAAGCTGTGTGGTCGGTGCGGTCGCCTTGGCTCAGTGGTTAGTGCGTTGGACTGCTGACCGAGCGGCGTGGGTTCAAGACCCAGCCAGGAAAACACCGAACATTTTTCCTGGCACCACCTCTCGTCGGGGAATGACAAGCCTCCGGAAGTATAATTTGTCATTAAAGAACTTCTTAATTCGCCATTCGGAGTCGGCAATAAATTGAAGGCCCCTTCCATTCGTGCGAAATATCTAACACGCGCAACATGAATGGTTGCTAGAAGGTAAGCCTTGGCTCAGCCCGAGCTGTCGCGCCAGCTATTTATTTATTTATTTTTTTATGTTGGAAGCTGCCGTTAAATCCACGAAACGCTGGTTTTAATTTTCCGCGGGAATCAATTTTCTATAAAGTTTGGTAGAGCCAGAGTTTGGTCAATGCAGGTTCTGGATTTCCTGAAACCTGTTTTCTCGTCCGGGATAGCCTTTTCATTATCAGTGTTTATTCGATTTCGGATCACGTGTTTAAGAAGTTTTAGTCCGAGAGATAGGAGATGGATTCGATAGTATATTTGTGGAGCAAGTGCAGGTTTATTTGGCTTCAGGAGGGCGTTGGCTCTTGATTGACGAATAAACGCAATGTCAATTTCGGCTGTAGAAGGGTGATTGAGTACGTGGCATGTGGTGTTCTACTTCTTCCTAAATGTTTGTACTCCTGGTTGATACACCTTGTGAAGATTTTATCTGGTTCTGCTTTCTCTAGTTTCACTAGGTGGGAAGCTGCACTATTGGTGTCATTTTGTAGCAAAAGGCTGGCTTGACAGGCCTAACTTTTTAAGTAAGCTCCATGCTTTTCGGCTTGAATGTTTGAAATCTACTTTGTTAATCGCGTCCATCCATTTCCATTACTTATTCTCGTCCAGGCTTCTCATAAACTCGTTCGCTAAGTAAGGGTTTCAATTTGAGTGGCATTTTTTCGTATAATCTTTCGCCGTCTTCATTCCATCAAGGGATGTACATAGGTATTCCTTGCTGAACCTTCTTGGGAGACACAACTTTGCAGCTTTGTAACTCGATTAAAATTTGATGGTGTTGGCGTTCTTAATTAAATGGCTTTATCGGCTTTCCCAGACAATTTTTCCGCCATCTGGGTTGGGACTTTACAGCTGACATCTGTTTGGACTGTACGAGATGCGTTCAAGGCTCCGCTTTCTAATCTCTACCTTACATATGTAGCTGAGTGAAAGGTGCCTCTATCCTTGACATCGAACACCCAAGTGAAAGTCATACATATGTATCCTCCCACTCCTTTAATTTTTTTCCATTTGCCTCATTGCCTGGCTGTTGAAATCTCCGGCGTTGCAAACGAAAGGTGATGTGAGGAGGGGGGCGTTGGGCCGGCAACAGAACATTGGGTAGTTTGTAGATGTTGACAATGCGGGTGTCACTAATATTTATAACCTTTGACAAAACCTTGTTAAGATATCTTCACCTCGACTACATTGGTAATGTGCATGACAGGTCGATTTTCCCACGGCTGGACAGAGCTTCATGTGTTGGGTGTGGATTTCCTGGATCATTACTACGTCTATATTTTCTTCTGATAAAAATCGAAACAGATAGTCTGGCTTACATATGTATGTACAGAAAGATGGAAAAGATTTATAGAGGGCTCAGATATATTGCCAGAAACCGTACACAGTGGCACGTAGGTGTAACTAAGGTCTCAAGACCCACGAGGGAGAAGGGGACCTTAAGCTAAAAATATTTTCAAATTCCGACATTGCCTTAACCGTCGAACTATAGTGAAGAAAATTAACACGCAAAATAGTTTAGGTGCAGACCTCAAATGTCCATTGTTGTGGGAAAGCAGATTTAATCCAGGACCAGCTATCAATTTGACAGGGCTTTCGATTCAAGTATTCCTCATCCATGATTTATTGAATCAAAAAATAATAATCTGGCCTTTTCTTACCCATTGATTTTTTTTTTCCCCGAATGGCAAAGAAGCTTCTTCATGACACTTTATACACACTCTAGGTTTATCATTCGCAGACGAAATGTGGTAAAATATTAAGTGGACATTGCAGGGCTTTGAACCTATGCGACTTGAACAACAACCTAGCGCACTAAACAATAATTTTATCCAATCGAATTTATTAAAATAGTAGGTTCCTCAGCATATTATAAATATTTACAAAATTATTGTGACAGTTAAACATCCTCACATCTGGTAACGCCATAGACCCGTACGTACGACGAGACCAGAGACAGTTCAACGAAAGATTCGTAATCAGTGCAGCTGAGTCCCAAATAAATTAAAAAATAAAACAGCGAACATCGTTCGTAAATAGCAATAAAAACTGCAAAACTTCAAGTCGCAAGATAGCTAAATAATCCAGGATTATAATCCAAATCGAAAAGGAATGTCCGCACAATAATTAGTTGCGAAATCATAAAACTGAAATGTAAGTCTTTCTACAAAGTCCACGAATGGATTTTTCAAAACAATAACTTTGTGTACGAATTACTTCGAAATCCATCTTGATAACGTTTACAAAAAATAAATTAAAGACAAAGCTTGAAAAACAACAATGATAAGCAACAAATTTTACTCGAGAACCAATTCGACTCAATTGATTATCGACCGACAGTACGGCCGAATCGACAATTATGTCCGCAAAAGCCTTCAAAGTGCCTCCCATTTGATAGACCGTCTGGAATTGGAATCTGTCCTCGAGGGTCACGATGGTTGTGTCAATTGCCTGGAATGGAGCAGTGACGGCAAAATTCTAGCATCGGGGTCAGATGATTTCCAAGTGATTCTGTGGGATATATTCCGCAGGAAAAGAGTTTACACGATCAAAACGCCTCACACTGGGAATATGTTTTCGGTGAAATTTTTGCCCAAAAGTGGAGATTCTCTTATTGCTACCGGTGCAGCAGATAAGTGTATCTACGTCTTTGATATTAACCGCTTCAATGAGAAAATTCTCAATTGCAATTGCCACAAATCACGGGTGAAGCGACTGGCCACAGCTCCGGATCATCCTTATGTTTTCTGGTCGGTTGGCGAGGATGGATGTGTCCTGCAATTCGACATACGTGAGAATCATCGTTGCCGGTCAGACGACAATGTGAAAGTGCTGAATTTGTCAGCTAATCTTAACATTCACACAGAAGCCAAGTGTGTTGCGGTGAATCCTAGGAGAACAGAACTCATAGCTGTTGGCGCAAACGATCCATACGCAAGAGTGTATGATCGGCGTATGCTACCGCGGACATCATCGAGTGCGCATTCACCTGATGGCGATTCCGATGACAGCTTTGCCGTGCCCAAAGATTGTGTCACCTACTATTGCCCGGGACACATAAACAAAAACAATCTTAAGTTCATTGACCACGAAAGCCGGGCAATCACTTATTTAACATTCAATGATTCTGGTACAGAGCTCTTGGTCAACATGGGCGGAGATCACATTTACCTTTACGACTTAAAGACGGCTGAACAGCCTGTTTACTTAAACTTGCCGGAATATCATCCCACAGCGGATGACGCAGAACAAACAACACAACATCAGCCATCGGAGCTAAGTAAAAAGAAACTTCCAGAGCACATTGAAATGTTTAAAAAGATGGGAAACGAGTTTCTGGAGAACGAGAAGTACTTGCGTGCTATAGATCAGTACTCCGAAGCGATTTTCTTGTCCCCTGACTGTCCCGTGCTGTATTTTAATCGGGCCATCGCATATATGCGTCGCCTGTGGTACGGAGACGTCTACGCCGCTTTGCGTGATTGTCACCAAGCTTTGAAGATCGATCCATCCTACATTAAAGCACATTTTCGCCTAGCTCGGGCTCTTTTAGACCTGGGACGGCCAAAGGAAGCCGATGAGTGCCTCAAAGAACTAGTCAATCGTTTCCCGAACTATACCAACAACCATGGGGTAATGATGCTACGCAAAGACATAGCAGAGCACCGGCAGACGCAGACTACAGATGCATACAATTGCCAAGAATTGCCTGACGACGAATGGTATCTACGAAGCAAAGCGAAAGATTATCAAAAGCGCTTTGTTGGCCATTGTAACACTACGACTGACATCAAAGAGGCCAACTATTTCGGCCGGGACGGAGAATTCATTGTTGCTGGTTCCGACGATGGCAATTTCTTCATTTGGGAACGAAGTACATGTAAAATCCGCAGTGTCTACAAGGGTGACATGGCAATCGTCAACTGCGTACAGCCGCATCCAGAAATTTGTTTGATGGCCACCAGTGGGATTGATCATGACATCAAGATCTGGAGTCCTATTGTGGAGGTGCCCAGTGAAAAAAGAAATCGAGTGCAATACATTGATAAAATCGTGGAGTCTAATCAACATAAAATGCGGTCGGATCCATTCGATTTGAATACACCCGCCACGTTTTGTCGAAGTAGTTAGTTTCATCATGGTCGTCGGCGGTTCTCTCCTGCTTTCAACTGCAACCCAGAGAGATGGAGTATCTCTGGAAAATGTCGTTCCTTTAAAAGCAAATGTTAGCGGGTTTGCATACATTCGCTTGTGTTTTCCCTTTTTTTTTTTACACTGTTTTCGTCTTTTCAGTTTGGTCAAGCAGAAGCAATTGATTACACAGGCGAAATACGGGAAAAGAGCCACACAACTCGACAATTTCAGTGTGATAAATTATCTCATAATACATTATACAATATTTTTATATATTTCGTAAGACTTTCTGTTTATATTTCCATTTAAGGTTTACCTAATTGAAACAATTAAAAGCAAAATAACTGTTTGCATTTTAAAAGCATAACCTTACATGGACATTCTACTCCTGGTTAGACGTCTTGTTTTGAAGTCCTTTAGACATTAAATAAATAACACTTTAATGCAATTTTTAAAATTTGTATTTTAATCGAAAACTATATTTTATTTTGTACATTGATGGCAAGCAACTTATTTGGTGTGCGATGGCTTTTACTGAGGAGATGCCTTGTAAAAGGAGTCGCAGAAGTAAAATTTGTCTTCTTCATTGATCATCCTGTCATCTTTGTTATTCCTCTGGGAAAATGTCGGGCTAACTGAAAGATACTTTCCGAATACTCAACCATCTTTATGGGTAGACTCATGATGCATAGTAGAGCCAGAACATTTAGACCATCTCAGTCGGCTGACAAGAACCTTGATACACCAAGCCAAGATGCTGCCATTGGTTGTAAACCACTTGCGTGATTCAGATGCAAGGTAGAAATATTCTATCCGTACAGAAAAACGAGAAATATAACGACAATATAACACAGCTTCCGGAGGGTAAAAACAATCGTGGACATCAACAACTGCCACAACACCCGCTAATTCGTCTCGGTGACAGAAAGCTTTCCAATATTTTCTGAGGACCAACCGGCGAACCCCGCAGACGAATCAGTAGGAATACAGAGAACTGGGAGGGTTGTGATCCCCCACAGGTCACAATCTTGCTGAAAAATAAGCGAAGATAATGGGTGGTGAAATAAAAATTGAGGGAACACTGAGCAAACCCTTTCGAGGAAAGTTTTCTGTGAAACTTCACGAAACTCATTTTTATTCAAATCAAATTGAGGAAATACTGCCTCAGTGTTTATTCACACCATATCCAATAAATAAACGAATTCTCGAACGCATTAGGTAACATCTTCAAGGCACAGGTTTCCGCTGTGGGTTCTCCTGCGTCGATTACAGCAACACTTATAGATCGCCGATATACTTACTCATGATAACCTTCGAAATGGGAAACGCAGGAAACATTTTTCAGATAAACTTTTATCAAAGCAAGCTATGGAGCTTAAGGTCACGTGCTGTCGGATTAGCCTAGCAACAGAGAAGGTGGAGAGGGATATAGTCCAGCTAACTAGGAGGCCGATCCTCACAGTCAAGTCAAGTTCGAAAGGACTATAAAGAATATAGCGTTGGATAGACTTAAAGCAAAGTTGCACGTTAGCAAAGACTTCTTACGACAGTCACGCACTCTATCCTTTTATACGACTGTGAGATATGCGCTAATGCGTTCAACTAAGAGAAATACAGAAAACAAATGGTAGCGGTGCAGGAAAGAGGAGCTCTCCGAGTGGCGAGCTCCTACCGAACAGTGTCAGAACCAGCCGTTCTCGTGGTCGTGGTCGTGGAAGTAGCCCCTATCGATATCCTAGCGCCACTACCCTGAAGTAATAAGAGCTTGGCGTCGAACTGTCAGCAGTAAAAAAGTTGATAAAAGGTGCTACAATATACAATTTCCAGAAATCGCATCGAGTAGGCGTTCTAGACACCCTAAAGCCAGCTACAGACTAGAAACTAATGGCCCAACTGGTTGACAGCCTGGTAGTTATCATTTCCCTACAGGCGCAAAGACCAGTCTTCAACCAGACCAGACCAGTCTGTCTTTTTCATTGAAATGAAACCGTTCGGAGTGAAAATCGTTGCAACAAAAATTTTATTGACGAGTATAATTACTCAAAGAAACTACTACAATGGGCTTCAAAAACTATTCAAGAATATACATGTATGTTCATGAAGAACTTTTGGAAATGGTGAAGCCATATATTGGAAAAATGACACGGTTATGCTCAACACTCAACATCAGAATTTGTAGAATGAAATCGTTTGATTGGTTGCTGATTCCAACTGGTTGGAGCAAACAACACAAACAGAAAAATCAAAACATTTCAATTTTTCAATGACTTGTTGATAGATGAAATCGTTCAGTTCATAGTCAAATTTTCCTACACACGGATTATACACGATTTGCCTACACGGATTATAACTAGTTTGTCAACGAGTTGGCCGATTAGTTGCTCGTCTGTAGCTGGCTTAAGGGAGCAATGGACAAAACTAAAGACAGAGCTCTTAACAATCTCATATTCGGTTGAAGTCGAGTAGAGCTGTTTCAGAAGTCATGTTTGGCAAAAATATACTCATATCTCTAGCTGTCAACTCTCGAACGTGTTGCTTCGCATTCGACTTTGAATTTGATTGCTATTCCCGAACTGCTATTTCTGTGGTATTTTAGTTGGGATCAAATTTGAAACTGAGTCGCTGACAAATATTTAAGAAAATGGAAATGTAAGTAGCTATATCGTTAAAATTGCTGATAAGACTTTTACAGGATAAGATCGAATTTTTTGAAAAGACTCCAAGTCGGCACACGGCATTGTCAAGCGGGGGGACTAGCGATAGAGTGGTCATGGTCGCCGTGGGTCAGTGCCTTGGACTGCTGTGCGGGGTTCTTATTTGCAAGGCCCAGCCATATCCACCGAATCATTGGGTGAGTTCATAATTTTAAAAATACCGCAGGTGTGCAGAATTTGCGTTCATAAACATCAAATGACTGCCTTTGTTTTGCAAATTTTGTTTTGATGCACAACTGCGACAATAGCGGAAATGTATATAAGTAGCAATTGGAAAATGCAAAAAATGGAAGGCTTATCGTAGTTTGGATTGTATTAGGGAAGATTATGAATCTGAGATTTGGAGTGTCCATGGAAGGGGACTATCAGTGGAAGAAGGAAGTAAGCAGTCTTTTGGGAAAAAGTTTTTGATAAAATCAAGAAAGTTTGCAATGATTTCTCCCACGATAGATAGAAAGTTTGTAAAATATATACCAATTTAATGGTAACTTATAAAAAAATAAAGAAAAGAAACAACGAACAGTGAACAGCACACCTTTCGCAAGCATTGACAGATAAAATGTTCCTAATACATTTATGAACGGCATTTTGCCAGCTGCATTTCTGCGAGACCTATGCTGCAGAATTTGCGTTCATTAATGTTTTCAGAATTTGCTGCGGTAAATTTACAACAATTTTTTTTACAATTATGAACTCACCCATTTTCACAATTTTTGGTATCAAGAAGCTTGTCAATATCTATAAATTGCAGGTCCCTTCCGGAGAGAAGTTACGCCTTAGCTCTCTCCGGTGTGTAGCATTAGCTATTTATTTAATTTTTATGCAACAAATAACAAATGTCGGTTTATTTTATTGCAAACATTTATTTCTTAGTCCTTAGAGCTCTAATATACAATTGTCTCTTTTTATGTGATTAAATTTCTTTTTTTTATAATTATACCTCCCGCAAATACAAATTTATGTTTTATTCATTCTTCATTTTTGTTTTTATTCAAATATATAATAATATACATATATCATTTATCACTTAGGTTTTCATGTCGGTTTTGTCTTTGTAATACATCTGTTAGTTGTTACAAGTTTTTTTTTTCTTCAACATCTCATGTTTTCGCTTCTAAATTTCGTATAAAAAAATTAAGTAAGTCCAAAATATAAATCATAAAATTAATTGTAATGTTTGCGGATTTTTATTTTTCTTCTTAAGCGCTACATTTGAAAAAAAAAAAAAAAAACAAAAATTTACACATGAACCTAAATAAAAGGGGGAACAATAATATTAACTACTATTGGCCAGAGCTTATTGTTTTCAATAGGTTGTATTTTCAAAAAAAAAAAAGTTTTAAACAACCAGACACATACAATTGGTTTTTATGATAAAATACACAAAAAAGCTGCTGTACACAAACTAGTAATAATTATTTTATTTAGTTTATTTTTTCTTTAGTTAACTCGCTATTTTAATCGATCTCTTGTTTTATTTGTATATTCTTGTATAGTTTATAAATATTGTACAAATAGTTTGAAACAAAAAAATAAAAAATAAAATAAATATACAATATAGCTGATTATCATTAACTATTTTTTTTTTAACGATTTAATAAATATATTTTTTGTTTTGCAGTTCAAGAAACGTGTTTTTTTTATTATTTTTTTTGTTTTTTTGATGAAATGAATATGCGAAATAAACAATGTAGGAGAGAGATTACGAGTACGCAACAAATGGAGAAAGGATAGCAACTTGTGTGGTTGCTTTTGTTGCTGATGTGTTGTTTGGATCTTGTTTTTTTTTTTCTTATTTTATATATTACACTATGTTTATGAATTGTTTATAAGAAAATATATATTTATTGTTAGTATATATAAAATTTAACAGTTCAAGTTTAGAGAAAAAGAAATCAATCGTAAATAAGAAAATCAGTTTTTGTATTGGAAGAAACAAAAAAAATTACGAATATTAAACGATGGTCACAAGAACGTATTGCACGCACATGTTATCTTTTGATTTTACTATTTCTTCTTGACTCCAAGACGAGTGGTAAAGAAATAGCTAATATTGCTAAAATAGTTAATGAACATTCGGAAAACTTACACATAGAATGTTGTGTCCTCATATTTGAATCACAAGACCCAAATTACGTTTCTGTATCAAATTAAATTTCAAAAAGTAATCAATTAGTGGGACGAGGGTAGTATAGTCCCGTATTCGCAAAATTTAAAACCATAAAGCATCATTCCGGGTCCTCCTGAGTCGACGATATGAATAATATAGACTGTGATAAAAGAATGCTCACGTAACGCATGCGATGTTCAAACACTGTCTTGTTCACACGTATACTACATTGAAAGAGGTTAATACCATAATCTGAAATCCTGATTGGAAATCCAATGCACGAGCTGACCCACCCACAACACACATCTACACTGACAATGGCACTAATTCTGTCAGAGCTGAAAAGTAGTTGCAGGATGCCTTAAGTCAATAATGAATGGGTTCACCACATCCGAGACAAGATGGTTCTTCACTTCACAATCCCTAAACCATACGAGTCGTAGGTGGGAGCGGCTAGTTGCATTCGTGAACAAGGTATTCAAGGAGATTATGCAGGACCAACGCCTTAACGTCGAAATGCTTTTATCTACGCTTATTGAAGTTGAGGGCATTATCAACTCAGGTCTTTTTAACATAAGTGACACTAGAAAATGAAGATGATGAAGCACTCACTCCGAACTATTTTCTACTGGCGTCGTCAGACAGCCTTTAACATACGTGGCACTAAAAAAAGGAAGATGATGAAGGACTCACTCCGATGCATTTTCTACTGGCGTCGTCGAACTGATCTAAGCTATTAGAAGAATTTTACGGCCGAAATCTGATGTCGAGATAGATTTGGAGAAAAAGTCAACAGCTAAGAAAACCCAAGCTAAGAAAAACCAAGTAGTTTAAAAAAGTTGAGCCACTTAAGCGAGGTGACGTAATATTAACAGTAGATGAGAACCTGCCCAAATATTCTTGGACGAAGAGAGTGATGGTTAGTACTACAACCTCCAGTGATGGACAAGTAAGAAAAGCGATTGCCAACATGGAAGACGGTGCTAAAATTGGCGGTGTTTGCTCCCAACAAGAGAACGAAAAGTGAAGAAAGGTATTGAAGAAATTGTCCGATAAGGCAAAACCAGGTCTTCTCATAATCTTCGAGATTTTTTAACGAATCGTACCTCAAACGAACAGCTTTATGCACAGACAGGAGTCAATAGAACTTTACAAATTATCAATCCCAATGGAGTACATCGTTTTTAGCAAACAATCGAAGAAGTTATATTTTACGAGACCAGTTGACAAGAGCTGAATTGCAGAGCAGAACTTCTTGTCAAAACGAGGTTTGAGTTACAATACATGGCGACACTCTTGAAGAAGTGACTGATTTCAAATCATGCCGTATGGATTTATAATAAAACAAAACCAAGTTCAAGTTAGATGATGATCTTCGTCTGGGACCCTACGTGTATCGGACACGGTTAAGTTAACAATTTACGAAATGTTTACAATGAACATCGCAAGTGGTAGGGAAACGACAAACGCAGCCTTTAGCCTGCGGCCAGAAAAGGTATTTCAGTCACAGTGACTTGTAAACGCATGTAGAGAAGTCCGGTGCAACTCGAATGCGCGTGGTTGCTCTGCCTATTACGACACGCTTCTCATTCTTATTGAAAAATACATGAGAAACAAAACGGCAAACCAAAAAAGGGTTCACTACAGAACTTTCTTGCGCCCTTTGACTGCCGGCTAAGACAGTCTTTGTCAAGTGTTAACTTGCAAAGCTCGTTTCAAAGCTTTATGAGATCTCTTAGATAATTCAACGTAGGTTTCTATCCACTTTGATACCTCAAATTAGACTGATTGTCTAAAAGTTAAATCAATTCGAATGTAACACAACTGAGATGGGTAGTACCTAATAGGGCTGGTAATCAATTCAAGAGGTATGTTCAGTTCTCGCTTATTTACGCAGCGCAGTCGTAAAACATGAATAACCGATCGATTCCCTTTTTATGTTGATCGAATTAAGGAACCGAATTAACAGACTCGTTAACGAGTAACTCGTCATCGCACTGTGAGGATTTGGCATTACCGCTCCGAATGAAATTAATCGGGCATCTCATGAGTTCTACTCACTCACTCGTTATCGATTGCGGTAATTCGGCCCAAGATGTTTGATTTAATTGAAGGGGAAGTTCAAGCAATTTTAGCACCACGATACGTTTCTGCAGACATTGAAGACCATCCGACCGATCTCATCGTGTTTGGAGATATCTATCCGACAGTCGTGCGTAAAGTGTGTTACAAATCTTAGGTAGAACGTTCGAACGGACTTGATTGGGTACTCGTATCATGAATGGCCCCTTAAACGTACGCTTCGCAATGTTGATCAATGTATAAATTGGGATGGAAGGATCTTGGTAGAGATGAAATTGTTAATGATGTTGGAGAAGCGGGAAGCACTAAGTTATGACAAAGGGCGTTTTCCAAAACGTCAAAAGAATGCGCATCGTGATGCGCACTGCCGATGCAATGTCAACGCTGCTTTCATACTGCGATGATTTGATAATGCTTTTGGAACGCAAATTTGATGCAAAAGCCAGACGTAGTGAAATTGTTATTAGCTGTTTGGATTGTGCGGAAAAAATATCTAAGACATTAATCATAACAATAATTTGTTAAATAATTTTGACAAAAGCAACAGCAATTCCTTATTATATAAAAATAATGTCAAAAAGCTGACAATGACAAATATCATTTGCATTTGCATCCATTCACAATGCATTTTGGAATGCTATGCAATGAAAAGTTGACGTTGTAGTACTGTGGCAGTGCTGAATTTTGGAAAACACCTAAAGTTTTCCCTCAAGGAAGCAGATCATGTCAAAACTGGTCACAGTATCGTCCTATTAAGGTCATCACACCAGAAATGGTGTGATAAAATGCATGGTATGGTGATGGACGATCGAAGAGCCAAAACCTATTTGGATATGAGAAAGTTGTTGCGTGATGGCTCACTCTGAACTAAGACCGAGCCTGTATGACCACTTCGAAACAGTGTTTGGACATGTTCAAACCAAATCCGAACGAGTTTCCTAGTCGTTTCGTAATTGTGCAACGAGGATTTAATTAAAAATTATTGTACGGACTTATGGAACGCCCCTTGTTTAAAAAGAGATACGCTTTCACACACCATATGATCCAATGGCTGAACATGAATTTAAGAAAATCTACAGTAGTGTGCGAATTGTGCGAACACAATTTTTCTTTTGCAGATTGCCATCAATTTCATAAACTCATATTGCAACCCATAAGTTTCCAAATTCTACACGAATGGAAAGGACTTAAAACTTATTTCTGGCTCCGAATGGCGAACTCAAACATACGCTGCTCGCACAACAGTCCAAGGCACTAACCACTGTCTATTTGATCTGCGCCAGGATTCAGCAATAGCTGGGATCACAAATAATGATTCAACAGTTCGCAAAATGATAACAGGACAGGGAAGAAACGACATCAGCCCCGAGAAAAAAACAATTATTGAAAAACAATGATTTAGTAATGGAAAATTTTGTTCTCAGATGAGAATAACTTTTTGGTTCAGGAACAGCGACAGCCAGTGGGATATTTAAAACGAATCGAATCGCGGCAACAGCGTTACGTAAGTGTGGAATGAGTGGGGGCTAAATTCTCGAGTTATTAAAAAAACTGGAAATATCGAGAAGATTCGTTTATCGGCGTATAGGTTGCTTCGGCGAATTGCCTGAAGTAGAGGACAAACCAAGAAGGAGCTGTCCGCGCCCGTACGAGTGCCATAGTAAAGCAGAAATCCCCTTCGAAAGCAGAGTTTGATACATCAACCAGATTCATGTCTAGTCTGATTCGGGATGATCTAGACATGAAAGCCTTTCGTCAACGGGTAAGCATAAAAAGAATTAAAACTGGACTGGAAAAATGCAAGCGGCTTTTGGAATTGCACTCTGCGCAAAAATTTGAAGTCTCAAAACAGCAGAGCAGCGTTAACGATGGTCATGCAAACCGTGCGTGCCCAACGTTTGAAACGCAGTCATTTCGTGTGAAACAAATTTTTCCTTATAATCAAAATGATTATTTTTTTTTTTTTTGCGTTTTATATTTTAAACAGAATTTGTGGCAGGACTAAGTAAATCGAAATCTACATTGAAGTATAAGCTCGGCTGAGGGTTACTGCGATTTTTTTTAAAATCAACTCATGATGATTGAAAGCGGTGAACAAATTCAAATTTGGCGGCTTGAGTAAAAAAACTGATAGCGACCTAGACCCTCTTTACATTCTATGGTGCCACACAGGGAGTTTCCCATAAAACAAGTTCCCGTTTGAATTGCAACAAATCTAGACACACATTTGTTTAAAAAAAAAAAAAAAAACACGAAAACTTTATGAAACTATTTTAATTATTAAATTTTGATTTTTCTAAAAAAAAAAACCATTATCGTCATCTGGAAAAGAACTTGATAAATACTAAAACATAATTTGAGTTCCTTTTTTTGTAACTTAACTGTCCTACAGACCACTAAAGCTGGCAAAAGAAACATTATTGTGCACACATACATATATATTCTTTGCGAAATAATAATAAAAAAAAAAAAAAAACGTATATTCTCTTAGTGCCTTTATAACTTAAGGAAATAAAAGAAAAATATATATATAATGCATTCGTCTTAATGCCCTGGCTACACACGTTTGCTTAATAAACAATTATTTCTCTTGAATTCAATTAAAAATAAAAAAATATACACGTTTTAGGGATTAATATTGAGCAGAGTTTTCGGGGGTATTCTTAAGTTGTGTAGCAATTTTCTTTTTTTCGAGAAACTATTGTATGCCTATTTCTACATGTATGTTTGTATATGGATAGGTAAAATTATTTAAATGTCAAAGAGAGAAAACAATTATGTATTAAAATTAAATACAATGAATTTATGTATGAGTGTCGGTTGAAACGAATTAAAAAAAAATTAAAAAAAAAAAAAAAAACGCGAATAAACGATATAAGGGGCGGAACACTTCTTCTCTATTTCTTTACCCTCAACCTTCCCGCTTAATGGACGAAGGTGTCTCGGCTAGTCCTTTCACTTTTAGCCGGTCAGCTGTTTTTAAGAAGGCCGGTAGTTGTTCTTGTGATACATTAACTTCGCCCGCATACATAAATTCTAAAATCGCCTGAAGATGTATATATGAGACGTCTTTCAGGATGATTATCGGATGCTTTGATGGATTTTCCTATAAAATAATAAAATTAAATAAGCTTTAGACAAAAGAAAAAAAGACATACTTGGGAACTTACCTCTAAGAGTGCTTTGAAGTATGGACTACATGCTGATAGCACCATCTTGTGGGCTTTACACGTTTGTCCTTCACACGCTAGCGTCACCTGTAAAAAAGAAGGTTGTTTCTATTTTTAATTTCATTCATATAAATTATTGTAATTTAAAAACCCCTAGTTGTAGGGTAGCGGTATCGTAGGCCGTAGGTGGATAGAAGTGAATCGAAGGAGATAAAAACTTGAGAAGAGTGCAGTCTGTCGCCACCGCTCTTCAACATGTACTCGGAGAAAAGGTTCAAATAGGTGCTATAAGACGATAAAGGTGAAATCACTGCAGATGGGACAAAAATCAACAACCTAAGGTACGCTGACGACTCGGTTATTATCTCGAAAAGTGAAAGAGAAATCAACGCCATGGTAAATAAGGTCGATTTGGCCTTAACATCAACACTGCTAAAACGAAATTTATGGTAATTTCAAAAAACCACATAGCGGATGTAGGGTTAAAATTTGGCAGAATAAACATCGAGCTCGTCTACAAGATGATGTACTTGGGGACACAATTCAGAATCGAGCAGGCTCGTGCAGCTTTCAACAAGCTGAAGCAGATTCTATGCGGCAGTGATCTACAGCTGGACCTAAAAATAAGGATCTCAAAATGTAATTTCTGGTCTACACTCTTATATGGAGCAGAAGCCTACATAAAGCGTCTCAAAAAAGACTAAAAGCTTTCCAAATGTGGCTGTTCCATAGAATACTGCGAATCCCACGGACAGACAGTGTATCCAATGCGAAGATCCTGAAGAGCTTCTGAACATAGCTAAAGTCCGAAAACTGCAATATCTTGGGCTTGTTATGAGAAATGAAAAGAAGAAGAAGGTACCGTAGTTAATGGAGATCTTTGTCTTACCCGGTTCGGTATTTTTCCTCTTCCTGGGCAACATTTTACAAATCGCAAATATGTACAATTAAAATCAACAACAGAGTGAAAAGCCATGGTGAATACAGACTACAATATAATGGCCCATTAAGATCACACCGTCGCCTTTAATGTCAAAAAAAGATTTAGACAAGACGACGAATTGTGCATAATTCACACGCCAACCCCAGAGGCACAATCTTTCAAAAGTCGCACACGCCGACGATGCGAGTGAGAGTGGGAGTGAGGAGTGAGATTTCAGAAACGGAGTGAAATTTCAGAAACGCGTTCGTGGGTATTGGGCAAACAAAGTGCATACATGCTGTCAACAAAAAAGGACCCAAACACCTACGCACATCTCGCCACGTCGACCTCCGCAGATATAACTTTGAGATAGTCAAGGATCTTGTCTACCTCGGCTGCGCTATAAACAGTCAATGGAATGAAAAGGAAGACAACTCTTGCGAATGGCTGCTTTGAGCTAAGAAGGCATTTGAGTAGCAAAGCTCTTATTCTAACAATTAAAGTGACCCTATAACAAACCTTAATCATTCTAGTCAAGAGGCACGGATTTTATCAGAAAAGGATGAGGCCGCCTTCGGATGTTTCCAGAGGAAAGTCTAAGAATATACGACAAACAGTATGGGCTGAATAGCTATATCGACTTAGTCAAAAGCGTCATAATACAACGACTAAAATGACTGGGGCATGTCAAGCGAATGAACACCAGCGTTCCGGTTTAGAGAATCTTCCAATCTATCGCAAAACTAGAGAAGAAGAAGATGAAATGGACCTCAACTAACTTGGCATGTGAAACTGGAGGCAGCTTACTCACTATTAAGTGATCTTGAGATGCTTATTGGTTAGGGTCCAGGTCCACCATGGACTGTAGCGCCATCATACAGAGTGAAAAGCGAATGTATTCCAGGGCGAAATCGCAATATCAGCCAATCGACAACAAAGGCCACCGTGCGGTGCAAAAATGAGTCAGCAAGGTGAAAACTAAATCAGAAACCCTTGTGTTCAAATTGAGCCTCAACAACAGCAAGCCTACATCAAGCAATGATGTTAAGATGCTTTATAGAAGATTCCACTGATTAAGATCTGCTGACTTGGAATATTTTGAAAGTCAAGATTAGAGGACTGCCAAGAAGCGAGGCTACAATCTGGCCTTATGGTAGTTGCTGCATTTTTTATTACTTAAATTGTTATGACGATCCGTAAAGTAGACTATGGGCGTTAGCAAAATCAGAGCAGAAACGAAAGAGATGTGAATATAGGCACGTAGATTATTCCACATTCATATGAAAGATTAGAGTCTCTTTCAACAAAGGAGGCGAAGTTTGGACGATTATTCCACAAGCCTTGGCCCACGGGCTGTCGCAACAGATATTTTGCTTCGTTGTCAATTCAGACAACGACACCAGCAAAGAATAACTCTTGCCAATCGCTGTTTCTAACTAACTTTTTATAAGACGTTAATATTCCCAGTCTTACTCTACGGCGCAGAGGCATGTACTCTGTCAAAAGCGGAGGAGGTTGCTCTTGGCTGTTTCGAGAGGAAAATTCTTCGGTTGATTTTCGGTCCGTCTGCATTAACTTACCTCGAGCTGTCGCGCCAGCTATTTATTTATTCAATACGAGGTTGTAGTAACTACATCCTTAATGATGCAGCCTTCACTTGGATCTCTATGGATCCATTGTGTTCTACTGGTGAAAAACCCAGAAGGCAAGCAGAAAAAAAAAAAATCCAAAAGTATTTGTCAGTTGCCGGGTGGTTGTGTTCGGCATTCAATGGTACAATAGAATCCACCTACCCAAACTGGAAAAAAGAGTGGGTCACCACTCGCAACGCAATAATAATGATGCGCGGAAGTTGTTCACGCCCTGAGCCCATGGGGAGTGAGCGATTCCACCATATACAGAAGACGACGACATGATAGTGACCTTAACCAACTCTTGTTCGAAGAGGGCCTAATGAAAAAGATTTTTCTATGTCTGTTATACACATGGATAGTGCGATTCTGTTATTAAACTTCGGTGCTTTCAAAGAGATACACAGAAACTATTTTATTAACTCGAAGTTGTAGGTATACAAATTTGTATAAAAATTGCTTGCAGATGGACGGCGGTTGGGCTGATATCGCTACAACACCAAGGATGATTGTGTCGCTTTTTTCTTACTGAACACTGACATTTGCAATGGAACGTGGTCCACCATACTTGTGGTACCAAACACCACCGAGGTCCATTGACATTTCCCAGGTCGCCGGCGCGACGTTAACTTGCTTAACATTCATTCGACGCTCTTAACATGCCGATTTATAAATAATGCAACATCACCGTTCAACAAGACACAGTTCAACTAGGCGGGCCATATCCATATTCACGTTCACTGCGAACTTTTGCACGAGAAAGTGTTACTATCCACATGAACACATTAGCAACTCGCCGTCACTGAAAAACACAATAATTACCCAAAAGTAAATCGCAATAAAGTTTGCATTTCCATAGTAGATAGGTCGGTTGTCTTGTGGAAAATATAGCGGCCGCCCGCCGATGTGTCGATTTCTCTTTTTTTATTTTGAAGAGTTCTAACCTCTAACAGAATAGGTGAGCAACTTTCACATCCACATCATCGCGTAGGAAAGACTTTTATTGTTCTATTACCATTGTGGGGCTACACATTTCAAAGGCTTTCCAAATCGATAGCTTAGTCACGGACGCGGGCGAGGGCGGAGGGAAGATTATTCGCGTTTAACACACGAGTTAAATTTTTATTTCCGTCAACAACAGACCGCACACACGACTACACACTTGGCAAAAATGAAAGCATTTCGTTTATCTGGGACAAATAACGGTGACGGTTACGTGCCACCAGAATCCTCAAGGGGACATCCTCGGTCTAGTAGGGAAACAATAAATTCTAGTTAAAGTTCTATACTCACATCGGTGAAACTTTTCTCATCTCGTAGGTGTCTGAAGGATGTAACCATATTTGTCTGGAAATCGTTCCATTTTAAAAAGAACTGTTGATCGGCCATCATGAATGTTGATATCCTTTTAAGCTGACGGCTTGTTGTGCTTAATGTAGTTGCTTAGGATGCTCCTAGACAGCTTTCTATTCTCTCCTGTTGATTTTGTAACACTCGTCTCTCTTCCGTAGAAGCAGCAGTCTTGTTAATTGACTCGACTCCAACGAATCTTAACACACGCACCGTGGTGTGAATAAAAACACCGCAAAGAAAACGTGATAAATAAAACCACCAGCAGCAGCAGCAGAGTAGCAGAGCAGCAACAGCAAATAGAAGTGGCGCGCGTATATAGGTCAGTCTCTCTCCAAATAGCGAGAAAAGGGACAAACAAAATAACAGTGGTAATTTTTTAGTTTCCAATTCTGCAACTTCTTCCACCAATTTACTGCAACGAAAGTAGAACAACACTAAGTAATTGAGTAATTGTAGCAAGTTTCGTCGTGCAAGACAAAACAAATGATAATGGTGCAATAGAAAATAAACAAAAAAAAAAAAATAGAAAGCAGTCTGAAAATATTTACAATTTCCACGAAACTATACAGAAAAGCAAGTGTGGAAGTACTTTTTCTCACACGTATCCCACACTATTCATCACAGCAATCACAGCCGGTCTCTATACCTCTCTCTTTCTTTGCGTTTCTCTTTATTTCGCGGTATCTATTCACCAGCCACACAAACAATGCATATGCAGTTGTGTTTGATTCCAAAAACCAGTGTGGCAGTGTATTTCGAAATTTCTTTTTTTCCACTTCTTTCCTTTGGTTTCCACCAGTCTCTAGCCCCGTACAATAGACACCTACCACACACAAGCAAAAATGCACGAGTCAAATACAGAGAGAGAGAGAGAGAGAGAGAAAAAAAGAACTAAAATAGAAAAGTGCGGAGGCAGCGATGAGAGAAGAAAGAAATGTACGAGGAACTCAAGTTCGGTGTTGCCAGTCGTTTGTTTATGAATATAAAAACAAGTTCCATGTGGACCAAGAGAATTTGTATTATAACAGAACGTTATGTATCCCTTTATCCAGATTGGCTCTCTCTCAGAATCAGCCACTTTTAGACATTCCCACGATGCAACATCGGCTCTGGTCTCCATTTAGTTTTAACCAATGCGGAATGTCGAAAGAAGCAAGAGAAAATTTAACGTAGAACGCCTATAATAGAATCATTGCCTATCGCGCATCACTCTCTCTTGATAAGTCTCTAGAGGTGCAACCAGTGAAGTGCTGGGTTTCCCTAAGCCATTACAACGAAACCCTTGATTTGATTAAAAGTACAGACAAAACAGTATGCTTATAGAACTGCGCTAAAAAAATTGAGCTCACTGCTCGCGAGATCTACGAACAGAAGAAATATGTCATTAAACACTTTTTAGAAAGAAAAAAAACCAGAGCGCCAAAAGCGAACGTTCGAGATAGTTCAAAGGTGTTGCGAATGTTTTATCAAATGGGTTAAACGAACATGTCAATGGTAAAAGCACGAACAGAAACTTGCAACGATAGTGAAGAAAAGGTCGTACTATTGTAGTTTCAGTGTTGAACGGCGACTACAATCAAACACTTTGGCAGAACATATGTACATATGTATATACCTTAGGTGGTAGACAAGACTTTTGCCCACGCAACCAACTGTAGTAAATAAAAGACAGAGACATGCAAACTGAAGTAAAATAGGTTTGCTCCCGCCGATACACTCCCTAAGATTTCCAAATCGATACTCAATGTCATCTTTGACATTTTAAATAGAAATGAGCTATTCAAAGCTATGCATGTCTAGATTTGGCATCCCAGCAAAACTCGTATCTCTGAGCAAGATGAAGAACGTTTGGTAATAACTGCCGCCTTCGCTTTCAGCAAAGGTTTGAGACAAGCAGACGCTTGTACGGATCGTGGTGTGATTGTAAGATCTTACAATATTGTCAGGTCTCCCAATATACTGACAATTAACTGCCGATGAGCTGACAATGACAAATTACCTTCCAACGCAAAATTGTCAGTTCACACGATGGTAAGATGTTGTCCCAATATCTGACAATTTCACTGTCAGATGGCGACCTTGCAATAAACCTGACAATACTTTTTCTTACAACGTTGTCTGACAATAAATTGTCAGTTCACACGATTGGTAGGTTTTTGTTCACGAAAAATCGGCAGATAAATTGTCAGACATTGGGAGAGAATTTGACAGAACTTTTTTCTTTGTTGTGTACTCAATAGAGAAATACAGATCAAAAAGAGGCATTTGCGACACTTTTGTCTGCAAATGAAAGAAATGAAAGAAGAATAGTCACATAAATGCCGTAGTGTTTGGACAAAGGATTGGGTGGCCCGCCTTCAGCAGGAAGGATTGCTCGTCGAATTGCGGGCTGAGGAGCCGGAAGATGAAATGAATGATTTCCAAAAGGAAGAAACGAATATGCGCATGAGCATATCGGCAGGTGAGCAGTTTGTGTTGACACTACTCTTACTGGAGGCAGCATTTCTAAAGAGACCGGAGTACATTAGCCCGCAAAAACCAACCTGCAGTACATATTTCCGCGAGGAAAGGGGAACCCTTTTTCACTTCCTGCCCGGCGCTACCTAGAGATTGGTTTATCACACTTGGAAAAGCTTTTAGAATCTTCCGTCATAAAGTTCTGTAACATCATTAATTTTGTTAATTCCACGGCATGGATCTAAAAAGCCACCCACTTTTTTGAAACATGCATCGACACCCCCGCGAGTGTGGTCTCAAAATGGCGCATTAGCGCTTCGTGAGTCTCTGTATGGACAATCCAGATAGCCAATATTCACAGAATGTAGGTTAGGTTAAGTTTCGAAGGGTATGTGATGGATAGGCGTCATCACTTTCACTCGGAGATCTGAAGGTCCATTGTGAATACCCCATTAATATTGTGGGAATAGCAATATGGTTTTCGGGACAACCTTAGGAGCTATCCTATTGTCGACTGTTTTGTGAACCAGTTAGCACTCTTTAAGAATCTGAGTAGGTCCGTTAACTGTACGTCTGTTACCCCTCCTATGCTTATGCGGAGCGGATTGTTGGTAACTAGCCGTTTAAACAAGTGACTTCAAGGATTGCAATGCTTTAGGACCTGATCGAATTAGATTAGAATACCATTTTGAAAAATACTAGTACCTATAAACCATATTCTGAGTTCGTGGGTAAACTTGGAATCCCTTTTAATTACATATTGGAAAATTGTGTAGGCTGTAAAGTAGATAAGTAGAAATGGGAATCTGATTTGGTTGAAAGGCGTGAGTGGTATTATTCTGTGGTCTTTATATCTAATCTGCGAAAGAGAGTTTAAAATGCTTTCCTCGATAGGACGTCAAGGTTACTGAATAAAAGCTTCCTTAATTTGCCGATGGCTGGTATTTACGAGCCGGGCATTCTGAATCGTTTAAGTCTTTGCGGTTTGGTAATCGTGAACTCCTTGAGAATTTCAGTGTTGCCTTTGAACTTTAGTAGTATTATAATTAGAACTCGAACTCCTTAGCGAATAGAATCAGTTCAGTATTGTCGGACTGAAATTTGGTCCAGCTCTTTCAGTGATCGAATGTACCTTCTGACTGGGTGCACATTGTAATACGTGCGTGTCTGCTGATATCAACCCGCCAACAGAAAACCCCCTTATGGCAATGCTGAACCAGCCGAGAAGCTGTGTGCACTATTAACTCTCCTCGTTCTCTCAACACCGCGGCCAGTATTACACATTTCCATTCACCAATTCAAGGGAGCAACGTCGATAGACATCCCAACCACAATTCCCCAATTCCCTTAAAATACTTTATTCGTGCTATGAATTTCCACTTCGAACTCAATCATAACACAATACAGCTCCCAAGTAGGCAGTACCAACTGCAATTAAATATAAATTTCACCCGTCTCTGGCAATACTCTTTCTTCATTTTAAACTGGCCAGCCAATTTACTTTGGCAAGCGAATGTTTACACAAAAAAAAGGAAAATTCTGCAAAGAAATTCAGCGGGTGTAAGCGCACACACAAGCAGCCCACGTCCAAATACAAAAAAAACAAATGAGCATCGGAAATTTCATCACCATTACTCCAAGCGAAAGACGGGCCGCCAATCCTATGGAGCAAAACGAAATGACAATTGTCATTTTCGTATATAAACGCCAAACCGAAACAAAACGAAAGAGAAAGACAAGAACGTGAAAGAAAAGAAAAAGCAAATTTCACTAGACGCTCGGCGGAAGTCACTGGCTGGCTGGCTTGCAGCGACGGCAAGGCACACGAACAGAACACCAACAAAAAAACACCACGCACACACACGCAGAGGATTAGGAAGAGAATGGACTGTGGGGGAAAATCGTAATAATTCTGCCCTTTCACTTTGCGGTTACGTTTTTCTTCTTTTTTTCTGGTCTTTACTTGGAGCTCCAGCGACTTGGCGTTCCAAAGACGATCTGGAATCCCCGAAAATTTCGAATTTATCCACAAGCTAACAAAGAACGTGACATGGAAATTTGAGAAAGAAAATAATTTCTCGTAGGTAGGTCATGGATGGTGGTCTTACCCCGGGTCGTCTATCGGTTTTCGATTTTCAACGCACAATTCTCAGTTAAATTTTACACTTTCGACGAACTGAAATCCATGGGGCTTTACCGTGGAACACGCGAACTAAACAAAAATTGGAATTTGCGATTATTTGTGGTAAATTTGTACGACAAAACGATGAGTTAAACTGCTGCCGTCTGCGACCGTGTGCTTCAGAAACAAAAAAAAGTCGAATAACACAGAAAAGTGTTTCCTTGAAACTCTCGCCTTTTCTTGTTTTCTGTTCTGCTTTTGCTGGGAATGTGAATGTGAGTGAAAGGGAAAAATGAGCGAAAATGCATCATCCTACGAACAATGAACCAACAGCAGTACATCACTCAAATATGCGGCTCCACAGAAAGCGAACCCACACAGAGAATAAAAATTTAACAAATGGCGGACCGCTTAGTGATGCCAAGTTTTTCAATTTTATTTATTTTTGAGAGTAAAATAAATTTTTTTTCTCATGAAAATCGAAAATTGATCAAGCTGTAAAAGTAAAAATTAAATAGATGGATGATGCGGCAGCTTGATGGGGCCAACGCCTTAATCCTCGCAGCTATTCAGGTTTTTTACTTACGCGCCAGCGACGAGTGAAAAATAAAAGGGGGGCAAAAAGGCAGGAGGAAATGTTGTCACTTAGTTCGCCGAGATTAAGGCAAATTTTAGTGGTGGACAATCGATAACCAACAAAATTAAGGGGAAAGTTCAATAACGTTTAGGCACGTTCTAGTGGTAGGCAGCTGGAAGAAACTGGCTCTTGACAAAGGCTAAGAGGGGAGAATTTGCAGACAAAAGAGACATGGACGTAGCTTTAAAAGTAATGGAAATCGTTTATAACAGCTCGCTTGCAAAACGCCATAAAATCTTGCGAAAAGGGTAGCAACCCGCGCACCGATCTAACTTAAAGGCCACGAAATCTTGGTAGAAAATAACAAAGACTGATGATTGTTCTGTAAAACGTCCAAATCAACTTGATTTTCTCTATGACTGCTAAGATAATAAGGAGTGCTAAGACACACAACCGACGAGTCACGAATAAAAAATAAGTCGACAGTGTAAAACTGACAATTCTCATATGGACTTTGTGCCTGTCCACATTGGTGCAGGAATGAAAGTCGTTCCCATGAACGCCGTGGCTACACACAAAAAAGGCTTCATTGCAATGAAAGCAATTTGACAAAGAGGGAATGCTTAAAATCAAAACACAACATGTCGTCGAGGCAGAAGGTTCGTACGGAGGAAATTTTCTCCATACATTTTCCGCACGCAGGTAGCTACTGGAGTTCCGCACTTCTCGACGCACAGCCATCAAATGAAAATTTCTGTCAAAAACGAAACGCAATGACAAAGGAACATTCATGCTTGCGCCGAAATTTATGTTGAGAATGGATTTTCGGTAGATTTTCGGTGCAATCAACCCTTCTCCTTCCCACTCAATGAAAATCATCCTATCTCTCTCCGACAGTCTTTCATTCCTGCACCAATGAGGACAGGCACTTTGGTGTATTCGGATTTTATTCTAAGTACGTAAACCTCTTGAAATAAACCTCTTCTTTAACGATTGCAGTGTCTTCTCAGTTAAAATCGGCGAATATTGATGAGGCTAGAATCTGCGCAGCTCGCACCGCAGTTTAACGAATTAATCATTGAACCGTTGCGACTGCACTTTTTATTTTAAAAGAGTGCTCAATAATGACTGAACTTGGCGCCACTGATGAGTATCTCCAATTCTCATGAAATAATGGAACGACTGTACTACTATTGGAGTAGATTTCTAACATTTTCCTACTGCTCACTGCGGGGCGCTGTATGAGACATGGGGTCGATGTTGTGAAGAGACAATTTTTTCACATCTTCACGCTTAATTCGATTCTCGATATGTTAAAAAGTGAAATCAAATTTTAAAATTTCTCAACATGAAATATTTTTTTATAATAGCTAACTCAGCGGACAACATAACGACATTAGTAGCAGAGCAAGCAGAAACGATATTCTATTAAACATTAATATTGCTCTTTTACTTCTCTCAAGCCGCAGCTACTACAGTACTTACCATCAATAGGAACCGTTCCTTATATGCAGCACTTTTAGTTTACTAAGATGGCTGAGACACGTAGAGCTGTTAAACACTAGTGCTCCAAGCCGGGAAATCTTCAAATCTACCCAGGACGGACGACGCAGTAGACAAACAGCGCGACTTAGGTGGCGCTCGTAAGGCGGAAAACACACCGGATCAGTCAAAAATTTTTGTCTTGACTGTTTTCAGCCTAAAGGAACCTTAACCAACTGGGAATGGGAGAGTGGAGGTAGCTAGCTGACGATCGAGCTTGTTAGTTGAGACTCAGGTTCATCTTCAAATGTAATAAGGAAGGAGTAGTTCTTTTCCAGAGCACAAAACATACCCAGTTTTACATATACCTAAAAACTAGGTGGTAATAAGCGCATTTTTAGTTAGACCAAGCTGCATCTGATCAAGTTCTGGCCAAATCACTTGGACTAAGACCAAGTAGTCTATTATGATACCACTAGAGCAACGTATTACCTGCATCTGGAGCCTTGTATGAAGAATCCCTTTTCCTTTAAAGGCTAAGATTTTATGGGTAACCATATCAGTGTCAACGTATAAACGCGCCATAGTTTGAGTCCTCTCCTAAAGCTTTAATTTTCAGTGGGCAGGGCATGTACATACATAGAAAATGAGTTGTCTTTCTTCCTTCTGTTCATCTCTATAAAAAACAAATACATAGCTCACGCGATAGAATCTTGCAACCCTTCATGTTTGTTACATTTTTCGCACGAATGGAAGAGACCTACATACAATTTATTACCGATTTCGAATAGCCAGCTGAGAAGCTTTTTCTTAACAAATTGCACTTTCGGATGATTGTCATTCCCCGACCAGAGGTGGTGCCGTGAAAAATGTGTGGTGGACATGGCTGGGGCTTAGATCTATGCAGCTAACACAGCAGTCCAACGCACTAGCCACTGAGCTACGAAGACCACGTCGCACACCTATCAAGTAATGCCCCCTGAGGGCTCCTAAAATAGATGCTTGGCATTGTCTATTAATAGACAGTGGTTTGCTTGTTCTTTTGAGATCTGGGTTAGGCTTGCTTCAAAGGAAAACAAGTGCTGATATTAATCCAATGCTGTTTTCCATTCTCCTGGCTTAAATAACAAGACGAAGTCTAATCGATTCTATAAGAACAGTCGGTTCCTACTTATTTCCGAAGAGGTTAAGGCTTGCCCATTCTTGTGCTAGTTCGTCCGCTCTCCATTTGCCTGGAACTTCACCGTGTTCTGGAACTCACCACAGAGAAATGTGGTATCCATCAGCTCATTTAGAGACCTGTAGTGTTCTTGTACCAACTTGATCAAATAGGCCAGTGATTCCAAAGCTTTTATCGCTGCCTGACTTGCCTCAAACCACGAATAGAGGCCAAAGGCGAACACTTAGATGGAACGTGACCAGGCTAAATGAAGTATGCATGTACCTCAGCATGGTAATAGACACAGGAATAGACCCGATCCTGGAAAGCACGTGATGTTTGTATGCCTCGCGGGAGAAAACGAAAAAATGGGGGCAACCTGTATACTGGTTGACAAAGGATATTGCGGAATTAAAAACACGGTACTTACATCTCAGACGCAAAGTTACTAGAAGGAGGAGAAAGGAACCAAAAGTGATAGAAGCTATGCTAGACGAAGCCAGAGAAACCAGGAGAGAGCTCAAAAGAACAATTAACAAGAGCAAAAGACAAGAACGGGAAGTGCTTCGTCATGACGTTAACAACGATCCTTGTGGACTAGGTTAGGATACACTCCCAAGCAATAAGAGAAAATGCCACTATTTGACTAAGAACGAAAACAAAAAGGCCCTCGGAACAGATGTGACGGCAGAAGTCTTGAAAGTGGTCCCTAGAGGGACCGCGAACGAAGAAAATTACCGGTGGTGCTGTCAAGGCTCAACATTAGGACGAAAATATGTACATATCTGGTTGGTTAGGCAGATGACACCGCGGCAATGACCACCGCACAAGACATAGAAGACCCCTACTGACGGCTTAACCAAGTCATAAGACGCGTCCAATCCTAGATGCAAGACCATGAACTTAGCATTGCAGCAGAGATGATGCTGCCTATGAGGAGTCAACCGGAAGTCAATAACCAAAGGCAAGACGGCGAAAATTTCTTATGACAGTCATGCATTCTATCCTTTTGTACGGCTGAGATCTGGGCTGATGCGCTCAACCAAGAAATAAGCGTCAACTGTGAGAATTCCCTAAACCATTTGCTTCTTATAGATATCAATAGGAATCAAGTGGAAAATTATTTTTTAGAGCAGCGGGACGAATTGTTCATGAGTCACTTGATATGCAGATGCATGATAACCTCTGAACTCTTCTCAGAATATCAGTGTTCTTTTCGTGTGCCAGTGTCGTCCACAGGACTAGTACCCCGTACATCAGGATGGGCCTCACTATTGATGTATGTGAACACAGTTTATCACTTTAGATTGAAGGTTCGATTTAGGACCCAAAAACCTACGACCGGTATAAATTGAAACCAAGGCCTTCCCGCCTTTTTTTGTCAAGGATGTCCCCTAATTATCTGGCTTGAGGACGCTATCTTTCTTAGCTTCCTCTAGTATGCACAAGATCAATTTATTCCCTTTCTCACACGGATCTTCAGATGCAGTTTAACATTAGGCTACATATCAAATAGCTGGAAAGATGTTTGGGTAGTGTTCATAGCGAAGATGACTAATCATGCGAAGCAGTCGTCTAAATCGTTCCGTCCCATCAGCCTGAGTTTCTTTCTCCTGAAAACCATGAGGAAAATGGTTGATCAATACATAAAGGATGGCTTCCTTAACCTTGATTTCCTGTTTGCAAACCAATTTGCTTATCAACCTGGCAAGTCCACGCAGACTGCCATTCTCCAAAACCTGGCCTATGTGCCTTTAGAGATATCCAGAGAGCTTTTGATAACACTTCCTCTGACCAGGAAAGGCATCGCACCACTGATAATAAGAATGTTTCAAAGCAGAAAACGATCATAGCTATCAAAGGATCCTCGGAGGTGGGTGTGCTGTCCCACTTGCGCTGGGCTCTAGTTATTGACGAAATCCTAGTACGACTAGCCAAATCCGGTTTCAGAGCACAAGGATATTTGGATGCTGCCGTCATAACCGTTGCGGGCAAATTTGAGGACACCATAACAGATAACGGTGAAGTGTGCCCTTAATCCGACTTCAAACTGCTGCAGGACAAAGGGCTTGACCATCAACCCGGGCAAAAGTGACCTTGTACGGTTTTTTAGGAAAACGAAGTACGATCTTAAGGAAATCTCGATGGGAAACATCACCATCAGCCTATTCGGGGAAGCGAAATATCTCGGAGCAATTCTCAATTTAAAGGGAAAGCACGTGCGTTCAAGCGTCCACAGATTTTTTTAAACCAACCTCTGTCTACCAACTCCAACTCTCACCCTTGCGATGAACGCTGGGTGCTTACCTCAACTGAAAATTGGGTACAACCCCTGTGGGAGGTTGTTGGTGGCAGCAGACGAAAGAGGGGGAGAGTGTTCACACTAAGGTACTCTCCCTTGCATCCAGATGGCAGCGCAGGAACTCCCACCATGGAATGAACGGTGGCGTCTACAGTTCCAGTTAAGTCGGACTATTTGGTTAGCGCCTTAATTTGGCTACTTGGACCTTTTCGAAGTCCAAGTCCTACAATCACGAACTAAACGACTTGTACAGCAACATCGACGTAGTCAAAAAACTGCGCATTGGACGTTTGAGATGGCTAGGACATGTAGAGCGAATAGACACTAACGCTCCGGCATGCAGAGTCTTCGAATCTAACTTGGAGGGACAACGCAGTAGAGAAAGACCTCGTCTAAGGTGGCGCGCACAAGTATAAGGGGACCTCAACCAATTTGGCGTGCGCAACTGGAGCCAGTTAGTTAAGGACCGGGTTAGCTGGAGAGGCTTGTTGGTTGAGGCCCAGGTTCACTCCCAACTGTAGCGTCACCTAAGTTAGTAAGTAATTCCCTACAAACTGATTAATTGTAATTCGCATCTGAAGTAGGTAATCAATAAGGCGAATAGGGCAATGCTTATGTGGCAACGTCTATACGGTAAAACATGGGGACTGAAATCCAAGATGATTTACTGGCTATATAGTGCATCCCTCGCATAGTGGCCAAAAACCATGTAAGCAAAAGCCCAAGAACCGATTGTATCGCCTGGTCGACGTGGGTATTACTGGGGCAATGAGAACTTGTCCGACGGCAGCCATAGGGTCAATGTTGAACATTACGCCACTGCACCTCATTGTGCAAAAAAAAGTTATGCTGAGTGCTCTGGGCCTGCTCCAGATATCGCAATTTAAAGCCGCCGAGCTTACAGGCCATTTAAGGATCTTGAAAATGAATTGGATCACTTTGGATGTGAGTTTCGGTTCTCCAGAAAGTTCGAGATGGTCGTAAGTGATCGCCCCGATGGAAAAATATAGGGTTTCTTGGCAAACTCGCAAATGGCTCCAAACACAGATGGCTCCAAACTAAAAAAAATGGCAGCACTAGAGCTTGGGTATATATGTAATCCAAAATTATCTAGTGTGCAGCAGCGCTTGGAAAGAAACCAGACATCTTTCAAGCGGAGTTACATGCAATAGAACTCGACTGAGACTGTTTCTACCTCCTGGAACCCCTTGCGGCAGCAAACAAACCTACTATAGCCTGTATCTCTGGACTGGTTTCGAAGGTATTGAACGTGCTGATCGTCTGGCGAGAATAGGATGCGCACTCGTTGGAATTGAACCCTATTTTAGGATGCCACCCGGTAGTATCCACTTTAAAATAACACAATGGAAAGCTGATACGCTCAATTGGGCACATCAAAAGGGCGAAAAAGTTCATCAATCCTAACAAAAACAGGGCAAAGAAACTACTTGAACTCAACACGGAAGATTTAAGGCACATTCCGCAAATTAAAGTCTCGCTGTTCAAGGGTGATAGGTGGTACCTTGTAGTTTCTAGTGAATAACGCCGGTTCGTTTTTTAATGAGTTAACTGAAAGATGGTGTGGTCGCGGTGGGTCAGTGGTTAGTGCGTTGGACTGCTGACCGAGCGGCGTGGGTCCAAGCCCCAGCCGGGAACACAGAACATTTTTTCACGGCACCACCTCTCGTCGGAGAATGACAAGCCTCCGGGAGTATAATCTGTCATGAAAGAGCTTCTCAATTCGTCGTTCGGAGTCGGCAATAAATTGTAGGTCCCTTCCATTCGTGAGAAAATCTAACACGCACAACATGAATAGTTGCGAGATTTTATATTTTTATTTTTATTTTTTTTTTAACTGAAAGATGGATCTTGTCGGTGCACTTTACGAACTGTTTGAGAGCGGATTCCTGCGGAGTATCCGCGTGTACCGATCTTCTGGTTTGACGATGCGTTTAAGCATTTGCTTTATCCAAGAGCAATACACCTATCAACCTTCAGGTTGAGAAGTGCAACATTGTTGAAAGCTTCTTTGACACCAAGAAAAGACATCATTGTGAACTCCTTGTGTCGTAAATGTCAGACAGAAACCGAAACATCTGTCAAATGACAATAGGTTATACCGCAAGACAACTAAGCACCAACTGAAACGGAAGTGACTCCAAAAAATCCAGAAATTCAAATCCATTTGCCAAACACTTTCAGACAAAACATAATTTCATCATGCCTGTCAATTTTGAGTTTGTCGTCGAACCAATAGAGTTCATAAATTCAGGAGCAATAATGACATTCATCGCTAAGAGCTCCCAAATGAAGCTGCCTAGGATCCACGAGGACAAATACCCAATCCACCAAGAGCGGATGTGTACATAAGCGAAACGACACTTTAAAAATAGGAACACAAATTGATTTTGGGTTTTTTTTTTTGCATTTTGTTCCTCCCATCTTTGCCTTGAGATTGACATCTGCTTGTGTAATCCGTTTATCTTGTATATTTGTGTGTCAAATTATAGCACAGAAAAATGCTTATAAATCCTCATAGGAAAAAGGGACCCGGGACTAGCTGGAGCTTCCCATCCTTTTTCAATATAGATAAACAATTTTTTAATGAAAAGGCATTGAAGCGCGTCAGAGGCGCTACCCATATCAACTAGGAAACAAAGAAGAAATTCATTCATTAGCCCGGTTAATGATGCTGAAAAAAAGAATATTCCCCAATTTGGAGACGTTAGTCTGGTACCTTGTTACTGCGTTATGTGGGAGGATGTCTTATCTGAGTCAACCCTTGTCATTTAAATGAGAATTCAAAAAGTGTATGTACGTACTCCTGACGACACTGTGACAGATGGAAGGGACAGGAATTCGAAATTGTTCTTAGTTTGTTCCGTGTTACTTTGTATTTCTTTGGAACCGAAGAGCCTGTTGTGCGTTTTTAAGGTGAAATCTACGCTGGGCGGGAGGAGGACACTTAAAAAGGATTGTACACGTGGATGACTGTGGTATGTTAAGCTACAACAAATTGATCGGAGATGCTTCGAAATTAGGACAGGAACCCACTTCTTGCTATATTTTGACTGTGAATTATTCCTGACTGTAGGTATGTTTCGAAGCTCGGCAGATGGGACGTTGCAACCAGAGTTAGAGCTGAAGTCAAGTGATAAGGTGTTGAAATAAAAATTCCGGAGGTCCCCAGCATGCAATCTGCAACCTTTACACGCTCACCTACTCTGGCAATCTGTGAAAAGTTCGTAATTGAATTGCTCGAACCTCTTTCTTGTTTCGCTTTCCTACTGGACTACTTTATTCTCCTACGAGACTTTACACGCGTCATGGTGAAGGGGCTAAGTAAAGGTCAATAATTCTCGAGAATAATGCCCCACCTGAGCTTCCAGCGAAGATGTAGTTTACCCTGTTTTCGCTCTCTTAACTTATCCTTTCCCTCTCCTATCCGGTCTTCTGGATCAAGATAAAGGTAAAGGATTTCCGTGCTTAGGACCTCAATAAAATATCGATCGGACGGAGTATTCGGAATACCAGGCGACATCCGAATTAATCAATCTGCTGATCTCTGTGCGGGCAGATCTCCTTTGGAACCGCGGATCTTAAGTTATATTCCAACAAAGCTCCTAAAGAACTGGCCAGTAAGAGAATTGTGGCTTGACTGCCAATAGCTGCGTGAAGCCGTAAGGTGCTAGAATCCACCCACGGAATCTTACGACACTTCGCTCCTTCAAAGCACGCCTGCAAAAATCGCCGTACAGCCAGTCGAATTATTCAGCAATTCTGAAGCATTTCGGAGATCAGGTGACCATCTGCTTACCATAAAAATAAATAACTGGCGTGACAGCTCGTGATGAGCCTAAGCCTAGCTTCTCACAACCATTCTTTCGGCAATTTATGCCCGTATCCGAATAAAGAATGGAGAGGCGGAGAATTATTATTCCCTGAAAAGAGGTGGTGTCGTGAAAAATGTTCGGTGGCCATGGCTGCGGCTTGAATCCACACAGTTCGCACCACACTCCAACGCACTAACTACTCATCCACGGTAAAAACAGTGATTCACGTCTTAGGCTGTCGCGCTATTTTTTTATGGACGAACTAACCCTGGGAAGAGTTTCGTTGCTAAGTTGTATGGTCTTCGAAAGCGAATCTCCGTCTCTACTGCATTCAATTTGTAATGAATTATAAGCAATGACAATAACACAAACAAAATTGTCTCCAGTTAGTCTGGACGCTACCCACTTAGTCTGGATGCAACCCAGTTAGCCTGGATTCCACCCTTGAATGTCATTGAAACCTAATATTACATTAAATTTAACCACTATACTACACTTGCGCGCTGTGAATATCTTCATTAGGGTATTAAGAAACCTTTGACTGCGATTGGCTTATAAAAAAAAAACAAGATTTGCTTGCACCTTCAACTAAGTAAATAATTAGAGCTAGTAGAGCAGACAAGTGGTAACGCACGGTCAATAGGTTCAGGGTCACGAAGGTGTCTCGGGGAATGAGAAAGTCGATGAATTGGGAAGAGACGGGGTGCACGCGATGGACCGAACCACTGAAAAAACAGTGGGAGTCGCACTAACAATAACTAAAACTGCAGCCAACAAGTGTATGCAAAGGAATTTCGAGAATCGCTGGGCAAACCTCCCGACATGCAAAGTAGTTAGATCACTCGTAAGTAAACGCAGTGAGCAATTGGGCTGATGGTGGGGCTTTTCACAGGACACATTAACCTCAACAAAGACATGCATAGAATGGGCCTCGCTGACACAGAGACATGCAGGAACTGCGAGGAAAAAGAAGAAGACCGCGAACACTTCCTATGCCACTGGCCAGCCCTAGTGAGAATGCGACAGACGACCCTGGGATCCATGTGGATACTGGACCTGAAACATCTCAAGGTCAAAGGAATCAGCGGCATTCCGGCCTTCAACAAAGAAACAGGAAGATTCACCAGATCAGACGTACACTAGTTTCTACCTTCCTAATATCCCTACAACATACTTCCAAAACCAAACCTATCACTGCAGTTCCGACGATTAAAAGAGAGGAACACAACGAGCCCGACTGAGGCCTAGGTGAGAAGTCTCCTGCCCACCCTCATATACCATATCATACCATATCAAGGCATCCTCCGTATTTCCGATTCTTTTGGCTGCTGGATATGAAAGGGATCGAATCCGCTTCCGGCGAAAGTCCTCATTTGTCTACATGGAGGTCCTATTTTAAGGACATGTGAACGCCTTTAACTGAAGCAGAGGTCATTTAGTCCATTATTATTTCCATTGGTGTTTGAGAAAGACTGTCATCTGCGTTATTTTTAAACTGATGTTTATAGGTATTGTCGAAAGTTTTTGGCGTAAGAGTCCGCAAAAGATGCATTTAGACAGTTTAATACGCGAACGTTGAGTGTTCAGATTTACTTTTGTAGTCAGACTCAGTAGTCATCCAACAGGCTTCCCTTGGGGCGTTAATGCGTTTTTGAAAGTCGAGTCAATGCTTCAAGGACCTTCAAATGTAAATGCCTTCCCATTATATTGCCGTTCTTAAACAATTTTGAAAAGTCTTCCATCGGATCATTTGATGTCTTTTTGTTTGAGTTTCAATTTCAGAGTTTTTCTTACCCAAACACAACGACGCAGTTAAGGACTTCGCAGAACAAAAACGTTCACTTTTGAACTAACCCCAGCGTTACCAAGGCAACCCGCCCCAAACAACTTTCACCCTCACCAGTCTTTTGTTGTGAAATGGTTTTGAGCAGTTTTCCCAAGGTGAAAACCTTAGTCACTGCCGTTGCTGTGTTAGTCCTTAGTTCCAAAACCTCGACAAATACCGCTGAAGTGGATTTTTGCACTCAATCCCTCCGCGAAAATCGAAAAGTTTTTTTTTTTCCAAAACCCCGCAAGTGGCAAGTAGAATTGGCACTCTGACATCCTCACGAGGAAAAAAGAAGTGAAATCCAATCGGTCGGGGTCGACTCAAATTTCATTGAACGGTTGTGTAGCGCAAGGACTTCTTCAAAGTTTTCTAATTTTCTTCCCTCAAATCGTGCGTTTTATTTGTACTCAAATGCCAAAAAGGATGAAATGAAAGTCCCTTCAATGTTTTAACTCAGTCCCAGTATAAAGCATTTCCGGAAACTTAAAGGATTCCAAGGATTCGAAATCTAGTGTCTTTTGACGGCTTGCAAATGGGAATTTTTAACAAATTGGCTGAGATCCTAAAGCTGAAGAAGGAACAGATGACAATCCTCGTGGTCGGATTAAATAACAGTGGGAAGTCAACGATAATAAATCATTTCAGGAGCCCAGACGAACGAGCAGCAATAACAGTGCCAACTGTCGGATTCACGGTCGAACAATTTCAGAGTGAGAAAAAGTTTTTGTTTTTTATTTGGAAATCGATTCCGTTCTGTTTGGAGTGAGCTAACTTGATTACGTTGTTCACAGATTGTAGGAACTTTGTCGTTTTATTGTTATAACATCTGTGAAATCTTTTAAAGTCAATAGAACAAATATAGGTGCTGGTGTCTTCCAAGGACACAACTGCAATCAATCAGTTCAGGCTGCGGTTTCTTTGGCCTACAATTCAGTAGCTGATTTTAGGCTAGGTTAGGTTATTGGATTGAAGGAGCGAAAGGCGACTTTCCTCCGTGACACTAAGATTGATGTAGAACCATTGCGATGTCCATGGGAGGCAACTTCTATACTGTGTGAATCTATGAACCTATAGGTTTTTAAGTCTTGGCGAGGTCTTTATACATAAATCTGAACCTGTTGGAGGGTTCTTCGAGATCCTGAAAAAAATATCTTCCCAGGAACTTAAATCTTAGTTGACAGAGTCCTTGGCAGTAAGGAAAGTGTGGAGTTGTCCTAATGTACCTGTTCATCATCGTAGGTTTTGCAGAGGTCATTTACATCTAACTTAAGTTTTTTGGTATGGAACCTTAGTTTAAAAAATAGCTGGCGCAACAGCCTGGGATGGGCCAAGGGTTTTTTTTTTTACCGCGAATTGAAGGGATCTACAATTTGCCTCTTTATTGGCTTCATTCTCGATTTCATGCGGAAGTATGAAGGGCTTAAGATTCTACTTTTCCGGATTCAGTGCCGTGTCTTTTCTTGCTATTCGTCAGTCTTCTCATTTTCTGGCATACACTCATGTATAAGAACCCAGTAGACGCTTGCCCTATGTTGCCGAGAACCTGAACCTCTTACTGGCAACATTTTAAAAGCTTTGATTGAATTTCTGACGCGCTTATCGCTGCATGGCTATAAATGAAAACAGTGGTTGGCCCACGCACAGTCTTACGGGCAGCTATTATCATTGTTAGGACCTCTGCCTGGAAGAGATTCAGAGGTCTGACCGATTTGAAATTGCCCAACTAGTCAGAAAAGATACTTGCCCCTACACCAATGCCAGTGAAGATAGCTATGGATTTTCTGTTTGATACTGTTGCGCTTTTCCGTTCTACTCTACTCGGGTAAAGGCTTGAGAAGGGCCTTGTAAAGTTAAGGTTCGATGAAGGTTGGATTTGTTTCCAGCCACCCGATTGTCTTATACTTGCGGGTATGTTCTCTGAGAAACTGCAACTGAACAGCTCAATCCAACTTTCAGATCACAGCAGTGTATTTCAACCGGAAGTAATAGCAGTGACTGGCCCCTAAATTGCTTCGACGAAGGAATATCGCGGGTGGATTTTACGTTTTTCATTGATAGCCCGGCGGCGATTGAAGCAATATTTGCTACACAGATAACATCGAAGTTTTTGGAATGCTGCCGCGAGGACTTGACGGTTTTTGGTATCCAGCCCTTGAATTTCCACCCTTTTTTATTTCATGGATTAAATCCTATCTGGAGAAACATCAGCATGAAGCGCTTTTCAGATCTGAGTTCTCGCTTTGGTATAGCAAAAACATCTTGGAGCTTCTTCTGCAAATGCCTTTCTGTTTCCCCTTCATCCTATTACTTTCGTGATCAGCTGGTTTGCCCAGTCAACTTAATTTGCGACCTGGATGTCTTCTGTGATAGCGAACTAAATTTTCGATTTAATTATCCAATCCATGATCCAATTCTACCTTCGGGTTCATCAAGCACTGGGGCTCAATTCCGCAAGCGTGAGTTTTACTGTGTACCAAAAAAAGTGTACATAGACTCGTTTCAAATCCGCAAGAAGAGTGAGGGTGAGCATTTTTGAAAGATGTGGTGTAAACACTTGAAGAAATTGTTTGCAGTGGTATTTGTGTACACAGGTGGTGACTGTCAACTTTTATGGATGTGTACACAGGCAAAAAACTCACTCTTGCGGAATTGAGCCCTTGGTGAAAAGCATTCTCGGATCCTTACTTTCGCCTCTTTCTTCATCACACCAATGATGGCCAACACGACCCAATGTCTAGAATGTAGAGTAAGGCGAATGACGCACACAATTTACCGTCAGACGTTTGCTCCAGGAATCACACTTCGGCCTTTTCTCATTCTATTCCCCTCTTCTACCTATAATTACTCACTATTCAGCCTTCAGCCTTAAATTTGATCTCGCTTGTATAAAGCTTAAATACATAGTCTGGTAGTGAGGAGAACATCCGCAATGGCAGCAAATACTACGTGAAAATCTCTAGCCACCTGTGAAATGTTAAGAAGACACTAGCCAACAATTTTTATTATATTCGCAAGGGCACTTGGATGACTTGAACCATTATATCGCCGAAAGCACGGGTCTCTCTATACCAACCAAAATCAAATAAAGATGATCTACTTCATCGTTATTAACCCGTTAGCCTACCTATCTTAGGGTGCCTGTAGCCGTCAGTTTTTGTATTAAAAAGTCCAGCGGAACTACGTTTAGGACAGCCTCGAGACCCGCCGTTGGTGTTCTCCTTTGTACTTTCGTCGGTTTAGTTTAGGTTTCGAGGGAAGTGCACTTTGGTCCATTATTTCCCCGTTCTAAATGCCGTTTCTAACTTGTTCATCCATTTGTTGGGCTATTTATAAGCCAACTTGAGCTCTTGACGAAAAAGTCATGTTTATTATCGAAATCTTTACATAAAAAGCTGGCACGACAGCTCCTAGGCCTTACTTGTCGTGCGTGTTACATTTTTCGCACGAATGGAAGACACAATTTATTGCCGATTCTGAATGGCGGATTCAGAAGCTCATAACAAGTTGTACTCCCGGAGGTTTGTCATTCCCCGACGAGAGGTGGTACCGCGAAAAATTTTCGGTGGGCGTGGCTAAGGCTTGAACCCACACAACTCGCAGTCCAACGCACTAACCACTGAGCTAGCTCAATCAGTCTCCCTGATCACAGCAGTGTCTTTCAAGCGAAGGTCCTTCGACGGAACTTCGACGCTATCGCGAAGAGCTAAAGGTTCTTGGCTCGCAGCACAGTGTTACTCTCTCCTGAGTCCAATAACCTGAGATCACAGGGATATAACCAGAAATGCGATGGCCGACGAACTTGCAGGAAAAGGGTCTACAATGAACCAAAATCGAGCTCTGCAATAGATTAAGCCCCCTCTCTGAACAAGAAGTGTGATGAGACCGAGTGTTTTTTCCCTTATCATCTCAGATACCTAACCTAACTACCGAGTCACGGCGACCACAAGGTCCTTTAGTTCTCTGTTTCCCATATTACGGAGGTGATTATAGATTTGGGCATTCACAAAGGTAGTCAGGTTAATGAATTAATCGTTTAGCGGCCATCGCATTTTTCGTTACGTCCCTACCAAATTAGACTGCCGTAGTGTAGGTCCTTTGATGGCTGTGTACACCCGCAGAATGATTTTGGGCCCAGGTCTTCCCGGGTATTTTGCAGCATTAATGGAAGTCTATTGAGCCTTGTTAGTGTTGGTTTATTTCGCTTAAAATTCTTCAAGCCGGCTAGTGAATAGTGAGTTTTTCAAGAAATACTGCAGCTTATTTTATTCCATAAAAACCTCTTTTTTCTTATTATTTTATTTGCTCTTTGAAATATATAAATTATTTTAATATTTCCAGATCAAGGTATATCATTTACAGCGTTCGACATGTCCGGCGCTAGCAGATACCGGAATTTATGGGAATATCACTTCAAGAACTGCCAAGGAATTGTCTATGTTATTGATTCTAGTGATCGCATGAGACTGGGTGAGTATACGGCGTCTTCTGATCTAAAAACAAATACCATATAAAATTTATCACTTTGAGGTTAATTTGGACTGAATGATTCATGTAAATCAAACCAAGCGTTTATGATCCACGCGGCGGCTATGAAACAAACTCACAGACAAATAGTCTCACAGTGTATCCCAAAATATCACAAGTCGTTAGTTTAATTCTGAAAATAAATAAAGGGGCGAAGAAAATATGGACAGATGGGCAGGGCCGGCTGGGGATAATCGGCGCCTGGTAGGCATTCAAAATGTCGTCTCTGTATAATTGTATCCATACGTTCTTGTCCCGTTTCCTCTGCAGTTGATAATTGAGATTTAGGCCAGAACAAACGTCATATAAATTCAAAACAACGATTAACAAAGGTTTGCTGCTTTTTGTGACCTCAGTTGTCACCTTGCATGCGTACAACTGGCTGCACATTTAAGAGGAGCAATAGTAGCGTTTAAGCTGAATGCATTGATTTAGATCTTTGCTTTACCGATACTGATGAAACAGGACATTTAGGTATTGACAATTCTGCACTCCGCACTCTCAGTTGTCCGGCAATGCACAGTTGCCAAGATTGCACCAATCTAGTGAATATTTGGCTCAGCTCCATAATTCAGTTCAATAATAGTTAAGCAGATAACATCGGCGTAGTCAAGATGTTTGAGGTTGCTTTTTGGACTTTCCACTGACAAAGCATTGCGAAGCACATCTGTAGAAAGGAAGGCATTAAGAGTCAACTCTTTATGTCGCAGTGACCTTCAAACTACAGACCCGATCTTTGAGAAGATAAGTTAGGTTAGGTTTAGGAGTGGGGGCAGGAAAACATGCCACCTCACTTGAATCTTAGTGCATCCATTGGCTGTGCCTTTATGCTTAGGTCCAACCTCCTTAGGTATGCCGCCAGTAGGTGGCTTCTCATCCTTGGTCTACTGATGGCGCGAATTTTATTGCACATCTTGCACTCATCGAAGCTGGACATCTTTGTGCGAAGAAGTAGCCGCTCGACATTGAGTATCTCGCGTATTCTGGAGTTATTCTGGGGTTCTTAATACGATCTCGGTGAGCTACCATAGCAATACAACGAAAGAATCTCATTTTGGGACTATGTGAGCGGGTTCCATCTCTCTTCAGCAGGCTTCTACAAATCCCTGCTAATAGTGTCAATGCTGAATTTGAGTGTGTCTCTTGGGATTTAAAAAGAGCAATCGATCATATCTTGGTTCAGTTTGGTTCCTATTCTTGCCGGTTCATCTTACTTACTTACTTAAGGTGGCGCTAATGTCCGGGGTGGACCTGGGCCTCAACTAACAAGCGCATTCAGCCAGCTGCCTCCAGTGTCGTACGCCAAGTTGGTTAACGTCATCTTTCAATTACCTGAGTCGCGGTCTTCCTCTACAGCGCCGTCCCTCGGGTGTGGATTTGAAGATTTTCCGGGCCGGAGCTTTGGTGTCCATCCGCTCTACATGACCCAGCCACCTCAGTCGTTGGTGTTTCACTCTTCTGGTTAAGTCGATGTCGCTGTACAGCCCGTAAAGTTCGTCGTTGTATCTCCTCCTCTACTCATCGTTTATGGAAACGAGACTAAAAATCACACGAATTATTTTTTTCTCGAAACAGCCAAGAGCAACCTCATTCACTTTTAACAAAGTCCATGCCTCTGCGTCGTACAGGAGGACTGGGATGATTAAGGTCTTATAAAAGGTCACCTTAGTTGTTCAAGAGAGGATTTTGCTACTCAATTGCTTTCTTAGCCCAAAAAAACAGAGATTGGTGAGAGTTATTCTTCGTTTGATCTCTGCGCTGGTGCGTTCTCTGAATTGGAATTTCCTGGCCTCAAGCCACACTGATACGGGCCGACCAGGATGTCGACGAACATCTTCAGGCATTCGTAAAACACGACAGAAAAGATCTTGTAAGCGATGTTAAGAATACTGGTGCCTCTGTAGTTGGTGCAGTTCAGAGGATCGGGCAAACAATGCTGAGGTTCCATTCAGCGGGCATACTTCCCTCCGACCATATTTTAGAGATGAGTTGGTGCCAAGTCATCGCTTGCCGCTTTGAACAGCTCGGCAGCTAGGTCGTCAGCCCAGCAGCTTTGTTGGACTTAAGCTTAGATATGGCTATTTTTACTTCGTCCAGGTCGGGCGGACGGAATAGTTGGTCCTCGTCATCCAGGTTGAATGGTTCATTCTGCCTGGCAGCGGGATTTGGTTCGTCGTCGTCGTTAAACGGTCTTCAGAAGTAGTTCTTCTATATCCTCAGCATCGATTTATTGCCAAAGCTTTATTCTGTTCGTTTTCTATCGAATTTGCACCCAAATCAACCAGATCCTACTGCCGCGTTCTATGTAAGCGCCTTTTTTCCATGGACTGCCTGTGCGTGGGCTAGTGCGGGCCTGGACTTTGGACTTTAACAGATACTCATATATGTAAGTATTTCGGTTCTATTCAACTCATCCGAAGCATCATCAAAGAATTCATGATTCCACGCAAATAGCCTTTGTCGGATTAAATTTACAGCACCATTGTCAAAGATCGGGTTCGGATTATCCTCATAGTTTTCGATTTAGCCACCCGCTCATCCAAGAGGCGGCCACAACTCTCCCTACAAAGTTCAGCTCTCAAAGCAATTGCAATCAAAATTTGTTTGCACATTTGATTCCCGCACATTTTCAAATCATTGTCCTTTCAGCGATGATGCCATGCCACATCTAATTAAACTGTGTACACACAGCCTCTTAACGCGTGGTTCCATTCTTGCACATCGGGTTGTTTTTCATGATGTCTGGCAGCGTCAATTTCGTCGTCGTCGTCGTTGAAACATGACTTTTACTTCTTGGGAATATTTTCTTCGTTATTTTGCGTAATGAGATTGCAATTAAATTCAAAATGAAGGCAAAATGTCTGCAAAGTGGAGAGAATAAAAAAATTTGACGCGCTGGTGAGTGATTTTAATTTTTTTTTTTTCCTTTAGCGGGATATTCATCCGCTTAATGAAGTAATCCGGGGAAAATTCGCATCTTGGCCGTGTTCCTAAATGGATTTCGCATTACTCTGAAGTGCGTAAGTAATGGAGCGAACAAGATTTAAGAATGGAAGTGTCAGTTACCTACTTATGCGATGATTACAGAGTTTTACAATTAAGGAAGTAATCAAGCGACGTATCTAGCTTTAGTCAGGTTACAGTAGGCTGTTCATTAAGGCAATGAGCTTTGGGAAGTTGTACCTAATGATTTCTGGCATAATTTCCGGAAGTGATTCGTTGGGACTTCCGTTTTGTATTGATTTTGTTATTTATTGAGTTAGGTGATGTAACAGGTCATCCTTGATGCTGGAGGATGTGTTTTCCATGGTCATCGTACACGGGCGGTATAGATGCCCAAATAAGACATGGCTCTTACTTAAGGTGGCGCTACAGACCATGGTGGTCCTGGGCATGGCTCTGGCTGCCTTGAAATCAAAAAAACAGATGGTGGCTTGGCTATCTATTTGGACTTCCTTCTGGAATTTTCTTCAGGGCTTGTCGAAATGTGAAAATTTTGTGGACTTCTCTGTCTTAAAACCGCATTGGTAGCGGGCAATTAGATTGATGATGTAAAGTTTCAGGCACTAACACAATTTGGCGGATAAGGTTTTTTACGGGATATTGAGGAGACTGATGCCTACTTGATTGACGGGTTTTACTTTTTGGTGGATCGGACAAACTATTCCGAGATTCCATTTGTCAGGCTTACAGTAAATGGGTGTAAACTCTCAACCAAGTAGTCTCAAGCTGTCCGCCAGGTGGCGTTTCTTAACATCTGATGTTGTTCTAGCTGCCCTGTTTGATTTATCTTCGGTTGATACTTTGCCATTGACTGTACTATCAAGGCAATCATGAGATGGGGCTGGTTTTGGTATTATTCGTACTGGAGTTTGGAGGATTTTGCTTGACATTTATCCTACTACCGCTGGATATGCCGGTTGGTGCAATTGCGTTAGAACTTCGGGTACTGTGAAAGATTCAAATGAGATCTAGTCAAGTTTTTACGGATGACTCCAAGACCAGTGTTCGATCTGGTGCTGGTGTTTCCTAGAGACCTTCAACACTTCTCGTTAAGCAAGTATGCCTTTGTTTTCAATGCGAAGACTTATGCCACCTAATGGCCATAAACTATAAAATATTGTAAAGAATAGATGGAGGGGTCAGAGCATCTACGTCTATATCGTTAGCTAGGTTGGGCTTAACGCCTGCCTCAACCCTTTAACATGTTCCAAAATAGTTCAAGAACGCACGATCGCATGATCGCAAGGCTGAACTCATTGACTCTGATGAGATTGATAAGTAGAGCTCGGAGTATGTTTTTTTTAACGACCTGATCTGCTTTAGGTCTTTCCTCGTGCTCAGTCAAGGGTTCCACCTACGACTGAGTTTCTTACAAACAAGTGTACGGTATGACTGTTCAGGATGCAGGCAGACTAAGCGAATGCTTTCGAACGTCTGTAAGAAATCGGCCGCATTTTAACTGTCTCCTAGTAGAAAGGACTACAGACAACACGTACTTCGCTTTTGCTAAGCATCTCAATGTTCAATGGAATGTAAAAAAAAGCCGCAAGATTTAGCAGGCTTGTTGTGCGATAATCAATGCTCTGAAAAATCTAAATGTCTGTGATCCAGCCTGCAGTCTAATACACCACATCCTCAATAGCAGAGTCATTAACGCCTCCTTTGGCAATAGCTCTACCAGGATAAAGCCACACTGGGGTACACCCCAAGGGGGTGTGCTTTCTCCTCTACTATGGAATCTTGTACTCAACGAGTTGCTTCTGAAGCTAGAGGATGCGGGCTGTAGCGTAGTAGCTTATGCAGATGACGTCGCTATCCCCGTGACGGGCAAATACCTCCAAACACTGGCAGACATTCTTCAACACGCTCTTAACAAGCTTATTACGTGGACAATCAGCTGTAGGCTTAGTGTCATTCCGACTAAAACGGAGCTGGTCCTTTTCACTAGGAAAATCAAAATCCCAATCATTGTACCACACAAGCTCAACGGCACTCCTCTGAACTTTTTGGGCAGTGCCAAATATCTAGGACTCATCCTAGACAGGAAGCTTCTGTGGCGGGATAATGTTGCCGAACGCACCAGAAAATCCCTGGTAGCACTTTATTCATGTAAAAGAGCAGTATGCTTCAGATGGGGTCTTCAGCCAAAAATCATTCACTGGCTTTATACGGTAGTTGTGAGACCGATTCAAACGTTTGGCATAATGGTTTGGTGGCCGGTTCTGGAAAAGCAGACCAGCATCCATGTTCCACATGTTCCATTTGTTGCCAATAGACATCTATGGCATGCAGCAGGCCACTAACGCGGCATTAAGGCTGAGAAATACCCACCAATGGTGCAAAAAGAAGGTGGGACATACCAGAATCCTATCAACTCACCGCAGCCTTCCCCAATCAACAGACACGTTACCCACCGAAAACGACTTTAACATGGGCTACAAGCACAAGCTACCGGACAGAAGCGCCTGGAGTCAGTGCGAAGTCCTTTTTAATGAGTCCATCTCTATCTTTACGGACGGCTCTAAAACAGCCGAAGGAGTCGGTGCCGGTTTCTTTTTGGAAGACCTGGACATCTACCACTCCGTCAGTCTGCCCAACCACTGCCGAAGTCACAGCTATTAATCAAGCCGCCGCTTGACTGAAGGCTAAGCCAATATCACGCAGGGATATTGCGATTTACATCGACAGCCAGATTGCGATCAGGTCCCTCGTATCCAACACTATAAAATCTAGGGCAGTGAAGGACTGCCGCGTGTCTCTAAACGAGATCGCTAAACAGTATAACGTCACACTTTGTTGGGTCCCTGGTCACTATGACATTCAAGGGAACTGTGCGGCTGACGAATTAGCTAGAATAGGCTCTCAATGTACAGACGGCAGGAAGCTCGATCATGTCCACCGCACACTTCCTCTGCACGTGTCCCGCACTAGCCCATATCAGGAAGGTCACCCTGGCCAATACTTCTTTAACGATCTTAATGATCTGAACTCCGCCAGCATGGCCGACCTTAACAGCTACGTTAGGAAATCTAAATGGTTTCAGGAGTAAGCAGGGTACCTCTGTAATCAGTGGCATCACAATGGAACTACTTTCTGGTCTAAGTGTACCTCCTCTCGAAGGGCCACTTCTAACTAACTAGCAGGCTTGTTCAATTTTAAGTTAGATATTATTGTTCACTTTTCGATTTGACCAGGTGAATGGAAGTTTGGTGCTGAAAACCTCGAAACTCAGCAATGAACCACCGTTGGTAGTTGGTATAATAAATACTCAATCGACTTTCTATCACTTTATTCGTAAAGCCGAGATTTGTCGATGTGCGCAAAATTTGGACATAAGCAAATGTCTGCAAATCATCCACAATTTCATTCAAATTTGCAGGCCGATCACACGATTTGTGGAGTTTGCCCCAATGCTCCAAATTTGTTGGTGTGAGCAAGTGTCCGCAAATGAATTGTCTGCAAACTTTTACAGAGCATGTGTTGCCGGAACATACGATTTGCCGACACATGCAAATGTTTGCAGAACCATTTGCGGAAACGTCACTTTTATTAATTTGGAGGGATGAAACAACTCGAAATACACTCGCAGTAGTATTGGCTGCGTATGTGTTTGAAGGCACCAGCGAAGAGGACGATGAAAGCTAAGAGGACGATCAAAGCGAATTGCCGACGAGGCATCACACACGTTCGAGAAATGCGAGAAGAAGAGCCCACATTTTGCCATTTGCCGTTTACACATCTTTCTTCAAAGCAATATCTGCAAATGTCTCAAGTCCGCAAATGTGTCTGTGCAAATGCCCAAAAGTCCGCAAATGTGTGCAAATGGTCTCAATAGGATGATCCCACGATTTGCGGATGACGTGTGTAAACGATTGCGGACTACGTCTGCAAATGACATATGTGAAAAAATTTGCGGACAGAAATTGGCTAATCAAACTATTTTCAGACCTTTGGGGCACATTTTTATGCAAAATTAGCGCACATCTGCAAAATTTAAGAATTAAGGGTCTTACTATGGTTTTAGGCAACAAAGTCTTTGACCAAAAAGCGATAGGTACGTCCAATTTGTTCCAAAGTCAGTAAAATTTCATAAGAAAAGACGGCTTAGCTTAGTAACCAATTGTATTTGGATTGGAAGCATATGTTTCGGTAGGAATGACTTCTGCTATTTGAGGGTGGAATACTTTTCATAAATTTTTTTCTTCTTCTTACAACTTCCTTTCTTTGAAGAAGGGTAGCCGACTCATCATAAATTGGGTAAACTATCACAATTGTCTTAAGGCTTGTTGCAAAATTTTTTTGAAAAATCCTTAAAATTCTTAACTTTTTAAAGCACTCAAGCATAAATTTTATCCCACTCTCATGTCTCATGTCTCACTTCAATCGAACACTTACATACATCCTGTTTAAAAAATGTTTTCTCCTTTTTCCTTCAATAGTCGTTGCAAAGGACGAACTCGACCTTCTACTGAAGCACCCGGATTTGGCAAATCGTCGTGTGCCCATCTTATTTTATGGCAACAAAATGGATTGTACAGATGCTCTGTCGTGTGTCAAAATTGCAGCTGGTAAGGATATATGCCCACCGATACGTACACAGAGCATGAAACTATATCAATCTTATTTTTTTTCAATTCATTAAGCGCTGGGCCTTGAGAAAATTGATGACAAGCCATGGCACATTAGCTCCAGCAATGCATTGTCCGGAGAAGGGCTGGAGGAAGGAGTTCAGTGGTTGGTTGAACAAATTCGTATGTGTGTTGCGGATGACAAGGACCATAAAAAGAGGAAAATGTCAACAATAAAGTGAGGTTAAGACAGAGGAGTGTATTTGTGTGCGAAATGTATTACTTTTGTTAAAATTGTCCATTGTTTTAATAGTGCATAAAAAAAAATTGTTTAAAACAATTAGATGATCGTTTTTTTAAAAACTTCTGATAAATTTACGGATTTATTTTTAACGCTTGTCTAAGTTGTTTACACACTGTGCTGGTATTCTGAGAAAACTGAAGAGAATTTAGGCGGAAAAAGCCTAAATTCCCTACTGGGACACTTCTAAATGAGGGAATTGGTTACCAAAGGCACTCTTCTTCACTGCTTTGGCTATGGTAATGCAAGCTATCCTCAAGAAACAGATTTTAATCGATTTTGGTATCGAATGGTCGAATTACAGGTTTTTATGAATTGGAGAATACCATAGATGTTGAAATCTGCGACGTCTCGTCGAGGTCTTTGAAGAACCTAGATGGACAAATGATTTTTTTGTACAAGATCAGTAGTCTCTTCCTCCTCTTCGCCTTAGGACTTGTGCAGAAAGAAGGCAATTAAGTACGGTGACTTTGTATAAAACCTTAATCATCTCAGTACTGCTTTACGGCGCTGAATAATGGACTTTATCGAAAGCCGGCATTGGAGGAGGAGATTCAACCGCGAACTACACGAGCTGTTCAGCGACATCGACCTGGTAAAAAAAACTGGGCATAGGACATTTGGGATGACTGATAGACAGCAATGTTTCGGCTCGCAGAGTCTTCGAATGTAACCTAAAGTAGCACGCACAAGTAGGTGGCGATCTCAACCAACTTGGTATGCGAAACTGGAGACAGTTAGCTAAGAACCGAGCTAAGTTGAGGGGCTTGTTGGTTGAGATCTAGTTTTACCCCGAGCTGTAGCGCTACAGAGTTACATTTTTTTCGCAACATTTTTCCGACTCGAAATGTCAAATTGAGAAGCCTTTTTATAACAAATTGTACTCTCGGAGCTTTGGGATATGGGTGGGTCTCGATTCTACGCAGCTCACACCGAACTACTTGATAGAAGTATTTGTATCTTTAGCGACAGTAAAGTCTTGCTTAACGGTTTCATCTCAACCAAGACAGTTTGTGAACGAAATTCCGTGCACTCGACCTAGACGAAGTGAAGATAGACATGTCTAATCTTAAGTCCAACAAAGCTGCTGGTACTGACGGCCTAGCTGCCGCGATGCACCAGCTCATCTGTAAAATTCGGCGGAGGGAAGTATGCCCGATGAATAGAACCTCAGCATTGTTTGCCCGATCCTCAAGAAAGGAGATCCTCTGAACTGCGCCAAATACAGAGGCATCAGGCTTCTTGTGTGTCAGTGTGGCTTCAGGCCAGGAAAGTCCATCACCGAACAAATATTCACACTGAGGCAGATCTTGGAAAAAGCCCAGGAACTCCAAATCGATACGCATCACCTTTTCATCGATTTTAAGGCCGCGTATGACAGCATCTATAGAGACGAGCTATACAGAGCCATGTCTAGTTTCGGCATCCCTGCAAAACTCATCCGTTTGTGTAGGATGATGATGGAGAATGCACGCTGCTCCATCAAGGTCGGTCAAGGCCTCATCGAGATCTTTGATGTCAAAAAATGATTTAGAGAAGGCGACACGCTGTCATGCAACTTTTTTAACGTCGTACTTGAAAGAGTTGTGCAGAACTCACATCGCTAATCGGAAGAACGCAGCGTGATGTCACTGGCACTGGTGCGTTCATGAGTATTGAGACGAAGGCGTCGAAGATGGGTTTAGCGCTCAATGAGGACAAGACAAAGTTCATCCTGTCAACAAGAAAGGACACCCAACACCGACGTTTCGGACAGAACGTCACTATAGACAGTTGTAACTTTGAGGTAGTTAAGGACTTTGTCTAAAAAACTCAGACAACGACGCCAGCGCTAAGATTAAAGGAAGAATAACTCTTGCCAATCGCTGTTTCTTTGGGCTAAGAAGGCAATTAAGTAGCAAAGCCCTCTCTTTAACAACTAAGGTGACCCTGTATATGACTTTAATCATCCCAGTCCTGCTTTACAGCGCAGAGGCATGGACTCTATCTAAAGCGAATGAAGTTGCTCTTGGCTGTTTCGAGAGGAAAATTCTTCGGTTGATTTTCGTTCCTGCATAGAGGGTGAATGGAGGAGGAAATACAACGACGAACTGTATGGGCTGTACAGCGACATCGACTTAGCCAGAAGAGTGAAGGCCCAAAGACTGAGGTGTCCAGGTCATGTATGGACACCAATGCTCCGGTCCGGAAAATCTTTGAATCCACACCTGAGGGACGGCGCAGTAGAGGAAGACCGCGACACAGGTGGCGCATGCAAGTGGAAGGTAGCCTAAACCAACTTGGCATACAAAACTGAAGGCAGCTGGCTAATGATCGAGCTAGCTGGATACGCTTCTTGGTTGAGGCCCAGGTGTCCACCCGGGACTGTAGCTCCACCTTAAGTAAGTAAATAAGAGGAAAGCATTCATATAACAACGTCATTTGAGTACCGGACTGAGTACATTGGTCCTTCTTCTGTCTAGTCTTTCCAAATGCTCCAAACGTTGTTCACAGTCAAAAGCCACAGAAGAGGAGAGATAATCCCAAACTTCGACGTTTCTCTATGAGCGAATTTGGTTAAGTGACTGTTATAGAGTGGCGACTGTCTGGTAGTAGGTGGCGATTTTTATACTGACGTGGGTATAGCTTCAAAAAATCATTATTAGTGGGAGGGCCTTTCCCAACAGAAAAAAAAACCTTCCAAACTTGAGACTGAAAAAATCCATCATTGTCAATCGCAAGAAAAACAGTCTGCCTAGGGATTATGGACTTTGTCTAGTCGCTTCGCCCCACACAATTTATTTACTGTCCATCCTTCTGGATTTATAAATAGCTGGTCCTTGAGACATTCGTTTGATTTTAAAATAATCACATCCCTCCTGGGGTTTTGCTTACACACGACGTGTACTACCTATCTCTCCCTCTCGTCGTGTTTGAAACAGTTTCCCCATTTTATTTTATTTTTACATATGTATCCTCGCTTGTGCAAGCAAAGGACACTTTTCAGTAAGCAGATAATATTTTTCCGTCCCACTTGTTCCAAGAAAATAATTGATTCATAATTCGCTCGATTTCAAAACGAATGCTCACATGTGGGTGACAATCTCTTTCTTTTTTCAACGCCTATACGGGTGCTAATTTTGACACAAGAACTCAAACAGGCTTATTCTATATTTACAGCTGTGCACGTGTGAATTTTATTCGCTTGAGCAAAAAATAAATAAAAAATTTCCACACCAAATATAGATCAATTCACAGAACCGCTCCAATTGTGTACCACACGTATCCGAAAGGACATTTGCAAACGATTTCTGTTGAACAGGACTAATTATATCCACAAATGTGATTTTCAATTGAATTTTTATTCAAACAGGATCATAACAGAGAATATTAATAAATTCAGAATGCTGTCTACTTGTAGAGGAACAAAGATGAATAATTTAGATTCGGGCCAGGCAATGCTGAAGCGTCAGCAAAGGCAATGCTGCACCATAGTACTGCGACTCCTTGAAAGAATTTATGTAAATTAATGGAAAAAATAAAATTGTAAAAGTTTAACAAACCAACTAAAACGACTTGGAATAGTAAAGGGAACTGCATTGTGAAGACTGTTGGACAGCAACGAAGACGGGCGAATTTAAATGAATTTTTCAATTACTGGAAACGTATCTTCAGGCAAACTGGGTCACGACCGAGCAACAAACGTGAAGATAACACTTATTGCAAATGAATATAAAAATTTAACCTTAGAACCCTTAAACCTAGGGGTGAGTAAGTAACTAAAAATAGACGGTTGCACCTACATTCACGTATCGTTCAAGTTTCTGGCGAGGTGGTGAAACAGGTGAGGGAAGGGGGCGGGGGACTAATGGCGTGTCTTACTTACTTACTTAGGGTGGCGCTACTGTCCGGAGTGGACCTGGGCCTCAACCAACAAGCATCGCCAGCGATTTCGATCTTTAGCCAGCTGTCTCCAGTTTCGCACGCCAAGTTGGTTGAGGTCACCTTCCACTTGCGTGGTCGGGACCGAAAATCACCCGAAGAATTTTCCTCTCGAAACAGCCAAGAGCGACCTCATCCACTTTTGACAAAGTCTATGCCTCTGCGTCGTAGAGCAGGACTGGGATGATTAAGTTCTTATACAGGGTCACTTTAGTCGCTCGAGTGAGGGCTTGGCACCTCAATTGTGACGTTTTGTCCGAGATGTCGGTGTTGGGTGTACTTTCTTGTTGACAGCATATACTTCGTCTTTCCCTCATTGACCGCTAAACCCATCTTCGCCGCCTCCGTCTCAATACTCACAAACGCACCATTGACACCACGCCGCGTTCTTCCGATTATGTCAATATCGTCGGCGTATGCGAGTAATTGGACAGAGTTTTGAAAGATTATTCGTTTGGTGTAGGCCCGTGAGTTTTGCACGTTCTTTCAAGAACGATGTTGAAGAAGTCGCATGACAGTGCGTCGCTGTCTAAACCCTTTTTTTACATCAAAGGTCTCGCTGGAGTTCTGACCAACCTTGATGAAGCATAGAGCATGTATTGCCCGTAGTCATACTGCACAAACGGACGAGTTTGGCAGGGGTGCCAAAACTAGATATTTCTCTGTATAGCTCGTCTCTATAGATGCTGTCATACGCGGCCTTAAAATCGATTAAGAGGTGGTGGGTATTGATTTGAAGTTCCTGTGTTTTTTTCAAGATCTGCCGCAGTGTGAATATTTGGTCGATGGTGGATTTTTCTGGGCTAAGCCACACTGATATGGACTGAGTAGATTTTTGACGAATGGTTTCAGGCGTTCACACAACACGGCACTGTAGTTGGCGCAGTTCAGAGAGCCTCCTTTCTTGTGGATCGGGCAAACAATGCTGAGGTTCCATTCATCGGGCATACTTTCCTCCGACAATATTTACAGACGAGTTAGTGCATGCTCTTTACAAAGTCATCGCCTGCCGATTTGAATAGCGCGGCAGCTAGGCCATCAGCTCTAGCAGCTTTGTTGGACTTAAGTTTAGATATGGCTATCTTTACTTCGTCCAGGTCGGGTGGACGGAATTGTTGGTCTTCGTCGTTCAGGTTGAATGGTTCATTCTTCCTGACAGCGGGATTTGATTCGTCTGCAGAAGTAATTCTTCCTTAGCATTGACTGCGATTCTACTACGACGTTCCCTTGTTCATCCTTGGAGGCTTCGGTTCGGGCTCTGTAGCCTTGACAGGTTCTTTTTACCCTTTAAAACTTCCGAACCTCATTCCTGTTGTAGCATCCCTCTATTTCCTCAATCGCGCGCTTCTCATGCTCTTTCTTTTTCCTCCTGAGAAGCCGGTGTTCGTCTCTCCTCTTATGTTCGTAGAGCTCGTGAGCAGCTTTGGTCCTTCCGTGCAGCGTCGCTTTTTATCCCTTTTGTTTTGCTGCATGTGCTTGCCGGCACTCGTCGTCAAACGAGGGATTTCGCTGTGGTGACGGAATGAAACCCAGCACGCTGGTGGCGGCATCTCTGATTGCTTTTTGGCAATGTTGCCACTGGTCACCTGATCAATTCGTTACAGTCAAATCAGTAGCGTGGATTAAGTAATCAGGTCAATTATTATTGATCTGAACCTCGAACTTCATCTTAAAAAAAAAATTTTTCTTATTCTGGATATTCTTTCCCTTTCACCTCCTTTTTTTCTCTGTCCATTAATAAAGGGTTTTTCAATAAGGACATAACAATTTTTTATTTAAAAAAACCCAGAATAATTGAGATATCAGGCTGAAATTTATTCCAGGTATAGTTCACACCTGAAAATTTAAGTACAGAATTTGATCTCGTTCATCTGATCACCGCGTAAGTTTGCATCGATCACGAGTACGTTTGCATCGATCGATTCTTTGAAGCCAATTTTCCACTTCTCTTCCACACATATCGGCAGGAACGTTGGCAATTTCGCGTTCGATAGTGTTCCCGAGCTCCTCTGGGGTAGGTAGGTAGAGGTGGCGGTTCTAAGAACCCAATTAGCGCTGGATGCGCCGTTTTAATACCACAACTCATTTGACGCGGTTGTTTGTGGGCGTTATAGGCTGATAGACGGAGATATTTAGATCCAACACGTGGAGTTAATGAACAGGATTAGTTCACCAATCTTTTTCTTAGAAATATCTTTGAGGTCGTCTCCCACTGCTCAGTGGCCCGTACTAGCGGCTACGATTTTCGCAATATCTTGTCTTAATCTGCTTAACAGTTCGTTTGTTTTCTGTTTGTTGTAACCGGACCAGGTCTTCCTCGATACGGCGCAGTTGCTAAGCCTATTCCACACTTGGTTGGCCGTTTTCAGAAAGTGGCTTTACGGCTTCTAGCCAGTGAGTCGTCTCCGCCTGGCCAGGTCGTCGGCTTTTTCTTTGCCGTCAATTTTACTATGACATGGGACCCAAGTGGGAGTGACTCTGCACTGGACTCCTAGCTGATTTAACTCTTCCTGGCATTGCTTTACTAGCTTTGGGGATGTAGTGACCGTATCAATAGCTATGGTAGCGGCTTGACTGTGTGTGGTAGTGTTGTAGATGGGTGTTGGCAAATTTTTTAGCACACGGCAGGCTTTCCGGATGGCAAGGAGCTCTGCCTGGAAGACACTGGCAAAATTCGGAAGTCGAAAGGATTTTGACACCACAGTCCAGTCCAGCTCCTTTAACGTTGTTAGCTTGTTGGCATAAACCAATAACTTAACGTAACCCCATAGAAGAAATCCGACGGCGATTAATCCCATGAGTGAAGTGGCCATTCGATTGGACCATTTCTCAAGTTCACACGATTACCGAACTTCCACTTCAATAGATCGGTTATTTGACCAGATGTGTGCCATGTAGTACCATCTCATTGGAACCACATATCACCGATGTCAAATCTATCCAATTCTGTCCGAAAATAGTCTTCCAACATGGCACGAAAGCCAACTCCATTGACCGTAACATGGCGATTATTTTCATCAACAAAAAAAAGGTCCAATCACGCCTCCGGGATAAATCCATGCCACATGGTCACTTTTTCTGGATGCTGTGGACGGAGTCTCTTGAAGCACATGTGGGTTTGTTGCACATTTTGCTTATTGAGCTTCATCGCTGAAGATGATTTTTCGATAAATTCAGGATTTTCTTCAAACTTCTGCAGGGCCTAAATCGGAGAAGTTTCGACGCTTCAAATGATCTTGAGTAAATTTGATCTTTTAAGGCCAAGATCTTTATGCAAACTGAAGCGTTTACAGCTGCGATATTTTTGGTACTTCGAACGGTGCGTTGTCAGGTGAATTGGCTCTAAGCGCCCTATGGGAGAAACAGTCACTCCTCAAAACAACATTATAAGCTTTCAAATTCTGTCCATGTACCTTATTGATGTTCATGGCGTGTTAAACCTTAACGGAAAATTGCAGACGTTTGAACTCAAAGTGGTAGTCTGATGGTATCAGAGAAATGCGGGGAATGAAGACGTTTTTTCTCTGTTTGACTCCTGTGAAAATCCTGGCTTCCATAACGTGGTTTTACGAAGTCTTTACTTGCACAGTTTTAGAAGGTTTAGATTGGGCAACAACTTTGAGGTTGAGGATGTGGGGTGAGTTTTCTGGTGGATCGAAAGTGTGCAATAACTCTACAGGTTAATATACAGCATCCGCGAGTTGCATTTCCGAGTCCAGAGATTCATACTTTGTATTCTTGATGTTGGCTGAGACGTTTATTTGAGTGAAAATAGCTCAGCCATATTGGGGTTCATGAAACTGATGAACGTTTAGATACATTATTTTTTGCCAGTCAAACTAATCATATCTTCCATAACATCGCAAGGGATACTTGGTATATTTATTCTTCGCTACTCTTTCCATCACCAATACCAAGAAATAAGTTAAAAAACTCCTCTGCCCTTAAGTCACGTTAAAGATGGACATGAATGTATGTTAACTCTCAATAGGACTTTAATAAAGGGTTTTTCAATAGGGACGCTACAAAAGTAGAGCGACAGGGACAGCAAACGACTCCATATTTTTCTTGCGGTTTTTTGACATTTCTCTTCAGTAAGGTTTGCCATTTCATGATGGAAAGATATACGAGCCAACAACGAGTCGAAATTATTATAATTTACTACCGAAATTCGGAGTCAGTGGCCTCAACGTTAAGAGCGCTACGTTCAATTTATGGTCGTCATAATATCTGGCTGGATGGCTTCGTTAATAAACAAAATATGCGGTATTGGTCAGGCAGCAGTCCACACGTACTCCATGAGTCATCATTGCATCCCGAAAAAATTACGGTTTGGTGTGGTTTATGGGCCGGCGGCTTCATTGGGCGGTACTTCTTCCGTGATGATCAAGACCGGCACGTTACTGTGAATGGGGATCGCTACCGTTCAATGATAACCGAATATTTTTGGCCCCAATTGGATGATATGGACTTGGAGGACATGTGGTTCCAACAGGACGGCGCCACAAACCACACAGCGAATGTCACAATCAATTTATTGGAAACCAAGTTTGGAGAACGTGTTATCTCACGAAATGGTCCAGTCGCTTGGCCGCCTCGGTCGTGCGATTTGACGCCGTTAGACTATTTCCTGTGGGGCTACGTCAAGTCTATGGTCTATGCCAACAAGCCAGCGACGGTTGATGAACTTCGTATGAATATCGAACGTGAAATTGCAGCAGTATCGGCCGATTTATGCTTCAAAACCGTCGAAAATTGGGTTCAGCGTCTGGACTTCTGCAAGCGTGCCCATGGTGGCCATGCAAAAGAAATCGAGTTCCATACATAATGGCATCGAACGTACTTTCACAGGAATAAAGAATTTCATTGATATCCAAAACCGTTTTTGTTTTATTTAAAAAAACTTTTGTAGCGCTCTTATTGAAAAACCCTGTATAAGGCCATCAGATGGATGACTTGAGACAGGCCTTCACTTCATTTGTCGTGTCCCCCGTGGGACAACAGGCTGCCCTATTGGAGCGTCTATCTTGATGAGTGAAGAAAAACAGCAACAAAGAAAACTGAGTGTACAACTAGGCAAAACAAAAACAACACACGACCACGAAACGATATATGCCGCTGACTACGGTTGCGCATTACTATAAATCGCCAAGTTTTAACCCCTTGTATCTTAGCCCACAGTCATAATTTTAAAAAAACGATAAAACACGTATTTTATTATTTTTGTTCTAGAACATATCGCCCAAATTTGAGTTCCAAACACCCTGTAGAAGCCGAATTTCGAAATGTCCTTCCTTATCCCTTGTACACATCATAAAGGGAACCTCTGTGCAAAATTTCAGCTTTCTAGGTCCAAGGGTTTGGGCTGGGCGTTGATGAGTCAGTGTTCGTAAGAACCCATATTCTAAGGAAATTTACAAAAATGAACAGCTATTTTGAGGAAAGTGCCCCTAGAAAGTAGGCGTGGCTATAGATAATGTAAGGATTATTTGTAGAGTAAAGGAATATCTACACGTTTGCTTGAGTAAGTTCTTGTAAAATTACTTAAAAACGTGCGTTTTTCGAAAAATGGGCGCGGCAGTGGAAGGATTTGGAAAATGTTTAGCCTATGTTTATTCCCTAGGCTTAAGTTATTTCTGTACCATCGAAATCGGTTCAGCGGTTTAATCGTGAAAAAGTAGCAGACTTTCGCATTTATAATATCAGTAAGTAAGCAAGTAAATATTAGTAAGTATGGAAGTATGGATGGACGGTATGGAAATATGGAAGCACGCACAGCCCATCTGGTGGGACAATTATTTCGACCGAAAATTGGAGTAAGAGCTCTTAAAGTTGCGACAACTGACTCAGAATTTTTGTAATTTTGAATTATTTCGAAACGTTGCTCGTTCGTAAACTTCACCATGATAAAAACGTAAACCTTGACTGACATTTTGACATTGACAGATAATAAAGAATGTTTAAGAATGCGTTGGTATTAAAATACATAATTGTTATGTCCCTATTGAGGTCTTACTTTCTATGTATGCATCTAAAATATAAAAAAAAAATAAATAGCTGGCGCGACAGCTCGGAATGAGCCAAGGCCTAGCCTCTCGCAACCATTCGTGTTGTGCGTGTTTGTATTGATCGCACGAATGGAAGGGACTTACAATTTATTGCCGACTCCGAATGGCGAATTGGGAAGCTCTTTCATGACAGATTATACTCCCGGAAGCTTGTCATTCCCCGACGAGAGCTGGTGTCGCGAAAAATGTTCGGTGGACATGGCTGGGGCTTGAACCCAGCCAGGTCAGCAATCCAACGCACTAACCACTGAGCCACGGCATCTGCCGTTGGATATTGTAGAAATGAGGAAGGCACGATGTGAAGTGCTATCGCAAGAACTGAACTTCAATTACTCGTTAAATTTTGTAGAAGGTTTTTTGAGGAAATCTCAATATACAGGGTTTTTCAATAAGAGCCCTACAAAAGTTTTTTTAAATAAAACAAAAACGGTTTTGGATATCAATGAAATTCTTTATTTTTGTGAAAGTACGTTCGATGCCATTATGTATGGAACTCGATTTCTTTTGCATGGCCACCACGGGCACGCTTGCAGAAGTCCAGACGCTGAACCCAATTTTCGACGGTTTTCAAGCATAAATCGGCCGATACTGCTGCAATTTCATCAATCGAAGTTCATCAATCGTCGCTGGCTTGTTGGCATAGACCATAGACTTGACGTAGCCCCACAGGAAATAGTCTAACGGCGTCAAATCGCACGACCGAGGCGGCCAAGCAACTGGACCATTTCGTGAGATAACACGTTCTCCAAACTTGGTTTCCAATAAATTGATTGTGACATTCGCTGTGTGGCTTGTGGCGCCGTCCTGTTGGAACCACATGTCCTCCAAGTCCATATCATCCAATTGGGGCCAAAAATATTCGGTTATCATTGAACGGTAGCGATCCCCATTCACAGTAACGTGCCGGTCTTGATCATCACGGAAGAAGTACCGCCCAATGACGCCGCCGACCCATAAACCACACCAAACCGTAATTTTTTCGGGATGCAATGATGACTCATTGAGTACGTGTGGATTGCTGCCTGACCAATACCGCATATTTTGTTTATTGACGAAGCCATCCAGCCAGAAATTATGACGACCATAAATTGGACGTAGCGCTCTTAACGTTGAGGCCACTGACTCCGAATTTCGGTAGTAAATTTTAATAATTTCGACTCGTTGTTGGCTCGTATATCTTTCCATCATGAAATGGCAAACCTTACTGAAGAGAAATGTCAAAAAACCGCAAGAAAAATATGGCGCCGTTTGCTGTCCCTGTCGCTCTACTTTTGTAGCGTCCCTATTGAAAAACCCTTTATAAAAAGAAAAGTCTTGACTCACTCACTGACTCATCAACGCCCAGCCGGAACCCTTGGATCTAGAAAGCTGACATTTTACACAGAGGTTCCTTTTATGATGTATACAAGGAATAAAGAAGAAGAAAGAAGAAGAAGAATTCAGCTTCTACAGGGTGTTACAGGGTGTTGAAGTTTGTATGAAAAAAAAATTTAAATTGGATTTTGAAGTTAAAATTTGGTGAGTATATTCTAGAATAGAAATAAATAAACACGTGTTTTACCCTTTTCCAAAATTATAACTGTGGACCAAAATACAGGGCGTTAAAGTTTGGCCATTTATACAGGGTTTTTCAATAAGAGCGCTACAAAAGTTTTTTTTTAAATAAAACAAAAACGGTTTTGGATATCAATGAAATTCTTTATTCCTGTGAAAGCACGTTCGATGCCATTATGTATGGAACTCGATTTCTTTTGCATGGCCACCACGGGCACGCTTGCAGAAGTCCAGACGCTGAACCCAATTTTCGACGGTTTTGAAGCATAAATCGGCCGATACTGCTGCAATTTCACGTTCGATATTCGTACGAAGTTCATCAACCGTCGCTGGCTTGTTGGCATAGACCATAGACTTGACGTAGCCTCACAGGAAATAGTCTAACGGCGTCAAATCGCACGACCGAGGCGGCCAAGCGACTGGACCATTTCGTGAGATAACACGTTCTCCAAACTTGGTTTCCAATAAATTGATTGTGACATTCGCTGTGTGGCTTGTGGCGCCATCCTGTTGGAACCCCATGTCCTCCAAGTCCATATCATCCAATTGGGGCCAAAAATATTCGGTTATCATTGAACGGTAGCGATCCCCATTCACAGTAACGTGCCGGTTTTGATCATCACGGAAGAAGTACCGCCCAATGACGCCGCCGGCCCATAAACCACACCAAACCGTAATTTTTTCGGGATGCAATGATGACTCATGGAGTACGTGTGGATTGCTGCCTGACCAATACCGCATATTTTGTTTATTGACGAAGCTGAAGATGATTTTTCGATGAAAATCCGAATCATTTTCAAGTTGTTGCTCAGCCCAATTCACGAACATACGACGCTTCTGGTGGTCAAGCGGCTTCAGTTCTTGCGTCAATTTAATCTTGTAAGGATGTAGGCCAAGATCTTTTCGCAAAATTCGCCACAACGACGTCACAGAGATGCCCAACGCTTGAGAACGACGTGTGAGAGACACATTTGGGCGTTCTGCAACTGAAGCCTCAGCGGCAGCAATATTCTTGACACTACGGGCACTTCTTTGTCTCACTGGCACGGGAACATTTTGTACTGTGCCTGTGGATTAAAATTTTTCCACTAGACGCTCAATTGTTGATCTGCTTGGACGATTATGATGACCATAAATTGGACGTAGCGCTCTTAACGTTGAGGCCACTGACTCCGAATTTCGGTAGTAAATTTGAATAATTTCGACTCGTTGTTGGCTCGTATATCTTTCCATCATGAAATGGCAAACCTTACTGAAGAGAAATGTCAAAAAACCGCAAGAAAAATATGGCGTCGTTTGCTATCCCTGTTGCTCTACTTTTGTAGCGTCCCTATTGAAAAACCCTTTAGTAATGCGCAACTGTAGTCAGCGGCATTGCCGTTGCCATTGCTTCCTCAGGTACTGCAGCTACCTTGGTTAAAGAAGACATGACGGGTCACTCTACATGTCAAAACATTTCAACCTAGGTCATTTTGTGCCTACACTTTGTAACATCTCTAAGGAGAGGGACTTGGCTCAGCTGCTTCGAGAAGCCAAAGTTATAGTGTGGGATGAGTGTACCATGGCTCATAGAAAGGTATTGAGTATCGAAATAGGATGCTCCGAGAGTGCTTTTGGGTGGTAGCTTCAGACAGACCAAGCAAATGAAGTGAAGGCCTGTCTCAAGTCATCAATCTGATAGCCTATTGTCGAAGTCCTCTCCTTGAAAGTTAACATCTTCCCCGTGACTTGAGGGAAGTATTTCTTGATATTGGTGAGGGAAAGAATAAAGAATAAATGTGTTTTTCTGACTGAAAATATGTAATGTACCTTATTGCTCATCGTGCTGGAGGGGATTGGGTTTCATGAGTGAGGGAAAGAGCTATTTTCACTCAAATACACGACTCAGCCAACAGCACCAATAATTTTCTGCTGAAGAAGTGGATAGTTTGGATCTGAGGAATGACTTTTTGTCCCTTAGCGGACTCAGAGTTAATTGACCGGATAGATTGGTCATCCTCGCGCTAGAAAGAAAAACCAAAAATGTTGTTTACAGGGAGGTCTTGCAAAGTTAATGTGAGGAATTGAAAGGCTATAATTACTCATCAATGTTTTGAAACCCGGAAAAGGACATAGGGTATAATGAGACGTCTTTCCACGCGAACGTAGTCGCGGGTATCAGCTAGTCGAAAATAAATATAAAGCGGGTGCGACAGCCCGAGGTGGGCAAAGGGCCTATCTTCTCGCAACCTTTCATATTGTGACTTTTACATTTTTCGCAAGGCACTGCTCCAGTGTTATGGATGTCTTGTGGTAGGAAAGCATCAAGTATTGAAGACCAGTGGCAACATTGCGAAAAAGCCATCAGATATGCCGCCTCCGACGTGCTGGGTTTCATTCGGCCAACACAATGAAACGACGACGAGTGCCGCGAAACAAGAGGCATACAAGCGGGTCTGCACAGAAGGACCAAAGCTGCTCACGCCGCTGCTCACACCGGCTTTTCAGGAGGAAAAAAAAAGAGCATGAGGAGCTCGCGATCGCGGAAATTGAGAGTTGTTACTGCAATAATGAGGTTCGGAAGTTTTACCAAAGGGTAAAAAAAACTTATCAAGGCTACAGAGCCTGAACCGAAGCCTCCAAGGACAAACAAGGGAACTATCAGGTCGAATGCACCATTAAACCTGGCCGACGAAGACCAACAATTCCGTCCACCAGATCTGCTGGTGCTGATGGCCTGGCTGCCGAGCTGTTCAAAGTGGCAGGCGATGACTTGGTAAATAGCATGACCAACTCCGAGAAAAGAATGCCCGTTGAATCGAACCTCAAAATTGTTTGCCCGGTCCTCAAGAAAAGAGACCCTCTAAACTGCGTCAGCTACTGAGGCATCAGTCTTCTTAACATCGCTTACAAGATCTTATCTGCCGTGTTATGTGAATGCCTGAAGCCGTTCGTCAACAACCAACTCGGTCCATATCAGTGTGGTTTCAGGCCAGGAAAGCCACCACTGGCCAAATATTCACACTGCGGCAGATCTCGGAAAAAACCCAAGAACTTCAAATCGATACCCACCACCTCTTCATCGATTTTAAGGCCGCGTATGACAGCATATATAGAGATGAGTTATACCGAACCATGTCTGGTTTTGGCATCCTTGCCAAACTCGTCCGTTTGTGCAGGATAACGTTGTAGAATGCACGCAGGTTCATCAGGGTTGGTAAAGACCTCACCGAGAACTTTGCCTCAACATCGTTTTTGAAAGAATAGTGCAAAACTCATGATATGACCAAGTTTAGAACTTTCTTAAGAAATCCCCTGTTAAGCACATTCGATGTTACTTTGGCAGGGTAAATATTGAACTTCAAGGCACTTAAGCTGATTTTTAGAAGAGCTTTTGGTTTAAGTCTTTTCCCTTTTGCTATTTTCTGCGTAATAAGTTTGCCTTTCCTCTGTTTGACTCTGTCGTGCAACCTTGACTTGGTACTGTCCCGCTGCTCCGCTTTACTCCTCCTTGATGCCACCTTTAGATAAAATTTTTCATACTCTCATCTTTGCTTAAATAAACAACAAAATATGTAACAAAATTTTCGTTTATCCTTTTCGTCTTTATTCAAAAAATTGTCGTTGGTCGTTACCAAATATCTCAAGGCCCTCTCCCGCAGCACAAACAAAGACTCAACGTAATCCTTTAATATGAACCTAAAAATCAATTTATTCCGCATTCGGCAACGTGTACAGATATTCGTGTCAAAAGATATTTGATTTTTCGCGTTCCTTGAAATTATTCCCCTCCCGTCTCCGCGACACAATTGACATCAGAATGGGTTTCCCACTCAAGTTCCTCGATAAATAAGTGCCGCATTCGATGAATAAGTATCTTATAGCCAAAAAGGAGCTTATCTCTCCCTTTCCAGCCCACAGACGCGCCCAGAAAGAGAGGATAAATCTTTTGTCAGCTTTCCCTTGTTGAAAATGGAAAATAAAATAAAGTACTTAAGCCTACCAAGTCCCACCACGTGTCCCAACGCACAGCAATTATGTTTCCCGAAACTACTGGCGAGCTCCGAAACCTCACTACGGTCACATTATAAACTACTAACCGATCCTAAATGAGCTGGGGAACGTTAAATGTAGCAGAGAGACGTGCGTCGTAAAATGTTATATTACCCTTTCGAGATGGGGGAAGGTGGGATGCTTCCACGACGTGTAGGGTAACAGACGCCATGGAGGAAACTTTTTTCGGTGTCGGCGCGATATGAAAATATATTTGAATTTGAAAGCGGAGGAGGAGTACGGGAGTTGTCATTCTCCAGGAGAAATTGAATAAAATATCGAACGGTATTTTTAGAGAGGGAGAACTTTTAAGTTAAAGGTCAACTTGAACACAAGTCGTCTGCCATACATCAAAGGCACCAAAGACGGTTTGAAAGTTTGTTTTTTTGAAATAAATCACCCCTCCGCAACCACTTGTATTGGAACTGTCAGTCGAACAAAATGATGCTGGAGCCGCTGGGGATTTAAATAGAAAATACGGATGCTCCAAGCGACTGGCTATGTATAGTTTATATTTAGATACAGACTCACCTAAGGCCAATGTCCCAGTTTTCTTAAGATTTCCCAAAGAAAAAAGAAGAAAAGATAATCCCTTCCGAGTGTTTTTCTCATTTCTTGATGCTTTCCCCTTTCTTCCTCCAGAAGGAACACGAGGCAACGGATAGACATCGTTTCTGTCGCGTTTGGCTTAGTATTCGTTTCCTGTACATCAACTGATTAGTCCTTGATGGTCGGGATGATATGATGGCGTAACCTTCAAATTTCGCATGGTAACACGCGCCGGGTCGCTTAATGGGTGATGATTGTGTGTTAATTCAACTTCCCTATGGGAGGCCAGAGACTCAATTGCCGAATGACGTATGGATGGGAATAATTTTTCATGTTGATTGCGTAAGACTGGTGGATATCAGTCCGCATGATGCCGCCACCCACAATTCAAGAAAGGACAAATCTTTCATTGAAGGATTGCCTCCTGATCCCGACACGTGGGGAACGAGTTGCGTGAGGGACTGAAAAAGAAAGGCTTGGATTGGAGGAGAGATGGTTAAAGGAACAGCAAATAATTCTCAGAACTCGTGATGGGTGATTGACGAGGCGAGACGACTGGCACGGTTGAATGGAACCAGGAATCTGGTTCAAGAGTAGAAGTTTCAATAATCATGGAGTTTAATCCTCAAGCGCTCAGATATAATATAAATATGGGTTCCATGAGAATCGGGCGTTGGTGGGTGTCTACGAAGGTCGTGGTGGTCTGTGGAGTTGTAGTATCTTATACGCATCGCTAGATGAGTTTTTGATTGAGTTGTGACCCAATTCTCTGATGCTGGACTATGAACCGCATATCCACGAGAGACTTCTAACGCAAAACCAACCTTCTAAGGAAGGTTTGCTAAAGGTGAAGATGATTGATTCAGGGCACATGCCAAAGAGTTCTTTTTCAAGGAATGGCGGATACGGAGAGCCAAGGGTCGTATCAAATAGCGAGGCCCACTTGATAGCCTGGAGAAGGCTTATTTTGTTAATCATGGAAGGACTATTAGAAGGATCTTTGCTGAGGTGTTGGAAGCGCGTTCCAGAGCTGTGGTCGAGTCCAGGTTGGGCGGCGAGTAGTGCGGCTTTCGTCTATGTAGGTAGAAGCACGACCGACCAGCTATTCACTATCAGAATGGTCTGGGAGCATGCCAAACCTATCTACAGTTGTTTTGTAGATTTGGAGAAAGCGTATGACCGGGTCCCTCGATGTAAACTGTGGAGTATATTGCAGGAGTACGGGATTGACGGTCCTCTTCTGAGGGCCATTCAATATCCTTTCACCAGGGATGCGTTTTGTCACCTCTCCTTTTGTATATGGATTGGAAGTTGCAGCGTAGCCGTGGTGAGGAACGGTTCGAATTGGGAAACTTAAGAATAAGTCAACTGCTTTTCGCTGCTGATTTGGTCATCCTTACGTCCACCCAGACCGAACTTCAGCGCGCACTAGATGGGGGTAATCGTGAACAAGACAGAGGGGTTAGGAACACAAGAATACGCGAGGCACTTACTGTCGAGCAGCGAATTATTTGAACGGAGATGTCTATACTTCGATGGTTTGGACACGTTAAAGACATGTCCCCAACTCGTTTTTCAAGACTTGCCATCAGGTAGGGGTACCCTGGGTAGGCCTAGGATGAGATAGTTAGATCAAGTCCGAAACTCACCTCGATCCGTATGTGGATAGCCCCTGATAATTTAGAGTCGATGGTGGAAGATCGGAAGATGTGCAGAGTTCACTTAAGCTCCCTAAACCCGCGATCCTCATAGTGGATAAGCGGGCCTTTCGAAAATGATGATGATAATGGAAGGACCATGATTTTTATTGACGACTTCAATCGCCAGACAAAGAAGCTTTTCATAATAAGTTATACTCTCAGAGGTTTGCTTCATGAGCCTTCATGAGCCAACTTTAGTAAAAGACATTGGGGGCAATTTTCGATGAGTTTACATTCTGAGGTCGGCGTGTGATAGGAAAGTCTATATAAGGAGATGTGAAAATTCTGGAGTCAGGCCGACTTAGGGCGCAACTGAAGGCAGATATGAGCTTTTTTCGGTTGCCAATAGGTGGGATGCTTCAGGAATTATCCACTGTGACTTTACGAAGTTGTTTGTGTTAAAAAAAGGACCGGTGTAGCGAGGAAACCTAAACAACAAACTTAACTGATTTTGAAGGAAGGTCCGACATTTTACGTGGAGCAGGTGTCTATATACAATTCTTTTGAACGTCAAACAATGAACATGAACACTTTATTTTTCAATGAATGGCTAAGCTTCTGAAGCGGGTGGCACTGCGACCTTCTACTGATCTATTGAGCCTAGAACCGGTTACACAAGGAGGACCTCAATCTGCCAAATTAACCCTCTAGTGCCCAAATTTTCAAATCTTTCAAATATTTTGCTCAACTGAATTACTTCAGTTTTCACATTCAAATCATATTCGCAGCAAAACTGCGTGGCTTTTCGATCATACTATTCTACACACCTGCGTGGTGAATATGTTTGAAGGGTACCCTTGAGGAAAACTCTTCTTCCAAAGGGCCACACACTCTCATAGTACATATGTATATTTTTTTTGTAACCCATTTGCGCTTCAAGGGGTTGTGAATATCCTATTTGATGTTATTCATACAGTGCGAGCGAGGGGCAGTGGTTCGAAAATCAGGTTATATTACGTTTCAATGGCGACTTTCCTTAGGCAGAGTCGACATTCGGTTACTTGGGCAATACCTATCTTCTGAAGGAATCTATTGAGTCTTCGAATATTGTCTCTATTGTACTTTATTTTTAATTTTTATTCATAAGGCGGGTAAGGAGTTCTGTTTGACTGATTCCGTGAATATTATCTCAGAAGTATAGGCAGTTGTGTTATCCCATCCGTATAGCATGTATAACTTGACTTTATATGCCTTAGATAAGTCTAGGAGAGTAGAGATAGAAGGATACGTTCCAAGTGCCTTCGGAACTTTGCGGTTGGGGCCAGAAAAACCTCTGAGCAAGTTGTCAATGGTAATAGATAGAGACGAGAGGGCGCCATCTAGCGGGCATCCTGCCGCCGATACTGTCACTGAGGCAGCAATATCCCGCCGGCTTTCAATCATCGCCCTCACCTACATGTTAGCGGGATGGTCAATGCCTCTGTGGACTAGAGCATCGATAATTGGATCAAAGCCGGTGTTGTCAAAAACTTCTTAGTTTTGGTTCCAATGATTACAGTCGGCAATGTTGGTCAGCTCCCAAATAGCCGCCTCATCGAAGTAATCCTAACACATCATAGGCATCGCCTGTGTATCTATAAGAGCTCCTTATCAATTGGATTGCCCATTTGGGCTAAGTAAAGCTCGCACCACCACTGGAATAAGGTTGATAAATTCTTGGTTTTCAGCCTTTACTGGTTCCTGTATGAAGTGGACGCACGATTGATGTGGTATCTAGGTATAGCTTTACCTAAGCTTCGACACCAGGGCAAGGTAGATAGTCGTGCCAGGGTGTCAGGTTGACAAATAAGTGTCAATTTGTAACAAGGATCGCTGCTGCTAAAAGGAATCCAAAAAGTAAGAACCAGGACACCTCCGAAAGTTAAAAGTACCCAAGAGCAAGTAACCAACCCAGTATGCTGATGACCTAGCGATGATAATAAGCGGTAAACATGACATGACGATTTCCAACGTCATGCAAATTGCTTTACTACATGTTTCAGAATGGTGCAACATTGAAGGACTATCCATCAGTTCTTGGAAGACTGTTCTAGTGCGTTTTATGAAAAGAAGCTTGATCAATCTCGGACCTAATATCGTCAAAGGCACCACTTTAGGCTATTCCAACATGGTGAAGTACCTCGGCGTTGCCTTAGACAGACGCGTAAATTGAGATGCACATATAAAGCTCGCGGTTGATTGTGGCACTAGAGCCTTGTGGGTTGCTTGGCATCTCTGCGGCAGAACTTGAGGTCTTAGTCCCAAAAGGATACATTGGTTGTACATTTCGATAGTTAGACCCACAATAACATACGCGGCCATAGTTTTGTGGCCAAAAGTACTTGAAGGAATGACGACAATGAAGCTTGAGAAGCTACAACGAATTGCCCGTCTCTGTGTTACAGGTGGTATGTGCAACCGTCCTACTTCAACCATAGAGGCTGCCATCGGGCTTACACCTCTACATATCTGTACTAGGGAGACTGCTGTCCGGGGTGCTATAAAGCTGCAGTATAAATCAGGTAATCTTGTGGGTCATCTGAAAATACATCACTCAATTCCAAGTGTGGACATGTTCTGCACAGTTTCGGAAGGCTATTTAAGGTAAAAATATTGGACCTTGACCGTGTTTGGTATGGTTTACCGACGGATAAAAAATGGCTGCCGGAGTTCGTGCTGGCGTTTTTGGACCCAACACTAAAGTAACAATGGTGATGTGAGGATGTGCCCCAGCTTGTTACAGAGTCTGAAATCCATGCTATTGAGGCCTGCGCCAGGATTAACCTCGATAAAGGTATTAGGGGTGCAAAAATAAATATCTATTCAGATAGTCACGTAGCGCTTAAAGCATTGACAACCCACTTCTTGGAATCTATGTCAGTCAAGTCCTGCTACGATACCCTACAATCACTTGCCAGACACAACAAGGTCAAACTTGGTTGGCTGCCCGGCCACAAGGGAATGAAACTGTGGATGAGCTGGCTAGTGCCGGTTCGGCTTTCATGCTCTTGGGACCGGAATCCTTCTGTGGCGTTAATTGGGCTACGTTCACAGCTTTGGTAATCAACTGGGAACATCAACTTCGCCTAGCCCATTGGGAAAATGTCACCGGGCTTAGGCAATCCAAGAAACTTATAAAGCCCGTTTCTTACAAGGAAATTCTGAGCCTTGACAGGAACAATATGAGAAAGGTAGTGGGCTTCCTTACCGGCCATTGCGGCCTAAGATATCATCTCAACAAACTAAACCTTTGTTTAGATACAGAGTGTCGGTTCTGTTTGGAAGAGGAGGAAACCGCTGAGCACATTCTCTGTGAATGTCCGGCACTCTACTGGCTGCGTAGACGGACCTTTCATAGGGAAGTTGGCGGAGTTTAGAAACTCGGCTACTAATGACATACTCACCTTCATAAGGAAAGTAGTAGACCTATTAGGCTAAGTAAACCGGAGATACAATAGATCTTGCTAGATCGCAGCAATAACCAACCCAGCCAACCAAAACAGACTAGGAGCTAATTCGGCCCTTCTTTTTAGAAGTGCTATTCAAAATCCTCTACAGCCCAACTGGACATGACCAAGGGGACCAATATTGCATCCACCGCTCCGGCGTCTGGCCCTACTAGATCCTTACTAGGCCTTACTAAGATCAGCTTTCATGTTGAATTTCTGCTTTAAAGGTTAATCAGAGGATAAAGTAGTCTATTAGACTCGTTCAAAGCAATTTCACAATTTTGCTGATATTCGGCACCTCAGTCCAGGAGCTAGATTCTTTCAGTCTGACATGGCGACCTATTAATATTTAACACATATGTATCTGCATACTCAGGGTGCAGAAGATAATCAAGCAACCAACAGACGGGGACACAATCGATCTTCAGGGTCACAATGCTGACCTTTCCTACATTCAATTCACCAGATTACATTTCAATCTCCTGTCGAAAAAAAAAAAAATATTTCCAATATTCAAAGAGGACATAGTAATCCAAAAGCACACTGAAGGCCATAGGTTAACCTTTAGTTGAAACAGAAGCCTTTAAGTGACAAATAGTGTCCGATGAAGCATTAAAGCAGTCGAACGTGAAAGTGAAAGCAAGTCCATCAAAGAGAGTGACTGGTGTTTAAATAGTATTTTCACTTTTTCTTTCTCTCTTTCAGGGGAAAACTGAACGAAAAAGCTTCTTTCGCTTAAGGAAAATTCAAGAGAAAGTATTTACCTCGAAGAGAATTTTGGAAACTTTCCGTGTTGTGTTGTCGGAAAATTAATAGTCAGAAACAAATGCCGGCTTGTGGTAGGTACACACTCCAACATCGCTACAAACTCCCACGCCGAAACTAGACGGAATATGTTCGATTGTTCTTAAAGTTTCTGGCAGTCGATATACGTATGCAGTACATAGCTACCACTAAATAAGACGAGTAAATCCCTGCGTGCTTATAGCGAAAACTAATTGAGATACGTTCTATTGTTAGACTACAGCCTCACTGAGAGACGAACACGATATAGTGTGGCCACGGCGAACAGCAGCATAGAACACATTTATCCACTACCCAATTGATCTATGTATCTGCTTCCCTCTCGTGTGTAATTATCATAAAATAAACGATAATAGTTGCGCACCCCACCCCAACCCATCCCTCAGATTAACATTTTTATGTTTTTTTCGCTGAGCATTTAGCGTTTATACGTTTTAGGCGCTCGTTTTCGATTTGGAGAAGAAAAAAAAAAACAGCAAAGTTTCATGTGGATTTTAATAAATTGAAATAGAGTGCTGGAGGGGATGAGGCGAGGAGTTCCGTGTCAATAGCTCGAGAGAAAAAGGGAAAAGAAAATCGATTGGGAATTTTATGATAAATCACATTTTCCATAGGAACTTTGGCCGATCGCTTTATTACTTTTTTTTATATCCAACGGATACCGTGCTAAGGTCAGAGGAGTCATGTCCTATTCCTCGTTGGACTTCTCAACCTAACCTCGTCCTAGAGGAAAAAAAAATAGTCAGAACCAGTGGCTACGAAAAACAAGGTCATGGGTAAGAGAAATTGATATGGAAATGTTTCGGTGATTATGCCGAAAGGGGAAAACAATAAACACGAGCAATCCCAGACGGGGGTCTTACAACCTTTTCATCGCAAATTTGGTGTAACGACTGATAACAGTTCGATGATGACGGTATTTTCATAAATTGGTTTCGATTTTTCATGGCATTTTTTATTAATAGACTTGAATGCGTCCTTAGAGACTGCCACCTTGTTTATTATTAGGAAGTGATACGGTCCGTTTTTCGTTGAACAAAGGTGGCCATTAGATGTGATGCTTCAGAATCTAGAAGAGCTACTAGAGAAGTTTCATAAATGCTTAATGCTTCGTTTCACCAAAAGATTTAACAAATAACAAGGATAAACCAAAGCACTCGCTGGGCAGACGAGGACCTTAATCGACTTACTGAACCTGCTGACTGATTAGTACTACCAGTTTCCAGTAATGTCCCTATTCAAGGCTACTAACATATGACTCACTGTCTGGTGGAAGTTGCTTGAGAAGCAATATCAGCTTTCATACCTCACTAAGATTCTGAGGGCAGCCTGTATAGGAATCCTGAGATCAATGAGAACAACACCAATAGCTGTAATGGAAACCATGCTAAGCTTCGTTCCGCTGGATCTGTACTGCAGCTAAAAGGCAGCTAAAACTGCTTTGAGACTGAGAGAAGGATGACAGTGGACACCGGCTCCCTACGGCCACGCCTCCTTACTGTGTCGATGGTAGAATGCCAACAGATCGACAGAAACAGATCTATGATCCAGGCTCTGGCATTTGACAGAAGATTTAGTATCAGAATTCCTGACAGAGGTGACTGGAGGAACAACAAAGTTACCAATAAAAAGGAACTGACATTCTACACCGATGGTTCTAATATGGACATTGGTACAGGCGCCGGGATCTACTGCAAGGCCCTAGGAATAAACCACTCCTTTACAATAAACGACGACTGCAGTGTCTTTCAGGCCGGAATCACGGCCATCATCGAGGCTTCGAAAACTGTTCGTGAGAAGCGTATCATCGCTTCGATCTATTACGATCTACATCGACAGCCAGGCAGTCGTTAAAGCTCTAGAGTCCGCGATAACTAGATCAAGGCTTGCAAAAACCATCTAGGCGAGATATCGAGAGCCAATACAGTGACCCTATCTAGACCGCCAGGGCATATGGATATCCCATGTAACGAAAGGGCTGACGACCTTGCAGGAAGGATAGCAGTGCTGCATGCCTCACAGGGTTTGCAATGATTCCAATAAGCTCGGTAAAAACGTATTTTGAAGACGAGGCCATCAGTCGAGGCAATACACGTTGGATCTAGCTAGACACAATGGCAATGGCTAGAAACTTGTGGACAGGTAATAAGAAGAGATCTCTGTCTCTGATCAAACTTAAACAGTGCGCAGCAAAATTAGTCTGCGGCATCATTACTGGGCACTGTGCCATTGGTACTTGCGGAGCGCTTCGGTAAACATAACAACGACTAGTTGTAGGGACGAGGAAGAAATCGAATCTGTCCTTCACCTGCTGTGTTAATATCCTGCCCCCGCCGTCAGTAGGAGAATGCGAAATCTTGGTAGTTATTTTTCACAGAACTGGAGGATTTAAATCAATAGTCCTCTTTACAGTTTCCCGGGGTAGAATTGGAGTGGGTTCACAATGGACCCTATTGCCGGTCTAAGTGAGCAGTGACGAATGTTACAAGGGATCCATTCACCTAACCTAACCCAACCTAAGGCTATTAAAATTGATGGAAGCGGTGATCTAAGTACCAGTACCATACCTCTTTGGAACTCAAGAAAACGGAAATGAAGGACATCGGGCTCATTCTGAGCCTTGAAGTCAAGCAATGGACCTTGTATGCCATAAAAAGTTACCAAGCTACCGATCTGCCAGAGTAGCAGTGTATGTCAACACAAACACCGCAGGGGGTTGCGAAACTTCATCGTAGCGACTCTTGTACATCCGCAGTGTAGGCCAACAGAATTGCAAGAGCAAAAGTTCGATGACTTTTGCCAGAAGAATTAAAATTACCAGACAAATGAGACACTCGGGTAGTCAACATAAGGCCATGCATTCTCACTTATATACTTATATATGATCGCACTACAGTTCGACGTACACCTTGGCCTCAACCAACTAATTCGCTAGATCCAGTTTCGCATGCCAAGTAAGTAAAGCTCCTCTCCATTTGCGCGTGCCACCCTAGACGCAGTCTTCTTGTACTCCGTTGTCCCTTTGGGGTAGATTCGAAGATTCTTCGGGCCAGAGCGCTGGTGTGACCGATCAGATTGTCAGGCGTTCACACAAGATGGCAGATAAGATCTTGTAGGCGATGTTACGAAGACTGATGCCTGTTTAGTTCGCGCAGTTCTTCTTTCTTGAGGATCGAACAAACAAGTCATCGCGTGCCACTTTGAACAGCTCGGCAGCTAGGCCGTCAGCTCCAGAAGCTTTGTTAGACTTAAGCTTAGATATTGCTACAATCACTTTACTAGGTCGGGTGGACGTAATTGTTGGTCTTCGTCGTTCAGGTTGAATGACTCATTTTGCCTGATTTGACTCGTCGTCGCCGTTAATCAGTCTGCAGAAATAGTTTTTCCATATCCTCAGCATCGACTGCGATTCTACTACGATGTTCCCTTGTTCATCCTTGCAGTCTTCAATTTGGGCTCTGTGGCCTTGACAGGTTCTTTTTAACAATTTGGCAAAACTTCCGAACCTCATTCCTGCAGTAGCATTTCTCTATTACCTCGATCGCGCGCTTCTCATGCTCTTTCTTCTTCCTCCTGAAAAGCCTGTGTTCATCTCTCCTCTTCTGTCCGTAGAGCTCGCGAGCAGCACTGGTCGTTCTGTGCAGCCTCTTGTATCGCTGCATGTGCTTGCTGGCATTCGTCGTCAAACTAGGGATTTCGTTGCGGAGGCTGAGTGAAACCCAGAGGCGGCATCTCTGATGGCTTTTTGGCAATACTAGATGCTGGCGGCATTGGATTTCTTGAGAGATTGAAAGAGACTCAATCGGAAAAGGATCTGGCGATCTCTTGCGATTGCAGCCGTCCGATGTCAAACTTCCTCACAGTATTTCCGTGTCTTGGCGGTGTTTGGGATTTCCGCAGCCGTACCTTGGCTGCATATAAGGTAGTGGTCCGAGTCATTGTTGGCTCCTCGGAACGTTCGGACATCCATAATACTGAAGGAGTGCCTTGCATCGATCGCAATGTGCCCAATCTGGTTGACGGTTGATTGATCAGGAGATCTCCACATCGAGATGCGGGAACCGCGTTCTAGCTACCACAACGTCCCGTTCGGCAGCAAAGTCGATCAGCCTAAATCCGTTATCGGACGTAGTGTCGTGTATGCTGTACTTTCCGACAGTACTACCACAGATGCGCTCTCTTCCTAGCTTTGCGTTGTAATCGCCTAGGACAATTCTTACACCATTGCTAGGGCACTGCTCGTAAGCCTTTTCCAGGAGCTCATAGAACTTGTCTTTAGTGTTGTAGTCTTTTTCCTCTGTGGGGGTATGCGCGCATATCAGAGTTTTGTTGGCGATTTAAGCCTTGATGCGGATTGTCGTGAGGCGTTCGCTCAAATACCTGAATCTTAAGACTTCCTATCTTAGTCTGCCTTCAACGACAAATCCAGATCCAAATAAGCCCTGCTTTTGTTGCAGTTAAACCAATGTCAGTAAGTCACTTTGGGGATCTTGGCCCCAATAGAGCTCATCCGCCATGATCTCTTTTCCAAGACCCCAATTGATTCTTGAAAATCCTTATCGGCCTCAGCTCCAAATATGTCGAAGTAGTGCAGAAAAGGTGTTGTTTCCGTTTCGGAAGTTATCGACGCCATCGTTGATTCCATCTTGGGAATCGTCCGCTGGCGTCTTTATAGTGCTGCATTTTTTCTTCTGGTCGGCACTCGGGTTTATAAGTTTAGCAAGTTGAGTCCGGGTGAACCATAACAATGGCTACCGCGGGGAGGTTAAATAAGCACAATTGATGTGTAGTAACAGTTACAACACTGGTCATCGCCAAGTTGATACCAATCAAAATCTACCCTATTACTAAAAGATCCAGCCATGTTGTTGGCCACCTACGACGCAGTAATTATTGGCCAACTTATAAGGGTATCTCTTTTTTAAATAAATATTTCAAATAAAAGCAGAAACACTTCAACCCTTGAAGTTACTCACGAAGTGAAGAAATTAAGTCCACACAACACGAACGAACCTTTCGTTATTTCATCTGTATATTTAAACAATGGTTAACCGAATATACGGAGCAAAATTCTTAGAACACAGAAGGACCAGCTCTTAGCCAGTTTTCTGATTTTCATGGTACAGTTTGGTTTAGGTTAAATAATTGTTCTGTGAAAGACTTTGAACCCTTCCAAGAAGTGTTCCTTTACAATTCCCTCTTAAATCAAAATTTAGCAACAACATGTCAGCATTTCCTTGGGTAATCAACAAATGGAACTCACACGCCCTGTTTCTAGAGAAATATCTTACATACGGTAGCGGGTGCTTGATTATGTACACGGGAACATTTTAGTGTAGAATAAACTAAGTAAAGAGTGACTGGTAACAGGACCTTTACATCCGAAGCGCACAGTAATGATTCTCTAGACGTACCGTCATCTTTGCAATGCAAGCGATTGTTTAATCTCAGCCTGAAAAGTTGTTAAATTGCCTTTGATCTTAATTTAGATCCTTGAGATTCGTAAGAGACGTTATGATCTGTACTAATGAAACTTTTACTTTAGAAGATTGTTAGTTTAAATGGAAGGTGTAGCTATTTATTCTGTAGGATTCAACAGTAGCTGCCGCCTTTTGTCTAGACATGTAGGCTCCTCACTTCTCGCTGACCGTTACTCCAGGTGCAGTTACTGCATCATGCTTGTGACGAATTCGTCCGCTGTATTTCAGCTTTCGCTTCTTGTCAGCATGGATGCTATAAGTCCTCCCGGCGTCACTTTGCCGGCAATTTCTGTATACTTGGCCATCGTATATCCGTTAAGCCATCAAGACATGTTTCTTGTTCTGGATTTTGTCTTCACAGTTCACAGGCTATTACTGTATTACTGTATTAGGGGCCATAAATGTGCACGGCGACCTATGACGTCTATTGTGGTGGCCTGTATGGTTTAACCAGAGGTTATATTGAGGCTTTTAATAAACCTCAGTATAGCCTTAGGTTAAATTTTCCGGATTTCCGCTAAGTTGACTGAGGCCCGCGTCAAGTGGAGTAGTCTTTTCCCTGCGGCTCCTGGATATACGCCCAGAATATGTTCAGCGGTCTCTTTCTGTTTTCCACAGAGCCGGTCGATATCGGTATCTGATACTTTCATTTAATGCAGATGGTATCTGAGTGGACTATGTCCTGTCAGATAGCCCGTTAAGGTTCTTAACTCGTCTTTCGTGAGATCAAGTAAAGTTTTAGCCTTGTACAGGTTGGGGTTGATAAACTTTTTCGCTTGTTTAAGGCTTCGGAGGTTGGCCCAGTAGTCGGCGTGTTTTTTGATCTGCCATTGTGTTATCTTGGAGTAGGCACTGTTGGGTGGTACTCCAAAACAGGGTTCGGGACCAATGAGTAGGCGGCAATCGCTCTTTTTGCCAGTCAGTCAGGCCGTTCATTACCCTCGAAGCCATCATGTCCTGGGATCCAGGCTAAGGTGACCTTATTTACCGATGCAATGCTTTCGAGGAGGTTGAGACAGTCCGAGACAAGCTTGGACCCTACCGAATAGGATTTAAGGGCTAACAGTGCTGCTTGACTGTCTGAAAAGATGTAGATGCGGGTTCCTTGAGTTCTTCTCCGCAGGCATTCTCTTGAACACAATTCAATAGCGTGGACTTCCGCTTGACATACTGTAGGTGACTTTCCAAGCGCTGTCGCGCGTTGGAAGCTGGGACCATAAATCCCAGCACCTGTGCTGCCGTTTTCCAATTTTGAACCATCTGTATACCAGATTTGAGAATTTCGTAGTGTAGTAGGGCCTTCATTTCTCCATTCGCTGCGGGCGCCTATAACAACTTCGAAACTTCTGTAGAAACGATATCTCTTGAGCATGGTATCTGGAATCTTAAGAATTGGGTCACGATGAATGTATTCTAGTATTCTCAGATGAACTGTAAAGTCACCGATTTTAAGGTCCAGTAGCTGAGGCAGCCTTAGAGCACTAAACATAGCTTCTTCTTGTACTGCCAGATGTAGCGGGCTGAGGTTAAGCATTGCTCCTATAGCTGCCGTTGGGCACGTTCTCATAGCCCCGGTGATACCTACGCAGGCTTAGCGATAGAGTTTACCCAGCTTTTCCTGCATTGTGGGTTGCAGGGTTTTTGGCCACCATGCCAATGGCGCTTCTCATCGGTTTGATTATGGCGTTGTACGACCAATAAACCATTTTGGGGCTCAGTCCCCAAGTTGGCATGAACATTGCCCTGGTTGCCTTGTTGGTAACCATGTTTAGGTGCGAGTTCCAGGTAGTTCACAGGTTAATCCACGTGCCTATATTTGTAGAGGTTCGCGCGGAAGCATCCATCCCCCGATTGGAACTGTATCAGGTAGACGTTTACTTCTTCGTGCTTTCTACTGGTCAACTGTTTTGGGGATCAGCGTATGCGTCCATTTTTCTTGGGTGAAGTGTTCCATCTGTGTTGTCATTCTGCGTTTATAGTCTCGTTGTCTTCCAGCTCGTTCTCGTGTAATGCCGTGGAATTTTTTATTTGCAGATCGTTGTTCATTCGACCGGAGACCACTCTAATCGCTTCCACTGACACCGTTCCAAAGGTACAGCACATCATCAGCGATGCGGCTCTGTCCACCGAGTTCATCCGTCTCATGTACGTTTACCGATTCGTCGCGGGTCCCCTATTGGGGTACTGACTGTCTGGGTCCTCCTACTTTTGGCATTCATCTCGACAGTGTCGCTACTGCCTGAGAAGCTCTCTCGCTTGCTCATTTACTTTTTTAAGCCAAGCCCTTGCTCCAATAGCTTGATGTGGATTAGACTCGATGGTTTGTTCGCCGACCTGCATAGTGAGGTCCACCTTTGCCCTGCTACGAGGGATGAGTACACAAATTTGTGGCAAAGTTTCAACATAGGTAGGTAACCAACATATAAACGTATTTTGACGGACATTCGTATGCAATTTTCTTGGTGTAGTTAAATATTGTCCAACTTCGGCGGGTGGCCAACTTCACAGATTTCACTGTATATGACTTCCGGTATTATTGGACGGTGATGGATTGCTGGCGGTCTCTTTAACAACTTACGGATACCGAGTAAATTAATAAAAAAAGGTAATTCCCCTCCGTGACAATGTTTTCGAAACATTGCCGTGACCAGGATTCGAACCTGGGTTACCACGGCCACAACGTGGGGTCCTAACCACTAGACGATCACGGCTGTTGGGGTGTTGAACTAAGCGCTGTCAATTTGACTCCAAGCTAAAATAGCAAGTAAATCATAGATTTTGGATCTGAGGTACTATCAGAAGGTATCGGTTGCTCTACGAATAGAGCTGCTAAGTAGGCTAAATATTACATAGAGCACTTGTCCGAAAGACTCTCGGGAACGCAGGCTCTTAGATCAAATGAAGAAAATCTAGTCACCAACAAAAGAATAAGAGTGCCCTCCTCTTATTATTAATAGACATTTTCAAAAATTTAAGTGAAACTATGGTCTATGTATAAGGGGACCCTGATCCGGCAACCGAACCGATCAAAAGTGTACTCTTGTATTTAAAACCAACCTGGATGTATCGAAAAATGTGTAACAGTGTCTCGCACGTAGCCAGGATTGAATTCTCGAGATCGCTCAGGAGATTTCGAAGGCCGCTCACACACAGATCGAGAAATTCTCCCCAAATCTTAGAGGGAGCTCAGCTTCCTTCAGCGCCGGGATCCACCTCTGTGCATAAATCGAGACATCAAAAGCGCCCTCGTTCACTTTTCTAAGATATTCGACTGCTCTTACCGAATTGAATTCTAAATCTCTAGATTCCAAAGCTCCAAATTTTTGCTAGACAGCTAGGTCCAATTTTTGCTGAGTCCCTGGACATGTGGATGTTATAAAGAAAAGTCGTTGAGTAGGCTGAGGTCGCGTCTTTTTCACTCAAGGTGGCACCCGTGCACGGTTGTTTTGAATACCTGTAGATTGAAGTGATGAGGAAACACAAAGTAATCTAGATCGTTCTTCATATTTGTTTTGTACGACTTATGTGGCTAGACAGAGGTTAGTTTAAAAAAAAAAATCAGTGGACGCTTCGTTTTTCTTTAATGAACGTTCCTGCCCTTGTTCAACTGACGTTTGATTTTGTCGCCTGCCCATGAAGCGATTATTGCTCCTCTTTTTTCAAACCTTTAAGAATAAATAGAATGGTCTCTCTCTAATTTCCCTAATGCCCGCGCTCTCGTTTAAGGGTAGCCATAAACCCTTTAGCGTGCGTTAATTATAAAAAAAAAATAGAATGGCTTCCTTCAACTTGTTTTTTGGGTGCCTGAGCTCGGTATTATGAAGAAACTTAATTTAAGACAGAAGCGTAACAATCAAGCTCGTGAACAAGTACTGACAAATTATACTCTTGGAGGCTCATCATTAGCCGACGAGAGGTGGTGCTACGAAAAATGTTCGGTGGACATGGCTGGGGCTTGAACCCACGCCCCTCGGTCAGCAGTCCAACGCACTAACCACTAAGGCACGGCGCCCACGTCCTTACCATTGAAAAAACCTAGGCACTAAGCCCTAAAAACATCCCATGGATGTAGACGTCTATTGTGAGGCTTATACTTACCTATAGCAGCGTTGTGTGGTGGCAAGCTATCACCGAAACCACCAACCTCAATGCCATCACGAAAATACAGAGACTGGCGTGCAAAGCAGCTACTAGTGCCTTGAAAACCACGGCAACAACAGGAGTAGAGGCTATTCTCAACCTGCTTCCATTAGACCTATTTATACAGGAATCTGCGGCCAGAAGTGCCAAACGAATGGCTTGAAGTCAAGCATGATGGAGCATGCTCAGATCGTAAGTAAGAACATGGGCAATGGAGCAACCTAGACTTCAAAAGACCGTTCTCTTGTTTAATCCGAAGCAGAGAAGAATAGACGAGGGGGACAATACCAAACACGCGAACCAAATCCATCTGTTTAGGACTCAGCGGCTATATTTAATATTAAAATATTCTTTTGCTTACTTCATCTAAATTTTATCATTCGTTATCTCAAAGTAATTATTTATTCGATTTTGCATCTAGGAACATATTGTAATCCTATCAAGTTTTGCTTTAACTCAATTTAATTGCTTTTCGTATGCTTTCATAATGTTCTTTAACGTAATAATTAACCTCGCTCATGTAATTTCTCTTTCTGCTTTGAACTTTCATTCTGACCATTGACTCGATCAAGTGTTGTGTGTTATCAATCACTTAGATCTTCAAAATTTGTCTCTCATTGTAATGGTCAAAGGTGTCGTGAGTAATGTTAATCTCATTTCTGTACTGACTAACTCTTTTACAACAATAGTGCATTGGTGATGAGTATGTGCCTTGGTTGAAGAGAGCTTAGTTTCAGCCCTTAAAAGCATTAATCGCGAATGTACTCTTTCACTTGGATCGTGACAACTTTAAACACCACACCTTTGGCCAACTTGCTAAGTATCTTTATTGCTCGATTATATTATATTAAAATATCGTGAAATTTCTTCGAATCGACTGGCTTTTCATTTTGGCATAATGTTGTTTCTTTTTGTGTGGGTTAATCCAAGACATACTGGTCCTTCTAGCCGGATTTATTGGTTTATTGGAAACCAGATAAATAATTTACCTTTCGTGTGAAAAACTTTGATATTTTTTGTGGAATAGACTTTTTTTTTCGTGGAGAAGAAAAACCTCGTGTGCAAGAGGTTGTGCTGTGCTTATCAGGCGGGAAAACCTGTGAAAAATATAATTTTCCTCGTGGCAGAGATTTTTCCAATTGTAGCACGTGGGTTACAATTGATTTAAGATAGTTCTGCTGCATTTTAGTCAGCATTTGACCGTGGGTTTTTCCTTGAACTCTTTATTTCCTTGGAGAAAAGTTGTGCTAATTTTTTCGTACAATGAGTGCACTTAGGCAAAAGCGTGGTAATGCAAAGGCATGCCTAACACGTGCGGTGGAATTTATATCGACCATCGAATCGACAACAACTTTGGAGATGCTCGAAATTCGGTTGAGCAGAGTTGTGGAAGCATGGGGTGAATTTTCTTCGCTTCATTACGAGTGCCTCAAAGATGCAGAGGAAAATGAACTGCAGGAATTGTACGATGATTTCGGGGTCTACGAGACAAAATACTTTGAAGCACATTCGGGTTTGAAAAAGGCCATTCGGGATAGACAATCGGCTAGTGATTCAGAGCCTAATCTGAAAACCACCGTTTTAGAAAGAATTGCAAATCAGCAAAGTGACTTTTTAAAAGGGTTAGAATCTTCCTCAAAACCGCGTGAAAAAATTAATCTCCCTCCAATTGTGATTCCGAAATTCTCTGGCGACTATAAGGATTGGCCTTCCTTCCGCGATTCGTTCTTAGGCTCGGTCGACAGTAACACAACTTTGTCTTCCACGCACAAATTTCATTATTTAAAATCTTTTTTGACTGGAACTGCTGCAGATCTTATACAGCATATAAAGGTTTCAGAGGCCAATTATTCAGAAGCATGGGATAGGCTTGAGAGGCGGTTTGATCGCGGAAATTTAATCGTGCAATCGTTTGTGCACACTTTTCTATCGCTACCATCAATAAACGTTTCTAATGCACAGACACTCCGCAAAGTTACAGATGGTGCCGACGAAGTGATTCGTGGTTTAAGTGCTTTAGGGAAAACCAGCCGTGATCCGTGGCTTATATATATGTTGCTTAATAAACTAGATAGCGATACGAAACATGCGTGGGCGGAAGAAATCGGTTCTCGGGAAGACAGTACGATACAAGAACTTATTGACTTTTTGGAGGTTCGTTGTAACGCTCTGGAAGCATGCCAACCCCTCAATCGTCCAAACGCGTCGCGTGGAAAGCAATCGAGTCAAGTTAGAGCTCTTGTAGCAAAAAGTTCTGAAAGCAAATCTCAATGCCGTTTGTGTAAGGGTCCTCATCAATTATATCAGTGCGCTCAGTTTCTTGATTTGGACATTTCGTCGCGTAGAGATTTTACGAAACATAATTCAATTTGTTTTTGTTGCCTGCGGTCAGGTCATTCATCGAACAGATGTATGTCATCGTTTCGTTGCCGTATTTGTAAGGCTCGACATCATCATTTGGTTCATTAAGATGCTCCTAACGGTAGCTCTTCAACGATACCTGAAGCCACCTCTGAAAATTTGGCTTCGACATCTTCGACAGCTGCTGAACCTAACTCGTCAACTGTTGCCCCATTGGTTAATAACCATTCGTTGAAGCTTAGCCCTCGTGTGCAGACCGTGCTGCCAACCATTCTGGCTAAGCTTAAAAATAAATGGGGTCAGTTTGTTAATGTTCGGGCTCTGTTAGACACAGGGTCACAATCATCGTTTATATCAGAAGCGTGTGTGCAGAGACTTGGACTGTCCCGGTCACATGCTCGGATTCCGGTTATGGGATTAGGTTCAACCGAAGCTGGACACACCAGAGGATGTGTGTCTGCAGTACTTTTTTCTCGTCATGCCTGTTCACAATTACCAGTCGATGCCTTCGTACTAGGAAAATTGACATCAAACCTACCTTCAAATTCGTTTGATGCATCCACTTGGGATTATATTCGTGATTTGGATCTGGCTGATCCTAGTTTTAACATCTCTGGCGCAGTTGACCTGATCCTTGGAGCTAATAAGGTTTGGTCCCTTTTGAAAGCAGAACAAATTGTTGGACCGCAAGGAAAACCAATAGCTCAAAATACGTCTTTCGGTTGGGTAATTTCAGGAGAGTTATATGGATCTGATCACGAACCTGAACTTTTGTCTTTTTATTCGGCTATGGACATGGACCTAGATGGGCTTTTACAACGGTTTTGGGCTCTGGAAGAAGTTCCACCCCTACCCTCGCGTGCAAGTTTTAATGATCCTGCCGAAGAACATTTTTTAAATACCTTTTCTCGCGCTGCGGATAAAAAATATATTGTGTCTCTTCCATTTAAGAACTCTGAACCCAAGTTCGTAGGTACACTGCAGTCGGCGGTTTCGCGGCTACATTCGATGGAGCGTCGGTTCCGAACTAACCCAGACTTGAGACAAGCTTACTCCGAATTTATGAGTGAGTATCTTGCGCTTGGCCATATGGAAGCGATCCCTCGTGACGAAATTTATAACGACCCTTCGCGTCAGTTTTACCTTCCTCATCACGCTGTACTTAAACCAGACAGTTCGACAACAAAACTTCGCGTCGTGTTCGATGGTTCTGTGAAAGACTCTGTCGGGATTTCATTAAATAGTCAGTTGTTAATCGGTCCTCCAATACAGCGTGATCTCGTCGGTGTGTGTTTACGCTTTCGGCAACATCGTTTTGTGTTTACTGCCGACATTGTTAAAATGTTTCGACAGATTTGGATATCGGATAAGGACTCGGACTATCAACGCATCGTTTGGCGTCAATCTCCAAATCATGAACATCAACATTTTCGGTTAAAAACTGTGACATATGGTACGGCTTCGGCGCCTTTCTTGTCGGTTAGGGTTTTGCAACAGATCGCTGATGATTACCAGTCGAAATACCCTAACGCCTCTCATATATTGCTCAACGATGTCTACGTAGACGACGTTATGACGGGAGCATCATCAATCGAAGGTTTGCTTGAGTTACAATCGGAACTTAACGCGTTATTGTCTGAAGCAGGGTTGAAACTTCGAAAATGGAGTTCCAATTGTTGGACTCTTCTTGCCCAGCAAAGTCCTGATGAGTGTGAATATTCGTTTGATCCAGAACATTCACAGGTTCTTATTAAAGTGTTGGGGATGTATTGGAATCCTTCAGCTGACATATTTTCATATCGCTTATCCTTGACCAAACCCTCTGCTTCCGTTACCAGACGAACCTTGTTATCTGAAATCGCACAAATTTTTGATCCCTTAGGGCTTCTCGCACCTTCGGTTGTACTATTTAAAATAATGTTCCAGGAGCTCTGGTCTGCTGAGTTAAATCTGGGTTGGGATGATCCCCTCCCCCTTGAACTTTCTGAACAATGGTTTAACTACCGCGATCAGCTGCCCTATTTCGAGAAAATCCGAGTTCCGCGAAATATTGGTTTCTCCGAAGAAACAGTTGAACTCCATGGCTTCTGTGATGCTTCGTCTCTAGCCTACGCGGCCGTCGTTTACGTCCTTTCGAAATCCCCCACCGGTGAAATAATTATCGCAATAGTTGCGGCAAAATCAAAAGTGGCCCCTATTAAACCTGTCTCTATTCCCCGGCTTGAACTTTGCGGTGCTTTGCTATTAGTTCGGTTAATAGCTCTAGTGCGGTCGTCGCTAAATCTTAAAATCGGTAGAACATTCGCGTGGTGCGACTCTGAAATCGTACTACATTGGTTGTCTTCACCCCCTCGTCGTTGGACAACCTTTGTTGCAAATCGAACAGCAGCAATTTTGGAAACGCTTCCAAGGCATTCGTGGCGCTACGTACCCTCCGCATCAAATCCAGCTGACTGTGCTTCACGTGGTATTCCACCTTCGATTCTTTCTAAGCACTCTCTCTGGTGGAACGGTCCAACCTGGCTGTATCAATCCGAAAATCATTGGCCTGTTTCAAAATCATCGTTGTATTTATCTGAACAGGATTCAATTCGACGAGAGGAGAAGTCGGTCGTAAGGCATGTGCTGGTCACGTTGTCTGATGGGCATGTCTTCGACGACTTAATAAGCAGGATGTCATCGTGGTTTCAGCTGCAAAGAGTTGCCGCTTACGTGCTGAAGTTTGGCTTGAATTCGAAACCATCAGCTCCCCGTCTAGCATCGCCTTCGTATGGACTTAAGTGTGCAGAAATGCGAAATGGAAAAATCGCAATTTTGAAATTGGTGCAGCAAAGGTTCTTCGAAGACGACATCCAGCATCTGAGTACAAAGCAGAAACTTCCTACCAAATCAAAGTTATTAAAGTACTCAGCGTTCCTGGATAGTGATGGACTCCTCCGCATCGGTGGTCGAATTAAGCATGCTTGTGTTCCCTTCAATATAAAACACCCGATTATTTTACCAAAAAATTCCCCTGTCTCAAGCCTTATCATTGCAGAGTTTCATCAACGTTATATGCATTCAGGAGCATCCGAAACATTTGCGTTCGTCCGACAAGAATTTTGGATCATGGGCAGCCGTAACCTCATTCGGAGCATTATTCATAAATGCAAAAACTGTTTTATGCAGAGGAAAGCTACTAGTCAGCAGATCATGGGAGATTTACCAGCTCACCGCACGGAACCAAGCCGCCCGTTTTCCAACAGTGGATGTGACTACGCTGGTCCATTCATCATAAAATTATCCCGCTGTCGCAATGCCAAGACGTCCAAAGCATACATCGCCTTATTTGTCTGTATGTCTACGAAGGCAATTCATCTGGAGTTGGTGAACCATTGACAGCTGTTCCAGAGCCAAGCCACCTCGACCTTCCAATCAATCGCCTTTCACGTTGGAATCTCGTCCAAAATATGGTACAAGGCTTCTGGAAGAGATGGCACTCGGAGTACCTTACGACGCTACAAGAACGACCGAAATGGCAACAAAAGACGGTCAACTTCAAACCAGGCGACTTAGTGGTTATAAAGGAACCAAATACACCGCCTACAAAGTGGATTATGGGCAGAATCGAATCCGTCAACCCTGGGTCTGATCATCAAGTACGAGTCGTCTCAGTGAGGACATCAGCAGGCACATTTGTTCGCCCAATAACCAAAGTGGCTCTACTACCGATGTCCTGAAACTCGTTCCAGGGGGGGCGGGATGTTTAGGACTCAGCGGCTATATTTAATATTAAAATATTCTTTTGCTTACTTCATCTAAATTTTATCATTCGTTATCTCAAAGTAATTATTTATTCGATTTTGCATCTAGGAACATATTGTAATCCTATCAAGTTTTGCTTTAACTCAATTTAATTGCTTTTCGTATGCTTTCATAATGTTCTTTAACGTAATAATTAACCTCGCTCATGTAATTTCTCTTTCTGCTTTGAACTTTCATTCTGACCATTGACTCGATCAAGTGTTGTGTGTTATCAATCACTTAGATCTTCAAAATTTGTCTCTCATTGTAATGGTCAAAGGTGTCGTGAGTAATGTTAATCTCATTTCTGTACTGACTAACTCTTTTACAACAATAGTGCATTGGTGATGAGTATGTGCCTTGGTTGAAGAGAGCTTAGTTTCAGCCCTTAAAAGCATTAATCGCGAATGTACTCTTTCACTTGGATCGTGACAACTTTAAACACCACACCTTTGGCCAACTTGCTAAGTATCTTTATTGCTCGATTATATTATATTAAAATATCGTGAAATTTCTTCGAATCGACTGGCTTTTCATTTTGGCATAATGTTGTTTCTTTTTGTGTGGGTTAATCCAAGACACCATCTATACTGATGGGTTCAAAATTGACCATGGTGTGGGTGCAGGTTTACTTTCAGACCATAGCAGCGTTTTCTAGGCGGAGGTCCTAGCAGTGACAATTGCTGCCCGTGAGACTGCGATGAAGGTAATACCACGTGATGATTTCACTTCTTTATCGCCTGTCACTCAGTACTAAAAGCGATTTTTGTGAAAGATGGAGCTGTATGGACTCTTGTAAAAGGCTAGAAAACTATGGCCAAGATACAGTGGTGCCAGAACTAATACTTTCATGGTGCAGGGAAATTACTCCATGGGAATTTACTCCATCTGGGAGTAAATCTCCATGTGGAGTAACTTTCCACTGGCAGTGGGAAATTGCTTAACACGAAAATTTGCTTGAATGGATACCCCAAACCTCAATTTTGGAACAGCATTTGTATAACAAACCGTGGAATATGTATTGGGGGGCATGCTGTCCCCTTGCACCCCCCCTGCCTGCGATCACTGTTGGATTTGGGGTAGGTGCGAAGTTGGACATGCCAATGAGGACACAACCCACTTCCCAGGGTCTTTGTCACTTCAGACATAAATCCTTTTGAAGGCACTTTTTCTAGGATACCGAAGAACTAAGGGATGTACCTATTAGGGCCATCTGGAGGTTCATTAAGGCTTTAAAATGGCTCTAAAAGTCCAAACTTTGGGGCAATAGGAGAGTGCTTTGGGTACTGCTTCATGAGCAAGGGGTACCTTCCCCCTAAAAATGGGCATCAAAATGGGTCTCTACTGACCTGAGTGTAGCGCAGAAAGCTTCTCTTCTCTCGCCAACCCATCTACCTAGCCTAATCTACCATCGATAACCATATTTTAGCCCGGAGTCTACAACCATAAGTTTTCGAAGATCACTGGGTAAACCCAGTGCAAAGTGGCATGATCACTCGTAAAGGAACCTCAACAAACATACTATGCATAGACTGGGCCTCACCGACGCAGAGACCTGCAGAAACTGCGAGGAAGAAGAAGAAGATCTCGATCACTTCGTATGTGACTGCCCAGCCCTAGCGGGAACGCGACAGAAGGCCCTCAGATCCATTCACCAGGTGAATAAAATCAGCAGTATAATGCCCGTCACCATTCAAAATCATTTGTGTGTTGTGATACTTGTTTTTGTATTTGGCGCTAAAAGAATTGTGGGTCAATCAAACAATCGAGACCATCCAACAGCGAAAGTGGTAGTGGATTGGCCATCTATTTTGTAAAGATGACAGCTCGATTGCTTTATATGAAATGCAATGCCGTTCGCTAACCCAATATTACAGAAGATTTAAGAAAAACTGCGAGAGCTGAGAATTATATGTAGTTCCCTACCTGCTTACCTTTTGTAGTGAATTCGCAGATATGAATATCCAAACACATGAGGAAGTTCAAGGTCAAAAAACAATGGTAAATAACAATAATAACAGCAATAAGCGTAAAAGACCAGTGTAATGAATGTCAGTAGAGAGGTACTGTAGAAAGAGCCAGAGCTACTCTCCAAATTAAAAAGAGAAATGATGCCTCTCCCCCTCCGTGACAATGTTTTTGAAACATTGCCGTGACCAGGATTCGAACCTGGGTTACCACGGCCACAACGTGGGGTCCTAACCACTAGACGATCACGGCTGTTGGGGTGTTGAACTAAGCGCTGTCAATTTGAAAGCAAACTAAGTTTTAAGTTTTAAGTTATTTGTAGCTTTTGGATTTTTGGGGCTGCCGCAAGGCATTTTTTTACTGTGACTGATGTGGTAATAGTGCTGAAGGCATCTCGTTGACTTTAACTATCTTTACAGCCTGTAAAATGACTGTGACTTCGGCTTAAAAGGCACTTCATCCGTCTCACAGAGGAAGACAGCTTCCATATCATTTTGATTCGTCTATGTATTGATCTATTTCAGAGAAAGTGTACGCTCCAAGGTGTGCTCTTCTTTTGTGGATCAATGCTCCTCTGTCCATAAGAAGGTGTGACGGGGTCACCTTGGCATAACTGCAGAATCTGCAGTTTCCGTTTATTTCTATTTCCATTTTCCAGAGATGCCCCTGAGACTGCAATGGCCCGTTAGAATTCAAAGCTGGTTTTTGCTGGAACCTAGGCAATCCTTGCTCCTCCTTAGGTCGTAGTTCCCGAGGAGCTCCTTTGCCTGTGTTAGTCGATGCAGGGAAATTACTCCACGGGAATTTACTGCATCTGGGAATTAACTCCACCAAAAGTGGGAAATTACTCCACTTTTTGAAAAAGTAATTTCCCACTAATGGTGGAGCAAATTCCCACCAGTGGTAAATTAAATTCCCAGGTGGAGTAAACTCCCGTGAAGTAAATTCCCTGCATCGTCTTAGTCCTGGGAGTGCTACCCATAGCCATAGCAGTTCGATGCGGTCCCAGGTCGCAGAATGGCTCGGGTCCAAAAAATGGTGTTTCTGACCCTTTCTTTGCCAGTTCATCGTCTGTCTCATTTCTCCATATCGCTACGTGACCTGGCACCCAGTAGAGGGTGACTTTGATATTGCGGTCCAGTCTGTCTATCTTTTTCAGAGACTCGTAGACCAGTTTGGATCTGATTTCATAGAAATTCAGTGCCTTGATGGCAGCCTGGCTGTCTGATAGTATCGCGATGTTTTTCTTGTTTTTCTGATTCGGTCACATCTTTCGATCGCGTATACCTCTGCTTGAAAATACTGGGTGATATTCCTGGGTGATATACTAAGTTCGGGGCCCGTACACTCCCGCCCCGGTGCCCGTGTGTGTTTTGGAACAATCGGTGTACCATTTGATGTTGTTGTGCTCAAACTGATATACTTCGTCATTCCATTCTCTTTTACCGCTCAGTTTTGCATGAGTGAATTAAGTCACGTATTATTGTTCACTCAATTTAATGATGATTCTTCCAACAACTTTTCAAAACTCTTAGCCATTTGGTCATTTATTCACTTCAAGGACTCTTTTATCTTTTTAAGGATTTTCTCGTTTTTATTGACAAACGACAACAATCAGTTCATGAAAGTCAAAGTACCGATGGACCTCCATCGAGTAAGTTTACGACATCCTTCAAACTATTAAAAGAAACCTAAAGGACAACAAGTTTATTCCACAAGGACTGTTTAACTTTCCCCTTCCGACACTTACACAACACTCATCAACTTGGTAATTATTCATCACCTACTTAAGGCTCATGCAATAGATATGTTACAACATCCCACTGCGATGCAAGTCTAATTAGATAATCCTATCGGAATCGTCGTGGCCATTGCGAGCCCATTAACCTTCTGAGTATCGGGCATTCCCAGCGCAATTATTTTGTTTGCAATAAACTACACATCAGTCTAAGAACTGTTAATGACCAATGAAACGAGACATCGTTTGATGATCAGGAATTGGAATTTCTCTTGGGAAACGATAGCCCGTCGATGGTATACTCAAAGAAGGCTGCCATGAAAAACTGCAATAAAAACCAAACTTCTGAGTGAAACCCTTTTAAACGTGAAAGGAAAAAGCAAAAAGGACTTGAACTAGGAAAAAGTTTTTCGCTTTTATTGGCCCTTCACCAGATGGTCGTAAAAGGAGAAACGAACAAAAAAGTAAAAGGAACGGGAAAGTGTCAAGAAATACCCTCTTAACCATAAAAGGCCATCTTTGCCGCGAGTCATTGGATGAATTTGTGTGGGCTAATCCATCTAAAGACGGGTGGGTCTTCTGATTGCAATTAGCAATTCGCCGTGAGGTCATGTTTTTGGTTGCCCATGTCCATGTCCATCTAAAACGCCACTAAGTGAGTATGGACCATTCACCATTGAATGTCAAATAAAAGTCAAAACTCACGGTCTCTCAAATTGAAACCGTTTATGAGGACATCTTGCAGACTTCCCGCACCATAACCGATTTTCACCGACCCAGCGTATTAATACCAAAATTTGAATCAAATCCCCGTAAGCTATGGGAATAGTGACACAAATCTTTTGATTGAAGATCAAGGACCCACCGACCGACACCGACTAGAGAAAGATACACGCTTGTGTTTAAGAAATGAAACCAAATAGAGACGTAAACATCCAAATGGGGAGCGGGTGGGGCTATGTGCTATCAACAGAAATGAAATTCATTGCCAGTGACATGGACTGTGTGCCAAACGTGGACAAGGGCAAGAATAGAAGATGCCAAACAAAGGACGAAGTGGTAATTTATGCGAAAACATACTGCGCAACATAAACAATCACACATACGTATGTAGAACAGCAGACGGATGACCTTGGGTAAGTTTTTGCTAAAGGACGACATACACATAGCGATGTAATTGGAACACAAAAAGAAAAAAAAATGCAACTTGACTGGTGGAAATGATATACGCACCCAGTTAGAGGCAATTGTGAAATATTTGGAGCTTCATTAGGGCGGACTTATGAACATGGAAATATGTGGTGGAACATGTGTGGCTTACGGAATTCATATGTCGCTGCAAAGAGTGCAGCACACATGAACTGGGAAAGTCATTATTTTTAATCAAAAGACGTTTGAGCGACGTGATACTTTCTTACTTAAATCCCAGTTGGTACGCAAAGCATTTTACGTAGAATGGATATAAGGACATTTGGAGCTAGGCCACAAAGTAGCTGGATTTATTTAATTCTTCAATACCTCTTCTTCAGATATCACAGACGTTCAAGAAGCTCGCAAAACAGTTTCTTTGAAATACCACAAGATAGAGCATCTACTGCTTTCGAACTCTTTCAGAGATTCAGGTCAATAGGTTGAAGAAGCTAAGGAGCAGTCTTGAAAGGAGTTCAGCGAGAAATTAGACCGTGATCACAGATCTGTAAGCAAGGTGTTCTGGCAGACCATCCGCCGTCTCAGAGGAAGGAAGTTTAATATAATTGAAGGAGTTAAGCGAGCACTTTTCGGAGCACTTTTCGGAGCTGCTCAATCCCAAACAGGGCACTGAGGCCCGCAGATCCATGGGTTTGAGTAGAGCGGAGAATAGTCCCACCGTAGAGGAGGTGACTTTGGCGATTAAAGTCGGCAAATCTGCTGGTGTGGATGAAATTTGACTAGAAATGCTCAAAGCTTTGGGTGAAGAGGGAGTAGAATGGCTCACTCGTGTCATTAATGCCTGAAACACAATTCTGCGTTAGTACTAATGTTCAACTAAAGGAATTCAAAGGCACAAGCCCACAATCTCGAATTTTGTGCAAACAGCTGATAAATTTGAGTATTTCAATTCAACGCGTCTGTGAAGCAATTCCAACGTGACGAGAAAACGGTTGCACCAACGCAGAATTGTGTTTCAGGCATAAAGTAGCCGGAGGATGCGGTGTAACACCTAGCGATTGGTATACTAGGGTGATTGTTCCTTTTTTTAAGAAGGGATTGCTCCAATTATAGGGGTATATCATCTCTTTGAAGTCTTCTCGGAAAAGCCTTTGGTACGGTGTTGGAAGCGCGTTCCAGAGCTGTGGTCGAGTCCCGGTTGGGAATGATGAGCAGTGCGGCTTTCGTCCAGGTAGAAGCACAACCGATCAGCTGTTCACTCTCAGAATGGTACTTGAGAAGGACTAGGAGTATGTCAAACCTATCTACAGTTGTTTTGTGGATTTGGAGAAAGCATATCATCGAGACCCTCTGGAGTGTATTGCGAGAGTATGCGATTGACCGTTCTCTTCTGAAGGCCATTTAATCTCTATACACAAACTGTAGGAGCTGTGTTCGAGTGAACGCCGTTAAGTCGACACCTTTCACTGTGGGCGTTGGACTTCGCCAGGGGTGCGTTCTGTCACCTCTCCTTTTCATAGTGTATATGGATTGGATGTTACAGCGCAGCCGTGGTGAGGAACGATACGAATTGGGAGACTTAAGGATAAGTCATCTGTTTTTTCGCTGACGACTTGGCCATCCTTACGTTCACCCAGACCGAATTTCGTTGTATTGGTGGTGTAACTCGTCGAGATCGAGTTAGGAACACCAGAATACGCGAGGCACTCAATGTCGAGCAGCTACTTCTTCGAGCGGAAAGGTCCATACTTCAATGGTTTGGGCACGTTCAATGCATGTCCCCAACTCAGCTTCCAAGACGTGCAATGGAATCCGTGCCATCGAGTAGGCTTTCCTGGGTAGCCCTAGGATGAGATGTCTGGACCAAGTCTGAAAACTCACTTCTACCCGTATGGGGATAGCTCCTGATGATTTTGAGTCGATGGTGGAAGATAGGGAGATGTGGAGAGTCCACTGAAGCACCCTAGCCCCGCGACCGTCATAGTGGATAAGCGGATCATTGAAAATTTATGTATGTGTGTGTGTATGTATGACTATCTTTCTGACGAGACATTATGCTGTGAAAGATAGTATATCAGAATATTGGTGAGGCTCGAACCTACGTAATTCACACAGTCGAACGCATTTTCTTTTGATAAAGTCGTTGCCGATTGGAGCTGGTGATAGTGGTGGGATATTGGAAGGTTTTTCTACCAATCACTTCGAAGTAGAAGTTTGCCCTTCTGAAAAATTTTTACGCATGTAACCACATAATCAATTTCGATGACAGTTCGCCTGTCTGGCTAGGTTAGGTTAGGTTAGGTGGCTGCCTCCGGTCAGGCAGGATCGCATTAAGACCAGATTGACCCATTGTGATACTACGATCAAGAAACCGGCTAACCGGCACCAGGGAATCAGAGTATGTAGCACAAGGATATCGAAGGTGGGAAACCGTAACGGTGTTAACCCAAAGATTTGAACTTCTTCGCCCCAGAGATGATGTTTCTTATCTTCTGAATGTCGAGTTCGGCCAGATCATTAAGATCATCGTAGAAGTATTCATCGGGGGTTTTCCTTCTTAGCGTCACAAGAGCAGGACATGTACAGAGTAGATTGTAAATTCCTCTTCCTCCTCGTCTCCGCAACTTCTACAGAAATTATTGGAGGGGACCACCAGTCTGAGTGCATGTCTGCCTATCAAGCAATGTCCGTTGAGGACGTCTTTTAGTGAACCTAGGTTTTTTTCCGGTTTGTGGATAAAATTCTCTCCGTCTTCTTTTAATCCAGGTTAGGCCGGATTTGTTTTGACAAGATGTGCTGATGCTGTTCCACCAATGGTTTGCCAGTTTCCTGGCACCCGTGTCAACGAGGAATTTGATTGATTCGATGGTTTGGTGGTTTCCCCAAGTTTTCGAGGAGTTGCCGTCCTGCACCTTCCTTTGGCAGCTCGTTCACTCTACAGTTGTCTGGAACGTCCCTGTATCCTGGAATCCAGCAAGGAGTTACGTCATACCTGTCTGCAATCTTGTTGAGAGATCTGCTACATTGCTTTACCAACCTTGATCGTATTGTTTGCGATTCCAAGGCTTTAATAGTTGCCTGACTATCTATGTATAGTACAATAGTGCTACAAACGCCGTAATTTCCGCTTGAAACACACTACAGTGATTCGGCAGTCGCTTGGTAATGGCTAAGACAGGTGCGTTGGAGAAGACTCCTGCTCCCATACCACCCGCTGTCTTAGATCCATCTGTGAATATGTATTTTTAGCGCAGAATCGCTCAAAACTGTATCAGACTCCTAAGAGTTTCTGTTAGAAATCCGAGTTTTGTACCTGACATTGAAGTCAATATAGGGGACAATGTAGTCCGTTTTACTAGGAATAGTATGATTGCCCTTGAGGATCCTAGAGTGACCCGTTTCTGTGCTGATCAGTTGATCAATGCCACAATAAGCAACGTAAACCATGCATGGACTGGGCACTAAAGAAAGAATTCAGCACAAAGGCACCTAAATGCCAATTTTGCCGGTTTAGGAGGAGTCTCCTGAAACACCGGAATAGGCGAGGAGCCGTTATGGGAGTTTCACGAAGTTACACCGATCTCAATATACAACAACAGACTAAAGGATCCCTCAACAATATCTAAAGTATTTATACAGAGGCTTAGCAGGACCAGTTGGTAAATAATCCAAAGGTAGGTTTATATAGAAAATAGAAGAAGTTAAAACAACGGCCGAGCATATCCCTGCTAAATTTTGAACACAAGACCCCGTCAACCAGGCCGTTTTGTATCCACTGATCGACATACAATCGTACGACCTCTGGCCTAAGTTATCGATGATATAAACCAAGTCAAGTCAATTTATTCACCGTCGTGATATGGGCTTCCTAGAATACACCGCACAACACTTAACAGGTGTGCGGTTTCATCTTAACGAAGACAAACCCAAGTACACATTCCCAACAAGCAAGAAAGCATCTGTCAATAGAGTTACGGTCGATCAACCTCGAAACAGTTAAGGAGTTTACCCTCACCTTGTCGACCCCAAGTGTTATCCAACTGGGTACGATTTGAGAAATAATTTAAGGACTTCTATGGAAATTCGTATCAAATCCATTTGGTTCCACTTTTCACCACTTCCTTTGCCACGATGGCATCTGCGACAGATGGCCATCCTTACTTAAAATTCAGTTTGTTTCGGATTATGCAAAGTGATTGCATGGTTTATTTTTAGACCTCAAGGTAAGTCGTGCTGTGCACCATGCGCGAAACTGGGATCTCAAAAGGAATTTATAAATTTGTTTCTCTGTTCAAAGCCGAATTGGAGGTTACATTTTTCTGTCCGGGAGAGCAACAAACGGTTTGATGGAAGGAGTTTTGGCCAAAAGGGAATAAATTTAGAAAGAAGGAAAGTTGAGTGCAGGAGTTATGGTGACTTGAAAGTGTATTCAGCGATGCGGCGCATTTTGTTCTATTTCTTCCGACCTATGAGGTGTTCCTTTTGTGAGAGGACACAGCGGTTCCTGGCACGTGGCTGACAATGTTCTAAACCAAGTCTCTGGCATTTGTGATTTTTTGATGTTTAAAATTGGGGTCGTTGGAACTTGCAAAGGCTTCGAGGTCATAGCATGAAATAGCGAGCATACGTTTGGTCAAATAAACCGCTTTGTTAAGTACTTGCGCTGGTAATGGACCAACGGCGACTTTCGTTGAAAAGATTATGTTTTGAGATCTGCTGCTAAAATTTACGCATCTTGTACACTATGATGTCCTTGGGTAGTGTGTTTAGGAAACCCAATGTTGGAAATGCGATGTTCAGGAATAAGAGTACCAAGCTGCGACGTTCATTATGTTTGTGACTAGAAGCAGCACCTATTAGGATGTCGTGCCAAGTCGGCTGCGGTCAAGAGTTATTGGCTGTAAATCGATAGGCGACAGCCTGACTGTAATCCCCATCGAGGCAACAGTATGTAGCATCACATATTTTCAAACAAAGGCTCTAAATACGCTATAAGCAAGCATTCTATGTCTTCCTGAACGAACCCTAAAATCTGTAAGGAGATGATCTTCAACATTTAAGTAGAAAAGCATAGCATGGAATGGAGGTAGGAGTAGGGCATAATACTAGGAGTAGAGCATAATACAGTGACAAGTAATACGAGGTTTCCCCAACCAAAGGATCGAGCTTGACTTTCTCCAGACAGATCTGCATAACGGGTGCCTTGAGAACAACCCCCACTGCCGTACTGCAAGTAATGCTCCATCTGCTTCCTGTTGATATTTTTGGGAAGCTAGTAGCAGACAAAGCAGCATTAAGGGTCAGAAAATCCCCCCAACTGATCAGCACAACAATGGACCCCTTCAGGAGCAACCATACTATTCCTAGTAAAACGGACTACGTTGTCCCCTATATTGACTTCAACGTAAGGTACAAAACTTGGATTCCTAGCAGAAGCTCTTGGGAGTCTGGTACAGTTTTGAGCGATTCCGCGCTAGAAATATTTACAGATGGATCTAAGACAGCAGGTGGTACGGAGGCTGGAGTCTTCTCCAACGCACCTGGCTTGGCCATTACCACGCGACTGCCGAATCACCGACATGGATGCCAAGAAATTGGCAAACCACTGGGGGAACATGGTCAGCACTTGTCTCTTGTCAAAACAAATGTGGCCTTGCCTAGATTTAAAGAAGACGGAGAGACTTTTATCCACAAACCGGAAAAACCTAGGCCCACTAGTAGGGGTCTTCACCGGACATTGCTTGATAGGCCCCTTCCAATGATTTCTGTAGAAGCTACAGATAAGAGGAGGAAGAAGAAACTACAACCCACCTACTGTGTACATGATCTGCTCTTGCGACATCAAGAAGATAAGAAAACTCGTCTTTGGGACAAAATGGTTCAACGTGTAGGGTTAATACCGGTGCGGTTGACCATTTTGATGTACTTTGTGCTACATACTCTGGTTCTCTGGGCAAATTCCTAAAAGCCGGGCTTTAGAACCTTAAGGGCTGCCTGGCTGTCGATAAGGCATTAATTGTTCTTTCAATGAAGCCTCGATGATGCTTATGATTTCGGCTTAAAAGACAGGCGTCGTTTATTCCTAAGAAGTAGTTTATTCCTAAGGTTTTGCAGTAGACCCTGGTACCTGTACCCATGTTCATCTTAGAACCAACGGGGTTAAAGGTAATTTTTTTCTTTTTTCCTCGTAACTTTGTGATTTCTCCAGTCAAATGCTAGAGTGTGGATCGTATATTAGCATTCTCCCATGGAAACAATACTGGTGCCTGACCGTAGAGAGCTGGTATACAGTTCACTGTCGTCCTTCCCTTCGTGCCGTGTTGCTGCAGTACAGATTCGGCGGAACGAAACTAAGCAAGGTTTCTTATACTTCCGTTACGGGAAGACTGCAAGTGAAGCTTGTGAAAAGCTAGGTAAAGTGTACGGTGACGATGCTCTACAGAAACGTCAATGTCCACGATGATTCCAAAAATTCAGCGCGGGTAATTTTAATCTCAAGGACTCAAGGCTTCTCGGTTAAGAAGACGACCAAAAAAAGGCATTGATCGAGTTAAACCCACGTAACCACCTAAAGAAGGATTCCTCATGAACTCAAGGAGGTTCAATTGACGAACCGTGTACACATCTGCGATATGCTCATTAAACGTCAGGAAAATGATCATTTTTTGAAGCAACTGATAATGGATGATGAGAAATGGATTGCTTACGACAATGTGGTAAGCAAGCTGTCTTGGTCCCAAGACCCAACGTGATAAAGCGCCTCAAATGAGATCGAAAGCAGACATTCATCAGAGGAAAGTTAGTGTGGAATTTTGAAGGTATCGCGTTTTTTCAGCTTCTACCAAGGAATCAAACAATCAATTCTTGTGTTTATTGTCGGCCGTTGGACAGTTTAAACGAATGTATAATCGAGAAACGTCTAGAGCTTGTTTATCGCAAAGGAGTTGTGTGCCATCAAGACAATGCGAGACCAGGCACTAGTTTGACCACCCGCCAAAAGTTAATGCGGTTTGAATGGGATGTGTTGCCACACCCACCAGCTTTCATTGTTGCTTTCATTGACCACAGCTATAATCCCATGGTTCATTTAGGCGAGGCCCGGTGCTATCAGTGATGCTTCTTTTAAAGGGTCCCCAAGACATAGTGAGCACTTCTCACCTTTCATTACAGTGAAGAGTTCGGCCAGTATTTTACCGGTCTGCCATCATAATAATTAACGAAAGACAATTGAGCATGAACTCCTTACAGCCATTATTTTTTCAGTTCTGATGAACCTTTATCCTGTGGATAGCGACGTTAAGTAACTTTTTTGTGTTTGTTCACCAATGATTAACGCTTAACCTCTGATTTGTAAACCATTGGTTAGCGTTAACCTGGTTAACTCAACTAGCCGATTTTGATTGGTTAACGAAGTTATCCAGAGAATATCTCAGTATATATTTTGTTTGTTCCATTGTTTGTTCAGTCTCTGTTGACATTTACTTTTTGTTTTGAACGTAGACGAAGAAAAAAAAATCCCAGTAAACAAATTTCAAATTTTTCCTTCAAAATATTATTGCGAATATTTTGGTATTCGATGCGCAGTCTCTTCTGTTTAACAGACGATGCGTCTCAGACTCCTAACCAGAGTTAGGAGTTACCACGAAGTGGGATACTAGGTAGGTAAGTAAGTGGGGTGGCTGTATGTAGGCCAAGAAGTCCCTTTGTGATACTACATGGAAATACATCCTAAACCGCGCCATTCATTTTATTGAAATCATTTGGAGCTCTTGATGAAGCTGAGGATACTTTTGATGTCAGTATGTCATAATTCACCCAAGTTGTCGAAGTGATATGCTTCCAGATAGAGCTTCCTTCTTTGGGACAGGGCAGGACAAGTGCAAAAGAAGTTGAGAATCGTTTCCTCCTCCTTTTCGGCCCTGCAGCTCCTGCAAAAGTCATTTGAAAAGAGGCCCATCCTTCTTGGCGAGTTCATCGGCATTACAGTTCCCTGGAATGTTCCTATGACCGGATACATAGCAAAGGTGAATGTTAAAATGTTCTGCCATCTCCATGAGAGATGAGCGACAGTCCGAAGAAGCCTTAGATTTACATTTTACCGATTCCAGGGATTTTATAGCAGCCTGGCTAAAAATTGTAATGTCCCTGAAGGATATCACATTTTGCTTAAGTCATGATAGGGCTTCGTTGATCCATGATTTCCGCCAGGAAAACGCTACAGTGGTCCGGCAGACGGAAGGGGATGCTCAGGTTCAGCACGTGGTTGTTTGACCATTGGGAGGAGGCTTTAAATTTGATGGCTGCGCTAGCAGCTGACTGTTTGCCAAAAATATAGGAACTAGATGTAGGAGCACGTCGAGTGATTCTTATTGCACAGTTTAAGCATATGCATGGTGATCTTTGCACTTTCCCCAATAAATTGCGATGTAACCCTCTGTCTAGGGCCGTCCACCGTACATGAGTATAGGTCTGACAACGGAAACGCAAAGCCAATGTCTTTTATTGCAGCAGTATAGCGCTGCAGCGGCTTTTTTAACGCGCTCAATAGTATTGGCTTTCCAGTCTAATTTACTGTTCAGAAGGAGACCCAGAAATTTGGCTTTTTTAGTAAAGCACAGGCGGGTGCCGTTTAGAGAAGGTGGGTCTATTGGAGGAATTTTGTACTTTCTGATGAAGAGGACTAGTTCGGTATTTTCGGTGTTGACGCCCAGACCGCTTTTAGCCGCCCATCTTGAGAGGATAGAGAGGGCGTTTTGAAAAAGATCACTAAGAGTGCTTGGGTATTTACCGGAGACTAATATGCGGATACTAATATCGATGTATATGCCGCTCCGTCCTGGGTGTTACACAAAACGTACACAAAATGACATAATAAAAATATTTATTTACAATTTTTCGTCAACCGATGGATAATTTTAACGTTTCAGCGCCGTCAAGAGCAAATCCACGCTCATTAAGCGTTAACACCAAGATGACGTTAACCAACGGGCGAAATCATTAACTAACGGTCAACAAATTCAAATATCTATCCATTGGATAAACAGCTGGATAAAATTTATCGTCTGTTTAAAGTTAACGATTTATTCAGAACTGGACAAATTGGCTATTAGAGGGTTGTTGCTGACAAAATTTTTGTCGATATTGATCCAACCCATTTTGTCTGAAAAATCCTATTTGGTTACTGATGTACGAGGAGGTAACCTTTGTATCCCCCATCGCGGTTTACTCTGCTTTCTACATCTTGGTTGTTGAAAACCTACCTCAAGACCTGTTTGCCATGAATGGCCCTACCTAGAATGATAACTCGTCAGCTTCCTCCGACAAAGCTTTATGAATTTATTGTAATCAGTTTGAGCCCCTTAACAGCGGCATGATATGTAATCGCGATAATCCTCATTTGCTTGGGCATAGAGAACTTTTTTTTGGGGCAGTGGTTGTTGCTGGTTGTTTTGTTACTACCTCCTTAGTTCACGCTGCCGGGGCTTACCAGAAACCGAGATCCACTAAATCGCTGTTTCGCATTGGCATTGTTAACAACCAGATGCGACCACATCCATCGACGTACATATGTTTCCACTCATTACTGGAAGTTCCCAGAAGAATGCACGGGAATCCACTTAAATTCTATATCTCAGCGCCTTCCTAGAGTTATGATAAAAAGTAATTTTTAGCAAAAAAAAAAACCCCATTTCCATGTAGGAAAACGTTTCGACTTTAATTTAAAATTACGCTTCTGGTTGTGAAGCCAGCAGACTTATTATTCTCGTCATTGGCACAAGGAAAACAGGCAAAAGTAGAACAATTACTGTATCCTTGAGGAAATGGTTTTGCCTCTGTTTATCCTTTTTGATTGTGTTTTCTTCTCAACAAGACAATGGTAAGTTTCATTTGTGCCAGGAATGCAGCAACAAGTAAAAAGGAAAGAAATTAAAGAAAAAGTAAAAGCCAGCGTTTTTTTTTTTTGCAATGGAAAGTCCTTTCCGCATCCTTTGCCAGTTATGTCTGCGCTTTACGAGCGGGATTAGATGGTTGTTTTGATTTCAATGTAAATTAAGAGTCCTTGGCCATAGAAATGTAAACACACTTCTACCTTCATACATACATATGTATGTATGTCTGTACTAACAGAGGTTGGCATTGTCTTTTTCGAAGGACCTACCTAGAAGTTGGAATGAGTGGAATTTGCGTTTTTGAGGAAACAAATTTAATGTTTCAGAGGTTTCCTTAAATTGAAGGGGAGTCTGCTTACTGGTTACTGCGTACATAAGTATTTCGTTGGCTTTACTTTTAAAGCAATCTAGCTAAAGAACGACGGGTAGGGTTTTACGTCGCTGGAAAGGATAATGCTGAGGCGCGTCTGATTGTCGTAACGTGGTAAATATGATAATGATGAGACCATAACAACAGCCGATAACGCCATTAGTTATGGGAGACATTAACGCGAGGTAGATTCGGGTAGGTTAGGTGGATCTCCTACTCCTTAACAAACTTACGTTCGCTGCTATTGGAGCCATGTCAATCAATCCGATTTGCAAGTCCCTGTGAACTAGTGAGGCATAAAGTCAGTTCTCGATCAGACGATGCTGTAGGGCACTTATAGATACATTTGCACTTTCTTCCTCCACCCAATAATGACTTTACAGCATCCCGATCAGCGAGCTAGGCTTTTCTTTTGCGTCTGCTCAATAAAGGCCATTTTCCTCTCAAACCTTACTAAAGTCTGGAGTGGAATTGGACCTGAACCAACAAAAGTCTCCGTCTTAACCAACAAGCCTCTCTTGTTAGCTAGCTGTCTCCTGTTTCGCGCGCCAAGTAAGTTAAGATCGGAAAATACCTCGGCGTAATCTTAGACTCACAATTGAGCTGGAAAGCCAATATCGAGAACTCGATTAAAAAGGCTTACATTGCCTATCACGCGTGTAAAACGATGTTCGGTAACACATGGGGCTTTAAGCCAACAATGGTACGTTGGCTGTACACTGCTGTGGTACGACCCATCCTAACATACGGCGCGATTGTTTGCTGGAAGGTATTTGAGAAGAAATGCAATCTTACAAGTGTAAAAAATATTCAAAGAGCAGGCTGCATAGGGATAACAGGATTGATAAGATAACACCCACAGCGGCACTTGAAACAATGCTAAACCTAGTTCCAGTGGATATCCGCTGTAGTAGTAGGGCGGCAAAAACGGCACTCAGGCTAAGTGAAGTTGGTCTCAAAACAAAATAGCGCCTCCGTTGTAACCCGATGGATTACCACGAAGGAGAACATAGACACCGACTGCATCATTCAAACCTCAGACTTCGGTAGAAGATTTGATATCAAAACACCAAGAAGAGAGGACTGGTATGATGGTATCCCATGCAATGAAGAAGAGCAAGCGTTCTACACCGACGGATCCAAAATGGACGCTGGTACTAGTGCCGGTATCTTCTGTGAATCCAGAGGGGTTACAAGGGTGTAACAGGGGCACTGAGATCTTGTTCTACTGATGCTCTAAGTGTGATCCTGCACCTAATGCCGCTTGGCCTTTACATCAGACACGGCTCCATGCTGGGCCGCACTGCAGGGCTGAGGGAATCTAAGTTCTGGACCGCAAAGCCGTACGGTCACTGTAAAATCCTGGAAATCATTTCAGGAGATTTGGTCGGGTCTTCGACTGATAACATGACACCTACCCTCACTTTTAGGAAATTATTCCTTCCTAAATTCAATGACCATGATATTGGTATTTACACGGGCAGGTCGAAGATGGATTGCGGAGTCGGCGCAGGTATCTTCTCTGACCATCTGAATATATCAAAGTCTCTTCGTCTTCAAGACTCTGCGAGGCCTGCCGCTTGCTCAATAATCTCCATCAACATCCCACCAAAATATCGCTATCTTCTCAGATAGCCAAGCCGCTATCAAAGCCATAGAGCAATGCCGGCTTGAAATTAATCAACTGATTACCCACTCCACAATTACACTCATCTGGATCCCAGGTCATAGCAATTACGAGGGCAATGAGCGTGCCGACGAGCTGGCCAGGAAAGGATCAGCCCTTGCGGAAAGTGTCGATATTCCGCTGGACACTGTTAAGGGTTTTGTACGCCTCCACTTCCCCCTGCTTGCCAATCATAGATGGAACGGCCTGTTCAGTTGCGTCATCTCAAGAAAGACTTGGCCCAATTACAATAAAACTAAGTCAAGATAGCTATTTGGCAAATCAAGAGCAGATATTACCAGAATCGTATCCATTATCACGGGCCAGTTGGAGACCATGCGTTCAAGCTTGGTATTACTCACAACAACTTTTGCAGAAGCTGCAAGGACTTTAATGAGAAAGAATCTCTACTTCATTTCCTCTGCGGATGGCCGGCCTGGCGAAGACCAGACAGCGTTTTTTGGGCAAACTCTTCTTCATGGCCCTCGCCGATATAGCTGAGAATAGGATTGGAGAACTAATTTTGTATCTGAACTCCACCGGCTGGATTTAGCCACATCATACGAACACAGCAAATCACCCACATACATATAGGTTCAAACGAGTTTCAAGGTTACAAAACGGCGCAGTCTACCGCTAATTGGGCTCTAAAGAGCCGCCACTTTACCTACCTACCTAACAGAGGGTAAGCCAATCCTTCAAAACTCTAGACGGATGCAGTGTTTTTCAAGCCGAGATAACCGCCAACTAACAAGCCGAAAAGCTATTTAAAAATGACAACATTGTCAGAGAAAACATTGCCATCTATGTATGTTGACAGCCAGGGGGCTATTAGGTCTCTGCAGTCAGCATCGACGAAATCGAAGCTAGTAAGAAACTCTCAACGATATATCAACGAGTAACAAGGTGACCCTATGCTGGGTACCGGGCCACAGAGGTATATCAGCTAATGAGAGGGCGGATGAACTCGCCAGGAAGGGTACAGAACTGGCATATACATATACCCTTCCGGTTACAAGGACACCTATTAACGCTCTTTACGCGGACGTAGATGAGGAAACCATGGCAAATATGCGATGGTGTCACATGGACACATGTGCAATAGCCAGGTCAATATGGCGAGTGATAAGAACAATTTCAAAAATCTCGTAAGGAAAATACAAATCGTCTCCGGTGTCCTTACAGGACACTGCGGAATAGGAATCCATCAAAAAAAAAAAAACAAAACTTAAAGCTGATATAAAGAGGCTAGTTTGGAGGGGCGGGGGAGTGAATTTCTGCTAGAATGAAAATCAATCAGGTTGGCCGTGCGTACTATTCTAGACATTGGCTCGTTACTGCCATAATTGCTTCGATGAAAATTAAAGCAAAAGAGGGGCACCGATCTCAGGTGGCGTGGGATAGTATTAAGAGAGATAATTTGGAGCAGAGCGGGGCAATCGATGTTTCCGGTTAACAGTTGATGTACAAATAATATGTCAGCGACTTCTCGACGTTTTCCAAGTGACTGTATGTTAATTAATCTAAAACGGTTCTCATAAGGAGGTGCGTTATATCTGCGCTGAACAGCCTCTATTCAAAGGCAATGGGTATCATGATAGGGAGACCAAACTTGGCTAGCATATTTTAGGATTGGTCTGATAAATGTGAAGTAGAGGGATTTCGTGACGTAGGGGTTCGAGAATTCTTTCGACCAGCGTTTCACGAAACCGAGCGCAGAATTGGCTCGGCTGATAATAATGTTATTCATATGGCAGCGGAAATTTAGTTCTCTGTCGTAGATAACACCCAAATCGCGCAGTTAAGACGCAGGTGGAAGACGCTTTCGGGAACAAGTAATAGTTTGACACTTGCTGACGTTGAGCTGGACAAAATTCTTTTGGCACCAAGTTGAAAAGATGTTCAAGTCAATTTGAAGTAGGTAGGAGTCAACGGTATTGGATATGTGCCTAAAGATTTTCATGTCATCAGCGTAGACGGATAAGTAGGAGTCTTTTATGATACAGTCAAGGTGACTGTCTTGAGGGACTCCGGAAGCGGCTTTAATGGGGTCGGAAACTGACAACCTAAATAGGATTTGGTTTTGACGTTCCTTAAGGTAGCATTTCATTCACGCAATGAGGTCAGGTTGAAAGTCAAGAGATTTGAGTTTAAGAAGAATGATTGCATGCGAAATTTTATCGAAGGTCTTACTAAAATCGGTAGCGCAGATGGTGCTAGATACGAATTCCGTTGAGTTAGTAGTTGTTAACCTGCCCTTAAGAAATACATGCTGGAAAAGAGACAAAATGTGCCTGCAATGGAAAAAACTTGTATCGTAAACAATGCTTTCAAAGAGCTTGGGTATGCAGGAGAGTTTAGCAATTGGTCGGTAGCTGGAGATTAATTTTTAGAAAGCTTTTTGTGAAGAGAAATTATGTAAGAGCTCATCTGGTCCTACTGTGCGAGAAGGGTCAGTCTTAGACGAGGAAGGTGTTTTAATCGTTCGAAAAGGAACAGAGTAAATAGAGGAAATAGAATCCATTAAGCACCTGCTATGCGAATGTCCCACACTGGCCATCAGAAGACTGCATACCAGTAGCTTCTTCCATGAGCTGGAGGATCTTCATAACACTGATTTTAAGAAAATCTTGAGATTTCTAGCCCTTTCTGGGTAGTTTCCAGATTAGCCAACTCTACCCCTTGGCTTGGTGAGGTGCTCTCGTGAAGGTTCTTGGAACACAGCACAAGGTAACACTCTGCTGGGTCCCTGGACATGAGGGTATACCAAGTAATGAGAATGCTGACGAACTGGCGAGAAACGGCTCGGCAGCAAGCCCGGACCAAGCCGAGCAGGGAAAAGAGCCTTAAGGGATGCTAACAACAGATGGACCTCTCTAAACACTTGTGCAACCACAAGGAAGATATGGCCAAAATTCGTTAAGGCTAGGACCGACAGACTTCTGCAAATCGACAGAAGGTCCCTAAGCACCCTTATAGGAGTGATCACAGGGCACAATACGCTGCGGTACCATATGAAAAAGCTTCGAATTACAGAAGAAGACATTTGTAGGGGGTGTGGCGATGAGGAGGCCCATGAGGATACAACCCAACTCATTTGCCATTGCCCTAGTATCTGCCATCTAAGAAATAAGTTCATCGGACAGCACTTTTTCGAGGACGTTGAAGAATTATCCGATACACCGGTGGACCAAATAATGAGATTCATCAAATCCACAGGGTGGTTTGTATCACAGACGTAGTAAGTTGATCATATTCTACTAATATCTGTATACTTATGAAACTAACTATTGTGTAGCGCTCCATATGGGTAAGGGACACTCTCTTCGCCCAACAGGTATCACAATGGGTCTGAATTGACCTGAGTGTGGCGAATGGTTCTTCCTTGCGGCTGCTCACTAACCTAACCTCACCCCTTGGTTTGACTCCCAGTATACTTTTCATGGGTATAATGGGCCCGCTTGAGTTCTAAGTTAGTCTTTAGGATACCCACAACACAAACTAACCAAGTTAAGATCCCTTTATTTCTTCGCGGGGACCTGAGTCGTGGTCTTCTTCTACTGCACCGTCCTTCTGGGTTGGACTCGAAGCGCTACTGTTCATTTTCTCTACATGTCTCAGCGATCTTAGTCATTGAATGTGGAATCTTTTGACTAGGTCGCAGTCGCTCTGCCATGACGTTGCATCTTCTCCAAGCAATACAACTAGTATTCGATAGCTACCGCATGGTGGAGAGGCAAGCAAAATTGATTCGTCACAACACTGGGTATCGCTAGGCTGACCTACCCTGTTTCTACAACTTCCGTCCATCAGAATTGATGTTAATCATCGCATTCATCTCTTAAGTTCTTGCAAAGTTAGGGAACCAATCGATTTTCACATTTTTTTCCACTTTTGAGTTATTTTCGGTTGTCCAATCTGGTTTAAGACCATAACATGGTTGTTCCATAAACAGCGATTGTGTGACCATTGCTGTTCGACTTCTCCAAGGCATTGACTCGCCACACAGCATTCTCTCTAAGATGTGTATGCAGATACATATGCAAATTAAGTAGTTGCTTTCATTTCGAACGTTCTGCCCTAAATCTGGTTTCAATTTATTTGACGGGAATAACTCAGGCGATGTCTATTGATGAGCTGTGTGGCCACCGCGTCGGTAGTAGCTTCGTTAATCGTAAGTGAACTTGTTCTCGGTCGTGAAGATGACAAATATAAAATAAATAAAAAAAAAGCTTAGTGGTGTGACAGTGATAGATATTTGCATTTGTAAGGAAGCAGATAATCGGGCGATAAAAACAAAATAAATAGACAAATGGGAACATCATGCAAAGCACAAACAATCCACTGTGAGTCCTTCTACTCTTGTTAATACATTCACTTCCTTTACTTTAGGTATAACAATACAAACATTAGGGTGAACATATCATTTAAATTTCTTTCCAGCCAGTACATGGCTATCTTGCTTTTAAGTGAACACATGTAAGCGCAATAGGCTTTTTGGGCTCAGGAGAAGCTTCTCTTCATATGAGTTATTTGGTTAGAATGAAGAATCATTCCGCTTTCTGTCTGTATGCGTTTTTCTTTCCTTGTTCAGAGCAGAGCACTGAACAGAGCACGTCGAGCAGAGATAAGCTATAAAGAAATATTCGGCTTTCCAGCCCCTCTTCCAGTGCTCACAAGCTACCCTTCAATAAAAGATAAAAAATAAAAAATTGAAATAAAATTCCAATATTCTGCAATACTATCCGTGAGTATTCCGTGAACTCTCCCCAAGATGGTGGCAATTCTACGAAATCAGCTCCAATATGGCGGCAAATCCACGAATTCAGCCCCAATATGGCGGCAAACCCACGAATTCACCCCGAGATGGCGCCAAATTGTAGTGGACTTCCACTGTCATTCCTTAACCAATCGCAATTATTCACTCCACACAACATGACTGCTGACACATCAAATAAGAAAATAAAACATACGCGTATTTGGGGATGTCTTTGTGCGGAAAGAAGTGCCATTTGCACAGCAAAAGTCCAACAGCTTCTCTCAATTCGCATTTTGATCCGGGTCACCGTTTCTCCCTATCACACTTCCCCATGTCATTACGTCCACACCCACGTGAGCATTGAAGTCACTCATCAGGACATAAGAATACATATCTGCCACCTGTTCTAAGGCGGCATCTACTTCATCCAAGAAAGCTGCATACTCCGACTCCAAAATCGGCGCATATACCTGCACCAGAGCCAGAGTTGACCTTTCAAGCTTAAGCTTTAAGATCGCAACTCTCCCTCCCAATCCCCACTCCCGCCTGAGCAGACATTGAAGGTGCTACTCCTGATGTGAAGAGTTTCCACCGTAAGGTCCACAGTTCTTCGCCTCTTGAGAGCCTCTTTGCTTCGTTGTGGAGATAGCAACTATGTATATCTAACTGATACTTAGTAGCCTCCCAAATAAGCTCAAGGAATTTTCCTGTGAGAGAAGAAACGTTCCATGTGCCTATCCTAAGTCGATGCTCTTGTCGAAAAGTTGAAAGTCCACTTATAACCCCATCGGTACATAGCGCATTTACCCGTTGACCTCTGTAATGATTTGCGGGACCATTACCGATAGCCTGGCCGGCTGCCGAGCGGGACAAGCCGAACACCAGACACCAGGCATGCTCCCACCCTCTAGGCCTGTCTTCGATGGGCGCCCTGGCATAATAGGCGTGGCAATATCAGAGGCTTCGTTAGCCATGTCTGGGGAGTACGGGTAGATGAACTATTAATCTACTATAGCCGCACTTCCCGGACATGTTGCCTGCCTCCCACCGCGAGAAGGTCAGCTGCCGATGGGGCTCTTAGCGAAGCTTATGACTGAAAGTGTATTGACTGAGCTGATGGTTGCCTCACCTAGTAGACATATTCTGTTCGCCTAATGATAGTCCATTTAAACGAATTAGTTTAAAAGACAGAGGTAGTAACCTCACATCAGACTTTTTCTAAAGCAAGCTAGTCACACTCATCTGTGTACATTGACAGATCTTCCCAAGAGTGGGAAAGATTTTCACTGCTACAGAATAGCCTTGCACGTCATCCGAAAACCCATTATCGCTTTAAAGGTTAAACATTTTATCTAATAGCTGGTGGGGGATGCTCGTCCGCACCTTAACTGTTATTCGCCCTGTTTCCTGTCGCACCGAGTCCGGTCTCCAATATCCGAACAAATTGGCCGATGACACCACACGGTGGTGGGAGAACGCCTATACAAAAAGCTCGACCGTCGTCGTCACCCTTCCGTTTCATTTTCCGCAACAAATTTATGGAGACGTGCTACTCCTGCGTGACCTTTGTTAATCGTTTGCCGTCCATGGTGTCCTCGTTGCGCCATAAATTATGCCTGTCTTCCTCTGGAGTTCAATAATAATTCATCCCCCCCACCTTCGCCAATCCGTGCTGAAAAGTTCCAAGCTGTTGAAAGCCTTTTATAAATAGTTTTCTAAAGTGAAAATGGCACAACACCGAGAAGCCTTTCAAGTGAAAAATCGAAGAGCGAAACTTTCCCATTCCTTCACGGTTGGAGAATCGTGAAAATCCATTGTGCTGTCTACAGATCGCACAATTGGCTTTATTTTCCCCCTTCATTTCGAGTTTTTCTTGAGAATAAGACGTGAACGAGAAGTGAAATGGAGGAAATCACGAAGAGTAAATAACATGGTTTTACTGGGACAAAGGAGGCAACAAGGCGGTTTGTAGGTTCCATTGTAGTTTTTCGATTAGAAAATTGATTCCAGACTAAGGAAAAGAAAAAGGCGGTCGCACGGCTCCGAGGAGGGAACAGTGCTTTCAGAAGGTGTCCTAGCTTGGTGTTACAAATCGGGGAGGGCAATTATTCATCAGCTAGATTAAAAGTCCTTGTCCTTGTCGAAAGCTTGAAAAGCTGCTGAAAGGCATTTAATTGATTATTTCAGCCTTGAGCTGATAAGTATGATCAGCATTAATCATTTTTCTAACTAATTTTGGTAAGGGTAAATTAAACGGGCATTAAACTCGGTTCAATTTTTCAAATCGCCGAAAGCGGACTTAATCTTCTCGAAGGTCAAACAATTTTATGCCAATCGAAAAGGAATATTAGCTTCTCATAATAATAAGAATTGAAATATCCCTTAAGAACAAATTAATAGCGGCGAGTTGCTGTCTGGATATCGAGAGCGCCTTTGATAACACAGAACACGCCCAGATATACAAGTCTATCCAAAATGTAGGAGTGTCGCAGATGTTATCGTAGTTCTCGTCAAAAGAAATGTGGTGGAGAAAAGAAAACACTTTACAAGCTATGCCCAGTTAGTAGAGCAATGAAAAAAGCTCGCACTTCAGCTTTAGAAGTAAAGATTTTTTTAATAAAGACATAACAATTTTTTATTTTAATAAAAATGCACGCTTAAGATCTTTTTATAATCTGTTAATGCCAAAACGTCAGTCAAGGTTTACATTTTTATCACGATGAAGTTAACGAACAAGGAACATTTGGAAATTGTTAAAAATTACTTACCTAAGGTGACGCTACAGTCTGGAGTGAACCAGGCCCTCAACGAACAAGCGTCTCCAGCCAGATCGATTTTTAACCAGCTGCTTTCAGTTTCGCACGCCAAGTTGGTTAAGGTCCCCTTCCACTTACGTGCGCCACCTGAGTCGCGATCTTCCCCTACTGCGCCGTCCCTCTGGTACGGATTCGAAGATTTTCCGGGCCAGAGCATTGGTGTCCATCCGCTCTACATGACCCAGCCACCTCAGTCGTTGGACCTTCACTCTTCTGGCTAAGCCGATGTCGCTGTACAAACCATCCAGTTCGTCGTTGTATCTCCTCCTCCACACACCGTCTATGCAGACGGGATCGAAAATCACCCCAAGAATTTTCCTGTCGATAAAGCCAAGAGCAACCTCATCCATTTTTGACAAATTCTGCGCCGTAAAGCAGGACTGGGACGATTGAGGTCTTACACAGGGTCACTTTAGTCGTTCGAGAGGGGGCTTTGCTACTCAATTGCCTTCTTAGCCCAAAAAATCAGCGCTGGTGTCGTTGTCTGAATTGATAGCGGAGGCTAGTTCTTAAGCAGCTCAAAGGTATAACTGTCTATAGTTACGTTCTGTCCGAGACGTTGGTGTTGGATGTCCTCTCTTGTTGACAGCATATACTTCGTCTTGCTCTCATTGACCGCTAAATCCATCTTAACCGCATCCATCGCAATACTCACGAATGCGCCAGTGACATCACGCTGCGTTCTACCCGATTATGTCAATATCGTCGGCGTATCCGAGTAATTGAACGGACTTTTGAAAGATTGTGTTGGCTCCTTAGTTTTGCACTATTCTTTCGACAATGATGTTGAAGAAGTCGCATGACAGCGCGTCGCCTTGTCTAAATCCATTTTTGACATCAAAGGTCTCGGTGAGGTCTTGACCGACCTTGATGTAGCAGCGTGCATTATCCAATGTCATCCTGCACAGACGCACGAGTTTGGCAGGGATGCCAAAACTAGACATGGCTCTGTATGGCTCGTCTCTATAGATGCTGTCATACGTGGCTTTAAAGTCGATGAAAAGATGGTGGGTATCGATTTGAAGTTTCTGGGTTTTTTCCAAGATCTGCCGCAGTGTGAATATTTGGTCGGTGGTGAACTTTCCTGGGCTGAAGCCACAATGGTATGAACCGATCAGGTTGTTGACGAACGTCTTCAGGCGTTCACACAATACGGCAGATAAGATCTTGTAAGCGTTGTTAAAAAGACTGATGTCTCTGTAGTTGGCGCAGTTCAGAGGGTCTCCTTTCTTGACGATAGGGCAAACAATGCTGAGGTTCCATTCATCGGCTATGCTTTCCTCTGACTATATTTAACAAGTGAGTTGATGCATGCTCCTTACCAAGTCATCGCCTGCGGCTTTGAACAGCTCGGGGACTAGGCCGTCAGCTCCAGCTGCTTTATTCGGCTTTGGGTTGGATATGGACATTTTCTCTTCGTCCAGGTCGTGTGGACGCAATTGTTGGCCTTCGTCGTTGAATGGTTCATTCTGCCTGACAGGGGGATTTGGGTTGCTGTCGCCATTAAACCGTCTGCAGAAGTAGTTCTTCCATATCCTTAGCATCGACTGCGATTCTTCTACGATGTTCTCTTTTACATCCTTGCAGGCAGCCATTTTTCTACGAAAGGAAATGGATTGCTTTTTGGTAATCGAGAGCCACAGCGTTTTGGCAAGTCTCTATTGGTTCAGCGGAATTCTTATAAAGCAATGATCGTTGTTACACCTCATCCGCATTCTCATTTCCTGGGATATAATTATGTCTAAAACTTAACCAACTTTAAGAATTCTTAAAGGTTCTCCAGGGTTAGCAATGGGCCCATTATAGTGACTACTGTTTTTAAGACAGTCTGGTTTCATAAATAATCTATGACAAAACTTTACATATATCACAAGACGAAAGATACTAGTTTTGAATAACACCTTGTGTAAATCAAGGTCATTCATTCCAAGGGACCTAAAAAATCGGCGTCTATGTTCAGACCGGAAAATGAAATTGGAATCAAAAAACTTGATCAGTCTTAGGAAGTGGCTCGCTTTCATAGGTTACTGAATAAAAACAGATTGAAATCAGGTGCTATCACTATAAATAGATAAATACTCGTAGATGGCGCGACAGCTCGGGATGAGCCAAGGCCTTGCTTCTCGCAACCATTCATGTTGTGCGTGTTATATTTTTCGCACGAATGGAAGGGACCTAGAATTTATTGCCGGCTCCGAACGGCGGATTGAGAAACTCTTTCATGACAAATTATACTCCCGGGGGATTGTCATTCCCCGACGAGAGGTGGTGCTGCGAAAAACGTTCGGTGGATATGGCTGAGGCTTAAACCCACGCCGCTCGTACAGTAGTCCAACGCACTAACCACTGAGCCACCTATGCCACAATAATAAACCAGAATCCTGCAACCGACACGAGAGAATGAGTAGCCCACCAGAGTCACAAGGAAAGCATCAACTAAGTACATTTGGCATCATTGTTATCTGGTTTGCATAGCATATCACCAAGAGAATGACACAATAGACTTCCTAATGCAACTGTTTGGCCTAATGACATAATCTCGACTTCCATACAAATTTTGATTCAAATGTACATATCCTTACTTGCACCCACCCGTAGGTAGCACGAGGCAACCAGCATTCAGCATTTCTGTCTCGTTCGGCCTATTATTTGCTCTCCCTAAGCAACAACAACGGATTATTCCATTAGAGTTAAGATATGACACAATGAGACGACCTCCAAATTCCGCATGGCAGCACACGCCAACATCCTTGAATGGCGATTATTGTTTGTTAAAATAATTTCACCGTGGGAGGCAATAGACTCAATTGGGAATGTCAGACAAATGCCTATGCTTCATGTGGACTGTATTAGAGATAATTGCTATAATTTCAGGAATATAATTCAAATCGTCTGCAAAATTTTGAAATACACAATCTTTGATTCCATTTCGATGAGCACAGGGTACTTGTCACCTTGAACACATGTACATACATATGTAGGATGAGATTTAAATTATCTTTTTCGATGGAAAATTGTCGCCTGCTTAGTGAATTTTGGGATATCCGCCTCTAGTCGTCTAGCCAACGAACAAATGGTCCTTGGGTATACTAAGACGCAATCGACGTTCGGCGTCTGTTTTCAGTTTTCGGAGGATGGGGTTGTTTTGGATGGTAATCTTTCACGTGTGTCGTGGGAGATTTGTAGTCTCGTCTGTAAGAAGAAACCTTGAAGAAACGAAATAACGTAAGAGAAGACCACAAACAACTTGATTGGATGCAAATGTCTCCCATCGGGATGAATGTACCTTGATCCAGCAGCATATTCTTAAGAGGCCTAATCAATCAAGGACAGATAGAAGTAGGCCATGGTAGTCCTTTTGTGATTCCACTTCGTCCTGTACTCGAAGAAGTGCCAGTGACAGTTCGCCCAAATTATCGAAGTGATAAGTTGTTAATTAGAGCCTTTTGCTTTGGCATAGAAAGTTACCAGTTAACTCCTGCCAGTCTTTTAACAATAACCAGTGAAAACACTAAACATCGGTGCTGATGAGCGAACTTTTAAACAGAATCTGATTTTTGAATCGAGTGAGGTTTACCGTAGGCCAAAGCTCTTTGAAGGTACGGCATATCCCCTTCCTCCGTCTTTGGTTTGGACGTTGTCGAAGTAGACGCAATATCGGAGGCCTTCTGAGGGATGTTCCCTGATTCCTTGACGTCATTGTTATGGACCCTATGAATGATTCCCACCGATATTGATGAGAGAGGGTAGCGCCTCGTCGTTAATAATAATCACGACTCCTTGGGTTTGGTCTTTTGGCTCATCCAGCCTCCCAAGCTTCCAATTGCCATTTGGAAGGTCAGGGTTGCTGTTCCTGAGTATATTTAGTATCTCTTTAGGATCTGCGAGTTCGGACACGATCCTTACGTGACTTTGGAGCTAGTCATCGTCACGACATACGGGAGAGGAACCGGGATGGTCCTGCGACCTTTGCCGCTTTGACGTCGAGTCCCTTAAGGTGTTAAGAAGGATTGCCTGCTTGTTTAACCAGGTCTTCTGCATTTCCGATCTATGCTCCTAAGCGGAGATCAGCCTCAATGCTGCCCAACTGTTGAGGTAAGTTTGCTTAGCGACATACGGCGAGCTTGAGGCCGAACTGCTGGACAAAGCGTTCGTTCTGGATGTAAGGTGTACCATGCGATATTTGCAATGATCCTGTTCCCTCATTACGTGACTTGGGGGTTATCTGCGATCGGAAACTCAACTTTCGGCCCCACATCGATAGCATTATTCGTAGATCGAACTCTGCGCTCGGTTTTGTAAAGCGCTAGTCCAAGGAATTTTTTTAATCTGTATGTCATCGTGGCTCAGTGCTTACTGCGTTGGACTGCAGTGCAAGCCTGCGTGGGTTCAAGCCCCATATATGTATAATTTGTCATGAAAGAGCTTCTCAGTTCGCCGTTCGGAGTCGGCAATGAATTGTAGGTCCCTTTCATTCGTGCGAAAAATGCAACACGCACAACATGAATGGGGAGAGATTAACTGACATTTGGTAGAGGAAATATCTGGGAATCCGAGAATCTTTGACCTGCTTACTTTTTTTTGCCGCGACAAGGGAAGTGAAGGGGAGCTTAATCGTAATAATGAACATGGTAGCATTCTTCGTCTTATATTTTGCATAGCGATGGCTGAAATCGAGGTCCTGGGCAAAACTGAAGTTGGAAAATAAATATGTACCGGATGTCGGTAAGAAGACGCGCTGTCAAGTGATATTAATTTTACTGGATGGCACTATATAGTTTCGAATGATAGAAAATGCACGCCGCTGGAAACAAATACCTCTTTGTGCTTTCCTTGACATCAGGGGCGCTTTTAATAGTACCGGGTACGACTCGATAGCAAGGGCAAGCAGTTGTGGAGGAATCGAAGACTCGACCAGTCAATGGATAAGCGCCATGCAAAGTGCTTAACTACATGTTTTAGAGTGGTGCAACACTGAACAAATTTCCATCAATCCCTGCAGGACTGTTTCAGTGCGTTTTACGCAAAGAAGATTGATCAATCTCGGACCTACCATCGTCAAAGGAACCGAAAGCCTTCTGTGACGGTAATTGAGCTACGGCCTAAACTTTGTTAAACAACTGGGGACACCAACTTCGCCTAGCCCATTGGGGAAATGTCTCCGGGCTTAGGCAATCGAAGAGACTTATAAAGCCCTTTTCGTACAAGGAAACTCTAAATCTTGACAGAAACAACATGAGGCTTCCTTACCGGGAATTGTGGCCTAAGATATCATCTCAACAAACTAAACCTTTGTTCAGATACAGAGTGTTGGTTCGGTTTGGAAGAGGAAGAAACCCCTGAACACATTCTCTGTGAATATCTGGCACTGCACTGACTATGAAGACGGATCTTTCGTAGGGAATTCTGTTCGTTGGCGGAGTTTACAAACTCGGCTACTGATGACGTACTCACCTTCATTGGGAAGAAGGTAGACCTATTAGGCTAAGTAGAGCGGAGACACGATAGATTTTGCTAGGTCGCCGTGTCCGCCATAACAGGTTCTATAAAAAAAAATCTAGTTGTGTACTGCAGACGACATCTTCGGATTTTGTAGACAGCAAATAAAAAATCTTAGCACAGCGAATTGGGACAGCTTGTCTCATCGTTTCTAGTTTTAACTACCAACTATCCTTCTCTTTAGGAGGAGTGCTTAACCTCAGGCCACTACATCTGGCAATACGAAAAGAAGCTATGTTTAGTGTTCTAAGGCTGCCTCAGATACTGGACCTTCAAATCGGTGACTTTACGGTTCATCTGAGAATACTGAATACATTCATCGTGACCCAATTCTTAAGATCCCAGATACCATACTCAAGAGATATCGTTTCTACAGAAATTCGAAATTGTTAAAGGTGCCCGCAGTGAATTGAGAAATGAAGGCTCTGCTACACCACCAAATTCCCAAATTAGGTATACAGATGGCTCAAAATTTGAAAATGGTAGCACAGGTGCTGGGGTTTATGTTCCCAGTTTCCAACGCGCGACACCTACAGTATTTCAAGCGGAAGTCCAAACTATTGAATTGTGTGCTAGGGAATGCCTGCGGAGAAGATCCCGAGGAACCCGCATCTACATCTTTTCAGACAGCCAAGCAGCACTATTGGCCCGCACTACTGTAGGGTCCAAGCTTGTGTGGGACTGTCTCAACATCCTCGGAAGCCTTGCACCGGTAAATAAAGCTACCGTAGCCTGGATCCCGGGACATGGAGGCTTCGACGATAACGAACGGACTGACTGCCTGGCGATAAGATGCGCTTGTCACTCAACCAACCTCCGGTGCCTTAGACAAGCGAAAAAGGTCATCAACTCCAGCCTATACAAGGCCAAGACTTTACTGGATTACCAATTACCAAAGACGAGTTAAGAACCTTAGTGGGCTATCATTGTCCACTCAGATACCATCCGCAAAAAATAAAAGTATCAGATACCAATATTTGCCGGCTCTGTGGAGAACAGAAAGAAACCGCATATTCTGTGCGTATGTCCAGGAACCGCATGGAAAAGATAACTCCACTTGACGCGGGCCTCGGTCAACCCAGCGGAAATTCGAAAAATTGAAGCCAAGGCTATACTGAGGTTTATCAAAAGCCTCGAAATAACCTCTGGTTAAACCATATGGGCCACCACAATAAACCTCATAGGCCGCAGGGCGCATTTAGGGCCCCTAATACTGAATGCTTTTCTTCCTCTATATCTTTTTTCATCGTAGCGTCACCTGAATTTCGTTATAATATGCCAATGGTGACCTTTAACGTTCAAAGTAAGCTCTGCTTTCCATTCACTTTAAAGCAGGAGATTCCAAAACTTTTCCTGTGAAGTGTCAATATCAACGCCTACTCGCAGTAGGTCACGAATATTTTATAACACCTCCCTCCCCCTTTCGAATATCTTTCCGCATCATTTGAACACCTAAAAAATACCCTCACCCTTCTGATACTATCGAGTTGTATGGTATGCTCCTGCCTACGTGTAATATTCCCGCTTCCTTGCATCCTTGTTATCGTCGGAAATATAACACGGGGAAGCATCTCAGCACTCTCCGACATTGGCAGGAAACATATAATTTAACGACGCCTCATTGTGACAATCAACTTTTCCAACTCATTTGGAACTCCGTAGTTGGTAGATCACAACGCTTTCGAAGTTCGGCAATAGTTCGGAAAGGATAATTACTGTTCCCTACCATTGAGGAAGTTACAGCACCATGTGCGGCTAGTAGGACTTGAGCCTTTTAGTTTGTTTTCAATTTTTATGGGGAAAAACTCACAAAGGAGTCATCCTTTTTTGGGGGGTTGCGATGGGAGCGATAAGCTCCTTTAAGCTATAAGATACTTATACATCGAATGGGATACTTATTTATCGAATTATTTCAATGGGAAAACCCCAACTGACGTTGATTTTAATCTGGATCCTGGGATGGGTGTACAAAAGCCTGGAAGTAATTTGAAGCCGCGGAAAATCAAATACCTTCAGATTCAAATCTCTGTACACAATATAAATTGATTTTGTCGCATTGAAGCGTGCCGAAGGGGCTTTGTTTGCCCCGGCAATGTGCCTTAAGTTATTCTATTGCGATAAGATATCCATGTATGTATGTATACCCGGAAGGGTATTGGCATGGGGATGATCTTAAAAATCGGAAAGGGAAACCTTAAATTGGGTTAGATTCGGTCGAATATCCTAATCGATTATAGGCTTCATTGAGTTCTTTGAAAAGTGCCATAAGTTGAAGCTTTTATTTTTCGTTTTTGAGTCGTTATCCTCGCCGCATAACGATGAAAGGAACACCGATTGCTGCTATGGGGACTCTTGAAAGAGGTTCTCTTCACTCTGAGGATAAATCAGACCTGCAAAACCATATTTTGTAAAGGTATACCTGTGCATATTTATTTCGAGGTTTTTATTGATAAAAAACAGGACCCTCAGCCCATTATATTCCAATCAGTAGCCGCCCTCTTACAGTTTTCAGGGGTTTGCCCAAGTGCTTCAGATTCTCTGATGTGCCTTTAACGAAGCGTGGGATTTGAAGTCTTTATCCTGAAGATGATGACTTTCTTTAGCACAAGAATGCTTATCCTTTTCAAGACCGATTTTGCAAACGTCCGCGTTTCTGAATCCACTAATCTAAGCATGCTCGTTGTACCACAAAGGGCCTTCCTGGCCTACGTGCGATGCTCGTTTAATACCGTAAAGTGCTGATTTCCAAGATGAATTTTTTTTCTTTATTGCCAACGTTGTATTAATCCTGACTTTCCCTAGCGTCTTGGGCTAACCTCATACCAATATTTTTAATCCCAGCAGCCTGTTACTAGTGGTCATTGGTCTTGCAAAACTTGATGATTTCACATAGGCGGAACAAAATGGGCAAATGTTTCTAAGGGGTCCATAACCCCGGAGGCAATGTTACAAATCCCCCCGGATATCCCTGGACGCTTTTCAAAAGAGAGCAGTATTTGGGGAAAAGAGGATGGATGACAAGCCTATGTGGGTGTAGTCTAAAAAGCTAAAGCAATGCATTAGCGCGGACATATCGGGCCAATGCTCCAGTCAAGAAGATCTTTGAGTTCCAAGCTGCCAGGTTTGAGTTGACAAAGAAGACCAAACCTCTGATCTATGTCAACTAAGCCTAACACACTAAGATGATAGGCGCTTGGTGTTCCATTAAAACGCCAATAAGTTGTCCACAGTCTCTCCTGCTGCAAGAATGCCGTTTATTTCTTACAGATGTTCGGGAGCATACGTTTAGTCTGCCTGCATCCTGGATAGCCGTGCTACACAATTGTGTTCGTAGAAAATCCAATCGTCAATGGAGGCCCTGACCGAGGACGTGGCAAGATCCAACGCAGGTGTTAGTCCTGAGAAAACATCCTCTGAGCCTTGTCAAGCAAACTCATCGGAGATCTCATTTCCAGAGATCCCAGTGTCACCTGGAATACAAGAGTCAAAGAGTTCAGTCGTGCTCTTGTGTTCTTGCACTATCTTGGAACTGGTTAAAGGGTTGAGTAAGGCCTTAATAGCAGACTGGCTATCGCTTCAGACGCAAATGCTTCGATCCTTCCACCTATTCTTAACAATATAGTCTGTGGCTATTAGAATAGCAAAGGTCTTTGCTTGAAAAACAGAGTCATGCTTGCTTAGCGAGTAGTGAAATCTAGTGTTGTCGGTTTCCACGAAGACACCAGCAGAGGATCCATGACTGGTTTTGGAGCCATCCGTGAAGTTCGACTGCGGCCCGGTCAAGACTCGGATTCTTGTCGACTTTAAATTTGCACAGCAACCGAAATTCTGGTGTCATTGCATCAGACGGCATATCCGTGGAACTAGGGTCGTAGAATAAGTGTGAGTGACGATCATACCAAAAACCACCCCGTCTAAGACGATGGATTGCTTTGATATTATAGCCCATGATATAATTATCAAGTGGAAGTAGATCAAACAGAGCGTCTAGAGAAGAGTCAGGCGTATTCGGAAAAGCTCCCGTGGAGTCGGAGAAGCCGTTTTCTGAAGTTTAGTGCAGTAAGCAGTCACATACTTACGCAAAGCCCCCTTCACAAAACAACCGACGCATAAGCTAGAAACAGTCTTATCATAGCTGTATAGATCCAAATAATGTTTTTCGGTGATAAGCCCCATGTCTTTCCAAAAGTACCCTTACACTGCCAGAAAACTGATAGCGGCTTGGCTGTATTCGACTTGACATGCTTTGCCTAAAGGATTTTTTATCCAGGATCATTCCTAGATATTTGGCTTCATCGGAAATCTGGACAGTGACGCTCTTAAGAACTGGCTGAGTCAGACCGTCCACAAACCTCCTTTTCATAAAGAGGACATTCTCAGTTTTTAGAGGGTATAGCGAAAGCCCACTCCTAGCGCACCATTCGTCGATCACGTCTAAAGCCGCCTGCGCATTAGCACAGACAGTCTTGAGGCATGACCCGACAGAAACTATGGCAATATCATCCGCATATGAAGCAACAACATCATCTTCCAAAACTTGCACTGCAAACAATTTTGTAACGGTGGGTGCCTTGTAAAGCTTCGCTATAGTAAGCGTGATTGTAAAGGGCCTTTCATTAAGCACTTTTTATTTTTAAATTTAAATAAAACAAAGTGTGTGTGAGATATCATCGAAATTTTTTATTCGTTTGAAAGGCCTATCGATGCCATTATTTATGGAATATAACATCGTTCAAATGCCGGCCGCGGCTTCTCTGGGTGGCGCGCATCCGAAATGTCCAATTTTCCATGGCTCTTGCGCATATATCAGGCTGAATTTGACCGATGGCATAGGTTATGTTGGCTTTGAGGACCGCTGTGGTTTGTGGTTTATTCGCATAGACATGCGACTTCAGAAAGCCCCCTCAAGTCTTACGGGGTCAAATCGCACGATCTCGGTGGCCAGTTCACATCACCTCCACGTGAATTGGCCATGGCTTTGAATCGCTCCTGCAGAATTTCCAATGTGGCGTGAGCAGTGTGGCACGAAGCGCCATCCTGTTGAAACCGCATATCGTTGGTGTCCATACCATCCAATTCAGGCCAAAAGAAGTTGGTAATCATCGACCTATAGCGCTCGCCGTTGACGGTGATGGCCTGGCCAACGTCTTTCTCAAAGAAATATGGACCGACTAGCTGATGCCCGCGACTACGTTCGCGTGGAAAGACGTCACATTATAACCTATGTCCTTTTCCGTTTTTCAAGACATTGATGAGTAATTGTAGACTTTCAATTCCTCACATTAACTTTGCAAGACCTCCCTATAAACAAAATTCCTGGTTTTTCTTTCTAGCTCGAGGATAACCAGGCTATCAGGTCAGTTGACTCTGAGCCCGCTAAGGGCAAAAAGTCATTCCTCAGATTCACACTATCCACTTCTTCAGCAGAAAGTTATTGGTGCTGTTGGCTGAATCGTGTATTTGAGTGAAAATAGTTCTTTCCCTCACTCATGAAACGCAATCCCCTCCAGCTTGATGAATGATTAGTTACATTATATTCTGTCAGAAAAACCAATCAGATCTTCCATAACATCGCATGGGTTACTCTGTACATTTATTCTTTCCTCCTCTTTCCATCACCAATATCAAGAAATACTTCCCTCAAGTCACGGCGAAGATGGATACGCACGTTAACTTTTAAGGAGAGGACTTCGACATTAGGCTATCAGATTGATGATTTGAGACAGGCCTTCACTTCATTTGCTGTGTTCCCCGTGACACGACCGGCTTGGTCTGTCTGAAGTCACCACCCAAAAGCACTGTCGGAGCATCCTATTTCTATACTCAATACCTTTCTATGAGCCATGGTATACTCATCCTAAACTATAACTTTGGCTTCTCGAAGCACCTGAGCCAAGTCGTTCTCCTTAGATATGTTACAAGGTGTAGACTCAGAATAACTTAGGTTGAGATGCTTTGAGAAGGTAGAGTGACCCGTCATGTCTTTTTTAACCAAGATTGTTGCAGTACCTGAGAAAGCAATGACAATGGCAATGCCGCTGACTACAGTTGCACATTACTATAAATGGCCAAACTTTAACGCCCTATATCTTGGCCCACAGTTATAATTTTGGAAAACGGTAAAATACGTGTTTATTTATTTCTGTTCTAGAATACACTCACCAATCCAATTTAAATTTTTTTTTCATACAAACTTCAACACCCTGTAACACCCTGTAAAAGCTGAATTTCGAAATGTCCTTCCTTATTCCTTGTATACATCATAAAAGGAACGTCTGTGCAAAAAGTAGGCCCGACCAGTTTTGCCGCCCTTTTATAGGAAAAAAGGACTAATGTATAATGTATTGGACTGTGATCACAGATCTGCAAACAAGGTGTTCTGGCAGACCATCTGCCGTCTCAGAGGAAGGAAGTTTAATATCATCGAAGGAGTCTAAACCAAAGATGGTGTTCTTCTTTCCGATGAAAAGGACATCTTGCGCAGATGGGTCAATCACTTTTCGGAGCTGCTTAATCCCGAACAGAGCACTGAGGATGGCAGACCCATGGTTTTGAGTAGAGCGGAAAATAGTCCCACCGTAGAGGAGGTGACTTTGGCGATTAAAGCGCTGAAAGTCGACAAATCTGGTGGTGTGGATGAAATCCGACCAGAAATGCTCAAAGCTTTGGGTAAAGAGGGTGGAATGGCTCTCTCGTGTCATTAAAGTGGCCTGGGAATGCGGCGAAACACCTAGCGATTGGCAAACTGGGGTGATTGTTCCTCTTTTTAAGAAAGGGGATAAGAGGGATTGCTCCAATTATAGGGGTATATCTCTTTTAAGTCTCCCCGGAAAAGTCTTTGCAAAGGTGTTGGAAACGCGTTCCAGAGCTGTGGTCGAGTCCCGGTTGGGCGATGAGCAGTGCGGTTTTCGTCCAGGTAGAAGCACAACCGACCAGCTGTTCACTCTCAGAATGGTACTTGAGAAGGCCTGGGAGTATGCCAAATCTATCTACAGTTGTTTTGTGGATTTGGAGAAAGCATATGATCGGGTCCCTCGAGGTAAACTCTGGAGTATTTTGTAGGAGTACGGGATTGACGGTTCTCGTCTGAGGGCCATTCAATCTCTCTACACTAACTGTAAGAGCTGTATTCGGGTGAACGGCGTTAAGTCGATACCTTTCACTGTGGGCGTTGGACTTCGCCAGGGGTGCGTTCTGTCACCTCTCCTTTTCATAGTGTATACGGATTGGATGTTACAGCGCAGTCTTGGTGAGGAATGTTTCGAATTGGGAGACTTAAGGATAAGTCATCTGCTTTTTGCTAATGACTTGGTCATTCTTACGTCCACCCCGACCGAACTTCAGCACGCACTAGATAGGTTCGTCGCCGTCTGTGTTGAAGCTGGGATGAAGGTATACCTGAACAAATCAGAGGTAATGGTAATTTCCAGAACACCTGTTCAATGCACTCTGCATGTTTGTGGAGTCCCATTGAAACAGGTGGAGAAGTTTAAGTATCTCGGAGTCCTATTCACGAGTGATGATAGGAGCAATACTGAGTTATCCTGTAGGATTGGTCAAGTTGGAGAAATTTTGAGACAGCTTGGTCAATCAGGAGGACCGAACTTGGCATCGAAGCTAAGTTGTCGGTCTTTAATTCAGTGTTTGTTCCGACCCTCACCTATGGTCATGAGGTTTGGGTAATGACCGAAAGAATAAGATCGCGGATACAAGCTGCCGAAATGAGATTTCTTCGTTGTATTGCTGGGGTGACTCGCCGAGATCGGGTAAGGAACACCAGAGTACGCGAGGCACTTAATGTTGAGCAGCTACTTCTTCGAGCGGAAAGATCCATACTTCGATGGTTTGGGCACGTTCAATGCATGTCCCCAACTCGGTTTCCAAGACGTGCCATGGAATTCGTGCCATTGGGCAGACGTCCTGGCCTAGGTTCAGATGGCTGGACCAAGTCCGAAATCGCACCTCTACCCGTGTGGGGATAGCCCCTGATGAGTTAGAGTCGATGGCGGAAGATCGGCAAATGTGAAGAGACCACTTAAGCTTCCTAAATCCGCGGCCCTCATAGTGGATAAGCGGGCCAATCGAAGATGATGATGATGATGAAATCTAATGTATGCAAAAATCAAAGTAAATATATAACTACAGACAATATTATCTAATGCGTAGCTTGTTTACATTATAATTTTCTGCGTGATTTTTTGGCTGCGAAATAGTCCATAAGGTCATCATACGTTATGCTTTGCATAAGTTGTGCTTCTATGGACAAAAGAGCCAAAAAGTTTATCTTTTTTGGCTTAAGGATGACCTCAAATAATTCTTAAACTTCTTCAAACAAAAGAAGCTCCTTTCAACTGAATAATTCGTTGCCGGGGTACATAGTACTATGCGAAGAGCAATGTTTATGTTAGGTTAAACGCTTTGTAACGACTTTTTTTGGCAGAAACTTTGAAATGTTTCATAGTGACAAAGAATCTGGTTTCACAATTGTGTTTTCCGATGAAAGATGACTTTGAAAATGTATGCATTCATGAATAAAGTATTTTTCTAAATCATTAGAATACATTTAAATCAGAGAATGAACTTACGATGTTGAAGCTTGAACCCACTTAGCAGTCCAACGCACTAACCACTGAGCAACGGGGACCACACCTACCCACACATACCTCAGCAATACAACGAAGAAATTTCATTTAGGCAGCTTGTATTTGCGATCTTATTCTTTCGTTTATTACCCAAACCTCATGACCATAGATGAGGGTCGGAACAAACACTGAATTAAAGACCTAGCTAACTTAGATTGAATGTTTCACTGACCAATTTAGTGCTTAGCAAAAAGTATGCACTGCGCGCCTACTTTGATAATTTTCTGCTTAACTACTGGATAATTTTTATAGAGTATCGTCTCGCAAATCTGCCGCCCCCTAAAATTTGCCGCCCTAGGCCCTGGCCTACTTGGCCTATTGGGAAATCCGCCACTGGTATAATGTGACGTATTTCCACGCGGGCGTAGTCGCGGGTATCGGCTAGTAAAACACAAAAGTATTATAATACCGAACTTTTTGTTTTCATTTTATATTTTGAAGCTCGAAACCCGCTAACATTTGCTTCGCGACCCCTTTGGGTTAAAACACTGGTCTAGAGAACTGCAAGCAGTGTGCCTTGGACTGAAGAGGGTGTGAGACAGCAGAATCCCAGGTAGGCAAAAGTGAAAATGCTGACCCGAAAAATTTTAAATTTTATAAGATTTAAAAAAGTTTTTATTTTTTTTCAAAATGATACTGGGTTGTAAATTTTAGTTCCAAATGGATGTATAAAACCATGAGCTACCCTGCTCTTCCTATTCTTCTCTCAGGCAGCTAAGTGAAGAGGCAAATTTAGCGGCGAATTTGTGTATGTCCTTTGGTTGTTGTGCAAGGACTTGATGTAAAAATGCCTTTATAATTGTTCGTAGCTGTAAAATTGAAAAAAAAAAAATTAATCGATGGACGTAGTCGTATGGTCGCTTATTTGTACTTCAGGATGTTCTTCGAGATATGCCCAATCGTCTTCTCTTGTGGTTTTTACCAAACGTTCCACTAAATTCATTTTGAATTGAGCCTCCTCGTTGCAGCAGCTAAGAAATTCCCTCTTCTGGTCCATTTTTCGATCTTGGAGGCCGTAAAAGTATGCAAGTGACGTTAACCGCAAATGTAAATTAATTTCGCACAAAACTCTGCGACAAATTGATTAGGAGCAAATTGTTCAGTCAACGCAGAGTCAGTTTAATGAACTCTACTGCCAGATTGCAAATATTTTTTTCGCTAAAGATCAAAAAAGCCTTGTAGGCCCTAAAATGACTGGGCAGGTTTCCGGAGAATTCCACATCTGAGACATATCCCCAACATTTTGTTGGCGAAATAATCATGAAAAAATTTCACTAGCTGTTGGTTTAGTCCACGGAACTTTTCCCCACATTCTTCACAGAGACGGCGGAAACATATTGATAGGACAAATCTTCCGCGACCCGACAAGAGTCTCAGCCTGAGACACCGCAGTACTCCATCCTCTTGGGTCCCGAATTTGTTTCTGCCAGTTTGTCAGGCCAAGGATTCTACCATCCGCGTTGACTTGGCCGATATACCAGAAGTTCGTTCTTCCTGGTCGTCCCGAACCTGAGGACTGCGATTCGAAGACTCTCTTGGTTTCTTCTTCGAAAGACTCTTGTATCTGTTCTGCTTTTTTGCTTATTCTCAAGCACTTGACGCCGGCAGGGTTAGAGTCTTTTCCTCTTTCTCCTTTAATACCTCGAAGCTATAGCTGCATAATGTGGCACGCTAATCTAATCCAGCACGAGCTTAAAGAAATCGCAAGACAGTGCGTCACCTTACCGAGGTCTGGCGCATGTTTGGAATACATAGATCCGAGGAAGTGTTCCCATATTGCATCATACACGGCGTGTTTTCTAGTGTGACGCGGCTTAGCTGAACCAGTTTTCTCGGGATCCCAAATGCAGACATCGCCTTGTAGAGCTCAAAACGATTGATTTTGTTATACGCGGTTTTAAAGTCGATAAAGAGGTGATGTGTTTCGATCTGAAACTCCATGATCTTTTCCAGGATTTGCCTTAATGTAAAAATTTGGTCTATAGTCGATTTGCCGGGCCGGAAGCCACACTACTACGTGCCGATTAGGGTGGTGAACAAGGCTTGGTCTTTCACACAGTACGCTGGTGGGGATCTTATATGCAGGGATATGCCTCTATAGTTATTGTGAGACACAAGACCGGCCTTTTTGTAGATGGGGCATATAGAGCTGATACTCCAGTCGTCGAGAATGCTTTCGTCCACTCATACTTAGTTGATGGTCTGGTGCATTGCGGTAACAAAACTTACCTACATATTTCAAAAGTTCCGATGGCAAGGGCCGGCGGCTTTATTGTCCTTTAGTTTATTAATAGCTGCGCCAACCTCTTCCAAATTGATTGAGGAACTTGTTCATCGACTAGATTTGGGTTTTCTTCCTGCCCTATCACTCTCTCTGTTTGTTGCCTATTAAGTGTCACTGGTGGCATAGTGGTGAGTTATTCGCTCAGTTGTTCTCTGTAGTCTTTGAAAAAGGACAATGTTTGGGATTCCTAAAATTAAAGAGATAGAAGAGGCATATTGGTTCAACGAAATCTACCTTTAAGACATCGAGGACGCGTCTGATAATATCCCCAAAGACTTAATAGCGAGGGCTATCAGCAGCAGAAGAATCAGAGATCAAGCAAAGAATGTGGGCCAAATTCGAAAATTAAACTCGTCTTCCGAAGAAGTGGCGGCGTCTTTAATTTCAGTTAAGGACTGTCAAGTTGGGGTTCCATATGGCTTTTGGTGCAGTAAATCATTCTCCTAAGTGTCGGAACAACTCCCATGTACGCCTTGGTTACGTTCATACCAGTCTAACCTTCTACTATTTCCCCATCCTAACTTAGAAGGTCAGAATTTAGGAGCCTCAGGTAGTGCTTTATTTAACCTTGCGGTCCCGTAATAAGATCCCGTAAATAAGATGCAGGTTAGGCAACTGGATGCCAACGTTGTTAACGAAGAAGAAATCCTCACCTTTTTCTGCTCAATGGCCGTTGAGAGATTTGGTAAATCCAAGTTAAGGCAGTACTTTGCATCACACTGTGTGGCGTCATTATTATTTTTGTCTGTGGGGAGCAGTTAATCCTCTCTAGCATGGCGGTCTCATATAGAGCTCACTTGTGTTTTCCCCAATGTTTCAGAGCAGTTTATTTGCTCCAGAGGCCGTCAGGAGGCTAATCAGCTTTTCAGGGTGAAGCGTGGCACGTGCGGTCGGTGAGACGAGTTCACTGTCCGTTTTGTCACATAAATGAGGGCGGGACATTCGGTGATGATCCGAAGGGAGCTTTCCTCGTTCTCCATGCATTGTCTACAGAGAGGATCAGGTAACAGGCCAAGCTTGTGTAGATGGCGTTTTAGTCGGCAGTGGCCACTTAGAAGCATTTTGAGGTCGTTCCTAAGAAAAAAACAAAAAAAAAAAAAAAATGGCTGGCGCGAGTTACAGTTCGGGATCAGCCAAGGGGTAGCTTCTCGCAGCCATTTATGTTATGCGTGTTACATTTTTCGCTGGAATGGAATGGATCTACAATTTATTGCCGACTCCGAACAAAGAATTGAGAAGCTCTTTCATGACAGATTATACTTCCGGGAGCTTGTCATTCCCCGACGAGAGGTGGTGCCGTGAAAAATGTTCGGTAGATATGGCTGGTGCTTGAACCCACGTCGCTCGGTCAGCAGTCTAACGCTCTAGTCAGATGCTCAAATTAAAAAAAAGAAACTCAGATTTCTTTTGGGTTAGAGTGGGAAAAAAGTTGCATTTAAGTGGGGTTTGTTCTCTCGTGTGGATTTTAAAAGCGGTTTGCTTACGCAACAGGCTGCTTTAGGACCAGTGAACGGAATTGTTGTACCTACTTGGCCAGTGAGTCTGCTGTTTCGTTGCCGATGTGACCCTTGTAAGCAGGGATCCAGTGTAGTATGACCAAGTTGTTTTTTCTTAGTTCACGAAGCAATTTCACTGTCTCTAGAACTAGTTTCGATTTAATCGTGGCTGAGTTCGGTAAGGATAGTTTTGCCACAGAAGTTAGAGAGCAAGTTTAAGCTTGTGTACTAGTTAATGGCAAATATTTCTGTCTGGAAGATCGATGAGTATGTCCCTAGACTATTCGACTCTCCGAATATTCCAGCCCCAGATTCACTGTCCATTTAAGAGCCGTCCGTGTACCACACTTGGTCATGCTCTGAAGGACGGGGTTTGAATTTTTTCCCAGTCGTCACTTGGGGGAGTGTCATCCAACGGCAATCAAAACTCGCTACTTTGGAGTAGGGAGGAAAGCGTGTTAAGGTGACCGTCAAAAGGATGTTTGAAGCTAATGTTGTTTATGTGGAAGAGCAGACTGAGTTTTGATTGCATTTCTACATGGACTCGAACTGGAGATAGATCGACAATGGCGTTAAGTGAGGCAGTGGGGGTGGGCGCAGGCAACGTGTCATGCAGATGTCGGCTAGGCGTTGAATCCGTTCTAGTTTCTTGGCTGTGGTGGCCTCATTAGTCTTGGTCCACCAGACTATTGCCGCATAGGTCAGAGTAGGTCTGACGACCAATGTTTATATTTGGAGAACGATTTTGGGACTAAGTGCCCAGTTGTTGCCACAGATGCGGCAATAGATTAGAAGCGCTCGTGTGGGTTTGTCGACTGTCCGGTCGATGTGGGGGTTCCAGGACAATTTTTGATTAGATCAGATAGATATTTGACAACTTGACAATTTTTAAGATACAATATCGTTATTTTGCAGAGATATGGTTTTATACACCTTACCACTAGAATATTACTACAATTACTGAACAATTATATCACAGAAAGTTGACTTGTAGAGTTTTGAAGGACAATTTACTACTCATGATTACTCCAAGGTACTTTACTTCTTGCGAGAATTGAATGGTTTCGCCATAGATGGAGGGACTAATAAGATGATTTAGGTTTCTTCTTTTGGTAAAAGGCACGATAGTCGTCCTTTTGGGGTTTAGAGAGAGAGACCTTCTTTGGTGCACCATATCTGTATCTCAGATACTACATATTGCATAACTTCTGAAATGGCGCTTTCGTATTTGGCGCTGACGATAACCGCGACATCGTCAGTGTAACCAGCCGTGATGGCGTTATACCATAGATATCGAATAATCGGCTTTGTGCCCATTATCTTTGGTAGTAATAAAGTTGGTACATGTGACGAGCGTTGTATTGTCGAGGCTTTATCATGCCGAATTCTTTCCTACACTACCCCTTCGGCCCTCTCGCTTTTAGCGAAATCTGCTCAAGGCTATTGTGCCCTAAGATGCTCATTAGAGACTAATTTATCCGCCTGTCTGGCAACTTTCTTACACGCGCACACCACCTCTACAGCTAAGTTGATTACTCCTTTTCTTCGAACCCCTGTCGAAAGATCTTAAGACTTGAAGTCGAGACATCTTTCCAAAGCAAGTGGTGAGAATTTTATCTTCTGCACCTGGGATTTATTGTGTGAAGAGGAACTTAGAAGTTGGCAGACATAGGTTTAGTGGGCACGTGCGTCCTTTATAATGCACATATCTACCGTTCAAACATCTCGCAACTGCCATATGCCCTTTAAATCGAATCTTTCACGATTTAAACTTCTTATGTCGGGAAATGAGCATTTTCGTGGAATTGAATGGCTCTGATTGCCCATTAGGATTTGCTTTGAATTATTTTCCCATTCACGCGGATGACAGGATGCATGCTAAATGAAATGTTATACCTCACTTGATCCGAAGGTCGTTTCAATTAATTTCAAGTGTAAGACAACACCAATCGATGGCATTAAACGCCCTTAAGTGGCTTTGTCTGCTTGAATAAATTCTAATAGAAATAAAAACCCTCAGGAGGGCGAAACCTGCCTTTTGCTCTCCTCTCGAGGGTGGTTCCTGTGTTTGCTTTTGTAATTCTTACTCGATGAATGGAAAGCACGATTTTAATTCAATTTAAATCGATGAATCAATGAGTCGTTACTAATGTTGGGAAGCCTGTGAAATAGAAAACCTATCGACCTGTATCAGGAGTAGGATTCATTCGTCTTATCCATCATTTGCATAAGAGTGTTTAATCACGGAGATCTCTTTAACATGGATGCCTTCAAGTGAACCGTCTATCCAATAAATTTTCTGTTCAAGGTTTCACTATCCACATAATGTACATATCTACGCAGTACATAGAGGACTTTTTTTTTTTTTTTTTTCTTGACTAAGCTAACGAATAACAGAAAATAACTCGAGGCCATAAATTCAGATGCTTTCGCCGAAAACTGGAGAAAAAATAACTCAAGAGAGCGTTAAATTGGAAAACAAGTTTAACTAGATGAAGGATGCGCTGTTTACCCGAACACTATCTCAGCGTGCTTGTGGGTGAAGGCACTTCCCTTTGGGGCACACTCCAGAGTGATGATTAAACTTTTTCATGGGGCGAAAAAAAAGAAAAAAAACTTGAAAAGAGTTTTGCCAGGATGTTTGGAAAGTTCATTCAGTCCCGGTGTTCGAGGTCCTTATGCCGCGTTTTCACATAAACTTCGAACAACAATGAATGAGTGCTCTTGTTTAGATCAATGCCACATCCAATGTGTGCATTTAGGGGAAATCCATTAGACGTTCCTGGTAGTACGAGGAATAGTTTTGTAGGCTCAAGGCGAGTGGTGTGCGAAGAAATACTCGTACACAGTTCATCTGTTGAGAGATTACACAGCTACATGCGCGAATGAATTTAATTAGCAAGGTGGGCAATCCACGTTCTAGGACGAATCAATATTGCTTTTGGAAAGGATTCAGGATTGCGAAAGCTGATTTGAGTGCCGGGTTAGATATGGCGTGCTCCTGAGGTTGGAGTAAGATAGACAGATTGATAGCTGCTCTGTAATGTGTATCATTGGCTTAGGTAGAACAGCAGTTTGCTCAATTGTACTCACAATTCTTTGATCCGTGGAAAGGAGAACAAAAATACCATACAGATTCATAGATAAAGAAACAAAGACATGAACATCATTAGGCTCATCAACTCCAAATAACTAAGGTTTCGTAGCTCGTCAAAAAATAAAATAGGTGATGGACGGATTTAACTTATTTCTTGTCCCTGTAGCTTAGCAGACACACGAAATCTTCATGCAATGGGGACAACGACAAGATAAAATGTCTGAAATAGCTCGAACTTTCCTCAAACTAAGTGGAGGCAATCTACTAGTTGTAAGCCGATTCGGCTGGTTTAACCACTGTTGGCTCGGCTGTCTGTCTGGCTGTATATAAGAACATTTGATGTTCAGAATCTCGCAAAGATAACAGCTCATATGTCGTCCTTCATTTGAACACAATGGTTTGAAAGTCTTGTTTTCCTCTTTTCGTGACTCCCGTTTGACTATTCGTGTCTGTAAAATTTTAATTCGTCTTTGGTTGGTTGTTTTTGTGGGAGTCCTAAAGACTTACTTAGACCTCAAGCGGGTCCATTGTACCCATAAAAAGTAAACTATTGGGAGTCAAACCAAGTGATAGGGTTGCCTAATCTAGAAATCACCCAGAAAGGGATAGACATTTCAGGAGTTTCCTAAAAATAGTGATAAGAAGGTCCTCCAGCTCATGGAAGATGCAACTACTACTACTACTTCTGGTGGCCAGTGCGAAACATTCACATGGATTTGATTTCCTCTTCGTCCCTTCATCTTCTGCAGTAGTCCTTGTAGGGTAATCCAAGACGCTCCGCATGGATTCCTAGTTCGCAGTGTCCTGTAAGGACACTGGAGGCGATTCGTATTTTCCCTTTGACTAGGTTGTACGAGATTTTTGGAATTTTTCTTATCGAAGACTGGCCATATTGATCTGGCTATTGCACATGCGTCCATGTGAAACCGTCGCGTATCAGCCCTGATCATGGGTTTCCTCATCTATTTTCCTGTAGTGAGTGCTAATGGGTGTCCTTGAGGGTATATGCATACTCTAGTTCTGTACCCTTCCTGGCAAGTTCGTCCGTCCTCTCATTACCTGATATACATATCTTTGTGGCCCGGTACCCAGCATAGGGTCACTTTAATGGTCCTTAATGGTCGTTGAGAATTTGTTTGCAGACCTTTACGACCTCGATTGTGTCGGTGCTGGCTGCAGAGACTTAATAGCCGCCTGGCTGTAAGACGACAGTTATCTCGGCTTGAAAAACACTGCATCCGTCTCCAATTCTCCTCTGGATTCACAGAAGATACCGGCACCAGTACCAGCGCCCATTTTGGATCCGTCGGTGAAGAAGGCTAGCTTCTCTTCAGTGCATATACGTACTATGCCATCATCCCAGTCATCTCTTCTTGGTATTTTTGTATCAAATCTCCTATCGAAGTCTGAAGTTGGAATGATATAGTCGGTATCTATGTTCTCCTTCGTTGTAGTCTATCGGGTTAGAACGAAGGCATGACCATAGTACTACATAGTTAAAGTCGACTTTACTTGCGTTCAAGACTAGTTTCGCAGATGTTTCCAAAATCAGTCGTGGGTCCGGTGCAGGTGTCTTCGTAGGGACTGACAACAATAGTCTTCATCACTCGTTAAGTATGCATCTATTTTCCAAGCGGATACTGATGCTATCCTATTCTAGGACTATACAAAGTATAACACATCAGAGCCTTGCTTAACTCTTTTACCATTTCCGAAATAGTTCGAGAATACAAAAACTCATTGAGTTTTATCTTTGACTCTTAATGGGTCCCACGTCACACTGTCATCTCTGGATATGAAATCTCCGATGAGATGGCTAGGCAAGGCACAGAGGTTAATTTCTCAGAACCTGAACCTGTGTTGGCGCTTTCTTGTCCTCGCTCAGGGACTCCATTGACTATTGGGTTTCTTACAACACAATTGTGTGTGTTCTGTGAGAATTGGTCGAATCAAAAAAGAGAAGTAAGGTAAACTAGTAGCCACGGTGTGTTTTTGTTGTTTTTTTTTTTTGTAATTTTTTGTAACAAATTTTTAAAAAATATTTATTAGAAAAGTGTACATTCAAATAAAAGTTTTGATTCTGAAATTCTTCTGCGGTAATTTTCAGGCTTTTTAAGAGTAAACACAGACTAGTTGGCCAAATTTGTTCAGCTGGGTCCTCAAAACGCATCCAAAATGTGCTGTTTTGGCACCGTATTACCAACACTAGTTTATGCTCGCTACACTTCTGCACTAAGGTATCGTGTATGGAACCAGGATATCTAGCCTGACGTGGCGGATGTTCATGTTGTGGTCACACTTACTTGCTTTAGTGGTGAACTGGTGGCGCTGCAGTTCAGGGTGGACCCGGGCCTCAACCAGCAAGCGTCTCCAGCCAGCTCGATCTTTAGCCAGCTGCCTCCAGTTTCACACGCCAAGTTGTATCAGATCTTCATCCATTTCTGTGCGCCACCTGAGTCGCGGTTTTCCTCAACTGCGCCGTCCTTCGGGTATGGATTCGAAGATTTTTCAGGGCAGGGCATTGGTGTCCATCCGCTCTACATGACCCAGCCACCTCAGTCATTGGAGATTCAATCTTCTGACTAAGTCGATGTCGCTGTACAGATCGTACAGTTCGTCGTTGTATCTCCTTCTCCATTCACCGTCTATGCAGACGGGACCGAAAACACCCAAAGAATTTTCCCTTTCGGAATAGCCTGGAGCAACCTCATCCGCTTTTGATATAGTCCATGCCTCTGCACCGCAGAGCAGGACTGGGGTGATTAAGTTCTTATACAGGGTCATTTTAGTCGTTTGAGAGAGGGCTTTGTTACTCAATTGCCTTCTTAGCCCAAAGAATCAGCGCTGGTGTCGTCGTCTGCATTGATTGTGGAGCCGAGTTAGAAAAGTCATTTACTATCGCAAGTTTTATCTGCCTGGTCTGCAGTGACTTTTTGTCCGAGAATGTCAGTGTTGAGTGTCCGTTCTTGTTGACAACATATACTTCGTTCTGCTTTCATTGACCCATTTTCGCTGACTCATTTTCACTGTATCAACACCCACAAACGCTCCAGTGACACCACGTTACGTTCTTCCGATAATGTCAATATCGTCGGCGTATGCGAGTAATTGGACAGAGTTTTGAAAGATTGTGCCTCTGGTGTTGGTACGTGAGTTTTGCACAACTCTTTCAAGAACGATGTTGAAGAAGTCGCATGACAGACCGTCACATTTTTTGCCATCAAAGTTCTCGGTGAGGTCTTGACCGACCTTAATGGAGCAGCATGCCTTCTCTATCGTTATCCTGCACACACGGACGAGTTTGGCAGGTGTATAGCTCGTGTCTATAGACGCTGTGGTAGGCCAACAGCTCAAGCAGCTTTGTTGGACTTAAGCTTAGATATGGCAATCTTCACTTCGTCCAGGTCGAGTGGACGAAATTGTTGGCCTTCGTCTTCCGGGTTAAATGGTTCATTCTGCCTGACAGCGGGATTTGATTCGTCGTCGCCGTTAAACAGTCTGCAAAAATAGTCCTTCCATATCCTCAGCATCGACTACGAGTCTACTACGATGTTCCCTTGTTCGTCCTTTCAGGCTTCGGTTCGGGCTCTGTTGTCTTGACAGGTTCGTTTTACCCTTTGGAGGCGGCTTCTCTGATGGATTTTTGGCAATATTGCCACTGGTCTTCAGTACTTGATGGTGGCGGCATACGACATCTTGAGAGATTGAGAGAGACTCGATCGGAAAAGGATCTGGTGATCTCCTGCGATTGCAGTCGTCCGACGTCAAACTTCCTCGCAGTATGTCATTGTCTTGGAGTTGTGGTCACACGCCGAAAATTAAATAAATTTATTCAATCGAAAAACTCACTACCATCGCGGTTTTAATACTGGTGGCGTAATTGAACCGAAGCAACATTTCCGATCTGTGTTCCATTCATATATCCGATTATTCGAGGTAATCCGGATTTTCTTAAGAAGTAGGTGCGTGCCTCTTTTTTTTTTCTTTGAAGCATTTGCCTTGATCCAAGCCGGACAAATTTATGCTTCAAGCACTCGAATTAGGACAATTTGACTCAAAACAAACAAATGCTCCATTGCTGATAGAAAATAAGAGCTAAAGTGAATGTTTAATAAGAATATCCAAAAACTCACAAATGAGGAGCTATCTCGCGTTTTTCTTCGTAGTCTACAGATTACAAGTCAATATTGTTTATCACGTTTAATTATCTTTTTGACAGTTCATAACTGCAATTTTATTGTATTTGATAGGAAACATTTGTTTTAAAAAGGCGAATGAGAAAGTTTGCCAACTGTAATACCACGGAAGAAGTAATTCGCCAGGGAGTTCGACATTCGTGACACTTCGCTAAGAATACTCCAACCGATTGCATGTGCTGGGCTTTAGTGACACTTCCGTCTGCAACGCTTGTGGAGAGGACGACGAATACTTCGGGTCATTACCTTTGTCATTGTGCTCAGATCAGGTGGCTTCGGTGCGTATGTGGGGTGAAGCCTCTTCTCCGTATTTTCGTTGAGAAAATTTCAGTAAAATGGCAAAAACTAGGCTTTGCTTCCCGGTACTATAAAGGACCTTTTACGTCTAAGTGCTCCAGTGTAGTGTTTCCTAAACCTCAACAAACACTCTTAGTCTGCATATTGCTCACACTATGTTTCCAATCGATTGAATGGTGGTTTCACGGCGGACATAATTTTCCGTCTTCGATAATCTCATAGCATCCACAACACCATCATGCGTGTGGGTGTGACCCGCAATGAAAAGATTAAACTTTTCTGGAACACGAACCAAGAAGAAACTTTGAAGAAAAACTTCTACAGTACCTACCTACTAAGGTCGAAAAAACTTGAAAGTCACGATTCCAATTGTCGTGACTTGAATGCACTTAGAGAACTTTGCTTACACACCCCCATGTATGCCACTAATATTGCGATTAACGACTAAATCGCAAACTTTAAGTTTTTAGTGGAGTTCCTTACGGTTTTGGATTTGTTCAACGTTCCGATAAGAGTTTCAGAAACAAAAATTATGATTTCGGTTGAATTTAGTGTTTTGGTTGTTGAACATGTGCATCATCCCTTTGTTTGATGACATGTTTCTGTTCACCGGTGATGTTCTGGACTTTTGACAATTCGAATGTGCTCATGAGATGGATTCATATTAGAAAAAAAATTTTCAGACCTTGCCGAGTTGACGAGTGCTGTAGCACTGCGACCTTGTAGATATTTTGTGCCCCTGAATGTTAACTCAAGTTAGGTGCTCTAACTCCTCCACTTCAACTGCCTTAATCAACCGAAGTATACTGTGTGGATCCAACGAAATATGGGGCCGAGGTGTTTTTTTTTTTGTTATTTAAGCCTTCAACATTCCATGAAAAAGTGTGCTGGCGTTTCTCTAAGATTCCAACAGAAACTACAGTGGTAATCTTTTTCACACTCAGTCTGCTAGTGACCGTTCTCATGCCTGTCAGGATCGGAGCGATTTTTGTTGAGGATTAAGCTACGATCAGACGATTTGCAGATGTGTGGAAATTTTCCAGGAAAATGTGTCCCAAACGTCCGCAAATCGTGTGATCAGCAAATTTTTGTCCGCAAATGTTTTCACATGTGTCATTTGCCCACGATTTGCAGACCTCGTCTGCAAACGTTTGCACACGTCATCCGCAAATCGTGTGATCATCCTTTTGGGACCATTTGCACACATTTGCTGACTTTTGGACATTTGCCCACTCTCATTTGCAGACTTCTGAGATTTGCAGATGTTGGTTAGAAGAAACATGGGCAAATAGAACATTTTTCCGCAAATGCTGTGTTATAACGTGGGTGTTTTTCGTCGCAACTCTCCTTCATTTGCGCTACTGAATTGGACATCATCGAACTTTAATCACCAGAGTATTAAATAAATCATTTAATTACACGGAATTCATTTTCTGACAAAAAGAAAAAAAAAATTAAAAATTAGTCGCGACAGGAAAAGTACAAATCCATTGAATTTATTGATTCATTTATATTTTTGCTATGATTAGAAAATAGAAACAGGAAAAAAATGAAGTTTTGCTCAAAATCCTTCCTTGTTGCGCTGGCCAACCTAAATCCTTTCTCCAGAAATTGCGCTGCTTCGAGGCCAATGTGCTACGGTCATCCTGTTCGCTGGTGCTCTCAAACAAATACATACACAGCCAATACCACTGCGAGGGTATCTCGAGTTGTTTCATCCCTCCAAATAAATGAAAATGACGTTTCTGCAAATGGGTCTGCAAATGTGCAATTTGCATATGTCGGCAAATCGTGTGATCGGATAATAAATGCCCTGAAAAAATTTCCAGATATGTCATTTGCTCACATTTGCGCACACCCAAAAATTTCCAGCTTTGGGACAAATTCGGCAAATCGTGTGATCGGCCTGCAAATGGGCATTTGTGGATGAATTGCAGACATTTGCTTATGAGGAAATTTTACGCACATCTGCTTTAGAGAAGTAATGTACGAGTAAGTAGACAAAACATACACATACTTAGTTCACATTTTTTTAATCAATTTCATTAAATTTATGAGGAGTCTTGGGGTTGGTTTGATGTGCTAGATTGACTCGAGGTTGTTTGGGTCTAATAATTCAGCAAGATGTTGTAGATTGTTTGGATCGTCGGCGTTATTATCGATATCGGAGAGGTTAGAAAAGTGTGCCAAACGGATAGTTCCACATTACAAAAATTATATTTTTATGGATCCCCTTTGGTACAGTAGTGCCTACTGGTGAAAAGCGTTTGTTCCAAGCCTCATGCGTAATAGTTTGGTGCATTTTTTATTGTATTGTATAACATATGTACATAAGTAAATAATGGGACTTGTATGTACGCAGAAATGTTTGGCTATTTTCCCACGAGATAGCTTTATCTAACAGTGCTAAAAGTCTTTCGGATAGTCCAGTGAGAATTTCAGATTTCTACTGTAAGTGGGTTGGTTAATGTTTCCTTCGTTACCGTGTCAGCATCTTGATTGCCCTTGATGTCTACGTTCCCGGGTACTTCAGCTAAAACGATATCTTTGGAGGAGTTTAGTACACTTCTGATGTTGTCAAAGGACGGACATTTATTTAACTCACTTCTAACGCCATTTAATATATTAAGATTGTCAGTGAATATTAGTTTCATGTAGCTTTTTGGTGAGAGATAGACATTTCTGGATTGCTGTTAGTTCAGATATAAAGGGTGGATAAATTTTAAGGGCCGATGTTGATTTTGAATAAAACACAAATTATTTAGGAAATAATTGTCATTTCTTTTTATTATGATAATATTGGTATGGTTCAATTATGAATGGAACAAAATATCGGCCAAATGGCCGCCGCGACCTCGGCGGCACACCTCCATCCGATGGTCCAAATTTTCGATGACGCTGAAGCATAATTGAGGTTCTATGCCGTTAATGTTCCGAATTATCTCATCCTTTAGCTCTTGAATTGTTGCTGGCTTATCGACGTAAACCTTTTCTTTCAAATAACCCCAAAGAAAAAAATTCAACGGTTTCAAATCACATGATCTTGGCGGCCAATTGACATCGCCACCACGTGAGATAACACGGCCATTGAATTTTGCGCGCAAAAGAGCCATTGTTTCGTTAGCTGTGTGGCAAGTGGCACCGTCCTGTTGAAACCACATATCGTCCACATTCATATCTTCCAATTCGGGCCATAAAAAGTTCGTTATCATTTCACGATAGCGAACACCATTCACAGTAACTGCTGACCGGCCTCATCACATCTTCAGCAACACTATCGCGAACAGCAGCAATATTTTCTGCAGTACGAGCTGTACGAGCATGCACTGGTGTTTTCACATCTCCTACAGACCCGGTTTGCTCAAATTTTTGCACGATTTTTCCGATTGTACGCACATTTGGACGATTAAATTGACCGAAAAAATCACGAAGTGCACGATATGCATTTTGATTTGAACGCCCATTTTCATAATAAGCCTGAATAACTTTAACGCGTTGTTCGATTGTGTATCTTTCCATGGTTCAAATTGAGTTAGTCTGAAATTGAGAAATGACATTTTTGGCGTATAAAAGTAACAGTTTAAGCTGGGTATCGACTACGCGCGGCAAACACTCGAACATTGATTCGCGCAGCAGCCGCGCATAATGGATACCTGATCGGAACGCGCGGCATCCCGCGCGTCGATCCGTCGAGCTGTGGATTTTTAGTGCGCGCCAAGGTTTTTTCAATGTTTTGCTCGCTCGCTTTAGGGACATTATTTCAGTGTTTGTAGTGTTCGAACGCACTACAAAGAGCCAACAGATATTTCAATATTGTTCGGCGAACACTGTTTGTGTCGACTGGATCGACGAGCGTACGCGGCTGCCGCTCTATATCAAAACTCCTGCCAAAATTGGCTCGCGCGCCATATGATACAAGATGCCGCGCGTAGTCGATACCCAGCTTTTAAGTATTTTCATTAAAATTCAAATTTTCATTTACAAAGGTTATCCCGTGTATAATCGCTTTGACGTTGGAAAATTTTGGTTTGCCTCCAGATATTTTACCTTCATTGCCAAAATTGTTTTCTCTGGGAAATTTGTGGCGCATCTATACGTTGCCTGATTAAAATTGCATGCTTGTCTATCGTCTATCGATGGAAAGTCCTCATATCACTGCGCTGAAAAACGAATGCCACCTCCAGCAAAGCACATCAACATATGTTTTATACGAAAACATAGTTGTATGGTAATTAAAATTTGAAATATTTCTATGTTCCAGAGAAAGCATATCGTGGCATAACAAATAGCACGCATCCCCTTTTCATTCGATGCCTTAATTTCTAAAGTTCGTTTCCTTACCAATTCGCACTCATAATTCTTTCGCCTTTTCTGTAGCACACAACCTGAGCAACAACGTGTAAAAACAGCGTTGTGTTCAGTTCTTTAATTAACTCGTTACATGCATTTTTATTGCTGGTTATATGTATATGTACTTAACACATTTGTTTTAAATTAGCTACTGGAGTTTACCTAATCAAATGAAAACACATTTTCCGAGAATTGGTTGTTGTTACATATCAGCAAAATTCTGTTTTTCTTTTTTACCAAATAAAGTATTTTTCTGTGCAAGCACCAGTTTATTTGGGTGCAGGGAAATAACTCTACGGGAATTTGCTCCACTTGGGAGTTCACTTCAGTACAAGTGGAAAATTACTCCACTTTTCGAATGTGGAGTAATTTCCCACTGGTAGTGTTGAGTAGTTTCTCACGTAAAATATGAAGAGAATTTGCTCCACCACTAGTCGGAATTTACTCCACTTTTCGAATGTGGCAGTGGGAAATTTCTTAACACGACAATTTGGTCGAATGGAAGGCATTTACCCCAAAACTCAAATTTGGAACAGCATTTGTAAAACAAACAGTGGAATATGTATGGGGGACATGCTGCCCCCCCTGGGGATCATTGTAGGATTTGGAGTAGGTGTGAAGTTGGGTATATGCAAAGTTGGTAGTGGGGGTTAATTTGGATCCCCTGCGTCCTCTCTAGGATTTGGCGTAAAGTGAAGCTGTAGTCAACCGTTGTTTGTTCAGTCCTTAAATCTTACTGGTAACTCTTCACTTGAAAAGTGTGGTTCCAAGTGGTTCAGCAATACACCAGATAGAATATTGTATGCAATATGGTGTTCCGGTTCCAATCCTTGGGCATGCTTTCATTGAACGATGTCTTACAGATGAGTTTGTGCATGCATTCTATCAAGTCAACCCGCTCGGGTTGTGCATGGTTTAAGCTATGACTGCTGCAACTTCTTTCCGATTGGGTGGTTGCAGTGATTGGTTCTCCTCGATGTTGAAACTTTCAGACTGCCTGACGTCGGAATTCTGCTTTCCGTCGCCATAAATAGTTTTTCTACATTTATAACACTAGCTTCTTTTCTATTCTGGTGCTTCCATGTTTGTTTTTGCAGGCTCTGCTTTGGGTAACGAAACATCATCATTTTCAGCATCATTTTCAATGACCCGCTTATCCACTTTGAGCGTCGCGGGGTAAGGGTGCTTAAGTGGACTCTCCACATATCCTGATCTTCCGCCATCGACTCTAAATCATCAGGGGCTATCCCCATACGGGTAGAGGTGAGATTTCGGACTTGGTCTAGCCAACTCATCTTAGGCCTACCTAGGGGACGCCTACCCGATGGCACGGACTCCATGGCACGTCTCGGAAGCTGAGTTGGGGACATGCGTTGAACGTGCCCAAAACATCGAGGCATGGACCTTTCCGCTCGAAGAAGTAGCTGCTCGACATTGGGTGCCTCGCGTATTCGGGTGTTCCTAACCCGATCTGGACGAGTCGCCCCAGCAATTTCACGAAGAAATCTCATTTCGGCAGCTTGTACCCGTGACCTTATTCTTTCGATCATTACCCAAACTTCATGACCATAGAAGAGGGTCATGAACCGATAGCTTAGCTCCGATGCCAAGTTCAGCCCTCCTGATAATGGTTTTCTGTCAATGCTGCCACAAGTATTCTGCGCTTGTTGTTGCTGCTGGGGGATTCTCCAGCGTCCTAGTCAATGTTTGAACCACGAAACGTTCGGACATACAATACACTGGAGGAATGTCCTTCATCGATTACAACGTGAACAATTTGTTGGCGGTAGTTTGATCAAGTGACTTCCAAGTTGCCTTGTGAATGCTGAGATATGGGAATTTCGTGCTACGCACTACCATGTTTTGCGCAACCGGCCAAGTCGATGAGCCTGAATCAGATTCCGGAGGTCTTACTGTAAAGTCAATGTCTTCCGCTGGTCCTATCAAAAATGTCGTCTTTTCTGATCTTGGCGTTAAAATCCCCAAGGACGGTCTTGATTTCATTCAGTGAGTTTTTTCGAGGAGCTCATAGAAACAATCTTTGGTGGCATCGCCTTTCGTCTCTGCGGGACGTGAGCCAAAATGAGCCTTATGTTACAAAATTGAGCTTTGATGCGGATACCTACATATGTATTACACGTGTTTAATATTCGCCGTGGTTCAGTGGTTAGTGCATTGGACTACTGTGGAAGCGGCGTGGGTTCAAGCCCCAGCCATGTCCACCGAACATTTTTAGCTGCACAACGTCTTGTCGGTGAGTTACAAGCTTTTGGGAGTATAATGTTTCATGAAAGAGCTTCTCAATTCGACGTTTGGAGTAGGCAATACATTGTAGGTCCCTTCCATTCGAGCGAAAAATGTACCACGCACAACATGAATGGTTGCGATTAGCTAGCCCTCGGCGCATCCCGGGCTGTCGCGCTAGCTATTTATTTATTTTTGTTTATATTTTAAAAGTTTTATAAATAATTTTTTTCTTTTTAGTACATTTTTAAAAGCGTCGTCTTAAAAGTTTTATTTATATATTTTTCGAAAATTTTGTTTGTTATATGTTTTCTTGGTCTGTGGGGTGAGAAAAAGAAGTGTCCACATGTTCCATAATTTGCTTGTCACCCTTTCTCCATTTGGTAACTAAAGGACAAATGTGTTGCATCCAGCAAGTACCCATGTGCATTAGGCCATATCTACTTACCATTCAAAGTGATTACCAATAATAGTCGCCCTTCCATTTTTTGAGGCTAATTGAGGTAAATGACAGCTCGACAGACAAACAATATTTCTTCGTGAAAGACTGTGTCTTCCCCTCCGTCAAGCTTTAAACTTTGTGGAACACTTTAAAATTGACAGGCCAATGTCACTTCAGCTTTAGTTTACATACCTCCTCCGCTATATCTTGTGACAGAAATAGTCCACCCCATAGCTGGGCATATAAATATTTTCATGCCCATTCCATTTCCATTCGGGAGAATTCCCTGAAAAAAAGGGAAACCTCACCGCGCCGACTGATCCATGCCAATGACGACGCTCCCAATTGATGTCTTCCCGAGTGATGTATTTATGAGATAATTAAATGAGGAATTCTGAGGTTTATACGTTGACAAATTGATGTGTCTTCGACGAATGGTTGAAATTGCCTTTCGAATGACACGGACCATAAAGACATCACAGGGCTTGATTCATGCCTCGTTGGGCTCGTTGTCCTGATGACCGTTCAATTAGCTCCAGTGAAAGACGTATGTGGGTTTGTTGATACGCACACAATTTCTAGTTGAGGTTAAGGAAAGATTTTTATTTGCTTTCCTTTGAAAGGAAGGAGCTGAATTCGGAGAAAACATTAATTTGCGGTAATGGACTGACCGGTGAAGGAGCCGAGTTCAGTGGCAGGAATGCGGAAATAATAAGCTTCAGTGGACAAGAGTCCTTGCTCTTTTGTTTTTTTTTTTGCAATAAGTGTGACGGGACAATTTCATAGTAAATTCGGTGGGAATGTGGGGGCTTATTGGGCCTTTTTTCCTCGGATTAAGTACGGGAGGTTATTCAGTCAATTATTTTCTGGGAATGCTCTGCACTGACAGGGGTGCGTCTGATGTAAGGTTGTGGATACTTTTGTGAGTTTCATAAGAGGATCAGGAAGCTGACTTACCTTGTACTTCGTCGGGTTCATTAATCAATTTTCTTTCAACTAATTAACTGGCGATGGATTTTTTTTTTCGACTGGCATAAGGAATTGTCTTTTTAATCTTGGAGATGTTGAATCTGAAGACTGGGTATGTCGGGAGTTTACCCGAGAGATGAGGATGAAATTTCGGAAAAATGCTTTAATAAAGACGTTCAACAAGCTTCTTTTGTCGCTTTCGCATGAACATAAGGTGAGCGTATGTCCAGGGTCTTATATCGAATCGCCAAACGAGTCGAATTCACATAGCATCTTGTCGCAAGGAAGTCCTCATTACCACTATCAACATGGTATGGCATGTGAGGGTGACGGGATGCTCTTCACTTGAGTGCGTCGTGTTCTCCTCTTTTAAATGTCAGAACTCTATGAATAGGGCAGGTTTGGGACATACTTTGTTGGAAGGGATGAAAGGAAAGTGGAAGCAATTAACTCAAATACTAGTGTGCGCGTAATTTGGCGAATCTTCTTCTACTTAGGGGGAAACAACGATACTTTGGGTTCAGTAACCATATAAAACTCAAGATTTTCCGTCGTATTCTCGCTAGGTCTTGCAGTGGCACGGGAAGTATTCAAAGTTGATCCATTCTTCCTTCTTCCATTGTATTCAGTCTATCGCGTATGCTCCTTCTCTTCCTAGTGCGTTAACCTTCTCATCTTTCGTAATAAGTAAGCTTATCCTGCCCTTGGTTGGCTAACTTCAAAAAGTGATGGTAAATCACTTTGCAGTTCCTAGCTGGTAAGTCATTAAGGGCTGAACATCGTCTGGTCAGTCAGCTTTTTCATTACCCTTAATTTAAGTGTGTCTTGGGACTCTAGGACAAAGGCACAATTGGTTGAGTTCTTTCTGGCATTGTTATTTCAGCTTTAAGGATGAATGGGCCGAATCAATGGCTTTGATGGTGGCTTGGCTATTAATAAAGATAGCAGTGTTGAAGATAGACGATGAGTAATTTTTTAAAGCGCGGCACTCTTCGCGGACAACACAGAATGCTGGGAAAACTTTGGCAAAATCCTGATTTAAGCTTGCCAGCGTCAGTTTGTGTGCATCATTTTCAAACCGGTCACATAAATTGTCATATCAAGATCCTTCTGTTCTTCCAATCTGCCCTGCTTGGAAGCCCTATTGAAAAAAGTTTTCTAAAATTTACCCTGGAAGTTAAGCAGTTAGTCGATGACGGAACATTTTTTTGTCGGGTTTGGAAACGCTATACTGGAGACCTCAGACGCAACTGGTCCGTTGTACTACCAGAAAGCAGAACCCAGTTTTTACCCATTTTACAGTATCAGCATTCACCACATCAGCACCGAAAAACTGCCACCTGATCCGATCAAAGGCAGGATAATCGCAAAGGAAATGATCCGAAGTATCGTCGCCCTCTCCACAGGCGTCGCTGACAGTTGTGTCACTTAAGCCTAGCACACTAAGATGCTTGCCAAAAGCGAAGTGTCTCATTAGAACGCCAATACGTTGTCTACAGTCTCTTCTGCTGAGTGATAGCAAAAATGCTGCTGATTTCTTACAAAGGTTCTGGAGCATTCGTTTAGTCTGCCAACATCCTGGAGAGCCGTGCCACACACAATTGTGTTCATAGGAAACCTAATCGTCAATGGAGGCCCTGACCGAGGACGCGGGAAGACACAACGAAGGTTCAGGTCCTGAGAAAACATCCTCTGAGCCTTGTCTAGCAATCTCATCGGATATCTCATTTCCAGAGATCCCAGTGTGACCTGGGACCCTGACAAGAGTCAAAGAGTTCAGCCTTGCGACCGAATTCAGAGAGTTCTTGCATTCTCGCACTATTTTGAAAATGATTAAAGGGTTGAGCAAGGTCTTAAGCGCAGCCTGGCTATCTCTACAGACACAGATGCTTCGACCCTTCATTCTATTTTATTCTTAACAATATAGGCTGTGGCCATGACGGAACTAACTCGTTTGGTATCGTCTCGATGACTGGTTCAGCACCCTGATTCCCTGAACCGGGCTGCGATGCAAAGCACAATTTTTTGATGTGCGGGTCGAGTGGTAGTAGGTGTAAGATCATAGTTAAAGTCAGTTAAGTGCTGCTACGATACCCTGCAATTACTTGCCAGGCACAAAAGGTCAACCTTGGTTGGGTACCCGGCTACCAGGGCATTTTAGGCAATGAAACAGCGGATGGTTCAGCTTCCGCGCTCTTAAGACCGGAACTCTTCTGTGGCATTTTTTGGGCTACCGCCACAGCCTTGTTAAGCAACTATTGGGAGAATGCCCCCGGGGTTAGACAATCCAAGGGGCTTATCAAACACTTTTCCTACAAGGAAACTCGAAACCTTGACAGAAACAACATGAAGAAGTTAGTGGGCATATTAAATGGCCATTGCGCCTGAAGATGTCATCCCAACAAACTGGACCTTTGTTTAAATATAGATTTTCGGCTCTGTTTGGAAGAGGAAGAAACGTCTGAGCATGTTCTCTTTGAATGTCCGGCACTAACTGGCTACGTAGACGGATCTTTCATAGGGAATTCTGTTCGTTGGCAAAGTTTAGAAACTCGGCTACAAATGACATGCTGACCTTCACTACGAAGATATTAGACTATTAGGCTGACAGGTAATACAATAGATCTTCGTAAATCGCAGTGTCAGCTATAAGGGCGGGTTCCTAATAAAAAAAAATGTAAGGCCTTTGCAGCATAGAATCTAAGCGCGTATGATGAATATGATTCTCGTTTCTTGGAACTTTTAAATTCTTTCGATATGCCGATATGCGGGCCATTAAACGATGGCGCCATATGTGAGAATTGGACGCACAAGGGCTGTGTACGTCCATATGGTCATTTATTTTTACAAAAAGTCTTTTTCTAGACGTCGAAAGCTAAAATTACCTAGATTCGATTTTCAATGTTAAGTTTCCAGCTAAATTTTGGATCAAGAACCTTACTTAAGTTCTTAGCACTGGAAGATAATTGTTTGAGGGGAAGGGAATCTTGTACATTGATTTTGGCGGGAAAGAGCATCATTTTAGTTCGGTCCGGATTTGTTTTAACGCCACAGCTGCTGTCTTATCAAGAGTTGGTTTATCACTAATAGAAACTTCCCTGACACTAAGATTTCCAGGTAATCCCCGTACGCAACTACATTGACCGTTTCTCTGTCTGGTCGGATCAAGATTTACTCATGACTATTATGCATTGTAGAGGGAAGATAACTCTATACTGAGCAGTAAATCAGTTGGTTAAACAATTGACACCCAATCTGAATACTATTCAACGACTAATGTACTTCTCTATATTGAATTAGGTAGGAGATTTTCGAATAACTTCAGTACGAATATTGTTAAAAGCACCTTCTATGTCTAAACCTTAAGAAGGTGACGAGAGTATAAATATTTCCTTATGAACGGTTCTTTCGATGTGAGCCGTCTTCTATTGAGGGTTGAAATAAGGTTTAACCTCTAAGAGGAAACGGATGCGAATGTCTAAGGTTCGTTCCATGAGCTTTAATACGAAAAGGGTCAGACTAATAGGTCTAAAGTCCTTCGCGGAAACTTTTCGTCCCTAACCTATTTTCTAAATGAAGACGACTCCGACAAGTTTCCAGGTTTGGGTGATATGGTTTAGGAGAACACAGATCACAGCCAAGGAATTGCTATATCTAGCTTATTGTCCATCATATTATAACAAAGCCACGAGGTCTCTGTGATAATGTTTGTACTCAATACCATCCAATGGTATATACTGCCAGCTAGTAGAAAGATCTTATTCTAAGGTGTTATCCTGGTGATTTGAAAGATACGTATGGACACGAAGGAGTTTCAGGGACTCTACGGCAGAATTTGTCCAGCCTCCGCCTGGCTTTCTAAAAAAATACGGGTAAATATGCCCTTTGGACAATGTCTTGCTAAGCCTTGCTGATATTTTGAGAGTAATAAATCGGCAGTTGTACATCGGACAGAGATTTTGAAGATCATCGACCATCGACCAAATATTCACACTTCGGTAAATCTTGGAGATAACTCAGGAGCTTCAAATCGATATGCACCATCTTTTCATCGATTTAAGCCCGCGTAAGATAACATCTATAGAGATGAGCTATGTAGAGCTATGTCTAGTATTGGCATCCCTGCCAAACTCGTCCGTCTGTGCAGGATGACGATGGAGAATGCACCCTGCTCCATCAAGGTCGGTCAAGACCTCACCGAGACCTTTGTTGTCCAAAAAGGATTTAGATAAGGCGAAGCGCTGTCATACGAGTTCTTCAACATCGTTCTTGAAAGAATAGTGCAAAACTCAAGCACCAACACCAGACCCATAATCTTTCAAAAGTCCTTCCAATTACTCGCAATCGCCGACGATATTGACATAATCGGAGGCGGCGAAGATGGGTTAAGCAGTCAATAAGGGCACGACGAAGTATATGCTATCAGCAAAATAGGACACCCAACACCTACGTCTCGGTCAGAACGTCGCTATAGACAGTTGTAATTTTGGGGTAGTTAAGGACTTTGTCTACCTGGGCTCCGCTATAAATTCAGACAACGACAGCAGCGCTGAGATTAAACGAAGAATAACTCTTGCCAATCGCTGTTTCTTTGGGCTAAGAAGGTAACTGATTTTCAAAGCCCTCTCTCAAACAACTACAGTAACTCTGTACAAGACTTTAATCGTCACTGTCCTCCTCTACGACGCAGAGGCATGGAATTTGTCAAAAGTAGATGAGGCTGCTCTTGGCTTTTCGAGAGGAAAATTCTTCGGGTGATTTTCGGTCCCGTCTGAGTGGTGTAGGAGGTACAATAATGAACTGTACGGGCTGTACAGCCACATCGACTTAGCCAGAAGGGTTAAGTTCCAACGATTGAGGTGACTGGGTCATGTAGAGCGGATGGACACCAATGCTCCGGCCCGAAAATCTTCGAATCCACACCCGAGGGACGGCGCAGTAGAGGAAGACCGCGACTCAGGTGGCGCAGTAGAGGAAGACCGCGACTCAGGTGGCGCACGCAAGTGGAGGGGGACCTTAACCAAATTGGCGTTGAAACTGGAGGCAGCTGGCTAAAGATCGAGCTGACTGAAGACGCTTGTTGGTTGAGGCCCGGGTCCACCCCGAACTGCATTGCCACCTTAAGTAAGTAAGTGAGACTGCTGCGCCTTTTTGTCATTAGGGTTTGCTTCAGGTGTTCTCAGTCCGAATCGTATGCTTTCTAAGATGCATTGCTTTTAAAAAGGTATGCAAAGGCAACAGCTTTTTTGGTTTTCTCTGATTTTAGCTATTAGACGATGTGCTTTTAGTCGTTTGCGAGAACTGGGGGGTTTTAGAAGATGCTCTGCTTCGACTGTTCTGAATTTGAAGTCGCTTTGTTTTAAACTTTTATAACAGTTAACGCTATTATCCGTCCATTTATGTGTCATCCATAAAGGCATATTTTTTAAGACTTCACATTTTCAGTCCGAGCTTTTTGTATTTTCCGGAGATGGTACGACTCATCACATCTACTACAGAGTCATCTGCCTAGGGAACCAGTACAGTTAAGATATTTTTTAAATGACCCAAGGTTTATTCCGCTGAACTATACAAAGTTTTTTATATGCACGCACTTATCACTACAAGTAGGCTCCTTGAAAGAAGAAACTCCAACTAAGAATCTCCCAACTCGACGTCATTATAAAACGCATTAGGCGCTTTCCTTTGTTTATACCGCTGGTATATTATATCAGCGCTTTCCCACATCATTAGGACATAAGTCATAGAAAATCAAAACATGTATTCCACCCAACATGCGTCATAAAGATGTACATAGATACGGGTAGGGTCACGTGCAAGGCTTTACAACCTACTTTGTTCCTTCCGCGCCCATGACTGTATTCATAAAGCAAATTACATATTGAGTGGCAGACATAAGCAATCGTGTTGGAACGGTAATGCCGAATTAATTAGGTAGGTGGTTGGGCGTCCGATGGCAATCCAATTTACTATCGAAAAGACTAACACGGTAGTATTTTTGGTTTTTGTTTTCCCTGGTAATTGACCATTAGTTTGCAGCAATAAATGCCGTGATAGCAATTCGGTTGCTGTCAGCTACGCATCTTTTGGCATATGTACGTTTGATGGTCTTACACGTGCTTTTTGATAGCCACATTTATGAATGCGTGTCCACACGTTAATAATAGAAAAACTATTTTAATTCGTACGAAAGAATGAGTTGTTAATGAGATAGATGATTGGCAGATAGCTTAGGGGAAGCTATTGCATATCAAGTTTCTAAGAATAGGATGTAGACAGTATAGACATATCGAGAACCACGTAAGGGTGGAGTCGAATTTCTACTCCGAAGATGTAAGGCATTCGCAATACCAGACTGCAAAAGTGCTTTAAGCCATGCGTTTCAAAAGATGCAGCATCGCTTAGATAGCAACTAATACTCATATACCTAAAAAAAACAGGGCTATACATATGCACACGTGACAGGTTTGTGCCAGGAATTACGTGTTTTGAACCTGCTACCTTTACTAAAAAAAAAGCAACTGTATCGTAAAACTATTCTCTCTTGGGAGAGTATTCAGATCCTAAAAAATTCCAAATGTAGCTAGACTGTGTCTGGGAAAGAACAACTCTTCTTGCTAGATCGGTGTCGGTTGTTTCTTCTGCTCCACTCACCATATAAATACATATGCAGGCAAAAGCGAATATCACCCGAAAGTCCGTGCCTCAGATCTGCGCCTTATCCTCGTTCGAAAATTCAACTATTAGACAAAAATATATGTAACTGATGTGGATGCAGCACCCTTAGTGGAGACTCAAACCGAAAATAGTCTACAGACATTCCAATTGCCTGCCTTAAACAAAGAGTTACAGCGATAATAAGGCCAACGAAAGCCAGAAAACTATGAGCATCACATATGCACTGCAGTCGTATCCGACAACAGACTTTTGTAGTTCTTCTGCTCCGTTCATCTTGCTAAGCCGGATGGAAATCCTCGATACGTTGCCATTTTGTCATTTTTTACAGATTATTTCAACCCCAGATTTAACTGTAGCAAAGCTTTCACTGTGCCCACTTCATCTAGAGTAACATAGACAAATATGAAACTGATGAAAGACAGATAAGGATAGGTTTGGTAAGGTGGTTTTTCTAGCAGGAACACTCTGTGATTCCAGAGTGTGATTCGTTGTGATTTCACTGGATTGGATCGGAGTATCGGACTTCCTATAACAGCCTTGTAGTATCTGTAGAGAATAGAGGTTGATAGACCTTGATATGATTTCTAGGACGCGGGGTAGGGAGACTGACTTCAATCGAACCCTAGGGAAGAGAGCTAGTATAAACGGGACGATTTTTGATAGATCGTGCAGATCTTCGAAGAAGTATTTGCGCAAAATACTGTACCTCAATGTGGCTAGTATTGGGCTAGCGTCTAAGAGGTGAACGTAGCTCTTCTTCCTCGTCCATAAGCCTTCTGCAGAAGTCGTTGGAAGGGACTTGTATTAGAATGGTATACCTGTGTGTCAGACAGTGGGTGGTGATAACTCCTGTTGTGGAGCTTGGGTTCTTTCTGTTTATGAAAAGAAGTCTTTCCGATATCTTCGTATCCAAGCCACATTTGTTTTGTGGATTCAATAAATTTGAATAATTTGCCTTATGTCACTGAACACTTCGATCTTATTGTTTGAGCTTCCAGGTACCGTGAAAGTGTACAGATGATATTGCTGAGGCTCGAACCTACACAGCTCGCACAGCAGTCTGACGCACTCATCGATCTACAGTGACCGCTGAAACAAAACACACCGATTACTCGAACATAGAATGGAAGTCGGACTCATTAATCTTTTTCGTGACTTCCAATCTATCTAGGTCCTAGGTTACTCTCTTTTGGACCAGTTTACATCCCTTAAGGTTCTTTTTTTATATTGAAGGCCAACTGTAATAAATTCGAATTAAATTCAATTTCTATACCGGCTCGAATTTCTAAGTCCAACTCCAACGGCCTATAGATGATCGTTTGAAGAAATAAAAGGCATAAGCTAGGATCGCTTTTCTATTGGTGGTAAACTTACTTATGTACGTTTCTGACTATCGGTGCAGCTAGTTTATATAGTGGTAGTGCTTAGATAATTTCAGGCAAGTCTGGTGGAAATTAAATCGATTGAGAAGGATTTAATGAGGTCCTAGCTGCGATTCGGATTAAATGTACTTATGCCTTAAAGCTTATCCAGTCTACTTTTAACTAATCCCAGCTTAAGGGTTCTCACTCATTAGAAACCCGTCAGCACTTATCTACCCTCCATCTTTCAAAATTGATATCCCAATTTGTGGAATATATGTCAACCAAGTACTGCTACGATACCCTATAATCACTTGCCAGACACAACAAGGTCAAGCTTGGTTGGGTGTCCGGCCACCAGAGCATTGTAGGGAATGAAACTGCGGATAAGCTGGGTAGGGCCGGCTCGGGTTCAATGCTCTTGGGTTCGGAACTCCTCTGTGGCGTTAATTGGGCTACTCTCACAGCTTTGTTATACAACTGGGAACACCAACTTCGCCTAGCCCATTGGGAAATGTCTCCGGGCTTAGGTAATTCAAGAGACTCATAAAGCCCTTTTCTTTCAAGGAAATTTTAAACCTTGACAGGAACAACATGAGGAAGCTAGTGGGCTTCCTTACAGGTCATTGTGGTCTAAGATATCCTCTTCACTAACTAAACCTGTGCTCAAATACAGAGTGTCGGTTCTATTTTTAAGGGGAGGAATCTTCTGAGCACATTCCCAGTGAATCTCCGGCACTGCACTGACTATGGAGACAGAGCTTTCATAGGGAATTCTGTTCGTTGACGGAGTTTAGAAACTCGGTTACTAATGACATACTCACCTTCATTAGGAAGGTAGTAGTATTAGGCTAAGTAGACCGGAGACACAATAGATCTTGCTAGGTTCTTTAAAAACAAAAAAAAAATTTTCAAAATTCTTCATAATCTCCGTGTGAATCAACGGATTGTATTCTCATTCCTATTTTATACCGTAATTCCTGTTAAGCTAAAAATTATTTCGCATTATTTATTCCAAAATTTGATTTATTCAGTTGCTCGAACGAAATATCCTTTGGGAGAAAAAAAAATCTAAAAAGGGCACACATGTAACGAACTGTAAGTACAAGAAAATTCTTACAACCTTCACTGACTTTTTAACTTTCCGTCATCCTTAGTTGCACATATGTACACTCACACATGGTTGGTTCCTTTTTGTCCTAGATGAATTAACTTTTGAATTTCGTGTAGCACACTTGTGATGCAAATTATTAAGAAGGATTATATAATGAAAACTTGTAGTCAGTTCACAAGGAATCGTGTCATACCCTACAAGTATGGATAAGGGCATTCCATCCTGGGCATGTCAAGGATTTGAATCAATATTTTTGTGTTCGCACCCAAAATCAGTAATAACTGGGCAATGTGCTGGGTAGGAGATTAGGTTTTTCAATAAACGATAGCGCAGAACTAAAAACTACTCCGTTCGCCACACTTGACGTGATCCTACATCTACTTCCTCCAGATATTTTTGGCAAACAGTCAACTGGTAGTGCAGCTATCAGACTGAAGGCCTCTATCTATGGTCGAACAACAATATTGGCCACTTTTCTATCTAAGATCGCATTACATTTATCAAGAAAAGACCGACTATAAAACGCCTAGTTTAACTTCCGAACATCAATCGCTTCCAGAGAGGAGTGGAAGAGTAATGACGCCAGAGATGAGTACTCCACTCACATTTATACCGACGCGTCGCGACGGTTTCAAAACCGATGACAGAGTGTGGGAAGGTGTTTCTTTGAAATGGTCCACCGGACACCTCGTTTCGTTTACCTGACAACTGTAGCGTATTTCAGTCGGTAATCATCAGAAGCCTTATCCTGGCTAAAGTACAATTTCGTATTCGGTAAGGAGATTACATTTTTTACATGGTGGAATGGTGGAAGTTGGGTTTTCCAATCGCTTCTTGTACATTACCCTTACAGTACGTCAAAGATGAGGCAAAAAAAGCACATGTCGTACCTCCGGAGAGAAAAGGCCTATGTTAAACCTCACCCGATCTTAAAGTCTGGTCTTCAGAGACGAAGAGGTTAAGGAAACAATCCTTTATTTCTTTTGTACCTGTCCACCCTTATCCCAACAAACAAAACTTTAGCCAGAAGCCTATCAATTCGATAATTTGCCTGAACACTGTTCTATGTTAAAAGATTCATCAAGTGCTCTAAATGGCATCAATGCGTAACTGAGTGATACTTCCGAGTGACAGATCAATGTGTGTTCATATTTTTCACGGGCAGTTCTCCTATATAATCGCCGTGGCTCAGTGGTTAGTGCGTTGGACTGCTGACCGAGCGGCGTGGGTTCAAGCCCCAGCCAGAAACACCGAACATTTTTCGCGGCACCACCTCTCGTCGAGGAATGACAAGCCTCCGGGAGTATAATCTGTCATGAAAGAGCTTCTCAATTCATCGTTCGGAGTCGGCAATAAATTGTAGGTCCCTTCCATTCATGCAAACAATACAACACGCACAACATGAATGGTTGCGAGAAACTAGGCCTTGGCTCATCCCGAGCTGTCGCGCCAGCCACTTGTTTTGTTTTAGCGCCACCTTAAGTTCTCCTATAGATCCCAGTTCTTCATAGATCCCACTACCAGTTGGCGTAGTCTTGCAGTGCCTGGACAGTGACATAAGAAGTGTTCCAGGTCCTCCTCCTCCTCCTCGCAGTTTTTGCAGATTGTGGTGTCAGCTAGTTCCATTCTGTGTATGTGTGCTTGTTGAGAGTTATATGCTCTGTCAGGAGTCCCACCATTAATCTCAGTCGTGCTTTGTTGCAATTCATCGCTTTCACGCGGAGGATATTATTTGAGGGATATTGTCACTCTGCATGTCGTCAAATCTGCAGAGTATTTGTGGAAATCCCGTTTGATCCTTTTATCGATGGCTGTCTTGATAACCGTTGGTGCGACTCCTATCTTGTCGTTTGTGGTACGCAGCGTGGCTTCTGCTCTTTCTCTCGTCACACCTGTGTGTCCCGGTACCCATAAGATGTGCACATTGTTTTGGCTGCCGAGGAGGTTTAGCAAATGTTTGCATTCCCGCACGAGGCGGGATGTCGATCAGAGTAGATGTCTATGTGTTTTCCTTGGGTTTGGTGTCCTATGAGAGCCTCCACCCCTCTTTGGAACGGGAAGACCTCTTTCTGTGACATGAGGTTCGAGATGTATGGGGAGTTCGATTGCGGTCATATGCACTGTATTCCCGCCCCCAATTCGTTCGCTATTCCATCGTCGTGTTCTGTGTTACTGTGTCCATGACTCCTTCGAGGGAAAAGTCACTGAAAAGTTATTGGCAATTTTGAAGTTCGTCTCGGCAACGTCGCTTGGTTGATCTATGAGTGGTGTTGTCTCTTGTACCATTCTGATGACTTCACGATGCCAAATATATGATCTGTCGTCGAAGTGGCCCAGAATTCTCAATTTGACGGCCGAGGTTGCAGCTAGTCTCTTCGCGTCCAGATGTATTGGGAGAATGGGTAACCTACCGAGCCATACAGAGTCTTGGATTGACCGCAGATCTTATAAAAAAGAGTCTAGAGGTTCACCATGGCTGCGTAGGTTCAAGTACCAGCAAACCTTCAAGAGTATAATTTATTAAGAAGGAGCTCTTCAATTCGGCATTTGGAGCCGGCAATAAATTGTAGATCCCTTCCATTGGCCCATCCCGGTTGTCGCACCCGCTGTTTACTTGCTTTAGAGGTTAACCTGCAATTGGTGAGCATGCAGTACGAAAAACTTGTCTACTGCCTGCCATTCAAAGGCACATATCGGTTTCAGAATCTCAAAAGAGTAGACATGCAGCGTGCAACCTATGCTAATGCACCCTACACCAAAAGGGTGTAGGTAATAAGCTGTGTGCATAATCTTGTGGTTTTGAAGCATGCAAATCAGGTAACCCACATCTGTTCCGAACTGGCAAAGACACGCCGTGATGGAAACATAATCCAATCGATTCTAAATTTTGTGCACAGCTTACTCTGTTAGTTCTTGGCACCTTTCGGTGGTGTGCCGACAAGAAACCGAAAAGCAGGCACACACCCATCGCGCACACATCAATCGTTTTCCAATCGAGCGGCTACACACCCAATCGAATGGAAACTTTAATTTTCTTGATGGGTTGAGGGGCGAAAGTAAAAGTATCCGCGCGCCAATTTTAAAGTCGTAAATTGGATTTTATTTCGTTGTTGCTTCCAATTTATACGTGTAGATGGTTTTTTTTTGGTAATTTTCGGAGGAACGTCCGGACTGGCCAAGTATAGACTGTGAATTTGGACAGGGCGCCGACAAGTTGATAAAATCTGACTGAATGTGAACACCGCATCGAGTTGATAAAATTTGACAGCAATTACAAGGCGCGAAAAAATCCTGTGCCGACTATGTTCTACGGGAAGAAACTTACGCAATGATTCCTTCCCATAAAATCTAAATCAGACATCAGGGGAATGTCTCAAATAAATAAATATTTTAAATTGTGAAATTTCCTCATCCTGTGACGAAGGTAAGGCATTTCGTCTCCTGAGTGGAAAATGTCGGGAATGATGGGAATTCTTTCAGACAGATGACATGAGATGATGTCCCACGTGGACATTTTTTTTCTACAGGACATGTACATATTTCAAATCTATTGGAATCCCATTTGTTATTGCGGTCAGGCCCAATAATCATAAGCGAATGTCGCATTGCTTTGGAGTGATGACAAGGGTAAGAATATCAGGTAGGTTTGGCGCATTTTTCCTAGATGCTGTAGTGCTCTTACCTCAAAGAAGATTTGGTTTTACCTTAATCTTTGAACTTAGTTGTGATTTGAAAATAAGAATTATGTGCGGGGACAACTAAAAATAAGTGATACATGATTTGATTTAAGGACATGGAGTACATTATGCGTAGCAATGTGAACCGCAGTTTGGCTCATTTAAGAACTGAAAACTATATTTGATGTTTTTTTTTTGTATTCAAGATTTGCTTTCTTCGCAGATTGAACCAAATATCGTAACCAAAGTTAAACTCCATGGGGTGGGGTGTCATACCGAACTGGCGATGAATGGAAGGGAACTACCATTTATTACCGACTTCGAACGGCGAATTGAGAAGCTTTTTTATGACTCTCAGAGGCCTGTAATTTCCCGACGAGAGGTGGTGCGAGAGGATGTTGGGTAGACATGCCTGGGGTTTGAACCCACGCCGCTCGTACGGTAGTCCAACGCACTATGCACTGAGCCACGGCGACATTTCTGCAAATCATCCACAAATGTGAATTTGCAGAAATGTCACGTCCAGGGCGATCACATGGTTTGCGGAGTTTGTCCCAAAGCTACAAGCTGTTGTCCGCAAATGACATGTCTGCAATTTTTTCCAGACCATTTATTGCGAGATCACACGATTTGCCGACACATGCAAAAAGCTTATTTGCAGACCCATTTTCAGAAACGTTACTTTTATTTATTTGAAGGGATGAAGCAGTTCGAGATACCCTCGCCGTAGTATTGGCTGCGTATGTGTTTGAGAGTACCAGCGAAGAGGACGATCAAAGTCAAATTGCCGACGATTCATCGAGAAATGTGAGCATGGGAAATGTATCCGAGCATTTGCAGACAAATTTGCCATTTGCACATGTTTCTTCGAAGAAACATCTGCAAATGTCAGAAGTCTGGAAATGCGTGTGGGCAAATGTCCAAAAGTCCGCAAATGTGTGCAAATGGTTCCAAAAGTGTGAACACAGGATTTGCGGATGACGAACCCAAACGTTTACGGACGACGTCTGCAAATCGTCCGCAAATGACGTATTTGAAGACATTTGTGGACAACAATTTGCTGATCATACGATTTGCGGACGTTTGGGACACATTTTTATGCAAAATCATCTGATCGTAGCTTAAGAAAAGATAAAGGTCATGAGGGAACCTCTAGATAGTGCTTGCGGATGGGTGATTTATTGCTTCTGAGGAGATAAAACCCCTAGCGTAGTGTTTTAGTTTGCAACGAGCTATGGTGGGACATTCATATAAAATATGCTCTGTAGTTTGTGGCTCTTTCAAATAGAGTCGGCACATCCAGTCCGGTGCCCAGCTTGTTAAGATGGTATTTGATTGCCCAAAGTCCAATAAGCACGTCCATTTGTTGGTTAATTTTTCATAATTCTAGGTGAAACAATGAGGGTTGCGTACCACCACTTTCGTCTTCGTCTGGTCCACTTGATAATATCCAGGACGTTGAATATTTGCCTGATGTACATATGTAGTTATTGCGAAATAAGTCTCTGAGAGTAAATCCTGTAATGAAGAGTACAATTTCCATCTTAACTGAGACGAGTCTCTCAGTGACTGATGTGTCGGAAGGGAAATTGACGAAATCGATGTTTCCAACGAAGATATGCTTGTTGATTTGGAGTCCATCATAGATCTTAAATACGTGACCCGTTGACAAACAGCAGGACAACATTTCGACAAGATCTTCAATCGTAACGAGTTTGGTATTGCTTAATGCTTATGCATGTAGTTTGTGCAACCACTTGTGGTTTGAGTAGGATTTTAAGCGGATCAACATCATTAAGTTTGGCGCATTGCTTAGAGCAGAGTTTACAAATCAGGATGTATTGTCGTTTCGTGTATGTGGTTCGTCTACATCGAATATACCCCTTATGAGTAGATCGACCGGGTTTACGCATCCGCCAGTGCCAGAAGAATTGCCGCCGTAAAATACGATTACTGCCAGACTCGTTTCAACGTGGCTACCGTTCATGCAGTTCAGGAGACTTCGTAACAAAACTTATTTGGATATTGTCGGTCAAGTAATTAATGGAAACGAGACAGTAAAAGAATTACCACGGGCCCTCGAGGAGGATTATGCCATCAACATTAACATTAAGAAGCAAAGAAGCAAATTACACAAAAATATAACTACTTGAGCGGGTTGGTTCGCAAGAGCAATCTCTAATCATGACTTCGTTACCTAATTCAAACACTTCTCTACAAGCATTGCGGTATTACAGTCAACTAGTTAGATCCTGACAGTATGTCAGATGCAGTGAACGAGGATAGCGAGTTGGAGTTGATATCACCCGTGCATTATAGACAGAGAACATTACAGTTCTCACGCAAAACAACTGTACGGTCCTCGACTGTGCTCCACAATTTTTATTTTTTTAATTCCTCGAATATCAAAGGAGTATAATCGCAATTTACTCATGACTATGCATCACTTTGTTGAAAGTTTACAATGCCGAAACAATACTTCCTGTTCAATAATTTCGTTTTTCGTTTGAAATGTCCATCTGCAAGGTGAATAGAACACCAGACTTCGTCCTCCGAAAGTTGTTGTGCTGATTTAATTTTTTTATTTAAATTTTGAAAAAAATGTTCGGTTTGCCATGATAAGTCCTTAAATGAGTCAACTTTTGTCAAGGAACTCACCGGCGTTCGCATGCAACTGATTTTTCCTACAGTCTTACGTTCTTACTATCTTTTATTTTCCGCCATCCACCCAGTATCACTTGCCGGTATCATTAGAACTCACAAAGTACATATTTCCACAGCTTGTATACCTTGACTAAGGGACTTTATGCAACAAAACGAATTTTGTCCTATTCAGGGTATTTCTTTGAACGTGTGTAAAGTGGCACTAGGTTGCCGTGTAAAAGCACTTAGTTTCATACAAGTCGCCTTGACACCGAACAGATTCAAGGGTTCTTTCCTTTAAAGAACTCAGCCGTTAAGAGGTTAAGGTTAAGAGCACTACCAGACATTATTGTACTGAAACACTCTAGCTGTAATTAATTTTATTTCAAAGGACTTTGAATAGTCCTTAGAACATCGAGTGAAGCAAAGGCGAGACGAACTATTAAAGAAACTATCAATGAAATAATTTTATGCTTTGAGATTCTATTTAAACGCCATAGTCAGGTTCTTGTGTCGTCTTCCTTAGTTGTGATGAACAGGCGACAATGAAGGTTGGGTCATTGTACTGAGGGCTAGATGAAAGTAGAGACTCTTTACGATATTATACAAAAGGAACTGAAAGTAACTCAATAATGGTGCCAAACAGCTATGTACATATAGATACATGCATAGATACATCCAAAACCACAATTGCTCCATTGACAGAGAAAAGAAACGACTGAAGCCAACTAGGCTCTCGGGAATTACACTGAAACAAGCCAAGGAAGTAAAGTGTCTAGAACTCCGCCTTTTTCTTCCGTCAATTCCTAGGGATGACAGTATTTAGAAGTTAAACTTTGCTAAGAATTTGTTATCAAGCTTCAGTAACAGAAAAGACTGGAGCAATGAATTTGCAATCAATAGAATAAGCAACCACACGACTAATTTGCAAACAGACGGATTGAGAACTGAGGAAAAAATTGATGCGGGAGTATCTGGGCCAAGAAAAGAACACTCCGGATTTATGGGCACATCAGTATCTTTCAAGCTGAATTACATGCCATGAACAGATGCGGTCAAATCAATCTTGACAGGAAATCTAGAAACTGCGACCTAGCAATAATGTTAGACAGTCAAGCAGCTTTTAAAGCAATAAAGCAATTGAGGCCCATGGCATTAAGTCCAGATTTGTTTGGGAATGCCTACATAATAAACTGGGCAGAGACAACAGAGGGTAACGAAGCAGCAGACAGACTAGCCAGGCAGAGAGCAACTGTACCACTCTGCGCAAAAGAGGATCATACCTTACAGGAAGAGTTCAGGGAAATTCACAGAGGGGGCAGGACCAGAGCATAGAATAACGTCCAACGTCTGCGGCAAGCCAAGAAACTCCTAGGGAACTATAACCGGAAGTGTGCATCAGTTTAAGCAAGAAGAATCTATGCATGGTAACAGGGTTTGTAACGGGGCACTGCGGACTAAAACGGCACCTGCGGAAACTAGGGTTAGGAGAAAAGAAATATGCAAATTTTACAATGAGGCCAGCGAGACTCCGGCCGCATCCTAGGGCTTTTACTTACAAAAGACTGACTTATTTCGGTAATAACCAACTAGCTTTATCCAAACATAGACTTGCGTCATTTAGATTTCTCGAAAAACGCGCAGCTTGGTCAGTAGCCCAACGCACTAACCACTGAGCCACGGCAACTAGAAAATATACTCTTCATATAGAGTGGAATAATAGAGAGCGTATGGCTCTCAAATATAATTCTGAAAGAAATTAAAGCCCGACGAGAGCTCTGACAAGGAAAAAATCTTCTCCAAGGTATAAGCAGGGGCACAATAGACCACGAGGTCGCAGTGCTTTATACCCTCAAACAATAATAATAATGTTTTAGGATAAGAGAAAAGCGGTGACTTTTACTTGCCATTTGACGACCAGCGATGTCCCACGGGAAAAAAATTTAAGATCAGCAACAGAACGAGGCGTGGCCAACGAAGGGGTAGGTGAAGGTGTTTTTCCTGATATGTTCAATCTCATCCTCTTTGCTGTAGCGTGTTCCAAGCGGAAATAATTACAATCAACGAAGTCTTACCCTGGCAAAGAAAAACGTGATATCCGCTTTAGATATCCCCATCTTTTCGGACAGCCAAGCAGCAATCAAGTCCATGGAATCATTCTCTACAAATTCACTAGTAGCCCTGGATTTCCGTTCGTCTCTCATAGAGATGGCAAAGCAGTTTAATATTAACCTTTCTTGGGTGTCGGGGCATTAGAATATTGCAGGGCACTGTAAGGTTGATGAGCTCGCCAGATATGAAACAACAATGCACAATGCCTAATAGGCAGGCATACAAAAAGGCTTGGCATTTTATCAAAAAAATTTCTGCAGAAGCTGCATGGATCTTCTTTGCCCCTACCCTGCTCTATGTCATAGAAGAAAAACTCACCTTGGTGCCTTTTTCTACAACGATCTAGACGATCTAATCAACGCAGATATAAGAAGTCTCCTACGCTTCCTTAGAAGCTCTAAGTGGTTTTATGAGTAGGTAAAGGAGAATTCTCCAAGATCTACGTGGTATCACAATGGCCCTATCATTGGTCTACGTGCATTGGCTTCAGCTGGCAGCCACTTCAACCTAACCTAACCTAACATAACGAGGTAAGCAGATCCAATCTACACAAATTCAACTGATAAAACAGATTAAAATTGGTCATGGTAAGCCGAAAGGAAGCTCATGTCTGACCAGTGTGTGACAAATTTTTTTATTCCTAAAGAAAGAATTTTTAAAGATTCCAAGATGCTCTGGCCCGGAACGCTGGTGCGCATTTGCTCTATATGCCTTTGCCGATTGTTGATCGTTGGCTCATTGAATAGTCCATAGTGTTGTCTCGTGTACGCCTACGGAACCAATGGTCACTCGTAGGATATTTTCTCAAAACAACAGTGGGCGACCTATTCGAACATTTAGAAAGTCTAGACCTATGCGCCATAGATAAATAAGGGTCTTGTGTAGGCTCATTTTATGTAATGTGTTTCAATTTCATTTAATTTCAAGCTCTATAGCATTTGGAGCTTTGTAGTGAACAAAGCTAACTCAGGTAACTCCTCTTTTAGTTATCGTATGAGAATTATTTTCGTTGGGTGACTCGAAAATAATTGGATAGTTTGTAGCTTCTTTTGCTGCTAAGTCTGCTATATCATTTCCTTTAATGCCTACATGTCCAGGTATCCATGTTAGGATCAAAGTTGCCGCGTTTGGGCAATGGTTATTCCTTTGTGAATTGCTCCTAGCTCTGCTACGTAGCTACTAGCAAGTCCTGGGAGAAGTCCTTGATGAATGGTGGTTATTTGTTGACTTTGTTCTAATTGTATTACAGCATATGAAGAGTTGTTATCCTTGTATGACCAATCGGTGTATAGAAGATTCTATCAGCAGTTATATTGTTGATCATTTCTTGATGTAGCATTTGAAATACTTTTTTCGGTGTGTTATCCCTAATGTATTTTGCGAGAATTTTTAATTCTTTTAGAAGCGGAATTGTTGAGTCGCGAAGTATAATTGGGGGCGGGGAGCATTTCCTTTTCCTGCAAAGGTGAAGCGCCTATGCATATTTTGTATTGTTATCGAGATATTGAGGTTTTAAAGTTTGGCCATTTATAAAATACGCTACTGCAGCCAGCAGCACATCGGTTCGTGATCGTGATCGTTCGTATATTGTTTTTGTTTTGCCCAGTTGTACAGGGTTTTTCAATAAAAGCGCTACAAAAGTTTTTTTAAATAAAACAAAAATGATTTTGGATATCAATGAAATTCTTTATTCCTGTGAAAGTACGTTCGATGCCATTATGTATGGAACTCGATTTCTTTTGCATGGCCACCACGGGCACGCTTGCAGAAGTCCAGACGCTGAACCCAATTTTCGACGGTTTTCAAGCATAAATCGGCCGATACTGCTGCAATTTCACGTTCGATATTCGTACGAAGTTCATCAATCGTCGCTGGCTTGTTGTCATAGACCATAGACTTGACGTAGCCCCACAGGAAATAGTCTAACGGCGTCAAATCGCACGACCGAGGCGGCCAAGCGACTGGACCATTTCATGAGATAACACGTTCTCCAAACTTGGTTTCCAATAAATTGATTGTGACATTCGCTGTGTGGCTTGTGGCGCCGTCCTGTTGGAACCACATGTCCTCCAAGTCCATATCATCCAATTGGGGCCAAAAATATTCGGTTATCATTGAACGGTAGCGATCCCCATTCACAGTAACGTGCCGGTCTTGATCATCACGGAAGAAGTACGGCCCAATGACGCGCCAGCCCATAAACCACACCAAACCGTAATTTTTTCGGGATGCAATGATGACTCATGGAGTACGTGTGGATTGCTGCCTGACCAATACCGCATATTTTGTTTATTGACGAAGCCATCCAGCCAGAAATTATGACGACCATAAATTGGACGTAGCGCTCTTAACGTTGAGGCCACTGACTCCGAATTTCGGTAGTAAATTTTAATAATTTCGACTCGTTGTTGGCTCGTATATCTTTCCATCATGAAATGGCAAACCTTACTGAAGAGAAATGTCAAAAAACCGCAAGAAAAATATGGCGTCGTTTGCTGTCCCTGTCACTCTACTTTTGTAGCGTCCCTATTGAAAAACCCTTTACAAGGGTAGTTTTGTTTTAATTTTTCTTTGTTGGTATGTTTGGTTTTGTGGAAATACATGGGAGTGCGGTAAAACAACTAGCGAAAAGCAAATTATGGTGATTGTGCTTTTTTAAGAAAGGAGATAAGAGGGATTGTTTCATTTATAAGGGTATGACTCTTTTAACTGTTTCTGGGAAAAGCTAAGCTAAGGGGTTGGAAGTGCGTGCCGCAAATGCTTTTTGCTGATGACATACTTGGATCCATCTGGATCGAACTTCAGCGAGCGCTTGATAGCTTCGTAGTCGCCTGTGGTAAAATGGTAAACGTGAACAAAGGAGAAGTAATGGTAATTTCTCGAACGCCTGTTCAATGTGATCTGCATGTTAGTGGAGTCCTATCGAAATCGGCATTTTGGGGTCTTATTCACGACTGATGGAAGGAGCAATACTGAGTTATCCTGTAGGATTGGTCAGGTTGAAAGAATTTTGTGACAGCTTGATCAATCTGTTATCAGCAGAACCTAGCCTGGCATCGGAGCTAAGCTATCGGTCTTTTATTTAGTGTTTGATCCGACCCTAGGGTCACGAGATTTGGGTAATGACCGAAAGAATAAGCTGCCGAAATGAGATTTTTTCGAGGTATTCGTCCGTTCTATCGAGTTGGGAACACCTGAATATAAAAAGAACTCAATGTCGAACAGCTACCTTTTCGAATGGAACGGTCCATACTAAAATGGTTTGTGTACGTTAATCGCATGCCCTAATTCGGCATCCGTGCCATCAAGTAGACGTCTCTGTGTAGGCTCAGCACGAGATGGTGTTCTACGTTATTATGTTTTAGTTACCGTAAACCAGGGTTACTTTGCGCCAGCGGGTGTAACTTTGCGCCACTGTCATAAAGAGTTTAATATTTGTTTCATGTTTAGACACGTTGAGTATTGCGCGCCGACCTAACTGCAAAATAACACAATGTATATGTGTATTTAAAATCATGTGCAGCTGCGTGTCTACCTTTTGTTTTCAGAGAGCTGTGGTGTTTTGAAGAGAAGTCATTAGATTGTGCTTTTTTTTTGTAGTGGAAAATTTGAGGTGTTGAGCTGTGTGTTTCAAAGTATACACAGTAAGTGTTTATGTACCAGTTAAGATGTCATTTTGTCTTTAAATTTAATACAAAGTTAACCTTTTTGGTCTTAAAGTATATTTATAAAATTATTTTTTGTGAAACCATCCAATTTTTCTTCATTTTGGGGTAACTTTGCACCGGAGCAAAATGCTTCCAAAACCAATTTCTAAAAGAGGCACATTCTCTGTCCCAGAGCTTAAATCTATACTTGACTAAATGTTAATTACTTTTTTAATAAGTTAAAATTTTTTTTATGAATTTAAATACGTTCTAAGTTTTGTTGTTTATCACTACCGTATAACCTGATAAAAACTCTTATTTTTCTTTAGTTTAATGCAGCAGTTTTGTTTTTTGTACATATAATAAAAAAAATATGATTTGTTTTTAATTTATTTTTTCACAGAAATGATATTTGGAGTAAGGTTAATAAGGCGAGTGAATATCTTTGTTGCAGCTTAAAAAAAACAAGCACAATGATAGAAAATTTCGAACGGAGCAAAGTAACCCCCTCCTTTGGACAACTTTGCGCCACTTTTCAACAAAGTACAAGTTTACTTAAGTTCCGTTTTGAAATAAGTATTCCAACACACTACACAGATACGTTCCTTAATGCCCTACGTATAAGATCTCTATAAAAGAATGAAAATTTGTTCCTATTTTTTATGAATAATTCAACGATTTTTGGAAAAAACTAAAAAAATCGGTGCAAAGTTACCCCGTTTTACGGTAATTAAAATAATAAAGCGAAACATACCAAAAAACAATAATCAAATAACATAATTGTAGCCGTACAAAGCGGGGGCGGGCCGCTAGTGCGTTATAAATTACCACCGAGTGTGAAGACCCTTAGGGGTTCCATTATCGAGTCCATCTAGTGACGACTTGTAACCATAGACATTTACTCGGAAAGTTCTTGCGGATAAAAAAGACATGACAACTTTTAAGGTTTACTTGGGAACTCCTAAGCTATACAACTGCTTAAAAATGGGAAACTTCGTAATTCGATCAAATGCTTTTTCAAGGTCAGAAGACATTACTACACTGTGCTTAGCTTTTGTTCTCTAATAGGTTTATAAGTGTTTGAACCCCTCTATTTGGCTAAAAACAATGCTGTCCAGAACTTGACTTTTTCTCCATCAACCATTATTACCTTGTAATGCACTTAAAAGTAAAACTGTTGAAACAATCCTTGCCAAAATGATATTATGTGCAAAATGAAAAGGGGTCTCTTTTTATATTTTCTTAATTTTAACTTGAAGTGCTTTATGGAGAACGCTTCCGAGAAATAGGATAATGAAAGTTCATAAAATCCATCGTCAAACTTTTACTGCGATGTTAACAGTCATGCAATGAGTTACAAGATGGAATAAAACAAACAACTTCACAGCTTGAAGCCATCAATCCATTGCTCACAAAAAAAACTGCAATCCTTTCAAATTTCAAACACCAATGCACATAGCAAAGCTAATAAAAGTTCTTATTGCGTTATTTGACTTTCCACAAATTGGAAAAGTTTCTCGCGAGGAAAATCACTTTTCAAGTCCGACGCTTCGTATGTCAATGATGAACTTCGGAATCCTATTGTGTTGCATTAACGGCGGAAAAGGATCAACAAAACAAACTATATTCAGCAAGTTGCATAACTTCAGATTGTTGGTCTTCTTATCGCATTTAGCAAAACAGTTTGAAGCTCTGCGGACACATCCTTCGCTTTGTTTCCACAACAAGTGCAAGTTATTTGTCGTTTGGTGGTTGTTTCCAAGCTACGGCAAACCCACTTGATATCATTTAACAAAAGTAAATAAACTCAATGGCAGTCAACGCAGACTGAGGATGAAGGCATGCCTTCGCACTAAATCGAGTGAAAAATGGATTTTAAATTGCTTAAGTCGGTGAATAAGATAAATCACTTTGACGCTGCAGATACGTATGTTGATGTTTTTATCTCTTGAATATTTTGCGTTGGATAATAAATTGAGGTTTCTTGGGGTGGCGTTCGCAATACGCACAACATGGGGTTTTTTTTTCGTTTGGAAGCCATGCAGAGCTTTAATTATCTCTGATGGATAGAGATAGGTGGGTTGCCTTGGAATTCATTTTAAAATAGAATGCGTGAATTTTTTACGAAAGTTTTTCTGAAGTGAATCCTTGGTAAGGACATCCGCATTTATCATGATTTGGATGGCAAATGACTTACAAACAACCATAGAAGCAGTGTCTCCAGATTCTAAAATAAAGAAAGTCTGCTCCAAAGACCAGCACTTGTCAACGCCACCGAAACAGAAGAATATTTTGCCGATAAAGTCTGCTATCTGATAACAACAAAGGAAAGAAGACTGTGTAGGATGTGTTGCGCAGTGATGTACCTTGTGATCTGCACGTAGAATTTTAAGTCGCTTAACATACCTGTGCATCGCCGAACAAGACTGCTGCCAAGCAGATATTGTCGACATCCAAAAAGTGCGATGGAATGGACCAGGCTAAACGAGGTTGGAAAATTGCGACATTTAATACATCAATTTTTACCGACAACAAAGCACCGCTTAGGCAAGAAGTCCGTGAATGCCTCATAACGATTCGTATTGGGGCTACATTCGCCAACACAAGACTAACATGTGCAACACCGCGCCAGGGAGAAAAAAGATGAAGCTCTTGAACAAAAATTGATGAGTAGGGTCCTAATTATGAGATTGAGTTTGTTCTGTTTAATTTAAAAGCAAAACGTCTTTGGTAGTACTGTCGGAGAGCATAGTCCGCCCGACACCACTTCCAGTAAAGAATTCAGACAAATCAACCTTGCGGAGGGGCGAAACATTGTCGTAGCAAGCAAGCGGTTTCCGATTCTTGATATTCATAACTGCATAAATAAAACTCCCGATCAATAAACCGTTACCAGATTAACCACATTGCGAAAGCACTCCTTCATGATGTCCAAATGTTCCAAGAGGCGAACATTGACTCGGACCATTTATTGGTTGTAGCTAAGGTACGGCTGCAGATATCTCGAACAACGCAAAGACCTTGAGGACGTTTGAGGTCGGAGGACAACAATCGCAAAAAAACGCCAGAGCATTTTTCCTATCGAGTATCACCTAATCTCTGAAGAAGTCCATTGAAGACCAGTGGCAACACTGCCAAAAAAACCTCTGATATCGGATTTGACGACAAATGACGGCCAGCACATGCGAAAAAAAAAGCGTAAGAAGCGGCGCTGCATAGAGGACAAAGGAGATACACCGGCATCTCAGAAGGAAGAAGTAAGAGCACGAGAAATATGTGATCAAGGATATAGAGAGATACTTCTGCAGGAATGAGTTTCGGAAGCTTTTCCAAATGATAAAAAGAACATGTTAAGGCTACAAAGCTCAAACCAAAGCCGCCGAGGGTGATCAAGGGAACACTGTAGTTGAGTCGGTGCTGGGGATTCGGAAGGACCACTTCTAAAGACTGTATGGCGGCGATGTCGAATTAAATGCCACTGTCAGGCTGAATAGCGTCAGTCAAAAATTCCGTCTACCCGACCTGGAGACGTGAAAATAGCCATCTCTAAGCTTAACAAAGCTGCTGGGACTCACGGCCTAGCTGCCAAGCGGTTCTAAACAGATGATGACTTGCTAAAGAGCATGCACCAACTCGTCTGTAAAATTTGGTCGGAGGAAAGTCTGTCAGATGAATGGAACCTCAGCATTGTTTGCCTGATCCTCAAGAAAGGAGACGCTCTGCACTGCGCCAACAACAGAGGCATCAATCTTCTTAACATCGCCTACAAGATCTTATCTGCCGTGTTGTGTGAACGCCTGAAGCCGTTCGTCAACAACCTACTAGGCTCCTGCCAGTGCGGTTTCAGGCCAGGAAAATGATGAAGAATGCACGCTACTTCATCGAGGTAGGTCAAGAACTCACCGAGACCTTTGATATCAAAAAAGGATTTAGTCAAGGCGACGCTCTATCATGCGTCTTCTTCACCATCGTTTTTAATAGAATTGTGCCGAACTTGCACCCCAACATAATCACAATGTTTCAGAAGTTCGTGCAATTACTCGTAAAGACAAGCCCAGGAAATTGGCATTGCCAGAAAAACGAAGCGTGATATCAATAGCACGTTCATGAGTTTTCAGACGGATAGGTTTACCCGTCAACGAGGATAAACTAAAGTACATGCTGGCAAAAAGGAACGACACTTAACATTGAGGTCTCGAACAGAACGGCACCCTCGAGAGATATTTCTTTGAGGTAGTAAAGGACTTTGTCTTTTGCGCTCGGCTATGAATTCAGACAGTGACACCAATGCTGAGATCGAAAGAAGAATTACTCTTGCCAATCACTGATTCTTTGAGTTAAGAGAGCAATTGAGTAACAAAGTCCTTGCCCGAACAACTAAAGTGATCCTAGGGTTAGGAGTGGTTAGCAACATCGTTTGTCACGCTGAAAGCCTGGCTTCAACCCTTGACGTCGGAAAAACATTTATTTCTTAAAAAGAAATTAAATCGATCAACTGTGAAAGATGATGTCGACTTTACTCCTGAGGTATAGCACAGGTATAAGAGTGTCACGGCTTGAAGAGTTGATTGAGCTGAATCAGGAGAATCGAAAAAATTATTAAAATTTTAACAAAGACGAAATTACAAAATGCTCCCATTTAGCCTGGACACCAACCTCGGACTATCTGAGTTTGGAACCATTGCACTTCGATCACTCCGTGTGAATAACATCAAAAGGGTATTTATAATCCCTTGATGCGTGTGTGTATTATAATACAAATCGACCTATGTTGACGTTAAGTGTCTCCTCAGTATCGCGGCATATGATAAGGCTAGATGGTCCCATCAATTGTCAGCGGCAATTTGAATGCATGGTTCATTGACCTATTACTGTTTCCGATGTATGTAGGTTATTTAAGTTCCGCCCTAAACTCGAACGAACATAAATAAATACAGGGCTATTGCTGAAGGGGCGTCATAACCACCTACATAAACTCACCAAATTTACATGCTCACATCACCAAAAAAGAAAAAAAAACGTCCCCTGGCCCTGTTCATAATCAATTACTGTGCAAGCCCTTCAAGTCAACACACAAAGGTAATATCAACTTTATCACAGCAAGACAATGAAATTAGAACTTTTCCCCGCCTCGGGGCCAGTTACAGAGTTAACACATCGGTAAAGCAATTTCCAACGTCAACCTGTAATTCAACACCATTGCCCTGCTACCGTCTGCCATTGAAGACGTGACTACCCGGCAGCAATCTGCTCCATTCATGACGAACCGAAGCAATCAACAGGTGTCGGCATAAATCATGCCCATGCTCAGCATTTCTCCAGGTACACAACAACGCGTTCTGTCTTCTCACCGGCATCGGCTCCAATACCAAACAAATAAACTTGACGAAAAAAGCTCCCAATTGGGGAAACCGAGAGCCAGAGAGTCTCTCACACTCTCTCTTTCAATTCATCTCACGCGTTTTGTAGAGGGTGACATGGAAGTTTGTATCTAATCTTGCCATGGTTTCCTCGACCCAACGATGTAAGATTTTATCGCGCGAAATTTATTTAGTCCTTGGCCGTGATTCGACGAGGTCTGACTTCGATATTGACTAGCTCTAGTTGTCCCGGCGGTAAGTCCTTCTATCTTAATCGTGATTGCGATAGGTTCGGTATTCGAAATTTGTGTAACGTTTCGAAAGATCCAACGTACAGCGTGCGGTTTTAGAGTATCTAAAGCGTCCCATATCTCCAATTGGAGATCAGTGAAATTCAAAAACGAGTGCGTGTGAAAATTCAATTAAGATACCAGTGTTCTCCCAGAGATACGGCTACTATTCGGCGTGCGATACTAATTGCAGACAATGAATTTGAATGCGGTGCCTATTTGAGTGATAAATTCGAACGTGCGGTAGTTTTTTTTGTGGAAAATGCAATTCTAAATTTGATTTGTTTCTTGGCGGACGTGGTTCGAGATACATTGCGATATCGTATTACTCGCGTACGGTGCGGCGACAACAACGACAAAGGTGTTTGTGGCGCTAAAAATCGTTTAAAAGTTTGTTACTGAAAAAAGTGCTCGTCTGGTGGTTTGTTTCGCAAAAAAAAAAAAACCTGCGGTCGGCTATAATTGAATTTTAATCGCGTATCGAGTGGAAAGTGTAAGAGGGTGCCTCAGAGAGTGTTCCCTAATATTTTGTGCACAAAATTGGATTTGTCAGCACGATAAAAGTGTGAAAAAAAGTGAATTCGTTCCCCAACATCGTGGAGCTAGAGTGTAAGTGAGATTTCTGCTGATTGGATAATTTGCAATTTTTCTTTGGAAGGAGGAGTAGCGAAAGTAAGTCACATTTAATGGATGGGTTGGGACTCTTTAGTGCTTTAAGTTAGTCTGTTACCAGTGGATTTTTGTGAGAAATCGGTTTTATAAGGGTGGCCATGGGATGTCTCATACTTGTGTTTTCACTCAATTGACTGCTCTTAAGGTTGAGGGCGTGTCATTATTACATCTGCACTATCCTGATAGATCCCTCAGCTGCGGGAAATAATTTTTGAAATATTTTTTCTCTTGAGCAATTTTACTGACCATTCTAACCCAAATTTTGTACATTGTCCCCCCTAAAGTCTTAACCAGCTGCAGCGGAAGGATTTGTTTGGATAATTTAAAAAAAAAAAATTTTAATTTTTTTTTTTGCGGGTTTTCAATTCGTGGCTTAGTTGATGCGTCTGGCGCTGTACTTAAACTGCAAATGCTTTTCGGCAATTTCTTCCTCGCTAGCCACCTATAGTTGCGCACAAAGTGTCTTGCTCCGGTACAGAGTCCGCACGAGATTGACTTAAAAATTCTCCGCACCGAGGACCGATGTCTATAGTTTTAGGTTAATACCGCCTCTCAGTCTTGGTGAGAATTAAACTACCTTTGAACCGAAGCACATCAGAGATGATAATTCTGATATAATATTCGAAATTTTGCCGCTTATCTTGCATTCGATGTTGGTCGCTTTGGTTTTGTTGAAGAGCTAGCCATCCGTGAGGTTGATACTTGGTATTTTAGTGGTGATGGTGATGATCATCCCTCCTGGACGAAAGATGGACTCGGATATTTTTTTTTGAATTTAAGAAGAGGTGCCATGTAAACAATTATGATGGAGACCAGATACTTTGGCGGCAAATCCAGGGCCTTGCTATGACCATATGGGTTCGTCAGCCAGAAACCAGATTCTTTGAGTCTTACTGCGCTGCAGGGAAAGACGTATTTATTATACAAGTTAAGGGGCAGAATGTCTAGGAGAAGGTACGTTAAGGGATACAGTCGGGCAACTGTTGTTCCGATTCACGCTGTTTTTGTCCTAACTTTGCTTAGTTTAGTGATGTACTTAGCACAGGCCACCTTACGAGAAAGCCGTAAATGAAAATAGGACGAGTTAGGCCCCTGCCACGTAATGAGCGGCAAGCGGCAAAGCGGCAGAGCGGCAGAAAATTCGCTTAGAAATGACGTTTGCCGCTCAGCGACTGCAAACGAACCATACGATTTCATGCGTTTTTATTTTGCCGCTTTGCCGCTTGCAGCTCATTGCGTGGCATGGGTCTTACGACGGCGAACATCAAAAGGACCATCGCAAGTTGTAGTCTTCACCTTGTACCAAAAGACTTCCTCCATACGTAGAAGACGACACATGCTTGGCGTGTCCTGTGTACTATGGTTAGTTTCCAGTTGAGCTTGAGATCAAGGATGATGTCCAAGTACGACCAAGCACTGAAAGAAATGTAAAGTATTTGGTTGTTCACACGTAGAAGCCTGAAAATGGATATTTAGTTCTTGATGGTAAATAGAATAAGTTCTGTTTTACTCAGATAAACGCCCAGTTCACAGCTTGTAGCCCAGTCGCTTGGCTTAGTTAGAGCTCTTTTTGTGATTTCACTTATCACTGAGGGAAATAAACTCGCTATCAAAATGACCAAATACTGTCAATGACCAGAAGTCATAGAAGAGGTCAAAGAACTCATCCATGGGAGTGCTTCTGTCTCCGGATTTGGTTACAAGGCTGTTGCCGTATTGTGACTGGAGAATTCTGGTTCGAACCATGGAAGTGATCCAGTCGCTTATCTAGTTCTTTTGCGCAACGGTTTAATTTTAGAGACAGTATTGAAGATAGTTTCCAGTAAATTTCTTTAATATTTCCGGCTTATTGAAACTAAAGGGACGGTAGATGTTAAAATTGAATAAAATAAGTTGTGCGTGAGATATCAACGAATTTTGCGTTTTATTTCCCAATGACATTACGTGTGGAATACGAAATCGTTCAAATGGCTGCCGCGGCTTCGTAGGGCGGCGCACGTCTGAGAGGTCCAATTTTCGATGACTCTGGCGCATAGATCAGGCAGAATTTGAGCGATGGCAAGGGTTATCTTGACTTTGAGGGCACTGGTCGTTTGCGGCTTATTGGCATAGACCTGCGACTTAAGGGGGGAAAGGGGTCTAAAAATCGATTTTTTTTTTAATTTTTTTTCTGATACTACAATTTGTAGAGAATATCGGCCAAAAATTTCAAGTCATTTGGACTGAAACTTTTCGAGTTATAGACAATTTTGTCTCCGGGCGCTCGTTCACCTTGATCATCACTGCGCTCGGTCCGTCTATTGTGTTGTACAATTTAGCATCGTTCGTCTTACTGTATGAAAAAAAGATGCTTTGGATATTGCATCCGCTGCAGGAGAGCTGTTTTATGGAGCTGGAATCGACGACTCAATGTGAGTTTTTAAAAAAAAAAAATGTTTTCTCTATATTATTCTTGGTCAAACTTCAATCAAAACTTTGTTTTTGTGTCGGTAGACAAAATTTCTCGAAAACTTTTGGACCGATTTCGCCAAAATTTTCAACACTTCTTTAACATACTCAATACTCGGATCTGAACGAAGGAATTCAATTTTCTTTAATAACAGTTACCTTTTTATTAAAAATATGGATTCATTGCTGTCAAAAATCAGAGTTTTCTGATTCCACCTTTACCAAAAATCCAAAAATTAATATTTTCTTTATTCCTTCCTTCAAATCCAAGATAAACTTATGAACTAAAGAAATCTTTTTGGTTTTTTGATATCGCATAAAGCAATCGCCAGTAATCCTGCCTACCGCATCAAACATTTTTTTTTTTGAAGGTGACGCGGTTCTCCCCGGTACCACTTGCTCAATTTTAAAAATATCTTTATAAAAATTTGCCATAATAATCTTAGACATAAGCTTAATAACATATAAAAATTTCATAATCATCAATAAATTACATCCATTGAAAAAAAAATCATTTCAACATGCTTCTTTTTTAATCAATTTGACCCCTTTTCCCCCTTAAGGAAACCCCATAAGAAAAGGTCTAACAGGGTAAATTCACACGATCTTGGTGGCCAGTTCACGTCGCCTCTGCGTGAGACACCCATGCCCTTAAATCGCTCGTGCAGAATGTCCATTGTGGCATCAGCTGTGTGGCACGTAGCGCTGTCCTGTTGGAACCAAATGTCGTTCACATCCGTATCATCCAATTTTGACCAAAAGGAATTTGTTATCATCGATCGGTAGCGCTCTACTTTGATGGTGATGGCAATGCCATCGTCGTTTTCGAAGAAGTTCGGACCAATGATCCCGTCGGCCCACAATCCACACTGACTTTCTGCGGATGTTTTTGCTACTTTGTGGACCTCGTGTGGACCTCGTGTGGATCGTCACAAATCCGGCAAGTTTGCTTGTTGATGTATCCGTTCATCGAAAAATGGGCCTCGTTGCTGTAGATGATTTTTTTTTGCTGAAATTGGGGTCCGCTTCCAACTGAATAATGAAGGTTGGATTATTTGGACATGCTGCTCGATGCTGTAACTTGTCTTTAGTGTCTGAAAAACAAAAATCGGGAAAACTTACAACAAATAAAACAACATGACCGCGATGAACTGTCAAAATCTACCCGTCCCTATTGGAAAACCTTTTATAATAATGAAAAGTGGAAATTGGTGCTTTCCTTATCTCTGTTCGTTTGATATCAAAGGAATCGAAAAATTGGTGTTAAATTGCATTTATTTTGTAGCACGAAGGATCAGATCCTCTCGTTACAATCAGCAGTGGCTGTTCCGAATTATTTATTAATGTTGATGGACGTTGGCAGCTGGATTTTTCAAAAGTATTTTGTTTTATTGCTTGTGTCTACCCACCGAACTAGATATCTTATTTTTATTTAAGAAAACGTTTAGTGATGAGGATGTAAACTAGCTGACCTGGCGAACTTCGTAACGCCTGAAAATCAATAACGGTTGTGGTTACTTATTAGCTGAAATAAATTAAATTTTTTATTAACAATACTCAATATGAATTAAGTTTAAAAAATGTATTGTATAAATGTATGTATAAAAAATTACATTGAAATTAATTAAATTCACGTGGCAGCAAGGCATTTGCTTTATTGAAGCGAATCGAAATGATTCGCATTGTTGCACTACTTTCTGTTAAACTATTTGCTGGATGGGTTGCACTTGGGTCGATTCCCTTCATTGAAGCACCTTGTGATATACGATATTTTTCGTTTTTTTGTTAGGTGCGAGAACGAATATAGCGGATGGTTTGCCGACACCTTAACATGCTACGTACAATTGACCGTGAGAGAAACATTCATTCATTTCTAGATTTAGGCCACAAACACTCAAGGATTGGCTTTGTGATTTGTTGATCATCATGGCCAATGCAAGACGAATCGGAAATTGAATTCGTTTAAACTCGAAAAGCATTTTGGTTGAGATCATCGGAATTCTCGGAATCAGAACTTTATCACCTTTGAACTTTCCTTTGAGTATCGTTGCGTTAATCACATTGCACATGAGTTTTCTCACCATCAAACGCGTGCCGTTACATAGTTTGGTTGGTTCAGATTTCGAAGCATGATGACTACCGAGCCAACCTTCAGTTGTAAATTGTACAGTGGCAAGCCGGACAGATCCAATGAGTTTAAAAACTCAGTTGAATAGTTGGTTGCTTCGCCTTCGTTTGTTACACAGTCGATACTTTTGAAGGAATGCAGAGGACCAACGATTTGATTTTGATTTATAAAGTTTAAGTGACATCTTTGTTCTTTGCCGCAATAATTGCTCGTTCACTTAACCAATTGTGATTTTTGTGGTTACTAATGATGTTCGGGAACACTTTGTTGATGAGCTAGTCCTTTATTGAGACAAAATTTCAAAAATTCGGGGAAACGAAATCAATCCGTTCAATTCGTCGACATAATTACCGATAGTCAGCAACTGCTTGGGGAAATCTTCGGCGGATGGATAGTTCAGCAATGGAATTCGCATGTTTGTCTTCAGCTAAAGTTTCTTCACACAGCGCCACAGAGTCGATGATTTGAGGCAAGCGTTTATTTCATCGGCAGCGGTCGATCTTGGAATGACTGATAGTGTTTGGCGGAAATCGCCAGACAGTAGAATCATTGCGCCTCCAAAACAACTTGAGTCATTGCGCAGATCTTTCATAGTTCCATTGGTTGCTTCCAATTCGCGTTTGTGCACCATTGTGCCTTCAGCCCAGATGATGATTTTACTTGCTACCAAAACTTTGGCCATTGCTGAGTGTTTCGCAATGTTGCATTTCGGGTTTTCAGTCGTTTGAAGGTTTAACGCCAATTTCAACGCTGAATGAGCTGTTCAGCATCCTTCTAGCAACGTGGCAGCTATCCCAAAAGAAGCGACTGGTACAGCAATTTCTGGTCTCGCACGAACAGTGGCCAAAATCAATGACATGAGGAATGTCCAAAAACGAGGAATTCATCGAAATCAACCAATCCGTTCTCGAGATATCATCAAAAGAGCCGTTCCATACAAAATGATCAGGCGTCTAGTGTTTGTGTCAGCATTTCTATACAACTTTGCGTACCCTAACCTAAACCATTGGTATAAAGTCTTTGGAGGCTTATGAGGTTTTGGAAAAAGTAACGATCTTGCAGATTAGTAAGTTGTCCTTGAAAAATGTCTTCACGCGACAGAACGACGAATTCTGTTGAGTTTTGGGGCGGAACCTCCTAGCATTTTGTAACAAAAGAGGGATTCAATGTCGTAGGTCGATTTTTCTCATCCACAATACTGCCTGTGCTTGCTATGAGACTCCACGAAAATTGGGTGCTAATAAAGGTTTCTAGAGAGTCTTTCCAAAAACTATTGAGTTTCCTTGAGGAGTTGCGGTTACTTTTGACAGGACCCTTCTCAATCTGGCAGCATTTTGCCCATTTAAGACTCTATCTTCTTGGTTTAGTAATTCGTTTCAATGTTTTTTTTTTTTTAGTTTTCCATATGTTGGAAACCTTTTTACCCAGTGTGGTATAAGACTTCGGTTTACCTTTGGTTCAGAGGTTGGTTTTATTTTCAAAGGCTTTAGAGAAAGTTTAGGCACGATATGCAATTATGAAAGTTTCCACTGTACATCGCTTCTTTTCCACTGTAACCCTATGCTGCGGAGTATAATTTCTCGAGAAACTTTAAACGCTGCTTCAGTGTGAGAAACTTCATTATACCCCAAAGCGTACATGAATAGTTCCGGGTACCTTTTAAATGACGGTTGTTGTCAATCTGAGGTTAACATTTCTTTGTATCTAATGATGGCATACGGAAGGGGCTACTCCAGCCGTACTTGTTTAACTTACTACATTTAGGGGAGAAACATAATAAGGTACACTTACCACAAAATAAGTCTATTGTGGAAGTGTACAAAAGTTCTAATGAGAGTTTTAATGAAACATAAATAGGCTTCAGTAAGTTAGAAAGTACGAGTATGTTTTACGCTATCTTTCTTTGTACTGGCAAAGGTGTTGGTAAATATGTAGTACGAAGCAATGTTGCCTGGCAATCAATGTAGCCAGCAACAATCCTTCCTATCATTCTCAGGAATAATTTTTAATGCATCGATGATGGCAGTGATTTTGGCCACGAGAAATACTGCACACTTCGTTTATTCTTAAAGAGAGGTTTACTCTTAAGGATTGGCAGTAAATGTTGTTTTCCGTCGCTATGTACATCTTAGAACCATCGGTCTTCCAGATTCCAGTCATTTCTGTTAGAAATTCTGTGACGGTTGCGTCACACCCTAAGACGCTTGGCAAAAGCGAAGTGTCCCATTAGAACGCCAATAAGTTGTCTACAGTCTCTTCTGCTAAGTGACAGCAAGAGTGTCACTGATTTCTTGTAGACGTTTGAGAGCAGTCGTTTAGTGTGCCTGCATCCTGGAGAGCCATGCCACACGCAATTGTGTTGGCGTGGAGGCGTGACAGTATGGAGCTGAAGTGTACAGCCTTCCTTCGCTCAGCTTACAGCATTTTTAATCTTCGTGCTGCTGCGAAGCGAAAGTTAGCGTGGCCTTCATTTTTGCCGTTGGTATTGATTCCTATACACACTGCCCTGTGGATCTTAGTGAATTTTGAAAGCTGATATTGCTAATCGACAACCTTCAACCAAACTAACGAGCGGTGTGTTAGAATGCATCTTACATCCTCCGGAGTCCCACTTATTACTGGATTCTTTTTTGCGTGACTAGAAGGCTACCCTTTGGTGATGCACTCACGCGATTTTGTCTTTGTAGTTAAGTTTGGAATCAAAAATTAAATCCAAATTTAAATAAAAATGAAATATGGGCGCTATTGTCGACGGGATTGTCAACGACTCACTTCCATTGTGCCTCATTTGTCCAAAAACCCTGTGAACAGGACAATTTTCGACGATTGCAAAGCTATTGTAAATGTTTCGCAGGTTTTCTAGCCCTATAAACAAATTACTGCCAAGAGATTGATTGCGTTTGAGGGCTAGAGCGGGACAATCACATCGTATATCACAACTTCTACAGTAGTCACTGTATGGAAAATTTAATCTTGCTGCATGATTATCTACCAAGCAATGCCCAACTATGTACATACATCTAATTGATACCCGCGTTTGTAAGCTTTTTCGAATGATTCTATGTCCTTTTTCCCTTAAATTGTGCTTGCTTCGATTAGAGCCTATCTTCTGAGTTCACATTTTAGGTAGAAATAATGAAAATTAAGGAAGCCTTGTCCTGGCTTACATTTTGTGGCAATTAAGTCCCTGAAATCGTGCTCTTTCATTTTAAAAGTCGCGTAAAATTGTTACTCATCCCTAGAGGCGATGGCGAAGCAGCTCTGGAAAACTGCTGGACTGTTTAACTCACCAGACACCAGACCCTACGATTTCTTTTTTTTTCATGGTTCAGACACTATTATATTTGAATACATTTAAAAAAAAAGCTGTACAATATAAATTTTATCCATAGTCTTTTCTTAAGTAATAACGAGTGTTTGGTATGTTGAGTTCATTGAAAGGGGTTCCAATGTTGACAGTGTATGCTCCCAAATTTGGGAATGTAATAAGGTCACCTTCTTTGAGGTTCGGGAGAAATATGTTATCAGATATCTTCAAAGTTTCATTCTCTCCGTTCTGGAAGTGAATAGCTTGGATTTCATTGTGGTCGTATAAGATGCAATTAAATGTCCCATAAACTCCATCATTGAGATAAGACATGATCTTTTCCAGTAGACCATCACCATCTTAATTCACGTTTGGAGTATAATTTGCATATAAGATGCTACAAAGGAACAAAAAACTTTCACCGGAAGGTCAGCAAAATATTGTCTAACTGAATCATTTACAATCCCAGCGATGTTAGCGAACATGGTAACATTATCTCTAGGAAATCCCCCTCCGATATCAAGTATTTTCATGTTGTGCCCAATTTGTTTACCAAATTTTAATAAACTGCTACCAGTTCGCATGAACTTTCATAAGCTGGCAAATCACTGCAACCTGATCTAACGTGAAAACTATTATGACTTATGTCATGTTCATATTAAAACTTCTTGCTAAAAGCATTAGGTCAACTCCATCATCATAAGCGTCGCATCCAAATTTGTCTTTAAGTGGGCACTGTGCCTTTTTGTCTCGGGCTTCGTCCACGTCTTTCAAGTTGTATTTTTCGGTTTCGGCCTTCAAGCTGAAGATTCCCTTAAAAGTGTTGATGACATTTGGCTCAACTGTACACATTTTGGTAAATAATCTTTTCGTCTATCGTACGTGTATCCTACGTGCCTTGGTTGTCGGGTACTGAGTCCTTTGTCCTACCAAAACGACTGGTACATATAAGGTATTCGTTTTGCTACTTGTAAACATTTAATTAAGCCAGATGCTAAAAATAAAACCAATCGGAGATAAGAGACAGGCACGAGGTGTTGCATCGCAAGGCTGATTTATTTATTTCGCAATCAGTCACGATCCAATGGATTGGTTTTGCTTAAGCGTTTTTCTGAATAAACGTCCTCGTTCATTAAATACAATTCAGACCCTCGAACCAGAGCAGACCTACTTATCATGCTGGTAACACTATTTCCTATTGAAGTTGTCAACATTACCGTAGTTACTAATCCTACAAACCTTTGGCGGTGTCAAGCCATTTAATATGACAATTTGACTTATTCAAGTGGATTGAGTTGATTGATTTGATTTTATTAAATTGGTGAATTTGACGATTATTTAGAGGCAAAATATTTGCACTTTGATATGCGAGGCGCATTACGATTAAATCAATTATTTAATATCTGCCGACGCGTTAATAGATATAGAAAATACACACGTCTAAGAAAAGAAGATATCGTTATCGTTATCCATTCTAAAAGCTTTAAACACACTCTTGGCTGCTCATTTTTGTGGAAGATTTAGTGCTTTTTTAACGCCGGAAGGCATGGTGTCAATTATTTTGAAAGCAAATAACGCAGAACCCTTACGGCAAAGGCGGATGCAGATCGTTTAAAAATAGAGAAAGTGTAGGTGATGGAATATATGTTCTCATACTATCTCTTTGCTGGCCAACTTACAATCTGCATTTACATATGTCACAGAATGCATTAGGCGAATAGTCCGTTGACCCCACTTAAGTTCGGACTTGTGTCTTAATTTGCTTTAACATCTCAGATCAAATTCTCATTCACTTTGGTTCTGCGACATTAGACCTTTAAAGACAGTTAGTGCATCAGACAAGCAAAGTCATGCAATGACCTTGAACTCTTCTGTGACCAGCCTGGGAATTGCTAGCAAAGTCCACTTGGATCAGGAAATTTATTTAGTTTCCCGACCAAAAAGAAGCCAAAAACTTCTCACGGTGAGGAAACTTGATGCAAAGTGAAAGTCGAAAGATCTTTTAGGGCGCAGTATTATTTAATTTTCTTCAGACGTAAAAGACGTAACACGAACAGCTTTAGCGACACGCAAAGCATGCGTGCCAGTGTATCGGAATGTTTAACACCAATTAAAATTTTTGTTTGTTGGTAGTTTTCCTTTCGGGGAAGGGATAGTACTTTGGTCTGTTGATCGTGATGGTTGAGGTTCAAATCTAAGCGAATAAACCTACAAGTTTCTTCGTGACACTACTCGGAAAGCAACTGAAAACTTCTAAAGGGAATTCGTATGTACATACATACATACATATGTGTTGTCACGCACGTAAAGCCTTTTAATCCATCACTTGGAGTGTATGCACAGGTTTTTCTCGTTGTGGATAAAAGAACAATAACAATGCCAGCATGAATAGTTGTGAAAAGCTACATGGATTAGGCTAGGTAAGGATGGCTTCTATACATACTAAGGCAGATGAAGGTCCGTTTCTGTACCGCTACTCGTAAAAGAGAAAGGTTTAAAGAAAACCAACTACTACTACTGACATCAGTGTCACTTTAAAAGAAGAAGAAGAACACAGCTCTTCGATGGAGAAGTCTTCATTTTGACAAGGTGGGACAGATGTAGTGGATATGGAAAAAGGTTTTCTCTCCTCCTTCGATAAGATACCTAATCGCTTAGGATGGGTAGGCCTATTAGAAAGTGTGACATGTCGTGCTTGTCTTCCACCTTCGATTCGTTTTGTTTTCTTGAGTCAATGTTTCTTGAATCAAATTCCGCCTTAAAGTTTCTCGGAATATCTTGGTGACATTGCATCCAAAAAAATGTGTTGAATTAAGCTACGATTACATGGCCAACGAAAACAGTCCACGTGATGACACTCTTCCGTCAAAAAGACATCAGAATTTGTCCCAAAGTGGCCAACTCGTCTGGGTTGCAAAATGATCTACGCAGGTGATGTTGATGACGGTTAAGTTTCCGCCTGCTTTATTTCACACATGGGTCATTACTAATGCAAAGGTACGGAAGTCTTTGCACTTTTCTCAGAATATTGGGGTGCACCGTATTCTCAAAAACCTGCCCCTAGATGATCCCCCCATACAAAAGTATAAACATAATGTGACGATCTCCAGCGTCAGGTCTTCTCGACGCCTATACAGCATTTTTACAACAGATGTGGTCATAATTTTGCTGTCGAATGGACAACGGCAACATAGCTTGAGAATTAAAAGAGAATTGCTTGCCTGCAAACACTGTCTCCGACAGTAAGGCCAGGAAGTACTGTTTCCAAAGGTGATTTCAGATTCAGGAATCAAAAATGGAGTCTGCAGTTGGTGCTGGCGTCTTTGGATCTGGTTAACAATTGGTATGTGCCTCAGAATCTTCCTTGGACAAACATAAATGCATTAGAGGCACCAGAATGCATAACTGCTCAGATTTTCAGGCAGCGCTTAAAGCACCGACATCTCACTAAGTGGAGTCTATATATTTCAATCAAGTGTTACTATCAGGGACGGAAAATAATAGTTATTTTTTTAATTTTTTTCATAAAAATCGAGAATATCGTTTTTTTTTTATTTTAAAAAAATCATGGATAAAAGTTATTCGTGATTTTTATTTTATAAAAATCAGAAATAAAAATCATCTGTGATATTTCACAGACGTGTTGTATTTGACGTGTGGTATTTCACGTTTTCTGTGGTGGTTTCTTGTTGTTAGCTTTAAGAAAAACGTGAAATACCACACGTCCTTCAATGAACCAAAAATAAAAAACACCAGATGATCAAAAACACAGAAAAGACCATGTTCACCATCATTAGCCCCAGTTTTACCTCCCGACCTACTATATTCGCAAATATACCCAACAAATCACCACTTACCCCATAATACTATCAAACACCTGTTCCAACACTCAAATCTCTAATTTTGGCTACTCAACTACCATTGTTCACTTAAATGATGAACAAACCATAACCTACCATATAATACGACCAAACACACTTTTCTACATTCAAAACACAAGTTTCAACCAAGAAATTTTTTTCTTACAAATGCACCCAACAAACCACTACCTACCCTATTATACCATCACCTACCCTATAATATCACTAAAAACATCATCCCCCATCATTTACCCCATTCCTTCTTTTGACCTTCCACATTGACCAATATGTCCAACAAATCATAACATAACCTAAAATACCATCAAACATACTTTCCTACATTAAGAAAAACCTGTTTCAACAAAAAAAGAATTTTCTCACAAACGAACCCTAAAAACCATACGTACCCTATAATACCACCACCTACCCTTTTATATCACCAAACACCCTATTTAACACCACCCTGTCTTAAATTCTAGTTTCTCCTACCTAACTACCATATTGACCAATACGGCCAACGAACCACCACATACCCTATAATTCCACCAACCACCCTGTCCTAGTATTCCCTAAGGCAACACCACCATTTTCCTAACATATCCCAAACTCCTAGTAGATATCCGGGTACCCTATATGCAAATATTTGCGATACTGCGCACCTTACCTATACCCAAAGTATGTACTCTTACACCGTGCAGCCTACCAGGTACATTTCTACAGGCCCTAGCTTACGACAGGAAAGTCCCAGCTACCCCAACATAAGTCCATACGAAAGACCAAATATCCTACTTCCAAAACCCATTCCAAAAAAGTCCAAATTTTCAACTTCTGTATTCAAAATCGCAAAAGGGTTTTTATTTTTAAAAATCAAAAATAAAAATCACAAATGATTTTTATTTATAAAAATCAAGAATAACTATTATCGAAGATTTTTAAAAATAAAAATCATCGATAATAGTTATTCGTGATTTTAATTTTTTAAAAATCATCCATAATAGTTATTCTTGATTTTTATGAATAAAAATCATAATAGTTACCGTCCCTGGTTACTATGATGCCTTATAAGCATTTGCCAGGCATAATAAGGTTGGGTATCTGGCCACTAGGGCATTGTAGGCACTAAATCTGCACATGCACTAGCTAAGGGCGGCTCAAACCTTAAGACCAGAATCCGTCTTTAGCCTTAATTAGGCTGAAACTACAGCATTGCTGGTCAATTGGGAAGGTCAACTTCACCTAGACCATCAGGAAAATGTTCTCGGGCTTAGGCAATGCAAAAAATTTATTAAGCTCTTTTTGTACAAGGAAAATTATAAGTAAGCTGGCTATCTTACTGGGTATTGCGGCCTGAGATTCCGTTTCTGGAAATTGTTTTAAAATTTTATCTCATTAAAACCACAGATAAAACCAGAACCTCACTCTAGACTAGCAAATGTCTTCCAGGAAGAAACTGGGACCTTTACCGAAATGACGCTGTGGTAATGTTTATCTATAGTAGATACGCTGCACCGATATGGGCCTCAACCGGTTAGCTCGGTCTTTAGCTAACTTCCTCGAGTTGTGCACGCCAAGATGGTTGAGGGTCCGTTCTACTTGTGCGCGCCACCTTAGGTGAAGTCTTTCTGTGATGTGTTGTTCCTCCGGGTTAGACACGAAGATTCTGCGTGCCGGAGCGTTAGTTTCCATTCGCTCTACATGTCCTAACCATCTCAAACGTCCAATGCGCAGTTTTTTGCCTACGTTGATGTCGCTGTACAGCTCGTATAGCTCGTGATTAAATCATCTCCTCCAAAGCCCGTCAACCCAAATGGAACCGAATACCTTCTGAAGAATTTTTCGCTCGAAACGACTAAGAATATCTTCATCCGCTTTCGACAGCGTCCATGCTTCAGCGCAGGACTGGGATGATTAAGGTGTTATATAGAACCTCCTTAGTGCTTCGGGATAGAGCCTTACTACTCAATTGCCTTCTTAGCCCGAAGAAATAGCGATTGGCAAGAGTTATTCTTCGTTTGATTTTCGACGAGGTGCCATTATCGGAACATATAGCAGAGCCAAGGCGGGCGCCGTGGCTCAGTGGTTAGTGCATTGGACTGCTGACCGAGCGGCGTGGGTTCAAGCCCCAGCATGGAAAACACCAAACATTTTTCGCGGCACCACCTCTCGTCGGGGAATGACAAGCCTCCGGGAGTATAATCTGTCATGAAAGAGCTTTTCACCTCGCCGTTCGGAGTCGGCAATAAATTGTAGGTCTCTTCCATTCGTGCAAACAATACAACACGCACAACATGAATGGTTGCGAGAAGCTAGGCCTTGGCTCATTCCGAGCTGTCGCGCCAGCTATTTATTTATTTATTTATTTATAGCAGAGCCAAGGTAGATAAAGTCCCTTACTACCTCGAAGTAATAGTTATCAACTGTGACGTTCTGTCAAATTCGTCGGTATTGGGCGTCCCTTTTTGTTAGCAAAAATTGGCCGCTTTTGCCTCTATACTCGCAAAAGCACCGATGACAGCTCGCTGCGTTTTGCCTATAATTTCAATATCACCGGCATACGCAAGCAGTTGGACAGATTTCTGAAAGATTGTGTCTCTGGTGTTGGCTTGAGAGTTTCACACAATTCGTTCTAGTACGATGTTGAAAAAGTCACATGACAGCGCGTCCCCTTGTCTAAAAAAAACCTATTTGGACATCAAAGTTTTCGGTAAGATCGTGTGTATCGATTTGGATTTCTTGGGTTTTCTCCAGGATTTGCCGAAGTGTGAAAATGTGGTCAATTATGAACTTTCCTGGCCTAAGACCGCATTGATATGACCCAATCAAGTTGTCAATATAGAATGACAGATAAATTCTTGTAGGTCTACAAAAACTAAGGAGATTCCATTCATCAGTCACACACTCATCTGACCAAATCTTAGAAATGAGTTGGTGTACACTTTCTACCAAGTCATCACCAGCTGCTTTAAATAACTCGGCCGGAGGGCCATCGGGTCCAGCAGTCTTTTTGCATTTTAGTTTAGATATTGCTATCCGTATTTTTTTTTGATCAGGTGGACGGACATATTCGCTATCATCGTCTAGGCTGAATGGTTCGTTCTGCCTGATAGTGGGATGTTGGTCTTCGTCGCCGTTATTCAGTCTGCAGAAATAGAGTTATTTTTTTAAATTTTCAGACCGACTGTGTTTCTACTAAGAGGTTTTCTACTTCATCTGTACAGGTTTCCGTACGGATTCTGGTTCCCTGACGTTCGTAAAAAGCGCAATGAAAACAGCTCCAATAGCAGAGCTAGAAATCCTGCTAACCCTCCGACATCTTCACCTTCTATAAGGGAAAAGCAATGATTAACGCCTTTATGCTCATGACCGAATCGAAATCCAAACCCATTTAGGCAATCTTCAAGAAATAATATCAAATAAACTATTCGGAACAACAATCACAGACAGATGTCTACCAAGATTTGACTTGAGCAAAAACTTCAAGGTTACAAGATTAATCAATAACTGGGAACAGAGCAAATCAACATTTGCCAACGACTCTCATGTCAAGTATACATATGGATCCAAGACAAAAGAAGAAATTGGAGCTGGAGTTTACGGTCATAGTACAAAAACTTTCCTATACAGTAGTGTGGAGAAAAACTGTTCCGTATTCCAAGCAAACGTACATGAATTATTGCTAACTATTAAAGAGAATATAAACAGATCCACATCAAAAAAGACAGCCAAACCTGGCGACGTGTAAAGTAATAAGATCACTCGTAAGGAAACCAACTCACCAGAAAGGATCTAGGTTCAAGCAAAGAGCAATTGAGGCTGATGGTGGGACTAACCACAGGACACCTTAACCTCAAAAAAAAAACACATGCATATGTAAATTGGGCCTTACTGATGCAGAGATATGCAGAATCTGCGAGGAAGAAGAAGAAGAAGATCTCTAACACTTCTTGTGCGAGATCACACGTTCATCAAATAATCTCACCAGGGCCGAGTAACTTGTTGTGAAAAAGCCTTTCAATCCGCCGGCCGTTCAAAGTCGCTAATTAAAACTGTACTCTCCATACGTAGTCGCCGTGGCTAAGTGTTTAGTGCGTTGAATTGCTAACCGAGCGGCGTGGCGTGGCGTGGGTTCAAGACCCAGTCATTTTTCGCGGCACCACTTGTCGTCGGGAATGACAAGCCTCCGAGAGTATAATCTGTCATGAAAGAGCTTCTCAATTTGTTTTCGAGAAGGTAGGCCTTGGCCTGAGCTTACGATCGGTCGGTCGGTCCACCGAAATAGCCAGTTGAGTTCCACTCCTTCAATAGTACAACCCCCATGCGCGTCATGTTATGAATGCTCATCATCTGCTTTCGGGTCTACAGTCATAGAGTCATAAGTCGTTCAACGCGAATGTGAAACAATCTGCATAGCTCTGTATTTCCCCATCACTACAATTCGCAGGCATTTAAGACCGACGTGCATCGGTATCTCCTTCGTCTCTCCTCTAATTTTCCTAATGCCCGTGCTCTCGTTTAAAGGTAGACATAACCCCATTAGCACACGTGAATTATAAAAAAAAAAATAATTATATAAAAATAATAACACTAATCGAAGTTGTGTTATTAAATTCAGTTTTTCAATTAACTCGGCCTCCAGCCAAGAAGAAATAAAGGATTGAATTGTAAAGAGCTGTTGATCAGATTTCAGTTTATCTCAGTCTTTTTGCGACTCTCAGCAATGTTTCCAAGAAGCATATTTCGAGACCGCTCCAACAATCAGAATAACTAGTACGGATCTGCAACATACCCATTCACCAGTAATCTACGAATAACCTTGAAACACGAGCAGAATGGTATAGATATACACCGCACTCGTGCGTCAGTGGTAGACTGGTGACAATGGTACGTGCTAGTGACACATGATTATGATTAATCATGTTCTGTAACTGAAAACCATGTTACAAGTGTTGTCGCATCTGCACTTCCTAAAGATATCTAATATCGAAAGGGATGCGCTTGCCCAAATGTGGGCTCTGTTCCCCCACACTGTCTCGACTAAGCAACAATCAGACGAACAAGGGTTCATTACCATGTGTCCTTCACAATAAATGTGACACCAGCCGCTATTGATTCAGAATGTCGTTTACTACATACTCTTGTGGGGTTCAAGGACCACATAGTCAATCATTACTGCACGCAACCACTTCTGAATCAAGAGCTGGTAATGTAACAAAATGTATTCGGAAATTAAGTACACAGGAGTAACTGAGTACTTATTTCCGGTAGAAAACCCCCACTTACCGACCAACAAACCTATTAACATATCACATCATATCGGAAATGCGGGTCCAATCAATTTCCTAATCTAATTGTCGACAACAAGACGTTTAGAGGGATGACATGATAATTATTTTCCCTCTTTTGTCAACGGCCCCCACACTACAGTTTACCACAATTTATGCTTTCTGTGATAAAGGCGCCTCCCGTTCGGTGCTTTTGCAGCCCACCTCTGTAGGGAACAACAGAATAAATTAGGATAGCTTTACGTGTTAAGTCTACGTAGTGTGAGTAGTAAGTGCCTGGCGATAAGGAACACGGGACGATTTGCTGGAGAGTCATGCATAAATTAAATAATTGCTACCTACTCACATCAGTGCTCGGATGGTTTAAGGATTTTACTCGCAATAATTATGGGATTAGGAGGGAAACTATTTGATGTTAAACAGTGAATCACTTGCGGTGGGACTGTACTATTCGACGGATAATACGATTATACTAACGCTCTCATGCGGTGTGACAAATAGGATCCTACACCGATATTTTCGCACAAATTCATGAAGAGCTATGAATTTACTGCATGGATTGGGTGTAGTATCAGATTGTGGTTATAAAGTCGGTTTTTGTTTTTATTTGGATGGCTTAAGATACTGAATTATGGTTCTGAGATAAGTAGACAAGTTTATTGAATTTAAGATTTGAAGTATTATTCAAGGAATGTGCTCTCAGATTTCCAACTTGCCGTACTGCAAACCGAAAAATATTTACCACTAGTGGCCCGCCCCGACTTCGTACGGGTACAATTAAGTTATTTGATTATTTTTTTTGGTATGTTTCGCTTTATTATAACCTTATTTTGATTGATAAAAATTTAATAAATTAATAAAACATCATATCGCCCTGAACCTACACAGGGGACGTCTACCTGATGACACCGATTCATGGCTCGTCTTGGAACCCAAGTTGGGGCATGCGTCTAACGTGGCCAAGCCATTGAAGTATGAACCGTTCCGTTCGAAAAAGTAGTAACTCGACATTGAGTTCCTTGTGTATTCTGATGTTCTTAACTCGATAGAACGAACGAATACCTCGAATAATACTCATTTCGGCAGCTTATTCTTTCGGTCATTACCCAAATCTCATGACCATAGGTGAGGGTTTGATCTAACGCACAAAATTGTTCCAGTCTGACCAAGCCCACAGGATAACTCTATAATGCTCCTTCCATCACTCGTGAATATGACCTCGAAACACTTAAACTTTTGAACAGGCATTCGCGACATTATGATATCTTCCGATTTGTTCACGTTTATCCAGTTTCAACACAGACGTTTACTAAGCCATCAAGCGGTCGCAGAAGTTCGGTCCGGATGGTTCGAAGTAAGTCATCAGTGAAAAGCAGATGGCTTATCCTTAAGTCTCACAATGCGAACAGTTCCTCGCCACGGTTGCGCTCCCATTGAAAGATGTTTTTGTAACGCCATTCACCCGAGCACATCGACTAGAGTTCGTGTGTATAGGTCGAATGGCCTTCAAATGAGAAACGCCAATCCCATACTCCTGCAGTACACTCCAGAGTTTACTTCGAGAGACCGGATTATTACACCCATGGCACACTCCCAAGTCTTCTCAAATACCGTTCTAAGCTTCTACCTGGACGAAAGCCGCACTGCTCATCGGCCAAGTTGGATGCGACCACAGTTCTGGCAGGCGCTTCCAACACCTTAGCAAAAATTTTTGCAGAAAGAGTTAAAGAAGCCCTTATAAATACATAGAGCAACCACTCTTATCCCCGTTTTCTTAAAAAGAACACAATCACCATAGCTTGATTGTCACTAGTTATTTTACTGCATTCCCATGCCGCTCTAATGAGAGATACATTTTACTCCCTCTTCCCCCAAGAGCTTGTGCATTTCTAGCCAGATTTAATAAACATCAGCACATTTGATTGCCAAAGTCACCTGCTCTACAATGGGACTTTTCTCCGCCCTACTCAGTCTGGCATCCAACCCCTGTTCGACCACTGAGCATCTCCAAAAAGTGCTCACTTCATCTGCGCAACATATCCATCTCATCAAAAAAAAAGTAAACCATCTTTGGATTGGACTCTGAGACGGCGGACTCCTTCTTTGCAAATCTGTGATCTCGGTCCAATGTGAAAAGGATTCTTGGCGTAAATCCTCATCTACGCAACTGAAAGTTTCTCTTCTCCGTTCCCGCTCTACGTGCGCATATAAACGGCACCGATCGTTATCACAATACACATTCCTTTCCTACGTACTTCTATTAAAAAAAAAAAAATAAATCTCCCTCAGCTACGGATCCAATACATAATGTATTTCCACAAAATCAAAGATACGAAGAAAGAAAAATGAGAATGAAACTACCCTTGTACAACTGGACAAAACAAAAACAACATACGATCACGAACCGATGTGCTACCCACTGCTGCATGGCTGTTGGCTGCGGTCTCCACTGATGGAAAATTGTTGGCGATGATTTCATTAATTGTTTTGAGCATAGCTCAGCTTCAGGATAACACAGAAGGATGATTTATAGCTCAAATTAATCTTAGAGGAATTTCCTTAAAACATGTTCATCCGTTATTAAATCCAATTAGCCATTATTGAGTGTTAAAATAATTTTGTAACATAATTTTGGGCTTAATCCACTTTCTGCCACTTGAACCTTGAATGCTCAGCTCCTATTAGTAACACAGCATTTCTATTATGTTTTATCCTTCCCCGAGAAATGCAGATCATAACAGTGAAAACCGCATCCAAATCCGTTCAGTGGTTCTCGAGATTACCCCCTGCTCATTGTAGTGATGCTCATTGTGGAAATACAATTCTCGTTGGTAATGTTTAGTGCATTCCCATACAAAACGCAAATTTCGATTTTTTCGATTTTCCGGCTTTTCCTTTGGGTTTTTCTGAATTTTCTTTTTTCCCAAACCAACCCTGAACAATACGGACAAAACAAAAAAAGAATCATCCAAATCGGTTGAGCCCTTCCTCGAGTTTAAGCGAGACTAACGCACAGCAATTCATTTGTATATATAGAGATTAGCATTTTCTAATGGCCCGCTTATTTACTATAAGGGTCGCGGCTTAAGGGAGCTTAAGTGGACTCTCCACTTCGAAGTAACGAAGTATAGACCTCTCCATACGAAGAAGTAGCTGCTCGACATTGGGTGCCTCGCGTATTCTGGTGTTCCTAACCAGATCTTGACGAATCACCCCAGCAATACAACGCAGAAATCTCATTTCGGCAGCTTGTATTCGCGATCTTATTCTCTCGGTCATTACCCAAACCTCATGACCTTAGGTGAGGGTCGGATCAAGCACCGAATAAAAGAACGATAGCTTAGCTCGGATGCCAAGTTCAGCCCTCCTGATAACAGATTGAGCAAACTGTCTCAAAATTGCTCCAGCCTGACCAATCCTACAGGATAACTCAGTATTGCTCCTTCCGTCACTCGTGAATAAGACCCCGAGATACTCAACCTTCTCCACCTGATTCAATTGAACTCCACTAACATGCAGAGTGCATTGAACAGGCGTTCGGGAAATTATCATAACCTCTGATTTGTTCAAGTTTACCTTCATCCCAGCCTCAACACAAATGGCGACGAACCTATTCAGTGCGCGCTGAAGTTCGGTCTGGGTGGACGTAAGGATGACCAAGTCATCAGCGAAAAGGCTGCGCTGTAACATCCAATCCATATACACTATGAAAAGGAGAGGTGACAGAACGCATCCCTGGCGAAGCCCAACGCCCACAGTGAAGGGTGTCGACTTAACGCCGTTCACCCGAACACAGCTCTTACAGTTAGTGTACAGAGATTGAATGGCCCTCAGAAGAGAACCGTCAATCCCGTACTCCCGTACACTTCAGAGTCTACCTCGAGGGACCCGATCATATGCTTTCTCCAAATCCACAAAACAACTGTAGATAGGTTTGGCATACTCCCAGGCCTTCTCAAGTACCATTCTGAGAGTGAACAGCTGGTCGGTTATGCTTCTACCTGGACGAAAGCAGCACTGCCCATCGCCCAACCTGGACTCGACCACAGCTCTGGAACGCCCTTCCAGCACCTTAGCAAAGACTTTTCCGGGGAGACTTAAAAGAGATAAACCTCTTTAATTGGAGCAATCCCTCTTATCCTCTTTCTTAAAAAGAGGAACAATCATCTCAGTTTGCCAATCGCTAGGTGTTTCACCGCATTCCCAGGCCATTTTAATGACACGAGAGAGCCATTCCACTCCCTCTTTACCCAAAGCTTTGAGCATTTCTGGCCGGATTTCATCCACACAAGCAGATTTGCCGACTTTCAGCGCTTTAATCGCCAAAGTCACCTCCTCTACGATGGGACTATTCTCCGCCCTACTCAAAACCATGGGTCTGCCATCCTCAGTGCCCTGTTCGGGATTGAGCAGCTCTGAAAAGTGCTCGCTCCATCTGCGCAAGATGTCCTTCTCATCGGAAAGAAGTACACCATCTTTGGATTTGACTCCTTCGGTGAAATTAAACTTCCTTCCTCTGAGACGGCGGTCTGCCAGAACACCTTGCTTGCTTGCAAGTCTTTCGCGCTCCCATGTAGCGGTTTCGAAACGCTGAATTCCCCAAGTATATCCACACCTTGAAGGCTTCTTTCTTCTCTCTGATGGCTTCTTGAACTCCGGGTGTTTTAAACCACGCAGTTCTTTTCTCACCACCAGCCGCCACACCGAGCCGCTTTACTCCGCAAAGATCTCCTGCAGAGGCAATGACTGCTGTTGAAAACGACCGCCATTCTTCCTCTACATTTGTCGGAACAGTTGGAATTTGTTCAAACCTTTCGGATACCTGCCTTGCAAACTCCTCCCGTATCTCATCGTTCTGCAAACTCTCCCACCGTATACGCGTCACCAGCCTTGGTTTACGCTTTGGTAGGAAAGGCATTTTATCATTGAGATTCAATTTGCACAACACGAGGTGGTGATCAGTTGACAGTTCAGCCCCTCTCAAAACAGGAAAATCACAAACCATCCTTTCAACACACGATGGTACCACAAAGAAGTCTAACAGCGATTTCTGCTAAAGACTCTGACGGTACCATGTGTATTTATGGATGTTTTTGTGTGGAAAGAAGGTTTTCATAATGTACATGCCATTTGCACAGCAAAAGCTAAAAAGCTTCTCTACATTCCCATTTTTTTTTTTTTTTTTTTTTTCGAGAAAAGTTATTTTTTCTTCCAACAGAAATATATGACAATAAATGCATTGTCAGATGTCACAAGCTTCGCACATCTGACAATATTCAATGAGTCTGGCGATATCCTATACATCTTACAACGGCCTGAGAATGGCATAAAACAGAGTTATGATTTCGTGGTGCAAATAGTGGTTCCCTTTGTTGAAAAATCAAGTGCAAGACTATTTCCGAGAACACCATGAATTGAAGCAAAATGGCAGTTCTCAGCAGAGTCACTCGCAAAAGTGGAGCTTGAGCACTAAATTGGGACTTGTCTCTATGTACATTTTCATTTTTCTGTTGAGTTTTCCAAAAATATCTCTCGCTGACTGTAGATTTAAGCACGCTCAACTTAATTAAGGAAGAGTTGAAGTAATTAAAGAAATAAAATAAAAACTAAAAGCACGAAACAAGCGAAATGTCTTCAAAAGTATCTCCTCACTGAATGAACAAGAATTTTTTTTAAATGAAACTTCTCCCTCCATATCCTTTGAATGAATCGCAACAAAAGTTTCACTGCTTACGAAGTATTATAAAACGATGTTTTTCTAGGAAGATAATCCAATTGTGGTTTCGTTTGATCAATCATAATTGAGATAATTAAGGACATTTTTTGGTCCTGGAAGAATCCTGTGTGTGACGGCTGTGCGAGGCGGGGCGATTTGAAAGTTTGCCAAAAACCGAACGACATTCTTTTCTTATCCAAATGACATCTGTGCCTGGGATTGGGTTTCATTTCGCCTAAAGGACATTTGGAGAACTATATGAATGACTGGCATTTAATTTCCGGTTTTTAATAATCTACTCAGCTGTGCCCACATAAGTTTAGTGTGCACTTTCAAAATGCACTCCAGATGTGAGAGGATGACGTAAAACACAAAACTACAAATCAAGTAGGGAATATGTACTTCTCTGACAGCCATGAGAATATTTTTTACAACTGTTTGAGCCTTTAAGGAGAGATGAAATTTTCCCTGCCTTCGGAGAAGAATAAACGCGAGGAGTTTATGCTACAAATGACGAAATGCGGTCTGCAACTAAGAAAGACACCATTCATTCAAAATGCTTTAGACATATCGGCCAAACATTCTTCAAATGATAAGCAAGGCTGTGGCAACTACTTTAAAACGATACACTTTAGCACAAAAGTAAGAGATTAGCCGGTAGAGTTCAGTGTCAGATACTGGATGTACATATACCAGGACGAAGGGGACTGAAATAAAATTGATAAAGACAAGCCAAGAGGTTTGTCCATTTATGTATTTAGGCCAAAGCGACCTTGAGACAAAGACGTCACAACGAAGAAACAATTAGGAAATGACGAGAACAAAAATTGACATACGATTTAGAGTCAAGGGCGTACATATAACGAAATTGTTTAGAGATGAATTATTTGCGCAAAAAAAGAAAAAAAACCAAAAAACTACTTTCAACGAATTCCCAGCCAGGCGAAAATTATCGCAATCATTGTGCAGTGTGCTCCACTTAACCTCAATAGGAACCATTACTAGGAATTTATTGACAGTCAGCCAAGTTGATATTTAAGTTCTGAACTCCTAGCAAATCAGATGTAAAATGGGGAGGAAATTCCACGGCATCCAGTGCCAGGTTATGTACATTTGAGTGGAATGCAAGAAGAAGATTGTGAGAGCACCGACGCACAGTGAGACAGGAACCAACAAAACGTGGCCAAAAGTCTGTAGGTCTGCTAAATGGCTATAGTATTACTTAAAAAATATACAAAAATACTTTAAACTATGTATAATTTTTTATGCTATACGACTTTTTTTTTGGCCACGACTTCGTTCGCGGTTAAAAGTTTTTATAGCTCCACTGCCCAACCGCCTACTTCGCTCTATAGGACCTCTTTACATATGACATTTGTGGTCTTACTGTTGGGTGCTAGGATAATCAGGCCTCCGGAGCACAGCTGTGGCTCCGATAACGTTCCTATGAAGGGCTTTGACTTGCAGCTTGGTGCCATTGCAAAGTGGATTAAGATTTCGCAACAACATTATTGGAGCGAAGAGAAGCTTATGCACTGGGAGGTCAGGATGAAGAAATTCCACGGGATAGTCAATTGATTCATATGTATGCAGTACAAGTGAGTCTATAGACTTGTATTGCATTTATGCCTCTTCGAACAACTTAAGTGAAGTATCATTAAAGACTTTGACTTTGTCGTTCTTAGAGGTCAAAAAAAAAAAAAAACACTCACATAGACTTGTTGTTTATATTTAAAATCTTAGAATATATTTTGGCTATGAGGTCTGTAACCGTCTCCACGACTGAACCTAGATCTTCTGGAATTTTCACTTTTCCTTCAGATTCTGTATGGTCTCCATTTCCGATTTTAAATAAAAGGTCGGCAAATTGCGAAGCAAAGACATCATCTCTTATGTGAACCCTCATGTTTTTTTTTTGAGGGGGCCACAGATATGATGCCTTATTTCATGCCTTTACTTGGTCAGCTCGACTTGCCTTTGACACTACTAGCAAAGTCTGACGAAAGTCTCCAGCGAGCAATAAGGATACTCCTACTATCATTCCATTATTGCCTGATGGATATCTTTCAATGTTCTGTTGCGGACTTTAAAACCCCACTTTGAGCCATAGTGCTTTCCTCCTAGACAATGAGTTTACAGTTCCACAGCATTTGAGCCATATTGATTTACTTTGAGATGCTACACAATGGGGTTTCTACATAAATGAGGTTGAGGGGAAGCTTGAAGTTTGGGTGGGTTGTTTTGCCTCCCTTTAACAGTGTTGCAACAATCCCAGAGAATGCGACAGCCAAAGCAATGCCACGATCACTTTTCATTTTCGCCAAAAGCAAATTAATGAGAAAGGTTTTTCCAGTGTCCCGGGAGCATCTTCGATACACCAAACATCACGTTTTATCCTGAGAGAGAAGAATTGCAGAGAAACGCCTTCATGGATGGTTCAAAAACCACCACCCGAACGGGTTTCGGGATTTACTCCCAAGAGGCGGACCTCAAAGTATCCATAAGATTCCCGAAAACGTCTAGCGTATTCCAAGCAGAGGTTCTGGCTGTGCTCACAGTTGCGGAATCACTAGGGATGAAATCAATATCTGGAAGGGATATCGCCATTTACATTGATAGTTAAGCCGCCCTTAAAGCGCTAAAATCAAATGTCAGATCTGCACTAGTCTCGAAATGTCGCGTAATGCTGAAGGGATTCTGAATCTACGACGCTAATATAGAGCCCTGAGATATTTGCAGGTGTTTGTTGAATCTGCTTTTGAACTGAAAATCAAATTCGTCCGGAAATATTTGACGTGGTAACGTTCCAATTTTTCGAGTTCTTCAGAGCATACATCTAAAAATATAAGTCTGTTATCAGTGATTGAAAATTAGTGACGGTGGTTTTTAATTTTTTTTTAGCTCTAATGGTGACTGCAAAGAACTGCTTGCTTAGGTTAAGTCACTTGATTGTCCATTTCGCTAATAATCTGAAATAAATAGATTCTGAGGATCTACCTTCCTTTCAGTCATCATACGCCTTGCTATAGGTGGGCTGATTAGAGATTACAGTTGTATCGATACCCGAAAATGATGTATTTTTGGCCTTTCACGCCACCAATTGGATGGCTTGAGCTGCACGTGGTGGGACATTTTTTTCGCATAGGTCTAATACTTAACGAGATACATACACTTATAGGTTGATAGCGTTACCAACGGATGTTTGAAAATCGCAATGGCGCCGTGTCGAAAGACAGCAATTGCGCTATCAAAGTGTAAGGTTACACTGGGAGCTCAAAGCTCATGTCCCAATAGCAGATCCTTTTGTGGCAACTGTTACATGCCTTTTTTCTGTAAGCATGTTATCGGCGGCAAGAGCTTTGAAAAAATAACAATGGCTATACTACTAGTGGACAGAGTCTGACTGTCAAGAAGATCAATCATCTCTTTCTTGACCTCTCCTCAGATAACTATAAAATAAAATAAATAGCTGGCGCGACAGCTCGGGCTGAGCCAAGGTCTAGCTTCTCACAACTATTCATGTTTTACGTGTTACATTTTTCGTACGAATGGAAGGGACCTACAATTTATTGCCGACTCCGAACAGCGAATTGAGAAGCTCTTTCATGACAAATTTTACTCCCGGAGGCTTGTCATTTCCCGACGACAAGCTCAGCTCGCTCAATCTGCAGTCCAACGCACTAACCATTGAGCCACGGCGACCACTCGGATAACTATACAACTCTTTAAATCTTCTTTAGCTTTTGTCAGTAATAGTACTTCCGTAGTCGCTCTGTTTTTGAGAAAACTTTTTATCCAGCCGCAAAACTGTTATGGTAGTCCATACGCGTCTAGTTCACTTGACAGATAAATTCACCAAACATTTTTCGCAGCCTCGGTGAATGACAAACTTTCGAGAGTAAAATTCGTCATGAAAAAGCGTTCGACAAGCAGACATTGTACAATAGGTTAAAAGTTATCAACCTGAAACAAATGTCAGAGTAAATTGGTCTATTGCTTAGTCGACATTTGCATCAATGAACAATCATACAATACAATGCTGAGGCCCAGATGCACTGTGACCTGCAAGATCTTTTATGGTGTTAGCTAGTTAGTTAAAGTGGTCCTCCAAGAAAAGGTACACTTGGACCAGAAAGAAGGTCCAATGTGATATCACTGAGTACTGAGGTATAAACCCTGCTCACTCCTGAAACCATTTAGAGTTTCTAACGTAACTGTTGAGATCGGCATTGCGGAGTTTAGATCATTTAGTATCGTCCTAGGGTGGTTTTCCTAATGTGGGCCAGGGCTGGACACGTGCAGAGGAAGTGTGCAGTGGACTCCTCCTCCTCCTCCTCTCTGCAGTTCCTGCAGAAATCGTTACATGCTATACCTAGACGTTGAGCATGCCTGCCTAGGATGCAGTGCCACGTTAGGACGTTGATTAGTTATGAAAGCTGGTCTCTTTTAAGTCGTATTAACACTTTTGATCTTTTTAGATCCAGAACAGCCCAGATCAGCCTGGCATTGTTGTGTCGAGGTGTTGCCATCTACGTTTTGCTTGGACAGTGCATCGGTGTGAGTCAGGTGTTTAACAAATGACATAGGCGCTTTGACATGGTCGATCTTCCTGTTGTCTGTACAGTGGGAGCCTAGCCTAGCTAATTTATCAGACGTACAGTTCCCTTAAATGTCGCAATGACCAGGGACCCAACAGAGTGTGACGTTATACTGGTTAGCGATATCGTTTAAAGACACGCGGCAGTTTTTCACTGCCCTTGATTTTATTGTGATCGCATCTTGGCTGTCGATGTATATCGCTATATCCATGCGTGATATTGGGTTAGTCTCCAGCCAAGCAGTGGCTTGATTAATAGCTGTGACTTCGGCTTGGAAGACTCTCCAGTGGTTGGGGAGACTGAAGCAGTGGTGGATGTCCAGGTCTACTGAAAAGACTCCTTCGGCTGTTTTAGAGGCGTCCGTAAAAATAAAGAGTACTTCCGGCTGACTTGTGATGTAACAGTGATATGTATGTACTTCTGGTCAATTTGGTTTTTGATTTGAGAAAATTATGCCTGCCTCCTGTTCGTTTAATCAACGACGGGATTAAGTCGCCATCTTGCGCTCTTTTTTTGTGCTAAACTTTATGGCCGGAACTACTGGAACTAATGAATAAAACAATGATTAGTCACGGATCATCCTGTCGGCTCAAGTGGTTTTAATATGTTAATCGATTGCCTCAAGGGACACAAGTATTACGTATCCCAACGAGGAAAATCCCCCAAACACTTAAACGAATAAATAAATATGTGATGCCGTTGGTAACATCCTGGTGGGTGTGTTCTAATTTATTTCGCAGTTTGCCATAATCTTGGCAAAACTTCCTACGAGTATTCATAAACGCATGGCGAGCATAAAACCACCACATAGTCTATCTATCACCATTTCTTTTCCACCCCGTTTTCCTAACGAATTCACTGAGCGTGGGTAATAGCCACTTCCTCGGCAACGATTGAAACATTTTTCACATCTCATTCCATCCAGACACGGAATTATACTTTCAAATCCTTTGCGACACATACCTGACAAGGCTTGACACCAAACCTATTGCCAGACATAATTTAGTCACACTGATACTTGACATTAATGCGCACTAGATACATTTGGATTTTATATCCGACTCAATTGCTTTCCATAATTAAGTCCTTTGGTGGGGCAACCACTTTCGGGGGCGGTTTCATTATCCTCTATATGCCGCCTGAAACAACTCTAGTAATGTGTCCCCCTGCCATCGACGAAGGATTGCTCACTAATTATACGGATGATTAATTTCAGAAGGACAGTGGAGAGACCCTAGAAGCCTATTCATATCACACTATCGAGGATTAGATACATTTGTCGACAAATGACGATGAATGAAGAAGACATTTGTAAGGATGAGACAGCAGTTTCCATGAAATGAGAAGATTTGGGGGTTTAAGACTCCTACCCAAAGTTTTTGGATTTTGGGATGGGTTCGCCGGAAAAATGACGGTTAATCAAATAGAGGAGTGCTAGTGGGGCCAAAGTAATATTTAACACTTTATGGGCTATTTTCGTCTTTGAAAGGAAGTGCGCCCGTAGCTACAACCTATACATTGTATTTTGACATCCGATTGCGGGCTCTATTTTTAGAAACACGGGTTGGGTCATTCCTGTGGACTTCTTTGAAAAATTTTTGTTGTTTCCGGTTTTTGGTTTTCGCTGTTGCGCCTTTGGCTTGGGTTAAGTTAAAAAAAAAATGGAAACGGCAGGGAATCCTGTCTTTTGGCTGTTTGATGAAGATGTCACGCGGCTGTGTGGATTTAATGGAAAGTTGAAAAACAATCAGTTCAAAGGGTAAATTACGGTCGCTTTCCCTTCCTGTTTGAGATGAGGTCATTCAAAAAAAACAGCGTGGAATTAAATTGTAGATGAAGGGCCTGCCTAAAGCTAATGACGTCTTTTCAATGCAATAAATCGAAATGTTACCAATTTTGTATTCTTCGGTACTTTACCTAATTCGATAAATTTTGTGATAGATCTCGGCCTGGAATTCGTCGATTTTCTCCAGAATTTGTCTTACGTCCGAATAGGACGTTCAAATATGTGCTAATTTTTTTTAAACTGAAATTGGATTCTCGTCTTCTTCGCTTGACTAACTGAAGAACGGCAAACCCGGCACATTTAATCAGCGAAATCTGCTATTTATGGTTCACCTACAAGTTTCGGGAGCTCTGAATACTGAAGGGAGGTGAAAATAATGGACCGGATGCAGACGCTTGTTGCTCGTTGAAACCACGGCTTAAGCTTTGAGACGACAGGGCTTACCACCATAAGGTTTACCTTAGCCAATAACGTACTTCTTCTTACTGTCTAAAGAAGACCAGTTAAGATATGGGCTCGTTGGCAGAAGTTCTCCGAAATAACGAACGTTCCGTCTGCTTTACATTAATTTTTCATAAACTTAACTCACCGATGCTTTAAGGTTTTTTTTTTTTTTTTTTAATATTCTACATCACTAAGGACTACGTCCTTTCAAGATTATTATCACCCAGTGATGGAAAAAAAAAGAAAGGGTCTGGAGAAGTGTTAGATACGAGAGATGAGAGGAAAGGTAGTGAAGTCATGATGCGCGTTAATTTTGAACCTTTGCAGGTTTTAGGTTTCTAGAAAATTGAGGGGTACAGATTGTTGTGTCATATTGTGTGGTTAAAAAACGATCTTTTTAATTTAACTGTTCGACCGAAAGCAGACTTAAAGATGTAAGGGTGTGCGAAAGATGCCGCACGTGTGTTACAATTAAACAGACGGACTGGCGTCTACAAATTTCATCGGAACAGTTGTGGTGAAAATGCCGGTATGAGAGCGCCAAGCATCACATGTTTCGGCGGTGTTCAAGAAAAGGAATTCGACTGCAAATTGATTGATCGCGATCATTTCAAGCACTTCCTGCTGAACATGATCCAGTTAACTCAAGCATGAAATAGTATCACCTGCCCAAACATGAGAGAATGGACCCTTGGGGCACACCTTGTGTGGTGCATTTTTGGTAAAGGAGAACCATTAGGTCCCCTGTAGAGCGTTGATGCCTGAAACCTTACTGACGGTCATTAAAGAGATGTTTTCTGTCAAGATATCTCGTAAGGTGATGGTTGACAATGCTCGCCATGAGCTTAGAGACCACTGACGTTACAGCTATGGGTCGATAATTAGAAGGACAAGTTTTTTACACTTTTTTTAGAAATGGGCTGAACATGAGAGCAATGACGGACATAAGGGTAAATAATGAGTTCATGGAAGGTTGTGTCGCCGTGCTTCTAGTTAGACGCTTCCGATACACTTTATCAGTTGTGTCTACTGATCTGCCGTCTTTTTTTGCTATCCACATAGTCGGCACATTTTTTTGTCCTCTTTTTGTTAAATTGAATGAACGGATCCATGCGACAGTGACCTTATTTGTGAACGCAAGATCTTCGAAAAGGTTGAAACAGTCCCAGATAAGCTTTAACAGGATTTAAGAGCCATTAGTTATGCCTGCCTATCCGAAAAGATAAATATCTGGTGACTTTTCAATTACTGCTGCAGGCTAGGATTTGTGATCATAGATTCTAGTATTACCATTGTCCAATTTGAAGGCATCTGTAGACCAGATTTGCGAATTAGGCTAGGTAACTAGAAATTTACTTTTCCATTGGTGCGGTGACCTATGACCAGTTCAAATTTTCTGGAAAAATGAAGTCTCCTGAGCATATTATCTGGGACTTTGAAAACTGGATCACTTTGGATGTGTTCTAGGATCCTCAGATGGCCTTAAGGTCGCCGGCTGTGAATTCCGATATCTGATTTATAGATAAACTAGACGGCACTACAATTCGTTTTCTATCTGTTGCAACATTCTAAAGATATACATAATATTAACAACAGTTACAATAGAACCCTGATCGTTTCAAGTGGACACCGTTACAACTAGAACACTGCACTACAACTTAATTATTTTTGGCTTTCGACTGATTGACTAAAATTGTTGCAATTTCAAATAAGTCCTAGTTGCCATTTGTTTATATTGATTTCTTGTTAAAAGAACAATTCGAATTCGATTACTGCCAACAAAATGGAAAAAGTTCCAAGATTAACTAGTCTGATGGGATTTTGATATTTTTTTTATCTTTTCGCGGAGCACTTGGATATTCTTCGCGGAGCACAGTTTGGGAAACCCGGCTCTAGATATACTTTCTCTCTGCTGCTAGGAGAACAATTTTTTTGACTCCGCCTGATGCCTCCTGCGGCGATGTCATCGGCATATATAGCTGATCAGATAGGTGGCTCTGGCTATAGTTATATTGAGATGAAAAATTTCGTCGTACGCGATGTTAAATAGATTAGGTCCCAGAAGAGAGCACTACGCTGAGAGTGATCAGCTATCTGTCTTTGAAAATCGTTTTATTAGCATTGAGGATCTTTCCCGAGTAGTATTTCCTCTAGTGGGCCATCATGACAGTCCTTGTACTACCTCCTCTGCATTGCTAAAGTAAGTCAATGATTCGACCTCCTTTCAAAGACTTTGGGACTTTGTGGCCAGGGCCACGGCTTTACTAAAAAGCAGAACTTTTCTAAAACTTCAATGGCTTTCAGCAATGGTAGGTATAGCTTTTCCATGGAAGTCGATCTGAGAAGTTTGCAGGTAGCAAACGAACAACCATTTTTTAAGGACTCACCGTCCACAGCATATCAATTACCAATCTTACGAGAATGTTCTTAATTTTTCGTTTTGATTTTCACTCAATTCGACAGTTTTCTTGCACCACGTTGCGCTATAATTTGAAATCGTCCTTTGATTCAGTTAGGGCAGGTGAGATTGGTTTCAAACTTTAATGATTTTCGTAACATTAATCGAGATTACTCATTTCGTCTCGACAACTACAACCAGCTCCCAAATCGACTTTTCACATTCAAGTTATGATTGGCATTGGAAACCTCATAAAGTACGGCAATGGACTCTTAAACATCTACATAAAGACGTATGTGCATATGTATCTCTCGAGCTTTATCTTTTTGTGTACCAGGAGGACATTCGCTTAATTATTCGCATGCAATTCCAAAGTTGTCAATAAATCATGCATTGAAGTCTACGCTGAAATACTGCTTACCCAGTCGAATGTCCTTGAATACGTGATATTATTTTAGTAATCATGTATTCAACCGAAATCCTGCTTCCACACCATGGTAGGAATGTTCAATTGAATATTTGATGACTGCGGCGTGAGTTTACCGCTTCTTAACTAACCCTCCTTGTATGGATGTGTGGCTTTGTGGAACCCAATTACAGCTCAACAAACTCCGACATGAATCTGAATGTTAATGAAAGAATAAAACAACCCGTTCCGTTTCGAAGTTCCTTTTCATGTACATCCTTCGTTCACACTATTATATCCATGGAACCGAAACGATAGTATTACTCGTATAGTTTTGTCCTTCAATTTGGAACCATTGTCTGCTTATCGCAGCTAAATTGCTGATGATAATCTACTGGATATTTACGGTACACAGAGCTTTGTTATCCTTACAGATTAACTTTGAACGAATAACATTTTATTGCATTTTATTATCTTCTTTGCATGCGTTTAATTCTGCTTCCAAATCTTTGATAAATGTGTAGTTTGTGGTAAGGAATTACAGGATGTAAAACTGATTTCGAGTAGTAAATCCCATTTTATAACAAAGAAAGTAAATATTGCAAGGGTGTTAGGATGTACAAAGCAGGCGAATGTAACGAATATTTAGAAGGAAGTCAATAGATATTCTCAGATTTAAGTGGAAAAAGCGTTTCACTGCGAAACCAAACTTGAACTACAAATTACGAAACGTATGTAAAGCAGTTCCACGACATGGTACGTGGCCGTTACAATACAAAATCGATCGGACTTTCCCTAGGCAGTAATGTCGAGTAAACCGAATACTATGTGTCCTATGTGCTTTCGTAGATATTGAAGGTGCCTTCGATAACACTGAGTATGACTCTATTTCGAGTGTCATGTCGAACAAAGGTACATATTGACCATCCCACCATCCTTAGTGATGCCTGAAAATCGCAAAATTATCATTTCTCAGCAACTAAATATTATTCATAAGGCGGTGGTCTCTTGCGCCTTAGGTAACAATCCGCCGCACAGTCTCACAATATCACAGATTCGACTTTTCAGAACTTGACATGATCTGCGCGTTAAATGACCGCTTACCTAAAACTCTATGCTTCGGCAGGGAGTTCGATACAGTGATCACAAGCCGAGAAGCATAGAATATTCTAACCTGACTTTTAAGGTAAGAAGGGACGGATGGACCAAAAATTTACACCGGAGTAGGTGCTCGCGTATTCGGACCAAATACTAAATTCACGCTCTCAATGGGGAAAAGTCCAAGTGTATTTCGGGCAGAGACTTATGCCATTCATGAATGTGCAAATTTCATCGTTGACATCGGTATGAAAGGCATTCCCATCCATGTCTACATACTTATGGACAGTCAAGCAGCAGTAAAAGTCTAAGGCTCAAATCTAATTGACTCCAAATCAGTCTTACACCGCTTCAATATCGTGCACGACTTGATCAGTAAGAACGAAGTTAGACTATAGCCGACGAAATGGCTAGAAAGTGTTCGACTGAGTTATTTACTAGGCCTGAGCCTGTAACATCCCGAACTGAGCAATAAATTCAACAATTAAACGTGGGAAAACAAAATGTGTGTTTGCTATTGTGAAAAAAAATAACATTGAGGCATCGTCAGACTAAAAGAGTTTTAAAAATCCTTCTATAACAAATCTAAAGAATCCCAGAACTACAAAAGGATGACGTCAGAAGACTGATGGGCTTTCAAACAGGGCGGAGCCAGCTTCGTTATCACCTACACAAGATAGACATTATTCAGAAGATTGAATGGAACACGACGAAACTGTGGAATTCATGAGTTTATGCGAAATAAGGAGACAATATTTCGCAAGAAAAACTTAAGTCATAATCTCCACCAGAGAGATTTCCAAGAGAATTGAACATCTTGTGGTCTTTTAAAATTGGTCTTAAGGTGTCATCCGCATTTGGCGGGCCAGTTTCTAAAAACAAACTTAAGACTTCGGTCTTATTGCTCCTAAGTATATGCAGACGGGATCGAAAATCACCCGAAGAATTTTCCTCTCGAAACAGCCAAGAGCGACTTCATCCCCTTTTGACAGAGTCCACGCCTCTGCACCGTAGAACAGGACTGGGACGATTAAGGACTTATAAAGGTCACCATAGTTGTTCGAGAGAGGGCTTTGCTACTCAATACTCACGAACGCACCAGTGACATCACGCTGTGCCTCTGGTGTTGGCGCGTGAGTTTTGCGCTATTCTTTCAAGTATGATGTTAAAGAAGTCGCGTCACTTTGTCTGAATCCTTTTTTGACATCAAAGGTCTCGGTGAGATCTTGACCGACCTTGATGGAGCAGCGTACATTCTCCATCGTCATCCTGCACAGATGGACGAGTTTGGCAGGGATGCCAAAACTAGACAGTGCTCTGTATAGCTCGTCTCTATAAATACTGTCATACGCGGCCTTAAAGTCGATGAAAAGGTGGTGGGTAAGATCTGCCGCAGTCTGAATATTTTGTCAGTGATGGACTTTCCTGGCCTGAAGCCACACTGTTATGGAGCGATCAGATTGTTGACGAACGGCTTCAGGCGTTCACACAACACGGCCGATAAGATCTTGTAAGCGATGTTAAGAAAACTGATGCCTCTGTAGTTGGCGCAGTTTAAGAGGGTCTCCTTTCTTGAGGATCGGGCAAACAATGCTGAGGTTCCATTCATCGGGCATACTTTCCTCCGACCATATTTTACATATGAGTTGGTGCATGCTCCTTACCAAGTCATCGCTTGCTGCTTTGAACAGCTCGGCAGCTAGGCCGTCAGCTCCAGCAGCTTTGTTGGACTTAAGCTGCGAAATGGCTTTCTTCACCTCGCCCAGGTCGGGTTGACGGAATTGTTGGTCTTCGTCGTCCAGGTTGAATGGTTCATTCTGCCTGACAGCGGGATTTGATTCGTCGTCGCCGTTAAACAGTCTCCAGAAGTAGTTCTTCCATATCCTCAGCATCGACTGCGATTCTACTATGATGTCCCCTTGTTCATCTTTGCAGGCTTCGGTTCGGGCTCTGAAGCCTTGACAGGTTCTTTTTACCCTTTGGTACAACTTCCGAAACTCATTCCTGCAGTCAAATCCCTCTATTTTCTATTTTCATGCTCTTTCGTTTTCCTTCTGGGAAGCCGGCGTTCGTTCTTCTCTTCTGCTGGTATAGCTCGTGAGCAACTCTGGTTCTTCTGTGCAGCGCCGCTTTATAGGCCTCTTATTTCGCTGCATGTGCTTGCCGACACTCGTCGGCAAACCATGAGATTTGTTGCGGAGCCGAATGAAACTCAGCACGCCAGATGCGGCATTTCTAACAGCTTTTTGGCAATGTTGCCACTGGGCTCAATACTTAATGCTGGCTGCATGGGACGTCTTGAGAGATTGAGAGAGACTCCATCGGAAAAGGAACTGGCGATCTCGTGCGATTGTAGCCATACCTTAGGTACAACGAGGTAGTGATTCGAGTCAATGTTAGCCGCTCGAAAAGATTGTTCATTCATAACACTGGATTTTGATAAATAAAAAAAATAGTTTGCGCGACAGCCCTAGATGGACCAAGTCCTGAAACTGATACAGCCGGTCTACTACATTTTTATATGTTTGAAAGACATCATCCCATTTCCCCTTCAGCTAGTTTCACTTTTACATGGATGCCTTTCAATGAATGTTTACTTCCGGTCTTTACCCACCTCAATTCGCCATTCAACCTTTCAATTGTGAAATCACTTTCACCAGACATGAAGCAATCCACTGGCTGTAAACGAATCACGGCGGGATACTTCAGATTCTGACTCTAAATGGCCGCGGAAGTATCTTTTTATCTGCTTCAGCCACCTTTAAGTTTAAATATTCGATTACGACACCACAAACGACTTTCCCTCTCTCTTTTACTCAATCCATTAGATAACTCGTCGAAAGTATCTCCGTCGATTTTCAGGAAGCTGCTATCCTGTGCCTGTCATTGACATTTCAATTACCTATCCGCTGTATACCCTAAATTCATCGTCGACACGGATGAGCATTTTCAAAGCTGGTGAGATGAAACTACCAGTACCCATTATCGTATGGCAGATCAAGGTGACGATATACATACCTTGAGGAAATCGAATCCTTCATAAAAAAAAAACTTTATTTGCCCTCCTGATTGCCCTAAAAAGCGAAATTACAGTTGATTCCTTCGCGTGCGAGTACAACAAGGACATGAGGACAGGGAGAGAAAGAAAAAAAGAGGATGTTCTTTTAACGATGCTCGTGGAGTTTTTGAGACTTTATGTGATGTGAGCGAAAAGTTATAAAAAGAAGAAAAAATTAACAGCTCAACTGGGATGGAGGAAACAACTCGATTGCAAAGTTAGCAAGGGACTGGGGGCAGAAGGAGGGGTTGCTAAACCACCAGGTTGAGGTTGTCCTGCATAAAAAAGCATGTAAAGGGCGTCGCTTAACAGCGCAATTTGGTCAATTGGTGTGTGCCAAAGAATTTGTAAAAACCTAACTAGGGCACGGGCATTAGAAAAATTTGAGGAGAGACAAAAAAAGATGCGGATGCACATTGGTTTCGAATGCTTCAGGATGGCAATGATGATGGAACACAGAGCTGTTGGTAGAAGAAACGATAAAACATGACACATTTCGTCGGTTTTCAACCGAGTCTATTGACTCCGCAACGACGCTATCACCTTTAAGTCTTAAGACGCGGTTTTGGATTGTATCCAGATTGTGAAAGACAGTTTACGATGCTCCAGACCAAGCTAGGTGAACGCCTTGCAGATTGAAGCCAGATAAGAAGGGGTAAAAAATATATTTGGACTGGTTTCGGCCAGAGTCTGAGCCTGGACGGGGCTATAGTCGAATCTTCACGGATGGCTCCAAAACCAGTCATGGGTCCGGTGCTGGTGTCTTCATGGAGGTCGATAACACCAGACTTCACTACTCGTTAGGCAAGCATGCCTCTGTTTTGTGAGCAGAGATCTTTGCTATCCTAGTGACCACAGACTATACTGTTAAGAATAGGTGAAAGGGTCGGATCATATGCGTCTGTAGCGAAAGCCAGGCTGCGCTTAAGGCCTTGCTCTAACCTTTAACCAGTTCCAATATAGTGAGAGAATGCAAGAACTCTCTGAATTCGGTCGCAAGGCTGAACTCTTTGACTCTTATCTGGGTCCCAGGTCACACTGGGATCTCTGGAAATAGAATTTCCAATGAGATTGCTAGACAAGGTTCAGAGAATGTTTTCTCGGAAACTGAACCTACGTTGGGTCTTCCCTCGTCCTCGGTCAGGGCCTCCATTGTCCTACGAACACAATTGTGTGTGGTACGGGTCTCCAGGATGCAGACAGACTAAACGAATGCTCCCGAACGTCTGTAAGAAATCAGCGGCATTTTCGGTGTCACTAAGCAGAAGAGACTGTAGACAACTTATTGGCGTTCTAACGGGACACTTCGCTTTTCTCAAGCATCTTAGTGTGTTAGGCTTTAGTGAGACCACTGTCTGCGACGCTTGGCTTCGATCATTTCCTTCGTTCATTTCGATTGTCCTGCCTTTGCTCGAACAAGGTGGCAGTTTTTCAGTGCTGATGTGGTGAGTGCTGTTACTATAAGCTCCTCATCACTGAAATGGGTTTTCGGCTTTCTCCGAAAGTCGAGGAAATTCCAGTAAAATGGGTAAAAACTGGGTCCTGCTTTCTGGTAGTACAATGAACCATTTGCGCCTGAGTGCTTCAATATAGCGTGTCCCAATCCGACAACAAAAAAAAGTAAATTTGCAGCAATTTTTTGAATATATGATCGAAGGCTGTGATTGACACACAAACCGATATTTGTGATTACGATACAGTTTGAGGGCGAGCTGGGCCTCAACTAACAAGCTCCTAAAGCCAGTTCGGTAGTTAGTAAGCTGCCTCTAGTTTTGCTTGCCAATTTTATTGAAGTCTTTTTCCATTAGCGCAAATACCTGATCCGCTCCCGATCCTCCAGTGTAGATTCGAAGATTCTCCGGGGCGGACCGCTGGTGTTCAGTCGCTCTGTATATCCCAGTCATCTTACTTGTAGTATATTGACTCTTCTGACTAGGTCAACATTGCTGTTCATCCCTTATAGTTCGTTGTTGTATTTTTGCCTCCATTCGCCGTCTATGCAGAGGGGACCAAAGATCACTCGAAGGACTTTTACCTCGAAACAATTGAGGGTGATAAGTCCATGCCTTGGCGCCATGAAGTAGGACTGCGACGATTAGGGTCCTGTGTAGGGCCCTTAAGCTATTCGCCTGCTTTCAGCACTTGTATCATTGTCTGAATTCATTCAGTGCGGATCTTAGGTTCTTGTTTCTTTTTTCTTTGATCGCTAAGCCCATTTTGACCGCTTCCGTAGCAATGAGTTCTTTTTCTGAAAAACGGTGCTTCTGATGTTGCCATGTGACTTCATTACAATTCTGTTAAGAACGATGTTGAGAAAATCGTATGACAGAGCATCACCTGGTCTAAATCTTTTTTTGACATCAGAGCTCTCGGTGGGGTCGTTATCGGTTTTGTGCTCCTTGTGCATCCTGCACAAACGGACTAGATATTTCTTTCGCTCGTCTTTATAAAAGCTGTTAATGCGCAGCCCTAAATTCGATGAAAAAGAGACAGTGAGTATTGATTTGAAGCTCCTACATTTTTTTCAAAGGTATGCCTTAGTATCAATATTTGATGGATACTTGACTTTTTCGGCCTAAACCCACACTAATATTAACCGATCAGGTTGTTGGCGATAATCCTTTAATTTGCTTAGTGAATCCGATCCAATATAGTCGCCAAATTATACATCCTTAGACTAGAACAGTCTTCGTACGTACGTTCTTACATCCAGAGTTGTAGTTTCCGAGAAGTTTCTTAGCCGATTAAGTCAATAACCTTGTTCTTTTTCGCCGCTCGTTTTCCTTCAGTTGTGGGGTCCTGGGTCCTGGGTTCTGGTCCCATGAGTTGTCAAACGAACAACTTTTTTGTGCATAAGCGGTGCACTAAAACAGCACCCTCTGCAGCACTGGACATTCCGTTCCATTGACTCCTAATGACATCTTTGGCAGGCAAATGGTTGCAAGTGCGGCCGTTCGTCTTAAAGCAATCTCATAGTGGACCAGTAAAGAATTTAACCACCCCTCTATTCTGAATAGTTTTTAAATGTCACCAGGAAACTTAGACTACGCCATACCCAAACTGAATTTTGACAAAAACTTCATTCAAGCAGCTATCAATGTCCTAGATAATACTAGCGCCAAATCGAAAGCGGTGTCTACCTGTCTTAAAATCCTAAATAAAATAGACGCCACCCACGACGCCAACATCCACTGGGTCCCCGGACACAACGATATCGAGGGCAACGAGGGAGCAGACGAACTTGCTTTGGTGTACTGAAAGGTAACGTCGACTACAAGATTAGAGAGCTAATCAACACCTCTTGGTCCGCACCTTATGGCAGAGAATAGACCAGAACAAAACAAAATGTCTTGTGCCTATGAATAAGAAAGATACTCGCATCCTAGTAGGTGTAATGACGGGACATTGTGCCATAGATACCATGCAGACTCGACATCGACTCTCCAGACTACTGCAGGAGCTGTCAGGATGCGGAAGAGACAGAAACTATCAAGCACTTACTCTGCGAGTGTCTTCACCTCCAAAACCGACGACTCCGACACATGGGAAACAGGCTGTTTGGAGAACTGAGTGACCTAACAGAAGTACCGATAACGAGCATACTCTTCTTTATTAAGAGTACAGGGTGGTTTTGATAAACCACCCATCTAGAACCCAAGGTTGGAACATGGACAAAGCGGAACACAATGAACCAGTAGGCCCCAGTGGACGCTCAGTCATTGGACTGGGCACTTCCTCCATAACCTAACCTAACCTAAGTCCCCTTTGAATTATATCGCATAATGTCCATTAGATGAAGTTTTCTCGAACTTATGGTGCTTTTTGGTTTACTACTAAAAATACCCTTCTCTTCAATTTCTGCACTACATTGCGACAGCACGAGATAGCCAAGGCTTTGCCTCTCGCAACCATTCATGTTGTGCTTCTTACATTGTTTGCACGAATGAAAGGGACCTACGATTGATTGCCGAATTCGACCGGCGAACTGAAAAGCACTTTCATGACAAATTATGCTCCCGGAGGCCTGTCATTTCCCGATGAGAGGTGGTGCCGCGAAAAATGTTCGATGAACATTGTTGGGGGTTAAACCCACGCCGCTTGCACAGCAGTCCAACGCACTAACCACTGAGCCACGCCGATCTCTCTCTCCTTTATATTTCCACTAAAATGTCCAGTTAACCTCCTATCTCCCGGTGATTTATCCGAACCTTGGGGGTTCGAGCCGAAACCTTGGATATTCAAATAAGTGCAAATGACATTTTCTTTGCAATCTATTGCATTCTGAAATCCTCGGGATATCCTAGAAGCAGCATTTCTGAACTCCAGATCAACTTCTGAACTCCAGAGCCGCTTCTGAACTCCAGAGCCAATTCTTTGAACTTGAGTGCACACACGTGTACCAGTTCTCAGAAACATCCCACATCTTTCAACAGTTCAGCTATTGAACGGACTGCTATACATGTATAATGGCGGATTTGTATTTCATTTTCCCATTCAAGTTATTTAAATGCTTTGCCATTCAGCCTACGCCTACAAGTGCCTTAACGAACATGCTTTTCATGACGTAATCCCCTCACAATTCTTCTTCGGTGTGTTGTAGTATATTTTGCATCTACCACTCAAGTGCTTTGTTATTACAGACCACTAACAGGATAAAACAAAATTGCCTAAATTAATTGCACTCCCGGTGGTCTCTTTATCGGCTTTGGTGGGGTATAAATCCCGAAAACTTGAAACTAATGTTGGAACAGTATATCACTGGGATATACCTTCTCCGGTGTATGTTATACACGCAAACAACCAACACTCAGTCCCGTCTAATATTTCAGTTACTAAGGTTGCGTAATACCCTTAAGCTTTTGCATTACAAAAATGATAAATTAGATTCTCCACAGCTCATAGGTTATTTTCAAGGACTCAAGGTCTCTAAAGTGTCACCCAACACATCGAAGGAACCGAAAAAATTATGACAAATCACTGACAGTGGATGGGGAAAGCCAGCAAGGACCTTTCTATGGACAAAAAATTGAAAATGTTTCTAAAAATATCGCTTTTAAGGTAGAGACAGGCAGGCAGTCCAAAATTATAGCTCGTTTTTGGTTAAGTGCTCTGTCATGTAATGAAATGTGTAGAAGGGTTTAATATTTTTTTCTAAGTGCCATGGTCAAGAAATACACATTTTCAATGAGAAATACAAAAAAGACTCTAACGAAAGGTGGACAAAGCGTTCTCAGGTTATTCTGTGTGCCCATGTAGGGATTCTCGTTTTCATTGAATTTAGTAAAATGGAATCTTAACCCTTTAGGGATGACAATAGCAATGACTGGAACAATTCGTCGGAACATATCAGATCCTTCAATACAGGGAGCAACGTCCAACCTAAACGTGATAAAATGTTTGAGTACCTACGTTGGATGTCTGGTTTGTCCTTTCAGAACCAAAAAATGGCGCTTGTCCACCTAATTGGCACTCACGTGACCTGGATATCTATGTACATGGACATGTTCGTTCCCTGGAGGGTGGGATGTAAAGATAGTTCGCCTCCAGTTGGCGTACCCTGGATAACGCAAAATAAACTATCAGCAGAGGAAGAAGCCAAACTTTCTGTATAACATTCAGGAACTTCTGGCGGTCCTCTGTCTCACACTCTACGGTTGGGTTGGTCACAGCCAACAAATTGTGACATCTAATGTGCCCCGTAAGGAGTGCTTCCCGAGTGCTTGAGTTCCTCTGAATATACGATTGTTAAACTGAAAAATTCCTGGCAGGTTACAGAAAGAAAAGATACAGCACAGGAAGAAAATAAATTGATAACAATCGCAATGAAAGTTGTCCTTGTAAGCACCACTTGACAAGCGGTTAAGGAAATTCGGCTCGGATCTGCCAACAACATTGAAGGTATTAGCAAAGAAAATGCTTGGATTACCTATTCAAGATGCTAATTTAAAACAAGATCGATTGACTGAAAATGAGCCAGAGTTGTTGACAAGGAGAAAGTCGGCTGTCCGCCGAGGTGCAGATAAAAATTCGTTTAGTACTGTATCAACTTCCTCTTTAACATAGCGATTGATAAGTTCATTCAACAAGCGGTGTCATTTTTAACTTCGCACCATTGTTGAACTGTCAAGTAAGTAACAACTAGGCGGTGAAAATTGACGGAGACGTTTCGTAAAGTTTGTACTGCTTTTGGCCATCATCAAGCGCCTTCTCGCACAGTCCGGCAAGGTCAGCTGAAAATTATCGCCGCCGTAGCTGAGCGTGGAATTGAAAACCCAGGTGTGTCCATTTTGAGACGATCGAAGGAATTGGGCCTCTCCGTAACCACTTTGCACCGCATTTTACATAAAGGTCTTGGCCTACGTGCTTATAAGGTTCAGTTGACACAAGAATTGAAGCCAGCAGACCAGGCACAACGCCAAATTTTCGCTGAAAAAAATGACAACTCTTGTTGGATAACCCTATATATTCAGGGAAGCAAGCTCAGTTAGATCCTCATTCATCGTTGAAATTAAGTAGATTTTAAGGCGATGCAAGGTTAAAAACGGCGAAAGTTGCACAAGTCATAAACACAGCATATGCATAAGTTATGAGGTACGTTGTGTAAAAGAAAGCTTCCCAGCTAAGCTCTGAAAGCCAGAAAGCGCTTGCATGCGTGTAGTATTTTACTTTTCTAACTTTTTCAAAAAGTGGCCGATGTGGCTATACCTTAAGTATGGCTCTAAAAGGCTTCTTTTAACAATGGGCTTTTGCACTGCTTTAATCAAGTATTCGATGGTGCGACAGACAACCACAGTGCGTAAGCACGACAATTTTGAAGTGGGGAGTTCGAACATCACTTGGAGCTTAATGTATTTTTTTCACCACCGGTGGGGCGGAGGAGTTGAACTCCCGAAACCTCTCCTTATCTACGCCTAGAGTGAAAGCAGATAATAACCATGATAGAGAAAATTCTTCACGAACACACCAAGATCATCAGCCCTGTCAAACGAATGCTCGATGAGCGAACGGGAACTGACCATAGATCTGCAGACGTTGATGACGTTTATCCTTAATTCTTAAAAAAACTGTGGACAAAATCATTATCTCACCTGGTTTTTCACTAACATCCTGGAGACCGCCTACCATCCCCAAACCTCCAAACGCTCAGAAACCATTGCTATCCTGAAACCTGATAAACCACCGAACCGAGTCAATATCGCTTCTTAAACAGTGCTACAAGCGTCTTAAACTATTCATTCTGAGCAGAACTGGCCCCATTATAGACAACCACATTTTAATCGATCTGGCTGGACGCAGCACACACAAAATTCTTGCACTCTCGTCTTATAATATTGAGTTCTTAGCATTTGTAGATTTAACAGCAGTTTACGATACAGTGTGGAGATAGGAGCTTATTTAGCTACAAATTTCTCAAAATACTAAAATGCAAACAACTTGCTAGTCTTCTGAATAACATATCCAGTAATCGATTTTTTCAAGTTTTCATTAAAGAGAATTGCAGTAAACCAAGAAAAGATAGCAATGACCTTGACCAGGGATCCGCCCTGGCTCTTGTGCGGTTTCATTTATACATGCATAATGTACATATGTATACGAGCAACATCTAGTTTTGGCATCCCTGCCAAACTCGTCCGTTTTTGCAGAATGACAATGGAGAACGCACGTTTCTCCATCAAAGTCGGTAAAGACCTCACCGAGATTATCTTTTATTGAAAAACATTTGGTAATGTTAGTAAAATATTACAATCTAGTTCTTAGACTAATAAGTAATTTTGTTTTGACTTAAATTAATAAAGAAACCGAGATAATTGATGTCAAAAAAGGATTTAGACAAAGCGACGCGCTGCCAAAACTCACACACCAACACTAGAGGCACAATCTCTCAAAAGTCCATCCAATTACTCGGATATGCAGACGATATTGACATAATCGGAAGAACGCAGCGCGATGTCACTGCCGTGTTCGTGAGTATTTAGACGGAGGCGGCGAAGATGGGTTTAGCGGTCAATGAGGGCAAGACGACGTATTACTGTCAACAAGAAAGGGCTCTCAACACCGACGCCTCGGACAGACTGTCACTATAGACCGATATAACTTTGAGTTAACTAAGGACTTTGTCTACCTACGTTCCACTTTAAATTCAGACAACAACGACAGCGCTAAGATCAAACCAAGAATAACTCTTGCAAAACGCAAAAGCCCCCTCTCGAACGATTAAAGTGACCCTTTATAAGACCTTAATCGTCCCAGTCCTGCTGCACGGCGCAGAGGCATGGACTCTGTCAAAAGTGAATGAGGTTGCTCTCGGTTGTCTCGAGAGGAAAATTTGTCGGGTGATTCTTGGTCCCATCTATTTAGACGGTGAGTGGAGGCGGAGATACAACGACGAACTGTACAGGCTGTACAGCGACATCGACGTAGCCAGAAGAGTAAAGTTTCAACGACTGAGATGGCTGGGTCATGTAGAGCGGATGGACACCAATACTCCGGCCAGGAAAATCTTCCAATCCACACCCGACGGACGGCGCAGTAGAGGAAGACCACGACACAGGTGGCGCACGGAAGTGGAAGGGGACCCCAACCAACTTGGTGTGTTAAACTGGAGACAGCGGGCGAAAGATCGAGTTGGGTGGAGACGCTTGTTGGTAGGTCCAGGTCCAGGTTCACCCGGACCTTCCACCAAAAAAGTCTAGAAAATTTGGAAATTCTGGCGACTTGCCTCAGTGAACAGAGCACGAAATTTACGGACACAGAGGACACCCTAGCTGAATGCCTAAGCGTGATTGGCAGCTATTTCGAGAAGTGGAGGCTCTGTCCTATTTTATGAGCAAAACTGAATATCGAACTGAATTTGGAAGCTTTCACCTGTGCAAGCTACTAGCTTATTATCGTTTAAAGATCCGTTTTAATGGTACCCAACTAAGCTATGGCCGCGGCTGAGTGGTTAGTGCGTTGGACTGCTGTTCAAGCTGTGTCGGTTCAAGCCCCAGCCATGTCCACCGAACATTTTTCGCACCACCACCTCTGCACCATGGGGAATGACAAGCCTCCGAGAGTATTATTTGTCATGAAGAAGCTTCTCAATTCGACGTTCAGAGTCGGCAATAAATTGTAGGTCCCTTCCATTCGAAAAATGTAAAATGTAACACTTAACATGAATGGTTGCGAGAAGCTATGAAGCTAATCTCGAACTGCCGCATAAGCTATTTATTTATTTGTAACTAAGCCACAATACACAGGAAAGCCGACTGTCAGCTTAACACATTCATCCATAGCATAACTGGGACCATTAAATCGACTCCGACGAAGTGGATACCGACTCTGGATAACATAACGCGACTTGAAATCAGAAGAAAATACTTCCCAGTCAGAGAGTACTGCAATACCACGTTGTTAAAGGGAGAGGTAGCTATCGTTTGTAGTCGATAGATTTCCTAATCGTCTGACCAACCTCGTGCAGGCACTACGTCGAAGGTGGTTAAGACTTCCAAAAGGCAGCTACCTCTCCTGTTTGTTTTTGGATGGCCTCGTTCTACTGCCCACGGATTGAGATCACCAGCTATGATGACTGATATTCGACATAAGATTTATTTAACACCTCAAGGAACCCACGAGAGAGTAGTAGAGTAATCCAAGGGTCCCTAGGTAAAAATATTTATACTCAGCTCTAGAAACAAGGCTGGTGGCAAAAATCAACATGAGAAATTCAGTTCTATTGTAGAATTTGGAAAATTCATGTGTTTCCCTTAGACCGCCACCTTTCATTGACCGTAAGAAGCAAAGAAGTGAAGAGTGGCAACCACCTTGTCACGTAGATGAGTGAGAACAGAAATTTCAAAGGAGAGCCAACTTTGGGCACTCGAAACATTTACCATCAGTCCATCTTCGAATTTATTGAATTGTCTTCAGTGGACCTACACGAGGCAGTTATGTTCAGCATGAATACTATTCCAGCGCTGATGTTATGTTTATTCCACGGAGCACTCTTCCCTGAGCGACAATAAAAAGTTTATTAATATGTTAATCATGTTCGCAGGCGCTTCTTCTTCTAAACCTAATTGCGTTCTGCCAAAGCTCGCGCGGACACACTCAGACCCGGGGCGATAATTAAAGTCGCGTTCCCAAGTTAGTATGCAACCAGCATAGGCATTCGGAAACAAGCCAAATAATACCTACGAGTACGATCGCTGGTTTGACCAAATCATCGCCATGTCGGTGGACAACAATGGCTCCATTAACCATCAATTACACCGCGTCTCACTTGGCGAGACGATCTAGAGATTCTCTTCCACTGGAGCGTGAGTACTTTTATATCAGTCTTCGGTCGGCAATCGTTTCGCGGTGAAGGTTCTTTGCAAACAGAGCCGGTCGCGGTTAAGTTTCAAAATTCAATTTTAGTAAACAAATCTAGTTTGGACGAGTGTTTCGGATGTTATACGCCCGCGAATAAACAAATTGTGATTGAAACAGAACCCACGCGATACAGAGAAAAAAGTGAGTGAGTTAAAGTTTAAATTTAAAAAAATCATTTATTGAATTTTGCGGTGCTGATTGATGCTCTCTGCGTTGTATCATATGTTGTGCTGGACGGATTTGCCAAACGCTTCGAGTGGTCAACTTTTGTGTTTCAATTAAGGCAGATCTAGTTCTGAAATGGTCAACAGTTTCCAGAGAAACACATTTGTTCGAGTCTTACGTACGTGAATGAATAATATGGGCGTGAAGTTCACTGTGATTCAAGGGAATCTGCTGATCCTCCACTTGATTACAGAATTTAATTTTGTCCAGCTTTTATTTTCCACATATATTGAAATCGCACCTGGTTCAGATTGATGTCTTTTATCCATCTTGTAGGAGCACAGACAACCAGGCCTTTTGCTTAGATCAGCGAAGTTTGGTACAAGGTACTCCAAAGTTTTGTCCATTACTAATGTAACTATGAGTTTTAACAGCCTTATCACCCTGATCTGGATACCACAATGTACGACTTTCAAGGGGAATTAACGAGCGGATTGTCTGGCTAGAAGAGCCATCAGTCGCCCGTTCATCGGCCCTAAATCATAGCCGGGCAATACTCACCTCAAAATAAATCAGTGGGAACTGACCAACTTTTCCGAGTAGTGGGACAAATCTTAAGGCCTAACACAGTATCAAGGGTTCATCCTTCTCAATTAAAATTTAAGTCAAAAAGCTAATAAAGCTTAGCAAAGAACAACAGCTTCTTAACCAGCTATCTGACAGGACCCTGTCCACTGTCCACAATAAGATTTATTCAGATGTCTGTCGAGAGCAAAAAGAGACCGCAGAGCATATTCTATGCGACAGCTAGGAACAGATTTTTCTTTTTTCTTTTTCCATTTTAAACCCAGCGGGCATTTGTAATATGAATCTTGGGGAAAGGGGCCAGAATTCAGATTTCTAAAATTCTCTTTGAACAAAATTCTGTATTCTAAAATTCTGTGTATTTTTTTTAAATTCTGTATCTAAGCTGCATTCGGATGAACGGCGTTTAATCCACACCTTCCACTGTGAGCGTTGGTCTTCGCCAGGGGTGCATTTTGTCACCTCTCCTTTTCATTGTGCATATGAATTGGATGTTAAAGCGCAGCCGTTGCAAGGCCCGATACGAATTAAGAGACTTAAGGATGGGTAGGTTAAGTTAGGTTGAAGTGGCTGCCAGCTAAAGCCAAGAGGGGTCCCCATGAGGGGTCCGTTGTGATACCACAAACATCTCGAAAAGATCTCTTGCCTATCAGATGTTTATCAGGTCGCCTAAGTTTGTAGAGAAGAAAGCGGAGTTTTCTTTTGCGGGAGAGAGCTGGACGATGCAAAGAAGATGGAGAATAGTCTCCTCTTCCTCCTAGAGCTTCTGCAGAAGTCACTTGCGTAGACGACAAGCCTTATTGCTTGCTTGTCTGTTATACAGTGTCCAGTAGTGACACTGATTATAGTGCTAATATGTGATCTATTAAGAGAAATCAAATATTTAGAGCGTTTCAGATTCAGCTTTGGCCAAATCTGCTTTGTCACTAGCATCTAGTTTTGTCGATAGCATCTAGCTTTAGTTTAAGTTTGAAAGTAGCGATTGGTATACCTAATTGGGCCCTTATAAGGCCCAATAGGAAAAGGTGTTCCATATCTGGTGAGTTCAACAGTCTTGCAGTTCCTTGGAATGTCACTGTGCCCTGGCACCCAACAAAGCTGAATATTAAACTGCTCCGACATCTCTTAAAGAGACGAGCGGCAGTCTAGGGCTATTATTGAGAGACTTAAGGATAAGCCATCTGCTTTTCGCTGAGGACTTAATCATTCTTGAGCCTACCCAGACCGTACATTAGTGTTTAATTGACAGGTTCGTAGCCTTCTTTTTTGAAGCTGGGATAAGAATAAACGTAATAATTTTGAGGTTATGGTCATTTCCTCAACGTCTGTTCAATGCGTTAGTGGAGTGGTCCCATTGAAACAGGTGGAGAAGTGTAAGTACCTTGTGGTCGTATTCACGATTGATGGAAAGAGCAATATTGGTCAATCTGTTACCAGGGGGGCTGAACTTGGCATCGGAGCTAAGCTATTGGTCTTTAATTCAGTGTTTGTTCCGACCCACACCTATGCTCATGAGGTTTGGGTAATGACCGAAAAAATAAGATCGCTGCTGAAATGAGATTTTGCTGTGATAACTAACCGAGATTGAGATAGAATACGCGAGGTAATCAATCAGCTAATTCAAGTTGGAAATTTAACCGCTACCCGTATGGCGATAGTTTAGGTTAGGTACCTGAATTAAAGAGGGAGAAAACACTCGACCTCATCACACTTAGGCCGTTGTGGACCCATTGTTATCCCATGGGGGTTGATCCCGGTTCCTACAGGGTTGTTGGCTTGGGTCTCCATCCATCGTGATGTCCTCAGAAACCTGAAAAGATCATTAAGTGGAACATAAGACAGTTGTTGTATGTCTTGGTCTTGGTCTAGTGTCTTCCTAATGTTCTGTTTTTCAAGTAACATAGGCTTGGGCTGTGGCAGAGGAAGTGAGAAGTATCCTCTTGAACCATCGGCGGCACGGTGTAGTGGGTAGTGTGTTTGCTTCTGACCCGAACTGTACAAGTTCAAGCCCGATCGGGGAATAGCAAAAACCACAGCCACCGAAACAAAACAAACTACTGCACAAAAAAGGGGTGTCTGCCTGGAAGTACAATAGACCGACAATGAGTCTGAGTGCTCCTAGGATTTGGAAACTTCCTTTCAAAAAAAAGAAATCCTCTTGAATCTCTTTGTCACCGCATGCCCTACATATATTGTCATCGTTGAATTTAAATTTTATTGTGTGGTTTCTTAGAAGGTTGTGGCTAGTGTGTGCACACACCAAGGTTAACAGCGACTTCCTTTGAAAAATTTGTTGGTTCTGGCTTTGTCGTATTTTGGCCAAACCTTAATATACCATAGGTGGTAAGTGACTTCTTCCTAATGTTGGCTGTCGTCAGGGTATTACACTTCACCCGCTTTTTGAGATTACGTAGTGGGGGCTTAATCCATTGCAGAGCTCAATTTTGGCCCATTGTAGACCAAGTTCGTCGGCTATTTCGTTTCCTGTTATGTCCTTTTGACCAGGGAACCAGCAGAGAGTAACACTGAACTCCGAGCGAAGAACCTTAAGCTCTTCGCGACAGCTTGGATTTTATTTCAGTAGCAGAAATTGCTTTAATAGCCGCCTGACGGTCAAAAAAAAATCGTGAAGTCATCTCGTGGTATTGCCATCATTAACACCATACTGGCTGCCTCTGCCACTGCCAGGACCTCCGCTTGAAAGTCTGTGATCAGGAAGTCTGATTGATCTCTGTATGTATCTTCGGAGATTATACCGGCACCTGTTCCTATATCCATCTTTGACCCATTTGTGTAGATAGATATAGACCTATCACCCGTTAGTTCAGTGCTTGGGAAAGTGCAAGAGAATGGTTTTTTAAAGTCGAGGTATGGTCACTGCTTATGTGTCCAACTACGTTCTACCCGTATGGGGATAACTCCTGATGATTAAGAGTGGATGGCGCAAGAGTGGAAGGTAGTGGATTAGCGGGTCGTTGAAAATAAATGGACGAATAAATAAAATTCTGTATTTTAAAGGCATAGAAGGAATCAATACCGACTTGCAGCGCTGCAAAGTGTAGCAAAGCGGTGCAGTCACACAAAAATGCGGAATTTTGAAACACTTGAAATTAAAAAAAAACCAAAGTCGGCAAAGCAGAATTTTAGCAAGCTAGACTGCAATAAGGGCCCTGGTATTGAGAACGATAAGGTCCAAGTTGCATGAGATAAACAGTATACCTTAGCCCGAATCTCAGGCGGTCTTTTTCTAATTACTTTGCAAGAATGGAAAGAGTCAAGACACCGTAGTCCACATTCATAATCACTGTTTCTCCGCTATCCAACTCAGCTCGCAGAAGCCAAACCTCGTTACAAAATCATTTTTTCAAAAAACGAAGCTTACATATTATTAACTATTATTTGTTAATTTGAACACAATAAGCCATTTCAAATGACAATTAGTGATGGAACAGTTTCGACCCCACGTTTTTCATGCCCTATAAAATTTCTCAACCATAGCCGGAGGTAAGGCCGCCACCCAAAAGCGATAAAAATCACAAAACAAATTTAAATTAACACCTTATTTGGGATTGACATTCAAAAAGCCCGTCCTATTAGCATCCGTCAGTATATTGGAAATTTCGCCGGTAGCAGCTCACGACTCGAACTGGTTTCCATTGTTGCGCTAAAAAGAATCTTCAAGAAGAAATCCCTCACGAGCTTTTTATATTGTTTGGCGAATTTTTTCATTAATTATTACGAGACAGATCCACAAGATCCATATACACGTATTTGCTTTGGCGAAATTAATTTTCGAATTTTATTGAAAGACCTATCAAAACAATCGAATTAAATTGAGACATCAAAGACGAAATAAATTAGCAAATGAAGATTCGATTTGGTTTTTGTTAGAGCTGGCGGAGGCACGTGTGGCGGGTGTCAAAAATAGGTGTAGGTTAATGAAAACAGGTGCTGATGTAATGGGAGGCCCTAAATGTTGCCAAGTCTAGGGGTTATTGATCGCTTCGCAAGCGGGTTTCGACAGAGTGTATGGAAGTGTGTTTGATAACTTTTCAAGGCGGCCTTATGGAATTATTACGAATATTAGTTTAAACTTTATAGCGGTAGGAGTTATGAGAAGGGATTCAACATATGTTCACAGCTTGTTGGAGTGGGCTTTCCTTTTGATGGATCCTTTTGTATTCTGGTGGGTAACTTTTGTGAGTTTAATTTGCCATGAAGTAGATTCGCAGTTGACTGTGTAGACAGGCATGTGACATTGGCCAGCAATTGCAATTGGCGCGATAGAACATCAGTAAACTACTAGGTGTTAATTGATGTTTACTAGTAGGTGTTAACTGATGTTCCACCCACGTCTGAACAGTCAACTTCACTCACTCTTCTCCAGCGCTAGATATGTTGTAATCCAGGACTTTAAGCTTCTAAGCCTGAATCAGAAGGATTGTAATATCGAGCTAAAGATGACCCTAGGGATGTACATTGCCATCGTACGACTTTTTTTCACTCGCGGTCTGTTGGTCCTTTCAGAGTAAGGACAAAAAACTGCCGTAATTGAAGACACTACGGGAGATCTGCGGTCATGCCTGACCGATGTCCTAACCATCCACCTGCATCTGTTACCGTTTGACCTTCGTATTAAAAATATTACACTCTGTAGGGCAATCATACATAGGAAATCTGGGTAGTGGATAGCCAAGTCCTTCGGTCACAGTTACATTTAAGAACTGCTACCAAAAGAATTGGTAACTTCTCAAACAGATTCCATCACTTTTAAATTGAATTTCTTCAAAAGTTTCGCTGTAGGTTTTTGTTTCAGTGGACAATTTGCCTACTAAGGACGTAAAAATGAATTGCGGAGTTGGTGCGGGAGTCTTCTTGAAAATCCCTAACTTATCCAAATCGCCTTTCTGATTATGACAGCATCTTCTAGGTAGAGCTCTTGGCAATCGCAGGAAGACTACAAATTTCTGAGGAACGATCCAACATCCAACATCCAAGCATACCATTACTATGCAGCCAAGCAAAATCAAAGCCATTGATTCGTCTCAAAATACCTCGAGCTAGTAGAACAATTCCGAAATGAACTGGAATAGCCAAATTATAAAAGATTGTGCCTCTGGTGTTAGCTTGAGTGTTTCGAAAAATTTGATTAAGTAAGAAGCTACGGGACGGCGCGTTCTCTGTATTTATCCTTTTTTGACATTCAAAATCTCGGTGACATTATTACCGACTTTGACAGAGTAACGAAGCGAGCACTATCCAACTTAGAAAGCATCATGCAAAAAAAACTCTGCTCTGTCTTTTACGGTTGCTATTCAACCATCCTATTGCCTGAAAATGGTGTAGGATGCTTTACAGTCACAGTCTCCGACTTCACTCTCTTGTCCTTACTGTCATTTGTATGGTATCTTGTCCTTTGTTTCGTTGCCGTCTCCATAGTCTATTTTTATTTTGCAAGCTGTTCGTTATTCTTTCTGTCTTCTCGAAAACCACCTGCGTTGTCCGATTGTCAGACTGCTGTGGCGCTGACAGCTTAGGACTCCCCCTCTCGAACTGCGATCTACCGACATGTAAAATTACTTTATGCTTCATTACATACTCCTGAAAGCAGAGACAAGTTTACCGACGTGAACCTTATCCATCAAATAAATCTTCGCGCTCTGGCTTCAGAATGTCTGGCTTTGTCGTTCCTGTTTATTATGTGGGAAAGCAATAAGAAGTTTACGATTGGCATTTTGTATTGCCTACGTTCAATATAACTTTAAACACGTTTTCTATTTTCATTTCACAAACGTCTTAAAATAGTTCAATAGCAAATCTTGATAATACGATTACGACTCCAGACAACTTAAAAATAAGAAGCGTGTCATTGGCCGAACTTTGTGAGTTAATAAGAAATCTAAAAAATAAGAAGGCTTCTCGATGTGACCTAATAACCGGAATTGCCAAAGAAAGCTTTAATCAAATTTCTTATTACTTCGACAAGGTGTGGCACGAAGGCTTGAATTATAAACTAAGATAAGTACTTCCGGAAGAGTTGTACAAGATCCGAGGGCCTTACTTGGAGAACAGACTTTTCCGTGTCAAGCACGGAGCCGAATATTCGAAATCCAAGGAAATCGTTGCCGGAGTTCCACAAGGAAGTGTTCTTGGTACAGTCTTGTTCTTGCTTTTTACTCGGACATACCTTAAGAAGAAGGCACCATTGTAGCTACGTTCGTGGGCGATACGGCTATGCTGGCAACAGAAAATTCAGTCAAGCTTCAACAAGCATTGGATAAGATTTGCGAGTGGACACAGGTTTGGCGCATTGTTCTCAACGAAACCAAATCTACGCATGTTAACTTTACTTACAAGAAAATAAACAGCCTTCCCGTTTTTTATTAACTCGGTAAAAATACCGTATTTAGGATTGACACTAGACGCGAAACTCAAATGGAAACCGCACCTTAAAAAGAAACGCGACGAGCTCGAAATTGGACCCAGAGAAATTAAGCATGTATAACAAACTGCTCTTATATAAGCAAGTCTTAAAACCTGTATGGACGTATGGTATACAACTTTCGGGTTGTACCAAAACCAGCAATAGAAATATTTTACAAACCTTTCAAAATAAGGTGCTCAGAACAATCGTTAATGCGCCGTGGTACATTAGAAACGACGATATCCATAGAGACCTCGGTTTAACTACCGTCGAAGATGAAATAACAAACTTTGCGCGCAATCTCCGTGTTCGCCTTCATGGACATTGCAATAACGCTGTACTCCAAATTCTAGACGTGACAAACCTTGTGCGCCGACTACAAAGAACGAAACCGTTCGATTTAGCGCAATAAGGAATAACCGCTTATAATGACGGTATTAGTAGGTGCTTTTACTGGAAAGCTACCTACACAACGCGAATTTTTATTGTCGAAAGTTAAACTACTTGATAAGGTTTTTTTGTACTTAGTCGTAGTCAACACGAAAAGGGGAGGTGTTTTTAGTGAGTAAGAATCTCACACTTCCATGAGCACGTGCCGTAGATCCTCATGGCGTCTCATGAAAGATTTTCACCTACCATCGTCAAAAAAAAAAAAAAATGCTTTCTAGTATCCTTATATGGCGGCATAGATCTTGTGACCTAACGCCATAATGTTTGTTTCTTTGAGGCGATGTCAAGGGCAAGGCATACGCAAATTATCCGAGCTAAAAGACAACGTACGAGATAGTATCATCACACTTACCTATGCTAAAAAATGATATGTTACAAAAAAGACCAAAGATGTCGACAAGTGCACTTGTGTCATTTTTATCAACTTCTTAATTTGAAATATTTTTAATTTTTTAATAACATATTTAATGTTTTATTTAAAAAACCAATTGAACTTATATTAAATTATATTTTATATCTGGGTGTAGTCTGAGTTGAGGTATTCTGTTTGATGTGCACCAATGGTTATCTGGATAATTGGTGTCCAACTCCATTTTCGTATCAGTGGTAATTCTGTACAAAGATTAATTTTGTTCTAATAGTGGAATTCAAGAGAAGCCCCCTTTTTCAGAAACACAGTGCAAGAATCAAGGTTCATGACGAAAACCCAATTGGAAAAGAGTTGAAATGAGTTGATGGCCAGTTGTGAAATCATTCGAATAATTGCTTAGCTTCCCGTCAAATAAAATTCACAAATTATTTCCACACGATTGGATAACACTTTTTATTATATTTAAATTAAAGTCAGCAACAATTCCAAAACATGAATATTTTCTTATATATGTATGTATGTATAACACGCAGTTTGCATGGAATTTTATTAATTGAAAAAAAAAAAATAAAAATAAAAATAAACAAATAAACCCAAAGCTGTAGAAATCGAATTATTGAACAATTTCCGGTCTTGTTCTGGTTGGTTAAGCCAGCCGTATAAATATTTCGGTTTGTTTTCGCAATCCGTTTTGTATCCATAGACTATTTTTTGCGAAACCACAGTCGAGGGCTTTCGCTGTGTAGGAGATTGTGGCACGCAATAATGCCAAGTGGGTGTTATGGAAATGCTGAAATTCGCTAATAAAATTTTTCATTTAACTTAAATTTTGGAGAAAGAGAAAGAGAACGAAAAGTTTCCACAACTACATTCCATTGCGGAGTGGAATACCAATAAGCAGCGGTCCTTGAACAACGAATATTAAAATAAAAGATTCCGCCATCAGTATAAATCAAGAAATTCAAAATGGTGCTATTCCAAATATTTGTTTGTAGAGGCTGTGAATGGATTAAGGAAACCATTTAAAATCCTTGAAGCTGTGTTTCTTTGATGAAGGATTTGCCTACCTTCGCGTTGTCTGGTTGTGACTCTACAACTAGTTTTCTATTGAATTCGTTTGACTCATCATTTGACCAGATTCCATTGCTGAGTTGCATGTAGGCTTTGTAAAATCATTGCAAACATTTTGGGAAATAATCCTTTGTTGACAGGCAAGTACATGGGTCGATATTGCGGTGAACCAGAAAAGCAATTTTGTGCAAGATTACCACGTGCAGACAGCTTTATGCCATATTGTCAGAATCGACAAAATTCCTGGAAACGCTTGTTATTCTATCCGTGTGTGCCTTTGCATATTAAATTGTACAACCAAATATGTACGTGAAATGTGTCACTTTGTGGTAAAATTGGAAGAGAGCCAATCTTGAGCAAGATTACTGTTATGCAGAAACTGACAACAGACAGAAGTAGAAATCATCAAATTAGTTAATTGCCAAACAGTGTTGCCGGATATTATAATATGGTTCCTCCCCATATTTTCTTCTCTTTGGGAAGCAGTCTTCGAATTATTGGAGACAATTTTACCCCGTGTATGTCGATTCGTACTTGAGGGGACTTGTCTTAGGGTTTAAGGTTTGGAAGATATCTTTTTTTAATGAAACGATTTAAGCGCAGGTCGCTGTGGCTCGGTGGTTAGTGCGTTGGACTGCTGAGCGAGCTACGTGGGTTCAAACCTCAGCCATGTCCCCAAATAGTTTTCACTGCACCACCTCTCGTCGGGGAATGACAAGGCTCCGGGGGAATTTGTTATGAAAGAGCTTCTCAATTCGTCGTTCGGAGTCGGCAATAAATTGCAGGTCCCTTCCATTCGTGCGAAAAATGTACCACACGCAACAAGACTGGTTGGCTCATCCCCAGCTGTCGCGCCAGCTATTTTTTTTTTTTGGATTTAAACGCAATTCTTTCCTACATTTCTCTTCCGCTGATGATCATTTCGAAGCAGTGTTTTGACATGTTCAAGCGCAATCCGAACGTGTTTCTTCGTCGTTTCGTAACTGTTGATGACACTTGGATTCATTATTGTACGACAGAAATCAAAGAACTGTCAAAAGAATGGATTTCTGCTAGCTAAACTGGACCAAAGAAGGCTGGACAGATTCATTGGCTGGAACTGGAAAGGCCATGGCCACCGTTGTCTCACAGGGTAAAGTACACTTCGACTATTTGCAAAAGAGAAAAGCAATTACCGGCTCGTATTATGAACAATTATTGGACAGATTGAACGAGTAATTAATGAAAAAATGCCCTCGTTTGGCAAAGAAAAAAGTCCTGTTTCACTACGGCAATGCCCCAGCTCACACCTCCGCAATCGCAACAGTAAAAATGAATGAATTGAATGAATTTCTATTTCCAAACCTAAGGAAATTACTTTTAGATAAGATTTTCACATCTAATGAAGAGGTTAGGCTCGGACGGCCTAAAAAAGTTGAAGCATCACTGAGCTAAGTGTATCGGTTCGAAGATTATGTTGAAAAATGCAATTGTTTTTTGCCAAAATAACCATGTTTTCTAGATAAGTAATTGTTCGAACTAATCGAATGCGCCTCGTAGCTTCCAATGTGATGTTAGATGTTAGATGTTAGAAATTGGGGTGTATGTTTGTGTGTGTGCACTGCGATCTATTTAGATCTATTGTGCTCCCCCATGCTCATATTGGCCGATGTATCTCGACCTAGAGAACCTCCTCCAATCCAATCGCTCTGAGAAATCGGAGTATCTGGATTGGGTCCAACGAAGGGAGGTCCATTTCAAAGAAAGTGTACGCTCCCAGGTGAACTCTTCTTTTGTGGATCAATGCTCCACAGTCCATAAGGAGGTGTGACGGAGTCTCCTCGGCATCGCTGCAGAATCTGCAGTTTCCGTTTGCTTCTATTCCTATTTTCCTGAGATGCTCCCTGAGTCTGCAATGGCCCGTTAGGAAGCCCGTTAGAATGCGAAGCTGGTTTTTGCTAGTACCTAGCCAGGCCTTGCTCCTCCTTCGGTCGTAGTTCCCGAGGAGTTCCTTCGCCTGCCTTAGTCCCGGGAGTGTTTCCCATAGCATCCTTCTTTTGCACTCTTCCTCTCTTCTCAGTTCCTCTTGGATTCGATGCGGTCCCAGCCCGCAGAATGGTTCGGGTCCAACAAATGGTGTTTCTGACCCTTTCCTTGCCAGTTCATCGGCTGCCTCATTTCCCTCTATTCCTACATGACCTGGCACCCAGTAGAGGGTGACTTTATTGTTCCGGCCAAGTCTGTTTATCTTTTCTAGACACTCATAGACCAGTTTGGACCTGAATTCGTAGGAACTCAGCGCCTTGATAGCAGCCTGGCTGTCTGATAATTGAGGCTTATACTTCTATTGAGGCTTATTTGTACACATCTTTCGATCGCGTATACCTCTGCTTGAAAAATGCTGGGCGATGTTCCCATTGGCTCCGAGAACTTAGTTCGGGGCCCGTATACTCCCGCCCCGGTGCCCGTGTTTGTTTTGGAGCCGTCGGTGTACCATTTGATGGCGTTGTGCTCAAATTGGTACACCCTGTCGTTCCATTCTCTTTTACTGCTCAGTTCTGTGTTGAAATTCAGTATTTCTTGATTGTGTCGTCTCAAGGCCAGTCTAATAGTGGGACTGTTTTGGAGAGGGAGTCTCGCTCTTTGCTTGCGATGCTTTTGCCCCTCCCCACTCCTTCTTTAACAATTCTTAGGATTGTTTCCTTTGCGACCCTTTCCAGCACAATATGAAGGGGGGTGAACCCCTTCGAATGTGATATATGTATGGCTTTTTCGAATGTGATAAAGCCATACATATATCGGCATAAACACGCTTCAGTCAGCGTTATGCGCTTCATCCCAGAAAACTGCCTGAACTCGTTCAGTTTTTGCTAATGAAAGATTATTTTAGGTGAGATCTAGCGCGTAGCCTTAAAGAGTGTACCACAGATCTCTATGGCCGTGATGTGACACTATTGCGTTGTTTGCATTCTTGTAAAAATACAGCTTCTGCTGCAATCTAAAATGGTGCATTCTGGCTTCACTACATCTGCCTCTACTCTCATTCGAGAAGTTTACAAATCTGTTCTGACCAATCACGGACCTGTGAGAGAATTCTTCGAGATCGTGAAAGAAATGTCTTAGGAATACAAACCCAAGTTGAGATAGTCCTAGGGCGTGACATGCACTTCTTCATCACCGTAGCCTATGAAGTCGTGGGAAGAAGTTTCTCAATTCGGCAATACATTTTAGGTCAGATTGAAATCCGAACTGAGATCACCAGAAAAATCGGTTAAAATGTTCCACAAACGCCACAGTACTATAGCGTAAATGGGCGAAATTTTGTGTAACTAAAAGAATTCATTGGAAAACGCCTCGTTTGAAGATTAAGACTTTGCATACGCAATTGAACCAGTGAGATCACCTGGGATACTTTGTCACGAAGAAGCTTCTCAGTTTGTCGCTCGAAGTAGATCCCTTTGCGAATAGTTAGGCCTTAGCACATCACGAGCGGTTGCAGTATCTATTTATTTTTCTATTATTCCTTGAGGTACTCTCCTTTCCTATTTGTTTTCTCCCTGTGTCTCTAAAGTGTCTGGTGAACGTTGAAGACTGCACCTTGGATTACAATCTTCGTTGACTTTTTTTATTCGGCTTGTTCAGCGGCTTTTAATGCATTGTGTCAAGAGCATAGTTTAGATACAATCCTTGGTTGCGATGGCCTGTGAACCCGCTTATTTAAATTAAGAATTTCCAGGAATTTACAGAAATTAAGATATTTTGTCTAAGCTCCGAAACATTTTTGGAATAGGCTAAGCAAAGTTGGTATTCCTAATTGTTAAAAAGCGTTGTGGTACAAGTCCAGTCAACGCTCCAGACAGATTCTGGTCCGCAAAATGAGGAAGTTGATCCAGCACTAGCCACTTACAATGACTTTTTTGTCTTGCAAATGTTTGCAGCACTTGACTTACCTGCATAAACTCCACAGCCCAGAACAAATGTGGGCACATTCCCATTAGTGCCGAAGCATTGATTGGTGAACCAGACCAAATTTCTGGGGTCCAGAAACAGTTCTCCATTTCATCAGTCTGCATTTTCCAACATGTACTCGGACGTAATGTCAAGAATGTTACAAAACGTGTCCTTTCTTGCAATTAAGTCAAGTGTTTTCAGGTGTCTCACCACGCAACGTAGTTGCAGTCGACATTATTCTCTAGAGTCCAGACAAAATAAAAATGTTTTTCAAAGTTCTCAAGAGGATGACCATTTGGGCTGTTTTTACCGTATTTTGAATCGTTTTTGCTAGAAATTCGGGCGATAAGTTCATGCACCTTTTTCGGATATTTTCTTTGAGAGCTTTCCGTGTCTGTGGCTTGTTCTTATGGACCCGTTACTTCAAAAAACCCCAAAGAAGAAACCGGCCGATCTTGCCGGCCAGTGCAAATCGCCAAAACGAGACATTAGGCGACCCGGAAACGCATCCTTCAAAATGCTCATTGTCACGCGAGCTGTGTATGCGATTGCACCGTATGCGATTGCACCGTGCTGTTAGAACCACATGTCCTCCAGTCCCAATTTATCAGTTTATGGCTGCGGAGACGAACGTGTAATGCCCAATTGCGTGGCAAGTCGTCTGGTCGACGTTGACGGTCCATCGGCGACATCTTCAGTCATAGCGGCAATTTTTTTACTGGAACGAGTACTATGAGGCCTTCCGGCGCTTCTTCTGTAACGCGTTGTTCCAGTCTCTTCGAGACGAGCGGCTAAACGCCTTAGTATTTGACTAGTTTGCGTAAGACGGCCGGGAAATATGTAAAAAATATAAAAAAATAGTCCGGAGTATTCCGCGATCTCAAGGAATATAGCGTTCCATGGCTTGTCTTTTGCATCTGTTAACATCACAAATATCACAAGAAAACTAACAGTTGCCGCCATTTGCACAAGTTATAGCATCTTCCGATAGGGTAATACATTTTGAGCCACCTTGTATCAAATAATGCCTTCTCCAGAGACGTCGAGACAGAGAACTAATTGATTTCCTTAACATTTTACCTCAACAAGCTACTTTCAGTAGATTTACATAGTTCCTCCCGTGTGCACCATAATATTTTAATCCTAAAGCCATAAGTCGGTTGCATCAGTTGTCAATTTAATCGCACCGGAACTTATGATTTTGTAAATGAAAACATACATGCATTGTTATACCACTTTGTTTCTCCTCTTGTATAAAAATCGTTGCCAATTTAACTTTAATCACTTTGTTTGAGTCTTGTTTGTTGGTATCATATTTTCCGACGATTGAATGAACATGATCCATGCAAAACAACTACCTCCTCCTCAGCAAACTTCGAGAATCTTCGTCAAATTGGGAATTGCTGGGAATTGCGTCCACTAGGACGTAGTGGTATAGAAACTAATGAAATATTAAACACACACATCTGTAGACATTGGTATCCCTACAAATTCAAATTACCAAATGGTCCACGTGCCAGCGCACCCAGAGTGCATTTCTCTTTGACCGGACCTAACCTACTGCTCTGTTTGTTCCATATCTGATATCAATTTATCACTGCCGTTCTAAGGTATGCATGCCACAGTATGTATACATGTACACTGACCCCTTTTTTCCTTGTCCTTGGCCTAGGAGGAAATCAGGAAGTGTCGCAGTTTGCAAAGGCACACCCTCTGTGTTATATCAGCTCCGTACCCATTGGTGACTAATCCATATTTTCTCGTTAATTAGCTAATACCTCATGTCTGTTGGGCTCTGTAGCCTCACAGAGATGGCAGATTGGAAAGATATTCATTTCCAAGTTAACACCATGGCCTCTTCTCTCCATTAGATACAAACCAAATGAGATTTATGATTATTCTCGGAATCCGTTTCGATCTCGGGTTTATTTTGATCGACCTTCAGGATATCGACCACGTTGCCAAACACCCCACAAAGCCGCACTGGTGTTACATTTCATTGTGTTTTCTTGACCAACACCATACCCGGTTTTTTCTTATAATTAACTTAATGCTCCGCGGGTTATGCGTATCCTTTTCCTTGTTGTCCACGGAAGGAACATATTTTTTTTTTGCTTTGGACAAAGAAAATTATGTCTTGGTCTTCTGTTACTCCTTAGTCAGCCGGGAGGGGCGGTGAGGGTAAATAATTAATTGAAAAAGTGTTTGCCATGGTTAAACCCCGAGCTTCGTTCGTGTCTATAATTATCACTCCTCGTACCCGCCACTCGTTTGTGTTCTGTAAAAATTAATAAACTGCGAAAAGGACGCCGACGAATTTCATTGAGACACAAAAATGACTAAAAGGGCGGGCAAAACCGACAAACAGAGCGCAGAACTCTACGGGTTATATCCTTTTAACAGGAGAGCCAGCATGAGTTGCGGTAAACTTTTATTCCTTGCAAAAGTTCCCCAATATGCAATTTGTTTCAGATTTGCCTGATTTGCGGGCGTTATTCTTCGTAAAGGAAGGATGTGAAACTTTGTTCATAAAGTCAGTCGTGCCGGTTGTGGAGCGCCAGCAGCGTGTAGGTAGATGCTAATGGTGACAAATTTTTATAGGTGAAGCTGAAAACTCGTGGCAATTTGTTTCTTTTTTTTGTCTGGCTGAGAGTTATAAATTCTAAAAACAGATACGGGATTTCTTAACGCGACGTCGTAAATTATCCTTGAGTAGGATAATTCCGAAGCACATTATCAAATTCCTCAACATTAAGATGGTTTATGTGGTTTTTTTGGTTTTTACTTTCAGATTATTCATTGGAGGCTTGACTCCGTAAACATTTAATCAATCCGGGCCATTCCTTCTGATTAAGGTAAGCTTATGCCTGTCAAATAACTTTTTCATTAATTTATCAATAAGGTTGTGGCTTTGGCAGGTTTTCGGCATCCCATCGGGAGTTTCATTGAATTTTTCGAAAAGTTCCAGGAATTTAGGATGGAATGTGCATGAACTTGAACGCGAGATTAAGGATTTGTTTTCTATGTTTAACCAAGTCTGCATCAAGTACGTGGTTGATGTTTTCCGGGAAATGGTTTATCGTCTAATTTCGAAACATGTGGGCCATTTTGGTTTTGGGGAACATGAATTCGCGGGATCTCTTACTGTAGTCAACTTAGCACTTGATGGGGTGGGGTTTTTTCTCGGTTGTGTCAATTGATGTGGAATCTTTTACACATTCTAGTAGTCTGGGATTCTAGCCAGCGCCGATAGGTATTACTTCGCACGGTTGGTAAACAATTTACTTTTTGATTTTTCTTAGCTTGTTTTTCACATTTGTTATGAACGTGTATATTTACAACCAACTGTCATTTCGTCGCATCATTTGGTCTATGAGAAACTGGGCTTATTCCCCATTCCATGATCTGGACAGTCTGGGCAGAAAGGTGAGCTATCATATCCAAATCGGTTTAAATTGCGGTTGCCATCGTGGTCAGAGATCAACTGCGTAGGTTGATAGTTGCAGTGTACTCAGTTTATCCAGCACTTGATGGTCGGTATCAACTTGTAGATCCATCTAGTTTGCGCTGTATTTTACCACCGGGCTTGCGACACACCTATTGAAGCTGCGTTTTAGTTTTTCTTGATTCTTTTCGTTTGCGGAACTCTTGTTGGCTCAACGTTCTCCTGTTGGTGATCCTTAGCATTTCGTCTGCGAAGATGCCAATGGGAAAGGCTGCTTCAACAGAGATCGTTTGAAAACTATATTTTTCCTCCTTGTGTCTTTCACCACTAGTGCCCACTCCTAGACCGGAGCAGCGTATAAGATGACTGAACTCTAGCATATCCAGTTCATTCGATGTTTGGTAGTATTTGAGAAAGTGCTTTCTGAAGTAAGACGCATTTTCGCTTAGGCAGTCCACATTTGCTTATCCTATTGTCAATCAATATGTATGTATGTATTCTTTCGATCTAATGGCTTGACTTTCGCGTATTCCACAATTTGTCGGCGGGCTATAAAGACAGTCTTCGTTAAAAAAAAAAATGGCTGGCGCTTCAGCTCGGGATGAGCCAAGGCCTAGTTTCTCGCAAACATTTAGTTGTGTTTGTTATATTTTTTTTTGCACGAATGGAAGGAAATGGAAGCTTTTCCATGACAAGTTATATCTACAACCGGTGGTTTGTCATTCGCCGACGAGAGATGGTGCCGCGAAAAATTTTCGGCGGACATAGCTGGGGCTTGAACTCACGCAGCTCGCACAAGAGTCCAACCCACTTACCACTGAATCTTCGTTTTGTGTTCGGCTAGTTCTAGATCGGCGGATATAAGCCACTCTTTGATTTGATCTACTGCTGTAGATTTCATGGTTCCGGTAAAACGTTTACTTTCAAACATTTTTGCAATACCGGGTGGAAAGTATAGTACTGGCTCCCCAGTTTAATTTTTTAGGATAACATCGGTTCCAGGCTTCTTGTTGTCGCTTATCTTCAATTATTCGTCTGACGGATTTTTTGGAATGTCCTCTGTACCGGTATCGCTATTTCTGTTGCACATAGTAGCTGGTCTTTGAATGTAAAAGATGCTCTTCTGTGAACCATAGAATTGTCACCTGCAACACTTTAGTTTTGTCATTACCCTACCATGCTCAAATAACCATCAAAAACATTTTGTCTTGCTCTCATTGATCGCCTTTTTTAAGTCCTGTCCCACCAGTCTGAGTGCTTTTCTTTCCTCATTCCATCACAAGCACGGAGCGCCTCTACCTCTGGATATTCTTCAAGGTAGTGGTGTGGCGATAGTGCGGGGAGGAGCTGATCCGGTACGGTCTCCACTGTTTCGCTGTGCGTTCGGTTCGTGGATCTCATAACCAGATGACCTCGTTAAAGGGCCACCTTTCCTTGCACAGAGCAATATACTCGCAGTAAGTTTTCTCACACTTTCTTCTGTGTTCAATCGGAGTTGTATTTATGTTGTTTGAACGGAATTTGAAGCAATAGTGGTCAGAAAAAAAAAAATAAAATTTGATTCTTATGCTTCAGGATGTTTTTGATTTTTTATATGGAAAGGTCAAATGGCACTTTTACGGTCCTTGACTTCTTTCAATAACTTATGATACTTGTGTCTTTTGGCCTATGACTGGTATGTAGACCCATTGGGATGCCCAGTTGAAAGTAGTTCTGGTATATTCGGAACTACATGGATGTCTTACTTACCTACTGAAACATCGACTTTGTTCGGGCAATTTGCTTCCAGTTCTTCAGACCAAGCCTTCTGGAATCTGCTGTTCGGTATTTCTTGCCGTTTCGAACCTGGGTTATTCCATGCGCACGATGGGGATGAGTCAATGTAGTCGACGTGTCTTGACTTTTTGGACTACATCTTGGTACAAATCATACAGAATGCGGTTAAATCGTCTTTTCCATTCGGCCTCCTCACATATGGAAGCTAGGATCAGACTAAGTACATTTCTCTCGAAGGACTTCAACATCTGTTCTGTTTCCTATTACCCAGGGCCTGGCACCATATAGATAGACTCGGAAGTTATGCGTTCTGTGGAGCATACATTTTATCAGTCGACTTAAGAGTTTTGAACCGGTCGTTTTGCCAAACCAAAAAAGCAGCGATTTTGTAGAATTTTTCTCGGAGGATCTTCCCGTGGAGTCAATTTTTACTCTGAGGTAGGTAAAACACTTAACTACTGCGAAGTTATATATATTCGCCAACAGTGACGTTCTATAATCCTGGATGGAAGGAAAAGGAGTGCAATCGCATGTGCGAAAACCTATGTAAAGGTTCATTTTTGAGTATCAATTTCATTATAGCTTGTTCCCAGCTCTCCTCAGACACCTTTGCCGGTTCTGGCGTTAACGTATATTTTGTCCTACATTTCACTCATATTTCATAGGTGGCTACAGAATAATACCTGTTGTTATCTATCATTAGGATTTTATGCTCTGGCCCCTGCTACATATATTTTTTTTTTACAATCCACTCGCTCGTCAAGGTGTTATGAATACCTTTAGTTCGAAACTCAGATAGTAGCAGCTTTAAATTGCGTTCGAGGGTGGTGTCCAGGCCAGTTGGTTTGTCATTGCAATAATTCACGGGAAATTCTTCTAATCGGATGATGTCGTTATCATGGTCAGCTCAATCAACTCTTCAAGCCATGACACCCTACTGCCAGTGTTATGCTTTTGCAGTAGAATCGACATCAGCTTTTCGTAGTTAATCGATTCTTATTTTTTTTTTTAAAGAAATAAATGATTTCCGACATCAGGAGTTGAACCCGGACATTCAGCGTGACGAGTGATGATGCTAACCACTGCACCATGGCCCCCAATTTGCATAGTAGATTGCATAATAGAGGCTTATTATAAACCCATTTCTTGCAGACTCGTCAGTAGTTTCATTAACTATTACATCCTTGTGGCCCTGAGTTATACATATTTAGCCGAGTTGAGCATTGTGCTGCGAGCCAAGAAGCGTGTATAAAGAAGATGATTATGTGTGTTTAGCTGAAAGGCGTAGGCTACGACTAAAACGAAGCGGTCGATCTAATAAGCTATAAGCACATACACTGTGTTTAAGTATTGAAAGAACTTCGAAAACTATTCGCAGTCTTACAATATCCATGTTTGCTTCCACCTTTGTGAACCTTCCTTCACCGCGCTGGGAATTTCAAGTTTCAAAACGATGAAAATATGAAATGAAAAAGAATTAATTATATTTTGTTCCCAGCCTTTCCGTTTGCACAAACAAATGCTCGCGCTGGCTTCGGGTCGTGCTTAAATTAATTAGAGCCGTGCACATGACCAAACAAATTTAATTCAGATATTTCAGCGAACCATCGATGCAATAATCTACAAACTCATTTTAAATAGTCATATTATCATAACTTATTATTTCAATCAAAATTCTGCAGAATTTGTACATCCCAACATGTGCGTGTTAATTAGATTTAATTATGTAAACTTATGGGCACAATGCTATAAACTACAAACACCAGTTGAATAATTAATTTGACAATTAATGTAAACAAATTGATTATTGGATAATGAGTAAAGAATTTGAGGCCGAAAAAAAGCAAATAAATTTTTTAAAAATAAACACTGTGACCAACTATCGAATGAAGGAACAGCTTACTAGGTAAATGGTTTAATAAAAAAACTTTTTAATTGGAATCTCAAAAGCACCGGCTAAGGGTTGGCTGTAATAAAACGCATAGTATACAATTTAATGTTGGACTTGTACTAATGTTTTATTACGGCCTAACGAGCTATAGTTTCGAATGACTCATTAGAAGGTGTTTTATAGACAATTGTTTACCATTTTGCTAATTGGACATTTTTCTTCCGAAGATACTTATTCCTTTCTGGTGTGTATTTTTAAATTAATTTTAGATTTTGACGATATTGACGTTGCCTTTGGTGCGCAAATTTATGTTGATAAATCAATGTTTGTTCCTATATGTGAACACGTCACATTTCTTTGCAATTGCTGATGTCGAAATAAATCGACGCACTGAGTCTCATCGTGTTGTGGTTTCGACAAAAAAAAATGATTTTATTTGTTTTGACAGCTTAATGCGGTTAAATTGAATTTAAAATCGAATCCAATTTTGGTAGGTTTCCTCTAATTTTGGAAATGTTCTATTCTGTCATTGTTATTTGTGTATATATGTACAGGGTTTTGCAATAAGAGCGCTACAAAAGTTTTTTTAAATAAAACAAAAACGGTTTTGGATATCAATGAAATTCTTTATTCCTGTGAAATTACGTTCGATGCCATTATGTATGGAACTCGATTTCTTTTGCATGGCCACCACGGGCAATGACGCCGCCGGCCCATAAACCACACCAAACCGTAATTTTTTCGGGATGCAATGATGACTCATGGAGTACGTGTGGATTGCTGCCTGACCAATACCGCATATTTTGTTTATTGACGAAGCCATCCAGCCAGAAATGAGCCTCATCGCTGAAGATGATTTTTCGATGAAAATCCGAATCATTTTCAAGTTGTTGCTCAGCCCAATTCACGAACATACGACGCTTCTGGTGGTCAAGCGGCTTCAGTTCTTGCGTCAATTTAATCTTGTAAGGATGTAGGCCAAGATCTATTCGCAAAATTCGCCACAACGACGTCACAGAGATGCCCAACGCTTGAGAACGACGTGTGAGAGACACATTTGGGCTTTCTGCAACTGAAGCCTCAGCGGCAGCAATATTCTCGACACTACGGGCACTTTTTTGTCTCACTGGCACGGAAACATTTTGTACTGTGCCTGTGGATTCAAATTTTTCCACTAGACGCTCAATTGTTGATCTGCTAGGACGATTATGACGACCATAAATTGGACGTAGGGCTCTTAACGTAGAGGCCACTGACACCGAATTTCGGTAGTAAATTTTAATAATTTCGACTCGTTGTTGGCTTCGTATATCTTTCCATCATGAAATGGCAAACCTTACTGAAGAGAAATGTCAAAAAACTGCAAGAAAAATATGGCGTCGTTTGCTGTTCCTGTCGCTCTACTTTTGTAGCGTCCCTATTGCAAAACCCTTTACATTTGTGTTCATAATTATTAATTACTAGCCGATACCCGCGACTACGCCCGCGTGGAAAGACGTCACATTATACCCTATATCCTTCCCCGCGTTTTAAGCCGTTAATGAGTAGGTATAAACTTTCAATTTCTCATATTAATTTTTCAAGGCGTGCCCGTAAACAACATTCCTGGCAACGGCAGTATTTCTTTCTCCCCTAGTTATAGCCCACAACACACGATCAAGAATATACACACAAATATACATGTGTATGTACTTACACATGTAAATGATTTCCTGCCAAATAGGTAGGATTATGTATCGTAGAATATTTGTGTTCAAGTAAATGCGACTACAACAAAAAATATTTCCATCAAATACATACATACATGAATAGATACCGTGCTGAGTGAAGAAAAGCAGCACAAATAAAAATGAAAAAACTACCCTTGTCCAACTGGGCAAAAGAAAAACAACACACGATCACGTAACGATATGTGCCGCTGACTACGGTTGCGCATTACTATTACTCCAATTTAAATTTTTTTTTCATACAAACTTTAACACCCTGTAACACCCTGTTAAAGCTGAGTTTCGAAAAATACCTTCTTAATTTATTTTATCAGGCTTCTGAATAATTTTTAAAAGGGGAATATCAATAGGTACAACATACCTTATGTCAATATTTTTTTTTACCATCTTACCTTACTGACGTGGCAAGATGGGGCCCCCAATGGGACTAGATTGGGTTTAGTAGATTGAAATAACTAAATTAACACTTACTTTTAAAATGTTATCATTTTTTTTTTGAGCATGCAACAAATATCATGTCGAATCATGCCGAATGCAAAAAATTAAAAGTTGAATTGAGGTACTGCGTCATTCACTGAAAGTAATTCTCTGGAGGGAGAGGGTAGACTGGCCACTTGTTTCAAATCTATTGTCGATCGCATGATGCGTTTGTTTTAGAAAATTCATTGGTATCCCGTCTTACTTGCCTAGCTCACCTTGTTCCACCTTCTCTATGCCTGCCTCTTTATCTCCTGGAAAATATGCGAAAGTACACATGAGGTTAGGTGTCTCCCCCTCCCTAGAGAGAGTATTGCTCATGAATTCTTAAATCGGCCGCTCGTGTCACTTGCATCCCACGCGTAGGTAGGTGTATTGTTCTGTAGTCCTTTGATGTGTCCGCTGATGAAATCTATTTTTTCGTGAATTAGACCAAGAGTTCGATGAACCAGTGTAATAAACAAAAAATAACTTTACAGCATGATACTAACAAATGAGAGTGAGTATTCAGTGTTGGACTCAGGTCGCGACGGCAGCTGATAGTAGACTGAGGAAGTTAAATGTTGTGGGCATGAAGGCGTGTTTCAGCCGGACACTTAACTTTTCTTCCCTTCGAAGCTACCATCTCCTGAATGGTAGATGTTGATTTGTACATAACAACTAGTCTTGGATTCCGTTTTGAATGGCCCTGAGATAGTTGGTCAGCACTAGGTACCTCCGCACTGTCTTTTCTAGTTGACAGTTGATCCATTTTAGTTCGATTCCTCAAGTCGATAGCCATCCTCGTCGCAGATTAGAAGGATTCAACATACATACAAATATATCGACCGGCAGTGCTCACTAGTCTAAAATCACAATAAATACTTTTATGGTCGGATATTTCAGACAAGAAGACGTCTGCTTCACTACACATAGACCAAGAAATGTGACTGGCGGTAAATTCCCAGAAAACTGAGCTGGTACCGTTTACAAATAAGAGAAAGATATCGCAATTTCAAATACCCTCTGCTGGGAGTCTCCCCTCAGGATCCCTGACAGTGCAAGATACTTGCAAGATGCTTGACAAAAAGTTGAACTAAAAACTGAAGATAAATGATAGAATTAAGAAGGCCACGATAGTTTTCTAATTTTGCAGTAGAATATACGGGAAAACCAGGGGACCAAGCCTGGATGTACACGGCTGTTGTGAGGCCTATACTTAGACCTATGGCAGCGTTGTGTGGTGACAAGCTACTACTAAAACCACCAACCTCAAGTCTATCACGAAAATCCGGAAACTGGCATGCATAGCAGCTACTAGTGCTATGAGATCCACGCCAAAAGCAGGACTAGAGGCAATTCTTAACCAGCTTCCCCTAGACCCGTTTATACAAGAATCTGAGGCCAGAAGTGTCCTGAGAATCAGCCAAACGAATGGCTGGAGGTCAAGCACGGCGGGGCATGCTCAGATTCTAAGTAAGTACATGAGCAATCCTACCTAGACTTCAAAAAACCGTTCTTTTGCACATTCCCAAGCGGAGAAAATTGGACAAGGGGAACAATACCAAACCCGCGAACTAAATCCATCTATATTGGTGGGTCTCAAGTGGACATAGGCGTGGGTGCAGATATATTTTCAGACAAACTTAGCCTCTTTAAATCAGTTAGACTCCCGGATCATAGCAGCGTTTTCTAGGCGGAGGTTCTAGCAGAAACAATTGCTGCCCGTGAGACTGCTATTAAGGTGATATCACCTTTTTCATCGACAGCCAGGCAGCACTAAAATCGATTTCTTTTATTGTGAAGTGCTGTCGCGAAGAGCTAAGTGTTCTTGCCACACATTCTGATGTAAAATTATGCTGGGGTCCCTGGACATGAAGGCATACCAGGGAATGTGAAGGCTGATGAATTGGCAAGGAAAGGATCTGATCTGTGCTAGACCTGGAGCATGTTAATCAGTCAGTCAAAGTCCTACCATGTAAACTGAAACATAAACACTTTGGACTCCAGTAAAACAACTAGAAAGCTATGGCCAAGGTACAATGGTGTCAGAACTAATACTCTCATGCAGAAGGACAGAAAAACCCTGTTCTTATCCTTACAGGTCATAATACTCTATCACATGAAAAAGCTAAGGGTAAGTGAGGACGACCTTTGCAGGGATCGCGGAGAACACAACCCACTTCCTCTGTTACTGCCCAGGTCTTTGCCACTTCAGAAATAAATCCTTTGGAAGGCTTCGAAATGGTTCAAAAGCCTGCCGCAATAGGAGAATGCTTTGGGTATTGGTCTACGAGCAAGGGGTGTCTTTCTCCCAAAAAATGGGCATCACAATGGGTCTCTACTGACTTTAGTCTGGCGCACTCTTCAACCCATCTACCTAACATATCCTAACCTATATCTTGTTGCGTTCCATTTTGAAAACTTCTCTTGATGCTCACACAAGTCGAGCCTTTATTTTATGTAGCTGGTGGATAATCTACATCTACAGACGAAAAAATGGGCTAAGGACGACCTCTTGCCTTTCGTTGGCAGGACTTTAGTCTTACGGGGTAGAGAATTGCATTTTCAACTTCGGCACGCAATGATTAAGCCAAGGAAAATCTGAATTTTTGAAATAAGGAAATGACTTTGATTGACTTTCAGAAAAGCTGTAGTAATCTTGAATAAAAAGGTCTTTAACCTGGCGAAGAAGCTTCGTCGCCTCACTATGAAAACATTTTGATTGCATGGTTCTATTTCGGTCACTTATTTTGGCATATGTACATTCATTGCTGCGAATATTTTAAAAACACCTTGTCTGTCTCTTTAAAAAAAATAAATACACACGTCAGAAAGGATAAATCCACTTTTCCAAGTTTATGAGAACACCGAATAATTTATGACCTTCGTCATAACGACTCTACGGCTTGTGACTTCTACGTTTCCTCTGATCGTTGCCAACACACGAACTACGTAATAAGCTCGCAATAATTTTTAAAACGGAAATCCACAATGTCTGCCCACCATTCTTCGAATTAATCGTTAACTTAATTCGATGATACATGGCTTCTTCTATTAAATCTGAAATCTCATAATTAAAACGAAAACTAAAAGCTCATTCGTTTGCAATAAACACCGGATAGGCATTCCATTCATCAAACACACATGTCAATCTAAAAACGCGTCTAAAAATAATCACACAACTTATTTCCACACAACTCAAAATGACTCATTGCGCTAAAAAGTCGTATAAATATTTTCCATTTTCAATTAAAAAAAAATTTAATAGCTAAGTTATAATGGAGAAAAAAAAAGTCTTTAACGTAAGCTTGTCCAAAATAATGATGTGTCAGTAAATTTTCTAACCATTTACCATCGGTCGACGGAAAAGTATTTTCCAGGATATTGACACCACCCACACTTTTGCTTGTGTCCTTTTTTTTTGTGCTTATTTTCTTTTGATGCAGTGATGGCAGTTGCAAACCCATTTACTTGAGCTGTGACGGGCAGGTGACAACATAAATTTACAAGCAAAAGAAATGCTACGTTAAACTTTGTCATCGTCCTATCGTGATAATGGCGCAAGGATATTCTTTTGATATTAATGAACTTTTATCTTTTTAGCCTACGTTTAAACGTGTTTTGTATTTTCGTCAAGCAAAGATTTCAATTTATATGTTAATGTAACAAAACTTGGGATTTCGGTGCTACAATGGACATTAGTCGGGATAGTGAAACATTGTTTAATATGCTTACCAAAGGAAAGTCAGGTTTTAAGGCAGACTGTGATGGGATGAGTATCTGCGATTGCCAAGATTTATGCATTTTTAGACATCATCACATCGCCGCGGTACCTGTCAGATGGCTACAACTTTGTTCACTAAGGAATATTGTTTAAAATACCGCGTGTCCTTCTGAAATCGAGAGGAGGCTGTGCAGGATACACCCACTTTCCAGACTTCCCAGGGGACGCCACGACTAGAAGAAAACCGATCCTTTTAATGAAATGTAATGAGTAAGAGATGAAGGTTTATGCTACGCGTACACGGAATGCAAAAAGCCGCATGTGCATGTATGTCCCTAACGTCATGAAAATTGGCACACATTTGTTGCATGTTCGGAACATGCGCCAATGGTAACATGCGTAAAACATGCCGAGTACCACATGTCCCAAAAGTCCTATGCTTCCATGAGGCATACATGGTTCAAGAGCGGCCGCATGTGCTATTGTCGCTTATACTATACATGCGAGGAGAAAATATGCCGAGTACACGGCATGCGGCAAACTGTGTACATGCCAAACCGGTCATAATGACGCATATGCATGCGGCTTGCGAGTACAAAATATGTGAAAATTCCTCATGTACATGTGGCATTACTTTTGACGTATTATATTTTCTGTATTGAAATAAATAGTCGATTTTTTCTTGACAATTGAAGTATTGAATTTAAATTAAAATGTCGAAAAGAGAGTGGTCTCCTGTTGCTATTTTGGCCGCTCATCTTGATGTTGTGATACAGAAGGCTTTTACTTCTTGAATTGCGCGTCGATGAATCCGATAATTTATACTCGACCGAGCTGGTATCCCAGAGCGAGGATTGCTTTTCAATAGCCAAAATCAAACGAATTATCTCGTCGTCTGTCCATTTGCGATGAATTTTTCTTTTTCCGTCGCATTTTCTGATACGGCGCAACTTCGGCTGCCCACTGGACGGCACGAAATCGGCTTAATTTACATTGCGGTCGTCACTATACCCCATTCCCTTCAAATCGTTCAAATACTCCGTCATCAATTCGTGCCGCATGTAGATATGGAAATCTCCAAAACATGCGGCAGCAGAAATGATTGCTGGCGCATGTTTGTGATCTAACGCATGTACACGCACCAATCGAAAAATTGTCGCATGTGGTCAAAATTGCCATGCGGCTTGCGAGTACACGACATGCGAAAAGCCGCATGTAGTGCGCATTTATGTACATGTTCAATACATGCGGCAGTCACAAACATGGCGAGTACATAGTATGCGGAAATTATGACGCATTTCTAACGTCAGAAAGAAGTCAGTGACACATATATGTACATACATGCAGCTTTTTGCATGCCGTGTACGCGTAGCATTAGCATGTTATGTCATATTCATTTCGCACAATTTAGTTTATGTTTTTTTAAATGTAGACGTTACGAAAGACTTGAAATAAAAAAAATTCGTCCCAATTTGAGCTGAAAAGATATTTTGAACTCGAAGGCTTCAATGAGACCAATTGCCAACACATTGCCCTCTCGATTTCTTAATTTCATTTCTCGTTTGGTGACTCATAGGACTTGCGATTTGACTTTATATGGAAGTAACCTAAAATATTGTCTTTTCCTTACGCCTAGCTTATGCGTCAGTTGTTTGGTGGAAGGGACTTAGCGTAAGTATGTGGCTACCTATTGCACTAAACTTCAAAGAACGGCTTGTCTCGACTGCACCGGAACTTTTCCGAGTAAGCCTGGCTCTGCTTTAGATGCTTTGTTTGGTTTACATCCCTTTGATACTTATATCATGGGTTGTTGTATCAAAGCAATCTATCGTCTTAGAAGGGACGGCTTCTGGTATCATTCGCACTGGAGTTTTGATGATCCTGTGCGACACTTCTTCTACGACCCTAGTTCCATGTATACGCCATCTGATGCAATGGCACCAGAACTTCGGTTGTTTTGCAAATTTAAAGTCGGCTTTCCTTGCCTTCAGGACGGCTTCGGGCAGAGTCTGAGCGTAAACGGGGCTGTAATCGAATCTTCACGGATGCCCATGGGTCCGGTGCTGGTGTCATCACGGAGGCCGATAACACTAGATCTCACTACTCGTTGGGCAAGCATCCCTGTTTTTCAAGCAGAGACCTTTGGTTGGTTGGATTAGTTAGATTAGACCCGCTTGAGGTAAGTAAGTCTTATGGTCCATTGTGCCCATAAAAAGTGTACTCATGGGAGTCAAACCAAGGGTTAGGGTGGCCAAAGCGGGACATTCACATAGCTGGTGTCGGACGGATTCTATTTCCTCTTCGTCCCTGCAGCTTCTGCAATAGTCGTTGTAGGGCAATCCAAGACGCTCCGCATGAAAGCAGAGACCTTTGCTATCCTAATAGCCACGGACTCATGGCTGAACTTTTTGACCCTTGCCTAGGTCCTAGGTTACACTGGGATCTCTGGAAATGAGATCTCCGATAAGATTCCTAGACAATGCGTTGGGTCTTCCCGCGTCTTCGGCCAGGGCCTACAAACACAATTGTGTGTGGAGAGGTCGACGATACTTCGGATCATTTCCTTTGCGATTGTCCTGCCTTTGCTCGGCTCAGGTGACAGATTTTCGGTGCTGATGTGGTAAGTAGTGGTACTGGCTGTATCCGAAAGTGGAGGAAATTCCAATAAATTGGGTAAAAATTGGATCCTGCTTTCTGGTAGTACAATGGACCAGTTGCTTCTGAGTGCTCCAGTTAGCGTTTCCAAACCCGACAAAAAAACTTAAAACTTGGAAGATTTTTCATGAGAAGCTATATCTCGGAGGTTTGTCATTCCCAGGCTTGAGGTAGTGTCGCGAAGAAATTGTCGGGGTTTGTGACCACTCCCTTCTCGCCGTAAATTTTCATTTCACTGCCCTGCTACAGCAAAACATAACACTCTTTTCAAAAACGCAGACTCTGTTTCCACCCTTATCGCATCATGGCAAGGTAAGCAGAAATCAACCACTTTTACTCGCTCTTTAGCTGGAACAACCCGGCAGAAAGTTTCATCCATACATCCCGTATACAGGATGGTGATGCAACCACCAAACTCAAAACCCTCCAAAACTTTTTATAACGTCATCAAACCGACTGTGTTGATTGAGTTTGTTCAGGAAAAGTTATGCATTTATGTCGTCTGACTTCTATTTTTAAATTCAAGACACACTGCAGTTCTCTCAAGCTTTGCCATCAATAAATGCCAGGCCTAATCGTAGGTGGAATCAATTTGAATTATGATTTCTTTTCTTGTCGACAGTTTAGTGTGACCTGTTTAAGAGTGACCCTGTCAATATTAGCACCTGCAAATAGTCCTAATCTAGGTGAAGTGATTGTCAGGTCATTACTTAACTTTAAGAATTTTAATAGTCAGTTAAAAAACAGAGTTTTTAAAACGTTTTTATATGTCCTCAACATCTACTTCAACATTCTTTTGTCCATTTTATTGTCCTTCCAAATTTCAATCACCAAGTGTATTAACCCTAAAAATGACTTTAAACCGTTACATCTGTCCACACAGCAGGAGTAAAAAATCCAAAACGACCATTAAAACTTTGCCATCTCTCTAACGCACAACGCCTTCTTGTCACGCCAGCAAAAAAAGGGTCAAAAGGATACTTCGATCCTCGGTTATGGCCCCCTATTAATATTAATTATTATAGAGTACCGTTTAGGGCTCTTTTTTTTTTTGTTTCTATTGTGACAGCACAATACATAGTTGAGCAGACTTCAAAGGCAATAAAATTCGCATAAATCCCAAAACGAAACGTCTGCGTGGGTCCTTATAAAGTTAATGGAAGAGTTAAGCTAGTCACACAGCAACCGGCGCGCCCCTTCTTAGGATACGAGGCTATTCATTATTCGAAGAAAAGATGAAATAATAACTTGAGGAGCCGCAGAGGAGTATGGTGCGGGAATAATAAGACGTATCGTCTGCAAGGGACACACTTACATTTTAGACTTTTTTTATAGTCACAGCTAATCTGCTATTATGTCGTTTCCAGATTTGAGTCTTGTCCTTAAAACTTTGACTGGGTAGTGCATATGTAAATGCCTCGATATAAAACCGAGGTGCTCAAATCGAACTAAGGATAGTGCATGTAGTTAAGGGAAACAGCGATAAACCATTAACGGTGATGATGATATGTAAGAAGTACTTTGTGTGTGATGCTACACTTTATCCGAATTTAATGGAACTTACGTGGGCGGTGTGGGTAGAATATTGTGCGCATTACTGAGAAATTCACGGAAAATAAATCAAAAATGCATTTAGGAAGGAAAAGTTTTAAACGCACATGCAGAGCCGTGTGCAGTGAAGAGAGTGCATAGTTGGGAAACTTGCTTCAAACTCAAATATTTGGTAAATTAATGGATGTTGAACTTGTTCATGGGTAGAAGAGCTGTTTATGAATTATGATTACCAGCAAGAGTGAGTACATAAATCGAAAAAACATTTTCTCAAATATTCAGAAAAAACGCTTTGATAAGGATTAAAAGTTTCACTATTTACTTGATGCTTAAAGTTTTGCTAAGTCAATAGATAAGTTGGATCCAAAATTTAAGCTAAAGCGGATCTGAAGTTCTGTGAATTTTTAAGATAACAATGGAGTTCTAGAGTTTGAAAAATTTGTGCGACTTCCGTTTCTGTTTAGTGGCAAACAACTGCACAGAAAATGGTGAATGCTTTCCTGCTCGTTCCTATGCTGATATTGGCAACACTGATTTTTATAAGTGAAGTGAATTAATTAATTTAACAGTTGACGACCCAAGCAAACGTATAAAGAACACGATGTTCGAATGTTCCGAGGTGGACTTGGATTTTATCCTGTTGCAGCAAAGGTATGAATGCAAGTATCCAGTAATGCCGCGACCAATTTCAACGTTGAAAGACTGCAATTGCAACCAATCGCAAGAACCTTTGCCGATCGAGTTTCCATAGAGCTCTTCAAAAGGTACTCAGCAGCAACAGCAAGGGCAGAAGACCAGTGACAGCACTGCTAGCAATACATCAGGAACGCTGCGAATGAGGTGTTAGGTTTTAGCCATCCACCTGAAAATCGTGAGATCAAGAAGATGCAGATATGTTACAACAGGAACGAAATACGACATAGAAGGGAAAGCTGCAAACAGGAGTCTGCTAGGACAGAAATGGGAACACCATAGTGGAGAGGCAGTTGGTACTAAACATGTGGAAAGACTACTTCTGCGGACTCTTAAACGGCGAAGGAAGACGAAATCTCGCTGTCAGGTGGTCTGATAGTCACAATCTAAAGAACAACCAATCACTACAGTCACCGGACTGGAACAAAGTTTAAGCGGCCGAAACTAGTATCAAATTATACAAGGCCGCAGGCTCAGATGACATAGCAGCAGAGCCGTTTAAGGCTGCAGGTGATGACTTTGTAGGGTAAATGCGTCAGGTAGATACATAGGTCAAGAAAGGACCCTTGTGATACCACTTGGATCCACCCTAAAAGTGTCACTCCATTTATTGAAACCATTTGGAGCTCTTGATGAAGCTGAGGTTACTTTTGACGTCAGTATGTAATATTTCGTTCAAATTGCCAAAGTGATAGGCTACTAGATAAAGCTTCATTCTCTTCGTTCCTACAGCTTCTGCAAAAATTAGCATGAAGGTCAATGGGACAATGGCCGGTAAGACTGTAGCAAGATCGAATTTTTGGACCGAGTGAAATTTAGCATATGCCAGAACTCTCTGGAGATACGACATGTGGTTCCATTCTTCCATCTTTAGTTTGTCTTGCTGATCTGTAGTTTACATGTAGCGAGTGGAATATCTAGATTCCTCCGTTCTGGAAGGACCTGTATAGTAGTGGCACTTTAGGCTTCATTGTGTTAGTGTTCATTGGCCTTACAGTTCCCTGGAATGTCTATATGACCGGGTCAAAACGTTCTGCCATGAGAGATAAGTGACAATCTGAAATAGGTAAAAATTGTAAAGTCTTTGAAGGATATCACATTATTCCTATGTCAGGATAAGACTTCGCTATTATTTCCACCCAAAAAAATGATACAATGGTTGGGTAGACGTAAGGAGATGCTCAAGTTAAGCAATTCGGAGCAAACACCAATTCCCACTCCGTTCTTGGTTTTGTAACCGCCGGTATAGAAGTGAACGGAGTGATTGTCTCTGGCGTCATCACTCTCCCATTCCTCTCGGGAAGGCATGGATGTTGAGGTCGAAATTCAACTTAGACGGTGTGTAGTCCGTGTTTACCGGGATAGAAGTTAGGGGACCTAAGATTGAGGAGTGGCCAATATGGTTGTTTGAGGAGGAGGAGGCCTTTAGTCTGATGGCTACGCTAGTTTGCCAAAAACATCTAGAGGAGGTTGATATAGGAGCACGTTGAGTGCCGTTAATGGGGTGGTTCTTAGTGCTCCGCTAATGCATATGCATGCTGATCTTTGCATTTTTTCCAATAGATTACACAAGACATGAGTATAAGTCTAATACCGGACACGGAAGACCAGTCCGTGGTACGAGGTTGCAGTCCCCAATTCCTACAAATGGCTTTTTTGCAAGAGTATAGCGCTGCAGTGGCTTTTTTAACGCGTTCAATAGTATTGGCTTTCCAGTCTAATTTACGAGTACTGTCCAGAATGAGACCCAGAAATTGGGCTTTGTTCGTAAAGCACAGGCGGGTACCGCTTAAAGAAAGAGAGTCTATTGAAGGAGTTTGTACTTCCTGGTCAAGGGGACTAGTTTGGTCTCTTTGGGGTTTATCACCAGACCGCTTTTAGCTGCCCATCTTGAGAGGATAGAGAGGGTGTTTTGAAGAAGTTCACTAAGTGTGCTTGCGGGTGCCCGGAAAAATGTTCGGTGTTCCTGGCTTGAACCCACGCCGCTTGGTCAACAGTCCAACGCACTAACCACTGAGCCACGGCGACCAAAGGAGCTAGTCTATGTAGCTATAAAACACGGTAAAATTCTGTGAGAAATCAAATGCTTCCAGGAAATGGTTTAGGTTTTGTCTTTTTGGTTTCACATAGATCGCGATGGGCCCATTATGGTGCCTACTGTGTTATGAAAGCGCTGGTTGCATAATCCTACCCTTGCTAACCTAACCTAAAGGACCCTAACTATCAAAACTACTTTCGCCCTCAATTAGAAATCTACGCTCCTAAGTTGTGTTAGATGTGTTGGTTGATGAAGACGTTAACTAACATCCTTATTTCTCTTATGCCTAAGTGGATGCATTGTTGGGATTGGGACACATTTTAAGTGAAACCATTCACCTCAAAAATTAAATGCCGAGAAAATCCAATGGTATACCTACGAGAACAAGTCGGAAAGGCCGATACGTGTCGTGGCTAGAGGACTTCATGCTTCGTGCTCAAAAGAAGATGTAGTCAGTGATTTAAGAAATAGACACTTTAAAATTGCTGATGCTGTCAATATCGTTAAACGGGAGAAGCAATTATCGAAAGGTGAGGAAACTACGGTTAAGCGCGGCCTACCGCTTTTTATGTTAACCTTCGATAAAACCGAAAAAATAGAAAAAATCTATGAAATAAAGACAATTCTCAACATCGTAGTTAAGATTGAGCCTTTGTGCAAGAACTCAAGAATAATCCCACAGTGCAAACGATGCCAAGGATTCAATCACACGCAGACGTATTGTCAGAAAGAACCGCGATGTGTAAAATGCGCCGGAAGTCACCTCTCCAAAGACTGTGGAGTAAGTAAACAAACCTCTGCAACGTGTAGTAATTGCAAAGGAAAACACCCTGCTAACTATCGAGGCTGCGAAGTAGCCAAAGAGCTACAAAAAAGGCGTGATCAATTATTAAAGCCTCAAAATCAGCACTCGAAACCGAGAAGTGCGGTAAAACTTAAGAGCGGTAAAGGCAAAATATCAATAGCAATAGACACGCCATCGATCTCTGGTCACAAGAGCACTCAGAAAGAAGTGACAAAAGAAAAGCTATTGGACTCTGGACGTCGGACAACAAACCCGCAAGCATACGCCCAAGCCGCGGCGTCAGAAAATGGAAGAATCGAAAGTCCAGTGGATCCTGTATCTCAAGTTTTTTTCTGTTATTCTTACAAAACTTGAGGAATAATGTAAAATAAATAAGCTTATTTTCGAGAGGTTAGGCAAGATCGAAAATAATTGCCGAAAAACGCGCACCCGAACAAGAACATGAACATGAAACGAATGCTCAAAATACTAACATGGAATGCAAACCGACTTCTACCAAAACTTGACGAGTTAGAAATGTTCATACAAAAAGAAGATATTGACATATGCTTGATCTCAGAAACCCATCTGAAGAAGACATCGCATGCAAATATAAGAGGCTACAGTGACTATCACGCTTGTCACCCATCGGAAAAGGCAAGAGGTGGATCATCTTTGTACATAAAAGACTCCATCGAGCATTCGGAAGACCTAAAAATAGAGCTTGAAACTATGCAAGTTAGCATCTTACATCTCATCTATTTACTGTCCACCGCGATGTGCGCTTGAAAAAAGTGATTTCACAGATATATTTAACTCGCTTAGACCTTATTTTGTCATTGGTGGCGATTTTAATGCGAAGCACACATTCTGGGGTTCAAGATGCATCTCAAAAAAAGGTAGAGCTCTATGAAGCGGGTATGGAGCACAGTTGTGACTTCCATTCGACGGGAAAACCGACATACTGGCCGGCTGATACCACGAAAATACCCGATCTAATCGATTTCTTCATTATAAAAGAAATACCCCCCGTTCACTTAAAAGTTGACGAAAGCTTTGACCTTTCCTCTGACCATTCTCCAGTTATTCTGACGATAAGCAAAACCCTAAATAAAAAACAAGAATTAGCGAAACTAACTGGTAGAAATACTAATTGGGAAGGATTCAGGAAATAAATCGAAGAGAACACTGACTTAAGAATACCACTTAAGACGCCCTATGAACTCGAAATCGAAGTTGATCGCTTCGTCGAAATCGTGCAGTGTGCCGGGTGGAATAATACTTCTCACGAAAAAAAGAAGCACACAAATTGCGGCTTAAAATATCCACCGGAAATAAAAGAAATGATAAGGGAAAAAAGGAAAGCGCGTAAGAAATGGCAACAAAGTCGTGCTCCACAGCATAAAGCTCACTTAAACCGACTGAGTAATCTATTGAAACAGACTATAAGCAATTTTAAGAACCGTGCAATAGGGACCTACCTCGAAAACTTAACCGCTGAAAAAGAATCCAATTATTCGCTTTGGAAAGCTATAAAAGGCACCAAAAGACCAAAAATCCCCACGCCGCCAATCAAGAATAGCAATGACGAATGGGCGAAAGGAGACAAAGAAAAAGCGGACATTTTCGCCGCCCATCTGGAAGAAACATTTAAGCCATTCGATGGCCGAGCTCTTATTCGAAATACTGAACGCGAGATAACACCTGACACTTACACAATAACAAGTGCAACGCTAGCAGAACTCACGCAAGAAATAAAAAAACTAAAACTCAAAAAAGCTCCTGGTTACGACCTCATAACGGGAGACGTCTTAAAAATGCTGCCTAGAAAAGCCTTAATCAAGCTTCTCTATATTACAAATGCTGCGCTTAGATTAGAATATGTCCCGAGCCAATGGAAAATTGCGGAAGTCATAATGATTCTTAAACCAGGAAAACCGCCGAGTGACAAGAAATCTTATAGACCCATTTCGCTGCTCCCAATAATTTCTAAAATCTTCGAGAGAATATTGCTCTAGCGCCTACAGCCGATCATCGAGGAACAGAATCTTATCCCTTATCACCAGTTTGGGTTCAGAACCAAACATTCAACTATTGATCAGGTGCATAGAATCACTGACGTAATAGAAAAAGCTCTTGAAGAAAAGAAGATCTGCTCAAGCGTATTTCTTGATGACTCGCAAGCCTTTGATAAGGTGTGGCATGAAGGCTTGAAGTTTAAATTACGTCAGGTTCTGCCTGCACGCCTATATAGTATACTGACCACATATCTGGGGAATAGACTCTTCCGTGTCAGACACGGAAACGAATATTCGGAATTTAAAGAAATTACAGCCGGCGTACCCCAAGGAAGTGTCCTTGGCCCGCTTCTGTATCTTCTGTATACCCGCGATATACCGCAAGAAGAAGACACCGTTCTAGCTACGTTTGCCGATGACACTGCTATTTTAGCAATTGGCAAAACGATCGAAGAAACAACAGATAAACTACAAAACGCTGTGAATAGTGTAAACGAATGGACAAAGGCTTGGCGGATCGCCCTCAACGAAACCAAATCTGTCCATGTAAACTTCACTTACAAGAAAACAAACAGTTTACCTATCCTTATAAACTCGGTTCGTATTCCCTTCGCAAACGAGGCTAAATACCTCGGAATGACACTCGACGCTAAATTAAAATGGAAGTCGCATGTGAAAAAGAAACGTAAAGAACTCGATTACAAGTTCAGAGAAATGTATTGGTTACTTGGGAAACATTCCAAGCTGAATACTGAGAACAAGCTGCTGATATATAAGCAAGTGCTGAAGCCGGTGTGGACATATGGTATACAACTCCGGGGTTGTACCAAAAAAACAAACGCCAATATTTTACAAACTTTTGAAAATAAAGTGCTAAGAGAAATTGTCAATGCACCGTGGTACGTAAGAAATGATGATATACACAGGGATCTCGGAATTCCTACAGTCCAAAATGAAATTAAAAACTTCGCGCGAAAGCACAAAAATCGAATAAGCGAACACGTAAATAATACAGTCCTACAACTTCTGGACGAAAGAAATGTATTGCGCCGTCTACAAAGGACCAAACCTTTTGACTTAGCACGATAAAAATTAACCGCGCCTAAATAGCGGAACATGCAGGAACTTTCATTGGAGAGGCACCTGCCAAACGTCTCTATTTCGTGATAAAAAAATTGCTTGATAAGTCCTTACTTAGTTGCACCGAAACTCCTATGTGAATGCAAAACTGTAAACTTCTACAACAATCTTACACTAGTTTAGGGAGTGGATATATATATGTACGTGGGATTATTTTCAAGCATCATTACTTGTCGTCATGAACAAATTGCATTCCACAGCAGCATGCTTTACCCCCTGAAGGATATATGAGTGCATGTTTATTTTCCAACAAAATTACCATTTTCTACCATTTTATGGCTTCAAGTATGCTACAGCGGTACTTCCAGATCAGTGGTTTGTAAAATCCAACGCTTTATGTAGTGAACAAATGACGTAACTTGTAACCAAAAGTACTGTACGGATATGTGCGCTCAAAAAACAGTCATAATTCAGCACAGCAGTTGCTGCTGCACTAGATTTGCCTAAAAAAATACAGGAAAATGTTTTCCTTGTGCATTATTCACATGTTTTAGAATGTTTTCAGGTCCGCACAGGAAATTAAACGGACAGGTGTTCTAGAAAAACAGAAATTATCTAAACTAAACATATTTTAAACTTTTAATTTATGGTGTATCTAACTTCGTAATTCCGCTAAGAGGAAAAGGAAACTTTGAATGTCCGATTTTAGGGTAGCAAAACTCTGTGTGGGAGGGTTTTACAAGGAAATGAATGAATTTGCTCTGTTTGTAGTCTTTAAAAAGAATTTTGATAAGCTCGCCACGTAAAATGCTGCAAAATATTAAAGGTAAATGCCGATTCCGTAGGAACCCAATTAGCGTTTAACCGAACGAATGTACTCCTCTACATCTAACTCGGTAAGAGATTCTCGAATAGATTCAGTTTGAACATTGTTAAAAGCATCTTCTGTATTAAAGAAGGTGATGCGAGTATATTCCTTGTAGTGCAAGGTTTTTCAATCCTATTGATGGAGTTCCATTGAAATAGGTGGAAAAGTTTAAGTATCTCCGCGTCCTTTTCACGAGTGATAGAAGAAACAATACTGAGTTATCCTGTAGAATTGGTCAGGCTGAAGCAATTTTGAGACAGCTTGGTCAGGAGGGCCGGTCTTTAAGTCAATGTTTGTTCCGACCCTTACCTATGGTCTTGAGGTTTTGGTATTGACCGAAAGAATAAGATCCCGGATACAAGCCGCCGAAATGAGATTTATTCGTTGTATTGCTGGAGTAATTCCTCGAAATCGAGTAAGGATCCCCAGAATATGCGAGGCACTCAATGCCGAGCAGCTGCTTCTTTAAACGGAGAGGTCCATACTTCGTTGGTTTGAGCATGTTCAACGCATGCCCCCAACTCGGCTTCCAAGACATGCCATGGAGTACGTGCCATCAGGTAGGCGTCCCCTAGGTAGGCCCAGCATGAGATGGTTGGAACCAGTCCGAAATCTCACATCTCCACAACCACCCTAAGGACACGACTCTCATAGTAGATAAGCCAGCCATTTCAGAAAATGATAATGATGATGATAAAGTGATCACGTTTAGAATAAGTTGCTTGGAATATCAGCACCAGTGCTTAAGAAAGTATAACCCATTGCGAGGAATTCATTTGAGGTCAACTCAGTGGTATAAAAAAGTACTGTGAGTTTTAGGCCCGGTTCGTACATCGGAGCATAGCGGGATCGGGCTATGGAGGGAGATGATATTGCGATGGTTTAAACCAAAGAATGAAGAAATAATCAAACTATCTAGGGCGTATCAATATTTGACCTGGGCGTAAGGTAGGATTTCGTGTTTTATAGTTTTAAAAGGCCTGAGACAGAATGATTTTTTTTACCTATTTACGATATACTTTTACCCTTTCGTAGATAAAGGCGTAATTTGCAATAGTTCCAATCTCGTCCGCCTATAAACGACAGATTTAGGCCGGTCCACGCATTAAAGTCCCGGACTAATTTTTTAACCAATTTTGGCCGCGTTTGAGCACCCAACTAGGAGCTGTTATTGCTTCGATATGTTTGATTTCAGTGATGGATACTATGAATTACCTTTGAAGTATTATTATTAGGAAGCAAACAGTAATTTGATGCCAGTTCTGTTGCAAAGGTGGACATCAATCTATTTCAATGAGGATTTTACAAAATGAATGGAGTACTTAGTTTAGTTTTTAGATCCTTTAGATTGACGTGGGAAATTTCTCCCGATTTGGGTATGAGCAACGAATACTGTATTAACTTCTGTCTTTTCTGTCTTCAATTGAAGTAACTCCTTTGTAAATCCTTTCAAGTAGGATTGCCATCAGAAATTTAATGAAATTAGAAATCATGGACATAAAACTACGGACAATGCATCTATAACTCCGGATACACTAGAAATATTAAAATTAAGCGGGGAGCGGAGGGTGATCAAAGAACATAGCTATGGCGCCGATTTGATTCCACAGCTCGTGTGAGCTCATATGAGCTGGTGTGTAAGGCTAAGTGTGATCAAGGAGTCTGAGGACCAATCCGAATTTTTCCACTCGAGATCTGCTTAATATTTTTAAAGAATGGTTTCTAATGCTTTTCACAGATGAAGTAAACGCTAGTTTCTTGTTTAAGTCCTTGCAGCTATGACAGTGTGAATTTTTAGAGGATACCAAGCTTCGTTTGTTCGCCAATTGGCCAGTGACTCGTACTTATTGCTACAATTCTGGCGATATCGGGGCGGATCCTACTAAGGAGAACTTTGGTCTTGTTCTTGTTGCAGGTTGCCACTTTGCTTGGGATGAAGTTGTTCGTTCTGCTCCATCTGGCGTTGGCCAGCGAAAGAAAGTGTGAATGTATATTGCCCTGACAGCGTCCAGCGAAATATCGACATGTTGCGCGAGTTAGCTGTCAAGGCTTGAGCCTTGCTTGAGAAGTTTGTTGGCGTGCTCATTCCCTGTGATCCAGGAATCATAGGAGAATGATGCTAAATTGGCTGTCTAGATACTCTAGTTCATTTCGATCGAATCAATGGCTTTGATTGCAGCTTGGCTATTGACTAAGATAGCGATGTTAAACTTGGGTGTGGAGTCGTTTTTAAGCAATCGGCAGGTTTCTCGGATCGCCAGGAACTCCACTTGCAAGTCACTGATATGATGAGGGAGGCGCTGAGGTGTCATAGCCATTTTACTCCTCCCGTTCAGCTCTGGAGCGAAAACTTGCAGTGAAACTTTAAATTAAGTTTAAGTTGGGAGCGATGTAGTGTGTTCATGGAACTACCAATTCCTTTGGTAGTAGACCCAGGATGTTTTTATGACTTTGTGTTTGGCTTTGTAATACTCGGATGCAAGTAGACGGTTAAGCCATCGGTCAGGCAAGACCGTAAGGCTCCCATGATGTTTATATGTACTTGCTGTTCTTTGCACTCTTTTATGTTTTGAATATTGTATTCCTTAGGTAGGTGAGATTAGATCGTACATCGATGGCTATGTACATATGTATGTATGTGCCTCAATCAAGTCATCTATGGCTGAGTTATCCATTGCATGTTGATACTCACTGCAATCCACCGCAACCACATGCGAGCGAAAGCCATCGATTTCTCTCTCACTCGCATCGGTAACGATCTACGCTTCGTCTAATAATGAATAATAATAAAATCGCAATTTCTTAAAAACCCCAGGACGTCGCCAGACGCCATTCAAAAGAGGGCAGTGTCCGGGGGACGGATGCCAAGCCTACTTTCAGAAAACCTTAGATTAGCAGAGGTCCATTGGAATGCCTTTGTCCTGGCTACGCCTTAAACTAAGTACAGTCAAAATCAGTTATAAAGACCTTCAAGGGACCGATGAATTTGGTCGATGTCAAAGTTAGTTAATTGAGCTCAGCCGGGACCTAAAAAATTGGTCGTTATAACCGATGTAAGCGATTTTGACTGTATTTTTATTGATAAAACTAATGACCTTCACCATACGCATGTAGCTTACATATTTCCCCAGAGCGTACTTATTAGTTCGCCGAGAAATGTCCATGTATGAAAAAGGAAGTGAATGTCCTTCTGCTCAAATTGTACCGAACTTCTAAACTAAGTGCCCTTTGCAATTTGTTCTGACAGAGATAGATATTTTATGCAAAGACATCGACAAATTCATCAACTAAAGGACTACAAGTTAAAGGTTATACTACCCGGCCTTTAAGGTTGTCTCGTGGAAATTTAATACAGCAAAAATTAAAACTGTCTCCCCACACACGTTGCCAATGAATCAAATTTGTTCTTTTGAAGTCCAACGCCATTACCACTGTTGTGACTCTCCAAAAATCAAACAAGGATAACATAGAACACCTGACATCATTTGCGTCGAAAGGTCATTTAAGCACTTAATCTTAGGAAAGAACCAGTCGACCGCCCTAGATGATGGTAAACACTACTCTTCAACGCCATCCAAAGTAACTGATTGCCTAGGCATCTATCACCCCAAGGCTGCGTCAGAGTCTCAAATGGTCTAGTAATTAAAACAAATTGCCACCTAGAATGTGTTACATTAGGAAACTACCTCGGACTAATGGCTTCCATCATAGGTAATGTGCATCAATAACACATGGATGCCATTACTCTGCCAGTAGGTTGGACAGAAAAGAAAGTATCGACGGTGTTAAAAAAAAAGCAATAAACGGTGGATCAATCAAGGCACTTAAAGTATGCCCCATCGAGTCCTATAATTATGACAACAATTAACACTTGGATATAAAAGCAAGGACCACAGACCGAAGCGCACAGTTACCTTTTACTTCTCAACATGGTCTCGCTTATTCATTCAGTTCTGTTTGCAAGCCTTTTCCTGCTGGCTGCCTCTGAGAACACGGTTCCAGTCAATGAAACTCTGATCCTGGACATACTTCGCTGTGCCAGCAATTACCAGCAGTTCCACACTTTTTCGGTTCTCGCCGATGTGGAGACAATTCTCGTCATTGACGATTGGATTATTGATCTCCAGAAGACTTTTCACAGGCCAACGTACATCCTGTCGCAAAAGACCCCGAGCTTCAGCTTTCGTAACCGCATTTTTCGTCAATCGATAACTTTCGTCTTCTTTCAGGGAATTTCCGACCCAATTTTCAAAATGGCCAACACCTACATGCGGGGTCGGCGGCAAATGAGCGTCTTCTTCATTTTGACTCTAGCTGTGCCAAACGAGAGTAAGGCTCTGGACATTATGAAGGGCATCTGGAACGCGAACTACGTGCGCCCTTTGCTAATCTACCGAGATCTGGACGGACAGGATTATTTCGTAACCGCTGACTTGTCAAAAGGGTTCGAACTCAAGAGCTTAATCGCGTGGTACAGGGAATCCGACATCTTAGGCCTGGATATCAATGGAAACTTGAATGGCTACAAAATAAGGACCCCGGTGAAGAGTGATCTGCCAAGAGTATTCAAGGTGACAGACAAAAACGGTAACAAGGAGTACAAGGGCTATGGCTACCAACTGTTCATGGGCTTCGTGGAGCATATCAACGCCACCTTCGAGGAGTACAACATGACTGTGAACCAAACGAACATGAACGTGGTAATGAAGGACATTATTGAGTTGATAGCGATTGGAGAAATCGAGATTAGTCTGCATCCGCATGCTTTGTACGATCTGGCAGGAGTAGGCAGCAGCTATCCCATTCAGCTGTCGGACATTTGCATTATTGTCCCGATGGCTAACGAAATACCGAGCTTCATGTACCTTTCGAGGCCGTTGCGTCCTTATAGTTGGTTACTGATGCTGTTCGCAGTGTGCTACTTAACCTTCATCATGATTTGGATTCCTCCACACTCTGGCGGGAAACGAACTCAGGAATTCGGATTCTCCTTCTTGCACAGCCTCAGCTTGATCATCAATATGCCGTCGTTTATATATCGCCACAACGTGACGTGGCGGTACTTTTTCGTCCACACCGTGGGCTGGATCATGGGGTTCTTTATAACCTCGTGGTACTGCGCCATACTGCAGAGTTTTTTGAACACAACTGTGTTCGGGCCGCAGATTGACACTATGGAGGAGTTGATAGAGTCAGGCCTCAAGATCCTCGTCACATACAACGATGTGGAGGACTATAGGCAGATGGAGCACTTGTCGAAGGAGTTTAGGAAGATTTTCGTTGGCACCGATGCGGACTCGTTGGCACAGCATCAGATAGAGTTTAACACCACCTATGCCTATGCAATCGCGCTGGATCGCTGGAACTTCTTGGATCTGCAGCAGCAGTACTCGAAGAGACCGATTTTTAGGTTGACTCCCATTTGCTACTACAAGCACCATATCGCCTACCAGTTGGCATACGATTCGCGGCTGCAGTACTCGCTGAATTCTTACATCATGCGCTCACAGCAGTCTGGTTTCATGGAATACTGGACCGGGGTGGACTTCAGGAATGCCCTTCGGGAGGGATATGTCAAGCTGATGATGGATTCGTATTCCGTGGGACCGCTGCATAACGAGAACATGAGGTTGGCTTGGATTAGTTTGAGCATTGGACTGGCTATAAGTGTTCCGGTATTCATTCTGGAGATTTATTTCTTGCCTAGGTTCAAGCATTTTGCCAGCCTATGGACAGCGATAGTGTCGCTAATGGGAAGAGTTGCGGGACGGATTGTGGGATGGGGAAGAAATTTAGTGAATAAAGTTCCACAAATGTAATGAAAAGTTATTGTTTGTTTGACTTTGTGACGCAAGCTGTGGGCTGTATACGCCATGACATCGTTTAAATGTGAATGCAATCGGCTGGGTATCTGTGTGGATGAGAACTAGGATGAGTACATGTTTCTGCAGGATTTTGTGTGTGTTTTGTATTTTCGACTTCGTTGACGTTTTGCGTGAGCGAGGGGGTGGCTAGAATGATGATGACGGTGGAATTACGCACATGGTGTTGATGGCAGTATGGTTTAGGAAACAATTATTTCAATCCGTGTGTTCAAAACTCTCAATACTTTGTTCGTGCTTGTAATTTCGCATTGTGGAGGATTACGTAAACAACCACGCATATCCACTATTGAATTCAAAACCTCGCAATATATGTCCGTGCGCTTTTAAAGCTGGAAAATGATTTCCCAAGTCTTATTGGTAAAGTAGATAGCAACGGAATTGCTTATGGTTTGAGAAAGGACCTGCAAGTTGTTCCTTTTTTACGCAGCTTCCTCCAACAGGAATTCGTGACAAAGAAGAGTTTATTTGACCTCAGAGCATCATCGACTTTCGTGAAATCTTTGATCGATTTAATCAGTTCTGTGTTTCGAACCAGGGGTAAGGTAGAAAGAAAATATAACAAAATCGGATTAGGTTTAATGCAGGCGAAATTTTTTCGACGACAGTAGACAAAGTGATGCTTTATCCAAAAGTAGGGAATGGTTAGGGCTTCAGAGTCATTTGTTGGGATGTGAACACGAAGTTAATTGGAAAACGACAATACCATCCGGAGTCAGTTATTCTAGATGTAAATTGTTGTCACAAGCCTTTGCTTTCCAGATTCGGTTCCACTCATCAAAGGCATTACAGCATTTCATCACTTTGCAGGACAGACGGGTTTGGCAGTGATGCCAAGACTACACATGGTTCTGTGGAACGGTAAGTTTCTATGGGTTTTCTCCAGGATTAACCGAAGTGTGATTTGCTTGGTCTAAAGCCGCATTGAAAGATGTGAATGAGGTTTTTGACGAAAGGTTTCATTGGTTTACATTACACAATATGGCAGATAAAATCATCAATGCAGTGCTGAGGAGATTGGTACGTTTACTGTTGACACAGTTTCTTGTGGATCCAGTAAACGATGCTAAGATTCCATGCACTAGGTATGTACTCATGCCTAACAACTCTCCAGGCAAATATCTCCTCCTTTCGTTCTTGTATGCATTTTATCTTGAGCCGGGGCTCAGTGGTTACTGTTTTGTGAGCGGCGTGGGATCAACCCCAGCCATGTCCACCGAACATTATTCGCTGCACCACCTTTCGCCGGGGGAACGACAAACATCTGGGAGTATAATCTGTCAAGAAAGAGCTTCTCAAATCGCCGTTCGTATTCAGCAATAAATTGTAGGTCCCTTCCATTTGTGCGAAAAATCTAAGACGCACAACATGAATGGTTGAGAGAAGCTAGGCCTTGGCTCATCCCGAGCTGTCGTGCCAGCTATTTATTTAATTATTTTTAGTCATACATCTTTGTTCGGTAGGCAAAAACTAATGAGGTCATTGAAATCTGTATGCTATCGTCGGCTTATCGCCAGTACAAGTCCACATAGAAGTGCAGGAAAAGCTATGACTGCACAGTCTCTTCCATTTAAACAACTCCAGCTCTAGGCGTCTTCCCCACGCTCACCTCAAAATGGTTATCTCCCTGCTGCAAAGCGATGAATTTAGCATGCCATTGGACCATATCGTTCTTCAGTTCTATTTCAGGCGAAACTACTCAACAATTATCCGAGGGACGATTGTGAAAAGTCCAAACTCCGTCCTTTGGAACACCACCTAAGGACGGCTAAAAATGGACAGTGAATCTGGGTTTGGAATATTCGGTAGTGTATCAGTTATCTGTCTTTTAGGTAAAGATTCCTATTTCCCATTAATCAGTGGCATAATATGAAGCTTGCTTAAACTTGTTTTCTAATACCTGTGGTAAACCCATCTTTATCATCATTGACGGTAGAGCTGCTCTAAAAACATTGAGACAGTCAAAATGCTACTTGAATTAGGAGCAAAAAAAATCCAAGCAGAACTCATTGCCTGTCGTGTGCTGAAAAATTCTCCAACACCTATTTACAACACTGCCATCTTCATTGTCAGTCAAGCCGCTATCAAAGCTATTGATTCGGTCACTACATCCTCAAAGCTGGTAAAGCAATGCCAGGAAGAGTTAAATCAGCTTGGAGTCCAGTGCAGGCTCATTCTCTCCTGGGTCCCAGGTCATAATAAAATTGACGCCAACGAAAAAGCCGACGACATGGACAGGCGGGTATCGGCCCTTAACGACCGCGACCCACTGGCGGAAGCTATTAATATCCCGCTAGCAGCCGTTAAGGTCAATATTCAACAGCACTTTCTGAAAACGGCCAACCAAGTGTGGAATAGGCTTAGCAACTGCGTCATATCGAGGAAGACCTGGCCCGGTTACAACAAACAGAAAACAAACGACCTACTAAGCAGATCAAGACAAGATATTGCGAGAATCGTAGCCACTGGCCAGTGGGAGACCACGCAGCCAAGTTACGTATTCCCCCCAATACTTTCTGCCGCAGTTGCAAGGATAAAAGCGAAAATGAATCTCTGCATCATTTTCTGTATAAGTATCCGGCCCTAGCAAAGGTCAGACAGCGCACTCTGGGCAAACTCTTCTTCGACGACCTCAAAGATATTTCCAGGAAAAAGGTTGGTGAACTAATCCTGTTCCACAGGTTGGATCTAAATATCTTCGTTCATCAACCTATTATGCCCACCAACAACCAGGTCAAATGAGTTGTGGTTTCAAAACAGCGCATCCTAGCGCTAATTGGGTTCTTAGAACCGCCACCTCTACCTATCTACCTATGTATGTACCTATCTAGGAGAGAAAGACTGGGACACTCGATCACTGCACACAAAAGTCATAACAGCTAACTTGCTGCCCGAGATAGGTGCATTCTGTGGAGGGAACAAACCTTTCTTCAGTCGAACGCGATCTCGAAAGTATAGGACTTTCCCAAAAGTTTATTTTCAATCTGAACAGGATCCACCGTAAAAGCCTAACACTGCTTATAAAAACGGCACCTCCTCCGAGACACAATAGATTTTGCTATTGCTCAGTGTCAGTCATAAGGAAAGGTAAAAAAAACGGCACCTTCACAAACTTAAATTATCTCAGGATCTTACCTGTAGACTATGCAATTCCTGAATGGCGGGTTTATTTGGATTAAAGTATCCAAAGATTAAATGCGTATATTTGAATGTGGCTGCCCTTGTCCGTCGTCAACTGTAGTGTCATCCTTGTCCGAAGCGCATTGTTGTTTGGTAATATGTGCGTTTTCCGCGGCCGGGCAGTTTCCTACCCCGGTGGCACAACATCTAATTTATGGATCTTCTCAAACAATAAATTCTTACTATCTTATTGGAATTTTCTTTAAATATCTCTTGCATAACAGTGTCTGAGAAAAAAAAAAACAGCAGGAATCACTAACAACACTTTTCCTTTCAAATAAACTGAACATCTGATCAACAAGCTACATAATATGTACCTACATTATGTTTTCCTGCCTCAAATTATAGATTTATTTAAGTGTAACAGTCTAAAGGAGAAAAGAAAAATAAACAACCATACTATGTGTATATTTTCTTTGTTTATTTTAACACACGACGTAAACACTGCGAAATTATTTGGCTTACCATACTCGTACGCTTGTGGTTAAAACAACAACACCAGCTGCGGTAGTAATAATTTCGAAAAACGATTTCAATTAGGCGATTTTCGCTCGATCTGTCATATAATTCATGCGCTTAAACGTGCAATAAACACACAAGTGTACAATTTCACAAAAGTCACGTTTTGCATTGAAGCAAATTTTTAATTTTTCAAAAAATTCCAATAACGCGCTTGAGGAAATCATAGGTATTTTTCTCTGCAGTACCATGTGCTTTTGGAATGTACACACAAGCATATACGCTTTATCATTGAATATAATTTTTGGATTAATTAATTTTTGAAAAATTTCAATGATATTCGAGTGCGCGAAATTGACGTGATCAACATTGTGTTCATTGCTTTGAAAGAGATCTAATCATTCGATTGATCTGAGCATGTGAAACAAACAATGGCTATGAATTTATCGGCAGTCTACATAGTAGATGCACTGGTCGTCTTTTCTAAAGTTCAGTACGTCATCTTGAAATTTTTCGAATTCCATTTTAGCAACTTACACATTTACGCAGAGTGTAGTGTTTCCTCTACGGAAATTGCAAACGTCAGAGGTAAAATTCTCCAGACGGAATCGGCGATGACTTCTATAATTGCATTCAGATCGAACTACTCAATGCTTTTGATATGGAAAACCAATCTACTTAGTAACAACAACAAGGCATTAGATTGGTCACCGTTTTCTCAGAAAAAATTCCTTCCTTCATTCCTTCTTAAGATAGGTTTTCATACCCAAAACTGGTAAATCCTCACATGCATGTCCTGTGTCTATCAACATTTCTTCTTAAACATTAGAACGACTGATTGAGATCCATTTAGGCAACAGTGTTGACACGTAACTCCTGTCTGCGGCTCAACAAGCTAAGATTAGGTTAGATTAGGAGGCCGCTCTTACTCAGACAGGGATACCCTTAAACCGAATTAGCCCCTTGTGATGCCACGATGAAGAGCCAGTTTATCAGGACCAGGAACCAGAGTATGTAACACAGAGTATTCCCCGAGGGTTTTCCTTGTTAGCGTCGCAAGGGTCTCTACACCTTCTACAGAAATCATTGGAGGGGAACACCAGTCTGAGTGCATGTCTGCCTATCAAGCAATGTCCGGTGAGGACCCTTATTAGTGAACCTAGGTTTTTCCAGTAACTGGATAAAAGTATCTCCGTCTTTTTAAAATCCAGGTTAGGCCAGATTTGTTTTGAGAAAAAACAAGGGCTGATGTTCTTCCACCTGTGGTTGGCCAATTTCTTGGCATATAGCAACGTGCTTTTAGCAAAGATAAATAAATAGAAATGGCATTGCATACTCTTGTACCCACAATCCAATATTCCCTGTACTATAAGGAATAGGCAGTGGTGATATTCTTAGCCATAGAAGGTGCTTTCAATAACGTCAAAACATCAGCAATTACAAGCGCACTATTAGATCTGAAAGTAGATAGCTCACTTTGAGAATTAATCAATCTTCTGCTTTCCAGTCGTATCGGCAGAAATACCATTCCTAGTCGTAGGTCAGAAACATCGTTCGTTGGACCCGAGCCATTCTGCGGAGTGGCACCCACCGAATCCAAGAAAAACTGAAAAGAGAGGAAGTGTGCAAAAGAAGGAGGCTATGGGAAACACTCCCAGGACTAAGGCAGGCAAAGGAACTCCTTGGGAACTACTATCGAAGGAGGAGCAAGGAATACAAGCAAACAAAAACTGCAGCGATGCCGAGGAGGCCCTGTCACACCTCTTTATGAACTGTTGAGCATTGATCCACAAAAAAAGAGCACACCTTGGAGCGTACACTTTTTGTGAAACGGATCTCCCTCTCCCACCATTGGACCCAATCTAGATACTCCGATTTCTCAGAGTGTTTAGATTGGAGGAGGTTCTTTAGGTCGAGACTTATCGGCCAATATGAGTACGGGGGAGCACAATAGATGTATACAAGTCGCAGTGCATACACACCCTAACTTCTTAACATCTAACATCTAGCATCTTCCAGCCCTATTATTAGTTTGCTGAGTGGGTCACCTGCCAGAAGATCTATCAATAGACGCGTCCCACAGGACGGTGTTTTATTCCCTCTTCTCAGAATTTGGTGGTAAAAGAACTGTTAATAAACCTGGAAACTGAGGGATGTACGGTGATCGCTTATGGAGATGATATTGCTATAACAGTCCCAGAAAAGCACCTTGGCAATCTCAACGAAATTCTACAAAATCCTTTAAATAAGCTAACCAGATGGCCGGTTCAGCGATGGTTTGGATATGAACCCTCACAAGATTAAACTGGTACTATCATAATTATCCCGCTTTTTCACTATGAGCGTCGCGGGATTGGGATGCTAAATTGGACTCTTCACATCTGCTGATCTTTCGCCACCGACTCTAAGTCATCAGGGGCTATCCCTATATGGGTAGAGGTGAGATTTCGGACTTGGTCCAACGCCCTCATCCTGGCCCTACCCTGGGGCACGGATTCCACGGCACGTCTTAGAAGCCGAGTTGGGGGCCTGCATTTAACATGCCCAAATCATCGAAATATTAACCTTCTATTCGAAGAAGTAGCTGCTCGACATTGAGAATCTCGCGTATTCTCATATTATTCTCAAGGAAATATAAAATTGCCTCCCTGTCTGAATGGTACAAGCTTAATTTTCTCAAACGAAGAAAAATATTTGGATCTTATTTTGGATAGGAAACTAAGTTGGAAACCCAACATTCAAAAAGTATCGGGAATACTGGAGTTTGCAAACTCGTATAATTCACTGGCTCTACACCACGGTCATAAGATCGATACTCATGTACGGTGTTTTCGTCTGATAAAATGCCCTTGATAAAGCCATACACCTCGATAAGCTAAGTAAAATTCAACGATCAGCTTGTTTGTACATATGTGGTGCACACCTCACATTACCCTCTGCAGCACTAGACATTCTGATTCGTTTGACACCCATCGACGTCTTTTCCAGGCAAATGGGTGGCGGTCAAGGAACTGTAAGGCTGATGAACTCACCAAAAATGGAATAACGATCCCCATCGCTACATGGAAACTCAAAACTAAGCGCGATGCGCCCGAATGGACAAATATTAGGTGGACAGGTGGAACAATGGATTTGGCCTAAGCTGGATCTAAAACGCTCTAAGGACTTGATCTCCCTCAAGAGATTACATTCCAACAGGTGTCACCACTGGACACTGTCTAATAGACAAGCATGCAACAAGCCTTGAAGTATTTTCAAATGATTTCTGTAGAAGCTGTATGGACAAAGAAGAGGAGGAAACCATTCCTCATCTTCTTTGTACCTGCCTGACGCTCTGCCATAGAAGGGAACTTCACTTAGGTGTCTTCTTAAAGTCAAATGGCCTAAGCCTAACCTAACCTAGAAGCCTCCTTCGCTTCATAAGAAACTGCAACTGGTTTATCGAGTAGGCAAGGAAATTCAAGCAGCCACCTGAACCTAACCGAACCTTCTACCTGCCTGTTTTGCCGACTACAGGAACGGCGGGTTCTAATACTATTCGGAAGGAGTTCGCCATCCGAAGAGCGCTCATGGAATAGCCTTATCAACTCCTCTATTATCCCTACTTATTCTCTCTACCAATTCTTGTGTCTGCGACTGTACTCCAAGGCGTTTCAGAGCCTTTTCCTTTAACTATTAGTATCTCTTATACAGATATTACCACGTTAGATGCTCCAAAGAACTGAAGGGAATAACTCCCAAAAACGCAATATCTGAACGCCCGACCAGGTATGTTTCAAGGAATCATCATCTCTGTGCGTACATACCAACTGCACGAACTTGTCTTTACAAAAATTCTTTTGATATACATATGTAGAAATAGCCTTCGTTGTAAGACCCTGCTAGGAGATATGCATAATTCCGGACGAAATCGACTTCCAATAGTGCAAGAGCAAATTCAACATACACCTGCAAAGCTATACATACAGTATGTATGTGAGCTTCCCACCCTTAAAAAGTTGATCTAAAAAATTTTAGTCAGACTTGTAAAATTTTTCAGGAAGGGATTCAAGTTGGCACCATTTCGGTGTTGACCGGGTGGCAACAAGTAACCGGCGGGAAAGGCATGTGCAACTCGGTGTATTCTGTGGTCGATGTGAAGGAGGCAATTGATTCCCCTGTGGAGTTATTAAGGTAGGTAGGTAGTTATTAAACTCCTTGAATCCATTTGGTTTTCCACCGACGCCACGACTTAGGAAAATTCTCCGATTCTATGTAACAGTACGCGTTTTAGTCAGACGAACATAATCAAAGCTGCCGTCATTTCTGGTTGCGCAGCAAAAACACTGTACTTATATCTGGCATACCAATAATTCCGTCCGATTGCCCATTCCGATTCATTTTTCATTTCAATTATGCCTCCGGGAGCATAATTTGTCATGAAGAGCTTCTCAATTTGCCGTTCGGAGCCGGCAATAAACTGTAGGTCCCTTCCATTTGTGCAAACAATACAACACGCACAACATGAATGGTTTCGAGAAGCTAGGCCTTGGCTCATTCCGAGCTGTAGCGCCAGCTATTTGTTTTTTTTTTTTAGAACCGGATGTTCGGATGGCGTGAGAATCAATCTGGCAAAAACTAGAACAGTGCCAATTGATATTCGGACTTTGCCTATAAATCCCGAGTCTTGATGACTTTTTTTTTTTTGTTTTAAAGGAAATTTCCAAATGTTCCCCGATCGGGCTTGAACATGCACAGTTCGGGTCACAAGCAAAAACACTACCCACTACACCTTGCCACCACCGTATAATTTTGATTTTAGTTTGGGAAAACACGAGTGTTGCTACTGTTAAAGTCGTCTAAGCTTCGTGGCGATTGTTTCTTCCATAATCCTGGTCCACCAGATAACAGACGCGTGAACATATTTAAATCGGTCTTTCAACTCTCATCATGCGTCTATGATATTACGACGCATTACCGCAAAGTATTTGTTGGCATCAGCTCACAAAACTCTATTTCGGGGCCAATATTGCATTGGAAAAAGCCCGCGACCATCCATCCACAGACAATTCTCTGCTTTTAAACTGCCTCTGGAATAAAGAACCTAATCTAGACTTTCTGACTATTGTAGGACTCAAAAGAAACGCAATGCTCTCCCGCATATAATCTGTTCTTAGAGGAACGTAGTTAAAACTTGACACGCTTAGGTCTTCGGTATTATTCGTATAAACACCATTGTTTCGGTAGTGTAATGGAAGTTGTTTTCCGATAACTGAACACAACTTGAACACCTTACCTATAAGTAAACGGCAAAGTTTTAAGAACACACCTACCTCTATTAAGTTCTGTTCACCAGTTCCAACGCATTGTCATTACAAAGATTTCGCATTAACATATATGTACATACAAATACATCCACATAAAGCCCGTTGAAATTAAATTTCCTTTTTCTGCCACAGTATCTTTTAATGGTTCTGGAAAGTTGTTCAAGGAGAATGAAACAACCAACTGCTCTTTCAAAAACGCATCGTTGCAAAAAATCAGATTTCTTTTTAATTACATTGCATCGTCGAAAAATTACTTGGTCCATGACAAAGTATCCACTCAAGATGTTCACGATGATGGAAGTGAACCATTCCAGCGGACGATCTAAGTACAGTACGAGTACAAGGATATTTGTGTACTCAGCTTCAAATTGTAGCTATGGATGGCATCTGAATTTTGAGAAAAGAATCTTGAGATTCTGAAATTATACTGAAATAACAACAAGGGCTTTCAAGAAAAATCATTTAATGACAAGAGAATTGATTAGGTCGTTACTCTATATGGAAGACATGTTGAGATTGCTTGTAATTTAAGTCGTAAGTCGTGTATAATATGCTTCGTTTAAAGGGTGTGCTTGACACATACATACATATGTACATAGATTGACAAGAGGAAAAATGACATTGAAGCATCGGGTAAGAAGCTTAGTTACCGGCTTATGATGACGCCACAGACCGGAGTGAAAATTTAAAATTTAACCAAGAAACGTCTACCTACAGCCAGCTTTTTTTATAATCCACACGTGGATCAAGGGGCTTGAACACCCTTTTATTGACATACCTCGAGCGATGTGCAAAGGTAGTATTAGGTTTCATTGGCCTCTCCTATTGTGATGTCCAAACTAGCTGGGGACATATGTATGTGGTGTTTGTCATTGCTATAATTTACAGGAATTTTTCGAATCTCCTGATGTCATAATCATTGTCAACTCAATCAACTCTTCGAAGCCATGACACTCTACTGCCAGTATAAGAAAGAAAGATGAAAGAATATTGAAAGATTGTGCTTCTGGTGTTAGCGTGGAAGTTCTTCACAATTCGTTCAAGACCGATAAGAAATCGGATATCAGAGCATCGCCTTGCCTTAATCCCAAACGTGTTGGTAAGGCCTTTACTGATCTTGATAGAACAGCGTGCATTCTCCATCGTCATACAATTTGATGAGTTTTGAGGCGAAGTCACAACCAGACATTGCGCTGCATAGCTCGTCTCACTGACATATGCGTGATAAAAAGGTGAAGGGCATCGTTTTTATTTTTACGTTGGGAAATGTAAATCTTTTAATGACAAAACTGAACCCAACTTATAAACAAGGTGCGTTACGTCCTGTAACTCTCCCAATTCTTCAGAGACCGTCGTCCAGGAATTTGATCATAAAAAAAATATTGCTCTAATTGCTCGTCATGTCTACATGACTCTGGTTTCAGATCTAAGACACCTTAATATGTTTTTGTGGTTCATAATAATCCATTTCGCTTGTTATTCAAACAACGGGCGTTTTTTTTTTTTGTTATTCCTACGACGACAAAGAATGCTCAAAGCGATTGTTGGTCAACAAAATGGACAATGTCGCATAACTCGTAGACTGATTAAGAAATTTTTAAGAAACAATAAATGAAACAACAACAATTCAGTTCCGTTCCCAGGTAGGTAGGTAGAGGTGGCGGTTCAACTGAACCCAATTAGCACTAGGATGTGCCTTTTTGTTACCATGACTCGTGTGACCTTGTTGTTGAAAATGCGTGAGACAGCAGGGAGTACCTAGATCTAGCCTGTGGAGTTTAGAAAGCGGATTAGATCTCGTATCTCTTTAACCGAGATATTGCTGAGGTCGTCGAAAAATGGATGGTTTAATGCACGCAGTCCAGCCTTGCAATTGCCGGACATTTGCAGAGGAAATGGGAGAGAGTTTCCTTCTCGTTTTCATTTCCGCAGCTGCGGCAGTGGGGGTTGTACGGAATACCTAGTTTGGCCGTATGGTAACCAATTAGGCTCTTATATTTAGTAGGCCGGCCATACGTTCTTTGAAATGGCGCAGTTGGTTAATCCCCTCCATTGGAGGTTGGCTTTCTGCAGTAAGTGTGAGCGGATTTGTCCCTTCACCGCTCTTAGCGGGGTGTGGACCCTTCCCGCGAGTGAGCCGTGTAGAGCTGACCTCTGCCTGGCCAGCTCATCTGCATACTCGTTTCCTGTTATGTTACTGTGCCCTGGAACCGAGAGCGGTTTGACCGTGAACCGTTCACCCAAGCTCGTTCTGGCACTCTAGCACCAGTTCGGAGAATATGGTAGCCGAGTCAATGGCATTGATTTTTTCTGTGTTGTCCATACCCGAGTTTCGTGGAAGCCCCTCGGATTGCAGATAGTTCCGCCTGGAAAACGCTGGCAAAATCCGGCAGGCAGTTTGATCGTGCTATTTTCAGTGATTCCGAATAGACACCGGCCCCAAACCGCAGTTCATCTTTGATCTGTCGGCGTAGATGACCATGTCGAAATTCTTTACCACTTCGTTTTTCTTCCACTGTGCTCTGGTGTGGAATCGCACGTGGAAGTTTTTCCTAAAGTTAGGTTTGGGTGTGATGTAGTCTGTTGGAAACGTGACAATGCCGTTTGGTAGCGAGTACAGGATGATGCTGTGGCCGTAGGGTAGTGCAGTCCAGCACTCAGATTCTTTGAGTCTGACTGTGCTGCAGAGTGTGGTATTTTTTGTGTATAAGTCGAAGGGCAGAAGATGCAAGAGTACAGCAAGGGCATCCGTTGGGGCCGACCTTAATGCATCCGTGATGCCTATACTAACCGCTCTTTGGAGCCTTTTTTGAGTTTTGTAAGGTTGTAGCTCATGCTCAGTCCGGGCCTAAATACTAGCGATTCGTACGTGAGAATTGGACGCACTACAGCTGTGTACAGGGTTTTTCAAAAAGAGCGCTACAAAAGTAGCGGTTTTGGATATCAATGAAATTCTTTATTCCTGTGAAAGTACGTTCGATGCCATTATGTATGGAACTCGATTTCTTTTGCATGGCCACCACGGGCACGCTTGCAGAAGTCCAGACGCTGAACCCAATTTTCGACGGTTTTCAAGCATAAATCGGCCGATACTGCTGCAATTTCACGTTCGATATTCGTACGAAGTTCATCAATCGTCGCTGGCTTGTTGGCATAGACCATAGACTTGACGTAGCCCCACAGGAAATAGTCTAACGGCGTCAAATCGCACGACCGAGGCGGCCAAGCGACTGGACCATTTCGTGAGATAACACGTTCTCCAAACTTGGTTTCCAATAAATTGATTGTGACATTCGCTGTATGGCTTGTGGCGCCGTCCTGTTGGAACCACATGTCCTCCAAGTCCATATCATCCAATTGGGGCCAAAAATATTCGGTTATCATTGAACGGTAGCGATCCCCATTCACAGTAACGTGCCGGTCTTGATCATCACGGAAGAAGTACGTACGACGAATCATTTTCAAGTTGTTGCTCAGCCCAATTCACGAACATACGACGCTTCTGGTGGTCAAGCGGCTTCAGTTCTTGCGTCAATTTAATCTTGTAAGGATGTAGGCCAAGATCTTTTCGCAAAATTCGCCACAACGACGTCACAGAGATGCCCAACGCTTGAGAACGACGTGTGAGAGACACATTTGGGCTTTCTGCAACTGAAGCCTCAGCGGCAGCAATATTCTCGACACTACGGGCACTTCTTTGTCTCACTGATACGGGAACACTTTGTACTGTGCCTGTGGATTCAAATTTTTCCACTAGACGCTCAATTGTTGATCTGCTAGGACGATTATGACGACCATAAATTGGACGTAGCGCTCTTAACGTTGAGGCCACTGACTCCGAATTTCGGTAGTAAATTTGAATAATTTCGACTCGTTGTTGGCTCGTATATCTTTCCATCATGAAATGGCAAACCTTACTGAAGAGAAATGTAAAAAAAAACCGCAAGCAAAATATGGCGTCGTTTGCTGTCCCTGTCGCTCTACTTTTGTAGCATCCCTATTGAAAAACCCTTTATATCCACAAAGTCATCGTTGGTTGAAGTCTCCACGTCTTTCCAATGGTTTTACTGCAGGCATAGAAGGCTCCTCATGCCTTCCTTACTCTGTGTTCAAGGATAGTGTGAGTGGTTGGTCTGTTTCCAGCAATTAAATATTTTCCTTATAGGGAATTGTCAGAAAAAAGACCTGAAACTGAGAATGCACCTCAAATCAGCTTAGGACAGTTCGTCAATTGGCTTTTAGAAAACCAAGAAGAGGACGATTTGTGACGAAACAGTCTTAGGCAGATGGAATGATTGATGTAGACAGGCGACATTTGACACCGTACCATGATAAGCGACTTCGTATGGTCTCCAAGTTGCGTTACCTCACGAAGAACAGAAATCAGTTGGTTAGCAAAATTGTGCGATTTTTGACTCCGTGTGACTTCTTTCTGTGGAGTTTTGGGATATCTCTGCTTTGTGCCAAAAAACTTAAGTTTCGAACATAAAGTTGAGATTTAGTGTAACGTTCTATTCGACTTTAGGTTAGCTAAGATTATGGGGGAAGTGCCAGTCTATGGGAGAAGTGAACAGTCTAAAGACTGTTCGTCTACGGGGATCAATTGGCCCATTGTGTTCCCTTTTATGGTCCATGCTCCAACCTTGAGTTCTAGACGGGTGGTTTAATAAAACGAGTAGTAGAGTAGTAGTAGTAATAGTAATTTATTTCCGCAATCTGACAGCTCCTGGTAATCTCGGAAGCTGATGCCGATCCAGCTCGCAACAGTGACTATGGCAAAATGTCTAACTCTGATCTATTTTATGCCATAAGCTTCGGGTTTATATGTAGTCCCCTCTTGCGCACAAAGAGGTGTTGATTAGGTCACTCATCTTGTGGTCGATGTTACCTTTCAACACACTGATAGGGATGTGTGGGTGGGCTCACTTTCCAAAGCGGATCCTTGCCGAGCAAGTTCGTCTGTTTTTTCGCTACCCTCGATTTCGCTGTCTCCGGTTACTCAGCAGATATTGACCTCGTGGATGACGCCTATTCGGATTTCGTGACATTGGACACCGCTTTCGGTTTCGTGCTAGCATTATCTAAAGCATTGGTAGCTGCTTGACTGTCGACGAGATAGGTGATCCTAGGTGGGCTCAGTCTACTAACATCTATTGTCCTTGCTGCTCTATCAATGGCAAACAATTCAGCTTCAGCTTTATGATCCCCTCAGAAGAGGTCTTCAAAACTGAGGAGGTTTTCGGGCGCCAATAGGTTTCTTCACTAACACTTGGGAAGCTTTCCTTCATAGATGGTGGTTAGTTTCGTAGAAAAAGGCATTAAAACTTATCTTTGCACTTCTGGGAATACCAAGTTTATACTCGTCTTGGTATTTTTTGGACCTTGGAGCGCTGGGACAATCATCTGGAGCGATAATATTCTGCAAGCAGTTCCTTTTTTTTTTTACATTTCCTGCCTTTCACTGCATCACATGCCCTCACGTTTCTTTGCCTGAGCATCCCTTGTATGTAGAAATTCAGCATTTTCGTACCATTATCACGTATTTATGGCTTTCGGCCCGAGTTTTCTTAAGAGATTCCATGCTTTGGTACAGACGTGACGTGAAATTTAGGTTTTTTATTGCACTTTTCTATTTCTACGTTTTGGGAACGTCAAGTTAAACTAGTTTAGTTCCCATGCTGTTATTTTCGTTTCCTAAAAACTGTTCCAACAGGGATCACTTTGTCAGTTCTAACCGGGCATATATTCCTTTCGGTATCCTAAAGGTATATGTTTCTTGGTGATAGATACTAATTAAAACTGAAGCGAATCAATCATAATTTTTAGCTATTGGCGGAATCCAGCGAATGTTAGCATCCAGCTGTGTGACAAAGGATAGCCACACTTAGCTTTGTTGAAATTCCACCTTGGTTTTAGGACGGTGTTCATCTGTGGGTCTTTTACGCAAATTTCAATCAGAACAGGGCGGTGTTGGCTGTGTGGGCAATTTTGGAATACACAAGAAGTGGGGTTTGCAATAAATTATCAGACAGTCGTGTTCTATTCATCGTGTTTAGTTCCTGGATATGGATGTGGATAAATTGCTGATTGGCAGACAGGTACTGTCCGTGCCTAGAAAATTAGGCATCATGACAAATCAATTCTGCAGGACCTGTAGCGACAAAGAAGAAATATAGTCCGTATGAGATATATAATGTCACTGCCAAGCTGTTTTAATGGCGTAAGTGGTTTGGGTGCATGTATGTCTTACGATGTACTTTAGGACAATCACAATGACTTCTGATTATTTTATGGATCTCCAAACGAATTTCCAAAGGACTTTTCCGTTGTAACTTATGTTGTTCTTCTTAGTGATCGAAGCCCTTAATTTATAAAACTTCAGCGATCATTATTTGTAAACGCTTTGACAAACAAATAAAACATTAAATAAATAAATGAACCGTCAAGAAGATCCATTAGCCGATGGCGAATGTCAACTTCATCGCTCATTGCATGAAACTACATTAAGTTCCATTTGTTCTTCACCCACACGAGTATAGTTCATCCGCCTTAATGTCTGCTTTGGACACTGACAATGAATAATGGAATGAACAAAATATCTAGTAAACCTTTGACATTGTCTGCAACACGGAAATCTTTTTCAGTCTATGATTTACGACAGGAGATTTCAGGATGTTATCCCTATGCGATGCCCACGTGGGTGCATGCACGAGCATAACAAAAGCTTAACCGCTGTGTTGACATTTTATCAATTTTGTTCCGTGATTGTGGCATGAAAAATATGCCACACAAGTAGGACGCGAAAACAGGAAAATACCACCATCAGTATCCTTATTTTCCTGCGGTTCGTCATTATTTCAATTGGAATTAATTGGATCTCATGTGCTATATTCGCCTACGAAGTTGTGTGCAAATTGGGGGTTAACCGAGTCACAGACCATTTAGTTGTGTTTCCCGACCACAATAAACGGACGTTGGACTTCTTGCATGAATGGCAACATGCGGTTTTGCTTTTCAAATTATTGTCAGGCACCACGCTATTTTCAACCATATTCGCGAGTGTTTTCCAGATTAGAGCTGGTATTGAAGAAGGCTACCACAAATGTATGCAATCAAGGCTGTATTTGAGACATTGAAAATGTTGAATTTGGTCGTATTTGCTTTTGGTCATGCTTGACTTGTTCAAACCGTGGACAAGTTTATTACTTCTTTATATTCTTTGCCCATTGGCGGACACCTGCGTGTCACTTTGTGCAGATTTCTGGGACCCATTGACGTCGATTCCAAATCAAGTGTGCTCCGCCGCATTTGTTAAGGGCGATCCATTCTTCTACTTCGCTGGGTAAATAGATTTTATCGCATTACATGCTTTGCAACGGGATGTCCTTATGTCCATTTCATTTGCACTTTTTTCTTTTCTTTTTTATGCCCGACTCTATGATCTTGCATGTTCACCTCCTCCTTGCTCTGTCTTCTTACTGTCCCTTCCGGCACCGCAAATCAAGGCATTCTTTCGCAGGGGCGGGTTTGAAATTTCGTCGTCTTCTTCTCAACTGCCAAAACTAGCACTTAATTCGTTTCTCGCTACCCTTTCCCCTATTCGCTGTTGCTGCATTATGCTTGTGATAACTTTACTTGCAGTCTTCTAGCCTTCGCGCGTCGCCAGCATTAATGTGATCAGACCTCTTGGGGTCAATTGACCTCTAATTTCTCTCTCTAGTATGGTTCTAGCGCGTGTGTAGTTTTAGCATTCCTTTAGCACATGCTTAACGTTCTGGGGTCCCGAAATCATCCATGTCCCGATAGGAATTGCGTTAGGTAGTAGTTGACCTCTATCTCCGTGCTTTCTACAAACCCACTCATCAATGTTGGGGATCAGTTTATATGTCCATCGACCCTTCGTTGTGATGTTCCACTTATGTTGCCATATGTTGTCTGTCGCCGCGATCGTTTTAGCGCAGTGTCGCAGCCTTCTTCCCTTCTAGATAGATAGGCATGCGGCCTGAGATTACACTTATGGCATCCGCTAACACAGTTCTAAAAGCGCAGAATACCCTAAGGGATGCAATCCTGTGCACCAAGTTCATTCTTCTGATGTATGACTTATGGTCCGTCGCTGACGGCCATATCGGGGCCGCATACAAGAGCATGGACTTGTTCAAGGTCGTCAAAAGGTTTCTGACCGGCTGCCTTGTTCCTCCAATGCTCGGCCTGCTTACGTTAGGTGGTCCTTGCAGTCTATGATCCAGCAGTACTCCCGGGTGCTTGATGTGCGACTTCGACCTGATTAATTGCTCCCCGCCCTGCATGGTTCTGTGGTCTGCTAACTCCAAACCTGTTGCCTGTAACCAAAGCTTCACGTTCGTAATTCTTTCATTTCAATTTTGCGTCACTTCTCCCAGTGTTTTGGCCACTACTGCAACTGCAATGTCATCAACATAACCGACGATTTCCACTCCAGTCGGTCTCTGTATTTTTGATATGCCATCATACATTATGTTCTATAGAATTCGTCCCAAGTCTTACCTTTGTGGAATTGCCGCTTGTGTCCCGCTCTGTTCAAAAATGTAGGAGAAGAAATGGGGTAAAGGGGGATGCAAGTGAAGAGTTGGATCCGGGAACCTTCCTGTATGTCCACTTCACGCTAGATTACCTAAGAGAGCCCAGTCAGGGCAGAACACGTTTTCCCTTGTATTTGTGTCTTAGCGCCCCTTTTGCAGGGTAATCGGGAAGGAATTGTTCGAGAATCTCTTCCTCCTTCTCACAGCTCGGAAAAATACTGTATGGCACCAGTCGCAGTCTGTAAACATTCTTGTTAAGGCTGATGTGTCCAGCGTACAGGCCGACCAACTTAATAGCCTCCTGTCAAGATTTAGCGTTCTCCTTGCTAGACGGGAGCAGGCATGTTCGTTTTCAAATATGTTTCAGTGACCCAGTACTTCAAGCAGGTTAACCTGGGCAAAGGTTTCTATGGTGTTGAGTCTTTTCCTGGATTCCTTCACCAGTTTCTAGTTTGTACTTAAGTTTGCCTGTGTCTCTTGTATAACACTTTGGGCATTTTTCCGGAATGCATCTCATGCGCAAGGCAAACCAGGTGACATTCCAATCCACACTGTCCAAAACCTTATGGGAGTTGAAGGAAAGGACTATAACGAGCTTCTAAGTGTAAGTATGGCCAACATAGGAAGTCAACTTGTTCGACTTCAAGAGATTAATCTATGCAAATAATCTTTGATCCTATCCGCTATTTTCGTAGCTAGATTAGTTAGGCTTCCGACGAGAGAACACAGATACCTCTCTAGTTTTCATATCCCATTTGCCATCATAAAACAAGATATAAAAAATAAATTTAAAACCACACCACTCAGAACTAGTGCTCTGCAGAGTTCCAAATGAATGAGATTGAAAAGAATGGCCTTGCATATGCTGGAGAAAAAAATTCCACAAACATATATTTTATGAAAGTGTTGCAAAAGTACCTCAAATGACTCTATTCTACTGGTGGACAATTTAGATTAGAATGTTCTTCCGCAAATGCGTTTGTTTGCACATCCATTAGCCATGTAAACAGGAAAGCGTGCTCACATTGCTCCGGAAAGGTATATGGCTTCATACAAAACACATTAGTCCGGAACCGTATTTCATAACAAATGCATTCCGACTGCATAACTCTGAAAGAATAGTGCAAAATCGATTTTCCGAATGCTAAAACGCGTTCAATAATCGTATTCTAATTGAACGAACTGCATTTAAAGGACGCTATTGTGGCCTGAAATCGATTTCAACCGGATGAGTTTTCGCTGGACGAAAAACAAATACAAAATTAAATGCAAAATGAAATTCGTACTCAGACGTTAGAACGTTCGGATCCTCTGCCTGAATAATGTTTAATGTTAAAGTGGGGTATCTTTGAATGATGACATTATTGCTGTGCAATATGGTAACAAATCTATTGGTTTCTGCTTTGCTTCGTTTAATGAGTCCGCCGGTGTACATATATTTACATATGTATGTCTGTAAATTCAAAGCATGAGGGTAGTGGTTTTCTTGACCCTTGCTTTAGGGTTTCAAAATTTGGCAGGAAAAATTAAACTGGTTAGGCATTTTGATGAACTGTTGTTAGAGCCTTGTGAAGACAGTGGTGCGGTAGGAAGGCAGCTCGGCGCTGTTGCAGTCAACTATTATTTCATACGAATTGAGTCAAATAGTACAGCGGTCTTCCATCATCTTCGATTCCGAGCCTTTTGGTGTTTATCAAGCCAAGAATTTTGCCATCTTTAGTACTTAAAACTGAGGTTCAATCTCTAACCTGAGGGCTCTGATAGGTAGGTAGGTAGAGGTGGCGGTTCGACTGAACCCAATTGGCACTAGGGTGTGCCTTTTTCTTACCACGACTCGTGTGACCTGGTTGATGATGTGTGTTGTTAAAAATGTGTGAGATAGCCGGGAGTGCCTAGATCCAACCTGTGGAATTTAGAAGTCGGATTAGATCCTTTTACCCGAGATGTCGCTGAGGTCGTCGAAGAATGGTTGGTTCAGTGCACGCAGTCTGGCTCTTGCAAGCGCCGGACATTTGCACAGGAAGTGGAGGAGAGCTTCCCTCTCATTTTAATTTCCGCAGCTGCAGCAGTGGGGGTTGTATGGAATACCTAGTTTGACCGCATGGTCTCCAATTGGCCAAGGCCCCGTGATTATTGCCATTATTCAGGCAATAAATGGGCGGGTTCTGCTTTGGAGATCCTTTGTTCTGGTCCTATCGTAAGTCGGCCCTATCTTCCTTGATATGGGGTAGTTGGTTAATATCCTCCATTGGAGGTTGGCTTTCAGCAGGAAGTGTGAGTGGATTTGTCCCTTAACCACTCCCAGCGGTGTGTGGACCTCTGCCTGGTCAGCTCATCCGCCCGCTCGTTTTCTGTTATATCACTGTGCCCTGGAACCCAGAGCAGTGTGACTCTGAACCGTTCGTCTAAGCTGGCAAGCTCGTTCCGGCACTCATAGCAATGTTTTGTTTGTGTGATCTGTTACGCCCGAGTTGCGTGCAAGCCTCTCGGATTGCCAGTCGTTCCGCCTGGAAGACGCTGGCGAAATCCGGCAGGCGGTATGATCTTGCTGTTTTTAGTGATCCCGAGTAGACATCGGCTCCCACACTGCAGTTCATCTTTGATTAGTCAGTGCATATGACCGTGTCGAAGTTCTTTACCACTTCGTTTTTCTTTCACTGTGCTCTGGTGGGGAATCCCACGTGGAAGTTTTTCCTAAACTTAAGTTAGGTGTGATGGAGTCGGTTCGAAACGTGACGATGCCGTTTGGTAGCGAGTGGAGGATGTTGCTGTGGCCGTAGGGCCGTGCGGTCTAAAAAAATAAATAAAATAGCTGGCCCGACAGCTCGGGATGAGCCAAGGCCTAGCTTCTCGTAACCATTCATGTTGTGCGTGTAACATGTTTCGCACGAATAGAAGGGACCTACAATTTATTGCCGACTCCGAACGGCGAATTGAGAAGCTCTTTCATGACAGATTATACTCCCGGAGGCTTGTCATTCTCCGACGGGAGGTGGTGCCGCGAAAAATGTTTGGTGTTTTTCCTGGCTGGGGCTTGAACCCACGCCGCTCGGTCAGCAGTCCAACGCACTAACCACTGACCCATGGCGACCATAGGTTTAGAGTTAGCGGACCGCAAAACCGAACTCATTCTCATAAACAGCCATCAAATAGTGGAACACCTAATCATACTGGTCGGGGAGTAGTACATCGAAGCGAAGCCGCACATCAAGTACCTGGCGAGAAGGCACCTCGGACAGTAGCAGCACTATGCAGGCTCATTCCAATCATTGGAGGACCAAGGCCAGTCAGAAACCTTTTGACGACCGTAAGCAAATCCATGCTGTTGTATGCGGCCCCGATATGGGCGTTAGGGACTCGCCGTTAGTCGTACATCAGAAGGAAGAACTCGGGGCACATGATTGCATCCCTAAGGGCATTCAGCGTCTGTGTAAGCGGATGCTTTAAGTGTAATTTCAGGCCGCATGGCTAAAATTCCTGGCCCTGCGAAGGAATGCCTTGACTGGCGGTGCCGCAGGGGAAAATCAGGAGACAGAGCAAGGAGGAGGTGTTTTTAAGCACGTAGACATGCAGGTGCATAGAGTCGGACAGAACTCATGACATAGAGCTGCACCAAACAAATATTTGGAAACGAAAATCAGTGAAACTTAAAGTGAAACACGTACTGACACAAGGAAAGCAGGTTACCTTTTCTCAAATGGCTTTTACAGGAGTTGTAAAGACGAAGAAACAATCCTTCACCTTGTCCAGGCCTATCCCAAAGAACGAAGCTCTATTTAGGAGACTAGCACTGCGAATACTGGTGCTTGCTGTCAAAAGTATCCTCAACTCTATTCAGAGCTTCAAATGGTTCCAATAAATAGAGTGTCACTTTAGAGTATAGATCAAAGTAATATCACATGAACAGCCACCCTACCTACTCACCACCTGAGCTCCGACTACGTCAGAATAGCGCATATGAAAATCGTACCAGGCAGTTCAGTCAAACTGCAACTATAGGATCAGAAAATTAGTTTCACCTCTATATACTGTGAAGCCAAATAAGTATTTATTACGTGCCCAAGTGACATCTCCATGAACCCACCTTTGATCCAAGTAATTTCCACTTTAAAATGCCGTAACCTATCTAACCCACAAACCTACCACGATTTCAATTTGGTAGTAAAAAATCGGTAAGCTACCAGAGGGTAAAATCATCTTCTATGCCCCTTCCTTAACCTAAGGGTTGCAACCGCTTACAACAGTATATTGTTATAATCCTGTAACCAATGTCTTTTATTCGATGTCCCTCTTGAACATGTTGGGGTTTAATACAAAATTAAAGATTGCCAAGCTCGGGATTAAGGATGGATATCACTTTTTTTTGGGACTTCTTTTAACACGGTGCTAAAAAGTAATCGTTTTACATGTAACTTGCACACCAGCCATTGTGGGGTACATATGACTCCCATTTTTAGCACATAGTTTACTTAGGATAGTAGAGTAGGGGTATTAAGGTAATTCAGTTTTCTAACCTATTTTTATCCACACCCTTGTTCACTAACTTACAAAAAACGCAAACGGATCCCTGAGATAATTTGAATTTTTATTAGAGAAAGGGAATCTGCCCCTGGTATATTATTCACATCAAAGAACCAACGGGGTTAAAAGTTCTGACACCCAGAAAATCGATAAACATCTGTCTAAAAATAGTTCAGTAATTTGATGAATAAAATTCCGAATGTCAGTTCTATGAATCTTTAGATGCTTCGCATATTTTCATGAGAAGGAGATAGGATTTAATAAAAAATCATCTCTTAGCAAGTATTCAAAGCAGTACTCAATAAGTCTGTTGTCATATTTTGATTTCACTTTCGTTTCCACCTTCAGCCGTCGCATTCACAGAAATGAAACTCAATCTCCTTGAAATAGGAACTGTTTGGGCTATGGAATACTTAATTAGTGTTTTGTCTAACTTTTTCGTAGAAAATTGAATTTGGAAGCCAGGCAAGCTTCTCCTTACAAATGGGAGAAGCTGTGTTAGGTATACAAAAGCAAGAAGAGGATTCAACAAGAGACGTTTTCTGATTTTCGGGGAAATACAAATCATACTTTGTGTGTGTGTTTTTTGTCTGGCAAAATTACATACAGGGTTTTTCAATAAGAGCGCTACAACAGTTTTTTTAAATAAAATAAAAACGGTTTTGGATATCAATGAAATTCTTTATTCTTGTGAAAGTACGTTCGATGCCATTATGTATGGAACTCGATTTCTTTTGCATGGCCACCACGGGCACGCTTGCAGAAGTCCAGACGCTGAACCCAATTTTCGACGGTTTTCAAGCATAAATCGGCCGATACTGCTGCAATTTCACGTTCGATATTCGTACGAAGTTCATCAATCGTCGCTGGCTTGTTGGCATAGACCATAGACTTGACGTAGCCCCACAGGAAATAGTCTAACGACGTCAAATCGCACGACCGAGGCGGCCAAGCGACTGGACCATTTCGTGAGATAACACGTTCTCCAAACTTGGTTTCCAATAAATTGATTGTGACATTCGCTGTGTGGCTTGTGGCGCCGTCCTGTTGGAACCACATGTCCTCCAAGTCCATATCATCCAATTGGGGCCAAAAATATTCGGTTATCATTGAACGGTAGCGATCCCCATTCACAGTAACGTGCCGGTCTTGATCATCACGCAAGAAGTACGGCCCAATGACGCCGCCGGCCCATAAACCACACCAAACCGTAATTTTTTCGGGATGCAATGATGACTTATGGAGTACGTGTGGATTGCTGCCTGACCAATACCGCATATTTTGTTTATTGACGAAGCCATCCAGCCAGAAATTATGACGACCATAAATTGGACGTAGCGCTCTTAACGTTGAGGCCACTGACTCCGAATTTCGGTAGTAAATTTTAATAATTTCGACTCGTTGTTGGCTCGTATATCTTTCCATCATGAAATGGCAAACCTTACTGAAGATAAATGTCAAAAAACCGCAAGAAAAATATGGCGTCGTTTGCTGTCCCTGTCGCTCTACTTTTGTAGCGTCCCTATTGAAAAACCCTTTAGAATGGAGGGGCCAGGAGGCTACAAGCTGGTGCAGGATTTTGCCACATCACAAAAAGATTTCATTACGTCAATTCGATCTGACAACATCTACAAACACACGTATGTAAGCTTCATGTGGCACTAGGTGACCCGCCCGGCTTCGCCCGCCCCCTTTCTATCACTTAGGCCTCGAAAATATGTGTATACTTTTATTAAAGCGCAATACTACTGATCGAGCACGATGTCACCGAAACAATAAAGCCTATGAACTTGAAATTTGGCAGGTAGGTTCCTTATAGGACGTAGGCACCTGGTAAGAGAGAATTATTTCAACCATTAACGGGCTAAAAGGGTTAAACGTTAATATGGTGGGGAATTTGTTGGTCGGATTAACTTTGGTGGCGCTACAGTTCGAGGTGAACCTGGGCCTCAACCAACAAGCCTCTCCAGTTAGCCCGATCTTTAGCTAGCTGCCTCCAGTTGCGCACTCCAAGTTGTTTGAGGTCCCATTCCACTTGTGTGCGCCACCTTAGGCGTAGTCTTCCTCTACTGCGTTGTACCGCCGAATTCGACTAGAAGACTCTGCGAGCAGGAGCATTTGCGTCCATTCGCTTTACATGCCCCAGCCATCTGAGCCGATGGATACATACATATCTTCTTGACCAGGGCGATGTCGCTGTACAACTCGTAAAGTTTATCGTGGAATCTTCTCCTCCAGAACCCATCAACGCAAACGGGACCGAATATTTTAGGAAGAATTTTTCGCTTGAAGCAACCAAGGATATCATTATCCGCTTTTGATAGAGTCCATGCCTCGGCGCTATAAATCAGGACTGGGATGATCCAGGTTTTATATAGAGTCTCTTTAATAGGCCTTACTACTCAATTTCCTTCTTAGGTCAAAGAACCAGAGATTGGCAAGAGTTATTCTTCGCTTGATTTCTGCGCTGGTGTTGTTATCGGATGTGATAGCGGAGCCGAGGTAAACGAAGTGCCTTACTACCTTGAAGTTATAGCTATCCACTGAGATGTTCTGTCCGAGACGTCGATGTTGGGTGTCCCCTCTTGATGACAGCATACATTTTGTTTTACCATCATTGACCGCTAAACTCATCTTCGCCGCCTCCGTCTCAATACTCGCGAGCGCGCCAGTGACATCATACTGCGTTCTTCCGGTTATTTCAATATCTTCGGCGTATGCGAGTAATTGGACGGACTTTTGAAAGATTGTGCCTCTGGTGTTGGCGCGTGAGTTTTGCACAACTCTTTCAAGAATGATATTGAAGAAATCGCATGACAACACGTGGCCTTGCCTAGATCCTTTATTGACATCAAAAGTCTCGGTGAGGTCTTGACCGACCTTGATGGAGCTGCGAGCATTTTCCGTTATCATCCTGCACAGACGGATGAGTTTGGCAGGGATGCCAAAACGAGCTATACAGCTCGACTCTATAAATGCTGTCATAGACGGCCTTGAAATCGATGAAGAGGTGGTGGGTATCGATTTGGACTTCTTGGATTTTCTCCAGGATCTGCCGAAGTCTGAAAATTTGATCGATTGTGGACTTTTCTGGCCTAAAACCGCACTCATATCGACCGATCATATTGTTGACGAAAGGTTTCAGGCATTCACACAATATGGCAGATAAGATCTGACATTTTGGTGACTAGTTCCTTTGTAATTGGCACGGCTTAGGGGGCCTTTCTTGTGGGATGGATTGAGAGTCAAAAAAACAAGCACGAGAACGGTTTGCGGTTGTTTGGATGTGACTTTGCTGTCAGAGGTTATCTAAGAAAAGAGTCTTGAACTTTCGCCCTGTAAAATTACTAACCGCATCAAAGCTCGATTTTGCAATATCAGCCGTATTTGTGTTCACACCCCCACAGGGTAGAAAGACAATTATTTCTTTGACGTTTAGATCGTCCTTGGAGATTTCATTGCCAAGATCGGAAAGGTGGACATGATAACTAAGAGCTCTCGGAAGACATACCATGCACGTTATTATGAACACAACATCTAGAAAGGGATTCACGCTCATCGACTTTGCTGCGGGGAAAGATTATATCCACAAGACTTAGACATGCAAACATCTTCTCGGACTACTACCTTGTGGCAGCGAGGATATGGATGCAAATAAGCAGAGAAGACCAGTGCTGGGGTTTATGGTCCCAGCTTCCAACGCGCGACAGCGCTTGGAAAGTCACCTACAGTATTTCAAGCGGAAGTCCACGCTAATGAATTGTGTGCAAGAAAATGCCTGCGGAGAAGAAGAAGAAGAACCTGCATCTACATCTTTCCAGACAGTCAAGCAGCACTGTTAGCCCTTAAATCCTATACGGTAGGCTCCAAGCTTGTCTGGGACTGTCTCAACCTCCTCGCATCGATAAATAGGGTCACCTTAGCCTGGATCCCAGGACATGAAGGCTTCAAGGGTAATGAGCGGGCTGACTGCCTGGGCAGAAGAGGCACTTGTCGCCCACTCGTTGGTCCCGAACCCGGTTTTAGGGTACCGCCCAACAGTGCTTACTCAAAGATAACACAATGGGAGATCAACAAACACGCCGACTACTGGGCCAACCTCCGGAACCTTAGACAAGCGAAACAATTTATCAATCCCAACCTGAACAAGGTCAAGACTTTACTTGAACTCACCAAAGACGAGTTAAGAACCTTAACGGGCTATCTGACAGGACATTGTCAACCCAGATACCATCTGCGTAAAATGAAAGTATCAGATACCGATATTTACCGGCTCTGTGAAGAACAGAAAGAGAGTATGTCCAGGAGCCGCAAGAAAAAGACTACTCCACTTAACGGGGGCCTCGGTCAACCCAGCGGAAATTCGGAAAATTGAACCTAATGCTATACCGAGGTTTATCAAAAGCCTCAATATAACCATTGGTTAAACCAAATGGGCCGCCACAATAGACCTCATAGGTCGTAGTGCGAATTTATGGCCCAGAATACAGACCAATGACAACACTGCCATCGCGTCTTGGGTACCAAAATTGCTCGATACGCGTCACACGGATATTTTTCCTTTTAAGAAGCAGAATGTGTATTCCAATGGCTCCAAAACGATTCCAGATCTTAAGGGCAAAATTCGATACGTTATTTCTGAACTATGGCAGGTTTTAAGCTGAAAAATGAGGGAACATTTCATTAAAAAGCTGAAGGGCGAAGGCCGTCTGCAAGGCAGATTAACATACATAGTTTGTAGCCGATATAATTTGTTGTGTTGAATGTCAATGTCTCAACATTATATTGAAATAAAAAATATCGGCAGTATATTTATGCTTTATTGAATCATCTCCAATTTCACTCAGATCTCTTTCTTAAACTCCGCACGTGCTATTGCGTAGGTTAAGTGAATCCCGATAGCCAGTGAATAAGTCACGAACATCCGGCCTAACATTTTAGTCTCCTTCCGTCACGTCATGAGGTTTTGTGATGTGGATCACGAGTAAAGTCTAAAACACTGTAACACACTTTATTGGAAATCAAAGCGTCTTTAGACACGCGTCCCGCTTTGTTCCGCTCGTTTAATGTCGACAAGTAATTGACATTTCAAAACCAAACTTAAAAAATAATTCTTTAAAAAACGTGACCTAGCAAGTGCAACAAGAACGTGTGTGGATTATGCAATCCGATTTCCGGGATACTACTGTACGGAAGCAAATGAATTATATTAGCCAATATCCGACTGCGAATATTCGAATCTTAAATGACGTCAAAGTACAAGGTTATATAGTGCTGACGGCTTTAAATCGCTAATGTACCATAACATGACCATCCACTCTGGGCGGGTTAACACATATGCATGCATGTTGAAGTATTGTCACATTAATCACGTTCTTGGTTCAACATATGTGATTCCTTGCGGTATGTTTCAATGCACTTTTGATTCATTTTTATTGTCAAGCAACGACTCTGCTCCGTACGTTCAAGACGTATTGATGGCATGTCACTTCCAAGCTCTTTCTTTAGAGGGAACTATTGATTTATGTTTTGTGAATAAGACTTCTTTACACAGTAATCAAGAAAGATGTTCACAGATAGCAATAAATTTACACAATTCTCAGTTAAGCGACGTGACGTCAAGTATACATGGTTGACTGGGTAGCTTAGCTGTAAGATGCTTTAAAGATGCAACACAAAAAAAAAAATTCGACTGGGGAGCCAGCCCTATACTTCCCACCTCGTATTAGGATATATCCAGGAGATGCAATTTTGCGATATATAAAAACAACGAGATAGAGTGCGCCACTGATGAAGCAGTCGCCAGATTCTAAAATTGGCTAGATTCTGCCGGCCTAGAACTGGCTGAACACAAGACCGAGGCTGTCTTAATATCCAACCGAAAGACTGTGGAATACCAGGTTGGAAGTTAAACCGTCAGGTCTAAGGTGTTATAGCCGGAATGGTCCCTATTGACATCCTCGCCAATAAGATAATGAGCCCCAAGCCGCAAAATTTTTAGGAGGGTAAAAGCAGAAGAGAGGGCAACATCTGTAGCATTGTGGCAAACCGGATGGGACAGCACGACGAAAGGCAGATGGATCCACAAACTGATCCCCACCATTAAGGACTGGACAAAAAGACCACGCAGTGACTGCATCTACCACCTTACTAAGTTCCTTTCTGGTCACGGGGGCTATCGAAAATACCTCCACAGATTTGGACACGATAGCTCGCCTTTCTGCCCAGAATATCCAGATGAAGAGGAAGACGCGGAGTATGCAATGTTCTATTGCAAGCGCTTCGCAGAAACAAGAGTAAGACTAACAAGCCCGCAGCTTCAATTAAGCCAAATGCCGAAGTCAGATAACGACTGGCTGGAGATCCACACTTGCCTAACGAGCATGCAGACTGAATTTAGAAGGCTCGAAAGATTAAAAAGGGTCGAAACGGCAGACGTGGACGACATAGCATGAGCTGCTAACAAGCCCCGCGAAGTAGTTGAAGTGTGCTGGGTGTGGATTAGCACGTAGGCGAACATCGACAATGCGTGCAAACGATTCCAGGGGTATCGAAATCTGAAGCCCTGTTTGAAACATTTTGTTCGAACCCCCCTATCTGGGTGGGAAGTAAAAAGGTGCTAAATGGAGAACCTAGACGTCTACGACTGCATTTACTCTTTGCCCAATTACAGGTTTAGGTTGCAGTTCTTTTCTGGCCTCGGTCAGTCAAGATAAAAGGTCCGAGAAGATAGCAATTTCACTACTTTTATTATTATTTTTAACGTAGATAATTATTACCGGACATTTTGCTCCTAAAATTAAGCTTCCGGGATGAAAAAATGAGTCTTGCAATCTCTGCAATAATTAAAACAGATTTAATTCAAAATCTTCGCGTCCTACATCAGTGCCACACTCTATCAGAACGATAGAGCTCTTACAAGCTTTTGAATGAAAAACAATCTTCACTGTTTTTTAATTAAAAAGAAAATTTTCTTAATGCTTCTAGGAGAAAATATTAAAACAATTCATCCATATGGGAAAACTGCTAATTGGCATTCCATTTCTATTATACCAAGAACACCTAGCTTATAAAAAGATGTTAAATTAAATTTCTATGAATTCGAAGAGCAGAATGTTTCCATGGATTTTAGAGACAGGGAAACATTAAAAAGGGATTTTGAATTCATTTTAAATTGAAAACTTCCAAGAAAACCTTTTCTTAATATTTATTCACAGTTAAAAGAAATATGTAATGGAATTCAGTCTTATTTAAAAAATTTTTTTAAAGTTTTCAGATTCACTTGAATCTATATAATTTAAGTTGCAGATTATAGAGGCTCATTTGCAATAGCGTACGCGATTAGCTTTTTATGTAGAGTCACTTTGTGCTATTAAAGGTGTCTCATTGAAAGATATAAGAGAGCGATAATATATTTATTTGTTTAAGTGTTTGTCTTACGCATTATACAATCTGAAACCTTTTGCTTTTATTCAATCAGAAAATCCTACACGAACAGACGTTTGATTCATGGATAAGGGCCACGTAATATTTCTATATTTTCGCTTTTTTTTAATAATATGTTCTCACATATTCCTCGGTTAAGTTTCCGAATCCGAAAGGACATGCGAGATCTAGAGAATACATTTTTTTTAATTTTAACATCACAATTAAGCAATTTTTTTACATAATTGCTCCTCATGTCTAGTTCACATCAATTTACAGCAATGAATATGGAATCCAAAGCTGCCATGTGAATCATCATGTCATTCGTTGGCTTCTAAAGACCACCAAGAGTAAGATATACCTGCTTCAGGATTTCCTCTTCGGTCAGGAACTTTTTCTTTCAATATATGGCAAATATATCCTGCAAAGTTTTCAAGACCATCATATGCCATTGTCAAATCAATTTCCAGCTCTGGTTCACATTCTTTTGGTTGATTTGGTTTTTGAACTTAAATTGCTGGAAACATGTTTCCTAAAATAATTACAAATCACCTGTGCATTTACGATGCAAATAAGTTTTACTTGTGAGGTTTGATTTCTGAAAATCAAGATCTGGCGTATCGTCCATACTTAAATTTTTAGTTTCTGATATTGAACCAAATGCAAACATTTTGTCGTTAATATAATTTCCTTCATTGGACAACATTTCTGTCCACCTCTCAGGCAACTTATTAATTCTGTCGCGTTTGCGCTTCGACGAAAACAATACCCCACGAGTCCATTAGATATCATTCCGAGATCTAAACACTTTTCCATCAAGGAAGTTTTGCAGACTTCGAAACAAGTGAAAATGTGAAGGAGCTAAATCTAGAGAATAAGGCGTATGCAACTCCTGCCACTGTGGTCTTAGCTGTATAAAGGCGAGCGTCAGACCTGGTCATTTCTGCTATAGTGCCGACTTTAATCTAAATACCCACCTGTTAGCAGTAGACTTTTGCACTGGCGCTGGTTATAAGGCAATAGATCAAAATGGATATTTTTTTCAGCATTCCAAAACAGAAACATCTTAAGTGGAAGAAGTCCATCTCTGCGATGTTGTGCTGGTCTGTCTTCTGAACTAAGCCATTGGTGACGACGTTTAATGTTATTGTAACGACCATGTTCAAAAACGGCTCTTGACAATGACGCGACAGAAGTGCAGTGCAAGCATTGATTTCTTGATGAAGATTATTCTGCGTTAGGTGGTGTGGTAACCCTTTTACCAACTTTATCATATGGCTTCTCTTGCGAATTCTTTTACCGTAACATTGGGATTGTTTTCGAGGGTGGACTTCATCCCTTAGGTTCATCGCTTTGGTCGAAACAACCATTTCTTAACCTTGCAAACCAACGCCAACACTTGGACTCGCTGAAACCACCCTCTCAATATACGTTTCGGAATTCTTTAGTGGCTTCACTTCCATTTGAATATGCTCTTCCGATACATCCATTTCAAAATTCAACAAAAAATGCTTACAATGATGTCAACACAAGGAATCCTGCCGGCCCATTGAACCCTCAAAAAGTTGGTTCTCTAGGACCGAACTCACGAAGTTTCGATGCTGGGAATGATCTACTGGGCTAAGTTTGTGTGCCAATTTCACTTTGGGAGCATGGATTCGCAAGTCCTTTATGAAAATTTGCAGTCAGTACCTGCCGGACTCTCAGCGACGGATAAACGATCCATAACCGCGCATTTTGTTGACTCAAACTGCTCAAACTCTGCAAAATATCTCCGGATCATGTTTACAAGAATTGTTATGCGTTTCTACAGTAAATAGGTTTTGTTTGGGACGATGCCAATCCACACGATGTCCACCAAGTGGGAATGCATCCGCAGAAAGTCACTGTTTGGTGTGGATTGTAGGCCGGCGGCGGCATCATCGGTCCGTATTTCTTCGAAAACGACAAGTGCATTGCCATCACCATCAACGGAGAGCGCTATCGATCGATTATAACCAATTTCTTTTGGCCCAAATTGGATGATATGCATGTGAACGACATGTGGTTCCAATAGGACGGCGTTACGTGCCACACAGCTGATGTCACAATGGACATTCAGCACAAGCGATTTGAGGTCATGGGTATCTCACGCACAGCCGACGTGAACTGGCCACCGAGACCGTGCGATTTGACCTCGTTAGACTTTGTCTTGTGGCTTTTCCTTAAGTCACAAGTCGCAAACGACCAGTGTCCTGAGAGGCAATATAACCCGTGCCATCGCTCAAATTCAGCCTGATCTATCCGCCAGAGTCATCGAAAAATGGACCTTTCGGATGCGTTCTACCCTGCGAAGCTGTGTCATATACCACACATGTTGTCATTTGTGGGCCTTTCAAATAAAACAAAAAATTTTTTGATATCTCACACACAACTTGTTTTATTAAATTTTATTATCTACCCGTCCCTATTGGAAAACCCTTTAGAGTTAAAGTCCAATTTAAATTAGGCGCTCCTATTAAAATGTCCTCTCTTGTCAAATGGTCTCTAACAGTTGTATGGTTCCGTTCCACTTAAATTTGGTTTAATATTCTAAGAATTCAATATTATCCCACAACATATTTTACCTCTTTCAATCGGCGTTTGGTGCGTATATCTTAAGAGGCACCGCCACCAACTGCCTTACCAAAAGTTAATATAATCCACCGCGTTCACCCACCTCTTTCGATCATTCTTTTGCGTAAACAAATTTAGTTTCAGACATTCAATTAATTCAAAAGCAAATGTCTTGTTCGATTTTTTTTAAAACCTTGAACTTGCAAAACTTACGTCATAAACAAACACAAATAAACAAATCAATTATTGTAAACACGAGGGAAAATAACACACGTTCACCTTATAATGTAATCGCGATGAAAAGCGGAGATAATGGCAAAAATAGTTGTAAAATAAACGTTTATTTTAACGACAAAGTAAACAAGTAATTTCAATGTAGCTCTATCTAATTTTAAGTGTAAAAATGTACATTTAAGTAAGTAGTACGCGGTTGAGACTTTGTATGTACATATGTTAAACAAAGTTTGTACATGGAGAATGAATCGAATAGTGATATACATACTTTGTATGCTATTGAACCCGATGACGACTGAAATTTGGTCATTCTGTCAGGATCTGGTATCCATAAGTACTTGCAATATACATACATACGTGCATATGAACATATTTTTTTATAATTCAAAGTGTTATACTTAAATAGCCAAACTTTCCTGTGTACCCAAGCTCTTTGAAAGCATCGTGTACGACGTAATGTCCTTTCACTGCAGGCCAATTTTTCTCCAAAACATGGGCTCCTTAAGGGCAGATCAACAGTAACTTACCTCACTAAATTTGTATCGAGAGCACTATGGGCTTTGAAGGATGGTTATAAGGTTGATGTCGTAGACAAAATCCTTCGCCAAATTATCCCTCTTAGACTGACAGCTCTTGGTTTCCAACCACGATTTAATTTCCGGATCAATTCATACCTAATCGAACGCCAGTACAAAGTCCGATTTAGATCTTCAATATTTGACCCTATAATAGCAACCTCGGGGTCCTCAAGGCAGTCACCTCGGACCTCTTATTTTTATCCTGACTATAAATGTTGCCGAACTCGTCATAAAAAAAAACTCTGATCTATCGGTTTATGCTGATAATATGAAAGTCTTCAGACGCATATCATCCCCTGCTGACACTCGCCTAGAGCCTAATATATACGTATCGCCAAATGTCACTCCATCGCTTTTCCCCCCCACCTCCTAGGACCTACTTCGTTCGCGACGAATCTGCACTTCACTTCAGTGCGCGATCTAGGTGTTATCTGCGATTGTGAAATAGCCTTTCGTTATAACATAACATTAAGAAGAGCCAACTCTGCACTTGGCTTTGTGAAACGGTGGCCATAAGCATTTTCTGATCTTCTGGTCACAAAACATTACATTCGTTCAGCCCCTCCTCGAGTACGTAAGTCAAGTATAGTCACCCTATCAGGTTGTACACACCGCTGTTCAGCGGAGATTCCTTCGCTTCGCTTTACTCAGCCAACCTTGGTTTGACAACCTTAACTTACCGCCCTATGTGGATCGTCTAAAACTATTCAATTTACAGTCATTGGAAAACCGTCGGGATATTGCAGACATCCTCTTCGTTCATCAGTTGTTAACTGGGAACATTGATTGTTTTGCGCTGCTGCAAGTGATCTCTTTCAACACCAATCCCTGCAACCTAAGGTCTGTACCCCTTTTTAGTCTTTCTTCTCACCGCACCAATTATAGTCACCACGAACCTATGTTAAGAATGCTCCGAAAAACAAATCATGTGATATCCAACTTCGATTTTAATTGCAATAAAAATATACTGCGTAATGCCCTACTCCGTATCACTCCTCCTACTATCCTTGCCTCTACCATCAATTTGATAATCCTCTTATCGCGCTCCTAGAACCGCTGTAGTATATGCTCATTAATGTTATGTATTAGGAACGCCAAACGCAGATTTATTAAGGCTCTCTGTTGGTTTCCACATCCACATCCGGTTTTAGAGTACAAGGATATGCCGCTGATGTCGTTCGAGGATACCATATCAGATACTGATGCACTGTGCCCATAACCTCACTTTAGATTGATGCAGAACCAAGAACCTGACTATCAACCCGAGAAAAACTGTCCTTGTACCCTTTTCCGGGAATAGAATGTAAGATCGTCAGCAAATATCAATAAAAGATATCCGTATTAACCTACCCTTGGAAGCAAGTTATCCACGTCCTTAGCCAGGATTGAATTCTCGAGAGTGCTCAGGAGATTTTGAAGGGAACTCACTCACAATTCGAGAAATTCTTCTCTCGGTGAATGAAAATTTCTAAGGAAGCTCTCCAAATCTCAAAGGGAACTCAGTTCCTTTCAGCTCGCTGGTTACGAGCCTGAAGTTATCTCGGAGTAATCCTCGTCAAAACGCTTAATTGGAATTCTTACCTAAACAAGGTTGCCAACAAGGCGACTAGGGCAACGTTTTTGTGCCCCTATGTATACAGTGAAACATTAGGGGACATGATCTACTGGCTATATAGTGCCATCATCATCTACGCCTCCGTACCATGGTGACCAAAAACCTTGCAAGCCAAAGCCCATGAACAGTTAAATTGGCTGCATCATTTATTTCTGGGACAATGAAAACGTTCCAGTCACCAGCCATATGAATGCCATATGAATGCTTAGTTTGACACCACTTCACCTCACTGAGCAGAAAGAAGCTGTGAAGCTGCCCCAACTTCGGCATTTAAAGCCGGTGAGCTGAGGATCCTGGAAGATCGCAGATAAAATGATTGGGAGATTTCGGTTCTCGAGAAGGTTCGAGGTAATCATAGGAGAGTGCCACAAATAGAAAAATCAAGGTCTCATTACATTGCCAAACTGGTAAACCCGGTACACAGATGACTCTAGATTGGAAAGTAGCAATAATGGAGCTGGGTCTATGGTCCCAAATTCAAGCGTGCAGCACCGCTTGAAAAGTCACGAGACATCTTTCAAGTGGAGGTTTATGTAATCGAACTATATACTCGGGAATGCCTGGAAAGATATACATCTTTTCAGACAGCCAAGCAGCATTTATGGCTCTTTAATCCTAGATCTACGAAAGGGTCAATGCTCATCTGGGACTGTCTCAACCTTCTAGAAGACCTCTCGTCCACACACAAGGTTACTGTAGCCTAGATCTTTGGACGTGAAGGTAATAAACTGGCGAATTGTCTGGCGAGAAGAGGCGTGTTGCACGGGTTGGCTCTGAACTCCATTTTGAGGTACCATCCGGTAGTATCCACTCCAAAATAACACAATGGGAAGCTAATGGGCCCGCTGATCATTAAGCACAAAGGGTTAGGCAAACGAAAAACGAAGGGGTCGACAATCGTTGCAGATTGTGTGACTATTTTTTCCAAATTTTAATTATAAAGTCACAAGTGCTTGCAGAAACAGTTGGCGGTAGAACCCTTGAACTTTATAGAATGACTCCTAAGGTCTACAATAGGAGTTTTTGAGTCCCTTTACTCCTTAAGTGGTCGCCGTGCTGTGCGAGTTGCATGGGTTTAAACCCGAGCCATATCCACCGAACATATTTCGCGGCACCACCTCGTCGGGGGTATGACAAGCCTCCGGGAGTATAATTTGTCATGAAAAATTTGTCAAGAAAGCTGTAGTTCCACTCGTGCGAAAAATGTAACACGCACAACATGAATGGTTGTGAGAAGCTAGGTCTTGGCTCATCCCGATCTGTAGCCCCAGCTATTTTTTTATACGTTATAACGGCAGAACTGCGCTGGTTTCATAACTTTAGTCGACCGCCATTAGATAATTCTTAAACCGTCTCCAATTCCCTAAAAGATAACTTAAAGGTCACGTACCATTGACAATGAAATGAAAGAAATATCCCGAACAAAATATTCCACTTTCCCAGAACCTCGTTCACCACTGGCCATTCTCAAATATCTCTCGGTTTCCTCCTTCAACACGAAATCCTTACAAATGGCAAATGTCAACTTTTCCTATCCCAAACGTTCATGATTCCTTGACTCCACTCTGTACATGTATCCCAGCATAATGGATAGCATCTGTCACTCAGTTGTAAATCGTATTTCATTAGTTTTAACAATGAGCCGTGGCACGACGTTCCGACGTCTTAATTGGTTGTGATATGAAATTACTTCGCCAAGAGTGACGACCCAGCAATACCGCCATTAGCCCCATTACCCTAATACATCTCTGTTGTAAGTTAATTTCGTAAAAATCTTCCAAGCCTATAACATCTTCTTTTTTTTTTTCTTGTGTCTTTCAGTTTTCGACGTCGGCAGCATCAGCAGCTAATCAAGTAATGCTCTTGGGAAATAGCTGCCTTCGAAGTAATTGCTTAAAAGCAAGAGTATTCCACTTAGGCACGGCCCACACGCAGGACCAGGCGCTTGTTCCTTTATTGCATTAAGAAACCTACAAGCACCCCTGTTAAAGGGATAAAGCTGTGAAAGATGACTCTGCGACGTCAGGAAATCCTGTATCTTGTGATAATTTATTTTAAGCTTCAAAGTTCGACGGGTTACAGTGGAACGCACTCGGCAACGGTACCCGTGCAGGAAGTGGGCGCCCATCTACAGGTTCATGGAACTACAGCGTCCGCCTTTTCACTGTACTCGAACTTGGTGGAAAGAAAACAAAAGATACTCAGACCGGGAGGTGCAATTAGCAAGAGGGCGGTGGATATTGATCCGGCAGAGCACGATAATAAGGTCGTGTCGGAGGGAAACAGAAATGACGGGGCTGCCTACAGCATCAATGACACATCCGTTGGCAAGGAAAATGCATCACTCGGTTACGCCATGGTGAGCACAGAAGGCAGTGCATCTGCCGACGAATTTGAGAACAATGATAATCAATTCGAGGGAAGTTCCAGTGAGGAAGTGCAGGTTTTGTGTGCCGAGGGGGACGAGGACAATGGGAATTGTACCGTCTCGAACCAGACCTGCTTCGATGACAACCTGCCGTGCAATGCAACGCAAGCGGAGTACATGCAGTTCCTCTACGACTATATGTATCCGAAGACGGCTGAATGGATATTAATTTTCATGCATGGAATTGTCTTCATCACTGGTCTGGTGAGTACAGAATTGCATGCATGTTTTGACTTTATTGTGTAGGAACTGCAGCAGCTCCATGATGACTAACATATGTATGTAAATGATAGCTTTGAATAATGTACATCCTTCTTTTGTTGTCAGGCATGTGAGTGCCTGAGTGGATGTGTGCTTTTGATGGTTGGTAGCCACAACGAAGGCCACTTGTTGGTATCGCCCAATTTGCTCAGGATACCTAAAAGAGGCTTCTCGGGACTGCCAATAGGCCAAACATTTAGAGATAGAAGTGCTGAATGGGTCAGAGTCGCTGTATTCGACAGCCTTCTTTTGAGGCCACGGTTGGAGTGACGTCAGTAGTTTTTGGTTCAGAATAAGAGTTTTAGACCTACTAAAAAAAATAGCTGACGCGACAGCTCGTAATGAGCCAAGGCCTAGCTTCTCGCAACCATTCATGTTGTACGTGCTTCAAGGGACCCACAATGTATTGATGACTCCGAAAAGCGAATTGAGAAGCTCTTTCATGACAAATTATACTCCCGGAGGCTAGTCAATTCCCGACGAGAGGTGGTGCAGAGAAAAATGTTCGGTGAACATGGCCGGGGCTTGAAACCATACCGCTCGCACAGCAGTCCAACGCACTCACCATTGAGCCACGGCGATCAAATCTCCTGATGTCAGAATCTTGGTCAGCGCAATCAACTCTCCAAGCCATGACACTATGCCGCCAGTGTCCGTCTTTGTAGTAGAGTTGACACCACCTTTCACAGTTGTTTGATTTATTTATTTTTAAGAAATAAATGTTTTTCCGACTTTACGTGTGATTCTTTTAAAATGAAAGCTTTCGCACACAGTTGATTCTTTATAACAATGCATAACTGTAACAAACTTACTTCAACGACTCACGATCTGTTGGTACGAGGCAAATTTACACGACTCAAAACTGACTGAAAGAACTTCAAAGTCTCGCTAGGTCTTTAGTTCTGACAGTAGGAAGGCACAAAGAAGATCTTAGAGTAGCGTCTCCGAAAATTTTAACAGTATTATAACAAAATGCATGCAAAGTAATTTGTTAGACGCTGACAATGCCGAGCGTCCTTAGGTTAGGTTAGGCTTGTGGGCTGATGAGGGCTGCCTCATCACACTTAGGTCAATGTAGACCCTTTGTGATACCCATGATATTCCCTACTGCGGTTTTTTAATTCCTTGGTGCCAACCATCCAGTCGCTCTTGCAAATTTAAGAAGTTCTGATGGCGAGCCATTAGCTAGTTCGTCGATATGATCGAAGAAGAATTTGCCTAGGGTCCTATTTCTTATCTGGCAGAGGTGTAGTGACAGAGAAAATGAGCTGTGTCCCATGGACTTCCTCATCACCGCATCCCCTGCATATATTGTCATCGTTCAGGTGTAATTTCTTTGTGTGATATGTTAGCATGTTGTGGCCAGTAAGTACTCCCACCAGCATTGACAGTGATCTCCTTGTCATGTTCTGGCCACAACCTTCTTGATACTTCACAGGTGGTTAGAGATTTTCACCTGTTATTTGCTTCTATTAGGGTTTCTTGTGCAATTTTCGCCCTAAGGTTGCAGAGAGGCGATCTGACCGTAGAGTCCGCTTGCTCTCAGGCTAGGGTTAACTCATTCTTGCCAGTTCGTCAGCTTTTTCATTACCTGGTACTCCGTTATGACACACTTAACATTGTGCTGCGTGCCAAGAACCTTAAGCTCTTCGCGACGGCACTACACAGGCTTCGATGTTATCTGCATAGCAGCTATTGCTTTAATAGCAGCCTGACTGTCAATGTAAATCGTAATTCCCTCCCGTTATATTGTAAGCATTGAGACTAGTTGGGTGTTTTTTGTCACTGCTAGAACCTCCGCTTGGAAAACGCTGCTGTGATCCGGGAGTCTTATGGAGCTACTGAGTCCTAACTGTTCTGAGAAAAGACCTGCTCCTATGCCTATATCCATTTTTGAGCCATCTGTGTAGATGGATTTGGACTCATTCAGAACTTCGTTATTTTGCCACTATTCCCTGCTTGGCAAGACCCATGAGAAGGGTTTCTTAAAGTCCAAGTTCGGGACAGTGTAATCCGTGCCGTCATTTGCGCCCAAATGATTGCTAAGTATCTCGGCATGTCCATAAGGATTTGGTCTCCAGTGTTTAGAGCATCATCACGAACTCAAATGATAAACTCAGGTGGAAAATTGTAGCGATGTGAATGGAAAAGAGTGCAGAGAAAACCATCTTTCTTAATTTTTGCAAACAGTCAGGAAGCAGTAAAAGCTATCCTTCATGGTAGGGTCAACTTTTCTGGGACTCTCAAGGTTACTGTCGCCTGGATTTTATAAGAAGAATGTTTTGAGTAAAATGACCGGGCGGACTGTCTGGCAAGAAGAGGCTCTTGGTGTCCCCTCATTGATTTTGAATCCTATGCCCGATAGTTTCTATTTAAAAAAAAATAACACAATCGAAAGGTCCGCTGAACATTACGCCAAATTAAAACGGCTTTCTGAGGCAATCGAAAAAGTTCATCAATCCCAACAGAAATAAGATATGTAAACAAATTATTTGAACACAGAAAGGAAGATTTAAAGACCTTAGTGGTGGGATCTTGCAGAACACTGTCCACGTAGGTAGAATTTGCATAAAATGAAACTCTGAGACCCACAGATCTGTACATATGTACATATATATACGTATTTACATACATATGTATATGCCGACTCTGCGGCACGTAAAAAGAGGCGGCAGAACACATTTTCTGGGAGTGCCTAGGACGACAAAGAAGAGATTACTTCACCTAATGCGGAACTCAATAATCGGTTTATTGGTGTTATCAAGAGCCTCAATTCAGCTTCTAGTTAACCACTGAAGCAGCGTAAAAGGTCTTACAAATTGCAGTCTTTGTTTTGTTTCTTTGAACAGAGTGGACTTTTGCAGGGAACTCTCCGGAAAATTGGCCCGCACTTCTCCGGGAATCCGTATCCCTTAAGGAGAACTTAAGATTATAAAGGACTTACTAGTATCCATATTTCAATTTTAATGTATTTTTTAAAAGCATAAAAAATTGTTTCCTACTTTGCTTCCCAAAATGCCAATGACGACCCGTATCAGTTTGCAAACAGTGCTGGACTTGTGCATGACAGTTCCGTATCAAAAACAAAGTAATCCCTTTCCTGAAACCCATACATACCTCACGTCTAACGACATTTCCCCCGTGACTTTTCTCCCTCGTTGTAACCATAAATCAACTCCTTACAAAACAATAAACGCACAATAAACACGTACACTGATTCAGTGTTTAAAGCCCACAAGAGTTGCGATTTAAGGAAGTACTTTCGAAGTGAATACGGTTATAAATAGGACACAAAACCCATTTTATACAATCGGTTCGGTACTTCCGTTGAATAAGGCACTACACACGTGCTCTGGTGCTTTCACATGAGATTAAATTTTTCCTGTTTGATATTGAATGGAGTTCATAAAAATATTTCGCACATATGTATGTTGTATATGAATTTAAGACGGAGAAGGGGTTAAGTTGCTTGGGTAACTTAAGGATTCTCTTTTGAATTTAAGGAATGATTGCAGGGTTTAGGTGATGGAAAGCCAGCACATCATAGAGTACGTAATTTGTTTAAATACACAAGTTGTAGTAAATATTCAGTTAAAGTTGAGCCTTTAATCGGTGGTGGGTGTTCTTTAAACTTTTCTGCAATTTCGGACTTTGGTGTGCTGATACATGAGTAGAGCGGGCGAATTTCATACGGCCATTCTGTATTATCCATCTTGCGGATGGACTTGTGCATCTTTTCATCGCAAAGGACATTCGGCTTACTCTCTTAGCTGCATAATGTGGATCATTTAGGGATGGAATACCCGTTGTATTAGGCACTACCTACGAAAAGTCTGGGTCAGTTAAATTATATCACTTTTGGCACCATCAGGCAAAGTTATGTGGTACAAACAGCACTCAGATTAAGAGAAGTACATATGTACACATGTAGGTCTACATAAAGACACCTACAGTAGCTACATATAGACGACTAATATCTATTGTCACGCCTCCATTGTAGTTCGATGGACTACCACGAAGAAGAATAGAGATACCGACTACATCATCCCAACCTCAGACACAGGGTACAGTTCTTACCATCCAAAGGATGCTTGTACTGTTGCCGCCATCTTCTGTAAATCAGGAGAAATAAATTAATTCTGTAAAATCAGAAACGGGTGCAGTGTCTTTCAAGCTGAGATAACCGCTATTTTGCAGGCCGTAAAATAATGACATCAGGAAGGGTCCAGAGCTAGATCCTACATGCATATAATCGGACGGTTGCAAAGATCAGCACGCTATGCATAGAAATAGATGAGGAAACCATGGTTCAGGGCCAAAACGAGAAGTTACAATATGGACACATGTGCAGCAGCCAGCAGCCAATAAGAAGGAATTTAAAAGTCTCGTAAAACTTAGTCGAAAGGAAATTCGAATCATTTCAAGAGGGTCCTTGCAGGGCACTGCCCCATGTGAATCCACGCAAAATACTTGGGCTACATTGCAACGACTATCGCAGAAGCTGCAGGAACGAAGAAGAAATAGAATCCATCCAATATCTGCTGTGCGAATGTCCCGCACTAGCCAGCAGAGGGCAGAAGCTAAAGAGCTTGATGTTGGACCTACTTCTGTGGAATCTAGCTATATAAGAAGAAGCTAAGAGAGGAGAAATCACTCTTACGATAGGAGGACACAAGACAACGTCGAAACATGACATGAAATACTTTTCTAGGCGTCATACACGACACCACTGTACATCAAGAGTATATTAGTGGCAAAGCCTCACAACGCAGCGAGTTGTCGCCAGTGCTTTCGGGAGTGTAAAAACTGAAGCGCCCAAAACAGGTTTAGCGGCGAACGACGGCAAAACCAAGTGTTTGTTGTCAATCAAACGAGACATTCAACATCAACGAATTGGACAGAATGTCAGAGGGACCTCTGACAATGATATCTCATCGGAAATCAAAAGAACAAAAACTGTTGCCGATCGCTGTTTCTTCTATTAATAAGGCCCTATCCCGAACCACTAAGGAGGCTCTATATAAGACCTTAATCATCCTAGTCTTTCTTTACGGCGCTAAAGCAGCGACTCTATCGAAAGCGAATGAAGATGTCCTTGGTCGTTTCGAGCGAACAATTCTTCGGAATATATTCGCTCCAGCTTGCGTTGAAGAGCTTTGGTATAGGAGATTCAACCACGAACTATAGACCTGCACAGCAGCATCGACGTAGTCAAAAAACTGCGTATTGGGGTGGCAAGTGCGGTTGGTGAAAGGAATTCACTGCCTTTGATCCGATGATCCGATGGTGACGATGTGGAGAGACCGTTCAATGCTCTCCAAGCATAGTTTGCATCGTTCGCATCCGCTGACAGGCCAAGCTTGTGTAGATACCGTTTTAGTCGGCAGAGACCACTTAAGATACCAATTAGAATTTTAAGGTAGCTCTTGCTCAGATTCGGAGAAAACTTCGATTTCCTAATTCAAGAAGTAATTTGACTGTCTCTAGGGCTAGTTGCTGAGTTCAGCTTCTAGAGCGGCTTGACTGTCAAAAAAGATAAAGATGGTTTTGTCACGGAAGTAAAAAATCAAATTTAAGATTATGTACTGATTAATGGTAAATATTTCTGCTTGGAAGAACGATGCCTAGGCTAACCGATACGAGAGTACTAGACGACTCTCCGAATATTCCAGTCCCAGTTCCACTGTTCTTTTTAGAACCGTCCGTGTACCGCACTTGGTCCTGCCCTGACGGACGGGGTTTGAACTTTCTCCAGTCGTCACTCGGGGGATGACTACTGAGTAGTTTCGTATGAAGCAGTACCTTGAAAGAATGTTATCCAAGGGCTGAATTCTCTACTTTGAAGTAGGGAGAAAGTATGTCAAGGTGACCGTCGGGTGGATGTTTAGAGCTGATGATGTTAAGGAAGAACAGCCTGTGCAGACTCATTTTTGCCTGCGTTTCTATATGGACCCGAACCCGAAGCGGTGGCTAGGACATGTAGAGCGAATGGGCTGCAACGCTCAGTGATGCAGAGTCATCGATCCTAAGCTGGAGAGACAACGCAGTAGAGGAAGTCCTCGCCTAAGGTGGCGCATACAAGTAGAAGGGGAGCATTTGGCGTACGCAACTGAAGGCAGTTAGATAAGCACCCGGAAAACTGGAGAGGTTAGTTGGTTGACGCCCAGGTAAGCAGGTAGCACCACCTAAGCAATTAAGCAAAGCTTCACAAGTAAACATTGCACTTATGCTCATCATACCAAATCCTGGTTGATTAAGATACAGCCGAAAGAAGCTCTTGGTCACATCGTTGTCACATCGGTGCTCTACGGGTTAGGAATATGGACTGACGCTATGAGAATCTAGTCGTGTAGGAGTAGAGTACACAGTGCATTTCGCAAAATATCGCAAGTCCAAACCATATAGAATCGAGGCCCAAGAAGACGTGGAACATGTGTCTTGCATTGTCCGCGTTTCGAAAATGGGAAAAATACACTCCGGAATAAGCTAGTGGAAACACCGATTAAATTTGAACTTCTCGGACAGGTTAGTGATGTGATGACTCCAACTTTTGTTCGTCCAGTAAGATCCGCTGAAAATATCGTTGCCGTAGCTGAGACAGTGACTGAAAGCTTAAGTCTGTCAATTTCGAGCCAATCACGGGAATTCGGCGTATACGCAACCACTTTGCACAGCATTTTGCATACAATTTTGGCCTACCTGCTTATAAGGTCCAAATAACACTAGAAGCCAGTAGACCACCCAGGATATGAAATATTAGCCTGGGAAACTGTATTCATCGGATAGTCGGAAAAATTTATACAAAACGCTTTTTTGTTAGGGTTGTTATTGTTACCAACATCTTTAAGACTACAACTATCTTTAAATATTATAATGATAACCGCTTTCAATAACCAATCTATCACAATAAATGGCAGAATATGAACTCCCTATTCTGGACACGTAGAAGACAAACAAAGGACCTAAAAATGTATTAGTTATGAATTATGTTACAAAAATCTCAATTTATTAAAATTTTGTTTGTAATGATTTAAATTTTAGATCCTGATACTAAATAAAATTAAAGGATTGTTTAAATACTTCCAAACGCATATTGAAGCAAAAAAGCCATTCACCTCCTGAACATAAGCATTAGGCTTCGCAGGTAAAACGAAACGTTATAACAATTTTTTAAATGAATAAATTTAAAATCAATCTGCCAATGATACACCTTTGCAGTATGTATGTAAACTTGACTTCATTGTTCGGAATTGATTGATTCTATTGAATTTATTTTAAGAAATTAATGTTTTATCAGGAGGTGAATACCAAGGCCACCTCTTACGGAGCTTGAGCTTTGAAATGGGGTTCGCGCCACCAATTTTCGTTACAACATCTGCAAAGCTCATCACAGATCCGATCTAATAAATGTCAAACTGTCAAATATTTCTTTAAATCGATTTTTATTCCGTTGACTTGCATGCGTCCTTTTCAGAATTTCCTGCAAGGATTACATGCGTCTAAAATGTTATTCAACTTTGTTCCCTTATTTTTTTCTAGGTCGGAAATGCACTCGTTTGCGTTGCTGTTTACACAAACTATTCCATGAGGACCGTCACGAATGTTTTTATTGTCAACCTGGCAGTTGCTGATTTTTTAGTGATACTAGTCTGCCTGCCACCATCTGTTGTGTGGGATGTCACCGAGACATGGTTCTTGGGGCAATCGATGTGCAAGATTGTCCTTTACTTTCAGGTGAGTTTGAAATTTACTGTAAAAATGCAAATAATGCAATTGGGTTGGGAGAATGAATGTAAGGGTTGAAAGCTTGCACGTATGTACATATAAATTATTTTATCCGCACGAGGGATCTGGATGAAAACAAACACCGTCGTTTGTGTGTCTGTCTGTGCACAAGTGCTTAGTTGTCACCTCGTGTGTAGATACACATTGGATAAAGGATTTTTATTTGTTTTTTGAGAAATAGCAGCACATGCATACGGTATGTCCTTTTGTATGAATGTACAAACGAACGTGCAAGAATGGGGTCGTTGTGATTGAAACGTGATTCAATGAAGAAAATCGACAAAGTGTTGTTGCTATCAATTTATTTTTTTGCTCTATGTCGGATAAGCTGTTCGCTGTATTGACAAGGATTTAAGAATTTATTGTGATTTCAAATGATTGACGTATCTATAAGCTCTAAACCAAGTGGAAGTTTGAAGAAGATGTTTTCTACTTTCAACAAAAACGAGGGAAATATCCCAAATTGTGGTAAAAGGTAGAGACTGTCCCAATTGAATTATTTCACTGTAAAGAAGACAAGGTGCGATTTATAAAAAACAAAAATTCTTCTACGATCAACAAAAAATCTTTGTTTCTCGCGTCTCAGTGCACGGAATTGACACCTAGATAGCTTAGTAAAAGTAGTACAGTGGTACCAGACAGCAACAATTATTCAGTATATAATTCGAAATGACCTGTCAAAACTTATCTGAGCTCTATTTACTTCTTAACTCAATCACAATACTGCATTAAGAGCTAAGACATTAAAACTTGGTACGCGTACTTTGTTGAATGCTAAGTCAGGACATGTTGATCAACTTTAGGGCGTGTTGAGATCTCCTGCGATGAACATAGCTTTATTGCCCATTTAATTTTGGCGTGCATTTTTAAATGAAAATGTTGGTATAGCTTGTTAGGTACAGCTTGTTTGAAATAGTTTACTTTAATTAATTTGTGAACAAAGCTGTTATTTCCACCTTAGCCACGATTAGGAGCTACAATACTTATAGGATAAGATCTTTGTCCTGCTTCAGCCGAGTGCTGGTACAGAAGTGGTGTTTCCACAAATTGCGTAATGTTTTCGCAAGAAACGGCTGATTTGAGAAATTTGGTGTCAATGTTCTCTGTGGAATAGAAGAAGAAATTGATCATGTATGTAGGTATGTATGTGTACTTACTTACTTATTACGGTAGCGCTACAGTCCAGGGTGAACCTGGGTCTCAACCAACAAGCGTCTCCAGCCAGCTCGATCTTTAGCCAGCTGCCTCCAGTTTCGAACGCCAAGTTGGTTGAGGTTCCCTTCCACTTGCGTGCGCCACCTGATTCGAAGTCTTCCTCTACTGCGCCGTCTTTCGTGTGTGGATTCGAAGACTTTCCGGGCCGGAGCATTGGTGTCCATCCGCTCTACATGACCCACCCACCTCAGTCGTTGGACTTTCACTCTTCTGGCTAAGTCGATGTCACTGTATAGCCCATCGTTGTTGAAATTCCACTCGAATTCACCCGAAGAATTCTCCTCTTGAAACAGTCAAGACCAACCTCATCCGCCGTTGACAGAGCAGGACTGGGACCATTAAGGTCTTATATAGAGTCACCTTAGTTGTTCGAGAGAGGGCTCAACTACTCAATTGGCTTTCTAGCCCAAAGAAAAAGCAATTGGCAAGAGTTATTCTTCGTTTGATCTCAGCGCTGCTGGTGTCGTTGTCTAAACTTATAGCGGAGCCTAAGTAGACATTACGTTGCCAGTGACATTACGCTGCGTTCTTCCGATTATGTCAATATCGTCAGCGTATGCGAGTAATTGGACGGACTTTTGAAAGACTGTGCCTATGGGGTTGGTGCGTGAGTTTTGCAGTGCTAATTAAGTCAATTAACAATAAAACAAGCATTTTTCTGTAAGGTATTGAAATAGAGGACAAAAAGAGGACACACACAAAAAAGAGAACAAGAAAAGATCTAGGGAGTGTAAAAAGATCGCAAACAAAAAAGAGGACATGTTCTCTTTAGAAGAGATGCTCTGGAAACCCTACTGTATATGAATTTACCCTTTCATGCAGTGTGTTTATTTTCATTTTCATTTCAACATAAACATCACATTTACCACCACACAATTCATTAAGTTTGTAAGCATATTAAATTTTACCACACTTTATTAACTTATTTTCGAAGAATATAATTGGTTCTCATACAAACCATAATTACACAACTCGTTTGCCTTAAATTAATGTTTGTTTTATGAACCAGAAATTCTCTTGAAAATATTGCACAAAGGCCTTAAGGGACTTGGGTTAATTCCAATGAACGGCGAGAAGTACTTACTCTTTGTATGGCTTGCGCTCTTACAGGAGTTCCTCTGTAAGGGTTTGAATTATGAACATTTTGTAGCTCGACCATAAAACATACATATATAAGTAAAAAGTAGAGGTGGACGAATAAAAATTGTTTTTTTTTTTTATTTTTCATGAAAAAAAACCGCCTTTGAGGGTTATATCCTACTCTTGGATTTAAATTAAAATGAGTACTGAATGTTTTTGTTTATTTTTACTTTTCTAAAGTTTTATAATTACGAAAACAAATTTTATTATGATGTGGTTGGATAGAGCAAATGCTTAAAGTGAGGCTTGCACACACTATAGGGAAACATCAGGGGATTCAAAAAAATACCGTGAAGCAATTCCAAACAATACAAATGTCCTCATTTAATCTGGATACCATCTTTAGAGACAATTGAAACTTAATACTGCCTGAGCTTCTAACCACCTCAGACTCCACCTCCCTTGCGCTGCGTGAATAACATCATAAAAGTATTCACAAGCACGATTGGATTATAGAAATAAAAACATATACATATGTATATCTTGAAAGATGTTGGACTTTTTTAGAAGCCTCGGGCAGGTAAGTACAGGTCACAGACCTACATATAAAAAGCAAAACACCAAACCGGGCATCTCCTTCCAAATACATATTATCTCTCGACTTATTTTATTTTCTCTTAACGATGGCAACCATAATCCAAAAACAGTTCTCACACCCATAAACAAGTTTAAATTCCACCATTTAGTTTTTATACATAGAGAAACCAAGATCGTTTCAATCTTAACTCACCCATTGTGATGCCCATTTTTGGGAGGAAAGGTACCCCTTGCTCGTGGAGCAGTACCAAAAGCATTCTTCTATTGCCCCAGCCTTTGGAACCATTTTGAAGCCTTAATAAACCTCCAGATGTCCCTGATGGGTACGTCTATTAATTCTTTGGTATCCTGGAAAAAGTGCCTTCCAAAGAACTTATGGATGAGGTGGCAAAGACCTGGGCAGTAGCAGAGTAAGTGGGTTGTGTTTCCATTGACTTCCTCGTCTCCGCAATCCCTGCAAAGGTCGTCCTCACTTAGCCTTAGCTTTTTCATATGATAACGAGTAGTATAACGACCTGTAATTACTCCTGCAAGGATGGAGGGGGTTTTCTTGTCCTCCTGCATGAAAGTATTAGTTCTGGCACCGTTGTACCTTGGCCATAGTTTTTTAATTATTTTACAGGAGCCCATTCGCTTCCGCTAGAATCCGCATCCATGCTTCATGTTTGAGTTTACATGACAGGACTTTCACTGACTGATCCACCTGCTCCAGGTCTAGCATAGATCCTTTCCTTCCAATTCATCAGCCTTCTCATTCCCTGGTATCCCCTCATGTCCAGGGACTCAGCATAATTTTACCTCATGCTGTGTGGTAGGAGCACTAAGCTCTTTGCGATAGAAGATGTGTTGTTTACAGTTTTGTGTTTGTTATATTTGAGGTACTTATGTATGTACTTATTTACTTTTTTCGAGATTGTTGTCAAATGTGGAGGGAAAATATTGTGCTAAGGATTTGAATGTATTCTTAAGCTAGGACCTAGGTAGGTAATTAGATAGACGAGGGTATCTAGATTGTCTCTCTAGGGACTCAAATGGCGCTTATGCCGTTTTTTTGGGTGTCGTTGTGTGTCTGTATCAAAGGGGGTAGTTTTTAGATTCATCCTGTGGAGTTGAGACTGCGTCAAGAGTGAGGTAGCTGGTTCCAAGCAATCGCAAAAAAGTAAAACGGGTTTCCATTTTCCACAGGAGTGGGTGTTGAGGAGAACACCTTACTTGACAGCGTTTGTCCCTACTGGAAAGTGCTAATTGCAAGAATTATTGCTGAAATGCGTTCACATTCATTGATTAAGTTATGCGACTTACCGAAAAATATCCTTTGGATCGATACGGCTATGACAAACCATTTCTAAATAAAAACGATAAATACTTCTGCGTAAGTATGTGACTGCTTACTGCACTAAACTTCGAAAAACGGCTTGTCTCGTCTGCACGGGACCTTTTCCGAGTACACCTGGTACTCTCAAAGCAATCCATCGTCTTAGACGGGGTGGCTTTTGGTATCATTCGCACTGAAGTTTTGATGACCTTGCGCAACACTTATTCTATGATCCTAGTTTCATGGATCTGCCGTCTGATGCAATGACACCAGACGGCTGCTGTGCAAATTTAAAGTCGAATTTTCTTGCCTGTGCTGCAGTTGAACGTCACGGATGGCTCCAAAACCAGCCATGGGTCCGGTGCTGGTGTCTTCGTGGAACCGACAACACTGTTTTCCAAACAGAGATCTTTGCAATCCTAACGGCCACAGACTATACTGATCAGAAAAGGTGGAATGATCGGAGCATCTGCGTTTGTAGCGATAGCCAGGTTGCGCTTAAGGTCTTGCTTAACCCAAGGTAGTGCGACAATACAAGAGCTCTTTCAATTCGGTCGCAAGGCTGAACTCTTTGACTCGTGTATGGGTCCCAGTTCACACTAAATCTCTGGAAATGAGATCTCCGATGAGATTGTTAAACAAGGCTCGGAGGATTTTTTCTCAGGGTCTCAGGGTCTTCTCGCGTCTTCAATCAGGGCGATTGGGTTTCCTACAAACACCGGCATTCTTGCCGTCATTCTTGCAGCAGAAGATATCGTAGACAACTTATTGGCATTCTAACGGAACACTTCGCTTTTGCCAAGCATGTTAGCGTTAGGCTTAAGTGACACCATTGTCTGCGACCCACGTGGAGAGGGCGACGATACTTCGAATCATTTCCTTTCCGATTGCCCTGGCTTTGCTCAGATAAGGTGGCAGATTGTTGGTGATGATGTGGAGGGTGCTGATACTGTAAGTTCCCCATGATTGAAACGACTTCTCGGCTTTCTCCGAAAGTCGAGAAAATTCCTTTCTTTCTGGTAGTACAATGTACCAGTTGCGTCTGAGTGCTTCAGTGTAGCGTTTTCAAACCCGACAAAAAAGAAAGTCTTACAGGTTTGGACTTTTTTTTAATTTTCAAAGGTTGTCTTCTTTTTGTTCTTTTCTGGCCTCAATATTGAAAAACACTGCTCTATCTATAGAATATCAATGTGATTACCAACTATTTGAGTTGAAAACTAGTTTTCAAACTTACATAGCTCTTCACTGCATACGGCTCTGCATGTGCGTCCACGCATCTCATGACTTGTAAAGCAAATAGAACGTGATTTGGAAAACATGTCTTATGAGTTTGTTGAAAACGAAAAGGGATTTAAATTAAAATAACCGTTCATTCTGATTTTTGCCATCGAGTGATTTTTATTTTCTATCTTTAAAAAAAATAGTAATAAATAGCGCGACTGCTCGAGGTAAGTTGAGACCTAGCTTCTCGCAACCATTCACGTTGTGCGTGTTGCATTTTTCGCACGAATGAAAGGGACCTACAATTTATTGCCCACACCGAGAAGCTCTTTCATGACAGATTACACTCCCGGAGGCTTGTCATTCCCCGACGAGAGGTGGTGCCGGGAAAAAATTTTCGGTGAATATGACTGGAGCTTGAACTCACGCCGCTCGGTCAGCAGTCCAACGCACTAACCATAACCACTGAGCCACGATGACCACTTTCTAATAATATTATTAACCTGAATAAGGTAGTCCTATACTTTCCACCACGTATTGCGTTATATCAAGAAGATACAATTTTGGGACATAAAAAAACATTTTCGCCATTTATATATTCTATACTCGTTGGTAATTTTGGTTGCATGGATACTGAGTTTTAAGGTTTTCCATAACGACTTAACTTTAAAATCACAAATGAGCGTACACTTCTTAACTTGTATGCAATTTATTGCTTACGAAACAGAGTTGAAGGAGACTTTGAATGCACTTCGCATATTAAGACCAGTTTTCTTTAAACTAAAGCTATTACTTAAACAATTTTCATAGCTCATCCTGTTCGAAGACACGTGAGTGGAAAGTCATATCCTTCTTGTAAACTACCGGAGTTTTATGTGGAATTTATCACTCAAAGAAAATGCTTTTTAGAAATTTTAAGACATTCTAAGGAAAAGTATCATGCTGTCTACACGACCGACATACAGCAAGAGTTAACCCGAATTGAATACTTCATTGGCATGCATGTTATCCTAAGGAGTACTGAAAGCGTTCTGCATACATGACTTGCATTTGTTGAACACGCTGACGAGAATAAACACAATTTGTGAGAACTGTGCAGATGGATGCACTTCAATGTGAATAGGTTTTATCGCATTTCTATGCAAAAGGCGAGGGATCATTCGTTTAAGCATTTAAATATTCTTCTCAGTTCTTGGTGAGATTGAGGAAAGATACAATCTTGGAATAGTTTTGTGTCAAGAAATAAAATCGAAGCTTGTGCATCGCAGTCGCGAAGAGCTACGGGTTCTTGGGATCTAGTGCAATGTAAACCTGTGGTGGGTTTACGGACACAAAGGTGTGTCAGGCTATGAAAATGCTGATGAACTGGCATGGGAAGGATCATCCTTAACCCCAGATCTGAGTGGTAGCACAATAAAATAAAAACACCACCTTGTAACCTTAAACATGTTGTGAGGAATAAAATGTTATTGATAGCAAATATTAAACGGAATCCGGTCAGCTCATATGTTATTACAATAGAACTGTGGGGATTCTATAACAGAAACAGAACTGGAAAAATCCTGCAAAGGAACAGAAAATCTTTATCAGCTCTAATAGGTACAGTTACCAGGTGTAATAGGCCTAGGTATCATACCAAGAAACTTAAATTAAAGGGGTGTTGAGGACGTGCGTGAGGATACTCCACATTTTTTCTGACACTTGCCCAGAACTCTGTGACTTGAAAACCCATAGGTTCATAATACAGATGAAACTCGTAGGTTCACAGACTATGGGAGTAATATATCACAATGGGTCTTATTATGATGAAGGAAAGTTCCCCTTACCTTTGTCAACGTACTAACCTAACCCAACCTTCTATCCAAAGTGTTCTAAAATTTGTCCTGATTCCATGAAATAAGTTCCAAAGATTAATCGAACCTCCTTAAGTCGCATCTGTTTATATGCTAGGGCTAGAAGCGTTATCTTGAATGCAATCTAAAATATTTGAAATCGTGAAGTGAGCGATCTACAAAACAGAAATCTTTGCTCATCGTCAAGTTGAATCAACAACTCTGTTCATATAATAGAAAAGATTCTATTACTAATCTGATGTAATTTGGGTTTTTTTTTATTTTCGATATCTTTGACGAGAATCTGGAGATGCTGCCACATTGTTCTGTTTTTTTGACATTTGACCGTCATCAGTACTGCCACTGAGGAAAAAAATCCCGCATCAAATTTGCGTAGCAAAACTAAATTTGCGTAGCAAAAGCGAAGCCATTGAAATTCCGGTGGAACTCCAGCCCGCATCCAGTCACATTTCAAACATATCCGAAGAAATATATACTACTTGTGTAGGGTAAGGTAGAACAGTAACATAAGTTGGAGTCGTGGAAGTGAATAGTTTGAAATTACGTCCGTTTAATTTTTTTTTATTTGTGATTGTGATTGTGAGGGGTCTAAAAACTACAAGATTCTTGTTAAAAGTTCGTGCTTTAAAAAAGCGTAGCAAAAATTGGGATATTAGGGAGACTGCGTAGCAGCGTAGCAAATTTGACTTTTTTGGAAATCGCGTAGCAGATTTGCTGCGATCGTGGCAACGCTGGCAGCGCTGTATGTCATGGGAACGAAGTCACACGTAACAACTTGATAGTTTAAAAATCGACTGGGTTTGACTGGCTGGGAATTGTCTAAATGAACGACTGGCTAGCTAGGTTTCAAAAAAACACGCCTCATCTCATCCTGGGGCTACCCAGGGACGTCTACCTAATGGCACGTGTTGGTGGCATGCGTTTAACTTGCATGTTTTTCCGTTCGAAGAAGTAGATGCTCGACATTGAGTGCCTCGCGTATTCTGCTTTTCCTAACTCGATCTTGACGATATCCCAGCAATGCAACGAAAAAATTTCGGCAGCTTGTATCCGCAATTTTATTCTTTCGGTCATTACCTAAATCTCATCACCATAGATGAGGTTCGGAACAAACACTGAATTATATACATATGTAGCTTTGCTCTGGGGCCATGTTCGGCCCTCCTTATAACAGATTGACTAAGTTGTCTCAAAATTGCTCCGGCTTGACCACTCCTACAGGATAATTCTTACTTAACCTTCTCCACCTGTTTCAAAGGGACTCCACTAACATGCAGAGTGCATTGAACTAATGTACTGGAAATTACCATTACCTCTGATTTGTTCACGTTTACCCTCATCCCAGCTTCAACGCAGACGGCGACCAATCTATCCAGTGCGCGCTAAAGTTCGGTCTGGGTGGACGTGAGGATGACCAAGTCATCAGCGAAAAGCAGATGACTTATCCTTAAGTCTCGCAATTCGAACCGTTCCTCACCAAGGCTGCGCTGTAACATCCAATCCATATACGTATACTATGAAAAGGAGAGGTGACAGAACGCACCCCTGGTGAAGTCCAACGCCCACAGTGATAGGTGTCGACCTAACATCATTCACCCGAACACAGCTGTTACAGTTAGTGTACAGAGATTGAAAGCCCCTCAGAAGAGAACCATCAATCCCATGCGCATGCAATATACTCCAGAGTTTACCTCGAGGGACCCGATCATATGCTTTCTCCAAATCCACAAAACAACTGTAGATAGGTTTGGCATACTCCCAGGCCTTCTCAAGTACCATTCTGAGAGTGAAGAGCTGGTCGGTTGTGCTTTTATCTGGACTGCTATGCTCTGGAACGAGCTTCCAACACCTTAGCAAAAACTTTTCCGGGGAGACTTGAGAGATATGAGATACCCCTATAATTGGAGCAATACCTTCTTAAAAAGAGGAACAATCACCCCAGTTTGCCAATCGCTAGGTGTTTCACCACATCCCCAGGGCACTTTAATGACACGAGAGAGCCATTCGAGCCCTCTTCACCCAAAGCCTTGAGTATTTCTGGCCGGATTTCATCCACACCAGCAGATTTGCCAACTTTCAGCGCTTTTATCGCCAAAGTCACCTCCTCTACGGTGGGACTATTCTCCGCCCTACTCAAAACCATGAGTCTGCCATCCTCAGTGCCCTGTCCGGGATTCATTACATTCGAAAAGTGCTCACCCCATCTGCGCAAAATGTCTTTCGCATCGTAAAGAAGTACATCATCTTCGGATTTGACTCCAGACAGTGGATGATCTGCTAAAACATCTTGTTTGCAGACTGCTCCTTAGCTGTTTTAACATCAGGCTTGCAAGTTCTTAGCACCTACAAGTATCGGTTTCGAAAAGCTTAGTCTTCCAAGTGTATCCACGTCTTTTCTCACTCTCTGAAGGCTTCGTTTTAAAGCAGTTCTTTTCTCACCACCAGCTGCGACACCGAGCTGCTTCACTTCGCAAACATCTCCTACAGAGGCAATGACGACTGCCATTCTTCCTCTACATTTGTCGGAACGGTTGGAATTTGTTTACAGCTTCGGGTACCTGCCAAGCAAACTCTTCCATTATCTCATCGTTCTGCAAACTCTCCCGACTTCTGCTGAAGACTCTGACGGTACCATGTGTATTTATGGATATCTTCGAGGAAAGAACGTGATCATAATAGACATGTCGTTTGCCTAGCAAAAGTCCAACAAATTCTCTCCGTTCACGCTCTTATCCGGGTCACTGTTCCTCCCAATCACACTTCCCCATGTCATTACGTCCACACCCACGTGAGCATTGAAGTTGTCCATTAGGACATACGAATCCATATATGGCACCTTTTCTAGGCGGCATCTTTTTCATCCAAGAAAACTGCATACTCGACCTCTGGGAATATATCTGCACCAAGACCAGAATGGACCTTTCAAGCTTTAGCTTTAAGATCGCAATTCTTTCTTCCAATGTCATCTACTCCAATACCCTGTCTGTCAGCCTGCGACTTGTGAGTATCCGCACTCCCGCCTGAGCAGACATAAGGTCCACAGTTCTAGAGCTTCTTTGCTCTAGATGGTACCTGTTTACCTAGACTAAATAGGTGAACCATGTTTACCCTAAACGTTGTTCCCGGAAACACCTAAAACCTTTGACTTTGACTTTCACATAGTAACTCTGAAAAATCATTATTATGACGTGCATGTATAATATGACGAAACCCCGTAATACCATTAGACGTTTTCAGTATCCGCAATTGAATTATCGTCGAAAAAGCGCATCCATTACCAAACCTGATTGCAATTCGAGGTGATATGAGTAATAACCCTTTCAGTTTTTGTCAAAAGATAAGCAAATGGGAGCAACGATTCACCAGAATTCTTTATTCACATGAATATCACTTAATGCAAATTGAGAACCGACGAAAGAGCCACTATCTCCCATCGATAGGAATCCTCAGAGTGATGTCACGAAATGGATTGCCTTTTATGATTCGAAAACTTTGCCATACACATCCATGTATTTGTTTAATGCAGTGCTTTCAAACCTTTTCTGCCCCGTGCCCCCTTTTTTACATCTTTTTTTAAAAACATCGCATGCTCTTGTAGGGTTTTCCAATACGAACGGGTAGATGTAAAAATTTAATAAAACAAGTTGTGTGTGAGATATTAACGAATTTTTTGTTTTATTTGAAAGGCCCATCAATGACATCGTTCAAATGGTCGCCGCAGCTTCGCTGGGTGGCGCTCATCCGAGAGGTCAAATTTTGGATGACTCTGGCACATAGATCAGGCTAAATTTGAGTGATGGCAGGGGTTATGTTGACTTTGAGAAAACTGGTCGTTTGCGGCTTATTGGCATAAACCTGGGACTTAAAGAAACCTAACGGGGTCAAATCTCAAGATCTCGGAGGCCAGTTCATGTCGCCTCTGCGTGAGATAACATTGCCCTCAAATCGCTCGTGCTGAATGTCCATTGTGGCATCAGCTGTGTGGTACCCAGCGCTGTCCTGTTGGAACCACATGTCGTTCACATGGATATCATCCAATTTGGGGCAAAAGAAATTGTTTAACATCGATCGGTAGCTCTTTCCGTTGATGGTGATGGCAATGCCATTGTCGTTTTCGAAGAAGTACGGACCGATGATGCCGCCGGCCCACAATCTACACCAAACAGTGACTTTCTTCGAATGCATGGCCACTTGGTGGACCTCGTGCGGATTGGCATCGTCCCAAATTCGACAATTTTGCTTGTTGACGTACCCGTTTATCCAAAAATGGGCCTCGTCGCTGAAGATGATTTTTTTTGCTCAAATCGGGGTCCGCTCTAGTGTTATTATTTGCACGTGTTGCTTGACGCTGTAACTTGCCATGATGATTTGTCTTTAGTGTCTGAAAAATAGAAATCGGGAAAACTAACAACAGATAAAACAACATGGCCGCCCTAAACTGTTAAAATTGGAAAACCCTATAGTTTGTTCGTCTTTATAATATTCATTCGTGGATTGTATTTTATCGTCAAATATTCAAAAACTTTTGCTTCGAAATGCCAACAATTTAAAATTTATGTGATAATGATACGCGACCGCCCACCCGCGAAGGGGCATGTCCTACCGGTTGAGAACCACTGGTTTAATGCATTCGCAGGATATTAACAGTTTTCAATGAAATATCATTCTCTCTTCGACGTCAATTAAGCAAAGACAATTTACGCCAGCTTCAGTGTAGCGTAATGGAATACCTGTGCACAAATTGGATACGTTAACATCGTTGGTAGTCTTTTGTGTATGTTGTTGGTATTGCACACTAGACCTTCACCGTTAAAGGAAACTTTGCGAACGTATTTGGTTTCATAGTTGAGATAGAGGGAGGTGGTTACTTTGTGCATCACAGGAAATATGGTATCCTTGGTGTCCTTTTACAATAATTAGGCAGAAGAATGAAAACTTTCAGCAGGTAAGGCAGTTTTGCCTTGTTTCATATTCCGATGGATCCTGTGGGGTTGTTTCACAAAAATTCAAGTTTTACCCTTTGTTAATGTACTGGCATTCGAAAATTCTCAACCAGAAAGCGGATAAAGGAGAAAAGTGTTTTTGATCTCAGTACCTAGGGTAATGGCATGAAAACTGCAAAGTGAAAGGTGTCCTATTTAAATTGTCCCGGTGTCGTTGTCATATTTAGGTTTCGAACATAGAGGGTAAACTTCGCTGTATCGCGCGGATCTCCGCAAATTCATTGTGGTTTTCTTTCGTGGTGTTAGAATGCTTCTTGAATAATGTGGAATGGGTAGTAGTTCGTGATCTCCATGAGCCACTTGGAATTTAAAATGGAATTCAATATGGTTTTTGGTGGCTTTATTGACTATCTACGCAAGTCATTGAAGAAATGTGCTGTAAGAAACGTAACCTTCATTCTGATTCCAGACTGAGGCTAAGACGAAGGCGTACTAATTGAGGCAGTAAGATCCAAACAAGGAGTAGCTAGTGTGATCCATCTAATCCTTTTTGGAGTTAAGGTCGGCGTTCATCAAATATTTACATTGAGACCTCTCATATTTAACTTCGTTATGGACATCCTTGGAATGGATGGAAACTCAGGATTATTTGCCCGATCCTCAAAAAAGGAGACCCTCTGAACTAGGCCAACTACAGAGGCATCAGTCTTTTTAACATCGCTACAAGATCTTATCTGTCGTGTTGTGTGAACGTCTGAAGCCGTTCGTTAACAACCTGATTGGTCCATATCAGTGTGATTTCAGGCAAGGAAAGTCCACCACCTACCAAATATTCACTCTGCGGCAGATCTTGGAGAAAACCCAGGAACTTCAAATCGATGCCCACCACCTTTTTATCGATTTTAAGGCCGCGTATGACAGCATCTATAGACATCGACAAGCTATTCAGAGCCATATCTAGTTTTGGCACCCCTGCCAAACTTGAGCTTCTTTGCAGGATGACGATGGAGAATGCACGCTGCTCCATCAAGGTCGGTCAAGACCTCACTGAGATCTTTGTTGTCAAAAAAGATGAAGTATATGCTGTCAACACCGACAGACGTCTCGGACAGAACGTCGCTATAGAAAGTTATTCCTTTGAGATAGTTAAGAACTTTGTCTACCTAGGCTCCGCTATAAATTCAGAAAATGACACCAGTGCTAAAATTAAACGAAGAATAACTCTTGCCAATCGCTGTTTCTTTGGGCTAAGAAGGCAATTGAGTAACAGAGCCCTCTCTTGAAGGACTAAAGTGACCCTTTATTTTTTGATCTTCAGCGCAAGAGGCAAAAGCGATTGAGGTTGCTATTGGAGGAGGAGATACAACGTCGAATTGTATGGGCTGTACAGCGACATCGACTTAGTCAGAAACGTGAAGGTCTAACGGCTGTAGTGGCTGAGTCATGCAGAGCGGATGGACACCAATGCTCCGGCCTAGAAATCTTCGAATCCACACCGGAAGGACGGTGCAATAGAATAAGACCGCGACTCAGGTAGCGGGGACCTTAAGCAACTTGGCCTGCGAAACGGGAGGCAGTTGGTTAAAGATCGAGCTGGGTGGAGACGCTTGTTGGTTGAGGTGCAGATCCACCCCGAACTGTAGCGCCACCTTAACTAACAACTTACTATGGACATATGTACATTGGTCGTTACTTCATATGCTCTAGGCGGATGATAAGGCTCTGATTTCGGAGGTTTCATACCCTCTTTGCAAGAAAAGTTGCAAAAAAAATTGGAGCATTAAACAATTGGCAGAATTTAAAGATGCCGAATATGATTGGCGCCCTTTTTGAATACAATAGTAATCATTTCCATAACCAACCCATCCTTCGGGCAAGAATCAGAAAAGTTCAAATCGGCACTTCACATGGGGGCGTTCTGGTAATAGATGGCCTTCTCCGCAAGCTAAGGGGATGTTGTGCGAAATAAATCGACCTAGCCATGCTGATTACAGGCATAGTGGAGCTAATCCAATGCCTACTGGGCAGACATAAATTCCCTTAGCGAACTTAGTACTCTTTACTAAGTCAATTGCAAGTATATAAGTATGAACATATGCACATAGATGTACAGCTGCCACTTCACGACAGCTTCAAGTACCTTGCTAATAGATACTAGACAAGAAACCGATCTGGACAAAAACCTCCAAGAACGAACTGTCAAAACTTAAATTACTTTTTAGATGTACAGGAGAGTTTTCGACAAGATATGCATATGAACCGAAGCAAGTTCACTGGATATACGCTTGAGTCATCAAACCAATCCTCTAGTACAGCATACTGGTTTGGTGGCCAGCAGTAAAAACCAATATGTGAGAAAAATGCTTACCGTAATACCTTGCTGAATGTCACTGGCGTTCAAGTTTTGACACCAATGGCTACTCAAAATACTCAAAATCGTAGCCATACACCTCGAAGCAAGGACACTCAGCCGAAAAGCTGAAGCCCCTCAAATATTACGAGACAACATCAAATAAGGACATTGAAAAATAACTAAGACGCTCTGAACGATTACACCGTCAAAATGAATTTGAAGACAAGCAAAAAGATTTTGTCAAATATTTTAAAACATAATTTCCCTCGACCGACTCTTGGAACTTACGAAACAAGAAAAGGTTAGGTTAGTGGGGAGGCGAAAGGAAGAACGATACGCCATACTCACGTCAATTCAGACCCATTGTGATACCCGTTGGGGGAAGAAAGTGTCCCTTTCATAAATGTATAATATTAGTAGAATGAGAAACTTACTACTCGAAAAAGTGCCGTCTGAGGAACTTATTTCTTAGATAGCAGATACTAGGGCAATAACAAAGGAAGTGGGTTGTATCCTCATGGGCCTCCTCATCGACACGCCTCCAAGTGACAGGAAATATGTAAACCATCTGGTCAGGTAAGGTTAACTGCTCACCAAGAAGGTCAAAGGCTACGCTACAGTACGCTACAGTGATGCTATAAAGCGATGCGATGCGAGAAGTGAGAAGCATTCGATAAAACAGAAACATGAATTCTTATCGCTTCCCTCTGCGCACGTACGAATACAAGTGAACAGTTTTAGCGCACTTTTCTCGCTTCTCGCATCGGATCGCTTCACGAGTGTACAGCCTAAAGGTCTAGCAGTTAAGGCTTATAGTGGGACCTATTATAGGGCACCTTAACCTCAACAAACAAATCCATAGAATGGGGCTCACCGATACACCGATTTGTAGAAATCGCAAGAAAAGCTTCCGGTTCTTTTTTTTAGTTATTTACTGAAAACCTTTCTACAAAAAGAGCTTTTTAGATTGAGTCGACATGCTATGGGCTCTGCCACTGCCCAGGTCTCTGCCATTTCAGATATAAATCCTGTGGAAGACACTTATTCCATGATACCGAAGAAATAAGTGATCTGCCTATGAAGGACATTCGTAAGCTCATTAAGGCTTCAAGGTGCTTCGAATAAAGATTGCTAGCGATACAATGAGTCTCTACTGACCTGAGATTGGCTTAGAGGGTTCTCTCTCCCCTCGCCAACTTATCTACTTAACAGTGTACCTCTCCTGAGATGTCCTTGTTTTGTTTTTTTCAAAGATCGAATTTAATTTCACGAATTCATTAATTCTTCGCAATTAAGTCAAACCTCTTCACATACTTCGCAAACAGCTAAGGTCGCACTTGAAACCCTCAAATTTAAATGTCACTTGCACCAAGTCTAAAGCGAAGATGAGTTACAAAATTCACCAAACATTTCCATGCATCCATTCATTCTTCCTAACTTAAACCCCCTTTACAGTTCTCAAAGGGATACATATCACTGACTTTGCATCCGCCGAACCACTTTACATAGTCTTTCCCCCGGAGCTTACAACACTCAGCGTCACTTCAGAACAACACTTACTCGCTATAATTCTATCACAATGGCTCTAAAACAAACTTAAGCAGGCATTCAAGGCATTTCCGCCCGACGACGATGACTATGTATTCTTGTTAGTCCTTTCATTACTTCGGGGGCCTTTCCACTTTTTCCGTCCTTGCAATGATTACAAGGAGGGGGAAAATTCTAATAACCCCAAGTGCCGCGTTAAGAGCTCCACTTTTATCTCCATGCCCACCACCAAAGCTATGGGGAATAATGAAAAAAATGGTTACGAATCTGAGAGTTTCGACACGTCTCGGCCGCATCCTTGTTTTCCGTTTGCGTATAATGAAATAAAGGCGCTATTATTCTCAATCACATTGACAGCGACGAGATGAAAAGGACTCCGCTAGCAGTTTGACCTAGTTTCACTCAAAAGAAGATCTACGAGTATTTATTTCATAATTTGTTTTTCTCTTGTTTTGTTCTCAGACTGTATCCGTGACTGTGTCCGTTCTGACACTCACATTTATATCGGTGGACCGATGGTACGCTATTTGCTTCCCACTTCGCTACAGGACGAAAATCAGTCGTGCAATTGCGTCAGTGTCATTCATATGGATTGTTGCCCTTTTATCGGGTGAGTAAACTTTTTTTTTTTCTTCCTCAGCAATAAGCATTAAGTTTGATTTGCTCATACGAGTGTGTGTTTGTTTGTTATAGATATACCAGAGTTCCTGGCGTTACATTTGAAGAAGCCAACGTTACGATTCGAATCGGTGCTCTTCACCCAGTGCGGCACAACATGGGATCTAAAAACCGAGATGAACTTTTATCTTACCCAACTTGTATTGCTTTACATGTAAGTATGTGTGTATGTCTAGATGGAAATATAGTTCTGCTGCAATTCACCCTTGCATTTGCTGTATTCATAAATTTTTCGTCATAAATCCTTGTGGGTGGGAGTGATGTGAATTAATTCCAACATTTGAGACAATGGTTATGTAAGTTCATGTTGGTAACCTCTGCCACAGATAATCTGACTTTGTCACTGGCATCTTTCTTCGTTACGGAAGGAGTACAAAAATATATGGGAATGAGGACACAGAAATGGGTCGATGGACGGGAATTCTGTTCAAGGAGGCCATCCCAAATGTGTCTAATTCAGAGGCAGCATACGATTTTTTTGTTTGGAGTGGAAAAGTGATGGCCCGTTCTCAACAGCTTTTGGTATTCGTACTCACTTAAACCACCTTTCACTACCCTGTTCTGTTCATTACTTCAGTTGTCATCTTTCCATTGACTTTTGATTACACGTAGCTCTTTAATTATGCGCCGAACGATGGCATCCCATACCTTCCAACATCTCATCATTCTGACAACAATGATTTCTGGGGTTAGTGTTTCACTGAGTATACTTGTCATTTCTAAAATTGCGGGGCTTTAGGAAAATACGTGTTCAACATTTGTTAACCAAACCGTGCATTTCGAGCATCGCCATACTTGTTCTTGTGAAGGAACGATTAAATGAAAAAAAAAACCATGTGAGTAATTGCGTATTCTCATTCTCATTGTGTATTCTCATATAAGATATCCTGATGGAATTAGTTCTCAAAATACCCGCATGCTGGACCGGCAAGGTAGGACTTTCAGTTAACATATTAAGGACCTAACTGACGCTACTCAAAAGAAGGTACAAGGTTCCATTTATCCCCTCCGAATAATGGGAAATAGTAAAGTCACAGTCAGTGCAGTCAAATTTGAAAAAAACTACTTCTGTATAACGGCGACGAAGACCTGTCTGTCCGCTGGCAAACAGAACGAACCATTCAACCTAGACGATGATGGCCAACATTTTCGTCCACCTGACCAAAACGAGGTGCGGAAAGCAATATCTAAACTTAAATCCAAAAAAGGCTCCTAGAGCGGATGGCCTTCCGGCCGAGTTATTTAAAGCAGCTGTCGATGACCAAGTAGAGAGCGTATACCAACTCTAATATTTGGTCAGATGAGTGTATGCCTAATGAATGGAATCTCAGCATCGCTTGAACGATCCACAAAAAATTTAATCGATCCTCACCTCTACTAACTACAGTGGTATAAGCCTTCTCAACATCGCGTATAAAGATTTTATCTGCCATACACACTTCTGCAGATCTGCAGAAAACCCAAGAAGTCCAAATCGATAGCCACCACCATTTCATCGATTGTAAACTCACGGATGACAAGATTTATAGAGACGAGCTATACAGAGCCAAGTCTGGTTACAGGATGACGATGGAGAATGCACGCTGCTCCATCAGGGTCAATAACGATTTCGGCGAAACCTTTGATGTTCAAATAGGATTTACACAAGGTGATGAGCTGTCATGTGACATCTTCAACATCATACTTGAACGAATTGTGCAAAACTCTCAAGCCCACGCAAGAGCCACAATCTTTCATAAATCTGTTCAACTGCTTGCGTATGCCCACGATATTGACATTATAGACCGAGTTGTCACAGGTGCTTTCGCAAGTATAAAGTCCGAAGCGGCCAAAAGGGATTGAGCTGTAAACGAGTATTTGCTGTCAACAAGAAAGGACATTCAACATCGAACAATTGGACAGAACGTCACAATTAATAGCTATAACTTCGAGATAGTAAGGCACTTTGTCTACCTTGACTCTGCTGTTACATCCGATAATGACATCTCGTCGGTAATCAAACGGAAAATAACTCTTGTCAATCGCTTTTTCTTTGGGCTGAGAAAAAAATTGAATAATAAGGTCCTATCCCGAAACCGGAGGGATAATGCAGTAGAGCAACACATCGCCTAAGGTGGCGCGCACATGTAGAAGGGGACCTCAATCAACTTGGCATGTGCAACTGGAGGCGGTTAGCTAAGGACCAGGCAAACTGGAGAGGCTTATTGGTTGAGACCTAGGTTCACCCGAAACCGTAGCTCCACCTAAGTAAATAAGTAAATGATGCGGAACTTCAATTCGCGCAAATTCCAGATACCTACAGGTCGTCCTTGACCAAAAAAATTAAGGAGGCCTTGGTTCCCCTTAACCTTGGTCACATGGCCTTGGACCCCAAATGGGGTCTTCATCCCGTGGTGATACACTATGGGTTACACAGCCATTAAAAGGCCCATTCTGACGTACTGAGTGGTGGGTGATGGACAGCATTACACAATAAAAGCAACACTGATATTCTGGAAAGAGTTCGGACGTTAGTTCGATATATATAACCCCCTTTAACGATTTCAACACTGATTTTCCTATTCTATTCCCAACCCGAGAGGACTGGGAGTCAAACAATGTAATCAAAGACTACGAAATCGCAATTTACACTGACGGCTCAAAAATGGAAACAGGAAACGGAGCCGGATTTTACTCGGAAACCCTGCAAAAACAGGAATCTTTTAGATTGCCTGAAATCTGTAGCGTCTTCCAAGCCGAGATCCTGGCAATAGAAAAAGCTGCAGGCTGCATAAGGGATTGTAACCTTCCCCCATTGGAGTTCACCATCTTCGTTGACAGTCAGGCAACTTTAAAATCCAATATAATCAAATCAAAGGCAGTCAAGAAATGTCGAGACACGCTGATCACCATAAGGCACCATACTGTCAAAATATGCTGGGTTCCTGGACATAAGAACATAGAAGGGAACGAAAAGGCCGACGAATTGGCAAGATTGGGGTCGGCTATGAACATGAGCGAAGCAGACACATCTGTAATGCCACCGATAGGGAGATTACATGGGATAATAGATAGCATAATAGAGAAAGAAGCCAACTCCCTCTGGCTAGCCAGGGAGGATTGCGCCACCTCTCGAACGCTATGACCGAAACTAAATAGAACTAGAACAAGGTGCCTCCTGGCACTGGACAGGTCTTCTATCCGCATGCTCACTGGAGTTATCACAGGACACTGCGCCATCGGAGTCATGCTGCGCAAATGGAGAATCGAGTCCAACGATTTATGCAGAAGCTGCGGAGATGAAGAGGAGATAGAATCAATCCAACATCTGCTGTGCCACTGCCCCGCCCTGCAGGAACGACGACTACGCGCTCTAGGATCAAGGTTCTTTGCAAGCATAGCAGAGGTAACAGACCTACAGTTAACGGACCTACTCCGATTCTTAAAGAGTACTAACTGGTTCACAAAACAACCAGCAATAGGATAGGTCCTTAGGCTGTCCCGAGAACCGCACCGCTATTCCCACAAATTAAAAGGGTACTCACAATGGACCTTCAGGTCTCCGAGTGGAAGTGATGAGGCCTATCTATCACACACCCTTTTAACCTAACCTAACCTAGTTCGATATAGGCTGATTATACATATAAGTGGGACCAGGTCGTCGTATCACTGCGGCCATAACTGGCCCTATTGCGATTTTCCTGTAAATTAGAGCTGGACTATATATTTGATAGGGCTAGCAGATATGGCATCTGCTTCGAGTTAAAGTTTATCTAAGCCGCGTGTTTTGACTAGCCAGTCACAGCGGCACAGTATGTGCCTTGCTGTTTCTTCGTCATCGTTGCTCATTCTGCATGTGTTATCTCCATAGCCATGAGGTGTTCTTTAACCCGACAGTGACCTGTGAGAAATCCTATAGCTATTCGAATCTGATTTCTAGTTAGTTGTAGGAGTTGTTTCATTCTATTTTGAGAAGCGGATGGCAGGAAGATTTTGGCTCCAGAAGATTTTGGCAAAGAACACTACTCTTTGACTCTCAGTCAATTTTTGATACAGCTTTCTTCTGTACTGTCTGGTATTTCTCAGAATGGCCTGTTTTAGCTAACAGGTCCGTCTTCTCATTTCCTTTGTGTGATGACCGCTGTGTCCTGGCATCCAAATGAGATGGCTAGTGATATGAGTAGTTGAAGGGAGATGACTACCTAAGGAGCACAAAGCTTCTTCTGTCCACCTCCCACTTTATTACCCCGAAATTCACTGAGTGTTACACCATGAAGGCGTTGAATGAAATAAAAAGTTTGAAGACCTAGAGAGTTCTACAACAGTCACCTCGTTCACGGTTATCTTAAATTAGGTTAGGTTAGAGAGGCTGTCGACAAAGCCAACGCACTTAGACCAACAGTAAGTCCATTTTGATGCCTCAGGATCTAGGAGGAATTCTCCTTCCTCATCGTGAGACCAGTGGGAGTTTTTAATAAAGCGAACTAGGTTTTCGACATCTTGTTGTGCTAGGTCCAAAAAATTGTCAAGAAAGAAATTACTGAGACGGTTGTGTCTTTTGGGAAAAGGCGCGGGGCAGGTACAGATCAGATGGAGGATCATCTCTTCCTCTTCCTCGTCCCTGGAGTTTCTGCAGAAATCATTTGCAGGAACGTCCAAGCGAGTGGCATGTCTGTCTATGAGGCAGTGTCCTGTGGGTCACCACAGGTGACTATAGGTGTCAACCTATAGTAGCTCCGAGATGCCGTCTACTTAGCGAAATTAATCTCTTGGAGCGCTTATTGTAAATTGATGGTCAGATTTGTCTGCTAAGTTGGCAGGTGGTACCATTGAACCACCTTAGATTGGCTTTGCTGCTTCCATCTGCCCAGGTTATCTTAAAAAGAAACTGCTCAGCGGATCAGACAGGATATTATTATTATTATTATTATTAGTGGGGAGCTGTTTGTCCACTCTAGCACTGCGGTCTCATAAAGAGGCCTATTGTGCTTTCCCATGAGTTTAGAGCAGTTTGTCTACTCCAGAGGATGTCAGGAAGCTAATCAGCCTCTCTGGGTGGAGCGTGGCAAGCCCCGTTGGCGAAACGAGTTCACTGCCTAGGATCCACTTTCTCGCATGGATAAGGGCGGGACATTCTGTGACGATGTGAAGAGAGCTTTCATCGCTCTCCAAGGACAGTCTGCAGGAAGACAGAATATAAGGAGACCTTTAAAGCTGTGATCCGATTATGACCACCGCTTATATGTATGTATGTAAGTATCTTTTTTGAGAAGTCGAATGCTGAATTTGAAGAATGAAACTGCGGAACTCTTCTTCAATGACACCTTTACACCCACAAATTTCCAGTTGATTTTCTTAAACCAAAGTTCCAATTATCCATCAACAGATTTGTTAATTGTTTTGCAATAATTTTTTGCTATGTTTGGTAACTTTTGACGTAGTATATTGACTTCCTTCCTTTCCTGATTTACTTCGGATTCATTTATTCTCCTCAGCGAAATTTCTTTCTATTTATCTCGGATAAAACTATTAAAATATACCTAAATCTTTAAAGACGAAAAAAAAGGCCATAAACCATCATCGTCACCGTGTGTGGCAGGTAATACCAAAAATTGCAATTTTAAACTTGACGTTGGGTTTCTATCGATTCCAAAGGCTTTCCTTTCTCTCCTTTCAAATGCAGAGAACCACAAAATTTATTCCTCATTGTGTGTGTGCAGTGTTATACATCGTTGCACAATGTCACTAAACAAAGGAGCTTTGTCGATTCTCCGTTCTTCGACATGAGCAGAGAAACTTCCAATTTAGATTTAAAAAAAGTCAAAAATCAAATGGAACTTTTCGGCTTGTAAGTTGTAAGTAGGCTTTAAAGCGGGGAATACAATTTATGTTGCCCGAATAGGCAGGCTATGCGGATGATGTAGCAATTCTCGTCAGTGGATACCTTGAAAACCTCCTGTTGGACGTGCTATAGTTTGCACTCTCTGTGGTAAAAGAAAACTATTGTACGTTTTACAAGAAGAACAAAGGTTAGTCTTTTTACTCGCCCGACATTATACACCAAAACAATCGAATTTTTTCAAGAAGCTAAGTACCACGGGGTTATTCTGGACAGCAAATCGTTCTAAGCCGAGCAATAAATAGAGCTACCAACGCTCTATGGACCTGTCGCCAAATCTGTTGCTAAAACTGTGGTATCATGTGCAAAGTAATATTCTTCTTATATTTCCCAATAATATGACCGACAATCTCCTATGCTGGAGTGAGCTGGTGAACGGTAACCGAATAAATCCGCGTGGTTAGGGAACTGGATAAAATCCGGACCTTGTGGTCGTCGTTACCCAGTGATTAGTGGGCTGCGCAGCTTTAAGCCCAAGCTGTCTCTAAAGTTCGAGGTGGGCCAAGACCCAACTTTTTGTATCCATTCATGGCGTGTTATATTTTTCACACGAATGGAAGGGACCTGGTTGGTTTGTTTAGTTGGTGTCCTAAAGACTTACTTAGACCTCAAGCGGGTTCATTGTACCCATAAAAAGTATACTTGTGGGAGTCAAACCAAGGGATAGGGTTGGCTAATCCGGAAACCACCCAGAAAGGGATAGAAATCTCAGGAGTTTCTTAAAATCATGCTTGATGGTTTCTGTCTCTTCCGCATCCTGACAGCTCCTGCAGTAGTCTGGGGAGTCGCTGCCGAGTCTGCTGGCCATGGTACCTATGGCACAATGTCCTGTGAGTACTCCTACTAGGATGCGAGTATCTTATTTTTTCATAGCCAGAAGACGTTTTGTTTTGATCTGGTCTATTCTCTGCCATAAGCTGTGGGATATAATGCAGTCGCCTCTGGCGGACCAAGAGGTATTGATTAGCTCTCTCATCTTGTGGTCGACGTTACCTTTAAATACACCGATAGGAATGCTTATCGGTGTTTGGGTATGTTCACTTTCCAAAGCTGATCGCTGCGGAGTCCGCTCCGGTTAGTCCGCTCTCTCGCTGCCCTCGATGTCACTGTGTCCGGGGATCCAGCAGATGTTGACCTCGTTTTTATTTAGGATTTTACGACAGACAGACACCGCTTTCGATTTGGTGCTGGCATTATCTAGAGCCTTGATAGCTGCTTGACTGTCAACGAGGATGGTGATCTTAGTTGGGTTCAGTCTCCTATTATCTATTGTTCTTGCTGCTCTATCAATGGCGAAAATTTCAGCTTGGAAGACACTACAGTCATCCCGGAGTCTGTAAGAATCGTTTATGTTTAGCGCACTGCTGTACACCACTGCTCCAGTACCTTCCTCCATCTTAGAACCATCAGTGAAGATTTGGATAGCTTGAATTCCCGTTAGGGTGTTGGCTTCCCAATCTTGTCTACTGGGAATAAGGGTGGAATAGTTTTTGTCGAAGTCTAAATGTGGTGTGATGTAGTCCGTTTTCTTTTTAAGATCACCACGTCCGTATAAGTGAAGTATCGCCCCGTGACCGTAGGAGCTGTGCTTCCTTCGACTAAGTTGTACCAGATTTTTGGAAGTATTTTTATCGAAGGGTGGCCATAGTGATCTGGCTATTGGACAAGTGTCCATGTGACACCATCGCGTATCATGGTTTTCTCATCTATATCCCCGTAAAAAGTGCTAATGGGTGTCTTCCCGATCGGAAGGGTATATGTAGGATCAAGGTCTGCACCCCTCCTGGCAAGTTCATCCGCCCTCTCATTACCTGATATATCCCTGTGACCCGGTTCCCAGCATAGGGTCAACTTGTTGGTCGTTGATATATCGTTGAGATTTTGTCTGCAGACTTTTCCGAGCTTAGATTTTGTCGATGCTGACTGCAGAGACTTAATAACCGCCTGGCTGCCAACATAGATAGTAATGTTTTCTCTGACAATGCTGTCATATTTTACTAGCTTCGCGGCCTGTTAAATGGCAGTTATCTCGGCTTGAAAAACGCTGCATCCGTTTCGAATTTTGAAGGATTGTTTTACCGCTCTGGATTCATAGAAAATATCGGCACCAGTGCCAGTGTCCATTTTGGATCCGTTGGTGTGGAAGGCTAGCTCTTCTTCAGTGCGAACTATACCATCATCCCAGTCCTCTCTGCTTCCTTTAGTCCGGGTGCTGTTTTTGCCGCCCTGCTACTTCAGTAGATATCCACTGGAAGTAGGTTCAGCATTGTTTCAAGTGCCGCTGTGGGTGTTGATCTTAACGATCCTGTTATCCCTATGCAGCCTGCTCTTTGAACCTTGGTTACACTTGTAAGATTATATTTCTTCTCAAGTGCCTTCCACCAAACAGTTGAACCGAATGTTAGGATGAGTCGTACTCCAGCAGTGTAAAGCCAGTGTACCACTTTCGATTTAAAGCCCCATGTGTTACCGAACTTCTTTTTACATGCGTAAAAGGTGATGTAAGCCTTTTTAAGGCGGTTCTCCATATTGGATTTCCATCGCAGTTTTGAGTCTAAGATTACGCCGAGGTATTTTGCCGTCCTTCCAAGTGTCAGATCGATTCCGTGCACACATGAAAAGGGCCTACAATTTATTGCCGACTGCGTATGGCGAATTGAGAAGCTTTTTATGGCAAGTTATAGTCTCGGAGGTTTGTCATTCCCAGATTATTGGTGGTGCTGCAAACTATGTTATCTTGTCACGGAGACGGCTGCCTTGAACTGGCAAATGAGAATATAATCACCCTTCACTGGATTCGACTAATAACGAAAGACCTTTATTGCCCCTGAACCCTCGGGAGACAAATTTAATAAAAATTTGAGTAGAACCTTCATTTGATTTTCTCACTAATTTTCGTTTTATCCGTTTCAGACTGCCATTACTTCTGATGATGATTGCTTACTTCAAAATTGTACGAATCCTTTGGAAATCAGACACAATACCCGGCCACAGGGAGTCTCGAACTCATCATCAGTATTCGTGTGGATGTAAGTAGAACATGATATTATTTTAAAATATTGTTATATCCATGTACATACATATGTGTAAGCGCGTGTCATTGGAAGAACCATGACAAGGACTCGTTTTTTGTGAGAACTTAGAAGTTTCACAGACTTTCATCTATGATACCATGTGACGGTTTCAAATTTTCTTTAAAGACTAACACATTACCATTAAGAGAGCTTCTTCCTTACACGCAAATGTGTGCAACGAAGGCAAAGAATATTAAAAAGGAAAAGAAAATGTGATTGGAATCTAGGATCCACGAGACGTACCTACAGTGTGATAATCACACATGGTTTCTCACCATCATCATGGTCGTCACAACCTTCCACAGATTGCTTTCAACTATATTTTATACTCATACTGTGGTGTTTCTAATCCCTGCATCGCGATACCATTGCGGAATTTTCTGTTACCTCCATTTACGCAATCGTATTATAGCATTTCAATTGTTATATAGTGCGACTATTTCTTTAAATTTAAATTTTACTAGAATCCCAGTGGATGGTTTTTATGCATATCTACCGTTTAAGTGCATTAAAAAATCTCAAGGACGTAACTACTGAACAGACATCGTCGCTATAAAAGTACTGTAATGATTTGGATATTAGAAAATATAAGACAGTGCCCTGGAATAAGGAAAAGCGTAGAAGAAAGGCTCGCAAAAAGTCACAACTGAAAGCAAAGCGCCCTCCTTGACAGAAAATTGCATACACATACATATATAGGTACATTCATCCTAGAGAGAGAAATTTGAGGTCAATTGACCCGTAGGGGCCTGATCAATTTATCCTGGCGACGCGCAAATGCTGGGACACTGCAAGTGAAGTTATCACAAGCATAATGCAGCAACAGCGGATGGAGGAAAGAAAAGCAAGAAACTGCTCAAGCTCTGGCAGTTGAGAATGAGACGACGGAAGTCAAAATTGCCCCTGCGAAGGAATGTCTTGACTGAAGAAAAAAAAAGAAAAACATGTATACATGGTTAGGTTAGGTTAATGGGTGCCTTGTGACATTGTCACTGCCCACTTAGACCAGCAAAGGGTCCATTGTGCCCATCTTCCAATTTTACTCCGGGAACCTTTAAAGAGAAAGGGGAAACCGCTGATTTAAAACCACCAGATAAAGAAAGGAGCTCCCTCAGCTCGATGTCACCCAAGTCCTCCAGTTCCGTGAAGAAGTAACTACCAAGAGTCCTCATTCTGGCGAGGGCAGGACATTCACACAGCTGGTGTCGGACAGATTCGATGTCGTCCTCATCCCTGCAACTTCTGCAATAGTCTTTGTGATCTATACCGAAGCGCTCCGCATGAATACCAATTGCACAGTGTCCAGTAATGATGCCGGAGACTATCCTCGCCTCACGACGACTTAGTTTGACCGGAAACAGAGATTTCTTCTTCTTATAACTCGTCCATAAGATCGACCGTGTATTGGCTCGACTTTTGGCCTCATCATCGATATACCTTTATAACAAGCTTATTGAAATTCTGGCAAAGGGGAGAGCCTGTAAGGCATGCAGCGCTGCCCCCCTTCGTGCCAATTCATCAGCTGTTTTGTTATGTGGGACATCCCTGGTACCCAACATAAGGTCGCCATATTTGCTCTCGATATCTCATCTAGATGCTCTTTACAGATTTTTACACGCATTGACCTAGTTATGGCGGACTGCAGAGCCTTAACAGCTGCCTGGCTGTCGATAGAGATTGTGATTGTCCTTGCGGTGATGCCCCTATCTCGGACAGTTTTCGAGGCCTCGATGATGGCTGTGATTTCGGCTTGAAAGACTCTGCAGTCGTCGTTTATTTTAAAGGTCTGACTTATTCCTAGGGCCTTGCAGTAGACCCCGGAACCTGTACCAACATCCGTCTTGGAAGCTGCCCTCTGAATCTTAGTGAGGTTTGAAAGCTGATATTGCTTCTCAAGTACCTTCCACCAGACTAGTGAGCCATATGTTAGAATGGGTCTCACAACCGCCGTGTACAGCCAGTGTACCACAGCCGGTTTAAAACCCCATGTATTACTGAACGCTTTTTTGCATGAGTAGAAGGATGCCTTCTTGATGCGCTCATCGATGTTCTCCTTCCAGCTTAGTTTGCTCATGCGAGCAATGTTAAAAATAGCATACTAAAAAGCTTTTACAAGGTTTTAATGCTTCTAGATGTTCGCTTCTCAGAGAGAGTAGTGTTCCTCTTGGTTTCCATGCTTTCTTTACATCTCTTCAAATTCTGGCGAACAGACCAGACTATCTCATATTTGTATCGACGGGAAACATATTCATCAGCTGACAGCCAAAGTAATTATCTTATAAAGAAAATTGATGAGGCAGGAAGATATACATACATATTGTTATCCCATTCAGAGTTTTAAAAAGCCCACATGATTTTCAGACAACTCAACAAGAAGTTCAAAAATGTCTTAGATGTCTTTAACGAGGGATACCATATGTATATGTATGTATGTGCATACATACATACATAAATATGTATATGGACAATAGATGTATGCGTGGCATCTTCTAATCTAAAAGGTAAAAGCAATGAACTGCATTTGGTTATTCAATCTGAAACTGACTTGACTTCAAAATGTTGTTTATACAATGACAACGTTCGGTTTCCTTTGTGCGGATAATAGCAAACAAACTAAAACAAAGTGAACCCATGGTATGCGTTCAAATATGATGGAAATTGCTCGTGTCCGCTTTTCCTGAACATCTTCATCCAATGTATCCGTAGGACAAATAAGGGTTAAAAAGGATTGTTTTTGAGCAAATTGAAAAAGGGACATGCACAAACAGTTTTATTCCTTTGTATTTCAAAACTGTAGGATAAGGGGATTTTTGCGACGTGTGGAATTGACACTAGCATGCCTGTGAGACTTCTACGGCGAAGTTCCTGTGTTCAAACGCGATCCAATCATCTTAACATCCTGAAGATCATCCTAAATGACCAAAATGAAATTGTTCGCCGTTGATAGGAACACAGTTTAATCTGAATTGACCTTCTGTCCCTTTATTGACAACCTCCTAACTTTGATTCGATTTGACAGCTCTTAACTGTGCTTAAGATCCTCTTACTATGCCGTTTGCTCTTATACGTAATTGTCATAATCGTGGTCAATTTAAATTTTTTTTTCGGGTATGGCTAAAAGTCTCTATGGCTTCTATTGAGTGTCTAAATTTATTTTTTTAATCCCAAGAAATCCTCCACTATTGAACGAAAGAACTTATCAACGTTTGATGTTTATTTTCGAGATGAGATTAATCACCACAATGTCCATATACAAAAAGCTTGTAGATAAGACAAACCTTTCAAATATTTTTATTGATTTAACTGACAATAGCACTATGTCACAGTCACTTAACCAAATTCGCGCACAGACTTATTTCTCCTCTACTCTGGCTAATTGTCATGAATAAAATTCTGGTGAGACTAGACAGAAAGAGGGTCAAGTTGGTCGCATATGCGAATGACATGGTGATACTAGTGCCAGGGATGTTTCCCTTTGTGATAAGTGAAATCATGAAGGTTGGTCTAGGCAAAGTAAGCACCTTAGTGTAAATGAACTCATTACCAAAACCAAAATACTCGATTTCACTCTTCCTCGTCTTAATGGTCAAACATTCAATGTTCAAATCCTCGAGCGCTAGGTGTCGAGGTATTTTGGTTGACCCAAAAATTCAATCGAAGTAAAACACAGAACGCAGAAATAGCAAGGCATGTGGTGCCTTGTATGTTTTTGGCAAAACATTTAGAAAGAAGTCGAAACTTCATCCAAAAATAATTTCATGGATGTGCACAGCCATAGGGCGTCCTATTCATACCTACGGGTCACTGGTATGTTAACCTGCATTGAACAAAGGTTATGAAACTCAAAAGGCTCCAAAGGACAGCAAGTATAGGCATCGGCCCCGATGCTCTTACTTACACTTAATTGAGAATGCATTATGTTTGGGCAGTCAAACTGAAAGAATATTGGTGCTGAACTGCAAGGCACTATGGCCACAGCAATGTGTACTCATTACCAAACGGCATGATTACGGCTCCAACCGATATCAATAAAATAAATAAATAAATAGCTGGCGCGACAGTTCGGGATGAGCCAAGGCCAATTTTCTCACAACCATTCATGCTGTGCGTGTTACATTTTTCGCATGAACGGAAGGGACCTACAATTTATTGCTGATTCCGAACGGCGAATTGAGAAGCTCTTTCATGACAGATTATACTCCCGGAGGCTTGTCATTCCCCGAAGAGAGGTGGTGCCGCGAAACATGTTCGGTGTTCCTGGCTGGGGCTTGAACACACGCCGCTCGGTCAGCAGTCAGCACTAACCACTGACCCACGGCGACCACTTGAATTTATTATAACTTTACTTTAGGTTAGGTTAGGTTGAAGTGGTTGCCAGCCAAAGCCAACACACTTAGACCCATGAGGGGTCCGTTGTGATACCACCAGGATCTCGAAAAGATCTCCTGCCTACTCATTGAAACCAATTGGAGCTTCTTATGAAGCGTAGAAGGCTACTGACATCAATGTTAATTAGGTCGCCTAAGTTTGTAAAGAAGAAAGCTCCTAAGTGGAGTTTCCTTTTGCGGGAGAGAGCTGGACAGGTGCAAAGAAGATGGAGAATCGTCTCCTCCTCCTCCTCGTCCATACAGCTTCTACAGAAGTCATTTGCATAAAGGCCAAGCCTAGTAGCATGCTTGCCTATTAGACAGTGTCCAGTAATGCTATAGTGCTAATATGCAATCTATTTAGAGAAATCAAATACTTAGAGCGTTTCAGATCCAGCTTGGGCCAAATCTGCTTTGTCGCTAGACATGTTATACCACTTGTCCACCTAAGATTTGTTCTTTCGATAGCATCTAGCTTTAATTTGAGTTTGCACGTAGCGATCGGTATACCTAAGCTGCCCTTATCAGGCCCAATAGGTAATGTTGTTTCATATCTGGCGAGTTCATCAGCCTTGCAGTTCCCTGGAATGTCACTGTGCCCTGGCACCCAACAAAGGTGGATATTGAACTGCTCCGCCATCTCTATAAGAGACGATCGGCAATCTAGGGCTGTTATTGAATTTAGAGCGACTGATTCCAAGGACTTCAGTGCCGCTTGGCTGTCCGAAAAGATGCGGATATCCGTGGCTGATATCACGTTTTTCTTCAGCCAAGATAAGACCTCTCTGATCGCCATGATTTCCGCCTGGAACACGCTACTTTACTTTAACTGGAAGAGATTGTTTCATTATTAAGGTCGGTGCTTAGATAAAAATCACCAAGCTAACAATTTTTTTTTTAAATCCACTCGCGCTTCAATGTTTTTCACACAGCATGACCGATGTGCAGTGGTTCGAAACTCAGGTAGTATTACCTTTCTTTGGCGTCCGAGGGTGATGTGCCAACTAGTGGTGTTTATCATTGCTTGTGGTGTTTATCATTGCTATAGCTCACGGGCATTTTTTTGAATCTCCCGATGTCATTATCATGGTCAGCTCAACCAAATATTTATGCCATGACACTATGCTGCCAGTGTTATGCCCTCGCAGTAGAGTCGATATCAGTTGAGTTGATCGATTTTATTTACTTTTAGAATTAAATGTTGTCCGACATCAGGAGTTGAACGTGACAAGCTATTATGCTAACCACTAACCCCAAGTGGTGTCAGAAGTTCAGTATTTAAATACATATGTACATACATATGTGTACATATGGACATTTATACATTTAAACATACCGCTATTCATTTCCTTCCTTTAAGTACAGTAATTAAAATAATTTGCAGTTGATTCTCATGCCGGTAAATTTATCTTGATAATTATTTCGTGTAATTATTTAGGAATCTAATTATTGTATTGCATGCTATAAACAATCCAATTATTTTCCCGATATTAATACTTCCTCCATTACTATTAATTATTTCCAGACCTCAGGGGATCCAGTACAATGGTCAACACAAGCACCATGGGTCAATTAAGGGCTAGGAGAAAAGCCGCAAAAATGCTGGTAGCTGTCGTCTGTATGTTTGCAACGTGCTATTTTCCGGTGCATGTTTTTAATTTGTTGAGGTATGTTGATTTAATATGTATTTTTAAAATTTAAACTGTTAAGGATACTGGCATCCTTGTTCTTGAAATTTGATAAAAAGATGCGCTGTGACTTCTTTAAACTGATTTTAATTAATACTCGGACTTTTAAGCTCCGATAAAAGGTCTTAAGCCTGTCTAAGTTATCACCAGCGTAGAATCTCTGCTTGGAAAACATAGTCCAAAAGTCTGAGTCTGGCTTAACGCCCGAAAGACACTGACATCTACACTAATATCCACCTTGGACCTGTCAGTGTAGTTGGCTATGAAATATATCCTTGCCATTGCTGTTTCCTTACATTTTTCCCTAGCAAAAGTAGTAGAAATGGTGACTTTCTATAAGTTGATCCGACTTTAGCGAATAAAGGCGTGAGTACCTATTCACTATTTTTTCTGGTAAAACGGGCGGGTTAGTTTTCCTTAGTTTCTTTAGGATCGGAAACTGAACTTCAACTCAAGGTTGGGTGGAAGATATTATTGACAAAGATCAACCAAGTTGAATGGTTCATTCTGTCTAACCGCGGAATTTCATTTATCGCCGTTATATAAGTAGTCTACATCTGCAGAAATTGTTTTTCACCGACTGCAATTCTACTACTTTATTGGTTTGTACATCTTTACAAGCTTCTGTTCGGGCTTTGTGACCTAAAGTTGTTCATTTATCCCATAATAAAATTTTCAAACATCGTTCCTGCAACGAATATCTGTATATTCTTAATTGCGTGCTGCATGTGTTTTTTTCTTTTTCCTTTAGAGAAGCCCCGGTGTTCGGTCCGATCTGGACTTTTTATATTCCTCCTTCTTCGTGCATATGCTTGGAAGCATTTTCCGTCGAACCAGAGGGGAGACAGCTTTTGGCTCTAGCCGTTAATTATTTTAAGGCCAAGTAAAGACGACCTTTGCGGAAGGCTGCGGAGACTGCCCAGGCCTCTGCCATCCCAGACATAAATCCTGTGAAAGACACTTCTTCCAAGATACCGAAGAAATAAGTGGCGTACCTATCAAGGACGTCTGTGGGTTCACTAAGGTTTCAAGATGGTTCGAGACCCTGCTTAAAGGCAGCAGTGTATGTCTTCCTTGTATATCACGTTCTTGTCGTTGTCCTGGAGAAAACTTAGGATCTAACAAAAAAAAAGTGTAGAACACCCTGTTGAGAACATTACGCCACGTCTCTCTTGTAGACGTCTAACGACAAAATTAAAAAAAAAAAATAAAATAAATAGTTGGCTCGACAGCCCGATCTTACGCAGCTTGCACAATAGTTCAACGCACTTACCATTGTGCTACAGCGACTACGTCAAAATTCCTCATAGTAATCCTTCGATTCCGTGGTGCTTGAAACCGCATCTTAGCTAACAGAACGTAGTACCTAGTTCCCGACAGTGTTCAGCCCTCGGTACGGTCAGAAAGCTTTTATACTGGACAAGTGCCTTGCGTCAATCGCAATGGTGTCACTCTGGAAGGCGATTGATTGATCAGGAGTCTTCCATGTTCCCTTATTAATATGAAGTTAACGAAACCGAGTGCTAACGATGACAGTGTTTTGCTCCCCCGGACTCGTTTATTCTAAATCTAATATCGGAGATAATGTCTTCTTTCCGACAATACTTTCGAAGATGCCCTCGCTTCCTAGCTTTACGTAGCAATGTTCCACAACGGTTTTAATATATTGGCAGTCTACATTAGAGCTCGTAGAAGATACCCCTGGTGTCGTCATTTTTCCGCTCACGACTAACTTAATCTGATACCTGCGAAGCATTGTTAATTTTAGTCTGCAGCGAGCTATGGCGGGACTGTTGAATAGAATATGCTGTGAAGCTTTTTGACCTTTGAAGCAGAGCCCAGATGGTAGTTGAGTGAACGACCAGTGGGAAAGTCCATGAGGATCTTAGCGTCACTTTTGTTTAATTCAAGAATTTCTTTACTTCTCTTGTTGTTTAAGGGTTTTATGAACTTATGGTATTGATGAAGTTCCAGTGTTGAGTTCCATTTGGAGAGCCTTTCTTGGAGCTCCCATAAGTTGAGCTCAGACTTGATGTGGCTGTAAACCACAGAACCATTACAGCTATCTTTTATCTCTACTAACGACCTCTTAGGCTTCAAAAATTTCATATGCGTAACCGAAAAGGGTGTCATTTTCATGTGAGAGTGTTGACAGCTGTTTTCCTTATTCGAGGCTTCTGGAAATTCATTATGTGTGAGTATGATAAAACTATTTCTTATGCTGCTGAGCTCCGAATAGATCGCAGCAGTCCGTACAGGGCGTCCACAAAGTAGTCCCCCCTGAGTGGAACTGTCTTATTGTGAACGTTATCGCTGATTCCATCTGGCTGAATCCAAGAGTGTGACAAGAGTGCACAAGGGAGAATGGCTCCTACCCATATTTGGAGTTGAAATCCAATTTCCAGTTGAGAAACTTGGCGCCTCCAGACTCACCACGTGTAGATGAGAGTTGGAGTTGTTAAACAGAGGTGGAGTGCTCTTGAATGCATCTGATTACCCTTCAAACAGCCAACTATGTACATTTGTACATGATCTGAGTCTATAATTGCACGTCGCTTCCATGAGCACACATTTTAAATTTCTGATTTCCCTCCAACATTTGCCACAAACTGAAGCAGTAATCCATTAGGGCTTCAGTTCAGTGTTAACTAAAATTCTTAGCAAACAAGTCATACCACACGAGCACGTTATGTACATATGTATGTTCATATCAAAAGCAAGTCAACACATCAATCCTTAAAAGATTTCCCCCACCGAGCTAGGAGGGCATTTTCGTTAAGTAATCCAACTCATTCTGTTGAGTATTGAAACTCAATCCTTGTTGTACAAGAGCTTAAAATGTCGTCAAGAGCACCATCGAATCCTTAGTAACAGTTCAGTTAATTGAAGTCTTTAAAGAGTTGCCATCATCACCTACCATTAGCCAGCCTTATTGATTTTCAATCAAAGCTTTATTGTTTCACCTTCAGTAGTTAAATAATCGTTCCGAGTGAATTCGAGAATAATGAAGCGTTTAACGTTTCCCATTATAATTTTATTACAGGTACACGGGCAATTTGCAGGGCGGCGAGATAACAACAATCTTCTCGCTTTGTTCGCATTGGCTTTGTTATGCGAATAGCGCTGTGAATCCTGTTATTTACAACTTTATGAGTGGTAAGTGCATACTTTTTGAAATGTATACTTATTTTCAGGTGTTGGGTTCGTTACGTAATTTAGGAGATCGATTTTGGAGCAGGTGAATGGGAAAACAGAGGCAGACACAGGCAGACACGCCTCTACCCAAATAAGCATAAACCAAGAAATGCTTTCGGGTATTTTGAAACATTTTGTGAGACAACTACATTACTACGGTGATCAAATAAATTTAATGGCACAGTACCCAGTCAACGAAGAACTTACATATAAATGTCCTCGGGGCAAATACTTCGTCCCATCCACATCAATTTTTAATCTCCTAATCGTCCTTGTTCTCACTTCAGGAAAAGTTCGTGTTATCTGTTGTTTAATGAGCACAGCAACCTACCTGATTTTGATCTCCAACCCTTAATCTTTTCATTTTCACCACAAAGCTACCACCACCAACATCACTGCTGTCACCACCAACTCTGGCATCCTCGACATCATGATTACTACCCTCCATCTCTCCATAGTCTCGTCAGTGCCAACCAAACATCATCATAAATAGAGGGAAAAGGGTCAAGTCGTTGAGGAGGAAGGATAGTTAAAAATTAAACATTCAGCGCGGCAGTTAATAGAGCGTCAAGGTCTAGGTCCTCGCAACTGTGTTATAATTTTCGCACAAATTGAAGGGCGCTACAGTTTTTATTGCTTTTGGAAAGCGGTTTGAGGGGCTTCTTATGGCAAATTGTATTTTAGAAGGTTCGAAGGAAGATGGTGTTGGGTTGGTTATTTTTCGTTAATTTCTGAACGGGTGTCCTGGCGTCAGTTCAGCCATTGAATTCGAACTTTTCTGTTGAGATCATAGTTGGACATCTTGAAAAGTTTGTCGTTTCCTTTTCTTCTCTCTTCTTTATCAGTACAAATGGGACCGAAAATCACTCGAAGAGTTTTTAGCTCGTCATCCTAAAATGGCAAAAGTACCAGGCGAACTTTCTTAATCGTTTTCTTGGCTTTAAATTTTTCTTGAGTTAATTTTGAAGCAATAGTATCAAGTTTTGGGAAATTCTCGAGGAGAATGGCTACGAATTTCACAGTTTCAAATTTATGCAGTGTGCACACGAGTATCATATTTAAACACATCACCCAGGCCAAAGGGTAAAGCCTTACACCCACCACCTAAACGTGAGTTTGACTGGGATGCACACTACGATATCGAAAGGCGTTTGCGGTGCCTATACCTGGTATTCTTTGCTAATAACAACAAAGTACCATCGTTAAAGATCGCATCAAGTAAGGGCAAGTGGACACCTCTTACACTCTTTGACTTCACTAATAAATTCCTAGGAGTAATGCGAAACAAAAACCTTAAGAAAGAGCAAAGAAAGTAATGGCGTTTTACAACCGTTATCGGATATTCGACAGAACATCCTGTGGCTCTACATGGCAGTAGTAAGGCCAATTCTAACATATGGTTGTCTAATTTACATAGTGGGATGCGACGTATAAGACCACAAACCTTAAATCACTGAAATCCATTCAGTTAGAGTGAAATACCCTAGAAGAACGATACTAGTATGGCAATACGAGAACACAGATTGGAGCAGCCTCAATTCATTCTTCAGGGCTCTCAACTAGTCTCTATGCTTCCTCGATAGAGATGGAGACCATTCTCAATTACAACCTTATGAGATATCTCCTTAATGGCCGTCAGTATTATTTCAGCCATCAACGCTCTACAGAGGACCTAATGGTTCTCCTTTGCGAAAAATGGAACCAATGCATACACCAGCACGGTGAGTGCAAAATTGTCGCCCTAGATATCTCGAAAGCGTTCCACAGAGCTTGGCATAACGCCCTTCTAAACAAGCTTCAAGCATGTGGAGTGTTTTCAAAATGGATTACGAGCTTCTTAAGTAATCGTTCAATAGAAGTTGTATTAGATGGATGTACTTCTACTCCCTTCTCAACCAACGCTCCGATCTTTCTCCGACACTTTTTTGATAGCTATTCATCAATGACCTTCTCTGTCTCTGAAGCGGGATACAAATGTAAAAATGAACGGAGTTGACATTGACTAAACAAATGGTTTGTCTATGCTTCGCATGCACATAAGCCCAGACCTTCGATGGAACCAGCAATTTTCTGATGCTGCTTAAGGTGGTGCCAGATGCTTCGGTTTCCTCAAACGTTGCAAACTGCTACGATTTATAAGACTTAGTATATTCGCACGAAACTGGAATATAACTGTCACGTTTAGGCAGGTACTCCTACTTCATGCTTTAGTTTACTCGATCGTGTTCAGCGGGAAGCGTTTAGATTGATTGGCGATCAATTCATTTGCGATCGAATTTCTTCTCTTGAACACCGCCGGAATGTGGGATGCTTGGCACTCCTATACCGGTATTTTTACCACAACTGTTCGGATGAAATATATAGTTGTATCCCATCAGTCCGTCTGTTTAATCGTAATACACGTGCGGCATCTTCCGCACACCCTTACATCATTAAGTCTGCTTTCGGTCGAACAGTGAAATTTTGAAGTTCGTTTTTCAACCACACAAGACGAGTATGGAACAATCTACCCTCCCTAATATTTCCAGGAAGCTATAACCTGCAAAGGTTCAAGATTAACGCGCATTATCACCTCACTATCTTTCCTCTCATCTCTTTCTCTAACACTTCCCTAAACCCTTTCTTTTCTCCCCATCACTGGGTGATAACAAACCTTAAAGCGCATAGTCTTAACCCGGCGAGAGTGTGGTGACAAAATATTACATACATACATAGAGTGTGTGCCTGGGTATGACATGCCCACATATAAAATTGCCTGTAAATATTGTTACAATAAATATTAGTATTAAAAATTGGTATTGCAAATGAAACACATGCAGTATATTAAGAATTTTTATATTAATACTTGAAAAAATGGAATTCACTAAGCTTTTATAACTCAAAAAACATAACCAAAAACAACAATAGTTAATTTTGGCACGAAATGCATACGTCAGCTGTGTTTACGTACCCGACAGATGTTTGTACGTCGGTATCTTGACCGACGGATAGCGTGATACTACGATCACACTACTATCCGCTCCCGCATACCTTGCCCGTGGGTATGTCATACCCGGCCTTGCCGGGTTAAATGATGCATAATATTTAAAAAAAAAAAAAACATGGCAGTAGGTTGACCAATTGTAACGTATGGCTGCCTAGTTTAGTGGTATGCAACGTATAACCACAAACCTCAAGCCACTGACAAGGTATCAGAGAGATGAGCACCACCCCCACGGTGGTGCTCGAGACTAGAAACCTATTCGTACATGAATCTGTAGGTAATAGTGCTCTGCGAATAAACCAAACTAAAATTTGGATGCCCAATCCAAAATCTCAAGCACAGAACCTGCAAAAACACATAGGGGATGCTGTAAGCATGGAATACACCACACTCAGCTTGGACTTTATAAAACCGTTCTCAATAGATGAGTATAGAAGACCAATCATGCATTGATCGATTATCCCATGCCCATCTAAACAGATGGCTCGAAGATGAATACTTGCGTTGGAGCTGTATTCTTCTCCGAAACTCTTGATCTACGTAGGCATAGGTTCTGGTAGTGACAACAGCTGCTAACAATCTGCAATGAAGTTGCCTTACCACTCGATCTAAAATAAATAAATAAATAGCTGGCGCGACAGCTCGGAATAAGCCAAGGCCTAGCTTCTCGCAACCATTCATGTTGTGCGTGTTGTATTGTTTGCACGAATGGAAGGGACCTACAATTTATTGCCGACTCCGAACGGCGAGGTGAGAAGCTTTTTCATGACAGATTATACTCCCGGAGGCTTGTCATTCCCCGACGAGAGGTGGTGCCGCGAAAATTTTTTGGTGTTTTCCTGGCTGGGGCTTGAACCCACGCCGCTCGGTCAGCAGTCCAACGCACTAACCACCGACCCACGACGACCACTCGATCTCCTTATCAAAAAACCGGAACTCTATAGCACAATTGGATTAGAATTGGGATGTTGGACAGCCAAACCCTTCAGTCACAGCAATATTCTGGACCCACTATTAAAAAAATTGGTAGCTCCCAGAACAGACTACACACTTCTAACTTAAACTTCACTAAAAGTATCACTACAGATTTTCCCTTCAAAGAAATGGGAGGAAGGAGCAGATGGCAACAACACCCCCATCTTTACATACGGCTCAAAAATGTTCTGTAAAGTTGGCGCGGAAATTTTCTCGGAAACTTCCAACTTAGCCAAAGCTTACAGCGTCTCTGATCATGCCAGCAATTCGGAAAGCCTGCCGACTACTTAAAAACGATTTAACACCCAGGCATAACATCACTATATTAATCAATGTTCAAGCCGCAATCAAAGCTATTGACAATGCCGAAATGAACTGAAGTATCTAGACCAGCGGTTCAGAGAGGAGCTCGTTTGGGTCCCGGGTCACAGTATCCCCCATACTGTCGTACCAACAAGAGCATAAACGGGAAAGAGACTCTCTTTTATTGCCTCTACAAATGTCCAGCTTTGGCAAGAGTCAGGCAACAAATATTAGGAAAACCAATTGTTTGGTACTTTCTAAACTCCACCGGAGGGCTCTGAGGACCCTTTGATCATGCTAACCCACGGTAATACTTTTATAAACATCAAGTCACATGAGCTTTGGAATGAAAGCGGCGCGGCGTTTCATTGACAATCAGCAGCAATAAAATCTATTTTTCCTGTACTGAGCTGCCGGACACAAAGGTGTGCTAGACATCAAAAAAGCTGATAAGCTGTCACGGAAAGGATCCTCCGTGAGGCTAGAACTGGGCAGACTAATGGTCTCATTTTCAAATATTAAACATGAAGTGAGAAATAAAATGCTAACGATAGTGAACGCCTGATGGTATGCGCTCAGCTCCTATATTATTACAAGAAAACTTTGGCCATTTTATAACAGAAAAAGAATAACCGAACCAGCTCTAATAGGCAAAATTACCGGACATCACATTCTAAGGTAACATGCGAAGATAAAATTGACCTCTGCCTAGGCTGTACATGAGAGGAGGTGCATATGAATACTTCACACTTTCTCTGGCATTGCGCAGGACTCTGTCAGATAAAGTTCTAATTCCTGGGAATATTTCCTTCAGAATCTCAAAGAACTCTTCGGATTCGTAAATGACCTGAACAGATTTATAAACACCTCGGAATGGCTTAAAAACTCATAGGTTCGCATAGGTAACACCCCCAAGGACAGCACAATGTTTAAATAAATAAAAAGCCGGCACGATAACTTCGGAGGGACCAAGGTCTAGCATCTCGTTATCGTTCATATTGTGCACACGGAAGGGCCCAAATAGAAGGGACCTAAAATTTATTGCCGACATCGAACGGACTTTTGTCATTCCCCGAGAGGTGGTGCCGCGAACAAAGTTTGGTGGACATTGTTCTCTCTTGACCGCATATGATGAACAGCTACATATAGTTAATGCACTTTGTCAACCAAAAATTGTAAAACTTTGCGAAATTAATTTTCATCATACATATGTATTTGTAATCCGTTGCCATAATATTTACGCCCTGGTTCCTTGTGTAGTGTTGCCTGCCTAATAATCGCAACGAAAGTAATTGACAATGACGCAGGTAGAGGGCCGCCACCACCCCAAAAAAAAAATTAAATTTTGGGCTCGAAATAGGATAGACACTCATTTTCATCTCTCTCTTAGTAATTCCATTTGCTTCCAATTTGATGTAATATACTCCAGTGTAGCGATTTCCACCTAAGTCCTTATTAGAATGCAAAATTCACTAACCGTTGTGTACCTTTAGAAAATCCTTCCTCAAAGCTCAAAGGGACTTTCCGTCTACATAATTGCTCTGCTAAGAATTCTTGACATGATTTGTTATAAATCCGCTTCACTTCCCCCTAACCCCTTTCAATTACCCCGCACATCATCCCTCCCCGATTGCATTAAATCTGCACCATCCACGCAATGAATCGTCTTATTTTGCCTCAAGAACTACACCTTCCAGGCAAAGTTCACATCTACATTTGATGAATAAATAAATTCCTAATGCATAAGGCATGCCTAAGTGCACAATGTACCCACCCCCGCGTTATCATCCCCTCCAAACGGTCTCGGTTAACTCGGATTGAATGATGAATTTAAAATCAAAGCCGATGGCGTGCATGAATTCTCAATTTTTTTTTTTTCTTTCTTTTCATAAAAAGTAATCAAAAAGGAATCGTTCCGTAGGAGGGTCTTATATAAAACAACACATCCGCTGTTTACCGCACGCCACACGATACCGAGCAGGTGTTAAGTTAAAGCCTCCTTCTCAACAAAAATAATAATGAGATTTCGCTGGCTGCCTTTTTTTTTTCACCCCGATTCATGGTGATTTAAAGTTGCCCGAGGAGTCCTTAAACATTTTTCAGTTCTGCCATAAACGAATTTATTTTACGTGCACTGGAGCATATGAGCCGACCAAGGTGTCGGAATTATTTTAATGGGCGCTAACATGCAAAAACTGAAGACACGATTCTTAATGAATAACGTAAGCGTGCATGGGGATGGATTGGTAGGCGCTAGAGTATCCTTTTATGGGATTGGCGCAGCTATAAATGGAAACAACTACTACAAGCCTCGTTTTTGGCTCTCATTTGGGAGGCAATTTATTTAAGCTAATTAAAACGACAAATGTTGCCGCTTTCTTGAGCGTAAAAGCATGACGCTCTCCCACTACTGCCGGGGAATAAAGTTTCAATCGGTTCAAGGACACTATGGTAGTCCTCGCTTCTGCATAGATCGGCGATTATGCAAGATGTTATGCCTGTAATGACAACGTTTTGTTTCGTCGTATAGGGGTTGCTGAGTAAACAACGTACAATTAAGTAATGGGGGCTATTCAGCATTGAAAACACAAACAATGGCAGAGCCACAAAAACAGTTGGTGAGCATAAACAAGAAAAATGGAAATTACATTGCTGTAGTGGTGGATAGTGGGCCGGGCCGGACCGGGACTGAGCTAAAAGGGCCGATTCCCTTAAACGACTGCGAAATGTCAGGGTCTCGCTGAGAATCAATAACATTTGGTTGTGGTAGGTTTGCGGATAAGTGGGTGAAAGGAAATCCTGCATTTGTTGCGTTTGACAGATGCGGAGGAGGATTTGGAGGATACTCGTCTAATTTTAGAAACACAATTAAATTTCTGCTTTCATAACCAAAATCCTAATTTAATTTGGATTCGATGGTAGAGTGTCTCAACAGCTGTTACGCTGTGGTTTATCCGAGAAGCCTATTATGTTGTCACTTAAACAGGTGTACAATCGTCCCTAGGTGGAGTTCAATAAAAAGCGGTTCAAGTAGAGAGGAGCAGTTGGGAATGAGGGGAGTGGTTTTGTCGTTCTTGAGGGAGTATTTAATGAGTGAAAATAATACGAGAGATTTTAATGAACACATATTGGGTAGCTCCTTGCTGTTTCCTCATGCTATCAACATGGAGCGGATGGGGTAAGATTAGATTAGATGTGGTTTTTCCCTTTCCCTCCGAAAGGTGTCGGGAAGTCAAGAATTTTCTTTGGGTTTCGGGTTTCTTCTCGAGGTTTTCCTCTTGGATAACTTAAATAAAAAGCTGGCGCGACAGCTCGGGATGAGCTAAGACCTAGCTTCTCGCAGCCATTCATGTTGTACGTGTTGTATCGTTTGCATGATTTGAAGGGACCTACAATTTATTGCAATCTCCAAACGCGAATTGCGAAGCTCTTTCATGACAAATTATACTCCCGGGGACTTGTCATTCCTCAACGAGAGGTATTGAACCTATTAATGGAGAAAATAGTGTGAAATTCACAGGTTAACACATTAAGCAAAAATTGGTTACTCAGACATCATCATCATCATCAAAACAACAAAACAACATCATCGTCAAAACAAAGCGAGCAGTCACTGCCGGTTTCGTTAACATCGAATCAGAAGTGCTAAAATGAATCTGGTTATTAACGAAAGTATTTGATGTAGAACCTTTAAACATTTAGTTAGATCTAAACCCAAAAAAACAACCGGAGATGGGAGAAAGACACGACAGTCGAAATTTTCATACACATCTGGTCCATACTAGACCAGAATTGGTCGATTGTTTTGGTCCCTGCTAAAGCGTTCGCAATTTAGGACCGCTTTAAGACTTTGTCTTATAGGCCTTCATGTCAAGAGGCTAGGGTCTCTAATGATTTCTGCAGTAGCTGCAGGGGAAGCAAGAGTCTATTCTCCACTTCCACTCCACTTTACAAATAGCTCAATTAGTTCAGGGTATGCCTTTGGATTAGAGCCAGATCCGGTGGTATCACAATGCATCTACTTCGAAAGCGTGTATTGATGTAAATAGATGCCGAGTTTGATCGCGCGAGTCCCTATTAAACAGTAATCCGAGCAAATCGACATAACTCTGAAAATATTTTGGTCCGGTTGTGTACTTATAATGGCACAGCCTTTCTGGACATGTCATCTTAATTGTTTCGGTTTGAAAGCGAGTTGATTATCACTGGATATAATTTTGGTTTACTGTAGTATGGTGTCATAGATCGTACTCCACAGTCCATTTTTGACCACTGATGAAAGTTTATGGTAAAGTTAAAGTTAAAGTCGCGGTCTTCCTCTCCTGCGCCGTCTCTCAGGTGTAAATACGAAGATTTTCCGGGCTGGAGCATTGGTTTCCCTCCGCTCTACATGACCCAGCCCCCTCAGTCTTCACTCTTCTGGCTAAGTAAATGTCGATGTACAACAATTACAGTTCCTCCAAGAAGTTCCTTGAAGAAGTCGTATAAGAGCGCGTGACCTTGTCTAAGACTCAAAGGTCTCGGTAAGGTTTTGACCTTGGTGGAGCAGCGTGCATTCTCCATCGTCATACTGCGCAAACGGACGAGTTTAGCAGGGTTGCCAAAACTAGACATGACTCTGTATAGCTCGTCTCTATAGATGCTGTCATACGCTATGAAAAGGTGGTGGGTATCGATTTGAAGTTCTTGGGTTTTCTCCAAGATCTGCTGCAGGGTGAATATTTGGTCAGTGGTTGACTTTCCTGGTCTGAGGCCACACTGATATGGACCAATTAGGTTGTTGACGAACGGCTTTACGGCAGATGAGATCTTGTAGGCGATATTATAAAGACTGATGCCGCAGATGCAGTTCAGTGGGTCTCTTTTCTTGAGAACGGGGTGATAAGCTTGATGAATAAACATCGAAAATCCTCGAGGTATGCACAAGAAACCAGTGTGTCCTCTGCGAGCCGGGGTTTAGTGATTGGACAGGTTGATTGATTCGGCGGTAGTACATTCCAGCCAATATCATGTCGAAAATGTCAATTGGGTAAAGTTTTCTGGAGCTTCGGAGAGGTTTTAAAAATTAACAGTTCTATGCTACAAATTTCCGATTCAACCCGTACTTTTTGATATCATACCGCATCTGTGCCTAAACATACTTGAATGTTTCATCAAAAGAACACTCGTAAAGATCATTTCATTCCGATTTGATTAAAAATAAATTGTATATTGTCTGCTTTGCAAAAATATCACATCGTACTTTAATAAAAATAATTCTATTTAAAAATGATATCCTGCGCTTCTAATTGAACATCCTCTATGTACAATATTTAACGAACTGTTGAAATTGATAAATGTCAGGAGTCACTTGTCAGTTGTCAGTGACGAAATGAATTGGATTTTACTCTCCTTGCATTGAAGTGTTGTTTTGTGTTGTGTTGCTGCACAATTTCTATAGAATTTCTTCTTTTTTTTTTGTTGAAAAAAGATTGACAGCCAAATTGGAATCACAAAGGCGTTTGATAGCACGTTAGAGCGACCACATCCCCCACATCTCCTACTATGTGGAAGTTTTAGTTCAATTTTATCCCAATATTGGTTTTTAAAATGTTTTTTGCCGCCAGCAAGGTGGTGCAACGATCGTCTTTTTTTTATGTTTACTATTGTACTATGTACCATGGATACAGTGCCCTTCATTTCCCGTTTTCAGAACAAATATTTCTACAAGTTATTCTTCTTCTGCGCTTTGTTCCTGTACTCCAGGAGCGTCTGTTTTTGAGTAATCAGTAATTGTTTTTGTAAAGATTCTTCTATGAAGCTTTAGTTTGTAGATATTGTCGGAAACCAAAATGAAAAACGTTTAAGTCCTTAAAGTTAAACACAAAACATCAGTGCTTCGAAACTTGCATTTGGATATATGTATATTCGTCAGAAAGTTTTTAAATCCAACACGTTTTGTTGGAGTTTATTTAGTTTTCGAAAAGTTGCACATGTGTATAACTTTATGGAGATTATCGAGAACATGAATAATAAATGTTTCTCTATTTAGGAGGGCTATTGGTAGGAAGTACAATTTCACCCGAAGCCAAATAGGTTCACTGCTACAGGGTTTTTCAATAAGAGCGCTACAAAAGTTTTTTTAAATAAAATAAAAACGGTTTTGGATATCAATGAAATTCTTTATTCCTGTGAAAGTACGTTCGATGCAATTATGTATGGAACTCGATTTCTTTTGCATGGCCACCACGGGCACGCTTGCAGAAGTCCAGACGCTGGACCCAATTTTCGACGGTTTTCAAGCATAAATCGGCCGATACTGCTGCAATTTCACGTTCGATATTCGTACGAAGTTCATCAATCGTCGCTGGCTTGTTGGCATAGACCATAGACTTGACGTAGCCCCACACGAAATAGTCTAACGGCGTCAAATCGCACGACCGAGGCGGCCAAGCGACTGGACCATTTCGTGAGATAACAAGTTCTCCAAACTTGGTTTCCAATTAATTGATTGTGACATTCGCTGTGTGGCTTGTGGCGCCGTCCTGTTGGAACCACATGTCCTCCAAGTCCATATCATCCAATTGGGGCCAAAAATATTCGGTTATCATTGAACGGTAGCGATCCCCATTCACAGTAACGTGCCGGTCTTGATCATCACGGAAGAAGTACGGCCCAATGCAGCCGCCGGCCCATAAACCACACCAAACCGTAATTTTTTCGGGATGCAATGATGACTCATGGAGTACGTGTGGATTGCTACCTGACCAATACCGCATATTTTGTTTATTGACGAAGCCATCCAGCCAGAAATGAGCCTCATCGCTGAAGATGATTTTTCGATGAAAATCCGAATCATTTTCAAGTTGTTGCTCAGCTCAATTCACGAACATACGACGCTTCTGGTGGTCAAGCGGCTTCAGTTCTTGTGTCAATTTAATCTTGTAAGGATGTAGGCCAAGATCTTTTCGCAAAATTCGCCACAACGACGTCACAGAGATGCCCAACGCTTGAGAACGACGTGTGAGAGACACATTTGGGCTTTCTGCAACTGAAGCCTCAGCGGCAGCAATATTCTTGACACTACGGGAACTTCTTTGCCTCACTGGCACGGGAACATTTTGTACTGTGCCTGTGGATTCAAATTTTTCCACTAGACGCTCAATTGTTGATCTGCTAGGACGATTATGACGACCATAAATTGGACGTAGCGCTCTTAACGTTGAGGCCACTGACTCCGAATTTCGGTAGTAAATTTTAATAATTTCGACTCGTTGTTGGCTCGTATATCTTTCCATCATGAAATGGCAAACCTTACTGAAGAGAAATGTCAAAAAACCGCAAGAAAAATATGGCGTCGTTTGCTGTCCCTGTCGCTCTACTTTTGTAGCGTCCCTATTGAAAAACTTTTCATAACCTCAAAATGCTTGATAGGACTCGCATTCAACTAAACCATAATGGATGTGGCATTTTCCTATCGACAGAAAGGTCGATGTTTTTTCAAGTCGAGCACTGGGCATTAGCTACAGGGTGATCCAGGTATGTACGTAGCCATTGTCCAGCAGCCAGTTTCACGGTAAGATGGTCTGTAAAGCGCCCGCTGTGTTGAAGACGGATATGGTATGGTATGGTATATGAGGGTGAGCGAAAGGCTATTCACTTAGGCCTCTGTCGGACCCGTTGTGTTCCCCTCCTTTAATTGTAGAAACTACAGGGATAGGTTTGGCGTAGGACTTATGTTGGAAGGGATCTAGGGAAGGTGGAAACAATTATAGAGTTAACACTAGTGTGCGTGTGGTCTGGCGAATCTTCCTGTTTCTTTGTGAAGGCCATGATGCCGCCGGTGACCTGAAATATCTCAAGGACAAAGGAATCGGCATCCACATGGACCGCGGGGTCTTCTGTCGCATTCTGGGCTGGGCAATGACATAGGAAGTGTTCGAGGTCTTCTTCTTCTTTCTCGCAGTTCCTATATGTCACTGTTTCAGCGAGGCCTATTATATGCATGTGTTTGCTGAGGTTAATGTGTCCTGTGATGAGCCCCACCATCAGACTCAATCTCTCTCTGCTTGAACCTAGAGCCTTCCTGGTGAGCAAGTTGCTAGGTTTGCCCACGAGTTATCTAGACAGTTTGCATGTCGAGAGGTTTGCCCAGTGATCCTCGAAATCCCTTGCTGTTTTAATTATTGGAAGTGCGACTCCCACTGTATTCTCAGCGGTTCGTTCTATTGCGTGGGCCCCTTCTCTTGCTAAGTCACCGGCTTTCTCGTTCCCCGTGACACCTTCGTGACTCGGTATCCAGAAAAAGCGGACGTCATTATGCCTTTGCATTCCCTGACCAGATGAGATCTGGATGTTAGATTTGCGATTGCTTTAAGTACTGCTTGACTCTCCGAGCAGATTTCTATTTTCCTGAAGACGGATAGCTCCTATCAGTGATGTCCTGTTTTAATGCTTATTGCATTTAAATTTAATTTAGTGATCGCCCTGGTTCAGTGATTAGTGCTGTGGGAATTTCATAGGTTCAAGCCCCACCAATGTCCAGCGAACATTTTCCGCGGCACCACCTGTCCTCGGGGAATGCCAAGCCTCCGGGAGTATGATCTGTCATAAAAGAGCTTCTCAATTTGCCGTTCGGAGTCGGCAATGAATTGTAGGTCCCTTCCATGCGTGTGAAAAATGTAACATGCATAACATGAATGGTTGCGAGCAGCAGGACTTTGGCTCATCCTTAGCTGTGGCGTCAGCTATTTGTTATTATTTAAATTGAATGAGGTTGAATTAGTAGGTAGATATGTAGGGTGCCGGCTCCTGAGAACCCTAATAGCGCTAGGATGCCCCGTTTTGTAACCACGAAACTCATTTAAAGCTATATGTATGTGGGTGTTAATTTGCTGTGTTGCGATACTGTGGCTAAACCCAGCCGGTGGAGTTCAGATACAAGAACAGTTCTCCAACCCTTTTTTCAGCTACCTCGCCGAGGTAACCCAGAAGGGTTTACCCAAAGCACGCTGTCTGGTCCTTGTCAGGGCCGGACACCTGTAGGGGAAATGAAGTAGAGATTCTTTCTCATTAATATCCTTGCAAATTCTGCAAAAGGTGTTGTGAGGAATACCAAGCTTGACAGCATGGTCTCCAACTGATCAGTGGCCCGTAATAATAGCTACGATTCTAGCAATATCTCATCTTGATTTGCCAAGTAGCTTTCTTAAGTTAGTCTTGTTGTAATTATGCCATGTTTTTCTGGTAATTACGCAACTGAACAGGCTATTCCATGTATAATTGGGAAGCATGAGGAAGTGAATATGTATATAGCCCTTAACAGTGCCCAGCGGAATATCGATACTTTCCGCAAGAGATCGCCCCGATCCTTTCCTGTCCAGCTCGTCAGCACGCTCATTGCCCTCATGATTGCTATGAAATGAGATCCAGATGAGAGTAATTATGGGGTGGGTACTTGGTTGATTAATTTCAAGCCGGTATTGCTCTACCAGCTTTGATATTGTTGTAACCCCATCAATGGCGGTTTGGAGATGGTTCAGCACGCGGCAGACCTTCTGAATCACGAGAAACTCTGCCTGGAAAACACTAGCAGAGTCTGGAAGACGAAGAAACTTTGATATATCCCGTTGGTCAGAAAATATGCCTGCGCCGACTTCGCAATCCATCTTTAACTCGTCCGTATATATACCAATATCATTCATAACGCTTCCATTCTTCCATTCTTCTCTGATGGGAAATTAAACAAAGAACAATTTCCTTAAATTGAGGATAGGTGTCATGTAATCGGTCGAAGACCCAACCAAATCTCCTGGAGATATTTCCATGATCTTACAGTGACCGTATGGCTTTGCGGCACAATACCCAGATTCCTTCAGCCGGACCGCGCTGCAGGTAGCTGTGTCGTTGGTGTGAAGTTCAAGGGGGATCAGCTGCAGGATCACACTTAGATCAACAGTAGGACAAGATCACAATGCTCCTGTAATGCCTACACACGCCGACCTCTGCACTTTTTTGAACTTATCGATATTGTATTTCTTAGTCAGAGCAGGCCACCAGATGATGACGCCATAAGTGAGCATTGGACGCACAACGGCAGTCTACCGGCTTGAGTCCCCATTTTTTGTCAAATGTTTTATTACAGGCAAAGAACGCTACGCTTGCTTTCTTTACCCGCTGTTCTATATTGAGCTTACAACTCAGTTTCGAGTCTAGTATTTTGCCTAGGTATTTTGCACTATGACTTAGTGAAAGTAGCAAACCATTTAGTTTGTGTGGTTGAATACCGGAACCTTGGTCTTAGTGGTAAATGGCATATTTTCGATCTGATCCGGATTTACTCCAAGGCCACTGCTCGTTGCCCATGAGTGTACCTAATCCAGAGCTCTCTCCATGAGTTGATTTATCGTGGGGAGAAATTTACCTGAAACTAGTATAACCACGTCATCGGCATACGCAACCACCTTGCATCCCTCCCTATCGAGTCGCACTAAAATTTTGTTGATTGGCACAAGCCATAGCAAAGGGGAGATAACTCCTCCTTGTGGGGGGCCCCTACTAATCGTCTTAGTTGCACTGCTGTTGCCTAGTGTTGCCTGAATAATTTGAGTCTTTAGCATGGAAACTATCCATTGACTAAGAAAATCCTCTACACCTAGCTCAACAATTGTTGGCAAAGGCAAAGAATTGAAAACTTGGCGATGTTGTTCATGGCCTACCATCAAACATACGAGCGTCTAAAAATGACTACGTAAATACATCCACATCATACCAGGCCACCGGAAAGACGTTCTCATGCATATTCGTAGCCTTTTCTTGTGGTGCCGCAGAGTATTATGCTCTCTGATCACCCCAATCAGAATCGATAGGGGTCTACAGTCTTTCTGCAGAAGTCTTTCGGTCCTTCCTTGTAATAACGCAAGTTTCTAGAGAAGTCTATCTGTAATTTGTCTGTTTTAGAGCTTTTTTCCTGCTTCCAGCTCAAGTGAGATGCCATGTTGTTCCGAGCTTAGTATCAAACCTCTTCTCGACAATTTGTAAGCATTCTCCTTTTCTGCTATGCCCTCATGTCCATGACAGCAGGGTTTCACCTTTTTTTCAAAAACCTTAAGCTCTTCTCCACAACTACACCAGCTACGACTCGTTTCTGCAGCAGAAATTGTTTTTATTGCTGTTCGACTGTCGATGAGAGAGGTGATATCCCCTTGTGCCGTCAACAGAGTTTCACTGGCGGGAAGTGTCACTGCTGTGCTGCCAGCAGCACTACGTCTTTCCCAAAAGCAATGGTATTGACGCCGTTGTTTCTGAGTGGTTAGCATACCTCGTTGAGCGCAATAACTCTTAGCAACAGGGCGATTACCACATCTCGAAGAGTATATTTCCAGGTCAGTTAATTTTTTCTTGTGTTATGGATATTTTGGGTTTGTTAGAGCGCTGTGTACCTCTTCCTTTTCTTATGTGGTTAAAGCCGCCTTCTTTTTCTGAGAAACCGGCTAATGAGTATTAATTGGCTGGTGTGAATAAAAACTGAGGGAACACTCTGGGCAAACCCTCTTAAGGAAAGTTTTTTCTAAAACTTGAGGAAACTCATTTCTATTCAATTTAAATTGAGTGTTTTTCCAAAAAGTTGAGTGAATACTCTGTCTCAGTTTTCGTTCACACCACCCCTTGTCTTTCAACGCCTCCTCTATTGAGTCGAATTACAGTGCAGCACTGTTTCGACACTATTTTCTTTTGTATATTCAGCCTTTGTCTTCAGTGCTTAATTTGCTAAGACCGAATATTTCTGGTAGAAGGTAAGACTTATTGGCCTAAACCTTCTAGTGGTAGTATGGTTTCATTTGCCTGGCTTAAGTATGGGGATAACCTTAACCTGTTTCTCTTCGAATATCTTACAAGCATCACCACCTTAATTTTCAATGACAAAAAAAAATAGTTGGAGTCAATGTCTTTCTAAATGTCACAAGCCTAGTTGGACGAAGATTTCTAATAGAACTAACGAACGCCTTCCTATGTCGTAAAGTAATCCTCTCTTTATTTCTCTTTCAGGAAAATTTCGTCGAGAATTCCGAAATGCACTAGACAAATGCCGATGCGGCCGTGTTCGTGTCGAGGATCGTTCCTTCAACCAAAGTAATCCCACATCGAGGCTACACAACATCAGTCCAAGTACAAGAAGCAATTATAATCTCACAAGCGTAAGAGACATCACTATTACGAGAGATATTTCTCGACAGGTCAGTAAGACTACATAAACAAACCTTTACAGTGTTTTAATTTCTTTTTTTACTCAACAGACCATGCAAACAACATTCGTTGAGAATTGCGGCAATGGACACTCAGCAGTTACTCCAATGTTAAATGCAAACAAGGATCTTTGACGCGAAAGACTGCGAGTGTCGTGGTCGAAAAGTGTTCCTCCGAGAGACTGTTACATTTCGCCTAATTGTAAGGAATTAGTAAATTAAGTTCTCTTTTGCTCACATTTAAAAAAAAGTCAAAATACATATTTGTAAATACTGTAGAACTGTATAAATGTTAGTCGATAAGAACTTAAATTTAATGTAAAAAATAAAGTAATTATGAATTAAGAAAACTTTGTACTTGTCTTTATTAAGAACTCAATAATCGGTGTATTATGGTTTTGAGGAATTGCATGACCGTAATCTTTAAATACATACCTTCCTGACGTTGTCCTAAAAGCTAATCATGTAGGAAGATTTTTAAAAATATCGAAGGCCCCTTCATAGAAATCACAGACGACGATAACACTGAAGCCAAGCATGCATGGCAAGAGTGTAGTGACATTATGCGTCAATAAGCTGCCGGGAACAATGTCACGGACTTCTTAGGAATGCCCAACATTTTTCGAATGGTCTACCTAGATGCTAGAGGATCCTGCCACCTATATTTGTGTTTGATGTTCACCCTACACCCACTGGAACCCCTAAACGAAGCTGCATAAAAAGCTGATTCAGTTCGCGGTGAAGTCCTTTTATGGAAAATGCATTGAAGTTCATCGGAGATCTCATTTGCAGCGTCGTCGATGTTTCCTGGAAGTCAAACTGAGTAAATTGAATCTTTCAACCGAATTAAAATTGGTCTACAAATGCGATACTGAGGCCCAGATTCGCGAACTACATAAGTACATACCTGTTTAATCTGCTGTGCTGACCGAGTCGTTGACCATAAGCCAAATTTAACCCCAATAATGCTTAAGGTTCCATATTCCATGTACCCTCTCTGAATGGAGCAAGATTAATTTTCTTAAACGAAGCAAAATATTTCGGTCTTGTTTTGGATTTGAAACTAAGCAAGAAACTCAACAACCAAGAAAGAGTTAGGAAAGCATTCTTCTCTTCCAAAAGGGATATAGGGAATAAATGGCGTTTGCAATCTCGAATAACTCACTGGCTCTACATCGCGGTCATTAGACCGAGACTCACGTACGATGTAGTCGTCTAGTGGAATGCCCTCGATGAAGCCAAAAACTGCGATAAGCTATGTAAAGTCCAGCGATCAGCTTGTTTGTGCATAAGTGGTGCACATTACCCTCTGCAGCTAAGACATTCTGTTTTATTTGACAGTCACCCATTGACATCTTTGGCAGACAAATGACTGCCTGTGCGGCCGTTCATCTCAGAACAGTCTTATAGTAGCCTAGCAAAGATTTTGGCCACGCATTCATTCTGAATAGTTTTGAAATCTTACCCGAAAACATAGACTACATCATAAAAAAAAATAAATAGCTGGGGCGACAGCTCAAAATGAGCCAAGGCCTTGCTTCTCGCAACCATTCATGTTGTGCGTGTTGTATTGTTTGCACGAATGGAAGGGACCTACAATTTATTGCCGACTACAAACGGCGAAGTAAAAAGCTTTTTCATGACAGATTATACTCCCGGAGGCTTGTCATTCCCCGACAAGAGGTGGTGCCGCGAAAAATGTTTGATGTTCCTGGCTGGGGCTTGAACACACGCCGCTCGGTCAGCAGTCAAACGCACTAACCACTGAGCCACGGCGACCACATCAGACTACATCATACCCAAACTAAATTTTAACAAAAACTCTCAGGTCATTCTGGGAGGAGGAAGCACTCTTAGAAGACAAGTCGGTCCACTTGTGCACCGACGGATCAAAAACCAATAAAGTGGTAGGTAAATAGATGTGCATTCTCTGATAGGCTTAACCTAAGCCGCTCTTTCCGTCTCCCAAATCAATGAGGTGAAAGTCTTTTCTTGGCTTAAGAAAACCATGATAACCGCCTCAAATGTGTGCATATTTTCGAACTGCTATGCAGCAAACAAGTTTTTGGAATCTTTCTCTACAAATTCACAAGTAGCCTAAGATTGCCGATTGCCTCTTGTAGAGATGGCGGAGTAGTTCAATATTTATCTCTGTTGGTTGCCAGACCAAAGGGATATTTCATGCTATAAGGTTGATGATCTTGCCTGACATGGAACAACAATGCCCATTCTAACAGAAAAAGGTAACTTAGGCATTGGCATACCGATCATGTAAAATCAAAATCTTAAATAGACAGGTGGTATGGTGGTACAATGTGTCTAGTAATACTGGTTTGATGAAAAATGCAATCAAGGCATGCAGCCAAACAAGAGACATATAAAGCGGCGCTACAGAGAATGACAAGAGCTGGTAGCGAGCTCGACGGTGAGAACATCGACTTCTCCAAATGAAAAAGAAAGACCATGAGACCATGAAGTCCATATCCGCGCCATCGAGGATATTGGGAAATAATAATCCAGCAACAACGTAAGAAGAGGGTGTCTGGAAAGCAGAGCCCGTAGGGAAATCTGTAGAGATGAAGAAGGGAAGCTCGTAGAAGAGTCCCAGTCGGTGTTGCTAATTTTGAAAAACTACTTCTGCGACGGAGAGCAACATCCCGATGTCAGGCAGAACGAAACTAGATGATGATAGCCAAAATTTCAGTCCACCTGATAAAAACGAAGTGCCGATAGCAACACCTTAACTGAAATCCAACAAGACTGCTGGATCCAACGGCCTTCCGGCCGAGTTATTTAAAGCAGCTGGCGATGATCTGGCCGAGAACTTCAATCAACTCATTTCTAATATTTGGTCAGATGAGTGCATGCCTGATGTATGGAATTTCCCGATCCACAAAAAAGGAGATCAAATGAACTGTGCTAAAGGGGTATTAGCCTCCTCATCATCGCGTACAAGATTTTATCTACTGTGTTGTGTGAACGCTTGAAACCTTTCGTCAACAACCTGATGGTCCACTATCAGTGGGATTTTGCGCTGGGAAAGTCCACAATTAACCAAATGTTCGCACTTCGGCAGATCCTAGAGAAAATCCAAGAGGTCCAAATCGATACCCACCACCTCTTTATCGATTTCATGGCCGCCTATGACAGCATTTATAGACGCGAGCTATACAGAGCCATGTCTAGTTTTGGCATCCCTGCCAAACTCGTCCATCTGTACAGGATGACGATGGAGAATGCTCGCTGCTTTATCAAGGTCGGTAACGATCTCGGCGAAACCTTTGATGTTCAAATAGGATTTACACAAAGTGATGCGCTGTCATGTGACTTCTTCAAACTTAAACGAATTGTGCGAAACTCACAAGCTAAAACCAGTACAATCTTTCGTAAATTCGTCGAACAGGTTACGTGCGCCGAAGATATTGACATTATAGGCAGAATGCAGCAAGCTCTCAGGTGCTTTCGCGAGTATAGAGACAGGTTAAGCGGAAAGCGAGGGCAAAAAAGCATTTGCTGTCAACACCCAACACCGCCAAATCGGACAGGACATCACAGTTGATAGCTACATATAACTTCGAGGTAGTAAGGGACTTTGTCTAGCTTGGCTCTGCTATTACCTCCGATAATGACACTTCGTTGAAAACCAATCGAAAAATAACTCGTGCCAATCGTTGTTTCTTTGGACTGAGAACGTAATTCAGTAGTAAGGCCTTACCCCGAACAACTAAGGAGGCTCTATATAAGACCTTAATCACCTAATCCTGCTTTATGGCGCCGAAGCATGGATTCTATCGAAAGCGGATAAAAATAATCTTGGTCAACTGGAGCGAAAAATTCTTCGGAAGATATTCGGCCTCGTATGCGTTGACGAGTTTTGGAGGAGAAGATTCAATCACGTATTATAAGAGCTACCAAAAAATTTAGTGTAAAATGCTCTTTGAGATGGCTAGGACCTGTAGAGCGAATGGACACCAATGCTCTTCCACGCAGAGTGTTCAAATGTAACCCGGAAGACCTCGCCTTAGGTGGGGCGCACAAGTACAAGGGGACCTCAACCAACTTGGCGTGCACAACTGGAGGCAGTTAGCTAAGGACCGGGCTAACTGGAGAGGCTTATTGGTTGAGGCCAAGGTTCGCCGCGAACTGTAGCACCACCTAAGTAAAAAGTAAGTAAGTGATGGGGATGCTTTTCAGTGATATTTGCTTAAGATCATACTCTCTCTTCTTGGAAAAGAGTATGTGGACCGTTTTGCCCGTTTGAGGTCAAATTAAGGGCACGTCTTCGAATTTGCCCAAAACACTCACGTATGATGACATTATCTGCTCATCCTTGTACTCTGCAATCGTACACCTATTAAATGGCGGTTATCACAGCTTGAAAGACTCTGCAGCCGTCTCTGAGTAAGACATTTGGACTTACAGAACCATTTATTTGGGATCTAACAGTATAGGAGGTTAGTTCTTCTTTAGTGCAGACTGTACCTTCATCCCAGTTTTATCTTTTTCTTAGTTTAATATTAATCCTTCTACCGAATTCTCAGGTTGAAACTATAGTAGTAGTCCATGGCAATATCGCCATCATAGCATACGCCATCATGTTAACTTCATTATGTTCCAGTCTTCGTATTTTCGTATTTTGCTACGACCCAAATTAGAGGCGAGAGAGCTCCACTTTGAGGAAAGGGGATCAATTCGCAGTTCGCCAGTACTGGCTAATAACAAATAGGACTAGCTTGTGCACAGATGGGAGCTCGTAAATATTTGTCTTTTTCCCCAATCGTTCCACTACTGGAGTTGGGCTGACTAGCCCTTCTTTTTTTATAGGACAAAAAAAAACCTTTTTACGAGTGCTAGCCACTTTATTTAAGAGTACAAATGGTTATGCGTCAATTGAATAGAGCTGAGCTGCGTATATATCAAAAACGTCGATTCCATCTAAAGAATTCGTAACCCGCCGATAGAGACTGCCGATAACATAGCTTTCCAACGGGCACTTAATAAAAGTGCAGCTGAAATTTTGCTAGTGATCAGGATGTGACTTCTTGATTGATCTTCTATGTACCAGTCATTGTGAAGGCCTTGAATATTCGCTGAATAATGCATTTTCACATTGAGTTCAGAGCAAAACGTGAAGGGAATCATGGCATAATGCTTAAGCTAATAATGGCATACCCTACAGGGAACTGGAGGTGAAAAAGAGCCACAGTTTCATTCTAAATTGGTCAATTTTTTATGTAAATTAAAAGACTAAATTGCAGTTGGACGGCAGACTGCTACTTTGTCATTTATAATGAAGTCATTCATACACGTCACATGCCGCTGCTTGAAGTGGGGTAAGAGTGACCTACAGACGCAAGTAATTGGAAATTCAAATTAAACTGCCAAATGGAATTGGACATGGTCTTGAATCAAAAATAACTAGTATGACGTTAAGGATTACAAATACATATGCACGAGTTTGATAAGTAGCCCTGTCGTATGTAAGATATATTTTAGTCTCATTTGTGATTCGCGTTTTAAACGCTTTTAAGGACGCTTGCCCTTAGAAAACCTGGAGTTGTCCTACGAGTGTATGTAAACAGATGTGTAATCCAGCTTCAAATGACATGCCAAAAATCTTCAATGAATATTTTTGAGGCTCGAACCTGTGTAGCTCACAGAACAGTCGAACACAGTAATCACTGAGCCACGACAGCCACGCAAGTAAACGCAAAATTGTAATTACTAGTGAAAAAAAACATAATCAGTTCTCCAGGACGAATATCAGAATGGCTGTTGCACGCCACCTACATTTCGCCCCAAACTTTGGCTAGGACGTACGCTATCATGTGATGTGACAGCAAACAGTTTACAAGTCGTTAATTGTAACACATCACCTGACTGTACAACACAACACTAACTGAAGCGAGAAAATTAGAGTACATTATTTATCGATTGACAATCACTTAGTGGTTTCGTGCTCCAGTTCCATTGAGTCCCTTCCTTCAATAGAATTTTTCGTTTTTCCTTGCATGGACATTTCTTCATTACATTGAAACTCCATACTTTGCCGGTGGCCTCTTGACTCTTCATGTTAACTTATCCAAAGAATGTATGGCATGCCTTGGATAATTTAACAAAACTACATGGCTTTCGTTTTATATAACAAAAATGGAATACAACCTAAACAATTCTCCATAACAATAGTCATTGTGCGTCTTGTTATCACACAGAACACGTACGTAAGGTAAACTAAAAATAGAATATGAATTTGCTGATGCTACATTCCCGTAGGGATGGTGAAAAATATTTTCCTTCCCTTTTCCATCAAAATGTGAAAGTTGGAAGAAAGGAAGATGGAAAAATTGTGGAAGGATTTGGGATAATGCTGACCTGGTGATATTTTGACACATTGTAACTTTTTCTTTAACTCGTCTTAAACATGACGTACATAGATGTACATATGTATGTCTAGGAATTGCACTTACAACACTTTTTGAAGAGATTTTGCGTTTGAATGACATGCATAATTGAAACGTCAATTTTTCACATGGTTACACCTGCCACAAGTTGAAGCTGCTTAAATCTCTACTCAGGAGTGAGGGAATAATACCAGCCAAATCAAAAGAACTATTATCCCCGCTCTTAATGCCGGCCAGATTATTCTTGGGGTAAAGCACGTCATTCAACGTAGTTTCCCTTAGAAACTTAAAAATAAAAACAAAAAAAGATGAGACATCTCTCCTTTTTTCTAGGAGTGCCTTTGAAAACGTTACTTTTACAAAAACACTGGCACAACAGCCCGAGTGGAGGCGTGTCACAAACATATTTTGCCCGTATGGGAAGAACAACCGATTCCCGACATCGAACAGCGAATTAGAAACTTCTTTATGCCAAACTATTCCTTCGGAGGATTGTCGTTCACTGAGGAGAGATATTGCTGCGAAAAATTATTGGCAGATTGAAAATGTTCCGCATTTCAATCGAAATACAGGGTTTTTCAATAAGAGCGCTACAAAAGTTTTTTTAAATAAAATAAAAACGGTTTTGGATATCAATGAAATTCTTTATTTCTGTGAAAGTACGTTCGATGCCATTATGTATGGAACTCGATTTCTTTTGCATGGCCACCACGGGCACGCTTGCAGAAGTCCAGACGCTGAACCCAATTTTCGACGGTTATCAAGCATAAATCGGCCGGTACTGCTGCAATTTCACGTTCGATATTCGTACGAAGTTCATCAATCGTCGCTGGCTTGCCGGCATAGACCATAGACTTGACGTAGCCCCACACGAAATAGTCTAACGGCGTCAAATCGCACGACCGAGGCGGCCAAGCGACTGCACCATTTCGTGAGATAACACGTTCTCCAAACTTGGTTTCCAATAAATTGATTGTGACATTCGCTGTGTGGCTTGTGGCGCCGTCCTGTTGGAACCACATGTCCTCCAAGTCCATATCATCCAATTGGGGCCAAAAATATTCGGTTATCATTGAACGGTAGCGATCCCCATTCACAGTAACCTGCCGGTCTTGATCATCACGGAAGAAGTACGGCCCAATGAAGCCGCCGGCCCATAAACCACACCAAACCGTAATTTTTTCGGGATGCAATGATGACTCATGGAGTACGTGTGGATTGCTACCTGACCAATACCGCATATTTTGTTTATTGACGAAGCCATCCAGCCAGAAATGAGCCTCATCGCTGAAGATGATTTTTCGATGAAAATCCGAATCATTTTCAAGTTGTTGCTCAGCTCAATTCACGAACATACGACGCTTCTGCTGGTCAAGCGGCTTCAGTTCTTGTGTCAATTTAATCTTGTAAGGATGTAGGCCAAGATCTTTTCGCAAAATTCGCCACAACGACGTCACAGAGATGCCCAACGCTTGAGAACGACGTGTGAGAGACACATTTGGGCTTTCTGCAACTGAAGCCTCAGCGGCAGCAATATTCTTGACACTACGGGAACTTCTTTGTCTCACTGGCACGGGAACATTTTGTACTGTGCCTGTGGATTCAAATTTTTCCACTAGACGCTCAATTGTTGATCTGCTAGGACGATTATGACGACCATAAATTGGACGTAGCGCTCTTAACGTTGAGGCCACTGACTCCGAATTTCGGTAGTAAATTTTAATAATTTCGACTCGTTGTTGGCTCGTATATCTTTCCATCATGAAATGGCAAACCTTACTGAAGAGAAATGTCAAAAAACCGCAAGAAAAATATGGCGTCGTTTGCTGTTCCTGTCGCTCTACTTTTGTAGCGTCCCTATTGAAGAACCCTTTACATACATAGTTCGTTTTATACATTTTTTGTTTTTCCTTCGGATCACATATTAATAATAGACTCCTATCCACAAAGTGGGCCTGTTGGCCCATCATTACCACTTTGCCCGTTTCCTTATTACTATCCACTGTTGGTCTAGCATTCAGTAACAGAGATACCTTTGGTGATCTTGCATAGGACGTTCAGCTTGTCGAGTCACTTCTGTAGTAAATATGCGGATCAGCGTATATCGCTCGCACTTGTAAAAGATAAAAGAACCAAGAACTTTTGGTCGTATATTTGGTTAGATCCCCTTTCTTCTTCGCGTGCTTACCCGGCGATGGTCACGGGCAGAAGAGGGAGTTAGTTGGGCAAATGTGGATGTCGGCCCGGTCGGAAGAAATAGGTAGAAACAGTAATGAAATGGACTGTGGTGGAAGGCTAAGGGCGACATCTAACATTTCGTATTGCTATTACATACATACATGTAGATTTAATAGGTACAAATTGTAATTGCCTTTTGCGTGAAGACACAGTTCAATTTGAATGCAAAGTTCTTGGAATTTTTGTAAATTCTTTAAGCATGTGGATTTTTACCTGAAAAATGCTATAAAAAATGTACCAATGCTTCCATGTGCTTGCTTCTCGACACATCTGTGTGGTTGCGACCTAAGGACTACATAGCACGTCGTGATTTTTTTTAAGGATTTGACTTTAATGAGGAGAGTACTGCAATCTAAAAGATCTTTAGTACCACACAGTCAGTTTTAAGAAAACAGAAGGGGTTAAATTCTCTTAATAAAATCGAGCTGAAGATTTTGAAAATTTTGTCAGGGAAGAGAAATCTTACTCTTGGGAAATATTGCCTCCTTATTGTACATAGAATGTGTTCCGCAGTTTTGTCGTCTTCCAAACAAAAAGGAAACTGAACCCTTTTCATCCAGTTCGTTAGCTATATTTTTTACTTCCAATAGAAGTTGGCGTAAATAAAAACTAAAGCAACACTCTGAGTACAAAATCTTGAGAGAAGTATTTTCAAAAAAGGAATCCTCAATTCGGCGTGAATAAACATTTTCCTCAAATACGTTCGTCCCCTCAAGTTGAAGAGTGAAAACTTAAATACTTGCTTATTGCTCCAGCCGGCTCAATCTTTAGCCAGCTGCCTCCAGTTTCGTACGCGAAGTTGGTTAAGGTCCCCTTCCACTTGCGGGCGCCACCTGAGTCGCGATCTTCCCCTACTGCGCCGTCCCTCGGGTACGGATTCGAAGATTTTCCGGGCCGGAACATTGGTGTCCATCCGCTCTACATGACCCAGCCCCCTCAGTCTTGGACCTTCACTCTTTTAGATAAAACAATGTCGATGTACAGTTCATCGTTGTTTCTCCTCCTCCATTCACCGTCCATGCAAATGGGACCGAAACTCACTCGAATAATTTTCCTCTCGAAAAAGGCAAGAGCAACATCATCCGCTTTTGACAGAGTCCATGCCTCAGCGCCATAGAGCAATACTGAGATGATTAAGGTGTTATAAAGGGCCACTTTAGTTGTTCGAGAGAGGACTATGCTACTCAATTGTCTTCTTAGTCCAAAGAAACAGCGATTGGCAGGAGTTATTCTTCGTTTAATCTCAGCGCTGGTGTCGTTGTCTGAATTTATAACGAAGCCTACGTAGACAAAGTGCTTCACTACCTTAAAGTTAAAGCCTTAAAGCCTGACGTTCTGTCCGAGACGTCGGTATTGGGTGTCCTTTCTTATTGACAGCATATACTTCGTTTTGCCCTTATTGACCGCTAAACCCATCTTCGTCACCACCGTTCCAATACACACGAACGCGCCAATGACATCACGCTACGTTCTTCCGATTATGTCAATATCGTCGGCGTATGCGAATAATTGGACGGACTTTTAAACGATTGTGCCTCTGGTGTTGGCGCGTGAGTTTTGCACTATTCTTTCAAGAACGATGTTAAAGAAGTCGCATGGCAACGCGTCGCCTTGTCTAAATCCTTTTCTGACATCAAAGGTCTCGGCGAGGTCTTGACCGCCCTTGATGGAACAGCGCGCATTGTCCACTGTCATCTTGAACAAACGGACGAATTTGGTAGGGATGCCAAAACTAGACATGGCTCTATAAAGCTCGTCTCTATAGATGCTGTAATATGCGGCTTTAAGATCGACGAAAAGGTGGTGAGTATCGATTTGAAGTTCCTTTCTCCAAGATCTGCCGCAGTGTGAATATTTGCTCGATGGTAGACTTTCCTGGACCGATCAGGTTATTGTCAAACGGCTTCAGGCGATCGCACAATACGGCAGATAAAACAATTTATTTGATTCATTTCTCCTACTTGCAGAACTCTGACTAAGCTGCGAATTAACATACTTTTTTATAAAAAGATGGAGTGGCATTTAACCAATGTATGGTTCTAAAGCAGCTGACTCAAATGGTTTAGACTCAGATTTAAGGGTTGATTCAGAGTTTATCCTCAACGTATATTCATTCTTAAGGACTGTTCGCATTGCATTGCAAGGTTTTCCCTTTACAATTATGACTAAGTTATCGGCATATCCAATTGAATGGTAGCTGAGGCTACTAAGCTTAACTGGTAGGCCACCGATGGCAAGTAACCACAGAAGGGGCGAGGGAACACCGCCCTGTGGACAGCCTTTAGCGGCTCAGTATAAAAAGTCCGAACCCGATAAAGTGGATATTTTCCGGTTTTTAAACATCGGTCTAACCCATCGGTTGGTAGGATGGTTAATACCTTTGCTTGACATGTAATCTGGAATAGAATTTTATCTGGTATTGTCGAAGGTGCGATCTCTCTTCGCCGGTAGGCGTTCTTAATCTATGTTCCTTAATTCAACGCCTTTCGTGGATCTTTCTCTCCTACAGGAGTATTGACAAAGATACAGAGGTGAGTTTCTGTCAAAAAAGCCTCTAACTTGTAGATCGATTAATGGTTTTACTGTTTTAAGAAGAAAGCGATAGTTATCTTAAATGATGACAGGATTTATGTAGGTAGCTCGCTATTTGCTGAGTATGCCTTTTTCATTCTTTAGTCTTTCTCTTTGTATCTCTATTGCTCATTTTGGAAGTAACAAATTGATATTGTTTCTATTACATAGCAATGTGTACCTCGGTTCCTTGTCGAAACGAATGGTTTCGATGTACTCAATTCAAAGTTTTCGACTACTCTGCTATAAAGTGCTATTTTTCTTATGCATTTTTTTTTTTTTTTCAGGTATGTGTACTCCAGTAAACCACACACAATTGTCAAGTTCAAGCCTGAGGTATTTTGTAAATTGATGTTGCTGTGCACGAACCTTCGAATAACTTGATTAATATCACATTCCTCCCACAAAGGCAAATCCCCAAAAATCATTTCCTACTTTGGAATTAGTTGATTTACAATTTAATTATTCAAAAGGGTACACTGCCCACAATAATTTCGATTTAAAATTTTAATACTCTTCAAGCAGACGTCCATAAGTTTTCAGGTCACATCGAGGACCCGTTGTGAAAAGTAAACCCAACACAAGAAAGAGAATTCATTGAAAATGTTTACTTATTAATCTTAAGGGACATTAGTGGCAGGACCCTGAAAGAATAATCGATTGATGTCCATAATTGTCGTTTGTGGTCATGTCGTAACGGACTTAGAAATAAATCGATGACAGCAGACATTGTTCCTAGCAAAGTCATTGTCAATTAAAAAGAATAGAATAGAAATCTTCCCACAATGTACACGTGCCTCGGATCGAATTCCATTGTCAATGTAGTCTTTTTGGCTATAAAATGTGATGGAAAGATTTTTAAAACTCAGTTCCTAACTCTGCTTTGAGGAGCTTTGTCAAAGATTTTGAATCCATTCTTTGAATGAAAATCCAAAACAGCATGTGGTTGTATGTGATTCTCCGCCCATACATAGCTGAAGATGAGTTAAAGGGCCAAACCAATTTCGGGTTGATTAAGTTAAAGGAGTTGATTCGTAAATAATGCAGAACGATGCATGAGTCCGAGAAAAAATGTTTCCAGATTGAGTGTCAACGAGAAGTCCAATACCTTAAATTTCCGAATTCTCATAAGGCTCTTCAATATTTTTCTCCTGGTTTTTAATAAGTGTTGTACTGCACCATTTTGTTACAGTTCTCGTGACCGGGTTTGACAAGTGAGTATGGAACCAGTTTTTCCCCCGATATTTCATTAAGGTTGTCAAGGAATGGTTTGCCCAACGCATGTTGTTTAACCTTGGCAAAGAGTTGTCAAGAGTTTCCTTCTCGTTAATGTCTTTGCCGCTTTAATGTGCATTTTTAAAACTCCTACTGCCCGTAAAGATGGCAACTAAATGCGTAATGTCTGTTCAGGTTCTGCTTAGGATATCGTTGGTTTTCCTATAGTTGTGTGTTGCCAAATTTGTTCTGGATATGGCTCAACTGATAAGGATGTACTATTTGTACATATTTAGCTACGTGGCTGGAGTTGATTTTTGGCTTGGCAACTCGCCAGGCTAATATATCGACCACCTTTTTCGCATGAAGGCTGCTCTAGACAAGGTTTGCATCTGGCCCAATAGTTGTGGCCTTGGTGTAAACCCGAGCAAAATTGAACTGATACTGATCATAATCAAAACCAAAATACCTGACTTCACCCTTCCTCGTCTTAATGGTCAACCACTCACACTATCTTCCAGCGCTAGGTATCTGGATAGTTTGCTTGACCCAAAATTTAATTCGAAGCAAAACATAGAACACGGAATTAGGAAGGCATGTGTAGAAGTGGGGGCTTCAACCAAAGATTTCTTCGTGGATGTACCCAGCGAAATTGCGTCCAATGCACACCCATTGGTATGTTAGTCCGCGTTGAGCACAACATTACAAAACTCAGAAAGCTACAGAGGACAGAAATTATACGCACTAAGAGTCGGCCCCGACGGACGACTGTGCTCTTACATCTTTCCCTTCTCGACTTTAACATAAAAAATACCGCAGTATGCAGAGCAGCCATGCTCCAAGAATCTGGGTGCTGGCCCTATGGCCACAACAATATAGACTCGTTACCCAATGACATGGTTACGTTTCCAACCGGCGAAATCCCCCACAGACTAAGCTTCAGGAAAAACTTTCACGTACGATTTCCTACCAGAGCACAGTGGTAAAAAAGAAGCGGTGATCAAGTGCGGTGTGGTTACCGGTGTCTACTCGGAATCACTGAAAATATCAAGATCACACCACTTACCGGATTTTGTCAGCGTCTTCTAGACAGAACTACTGGCAATCCTAGAGGTTTGTACACAACTCGGGCGTGACACAGTGCACAAATAGAACATTGGTGTCCTCGAAGATACCCAAGCCGCCATCAAAGCCACTGACTCGGTTACCACATTCTCTAAACTAGTGTAAGAGTACCGGAATGAGCTTGCTCACTTGGATCACACTCTGGGTTCCAGGGGACCATGACATAAAGGGAAACTGGTATGTTGATGAACTGACCAGGCAGGGCTCAGTTCTGCACGTCTCACTCGAGGTAACAGTCCACATCCCGCTAGGAGCGATTAAAGGACAAATTCACTCACACTTAATGCAGAAGGGCAGCCTCCAATGGCGAAGGCTAAACAATGCACCATATCATGGAAGATAAAGTCCACCTACGATGAGAACCGAGCAAAAGATCTCCTAAACCGAATCTGTCCATATACATATATTCAGAATAACGGAGCAATTGAAAAACATGAGCCTAATTCAGATATTCAATACAACCCCCTTTCCGGCAGCTGCGAAAACATAAACGAAAAGCAAACTCTCTCCCACTTCTTTTGCAAATGGAAAAAAACTAGTAAGACAAGGACAGGTGCACAGTACACTCCCCCTCCTCGTCTCTACAGCTTTTACAGAAATCATTGGAGGGAACCCCCAATCTGAGTGCATGTCTGCCTATCAAGCAATGTCCGGTGAGGACTACTTTTAGTGAACCTAAGTTTTTTCGGTTTGTAGATAAAATTCTCTCCGTCTTCTTTAAATCCACGTTAGGCCGGATTTGTTTTTATAAGAGACAAGGGCTGATGTTGTTCTCCCTGTGGTTTGATAGTTTCTTAGCATCAGTGTCAAGAAGAAATTTGATCGATTCAATAGGCACAGGTGGTTCGCCCAGGTTTTCAGGGATGTGTCGTCCTACGCCTTCTCTTGTAGGCTCGTCTGCTCTGCAGTTGCCTGAAACGTCCCCGTGTCCTGGAACCCAGGAAGGAGTTACGTCGCACCTGTCTGCAATCCGTTTAAAAGATCTGCGGCATTGCTTCACCAACTTTGATCGTATTGTCGCCGATTCCAAGGCTGTCTGACTATCTTTATATAATACAATAGCGCTATAATCTATCGCGTTAATTTAAAGCCAAGTCGCAGTTTTGCAGACTGTCGTAATTTCCGCTTGAAACCCACTAAAGTGTTGTTGAATATTTCTAGCGCGGGTTCGCTCAAAACTTTGCCAGACTCCTAAGAGCTTCTGCTAGGAATCAGAGTTTTGTACCTGAAGTTCAAGTGAATGTGGGGGACAACGTAGTCTGTTTTAGTAGGAATCCTAGAGTGACCCGTAGCTGTGCTGATCAGCTGGGAGGTTTCTCTGAGTCTTAATGTTGCTTTGGCTGCCACTAGCTTCTCAAAGATATCAACGGGCAGGGTATTGTGCTTATCTTGTCCAATACCGTCCACCAGACCAGTGATCCGTATATAAGGATCGGCCTCAGCACCGCCGCATATTACCAGTGGCTGCAGACCCCATTTCGGAACCAGAGCTTTCCGGCAGGAATATAAGGCGATTGAGGCTTTCCTAGCACGGTCTGAATATTCAGCCTCCAGCTAAGTTTCCTATCGAGTATGACCCCCAGGTATCTGGCATGGTCTACAAATTGGATTTCCGTGCCTTCTAATTTGGGAGGGGTGATATACGAAACCCCATAGCGTCTTGTGAAAAGGACTAGTTTGGTTTTTCAGGGATTACCCCGAGGCCTACATTCTTCGCCCATCTTACCAATATGTTCAGGGAAGATTCCATGAGGTCTATAGTCATACATACATACATACATTAATAAATAATATAAAATATTTTCACGCACAAAGAACCATTACAATCGCAAATTGGATGTATCCTGTCCATCCACTTAAGTATACGGACGTACCAAACAATTTAAAATGCCTAATTTTTTTAAGCCCCAGGGCATGTCCTTCAGACACAGGCAGAATTGTTTGACCTGTTTCCTTCGGCAACAAGGATAGTATATTTGCTTTTCAATTAACTTCCAAACGAGCTACGTCGTAGTAGGCATTTCCTTTTTAAAATCATTATACAAACTTTGTGTCTTAACATAAAATAAAATTATGAAATTATAGCACTTCATAAGAAATTCATTATCTTTCTCCTATTATCGAAAAAAAAAAACGATTACAGATTTGGTCGTAATTTAGAACACAAGCGAATAACAAGACAATAAGCTATGCAAACAAGGTTCAGGGCTTACCCCCGAGAGAACGAGAATGGACCCTCCAATCACGCCTCAACCAGCGATAAAATAACGATACACCACGCGCTGCAAACACATTTTAATTTAAAATTCCTTCGTTGACTTGATTATATTTCACTGTTAATTACTGCGGGACCCCTCCATTCTCGACGCTGCTGAGGGAAATAATGGATTCCTTGTTCGACGGCAAAATTCCTAAATAACGAAGTTTCGTTTAGAGAAATTCTTCGATTTGCTCAGATACCATCGTAGATAAAAAAAAAAGAAGAGCACTGAACTTATTTATATAGACACTGTGAATCGGTGTCAAGGCTTAATTGTTTATTTTTATGGAAATTAATTTCACGAGGGATTCGAGGATGGAATCATAGAAATTATAAAATCGGAATAACATGGAGGAAAACAATTAAGGACTGCGGGTATCGCTATCTATGTCTTGGGATTAGGTAATCAGGACACGATCTGAGGGTATACACAGATGAACTATTTCAAAAATAACCCTGTTGCTTTAAATGTACTCTTAGCTTTAAATGCGATCAGATGAAGTAGTAGAGGCACTACAGGCAGGTACCTCCCCTTTACCCTCTTTTTCTATAGACATGACAAAGTTCCACTTAAACACTGTAGAGCTAAAAATGGCCATGTCAGTTGGAACAATACCAATACTTCCCAGACAGGTCTAGCTAAGATTAAACCTGAGATAAGTAAGTGGAATCATAGCAACAAGTGGAAAAAACATAAACTCTGCATTGGGGCTATCATCTGTTCCAGACACTCTAGAGACAAGAAAAGGACCTGGATGCAATTCAATGAAATACTATTGATTGGTCCAAATTGGTTTTGAGCCTGTATCGCAACAATTAAGTTCGTAATAATTGCTTGTTTTATGCCTAGGTGGCGTAAGCCCTTACACACATAAGTATAAAATTAATTCTTCCCCACGCTCTTAACAGGCTTATTACGTGGACAAACAGCTGTGGCCTTAGTGTCAATCCAACTAAAATGGAGCTGGTCCTTTTCACTAGAAAAACCAAAATTCCAATTATTGTACCATCCAAGCTCAACGGCACTCCTCTGAACTTTTCAGGCAGTGCCAAATATCTAAAACTCATTCTAGACAGGAAGCTTCCGTGGAGGGATAACATTGCCAAACGCCTCAGGAAATCCCTGGTAGCACTCTATTCTTATAAAAGAGCAGTAAGTTCCCGATGGGGCGTTCAGCCGAAAATCATGCACTGGCTATATGCGGTAGTTGTGAAACCGATTCTAACGTATGGCATAATGGTTTGGTGCCCAGCATTCAAGCTCTCGAGTAAGGCCAACGTGTGACTTGCCTCAGCATTACTGGTGCGCTGTGAATTTCTCCTACTGCTGCCCTTGAAACCATGCTCCACTTGTTGCCAATAGACAATAGGCAGCCTTCTTCAATCAACAGACACGTTGCCCACAGAAAATTACTTTAACTTGGGCTATAAACACAAGCTACCCGACAGAAGCGCCTGGAGTCAATGCGAAATCCTTTGTAATGAGTCAATTTCTATCTTTACGGACGGCTCTAAAACAGCCGAAGAAGTCGGTGCCGGTGTCTTTTCAGAAGACATGGACATCTACCACTCCGTCAGTCTGCCCAACCACTGCCGAAGTCACAGCTATAAATTAAGCCGCCCGCTTGACTGAAGGCTAAGCCAATATCACGCAAGGATATTGCGATCTACATCGACAGCCAGGCTGTGATCAGGTCCCTCGTATCCAACGCAATAAAATCTAGGGCAAAATCCTGGTCACTGTGACATTCAGGGGAACTGTGCGGCTGACGAATTAGCTAAAAAAAAAGGTCCCAATGTACGAACGCCAGCAGGCTCGACCGTGTCAAAGCACCTATGTCGTTTGTTAAACACTTGACCCACACCGACGCTCTGTGAAAAGCAAACCGTAGATGGCAACATCTCGATTCTTGCAATAATGCCAGGCTAATCTGGCATGTCCTGGATCTGAAAAGGTCAAAAGCATTAATACGACTCAAAGAGACCAGCTCTCAAAACTCATCAACGTCCTCACGGGGCACTGCATCCTAGGAAGACATGCTCAACGCCTAGGGATAGCATGCAACGATTTCTGCTAAGTATAACTTTAAAGTGCGAGCACAAACATTGTGCCTCAAACATGAACAAAGAATTTGTTGACGACACTTGGCTGTCGTACCCTAATAAGGTGCAGATATTCGGACGTGAGAATCTTTCTTGACTCTGGCAAAGACGACGATCTAAACGCCCAATTCCGCCAACTGGAAGTGGGAAATAAGATGGTTTGATGTGGGTGAGTTCCAATTACTGTCTAAATCGATTTGGAAAAATTGTAAGAAAATGGACGCGAGTCCGGTGAAGATTTGCTTATGACACATCGGGTAGGTGACCATAGTTTAGTGTTAATTGTCGGTATCACTGTTTTTTTTTTTATAATTTACGCGCGCTAAAGGGGTTATGACTATCCTTAAACGAGAGCACGGGCATTAGGGAAATTAGAGGAGAGACGTAGGAGATACCGATGCACGTTGGTTTTAAATGCCTGCGGGTTGCAGTGACGGGGAAACACAGAGCTATACAGATTGTTCCACATTCGCGTTGTACGGCTTATGAAAAAATGTCTATATGTGACTGTGCGCCTGAAGTTAGGCTTAAGGGTGAACTGATAAGCATTTGTAGTATGACGCGTATTGCTGTTGAAGTGTTGAAGGGGTGGAATGCAACTCGCTATTTCGCTAGAGTATTGTTTGTGAAAAAAAAAAACGATAAAACATTGAGAGACAAGAAACATTTCGTCGGTGTTCGAGCGAGTCTATTGACTTCGCCACCAATGAGTTTTTACGCACGATTTTGAATTCTATCCAGAATGTGCAAAACGGTTTTGGGTGGACCAGACCAGATATGAGCGTAAACCTAGAGCTTTGGACGAATGAACGCCTTATAAATTGAGGCCAGATCAAAAGGAGTAAAGTATTTTTTGCACCGTTTGAGGAAACCTAGACATTTCGCAGCATTTTTGGCGACTTCGAAGATATGGTCATTTCAACGAAGGTTGTCGTTGACACAAATATCGAGAATAATAAGTCTTTGGATTTCGGCGATGTAGGTACCATTCATGGATAATGGTTGAAGAGTGGGGTTTCACTTGAAGACAGCATTGGGTTTTGGATGCATTAAATTCCACTCTTTTGGTTAAGCCCCATTTCATTATGCTGTCAAAGTTGGAATTTAATGAGCTTAACATACGTTGCCGTTCCTCTTCTACGTCCGAAGAGTAAGGGAACGAATATGAGAAGCTGAGAGTACTGTCATCAGCGAAGGAATGGATTGGATTAGAAGCTGAAGACAAGAGATCATTGCTAAAAATGAGAATGAGAGTCGGATACAAAACAGAGCCTTGGGGGATACCAGCATTTATATGGTCAATTGCAGACTTGAAACCGTCCAAGACGACTTGGATTGAACGGCCCAAAAGGTAGTTTCTAATCCATTGAAGAAGAGACACCTCGATGCCAAAAGCACGAATTTTCAACAAAAGAGCTTGATGCCAAACTCTGTCAAATGCTTTTGAAGTATCAAGCGCAACAATCTTACTTTCACCAAAGTGATGGATAGATTGGTTCCACTTCTTGGTGAGATATGCCATCAAATCACCAGTGGACCTGTTGCTGCGAAAACTGTACTGCCGGTCATTTAGGAGTTTTCGTGAATCAAGATACTTCATAAGCTGACGATTTATCAGCGTTTCCATGACCTTAGAATGAAGGGACGTTAGTGTAATGGGTCGGTAGTTGGAAGGAGAAGAAGATTCGCCTTTTTAGGGACGGGCGTGACAAATGCAGTCTTCCATCTACTCGGGAAGAGACCATAAGAGTAGGAAAGATGAAAACCTCTTCAGAACTATGGGTGGAATACCATCTGGACCAGCGTATTTGTGTATGTTTAGACCTTTAAGTACTCTTACGACTGCACGAGTGCGAAAGTGGACTTGTCCCATGGAGAATTCGATATATCCTTGCAAAAGCGAAATGTTGGGTAGGTAATTGTTAGGCTATGCCTGCAGATTGAAGAAACCTCTATCTTAAGCTCTCTGCGTTAAACTTTAAAAAGCCGATGAATTTTACAAAAGCCTTTAGGGTAAACAAGTAACTCTAGAACTCTATAGGCTGGTACAATAAAACTTTCGAAAATCGACGTTAAATGTCTGGTATTTATTTTAGACTGCTATCCGTGACGTATAGCGGGCGCCGTGGCTCAGTGGTTAGTGCGTTAGACTGCTGACCGAGCAGCGTGGGTTAAAGCCCCAGCCAGGAAAACACCAAACATTTTTCACGGCACAAACTCTCGTCGGAGAATGACAAGCCTCCGGGAGTATAATCTGTCATGAAAGAGCTTCTCACTTCGCCGTTTGGAGTCGACAATAAATTGTAGGTCCCTTCCATTCATGCGAAAAATGTAACACGCACAGCATGAATGGTTGCGAGAAGCTAGGCCTTGGCTCATCCCGAGCTGTCGCGCCAGCTATGTATTTATTTTTACCCGTGACGTATTAGTAAGTTAAACTACTCCCATCTTAGTATCTGAAATTAAAAAAAAAAAATGCATTTAAGGACAATGCGTCAAGTAAATATTTAAATTTCCACAGGACTGCATGCTGTATGAGGCAACATACACCCAATGCCCTATCTATCAACCAAATAAACGGGAGTAAAATATTATCGTTTCATCGCACTTTTCCCATTCAGACAGAGCAAAGTCAATCTTTGTAAATTTAAAAATTTCTTTGAATTTCTCTAAAAGAGCTCAAAGGATTCAAATGCCTAAACCCTACTTTTCGGAAGAAATTCCTTTGGTCCTTTATATTAAATAATTTTCTCCTAATCGCTTACACATTTTGGGGCTAAAGGTCGTTCTCTATGCCCTTCATACGTGTGAGATGCCTTATTGATAAAAATTCATAGAATAGCTCCTCACATCTAACTCCTACCTCAAGATTTTATTTCTTTGCGTGTCGGAATTCATGCTCAGCATTATTATTTGTGGAGTAAAAGTAAATTGGTCTGTTGCTGGGTTACGTGACAAATTTTTGATATTACCAGGACACTTCGCTGCGTAAATTAACTTGAAATCGTATACCAAAAGTAGTTGCTAAAGTTATTTTCAATTTAGTTGTAGATCATTGTCGTAAATATTAATTTGAGAGACACCCTCCTTCGATTCCAATTACAATTCCAAATCGGACTGGGCTTAGCAGATAATTCCGTGCAAATTGATTGCCTAATTAATTGGCCGATTATTTTCCAAAAAGCAGGTCATGCTCATGTTTTCATTAAGTTGCGGAACGCTGTTGCCAGGACAACATCTCTTGAGTGCTCAACAGATAATTGCTTAATTTGGAAATTTACATTTTGTTCCAAAAAAGTGTCGGGAATAGATACAAGTGAAGTTTTGGAGATGAGAATTCATTAGGTTAAGACTGTGGAATGTGGGCTTACATTAAGCATAATGGCCAGAGCTGGCTTAACAACAACCTATGTTGCACTTTGTTTCAATTTTACCCTCACTACCATAGCCGCCTGGGTTAAATCGCGTAATGTCAAACGTAGGTGGGGAATTCAGTGCAACATCTGGATGAGTACTGGCTGCATCGGACACTCAGTTGGGATGAATTCGGGATGCGTTATGGCTACTTAGCACTTTGCTTCTGTGTTTTATCGGTGCGACTGGGGTTTCTTTTCAAATCTTTTGTGCCGTCCTTTAGGTAGTACAGGGTGACATCATTGCTAGTCACCCTGAAAATTTCGAACACAGCCCCTGTTGTCAAAAAACTTGCGTCAATCCACTGCAAAGGCTGATGTCAATCCTCTGCAAAGGCAATTCACGAATGTGGACATGGTTTAAAAAGTTCATCGAACTGATTTATTGATGATGACATCAAATAGCTCGCGCGACAGTCCGAAATGCACTAAGATCTAGTTTCTGGTAACCATTCATGTTGTGCGTGTTACATTTTGTGTGCTACTTTATGCTTCTACTAGCTGATACCCACGACAACGTTCGCGTGGAAAGACGTCACAGTATACCCTATGTCCTTTTCCGGATTTCAAGACATTGATGAGTAATTATAGCCTTTCAGTTCCTCACATTAAATTTGCAAGACCTCCTTGTAAACATCATTCCTGGTTTTTCTTTCTAGCTCGAGGATGACCAGGCTATCAAGTCAATTGACTCTGAGCCCGCTGAGGGACAAAAAGTTATTCCTTAGATCCACACCATCCACTTCTTCAGTAGAAAATTATTGGTGCTGTTGGCTGAGTCCTGTATTTGAGTGAAAATACCTCTTTCCCTCACTCATGAAACGCAATCCTCTCCAGCATGATGAATAATTATGTACATTTTATATATTTTGTCAGAAAAACCAAACAGATCTTCCATAAAATCGCATGGGTTACTCGGTAAATTCATTATTTCATCCTCTTTCCATCACCAATATTAAGAAATACTTCCCTCAAGTCACGGTGAAGATGGATACGCATGTTAACTTTCAATGAGAGGACTTCGACATTAGGCTATCAAATTGATGACTTGAGACAGGCCTTCACTTCATTTGCTATGTTCCCCGTGGCACAACAGGCTTGGTCTGTCTGAAGCCACCACCCAGCATTCTATTTCGATACTCAATACCTTTCTATGAGCCATGGTACACTCATCCCTCACTATAAATTTGGATTCTCGAAGCACCTGAGCCACTCTGCTTAGAGATCTAACAAAATGTAGACTCAAAACGTCTTAGGTTGAGATGCTTTGAGATAGTAGAGTGACCCTTGTCTGCTTTAATCAAGATAGCTGGAGCTGCAGTACCTGAGGAAGCAATGGCAACGGCAATGCCGCTGACTACAGTTGCGCATTACTATAAATGGCGAAACTTTAACGACCTCTATCTTGGCCCACAGTTATAATTTTGGAAAACGGTAAAACACGTGTTTATTTCTGTTCTAGAATATACTCGCCAAATTTCAACTCCAAAATCCAATTTAAATTTTTTTTTCATACAAACTTCAACACCCTGTAACACCCTGTAAAAGCCAAATTTCTAAATGTCCTTTCTTATTCCTTGTATACATCATAAAAGGAAGTTCTGTGCAAAATATTAGCTTTCTAGGTCCAAGGGTTCCGGCTGGGCGTTGATGAGTCAGTGAGTGAGTCAGGACTTTTCTTTTTATATATTGAGATAATTATAATTTTAATTCTGCGCATTATCAGCATCGACAAAAATACAGCCCTGCTTCAAAAGGCCAGGACTTTCAACTCTTTATAAAACTCAATACACAATTAACTTTGTCTATGCAAATGAAAGCAACATCAAGCAGATGATTTATTGGCACACACACAAAAAGCAAAACTTCAATTGAGTTGAAAAAGTTTGTATAAAATCAACGCTGAAAAAAAAAATGCTTGGAAAAGGATTTTTAAAATGTTAACACGGTAAAGGATGTACCATTCCGTCACAGACTGGCGTGTTTGAAAAATGTAAAATGCAAAAATATGCAATAAATTCCATTTTTCTTTTATCCGGTATTCGGAAAAAATTGTATGTATAGCTACATAAATAGTCCTTTTTTTAAACAAGTGAAAATGTATACATAAATCTTTCCAACAAAAGAATAAAATTTACAGAAAACATCCCGATAATTGATTGATGCGAGAACCCAACTTTGAATGCGTTTAAGGACATCTCCTTTTTAGACTTTATATATTTAGGCTGTCCAATAATGAGCAATACAAATAGACCAAAAATTAAAAATATCAGTTTCTATGAAATATTAAATACCGGTATGAGAAGCGGGGTATTAAGGAAATAGAGAAAGTCATCTGCTGGAGCTGGATTTTAAGGTCTCAGCAAAGAGTAAACACGGAACTGAAGGCTGCTGAGTAGAACATGGGAACGAAGAAGCAGAATTTAAGTGTATGCTGAGAATATGGGAACCAATGGAAGGATTGCCCCCCACCTAGTGACTTCAGTGTGCTCGCTACTACCCAACACCTTCGCCGGTTATGTCCTTAACAGTGACCTAGTCGACCAAACTTGCTCGGATAGAGTTTCTCTACCACACAACCTCCGGCAGAAGTTATCAACAACCAACTCGACACAACATTTTTTTTGTCTGTTCCTTCTGTCACAACAAATCAAAATGCAAGCAATTCCTAAGAGAAGATTAGATCTTTTATCAACAAAACAGAATAAAATAGATATGTAAGTATGTACTTAAGTGGCTGGTAGGAAGGCCGAACAAAAGTTATATTTACCCTCAACGAATATCTCGTCCAACGTCTACGTTTTGCGTAATAGCTACCGTAAGAAATATACATATGTATGTAATATGTATGTGTTTTAAGGGTAGACATGTGCATTTAAGAGGACACAAGCGTCCACAGGTTTGTCTCAAACCAAGCTTTGTCTATCAAGTTATACTTTCATCTTGTCGGGGTGAACGCTGGGTGCCTAATACCTCGACTGGAGATAGGGTTTAAACCCGTGTGAAAGGTTGTTGGTAGCAGCTGACGAGGGAGGCGGGGGAGGGTGATCACCCTAAGGCAATCTCTTCAGACGGCAGCGGAAGAACTCCCACGAGTGAATCAACGGTGGCGTTCACAGTTTCAGTTAGGTCGAACTACTTAGTGAACACTTCATTCGAGCTACTTCGACGTAACCGGACTTAAAGCGAATGAGGACATGATTATCAGGCTCCTTAACACTTATACTGTTCTTAAAAAAAAACACGCACATGGTATTTGTGGGTCAAATTTGCCCAATACATTTTTTGTTTAGCAAACACAATTTCCACATGTAATTCTTTGTTCGGAATGTCTTTTACAAATAAATGTTAAATATTTTGAGAATTTTGTTGAATATTTTGTACTGTTGGAGCGATTCGGATAGATGTGGCAGCGATATCGCTTCAAAGTTGACACTGTAGTTTATTCTTGAGGTTTTTCTTGCCGATGTTTACCCATTGATCTTGCCGAAGCCCTATGTGGAAGAGAAGTTCGACATGCGATAACGTGTCCAAACCATCGAACAGCTTGTATCCGCGATCTTATTCTTTCGGTCATTACACAAACCTCATGACCATAGGTGAGGGTCGGAACAAACACTGAATTGGAGACCGATAGCTTAGCTCCGATGCCAAGCTCAGCCCTCCTGATAAAATATTGACCAAGGTGTCTCAAAATTGCTCCAGCCCGATTAATCCTGCAGGATAACTCAGTATTGCTCCTACCATCAATCGTGAATAGGACCCCGAGATACTGAAACTTCTCCACCTTTTTCAATGGCACTCCACTAACAGAGTGCAATGAAAAGGCATTCAGGAAATTGCCATTACCTCCGATTTGTTCACGTTTACCTTCATCCCAACTTCAGCACAGTCGGCGACGAACCTATCTTATGCGCGCTGAAGTTCGGGCTCGGTGGACGTAAAGAAGATCAGCAAAAAGCAGATGACTTATCCTTGAGTCCGGCCACTGTCTTCTCAGGAAGCACGCTATAAGATTAGGGCTCTTAGCCACAGATGTCTGCAGATTCTGCAACGACCTATGCGCCGCTGAGGTCATAACACACATATTATGTGAATGTCAGGGAATTGCCAGGACTCGCATGAAACTTCTTGGCAACTATTTCTTTAGTAATCTAAAGGAGCTACTTTATGACAGCTATAGAAACATGGTAAAACTCTGCAGGGAAATCAAATGCTTTCAGTAAATGATTTAGGTTTTGCCTTTTTGGTTTCACAGGGCCCACTATGGAGCCTAGTGTCTTATGTAAACGCTGGCTGCATAACCCTACTCTACCTAACCTAACCTAACCTATACTTAAGTCTTCCAATTCGAACAGTTCCTCGCTACGGCTGCGCTGTAACATCCAATTCATATACACTATGAAAAGGAGAGGTGACAGAAGGCACCCCTGGCAAAGTCAACGCTCACAGTGGAAGGTGTCGACTTAATGCCGTTCACCTGAACACAGCTCTTCAGTTAGCGTACAGAGATTGAATGGCCCTCGGAAGAGAACCGTCAATCCCATAGTCCTGCAATACACTCCAGAGTTTACCTCGAGGGACCCGATCTTATACTTTTTCCAAATCTACAAACACTGTAGATAGGTTGCATACTCCCAGGCCTTCCCAAGTACCGTTCTGAAAGTGAATAGCTGGTCGGTTGTGCTTCTACCTGGACGAAAGCCGCCATATCATCGCTCAACCTGGATTCGAACACAGCTCTGGAACGCGCCTCCAACGCATTAGCAAGACTTTTCCGGGGAGATCGAACAACTCCGACCAGCAAAATGACCTTTGTTTGTTGTGCAATTTTTACCGTTACGAATTTAGAAAAAAATTGTGTACTCTAAAAACAAAGTGTAACCGTGTAAGCTTACACAAGTAGAAGAAATTAACATAGATAGGATTTTATATAGAACAAATTATCAACAACATTAGTTGCAAAACCATATTGGGCAATTTTGACCCACAAATACAACGTACATTTTTTGCAAAAATCTTATCCTAAAATCTCATAAATGATAAAATATGATAAAAGTTCATCAAAGCTGTATTTAGTTCCTAAAAAGAATAAAAGTCAAGAAATTTCAAATAAAAATGTTCAAAAATAAGCGAAATAATCCCTATGAAAGGTGCGTTTGGGCAATTTTGACCCATGTGTACAGGATAAGGGTTAACTCCAAGGGGTCCAACAGAGGACCAGGCCCTCCAGGTTGTGCGTAGGGTTAACGGCTCCACCATTTAAAAAATCATATTGTTAAGCAACAACGAGCCTTGGATCCGAACGGATGTACTGATAACAACCTACGCAAACGAATAAAGGACAACGATTTTCGGATCTGCACGTAGAATGCGAGGTCCCTCAACAGCCCGCGTGCAGCCGAGCAACTAGCGGAGGCTCTACACAGCTGCAAAGCAGATATTACCGCCATCCTACATTCGCCTTATATGTGCGCATGCCTCCACAGAAGAGAAAGACGACGACACCAAAGACAGGTTCCACGAGCTCCTGGACAAGACTTACGAGCAGTGTCCTAGATATGACATTGAGATTGTCCTAGGCGATTTTAACGCAAAGCTAAGGAAAGAGGGCATCTTTGGTAGTACTGTCGGGAAGCACAGCCTATCCCATATCGGGTTTATGCTGATCGACTTCGAGGGGGGGGGGGGGGGGGGGGGTTACATGGAGATCTCCTGATCAATTAACCGTCAACCAGATTGACCACATTGCGATCGACGCAAGTCACTCCTCCAGTATTATGGATGTCCGAACGTTCCGAGGGGTCAACATTGACTCGGACCACTACCTTGTTGTAGCCAAGGTACGACTGCGGATATCCCGAACACCGCCAAGACAATGAAATACTGTGAGGTAGTTTGATGTCGGACGGCTGCAATCGCAAGAGATCACCAGATCCTTTTCCGGTCGGGTCTCTCTCAATCTCTCAAGAGGTCCTATGCCGCCAGCATCAAGTATTGAAGACCAGTGGCAACATTTGCCAAAAAGCCGTCAGAGATGCCGCATCTGATGTGCTGGGTTTCACACGGCCACCACAATGAAATCCCTGGTTTGACGACGAGTGCCGGCAAGCACATGCAGCGAAATAAGAGGCATACAAAGCGGCGCTGCACAGAAGGACCAGAGCTGCTCGTGAGCTCTACGAGCAGAAGAGAAGAGACAAACACCGGCTCTTCTGGAGGAAGAAGAAAGAGCATGAGAAGCGCACGATCGAGAAAATAGAGAGAATGAGGTTCTAACGTTTTACCAAAGTGTAAAAAGAACCTGTCAAGTCTGCAGAGCCCGAACCGAAGTCTGCAACGATGAGCAAGGGAACATCGTAGTAGAATCGCAGTCAATGCTGAGGATATGGAAGAACTATTTCTGCAGACTGTTTAACGGCGACGACGAATCACATTTCCCAACCAACAGTTCTGTCCACCCGACCTGGACGAAGTTAAGATATCCATATCTAAACTTAAGTCCAACAAAGATGCTGGAGCTGACGGCCTAGTTCCCGAGCTGACCAAAGCGGCAAGCGATGACTTGGCAAGGAGCATACACCAACTCATATGTAAAATATGGTCGGAGGAAAGTATGCCCGTTGAATGGAACCTCAGCATCGTTTGCCCGATCCTCAAGAAAGAAGACCCTCTGCACTGCGCCAACTACAGAGACAACAGTCTTCTTAACATCGCTTACAAGATCTTACCTGCCGTGTTGTGTGAGCGCCTGAAGCCGTTCGTCAACAACCTGATCGTTCCATATCAGTGTGGTTTCAGGCCAGGAAAGTCCACTATCGACTGAATATTCACACTGCTGCAAATCTTGGACAAAACCCAGGAACTTCAAATCGATACCCACCACCTTTTCATCGATTTTAAGGCCGCGTATGACAGCATCTATAGAGACGAGCTATACAGAGCCATGTCTAGTTTTGTCATCCCTGCCATACTCGTCCGGCTGTGCAGGATGACATTGGATAATGCACGCTGCTCCATCAAGGTCGGTCAAGACCTCACCGAGACCTTTGATGGCAAAAAAGGATTTAGACAAGGCGACGCGCTGTCATACGACTTCTTCAACATCGTTCTTGAAAGAGTTGTGCAAAACTCAAACGCCAACACCAGAGGCACAATCTTTCAAAAGTCCGTCCAACTAATCGCCTAATCGCAACTAATCGACGATATTGACATAATCGGAAGAACGCAGCATAATATCACTGGTGCGTTCGTGAGTATTGAGATGGAGGCGACGAAGATGGGTTTAGCGGGGAATGAGAAAGGACACCCAACACAGACGTCTCGAACAGAACGTCACAGTAGCCATCTATAACTTCGAGGTAGTTAAGGACTTTGTCTACCTAGGCTCGGCTATAAGTTCAGACAACGACACCAGCGCTGAGATCAAACGAAGAATAACTCTTGCCAATCGCTGTTTCTTTGGGCTAAGAAGACAATTGAGTAGCAAAGCCCTCTCTCGTACAACTAAAGTGATCCTGTATAAGACCTTAATTATCCCAGGCATGGACTCTGTCAAACGTAGATGAAATCGCTCTTGGCTGTTTCAAGCCGTCTGCCTAGACGATGAATGGCGGAGGACATACAACGACGAACTGTACGGGCTTTACAGCGGCATCGACTTAGCCAGAAGAATGAAACTCTAATGACTGAAGTGGCTGAGTCATGTAGAGCGGATGGACACCAATGCTCCGGCCTGGAAAATCTTCGAATCCGAACCTGAGGGACGGCGCAGTAGAGTGGAAGGGGACCTCAACCAACTTGGCGTGCGACTCTGGAGGCAGCTGGCTGGAGACGCTTGTTGGTTGAGGCACAGGTCCACCCCGGTCTGCAACGCCACCTTAAGTAAATAAGTGTCACTTTCTATACGCGCCTACTTTTATTTCGGGTTTTCCTTCTTCAACGAATTCTGCGTTTCGCGAAGTTCCCACCGCATACTCGTGGGAACAAAAACCGTTGACAGAAAAATGTTATAAAATTTTACATAATTTGAAGACAAAAAAATGGGATAAATGGAACGTTTTGAGTTGTTACTCGGAAACATACAAAAATGAACGACTCTACCGACACCACCGGCGCTGAAAAAAGAAGTATTAGCACGCTTACATGGCCCAGCTGATAATAATTAGCGGGGACATTGGATAATCGAATTAATGCCGCATGCATATAGAAAGGAGTTTAGACTGATGTGTGAACTGGGTAGATTCGAGCCCCGGAAAAATCGATTGAACAGTTGGCACCACCTCTGACAAGTCTCCGAGAGTATTATTTGCTATGAAGTTGAAGAAGCTTCAACGTTTGGATTCTCCACTAAATTGTATGTCCCTTCCATTTGTGCGAAAAATCTAAAACGCATAACAAGAGTTTGGTTGGTTGGTTGGTCATGGCCGCTGGTCTGGTGTGTTTCCAGTTTGGAAGTTCTCCAATTAAGCACTTAATTGAGGTCGCATGTAGCGCCCCTGGTGCCTACCATTTTGGTGTTACTTATTCATGTAACGTTCCATGCCTTACCTATAATCGCAATACCGGCAGATGAAAAATGTCATAGCTTTGAGCCCGTCTACCAAAAAAGAAAGACAAAATTGGCGTGCAGCTTAAGTTCTGCGCTCCGAATGGGTGCGGCTTACTTCCCTAGTGATCCACGTGCCAGAAACGGTATTTTGGTTTGAAATTTAAAACGCTTCCTAAAGTGAACCCATTGTAAATCCCTTCATCTTTTTATAAGGACCTTGAAGCACGCCTAGTACATTTTACATTATGTAGATAATTTGACCGGTGCGAAGGACAATATATTTTTATTTCTTCTTTTATACTTCACCACCATATTTATCCTTTCACGCCTCTACGCAAGTCCAATATACGTACGTATCCACGCATTAAGCAACAAAAAATCACCTCTAATAAATACACGTACGAAGGCCGGGAACTCGCAACTAAGCAGTCTAGTGGCTTATCCTGTTTTGTTTTTGCGATGGCCGCTCCAACTCACTTGATATGCACAGAATGTAATAAAACCAACGTCGGGAATGCGAATTAACACCGGGACGACAGGACATGTCCTTCGGGGTTATTGCGAAATCTAAAAAAAAAAACAAGTATCCTTGTAGTTGGTCGTCGTGCGTTTATTCAGTGGATACACGAGCATGTTTGTTTCCATTAGAGGTGCCATCAATATGCGGTACTCGATGTCATTTAATTGGACTTTGGGCTAGTTGAGGGTATCACTAAAAGTAATGTAAGCAATTCTCCATTTTATTAACTCAACTAGTAACATTCGCATTCAAAATGCCAATGAGAACGTCTCATCTTTATGATGATCTATGGAAGGAGATAGTTTATCATCATCTAATTACGGTAATGTATCTTTTTCGGCATTTTATGATTGTACCTTATCGGGAATGGAATCGCAATGTCTCGTTTATTGTACGAGGGAATGATTGAGATGGCGGCAATATGCGATAGCGAGGAATGTTCAACAAGTTCCGGGCATTGAGTCACATCCTGCTGACGTATGTAAACGGTGGGAATAAAAGTTGATAAATCTCCTAATGTTCGAAGACATAAAAAGTTGAAGGGCGTAGTTTTATGGCTGAGGACAATCAAAGGACTTCATTGTTTCGTCGCCGATTGTAATTCAAAGGATATGACTTTTATGTTTCTTCGATGTTGATCTTTGTGACAAAGACGTGACGGAAAAGTAAACATATTATAGGCAATCGATAGTCGAGCGATAGTCACTTTGGGTTAAATGACTTTTGCACAACCTAAAGGTAAATGAACTTAAATTTCCTGATGACTTTTAATGCCATTTAATGATTGTTCCAGAGATAGAATTTCTTCAGAAATTTGTTAAGTCCCAACCGTATAGGAACCAATCGCATTGAAAGGATAACCACGAATCAAATACGGACTAATAGTTGGTTGTACCGCGATTGCATTTTGAAAAGTACAGAAGCTTACCGAGTCGGGCAAAAGCGATCATCCAAACCCAGGTTCCCTCAATTGATAATAGAGTTTATGCGGGATCGCATTCACATCTCAAGCATTACCCAAATAAGGTGGTTCGACGGACGGGAATACCATTTCCTGACAAAGAAAACTGTTTCTTCTGCTATTGGATTGATACTTACAAGATAGAAGGCTTTGGTGAAAACCAAATTCTCAATGGTTTGCACCAGTGTGCATAGCAAAGAATATACAATCGTATCCTTCCTCTATATTAAGGAAGCCTTGAACAACATTAGAAAAAAAACAATTTCCGCTGCACTCCGCAACCTGAAGGTTGACAACTGGCTCTGCTTTTGGATCGAGCAAATTCTTAAAAGCAGGCTGATTAAAACTGAGCTAGAGATCTGTTCAATGAGCAGGATGGGTCCGCAGAGCTACGCCGCAAGGCAGAGTACTATTACCCTTACGGTAGTAAATGAACTGTCAATGACTCAATACAACGGCATATGCTGATGACATTGCAATAGCAATCACTGGTAGAGACCTTATGGAATCTGCCCTGAATGTATTGGCAAGATGGACGAAGATGATAGACCTCAAATAACTCCCACTGCCGTATTTGGAAGTAATTCTCCATCTGCTTCGTGGGACGCAATAGCAGTCATTGCCGCATTAAGGCTCAGAGTATCCTCCACCCTGGTCAGCACAGCAACTGGTCATTCTGGTCCTTAACCATAATATTCCTAGTAAAACGGACTACGTTGTCCCCAATATTGACTTAAACGTTTGGTACAAAACTCGGATTCCAAGCAAAAGCTCTTCGAGCGATTCTGCGAGAGAAATATTCACAGACGGATTTTAGACAGCGGGTGGTATTGTTACGGTTGCCAATCTCGATGTACTGTGTGTTACATACTCTAGTTCCTGATGCTGGTAAGCCAGTTCGCAAATCGTGTGATCAACAAATTTTTGTCCGCAAATATTGTGTGTTACTCTGTTATAACGTGGTTTTTTTTTCTCGCATTTCCTCTACATATCCCCTACTGTATTAAATGTCATCGAACCGTCTTCGCTGCTACTTTCAAACACATATGCAGCCAATATTATTGCGAGGGTGTCTTGAGTTCTATAATCCATTTAAAGAACTTTTTTAATTCCAAACCACTCGAACCCACAAGAAAAATTAACTGTTTGAATTAAATAATTGAACAGGAACACATATTCTTGTCAGAATCGCAGAAAATGATCAACTGTCAAATAAATAAAATAACCTAGTCTGCTGCAGATGTTCTTTTTACATATGTCGACAAATCGTGTGATCGGGCAATAAATGGTCTGGAAAATTTTGCAGACATGTCATTTGCGGACATCTGCGCACACCCTAAAGTTTGCAGCTTTGGGACAACCTCCGCAAATTGTGTGATCGGCCTGCAAATTACATTTCTGAAAATTCGTTTCTGCGGGGGATTTGCAGACATTTGCTTATGTGCCAATTTTGCGCACGTCTGCAAATCGTATTATGCTGACGGGGCACAAATGCTGCACATCGGATACATGCACGCGCCGGAGGCAAGAGAGCTGTGTCAGCAGTGAGATTAGCCTAATGCTAAGCGACGAGTGTTGGACAGGTGGATTGGAGCGCTAGCCATTGGACAGTAGTGAACGAAAACGAAAAGGGTGGTCAAATACGAAGTACTTTGGTTTATAGGGATTCTCGTGCTAAGCACGAAAATGGTTATGTAATGCTTTTTCGCACGTGGTCTCACGCTTCTGGAATTGGGCCCCTGCTTTCATTTTACCAAATTGAACGAATAATGCACCGGTTCAAGTACAAAGAGATATTAGGAGTTTATATAGCGCCCTACGCGGAATGAGAAATGACGCTTCGATAGGTGTTTTAGCATATAACGACCCGGAACGCTCATCGAAAACGGTAAAAGAGTGGTCAAAATACAACGGGATTCAAGTACCTGATTGACTTTCACAATTTCCAGACTTGAATCCCACTGAAAATCTCTTTGGTATACTTAAACGTCGGATTGGACCACAACGTTTTCGAAACAAGTTAGACCTGATGAACACCTTGCTTAAAGGGAAAGGGGGAGAACATACCATGCAGCGTTATATCAAACCTACGCCAAAGAGATGAGTGGATGCCAAAAAAAATAACGGATATTATACAAAATATAAAAAAGTTGCATATATTTTACATAGTTGATTTTATTTTTTTTTTAATTTTAAAGAAAACCCTTTTTTAAAATATAATATAAGAAATAGGAAGGACTCACCCTATGGCAAAAGTCTCTAAGTTTTTATCTTTTATAAGCAAAAGCATGAAGGAAATTTATTTGAAGTACTTAAGCAAAACTGTTGTTTTATGTACTTTGAACAATACTGTATCTTAAATCAAATAAATATCCCTAATAAAGAAAAGTACGAACTTTAGATCTTTAACTTTACATTGGCCGATCCATTTGTTATTATTCACATTGCCTGGGCTGAATAATTTCCCCATTTATCACTTTTTCCATAACATATATGCATATGTCGAAAAGAATAAAGCGACTAAGGAAGACTTGGACATACATAATGTAGGTCGCCTTTCATTAACAACATCCACAATTTTGAGTAATTTCACAAGCCTCCAATATCGATGATGACTTAATATCTCCTTTGTTCGCTAAGACAAACTTCCGTTCACCAGACAGGATGGAAATGACTATTATTCACGGTACCGAAGTAGCACCCTTTTGTATTTCATATCGATTCGACTCAATCCACTACAAAGATGCTGCCATCTTCAGTTTCAATTTTATGAAGTTGGTTAATGAGAAATCGTGACCTTCTTTGATGACTGCGGTATGTATTTTGAAATTGCCCTCATAATTTCTTTATTGCAGCACTTTCATCATTATGGAGGGTATTAGTTTTACGATATCGACGTCCGCGTTACTTCCATGGGATACATAAAAAACGGAAAAAGCTTATGTTCTAGGAAAAGCGAAATATTGATTTCAATTTAATGGTTCGGATTTGATTGGTTTCGCTTTATAAGGGTGGTTAAGGTTTAAAGAATTGAAAATTGAAATTCAATTCTGTTGACTTGACTCATCCGGATTTGATGTAATGCTTTTTTTTATTTATTATTTAAATAGTAGATAATAAAGTCAATTGATATCGATTGCTGCGAATGTTTTAAGAAAGCTAATCTTTAAATCGAAACAATATTAGAGTTCGATTTTTGAATTTCCCAGGGGGATTACTTTTGATGAATTTATTTTTCTGACTAGTCAGAAAAAAACCGAGGATTGCGGAAGACGAAGTCGACTAGCAAATGTCTGTAGCTATAAAAGTCCGGGTTGCTACCCGTCCTAAAGAGGACGATATCTACATCATAGAATAATGTATGTCAAATTCGTTATAACCAAAGATGGTAGGTAAAGTGTGGTACTACTCACTCCTATAACCAAAATCGTAGAAAGGGAAATCCCCTCCTAGCGGAGAGATAAAATTGGTCGGTTATGCGGGTTACGTGGTCGTATAAGTATTAGGCATATTTCCCAGATAAGTATTTATGGCAATCACAGAAAGGGTACTGACTACGTTAACCACATGCGCCAAAAGCTGAGGACACTAAGCAAATAAAAGACACAAGACAGAGCTCCAATCATACACTAGGTCTCCCAAATTAGTAGAACAGAGTACAGAATGGAACTGGAATTTTCTGAATTCTATTTATCAAGTGGCATTTAGCAATATTTGAATTGTTAAATACAAATTTCACTGACTGTTCCTTATTATAACATCATAATTCTGTTATTAAGCTTAAGAAATTACATTTTGTTATAAAGGGTGGTTAAATTTTAAGGGCCGATGTTGATTTTGAATAAAACACAAATTATTTTGGAAATTATTGTCATTTCTTTTTTAATTATGATAATATTGGTATGGTTCAATTATGTATGGAACAAAATATCGGCCAAATGGCCGCCGCGACCTCGGCGGCACACCTCCATCCGATGGTCCAAATTTTCGATGACGCTGAAGCATAATTGAGGTTCTATGCCGTTAATGTGCCGAATTATCTCATCCTTTAACTCTTGAATTGTTGCTGGCTTATCGACGTACACCTTTTCTTTCAAATAACCCCAAAGAAAAAAATCCAACGGTGTCAAATCACATGATCTTAGCGGCCAATTAACATCGCCACCACGTGAGATAACACGACCATTGAATTTTGCGCGCAAAAGAGCCATTGTTTCGTTAGTTGTGTGGCAAGTGGCACCGTCCTGTTGAAACCACATATCGTCCACATTCATATCTTCCAATTCGGGCCATAAAAAGTTCGTTATCATTTCACGACAGCGAACACCATTCACAGTAACTGCCTGACCGGACTTATTTTGGAAAAAATACGGCCCGATGATGCCGCCAGCCCATAAACCGCACCAAACAGTCACTCTTTGTGGGTGCATTGGTTTTTCGACAATCACTCTTGGATTATTATTCGCCCAAATGCGGCAATTCTGCTTATTGACGACGTTTGAAATGGTCAAGAGGCTTTAGTTCTTGAGTCAATTGCACCTTGTAAGCGTGTAAATGCAAGTCTTTATGCATAATGTTCATCAACGACGAGCGTGAGAGGTGCAATTGTTGGGCACGACGACGAGTTGAGGTGGACGGCTCTTCAGCCACACTATCGCGAACAGCAGCAATATTTTCTGCAGTACGAGCTGTACGAGCATGCACTGGTGTTTTCACATCTCCTACAGACCCGGTTTGGTCAAATTTTTGCACGATTTTTCCGATTGTACGCACATTTGGACGATTAAATTGACCGAAAAAATCACGAAGTGCACGATATGCATTTTGATTTGAACGCCCATTTTCATAATAAGCCTGAATGGTTCAAATAGAGTTAGTCTGAAATTGAGAAATGACAAATGAAATGCAGAAAAAAACTTGACGTTTAGGTGTGGTTCACATTTAACATCGGCCCTTAAAATTTAACCACCCTTTAATAAGAATAATGATACAAAAAAAAAATAAATACATTTTGTAGCCCACGCCAGACATCTTTTACAATAAGCTTACAGCCATTAAAAGTAAAAGTTATAAATTACTAAACATTCGGTTAAACAAGTTTGCATTTAAAATTCGGAATAATAGTAAGAAAAGTGGGTACAAATTAAAAAAAAAATGAATAAAAGCTATACAATTACAAATTCTAGGCCAAATGTCTGAAAACTTTCCTCTCAAACTTTTTCGTGCCTTACAGTTTTCTCTCTGATACCACAAACAAAAAACTGACGTACGGGGGTATTACAAAAAAACCTTGATTGAATTAATATTTGAGAAGGGATAAAAAGGTGAACTCAATTTTTTCATATGAATGGGATGGTCTTTTATTCGAAATGATTTTGCTTAAGTTTTTAAGTGTGTAAAGTTTTAAATAATCATACAAACTACATCCTAGTAAATTTTTAGTGTAACCCGGAGCATAGTGAAACCGTTTTAAATTATACACATACCGGACTACATTATTAAAATCTCGCATGGTTATGAACGATAGATCAAAGATTTGTCTAGTTTAAGTCTTATGGGTTGATGTGTGAAATGCTTAGACAGTGATAGACTACGCAGGCATACATATTTTTTGGCAATAACTGAACGATTGTGATAGTTCCAAGTCAGCGTAGAGTTTTTTGCTTTTTCAACATATTTAATAACATCATTTCTAAGATGTAAAGCAGGAAAATCAGTTGTATCCAACTCTCGCTTATGCACACACTTGGTTTTTTTGGGTTGGTTTATTTCGTACAGACCATCGCCTGTGGTCCAACAGGACGGTCACTGATCAGCTTCGTAGCCCCATCCTGTGATGCATTTTTTACAACGGATAGAACCTCATTTATGAACATTATAAACAACAATGGAGCAAGTATGGAACCTTGTGGGACACCTGACTTGAGTTCAAGAAAACTCGAAGTATTTCTTCCATCATTAACTGCCAATAAGATAGAAAGAACCAAACTGGCAACAGAGTTAGAAAACCGAAAATAGTTCATCAATTTAGAAACTAATATCATATATTGTGATCAACTGAATTAAACGCCTTTAAAAAATCTAGTAGACCGAGGAATGATACTAAGTCCCGATCTATGGAATTTCTTAGGTCGTCTGTAACTTTAAGAAGAGCTGAGACATTTTTGACAAGCAGTATTGTTGGAAACTTAATATACAAGATACTCCTGCCGGGGTGCTCTGGGCTCGATATGGGGCCTTTAGCCTAAAGTAGTCCATTAGATTTATATGGCGGTAGTTAGACCGATCCTGATGTACCGGGTACTGGTCTGATTGACAGCACTAGGCAGAAAAATGAATATTATCCTACTTGCCTAGAGTACAGATGGTATCATCCATTTGCAAACCGGGTGCCCTAAAAACAACCCCAAGGCTGCACTAGAGGCAATGCTTTACTTGCTTCCTGTGGATATCTTCCGGAAGCTAATGGCAGCCAAAGTACCACTTAGGCACGACAACGGGACACTCTAGTATCCTGAATGGCAACACGACTATTCCTCCTGAAACGGACTAAATAAATAAATAAATTAATTAATAGCTTGTGCGTGCTACGATTTTCGCATGAATGAAAGCGACCTATTATATATTTATTGTCATTCCTCGACGACAGGTTGTGCCACGAAAAATGTTCCGCGGACCTGGCTGCAGCTTCAACCCATGTCGCTCTTACAGCGGTTAACAACTGAACCACGGGAACCACTAAAACGGACTATATTGTCCCTCACATTGACTTCAACGTCAGCAACAGATCTCAGATTCCTAGCAGGATCGCTTGGGAGTCCGGTGCAGTTCTGAGAGACTCCGCGTCAGAAATATCCTCAAACTGATATAAGACAGCGAGTGGTACGGGGGCGGGAATTTTCTCCAACGCACATGGCATAGCCATTGCTAAACGACTGCCGGATCAGTGCAGTGTTTTTCAAAAGGAAATTACTACAGTCTGCGAAGCTGCGGCTTGGCTCTCAATTAACACGATAGATTGTAGCGCTATTGTACTATACATAGATAGTCAGGCAGCTATTTAACCCTTGAAATCGCCGACATTACGATCAAGGTTGGTAACGTAATGCCGCAGATCTTTTAACAAGATTGCAGACAAATGCGACGTAACCCTATGCTGGATCCCAGTACATAGAGATGTTCCAGGCAAGGAACCATCTGCTTCTATCGCATTGATCAAACTTCGCCTCGATACTGACGTCAGGAAACTGACAAACAATAGGTGGAACAACATCAGTACTTGTGTCTTGTCAAAACAAATCTGGCCCAAGCTGAATTTAAGTAACACGGAGAGGCTCTTATCCACTTAACGGAAACCTAAGTTCACTAATAAGAGTCTTCACCGGGAACTGCTTGATAGGCAGACCCACATAAGAAGTGCCCTTCAATGATTTCTGTAGAAACTGTAGAGATGAGGAGGAGGAGGAGGAAACAACTACCCACATACTGTGCACTTGTCCTGCCCTTGCAATATTAAGAAGGAAACCCTCCGGGGAATACTTCTATGATGATCTAAATTCTAAACGATCTAAAGGGGTTTCCAATAGGGACGGGTAGATTTTGAAAGTTCATGGCGGCCATGTTGTCTTATCTGTTGTTAGTTTTTTGGATGAACGGGTACAAGAAAAATTGCCGGATTTGGGATGATGCCAATCCACACGCTGTCCACCAAGTGGCAATGCATCCGCAGAAAGTCACTGTTTGGTGTAGATTGTGGGCCGGCGCGCGGTATCATCGGTCCGTACTTCTCCGAAAACGACAATGGCATTTTCATCACCATTAAAGCAGAGCGCTACCGATCGATGATTACCAATTTATTTTGGTCTAAATTGCATGATATGCATGTAAACGACATGTAGTTCCAACAGGATGGTGTACGTGCCACACAGCTGATGGCACAATTGACATTCAGCACGACCGATTTGAGGACATGGTTATCCCACGCAGAGGAGACGTGAACTGGCCACCGTGATCGTGCGATTTGACCTCGTTAGAATTTTTCTGGTGGGATTTTCTAAGTCCCAGGTCTATGCCAATTAATCGCAAACGACCAGTGCCCTCAAAGATCAAATTCAGTCTGATCAATGCGCCAGAGTCATCGAAAATTGGACCTCTCGGATGAACGCCACCCAACGAAGTCGCGGCGGTCATTTGAATGATATCTTATTCCACATATAATATCATTGATAGACCATTCAAATAAAACAAAAAATTCATTGATATCTTACACACAACTTGTTTTATTCAATTTTAACATCTACCCGTCCCTATAGAAAAACGCTTTACATGAATATTTATCGTTTCATGCATTTCAATAAGTCAAATTCAATTTCCTTGATGTCGGACTCGCTGCGAGTTAATACAGAATAACAAGACTTTAACAATCGATTGGAGCATAACTGACGAATAAGTAGTACTACACGAAAAATTCCTCCTACAGTCGTCCACTTGGGAATTAAATCAATTCGGGTTCAAGTATTCCGATTGCCCCTACGTATGAAAACATGTACTTTTATCCATAAGAACATACATATCTTTGAACATGCTATCGTGTACATAATGCAATACAAAAAAAACATCATCAGTGATGTGTGCCTCTTCAAAGAATGTGATTACGGTTCGTTGGCTTGTTTGGAGCGAGGCGTATCTACATCACTGAAAGAATAATATTAGTTTGAATCTGTTGGATCAGACCAATCGACGTTAATGGATTTTTTATTTTATTTTTAGATTAAACACATATCCCTTAAGATTCAATGGAATACCGATGACAGCTAATGTCAGTGACTTTTGATGTCGTCGATTTAATGAGAAAGTTTCCTAGAATACATTTTGCTGAAAGTCAAGGTTCTGTATTGTAATGCTTCTGAGGATTACACTCAGGGGATACCGATTGAAGGACGATAAGTGGTTGTTAAAGAAAGTAATTTGTTAATGGAATCTTAACAAGATCAGACTGTAAAGTTCGATATTGAGTCCTTAGACAATTTTAAGCTCGACCTCAACCGTCGTCGTCGATACCAGTAGCAGTGGATCAATAAATCTCCGACACTGTAATTTGTCTTGAGCAATATCTCCATCTGTCTTTATTATATGCAGACAGACGACCAAATAAAACAAATTTAGAAATTTGGAGAAACTGTTGTGGTAGTGAACCACGGAACTAGTTTGCGGGTTTGCCTCATGTTAACATTGAAGAATAGGGAGTGTCGTTAAAATTTCGCGAATATCAATTCAGCAATGAAACATTTGGAAAAGACCTGCAACTTGGTAGTAACATCATTTTGTTGATGCAGAAAGTTAAGCCAATAGACCATTCTCAGCAGCTATATTTCGTCGATTGGGCTTTCTAGAACCAAAAGGACGTTGCATGTTGGTCTTGGTGTTTGAATAGTTTCTTAAACAAATTAAAATTGACGGATTTGCATCACAAAGTATCCTCGACTGAATCATGAGAAACCAATGCATGAGATTTGCGCGGCAGACTGCCGATATATGTCCAGAAACCGTGCACGATAGAGCGTTAGAATAGCAGAGACCCACATCAGCTGCAACATGACAAAAGTAAATAATTTCTCCAAAAAAAGGGTGAGGGTTGCAAAAGCCTTCGATATCAAAAGAAAAAAATCATAGCCGGCCCTGAGAACTCCCAGGAAACTACTTTTGCAGGCTGTATAACGACAACGAAGACCAAAATCACGCTGTCAGTCAGAACGAACAGAGCGGAGACCTGCTTTTTCGGCGTCGAGAGTGTTCTTATCTTTCGTGCGGATTGAGTTGCGGATAGCAAATAATTATTACTTCAGATAGCTCGTTCTTATTTCTTTCTTATCGGTTCAGAAACGTTCTATCCATCTCTTAAATTGGCCCTCATCCGTAGTGAGCAGAGAGTCGTCTAATGATTTCACCGGGTGTTATCTAGAAATCCAACAACCTGTCATTTCTTTTGTGATCCTGTAGACTGTTCTGTTATCGCACCTGTTTCTTCTGCTTCTCCAGCTAGCGCATTGATGTAGTGAAACTCGTCACGCCTCACGCTTCGCTGTACTTCCATCATTTTTATTCGGTGCCCAGTCACTCGTTACTTTCTCTTCACTGCTGGGGTAACTGCGAAACAAACTCGTAGTGCTTTTCGCCCTTGGATTAAGCTTGCCATCCGTCCTCTTTTCCCCAGGCACTGTACTCTTTTGAACGACATCCGGGGGATTTTTGAAATCTGTTCGGAGTTTTTAAGAAGTTGCAATTTTATTATTATTTACTGAAAACCTGCCGATCGTGACCGATGCGAGTAACAGAGCAACTTTGATGGCTTTCGCTTGCATGTGTTTCCAGTGGAGAACGTACGACCATGCAATGGGAGATCCAGCCAAAGATGGCCCTCTGGATGTACAGAACTTTTGGTACGACCTATTCTTACCTACGGGTCACAAGTCTGGTAGCCGGCTCTGGGTAAGGAATACAATAAAAGACTGCAAAGAACAACAAGTATACATAGGCAATACAGAGCCCTATGCCCGACCCATGCCCTGACCGTATCAAAAATCCTGCACTGTGTAGACTCATAGAACCGTCGTATTGGGCAACCAAACCCAAAATTTGTAGCTCACCGAACAGACTATATCACTCCCAACTAAAACTTCATTAAAAATTAAGTGCAGGTTTTTCCCTCCAAAGCCGAATGGCAAAAAGGAGCAGTGCTAGGTGGCTACGGCACAGTCATCTAAACAGATGGCTTAAAAATGAACTGCGAAGTTGGCGCAACGTCTTCCAGGTGAAGCTTCTGGCGATTCGGGGAGCCTGCCAACTACTTAAAACGACTCAACATCTGAGCATAACATCAATAGCCAAGCCGCAATCAAAGCCATTGATACGGCCTCCATATCCTCTGAGGTAGTGGAACAATTCCGGAATGAACTGGAGTATCTAGGCAGCCAGTTCAGAGTCGCTCTCCTATGGGTCACTTGCTCTCCTTGCCAGGCAACGCTCAGCCTTTGATAGCTCCACGCGGAACAAGTCAAATACAAGTACATTCACAATTGCTATCGCTGGCCAAAGTCTGGTGGAGCAGAACAAATAACTGCATCATATCCAGAGATTGCTCACATTGATGGGCAACCTACAAGAAGAACAGGACCAAACACCTCCTTAATTGGACCCCTCTAGATATCCCAAGACTTGTAGCGATAAGTAAGGGTCACTGCTCAATTGGCGCACATGCAGCAAAGCTTTGTTCACCCATAATCCACACTGTCGTAGTTGGAAGAACGTAAGCGAGAAAGAAACTCTCGTTCACTTCCTTTGTAAATGTCCTGCTGTGGCCTGGTTCAGGCAATAAGCATTAAACAAATCATTCTTTGAAAATCTTCAAGAGATCTTGGGTGAGGAAATTGGGAAACTGATGCGCTTCCTTAACTCCATCGAATTAATTCTTGGAGCTCTTGATCATATTAAACCTCACTGACACTCACATAAACCCCAGGTCATAAGTGCTACGAAATCGGCACCTTAGCGGTAATTGAGTTTTTTGAACATCCATCCCTACCTATGTACCTACCTTATGCTTTATCTTCCACAGAAACAACCGGAAAGACCCTCCCTTTCCCGCTTAATTTCATTATTGCTAAGGTGTTATGAATTTCTATTTTAATAAAATTCTGATGCCAACCCTTATCCTCGATCAATCGCTAGGTATATTTCGACAATACCTTTAGCTCCGTGGTTTTAATATTTTTAGACCTCTAAAAATTTACATAGATTCCCTATTCTTAAACCTGATGCCCGATAAACCACTTCGATTTTAAACCGCACTCCGATGGCTGGTTTACGTTAATTTTTGTAAGGTTTAATTAATTTTTCGTAATATCAGGTGCAGTAAAAAGAAATCCATTATTTTTGCATAAAATTGAAGAATTTATTTAGTATAGTTAGAATGATCCGATTTAGGTCAAATATGCGCCGTTTTGTTCGATAACTTGTTCCCATTTTGAAGGTAATACCATTATGCCTCTCTCATAGACGCCTTCGTCCCTATTGGCAAAAAACTGGGACAGTCGATTTTCACAAGCCTGTCTTGTGTCTAGCGCAATCGTTCGCCATGGACAGGAACAGGTGGTAATCACTTGGTGCTAGGTCCGGACTATAAGGTGGATGCATAAGAACCTCCCAACCAACCTCCCGAAGTACATGATTCCCTGCCAATCCCACCAAACACACAGCAAAACCTTCCTGGCTTGGCCACCGTTTGCGCCGGCTTACCGCGATTCGACCACGACCGTTTTCGCTTTAAATTGTCGTAAGTGATCCACTTTTCAACACCAGTTACCATCCGCTTCAGAAATGGGTCGATTTTGTAGCGATTCGCAGATCGAAATTCGGCCCATGAGGTTTTTTTGCGTTAACTCATGTGGCACCCATACATCGAGTTTCTTTTTGTATCCAGCCTTATTCAAATGGTTCCAAACTGTTTTTTATGCTATGTTTAGCTCCTGGGCATTCGAAACTGTGCTTACATGACGGTCAGACTCGACGATTTCCATAATTTTATCGACATTTTCGACAATTGGCCTTCCAGAGCGTGGTGCATCTTTGACATCGAAATTACCGAAACGGAATCGACGAAACCAAAACTGCGCATGATTGGCTGTCACAGTATAAGGACCATAAACCCTATTAACATTTTCAGCCGCCTAGTTTGCGTTTTCACTTTTATCGAAGAAAAACTGCAAAATATGCGTATTTTATCTTTGCTGTGTCCATTTTTAGCGCGCGCTCAAACAAAACTAAGTCAACCAATCACGAAACTGTCGGAGAAGTTTTTTTTTTTTGCACGAAATCCCATCTTTCTAACGGCATTTAGTGTACGTCCGATAGGATTTGTACAACGCGAGATATACATAGATGACTAAAGCCATCTTTTGGAAAAATAATGGATTTCTTTTTACTACACCTGATATTTTCTCATTTTTCTATCAGATTTTAACCAGTGCGATAGGGCATTTCGAAGTGCAATTTTTTGCATTGGTATTTATGACTTCTTTTGGGCTATTTCACTCATTCACGTTCATGCATTCAGAAATGTACTTTTTACGTGAAATCGACGAAATGATAATGTCCTGTTCGTTGTTATCAGAGGATGAAGATGTGAGATAGGTAGAACACGCGGTGCGACGCCTTTACCGCACCTATAGTTAGTCTAGGCATATACTCAGAAATATTTGCTGTTAATCAGCGTATAAGCTTAAACTTGCTTTCTAACATGAGGTGCGAAATCATCTTTATCTCAATTGACAGTCGAGCTACATTGAACTAACCTACATTTATGTCGAAAATAGTTCCAAAGACAGTCAAAATGCTTCTTGAATTAGAGAAGACCAAATTGGTCTATTACACTGGATCCCTGCACACAAAGGTTACATTGGCAACAAAACAGCGGACTGTCTGTCCACGATGGGTAAAAAACCCTTTCCATCCATCCAGTGGAGTTAGCAAATGCATTTTCAAAATCCACACGAGGGAACGTTTAAAAACGTGTGGTTTATTTTCGTGGTTTAAAAAGCGTATTTGGTATTTAAACCGAGGGAATAAAAATTTATTTTTTAACAAAATAATATCGCCACTCACTCAAGCCACTCACTGTTGGCTTCTCGCAACTATGTTCTGCGTGTTATTTTTATCTAATATTTTTCGCGTGTGACCTATGATTTATTTTCCAATCCAAAAGGCAAATTGAAAACCTTCTTTATGACGAATTATGCGCTTGGGGATTTGTTATTCGCCTCTGAGAGGCAGCATCACGAAAAATGTTTGATTGACTCAAATTTATGCAGCTCGCAAAGCCATTGAGTCAGGACGAACACCTTCCTCAAAGAAAGGTACACTGTATTCGCAGTTTAAATTAATAGGAGAGTCGTTAATTCCATAATTTTTCTTCTGCAACAGGAAACATTTCTTGGAAAACCACCTCAAAGTATCACGCAAATGAAATTTAAATAAACACAGGCGCAGGGCTTGAAAAACGCTTCATTTGTGTTGGGAGACAGTATAAGTACCTACCTATGTACATAGTTATGTTGTTTAAACAAATGAACAAATTTCCCACTTTATCAGAGTTTCCAACTAATTAAGCTATCCATCCTCAAAGAAACGTGTCGATTTATATAGTGTACGAGCACTTCGTACCAATTCAATTGTAAATGTCCTTGTGGCAATTTTCGTGGCCTGCTGGGAATTTTCTACGAATGAATATAAATTGAATTGAACAGTCAGTTTCGCATAGACATCCAAAAATGCGTGTTTGCAAATCAAAAAGGACACGTGTAAAATGTTCTCAAAGAACAGTTTCTGTTTTAAATTTGAATACTTGTGTCAAAAGAAAATCAATTCGTATCCTGTGTGATGAAATATTCATACGTGTGTACGCAATGAGAAATTGTATTACTATGCCGCCCACTATAACGGCATTTTAAAGTACTGAAAATTTTGTTGAGAATTATTAGGATTTACATAATAGCATAACTGCGGTTACGAATTAGGAATTTCCTGCGTCAATCAAGGCATAATATAATTCGAAAGAAGTTTTCAAGAGAAGTACACGTGGAACATGAATGCGTAGTAAACTCCGCTTCTCGTAAAGCAAAGGCTATCAAGTAGCAATGAAGAAAATAAAGGGCTGCTAAAATCCCCGCCCTCGCTCGTCCGCGATTTTCATAGGAAATGTAATCGTTTTGTTATTCTCATAGTAACGGAAACCCCTGCTTAGAAACGAGAGCAAAGCCACGGGGAGAACGCAATTGATAACCTTTGTCAGCTTTAACACCACTCGTGCCAAAGCTTATACTACCTTTTGTCTTCTCCAGGACCAGTGACTCTTGAGCAAAAAAGGGCCTTAAGAACACCTGCACGTCATCTAGTTCTGAGTTCAGCACATTTCAGTCCCGTCTAATTTAGCTCGAGAGTATCCGGAAGACTTCCGGATACGTGCAGTGTGTTTTAAGCAGAGGATCTAGCCATGCCTAAAGCTTCGGGACTGCTTTAGCTGAAATCGGTTTTCGTCAGGAACATCGAAAGCGAACCCGTCATCACAGTCATCCAATGTCAATATTCAGGCCCGTTTAAGATTATGTGGGGTGCCTGGTTATAGGGAAATTAACTTGACGATCCACTAGCAAGAAAAGGGAGAGAATTATCCCCATCTCTTTGCCAATATAGCGGAAAACAGGATATCTTAAGTTCAATGGCTAAACAGTTGTCATCATGAGTTAAATCCGTAATTTCTAGCCGCGATGAATCGATTGAATTGATTTGGATATGTCTTTTGAAAGCAGTCCTCGAACACAAAGACGCAGAGACAGAAACTTTTTATATAAGTGCACCGTTAAGAGATAACTTTTTATATAAGTGCACCGTTAAGAGATAACAGTTAGCCGAAAAACAAAATAACATTTCTAGGCATGGTAAGGAATGTTGTGATGATTTCGAGTCGCTAAAAGTGGACGTTCATGTTTTTGCAATTAATTTGCACTATTATATTAATAACGTGCGTATTTGATACTACAGAGAGAAAATATAAAGTAGCACCAGACAGAACCACTTTCAAGTTCGTGACCAAGATTTTTGTGGAACATTGTCTTATGGGTGGTCTCGGAAATTTTAGAAGGAGGTCAATATCACAACGAAATATCCACAACGAAACCCCTGGTTTGACGACGAATGCCGGAAAGCACATGCAGCGAAACAAAAGGCATACAAAGCGGAGCTGCATATAAAGCTCGCGAGCTCTACGAGCAGAAGAGGAGACACGAACACAAGCTTTCACGAGAAAAAATAAAGAGCATGAGAAGCGCGCGACAGCAGGAATGAGGTTCGGAAGTTTTACCAAAGGGTAAAAAGGACTTGTCAATGTTATAGAGCCCGAACCGAGGCCTGCAAGGATGAACAAAGGAACATCGTAGTAGAAACGCAGTCGATGCTGAGGATATGGAAGAACTACTTCTGTAGACTGTTTAACCGCGACGCCGAATCATATCCCGCTGTCAGGCAGAATGAACCATGGATGACGAAGACCAACAATTCCATCCACCCGACCTGGACGAAGTGAAGATACCTATATCTAAGCTTAAGTCCAACAAAGCTGCTGGAGCTGACGGCCTAGCTGCCGAGCTGTTCAAAGCGGCAGGCGATGACGTGGTTAGGCACATGCACCAACTCATCTGTAGAATATGGTCGGAGGAAAGTATGCCCGATGAATGGAACCTCAGCATCGTTTCCCCGATCCTCAGGAAAGGAGACCCTCTGAACTGCTCCAAATACAGAGGCATCAGTCTTCTTAACATCGCTTACAAGATCTAATTTGTCGTGGTGTGTGAGCGGCTGAAGCCGTTCGTCAACAACCTGATCGTCCATATCAGTGTGGCTTCAGGCCAGGAAAGTCCACCATCGACCAAATATTCACACTGCGGGAGAGCTTGGCGAAGACCTAAGAACTTCAAATCGATACCCACCACCTTTTCATCGATTTTAAGGTCGCGTATGACAGCATCTATAGAGACGAGCTATATAGAACCATGTCTAGTTTTGGCATCCCTGCCCCTGCCCTCGTTCGGTTGTGCAGGATGACCATGGACCAAGGTCGATCAAGACCTCACCGGAGACCCTTGGTGTCAAAAAAGGATTTATGCAAGGTGACGCGCTGTCATGCGACTTCTGCAACATCGTTCTTGAAAGAGTTGTGCAAAACTCACGCGCCAACACCAGAGACACAATCTTTCAAAAGTGTGTCCAATTAGTCGGATACGCCAACGATATTGACATAATCGGAAGAACGCAGCCTGATGTCACTGGCGGGTTTGTGAGTATTGAGACGGATGCGGCGAAGTTGGGTTTGGCGGTCAATGAGAAAGGACACCCAACACCGACGTCCCGGACAGAACGTCACAATAGACAGTTATAACTTTGAGGTAGGACTGTGTCTACCTAGGATCCAATATGAATTCAGATAACGCATTGCCAATCGCTGTTTCTTTGGGCTAAGAAGGCAATTAAGTAGCAAAGCCCTCTCCCGACCAACGTCGAACTGTATGGGCTGTACGGCGGCGGCACCGACTTAGCCAGAAGAGTAAAGCTTCATCGACTAAGGTGGCTGGGTCATGTAGAGCGGATGGACACTATTGCTCCGGTCCGGAAAATCTTCGAATCCACACCCGAGGGACATCGCAGTAGAAGAACATTGCAATTTAGGTGGCGCACGCAAGTGGAAGGGGACTTCAACGTTCGTGCGAAACTGGAGAGAGCTTGCTAAAGATCGAGTTGGCTATAGAGGCTTGTTGGTTGAGGCCCAGGTCCACTCCGGACTGTAGCCGCACCTTAAGTAAAGTAAGTAAGGCCAGTAACATAGGTGCGTAGTGCGTTACAACCTTTGAAATCTAGATCCTTCTTCCACTGCAAATTTAAGAGATTTGTCCCAGTTAACACAACGTCAAAAGAGATTTTTAAGGCTCCGTCTGTAGACAAGTCCAAACACATTCAAGAGGCGTGGAGCACAGTTATAGATGACAAAGATCTTACATTTTATCGAAGTCGTGCAGTATTCGCATTTATTGAGTTAGACCTAAATTGCAAGAAGCAGATATGGATGTCATCGTTGTATTGCCTCTATAATGACTTATCAACTCCGAATATACGAAAGGCAATAAAGACGGTCATTTTCATAACCCTATCATATTGAGATGCTTAGCGAAATCGAAGTGTCAGGTTAGAATGGCAATTAGTTGTCTACAGTCTTTTCTATTGAGTGACAGCAGGAATGCCGCTTCTTCTCACAGACGTTCCGGAACATTCGTTTAGTCTGCCTGCATCCTGGAGCGTGTGTCCTATTATTAAAGCCTTACATCAATTCTGCAGTCAATTAGGACATGAGCTTAAAGTTTCATGAAATTCTGGAAATGAGTGGGCGAAAGAAGAAACAGGTCCTTAAATTTCGCATCTGGAATCTATTGCTCTTGGATAGTCACAGCTATATAAAATAAATAAACCATCCAAAACTCAATAGCAATACACAATAAACAAAAATTTAAAACTCAATAACTTGCAAAGGATTCTCTCTTTAAGTCCTTTAACCTCCTATAACAAAATACAAAAGTTTAACCCTACTTATAGCAAAGCATGGGTATTTCATTTGTCAAGTTCACAATATTAAAACGGTCCCAAGCATAACTTGTCTCACAACAGCTATCGGCATCAACCCAAACGCTTTCATATATCGCTATGAACATCCCAAATGTGGATTGTCTTCGGATGAATTTTGCACAACGATATTTTTATGGGAGAACCTTTTTCGGTGTCCCGTTTAATCGCACGGGTTGTTGTGTGCCTCTTCATAAACTATAAAAGTAAAACTCACAAAATAAAGGACATATCACAGTTTAAACAAAAAATAAACTAAAGTGGTAAGAGTTGATGGAAGGTGGTTTCATAACAAGAAGCAAAGCAACTTTATTCAGGGGTAACGATCCTGTTTTATGCTAAACTGAAGTTCAAATGGTGCCAGTTTATCTTCAGTACCACAGTTCAGTTCAGATGAAAGGTAATCCTTTGGCTACTTGTACACAAGGTGAGATAATATGGGATTTCTAAATCAAAGGTAAGAACAATTTATGAAAAGACGATGTAAAGGATATTACATGTCAGAGATTCCTTGTAACTCCAGTGTCGAGTGTCAAAGTAGAAATTTATTTCTGACAATACCTAATCGATTAACATCAGCTGCTCATTGTTTGTTTTTAAAAGAAACTTGAAAAAAGTTTAAACGTTGGTTAATTCCTAATATCATATCTTTTCTACATGCTCTAAGAGGAGTGAGAGTTTGAATGCGGTGAACACAAGGGTACATCCAAACGTACATGGAAGTTAGGTTACGTCAGATAGATGGGTTGGCGAGGGGAGAGAAGCCGTCTGCGCCACACTTAAGTCAGTAGACCCCCCTTGTGATGCCCATTTTTGGGGGGAAGGTACTGCTTGCTCGTGGAGCAGTACCCAAAGCACTCTCCTATTGCCCCAGGCTCCCGACCCATTTTGAAGCCTTAATGCAACTCCAGATATCCCTGATAGGCTCGTCCATTAGTTCTTCGGTATCCTGGAAAAATTATCTTTCAAACGTTTTATGTCTGAGGTTGCAAAGACCTGGGCAGTGGCAGAAGAAGTGGGTTGTGTCCCCATTCACTTAGTCTTAACTTTTTCATGTGATAACGCAGAGTGTTATGACCTGTAATTACTCCTACAAGGATAGATAGGGTTTCCCTGTCCTTCTCATTAGTTTTGGCTACATGGAAGTTAAGGTGAATTAAACATTTAGTAATCCATGACGGTACCAGTCGCTGAAACGCATTTAAAATCCGATGAGAGTTGTTTTTCTATATAAAAACCATTAAAAACCATTCCAAAATTCATCACGAACTCGGTATAGTTCGGGGAGTCCGAACCCGACCAGAAAACTAGTGAAGACCCTTCCAGTAGTTCGGAGTTGTCTGAACACAATTAAAACGATTGCTTCAAGATGTCCAAAAGCCTTTTTTCTCTAAGATATCTCTTATTCCTCTACCGCATCATGTATTGATAAGGATGTACAGCCCTTGTGAATAAATGCAAGGACAGGACGACCGTGTACGAATTTGGCAGAAAGTATATACATAATGCTCTGGGCAGTAGGAAATAAAATATCTCACATGGATATTTGGCAAACAGTCAGCTGCTAGCGCAGCCATCAGACTGAGAGCCTCCTTTCAATGGTCGAACAACCATATAGGCCATTCCTTGATCTTCTTTCATTCCGAAAAACACCGACTACACACCGTCCAAGTTGAATTTCAATTTCAACTTCCGGACTTCCATTCCTTCTCGAGATCAGTGGGAGAGTGATGACGCCAGAGACGATCATTCCGTCCATCTCTGTACCGACGTCTCCAAATCTGAGGACGGAGTGGGAGGTTGTGTTTTCTTCAATATGCTTAACCTCAGCATCCCCATCCGTGTACTTGACCACTGTAACATTTTTCAAGCGGAAATTATGACGATCAACGAAGCCTTATTCTTTCTTAGGCACAATGTGATATCCTTCAGGGACATTCAAATGTTTACCCATAACCAGGCCATGGCGAATTTAAAAGCTTTTTCATGACAAATTATACTCTCGAAGGCTTGTCATTCACCGACGAGAGGTTGTGTCGCGAAAAACGTTCGGTGGACATGGCTGGGGATTGAAACCACACAGCTCGCACAGCAGTCCAACGCACTAACCACTGACCTACGGCCACGCTTATCAGGCAAGAAACAATATCTTTCTCTAAGAGGTAGCATTTACATTTAAACGAAAAGCAACTCCGGGCTTCTTATGCGTTTATTCAAAATATCTCTAATAAACAAAACCTCTGATGCATTTCGCCTAAAACTAAGGGTTTGTAGGCCTATAAGTTTGCATCTGCTATCATAACTAGTAAGTGGTTCAAACAAATTTAATTTCCTGATGGCAAATCTGAATCTCACATAATTGCAGAATACACCAAAATAAGTCTGACTAGGGAGCAAAAAATGCTTTTTAGAGTGTAAACGTCCTGAAAGTCTTCACTACTCCTCTTTAGCAACCCCAGCAAGGAGTTTTCCTTTGCCATTATAAGACGCGGAACTCATTTTGTAATTAAATATCCCGCCAAGATATTTTACCTCAGGACAACGCTGAATTATTTGGCCATTAATAAAATAATCGTAAATAACAGGAAATGTTATTCCCGGGGCAATGGCTCCGTTCCTGCGATACTTTCGCATATGTTATTTTTACCCTTCCAATTGTTTGTAGCTTGTTTTTGTAAGTATTCTCCCTCAAATAGTCATAAAAGAAAACATTCTAACCGCATTAAAACCCAAGATTTAGGAGGCCAAATAATGTCACCAGATTCTGAGATAATTCGGCCAGGAAATTTAGAGCTCAATAAATTTATCATGGGCTGTGAAGCATGCTGCACCATCTTCTTAAATACACGTACTCGTATCATGTTAATCCATTCCAACTTATGAGGCCATAAAAAGCTCCTTAGTGAGTCATGATAACATTCCCCAATTAACAATTATCACAGTCAGAGCACCATTGTTAAGGTACAATTACAACTTCTGCAAAAATTCGCTCGCTGTTATAAAAATTTAGCTTATTTCAATTAAAAAATAATAAATACTTATGAAAGATAGTTTTGTTGTAAAATTTATTAGTTATTAAAGCATCCAAATTCATTCATCGCTTCGCTTGCTTATATCTTTAACTCTTGTCTAAGGCTCTTAACTTTCATCACTCAATAAACATTAAATTGCATAATAATTGAATTGTAGACGGTTCAGCATAGCTTAGAACCAAATATTCCCATTTAAGCTCAAATTGTAGCTCAATACGATAGATCTCCATCATGTTGATTTTCCAACGAGAACTGTGCAAAAAAGGGGACACCAATTTTTATATTTTATTAGTTCAAGAATAGTTGTCACTTGAAACTTCGCCCTCGAAATGTTTTTTTAGCCTTTTGTTCGCCATAGTTAAAATATCTTGCGAGTTCCATATATCCCAGTATATCCAAATTTTTTTTCTGTTTTAACCGATTAAATAAATTGAAGTCAATAACTGAGAGGAATGAATAATATTAACTTCGTGGTGTAATTAAAAATGCGTGTCTCAATCAGTATTCGCAACCCAAAAACTCATCTCAGTGTTAATGCTAACTTTTATTATCTGCCATTTGATGGTCGTTCCTGTTTAATGTTTATTTTTATTTCCGTCATAACTTGTGACTTTGGGACGTGGAAAGTGTCCTTCTTCTGACATTATTATCCTTATTTGCAGGTCAACACTGTTAACAGTTAATCGGTAATCTACAGAGCCTACAGTCAGAGTAAAAAAATTTTCCTTTTAACTTGAACAAAATTAAATCCAATATGTGTTGTGTGAAAGCTTATGCGATAATGGTAATTTGTTCGTATTCGCCGAAAGCCGAAAGGACAATACCCCTAGTCAAGTGTTATATGTTGGTCATAACAAAAAGTCTGACGATCAACATCTGGACTCAGTAAACTCTTTCATTTGGAAGACAGTGGTTGACGAGCTCAAAGCTCTGGAGAAACTTAGTGATGGAGGTAGAAGAAATCAGAGTGACTTGCGCGTTCATTTTGAATTGAGACAGGTACGTTCGTGTTGCGTGTTTTTAATTTGAGAAAGATACTGCACTTATGTACATATGTATATGTTATGAGCAAATCAATGCGGGCATTATTCATAGACCGCGTAGCGGTGCCCTGAGCACCTGCAGGTGAGCCCGAAGGCTGTCTGGTAAGTCTATAGTTGTTTTTGTTTTAGCGAGTGTACCAATCCCACTTTTCTTAGCTTTCGCCCGCTAGTCAATTCAATACTAAATTGGAGAGGGAAGGCTCGCTGCGCTCGCTAAAAAAAAAACTATGGACACTTCCTCGACTCATATCTGAATTATTACGTAGCTTGTTTGAATTTGTTATTATTTGTAGGGAGGAAAGCATGCTAGAGTGACCGTTAGGATGATGTTTAGAACTGACGTTATTTAGGTGGAAGAGCCTGAGCAGACTGAATTTTGCCTGCATTTCTGCATTTCGAACTGGCAGACAAACAATACGTATAAGCGAGGCGGTTGGGGTGGAGCGCAGACAATCCGTCATGCAGATTTCAACTAAGGGTTGAACCCGTTCCAGTTTTTATCTGATGTTTTTGTCCACCAGACTATTGCCGCATAAGTCAGGGTACGTCTGATGACCAAGGTGTAGATTTGGAGCATGATTTGAGAACTTAGTCCCCAGTTGATGCCACAGATTCACAATGCACGTGTGACTTCCCCAACGGTCCGGTCGATGTAGGGGATCCAGGGCAATTTACCGTCCTAAACTGAATGGTTTCGCCGTAGATAGAAGGGCGAATTAGAATATTTAGGTTTCTTATTTTATTGAAAGGAACGATAAATGTCTTTTTGGGGTTTCTTTGGTGCACCATATCTGTATCTCAGATAGTGCATATTGCAGCACTTCGCCTTCGAATTTGCCGCTGACGATGACCGCCACGTCGTCTGCGTACGCAATGGCCTCAATCCCTAGGTTATTAATGGAGCACAGTATGCTGTCAATGACCGGATCAGTGGCAATAAGATGTTCGAGGACATCCTCCTCCGAAGCGCCGATATTTTAACATCATTGATGTTGGTGTGAATCATTCTACCTTTCAGCATGGACATAATCCTGCGAGACTGCGCTTCAAAATCTAGTTGCTAGACTTGAATGCGCGAGTTACGTCCGGTAACCTGATGACAGAAAACGTGAGGCCGGAAATACTAGAATTTATTGAAAACCTAAATCATTCTCGACACAGCATAAATGTGCAGTCTAAGAGTGCTTTTGGCAAGACATGGGGCTTTTTACCGAACAAAATTCTTTGGATCTATACGGCTATGATAAGACCGTTTCTAGCTTTTGCGTCGGTTGTTTGGTGGAGGGAGCTTTCTTCTAAGCGTGTGACAGCCTACTGCACTAAACTTCAAAGAACGGCTTGTACGCCGGGTTCTGCTCTAGACGCTCTGCCTACCTCCTACTTATATCATGGGCTGTACTATCAAAGCAATCTATCGTCTTAGACGGGGTGGCTTTTAGTATCATCCGCATTGGAGGTTTGATGACCTTGCGCGACACTTATCTCACGACCCTAGTTCCATGGATATGTCGTCTGATGCAATGACACCAGAACTTCAGTTGCTATGCAAACTTTGCTTTAGGACTGGCTTTGGCCAGAGTCTGAGTTTAGATGGGGCTGTAGTCGAATCTTAACGGACGGCTCCAAAATCAATCATGGGTCCGATGCTGGTGTCTTCGTGGAGGTCGGTAACACTAGAATTCACTATGAGACCTTTGTCATCCTAATGGCCACAGACTATATCGTTAAGAACAGGTGGAAGGATCGAAGCATCTGTTTCTGTAGCGATAGCCAGGCTGCGCTTAAGCCCTTGCTCAACCCTTAAATCCGTTCCAAAAAAGTGCGAGAGTGCAAGAACTCTATCAATTCGGTCGCAAGGCTGAACTCTTTGACTCTTGTCAGGGTCCCAGGTCACACTGGGATCTCTGGAAATGAGATCTCTAATGAGATTGGTAAAAAAGCCTCAGAGGATGTTTTTTCAGGACCTGAACCTGCATTGGATCTTTCCGCGTCCTCGGTCAGGGAATCCATTGACGATTGAACGTCCTATGAACGCAATTGTGTGTGGCACGACTCTCCAGGATGCAGGCAGGCTAAACGAATGCTCCCGAACGTTTGCAAGAAATCAGCGGCATTCTTGCTATCACTCAGCAGTAGAGACTGTAGACAACTTATTGGCGTTCTAACGGGACACTTCGCTTTTGCCAAGCATCTTAATGTGCTAGCTGTCTGCGATGCCTGTGGAGAGGGCGACGATACTTCGGATCATTTCCTTTGCGATTGTACTGCCTTTGTTCGAATCAGGTGGCAGTTCTTCAGTGCTGATGTGGTGAATGGTGATACTGTAAGCTCCTCATCATTGAAATGCCTTCTCGGCTTTCTCCGCAAGTCGAGAAAGTTCCAGTAAAATGGGTAAAAATTGGGTCCTGCTTTCTGGTAGTACAATGGACCAGTTGCGTCTCAGTGCTCCAGAAAATCGTTTCCAAACCCAACAAAAAAAAAAATAAAAAACAAATTGACATAATCCACTTGCTTATGGTTAGTGAGAGGTTTATATTGCTGAGTGCATGTTCAGTGCGTTCATATGAAGTGTAATTGAAAGCACCTTCGATATCTAGAAAGACGACATGGCAAGGCGACAAGGTTGAAGGTGGTTTCAATTCTAGTTACTAAGTCATTGAGTGTTGAATGCCGTCGCAAAGGGTCTATAAATATCCTTACGATGTTATTTAGGTACAAAATGCGAGCGCGAAATGAGGTTTCAATGAGGTCCGTTGTGTCAAGATTAACTATGGACATTTGTAGCGTTTGTCTTTGCTATAATTAACGGTATTTTTTTTTTCAAATCTTCTGATGTCATAATCATTATCAAGCCATGACACTCTTTTCTGCTTTTGAAGTTGATCGAATTTGATCGGCGTTGTGCTTTGGTATTCGTAAGGAGCATGTATATTGTTGTTTCCTCTTTTACAAGTCTAGAGAGTGCTTGCTTCGTTTTACAGGGGATGTCCATGTCGTCTGAGCAACCGTATGCATAGCTATACTGTTTTGTGAAAAATAGTACATTGGTACATTTCCCCGACAAACCCCACAGGCAGACCAGTAGGAATGCAAAAAAAAGTGTGAGGGTTGCGATTCCCTAAATCCAAGTCACTGAAATTCGCAGAAAAAAAAAGGAAAAAGAAAAAGAACATTTGTGAATTGGCAAAAAACAACAAATAGAGATTACTCACCACAGTCCAAATTGTTTGGAAATGGCCTTTTATTCTCAGGCTGAATTTGAGCAACCTTCAACCGTCTGATATAAAAAAATTCATGAGCCTGAGCTTTTCACTTAAATTGACCTTAAACTTTGAGAACAATGATTCCTTTTCTCCGAAAACTCATCAAGTTAGGTGTCAGAATCCCTCAGTTCTTTATTATCAAAGCCATCTCCCGAGATCTCCGTATCCTCAGCGGAGTTCTTTAATTTCTTTATGAGTGATTCCAGGTCATGGCAAAGGCCTACCAAGAAACTTATTTCGAATGAAAAAATTAAGTATTCTCACATTTAGCACTTACTTCTGGCTTCTGATTTATAAGCAGATGCTTTCCATCATAACTGTGCGAATAATTTAGGAAACTTTAATCCATCCGAAGGCCAGTGCTTCATACTTTAAGGGATAATAAATCTGTTACTGCCTCGAGGCGACGCAATTACGTGTAAAATGAAAATTCTAATCCCCATTGGCCCGCAGCCAACTCACCCAGGTATACATGATTCCCGAAACTTTCTTAACGCGTGAACTTTATGCCCGCGTTTTAAAATTTGATGAACACTGTGCCAAAAAAAAACTTAATTAATGAGTAATCACTTCTGCATGTTGGAGAATTTGTTTCGTTTTTTCTTCCTTCTCGTTCCGGTTTTGTTAATTAAATTTTTATTTGTTTGGACTACCTTCAGTGGTCGGCTTAGAAACATTCCCCCCCGTCCCGCTTAACAATTTTAAGGGAACAATGAATGAACTTATCTCGAGGTATAAGGGTTTTGCTTTAACGATACACATAAAGCTTAAAGTACAGGACGACAGATTACCTTTAAGTTTTTCTTTCAAAAGGCACGTTCTAGAAAGTGATTGCCAATCATCATTAAGTTGAATTAAGGACGAAATTCCAGGTTTACCTGGGATCACCGCGTATCGTCGCTTTAAAAATTATACTTACACACATTGCACCAAAGTTTAGCTTTTAAATATGTCTGTTTTCGACGGACTGATTTTACTGCGGTGATTTATAGCACTAGACTTCTAAGGCTTATCTAGATGGTCTAACCGCTAACCACACCGGTCACATGCTAATTGATAGATAGAATGTACAAACTTTCAGAGTGGCTAATGTCGACTCTGACCACTTTCTTGTTGCAGCCAAACTCAGAACTCGACTATTCAACGCAACTGCGAACCATATAGAGAGATTCGTGGTTGGAAGTTTTAGCTAGAGCCTACATAAAGGGTCTTAGTGACAGACTCGCCGCTCAGCACATACCATCCACAAACGGTAACAACCCGTAGAACTAGTATAGCGATATCACGAAAGAGGTATCAAAGCCATAAGGTACTTCCCCAAAAAGAGCCCCGGGTATGATGATGCAATCATACGTCGGAAAAAAAGTTACAGAAAATACGCAATACAAACAAACGCTGCAACTCAAAACAAGAGTTGCACGAGGAGAGTATAACGTCAGAAGGAGAGAGAAGAAAAAAATGCTGCGAAGGACTGCGAAAGAAAGTTTTGTGTTGCTTCGCAGTTTCTAAAATTAAACTGCGGTACTGTAATTTTTTTTCTGAGATTTTAGTGATTTGTATACTACATTGGGCGGATTATGCTTTCCACTCTTTGTTTGCAATCATATTCTCCATTGGGAAGAATGTGTGAAACTTAGCTTTAAGCCTCCATCGTCTAGGCACACGCTCTAAGTATAGTTCCCAATGTCAATCCATTGAACCCATAAGCATGCTTATTAAAACGGGGCTTATCATCAACATCATCTTCATTTTCAATGACCCACTTAGGGTGCTTAAGTGGACTCTCCACATCCCCCGATCTTCCGCCATCGACTCTAAAATATCAAAGGTTATCCCCATACGGGTAGAGGTGAGATTGCGGACTTTTTCCAGCCGTCACATGCTAGGGCTACCCAGGGAACGCCTACCCGATGGCATGGGTTCCATGATGATGACCAAGTCATTAGCAAAAAGGAGATGACTTACCTTTAAATCTCCCAATTCTAACCATTCCCCACCACGGCTGCGCTGTAACATCGAATCCCATATACACTATGAAAAGGAGAGGCGAGAGAACGCACCCTTGGCGAAACCCAACGCCCACAGTGAAAGGTGTCAAATTAACGCCGTTCACCCGAACACAGCTCTTACAGTTGGTGTAAAGAGATTGAATGGTCCTCAGAAGAGAACCGTCAATCCCGTACTCCTGTAATACACTCCAGAGTTTACCTCGAGGGACCCAATGATATTCTTTCTCCAAACCCACAAAACAACTGTAGATACGTTTGGCATATTCCCAGGCATTCTCAAATACCATATTGAGAGTGAATAGCTAGTCGGTTGTGCTTCTACCTGGACGAAAGCCGCACTGCTCATCGCCCAACCTGGCCTCGACCACAGCTCTGGAACATGCTTCCAACACCTTAGCAAAGGATTTTCCGAGAGATATTCCCCTATAATTGGAGGAATCCTTCTTATCCCCTTTCTTAAAAAGAGGAACAATCACTCCAGTTTGCCAATCGCTAGGTGATTCACCGCATATTGAATACTCATGTAAAAAAAATTGGTAAAAAGATAGGTATGAGGCATTTTTTGTTCCTTGTTTTGATAATTAAATAACATGTTACACGTTGTATTAAGTTAAATTATATTTGACGTATTTAGCAATTGTTGCGAACAAATAGTTTTGGGAGCGCTATTGACCGATTTAGTTGTGTTTTTCCTAGACAGTCTTCTAAAGCCTTTCAGTAAGAAAACCAGGCGAAATAGTGTTAAAGACAAAACTCCACAGTTTTCGAGAATTAAACTTATAAAGTAATCCTAGTCCACGCAAAAATAATCACCCATCGGCTCTATCGCAATACAAACCCCCATACCTTATCGTGTTTTGAATAACTTAAGCATAAAGCTTTTTCCTAACAGCATGTTACACCACACAATATAAAATGATACCACAATGTCACAATGGCATTAGCCACAGGACAAGAAAAGTAGAGGATTCTATAATTTATGCAGCTCAGTGAAATCTGATAAACTGAAAGGAGGAAAAGAACGACCATGTGTTTAGAGTAAAAGTAACCGTAGACGATGTTTCTGAGAAGGACCAAATAACCCCTATAAGAAAATATACGTATATGTTACAATTGCCTGTATGCAAAGCAAGGATTCGGCGAAGATAAGATGTATTATGTATGTTACACGTGTGCATGTAATACATGTGGAAACATACATTCATTCTCTATAACAAGCAAAGTGAAGGGTGTTTCATGTGAATCAATAGCAACTCTCAGGAGGTACATATGTACATATTTCTTGATAAACCAGCAACTGCATCCTTTTGGCTAATTATTGTTTTTCGGAACAAAAGCTAAATACGTTGGATTGGTTTCAGGTTAAATTAATCTCTTTAGACCGAAATTAATGGCAAGCGCCATTAGTGTTACATGCATCTTTAAGATAAGCACACGTTGTTTAGAGAATTACAGTAAAACTGGAAATGTAATTTTTTCGCCATAAATTAAAGAATAATTTATAGATGCTCAGTCATACTTGAATTAATCATTTTGGTATACAATGAGGATAAGTCTCGTCGCATGCGAAGTCTACATATATATGTTTGTATGTATGTATGTATGTATGTATGTATGTACATGAGTATGAAAAATCACAGCAATATCTAAACTTTGAACTTAAGTTTGTTAAAGAGGCCGAATCCTTCTTTTTCTTGCACATATAACGAGTGGGCAAACATGCATATTTAGGTTGTTTGCTGGTTACGACACACCATTCTTGACTGTATGCGGGAATTTTATTTGCACGGCAATCTATTGCACAGGAATTCAATGATAGCCAGAAAAAGTCATTTTTTATTACGACTAAGTCTCAGTTTACAAGAAGGCAGAATCGTATTTTTATTACTGAGCTCTACCTTAGAATTAATGCTGACGTTTATCGAACCACTACCTTGTTATAGCCAAGGTACGACTGCGGATATCCCGAACACCGCCAAGACAAGGAAATACTGTGAGGAAGTTTGAAGACGGACAGCTGCAATCGCAAGAGATCACAGATCCTTTTCCGATCGAGTCTTTCTCAATCTCTCAAGAGGTCCTATGCCGCCAGCATCCAGTATTGAAGACCAGAGGCATCATTGCTAAAAAGCCATCAGAGATGCCGCCTCTGACGTACTGGGCTTTACTCTTCACGAAACCCCAGGTTTGACGAAGAGTGCCGGCAAGCACATGCAGCGAAACAAGAGGCATACAAAGCGTCGCTGCACAGAAGGACCAGGAACTTAACTTAAGTCCAACAAAGTTGATGGAGCTGACGGCCTAGCTGCCGGGCTGTTCAAAACAGCAGACGATGACTTGGCAAGGAGCATACACCAACTCATCTGTAAAATATCGTCGGAGGAAACTATGCCCGATGAATGGAACATCAGCATTGTTTGCCCGATCCTCAAGAAAGGAGACCCTCTGAACTGCGCCAACTATAGAGGCATCAGTCTTCTTAACATCGCCGACCAGATCTTATCTGCCGTATTGTGTGAGCGCCTGAAGCCGTTCGCTAAATATCAGTGTGGCTTCAAGCCAGGAAAGACCACTACCGACGAAATATTCACACTGCGGCAGATCTTGGAAACCACCACCTCTTCATCGATTTTAAGGCCTAGTATGAAAGTATATATAGAGACGAGCTATACAGAGCCATGTCTAGTTTTGGCATCCCTGCCAAACTCGTCCTTTTGTGCAGGATGACGATGTTGAATGCACGCTGCTCCATCAAGGTCGGTAAAGACCTTACTGAGACCTTTGATGTCAAACAAAGATTTAGACAAGGCTGTCACGCGACTTCTTTAACATCGTCCTTGAACGAGTTGTGCAAAACGAGCGGAAGAACGCAGCGTGATGTCACTGGTGCGTTCGTGAATATCGAGACGGATGCGGCGAAAATGGGTTTAGCGGTCAATGAAAGCAAGACGAAGTTTATGCTGTCAACAAGAAAGAATGTCACAATAGACAGTTATAACTTTGAGGTAGTTAAGGACTCTGTCTACTTAGACTCCGCTATAAATTCAGACAATGACACCAGCGCTGAAATTAAACAAAAAATAACTCTTTCCAATCGCTCTTTCTTTGGGCTAAGAAGGCAATTGAGTAGCAAAGCCCTCTCTTATACAACTAAAGTGACCCTGTATAAGACCTTAATCATCCCTGTCCTGCTCTACGGCGCATAGACAGGAACCCTGTCTAAAGCAAAGGAGTAGGAGGACCAAACTACTTTATATACACAGGCATATAAGGACGGGCTTTTCGAGCGTCCTCTTACTAAGAGTGGTAAGAAAACTCAATCAGACCTTATATAGGGTCATCCAACCAGAGGTGTATTTGTAGATCTCGCGCAATTGTTGAACTGTCAGCATTCACCTATCTTTGCGACGACTTTTAATAAATAAAACTAGGAAGTTATTTAATATGAATTGATACACACTTGCAGAACGTGTTGAAATAGGCAAAATTCACACGGTGAAAATATCGCGGAAACGTTTCGTAAAGTTCGTATTGCTTTTATTCATCATCGAGCGCCTTCTTTGACGCCTTCTCATAAAGTGAATTTAGTCGATGAATTTGAACGCCTCGGACAGGTTAGTGATGTGAAAAATTGAAGCAAGAAAGAAAGTTGCATAATTCGACGCCAGATTCGACGCATATACTTGCACCAGAGCCAGAGTTGACTCATGCTTAGGCTTTAAGATCGCAATTCTCATCCCGAGCTGTCACGCCAGCTATTGAGTTACTTTTTTTATAATCCACTCGCGCTTTAGGGAATTTTGATGTTATTCCCACAAAGCAAGCGAAGTGCAGTGGTTCGATACGCAGGTAGTATTACGTTTCAATGGCGTCCGTCACTAGATACGCATAGTGTGCGCTAGAGCCCAGCACTTCCCCTACCATGCAGATCTCGGCGCGTTTGCCCTACCTTACATTGGACTTATGACTCTTAATTATTATCCCTTGCTGCTCATTAAAGATTTTTCATGCCTATTCACCGACGACAAAATAGGATCTCGAAGGGGGGCCCAACTAACAATCAACCAAGACTTTTCACATTTTCCCTATCTTCAGGTGACTGTCAACATATGACATCAAAGTAGTTAAGGAGTTCACTTACCTGGGAATTTTCAACACGACATCAAAATAACTTCGCAGTAAAAATCAGACCGCCTTTGGAATTGCCTTGTCCCAGCATGTGGGAAGAACCCCTTAATAAGCACAAGAAAGCATTTTTTTAGTGGAAAAACGTGTCACGCAAATGTAGGTATTCTTCAACTAGCGGCGATTGCCAAGAACTCTGACATTTCTCAATTTTCTGACACAAACCAAAGCCAGTAAATCCATTGTCCTTTAACGATATCTGCACACATGCATGTCTTCATTGAATTATCTCCTATTTTCCTTTCAATGCTTTTTAGACACGCCACAAATATCTCTTAATTTGAGGTCTCCTGCTCAGCATATAATCCTTGCAAATACACGAACATCAGCAAATTGAATGAACAAAAATATCGTAAGTATCTCCAAAGTGAGGTCTCCTTTTTCCTGTGAACCGGCAATATACGCCTTCAAACATCATTTACTCATTCGCAAAAGTTTCTTCATTTTATTACGGTCTCACAGGAACAACGACGTTATCCTGTAAATGACATTTCCTTTGCAGAAACTTTTCCTTTTTGCTCACATGCGTTGGGAGCGATGCTCCCAGGATAACGAAGTAGTGAAAGTACTTCAGCTCAACTATTGAATTTATATGTGCGTGGGTATGGGCCTACGATGCAAAAATGGGACGAAAATCATTTGTACCTTTCCTATTGTTTTTCCTTTTCAGTCAGCCTTTGAAGATGTAAACATTTATTGGCCAATCGACATCCCTTGCCATTTGGGTGGAGAGGAAATTTGAAAGACAATCCCGGTCGATACAAATAGCTGATAGGAACCCATCACAAGCGTAAAGGACACTTCAAACCTTTGAAATCAAACAGTAAATCCATGGCTGCCTTCCGCAAGACAAAGGCTTCCACAACTAATGCGTGTTCTTCTGTAAAGCCGATTTAATGGACCTTCTCGAAATGTGTCAAATCGAGGCGCAAAAGATAAGTTCCGCGATTTAAATTTAGAACCACTATCCGATCTGCCATAAAAGTGAACACATTAAAATCCTTCAATGGTTTCAGCAGATTCACTTCTGAAAGACAGGAATAAATAAAAAAAAAATAAAAATTGCGTCTGCCATCTATAGGCTTGTGCATGTGCGAACGCTCACATAATTTATATGTGTATGCACGAATCTTTGCTCCATTTCTCTTTATCGGATGAACAGGATAGGACATAAAATTAATTTGAATTTAATCGAAGCCGTTAACATTGACACATTCTTGAGAGAATCCTCGTCGAAGCTTTATCGTAAATAAAATTCGTGACATAAAAAAAAAAACAATTAGTTGCGAAGATTTACGAATTTTTATTGCGAACAAGGCTTTACGCAAAAATCGATCGCAGCTCGAGGGTGAGTAAATACATTTTCAGTTAGACACTCATCATCTGAAGATGGATTCTTCAGAAGGAATCAAGGATGCCGTCTGCATTTTAAATCAGGTTGTGTGGGAAAACTAAGATAAAATATAAGACTAGAATCCCCATTAGATTACCACTGAGAATTTGAGGCAATTTGAAATGAATCTGCGAATGGTTTAGGGCAGGTATATTTGCAGGCTTCCCTGTCCCTCAATCTAATAAGCAATGATGACATTTCTCTTTTGTAGAGTAGAATCGAGAAGGATTCGATTATATCCGTAAGTACCACGAGTCACTCGACTCACATCACTTATGTAGGCTGATAGGTGCCCTGTGTTATTGAAGCAGGTAGACCACTTATTTTTATTGAGAGATATTGAATCAGACCACCTTTATTGGGAACCTTTCCGTTTCTCATTCACTCGGAATGATAGTTCAGGATACACTTCGAATAAACTGGATTCCTTGTGTCACCATTAGAATCTGATTGATTGAAATTTGATCTGTAAAATAAGTTCCATTGCGAATTTCACTAAAGCTGGATATTGGCACAGTCGATTTTAAACACTCAAGGTGAAATACGTCAAAACAGTCACCTGCTACAAAACTGACCATCAGCCCCAATAATGGAGCTACCCACAGAGTGAATCTATTAAAACTAGTCCAGTCCAAATCCTTCACAAGGCACATCATCCAAGAGTACAAACATTTACGAAGAAACAGAACACCGCATGCCACGTACTCAATGCCCCTTTCTATAGCCAAAGTTAATATTACTCTCTCCTCCATAAGATTCTTACAAAACAAAAAAAACTCAAAAATGGTCTTCCCCAAGGATCGGTGCTTGCCTCATCCTTGTCAACATATATGTACATACACACGCTACCTACCACCCACATCCTCCCGGAAATTTAATTTTACCGACGACATAGCGTTTGCGTTTCAACACAAGTCCTTTTGTCACTCTGGAACAGACATCAATGTCTGATCTGAACCTGTTAGCATACTGCAGGAATTGATGCCTATAACCGAGCGCAACCAAAACTGAAATCTGTTGCTTTAATCTCAATTATGGAGGCGCTGAAAGAGAGCTGGGAGTACCGGTTGATGCTGTATACCTAAAACACAACTTCACTCCGAAAGATCTAGACTTCGCCTTAGATCAAACCCTGAAATGAAAGCCCAATCTAATTTAAGCGTCAAAAAAAAAAAAATAAAATAAAGACAAGGAACAACATTATTCAAAAACTGTCAGGCACCTCCTGGGGCATCTCTGCAAACTGCCTGCGTACCTCTGTTCTCTCGCTGGTCTACTTAACTTTTTTTTTTTTTTTTTACGAGGGTAGGTGAAAATCTTTCATGAGATACCATGAGGATCTACCGCACGTGCTCATGGTAGTGTGAGATTCTTACTCACTAAAAACACCTCCCCTTTCATTGTTACTACGACTAAGTACGTAAAAGCCTTATCAAGTAGTTTAAGTTTCGATAATAAAAATTCGCGTTGTGCAGGTGGCTTTCCAATAAAAGCACCTACTAATACCGTCATTATATGCGGCTATTCCTTATTGCGCTAAAACGGTTTCGTTCTTTGTAGTCGGCGCACAAGGTTTGTCACGTCTAGAATTTGGAGTACGGCGTTATTGCAATGTCCATGAAGGCGAACACAAAATTTGAGCAAAATTTGTTATTTCATCTTCGACGGTAGCTAGACCGAGGTCTTTATGGATATCGTCGTTTCTAACGTACCACGGCGCATTAACGATTGCTCTGAGCACCTTATTTTGAAAGGTTTGTAAAATGTTTCTATTGCTGGTTTTGGTACAACCCCAAAGTTGTATACCATACGTCCATACAGGTTTTAAGACTTGCTTATATAAGAGCAATTTGTTATACATGCTTAATTTGGAATATCTTCCAAGCAGCCAATACATTTCTCTATATCTAGTTTCGAGCTCGTCGCGTTTCTTTTTAACGTGCGGCTTCCACTTCAAATTCGCATCTAGTGTCATTCCTAGATATTTTGCTTCGTTTGCATACGGTATTTGTACTGAGTTAATGAAAACGGGTAAGTTGTTAATTTTCTTGTTAGTAAAGTTAACATGCGTAGATTTGGTTTCGTTGAGAACAATGCGCCAAACCTTTGTCCACTCGCAAATTGTATCCAAAGCCGTTGAAGCTTTACAGTTGCTGATTCGACTGAATAGCCGTATCGTAGCAACAACGGTGCCTTCTTCTTGGGGTATATCTCGAGTATAGAGCAAGAACAAGACTGGAACAAGAACACTTCCTTGTGGAACTCCGGCAGCGATTTCCTTGAATTCCGAGTATTCGGCTCCGTGCTTGACACGGAAAAGTCTGTTCTCCAAGTACGACTCTAACAACTCTTCCGGAAGTACCTGTCTTAGTCTATAATTCAAGCCTTCGTGCCACACCTTGTCGAAGGCTCAGGTACTGATGATAGAATTCAAAAAATCAAGAGACTGCGCTTAACACATCCTCCAACAGAACTCGCAAAAAAATGTGTGCTGGAAACTTCTCGTTGGAAGAATCTTGGTCATCTTCATGGGCTAACTCCGGCAGACAAGCTCGATGTTCAGAAACGAGAACCCCGAATTTGAGAAAAGCGTGGTGCAACCTAAACTGGAAATTCACTTCTACTGGGAGATGCAACAGATGCTGAGTGGGGCAAACTACAGACCAACCTGTCCACGCGGCGCCCCTATTCTAGCGACTGAACATATCCTGGTCGGTTCCTCACAGCTGTGATATACTATCAACAGAATCAGTGCGCCTCTAAAATCTAACTTTCTTTCTTGTACCCATACGCTAAATTTTACTTAGACGGCCTCTGAAGTTTCCATGGGCAGAGGATAGCGCTACACTACATTTGAGAATTCCTCGCGTGAGCTTAGGGACATCTCTCTTGATGCAGGCATTTTGCTTGTGTGCACTCTGCCTCGTTTGTCCACCTTTTTACCCATTTATGAATCATGACCCTTACCAATGAATTTTCGTAAGAGCCTCGGCGGCCGTCAGTGCATTACGAATAAGCCAGTAATGCCATTGCTTAAAACCAAATGCAAAAGGTCATACTGCAATTCTACAGAAATATTTAGGCAATGTATCCTCAACCGACTATATAACACCATACCTAGATTTTACAGGACCACTTGTGAGCACCTATCCGGGCAGGGAGGAATGGAAAAGCGGGCAAGCCAAACCTATATTCTATAGCTGTCTACACCGATGGATCCAAAATGGATGGTGTGGGTGCAGGTATCTTTTCCGAACCGCTGGGCATCTCCAAGTAGCCCATTTTCCGAACTACAGCAGTGTTTTCCCGGCAAAGGTCCTAGCAGTGACAGTAGCCGCCCGTGAGACTGTGATGAGGGCAATACCACGAGAGGAAAAATAGCCTTAAGTGAGACAAATAGCAGATGGACCTCTGGAGACACTTACATATGTAACCACAAGAAAGATATGGCCTTTATTCGATAAAGCTTGGACTGACAGACTTCTGTAAATCTACAGAAGATCCTTATATACATTTATAGGAATTATCACAGGACGTAATACGCTGTGGTACCATATGAAACAGCTTCGAATTACGGAGGAAGACCGTTGTAGGGGGTGTGGCGATGGATAGATCCACGAGGATACAACCCACTTCCTTTGTCTTTACCATCTAAGAAATAAGTTCCTCGAACGACTCTTTTTTGAGGACACCGGTAGACCAAATAATGAATGAATTTATATGAGTAACTATAACTATTGGGTAGCGTTTTTGGGGGCAGGGGACATCTCTCTTCCCTCAACAGGTATCACAATGGTCTGAATTGACCTGAGTGTGGCGAAAAAGATTTTTCTTCCTTTCGTCTGCCCACTTACCTAACCTGTTTTGTTCTTCATCATCATCATCATTTTCAATGACCCACTTATCCACCATGAGGGTCGCGGGTTTAAGGTGCTTAATTGGACCCATCGACTCTAAATCAGGAGGAGCTATCTCCATAGAGATGTCTAGCGACAAGCTGGATCTGAAACGCTCTAAATATTTGATTTCTCTTAATAGATTGCATATTAGCACTATGATAGGTGTCATCACTGGACACTGTCTAAAAGGCAGGCATTCTACTAGGCTTGGCCTTTACGCAAACTACTTCTGTAGAAACTGTATGGACGAAGAGGAGGAGGAGACCGTTCTCCATCTTCTTTGCACCTGTGCAGGTCTCTCCCGCAAAAGGAAACTTCACTTGGGAGCTTTCTTCTTTACAAACTTAGGCGACCTGGTTAACACTGATGTTAGCCTTCTACGCTTCGTAAGAAGCTCCAATTGGTTTCAATAAGTAGGCAGGAGATCTTTTCGAGATCCTGGTGGTATCACAACGGACCCCTCATGGGTCTAAGTGTGTTGGCTTTAGCTGGCAGCCACTTCAACCTAACCTAACCTAACCTATCTCCACAGAGGATGAGGGGAGATTTCGGAGTTAGTCCAACCATATCATCCTGGAACTACCGAGGAGACTCCTACCTAATAGCACGTCTTGGAAGCCGAGTTTAGGGCATGCATTCAACGTGGCTAAACCATCGAAACATGGACCTTTCCGTTCAAGAGAGTACATAGCTGCTCAACATTAAGTTCCTCGCATATCCTGATGTTCCTTACTCGATCAGCAGAATTAGCCCGCGATCTTTATCTTTGGCTCATTACTCAAATTCATAGGTGACGGTCGGTACAAACACTGAATTTATAACTGATAGCTTAGCTCCGATGCCAAGTTCAAGCCTCCTGATAACAGATTAACCAAGCTTCGGTTGACCAATCTAACAGGATAATTTAGTATTGCTTCTTCCATTACTCGTGAATAGGACTGCGAGATGCTTAAACTTTCCCACCTGTCTCTACTAACACGTAGAGTGCATTGAACATTTTGTTCTTTTTCCTTAAAATTCAACACTGTTCCACTGTCCTAAAGAAAACTTTGGCCCTGTTCTCTCCAATTAGTATTAATGCGTCAATTTCTATTACTCCTTTTTGATGATAGCAAATTAGTTTGTCGTGATAACACCACGTCTGCATTTAGGATAATGATTAATTCAAATTAAGCAAAAGACCATCTACGTACATTATGGCAATGTAAATATGGATTTTTTTTTTCTGTATATTTGTTTGTTCATACATACATACATCCATACGTACATCAGTATGTATATACAAGCCAAGTTAAAGATTGGCATACTTGAAGGTTCTGCGTTGAGTAGCTCATAGGCCTATCTTCTTGAACATAAATGGTAAATCCATAAAAATAAAATAAATCCGGGTTATCGTGTACACCTCCAGGTGTACAGGTATGATACATACGTGTTGCTCATTAGCATCCAATATGCATGAAGAACGCCGACTGTATTATTAGCATAAATTCATTTCATTTTGAAAATTCAAATCGAAGAAATGAAGGTCTTCCAGGGCGTAGTCGTAATGCTTTGAAATGTTCAACAAAAATACGCATGATTGCAACTAATCCTGATTAGAGTGGATTTTCATAAATGAATGATGGGATGGACCGTAGTCTCTGAACTAATACACATTTCCTCTGGCTCGGTACGGTAACCTCATAAGGAAATCAAACGCAATTATTTAGTCCTGCAATTGATCTCAAGTCAAACCAAAAACCATTCAATACTATATGCTTAAACCAGAACCCATCAACGCAGAACTGGGTGAGCACAAAACAGATAACCTAGACTCAAGAAATACCCTTTAAGGATGTCCAAACAGCTCGGTTCTTCAAGCAAGCAGAGGCGTTCATTCCCCCAATCAAGACGAAATGGAACAATGAACATGAAGGAACATGGAACCCCACATAAAAAGTATACTTTAAAAAATAAAAATAAATAGCTGGCGCGACAGCTCGGGATGAGCCAAGGCCTAGCTTCTCGCAACCATTCATGCTGTGCGTGTTACATTTTTCGCATAAATGGAAGGGACCTACAATTTATTGCCGACTCCGAACGGCGAGGTGAGAAGTTCTGTCATGACAAATTATACTCCCGGAGGCTTGTCATGGCGTTCCATAAACCTATGCTTATGTAAAATGGTAGTTATGTGCTTTCAAGAGGACACAAGCGTCCTCAAACCAACCTCTGTCTACCAACTCCTACTCTCACCTCCACGAGGTGAACGCTGGGTGCCTAGTACCTCAAATGAAGATAGGGTGCAAACCCCTGTGGAAGGTTGTTGGTGGTAACCGACGAGAGAGGGGGGGAAGGGTGTTCACACTAAGGCACTCTCCCTTGCATCTGGACGGCAGCGGAAGAACTCCCATGATGGAATCAACGGTGGCGTCTACAGTTCCAGTTAGGCCGAACTACTTAGTGAACACCTCATATGGGCTACTCCGGCATAATCGGATTATAGGCCAATGAGGACCGGATTACCCGGTCCAAGGGGTTCAACAAAGGGCCTGGCCCTCCAGGTTGTAGGTTGCGTGTGGGGTTAACGTTTCCACCATTTAAAAAAGAAATTGTTACGAAACATCCAACAGCCTCGGATAAGGAAGGATTTACTGTTGACGACCCGGCAAAACGAAAAAAGGACAACGACTTTCGGATCTGCACGTGGAATGTTCGGACCCTGAACAGGCCGCTTGCAGCCGAACAATTAGCGGAGGCCCTAGACTGCTATAAAGCAGGTATTACCGCCATCCAGGAAATGCGATGGGATGGGCCGGGCAAAAGGAGGATGAAAAACTGTGACATTTACTACGGTGACTGCTACAGAGAGCAAAAGCAGCGTCTATTCGGATGCGGATTTGTTATAGGCGGCAGACTTAGGCAAGAAGTCTTGAGCTTTCGACATGTAAGTGAACGCCTTATAACAATTCGCATCAAAAACATAAGCCTAATATGCGCTCACGCCCCGACAGAAGAAAGTGACGATGCTACCAAGGAGGGTTTCTACGAGCTCCTCGACAAAACATACGAGCAATGCCCCAAGTATGACGTAAAAATCGTGTTAGGCGATTTTAACGCAAAGATAGGGAAGGAAGACCTCTTTGGTAACACGATCGGGAAACATAGCCTACATGACGTCACGTCTGGAAACGGACTTAGGCTAATTGATTTTGCTTCGGGACGTAATGTCACTATAGCTAGTACACGATTTCCACACCTCAATATCCACAAGGATCAACGCACCGTCAACCAAATTGATCATGTTGCAGTCGACAAAAGGCACGCCTCCAGTATTCTGGATGTCCGAGCTTTCCGAGCAGCCAACATTGACTCGGACCACTACCTTGTGGTATGATGTCGAAAAGCTACATTCGCAACAGACCGCCAGAGCCTTTGCCGATCGTGTATCCCGTAATCTCTCAAGAAGTCCAATGCCGCCAGCACCAAATGCCGAAAACCAGTGGAAACGCTGCCAACAAGCCATCAAGGAAGCCGCAACTGGGTTTCGAAAGGCCACCACCAAGAAACCCCTGGTTTGACGAAGAATGCCGGCGAGTGCACGCAGCAAAACAAGATGCATACAAAGCGGCTCTGCAAAAGAGGACGAGGGCTGCTTGCGAGCTCTACGAGCAGAAGAGACGGGAAGAACACCAGCTTCTCCGCAAGAAAAAGAAAGAGCACGAGAAATACATGATCAAGAGCATAGAGAGGTGTTACTCCAGGAATGATGTTCGGAAGTTTTATCAAATGATAAAAAGAACATGTCACGGCAACAAGGCCCGAACTGAAACCTGTAGAGATGAACAAGGAAATATTGTAGTAGAGTCACAGTCGGTGCTGAGAATTTGGAAGGACTACTTCTGCAGACTGTTTAACGGCGACGACGAATCAAATCCCGCCGTCAGGCAGAATGAACCATTCAACCTGGACGATGTCAGCCAAAACTTCCGTCCACCTGACCAAAATGAAGTAAGGAAAGCAGTTTCCAAACTGAAATCCAATAAGGCAGCCGGCCCTGACGGCTTACCGGCCGAACTCTTTAAAGCAGCTGGAAATGAATTTGTAGAGAGCATACACCAACTCATTTCCACAATTTGGTCAGACGAATGTATGCCTGATGAATGGAATCTCAGCACCGTTTGCCCGATCCACAAGAAATGAGACCCCCTCAACTGCACCAATTACCGAGGAATTAGTCTCTTAAATGTCGCATATAAGATCTTATCTGCCATATTGTGTGAACGCCTAAAACCCTTCGTCAACAACTTGATCGGTTCCTATCAGTGCGGTTTTAGGCCAGGAAAGTCCATAATCGATCAAATTTTCACACTTCGGCAGATCCTGGAGAAAACCCAAGAAGTCCAAATCGATACCCACCACCTCTTCATAGATTTCAAGGCCGCCTATGACAGCATTTATAGAGACGAGGTATACAGAGCCATGTCTAGTTTTGGCATCCCTGCCAAACTCGTCCGTCTGTGCAGGATGACAATGGAGAATGCATGCTGCTCCATCATGGTCGGTCAAGACCTCACCGAGACCTTTGGTGTCAAAAAAGGATTTAGACAAGGTGACGCGCTGTTGTGCGACTTCTTTAACAGTTGAAAGAGTTGTGCAAAACTCACGCGCCAACACAAGAGGAACAATCTTTCAAAAGTCCGTCCAATTACTCGCATACGCCGATAATATTGACATAATCGGAAGTGTTCGTGCTGCCTCCAGTTTCGCACGCCAAGTTGGTAAAGATCCCCTTCCACTTGCGTACCTGAGTTAAGGTCTTCCTCTACTGCGCTGTTGCTCGGGAGTGGATTCGAAGATTTTCCGGGCCGGGGCATTGGTGTCCATCCGTTCTACATGACCCAGCCACCTCATGGGTTGAAGCTTCACTCTTTTGGTTAAGTCGATGTCGCTGTACAGCCCCTACAGTTCGACGTTGTATCTCTTCCTCCACTCCCCGTCTGTGCAGACGGGACCGAAAATCCCCCGAAGAATTTTCCGCTCGAAACAGCTAAGAGCAACCTCATCCGCTTTTGACAGAGTCCATGCCTCTGCGCCGTAGAGCAGGAATGGAAAGATTAAGGTCTTATAAAGGAAGTTATTCTTCGTTTATTCTCAGCGCTGGTGTCGATGTCTGAATTGATAGCGGAGCCTAGGTAGACAAAGTCCTTAACTACCTCAAAGTTACAACTGTCTATTCTGACGTTCTGTCCGAGACGCCGGTGTTGAGTGGCCTTTCTTGTTGACAGCATATACTTAGTCTTGCCCTCATTGACCTCTAAATCCATCTTCGCCGCCCCTGTCTCAATACCCACGAACGCTTCAGTGACATCACGTTTAGTGTTAAGTTCTTCTTGCTTGTATTAAGCTAAATAAAATAAAAATAAAAATAAGTGTTGAAGAAGTCGCATGACAGGGCGTCGCCTTGCTTAAATCTTTTCTTGACATCAAAGGACTCGGTTAGGTCTTGAGCGACCTTGAAGGAGCAGCGTGCATTCTCCATTGTCACCCTGCACAGACGGACGAGTTTGGCAGGGATGCCAAAGCTAGACAAGGCTCTAGTATCTCTATAGATACTGTCATACGCGGCCTTAAATTCGATGAAGAGGTGGTGGGTATCGATTTGAAGTTCCTGGATTTTTTCCAAGATCTGCCGCAGTGTGAGTATTTGGTCGATGGTGGACTTTCCTGGCCTGAACCCACACTGATATAGACCAATCAGGTTGTTGACGAATGGCTTCAGGCGTTCGCACAACGCGCCAAATAAAACCTTATAAGCGATGTAAAGACGCTGATGCTTCTGTATTTTTCGCAGTTCAGAGGGTCAACTTTCTTGGGGATAAGGAACCCCAACATTGCGCAAATAATGATAAGGTTCCATTCATCGGGCATACTTTCCTCCGACCATATTTTACAGATGAGTTGGTGCATGCTCCTTACCAAGTCATCGCCTGCTGCTTTGAACAGCTCGGCAGCTAGGCCGTCAGCTCCAGCAGCTTTGTTGGACTTAAGCTTCGATATGGCTATCTTCACTTCGTCCAGGTCGTGTGGACGGAATTATTGGTTTTCATCGTCCAGGTTGAATGGTTCTTTCTGCCTGAAAGCGGGATTTGATTGATCGTCGCAGTTAAACAGTCTGCAAAATAGTTCTTCCATATCCTTAGCATCGACTGCGATTCTACTACAATGTACGGCGGATTAGCGCTATTTGAGCACCCACTTCTGCCTCGGGAACAACAACCAAAAGAGATACACAAACTGCGTCAACAGGACCAAGAAGATGCTGAGGAGATAACCTTCTGGCTGATTGATCAGCGATTTTGGTACCTTCGAATCCTTTGTGTCCCACACCCACTAGAGTTTAATTTTATTTTGCAAGTCTGGAAAAGCATTTAAGCAGCCAGCGCCGGCTTTTGAACTAAGGCAGAGTCCAGTGCTTTATACACTGCTTGACTTTCGGTGAGTATACATATTAATGGTTGCACTCTTGATCTCTTAGGAGAAATTAACACTTTCACAGGTTTTAATAGCAATGGACTCGCCTGAAAGATACTGGGACACATTTCAAGTGCCTTTGAGACTTTGCAGGGCCGAATACACCAGCCGCAACACCAGAATCGTTTTACATTCAACAAAGGATCACCGGTTTTCCAGTACAAGCAATTCAGAAACTCGATTTGACATCTTTTCCCAAACTGGAGCGATTTCTGCGTGGAGCCTTGCTACCTTGCGGTTCATCTCCATTTCGGAAGAGTCGGATAGAATCGCTAAGTGATCCAGTAGTCTGCTTAGTGGGTTCTTAGAGATTTACTGCATTGCGTGCTCCAACCGTTTTTCGACAGAGGGAGTGCAACAGGACAACATCGCTTTGTAGTCATTGCAACCTTAAGATTATTGTTTTCTTCTTGACTGTGATCCACCATACTGCTTATATCCTTCGAGCACAATCTACAAATTTATTTTTATTGAAACCATTCGTCCCAGGAGTAATTTCCCATAGATACGTTTACTTAACTGCATACTCGTATCGTGCGCTTAATCGCATTAATTAAGCGCATTAACACTGAGCTATGCCTACGTGTAAAACAGACCACGTCGGTCATTGTGACAAGAGGATGATACCCACAGATTGACTTTAATTACCCCTGTTGTCACCCGTAATCTCAAATCGATATGATAAGCACTTAACGCGACCCTCATTACGCAGAATGATGCATCGCAACTCAAACTATGTCAAGTTGCAGAGGCGTGTGTGCAAAGCCATCACGTATGCACATTGTTGCCAGATTACCCTGTTTACCCTTGTGCAATAAATCGAAAATACGACGACGACAGTTCAATAACTGTAACAGCAGGCAGCTTCCATGGATCCGGCTTGTATTAATATTGAAAATTGCTGTGAACGGAGAATGAATGAAAACTCATTAGTCCTGTAACTGGAAAATGTCAGCGAAAAGCGGAGAATGGTCTTATAATTGATATCATTATTGGAGTCCTGTTTTGGGTGAATGTCAACTAAAGCAGTCACCCACCCATCTGGCGAGGTAAATGAAAAACGCTGACACCACCTCGCACTCCATTTCATTATGTTTATTCAGTGTCTAGCTAAATGACGGCACGTTTTTCGATTAGGGAAGGATTTTTTCCTCCTTCAATATCACTTTCCCTCTTTGAAGGAAAAAAAAATTAAGAAAAAGGAGAAGCAGATCCAAGGAAGCCATGAAGAGGCGAAACGCTGATATAAGCTGATTTTCTTTTGCTTCTGCTTCTGCCAGAGAGGACGTTAATTTAATGCGACATTGACTTAATAAATTTGAAGCGCCTTTGAACTCATTTTGGTGTAAAGGATCCTTTTGATTTATCCCGTGTCCACATGAGTTCGTTGCAAATTGTCCAAAATGACCCTCGGTGTTAAATTAGGGCTTCGTTAGTGCAATACCCACTAGAGGGCTTCTTGGAATAGCACGTTTTCGGTCGGGTAAGCACTTAATGGCTTCAAACAGGATCGGTTTATCAAAGTAAAATTCTGGTGTGTTCCACAGATTGCAGAACGTGAAATGTGGACACATTTACTGTTAAGAAAAAAAACTTGGAATGATGCGAAGGAATATTGTCTGCATGAAATCATGGGCCTACTGCCAACCTCCGTGTGCATGTGGATTTGATGAAAGCTTTACAAGATGAGAACAGTATCGAGATTAGGGTTATGAAAAGCGCGTTAGGTAGACTGACATGGAATAACGAAGTCCTTATGTAGGACTTCTGTTGTAGCTTTCTCGCGATAATGGAGATCACCTTCCAAATTCTGCAACAATATGCATATGTTACAGCATCGTTAAACATTGGAATGCAAAAGTCGTAACTTGATGTTTAAGCTAATTGCATTGCTTTGCCATGCAACAACGTTCCAAACGCAGGCTTCGCTTTGCCGATTTGGTAGTATCTTGATCGGTTCCACCATTGGTCGAGACAACGCTCCCGAGAAATTGGAAACTCTCTTCTTTCTCTACCAGTTCTCCAGTTCTTGAGCTGATGAGTTCGTTCCGAAGCTGATAACTTTGGTTCTGGTAGTTTTAATCATTCATCCTACGACGTTGGCCTTTCTCTTAAAAGATCTTCATAACCATACATATGTGATAGGAGGCATACGTCGTCAGCGTGGTCAAGATGTTTAAGTGGAGATGTAAAGATGGTTAGCCCCAGCTATGCCCACTGAACATTTTTCGCGGCACCACCTCTTGTCGAGGAATTACAAACCTCCAAGAGTACCATTTGTCATGAAAAAGATTTTCAATTCGCCGTTCGGAGACGGCAATAAATTGTAGGCCCCTTCCATTCGTGCGAAAAAAGAGCTGTCGCGCCAGCTATTTATTTATTTATTTATTTTGTTCACCTTAGAAAAGCGCTGCTACCTTGGTTTAGCGAACACTCTATAGGACGAACACTCTGTCCAGTTCTACTCTATGGCGCCGAGTTCGGAAGGCTAAATCCCGTCGACAACATTGGCTCAGACACATCGAGCAAATGGAAAACAATGCTCCTATCAAAAGGGTCTTCGAATCACAGCCCTCACGTTCGAGACTACCAAGGAAGACCGAACCTCTGGTATAAAGACCACGCAGTAGCGCATACCAGAATGTTTAGTCTGATAAAGTGGCAGCAAGAAGCCCGCGAACGAATAGGATGGAGAACTGGGGTTTCCCGGGCAGAGACTCTTAATTGATCGATAATTTGATAACTTGTTTTTAATTGGTGCAGTTCAAAGGATCTCCTTTCTTGAGGATCGGGCGAACAGTGCTATCTCCGGCTGCTTTAAATACCTCTCCAGCTGGTCATCAGCTCCAGTAGCTTTGTTGGACTTTCGTTTAGATATTGCTGTCTTTACTTTGTCCAGGTGGGGTTGGCATAATTGTTGACTAAAATCTTCCAGTTTGATTGGTTCATTCCGCCTTGATCACGTCAATTAATTTAACAAGGCTACTTCTCCTACGCAAGGCAACCCAGCTAACTCTAACTCTGTCACTTTGAGCGGGACATCCCGTCACATTTCACATGTGTTTTTTCGGTTGCTGAACAGTTTACCCGGCTAGATGCTTACATGAATTCTAAGGATGAGGTACGGTATAAACCATTTCTTATTGGCCTAAACTCCGAATATGTGAACTAAACACGTATAAAGGATTCACCAAGTAGTTAGACCTTCCTGGAACTATAGACGCCAATGTTAACTCCAATTGGAAACCTTTTTGCCCCCGTTCGTATTGAAGGAATACTGTTTTCCTGAATGGTTTAAGACCCAATCTTCAGTTAAAGTGCTGGACACTCGACGTTCATCACGTGGAGATGAGAGTAAGGGTTGATAGACTGAGATTGGTTTTGAGGAAATCTGGGGACACTTCTGTTCTATTTTATCCACAGATTGCCTGGCCAATGATTGATCAGCGTTCTAGGTAAAGTGTCGTTAGTAATTGTTTCTGATCAGACATTATTAAACGCTTTTTCATTATTAACCAACCACGAACGTTCATAGTTTGCTCCTTAAATTTGTATGATGCGTAAAGTATTATGATCGGCGAAAAATGTCATCACTGGTAGAAGGTAATGCACGCGAAAACCATTTTCATTCCAAGATTCATGGCATATCTGCAATAGGCTACGTCAACTATTCAACTTAATTTTTTTTCATTGCATATTTATAGGCACTAGCGTGTCAACTGTCTGTGGATGAAGTACAGGGTTTTTCAATCAGAGCGCTACAAAAGTTTTTTTAAAAAAAACAAAAACGGTTTTGGATATCAATGAAATTCTTTATTCCTGTGAAAGTAAGTTCGATGCCATTATGTATGGAACTCGATTTCTTTTGCATAGCCACCACGGGCACGCTTGCAGAAGTCCAGACGCTGAACCCAATTTTCGACGGTTTTCAAGCATAAATCGGCCGATACTGCTGCAATTTCACTTTCGATATTTGTACGAAGTTCATCAATCGTCGCTGGCTTGTTGGCATAGACCATAGACTTGACGTAGCCCCACAGGAAATAGTCTAACGGCGTCAAATCGCACGACCGAGGCGGCTAAGCGACTGGACCATTTCGTGAGATAACACGTTCTCCAAACTTGGTTTCCAATAAATTGATTGTGACATTCGCTGTGTGGCTTGTGGCGCCGTCCTGTTGGAACCACATGTCCTCCAAGTCCATATCATCCAATTGGGGCCAAAAATATTCGGTTATCATTGAACGGTAGCGATCCCCATTCACAGTAACGTGCTGGTCTTGATCATCACGGAAGAAGTACGGCCCAATGACGCCGCCGGCCCATAAACCACACCAAACCGTAATTTTTTCGGGATGCAATGATGACTCATGGAGTACGTGTGGATTGCTGCCTGACCAATACCGCATATTTTGTTTATTGACGAAGCCATCCAGCCAGAAATTATGGCGACCATAAATTGGACGTAGCGCTCTTAACGTTGAGGCCACTGACTCCGAATTTCGGTAGTAAATTTTAATAATTTCGACTCGTTGTTGGCTCGTATATCTTTCCATCATGAAATGGCAAACCTTACTGAAGAGAAATGTCAAAAAATCGCAAGAAAAATATGGCGTCGTTTGCTGTCCTTGTCGCTAAACTTGTTGGCAATGGTAACTTGATGAAGTTGCTCTAAAGGGTTTTAAGCACGTGACCGTATTGCAGTTCAAACCACTTACCATATGATACATAAACGATGCTGTAGTATTTGTACTCTTATGTGAGGCTGCCCAAGCTGTCCAGTGTCCATAATAAAGTTGGCTTGCATGTTCTCGGCCGGCATGCAGTTATTTCACTTGCAGTACCATGTACAGAAGTTAACATTTTCTTTTTCACTGGAATTTATATCGACTGACGCTCTAGAAAAGATAAACCAATCTGGACAAAGCTGATTCAATAAGATGTTTTTCGTTACATCAGCTCTGTGGATGTCGCGACATCACGAATTAACTTCTTTTGTTGAACTCGTTTATAGTTTGGCGGTAGTTCCCCATGACATTTGTCTGAGAAATTCAAAATTTAATGTGCAAACAGAAATTGCTTGTAATTGTGTTATATAATGACTGCTAACCGGAAGGCTGAAGTGGAAGTGTTATCAATGGCATGATGTTATTCACGTACACATTTCCCTTCAGACGACCTGTTCTGTCGGTCTTACAATGAAGTCTTAAAGTTAAGTGATTCGTGGACAATATGAGTGGTGATGATGATGGTGATGTTACAGTCATTACATGAAGCATAAGAAGAAAATGGGACTTTTGAAATACTGGCTTGACTCCTTGAAAATAGTGTTCGTAGAAGTAGTATGAAGTTCCTCTCGTGGGACAAAGGGCGTTAATGACTACTTCTCTGCTTCCACTTCTCATACTCTTCACACTTTGATTGGAATTGAAAGCTCATTGCAATTAATTTTTTTTTGTACCGAAGAGGTTGTCGAACGATGGAATTAGTTAGTCTGAGAGCTTTTATTCTTGTAGAATCATCTAAGCCCAAGAGTTTATGAAAACATGCGAATTTCCACATACCGTGAAAGACATACTTAGATGGGATCCGGTCTTTTCTTATACTTAGCACGCACTAAAGGGATAATAACTTCCCTAAAAATGTAGTAAGAGAAGAAACGAAGGATATACGACCATCGAAAGTTTTCAAAAAATTGCAGGGATGAGGACACTTTGCAGCATTTTTGGTGACTTCGAGTACGTGGTCGTTCCAACAAAGGTTGTCATTAACTCACATACCGAGAGTCTAAAGTCTTTTGGTTTCGGCGATGAAAGTACTATCCATGAAATGGTTCGCTTGAAAGACAGAAGACAGCATTGAGTTTTGGACGAGTTAAATTCCACTTTATTGGTTGACCCCATTTTATTATGCTGTCAAGAACGTTATTCAATGAGTTTAACAAACATACCAATTGCTTTTCTACGTTCGAAGAGCAGAGATCTCGGTGAGGTTTGTCATCGAATCATCAGTCGACCCGTTGCTACAAAAGCCATACTGTCGGTCACTGATAAGTTGTTAATGCATAGAGATATTTTATAAGAAGACGTTTTATAAGGGTTTTCATGGCCTAAAAAATAAGGGACGATAGTGGAATCGGTCGGTAGTTGGAGGGAAAATTAGGTGAACCGAGTGATCGTTTCTGGAGTCATCACTTTCCCACTGCTCTCAGAAATGGATGGATGTTCAGAATTTGGAGTTAAAATTCAACTAGCAGCTGGCTGCTTACCAAAAATATCTATGGCAAGCAGATTTATGTAGGAGCACGTCAAGTGCCGCGGATGGGATAGTTCTTCGTGCTCCGCTAATGCATATACATATGTATATGCTGATCCTTGCACTTTCCCCAATGGATTACGGTTCCAAAATCGAAAACGAAGTGGGAGGTGGTGTTTTCTTCGACATGTTTAACCTGACCATCCGCTTCCGTCTACCTGACCACTGTAACGTTTTTCAGGCATAAATTATGGCGATCAACAAAGCCATGCTTTGGAATCAGTAACATGTATTTCTATCAAAATCTACTTCAGATAGTCGCTCATCTATCAGAACATGATGGCAGAACATTTCAACATTCACCTGTGATGGGTACCTGGACAGAGTGACATTCCAGGAAACTGTAAGGCCGTTGAACTCCCCAAACGGGGTACTACTCTGAACATCCTGCTCGAACGGAGGAATGTGGGTATTCCACTCGCTACATGTAAACTACTCCTAGAGTACAACGCGATCAGTAAGACAAACCAAAGATGGAAGAATGGTTTACCACGTGTCGTACCTCCAGGGAGATCTGGCTACCATTTGATCTTGCTCAAAAGGTCGCTGATTAGCATCGTCATTGGTGTTCTTACCGGCCATTGCTCCAATGGCCTTCATGCCCGAAGAATGGGCCTCTGCAGGAGCTGCAGGGACGAAGAGGGGGAAGAAACGATCTTCCATTTCCTCTGCACTTGTCCTGCCCTATCCCAAAAGAGGAAGCCTACCACTTCGACAATTTGGCCGAACTATCACATACTGACGTCATAAGTATTCTCAGGTTCATCAAGAACTCCAAATGGTTTCAATAAAGTGAGTGGCATTTTTCAGGGTATAGATCCAAGTGGTATCACAAAGGGACTTTCTTAGCCTACTTATGTATGTCGGCTGGATGAAATGTTTGGTTAGCATCTTCCAAGTTGAATGGTTCATTGCGACGAATTTGAGTTCTCATCGACGTTTAATAGTCTGCAGAAGTAGTATTTCTACCACAAACAGCGATTCTACTAATACATATGCATGTATATGAATATGTACATATACATGTTCTCTTGTTCGTCGTTGCAGGTCTGGGCTCGGGCTTTGTGACCTTCACATGTTTTTTTCCATTTGGTATGAATTTGTTCCTGCGGCACCATCTCTCTACTTTATCGATTGCGTTGTTCTCATGCTTTCTTTCCTCCTAGGAATCCGAAATTTGCTGCATGTGCAAAGAAACCCGGCAAATGAGAAGCTGCGCTTATTGTTCGGCTCCGCGCATTCTAATATATGTACACATCCAGAGGTTCTTAGTTTGCTTGCAGAGGTTGTCAACAATAAATCGGTCTGTATCTGAAACCGGTTGTTTCCTCATTACCAGCTGTCTTTTCGGGGCTGGATAGCTAGGACAAGCAACTGGATTTACTGAGCTTATTGTAGAATACATTGTAGAAGCCTTGACAATGTGTTCTCTCATTTGTTCAGCCTAACTGAAAACACTGCTCCTTCTCCCCTATTTTCATAAGCTACCTCCAGCACCATTCCAAAGATGTTGAAGGGGTACTAGGAATCCGATGTACACCTTATGGAGGTGAAAGTAAGAATAGATAGGCAGACATTTTGGAAAAGCTGTGGGTACTTGCGTCCTCCTTAATGGACATGTACATTGGACAAATACGTATGTATTTTTCGAATCCCCCTTCCATCTTATACAACAAAATAATGATGTGTATGTAATTCTGTCGTACGGCTATCACTACTTCGAAACGAAGTTAACTTATCGCGATGGTATATGTAAATAGAGAAAATTTAAATAATATATGTATGTATTCTAAATATTTACATACATATTTTTTTATATTCATTTTATACACATTTTCCCATACACCAATTTACATACACCAATTGGCAAACGAACTTCAACATCCTCGATAGTATAGTGGTCAGTATCCCCGCCTGTCACGCGGGAGACCGGGGTTCAATTCCCCGTCGGGGAGTGACGTCAGGTGTTTTTTTTTTCATCTTGAAGTTCATTTTACTCGATACAAACATGAAAACAAAGCTTTTTTCATCATTCCGCCAAAGATCAATACTTATTCAAGTAATAAATGCGCGATGTTCAATAACCAAGAAGTTTTGCCTTGCCACACTGCACAACTGTTCAGTTCAAACAAAAAAAATCCGCTTCGACAAGAAAGCGCGATTATCTCTTTAGAAGTGAAACAAGCAGTGAGTAACTATCTTTATAGGAGGGCTGACAGAATCACCACTGACAGGGAAACCCTCACGCAGTAAATTTATCAAATTGGCTGAAGGGCCGAGTTTAAAGAAAGTTGTACTGTCTCGAATTAACTCTAAGGATAAGACCAACAAATCGTTAGAACTTAACAGTATTCCTTTTAAAATGCAGCCGCACCAACATGGAGAGTCCAATGGTATGAATGAAGGCGCTATTTGAAAAAGAAAGCTTGAAAGAATGCAACGCCAATCCGTAACCCATATGAAGTTTGCGATTCGCCCTGAGGTTAGATTAGAGAGGCCATCAGCGTACCGCCGCCGACGCACTTAGACCATTGTGATAACTATTCGTTTAACCGGTGAAACATTTTGCTAAAACGAACTAGGTTACCAACATTTTGCTGTGCTAAGCTCGTCAAAAAGAAAAGCAGCGAGAGATCGATGGACAGATGCAGATAAAATGGAGGATTGTTTTTTCCTCTTCCTCGTTCATTTGCAGGAAGGTCCAGTCGAATGACTGTTTATAAGGCAGTGTCCGTCAATAACACGTGTAGTAAGTCCGAGATGCCGTCTTTTTGTTAAAAATAACACAGGCCAACATGGTTTTGTTGTTGAAAAGCTGGGGGTCATTTCCGAAGCAGTTTTTTGCGTAGAAACTGAATCCGGAGTCAGAATTGTCCCATCACGTCACGATTTTGAGATATTTGGGGTTATGTACCCAAAAAATTACGTTTTTGGCTAACTTTCAGGTTATGTACAGGGTCCGCTAATGTTTTCTGATCTCTATCTCCAGTTACATCATTTAGTACTACTCTTACTCTTCAAGTTAAAAGTTTGAGAGACCGATTGATTTTTTTTCTTAAAGTTACGGCTAATCTTTTGGAGCACTTGACCATCTTAGATTAATTCTTACCGCTAGCATCCGTTTTTAGTTTAAGTCTGCATGTAGCTAGTGGCACTCGGAGATTCTGTTTATTAGATGGAATCTACATTGTGGTACCATATTTAATGAGTTAATTGGCCTTGAAGTTGCATTTCCCTTTGTCCGGGTATCCAACAAAGGAGTATGCTTAATTGCTCTGCCATCTCTAAAATAGACAACCGACAATCTACATATGTAGAACTAGTTTTAATGTTAAAAGAGTTTTTCAATAAGGACATAACAATTTTGTATTTTAATACAAACGCACGCTTACATTTTTTTTATAATCAATTAATGTCAAAACGTAAGCCTAGGTTTACATTTTTATCATGGTGAAGTTTAAGAACGAGCAACATTTCGAAATTATTTAAAATTACTGCTGAAATTCTGAGTCGGTGGAGCGCTTACTCTAATTTCTTCCAATTTTGAGTCAATATATTCACTTTTAAATGTTCATGTGCCAGTAGGACAAAATCCCGAAAATAACGCAGCAGTAAGTGCTTCAGTTCAAAATGAGCAAAATCAATCGATTCTATGCCGTTCACAGAGACTGGGAATCTCTGTGTGGAAGAGTGGTGGAAAATTGCCTCCAAAGAATCGATCGCTGCAAACGTGCTCGCGGTGGTCATATGAACGAGATCGAATTCCATACTTAAATTTAACATGTGTACTACACCTGGAATAAATTTCAGTCCGATGTCTCAATTATTCTTATTAAAAACAACCATACAGAAAATTATTCCAGGGACTTGATAGCCACTCTGTGGAAATGCTAATATCAACCCCATAAATGCTAATACGAGCCCCAAGATGGGACTTCTTTTACCGCTTCTGGAACACTGCTCTGATAGACGAGAAAGATAGACTGAGGTTTATATGATCAAAGACAACACCTCCTCTTACGCCATCTTTCGTTTTGGAGCTGTCTGTAAAAAAAATTAAAAATTCTTTTGTAAGTGGTACTGACTTCTCCCAGAAATCTCTTGTGTGGATTGAGATTCACTCTTCTGCAGTAAGATTGCTGCCGTAGGTCTTCCCTCCATACAAATTCACATTAAAACAAACGGTAACTCAACCACCTAAGGCCCACACAAGCTTACTCAACTCATCACAATGGACTGAAAGTTGAGACCTGATGGTCACCTACTTTTATTTCAAATTTATACTTATCAATAGACGCACTTAATTTGGGTTGTAATTTGGTAGTTAGTATCACGGACCTACTTTATGATGCCATACCAATGCTCTCGACACTCGGTCAGAGGCTCTTACGAGGCCAATGAAGACGCAATATAAATTTTTTTTACTTAGGTGTTTTTTTTTTTCGCAGGATCAACTGTTAACTTTAAGCTGGAGAAATGGTCGTATTTTGAAAATTCTTCCATATTTTGACGCACCGCGCATCAGGAACATCTTCGAATCCACACCCGAGGGACAGTGCATTAGAGAACTCAGGACGACTCAGGTGGCGCATGCAAGTAGAAGGGGACCTTATTCAACTTAACGTCCGAAACTGAAGGCAGTTAGCTGGAGACGCTTGATGGTTGAGGCACAATCCACCCCTGACTGTAGCGCCACCTCAAGTAAGTACATAAGTAAACGCATGAGTATAATTCTATATGCAAACAACACCTGACTTCGCCTTTCTTTTGTAAAAAATTATCAAAAAGCTGTTTCGTCATGCTATTGAAATTCGTTCGTCAACGATTCTGTGAAAAAGTGAGGTCAACCCGGGCAAATGGTGCCGCTCTTCGCCCACCTTCGTCGGTTATTTTGCAAATTACTAGGTATGTGCTTAAAAAACTATCGACGTCTGCCACGGAAAAAATTGTTAGGAAAAAGTTGGCGAGAATAGTGGCACAAGCTCTTTGCTTGAATACCGCACATACTTTGTCAGACCCTTTGTATTCAGTTTTCGACAATCCACAATGTTATACATGAACTCTTGCACGTCCATCTCCAGAAATCACCACCATCATTCCACTTATTCCTTCAAAATGCGACAGCAAAGGCCTCTGGTAGGCTTTGTCACCAAGTAATTCCTTGAAATCTTAAAAATTTCGTAACATTTAACCGGAAACTTGTCCCTCATTTGCTAAATCTGTATCCGTTTTCAGCGCTATCTGTATCTTTTATTCAAAACAATCTTACCGGGGTTCACTGTGTGTGTGTGCTTTTCACAAACCACCATGATTCAGATGTTTACGATTTTCTCGCTTTAAAAAGAAAATCAGCTTCCATATGAAAGACCAACAAACACCAGATTCGAACAGATTTGAACAGCACTTTCAAAAGATTTCCCCGGTGGCGGCAGCAGAAAGTGTAGCGCACGCCGCACCGCTCGAGCTGCCTGAGAGATACAATCGCTATAAAATAATCATCAATGAGTACGTAGAACAGAGGTGGTGTATACATACAAACACAAAGCGCTCATATGCGTGTTTTGCACCTACTTTGCTGTAAACCGCAAGCCTATCACAAGTGCTATACAGCAAACGGAGCTGCTGGCTCAACAGATGGAATCACCTGAATGGGCAGAGGCCGCATTGGATTATTCGCCCGAAGAATTTATGCACACTCATCGAACTGCGATTCCGAAGGGAGATTACAGAAACACGTGGGCAATATAGACACCCGAACACTGTCGTTGAATCGATTTCGTGACTTTGTTCGATGACATCACGAGACCGCTTTGTGAGACACAGACAATGCTAGAGTGTTATTAAGCCTGCATGCATGTGAATTGGAAGCGTTATGTTTCGGTTGATAATGAATGCGAATTAAATTTGAAAGTATGTAGCGTTCAATAGGTAATTGCACTGCGGTTATTCAGGCGTTAGATAAGCAGTAATTACGTTTATTATTTTTTAATAGTGAGTCGCTGACAGTGACACTGCACTTTAGGAATAAGTTTTACATGATTATATCACTCAGTCTGTTCATAACAGAATAAATCGTGTAAGAGTTATGGAAAGTGGCTGAACGTTAGTTGGGGAGGGACCATCTAACTGGGGTTCCCTTTGAGAAGTTATTTACCACCAACATCGACCAAGAAGATAACGACCTATGAATCACGGATAGGGACTTAGGTTTTTCTTACAACATCACAAGTAGTGAAAAATCGATAAGAGTTGGACGTTTTTTGTTCTTTTTATCGAATCGAGTCGACACGACATCACGCTGGAGCTCTAACATGCAAAAACAGGCCTTTTCGATGTGTTATCATAGTCTTTGCAAGAAAATCGATTCACAATTTCATTGAAAGGAGCTTATGCTATCAACACTCACCACTTCCAAAATATGTCAGCCAATAAGAGAGCGACCGTGACCACCAACTTGGCCTAAATGTCCCCGGGCCTACGCAATCCAAGAGTCTTATTAAGCTATTTTCCTACAAGGAAATTCTAAACCTTTACAGGAAAAATGTGAGGAAAGTAGTGGGCTTCCTTACTGCCCATGGCGGCCTGAGATACCATCTCAATATCTCAGATACAGAGTATCGGTTCTGTTTGGAAGAGGAGGAAACTTCTGAACACATTTTCTGTAAATGTCCGGCACTGCACTTGCTATGAAGACGGATATTCTATAGGGAATTATAGGGAATTCTGGTCTTTAGCGGAGTTTATGACCTCGGCTTCTAATGACATACTGACCTTCATAAGGGAGGTAGTACGTAAGTATGTATACCAGGCTATTTATACCAATGACACAATATATCATTCTAGGTCGCAGAGTCAGCCAAAATCGCAGGTTTTCTTTAAAAAAAAAAAGACTGTTGAGTTGCTTTGATTGGGACAGTTATAGAAGAAAACAGCACCATGGCCCTCTCCACTAGCTTCGCGGATAGTGTTGTGACTTAACCCTAAAACGTTATCGCGTGACCAATCCATTCCCACTTCCACTTTCTGTTTAATCGTAACTACACTTTCTTTGTGTATTGCCGAGCATTATTTCTTCACAGTTTACTTCAAAAAGTCCGAGATCCACCATTTTTCTTGGATTTGTCCATTTATAGTGTCATTCATCTCATATACGTATGCATTTGCTGGTAATGCCCTAGATTTGTTAGAGGCAAACCAGCACTGGGGTGCCACTACGGAAAAAGTTGGCTGCACAAACTTTTTCCGTATTGTTGGTATTTTGTTAAAAGTCAGACAATTTAAGTCTTTAGGAGAAATACATGGTCTATTAGGGAATATAAAGCGTCAGACTACAGATGCATCAGTTTTCTTAACATCGGTTACAAGATCTTATCTGCCGTGTTCTGTGAACCCCTGAAGCCGTTCCTCAACAACCTGATCGGTCCATGTCAGTGTGGTTTCAGGCCAGGAAAGTCCACCATCTACCAAATATACACACTGCGGCAGATCTTGGGAAAAACCCAGGAACTTCGAATCGATACCCACCACCTCTTCATCGATTTCAAGGCCGCGTATGAGGCGAGCTATACAGAACCATTTCAAGTTTTAGCATTCCTGCCAAACTCGTCCTCACCTAGACTTCTAATGTCAAAAAAAGTTTTAGACAAGGCGACGCGCTGTCATACGACTTCTCCAAAATAGTGCATGAAAGAGTTGTGCAAAACTCACGCGCCAAAACCAGAGGCAAAATCTTTAAAAAATCCGTCCAATTACTCGCATACGCCGACGATATTGACATAAATCGGAAGAACGCAGCGTGATTTCAATGGTCCGTGCACGAGTATTGAAACGGAGGCGGCGAAAATGGGTTTAGCGGTCAATGAGGGCTAGACGAAGTATATGCTGTCAGCAAGAAAGGATACTCAACACCGGCGTCTCGCGTCTCGTCATAACTTTGAGGTAGTTAAGGACTTTGTCTAGGCTCCGCTATCAATTCAGACAACGACACCAGCGCTGAGATCAAACGAAGAATAACTCTTGCCTTCTTAGCCCAAAGAAACAGCGATTGGCAATTGAAAAGCACAGCCCTCTCTCGAAAGACTAAAATGACCCTGTATAAGACCTTAATCGTCCCAGTCCTGCCCTTCGGCGCAGAGGAATGGACTCTGTCAAAAGCGGATGAGGTTGCTCTTGGCGTTTTCGAGAGAAAAATTCTTCGGGTGATTTTTGGTCCCGTCTACATAGACGGTGAACGGAGGAGGAGATACAACGACGAACTATACGGGCTGCACAGTGACATCGACTCACCCTGGCTGGGTCATGTAGAGCGGATGGACACCAATGCTCCGGTCCGGAAAATCTTCGAATCCACACCCAAGGGACGGGGCAGTAGAGGAAGACCGCGACGCACGCAAGTGGAAGGGGACCTTAACCAACTTGGCCTGCGAAACTGGAGGCAACTGGCTAAAGATCGAGCTGGCTGGAGACACTTGTTGGTTGAGGCCCAGTTCCACCCCGGATTGTAGCGCCACCTTAAGTATGTAAGTAAGTAAGGAAGGAACCTACAATTTATTGCCAACTCCGAACCACGAATTGAGAAGCTTTTTTATAAGAAATTGTACTCTTGGAAGTTCGTCATTCCTCGGCGTAAAAAATGCTTGGTGGATATGGCTATGGCTTGAACCCACGCAACAGAAGTCCAATGCACTAACCACTAGGCCTCAGCGCCTCACCCAGCAGCCGGTAATGCATAATCAAAATTATCTTTTTAACCGAGGATTGGCTTGGCTTAATCACAGGGGTTTTTCAGGAGCGTGCTTTATTTATTAGCTCATCTTGTGGGTCTCATAAATCAAACACTCGCCCTTCTGCGTGTTTAAAGGTCGAGGCTTGAATTATGGGAATTAACATAAGATTTTCCGTACTCATAACTCAAGTATCATACTTGCTTCTAGTGTCAAACAACAAGATGTGTTAAACCACTATGATATCAGTAATTTCAAAAATGTTTGCACTTGTCCGATAACACTTAAAAAATACCGTCAATATGCGAATCAAATATTTCTTCGATCCCAGGGGGAACTTTTTAACTTCATTTATCTATCGGTCTATTACCATAAAGTACGAGTGCTTAACTCAAAATTTTGTTTGCGATAAAGCGATTTGTGAGTGATTTCCTTTTCGAATGTTTTCCATTTTGAGATGACAAATAAATTGTTGTTTGGCATTCAAACACCTGATTCTGCTTGTAACTGTCACTTGGCAATGGGGGCCAATACTACAAGGCTGAAGTGTTCACATTGAATTGGGTCAATATTTGTCAGCGGGCTTGAAAAAATCCCCCAAAAAGTGATTGGTATTGGTATTATGCACACACAGGTACAAGCGTGTGTAGCCCCTGTTCAAAAAACAAAGAAAAACACTGATAACACCGGGCTATGAATCAGTAACGCCTACTATTGATGCGTACTCATGCGGCGTTTGAAGGGCAGCTGTGCGAAACTGTAATCCGAACACTATCGGTGGTGTCCGTGTTTGTTAGTCGTTCGATTCATGGAAACTCGCGTGAATAACTCAAAAAATACCCTTTTGTTGAAGTTGCATCAGCGAGCGATGCAAACACAAGATACGTACTCTATGGAAAAGCGGATACAGTGAGACTCATGCTCAAGCTCTGAACAATATACTTTGACCGCCAAAATAAGTGGGGACTTAGGTAGTTGCTGGGTTGTGTAAGGAGCTTCACACGGGGACTTTTTGCGTTTAATAACTTGTAATTTGTTTGAGTCAAAGGCCACGAGGTAGTCGGCATAAATTGGAATTGCTGTTTAGGATTTATTTTTTTTTAATAATAATTGACGAAGTGTCTAAGCACTGAGTAAGTGCTGCAAATTGTTCTATTACTCACCTTGACTGTATGCGTTAATGACTATCGATAAATTAGCAATTAAAGGAGACACAAGAACAAATCCAGAAATAAGTTTTACCTATCTATTTAGAAGTCTATCGTAGATGACCACACTGTAATTCAGATTAGTCCATTGTGCTACCACAGGGGCTAGTTATTACAGCTATGACTCATAGAACCATTGAACTAGGTTAGGTTATATAGATGGGTTGGCGAGGAGACAGTGACCACTATGCCAGTAGAGACCCATTGTGATGATGAATTTAGGGGAATTGCTCGTGGAGCAATACTCAAAACACTCTCCTTTTACCCGAGGGTTTCGAACCATCCTGAAGCCTCAATCTCATTTTTGTATTAGTTTTTATATGTAATTGACATCCACTTCGGAAATGGCCTAGAGTTTGTTTTCTTAAGAAGAACAGTACTTAATAGGCCGAAGATGTATTTCTTACTCCTCAACGCTGTAGCGACAGAAGTCATTGCCTCGATTTCCTAGATTAATGGCGTGTCTACCAACTGTACAATGACCTGTTAGTACACCGGCTAGAGTACCAACATGTACTCTCCTGGTTTTCAGTAAGTCAATTGACTTGCGCGGCACCACCTCTCGTCGGGGAGTGACAAGCCTCCGGGAGTATAATCTGCCACGAAAGATCTTCTCAATTCACTGTTCGGAGTCAGCAATAAACTGTTGATACAGCCATCATTCGGGCTTGTTACGAGCCTTACAATCGAGGAATTGGAAAGTTGCCTAAATAGGCTAACCTGACCTGATGCTAGAGGTCGAAGTCTAATTATCATAGCCGGCGACTTCACGCATGAACTACGTAATGGAGATGCCCAAAGTCAAACCGAAGGTACAATAGTCTATTGAAAGTCTTCACAATACTAGACATACGAACGCCCAGGTGACGGGTTTGGTTATAAGAAGGCTACCCAACGGATCACGATATGTACTTGGACTGCGCTAACTTCACTCGTATTAGGTTGACACGAGTTTGCATGCAAAACAGTCTTTTCGTCAAGGTTAATATTTAAAAAAATAGTTTTGAATAAACCTCAAAGGACTCCGTTCAAAGTATTGCAGAACATTTAAAAGAAAAACTGGAGTATATAATTAGTAAGGCCCCACAAGTTATTGTTTCCCTTGCACAAATTTGATAGGGGCATCTTCTAGATAAAGTTGTAAAATCAGTTTATGAATCACCAGTTCGGGCCACAGCAATGAAGTGACTTAACCTTTATACATGGAAAAAATCACAGCGATAAATCGATTATGTGCCTCATGAGCATGAATATTCCGAATAACTTACTCTGACATCAAGTCGTATATTTTAAAGAATTTCGCAGTGTTACCACATGTCAAAGTCCATATAGACCAATTAGTGCCGCAGCAATTTGTTTGTTCACGGATTACATTTATTGTAACCGCAATAGCATCCCTATCCAAAATTCAACATGTAAATTTTTTTAATTCGAATTTTTAAATTTTTTGTATGGTTGCAGTGCTCTGCTGCTGTTTTCTTTTACTTAAGGTGGCCCTCTCATGCAAAAGGGCAATATGTTCTAGAGAAAAATGCCAGGCTGATCTGGTTTCTCCTTGATCTGAAAAGATCAAAAACATTAATACGACTAAAAAGAGACCAACTTTTAAAAATAATTAACGTCCTCACGGGGTACTGTATCCTAGGCAGGCATGCTCAAGGCCTGGGTATGGCATGTAAGGATTTCTGCAGGAGCTGCAGGGATGAGAAGGAGGAGGAGTCCACTGCACACTTCCTTTGCACGTGTCCCGCCCTGGACCACATCAGGAAAGCCACTCTAGGCTGATACTTCTTTAAAGATCTAAGCGATCTGAACTCCGCCAGCACGACCGATCTTAAAACCTACATACGTTAAGAAAACTAAGTGGTCTCAGCAGTAAGCCGGGTCATACCTCAGTACTCAGTAGTATCACAATGGACCTACTTTCTGGTCAAAGTGTTCATCCTTGGAGGAGTACTTCAATAAGGTGGCCCTACAGTTCGGGATGAACCTGAGTTTCAACCAACACTCGTCTCCAGCCTGCTCGATCTATGGCCTCTAGATTCGCACACAAAGTTGGTTGAGGTCCCCTTCCACTTGAGTGCACCACCTGACTCTCGGTCTTTTTTTACTGTGCGGTGCCTCAAAGGTTTAGTCAATGCTTTGCCGAATTCCATTATCTAGCCACCTCAGTTGTTAGATTTTGTCAAAACAGAATTTCAAAATACAGAGTTGTATTTATACAAAACATTTTATGTTATTTAATTTTGAAAGTCCGAATTTTACCCTCTCTCAACTGCACTTCCTACATTAGGCTAGGTAAGGTGGCCGTACTGGGCGAGCCAGGACACACTTTGACCACTATAATATGCCGGGGGTTCCGGCCTTACTGTGAGTACCTATACTATCTGTGGAGATAGGAGATGGAGCTGCAACAGTGATTGGGTCAGTCAAAACCCTATATAGCTAGGATATGAACTCTGTAATTGAGCGATTGATTTACAGATAAATTTGCTGATGCTGCTTATGTCGATATTTAACAGATCGTGCAGATCATCGAAGAACTATTTGCCCAGAATGTTGTATTTTTTCGTAGGTAGTGCTTGGCAAGTGCCTAAGAGGTGAAGCTTGGTTGAGTGCACTTCGTAAGTGAGCTTACAAAAAGTACGATTTTCCAAATACTGCACCAAAGGTGGCTCGGGGATTTTTTTTTATTGTCTCAACCCCGGCAAATTATTTTGTTTATAAAGTCATTCAACACAAAATGTATTTCATCACTGGAGATGAGTTTCTTCTCAAAATCATCGTTGTCCTCTTAATTCTCCAGATACCAACTGCGGAGAAGTCGGCTCTTTGAATGGTCTGGTGACGCAAAATAAGTTTTGTTAGCATAGTCTTTTGTGAGAATTTGTTGCAGAACTCTTTGGTGAAATGTTTGATTGTTCCGAACGATGCTGAATTCATGGTCGTAGACTCTCAGCGATAATTTCATTTGCTACGGCGATATTCCATATAATTTTTGTATCAATTTTATACATAATTGTCATCCGAGATAGTGGACTTTATCGACCAAAAATTACATAAACTCCTGATATCGGTATAATTGTCGCCATGTTTACAACATGTTTACACAATAGTGAGGCGTTTTGCTTCCGCGTGTATTGTTCTATGACTAATCATTGCAGCTTACAACAGTCATAGTTTGAAGACCGACAACCTTGCAAACGAAAATTGATTTGTTATAGTTATCATAATTGTCGAGTAGAAACCGACACAAACCATCAATATCTCGAGTTGGGTAATTTTTTGTAGGTTGCCACTCTAAATATCTAAGCACCTCAACAATTAATGTGGACGTAACCGTTGTGCTTCATTAGTTTAGCAAATTAAATGTTTATCTTAAAGTTATTAAAATGTTTTATTACTGCACTAGCATTGCAGTGCAATGCACTGCGTACCTGACTCCTCTAATATATTAAACATCGACTTCAACTGATAGAAGGTATAATTATCACTTTACGTCAGAATACACTGTCATTGTCCATCATAAAGTCTGATATTAAGCTGTTAATTGAAGAATTTATTGTTGTAAATAAAAAAGTTATTTCCCCACAAACAATCCCGGAATGGCTTCTAGGGGGAGTACACATTGAAAGTGAACTTGTTTTAATCACAATCGTGTAGTGCAGTTATATTGTGCTACCAGTTCTTGTTACTTGCATTCAGCTTACAAGCCTGCAGTATCAAGTATCGTTACACCCTTCGCAACGGTGGTCGATTGAAATATATGAAAACGTTGTTTATTGTACCGGAAGTAATTGTGTTTCCAATGACCAATGTACATGGTATGGCCACAAGACAGGTACAATATGAAAAACTAACCGACGCCAAAGCATCTCCATAAGACTGGCGATGTGACTAAAGTCCCAGTCACTGGTATCTCAATGCAATCGATACTGAGAAAACTGGAAAAGCGCGATCACCTGGTTGGAAAAACACGAAAACCACTTAGAGTTGCACGAAGGCAACTCTGTCGATGTTAGCTTCAGGGTGCCATCTGCATGATGCTGCGGTTATATAGGTATCTCTCTAATGATCGCTGTCCAATCAAATTTAAATCTATTTACACTTTGTTAAAGTATCCAACTAAATAACATCACAGGCGTCAAGAATAACAAATTAATCCACACTGTGAGATGAAGGCACGATTACCCATTTATCCAGTCGTCTATTTATTTCTTACGAGCAAATTCTGAGCCTCCACTAGTGAGGCGGTTCTTTATGAATCCACACTGAGTAACACTAGATAGGTAAGTTGGTAACACGAGTTGGAGAAGAAATTACACTATGTGCTGAACTGTGGAAGAGATGATCTTGGCATCATGCATAGAAAGATCCAAGTTTACAAAAACTTATACGACAAGCTGCAGTTTATAATGACTGCTTCAAAGGCTTTAGCCCAAGGTCATTCAAACTACTTAGGTTCGTTAAAGAAACAGAATAGCGAAAATACCACCAGCCTTGGGGAAACCTGTCAACTACTACTCGACACCCACTTCTCAGGATGTATCACCGATAGTGCTCTCTCGTGGATACATTGAGGAACCACATTCTTAATCCCTCCACTCGGAACCACAGTATATCTGGCATAATTTTCAGATTCAACCATATTAAGTGGGCTCTATCTACCTTCAGCCCATTGAAACCCTCAGGAGCGGACGTCATCTTTCCCTGCCTTCTTCAACAGAGACAAGACCTGCTGATACCCTATCTCATGCGGATCTCTAGATCCAGTCTTAAACTAGCTGGAAAGAGGTTAGGGTCATTTTTAAGGTCAACATCTGCTGGGTCCCCGGACACAGCGATTTCAAGGATAACGAGAAAGCAGACGAACTTGTTTGGCAGGGATTAGGATTTGGAAAGAGAGAACATCCACACATCGATAAACATCCCTATCGATGTATGAAAGGTAAAGTCGACCACAAGATGAGAGAGCTAATCAACACCTCTTGGTCCGCCAGAGGCGACTGCATTGTATCCCGCAGCTTATGGCAGAGAATAGACCAGAATAAAATAAAATGTCTTCTGGCTATGAATAAGAAAGATACTCGCATCCTAGTAGGTGCACTGACAGGACATTGTGCCATAAGTACCATGGCCAGCAGACTCGGCATCGATACAGATGGTACAAAAATGGAAAACGGCAGCTGCTTGGGTTTATGGTCACAGTTTTCAACTCGCGACAGCGCTTGCAAGATGAAGGCTTCGAGGTTAACGACAGGCTGATTGCATGGCGACAAAAGGCGCTTGCCGCCCACTCGTTGGTCCCGAACCCTGTTTTTGGGGTGGCACCTAACAGTGCCTACTCCAAGATAACCCAATGGGTGGTCAACAAACCCGCTGACTACTGGGCCAACCTCCAGGGCTTTGGACAAGCGAAAATTTTCATCAACCCCAATCTATACAAGCCCAAGATTTAACTTTATGTCAACAGAGACGAGTTAAGAACCTTAACGGTCTATCTAACGGGAAATTGTTCACCCAGATACCATCTGCATAAAATAAAATTGTCAGATACCGTTATTTGCTGACTCTGTGGAGAACAGAAAGAGACTGCTGAATATATTCTGTTCGTATGTCATGAGCCGCAAGGAAAAGATTATTTCACTGACGCGGGCCTCGGTCAACCCAGCGGAAATTTAAAAAATCGAACCTAAGGTTTATCAGAAGTCTGAATATATCCACTGAATAAACCATACGGGCACCTAAAACAGAATACAGAATATAATGACTGCTGGCGTATTGGATATTTTCCAGCCCCCTCAGACTTCTCCGAGCGAGAGTATTATTACATCGCAACGTGTCGAATGGAAAATCATGCTTAAGCGGATAGTGAAGAAGCGAATATTCAACCTGGGGCCTGTTTCACGAAACAACAACCATTTCGATTTTTTTGAGGAATAATTCGTCGGTTATCGACGTGGCTCAGTAGTTAGTGCGTTGGACTGCTGACCGAGCAGCGTGGGTACAAGGCCCAGCCATACCATATCCACCGAACATTTTTCTCGCCACCACCTCTCGTCGGGGAATGACGAGCCTCCGGGAGTATAATCTGTCATGAAAGAGCTTCTCAATTCGCCGTTCGGAGTCGGCAATAAATTGTAGGTACCTTCCATTCGTGCACGAAATGTAACCCGCACAACATGAATGGTTGCGAGAATCTAGGCCTTGGCTTAGTCCGAGCTGTTGCGCCAGCTATTTTTTTTTTTTTTCGTCGGTGGTGTTGGCGCAGCGTGAATTTCGGCGCAGATTTCCCCGTCGTCCGACACCAACTGGCCAAACACTACGACGTTTAGCTGCTTGCCTAGAAGAGTATGGGACAACACGAGATGCTGTTAGATCTGGCCGACCCCGGAACAGCCGTTCTGCTGAGAATATCGCAGCTGTGGCTGAAGATGTCGCAGAGGACCCCGGAGTATCGACCAGACGACGTGCCACGCAATTGGGCATCAATCGGCGGTCTTTACAGTGTAACCTACGCACAAGCCATCCTAAATCTCTACCACGAGGAAGACAACTTTTCATCGAAAATTATCATGAGCGACGAGGCCCATTTCCATTTCTGTGGATATGGGAATAAGCAAAATTATCGCTTCTAGGGCACCGAATTTGCACATAACCCACGAAGACCCATTACATCGGCTCAAAGTTACTGCATGGTGTGCTGTTTACCCTGGAGGCGTCATCGGGCCATATTTTTTTTTGAAAACGCCGCGGGCCAAACGACTACTCATTTGGATGAATTGGGATTGGGGGACATGTGGTTCCAAGAGGATGGCGCAACGGCGCATACTACACGAGTCACAACCGAAATTCTGAGGGCTGCATTTTTCGGGTCTCTTGTTTTATCGATTTGCACTGACCGGCAAGATCACCTGATTTAACCGTTCCAAACTTCGTTTTGCAAGGTTTTTTGTCACGAGTCAATGTCAACAAGCCTCAGACCCTTGTAAAGGGTTTTTCAATAGGGACGCTACAAAAGTAGAGCGCCAGGGACAGCAAACGACGCCATATTTTTCTTCAGTAAGGTTTGCCATTTCATGATGGAAAGATATACGAGCCAACAACGAGTCGAAATTATTAAAATTTACTACCGAAATTCGGAGTCAGTGGCCTCAACGTTAGGAGCGCTAAGTCCAATTTATGGTCGTCATAATTTCTGGCTGGATGGCTTCGTCAATAAACAAAATATGCGGTATTGGTCAGGCAGCAATCCACACGTACTCCATGAGTCATCATTGCATCCCGAAAAAATTACGGTTTGGTGTGGTTTATGGGCCGGCGGCGTCATTGGGCCGTACTTCTTCCGTGATGATCAAGACCGGCACGTTACTGTGAATGGGGATCGCTACCGTTCAATGATAACCGAATATTTTTGGCCCCAATTGGATGATATGGACTTGGAGGACATGTGGTTCCAACAGGACGGCGCCACAAGCCACACAGCGAATGTCACAACCAATTTATTGGAAACCAAGTTTGGAGAACGTGTTATCTCACGAAATGGTCCAGTCGCTTGGCCGCCTCGGTCGTGCGATTTGACGCCGTTAGACTATTTCGTGTGGGGCTACGTCAAGTCTATGGTCTATGCCAATAAGCCAGCGACGATTGATGAACTTCGTACGAATATCGAACGTGAAATTGCAGCAGTATCGGCCGATTTATGCTTGAAAACCGTAGAAAATTGGGTTCAGCGTCTGGACTTCTGCAAGCGTGCCCGTGGTGGCCATGCAAAAGAAATCGAGTTTCGTACATAATGGCATCGAACGTACTTTCACAGGAATAAAGAATTTTATTGATATCCAAAACCGTTTTTGTTTTATTTAAAAAAACTTTTGTAGCGCTCTTATTGAAAAACCCTGTATATGCAATTTCATCGAAAATGCTTAAGGGCGGAATAGGTCAAAAGTAAATGGAAGGAAGTCCCTTTCACCTTTTAGTCCCTAAAGCTACTGTTTCTAATTATGTAAATTATACAACCAGTCGAACCTCCTTTTGCTTCTGTCCTAAAGTTGCTCTACACCTACGTTATGTACACCGCATTATAATTACTCGGGCACGTGTGCATTATAAGGAAAAACTAATAATGTATTCCATAGTAAAGGTCTGATACGGATTCTCCACTAGACTAGTCGATACGGTCCAATATTTCTACCTCAAATAGCCTTCCGAAACTGTACTTCTTGGCCATAACTTCGAGGATAGTGCAGAACATGTCCGTACTTGGAATTGAGGGAAGTATTTTCAAATCACCCACAAGATTATCTAATTTATACTTGTGTTCTAGCTGCAGTTTTATAGCACGATGGGCAGCGGGCTTCCTAATGCAGATATGTAGGGTTGTGAGCCCGATGACAGCCTCTATGGCTGAAGTAGGGCAGGTGCGCATAGCGCCTGTAATACCGAGACAGGCAATTCTTTGTAGCTTCTCAAGCTTCATTGCGGTCATTCGTTCAACTACTTTTAGCCACCAAAATTATGGCCGCATATGTTATTAAGGGTCTAACCATCGAAATGTACAACCAATGTAATGGACTAAGACAACAAGTTCTGCCGTAGAGACGCCGAGTAGCCCACACGGCTCTAGTGGCACGATCAACGGCGAACTTTATATGTGCATTCCAATTTAAGTGCCTAGGCCTCAACCGACAAATCTCTCCAGCTAGCCCGGTCCTTAAATAACTGCTTTCAGTTGCACACGCCAAGTTGGTTGAGGACCCTTTCTACTTATGCGCGCCACCGTAGGCGAGCTTTTCCTCTACTGCGTTTTCCCTCCGGTTTGAATTCAAAGACTCTGCATGCCGGAGCGTTGGTTTCCATTCGCTCTACATGTCCTAGCCATCTCAAACGTCCCATGCGCAATTCTTTGACTAGATTAATGTCGCTCTCCTCCACAGCCCGTCTTGTGTTGGCTTGAGAGTTTCACACAATTCGTTCAAGTATGATGTTGAAAAGCCATATGACAGCGCGTCACCTTGTCCTTTTTTGACATCAAAGATTTCGGTGAGATCGTTACTGAACTTAATGGAGCAGCGAGCATTCTAGTCCATCAAGGTCTGTTTTGGGATAGAATAGCGAAAAGTATTTGGTACATTTCTGGCCTATACTTTCCATCCAAACTATGTTGGATCTGAGCAAGAGTTTCGGGTTGTTCCAATCATCTTGGCCAGTGAGTTTGCTGTTTCGTTGCCGATATGGCCTTTGTGAACAGAGATTTAGTGCAGTATGAATGTCTGTAGAACTAGTTTTGATTTTATCATATCTGAGTTTTAGAGCAGCATAACTTTCATGCTCTGCCCTTATGCACTGATTAATGCCAAATATCTCTGCATAGAAAATGATTGAGCATATGCCTAGGTTTACCGATACGTTAGTGATAGACGACGCCAAAAATTCCAGTCGCAGATCCACTTTACATTTTTGAACCTTCCGGACGTGCATATCATACTATTGTTACAAAAGGCACGGGGTGTTAGCAATCCAAGGTCTCGAAGGTCCAACAAAAGCGCGCTAAGCCAAGATTTAAAACTGATTCTTTAGTTGTTGGTTCCCGAGAGGGTTTTTATTATTTTTTTTTCTTCCACATGTTGAAAATTCGTTATCGAAACGCTTTTTTTCGTGACGACCCTGCCATCGTTGCACCGCATAAAGTTTTTTGGTCTCGTCTCCTTCCAGTATATTGACTGTAGCGCTAGCTGTCCTCCCTAGTCATCGCTGTCTTCATTGAAAATATCCCCAGTTAGTGGAGACTCGCAGAATAACTTTCCAATGTTATCGAATTTTCCGCCGCCATATTTGAAGAATTATTTTTATTAAATTTCCTTTTCTTTAGAGAATCAGCAAAATTCCCTAGATAATGAGGGGTCGCTTGTCGGGGAAGACATGGAGTTACTCCCGCCACGCTCCCACCTGAATGTGCACTGCGATCATCCCTGAAAATGGTCTCCTCTGAAAACATACCCCATCAATTTTCTCCCGAACGATTTTTCGGTGTCGGTTATTGTTGTTCGGAAAATCTCCTGTTTCCGAGTTTTTCGCAGTTTTCCTCCGAGTTTTTCGTCATGTCAGGATGATCTTGTGCTGGATAGACGGTTACGACATTCAGGTAGGTGTTTCGTGTATATTGCACAGGTGTGGCTTCGGGAAATGGTGCATGGCTCAGATGGTCGGTGGCTGATCGACTGCATCGAAAAAGTTTGCCTTCAGTGAAAACGGATAGCAGGGACAGGTAAACTGTGGATGTTCGTGCTCCTACGTCGATAGTGTCGCCGGAGTCAAGGGCACCTGTGGTAAATAAAGTTTTTTAGTGGCGCAGTATTTACCTTCCTTTGTTTCCAGGTAGCGATGTGTTGGGCGGTTACAGTAGAGGCGGGGTTGATTGTTCGGAGGTGGTAATTGTGCGACGATGGGGTTACGGTTCGTAACACTATTCATACTCTGAGAGGCGGGGTTTGAACTTTTTATATTACGTCGGAAGGATGTCATTCAATGGCATGCTGAACTTAACTCTTTGTTGCCAATGTTGTTTAGGTGGAAGAGCCTGTGCAGGCTAAGTCGTCTCTGCACTTCTATGTGGACTTGAACGTTAAGCGATGTGGTGGAGGTATTTTGGCTAGGCATTGAATTCGATCGACTTTCTTGGTTGTAGTGACCTTATTAATGTTTGTCCTCCAGACTATTGCGGCATTTGTAAAAGTAGGTCTGAATACCAAGGTATACATTTTTAATTTAGGGCATAACTGTGGGGCTAAGTCCCCAGTCGTTGCCACAAATGCGGCTTTTTCGACGGTTCCAATTTACTGTCCAGGATTCTTCTTGTCAGAATCGGATAGCTTCGCCTTTGAAGAAGGGGCAAGTGATATATAATGCATTTAGTTTTGTACTTGTCCAACTTTCACCGCAGTTTTTGCAATCACCATTAACATCTTTACGTCAACTTGACGTTGCAAAAGTCAGTCTAGAAAGTGATGACCACTTCGATCCGAGGGAGACTAGGACGTTCTATTAGTGTGGTGTTCAAGATTTTGTAAACGACATTGAGCAATGATATGCCTCAACAGTGTTGTCACTTCCATGTTTGAACAGCTGCGGATGACCATCGAATGGCTTCATTGTTTCAAACTAGGAAAATTATGTTTTTCCTTTAGGAAAAGATCAGTTGCTCACTTTTTTTAGTAGATTTTTAGGATTCGCTGTAGACCTATTATGATGCATAGTGTCTTGCGACAACACTGCCTCTTACTAACTCTCATGCACTCCTGTATCTCTTCCCACTTCATCTGCTGAGATAAATACCTTTTGTTTCTAATTTTCAAAATAATTACATGAAAATTGTCATACACTTACAAGTAATTATCCACTAAACACGCGCCTGGGTAACAAAAACCACATAACCTCGTATATAATCGAATTCTCTGGCCTGCTCGTAACATGGAAAATGGTTGCGCATTTTTAATTTCACTTATTTTCCTACTCCATGAACTTGAGGGGGGTTTTTCGCGAATTTTTTCCTTCGTAAAAAATAAAAAAAATAATAAGCCTCAGCTTGATTATTGTTTATAATTTGCAATCTAACACAGATTACCGCTATTTAACAATTGTGTCGGACATTGCTAGATAATTTTTTTAAGGTTTCAGTGGTGTACATGGGATATCGATATCTAATCAACCGATGAACTTACGTGCTAAAATCCCCGAAAATAAAATAAAAAAATAAAAAGATCTCAGTCAACATTTAGCAGGGTGTAAATTATAAATAATTCCGCTGCTTAATAAAATATTTTTGTAATCAGGTTTTCGAAATTTAATTCCAAAAAAATGGAAAAAAAACAAAAGTGTATAACCTTTTGGAGGTATTGTTGAGTATACTCGCAGATGAACGCAGAAACGGAGAGAGGAAGATTGATCATTGTAATTATATGACGAAAAGTTGATGATTTATTTCATCTCAGTCAAAAAAAATTAAATTCCCAGGTAACAAAACTTCGTTTTCTTGTTTCTGAGGACTGCGACGTGGACCAATGTTAAACCAGAGACGTTGGACCTTTCTGATGAAGGTGAGGGAATCTCTCTCTGTAGGAGCAACGTCACTTACAAAAAGCTTTCAACCCGTACGCCGTTTTGGATAGAGAATTTCTACTCCTGTACAGAGCATGCGCTAGATATTATGCGCTAGGTTTAATATTATGCCTTGTTATCACTTCTACGAGAGTGGCCTCCTTCTGCATGAGTGTTAGGTCCGGCTTTGTCGTCCTATAGCTATAGCTTTTTCGCTGTTTCACAAGAACTCCATCTGCTATTCTGTGCCGCGAGAATTATTCCCATCCCTACTTCGTGTTTAAGCTTACAAGACGAGTGAGTGTTTAACTTTTTTTAGGTCTAGATCTATTTCTCGCCAGTTCATCATTTCCGGACAGGGACCCATCATCGTTTTACCTTTGCCAAGAAGACTAAGTTCTTCGCAACAGCACTTTGATTATACTTCTGTAGCACTTCTCAGATCATTTCGAAGCTCGTGAAGTGTTTTTGGGAAAAGCTGAAGGTTCTTGGCATGCAGCATAACGTAAACCTCAGCTGGATTCTACAGTCAATGACAAAGAATTTCGGCAGCAATGATGCCTTGTTGGCAATATAACCATTTCTTCTGCATTCGATAAGAAATGTTACGTATACGCCACCGCTCGATCGACAATTTTCGTTAGAACTGAACTAACTCGACTTGGGACACCTTTTAGTATTTTTAGCAAAGAAAGGCTGGCAATACAACAAGAGAAGTTGAAGCCAGTTTCGATAGTTGAGATTCTCAAATAAAAGTCTCAGTGTTTGTCTTCCAATAATTTCAACAATTTTCAGAAATGGTTGCTTGAAACATTGCTGCCTTAAATGCCACTCGAATCCAGTTTACTAAATCTCTTGCACCAAATAGGACCATACGATACAAGGCTAAGGCCCGAATGCACTGCGATCTGTAGGATCTATTGTGCTGATAGAAATATGACCCAAAAATCATTCTTTGAGATGATATTTTTGAGAGGACAATCAGAAAGCATAGCCTGCGCGACAAGACTTTGAGCTCATTAACTTTTCCGGAAAGCAAAACGTAGCTAGGTCATGTATGTAAGACCGATGAATACCAATACTCCAGCCCAAAAACTTGTCAAGTTCACTCCTGAGAAACTATGTAGAAGAGAACGACATTATCACTGATGGCGTGGACATGTGGAGAGAAGAAAGAAAGTCAGAAACATTTTACATTGACGTTTATGTTTTTTTGCTGCTTTGATCATGAAGACGACTTGTATCTTGGATCACAGTTTAAGAATGAAGACAATATCCAAATGGTCTATCAAACTGATTCTTAACCTTGGAAGAACTATTTCAAGCAGATCGTACATAGCCTAACATAGAATTTATGGGGTAAACAATCTATGAAGAAGCTAAATGTCACGAGCTTGCCTCGGGCAGGCTGACAGAGTAATTTACGATTCGTAGTAGGAACTGCATGTGATTTTTCGATGACATATATTTGATGTCGTATCGAAGTACCTCATTGGCCTTCTGTCTTGCGACTGAGTGTCTTGGCAGTTTCCTTGGTTCGAGATAAACTGGTAGGATTATAAGTATCACTTGCGATGTCTAAGTAATGCAATGCAATGCGAAGCTGAAGAATCACTTGCAGTCTTACTACCGATCGCAAACATCTTGACTATGCCGATGGTATCCACTTGTTATCGAGCCAAATGCTGAATAATAAACCTGTACCATATATGTATGTCAATTTGTTTCATCACAGGAGGCTTAAATTGAAAACTGCAAAGCCCAAATTTCCCAGCCCTTTTGCGCTGATATATCGTCTGCCACACACAATGACTGGACGCATTTATTAAGATAAGTCCACCTTCGTGGTTTAGGCACTATCTTTTCCAGCAAATAAGGCGCATGACAACGCAAAAAGTTTCTAAGTTTTTCAGCGCACTGCACGTTCTTGAGAACTTCCCGACTAAAATAGGAATGCGGTCATATGCAACTACCTATAATGTTCATGATTCAGTAACATACATACTTCTTATCTTATCTCGAATCAATCCTAGTGTCCAAAAATTTTGTTAAACAAATATCTACCGAACTGAACTCCACACTCATATGTGTCCCTTGGTGTTGCGCAAAATGATAAAACTTCCTCCTAAAACCCGTAGTACAGGACATGGAAATGGTTGCATATCCATGTGGCTCTGACATCAAGAAAAAAAGACGCATGGGGGCATGTTTATTGTATAAGACGTGGGCTCGCATGTGGTTACATGAAAATAAATATAGGTAGAACACGACATGCGAGATAGGCCGCACGAAATACGAAAAAGCCGCATGTATATGATTGCCAGTACTCCTACACTTATTTTATTTATTCGTAGTAATCAATTTGAATTCGTATTTTGACAGGTTTTTCTTTATTTAGAATTTTTGGGTATTAGTTATTTCCAAATGTCGAAAAGAAAATAGGACGATATTTGGTATATTGGCTTTGAACAAAATCGAAAATGCCGTCAAAGACGATTGTGACGACCATGAAAGGGCGAAACGGAAAAAGCAAATTTCGAAAAAGTGGCTACACCAAGGCTTTTGTACGACATTGCTGGTGCAATTGCGCGATAAAGAACCCACATTACATCGTAATTTTGTCCGCATGACGGCTGAACAATTTGGTTGTTTGTGGGGTTTGGTGAAGCCGCGCATTCAAAAAACCGACACGGTCATGCGAAAGAGCATTAACGCACCTGCACCGTCTAGTGGTTATGCTGCGCTACTTGGCCACTGGCTACAATTTTAGTGACCTTTAGCACATCTTTCAAATTCCACAGACGACTATTTCGCGCATAATTCCGGAAGTGCTGGATTCGATCTACGAAGTTTTCGTCATTTCGGATTATCTGAAGGTGAGTGTTTGTTACAGGATAATTCAGTGTTGCTCCTTCCATAGGAGGGATCTGGGAAGTTTCCACCTTTTTTCAATGGGACTCGACATACATGCAGACTGCAAGTATGAACAAGTCATCAGCGAAAAACAGATAACTTATCGTTAAGTCTCCCAATTAGAATCTGATCTCACCACGGCTGCCCTGTAATGTCCAATCCATACACACAATGAAAAGCAAAGGTGACAAGACGCACCCCTGGCGAAGTCCAACACCCACAGTTAAAGGTGTCGATTTAACGCCGTTCACCCGGACATAGCTCTTACAGTTTCAGTATCGAAATCAAATGCCCCTCAGAAGAAACCGTCATACCCATTCTGCAGTACACTCCTGCTTCTACCTGGACGAAAACCACAGCCACAGACGAAAACCTGACAGCAAAAATTTTCACGGGGAGACTTAAAAAAGGTATGTATACCCCTATAATTGAAAATATCCCTCGTATCCCATTTTTTTTAAACTTGCCAGTCGTTTCATTAATCAAAATCACATTTCTTCACAGTTTCGCTGCCAATTACAACAACAACAGCAACAAATTACCACTTCGCACAATGGTAAATTCCTACATATTATTTCGACGTGGGATTAAAATTGTTCGGAAGTCACGTCATGAGAAAGTCTGCCGAAGACGGTTTTGCTCGAAATCTACCTAAAACATCATAAGTAATGGTTGCAGTTAGAAACATATGCAGCCGTACAAATTTGTGCGGCAGCATATAATAAAAAAGTGCATGCGGCTTGCTAGTAGACGACATGAAAAAAGTCACACGTTTGTATGCAACCAAGGGGTCGCATGGGGCCGTATTTACATGTCGCCGGTGGCTGCACATATACATGCGACCGTCCTAAATGTACATGATATGGAAATTATATGCAACCATTGTCACTGACTGTGATATCAGAATGACGTCGGAGCCACATGTACATATGTATGTATATACAACCATTTCGATGTCGTGTACTTCGGGCTTAACACTCGGTCTTCCTTGCACCGTAACAACCAAAAGCTTCTGATATTTGCATCGTTTTTATAAAAAAAACATGTGTACTACACATGTATATTGATAATTACATTCAAATAATCGTAAACATGACGAAAAACGAATGGGAAGTGGTTGACTGATACAATCGCAGTCGAAACCTTGAATGCATACGTACACCTATTAGCTATTATATTCTGATCGGCCGACACGCAGAGCTTATCAAGACCTTGAAAATGCTAGGCTTACTCTTTAGATACATCATTCGAAATCGCATCGTAAGTGCACGAAAAATGCGACATGAATTTTCAATATAAGCAATACCTATCTCAATGCTCAGCAAATGAGTAAAGTTACTCATACGCCACAGGTTCTCGCTTGAATTGTGTTTCTCTCAAGACAGATAACTAACTTTATGATATAATTTATAAGAATCTTGTTTCCTCGACAGCTGTTGTTGCGGAAAAAAAATTCCACACTGCGTATCTAATCTTCCGCGTCGTCGTATCTTCCTCGTTCAAGTTGTATTTACTTTTATGCTAAGTTTACCGGCGCTATGTCAAGTATAAACGCATATGAACATACATATGTACATAACCAATTATCAAATTTGAAAAATGTGTAAATATTCATTATTTGATCTGTCGCAACGCACACACACTTATGGTTAATCAAAAAAAAAAAAAAAAACAAATTCGCAATCAGTGAGTGCGAAGGTATCTATAAAATGAGGAAAATAAAACTGTACACCAAAATTCGGTGCTTTCCCGTCCGGGGCCACGTTCGATTCAAGCTCATTAACACTTTTAAGTTTCACACACACTTGGGTCTAGTGATTCTCTGTGTTTTTTTTTGCCATGGCGGGGGCCAACTCTTTTTTTTTTATCTCTTAATGGTTTATTGAAGCTATTGAACCTTGATTTCTTTTGTTTATTTTTTCGATAATAAATTAAATTGTTCGTTTTGCGTAGAAGCGAAATGTTGCAATCGGATAGATGATCGATCGATAAGTAATGAGTTGGTTTACTTTCTCGCTAAGGTCAACCGTTTTAATGGGTTTAATTGCTGGAAGTCTGGTTTGGAATTGCTTGCCCGGTCTGGGAATGAGATTATTCGACATGTCTACATGATGACGAGAGCAGTATACTTTATTTGATTTCCGCGTCATGCGACTGTATCGAGCAGATCTAGAAAGCTTTCAGAGAGCGGATTTGTACAACCACGTAGTACGTGGTCGTAGTGTTTGGATTGATAGTCAGGTATCATTAACGGGTCCACATGACGTGACATGTACGTGATCAAACAAAAGTAAATTGAGATATTTTATAATCTTTTCAGTTGGATTTCCTTTAGTGCTTTCCTTGCTAGACACAACAGAGCGTGTGAAAAAAAACGGACTAGAAACGTTAACGACACACCGATGACATTGTTTGGTAAATGTGGGGAAATTGACTTGAGATTACCTCTAGACCTTAAATTGAACGTTAGGAGACATGGTAGGTAGGTAGGTGGGGTAGCTGTCCATGCAAAGCACAGAGACACGTGGGCCAAGGAAGGCTCGTAGTTATGCCACTTGGATCTATACCCTAGATGCCACTCCAACTAATGAAACCAATTGAAGCTTTTAATAAAGCTGAGGATACTTTTGGCTTCACTATGCGATAATTCGCCCAAATAGTGATAGGCTCCTAGATAGAGCTTCCTTCTTTGGGAGGAGAGAAAATGGAGGATCGTTTCCTTCTCCTCTTCGTCCCTGCAGCTTCTGCAAAATTCATTTGCGAAGAGGGCCATGGGACAGTGACCAGTGAGAACACCGATAACGGTGCTAATTAGATCGAGTAGGGCTTAGCATAGGCCATGTCTCTCTGGAAGTGCGGCATGTGCTACCGTTCCTTCATCTCTGGTTTGGTTTGCTGATCACGACGTTTTTTAAGAGTAATTAACATGTAGCGAGTTGAGGGCCGAGATTCCTCCTTTCTGGTAGAATCTCTAGAGTAGTACCACGTTTGGCGAGTTCATCGGCCTTACAGTTCCGTAGAATGTTCCCATGACCGAACACCCAACATAGGTTGATCGCCCTAATTTCCGCCCGAAAAACGCTACAATGGTCGGGAAGACGGAAAGAGATGCTCTTCAGAGCAATTCAGAGAAAACACCACTTTCCACTATGTTCTCGGTCTTAGAACCGTGAGTATAGAAGTGAACGGAGTGTTCGCCTATGGCATCACCATTTTCCCACTCTACTACTTGTGTAAAATATGTAACACGCACACAATAAATGGTTGCAAGAAGCTAGGCCTTGGCTCATCCCGAGCTGTCGCGTCAGCTACAATATATTATATTATTATATTATTATTATTATTGTTATTACTCTGGAGAGTTGACGTATGGGAGTTGATGTTGAAGTTCAACTTAGACGGTGTGTTGTGGGTGTTTTTCAGGATGAATGTTAAGGGATCCAAGATCGAGGAGTGGCCAATTTGGTTGTTTGACCATTGAGAGGAGGCTATCAGTGATCTTTGGTTCGTGGTGGGTTCGTGGGTTCGTGGGATCTTTGCTCTTTCCCAATAGGTTACGGTGTAAGGCTTTTCTAAGGCCGTCCACCAGACGATCACACCATACAGAAGTATAGGCCTGATAACGACCACGTAGAGCCAGTGCGTAGTACGAGGTTGCAGGCCCCATTTTTTACCAATGGCTTTTCTGCAGTAGCTCAGCGCTACAGTGGCTTTTTTAATGTGTTAAAGGGTGTTGACTTTCCAGTTAAGTTTATTGTCCAGAATGAGACGCAGAAATTTGGCTTCATTAACAAGTGCAGGTTGGTGCTTTTTAGAGCCAGGCGGGTCGATCTGAGGAATTTTGTATTTCCTGGCGAAAAGGACTAGTTTGGTCTTCTCGGGATTAACTCCCAGATCACCGCAGCTCACAGATTCGCGGGCCGAGGCATTGCCCAACTTGGTGCTAATTATTCTGCCTACGAGCAGTTTGTTAGGAGACATAGGTAGCAAGAAAATTTGTTAGTTTGACCAAAGATATCAATGAGGGGTATACATAAAGTTTCTCGGGAAATTGTGTGGGTAGACCTAAGTGCGCCTGTGATGCTGATACAAGCTAATCTTTGTACACGTTTAATGGCACTTGTGTGGTACCTTTTGTCTAGCCCGACCGCCAGACCACCCTTCCTTAAAGCAGGATTGACCTGGCAATTGCTAGGCACATCCAATGAATTAGGTCCTGTTGAAGTCTTTTACGGGTTTAAATCGCGATTGAAGCCTTCATACCTCGGTCTTTACAGTTCCAGCTTTCAGCTGAGTTTGCTGACTACGATTAAGCTTACATAGGTGTGAGATCGTGTTTGTAGAGCTAAGTTCCGTATTCTAAAGCTATGACAGGAATCTTCTAGAGAGCTCAGTTTTGAACGTATTGACACTGGGTCCTAGCATGTCAGTCCATCTGTCTAGTGCATCTAGGGGTGAGCCAATCAGATCTCTTAAACTGAGATGGGTTAAGCAATGTCATCTGCGTGTGCAGCCTACATTTTCTGCGGTGAATGTCCTCGTATTTAATGGCATATTGGCAAAGCATGTGAGACTTTGTCGCTTTTCGATATAAAGGCGACTCCGACATTTTTTCCATGAGGATGAAGTTCAGCCGAATTTTAAGCAGCAATTTAATATCGTAGTTTAGATGGTGATTAAGTGTAGATCGGTATGCATTTATGGTGCTACCTAGTAAATGGTTGTCTCTAAGACGACCTAAAGTCTGCTCGTTGGATGTGGTCCAGCCTCCATGTAGTTTTTGTATAAAACTGTACTGGCATCGATATTCTCACAGAGAAACTTTCATGATTCTCGTCGATCTTTCTTTAACTCCTTTTTTTTTAACCTGAAGCTATTCTTATAGATGTCCCAGTGTGTCGGAGACCGGCAAATTTTCCTATTTTCCTGTATGCACTGCGCAGTTTCCCACCTTTCTTGTGTCTGCTGACTGAACATGCCTTTGAAAAGACCTTTTTCATTGAGGTTCTAACGTCCATCACCATGTCTACTTCTCCTGTGGGTGAGTACCTTTGTTATTATTAACTTATAAGTTATTGTAAACTCATCAAGAGTTTTTTTTTTTTTGATTTCTAAACCATATTACCAAGGCGGTTTGAAAAACTTACATCGTCTTTTAAGCCTCACCAAGGTATTGGGATCCGTAAAAAGAAAGCCCACAGTGGAAATGGAGGCCATGTTTAGTCTCACTCCGCTATTTCTATTCTGTATCCATTCGGTGGCACCACACAGACATTCCTCCTGATTATATGAACCTCATTCTGACATTTGTCAGAGATTCACTGTCAGATTTTCTAGATGAGTAAAAGCTAGAAGGGTTCGTGATAACGCCTGTCCAACGCACTATCCAATACGAGATTAAAGAAGTTAGATTTCAGCGCATCTCTCCCGCAATCTGATATACATATGTTTGGAAGCTTCGAGTATTTTTCAGCTTTAACGGCGTCCCCAATTCAGCCATCGCCGTATAACGCTCACGACGATGATTGGGGAGATAAGGAGATCTCAAGTCTATATGGAGGTGCTAGATTCCGATCAGAAAAGCACTGGTCTTTTAAAGAATTCGTTTAGTGTGAAAATTAGGTCTTTTTACTGTCTACCTTCACTTCTGAAAGGCACGTTAGTATGTGCCCCAAGAAAGCCCTGAGACGTCAGCACAGTACGTCGGTGACATGGAATGGACAAAGTTCAAACTGAAAACCATGGGACAGAATATTTTCTACTCCTGTGGGTGCTCGCTATGGATGACCTAAGCTAAAGTGAACTTTTCCAAACTACAGTGTGGCGAAAGCGTAGCCATTTACTCTAACGGTTCAAAATGTGGGTAGAGAGAAGCAAATTGTATGTATGTATTGCTAAAAATAAATTACCTTACAGAATTGGAGATGTACCTACAACTACGCCTTCGCCGGTGTATCAAGCACCATGGAACTTAAAACTAAAGCAATTCGACTTAATATAATAAAACTCATCCTCTTCTCAAGCATAGTACTTTGGTGGCAGACAATAGATAAAAGTATGCAAGAGTGACGCCAACCTAATGGTTTTGCTATTAGTACGTAATATCGAAACCAACAATTCCCAATATCACCAAGTGATTCCCAATATTCCCTCCACTGAAAAATCGCAAAGTCATGGACATATTTAAGTATGTAGATAAAACCTCTTATCGAACGCTTAAGTGACTTGAGTAGATTACAGGTTGTTGATTATAATTGTTGAGGAGGGGTCTAGTCGGCTATCACTGCAGTCAGAAGATGGCCTATTGTAATATATTAAGTTGTACAAGTGGTTTCGTTCTTTTTTAGGAACATGTTGGTAGAACGTTTCTGTGTTGTCTTTTATGATGCAGTTTTTCTTTCATACAAATGTTCTAAAAAAAGAAAGTTTATTGTTACCAAGGATCTGTCACTAATGCAGAGCTACACCGAACATTAATTGAATCAATCAACTGAAAACCTCGCTGCGGTCATTGAGGAAAGGCACCATGGATGGAACAGAGTTGGACAACGAAAGTAGGAAATAGTCTTCTTCTCCTGCTCATACATACGTGTATTTGCACGTAATGAGTGAAATTCCCAGTTCTCATCTTTCTGGTAAGATGTGTTGGGGTAGTATCGTATCTTGCGGGTTCGTCAAACATGCGGTTTCCTGAAAAACCTATGTGGCCTGGCATCCAGCATTCAAAAATCTTAAATTCTTTTACCATCTTAAAAGAGACTTAATAACAGCTTTGCCGTTCATTTCATAACATTTCAGGCAGAACAAGGCCTTCTTAATAGCAATTATTTCCACTTGAAATAAAATACAGTGATCGAGGAGGTGAAAGGAGATGCCCATATTGACATCACCACTTCCGGTTTCAAAGCCGTCTGTGTAGAACTGAATTGCGAAGGGATGATTTGTACAGTCTCTAAAAAGACATTTAAACAGATGTACCAGCCCCATTTACTTTTATTACTGACTCCAAACAGCGCATTGAGAAGCTGTTTCATGAAGGATAATACTCTTGCCGGTTTATCATGCAGAAGTGGTACCGCAATAAATGTTTGTTTGATATTGCTGCACTAGTTTCTGGCAACCACTCCCAACACAAAACCCAAATTCTGCTAGTAACAAGAATCGAAGGAGGAGAGCATAATGGGTTTAATAAAGGTCTAAGATGTAGTTTTACCTCCAGTGGACCATCCTAATGGCTACCTCTTGAATAATGGTACGATGGAAGCCCACTGAACGTCCATATTGAATGTGGGGGGCATTCTGGAAATATTTTTTATTGCTCAAGCGCCCTCTGCAGTTTCCGTCTACTTCGATAGGTAGGTAGAGTGACGGTTCTTGAGAACCCAATTTTTGCAAGGAGTGCGCCGTTTTGTTACCACGAAAACTCTTTCAAAACCTATTCATGTGTGAGTGTTGATTGGTTATGTTGGGATAAAGTGGTCAAGTCCAGCCAATGGAGTTCAGTTACAGGATCAGTTCTCCGATCCTTTTTTCAGCTATCCCGCTGAGATCCACGAAGAAGAGTTTGCCTAAAGTGCGCTGTTTGGTCCTTACCAGGGCTGGACACCTGCAGAGGAATTAAGCAGAGAATCCTTTTCAATAATATCCTTGCAGCTTCTGCAGAAAGTGTTATGAGGAATACCAAGCTTGACCGCATTCTCTGCAACCAGCCAGTGGCCTGTGATAATGGCTACAATTCTGACAATATCTGGTCTTGATTTACCATGTAGCTCTCTTAACTTAGTTTTGTTGTAATTAGGCCATGTCTTTCTCGAAATGGCTCAAGTGGTCCGGCCGTTCCACCTATGATTGACAAGCTGGGGGAAGTGAAGACGTATATAGCCATTAACAGTACCCAGTGAAATATCAACACTTTCCGCCAGAGAACTGTTAAGGGGCGACCCTCTCCCCATTGCCATTATGATTGCTGTGACCTGGGGCCCAGATAAGTGTAGTTATGGAGTGGGTACTTAATTGATTGATTTGAAGCCGGCATTGCTCTACCAGGTTTGAAGATGTGGTAACTACATTAATGACTTTGATTGCAGCCTGGCTATCCGAAAAAATAGTGATGCTGTGATTTGATGTTGGAGAATGTGGGAGAAGCTCAATCTGAAAAATACAAGTTGAGTCTGAGTCTGACAAAAAGACTTCGACATATTTAGTTGGCCGACTTCGCAGTCCATCCTCGAACCGTCCGTGTATATTCCACTATCATAGTCTCCTCTAGTGGGAAATTCAAAAAGGAACAATTTTCTAAAATTAAGGGTGGGTATGTATAATATAGTTGGTCGAAGACCCGAAAAAATCACTTGGAGTTGTTTCCATGATCTTGCAGTGATCAGTCTCTTAATCGACCCGCTACTGAAAAATGGTTCAAGTCGATGTTTGTCTCCCTAAACGTTCGCATATCTGGTGACACCCACCAGAGGTTTTAATCTTCAACTTCTTCAGTCTAGTGAGATCTTAAAACTCCTCCAAAGACTTCATGTACTGTTCAACTCTTTTTGGGTTACAAGGTCCACATGTGCATGTAACGAGTTCATTCACCGTCATCGCCGAAAGTGAAATCCAAATTATTTATCCAAAATAACGCAAAGGAATTTAAAGTCTGAATATATTTTGGACTCAAATAAACTTGCAGCCAAAGTCAATGTCATTTCAATTATTTGTTATGACATGGTATCACCCAACGAAGGGGAATGGAAGATTAAATTAATAAATATCATCAGCTCAGATATGCTGGCATCCTGCAGTCCATACCTGAACCATTTTTTTATTTGTCTTCTTTAAAGGCTTTTTTTGTGGCTACATCTGCTTTCAGTTGCACATGCAAATGAACAGTGAACTTTTCTTCAATTGTTTAAACGCGCACATCGATGCCTCCAATTAGCCTTCAACTCTTGCAATGTTTTCCAGGCGAATCGTACAACGGGTGATTCCCTGAGATGACAGTGAAATTTATATTTTATTTTTGTAAATTTGCTAATTAATCAGTACGAAGTCGAAACATACTTCGGTAAACACCAGGTAAACGACTGGGCATCCGTTGGCTTTAAGATTCGGTGTTCGCATCTAAAAGCTAATTGGCGAATGCATACGTATTTTCTTTGAACTGGTTTTGCTTTTAAAAATTCTCTCACTTTGAAAAGTTGTCTAATTTATTTAAATATTAAGCCATAGATGCATATAGCAACAGGTATGGACACAACGGAATGTTAAGCTTATTCCGCAAAATAGATACACACTCTCTTCACGAAATCAAGGCCTACGTTACGATCGTCTAATGAAACCTAGTACGTCAGAGGCGGCAATTTACATGTGTTCTTGGAAATACTGCCGTTGATCTTCTGCAAAGAGCTTATAGGCACTCGATCAGCTAAAGCTCTGGTAATTTTGCGATCGCACTCTTTCGACCCTAAATATTTTTAGTTTATGTAGTCATGGGACATCCTGTTGTACGACACCAGGTTCTTTTGGGCCACTGACGCACAAAAGAGTTAACAATTCGAGTAAATACCTTCTTTGGCATTATTATTTAATTTTTTTTACTTCACAAATTGACTTCAAAAGCGCTAACCTTCCACCTCCCTTTTCTCTAAATTTTGAATGAGTCTGGAAATATGTCTGTCTTGATTGAAAAAATGTACGGATCCCGTATTAGAGAGCATCTTGTATGCGAAACAAAAACAATTAGTAGCGCTGTACCCTCAATCATAAAAGAGCACTGAAATCTTTTTAAAAATGTTTTCCGGTGCACACAGATTCCTCTGTGGAACATAATAAAGTTAAAGAGTCCAAGCACGCGGCTGTCTGAAGCTACCTGCCAACGGATCTTAGAGCGAAAGCACCTTAAACTCTACTCCACAGACGAAGGATCTGGCTCAACAAACTTCCAATAGTGCAATAGCGGTACGGTGGTCAAGGAGATCCACACGCAGTGAAAATTTTAGGTGGTACCCTGATAATTTTGGAGGAGACTCAGCTGAGAAGGTAAAGGAAGCATTTTTCTACTGATTCGAACTGTGTACGTCAAAATTGGAGCAAGCCCTCTGATGTTTAGAATTCCCAAATATGCACTACTTAGGTTAGATTAGGTTAGAGATGCTATCGACATAGCCGACAGGTCCATTGTGATGTCTCAAGATCTAGGAGAAATTCTCCTTACTAATCGGGAAACGAATTGAGTTTCCAACTTCTTGTTGCGTTAGGTCGCCAAGACTGTCGTCTTGCGTCGTGGTTGCGTCTTTTGCGAGAGAACGCGGGACAGGTACAGAGGAAATGAAGGAACGTCTCCTCCTCTTCCTCGTCCCTGCAGCTTCTACAGAAATCATTTGCAGGAACTCCCAGACGAGTGGCATGTCTGCCTATGAGGCAGTGTCCTGTGATGACTTTTATAGTAGCTGCGAGGTCTCGTCTTCTTAGCAAAATTAATCTGCTGGAGCGCTTTTGGTCTATTGAAGACCAGATTTGTCTGCTAATTTGGCAGGTGGTGCCATTTGGCTTTGCAGATTGAATCTGCCTTTAACTTGAGTTTGTATCTAGCTGGAAACATTTCGAGGTTCTTTTGTTCAGGAAGAATTTGTATTATAGTGCCAGTCTTGGCGAGCGCATCGGCCGTGCAGTTCCCTGGAATTGCTTTGTCATCTTTACAAGAGACCAGCGGCAATCTAGAAATATTTTTGATGTTACATTAACTGATTCCAGGGACTTGATGGCGGCCTGGCTGTCTGTGAAAATGTTAATATCCCGAGTAGATATTACGTTCCACCTCAGCCAAGACAGGGCTTATTGCCATGATTTTCGCCTGAGAGACGCTACTATCCTCTGGAATACGAAAAGAGATCTCGAGGTTCAAATCATTGGAGAAAAGTGATCATAACCTCGATTAGAGTTAAGTGATCGGACTTGATGATATTCCGAAAATCTCACCAATAATTTCAGAACACCTTCTTTTTAGATAATATTTGAGTGACCAAGACGAAGGAAGGAAAGGATTGTCAAGCTCCTGAATAGAAGTACATCTAACTAAATGATAGAGCTTAGCGGTATAACCACGGTTCGTGCATTTGCAAGAAGAATCTATCAAAAAATGTCATAAAAGTATTCTTGATAGCAAACAAACTAGCCTTCCTTCGGACCATCAAAAATAATATATCTCTGCTGTATCTCATAGGCTTTGAAATGGTTTTTGATAGTGTTAACAAAAAAACATCATTTCAACTGCCTTGGACAGAACTTCATGGCAAGATATGAAGTCTCAAAATATCACGTGTTGCACAGCAGAATCAGATGTATTTGAAACTCAAAAACGTTTCCCTATAAGGCTGTAGATTACACATCCCCATTATAATCTTTGTGGTAATTAGCGACGTGCTTCGCACAACTTTGTCGGTAGAAGGGAAAAAGTTCAATGGAGTCTTTCAAACTCCAAATCCACATATCTAAAATACTTTGACTACGCATATTCGCCTATATCTCATCAAGTGATGATCGGTGTGACGACAGACGAACGTGACTAATTCTGGCTTGATAGGTTGAATAACCCCTCAACCTTGCAAGTATGCATTGGTTTTCAATGGTATCTAAATGAGCAGCTGTATGTGAGAACGGGCCACGTACATACATATATACGCGATTGCATAAAAACATAGGTGACAATGGATAGGCACGATGCTCCGAAAAGACAACGATTGTAGCAATAACCAGATGGAACACCCAAGCCTATGTAAGTTGGAAGAAAAGTGATTTGCTCAAGAAAAACGTGACGAACGACAGTCGAAAAAGCGTCCAGGCAACTGGGAAAAGCTGAAGACAGTGTGGGTACATGCCCTCCTAACACACATAAGGGGGACCGATCGAACTTTAATGCGACGAAAGAAGAAAGTGAAATGAAAAGAACTGAAAATAAGATTACTACCAGGTAAAACACGACTAGCCCTAGTATGCCATTTTGATACCATAACTCAATTGACCTGCCTGTCGATGTACATATGTGGCTTGGAGGATTAGTTTAGATTAGAATATAATCGCAAGGCTTTGATTCTTTGATTTTTGTCTGGATCCTAGATCACATTGAGATCTCTGGAAATGAGATTTCCGATAAGATTGGTAGACAAGGCTTTGAGGATGATTTCTCAGGACCTGAACCTATATGGGGTCCACCCCGTCCTTGGCTAGGGCATCTATTGTTGGCTGCCAAGGTTGCAGGCAGACTAAACAAATGTTCTCGAGCGTCTGTAAAAAAAATTAGCGATGTTCCTGTTTGTCACTCAGTAAAATCGACTGTATACAATTTATTGGCATTCTAACTGAACACTTCGCTTTTGTTAAGCATTTCAGATTATTTCCTTTGTGATTTCCTGCCCTTGTTCTGGTCAGATATTAGCAAAGAGGTCAAAGGAAGAATTGCTCTTTCCAATCGCTGCTTTTAGAAAGTAAAGGATACGTTATATAACACGCTAATTTTTCCAGTCCTTATATATGGCGCAGAAGCATTGACTCTGACAAAAACGAATGAAAATTCCCTCGGTTGCTTTGAGAGAAAGATTCTTCGCGTGATATTCGTTTCAGTTTGTACTAATGAAATATGGAAGAGAATATTCAACAATGAACCTTACGGCGACGTCGACCTTGTCAAAAAGCTGCGAGCGCGGCGGCTGAGATGGCTGGAATACGTAAAGCACATGGACATCAGCGCACTGACCTGTCGAGTCTCTGATTCCACAGCAGAGGTACAACGCAGCAAAGGAAGACCCTAACTAATATGGCGCACACAGTTGGAGAGTGTCCTCAACCAGGTGGCTGGAGTGGTATGCTGGTTGAGGCCACTGTCCATGCCGGACTGTAAGCGTCATCTCTCGTCGGGGTATGACAAACCTCCGAGAACTTAATTCCTCATAAAAAGGCTTATTTATTCGCCGTTCGGATTCGGCGATAAATTGTAGGTCCTTTCCCTTTTATGCAATCAATTTAATGCGCACAAAATGATCGGCAGTGAGAAGCTAAGCCTTGACTCATCTCGAGCTGTCGCGCCAGTAATTTATTTTTATTTTTTAATTTGTGAAGGTGAATGCTAATACTGTGAACGCCTTCTCGCTTTTCTTCAAAAATTTACAAAATTTCTGCAAAATGAGCCTTAGTGCTACAGTGGAATGTTTCCTAACCCGATAAAGAAAAGAAGGTAGATTCTGATGCCTGAACCACCTTAGACAAAAAATTTAACCTTTCATCACTAAGTCGACATCGAAAGTTGAGCATTTATGTAATTCGCACTCAATGCTGTACATGTAACATGTACAACGTATTTAACGCAGAGTTAGAGTTTTCAAATATGGCTTTCTACCCAATAGGCCTCTGTTTCATGTCCCTTTAGACACTTTCTTTCCCTAACCCTATTTCTGATTTTTATTCAGAACTCCCTGTACTCTGCAAAGTAACTAGGACCATGTGCTTTTGGGTTTCATCTTATTCTTTTAAAATTAATCACAACAGACTGACAAGCACTGCGAATATATTTTCAAACTGAGGTCTCAGTGGGCTAATGTTGTACACGTTTCTGACACTGATGTAGAGTAATTCACCCATTTTCGATCTGGACATCTCATGGCGGCATTTTTTAAACACTTTCATTGACGGCTCTAGTAGCGATAAAAAAAAATGGTGAGTAAAAATTAGTAATTCATGGGTTTTCTCCAAGATCTGCGACCCGAACAAGTCAATGTATACAGTTCTTTCCCATTACGAAATTTATATTCTTATCGTTGCAATCAGTTAAGCAAACAAAATACGTACATATGTACTAATAAATCTGCGATTTAGTTGTTCCTTTGGAATTTCCTATAATTTCGGTTTTTTCAATGGTACCAAATACCTAAAAATTTAATTTCGGAATTTTTGATTAGCTGTCAACATATATAATCGCTCGTTCTATCACAACTTGTTTGTCATATCGAGCTTCGCACAATACTGACACGCGCCAGAATTTAAGGCTGAAACAGACGAAGAATCCACCAGAAGTGGTTGGCAGTACTCAAATGATAAACGCGTTACTAGGCAGTATCCATAAGGCAGATACATACTACAATATCTGTTCGCATATGCATATGACTGGAACCTCAGCATCGTTTGCGCGATCCTCAAGAAAGAAGACCCTCTGAACTGCGCCAACTTCAGAGGCATCAGACTTCTTAACATCGCCCATAAGATATTATCTGCCGTGTTGTGTGAGCGTCTGAATACGGTCGTCAACAACTTCATCGGTCCATATCAGTGTGGTTTCAGCCCCGGAAAGTCCACCATCGGCCAAATATTCACATTGCGGAAGATCTTGGAGAAAACCCAACACCTTCAAACCGGTACCCACCACCTTTTCATCGATTTTAAGGTCGCCTATAGAGCCGAGCTATACAGATTCATATCCAGTTTTAGCATCCCTGCCAAAGTCGTCCGTTTGTGCAGGATGACGATGGAGAAAGCACGCTGCTCGGTAAAGACCTCACTGAGACCTTTGATTTCAAAAAACGATTAAGACAAGGCGACGCGCTGCCATGCGACTTCTTTAAGATCGTGCTTGAAGGAATGGTGCAAAACTCAAGCCCTAGAGGCAAACATTTTTCAAAAGTCCGCCCGCATACGACGACGATTTTGACATTATCGGAAGAACGCAGCGTGATATCACTGGCGCGTTCTTATTGAGACGATGGCGGCGAAGATGAGTTAAAGCATTCCAAGAGCATTCAACTCTTCACGAGAGCATAGACTGACGAATTCGTTCTATTAGGCCAATAATACCGATGAAGCAATAGGTCTTTCTGTGTCGCAGTGTCAACTTTAAGAACAGATTTTATACAAAAAATATACTCTCGTCGACTCCGGGCTACCAATCCAAGTATCCTCCCGTGATATTGCGAGCATTAACTCTAACTGGGCGGCTCTTATCGCAGCTAGAACTTCAGCCTGGAAACACTGCTGTGGTCAGAGGGTCTTGTTGTGTTTTTTATTCTCTACTACTACCGGCATAGAGAAATCGAAAAGTCGAATCGAAAAGTCGAAGTCAACATCTATGCAGATATTTGTCCAATATTTGGGCGCTGAGCTCGATTTCCACCATTTAAATTGGCTCAGTCTTAGAACCAATTTAAGATCCAGATTCTTGCATGTAAAAATCTAGAGACAAAATATTAGGAATTGTTTGAGCCAAACTGTCAGAGTTGTTCTCAGTGCAGTTGTTGATGCAATAAATGGAAATCTCTGTATTTCTCTGTCCCCCACAAATACATAGGTATTGGCCAAACGATCGCAGAGTAGAATCATATGTATGTATGTTCCCACTCAGTTTTTTCAAAAATCCTACAGAAGGCGACCAATGACTTTTAACACTTTCTTTAAAGTCACATGGTTTGAGGGGGACTCCCTCAATGGTTGGTAGTGTAAACACTGGTACTTTCCTTTTATTTGTAAAAAGTGATATGCAAATACTTGCCTGTTGCGAGCAACACTACATCGTCTACTTAGACTGTCATTCTTAGCCAACTGTGCTTAAGCTTCATGCGCAGTTCGTGGACTACAATATTCGGTGTCGATATGTCTTCTACTTAACACGTTGGTAATCAGTTTTACAAGGGTATGGTCAATATTGCTGCTTTTTAATACTTTCGACTTTATTGAATCCGCCCTTATGTCTAGAAATGCATGTATTCTTTGCAGTGCAGAGATTTCTTAATCATACTTATGACGTCATGCAGTGCTGTTTCTATCCCTTTGCCATGTTGTCAAACAATTTCCGTGTGATTAAGCTTGCTGTAGATGTAAACGTAGATAATTTCCTCAATGTCTTTAAAAAGGAGAACGTGAGCCATATAGATCTACAGTCCTTTGCCGTTGTCCGGGTAGGTTTGGCTGCTTAGGAAATTAAGACTGCATAGAAAGAGTTAAAAGTAAGTACATAATGTATTATCTTTTCCAAGAACATTATGAAGGGCTTTTACTCTATGCCAAGTAAAAATGTCAGTGGGGTGCTTAATTTATTATTGCTACTTACTCATTAGAACCGCTTTTGTTTTATGCCCCGTTTCCAATTTAGATTATTTCTGCCATCATGGTTGGAATGTTGCCTGCAAAACTTGCTATCCATGCTTCCTTTGGAACGTTTAATAGGTGGTCGCGTTGAATATAAGGGTTCCTAGTAATGAATCGTATGAACTTCCTAGAATAATTACATAATCTATAATGCCTGAGACGCAATACTGCGTTGCTGCTAGTTTCTTCCGCTACGTTGGAAGTGCTCCACAGATGCGTTAAACTGATATTCTCAAAATTTATCAGCTGTTTGCAAACAAATTTTCTGAATTAAATCTGCGATGCGAAGTGTCAGAACGGACATAAAAGTTCAACCCAGTCGAACTTTTCCTCAAAAGGAGTGCGTTGTTACATACGAGTATTGTTACATATGCCACTTTACGTTCTTTCGCTCTCAAGCGTAGAACGGTAGCACGACGTACACGTTAAACGTCACTCGACGCTAGAACCAACGCATTATTGTGTTTCAGGCATAATATCTTTAACTGTCTCATGCTAGATTATTCTGTGTACAAAATAATTAACGGGTAGTTGTTTTAAGATAGTTGGGAATAACAAAGCTTCCTAATCTCTGTTTGAATATGGAGCTTACATATAGTATAACTACTATACCCTTTGCCTTCGTTTATCTTCTTTGCCGGTGACAATACCAAGTTGATTGAGTGAATTGTGGAGCATTCTTTATTAATTGCATATTAATGTGTAGAAAACTCGCCCGCGTCACAGTTTGCCTTTTCTTACTAGATGCTGCTTTACTTCAGAACCTTGTCAGCCATATCTAACGTGCATTTGTATCAAGAGGTCAAAATTGTCAAAAGGCGAAACAAAGCCCTTACAGTGTCACTAATATACCTCACCTTCATGTTCTTTTTCCTAACGGAACTGCTGTTTTAACCTTTCACAGTATTTGCGTAGTTCTTCGCCTTAAAATAAATAAATAGCTGACATGACGGCTCGCGATGAGCCAAGGCCCAACTTCTCGCAGCCATTAATGTCATTCGGGTTACATTTTTTGCTCGAATAGACCTTTAATTTATTGCCGACTCCGATTTGATGCGATTTGAGAAGATTTTTCATGACAAATTATGCTCTCGGAGGTTTGACATTCCCCAACTAGAGGTGGTGCCATGAAAAATGTGCGGTGAATATGTCTCGAACCGACACAACTTGCAGAGCAGTCGAACGCATTAACAATTGAGCCACGGCGGCCTTCGTCTTCAAGGATGTGTATTGGAATCATTTTTGCTATCAAACCGGGTGCATCACTTGAAGTGCTCCTTCCACTAATAAGGAAATAATCCTCTGTCTGGATTTTTCTATGTACGTATGTACTATTTGACTTATAGCTTTTCACATCTTCTGTAGAAATTGCCGGAGATAATTATTGTGATTCTCGACCCGTAATATCCCCTTTGTTAAGTTTATGGCCTCATGGCATTATATTTCATAACAAAATAGGACAGATAGGTGTTGTATGTATATGTATGCCAAAAACTCGTTACCGTTTTAATCACCAGCTAGTAAGCCATACCCAGTCAGCATCATCTCGTTTGTATTTTCGCTTTCTTTTCTGAATCGCCGTCATTACCTCGCCTCCGTTTGCTCCATCTGAAGCAACATCCCAAAGGGGCCAAGGCTTCTCACAATTGTTTAGGTTAGGCGATGTTCAGAGAACATCCTCAAGTGCGATACTCGGCAAACACCGCCCAATTGAATTGAGACACTTTTCATGACGAATTACACATACAGTAAAACCTGTCAAATTGGCCCACCCTTGGGAGCCAAGAATTGTGGCCCGACTAGAATTTGGTCCAAATATAGAGGGAAAATTGTATGGAAAAAGCAGGGAAAGCATAAAGTGCGGTCCGATACCGAGGTGGTCCGATTACAGAGTATCCCGATCAGCAGGTTTTACTGTATGTATAATCGATGGCACATCCCATGCAGATTTACAAGTTAGTTCGTGCAGTAGACTGGGGGAAACTGATTAATTTCGATTACTTCAGCATATGGAAACTCATCCAGTAAGTAGTATGCGTTTTAAAACTCCCATCCAACTTATTTTGTTTTATCAAAGCTTGAGGCAAATAAATAATGTAGAATATAATTTTGACACATATCAAAACTTCACAAGCAATCTCGTGACATCCTGACCTATTAACCTCTTTCCAATTACCCCAATTATTTAAAAGAAGGTGTGAGCCCCCGACCTATTTCTACACGCCTTCCTGTTCTTCTTTATCAACGCTAACACCTTAAGCAAATATACGCAACATTCTACGATCGGAAATCTCCAATGTTCCACACAAAAAAAGAACACCACTGTTACATATTTATCTGAAATATTTTTATCGCTCTACGCACAACATCTGCGCCCTGATAATGTTTCCCCATTCCCCAATTAATTGCAAGATACACACCCGTGTGTGTAGTGTAAAGAAAATTCGGTTCTTTTTTTTCCCCGTCGATTGTGAAACGATAAATTGCGAAAGCCCTCCGCTTCCACACGCCCTCGGGCAAGAATCAAAAATCTAACAAAACCACCAAAAAACGTAACACAATAGAGAGAGAAAATGATTCGCAGCCAAAACCCCCGGACTCAAAGCTTTGTCGGCGCACTGCCGCTACCGCGGCTGCTGATAACGTCTATAAAACAACCGCAACCCTACATTCATTCACTCATTCACAAAGAGAACCTCTTCGGAGGTGGCCGCGTTAAAGTAACACAAAAACAACAACAAACATTTCTGAAATCAAAACACTCGCTGTACGGCTAAAGCTTTTTCCGCTTCGAGATACATTTCTGTATACACACGATCGAAAGTGTGGATCCCCGCGTCTAACGACTGAACAGAGAGGCAGATACTTTTTAATCGGTTCCGCGTTCTGCATAGAAACTGAAATTTGAAATTTGAAATGGGTGTCCCCATAATGGATAGTGACAATGTGATGCCCAAGTGCAACGAATCAAGTGAAAGCAAACAATCTGAAACCCCACCACCTGAGCCCAGACCCAGAAAGGATCTCGTCGGCAACTGCAAGGAGTTTCGCATCGACTGCAACAAGAACAACCTACGGATCATTGGCAACGGCAACAAGATTCGCATCAATCAAAACTCGGGCAATCTGGATATCGTCGGCAATGGCACACGAGTGAAAATCACCAACAACAGCGGAGCGATCAAGTACACTGGTAATGGCGGTCGCATCTATCTGGGAAGTGCATCATCTGAGCAAGGTGTGGATTATATCGGCTGCAATGGCATACTCAAAGTGGTCAATGCGACGGAGCTTCGCACTGATCGCCCGACTGATCGACAAGAGAAATGCAAGTCCTCATCGTCATACTCGTCGTCCAGCAGTGACACCGAAAGTGGGAAAAAACACAAGAGCAGCAGCTCCCACGGTCCATCGTCATCCTATTGCGGATTTAACATCAAGAACAACATATCATTGCCAAATTTAGTCAGCACCGGCTGTTGCAGGTCTGCCAACATAACCAACTACATAAATCTGTCCAGCAGTACTGGAAACATTGTCATTAAAAACGCTATCAATGTTGCAATTTAAATAGATAAAATAATTAATTATTTAGTTTATAAGTAAATACTGTTCGTTATGTGAGACTGTTCTCATCTTGCCCTTCATCGCGACTTCATTGGTTTTATGTGATTAACGTTCCTATTAAAACAATTTTAATTTTAAAAAATCATTTCCCCATTATCAACGTAAAAGTATTCTTTTTCTAATTAATAAGACCAACTTAGCGTGTAAGTGAAATTTAAATTATTTTCTTTAATAGTCTGTCTTGTGTTTCATTCTGTGAATGAAAAAATAAAATGACTTCATTGCAATCTGAAAGTGAGAAAAAAGGTTTTTTTTTTTCGTTTTGATTAATCATTTTTGTGTTTTTTTGAGGCGAAATTAGTGGTTCCACAAAAGGTGACCCCAGACTTCATCATCATAATTGGGGTATTTTTTTATATGTGCGAAATATTATTCGGTGGTTTTTTTTTTTTTTTGACTATCTATTAGGTTGTATTTCATTTTCTTTATTTATGAATCTTCATTCGAGTGGGTTACCATGGTTTGCGTCATCAACAGCAGTATCGATCATCGGGAATCGATGATTCGAATTAATGACCGCGAGGTGATTTTTTTGTGCCCTATCTGGGTAGGGTATGTTTGTATTAATCAGAAGTTTCAAACGCATTGAACTGTAACTGATTTTACTGCGACAGTTATTTTATGAATGTCAAAGCGAGTTCAATGCCCTCAAGCTAAATGCCCTTCAATTTAGTCATTGGAAACAAAACCTTCGTTGATCTTGGAAGGCCTAAAACTTCTTTAATTGGAAAATAACTTTCTTACTTACTTAAGATGGTGCTACAGTCTGGGGTAGACCTGAGCCTTAACCAACAAGTGTCTCCAGCCAGCTCGATATTCTGCCAACTGCCTCCAGTTTCGCACGCCAAGTTGGTTGGTGGTGTTCCTCTACTGCGCCGTCCCTCATTGGCATTGGCTACGTCGATGTCGCTGTACAGCCCGTACAGTATCTCCTCGTCGTTGTATCTCCTCCTCCATTCATCTTGTCTGAAACCTTTTTTGACATCAAAGGTCTCGGTAAGGTCTTGACCGACCTTGATGGAGCAGCGTGCATTCTCTATCGTCATCTTGCACAAACGAACGAGTTTGTCAAAACTGGACACGGTTCTGTATAGTTCTTCTCTATAGATGCTGTCATACGCGGCCTTAAAATCGATGAAAAGGTGGTGAGTATCGATTTGAAGTTCTTAGGTTTTCTCCAAGATCTGCCGCAGTGTGAATATTTGGCCGATGGTGGACTTTTCTGACCTGAAGCCACACTGATATGGACCAATCAGGTTGTCGACGAACGGCTTCAGGCGTTCACACAACACGGCAGATGAGATCTTGTAAGCGATGTTGAGTAGATTCTGTAGTTGGCGCAGTTCAGAGGGTCTCCTTTCTTGAGGATCGGGAAAACAATGCTGAGGTTCCATTCATCGGGCATACTTTCCTCCGACCATATTTTACAGATGAGTTGGCGCATGCTCCTTATCAAGTCATCGCCTGCTGTTTTGAACAGATCGGCAGCTATGCCGTCAGCTCAGCAGCTTTGTTGGACTTAAGCTTCGATATGGCTTTCTTCACCTTGTCCAGGTTGGGTGGACGGAATTGTTGGTCTTCGTCGTCCAGGTTGAATGGTTCATTCTGTTTGACAGCGGGATTTGATTCGTCGTCGCCGTTAAACAGTCTGCATAAGTAGTTCTTCCATATCCTCAGCATCGACTGCGATTCTACTACGATGTTCCCTTGTTCATCCTTGCAGGCTTCGGTTCGGGCTCTGTAGCCTCGACAGGTTATTTTTACCCTTTGGTAAAACTTCCAAACCTCATTCCTGCAGTAACATCTCTCTATTTCCTTGAACGCGCGCTTCTTGAAGCCTTTTTTTTCCTTCTGAGAAGCAGATGCTCGTCTCTCCTCTTCTGCTTGTAGAACTCGCGAGCAGATCTGGTTCATCTGTGCAGCGCCGCTTTGTATGCCTTGGCTGCATGTGCTTGCCGGCACATGCAGGGGTTTCCTTGCGGCAGCCAGTGTAAATCCAGCACGTCAGAGGCGGCATCCCGAATGGCTTTTTGGCAATGTTGCCACTGGTCTTCAAAACTTGATGCAGTCGGTATACGATATCTTAAGAGGCCTCTACCCAAAATGTCGAGCTCAGATTCGAACTTAGCGTAAAAAGAAACCAAACAGAAAATGTAATTGTATAAGATAAATGATAAAAATACGGGATAGAGATTTTCGAAAAATTTTAGTTTATTTACACAAAAACAAACGGCAAGGGCGATACGACGACGTTTGCCTTGCTTTGTCATCGAACAACAAATTTTGAATGAATGTATTATGCAGGTATCATAGTATGTAATTGTGTATAGTAACTCTTTTTTTCATAATTTCAGAATTTTCTAATGTTGTTCGTATTATTAATTTTGTTTGATTTCATCAGTTTGAGGGCATTTTTTCATATTTTTTTTTTAGGAAATATGTACGTATATGTACATATATGTATGTGTATTAAAAACATGCATGTGCATGCATCCATACAGGTAGAGGTGAGATTTCGGACTTGGTCCAGCCATCTCATACAGAGCACGCCTACCTGATGGCACAGATTTCATGGCAGGTCTTGGAAGCCGAGGTGGGGAGATGCGTTGAAAGTGCCCAAACCATCGAAGTATGGACCTTTCCGCTCGAAGAAGTAGCTATTCGACATTAAGTGCCTCGCTTATTTTGGTGTTTCTAACTCGATCTCGACGAGTTACAATAAAACGAAGAAATCTTATTTCGGGAACTTGTATCCGCGATCTTATTCTTTCGGTCATAACTCAAACCTCGTGACCATATGTGAGGGTCGGAACAAATACTGAATTGATAACTAGCTCCGATGCCAAGTTGAGCCGTCCTCATAACAGAATGACCAAGCTGTCTCAAAACTGCTCCAGCCTGACTATTCCTTCAGTATAACGCAGTATTGCTCCTTTCATCACTCGTGAATAAGACCCTGAGATACTTAAACTTCTCCACCTGCTTCAATGGGACTCCACTAACATGCAGAGTGCATTGAACCGACGTTCGGGAAATTACCATTACCTCTGATTTGTTCACGTTTACCTTCATCCCAGCTTCAACACAGACGGCGACCAATCTATCTCTTGCGCACTGAAGTTCGGTCTGAGTGGACGTAAGGAGGACCAAGTCATCAGCGAAAAGCAGATGACTTGTCCTTAAGTCTCCCAATTTGAACCTTTCCTCGCCACGGTTGCGCTGTCACATCCAATCCAGATATACAATGCAAAGCAGAGGTGGCAAAAAGCACCCCTGGCGAAGGCCAACGATCGCAGTGAAAGGTGTCGACTTAACGCCGTTCACCCGAACACAGCTCTTAACAGTTTGTGTATAAAGATTGAATGACAAAACAACTGTAGATAGGTTTGGCATACTCCCAGGCCTTCTCAAGTACTATTCTGAGAGTGAACAGCTGGTCGGTTGTGCTACTACAATACGTTGACGAAAGCCACACTGCTCGTCGCTCAACCTGGACTCCACCACATCTCTGGAATACGCTGCCAACACCTTATACCCCTATAATTGGAGCAATGCCTCTTATCCCCTTTCTTTAAAAGAGGAACAATCACCCTAGTTTGTCAATCGCTAGGTGTTTCACCGCATTCCCATGCCACTGTAATGACACGAGAGAGCCATTCCACTCCCTCTTTACCCAAAGCCTTGACCATTTCTGGCCGGATTTCATCCACACCCGCAGATTTGCAGACTTTCAGTGCTTTAATCGCCAAAGTCACCTCCTCTACGGTGGGACTATTCTCCGCCCTACTCAAGACTATGGGTCAACCATCCTAAGTGCCCTGTTTGGAATTGAGCAGCTCCGAAAAGTGCTCGCCCCATCTGCATAAAATGTCCTTCAAAACTTTAGAAATCAAAAAAGATTTTCTTTCAAAAAATAACTACACGGAATATTACGTACAGATTTCTAAACGCAAAGAAAACAACAAAACTTACTTTTGCATGCATACATACATTCTTTATCCTTCATTAGTATATAGTACAATATACAACACTCAAATCAACCGAACACAAATGAAATATTTTTCGAAATTGAAAATAAAACTTCTCCGTTGTCATAATGGCGCTCATCATCATAGTGCTCCAAAAGCGAACTAAAAAGTGAATGTATACGCTATAAAACGTTGAAATTTCGAAATTGACGATAAAAAGCGTTCACGGAAAATGCAATATTTTCCAACAAAAACTGTGAAAATCATTTATTTTTTTCTTTAAGTCGATTAACAAAATAACAATTCAACACCTGAAAACAAATTATATTTAAAAAAAAATGAATTTACATACGAAATTCATAGTTCAATTTCACAAATTTCTTTGATTTTCAAAACTAAATGTTTCAAAAACCAGATCGAATTTCAAAATTCGCCTCGACCACATTGGAGATCTATTTATTACCTATCGATAGAATCTAATATCATGAAATTCGTTAAACGTTTCACTATTCAAAAGTTGCACGCCGTATTGCAATTTTACCAAAAATATCAAAACATGGCTTTTAGTTTTTTAAATAAATCGTAAACGGAAAACAATTTCAAAAATCTGGTCGGTCATTTTGTAGAGCAGACTTCATTCTTCAAAAAATCATGTCAATAGGTTCAGTGAGAGCTTCAAAAACTTGCACGCCGTTTCGACAATTTTCCGTTTTTGCTCGTTTTTTGGGTAGAGGCCTCTTAAGACATAAGAAGAGAATCGATCGGGAAAGGATTTGGTCGGAATGTTCGGACATCCATAATACTAGGAGTGCCTTGCGTCGATCGCAATGTGGTCAATCTGGTTGACGATTGATTGATCAGGAGATCTCCATGTTCCTTTGTGAATATCGAGATGTGGGAACCGCGTACTAGCTACGACAACGTTCAGCCCCGCAGCAAAGTCGATCAGCCTAAATCCGTTATCGGAGGTGGTGTCGTGTAGGCTGTACAATACTACCAAAGATGCCCTCTCTTTCTATCTTTGCGTTAAAAACGCCTAGGACAATCTTAATGTCATAGCTAGGGCACTGCTCGTAAGTCTTGTCCAGAAGCTCGTAGAATCTGTCTTTGGTGTCGTCGTCTTTCTCCACTGTGGGGACATGCGTGTATATCAGGCTTATGTTAGCGAATTTAGCTTTGATGCAAATTGTCGCGTGACTTTCGCTCACATACCTGTAGCTTAGGACTTCTTGGCTAAGTCTGCCTCCAATTACAAATCCACACCCAAATAGGAGCTGCTTTGGTTGTCGGTAGCAATCGCCGTAATAGATGTCGCAGTTTATCATCGTCTTTTTGCTCGGCCCATCCCACCGCACTTCTTGGATGGCAGTAATGTCTGCTTTGCAGCAGTCTGGACCTCCACTAGTTGCTCGGCTGCACGCGGTCTATTAAAAGACCTAACGTTCCACCTTAAAAAAAAAAAAACTGCGCCCTTATACTTATTTGCTTAATTCGCGTAAGTAAACGTAGCCTTATTACAGATTCTAATGGAGGTCCTTCCATTGCATCATAAGCACGATTCTATAATAATCAGCGGGGGTTTTATTCCCTTCTATATATCATCACTTTAGCTTAAAAATTATTTTGTTGTTGGGCAAATAACTAATTGGGCAGTTATTCTGACGCCATCAACACCCAAGTTCTTAATTTGTAACCTAAGGCGTTCAATAAGTAGTTTGGTCCTACTGGAACTGCAGACGACACTGTTGAATTCATATGGAATTCATATGAAAAAAGAAAGCCACGTTTGAAGACACACCTATGTATAAATGACACGCATCTATGCGTCGTCCTGTGACAAAAGAAGTATGTATTTTGAAAACGAGTGACATTATAATTCCGCGTCTGGCTTAGACCTGTACAATAAAAACTTCTTAAACCAAAATAAACTTCAAAATTGTATTTTACCAATTTGCATACATCTACTCGTATGTTTTTTTTAATTAAAATTTATTCAGTTTATATGCAAAATTATTTGTGATTATTTTGTCATGTTTAATCGGACTATTTGATTAAGTATGTATGTATGTATGTTTTACACAATTTTGGTTTTGATTATAACAGTTCCCTCTAGTGATTAGTCAAGTGCTATCATAACTCTCAATCTAATCATTGTTAAGTCACTTCAACTTAAGCAGGGTATTACAAAATCCACCCTAAACGGGTTATAGTTTCTTCTAATTCTTTTTTGTTTGATTCAATTATATATTCAAGAATAAGCAAACACAAAGAGAAGCGAAAAACGTGATCTCCATCAGACGGTATGTGAATATTAATTGAGTGAACATTCAATTTTGGTCGCAACGATGAGACTTTAGGACCGGATGTCCGAGGGGAAGCACTTCAAATTTATTTACAACTACTCGGAGCTCCATTCTGGTATGTAAATGTGTTTTACGACATTTTAATTCTTAAGTTCAATTGATAAAGGAAATAAGATATTAATCAGTTTGGGGAAATTAAAAGCATGTCTGACAAATGTCTTTAGTCACGATTAAGCATTTGTATGTTCTAAGTATGTATACATATGTACATAAAGTAAAGTATGTATATTGTTACGAAATTTTTTTCACTTGTATCATGATACTCCAAATGCGGAACCAAGTTGATGGTTTTCACTCGCGTACTCATCAATTTATGGTGAAGCGTGAGTAAACTTGTTTTGATTGAATCTATATTTTACAAAAGTATGGTGGTGCAAAGTAAGTTTATCCCCGAAAGCCTTATGGCATTTGATAACAAACGTACGGACGGACTTTCGACGATCTACAAAATGCGATAGATAGAATCAGGAATGATGAAGAAAGTAAGCTGCGCCATTTATTGAGATGTGGATTTTTGCTGAGAAATTGGTTGGCATCACGGCTGTGAATGTCAACTCTAGTCATTTCTAGTTTGTTGTGGTTGGTATTTAAATTGAATTAAATCGAATATTTGGAGCCTTAAATATCCTTTAAAGCAATCAGTTTCAGTTTAGTTGTCAGTTCAGTTGAAAAAGGCAACGATTTTAAACGTCAGTTCGGTATTCAGTTGAGCTTTCATTTTATTCGTGAGCAGTGAACGAATTTTTAGAAAACGTACGTAATGGACGAAGAAAGCCTTATTGCAATAGCTATAGTGTTGTTGCTAATGAACCCTAAAAAGAAAAGAAGCAAATGGAGCAAGGATTGGGATTTAAAAAGACGATCACTGTCGCACGTTAATATAGTGAATCATCAAACTGAAGCTGAACTGATCGTTTAAAAGTGGCTTAACACACCGAATATTGACAGAGAATACAAAGAGCGCCTAAGAGAAAAACTCCGGAACATTACCACATCAACTACCACCAGTGTGGCGCTATAAAGGCCTTAGGGTAACTTAAATCCATCAGCCAACACCAAAAAAAAATTAAAAAGTGTGTTCACACTACAGAAAGAAAAGGTATTCAGTCGGCGGCAGGGTAGTCATCATTCATCATCGTCATCGAGCTTAAGTAGATTCTCCACATTTACCGATCTTCCGCCATGGATTCTAAATCATCAAGGGCTATCCTCATACGGGTAGAGGTGAGATTTCGGATTTGGTCCAAACATCTCATGCTGGGCCTACCCAGGTGACGCCTACCTGATGGCACGGATTCCATGGGACATCTTGGAAACGGAGTTCAGGACATGTGTTTAACGTGTCCAAACCATCGAAGTATGGACCTGTACGTACGAAGAACTAGCTGCACGACATTGAGTGCCTCGCGTATTCTGACTTGTTACCGTTTACCTTCATCCCACCTTCCACACAGACGACGACGAACCTATCTAGTGCGCGCTGAAGTTCGGTCTGGGTGGACGCAAGGATGACTAAGTCATCAGCAGATGACTTATCCTTAAGTCTCACAATTCGAACCGTTCCTCACTGCGGCTGCGCTGTAACATCCAATCCATATACACCATGAAAAGAAGAGGTAACAGAACGCACCTCTAGCGAAGTTCAAAGCCGAAAGTGATAGGTCTCATCGGAAAGAAGTACACCATCTTAGTGTTTGACTCCTTTGATAATATTAAACTTCCTTCAGACGGCGAATGGTCTGCCAAAACACCTTATTTGCAGATCTGTGATCACGGTCCAACTTCCCGTCGAAGTCCTTCTAAGACTGCTCTTTAACTGCTTTAATAGCCAGCTTGCAAGTTCTTTGCGCCTCCATTTCAAGAAGCTGAATCCCCCAAGCGTATCCACACCTTGGAGGCTTTCTTTTTCTATCTGATGGCGTCTTGAACTCCGGGTGTTTTAAGTTCTTTTCTCACCAGACAGGGTAGTGTAAAACATTTAAAAGATTTCGACCCAAAACATTGGAAGAAAACAAAAGCTTTTGTACATAGAACAGGTTTTACGTGGTTTTCTTACTTACGAAGGTCGAACAGTTTTGCGATCACACCCAGAGACTGTCATCTTATATTAAACTGTGAAAGCTATTTGATTACACGTCTTTGGTCAATAATCGTGTTGATCACGTTGATTGAAGGCATTTACATTTTTGTCCGATAAATCCCTTGCATAAGAAATGAGAAGACGTTGCTGCCATATTCGCAGACCATAGTTATCTTGAAATATCACGTTTTTTTTAATTCGCCAGTTTGTTCGTTCACATCCACGTCGACTTGGAGCTTCACTTGTTTTGAAACTTAAGAAATATTCAACAAGTTTAAAAAGCAAGAAAAAACCGTAACTTCTGCAACAAGGCATTTATCAGAACCCTGGAACGTTGAAGAGGTCGTTTTCAACAGACCCTGAAGTGTTTGAGCAACTAATTCGCGACATAATTCATGGCAACCTACTATATAAGTCTTATGGCAATAGAAGACGCCAATTCATGTAGGAGGAAACGGAAAGTCATCGTATGCTCTAAAGAAGGCGACTCCCAACAATTTGATGCATCAGGAGGATCTAGGCCTTCTTAAACTGTTGGATTACTTTGGGTAGGGCGTAGATAACCATCAAACCAACAAACATCCGCACAATACCATTCAAGCTCTAAATGATGCCATAGTCCAAGTGAAGGCCAATATCAAAAGAGGTGGTGCTGGAAGTGGTTTTATTGAGTAAGTATAATCTAGGTACAGACGTATATAAAATTTCCCTTTTTTCAAAGATCGCTCCAAAAAGCCTTCGCACCCTATATGTAATGAAAAGCCAAGCATCTGAAGTCGTGGCTCTGTGGTAAGGCGGCTGTGCGAAACTTGTTTCTTTACGAAAAGGATTGTGAAAGGTCTGACTCTGCCCGATTTCCTGCAAACCCGAACATCTAGTTAACAAAGTTTTGAGCAAAGCGCCCACTCTCTGACAGAAGCACCCTTATGGTAAGGCATTGGGCTTATCACCGGAGAAGATCCTTTAAATGTATAGTGCTATGTAAAAATGTTTCTAGCTTATCCATCAGTAGTTTGGTGGAGGTCTTCTGCACTAAACTCCAATCTTCATGACTGCATGGGAGCTTTTCCGAATACACCTCATGCTGCTCTAGATGCTCAACTCTATTTACATTCTGTGTTGGGATACACTACCAAAGCCATCTATAGTTTTGACGGAACGCCTATTGGTGTTATCTGCACAGAAGTTTTGAGGACCTTGTGCGACACTGATCCTACGACCCTGGTTGCACGGATAAGCGGTCGAATGCAATGACACCAGAACCTCGGCTTCTGTGCAAATCTAAATGCTAGCGCTGATATTTTTACGGAAACCAATCGGAAGCTTAAGTTGTCCTAATGGCCACGAACTATATTGTAAAGAATACCTGGAGAGATTGGAATTACTGCGTCTAAAGCTGAACTCCTTAACCAGCTCAGAAATAGTTCGAATGGACTTGAACTCTCTGAATTGCAAGGCTATCGCAAGGCTAAACCCTTGATTCTTGTCTTGTTCGCAGGTAACACTGAGAATTTTCATATCTTTTATTTATTTATTTATTTATTTTTTTTGGTTCTCAAGGCTGCTATATAAATATTAAAACTAGCTTAAATCTTAACCACGTTACCTACGCTTAAGGATACCCTAGAACTAAGTAAGCCGGCCAGGACACACACAAGAAAAACATAACAAACACATGAATACAATGAAGACTAGAACGCAAACAGGCCAACTTTGCCCAAAGTGATTGAAAAGTATCGACGAGGGAGCTCCCTTTCCTTCGTAAAGCTACCAGAAAATCTGGTGCTGCTAAGCAAAATCATCCATAACCCTCCCCCACATCGCCCTGCTGAATCGGAGACGCTTTCTAGTGCTCTGAGCGACATCTTGGCTGTAGATGAGCCGCCTATCTACAGCGACCGATTAACATGGAAGATTAGCGGCACCACTTAACTATCCTATATTAGACCCTGCTGATCGAAGTAAACATATGCCTCTGGAGGGACGAAGCCATTACTACTCCAACCCAGAGTACTCTCGTGGTGATACCCGAAGATCAGTCTGCTGACCGCGGTCATTGCCCTCGCAACGTGCCTGCGAGTGAACTTAATTACGAAGTTATTCACTCTGACCAGGACCGCCCTGTTGTACAGAACCTCATTGGAATAGAATTTTTTGTACTTGGACTCTGGTGTTCTGTATAAGCAAAGGCAAGTCCGAAGGACTTATGCCCAACTTGTGAAGGTGGTAATAGAGCAAGCTGAATATTTTTATATTTTATTTTTTTTTATCATTCCCTTCATTTATTCATTTGTTCATTTGCTATTAATCATTAGATTATCCCACAAATAGATTGCAAGAAATGAGTTTATAATCACAACAAGCAAATGAATCAGCACTAGAAATAAAAGGATGATGAATTTGTGCAGCCTACATACATACATACATACATATGTACGTAAATAATTGTGTTATTATAATTTAGGTATAATACATTAATTGTGTTATGAGTGCATTCAGTCAGAGTGCCAACCAAAATTCAATAGAGTGATTTCATCTAATTGATTTCGATGTGGTCAAAGGCTATGTAAACAAACATTAATTTATTAATTTATGTAATTGTCAGCAAAAAAAAAAATAATTTGAAATATCTGCGATAACTAAACAAACTCAGTTGATCTATAATAGAACTTGCGCTAACTTTCGCTCACCAATTACAGAGAAGCTTTTAATTTCACAGGAAATGCTCTTCGCGGTCACCAGTCACCATTGTGTACAGAACCCGAACGGTTTGTATAAATAAATAAAATCACACATCATATAACACATTGCGTTGCGTAGTGCATATGTGATATTGTTTTCATTCATCTCGTGAGGATAAAGCTTTCCCTATCGTATGACCGTCATCGGTGAATTTTTTGATGTCGATCTTTAGTCTTGTTATTGTTTACATAAATATAAACAATTTAGCTGCTGCCGGATTTGTTTACGTTTACGTATTGTTCGGTTGTTGATCTAAGTTTTAGAATTTTATTGTTGAATTCTTGAATGTGTACGAGGCGATTATATCTTGATTATTCCACAACTATGTGGATGTTTGTGACTAGACGAACAAATACTGAGAACAATAATTCATATAACTACGACAAATATAACATGTTTATGAAGCTCAAATAACCTTACTGCTGACACGCAAATGTATGAAGATATATTTATTTGCACAGAGCAAACAGTGAATGAAAATATCCCAGTGGGTGAAAACACTATCACTTCAATTAGATGAAGACCATGTGTCTTGTGAAAACTAGCAGCGCCAACGTGTGTCTTACATTGCACGTGTCAAATGCTAGTGACACAGTAGGTCACCAAACACATTAAGATTTCATGGAAACCAATCACAGATATTGCATTAACCGCTCGCAATGAACACAAGGGTGACCAGGGTGTAGTAGTAAGCGTCATTCCTTGACATCCTGAAGGTTCCAGAATGCACTCCTTACGTCAACAAATATTTATTTTTAGGAAAATAAGTCGATTAACTGATGCAAAACCATAATACTAGCAACAGAGTGGTCATATGACTTGAAGAGTTGATCAAACACATAAATACATTATGACGACATCAGGAGGATAGATAAAAAAAATATCGACTGGGGAGCCAGTCCTATACTTCCCACCTCGTATTGTGTTGTATCAAAAACAGTAATATTATAATTTATTTAATAATTAAAGAAAGCATTCATCGGAGGCTGACAATTTGAATACACACTTTTTAGTTGCTCCACAATGAGTTATTGCGCGAACTTGATAGAAAACATTTCTTCAATTTCTACAGCATCCGCTACACCGATTATGCTCAAAATCTAATCAGTACTACGTTTCATGCTGGCAAACAAAACAAAAAAAAACCGCATGGTCCTACGTTATTTCGTTCTCCAGATTCGAAAATGGGTACAAACGATTTCTAGTGTCTAGCAATGTCAAGCGCTGTTCATATAGACATATCTCGAAACATTTTGTTCGGACCGTTTGCAATACTTCCCCTTCCTAGGTGGGAAGTAAAAACTGTGAATTGTCAGCAATGACAACAATACCGGATTGTCCTCATTTAGGCGAATTGAGAAGCTTTTCATGAGAAATGGGAGGTAGTGCTGCGAAAAATGTTCAGTGAATCTGTGTAGCTCGGACAATTTTGGGCCTGAACCAAAAAGCGTTTTCAGCCAACTAGGTCTTTAGCCAGCTGACTCCGATTTCGCACGCCAAGTTGGTTGAGGTCCCCTTCCACTTGCGTGCTCCACCTGAGTCGCAGTCTTCCTATACTGCACCGTCCCTCGGGTGTAGATTTGAAGATATTCCGGGCCGGAGTATTGGTGTCCATCCGCTCTACATGACCCAGCCACCTCAGCCGTTGTACATTCACTCTTCTGGCTAAGCCGATGTCGCTGTACAGCGCATACATTTCGTCGTTGTATCTATGCCGAATAATCACCCGAAGAATTTTCCTCTCGAAAAAGTCAAGAGAAACCTTATCCGCTTTTGACAGAGTCCAAGCCTCAGCGCCGTAGAGTAGGGATGACAAAACTAGACATATACACAGTCATGTCATGTGCTCGTCTCCATAGATGCTGTCATACGTACCCTTAAAATCGATGAAAAGGTGGTGAGTATCGATTTGAAGTTCTTGGATCTGTCGAAGTGTGAATATTTGGTCGATGGTGAACTTTCCTGGCCTGAAGCCACGCTGATATGGATCGATCAGGTTGTGGACGAACGGCTTCAGGCGTTCACACAACACGGCAGATAAGAGATAAGATCTTGTAGGCGATGTTAAGAAGATTGATGCCTCTGTTGTTGGCGCAGTGCAGAGCGTCTCCTTTCTTGAGGATCAGGCAAACAATGGTGAGATTCCATTTATCGGACTTACTTTCCTCCGACCGTGTTTTACAGATGAGTTGGTGGATGCTTCTTACCAAGTCATCGCCTGCCGCTTTGAACAGGTCGGCAGCTAGACCGTCAGCTCCAGCAGCTTTGTTGGAGTTTAGGCTATCTTCACTTCGTCCGGGTCGTGTGGACGGAATTGTTGGTCTTCCTCGACCAGGTTGAATGGTTTCATCTGCCTGGCAGCGGGATTTGGTTCGTCTTCGCCGTTAAACGTGAAAAGAAGAAGTGACAAAACGCACCCCTGGCGAAGTCGAACGCCCACAGAAAAAGATGAACTTGTTAGTTTCCTCAATAACAGAAAGGCGAACTCAAACGAAAAAATTTAACGAACTGGGTCATTCTATGACCTCTTGACAGAGCTCGGACACAGATCGCCAGAATGTAAAAAAAAAACCAAGCCTGTTCACTGCTATAGTTGAAAGCATGCAGGAACAGGACACTCTTCACTTCCTCTGTAAATACCCAAGCCTATGCCTTTTAAGAAACAGAACATTAGGGAGACACTACTACCAGATCATACAAGAACTATCTGATGTTCCAATAAATTATCTTTCCAGGTCTCGGAGGACATCCCGATGGCTGGAGACCAAATCACCAATGAGCAGTAAGGTAGAAGCCCGGTAGGAACTGGGATCAACCCCCATAGCATCACAATGGGTCAGTGTAATGAGGTCACCTGCTTTCTCCCTCATCAACCCAGATTCCTAACCTAACCTATGTATAGGAACTAAGGCTCTATTGTGGATCTATTGTCTTTCCTGATACCGAATAGTTCGATGGGACTGTCTACTGTCTATACAGGATATTATGAAGTCCTTAGTTTCAAAATGCTCGCGAGTGTCCTAGGGTTTCTTAGTTATTGCTGAAACGTCTATGTATCTTTCATTCCTACTGTCACTGTTTATACTTCCAATTTACTGATGGACATTACAAGCCGACATCCCATCTAACTAAGTCAGCCATCAATGTGTTTACCTAAAACGTGTCCACCCTGTACATTCGAATTACCAATAAATTATTTATTCACTGAGTACAACATCCGTCGTAAATACGCACATAAAAGGACTGGCAATAAAGCATTTGCTTGGCGTAAGCAGATAATTCGCGGCTTGCATAACTTGTACGCGAATGATTCATTAAATTATTTTATTAGCTCTGCCCGCAATCCGTCAGATATTTGTACTTGTCATGGAATCCCTTTCGATTGTTTCAAACTTTGGACCACGATAGCAACTGAAGTCATCATTCATAACGTCCGGCGATCAGTATCTGACGCTGATTGACGACATGGCAAATTGCATATTCTCCCTTCGCACGTAATTGATTATTCGTCGTCTTAGTTTTGGTTGATAAATAATTTTATTTTTAAAACGTAACACACAACTGCATTTGTTGCCATTTTAAGTCCAAAGCCATAGCATGGTAAGGTTCTGTTTTGTTGAGGATATTCCACAATCGTGATCGCACATCTCATTAGTGATGAGTCATTTTTTTCAGTGTTAAAACATTAATGGACTCTCATAGGAATACCATCAACCGGAAAGAATTCCTCACACATGGGGAATGTGGCAACGTTTTGAAGCTTCATTGCACAATGCCGAATACCTGCATGACATGGGAAACCTCATTTCAGAACAGAATGCAGAATTTGACCCACAAAGTTCGAATATGAGACTTTACTGTCTCGTGGCAGGTCTTTGCACTTGGTAAACCCGAGTAATGTTGTTGGGTTCTGTTGAACTGAAGCCAATTCTTTTATGTTGACGACATCTATAATAACAAAGGCTTCAGATATCCATCCATGAATGTACCTACATATCTCCAGTTGAACAATGGAGCCGAGAGGTGGTGAACCTTGGAAAGTGGATTACGCCACATATTTCCTAGAACTGTTTCGTACTTGGAATTACTCAACATTCTAAGTTTCTTTTGTTGCTTTGTTGTCAACAAATCTTTTGTTTTCTTTTTCGACGAACAGAGTAGTGGAGTAAGAAATTTAAAAATTCAATAATATTTTAAGGCTTGTATTCTGGTATAGATGAAAGAGCCAAGAGAAGGATAGGCTGTGATTGTTTAGTCGACGAACTAGAGATTTTTGGGGGATTGTGCCGAAAACTACTTGCATGTACATACGTATGTGCGCTGGCAGTGCACTCAATCTGCACAGCTGTAGACGCACGGACGGCATTAAAAATCCTTATTACCTCCATCCTCTTCGATTTCGGTACATGGCTAAGCTAAGACTAAGACCAAGTATCACTCAGCATTTGTGAATATTGCTGATATTTAAGAAGGTTTTTTTTCCCCGTCTCCAATGTCAGGCCGTGATTTGAGGATTCTTTGAGCTAGGGCAGCGGTTCCCAATCTTCTTTGACCGCGGAGCACTTTTCAGGAGAGAAATTCGTCGCGGAGCACTGCGGCTATATACAGATATTTGCGAGTTGATTTCTCGTTTTCACGCCGATAGATCCAAAAGTGGCATTAATGAACAAAACATAAACTAAACGCAACGAATACGATGCCAAAGTTCGGATGCACTACGACCTGTAAGATCTATTGTGCTCGCCTAGTGAACAAGAGTTCGCCAAACGCTTCTTCTCGCCAGACAGTCCGCCCGATCATTACCTTCGAAGCCTTCGTGTTGGGGATCCAATTATTTCTTTGCGGACACAAGGTCTTCGAGAAGGTTGAGCTTTAATCGTTTCAAGTGGACACCGTTATAACTAGAACACTGCACTACGACTTGATTCTTTTTTGATTTTTCACTGATTGCGATTTCAAAAAAGTCTAAGTCGGCTATTTGTTTTTATTGATTTCTTGTTAAAAGACATTAGTATTCGATTGCTGCAAACAAACTGGAGAAAGTTCCAAGATTCCTCAGAAAGCCCAAATTAGCTAGTCTGATGGGATTTTCATATTTTTTTTTATCTTTCCGCGGAGCACCAACTGCTCCGCGGAGCACAGTTTGGGAAACCCGGTGCTAGGGCATTGTAGTCCATTCGCTCTATATATTCAAGTGACTGACTAAGTCCTGCTTATCTCCAGGCAATTCAACCCCGGGATTGCTTTCTTTCAAGATGGCCACTAAAAAAAGTGGCTTAGTTTACTTACGTACATAAGGAAGCGCTGCTCTTTACTTTGCAGAGCGGAGGGCCTTTTAGCGTTCACACTGAGCAGCAAATAGTTGCAAACATGAGTATTCGAAATCTAGCAATCCATGCTACCTTCAGTAGTGTCATGCAGTAAATAAATCGAACATTTTGAAAGCTCCAGAGCATCGGTGTCAGATAGGAGTTTAACATATGTACGCCATATGCGCTTTGGTAGAGCTTCCTGCCGTCTGTACATTGTGAGCCTAGTCTGGCTAATTCGCCACCCGCCCAGTTCCCTTGGATGTCGCAGTGACAACTGAGTGTGAATTTATACTGGTTAGCTATCTCATTTAGAGACACGCGGCAGTCCTTCACTGCCCTAGATTTTATTATGCCGGTTACGAGGAACCTGATCGCAACCTGGCTGTCGATGCAGATCGCAATATCTATGCGTGATATTGGGTTAACCTTCAGCCAAACGGCGACTTAATTGATATATGTGATTTCGGCTTGGAGGATGCTAAAGTGGTTAGGGAGACTGAAGAAGTGGTGGATGTCCAGGTCTTCTGAAAAAACACCGGCACCGACCCCGTCGGTAGTTTTAGAGCCGTTCATAGAGATAGATTCTTTTAAGAAGACTTCGCGCTAATGCCAGACGCTTCTGTCCGGTATTTTGTGCTTATAGCTGATATCTGTTGATTTTGCAAGGGTGCGGTGAGTTAATAGGATTTCGGCAAGTCACAAATTTTTCTCACACCATTAGTGAGTTTCTCTTAGGCTTAGGGCGGCGTTAGTAGTCGGCTGAATGCCATAAATATTTATTGCCAGTATGTGAAGCACGCTTTGAAGCGCAGCTTTAGGAGAGGTTCTCAACGCACCTGTAGTGCGTTTGACTTTCCCCAGAAGTTTAATGGTGTTTTTCTAAAACCGGCCACCAAATCGTCAAGCCATAAGTAAGGCTCGGTCTTACAACTACGGTGTAGAGTGCATCGGCTACCTTGACATTTGCTGGAGCGTTTCGCAAAAGTGTCTCTCCTTCCTGTCTACAATGTCGGAAAAAACTCAAAGGAGTACCGTTGAGCTTGAGTGAGATAATGGCTGGAATTTTGATTTTTCTAGTGCAAAGGACCAGCTCCGTTTTAGATGGATTGACATTTTTGTTATAATTAACGAGTGTTTATGCCTGAAACACAATACCGCGTTGGTGCTACCGTTTTCTCGTCACGTTGGAAGTGATTAACAGATGCGTTAAATTGAAATACTCAAATTTATCAGCTGTTTGCAAAAAATCCCACACAAATACTCTGAAACAAAAAAAAAAATCCGGATTGACGTAACATGTCACCTCTCCACTTCCCCCCTCGCCTGTAAACGTCAAAAAAAATCCAGTCCGTTGCTCCTGTGTGAACAGGGTCATTGAATTCCTTTGGCTGAACATTAAACGTCATTTAACGGTAGCACTAACGCAGTATAGTGTTTCAGGCATTAAGGGGCTAAGACTACCGTTAAACGAGAGCATGGGCATAAGGGAAATTAGAGGAGAGACGAAGGAGTGAGCTTGTTTAGGGCATGTTGAAGAATGTCCGCCAGCGTTTAAGGATACTTGCCCGTTGCGGAGATGGCGACATAGTCAGCATACGCCAAAACCCCACACCCCGCATCCTCAGACTTCAAAAGTACTTCATAAAAATTAAGATTCAATAGACGAGGAGATAGCACTCCTTTTTAGCTTTGATGACTCTGCTGTTAAAGTTGTAGTGTATTAAATTGCAGGCTGATTCGCAAGTATTATGACCGAATGTGGCGATGCGCGTTGTCAGATTGGGTGGAAACAATGGCTTGTTACCTCAGGCGTTAGGTTGGCTTTTGATCGTAAATATCGTATATGAACGACAGACCGCCTGAAGCCACCTTTCGTGTTCCAAATTTTGAGGTCGCGATTCTGACAAATATTATCGTAAGTCGGTAGAAAGCCTGTCAAAAGCTCAATTGCGCGAGCTCCACATTGTTATTCGCCCATTAAGATTTTTCAGAGCATTTATTATTATCGAAAGTATTTTAACGTTATTAAATGCGCCCTCAATATCTAGGAATGCAACCATTCACTTCAGGGCGTTATTTTTCACTTCATGTACCCTCCTTGTAAATCGTACGGCATCTTCTTTGCTTTCCTTCTGTTTATCTAGCGCGGCACAGTATAACCAAACTGTTACAAACTTCATTCAAGTCTTTCAAACTAAGGGTTTTTTAATCAATATCTGGACGTGAAATACTATGTGCGTTCACCGTCAACGACTTGTTGATCTGTCTTTGAAAAAAATATCCACAACTTTCGTTAAAATGGATAAAATCGAGTCGATTTCGAAAAAAATTACAGTTGGACACGGGAGTGTTAATAATTCTGAAGTTACTGAAGCTACGATTTCAAACCTTGAAAATTTGAAATCTGTAAGTGATTTGGAACGACTTCCTGAAGATTGAACTTGGCTACATTTTAATAATACCTGACACTGCTTGAGGATCACTGTATACAGTTTCTGAAAACTTCAGCTGGTATTCTCTTCTGGTCCGGTTGTTTTAAACTGTCAAATCGTATTGTCTGGGGTGAGATTTAACGTCTGACATCGATCGGCGACCTCCTACTTGATGGTTCAATCTGCATCGGGTCAATGTATTGTGAAATTGACTGGAAAAAGGCTCTAGAATAAATCAACCTTTGTTCGGGGTGTTGTGGTCCGGGGCCCGACGTCTTTTCTTAAAGGAGGGAATAAGGAATGACTTAAATTATTTCTTATCACTTTAGCCAGTTAGGAAAATGATGGAAAACCTACAACTCTCTTCAAACTGGTAGCTAAGCCGCAATTAGCATTTAAAAAAAAGGACTGCGTTTAGAAACCAGACACCAATAGCTGTGGACGTGGGACTCTTTGACTGACCTCCTTGAAAACGAATACTGCTTAGGCCACGTTTTTCCTACATAATATTCCAGTAAGAAACGTTTCACTCGGTGCCCGTGTCCTACGTTGTTAAACTTGCTGGCGTACCTTTTCCTCCGTTTCTGTCTGTCTGTCTTAGTTGTGTGCATCACTCGATGGGATTTTTTTCTTATGATCAACTTATAGCTCAAATGGATTTCTCAACTATGCCATCTAGTGTCGCCCCTTCATAAGGTGCATTTGTTGCTCAAGCACTCTCTGTAGTCTCTCACTATTTCCGAAGATCGTAGACACCCACCTTTATATTCGCCAGAATGTTGGATTGGCTGTATGGGTTGTTGCGGATTGGATATTACTAATCACCCTTTTTTTAATTGTGGCAACATTTTGGAAATGTTTAAAAATTAAAATATACCCATTTCCAATAATATTGGTTTGGGGTTTTGTGTGAGAAATGAAATGCTGCTTTGGCATAGTATCCCATAAGCCTCTCAACTGTATCTAATTTCAAACATGCCCCCATACTTGCATCACAAAAAACAGACTGGGTTCAGAGACGACCTTGAACACTTGACATGCGTTCTTCATTTTTTCCAATGAAAGATGTATCTCTTTCAATTTACATTGACAGCGATTTTATCCCCGAATAACTTCCATCTGAGTTCTCTTTTCATATTTAAATTTATTCGTAGAATACATTCCAACAGAATGTTGTTTTCATTTTTACATCGATTTCCGTCGCTGATTAATCGTAAAAGAAAGGGGTCCTGTGGGTATTATTACCTACCAATAATACTGCTGACTGTGGGATAAAATACATAAATAATAAAATAGCTGGCGCGACAGTTTGGGATAAACCAAGACCTAGCTTCTCGGAATCATTCATGTTGTGCTTGTGACATATTTCGCACAAATAGAAGAAACCAAAGGTCTATTGCCGTACTTGCATACTTAGGCCCCTGCCACACAATGAGCGCCAAGCGGCAAAATTAAAACGTATGAAATCGTATGGTTGTGGCTTTGCAGTCATTATGTGGCAAGCGTCATTTCTGAGCATATTTTCTGCCGTTTTGCCGCTCATTGCGTGGCAGGGGCCTAAAGTTGGCGCCTCAGCACGGAGTGGATCTGGGCCGTAACCAACAAGTGTCTCCAGCCAGCTCGATTTTTAGCCAACTGCCTCCAGTTTCGCACGCCAAGTTGGTTAAGTTCCCCTTCCACTTGCCTACGCCACCTGAGTCGCGGTCGTCCTCTACTGCGTCATCCCTCGGGAGTGAATTCGAAGATTTAATAACCGTCACCCAACCGTGAATTGAGAAGCTTTTCCATGACAGATTATACTTCCGAAGGTTTATCATTCCCCGACGACAGATGATGCCACCAAAAATGTTTGATGGACATAGCTAGGGCTTGAATCCACGCCGTTCGCACAGCAGTCCAACGCACTAACCACTGAGCTACCACGACTACTTGAGTCATGTTTCGTAAAGGGTACACTGAAACCACCGCTCTATGTAGAAGTTGTGGAGGCGAGAATGCGGTGGAATCAATACATCACCTACTGTGTCACTGCCCCAGCTGCTTCTCAGGAATGACGATTAATTTCACTAAGATCAAGGCTCTTTACTAACATCACAGAGATCGGTCTTTATAAAGAGCAGCAATTGAAGCAACTGGAGTGTGATAGGCTAGGCTTTTTTTATTAGAAATCTAGTTTGTTTCCCCAAATACAAGGGAATCACAATAGACCTTTCGGGGGCCCGAACGGAATGAGATGTGATTTTCATCCATTACAAACCCTTTAAACGTTACCTAACCTAACTATGAGGAGCAGGCACATTAGGGTGGCACCTCAGAGTGTCCAAGTGCCCATTTGGAAGTACATACAAACATACATATGTAGATGGGAACGATAAATAGTGAACAGATACATCTCTTTGGCAAGATCTCTCTCTCAAATTACCTAAAAACTTAATTTCAGAGTCAGGTAATGCCGAAAAGCGCCCATAGTGCCGGCATTATTCCATAACACGAACTCACAATTCTTAGCGGAAATCAAAAATCCCACGACGAAGCATAAACGAGCATCGGATAATAATGATTTATCGACTCCAGGGTACGCAAAGTATGCGACGCCTTCTACGCCTGTACCAACATTTTTGGTAATAGACGGGCAATACAACCCAGGATATACACCACCGTCGTTTATTCTATTCCCATCTACGCGCGTCACTCTTATAGCCAACATTGAGGAAATTCTACTAAGCAGACTTTCGTTTCTTCCTTTTAGATATATGGAGTCATCAATGCCGTTGCATTTGAATTATTGAGAATTAAAGAGCAAAAAACTGCGATACAATTTCGGCTCCTCAGCTCTCAATCCGACCAGCAATTTCGCATAAAATTCCTCCTGCTGGTGGCGGGCTACCCAAGCACAACGGCATTTATGGGGCAACTCTTCTTCATCGTCGCTGCCATCCAACAAGTATGCGTCCAAATTCGTCGCAATTGCTTCTTTTTGGTCCATTTCGATCTGTATTTTTCTATTGAAGAAGAAAAAAGTTGTGTCTAATACCTACTCTGATAACTTACTTACTAACTTAAGGTGACGCTACAGACCGGGGTGGACCTGCGCCTCAACCAACAAGCGTCTCCCGCCAGCTCGATCTTTAGCCAGCTGCCTCCAGTTTCGCAGGCCAAGTTTGTTGAGGTTCCCTTCCACTTGCGTGCGCCACCTGAGTCGCAGTCTTCCTATACTGCACCGTCCCTCGGGTGTGGATTCGAAGATTTTTCGAGCTGGAGCATTGGCGTCCATCCGCTCTACATGAACATGACCCAGCCATCTCAGTCGTTGGACCTTCACTCTTCTGGGTAAGTCAATGCCGCTGTACAGCCCTTACAGTTCGTCGTTGTATCTCCTCCTCCACTCCCCATCTATGCAGACGGGACTAAAAATCACCCGAAGAATTTTCTTCTCGAAACAGTCAACAGCAACCTCCTGGCTGGGATGCCAAAACTAAACATGGATCTGTTTAGCTCGTCTCTATAGATGCTGTCATGCGGCCTTAAAATCGATGAAGAGGTGGTGGGTATCGATTTTAAGTTCCTGGGTTTTTTTCAAGATCTGCCGCAGTGTGAATATTTGGTCGATGGTGGACTTTTCTGGCCTGAAACCACACTGATATTGACCGATCAGGTTGTTGATCAACGGCTTCAGGCGTTCACACAACACGGCAGATGAGATCTTGTAAGCGATGTTAAGAAGACTGATGGCTCTGTAGTTGGCCCAGTTCAGAGGGTCTCCTTTCTTGAGGATCGGGCAACCAATGCTGAGATTCCATTCATCGGGCATACTTTCCCCCGACCATATTTTACATATAAGTTGGTGCATGCTCCTTACCAAGTCATCGGCTGCTGCTTTGTTCAGGTCGGGTGGACGGAATTGTTGGTCTTCGTCGTCCAGGTTGAATGGTTCATTCTGCCTGACAGCGGGATTTGATTCGTCGTCGCCGTTAAACAGTCTGCATAAGTAGTTCTTCCATATCCTCAGCATCGACTGCGTTTCTACTACGATGTTCCTTTGTTGATCCTTGCAGGCCTCGGTTCGGGCTCTATAACATTGACAAGTTCTTTTTACCCTTTGGTAAAACTTCCGAACCTCATTCCTGCTGTCGATCGCGCGCTTCTCATGCTCTTTCTTTTTCTCGCGAGCTCGCGAGCAGTTCTGGTCTTTTTATGCAGCGCCGCTTTGTATGCCTCTTGTTTCGCTGCATGTGCTTGCCGGCACTCGTCTTCAAACCAGGGATTTCGTTGTGGTGGCCGTGTGAAACCCAGCACATCAGAGGCGGCATCTCTGATGGCTTTTGGACAATGTTGCCACTGGTCTTCAATACTTGATGCTATCCCCAACAAGTCCTTACATCCCAGTCCTGCTTTTCGGCGCTGAAGCAGGATTCTGTCGAAAGCAGATGAACATATGCTGGTGTTTTGAGCGGAAAATTCTTCGGAAGATATTCGATCCCGTTTGCGTTGACGGGCTTTGGAGAAAAAGATTCAACCACGAATTATACGAGATGTATAGCAACATCGACCTCGTAAAAAAAACTGGGCATTGGATCTTTGAGGTGACTAGAGACATGTAGATCGAATAGGCACAAACGCTTCGGCTCGCAAAGTCTTCAAGCCTAACTCGGAGGGACAAGGCAGCAGAGGAATACCTAGCCTAAGATGGCGCGCACAAGTGGAAGAGGACCTCAACCAATTTGAAGTGTGCAACTAGAGGCAGTTAAAGACCGGACTAACTGGAGAAGCTTATTGGTTAAGGGCCAAGTTCACCCTGAACTGTAATGCCCCCCCCCCTAAGTAAATAATGCCGAGTTTCGGTCTTCACCAATAGCTCCACGATGGAATGTGGTGTCAAATCAAGGACCATCTGAGCTGACCGTCTCCAAATCGTAGAACGTAGTAGCGATCAGCAAGACCTGTAAGTTTATAAACGAAATGGTCACGCTGATTGCATTTCAAGCTTTCCTGAAACCAAATTAGTATTCCAGCATCGTTCTCCTTACAACACTCCCAAAGACAAATTTTCTGGTAGTATTTTTTAAAATAGTGCATATGCTGCTGCTTCTATTTTCAAATCTCTCCAACGACCACTTTGAACAGCCACATAACAACCGCTGTGCAAACATTTATTAAATTTTTCTTCCCACAACCAGATGCCACTACTTTTCACATCAACAAAATTCGCGACCCATGCGAGTGTAATGTCAAATGTCAAACAAAAATTGAAAACCAAGATAAATTCCGTCGTGTATTTTTATTCCACGATAGATTTCATAAAATAAATACAAGTAATAAAAGGTTACCAAACAATTGAAAAGCTTTCCTAATTGGGGAGCCCCTTCGGCATTGAAAGCTCTTAAGTTGTTCAAACTCACCTTTAGTTCGTCATAGCATTCGAGCGGCAAAACACATTTCACGAATTTTTGAAATATCATCTCCAATTACTAGTCCGAGTGAACTACAATCATGTTCGGGACATCAAACATAGGAGGTGGCAGTAGTTTTGGCACCACAGCAACGACCACAACTCCAAATCCAATGAAAGACTTTGAAGTTGTCTCGCCCCCCGAGGACTCCGTCTCGGCTTTAGAATTTAGTCCGGCAACGTTGCAACAGAATTTTCTCATCGCTGGCAGCTGGGATAGTAGTGTAAGCAGAACTGAGGCATGCTTGAGCCCACAACAAACAAACATGTGCACTCTCGTTTCAGGTACGATGTTGGGAAGTTGAACACACGGGCAAAACGGTGCCCAAGTCAATGAAAACGCTGGGAGGACCGGCGTCGGACGTATGTTGGTCAGACGATGGTACCAAAGTGTTTATGGCGTCATGTGACAAGCAGGTCAAGTGTTGGGATCTAGCTTCCGATCAGGTACTGCAGGTAGCAGCCCATGACGCTCCAGTGAAAACGTGCCACTGGGTAAAGGGATCAAACTACACTTGCCTCATGACAGGTTCCTGGGATAAGACTCTAAAGGTGAGATGGGGAAACTGGAAGACAGATGAGTAACTTTGTTGTTTTTAGTTCTGGGACACCCGATCGCCGAATCCCATGATGGTCATCAATCTACCAGAGCGCTGTTACTGCGCTGATGTCGACTATCCAATGGCTGTAGTGGGCACAGCAGGTCGCACGCTAATTGTTTACTCGCTGGATCAAAAGCCATCCGAGTTCAAAAGACAGGAGAGCCCCCTAAAGTACCAACACCGGACTATTTCTATCTTCCGTGACAAAAAGAAAGCTCCGACTGGTAACTGTCCTATCTACCATCGCTGATTTTATAACAACTCATAAATCTCTTGTCTAGGTTACGCTCTTGGCAGCATTGAAGGCCGTGTGGCCATCCAGTACGTGAATCCACTTAACCCAAAGGACAACTTCACGTTCAAATGCCATCGGATGACAGGAACCGCTGGCTATCAGGATATCTATGCCGTGAACGACATTGCATTCCATCCCGTACATGGCACACTAGTTACGGTCGGTTCCGACGGCACATTTAGCTTCTGGGACAAGGACGCCCGAACCAAACTGAAATCCTCCGAAATGATGGACCAATCCATAACCAAATGCGGATTCAACGCCAACGGCCAGATCTTCGCGTATGCAGTGGGCTACGATTGGTCGAAAGGGCACGAATACTTCAACGCCGCCAAGAAGCCATCCATATTCCTCCGACCATGCTATGAGGAGCTGAAACCCCGCATTAACTAAGAAACACGTTGAGTTCTGTTCTCCGCGTATATTTTATGATTAAACAGTGTCTGTTTGCTCTTCTATGGATCACAAGTGTGTTTCTCTTAATTAATGTTTCTCTTGTCCGTCTCCGTGTCCATGACCGTGCTCGTCGCCGCTGGAAAGAGCTTGCTGGATGCCAACAGTGACGAGGGCAGCACCAAGACCCCAAACGAAACCGCGAGTGAAAAACACTCTAGCGCGCTGAAGATGAGTACCGTGCATAGGATCATAACGCCAGGCCTCGTTTCTGTAAGAATGTCACGCTAAAGACCGTTCGGTTCCAACAAATTCAACTCACCTTAGCCAAGGATCCTTCAGACCGATTCTGGCTAGAGCAGTTTGTACTTCTACCAGCTGTGGCGCCGTGACACCGTAGATACTTGCGTTGGGTACTTTGTAGGGTTCGCCGTGACCATGACCATGTCCACCCATTGTAGGTAACTCTAAAAAAAAGAAAAAAAAATAACTTGGGACTTTTCGGGAAAATTAATTTGATTGGAGGAATTGATTTGTTGTTGGAAAGGTAACCTCCATGTTACATAAGGACTTTTTATTTTCTTGTTTAATAGTGCAGTCATGGAAGTTGTTGACCCTTTTTGGATATAAATAACTACAGCAATATTAATTACGTATTATTAAATAGTTATATACCAAATGCAACGATGTAAGAAGAGATAAACTTAGATTATTTGGTGGAACACTGGAAAATACTTCAGTTTTGGTGCGACGAAAGTGACACTTTGATGACAATCTGTCAAAGTGCGTTGTACAGCGGGTGACGAAAGGAATGTGCAATAAATTTGTAATCGATGTTATCGATAACACATTTCCATCATTGCGCTTTAAAATGTAACGGAAGGTACATTTCATACATAAACGAAATATTTTTAATGATTTTGCATGAAGAATGCAAAAATGCTTCCATATTCTAGAGAAAAGACACTCGCATGGGGAAAGAGCATTAAAGTACTTGACGTGGGAAGAAGTATTGACTTTCCTGATAGGGGCCAGTGCGGGACACGTGCAGAGGAAGTGTGTGGTGGACTCCTCTTCCTCCTCGTCCCTGCAACTCCTGCAGAAATCATTGCATGTTATCCCCAGGCGTTAAACATGCCTTCCTAGGATGCAGTGCCCCTTGAGCAAGTTGATGAGTTTTGAGAGCTGGGGCCGAATTACCACACTCGTTAACGAATAATAATAATCGAATAATCGAAATGTGAGGATTTGGCAATACCGTTCCTAATGAAGTTTACGGATCATTCGATCACGAGTCCCACTCACTCACTCGTTATCGATTGCGGTAATTCGGCCCCTGGTCTCTTTTGAGTCGTATTAATGCTTTTGATCTTTTCAGATCCAGGACAGGGCAGATTAGCCTGGCATTATTGCAATAATCGAGATATTGCCATCTACGGTTTGCCTTCAATAGAGCGTCGGTGTGCGTCAAGTGTTTAACAAACGACATAGGCGCTTTGACATGGTCGAGCTTTCTGCCGTTCGTACATTGGGAGCCTTTTCTAGCTAATTCGTCAGTCGCACAGTTCCCTTGAATGTCACCGTGACCAGAGACCCAACAGAGTGTGACGTTATTATTATTATTATTATTATTATTTATTAGTTGTTGAAAGTTGAAAGACCAGACTGAGCACTGTGGTGGATTCTCTTTTCTTAGGAGGTGCTGATGAGATAAGGAAGTGTGTCCTAACCGAAGTCTGATAAAGCTGGAAACTGCTTTCTTGGATATAGATGGCGGGTAGATGGGAGGGTTACGATCAATGTTTATTTTGGCATAATGATTTTTGTAACGGCTCCAACTAATAATTTTGTTGTATCTAATAATTTGGTCAACGTATCTCTTAAGGTCGTGGGCGCCGTGACTCAGTGGTTAGTGCGTTGGACTGCTGACCGAGCGACGTGGGTTCAAGCCCCAGCCAGGAAAACACCAAACATTTTTTCGCGGCACCACCTCTCGTCGGGGAATGACAAACCTCCGGGAGTATAATCTGTCATGAAAGAGCTTCTCACCTCGCCGTTCGGAGTCGGCAATAAATTGTAGGTCCCTTCCATTCTTGCAAACAATACAACACGCACAACATGAATGGTTGCGAGAAGCTAGGCCTTGGCTCATTCCGAGCTGTCGCGCCAGCTATTTATTTATTTATTTATTTATCTCTTAAGGTCTTTCTTGGAAAATATGTCAACGCTAAAAATGGGTGATCTATTGCAAGACTTTGCAGCTTTGTCAGCGTTTCTCATTAGAAGGTCCCGTATGTAGTTAATTAGTCTGGTATTGTGGTTACAGTTCGAGACGGCACGAAGAACTGAAAGACTGTCGGTGCATATAACTAATTTTCGTTTTAAGTTCAGGCCCGTTTTGGCAGCTTCTTAGATGGCTAACGCTTCTGCAGTGAAAATAGAGGAGTACTCACTTAGAATACCTGCCTTCAGTAAGGTGCCGTTTTCTTCGGTTACAGCAAAGGAGGTGCTATCGGCGGAACAGAGGAGTCCAACCTTCTTGTTTTAGATTTTCCATTATTTCATGAAACGTAGAATGGTAGATCTTTCTATTGGTGTTTTCTTTGCTGTATACTGTAAGCTTTAGATCAAAGGACTTTTGGCTTATGTTCCAGGGTGGGAGTTTTGTAGTGTGGCCTTTAACACGTTTGTAAGGTAAACCCATTTCTTTGGCCCTTAATAGAGCCATGTTGATTGCGGATGGGAGACGCTTTTTCCTTTTTGAGTTGCTTGTTAGATCAATGTCTCTGTCAATGATGGAGTCTTTGGAAAAAATGAGTTGTGCGATGATTTTCAAAAAGCTTTCGGATTGCCGCTGTTCTAGAGTAGGAAGGCCAGCCTCCACCATGATGTTGTCTATGCGGGTAGTGCGGTAGGCGTTGATACTTCTTCTTGCCGACTGGTTGTATGGAGTTTTAAGTAAATTTAAAGTGGTTTTTGGGCATTTACCATAAATATAGAAACCATAATCTATTTTACTTAGAACTAAAGCTCTGGTTATATTGCATAAGGTGTTTATATGTACATTAAGTTTCGTTTTAGATAAATAGTTTATAATATTACTTCTTGTGACTAGGCTCTTTTTTAGGTTTATACAATGTGGTTTCCAATTAAACTTGCAATTAAATCTTAATCCTAAAATATCTAAATTATCTACGCTTTCTATATTTACATTATTAATGTCGTTGCAGCCTCGCCACTTTGAATCTCTTCTGGCAGCCTTCCTCTGTGCAAAAGGTGACACTTTGACCCATCATAGGTTGTTCCGATAATAGCTATATATGTAGTTATAAGGGACAATTCTCCTGCGCAAGATTTACTCTCGCTTGACACTGTCGAATCCCTTCACAAAATCGACGAACGGCGGGTGAAGTGACTAACGCTGTTCAACGCACTGCTCAATGATGATCCGCTGGATGTTGATGTGGTCGACATAGGAGGACCCATAGAGGAAACCTGCTTAATCGGCAATGATTGTGCTTTTCAACTGTTCCTTCATTCGCTCAAGAAATTCTTTGGCTACTGCAGAGAGCAGGGTTGTAAAAGAATGCATTCATTTAACTCACTCTTTAAAAATCTTTCAATGAACTCAGTTTTATGATTGCATTAATTGAATTCATTTTGAGACTTCAAAAAAATGAGTGCCATCACCATTCATTTACCATTCAAAATTCTGTACCATTCATTTGAATGCACTCACTTAAGAATTCATGAATTCTTTTACACTCATTTACATTCTTTGCATTCTTTTGCATTCTTTGAATTCATTTTTATAGATTAAGTACCAAAGGTAAGTAAACTGCAAAACAATGTAAAGAATTCAATGAATGCAATCATACAACTGAATTCACTAAAGAGTGCATTCAGAATTGAATGCATTCTTTTACAACCCTGGCAGACAGCACCCAAGTATTTATTCACATAATTACCTATCGAAGGGAGCGTGACGATGATTTCTTTCTTTGACTCATAGGAATGGCTCAACCTGAGATGTATGCGATCACTGCTCAAAACCGTAGCAAAATGCTCTTCTAATCGCTTGAGTTGGTTTTCATCCTATTGTCACACCTGCTTGCTTCTTCTTCTGATCCAATAATCTGCGCTTTGACACTACTCTCATGCTAATGTGATTTAGGACGAGGACTGGAGTAGTTTCATCTCGAGGATACTTTTCAAATCTAGGGGCTATGTCTTCTGTGCTATCACGGACAAGATATGAAAACATCAATGCTTTCGGATAGTGATGGGCGTAAGCTGCTGATTGTTTCCACTCCTTGCGAAAGGTTATTCTAAATTTTTGGCGTCTATCGATGTTGGCGTGCGCTCGTCAAACTGTAGAAGCATACAGTTTTCAGTAGCTATTATGAGGCGACAATATTGTTGGTTTCCCATTTAGGCTCCTCGTCTGTTCCGAATCTCCAGAAGACGATATCAAAAATGGCGCCTAATGGCATAATGGACAATTTAACTGGAGGTTCCGTGCTTTTATTTTGGTATTTTACTTTATGGAAGCTCTTGTTATTAATCGCGGTGCCCTATAACAAGACGATTGGCGGTGTAGCCTAATCCGTACTTCCTAATTACATATCAGAATTCTTCGTTTTCATTGCCTATGTTAGCATTCAGATCTCCCATCAGCATGACGATGTCTCCATTTGACGTTGTGATGATCGAAGGAGGTCTCGTTTTCGTTACCGGACGAGAGTTCCGTTGGGCTATTGGTAACGATATACTCTATTCCGGAATCTGGCTGCCAAAAAATTAGGATTGTATGCTATTAACCAAAGCTGTAGTCCAATTTAAAATTTCCGTGGATTTCCGGATGGTTTGCGCACAGCAGAGCAGAGCACTTGCCATTTAAGTTTGTATGTAGAAAGACCACGTGGAGGTTAAACAAGCACTTGGTTACGAACTTGTTTGTGCCGCTAGTGATCCATTTCTTGTTATTGGTAGTATATACATGTACTTCGCTGACCAGGTTAATCAAGTCTTGAGTTAAGCGTTGAGAATTTGTATGTCTTACTTCACCACAAAATGGGCTGTCAACTCCATCCATCCACATTTAACCACTGTTATTATTTTTGAAAGACTGCTGGACACAAGCGCAACTGCCCGAACTCTATGGTACTCGATAGACTAAAGAAAATTTATTATCGTGGTAAGGTTTAGTTCTGAGGTTCATATTTTAAGCTGCATAATTCCAGTTCAACTATATTAATGTCGATAAAGGCGAAGCTACAATGCTTATATAGCTCCCTTCAGTTACAACATGCATCTGCTTGGACGTTCGAATACTGCGTGTTCGGGGATGATGCTCCTGAGACCTTTCGAGTATCTACCATCTTAATATCTGTAATAAAGGCATCTGCTTCTAGTCCTCGGTGATTCAGTGATTGGACATTAGACTATAGTGACGGAAACATCTGTTTTGCTCTTTTTTGAATTATGTCGAGTATAAAGAGGGTGTCGTGACAGCCTGTGGCAAACCAAGATGTAGCTTCTCGCTACCATTGTATGCTGTGCATGTTTTGGACAAATTGAAGCTTTTACTACCGACTTCAAACGGTGAATTGGGAAGTTTTTTTATGACAAATAAGTACCTAGGAGGTTTGTTATTCCCCGACAAGAGGTGATGTCGTGAAAAATGTTCGCCGGATATTGCTGGGAATCGAAATTACGCAGCTCAATTTCACATTTTTCAGACGCACTTACCACTGAGGAAATGCAACTACATTCATCCACACATACATGCATATAATTAAGATCACATTTAACACTGTAAATAACGCAGTAACATAAAATTATGGAAAGAGGGCCGCGTTACGTATCGAGCTTTAGAATCTTATATTCGCCGATGTGTCAACTTTCAGCTGGTTTTTACAATTCGGTTCAATTTTTAATGCTCCAATTCCATCGATGAATGCTCTACAAGAAATAAATAAATAGCTGACGCGAGATCTCGGGATGGGCCAGGCCCTAGCTTCTCGCAACAACTCATGTTGTGCGTGTTTCATTTTTCGCACGAATGGAAGGGACCTACGATTTATAGCCGAGTTCGAACGGAAAATTGAGAAGCTCTTTCATGACGAATTATACTCCCAGAGGCTTGTTCTTTCACAACGAGAGATGGCGCCGCGAAAAATATTCAGTTGATATGCCTGGGACTTGAACCCACGCCGCTTGCACATAAAACCAAGAAAATTCACAGAGAACTAATTGGTGACTGCAGTACTTATGCATATGGCGTAGCTACATATATCTACCATAACAAACTGATTTAATTTCAGTCTTAACGTCTTGAAATTAGGCAAAGGGTCAGCAAGAAATGACACTTTTCTTAAGAAAATGCGTGATAAGCTCATACGATGTTTTGCGAACTTGTATGACATTACCATGACAGAACTTATAATTCGTGACCAACATTTATGAACTTTATAAATAATCCAACAAAAAAAGACCAACAACCAATTAAACTTTATGGCACGGATGAAGCCGAACGTGCTAATCAATAAAATAATAAAAATGAATGATAGAGATAAAATAAATAATAATAAATACCGACGCGTAGTGGGACTCCCGAATTTTGCGATCGGATTACAATGATGTATGTCAACGTACCGATAATGTACCACCATAAATCTTGTTCAGCTAGTTATTAAAAAAAAATTCTTACATTGTTATGCTTTGATTAAATTTTATCAATGCTTTTAAAACTAGTGGAAGTTTTGCGACAAGGTGTCACAAAGATGAAGGCTTTTTGGTTAACAGTTCTGCTAAAGGGTTTTTGAATAAGGACGGGTAGATGTCAAAATTGAATAAAACAAGTTGTGTGAGATATCAACGAATTTTTTTTTGAAAGGCCTATCAATGACATTATGTGCTGAATATGAGATCGCTCAATTGGCCGCCGCGGTTTCGCTGGTTGGTGCGCATCCGAGAGGTCCAATTTTCGATGACTCTGTCGCATAAATCAGGCTGAATTTGAGCGCACGGGTTATGTTGATTTTAAGTGCACTGGTCATTTGCGGCTTATTGGCATAGACCTGCAACATAAGGAAACCTCACCAGAAAAAGTCTAACGGCGTGAGATAACCATGCCCTCAAATCGCCCGTACACAATGTCCATTGTGGCATCAGCTGTGTGGCACCTAGCGCCGTCCTGTTGGAACCACATGTCGTTCACATGCATATCATCCAATTTTGGGCCAAAAGAAATTGGTTATCATCGATAGGTAGCATTCTCCGTTGATGGTGATGGTAATGCCATCGTCGTTTTCGAAGAAGTACGGGCCGATAATGCCACCGGCCCACAATCCACACCAAACAGTGACTTTCTGCGGATGCATTGCACAGATAAAACAACATGACCGCCGTGAACTGTCAAAATCTACCCGTCGCTATTGGAAAACCCTATACTATAATATCAGCGTGCATATGCATTAGCGGGCATTAATAACCAACCCGTCCGCGGCACTTGACGTGCTCCTACATCTTCTTCCCATAGATATTTTTGCCAAACAGGCAGCTGATAGCCTCCTACTAGTTTCAATGGTCAATCCACCATATTGATCTTAGAACTCCTGAGTCTTATCCCGGAAAACACCGAATACACACCGTCTTAGTTCGAGTTTTTCTGCCAGACGGCATTTGCCATGCTGTAAAAGACTTGAAAACAGTTACAAGTATGTCATATTCAAATTTGGAAATAAAAATCTAATTTAAAAAAAAAGTTGAGTATTTAAACTCAACTTCCGGACATCCATGCCTTCCCGAGAGGAGTAGGCGAACGCCAGAGACGATCTTTCCGTTCACTTCTATATTGACGGTTCCAAATCCGAAACCGGAGTGGGAGGTGACGTTTTCTCCAAAATGCTTTACCTGTGTATCTCCTTTCGTCTACCTGAGCACTGTAGCGTTTTTCAAGCGGAAATTATGGCGACAATGGAAACCTTTTCCTGACTTAGCCACAATGTGATATCCTCCAAAGACATTATAATCATTACCGATAGCCAAGCTGCTATGAAATCTCTGGACTTCAGATTGTCGCTCATCTCTCATGGAGATGTCAGAACATTTTTACACTCACCTATGCTGGGTACCCGGTCATAGGGACATGCCAGGCAACTGAAAAGCCGATGAACTCGCCAAACGCGACACTACTCTATACTTCCTACCAAAATGGAGGAATTTAGGTATTTAGAGTAGAACGTGATTCGCACACCTCGATCGCCATTTTCACGTGATCACCCTCGTGAGCATATTATTAAATAGTTCAGGATCTATGGAAGTAAATCACCTGAAACTTGTTTTAAAGAAAAACTATCTTAAGGTGAGTTTTTCTATTCCTGCTCCTTATTAAACTCAGTAAATTTGGGGAAAAAAAAATTTGCTATCACGAATCGAATAGAGTGTATGTTCCGCGTGAATTTACAATCCAATCAATCAATCATCTTTCCAAACTCGTAAGAACCACTTCTCTACAGTGAGATATAAAATCTTTGAGCATTTTTACCAGCTCTGTCGTTAGAGTCCTCAGATTGTAATCGCACATGTATGCGTATCTTCGAATCAAAATTTTATCGACCACCATTCTGACGCGAATGATTTATCTTGTTGAAAAATGTTGGTAATCTGATTGCCATGCCCTACGTTATAGCGCCTATCTTATCTCAGCCAAACTAACCCAATACTGATTAGGATTCGATTTCTCTTGTGCGGAAACTTTTCTTCGCAAATTTCAATTAGTTAAAGGCAAAGTTTTGACGCGATACGCGGTTTGTCAGTTGGACACTAAGAAATATTTCAACTGCTTATATCTATCGATGACGTGCTTACGTAAGCTGTATCTTGTGTTGGTATTTGCTGTAATATCGCTTGCAGCACATACTACAAGTGGCAGTAAGTTTTGCATTCGAAATGCCTCATTCGAGATAAGTGATGAATATCGTGACTGTGAAGTTTTGGCGACGACTTTCACTGAAAAGGAAAAGGTGTGTGCTTGTAAAAAGATGTGAATTCTAGAAGACATAGCGTTTAAAAGAAAAGAGTGTTATTTATGGAGGAAGACTGGGTAAAATTTGGTAATTAAAGTAACAAAGTATTTCAGTTATTCTATACCGAAGAAGTCATTGCAATGGAATGCGCAGAGTATAGTAAATATTGAGCCCAAAAGCCAGACTCCGAATCATTTACATATTAATACAGTCAAAATCGCTTACAACGACATATGTTATAACTACCAAATTGATCGGTCCCTTGAAGGTCGTTATAACCGATTTTGACTGTATCTCGTACGGCTCCGACTGCTTCTTGACAAAAACTTCTAATTGTTTCCACTGTTTGAAATTAACAATTTTTGGATGACTAAGACAAGGGCTTACTTTAGCACTTTAGTGCTCTTCTGACTCATGTGAGGGTGTCTGCCTGAGGCACTACAGTTGTCAACCTTTCGTGGTTTCTGCAACGCGTTAAACATCACAGTCGCGTCGTCGCTCGCTTCTGCGAGCTACTGATGAGCTCTCTACTCCTCGCCGCTTCAGTTCCTTTCTAACGATTTCGTCTCCAATATTTTGAAGACTTTTAATATTTACTCCCACCACGGTGCACCGTGACTAAAGAAATTTCACTTCGCCAATCTAAACCTTTTTAGGATAAACTGGACAAAAAAAAATTCACAAACTGAAGCTGAAGTGTCTCACCACAGAGCAACGATGCGGCAAGGCCTTGTTAACGAAATCAATTACTATTCCGAGGGACTGATGTAAACAAAGGTTACAACAGCAATAAACAACAGCAATAGTCCACAGAACTGCTGCCATCTAAATCTTTCCCCATGGCAACTTGTCGTCCAGATGGACTCAAGGAATCTAAGTGGTGGACTGCTAAGGATAGATTAAACTTCACCAAAGCATTCGCTGAATATACTGGATACAGAGTCGAATAGAGATAAAATTTTGTGGATGACTCGGAAGTGGAGTTTATATTTACCCATTCACCCAAATAGAAACAAATTAAATTTCGGGTCTCTTCAAAGCATTGCAGATTTGGCATAATGCTCTCAGACCCTTCTATTTCACTTCACAACAAAACTGCCACTTGCTTGGCTTTCATACACAATCACTGGATCTGGTTACAATTGCGAGAGTAAAACCAAGTGACATCCTTTTTTTGCTACGCAGAGTCTCTTTTTTCGCTTGTCTTTACACGCTGTCCATGTTTTGGGTTACAGCGTTTGTACTTCTTATCTTCCCGTTTACATAATATTCACTCATGATTTCCATATGGGACTGATTGGGAGTTCAAAGTGGTCTCTCCTACCTAATATACAGGGTTTTGCAATAAGAGCGCTTCAAAAGTTTTTTTAAATAAAACAAAAACGGTTTTGGATATCAATGAAATTCTTTATTCCTGTGAAATTACGTTCGGTGCCATTATGTATGCAACTCGATTTCTTTTGCATGGCCACCACGGGCTCGCTTGCAGAAGTCCAGACGCTGAACCCAATTTTCGACGGTTTTCAAGCATAAATCGGCCGATACTGCTGCAATTTCAGGTTCGATATTCGTACGAAGTTCATCAATCGTCGCTGGCTTGTTGGCATAGACCATAGACTTGACGTAGCTCCACAGGAAATAGTCTAACGGCGTCAAATCGCACGACCGAGGCGGCCAAGCGACTGGACCATTTCGTGAGATAACACGTTCTCCAAACTTGGTTTCCAATAAATTGATTGTGACATTCGCTGTGTGGCTTGTGGCGCCGTCCTGTTGGAACCAAATGTCCTCCAAGTCCATATAATCCAATTGGGGCCAAAAATATTCGGTTATCATTGAACGGTAGCGATCCCCATTCACAGTAACGTGCCGGTCTTGATCATCACGGAAGAAGTACGGCCCAATGACGCCGCCGGCCCATAAACCACACCAAACCGTAATTTTTTCGGGATGCAATGATGACTCATGGAGTACGTGTGGATTGCTGCCTAACCAATACCGCATATTTTGTTTATTGACGAAGCCATCCAGCCAGAAATGAGCCTCATCGCTGAAGATGATTTTTCGATGAAAATCCGAATCATTTTCAAGTTGTTGCTCAGCCCAATTCACGAACATACGACGCTTCTGGTGGTCAAGCGGCTTCAGTTCTTGCGTCAATTTAATCTTGTAAGGATGTAGGCCAAGATCTTTTCGCAAAATTCGCCACAACGACGTCACAGAGATGCCCAACGCTTGAGAACGACGTGTGAGAGACACATTTGGGCTTTCTGCAACTGAAGCCTCAGCGGCAGCAATATTCTCGACACTACGGGCACTTCTTTGTCTCACTGGCACGGGAACATTTTGTACTGTGCCTGTGGATTCAAATTTTTCCACTAGACGCTCAATTGTTGATCTGCTAGGACGATTATGACGACCATAAATTGGACGTAGCGCTCTTAACGTTGAGGCTACTGACTCCGAATTTCGGTAGTAAATTTTAATAATTTCGACTCGTTGTTGGCTCGTATATCTTTCCATCATGAAATGGCAAACCTTACTGAAGAGAAATGTCAAAAAACCGTAAGAAAAATATGGCGTCGTTTGCTGTCCCTGTCGCTCTACTTTTGTAGCGTCCCTATTGCAAAACCCTTTATTAATACTCTGTATTTTTTGGTTATTTTCGGCGTACTTAGTTGCCGAGTTTTAAAAAACCTAGGACGTATTGAAGATATTTTGTTGTTTCCCTAAGAGCAAAGGAGACTGAGTATGCTGGTGTAAGTTACCCAATCGGAATAGCACGCAACTGTATGAAAATTAAAAATTCTTACGTCGTCATCTTATCTTTCAAAAACACAGTTTCAAAGATTTTTTTTTTGCAAAACTGAGTTCCAAATATAGTATATCGAACTGCTGCGGAGATACTGCCCTAAGTGAAATAAAGTGCCGTGATTGGTTCCGTCGCTTCAAAGACGGTGATTTCGATGTTGAAGACCGTCCGCGTGAAGGAAGGCCAAAATCCTTCGAAGACACAGAATTGGAGACATTGCTCGATGAGGATCCGTGCCAAACGCAAGATCAGCTTGCTTCAGCATTAGGAGTTACCCGCCAAGCCATTTCCCAGCGATTGCATGCGTTGGGAATAATTCAAAAATAAGGAACTTGGGTTCCCGGGGAGTGTTCGGTCATGCTTCTACGTCGTCGGCTCGGCCGAATATTCACGCTGCGAAGGTTATGCAGGTGGGTCGGTGTTTTTTTATTATGAACTGTTGAAACCCAATGAAACCATCACTGGACCCCACGTTGCCAAACCCGTTAAAACCTACCTGGAAATGCTCAAATAGGAAGTCCTACCCCACCCGCCATATTCCTCAAACATTGCGCCATCCGATTATTACTTCTTCCGCTCGATGGTACATGGTCTGGCTGATCAGAAGTTCCGCTCATATAAAGACATCCAAGAATGGCTTGATTCGTGGATAGCCCCAAAAGATGAACACTTTTACCGTAACGGTATTCGAGCTCTGCCAGAAAGATGGTAAAGAGTTGTAAATAGTGAATGGCAATACTTCTAATGATTCATTTGTACCTAACCATTTTTTCAAAATAAACTTGCATTTTCACCAACTGATTCTTCTTCTTCTTGTTTTGGGATAGGATTTAGCCCTCTGCAGAACATGCCTACATTCTGTTCTGTCTAGTGCTGCATCTCTTCAATTTCGAAAGTTTAATGTTCACTTATCACTAGCTTAACTAGCTTCCAGGGTTGTCATTGAATGTTCCTTTCTGTTTCCTTAGACCACCCATTTTTACTAAAAGCCCAAGCCTTATTCTTTGTGCTTTAGCGAATCGCACTTTGTCTTCGTTTTCGAGAATTGTATTGATTTGAATGTTCCTTTTTCAGTTCTTGCCCCATATACTTCGGTGATTATTTTTCGTTTGAAGACTCTCAGGTTTCTTTCTTCAGCTATAGTTAGTGACCGAACCTCGCATCCATAGCAAAGACGCCCTAACACCAGTTTTTATTTGCAGGATATTTTTTACCGGACAATGTGTAAGGATCATGTGAAGAACATCAAAGGTGATTATTCCTTCTTTAGGATCCGTCATGGAATATTGGAAGATCGTTGGACGTACAAACTACTTTGCCAGGAGCAATCGAATCCACTGTTAGCTTGGGTGCCATGGAGAAACGTTAGCGTTCATATTGCACAATCGCTGGATAAAAAGGAGGTAATTACAGATTTCAAATTGATCTGTCTAATTTCTATTTATATGCTTGCGTGTATCACACATTTGATTAAATGTCTGAACAAGATAAGATAACAAAAGAAAGACATTAACTCACCTGAATGTACTTCTTTTTGCGGAGCCACACGTCATAGACCTCGATTTCTATCATTACGATGATAACCGAAGAAATGTTACTTGCGTTTGAGGTTGACGTAAGTAAATAATACTGCAGAAGCCGATGTCACACTTAACTCTGTCGCCGATGACGTCTTAAAGATAAATTTTCGATAGTTGACAAGTAGGTTAAGTTGCTTGAGTTTGAGTATCTAAGCATGAACGTGTCTGAAAGAGAGCTATTTGTATGGTCTAGTTGCAAGTCGAATTACGTAAATTTTAACTCAATGTCCTCTATTCGCGGTGATCTTATAATTTAACCTAATCAGTGCTGTCGTTTTTAAATTTCAAAGAAGAGCCCATTTGAAGATTTTGGGGAGCCATTTCCGTGAAAGAGGAACCGCTGAAAAAGAGTCAAATATTTCGTGTAACGATTAACACCTTGGATCAAATGAGAAAGGTTTCCAAACAAATTTTGTCGTAACCTCACTTAAAAATTGAAAAGATATCGATTGGGAAAGGAAAATTTTTATGTTAACAAAATGTATTCTTATAAAAAATTTGGGGAGCCTTTTTGATTTATGGGGAGCCCATCGTCAGCAAAGGAGCCAAAAGCTCCTAAAGGCGCTGAACCCAATCCATACCAGAAAACCGAAGATCTTTCTAAGAAGATGTTGTTCAACGCGCAGTATTTATTGAAGCAAAACTTTCTTAGCAAGGGCAAATCCAACACGGTTTTATATGGGTTACATCTTTCTGGTGCACCCAGCTTCTTCTTTGCTTAGCTTTTGATACGATACTTCCTTTGACGAAGTTTCAAGTTCTCAATCAAGTGAAGACTTCCTCCTGAAGAAAACTGCCAAGGGCCGATCCTCTCCTAGTTAGTTAGTCGGCTTTGTCTTTTTCATCTATGCCAAGGATCTGGAGGAATGACTTTCCAGAGTCGCGAGTTCGTTTTGAAATAGTTGCACAGTTCGCCCTTTCTTTTAATAACTAGGACCCATACTAAAACGTTAAAGAAGAAGACTTTTAAAAGACGCGAGTTCGTTTCGTCTGTGTTTTATGATTTCTTTCCCAAACGAGGGCCATAATGAATGCCTTAATGTCACTATGTATTAGAACGGTACATTGGATCGTTCCTGGACACACAGAAAGCCCTGCGAATAGCCAGCTGCTCCTCCCGAAAAAAAAGAAGTGAAGTCAAGTAGTAAACAATTTAATCTGAGGGTGGGGTAATTTGTAGGAACCTTCCCCAAAATTTTCAGGTGCTGGATGGATTCTATTTCCTCTTCGTCCCTGCAGCTTCTGCAAAAGTCGTTGTAGGGCAATCCAAGGCGCTCCGCATGGATTCCTATTATGGATAAGGCTTATTCGCTGTGTTAAAATCTAGAAAGAAGGTAAAAAACATTGTCACTCTTTGAATCTTTTCGATTTTTGCTTCAAATTTGTTAAACTTCTTTAGTCACACTGAAAGTTTCAAGTTCGAAACGATAAAAACAGGAAATGAAAAAATTAATCAATTTGAACAGACTGGCAATTAATTTTACTTCTGGGGCGCTTAGTCTACTACAAGTCAATTTTTTGAATACTAATATTCGTGTTCCCCTAGTGCCGTGGTGCCATAAATTGGGGTTCTGACAATGGGTGGTGTGAATAAAAACGTAGGCAGAGTGTTTCCTCAACTCTTTGGAATAAACACTCAATTTGTGTTGAATAAAAATGAGATTCGTCAAGTTTCAGAAAACACTTCCATCAAGAGGGTTTGCCAGAGTGTTACCTCAGATTTTATTCACACCACTAAATATGTCTCGACTCTCTCCAACTTTCTGCAACACGTATAATATTTGAACGCAATGGACGTAATTAAGTCGGTGCAGGAAAATAACTCCACGGGAATTTACTCCAACCTAGTGGGAAATTACTCCACATTCAAAAAGTGGAGTAATTTCCCACTGGCAGTGGGAAATTGCACAATTTCTTGTGGGAAACTACTCCACCTCAACTCTCACTTCCACATTTTTGAAGTGGAGTAATTTCCCACTTAAAATGGGCAGAAAAATTACCTCATTCTTTGAATCCTCTAATCACAGACAATAGAATACACAGACGTAGATTCTGGTCGATTTCGAGGTTTACTTATTTTTTTGCTATTTGATGGGTAAAGTAATCACATATGTACATATGTAAGTCCACAATGCATCAACAGTGGAATATACAATATATCTACCTACCTGCTTGGGATCACTGTAGGTTTTGGGGTAGGTACGAAGTTGGGTATATGCAAAGTTTCTTTAACTCCACGCAAACACCATAGAACAGCATTTGTATAACAAACCCGTACTGGTGATTTAAAGAAACTTTGCACATACCCAACTTCGCACCTACCCCAAATCCTACAGTGATCCTTCACAGGGGGATTGCAGGGGGGCAGCATTCCCCCCCATACATATTCCACTGTTTGTTTTACAAATGCTGTTCCAAAATTCAAGTTTGAGGTAAATGGCTTCCATTCAACCACATTTTCGTGTAAAGCGATTTTCCACTGCCACATTCGAAAAGTGGAATAATTTCCCACTAATGGTGAAGTAATTTCCCACTAGTGGTGGAGTATATTTCCACTAGTGGTGAAGTAAATTCCCACTAGTGGTGGAGTAATTTCCCACTTGTGGTGGATTAAATTCCCAGGTGGAGCAAATTTCCGTGGAGTTATTTCCCTGCACCATTAAGTCTCCATTTGTAGCAGATGCAGAAGCGTATCAAGTAGACGTTCGTGAAATCCCATTGTGCGCTTAAACCTTTCTTGGAGATGAACCTCTGTTTCTATTCGAGTTTTATGTCTATAATCGTTCTTCGATCAGTGGTGAAATAAATTAGTAGGATCGTAAGACTCTGTGACCAGTATTTCTGTGATTCTGCCAAGGATATAGGTTTCAAAAAGCTCCTTGAGGGTGCCCCTCCCTTCTAATAATTCTTCTTGTCTGTACACTCATTGCTCTGATCAGAAGAATTTCCGGTTTTTTAGTGGTTCTAAGATCTAGACTAGTTTAAACATTTTTTATTGACCGATCGCAGCTTTAAGCGTTTCTGCTTTCTTTTATTTATAATTTCTTTTGCAGAAAAACTTCTACATAGCTAAAGCGACAGATAAGAAAACGTCTAAAACGGAACTTTGTTACTTCAGCCAAACGGATATGTTGTCAGTCGATGGGAACAAATTTAATTGCCTCTTAATGATCTTTGAAGATATCCATGTAAGTATTTTTGCTTCAGCCGAGTTACATATTACATGGCGAATGCTTAAAGCATGCACTCACCTAACATCCTTTTCCTTCTAGTTTGGTACAGAATCCGATATAAATGTTCTGGTTGAAGTATTACCAACACATTATGAAATTCGAAATGTTACCTACGAGCCATGGACCAACGTGACGCATAGCTACAAAACCCTTCTCGGAAAAAGTGTCCTTAAAAATCCTGACAATGAGGAAAAGACCATATTCGGTAGCATTGACTATGGATTTATGGAAAAAATTAAATTGGATACAACGGCGTTGCTCAATGGCAGTCTTGACAAATTACCAGTCGCCTTTGTTCACAAGGACAACGTAATTGCCCTAAAGAACGGAACAGGAAGGGTTGAAATAAGAGAGGTATGGTAGTTTCCACTCACTTCCTCAGATAAATTGTTGACTTAAAAAATGTTTTCGTTAGAAATCTTACTTCGGTCGACCACTAAGTCCGAAATCTTCCATAAAAGTCGATCTTATTGGCCAATGGAGCGAACATCGCCGGGAATTCCGTGCGGATCTCTACGAGAGTTTTGGTCATGGATATAGTAACTACAAGCAACCAGTTGAACTCACCAAGATCTCATTCGTAAGAATTTCGGACGTTGAACCAGTGTATGAAAATCCAGAGTTAATACGTTTTGCCAGGCAAAATGATGTATTGCCAAGGTATACTCAAGGCGGTCTTGGAGAAAATATCACAACGGTCAATTCAACGACTGGGGATGGCACAGACACGTGGCAACACCCATATCCAGAATTTTATCCATATTTCGTAGTAGGGTGTGTGCTTGTGTCGTTGGCTTTATTGCTTTCAGTTGGCAGAATGATATGGATATTTATGCACGAAGGAAATATTGATACCCGTAAATCATCAGTGTAAAGTGGTTTCTTAGTTTTACTCTTGAAATTTTTGTTAAATTATTGTAAATTTTAAAATGTTCATTAAAAGTGTTTTTTAACAGTCTTGTTTGAAGAGTTTGTTAACGTTTTCCAGAGCTTCAACTAGAAATTACGAATAGCTTTGGATTTGGATTGTTAAATCAATGCGTTCTGTACTCATTAATCACCTAGGAGTTGCTTTTCACTCTATCAAACCTATTGGCATCCACTTTGTCCTTAAAATAGAGCTTCTCTAGGAAACAATTACGTAAGAGCAAAGTTTCTTGCTCTGATTTTATAATTTGACATTATCGCTACAAAATTCCAGGGCATCCTTCGGAGGGTGGCAGCATGTGAGCGTCTGGTGGTCGGCTTGTACCGCTCGGCAACCGCTTGGTATAAAACACCCGGAGTTCAAAAAGCAATCATACATGGATACACTTGGGGGACTCAGCTTCAAACCGGTACATGGAGGTGCGAAAAATCTGGAACCTGGCTGTTAAAGCAGCTAAGAAGCAGTTGTGGAAGGACTTTGGCGAGAAATTGGATAGTGATCACAGATCTGCAAACAAGGTGTTCTGACAGACCATCCGCTGCCTCAGAGCAGGGAAGCTTAATATCATCGAAGGATTAAATCCAAAGATGGTGTACTTCTCTCCGATGAGAAGGACATCTTGCGCAGATCGGGCCAGCACATTTTGCAGCTGCCCAATCCCGAACAGAGCACTGAGGATGGTAGACCCATAGTTTTGAGTAGGGCAGAGAATAGTTCCACCGCGATTAAAGCGCTAAAAATCGGCAAACCTGCTGGTGTGGATAAAATCCGGCAAGAAATATTCAAGGTTTTGGGTGAAGAAAATGGCTCACTCGTGTCATTAAAGTGGCCTGAAAATGCGGTGAAACTGGGGTGATTGTTCCTCTTTTTAAAAAAGGGGATAAGAGGGATTCCTCCGATTATAGGCGTTTATCTCTTTTAAGTATACCCGGGGAAATCTTTGGAACGGGGTTGGAAGCGCGTTCCAAAGCTGTGGTCGAGTCCAGGTTGGGGGACGAGCAGTGCCGCTTTCGTACAGGTAGGAGCACAACCGACCAGCTATTCACTTTAAGAATGGTACTTGAGAAGGCCTGGGAATATGTCAAACCTATCTACAGTTGTATTGTGGATTTGAAGAAAGCGTATGAACGGGTCGCTCGAGGTAACATCTGGAGTGTATTGGAGGAGTATGAGATTGACGGTTCTCTTCTGAGGCCCATTCAATCTCTATACACAAACTGTAAAAGCTATTTATGTTCGGGTGAACGGCATTAAATCGGGACCTTTCGCTGTGACCGAACTTCGCCAGCAGTAACCTCTCCTTTTCATTGTGTATATGGATAAGATGTTACAGCGCAGCCGTGGCGAGGAACAGTTCGAATTGGGAGACTTAAGGATAAGTCATCTGCTTTTCGCTGATGACTTGGTCATCCTTACGTCCACCCCGACAGAACTTCAGTGCGCACTAGATAGGTTCGTCGCCATCTGTGTTGAGGCTGGGATGAAGGTAAACTTGAACAAATCAGAGGTTATGCTAATTTCCCGAACGCCTGTTCAGTGCACTGTATGTACATGTTAGTGGAGTTCTATTGAAGCAGGTGGCGAAGTTTAAGAGCCAAAAGAAGTTTCACTAAAGAAAAACTAAAGAGAGGTGGAGGAATCGTGATGAGGTGGTACAGTGTTGGCCCAGTTGCCAAGATTGACTCGAGAATGGACCAGGACATTATAAAAGTATAAAAGAGGACTAAATGATCCGACGATAATATGTCACTATTATGATTTTTTTTTTTGCGTGAAATCGATCCTAAGCATATTTCTCATCTTGTTAAGAGCTGATATTCGAATTGACGTTATTAAGCGGCGAAATCCTCCGATTTAAACCCAATCGAAAATGTTCTTAATAGCGTAGGACACTATATTGAAACGGCCCGTCCATAAGTGCAGCCGAAAAATCAGATTCCCGGAATAAATATGCAGTTGATAATAAAAAATAACGGTTTTCTGAAATCTATTCTTTAACTAAGTTTTTCATTAATTCTATAACTTTATCTAAAAAAACACTCAAGTGTGCTATTTACGTGCCCACCACTGTATATGAATATACGTAGGTATGTGTGTATTTTGTAAACGTACATAGTTACACAAGTATAAGTTATACAAGAATGAATTACACCTCTTTGTGAATATTAACGGAAAAATTACTGTAAATATAGTCTCCTTATTTTTTCGTGATAGGGCCTTACTTTTCAATTGCCAAGGAAATTGCAATTGGCAAGGTTATCTCTCTTGTCATAAGATGTTGTTTTTAGAAGCAAGTTAAAAAGTCCCTTACTACCTCGAATTTACATTTGAAATAAGTAGACCGAATTAGTAACCGCATACTGTATTTGCAAAAAATCAATACACCAATTAGATTATGAAGTGGAACCCGCCAGTAACATTCTCATCAGCGCATGCGACGTTCCATTTTTCATCCGTTTCGATTCTTGCTAAACAGAAACCACTTGATTTTCTTCAATAATTTCCCATATCTCGGCGCTCGTTCCACACTAACACAAAATAGAAAAGAACATAATTGCTCCACTGCTCCTTCTCTCTTTAGCTAACGCGCAACCCCCCATTAAACGTCACCATCTCTTTCGTAGACATTTCAAAATATCTACATCTCATTCAGCAAAATTCCTTTTTGCTAAAGTGCGAAGGAAAACTAGAGTCGAATAAATCGAAAATTTGTTTCAGTCTTGTATGGGATTTCTTCTGCGACGAGTGTGATGTTTTCGTGACGGAGCTCGTCCCACACATTCGTCTCATCTCTCCACCGCACATACAAAAGGAGGAAACTTTATTTTTTTCTTCACTTCTCAATCTCGAGTAAATCCGAAATTGTGACCAAAATTCCAATGCTCAATCGAAAATAAATTCTCCAATTTGAATAAACTCGGATTTCTCTCTAATTTTTTCCCAAAAATCTGTGCATCTATGAGAAAAAAAGAAAAGAAAATTCAATGTGAGTTGGTGTAAATGAATGTGCGTGCCTTGTGGTAATTTAAGTCGGCCATTGAAATATCTGAAAAGCAAATGTCCCTTCTCGTTTCTTTTTGAAAATTTTCCATTTTCCTCCTTAAATTTGTGTTCTATGCGATTTTTTTTCCTAGTGAGCGTAATTTAATAATTGTTTTTTCTTGATTTTGTTTTATGTGATCGCCTGCAGTGAGATGTTGAAAGAGAAAATTTCCAAGAGGAAATTATTTTTTGTGAAATAGAAAATTGTGTACAAAAAAAGGATCACGGGTAGGAGTTAACAAAAGGATATGAATATTCGTTTTCCGTTTTCAATGCGAGGTAAGTGTCCTTTTTTTTCCTCTGAGAAATTACTTTGTATGTAGGTAAAATTGGGAAATGAATTCTAGAAGGTGATAGTACTATCTCATTCTTTCGTAGGCAATGTTGTGCCTCTCTCCCTTTAGCGCCCACCCACATCCACATGTCAAAAAAAAAAGAAAAAAATATCCCACCATCAGCTGGTGGGTAAACTGGCCATGCAAGTGAAATGTTGCAGCAACATTGTGGAGTATCAACATTTCTGGGCGAGAGGCAGGTTTTTCATCGATTTTTCGCTGGAAAATTCGTGCTTTTCCCTTCGTTCGTGGGGGTGAACAACACAACACAGAGTGCTAATGGGTATGGTATGGATTTTCCGGGTTATTTTTAGGTAATGATTCGAATGATGTGCGACGTTGGAGGCAGGAACGGAAAAGTTTGCGTGGTTTTTGCGCAGGAATTCGCACAATGTCTCGCTGGAATTATAGTTTGTTGTTCAGATTCATGAAACACACGTGGAATTGATTTATGGTTTATTCAATGTACAGTCCATGAAGTGGAAAAGTTAATTAATTCAGCGGAAAACCAGTTCCAGTAGTTGTGTGCGAACACATGTTATCACTAGTTTTGGCCTGTGTCGGATGAGTCGATGGATTTTCAAGAGTGAGATTAAAACTGGCGCGTGCTAAATTTTTGCAAACAAATTCGTTTCTTTTGTTTGTTTTACTGATAAGATTGAGACTGTAAACTGGATTGTGGATTTTTGTTTATGTTGGAATAGGAGACGAGTTTCGTCAACTAATTGTGTTGCTAATTCAAAATTCGTTAGAAGTTTCCATAAGATTGCGCATATTAACGGAAACCAAACACGGGCTAAGAGGGCTGAGACCCTCTTCATTTTAGCGTTCCACATGCTCGATGTTACCGAAGTAGGTTGATGCGACTCTGGCATGCGTCATTGGTCCACCTAGACGACTACTTAAGGGCATTTTGCAAATGATACAAGCTGCCGAAATGAACTTTGTTCGTTGTATTCCTGGGGTAATTCGTCGATATCGAGTTAGGAACACAAGAATACCCGAGGCATTAAATGTCGAACAGCTACTTCTTCCAACGGAGAGGTCCATAGTTCGATTGTTTGGGCACGGCCAACGTATTCTCAACTCGGCTTCCAAAACGTGCTATCCATCCGTCCATGTCATCAAGTAGGCGTCCCTTGGGTAGGCCCAGGATAAGATGATCGGATCAAGTCCGAAATCTCACCTTTATCTGTATGGGGATAGCTCCTGATGATTTAGAGTCGATGGCGGAAGATCGCCAGATGAGGCAAGTCCACTTAAGCCCCCTAAACTTGCGACCCTCATAATGGATAAGCGGGTCATTGGAAAATGAATTAATGAATGAATATTGCCTATGCTACCAAAACATTGGGATGTGAACTTCAGAAGGTATCCCTACTCAATACATATTGCTAATGACCCCTAGATCGTCAAACAAACAACATTTCCACTCCTTGCGAAACGTGGTCCCTGAATTGTTGACGCACTGGGGCATCCTTTTGTCGTTTGATGTTATTGAATTTCAGGAGACTACTTGTAAAACCGACAGCATAATGGTCAGATTGATTAGAGATTGCATGCCTATCAGTTCGTACCCATTTTAAGCTCATTCACATTCCTGAAGCAAACCTGAGTCCGAGAACAATAGCTTAATGTCGTCACCGAGGCACCATGTCATCATCGACCCTTACGTAAGCAATTTAGTAACGCGGAAAACTAACCCACGTTAACTATACACTACACATTCAGTTACCGGGGACCATCGCGAGGAGGTGAAATAAGCCCTTGGCTATGAATTAATTAATTTCTTGTCATAGGATGATCAGTAGTTACCCCATTAATCGCTGTCCAAGCAACTCCTTGATTTTGAGTAAAAGGGGATTTGAGAGAACTGTAGCACCAAAGTAGCAAAGCGTCGGCGGTGGTTGCCGGCTGTTTTATATCGAAGGTGTCCCGAGTCTTTGTGGAAAATTGAGGTTTGCGAAACTTCGCCGAGGATTTTACCTCTTGTACACACTTTTACGATCAGTGAAAATATATTCTTCTAGTTAGTCTGGACACCACCCTCGAACCACTGCATCTCACTCGCGCTGTGTGAATAACATCACAGGGGTATTCATAACCCCTTGAGCTCGAGTGGGTTATAAAAAAAAAAGCGAAAAGCGAACAGAGCAAGTTGTTTTAACATTTAAATTAATTCAATGAAATGTAGCCTCAGCTTTATTTCAAATTTTGGTGATAAATTAAAACTTTCGATACGTTGTTCTACAATTTTACAATATTTTCTACATTTGCGCGCGCCACATTACGCGAAGTATTCTATTGCATTGTCTATCAGGGTGAAAGTGGATTAACTGCGAAAGCTGATGTCAATTTCAATAAGGCATAACTCTAGCAGTTGAATGGTCATGTTGTTTAAATAGTTGATTGAACTGGTTAATAATGATGCCATCAGATGGTTTGAAAAATATATCCCGAGTTATAAGCAATACAAATAGCACCAACAAAATGTTCCCCAATTAGTCTAGATGCAACCCAGTAAGCCTGGACGAAATCCACTTAGTCTGGACGTAACCCTCGGAACATAGCCTCCATCACCTGTAAATTACATTTCGGAAAGAGCTTTTCTCTTGCGATATCATTCTTTACAATTGAAAAGCGTAGTTGGTAGAGGAATTTTCTAAAAATATAACGAAACATTTAAATCTAAGAAGTTCGTCTAAAAATCCTTCTGAATAAACCGACGGATTTAAGTGAAATAAATTTACGGCTTAACCATTTTGTTAAATGGAGTGGAGTGGAGTCTTCGATTTATTCTAGCTGTAGCTATTTGCTAGTTAAGAAATAGTATGAGAAAAATCGAATGAGAACGGATCACGGATTAATTTAAATTTTGGTGATTGTTTTGCTAAATGTGATCTTAGTTTTCTGAACAAACTTCACTGATATTAATTAACTTTCGATCTTGACTGAAGCATTTCGAGCTTACTTGAAGTACTAGATATGCTAGAGCGCTGAGCGAGATGTAGAGATTCATCCAGCTAAATCAACCAAACATTTTTCGCAGCACCACCATGACATGAAAAATCTGCGGGAGTATAATTTATCATGAAGCAGCTTCTTCATCCATCGTTCCGAGTATGCAATGTCCCTTCTACTCGTAGATAAACAATTTTGCATGCACAACATAAATGTCAGCGACAAACGAGGCCTTGGCCTCCTACTTGTTGCCGCGTCAACTACTTGTAATACAACTTCGACGGCTGCTGAATGCACTACGCGCACTCCAAATCAGTGTATGTTACCATTTCTAAGAATTATGTTCTTCGCTGAACTGAAACTCTCTCTGAAACTTTCTCGCGTCCTTATATGCAAATTTTCGTCTTTCTTCTTATCGATTTCTTGCGTCCAATACTTTGTTTCATGTCATTATTTGTCACTCTTTATCTTCTTCGTGGCTCCGGCTGCTTCTTCGCTGATATTGTCATACTGGGTAGACAAACCAACACCGTACTTTTGTCGTTGCGGAATTGTTTGGTTACCTGTCAAATTTTGACATTTATGATCAATCTTGTTGCTTACTAAGTAATTTCGCATTATCGTTCAACATTCTTGTGGGCGTGTGACTTGTGACGTGGATCTTGTTATCGAAATCTGCATTCGCCTGAGATAGACGGTATCACTTAATTAAAACCATATGACTTCAAACAATGGGTGGCAAAGTACGTTTTAAATCTCTTTTTAATATTGACGGCAATAAAATTTAAAAAATAAAAGCTGATAAAGTAATAAGCCAAATGGTAACAAGCAATCGTTGTGGCGATAGGATTAAATACCAGGAAACTGTAAATCATTTTTATTAAAATAGTAAATGATGAAATTTTAATGAGAGTTTAATACGTGGTACATACATATTTTAAAAAAATTATAAGGAGGTGTGTGATTTGTAAAATAAAACTGAGAAAAATACCTTTGTGGACAGACTCGAACACACTTAATTACTCAAGATAAGACAGTCAGTATTGTTTTCATTTTCACAGTTGAAGGTCTCATACCAAGTTGAAGTCATTATACTTCTTCACAAAAAGGATTAGTTACTTTAATGGCGTCCTTCAGTATTTGTAATTACGACTTCTTTACTTCACTCTGAGTGTGTACACGCTTGCTTTCTAGACTTGATAGTGTCGATGCGTTAGACATCATGTTGTTGGTTTTAGTCAATATACACATGTATTTTAACTCTGTCCAATTTTGTTGGGTGGTGGAATATTTGGGTTCTATTGTATATCAGGAAGCATAGAGTAAGCGTCGGAGAGATGAAATTGAGAGAACATTGTTATTCATTATTTCGTATAATTACAATACAACAAGGAAAAGGAAAATAAGACAGAGGAGGACTTCCTTTACCTGTTGTTGCATGCTCTTTGTCATTTCGTCTTTGAAATTCTATTCAACGGAGTTCTTTTATAAAATTAACAATCGAAATTAACCACGTACAATTTTCTTTTATATATTACAATGCATTACAGGATACGAATATATGTATGACTTTGGTAAATTGATTGCATTCATTGACTTGAACCGACTGCATGCGTCAAATGACTCAATTGATGGAAAGCAATCAGTGAATGTAGAGCTAAACCCATCTTCGCCGCCCCCGTCTCAATACTCACGAACGCGCCCGACACATCACTCTGCGTTCTTCCGATTATGTCAATCTCATCGGTGTATCCGATACGTGTAATTGGACGGACTTTTGAAAGATTGTGCCTCTGATGCTAGCGCGTGAATTTTGCACTATTCTTTCAAGAACGATGTTGAAGAAGTCGCATGACAGCGCGTCGCCTTGTCTAAATCCTTTTTTAAGATCAAAGGTCACGGTGAGGGCTTGATCGATCTTGATGGAGCAGCGTGCACTGTGCATTCTTTATTGTCATCCTGCACAAACGGACAAGCTTGCGAAAACTAGACATTGCTCTGTATTGCTCGCCTCTATAGGTGCTGTCATACGAGGTCCTAAAATCGATGAAAAAGTGATGGGTATCGCTTTGAAGTTCTTGGGTTTTCTCCAAGATTTGCCGCAGTGTGAATATTTGGTCAGTGGTGGACTTTTCTGGCCTCAAGCCATACTGATATGGACCGATCAGGTTGTTTACGATGTTAAGAAGACTGATGCCTCTGTAGTTGGCGCAGGTCAAAGGGTCTGCTTTCTTGAGGATCGGGCAAACGATGCTGAGTTTCCATTCATCGGGCATACTTTCCTCTGACTATATTTTACAGATGAGTTGGTGTATGCTCCTTACCAAGTCGTCGCCTGCCGCTTTGAACAGCTCGGCAGGTCGGGTGGACGGAATTGTTGGTCTTCGTCGTCCAGGTTGAATGATTCATTCTGCCTGACAGCGGCGGGATTTGATTCGTCGCTTTGTATGCCTCTAGGTCAATGTGCTCTCTGATGTCAGTTCCTTCAGAGCCTAATTATAAATTGTTGGTGCGCCACCATTTATATGATGCTCTGGGTTCCAGGCCACAGGGACATAACAGGAAACGAACGTGCAGATGAGCTGGCCAGGCAGGGGTTCCAGGCCACAGGGACATAACAGGAAACGAACGTGCAGATGAGCTGCTCACTCGCGGCAAGGGTCCACACCCCGCCAGGAGCGGTTAAAGGACAAATCCACTCATACTTCCTGCAGAAGGCCAACCTCTAATTAATGGGATCAACCAACTGCGCCATATCAAGGAAGATATGGCCGACCTACGATACGATTAGAACAGGGAATCTCCTTAGCAGAGCCCAGATATTGCCAGAATAATGGCGATAACCACGGGGCATTGGTCAGTTAGAGATCACCACTGCCGCAGCTGCGGAAATGAAAATGAGAGGGAAACTCTCTTCCACTTCCTCTGCGAATGTCAGGCACTGGCAAGAGCCAGACTGCGTGCAGTAAACCAACCATTCTTCGACGAGCTCAGTGACATTTCAGCTAAAGGGATACGAGATCTAATCTAAACTCCACAGACTAGATCTAGCCACACCTGGCTGTCTTACCCACCTTCAACAACACACATCATCAACCAGATCACACGAATCGTGTTAACAAAAAGGCACATTCTAACGTTAATTGAGTTCAGTTGAACGGCCACCTCCACTTTCCTACTAGAAGATCTATTTAGCTAATTGTATCCGTGTCACAAAAGATCTTTCTAGGCCGCAGTGTCAGTCATAAGGGCCGGTTTATTTATCTCGCAGTCTTTCGTGGCCTACTTTGTTTTTCAAGCGCGACCAGTGGGTCGCCAGTCTGTCAGGCTGGCTATCACTCTTTCACATAACATGCCATTTTCCAAGCGCACCGGTAATATACATACATACATATATATTTCTGGTACCGTTGGTTTGGCTTTTCTAGGTTTGGAGTCAGAGCTTGCTGTTTATTACTGATTCCACTGCATCTCCAAGTTTTGGACAACATTAGCAAATGCTCGACATTTCAAATTCTCTGCCCTGCTTTGGTTATCGTATCGAAACGGTCGTGCCAATGGAATTTATTTAAATGAATACAACCTCAATTGTATTTAAAAATAAATTTTCTACTCTAAAGGTGGTTGCCACTTCGAAATCAGCTTCGCATTATTTGATAAAATGGTATACACGTGTAGGCACTTCACAAGGGTAGAGAATAGTCTCCATTGTATCGGGCTTTCTTGGATTATGACGATGATAAATGGAATATGCGTCTGATTCCATTTATCATATGTACAATACATATGTTTCTACACACATCCATTTACATACATATGTATGTATGCATTTAAAGTGATTATTGGTTACATCGTAAACTATGTATGTACGTCTGGACAATGTAGGGCGTCTCCATTATAATGCTTTAGAATGACAAATACTTATTCATTTAGCAGGCGTTTCCCTAATCGTAATTCTACGAATCTGTTGATGCATGCTGGCGGTTATAAAATGCCGAAAACGAGGGGCAAGGAGAAGGATCTTTTGTCGCCCTACGGTCTTTCTGAAAAGCCACTCTTCCAAATTGATGTACATTGAGGTTTGCAAATAAAACATCAAGTCACAGCCTATCAGTATTTTTCTTCTACCATCAACAATTCATTGTTTATTTTTTTTTTTTTTTTCGAAGATAGAAACAACCTGAGGGGATAACAAGCGAAGTCCAAAATGTCAGCGACCGCTATTTGGATGTCTATTTTCGTGCATAAAATCAAATTTGTCGCCGTCTAACGACAATCAATGAATCACACACCGCAATACGATCAGCTGAGAACACATCAGCAAATCCAAAAAAAAAAAGTCGTCGACAAAATCGCTGAAATTTTCCGTTTTGGAAACGTGTATGAAGGTTTTGACTATTTTTGGTGATTTGCTGATGAATTATCCGTCAGTGGACTTTGACTTATAGCTTCGATGTAAGCCAACATTTTATGATCTGCCTTTGAGAAATGTTGTTCCAAATAAAATAAGAATAACAAAAATATTTTTATGAATAAGATTGAGATCACAAGTAAAAGTTGGATGATGCAATAATGTAGATTCTTTGCGAATCTACACGTTGGCTCAATGAAAGTCAGCTGCCACACCCACTTAGGAACAGAAGAAGATGTTGTTGTGTTAACTTTGAATAACCTTTAATTGGAAAGAGTCCAAAATGTTTTTTTTTTTAAAAGAAAACATTCAGTAGATTCATCAATTGTTCAACTTGTTTTAGTTTTCCTTGTGATATGCGATCCCTTACACGTTTTATACAGTCACGAGCTTAAATTTGTTTGCTTGTTGCCGGAGATCACTTTCTTGAAACGTGCTACGTACTCGTATTTATTGCAAGTTGTGTTGTCCATCTGGTATTGGCATACTTAAGGGGACACACCTTGAGTAAGCATGAACTAGAATTCTGATTTCAGTGGTGACTGTCACGAGATGACACACGGTAAATAATTAATCATTGTGTGCCAGCTCGTCTATCGGGTTTCTAATTCAATTCCAGATGGACATTACTGCACTGCATTCTATGTTACAAATTCCCTCGTCTTCTACTCCAAGTCCACTGGACTAAGCTTCGGTCTTTGTTTTCAATCTTCCTTGTCGCATCGGATGTAGTGGCAGGTATATGGATCACCCCTTTGACTAGAGGTCCATACACTCTATTTGACTCCCAGCTATTTTGCGAAAGCTTGTTAATCTTCAGAGATATGGCGGATTTGGTTTTATAAGGGTTAGGTAAGGTGGCTGACCTCTATTCACGGCAGGACTGATTTAGAACAAAAGCCCCGTCCATTGTGTTACCACTATACTCCACTAAAATTGTCAGTACAAGGGGAGATTTTTTTCAAACACTGGTGCCTGTAGATGTTTTCATGGCACTCAATTAGAGAAATTGCCACTGAAATATGTACAAACCAAGTCACTGACTTGCACAGGTTTTGTTTTTGTAAATTCGCATACATAGCACTAAGTCCACCTGCCACACCACCATTCGCCATCAATCCTCGCTCTGTATTGAAAATAAGAACTTTAGAACAGAGTTACCATTATCTTTTTGAGAACAAATAAAATTAATTTGAGCAGTGATGGTGTTGCCGCTTGGTTTTGATTTTTTCCATTTTATTTTTGTTTTTCTGGAGAAACCGTTTCTACGCCTTACACTTATACATACAAATATTTGAAAAAATGGCTTAAAAAACATATTAAAATTTCAACAAAATCGAGACGGCGTCTATTTTGTAAACAATTACATATCTTTATTTCGTCTAACAAATTGTTTTGTTTTTAAATAAGCAGACCATTAACCATTCGAGTATTGCTCTTCGAATTGCGGCGATTTGTCCTGCATACAACGGTAACCCTGAAAGAGCTTTAAAGAGTGACAAATTAATGCAAGCTATTGCAACAAGAGTGAGAGGCAAACGTCCTAGCCTCCCTGTACTGAGAATTTTTTTGGGGACAGAGTATAGAGCCGTTTATTACTGCTCCTCCGGAAACTATTTGCATTTTTCGGATTAATTTCCACATTTTATTGATATCCACTTTGTTTTTAATTTTTCATCATATTCCAACAGCGACAGTAGTGGCTAGCGGAAGCCCCTAGCGTTCAATGTTAATATTGCAATACTATCGTCAAGATTTGGTGTCTTGCAGTTTTTAATGACATAGTAGACGCGGTTGTTCAGTGGTTAAAGCGAGTGCTGTGCGAGCTGCTTTGGACTCTGGCACTAAGGAACATTTTTTCCGGCATCACCTTTCGTCGGGCAAAGAAAAACCTCCAAAACTATAATTTTTCACGAAAGAGATTCTCAGCTCACCGTTCGAAAATGGCCCTTTCATTCGGTTGCGTGATGCTAGGCTTTGGCTCCTCACAGGCACAGTTCCCTGCGTTGCCCCTTTGAACAGGAACCCACCATACCTAATGAAATCTCGTTTGGATCTTAAAATTTGTGAATCAAGTGTGTGAGGTGTTAATAACTACGTCAAAGTTTAACAAAGATTTTATTGAAAGCCATTCAAGGTCTTCACGGACAGGCATTACCTCTGCCTGGAATTTACACTGCAGAATTCAGTGTTCAAGTATGTAGATATCTTTACCTACACGATCACTAGTCCCATCAGTGTATACTCCCAGAAGCGGGCTCTTTCTGATAGCGCTTTTTTGTATTTGCTTTTCAATACTGTCGATTGGGTATGGTCTTGTATTTGATATTGAAGTCTATAACTTCTAATTGAATATTAGTCAATTTATCGGCGTGCCCAAAACCATAGCTTTTCCATTGTAGTGATTCCTGCAGTCGCAGGAGTGGTTCGCAGGGCTCCCGTCACGTATGTATGTACTAGCTTACCGCAGTATACAGCCAGTGCATTTTGATACACTCTAGTGCGTTTCATTTTCAGCTTTCTGTCCAGTAACAATTCAAGATATTTAGCGTGCTCAAAGAAGGAGGTCTGGCCAGGGGATTAGATTAGATTAGATTGTAGGTAGAGGTGGAACCGTATCACCTTATTACTGCGGTTACCCATGGGCCTAGAGTTCGCTCATGATGTCTGAATTCGAAATGAATCCAGAGATGTCTTTGAGTGAGTTGGCAGATACGAGTATATCCTTCGATTCGAGGTAGAATTTGCCTAAATGGCGATGTCGTATTCTGATTAACAGTTACAGTGACACAAAATGTGTTCTGCTGATAGGGCGTATTGGTTGCACATTCTGCATGTATTGTCTTGTACTCTTCCCATAGTCATTAGGTGTTTTTTGACGCGACAGTGTCCCGTTAGGATGCCTGTGACCATTCGAACCTGGGCCGAATTACCACACTCGTTAACGAGTAACTCGTTATCGAAATGTAAGGATTTGGCATTATCGCTCCCCATGAAGTTTATCGATCATTCGATCACGAGTGTCACTCACTCGTTATCGATTGCGGTAATTCGACCCCTGATTTCTGGTTAGTCCTAGGAGTTATATCGTTCTGGTATGGGAGGAGTTTGACATGAACATTTTGGCTTGTCTGTTGCCTTCAGTGTTCGTCCAGTAATGGTGAGCTCTGTTTTTTGACCAGTTTTTAATGGAGCATTTTGCAATGCTGATGCGTTTGATGCAGATCCTTTTCTGGCTAGTAAGTGCTATTTCATTGCCTACATGGCCGCTTTGTCCTGGCACCCAAATGGGATTAACTCTGTGCTGGCTAGTGATGTAAGCAGTTGTAAGCAGTCCCATACTAGTTTCGATGTTGTTTCATAGACCTTTATGGCTAGAAGCGCGGCTTTGCTATCGGAGACCAAAAAACTGTTCTTGTTTAATATACATACATATGTAGATACTCCAGCCCCGACTCCTTCATCTGTTTTTGATCGATCTGCGTACCAAACACGTGGATCGCCTGCAAATGTAGATTTACTCGTTCCTAATTATGGCGGTCCGGGAATGTAACTTTGAAATTTTGGCTGAAGTTAACTCTTGGTAGACAGTTTTCTATAATGGAAATTCCAAGTAGTTCAACTCTGTTTACTGGCCAGGGGAATATTGTGATGTCCCGTGAAGAGCACCAGTTCTGCTTTAGCCAGATAGATAGCTAGGCCACACTTCTCCGTACATTTGACAAGTTTAGCTAGAGCTGCTTCCATTTGGTCTCGTAACGTTGGCAGATCGCTAGACGTCTGCTTCGTCGTCCAAGATCAAAAAGTTAGCTCAGGTCTGGGAAGAATTTTGGGAATTTCGCTCTTAAGCGCTCTTATTCTTTTCTAAGCTGTTGGAGTTCATTCGTATTAAATAAATAAATAAATACCGGGCGCGACAGCTCGGGATGATCTAAGGCCTAGTTTCTCGCAACCATTCATGTTGTGCGTGTTACATTTTTCGCACTAATGGAAGCAACCTACAATTTATTGCCGAGTCCGAAAGGCGAATTGAGAAGGTCTTTCATGACAGATTATACTCCCGGAGGCTTGTCATTCCCCAACGAGAGGTGGTGTAGCAAAAAATGTTCGGTGGATATGGCTGGGTCTTGAACCCACCCCGCTCGGTCAGCAGTCCAACTCACTAACCACTGAGCCACGGCAACCATTCATTCCTCTTACATAGGTTTAAAAATCGACAGAAGGTGTGGAGTATTGCTTTTGAACATCTCGCACATTACGCAATATTGTGCCATAACCCTCACCAATTTCATCATGCATAAATCCACAAAGAAACCATGCACAGGAAACGCGCACTATTTATCTTTGTGCTATGTGCTATGACAACAAAAGAGCTTACGAGCTTCCTCTATATTTTTGTTCAATAAAAGCAGACATTTTAAAGCACGAAGCACTTGTTTTGCACAGAAGCCTGCGTTTGTTTATGCCCCATACTAAGCTCCTTTTGGTTTAATTCTTCTTAAAAACCACTTCCGCTTTTATTTACGACGCACTATACAAACCCGACAAAAAAGCACTATAAAGCCTACATAATAGAATCTATTTATGTTCACTGTCAAGGCGAAACCCAGACAATGTGGCGCATACGTAGACCGGCACGAGCCTTTTTTTTTAGCCTCTCCTTTCACCAATCAGTGCTAAGTGGTAACGAGCCCATAATTCTCTATTATTTAACATTAATTTTCTCTCCATCGTTTGCCACCACGTAACCGGTTAAAAGATACCTTCTCCACGGTGCAGTTGCAAATAACAACGATAATGAGATTAAGTGGCGCAAAAGCCGCAAACAAAGGAGAAAACCGAAAGAAAAAATTGAATTTTAAGTAAATTTTTCGCTCATTTTGTTTACACTTGCAAATTTCAATAAATTAATTACTATGTTCCCGTGTTTGCGGATAGGCTCTTTGGCTCCACTTGGGGGGCTTTAAGTAGCGTACGTGCCCGTGCTACTTTCGTTTTCGGAATAAAATTCGGAGTGCGGCACACGAATCCAGAAAGGGGAAATCTACAAATTTGCCTCTTTTTTTTCTGTCGGGTTTCCGTTTGTAAATATGAAGACGGTTTTATAACTGTCTGCTACGCATAAGATTTACAGGCTGAGAGTCGACTAATGAGATGCTAAGTGTGTTCGCAAGTTCTGTACACACTATGTTAGTTGTAGAATTTGAGTCTATTTAAATATTTAAGTTGGTTTGGTTTTTTTTCTCCGATACATTTGGAATTTAGATGTAAATGAATGGCAACAGTAAAAGTATGTTAATGGCGAACGATTGTTTGGTATTTTTCGCGGATTATTTATGAATTTGTTTACGTTTTACTGCGATGAGGTAGAAAAATTTGATTTAAACAAGTTTAACTTTGTAAACAGTGAATCTGGTGCAGAAATGGAATTAAAAGTTTAGTAAACGAGTCTCCAATCAACACTGGGCTTATTGCTTAAAAAAAAAAATTCTAGTAACTTACTTACTAACTAAGTAAAGGTGGCGCTACAGTCTGGAGTGGACCTTGGCCTCAACCAACAAACTTCTTCAGCCAGCTCGATCTTTAGCCAGCTGCCTCAAGTTTCGCACGCCAAGTTGGTTGAGGTTCCCTTCCACCTGAGTCGCGGTCTTCCTATACTGCGCCGTCCCTCGGGTGTATATTCGAAGATTTTCCGGGCCGGAGCATTGGTGTCCATCCGCTCTACATGACCCAGCCACTTCAGTCGTTGGACCATCACTCTTCTAGCTAAGCCGATGTCGCGGTTCAGCCCGTACAGTTCGTCGTTGTATTTCCTCCTCCACTCATCGTCTATGCAGACGGGAGTTAAAATTACGCGAAGAATTTTCCTTTCGAAAAAACCAAGAACACCCTCATCCGCTTTTGATGGAGTCCATGCCTCTGTGCCATAGAGCAGGACTGGGATGATTAAGGCCTTACACAGGATCACTTTAGTTGTTCGAGAGAGGGCTTTGCTACTCAATTGGCTTCTTGGCTCAAAGAAACAGCGATTGGCAAGAGTTATTCTTTGTTTGATCTCAGCGCTGGTGTCGTTGTCTGAATTTATAGCGGAGCCTCGGTAGACAAAGTCCTCAACTACCTAAAAGTTATAACTGTCTATAATGACGTTCTGTCCGAGACGTTGGTGTCCGTCCAGCCCTCATTGACTGCCAAACCCATCTTCACCGCCTCCGTCTCGATACTCACGAACGCACCAGTGATATCACGCTGCGATCTTCCGATTATGTCAATATCGTCGGCGTATGCGAGTAAAGTCCGTCCACTTTTGAAAGATTGTGCATCTGGTGTTGGCGCGTGAGTTTTGCACAACTCTTTCAGGAACGATGTTGAAGAAGTCGCATGACAGCTCGTCGCCTTGTCTAAATCCTTTTCTGACATCAAAGGTCTCGGTGAGGTCTTGACCGCCCTTGATGGAGCAGCGTCCATTCTCCAAAAACTAGACATGGCTCTGTATAGCTCGTCTCTATAGATGCTGTCATACGCGGCCTTAAATCGGTGAAAAGGTGGTGTATCGATTTAAAGTTCCTGGGTCTTCTCCAAGATCTGCTGAAGTGTGAGTATTTGGTCGATGGTGGACTTTCCTGACCTAAAGCCACACTGATATGGGCTGATCAGGTTGTGGACGAACTGCTTCAGCGGCTCACATAACACGGCAGATGAAATCTTGTAGGCGATGTTAAGAAGACTGATGCCTCTGTAGTTGGCGCAGTTCTTGAGGGCAAACAATGCTGAGGTTCCATTCATCGGGCATACATTCCTTGGACCGTATTTTACAGATAAGTTTGTGCATGCTCGTTACCAAGTCATCGCCTGTGGCTTTGAACCGCTAAGTAGCTAGGCCGTCAGCACCAGTAGCTTTGTTTTACTTAAGCTCAGATATGGATAAATTCACTTCGTCCAGGTCGGTTGGACGGAATTGTTGGTCTTCGTCGTCCAAGTTCAATGGTTCATTCTGTCTGCGTCGCCGACGTTAAAGAACAAACGTCCGAGCGTTCGAACTCCACAATAATGTAATACTCGCATCACAAATTGTTCACAAATACAGGCGTTGGTTTTAAGTTTTCAGCGAACTACGATCTAAAGCCGGGACAGTACATACATATGTATTACTTACAAATGTACATAGAACTCAACGATAATTTGACGCAGAATGTTTTTGCAACAAAATGAAAAACTCGAAATCCAACTCCAGCTAGACTAAGGTGGCGATTGCTTTCATTATTTGTGTATCGCATCTCTGATCAAAGTCCACATTTCCCAAGTTTGAAGCCCACGTCATTGACTACGTAGAACGTCGGAAACGTTTTACTATCAGCATTCGATTGGCAATGGCTGATATCCTGAATGCCTGATCCACTGACCTTGACTTTTTACTGAATTGACTAAAAAAGGAAAAATGAAAACGACAAGTTCTTATCGTACCTGTTAACTAAATCAACGTATTGACAGTTTTAATTGGGTTAAATAACTTTTGGCATATGATTGGCACGATGACGAAATGATTATTATGATTGCTATTGACTGAAAACAATAAGTTTTTAAGTCATGAAAATTACGTAAATCCATAAATATATTTATTAGGTTAAGCTATACAACAATTGTCTATGTTAGCAGTATTTATTGTTGGTTTACTGCAGATAATTATAGGCAAACATTATTATTATTATTGAGACGTGGTCTAGATTACATTTAAATAGTCTATAAACAAATTCTTTCTGTAAATCAATTAATCGAAGGCTTTATATATTTAAAGTCTAACAGTTGCAAAATATGAGCATAACCTGAAACTTGTTGAGGAGAAAATATCCCTTGCTCGCGGAGAAATCTCTAAAGCCCTTTCCTTTTGCCCTTGAAGTTTAAATCACCTTGAAGCTTTGATGAACACACAAATATCCTTGATCTAAACACTGGAGACCAAATCTGTATGGACATGCCGAGATTCTAAGCGTCAATGTCAACTGGGCGTCAATGTCAACTGGACGTCAATGTCAACTGAGCGTCAATGTCAACTCGGATTACACTGTCCCGGACTTGGACTTTGAGAGACCCTTCTCATGGGTCTTCCCAAGCAGGGAACAGTGGCCAAATAACGAAGTGTTGAATGACAGATTGTTCAAAAATGGATATAGGCATAGGAACAGGTCTTTTCTCAGAACAGTTAGGACTTAGCAGCTTCATAAGACTCCCGTATCACAGCAGCGTTTTCCAAGCGAAGTTCCTAGCAGTGACAAAAACCACCCAGCTGCTGCCAATGGTTACAATATCACGGGAGGATATTACGATTTACATTAACAGCCAGGCTGCCATAAAAGCAATAGCTGCTACGAAGATCGCATCGAAGCTTGTGAAGTGTTGTCGCAAAGAGTTTAAGGTTCTTGGTACGCAGCACAATGTTAAGCTCTGCTGGGTCCCTGGTCATAGCGGAGTACCAGGTAATGGAAAAGCTGACAAACTGGCAAGCTAGCAAGCGGACTGCACAGTCAGACTGCCACTCTGCAATCTAAGGGCGAACATTGCCCAAAATACTTTGATAGAAGCTAATAACAGATAGAAGTCTCTAACCACCTGTGAAGTATCAAGAAGGTTGTGGCCAGGATATGAGAAGGCAAAACCTACCAGATTTTACAAAAATACAGGAGATCACTGGCGATGCTGGTGGAAGAACTTACTGGTCACAACATGCTTCACACAAAGGAATTACGCCTGACTGATGACGATATATGCAGGGGATGCGGTGACGAAGAGGTTCATGAAGACACAGCCTATTTTCTCTGTCACTGCCCATACCTCTGTCAGATAAGAAATAGAACCCTAGGCAAATTCTTCTTCGATTATATCGACGAACTAGCTGGTGGTTCATGGTTGGCATCAATGAATAAAAACCGCAGTAAAGAATATCATGATATCACAATGGGTGTACATGGACCTAATTGTGATGAGGTAACCCTCATCAGCCTGCAAACCTAACCTAACCTATCCTCAAAGAAATTATGTATGAAACGGCAGAGGCTTAGACGGAGGAATCGGAGTGTGTTCTCATTGACTTACTTGTCTCCAAAACCCCTGAAAAGGTCACACTCACTTAGCTTTAGCTTTTTCATATGGTAGCGGAGAGTATTATTACCTGTAATCACTCATTCTACATCAGAGTATTAGTTATGGACTTGTCGTACACTGTTTGCTAAAGCGACAGACCTATTTCTTGCTTCGTGTTTAAGCTAACACAGCGGTATTTTTACTGAGAGATCAGCTTGCATTAGGTTAAGCTTTTTTATTTCCTGGTATGTCCTCATGCTCATGTCTGGGAACCCAGCATAGTTTTACCGTATGCTGTGTACCAAGAACACTAAGCTCTACGCAACAGTCCTTCACAAGCTTCGGTTTGGTTGTTGATGAAAAAGGTGATATCATCGCGTGGTATTGCAGTCTCAAGGGCAGACTTGTCACTGCTAGAAAGTCTGCCTGGAAAACGCTGGTAATGTCCGGGAGTTTGACTGATTTAAATAGGCTGAATTTGTCAGACAATATGCTTGCACTTACGCCAATATCCGTTTTTGATCCATCAGATGGATGGCAATGAAATGCGTGCTTGACATTTTGCTATTTACTCATTGTTCTCTAGAACATTGTCTTGCCAGTGATGCATTGACCTCTGTTTTTGCGATCTACTGATTGGTTCAGAACAACATACAAAGACCTGCGTTGATATTCTTAGGTTGGCCTAGCTTCTCACAACCATGCAATTTGTATGTCCTATTTTTCGCGGGTATGGAAGTGATCTACATACTCGAGTATACAGTGCAGCGAAAGTTGTCAACAATATCAAAATGCAATGAAAATACAGTATACACTCAAGGACCTAAAACCTTGGACGACACAAGTTCAAAGATGTACTTCATGGATGTGTGCAGTGACCAAACTCAAAGCAGACTAGATATGAAATTGATATCAAACAAAAACATAGTCATTTACATTGATAGTCATGCCGCGCTTAAGGCTTTGGAATCAAATGCCTTCAAGTCTAAAGTGATCAAACCTTGTAGCATAGTGGTTAAGAATTAAGCGCACATAACCGGCTGACTAGGCTGGGTGGCTGATTATTGCAGACTAGAAGGGATTGAATCAGTCGATGAACGCTTATGTACTCTTTAGCCGACGGTCCAAGGCAACACAGGGGAAGAAATTTTATCAGATAATTATTTTTTTTTAACAATAATATTAAACGTATCTCGTTCTTTTACTGCCTCCAGCCTGAAATCCATTAAAATAAAAAAATAGCTGGCGCGACAACTCGGGATGAGCCAAGGCCTAACTTCTAGCAACCATTTATGTTGTGTGTGTTGTATTGTTTGCATTTATGGCCGACTCCAAACGGCGAATTGAGAAGCCCTTTCATGACAAATTATATCCTCGGAGGATTGTCATTCCCCGACGAGAGGTGTTGCCACGAAAAATGTTCGGTGGACATGGCTGGGGCTTGAACCCACGCCACTCACGCAGCAACCCAACGCACTAACGACTGAGCCATGGCGACCATTATTAGTGTCTACTACTTTTACCAGTTGACGTTGAAGTTTCGTCAGCTTATAAAGGGGCGTTTTGGATGCAAGTATCTCGTATCTTAAATGAGAACTTCCTTATACAGGGTTTTTCAATAAGAGCGCTACAAAAGTTTTTTTAAATAAAACAAAAACGGTTTTGGATATCAATGAAATTCTTTATTCTTTATTCTTTATTCTTTATTCCTGTGATGGTTCGATGCCATTATGTATGGAACTCGATTTCTTTTGCATGGCCACCACGGGCACGCTTGCAGAAGTCCAGACGCTGAACCCAATTTTCGACGGTTTTCAAGCATAAATCGGCCGATACTGCTGCAATTTCACGTTCGATATTCGTACGAAGTTCATCAATCGTCGCTGGCTTGTTGGCATAGACCATAGACTTGACGTAGCCCCACAGGAAATAGTCTAACGGCGTCAAATTGCACGACCGAGGCGGCCAAGCGACTGGACCATTTCGTGAGATAACACGTTCTCCAAACTTGGTTTCCAATAAATTGATTGTGACATTCGCTGTGTGGCTTCTGGCGCCGTCCTGTTGGAACCACATGTCCTCCAAGTCCATATCATCCAATTGGGGCCAAAAATATTCGGTTATCATTGAACGGTAGCGATCCCCATTCACAGTAACGTGCCGGTCTTGATCATCACGGAAGAAGTACGGCCCAATGAAGCCGCCGGCCCATAAACCACACCAAACCGTAATTTTTTCGGGATGCAATGATGACTCATGGAGTACGTGTGGATTGCTGCCTGACCAATACCGCATATTTTGTTTATTGACGAAGCCATCCAGCCAGAAATGAGCCTCATCGCTGAAGATGATTTTTCGATGAAAATCCGAATCATTTTCAAGTTGTTGCTCAGCCCAATTCACGAACATACGACGCTTCTGGTGGTCAAGCGGCTTCAGTTCTTGTGTCAATTTAATCTTGTAAGGATGTAGGCCAAGATCTTTTAGAAAAATTCGCCACAACGACGTCACAGAGATGCCCAACGCTTGAGAACGACGTGTGAGAGACACATTTGGGCTTTCTGCAACTGAAGCCTCAGCGGCAGCAATATTCTCGACACTACGGGCACTTCTTTGTCTCACTGGCACGGGAACATTTTGTACTGTGCCTGTGGATTCAAATTTTTCCACTAGACGCTCAATTGTTGATCTGGTAGGACGATTATGACGACCATAAATTGGACGTAGCGCTCTTAACGTTGAGGCCACTGACTCCGAATTTCGGTAGTAAATTTTAATAATTTCGACTCGTTGTTGGCTCGTATATTTTTCCATCATGAAATGGCAAACCTTACTGAAGAGAAATGTCAAAAAACCGCAAGAAAAATATGGCGTCGTTTGCTGTCCCTGTCGCTCTACTTTTGTAGCGTCCCTATTGAAAAACCCTTTATGTGTATCGCTTAAGGTACAACATAGCAAACATGGCGCTTTTTAAATTTTACCTACGTTTTTTGATATGGTTTGCCATAAGAAATGTTGGTCTATTATTACCACTAGATATCGACCACTTGCTTCTCGTTGTTGTTGTTGATTTTGGTTGTGATGGGGTGCGAATGTGCATCAATTTTGTCTTGGTGGTGTTAACAACCAATCCGTTGTCGTGGATCCACCTTATAAGTTTGTCAAATTCTTAAAGTCCGTTTCAGTTGTCGTCCGCGTATGTAGAAATTGTGTCTTGTTCGAAGATGTGTAGAAGCTCATTTTTAAATAAGATGAACAGCAGTGGTTCCAGTTTTCGGCCCTGTGGTACCCCATAGATACATCTTTATTCTTCGCTTATGGTGTTAAGTATTTTGACTCGTGTTTTTCTATCCGACAAGCAACATTCCAGCCATTTTCGAAAAGTTTCTCTTAAGCCAACTCTATATAAAGCTTGAAGGAGTTTTTGATGACTTAGTATGTCGAAAGCCTTACTAAAGTCAACGAACATTACAACTACATGATGGTTTTTGTTGGGACTCATCGTTACCACGTTAAATAGTTCTCCCATTAATTTACGCGTACTCTTGCCTTTTATATGGATTTCGAACGAATACCGCCTATTGCAGAGGACGCGACTTTCAAAAAATTTGAATGCCAGATTTCAAAATTCCTCAAAATTGATTGATTGAATTTCGTTGAAATTGAAAATCCTTACAAATCTCGGGGTAATAAGTACAAACTCGTTTTTAACGTGGAAATTTTCGTCGGGCCTTTTGTTCCCGCCATCAGAATAGAAGCCCTAGCGATGACATACGAAATCCACCTAACTGTTGCCGGAAGGTTGTTTTTTGAAATCCGTATTGGTTTGCTGGCAGTATTTCAAGCTTTTCGATAAAGCAGTTTAACCGACGCTTTACGATTTTTTCCATGCATTTTTCAATGAATGGCAAAATAGCAATAGGCCTGTAATTTTCGCATTTATTTTTATTGCCACTTTTATAAATTGGGCGTATAAAAAAAAAATAAATAGCTCGGAATGAGCCAAGGCCTAGCTTCTCGCAACCATTCATGTTGTGCGTGTTGTATTGTTTGCACGAATGGAAGGGACCTACAATTTATTGCCGACTCCGAATGGCGAATTGAGAAGCTCTTTCATGACAGATTATACTCCCGGAGGCTTGTCATACCCCGACGAGAGGTGGTGCCGCGAAAAATGTTCGATGTTCCTGGCTGGGGCTTGAACCCACGCCGGTCGGTCAGCAGTCAAACGCACTAACCACTGAGCCACGGCGACCATTATAATTAATTAATTAACGGCGTATAATTTATATTTTAAGAAGGCTCGGAAAATGTTGTGGATATGTTTCAATTTACTGATTTCAACTTGAACTGTATTGAAGACAAAAGCATTCATTGACTTCAATGGACTGAATGTGTTCATTGACTTCAAATGAATATGTAAATGCTATTGGCTTGAATGAACGCAGTGCAATCAATAAAAAATGTAAACTTTTCGACTTAAAGATTGCTCCACTTATAAAGGGTGGTTAAATTTTAAGGGCCGATGTTGAATGTGAACCACACCTAAACGTCAAGTTTTTTTCTGCATTTCATTTGTCATTTCTCAATTTCAGACTAACTCAATTTGAACCATGGAAAGATACACAATCGAGCAACGCGTTAAAGTTCAAATCAAAATGCATATCGTGCACTTCGTGATTTTTTCGGTCAATTTAATCGTCCAAATGTGCGTACAATCGGAAAAATCGTGCAAAAATTTGAGCAAACCGGGTCTGTAGGAGATGTGAAAACACCAGTGCATGCTCGTACAGCTCGTACTGCAGAAAATATTGCTGCTGTTCGCGATAGTGTGGCTGAAGATGAAATGAGGCCGGTCAGGCAGTTACTGTGAATGGTGTTCGCTATCGTGAAATGATAACGAACTTTTTATGGCCCGAATTAGAAGATATGAATGTGGACGATATGTGGTTTCAACAGGACGGCGCCACTTGCCACACAGCTAACGAAACAATGGCTCTTTTGCGCGCAAAATTCAATGGCCGTGTTATCTCACGTGGTGGCGATGTCAATTGGCCGCCAAGATCATGTGATTTGACACCGTTGGATTTTTTTCTTTGGGGTTATTTGAAAGAAAAGGTGTACGTCGATAAGCCAGCAACAATTCAAGAGCTAAAGGATGAGATAATTCGGCACATTAACGGCATAGAACCTCAATTATGCTTCAGCGTCATCGAAAATTTGGACCATCGGATGGAGGTGTGCCGCCGAGGTCGCGGCGGCCATTTGGCCGATATTTTGTTCCATACATAATTGAACCATACCAATATTATCATAATAAAAAGAAATGACAATAATTTCCTAAATAATTTGTGTTTTATTCAAAATCAACATCGGCCCTTAAAATTTTACCACCCTTTAGATTCAAAATGAAGTCACAATAAAAGTCTTTGAATTAAATCATGTTTCAGAAAATTCTTTTACAACTCTGACGTCTTTGCTGCAGACCAAAAGATTCAAGCGTTAATTCTCAAATATCGCCACTGTCATTTCTGTAAAGTTTAATTCTTTATGACTTTAAAATGATTTCTCTTACGATCAATTTATTGCAATAGCCGAAAATATTCAAATGCCTTGCCAAATTGCAATTTTCTGCATTTTAAATTTTCTCTTAAATAAATGAACCACCCACTATTGTTGTGCCTTATTTATCATCATAAAGAAAAACGTACACTCTGCCAAAAGATGTTAAATAATTACGCGTAGAAAAGTGATTATTATTTGTACACTAATTCCTTTCGTTCAAATCGTGCAATTTAATTGCTGCCACAAGTTGAATGCGTCATCGGTCGCATTTTTTTTAATTAGAAAATGCAAAATTATTTATTAATTAGATGGCAACTAAATGTAATGGGACGTTGGTTGGACAATTTATTGCACAAAGATTGAAAAAAAGAATACCCGCCCGACGCCAGTCCGGCATTGAGTGAAGAACATTTTTTTATAATTTATTTGTTGCTAAAACAATACATATAGTAAAGTTTAATTAAAAAAAGAGGATGAATGAAAAGTGGAATGAGTTATATATATATGTATGATGCTTTCAAGGTCTGAACTTGAAGTGAATTTGTTCCGTTGACCGTTCATTTGTGTCTCTGCCAAAGTCAACGATACGTGGTATTAAAAAATATTTTTGGCACCCGGTAAAGATACCGCAAAGATGAAATGAGAAATAAACTTGCGTATAAAGTCGAACATTTTTGCGTTTAAAAAAAAAACACCATCGGAGGATTTTTGCTTTCCGGTAGTCGATGAAAGCACTTTGAACATCTTTATTTTTAATGTTGAAAGAATGTATCTTTTATCAGATTATGGTGTATTTTCATCTGATTGAAATTGAACAAATTCATATACGTCACTGACATTATCCGGTTTTGCCGATTGAATCACTCATCAACCAACCAACAAGCTTCTTCAATCAGCAATATCTTTTGCCAGCTTAGGTCTCTTTCACTTGATCTCGCTTTCGACGGTTAGGTCATAGATGTTGATTCACAAAAACTCCTCAATGACCTACAGTATGTACGGTTTTCTTAGCAATAGGAACACTCATGATTTTTTGGCATATCTCACTGAAAAGTGAAACCAATCTGTTCATCATCGGAGGAAATCGTTGCAATCGAATTCTAGAGAGCACTTGACACAATTAGACATCAAGCTACTTTGTTTTGGAAGCCGGCAATTCACCATATAAATGATGTTCTTCTCTAAAACTGAAAACTTTTTTTCGTCTAGGCCTGTTTCTCATTGTGATCAATGATCTCTTGGCTACAACTGTTTATCTATTTCTGCCCTGATGACAGGTCCCCTTAGTTTCTCATTTTCGCTTACTCACCTAATGCCGTGGTCGCTGTAGCTCAGTGGTTAGTGTGTTAGACTACTGAGCGTGCTTACCCAAGTTCGAGCCCAGAGAAATCATCTAAATATTTTTTTCGCGGAATCACCTCTGAGTAGGCAATGCCAAATCTCCGAGAGTATAATATGTCATGAAAAAAGCTTCTCAATTGCGCCCTTTAATGACGACTGTAAGTCCCTTCCATTTGTGCAAAATATATACATATGTATGTATATAACTGACTTCCTTACTTAAGGTGGCGCTATAGTCCGGGGTGGACCTGGGCCTCAACCAACAAGTCTGTCCAGCCAACTCGATCTTTAGCCAGCTGCCTCCAGTTTCGCGCGCCATGTTGGTTGAGGTCCCCTTCCACTTGCGTGCGCCACCTAAGTCGCGGTCTTCCTCTACTGCGCTGTCCCTAGGGTGTGGATTCGAAGATTTTCCGAGCTGGAGCATTGGTGTCCATCCGCTCTACATGATCCAGCCACCTCAGTCGTTGGAGCTTTACTCTTCTGGCTAGGTCGTCGCCGCCGTACAGCCCATACAGTTCGACGTTGTATCTCCTCCTTCACTCCCCGTCTGTGCAGACGGGACCGAAAATCACCCGAAGAACTTTCCTCTCGAAACAGCCAAGAGCGACCGCATCCGCATTTGACAAAGTCCATACCTCTGCGCCGTAGAGCAGGACTGGGACGATTAAGGACTTATAAAGGGTCACCTTAGTTGCGCGAGAGAGGGCTTTGCTACTCAATTGCCTTCTTAGTCCAAAGAAACAGCGGTTGGCAAGAGTTATTCTTCGTTTAATCTCAGCGCCGATGTCATTGTCTGAATTTATAGCGGAGCCTAGGTAGACAAAGTCCTTAACTACCTCAAAGTTGTAGCTGTCTATAGTGACGTTCTGTCCGAGACGTCGGTGTTGGGTGTCCTTTCTTGTTGACACCATATACTTGGTCTTGCCCTCATTGACAGCTAAACCCATCTTCGCCGCCTCCGTCTCAATACTCACGAACGCACCAGTAACATCACGCTGCGTTCTTCCTATTGTGTCAATATCGTCTGCGTATGCGAGTAGTTGGCCGGACGTTTGAGAGATTGTGCCTCTGGTGTTGGCGCGTGAGTTCTGAACAACTCTTTCAGGAATGATGTTGAAGAAGTCCCATGACAGCGAGTCGCCTTGACTAAATTCTTTTTTGACATCAAAGATCTTGATGAGGTTTTTACCGACCTCGATGGAGCAGCATGGACAAACGGACGAGTTTGGCAGGGATGCCAAAACTAGACATGGCCCTGTATAGCTCGTCTCTATAGATGCTGTCATACGTGGCCTTAAAATCGATGAAAAAGTGGTGGGTATCGGTTTGAAGTTCCTGGGTTTTCTCCAAGATCTGCCGCAGTGTGAATATTTGGTCGATGGTGGATTTTCCTGGCCACTATGGCTTCAACACTGATACGGACTAATCAGGTTGTTGACGAACGACTTCAGGTGTTCAGCGAATAAGATTTTGTAAGCGATGTTAGGAAGACTGATGCCTCTGTAGTTGGCGCAGTTCAGAGGGCCTCCTTTCTTGAGGATCGGCCAAACAATGCTGAGGTTCCATTCATCGGGCATCGGAACTTTCCTCCGACCATATTTTATAGATGAGTTGGTGCATGCTCCTAACCAAGCCATCGCCTACCGCTTTGAACAGCTCGGGAGCTAGGACTTCAGCACCAGCAGCTATGTTGGCATAGGACCTCTTGAGAGAGACTCGAAAAGGATCTGGTGATCTCCGCCTTGGTTTCTTTCGGGGTCTCCCGTCAACTATTCTGTGGGCATAGTTTTTTCCGAGTTTGCCCGTGCACAGTTCGTATCTAAACAGAAGTTTCGGGTGAATGGTGAGGTAAAGTGTAGCAAATGAATGAATGAATGACTAAATTTCCTCACGGTGTAGCTTTTGGGTGTTACGTTATTACAAATCGAAGTTCGCACCTTAATATACGTCAGTATGTCAAAAACCCTGTTAGTATGTCTTCCGTCGATCACAATATGACCAAATTAGTTGAGTGCTAGTTGATCAAGTAACTTCTATTTTTCCGTCTGGATATCGATATGTGAAAACCTTATGCTATTATCTTTCAGGGTTCAAGCCCCCAAACTACCAGTCATTGCTAATAAGACGCTTTCGGTTTTCAAGAACTCAATTTCCTTCCAGCTTATCCGTAGAGATCGCTCTTCAATTTCGCTTCCTATTGCTGTTTTGACTAAGAAATTAGAGTGATACCATGAAAATCGTTTCGGGTGCTTTTGTATATTTTTAAGGCATATGCAGTTGTACTTAGCAGAGCTACAGATGTTTCTTTATTCGTACTTGGGTATGGTAAATTCAGACCTCTAACCACCTCGGCTTAGGCATGTGTTTTATGTCTTGAATATTTCCCACCACGCACCAAATTGTTAAAATAATTCTATACAATTCGTCTTCTACGGCATTTACATTTTGTAAACGCCATCTCAAGGATGTTTGCCAAATTGTTAACCTTAAAAGTGGCACCTAATTATATAAGAGGTACATAATTAGTATGTACCAAGAAATACGAACTTTTTAAAAATTCAAGGAATCTACATATAGCTTTGCACAGCTGTGCATGAGAAGGAAACACCCACTTGACATTCTTGTGTTTATCTTTTTGTGGTTTTTTGAAAAAAAAATCATTCACTTAGGCGGCGGACGATGATTAATTCTAAGTGGGTGTTAATTTTTATTCAAAATTGTTTTCTACGAAACAATATTCGTTGAGATCACACACAAATTATCTCCAAAAAGTTTATTTTAAAATTGTGGATTTTAAGAATTAATTAAAGGAAGTTTTTTGTCAACAATATCGTTATGTCATTGCCTAAGCACGTTTTTATTGGTTGAAAATTAAAAGAATATTCTTATGAACACAGGGTTTGAAGCCCCATCATAAGACAAATGTAGGTAATGTCTTATGATGGCATTCCCGTGCGTGTGCTTTTCCGAAAGGAGACCAGTGGAAGAGTGGCGTAATCTGTAAATCTGTAATGAAAAGATTTAGCTGATCCGTTTGAAGTCAGTTCGTCATCTACCTCATTATCCACCATTACGACTTTGTTTCTACTGGAAATCTCTTGGAGCGTATTGAAGCTGTTCAGGACTGATTTGGAGTCAAGCTGGTTTAGGCCTAAGGCTTTTACTGCTGCTTGACTGTCTGTGAGTATATGAATGGCAACACCTTTCATTCCAGTATCCAGAATGAAATTCGCGAATGGCATAGATCTCTGTCTCAAATTCCCTGACACTTTTTTTCCCCCCATTTTGATATTTGGTCCAAATATATCAACATCCACCAGCAAGTGGATTAAGTCCATGCTGAAAAGTAGGGTAATAAACCTCAACATCGAGGATTTTGAAATCGGCGCTTACAACTCGAGGATGTCCCCGAGGCGAAGTCTTGTTCCCACTGATCTGGTCGCTCGTCATTGACATCTTCATCGGTCCCTAAAGAACATAAGAATCAAGGACATCGGCTATGCAGACAACGTGGTTGTTATCGTCAGTGACAAAAATGAAAGCGTTATTTCGGAAGTGCTGCAATATCCACTATCTGAGGTACAGAAATTGTGCACCAAAGAAGGTCTCTCTGTAAACCTTTTGGGAGACATCTATAGTTCCTTTTACAACAAGAAGAAACCTAAGTCTTCTAATTAGCCCCTCTACCTACGGCGAAACCATTCAGTTCTCGCAAGAAGAAAAGTATCTTGGGGTTATCCTGGACAGCATATTGTCGACCGGATTGTTGGAAAAGCCACACAAGCACTGTGGACCTGTCGCCGCATCTGTGGCAACAACTGGGGATTATGTCCCAAAATCATGCTCCAAATCTACGCCTTGGTCGTCGGACCTACTATGACCTATGCGGCAATAGTCTTTGCATGACGGGTTGCCTGCACTCCACTCCCACCGCCTCGGTTAACGCTATTGTCGGTCTACCAACAGTTCGAGTCCATGTAGAAATCCAAGCAAAACTCAGCCTGCACAGGTTCTTCCACCTAAACAACATCAGATCCGAACATCCCCCTGAGGGTCACCTTAACATGCTTGCCTCCCTACTCCAAAGTAGCGAGGTGGCGTTGGGTGACATTCTCCCAAGGTACTGCTTCAAACGAAACTACTCAGTAGTCATCCTCCCAAGTGACGACTGGAAAAAATTCAAACCCCGTCCTTCTGAGCATGACCAAGTATGGTATACGGACGGCTCTATAATGGACAGTGAATCTGGGGCTGGAATGTTTGGAGAGTCAAGCTGCCCTGAAAGCTCTGAACTCAGCCACGTTAAAATCGAAACTGGTCCTAGAGATAGTCAAATTGCTTCTAAAACTGGAAATAAACAACTTGGTCATATTACACAATTTGGAGCTGAAGTGTAGGACAGATATGTACCAAACACTTCTTTCCCAACTTATCACAAAAGAAATCCAAGTTTCTATTAAACCTGAGCAGGAACCACATTGGAATTCTAACCGTTATCCTAACACGGCCACTGCCGTCTAAAAAGGCATCTACACAAGCTTGGACTGTCATCGAACCCTACCTGCAGACTGTGCTTGGAGAGCGATGAAAGCTCTCTCCACATCGTCACAGAGTGCCGCGCCCTCATTCATGTGAGAAAGCCGGTCCTAGGCAGTGAACTCGTCTCACCAACGGCCCTTGTCACACTCCACCCAGATAGGCTGATTAGCTTCCTGACATCCTCTGGAGCAGACAAACTGCTCTAAACATAGAGGACAGCAAAATAGGCCTCTATATGAGACCGCAGCGTTAGAGTGGACAACCCCAATGTCCACCCCGGTGTCCTTTTTGGACCTATCGACACACCACTTGTTTTATGTTCAAAGAGTGGGTTTTTAAAGTTCTATGCTATTCGGCTTAGGATCGAAGTTTTTAACCGCCTGCCGAAGCTTAGAATTTTAAGTCGATTACGGCGTAGATCATGTCAAACTCTGGAATTTCAGTTTCAGCTCTGCAAGACAGTCAGTGGTGTCACTGAAGCCTAACACACTACTAGGCAAAAGCTAACTGTGTCGTAAGCACACCAATACTTTGACTACAGTCTCTTCTGCTGAGTGACAGCAAGACTGCCGCTGACCTCTTACAGACGTGCGGGAGCTTTCGTTTAGTCTGCCTGCATCCTGGAGAGCTGTGCCACACACAATTGTGTTTGTAGGAAACCCAATCATCAAGGGGGCCCTGGCCGAAGACAAGGGAAGACCCAACGCAGGTTCAGGTCCTGAGAAAACATCCTCTGAGCCTTGTCTAGCAATCTCTTTGGCGATTCCATTTCCTGGGGGTCCCAGACAAGAGTTCAGCCTTGCAACCGAATTCAGAGAGTTCTTGCATTCCCGCACTATTTTGGAACTGTTTAAAGAGTTGAGTAAAACCTTAAGCGCAGCCTGGCTAACGCTATAGGTACAGATACTCCCGCCTCTCCACCTTACAATATAGTCCGTGGGCAGCATAAGCATCGACTTGGAAAACAGAGACATACTTTCCTAACGTGTAGTGAAATCTAGAATTGTCGGTCTCTACAAAGACACCAACATCGAACCCATGACTGCTTTCGGAGTCATCTTTAAAAATTCGACTATAGCGCAAGGAAAGTTGGCTTTAAATGTGTACTCCCTCCAAGTTCCGTAGACATTGCATCGGACGGCATATCAATGGGATCAGGGCCGAAGGATAAGTGTCGCGGGACCCCGTCTAAGACGACAGATTACCTTTATAGTACAGCCCATGATATGCATAAGTATCAAGGAGAGGAGAGGAGAGCAGAGCATCTAGAGCAGCGCCAGGAGTATTCGCCATTGCTTTCCTTGACATTGAAATTCCGTCCATGAGACGTCTTCCGTAATCGGGGCCTGAATACTCACCGTCAGCATCCTGTAATTAAAATTTCTTTGCAACATAAAGCCTTTTTAAGAAAGTCGAGCCGATGTTTTGTCCTTATTTGTTGACCAAGTCTTTGTCTTTGGGCTTGAAATCTCTCGTTTTATTCTTTAATAAAAAAGAAACGTCACAACCTCGTGACACAATTCCGATTTAATTATTTAGGACAAAAACTTTAAAACGGCGTCATCTTTTCACCAGCAATAAAATCACAACGAGCGATCCTTTACAAACTACGTATCATTCTCAAAAGGCCATGTCCGCACTTGACTCGAATACAAAGAGGATGTATTTATTCGCCGTGCATTGTTCGTACGCACATCTTTTTTACTTGAAAGGAATGTTTGTTTCGTCTTACTCTTCACTTTGATGCGCATTTTCCACCCCTCACCGGACTTTTTACTTTTTTCCAATTTAATTAAATTTTCATCACAGGGGGAACCACAAATGAATGTCGTTCTGTAAAACAAAACGTGACATTTCGTAGTTGACCTTTTAAGGTGTACGAAGTGCGAACCCTCAAAGGTGGAAGTGGAAGTGACACTCTAAGGAGATTACAAAAGCACGACGAATTTGTGTCTATTTTTAAGTGTATGCACTGTAAAACCACACACGTGCTGGTTTAGGAACATATGCCATTCAATTTAGATGTCAAAGGACATTTGTAAACATAACAGGTGACGTTGTTGTCTTAATAAAGCGGAAGTCGTATTGTGTTGGCAATCGAATTCGAACGTTTCCTTATTGAAAGTGCACACAAGTGTTGGGCCACCCTTTGACTCAAGTTGACCCCCGCAAGTAAATTGTATTTACACTGCAACAATATTTCAATTAACACAAAGTGCTGATTAAAGAATAAAATCCCCTCTGAAAATAAATCAATATGGCGCCAATCTGTACATGTACACAAGGTTCGACGAACAAAAAAATCAGATTCGATGCCAAAAAATTTCTCACTCATCACAGACACATGTACGTGAGGAACAAGTTGCCAATTATGGCCGATAAATCAGCGGCAGCAGCTTCAGCACGCTCAGCCAGAACCGGTGAGGAAAATCCCCAAAACCGAGTCGACAAATCGACTGTTGAAAGAATTAAACCATCGCTACATCGACTGATGGGGGAACGTCGATAACTGATCGATTGCGATGGGAAGTAGACTGGTTTTCTGGCGTCCATCGGTGAAGCAGTCGAACGGGTATTATCTGTGCAATTCTGCAACGTATTGCACTTGAATGATCCGCTAGCTAATGCATTTAAAATCAATTGACTCTTGCCTTTCACCTCAGTCAGTTAATTTAGTATTTTTTTTTTTGGCAGAAAATCGGTTCAAGGTGACAATTAACGTTCATCAGATGTCACTGAAATGCTTGTGTGACAGTGGGAAAGAGAAAGAGCAAAGATTTTTCATTTTTATCCACATCTGGCGAGGATTGACAAACATGGAATGCAAATGGCTGCTGCACAGAGTCGATCAAAAGTGAAACGACATGTTTAGAAAAAAAAAACTAAGAAACTTTAAATTTTTTCTGTTATTATTATGAGTAAAAATATTTTACACCTTTTACGCCTGTAAAGAACTGGGGCAGTTTTTTAATTAGGTGGCTCTACTTTTAAAGCAAGTGGAACTCCGTCCTATACGATTTATTGTGCCTTGTGACATTATCACTGCTCATTTAGACCAACAGAGGGTCCATTGTGTCCATCTTCTAATTTTACTCCGGGAACCTGTAAAGAGAAAGGGAGCCGGTTTAAAACAACCCAGAAAGGAAAAAACATCCCTCAGCTCGATGTTACCCAAGTCCTCCAGTTCCGCGAAGAAGTAACTACCAACAGTCCACATTCTTCTACCGGCGAGGGCAGGAATTTCATGCAGCAGGTGTCGGACAGATTCGATCTCCTCTTCATCCTTGCAACTTCTGCAATAGTCGTTGTGATGTATACCGAGGCGCTCCACATAAATACTAATGGCGCAGTGTCCGGTAATAATTCCGGAGATTATCCTTGCTTCGTGACGACTAAGTTTAACTAGAGACAGAGATCTCTTCTTATTATGTATAACTCGTCCATAAGTTTCTAGCCGTTGTACATGTGTATAGCTGGATTCAACGTGTATTGTCTCGAGTTATGGCCTCGTTATCAATATACCTTTTTAACGAGCTTATTAGAATTCCGGCAAAGGGGAGAGCCTGTGAGGCCTGCAGGGCTGCCACCTTCGTGCAAGTTCGTCAGCCCTTTCGTTACTTGCGATATCCATATGCCCTGGTATCCAACTTAGAGTCACCGTATTGGCTTTCGATATCTCATCTAGATGCTTTTAGCAAGCCTTGATTTAGTTATCGCAGATACCAGATCTATTGTCGTCAGTTATTCGTAGAGCCTAGAGCCAAGAACCCCGAAATCTGTACCAATGTCCATCTTAGAACCATGGGTGCAAAACGCCAGTTCCTTTTTATTGGTAACTTTGTGATTCCTCCAATCATCTCTGTCAGGAATTTTGATATTAAATCTCCTTTCAAATACCAGAGTCTGGATCATATGATCTGTTTCTGTCGATCTGTCGGCACTCTCCTGTCGAGACAGTACTGAAATGTGACCGTAGGGAGCTGGTGTCTACCGCGTCCTTCTCTCAGCCTCAAAGCAGTTTTAGCTGCCGTGTTGCTACGGTACAAATTCAGCGGAACCGAACTTAGCATGGTTTCCATTGCCGCTGTTGGTGTTGTTCGCATTGATCCCAGGATTCCTATACAGGATGCTGTCTGAATCTTAGTGATGTTTGAAAGCTCAAGCACCTTCCAACAGACTAGTGAGCCATATGTTATAATGTGCCTCACAACCGCCGTGCGCAGCCAGTGTACTACGGCCGGTTTAAAACCCCATGTATTACTAAACGCTTTTTTGCGTAGAAAGCTACGCATGCCTTTCTGATGCGCTCATCAATGTTCTTAAAATTTCTAATCTTCGGAGGTTTGAAATCAGGGATTGATCTTTTCTAAGTGAAAAACACAGCCCCTGCCTTTGTAGGAGAGCTAACACTTACAAAATATGCATACGTATATTCTATTGCTTTGTCTTCCTCTAGGCGGGTAGCTACATATGTATGTAGGTAAAGTGGCCATATCAGGCCAAAAATTCGATTCTCAATTATTGCTGAATTATTGTACATGGTTTTTTTTCCCGCAGTTTTCGTGGCCAAGTTGTTAGATCATGGGTGGGAGTGGATCTCGACAGCCACAGCTGTTCGTCTTAAATTCGTCCTGTGGATTTAACGGAAGAGTACATTTTTTTTTCTCCGAAAGTTCGTTGAGTTTGAAGAAAGGGTTTACCCAACGCACGATGTTTTGCTTTGACAAGTGCCGGCCACTTCCAAAGAAAGTGGTCGAGGGTTTCCCCTTGTTCATGTTTTTGCTTGGCATGGATTCCTACTACCTAGTGTCGCGTACAGATGGCAACTACGCGCGCTACGTCTATTCTGGTTAGAAGATTGTTGGCTTGCGTATGGTTGTAAGTTGGCTAAGTCTTTGTGGATATGGCGCAGCTGGTAAGGTTTTTCCATTGTTGTTTAGCTACTGAAAAGTAGTGTGAGTTGATATTTCTCTGAGGTTTCAAGGACCCTCGCAATAAGCCACCTCGTTCCCTTCAATACCCATACGAGCAATACGGGGAGGATCGAGTTCGTATGTGCGCAAGCTCGGTTCTACAATGTGTTGCCAGCCTGCAGGAGATGGTTGTCGAGCCGTGGACTTTGATGTCTGCCTGGCTATAAGAAAAGATTGCGAAGTTTCGCTTAGAGGTTGGGTCTTCGTTAAGCGCACGCCAGGCCTCATGAATTACGTGTATTGCAACTTGAAAGTCACTGGCGTAGTTCGTAGGTTTGTACGGACTTGATATTTCATCGCCGTTGAAAATATTGTCGAATCTGTCCTCCATTAAATTTTTGAGACTACCGTCGAAATGTTTTTGTTACCTGACCGTTGTTCCATTCCGCTCTTGATGGGATATACACAGCGAAGTCTTTGTTAAACAATACAATGAGATACAATGTGTGAACTTTAAAAGTAAACAAGCGTAATAGAAGGCTTCAAGTATTTAAAGCCTTAAAGTCGCGAAATATGATCATAACCTAAAACTTATGTATGTATGCCGCGAACACTAAGCTCTTTACGACCGCACAACGCCGAGAAATCTCCGGAAAAGGGAATAGATGATCCTAAAAACGGAGTTTTATGCATTCTGATATGTAGTTGTCGAATTGACAGAAGAAAAAAAATTGTGTCAATTGGTCAAGAATTACAAACTCAGCGCACAAAAAGATAAAAAATATTTATAAAATTTGACAGGTGGTGTCATGTTTGAGACAGAGATCTCCTCTTTCCAAAAAGCTCCATTACAGTTGTTGTTCACAGCGATGCAGTCAAAAAAAAAATAAAACTGGGGAGACAATAAGCTCATGTTTCACAAAAAAAGTGCACATTACCGAGGTAGTAAATCCAGAATGCTAGAGTGGCTGTAAGACCTGACCGACCAACACCCAGTCAGTCACTAGTCTTCTTTCTTGGTTGGAAGTCGAGGAGTAGTAAGTCACAATAAATTTTAGCGTGTCCGTGAGGCATGAATGTAGTCTACCTGTGGTACCGTTTTCTAAATTCTGTATAGTTTGATGATGTTATCTTTACTCAGTGTGGGCCACCAGACCACGGACCCGTATGTAGGAATTGGTCGTACTACAGCAATGTATATCCACAAGGTCAGTTTGGGTCTTAGTCCTCACCTGAACATTAAGACGCAGCAGAAATCTGGTACCTACATATTTTTTAGTGAGCAGCATCAGTTTAGTTTAAGTGTGGTGAGCACTAAGGCCAGATCTCATTATCCCCGCCGAATTGAGAAGCTTCTTCATGACAAATTATACTTTTGGAGGTTCTCCGACTGCTGCGAAAGAAATTCGGTGGACTCAAAGCTACGCAGCGTATGTATGACGCACTGCGCCGTTTTGCAGCTTCTCACACGAGAAAATCCCTTAAATGATGGCACACCGTTGCATCCTCTTATCGCGAACTGTTGTTAAACATTTGCTCTCATTTGGACAACTGCTGACAAACGTATCCTGATAGTCTTCCTGAACAGTGGTAACACTGTGCTACCCATCTATGAAAGAAACTAGTTCAATGCTTCTCATGTGACCAGTTTACGAATGCCGACCTTGGGCTCCACGAACACATTTGCATACAAGGATTTCCAAGTATAAAGTTCCTGGGAACTGCCTCACGCAACCCCATTCAACATTTCCAAATCGATTTTAAACATTTGTTGAGGCTGTTCGATTCGATTTCAATGGACTCATTAAATCGTTACTCTTTGTGTACCTATTCGTGCTTTATTTGGGCCAGGCAATGACTTGTCTAGTTCATTGATTCGAGAGAATAAACACAGAGATCAATGATCCACCTTTTGTCGAATAATGAAACAAAAACCGCTGCGCACGAAACTAATTAATATGAATTCGTGCTCTTTATTTTCTTATTGTGTGTCTAAATGATAAGGAGGCGTAGTTTTATTAAACGTTTGTTTATTGTCACTCTATTGGTTTTTTTTTTTTTGTTTCCAGCCATCTTATCATGTGTAATTGATGCGAGACTGGTTTTATTGATTTAGTTTACGTACTTCTTTACATTCCTTCCCAAATATTGATAACGTGAAGGTAGCTGATTCACGAACAGGCCCCTCAAAAAACATGTTATTCAGCTTTTTGTTTCCTCACAGACGCAGAAAAACATGAGAGATTGCGTAATGCCATGAGATGTTGTTTGGCAAAGTCCATCCCTGTACCGCCAAATGCATAAAACATTTAAAGTTGGCTAATAAATCGCAGTATGTCATGTGTCATATGTCATGTGGGGATGTGTTCGGTGTTGTTTTTGACACGCAAATTTGCAATTTTTGTAAACATGTGATTTTAATTGGAAATGTGAAAACTTGTTGTTAATTTTATGGGAATGCTAAAGAGAAGTGTGGCTCTTTGTCAGACGTTCATGGTGGTTTATTATTAATTTAAGATTTATCAAACGGCACTTAGACCCATGGGGGGTCCGTTGTTATACCACAAAGATCTCGGAAAGTTCTCCTGCCTACTCATTGAGCCAATTGCAGCTTTTTATGAAGCGTAGGAGGCTACTAACATCGAAGTTTACCAGGCCGCCTAAGTTTGTAAAGAATAAGGCTTCTAAGTGGAGTTTTCTTCTGTGGGAGAGAGCTGGACAGGTGCAAGGAAGATGGAGAATAGTCTCTTCCTCGTCCATACAGCTTCTGCAGAAGTCGTTTGCGTTAACACCAAGTCTTGTTGCATGCTTGCCTATTAGACAGTGTCTAGTAATGACCCCTAATATGCGATCTATTAAGAGAAATCAAATACTTAAAGTATTTCAGATTCAGCTTTGGCCAAATCTGCTTTGTCGCCAGACATGTTATACCACTTGGATACCTGAAGAGCGAAAACATCTTAAGGAACTTAGATCTCAGTGGGTACCAAACACAAGATGAGAGAATCCATCGTAGCGTTCACCGTGACATGAACTACATCATCGCCTTAGATGTTAGATGTTGGGGAATTGGGGTGTGTATGCACTGCTACCTGTAGAGATCTATTGTGCTCCCTCGAACTCGTGTTAGTCAATGAATTCTCGATCTATGGCAGCTCGTTCAATCCAATTGCTCTAAGGAATCAGAGTATCTCGATTGGGTCCAAGGATGGGGGAGATCCATTTAAGAGAGCTGTTACGCTTCCAAGTGTGCTCTTCCTTTGTTGATCAGTGCTCCACAGTTCATAAGAAGGTGTGATGGGGCCTCCCTGACATCGTTGGAGTATCTGCAGTTTCCATTCGCTGCTATTTCCAGTTTCCTGAGATGCTTTCTGACCCGTAAGGAAGGCCGTTAGAATGCTAAGCTGGGTTTTGTTGGTGCCTAGGCAGGCCCTGTATCTCCTTCGGTCGTAGTTCCCGAGAAGTTCCTTTGCCTGCCCTAGTCCGGAGAATGGTTCCCACAGCCATCTTCTTTGAACTCTACCTCTCTTCGCAGTTCCTTTAAAATTGTATCCGGTCCCAGCACGCAGAATGGCTCTGATCCAACAAATGGGGTCTCTGAACCTTTCCTCGTCAGTTCATCGGTTACCTCATTTCCCTCTATTCGTACATGATATGGCACTCACTACAGGGTGACTTTATTAGTCTGGCCAATTCTTTTTATCTTTTCGAGACACTCATAGACCAGTTTGGATCTGATTTCATAGGAACTCACTGCCTTGATCGCAGACAGGTTGTCTGATAGTATCGCTATGTTTTGCTCGCAATACTTTTTACTCCTAATTGGTCTTTCAATCGCATTTACCTCTGCTTGAAATATACTGGGTGATATTCCCAGGGACTCCGAAAACTTAATCCGTGTGGCGTATACTCCTGCCCTGGTTCTCATGTGTGTTTTGGAACCGACGCGTCGATGTACCATTTGATGGTGTTGTGTCCTTGTGCTTGCTATACATGGTGACGTTCCATTCCGCAGCAGAAACAATTAGTCTAAGTGCGTTTCCAAAACTGATGACGTGTATACTATGCATACTTTGCTTACCGATACTCCTGCTGTCCTTCTTTCCTGTTTTGGCTTAAAAATCGCCCCACACGACGTTTAGCTTAGGTGAGGCTAAATGACTGTCCCCGCTCAGACAGGAACACACTGAAACTCATTGACTAATACCACGATGAAGAACCGGCTTACCAGCACCAGGAACCAGAGTATGTAACACAAGGCACATCGAGATGGGCAACCTTAACTGTATTAACCCTTAGATTTGGACCATTTCTTTCCAGAGATGACGTTTCTTATCTTCTGAACGTCGAGTTCGGCTAAATCGTAAGATCATCGTAGAAGCATTTCCCGAGGGTTTTCCTTCTTAACGTCGCAAGATAAGGACATGTGCGCAGTAGGTGCGTCGTAATTTCTTTTTCCTCCTCGTTTCTTCAGCTTCTACAGAAATCACTGGAGGGGACCCCCAGTGTGGGTGCATGTCTGCCTATCAAGCAATGTTCTTTGAGGACCCCTATCAGTGAACCTAGGTTTTTCCGGTTAGTGGTTAGGTTAGGCCAGATTTGTTTTGAAAAGAGATAAGTGCTGATGTTGTTCCACCTGTGGTTTGCAAGTTTCTTGGCATCAGTGATAGGAGCGGGTGGTTCCCCCAAGTTTTCGGGGAGATTTTATCCTGCACCTTCTTTTGCCAGCTCGTCCGCTCTACAGTTCCCTGGAACGTCCCTGTGTCCTGGACTCAAAACAGGGTTACGTCGCACCTGAAGGGAATCTCTTTAAGAGGTCTGCGGCGTTGCTTTAACCTTGATAGTATTGTCGGCGATTTCAAGGCTTTAATAGCTGCCTGACTATGTACATACATATGTTTAGTACAAAAGCGCTACAATCTATCGCGCTAATTGAAAGCCAAATCGCAGCTTCGCAGACTGCCGTAATATCAGGCTGAAACACACTACAGTGATCTGGCAGTAGCGTGATAATGGCTAAGCCAGGTGCGTTGGAGAAGATTCCTGCCTCCGTACCATTCGCTGTATTAGATCCGTCTGTAAATATTTCCATCGCGGAATCGCTCAAAACTGTGCCAGACTGCCAAGAGCTTCTACTAGGAATCCGAGTTTTGTTCCTCACGTTGAAGTCAATATAGGAAAGCACGATCTTTACTTCATATTGCTTTTATATTTTGTCGAACAACTCGAAGAAACATTTTCTGGTAGCATCGTCCCTGTCCCCTGCTGCGCATAAGTGCATATCAGGTGATGTTGCTGAATTAAGGTTTGGTGCAAATTGCGGTAAGACGTTTGCTCACATGTTATAAGCTTAAAATTGTCTGCCTAATAAGAGCTGGTTCTGGTTTTCCGTAGCAAACTTAATGCTCGCCGTATGAAACTAGAACAAATCACTAGGAATCATACACAAGTTATGACATAAAGAGGTACAACCCTGGCTCAGTCATTACCAGCTTTCAAAATTAGGGACAAAAGTGTACCCACTACCAGCAGTGAAGTAACAAATTCTCACTGCGCTGAATAACAATACACTCAAGCCTTTCAAAACGTTAAAGTCTTAAATTAAGATTTTAGATCTTATCTATATTTGGCGTGTCTAACATGAGCACTTGATCACAACGTTGACCTCCAATTAAATATTTAACTTCTAAAATAATAAATAAAAAAAAAAAGAATTCATGAAAAACTTTCAATGACTTTCAGACGAACCTGTATAGACCATCCCCACTCACGAAAGCCTTTTGACCCAAATTCATCGCTTCCAGATTGTTAACATGAAAGACACAAAAACTCACTCAGATAGAACGGTACCGGGTTAAAGCAACCAAGAGTTGTAGTTTCGGTTTTTTTTTTTTTTTCCTTTTGGTCTGTTTGCACACCGAAAACAACGAAAGTTGATACAGAAATTCTGGGGGTAGAGTGGGTCGAGTGCACACACAGGTGTAATCTGTATCTAAAGGGGAGTTGCGCTCACCTCACCTACACAATCAACACAGGCTATATAGGTCATGGTCGTTTCAGTTAAATCGCTTAATTGGAAGAAATCTCTTTCTTAATTGGATGGCGTGGACGATAACGAAGGTGGAGGAGTCAAACGGGCGACGCCTTATCTATGCTAAGAAATATTCTGCTGCGGAGAAATTCGAAATAGAAGCATTCTCGAACACTGATTTAACTTATCTGTGCAGTGCACTCTAAAAGTGAATATTAAGTGTGGGAAGTAGTCAAGATAACGGTGTTATACATAAATCAAAAGTGTTAGATAGTTTTAAGGGAAATTTAAGTTAACAATCGCTGATAATGAGTTTGACTCGGATAGAAGAGGCTTAAGATAAGAGCACTTAAAAGTGTAGACAATTTGAATTCAAGAACAAGGTTTAAAGAATTGAGAACGATTTATCTGATAAGATCGTTGTCGTTTAAGAGGGGGAACTTGGTCTACTTTAATTCGAAAAGATTGGTAACAATCTATGATAGGAATGTGGATGATGTACATAAATATATATGTATGTAGGTAGGTCGCGCCGGTCTTGAAGTGTGACCAATCGAGGTCATTTCGAGTGTTGTCTATCGCGTCCAATCCACTTTTTACAAATAGCTGCTCATTCAAGGTATAATTCGGCAACCTTACAAAGACATCACGAAGATAACAGCTTAGTTGCAGGTTAGTGTCCAGTTAACATTTTGACTGTGGGTGTATGCTTAGTGAGAAACACGGCCTCCACTTAGCGCAGTAACACCCTCCTTCGAGGAAACCTGCCCAATCAGAGGTGCAAATGAGGCAAAACATTTTTGGTGGAACGCAAACATTGCGAGGCTATTCAAGACATCTTGATATTGCTGGAACCTCTTAAATGGGTTGACCATAGAATAGGTAATATACAGGGAAAATGTCAAACATCTGAAAAAAGGGAAATTAAAATTCACTTGCCAAGGCATTTGTGCTCAAAGTGCCACTTCTCTGATTGCTTTGCAGTAGGGGTAAATACAAGTGGTGTTTTTTTTTAAACCTAGCTAGCCGGTCGTTCAGAGTTTTAGACGATTCCCAGCCAGCCAAACCCAGTCGATTTTTTATACCATTAAGTTGGTACGTGTGATTTCGTTCCTATGACATCGGCTGTCAAACTGTCAAAATATTCGGCATTAAACCAAATTGATTTTTTTAATTTGTTTTGAAAACCATAATTTAGAGAATTTATTCAATGGATAATTTACAAAAATACATAGGTATGAAACCATGACATCTTCCATCTTCGTACTCATACGCCGGTCAAATGTCAAAAGAACAGAACAATTTGTTAGTGATACCAACGCTATAAATGAAAAACATCGCTTTCGGCGCCTCCTGGCCATGGGATATCATAAAATTCTTAGCCAATTGCTTTTGACTGGGGATAAAATCAAGAGTTGTAGCCAGCTGGTTGTGGTGGATTTTGTTTTACGTATAAAATTTGACTTTGCTAGCAACTACTGGCTGGCTAGGTTTCAAAAAAACATACCTACAGTCAGAAGGTATAAAAGCCAAGACTGGAGTGAAGATCATTGACGACAAGAAAATATTATGGACAATGAACTCCTTTCTTTTAGGTGGATTCCATAGAAATACCACCTATTGCAGAGGTCCTCATGACGCGACTTTCAAAAATTTTGAATGCCATTCGTCTTCGCTATCATAGTAAACACTAACCTCATACTCCGTTAAAAATTATATATATATACATACATATATGTATGTATATATGTATATATGTATATATATATGCAATATAACGGATTCTTGTGGACACGATTGAGGCCGCAATTATGAACCGATTTGAATAAAATTTGGTATACACGTTCGTATGCCAAATACCTCGGCTAAGTTCGTAGATGGGCATAATCGGTCCAGAGGGGGGTGGGTTACGCCCCTTTTTATGTCTCAAACGGTACAATTCACAACTCAAATAAATTCCAACTTCCGGCTTTGATTTTTTAGTAATATAGTAGATAACAGGGAACAGAATCCGCCTGCTACCAATTTGGGCGCCATCTTGGATCCGCCATCTTGAAATTCTTCAAAATTCATTGGATTTCGTTGAAATTGAAAATCCTTACAAATCTCGAGGTAATTAGTACAAATTCGTTATTAAAGTGGAAATTTTTGTACGCCATTTTGTTCCCACCATCAGAATAGATGACATAAGAAATCCACCTACCTCTTGCGGCGCTTGCCGGAAGGTTCTTTTTTGGTATTGATGGCATCCACCAATCCATGCTACATGAGTTTGTGGGAAAACCGATATATGGCCGGTGCCTTTAACTAGGATACGTTTCCAAATCCCGATGGAAAGTGAGGGTAGTACTAATTTCTAAAGCGGGGAAGGCTAGTCACACGACCGCCAAAAAATTGTCCTAAATTACCTAATAGGCATAATATGTATATAAAAGGTTCGATTAAGTATAATGTACACCTAGCCAGAGATTAAAACGAACATGTGCGAACAATTGAACAATTTTGTTACTATTCGTTTGAACTCATTCGCTTTGTCCTATGACTCGCGATTCAAACAAGTCGCGAATGGTTTGTACTCATGAGTTGTTCGATACCAATTCATCGTATTCACGATCAAATTTTGTGCCGAATACTCATAACCAAAATGAATCGCGAACAGCTACCTGATTTCCGAGTACAAGGAAATAATGCGAGGACTCGCAAAACAGCGAGTAATCTCGCAACCACCTTTGAACAGATAGAATATACTCGCGAGCGAGTATGATTTTGGCGAACGTTTAATTTTTGTTTTTCAACATACTCGCGAATAATCATATTTGCGATCAAATGAATCATTTATACGTATACTCGTACTCGGTTGCAACCGTTTGATTGGATACTCGTTCGTACTCCTTCGCTTCGTCCTATGACTCGCGATTCATGCAACTTGCGAATGGTTTCTACTCATAAGTAGTGCGTGTGTGTGTACTCTGTTCGTTCGTACTCGGTTTTTTTCCGAACGGGTACTCGCAACTCATGCGATGTACTCGAATCGTTTTAATCTCTGACAGCCACTTCATTGCTTTCTTAAAACTTTCCAGTTACAATTCTATCGAAGATTGTGGTTCCATGGTTATTCCGATTGCATTCGTGGTCAAGGATTCGTTAATAGAATTTTTTAAATATTTTGTTTATACCAATTCCATGCTATTGCACACTCCGCGGGTGTATCTCTATTTGGCCTTGTAATTAACATTTTTAATTTCTAAAAAAAAATATATTCAATCTACTGATAAGCTTTTGCACTGCGCTTTAGTAATATGACTAATTTATTCCGCTGAAATAAACAATGCATCAAACAGTTGCACGTATAGCGAACCATTTAAAATATAAATTAGTTTATGATTATAGTAAAGGGTCATCCATTTTGTGGTTCCGAAAGTAAATTTAAATAAAACACATTTATAATTTAGATTCCGATCAAATTTTTATTTTAATATACAGGGTTTTTCAATAAGAGCGCTACAAAAGTTTTTTTAAATAAAACAAAAACCGTTTTGGATATCAATGAAATTCTTTATTTCTGTGAAAGTACGTTCGATGCCATTATGTATGGAACTCGATTTCTTTTGCATGGCCACCACGGGCACGCTTGCAGAAGTCCAGACGCTGAACCCAATTTTCGACGGTTTTCAAGCATAAATCGGCCGATACTGCTGCAATTTCACGTTCGATATTCGTACGAAGTTCATCAATCGTCGCTGGCTTGTTGGCATAGACCATAGATTTGACGTAGCCCCACAGGAAATAGTCTAACGGCGTCAAATCGCACGACCGAGGCGGCCAAGCGACTGGACCATTTCGTGAGATAACACGTTCTCCAAACTTGGTTTCCAATAAATTGATTGTGACATTCGCTGTGTGGCTTGTGGCGCCGTCCTGTTGGAACCACATGTCCTCCAAGTCCATATCATCTAATTGGGGCCAAAAATATTCGGTTATCATTGAACGGTAGCGATTCCGATTCACAGTAACGTGCCGGTCTTGATCATCACGGAAGAAGTACGGCCCAATGACGCCGCCGGCCCATAAACCACACCAAACCGTAATTTTTTCGGGATGCAATGATGACTCATGGAGTACGTGTGGATTGCTGCCTGACCAATACCGCATATTTTGTTTATTGACGAAGCCATCCAGCCAGAAATGAGCCTCATCGCTGAAGATGATTTTTCGATGAAAATCCGAATCATTTTCAAGTTGTTGCTCAGCCCAATTCACGAACATACGACGCTTCTGGTGGTCAAGCGGCTTCAGTTCTTGCGTCAATTTAATCTTGTAAGGATGTAGGCCAAGATCTTTTAGAAAAATTCGCCACAACGACGTCACAGAGATGCCCAACGCTTGAGAACGACGTGTGAGAGACACATTTGGGCTTTCTGCAACTGAAGCCTCAGCGGCAGCAATATTCTCGACACTACGGGCACTTCTTTGTCTCACTGGCATGGGAACATTTTGTACTGCGCCTGTGAATTCAAATTTTTCCACTAGACGCTCAATTGTTGATCTGCTAGGACGATTATGACGACCATAAATTGGACGTAGCGCTCTTAACGTTGAGGCCACTCCATCATGAAATGGCAAACCTTACTGAAGAGAAATGCCGAAACCGCAAGAAAATATGGCGTCGTTTGCTGTCCCTGTCGCTCTACTTTTGTAGCGTCCCTATTGAAAAACCCTTTACATATATTGTTTGGATCCTGCCATTATGAATGAAATATAATGTCATTCAACTGACATCCATGTGACTTCTTGAAAGACTCGATTCTGGCAAGGTGATTTTTGATTACTTTTCGACACATATCGGGCAATAACTCCACCATAACTTGACGAATATTCGTTGTCAAAACTTTGACGGCAGCCATATTTTCTGTAGACCGTGCATTTCGGTGATGGATAGGCCTTAAGAAATCTGTAACAGAGCCAGTCTCTTCGAATTTTTTTTTTACAGTCTTGCTTATAGTACGCTCAGATGGACGGTTATGTCGACCATAATCTGCTCGTAATGTGCGAAACGTAGCTACTATAGAATCACTAATTTTGTAGTAAGTTTTCACAATTTCAACACGTTCTGCAATTGTTAAACGATCCATATAGTAAAATGGCAAATCTTAAACTAAACATATACAGTCTCGGATGACAGTTCGGTTTGACGTATGTAATTGAAACAGAGATGTCAAACACCTCCTTTCCGCACAAAGACATCCATAAGTGCATGGCACCGTCAGTCTTCAGCAGAAGTCGCTGATACACTTCTTCGTGGTACCATCGTGTGTTAAAAGGATGATTTGTGATGTCTGTGTTTTGAGAGGGGCTGAACTGTTAACTGATCACCACCTCGTGTTGTGCAAATTGTATCTTAAAGATACCGTTTGAAATACCTTTCCTACCAAAGCGTAAATTAAGTCTGGTGACACGTATACAGTGGAAAAGTTTGCAGAACGATGAGATACGGCAGGTATCCGAAAGGTTTGAACAAATTCCAACTGTTCTGACAAATGTAGAGGAAGAATGGCGATTGTTTTCGACAGCAGTCATTGGTGGTAAAGAAAAACTGCATGATTTAAAACACCCGGAGTTCAAGAAGCCATCAGAGAGAAGAAAAAAGCCTTCAAGGTGTGGATACACTTGGGGGCTTCAGCTTCTCGGAACCGGTATATGGAGGCGCGAAGATCTTGCAAGCTGGTTGTTCAGCGAGAAATTGGACCGTGATCATAGATCTCCAAACAAGGTGTTCTGGCAGACCATCCGCCGCCTCAGAGGAAGGAAGTTTAATATCATTGAAGAAGTCGAATCCAAAGATAGTATGTATAAGAAGTATACTGATGAGAAGGACATCCTGCGCAGATGGGGCGAGCACTTTTCGGAGCAGCTTAATCCCGAACAGGGCACTGAGGATGGCAGACCCATGGTTCTGTGTAAGGCGGAGAATAGTCCTATCGTGACTTTAAAGCAGCATTAAAGTGCTAAAAGTCGGCAAATCTGCTGGTGTGGATGAAATCCGGCCAGAAATGCTCAAGCCTTTCGATGAAGAGGGAGTGAAATGGCTCTCTCGCGTCATTAAAGTGTCGTGGGAATGCGGTGAAACACCTAGCGATTGGCAACTGGGGTGATTGTTCCTCTTTTTAAGAAAGAGTATAAGAGAGATTACTCCAATTATAGGGGTATATCTCTCTTAAGTCTTCGCGGAACAGTCTTTGTTAAGGCGTTGGAATCGCGTTCCAGAGCAGGTTGTGCAATGAGTTTTGCGGGTTTCAATAATCAACTTTTTTTTTTACTTCCCACCTAGTAGGGGAAGTATTGTAATCGGTCCGATCAAAAAGTTTCGAGATATGAACAGGGCTTGACATTACTATACACTAGAAGTCGTTTGCACCCATTTTCGAAATGATGTCTGTGTGTGTGACAATATTTTCCTCCTACGATATCTGGAGAACGAAACAACGTAGGACCATGCGGTTTTTTTTGTTTTATTTGTCAGCGTAAAACTTAGAGCTGATTAGATTTTGAGCACAATCGGTCTGGCGGATGCTGAGGAAATTTAAGAAACGTTTTTTTTTTTTTTCGAGTTCGCGCAACCACTCTTTGTGGAACAATATTTTCTTCGAATTTTCCGCTCTCTATGCATGTTCTTTAATTATTACATAAATAACAATATCACTGTTTTTGATATAACATAATATGAGGTGGGAAGTATAGGACTGGCTCCCCAGTCGACCTTTTTTTTTTCTACTATCAGTTGCATCTTTTTCAGTACTTGAAATAGTGCGAAATGCGACGCTGACTCTTAATAAACATGTTCACTCTTGCCAAAGAAAAGATTAGGTATACATATGTATATGAACCTTTAATGTTCAAATATGTCAGTATGTTAACCTCTAAATATTCATCAAACACCATATTGTCAAGTACAAAAAAGCTTCTAGAAGGAACAGTCCCAAGATTATTATTTTTCACATTTTGCCTGCGATCAAGAGAAACCAGTCTAACGCGTGCAAAACTGAAAAATATTTTCATGATACTTGTGCTTATAAAGCGTCACCGACTTGGCAACCATGACGCAACACATCCTTGACCGTTCCCACTATCATACATTTGTTGCCCTTCTTTGATTTCCCTCGTTTTATTTACTCTAATCGAGTGGCGAAAATAAACTTTCTCTTGAAAATAGCAAAGAAAAAAATAAACGAAATTGGCTCTTAAAATACATCTCCTCCCACTAGCGGGAAAGCTAACGAAACGTCAACAAGACGCGTCGCCAAAAGTAAACCGCTGCTAACTATCGACGTCACTGAATTCAGCTCTCGAATCAGAAAACTCATCACGAATTGCCTCATCATCTTTTACGGTTGGATTTGGTTTCTTTTTTCGTGCACACACCAACTAAAAATTAAATGTCGACTTGGCGCGAGACGTGGTCTATTTTGGTCCCTAGAACATGGTTCCTAGTTTCCATCTGTGCCGCGTTGACATTTCGGTCAATCGGTTTGGGCACTGTGAATGGCAGACAACCTAATTTTATACACGATGCTCACCGACCAATAGCATGCGAACAGATCACCTCAGATTGGTCATAATTAAAAGAATTAATATTTTATTTATTTTTATGTGTGTTAAATTCCAACGCAATGACCCCTGGCGCGACTGCAGCTGCTGTTGCTTCCGGGCCGCTACGAATTTTCTTTATTTGGATAAAATTGCTTTTCGTTGTTGTTAACAATCGGACGCCTTTGCCACGCCCCGTGGCGACGGCTGTCCATTTAGTAGTAACAAACCGACTCAGCGTTGCGTTTGTTTGTTTTTTTTTTTTTTTTATTTGGGTTGGCAATGGTCCAGATTGGTATATTGCGCGATACTCGTTATGGCCAGCGGACTAAAAATTAGTGCTTTTCGGTTTTGGCCGTTTGGTTTTGTTTTTGTAATGGATTTTCTGGTCTATTTTGGTTATGCAGTGCCAGTGCCGACAGTGGTGGCCCACGATATTGGTATCATCCATTCCATTGAGATTGTGTTTTTTTTTTACCAACAAGAGATTTACGAGCGTGTTCAGTGGGGATGCGGTCAGATAAATCGATTTACCGGCCAAACTGGTGTTGACAAGCGGAAATGAGCGCTTTAGGTGACATTGAACGCTTTAGGTGACATTGATATGATACACGTGTGTGTGAAATGAAATGAGTTATATACGAGATGTACTATCTTGTCATGAGATCTGAGTACCAAGCGCCATGATACACCAGCTGTCAATAGGATTAACTTAGTCACGAGCCACATGTGCTTACCTGTCTGAAAACATCCCGAATAGTGACAGGTTGTTAATTAGCTCTGTTTCATTTGAACTTATATTTTGGCACGAGCACGATTGTAGGGTGAAAACAATTCAACTTAACGAATGATAATGAACCCAACGGAGGCATAGATGTTAAGCCTGTAAGTAGCTTGTTTGATCTATAATACATCGCTTGAAGCTTTGTTATACCGTCGAAGAAGATCCGAGGGTATCATGGAGAAGACACATTAAAACTCATATCAAAAAACTGAAATGAAAATAGAAAAAAAAAATGCAAGAGATAGTAATTTAAGGTCCCTTTCCTGCTGTAAACCAGATCGATTACTTTGCCATCCATGGCCATGGTGCAGTGGTTAGCATCATCGTTTGTCGCGCTGAAAGTCCGGGTTCAACTCCTGATGTCGGAAAAACATTTATTTCTTAAATAAATAAAAATCGATCAATTGTGAAAAGCTGATGGCGGCTCTACTGCGAAAGCATAACACTGGCAGTAGAGTGTCTTGGCTTGAAGAGTTGATTGAGCGAACACTGAGAACACATTAGGAGATTCGAAAAAATTCCTGTGAATTAAGCAATGACAAAAACACCACAAATGTCCCCAGCTAGCCTGGACACCACCCTTGGACGCCAATAAAAACTCAACGAAACCTGAGTTTCAAACCACTGTACCTCGCCCGCGGTGTGTGTATAACATTATAAGAGTATTCATATCCCCTTGATCCGCGCGTGGATTATAAAAATAAAAAACAAAAAAAAAATATGAATGGGTTGTTTCCGCGAACCATTTTGATCTTTGAAAACTTTCCTGCCAGAATTTTTTTTTCTTGCCACAGATGCGGCAGAATTCATGCCGGCATTCCTGAAATACAGCAGCCTGTTAGCGCCTCGATCAACGATAGGCGCTCCTTTGACTGAGAGAAATAGAAAAGTGTCAACCAAATTTTGGTAGATACGCGCTTGCGATTTTCAGTCACAGGGCTATTAAGTCTTGGAAAGTATTATGTACACTAGTGCTTAATAAAATCTCATTAAACTGCGTTTTTTTTTCCAACTGAATAGTAGGCCACTCGTTAGCGATTGCATATCCTCTTGGTTCCATCAGTCGTTATTGGGCGAGTTTACACCTTTGAAGACTACACTGGTGGCTGTCCCAGCAAGACAGGGACACACTTAGACTAAGTGTAAGTCCATTGCGATACCATTTCGGAATCTGCGGCATTGCTTTATCAACTTTGTCGGTGATTCTACTCCAATATCGCTATCATCTACCGCTTTAATTAAAAGCTAATCCGCAGTTTTTCGGACTACCGCGACTTCTGCCTGAAATATGTGCATTACAGTAACCCCCACTTTACAAGACCCCTGCCATCTTAGAAACACGGCTTTTTGTATTCTTATTGGTTGGAAATTTAACAGGTTGTATGTATGATACTATTAGACGTCTTATACGTTACAAGGGTTACAGTCAACTTGACAGAGTTAAGTGTATAAGTAGTTAAACAATCTGATAAAGCGGCGAGAGGAACTACATTTTATAATTTAAAATATGTATAATACAGTAATACAAATAATTTTAATTTTGTTTTTCTTTTATCATTACAGGTAAGAATTTTTAATATCGAACAAGTCTGAACATTGCTTGAACACATTAAAGGTAAATTTTGTGAAATTTTAAGCTCGTTTTATATCATAAGATCGTGGAAGAACTTTTGTTGGCGTTTGTTGCCTTGCTTATTTCAACATGGTCTGCCGGTTTCCCACCTGACTGAACGCAAACCATTTTGTTCAAAAGCCAAACGTATTTTCTATGGCCTGTTAATGGACTCATACCCTACTTTAAGGTCTTAAAACGTACCTGTGAAAAACACTTACGAAGCAGCCAACAACAGTAGATGAAATTCTATTTTACAACTAGAGAACTCACTCTAAAAATTAAAAACCTGACAGACCTGTTAATTGTTTCAAATTGAGAATAAGTGAAGTCTGCTATAGCTCATGTTTCTTAGTTCTCAAAGCAGAGTCAGAATGCATCAGTCAAAATCTTTTCGGGATTATAGGCGGTGCCTTTTTTGTGGAAATCTATCAGCAGCTTCTCTTCACGCTTTCTTGGTCAGAGATGTTCTTGGCCTGCGAAGCACTTGTCTCGAGTCTAATATTCAGAGCTTTTCCTAAAACATTTAAATGGTCAGCTGTAAGTCTAGTCTAGGCTAGAAGAAGGATTAAAGGACGTAGCCATAAGTGAAGCCTAACCATCGATTTTGGAAAGCCCATCCTTGATAAGTAAGGACATAATTAGTTTTTATTTACTTTTTTTTGAAGTGAAACTGCCGCGCCAAAAGTTGTACGCCCCCATTTTTTTTCTTACAAGGCACAGTGTGGAATTTAGGCAATCAAGATGAGTAAAATTATTTCGCGCGCTGTTTAAATTGTTTGCTTTGTTAATTTTGTTTTTCTCGAGCCAGTAGGTGGCTACTCCTAAATTTCTTAAATTGGACTCTTTGGGGATTTCCTACCTAACTAAACAATATTCTGCGCCGAGAATAGTCCTTCTATAAAGAGAATATTGAGAATCGAAACTATTATAGATAGAAATCTTGGAAGAACCCCTGGGTCATGGTTTTAAATAATTGGTTGAATAAGGCTGGGGATTAACCTCACGCTCGCTTTATGCAAAATTTTTTGACCAACTAACTTGTATTATGTTTCTCCTTGTGGGTATTAGACCTGTACTGCTCTTACGCGAAATAATGTACAATTTCTGGGAATAGTCTCAGTTCTATATAACTTTTCCACAATCGCGATGACCCGTCCTCAGCTGCTCTGCGCCATCTACATATTTCACGGTCGACCCATTCCTCTGCCACCTTGGATGATTCGATTCCCTTGCATATCGTAATAAGCATACATATCTTTTTGTCATACAGTCAAAATCGGTTAAAGTTATAAGCGAAAGGTCGCTATAACCAATATCAATTTTAGTTAGTGGAGCACAGCCCAGACCAAAAAATTTGGTCGTTATAACTGATACGTCGTTATAACCGATGTCGTTGTAAGCGATTTTGACTGAATTTTGACTGTATTTTGCCAATTAATGTGTGTTATAATTGGTAAAATTTTTCTCCATTTATATTAAAGACGCATACTTGTTGAAACAGTATAAATAACTGTCCCTTATCCACGAAGTTGGAAAACTTTTATAGCTACGCTACAACACTTGAACTGCAAAAGACGATGCAATCAGGTAGTATACATCCACTCTTGCGTAGTACCACAGTCTTTTTTCTTGACATGAACTGAAAAAGTCTTCAAAACATACACTTCGTCAGTTGAGAACCACTACCTACGTTTTTACCCAAATCTTTGAATCTGCTTCCATCCAACACAGCTGTCCACTTATTTCACTTGTATACTGTCTATCGTTCCAAGCAACACTCGTCAGCATCAATTAAATTCCTGCAAAACATTTCAATTTTATTTATTTATTTTTTTTGTCGCCTTTCTTTCGAGTCTATCTTTAGCGCGCAAACTCCTCTCTCAAAATTTTTGTGTAATGTCGGCAACAAAAAGATTTCCGACATAATGTTGTTGGCCCATGGTGATCCGATTCAGTTCGCCAAAACTTTGATCGCAATCAACCGGGTTTTTTCCTTTAGTGTAGTAGATTTTACAATGTTTTCCCCTTTCCAGTTGTGTTTCGCCATTCATCGGCTTTTGTTTCGTATCTCTTAGTACGGAAGTTATTTGCTAATCAAATAAAAAAGCATCTTTGTCTATACGAGTGTAGCTTTGCGCAACGAAAAGAAAATTAACGTCGCCGTTGTCGTGTTGGGGTGCTGTTGTTGTCTTTTCCGGAAGCTCGAAAAAAAAAAATATTTCAAAAAAAAAATCGCTGAGCGAAGTTCAAATTTTGTGAGATTTTGTATGCAGAAGTGTGGGAAAAGTGATTCATTGTGGTTTGCATTGTTTTATTTCGAAAATCTTTCATTTTAAAAAACAGAGAGGAAAATGATATAAAGAGAAAATCAATTAAGTGATGAAAATTTAAAGATCTTTTGTTATTGTGCATTAAGTGCGGCTGTGTCCTGTTGAAATAAAAGGAGGTTCAAGGATTATCCACTTTATACTATAGAGAACATCAGAATACGGTGGAATGTTGAGTGAAGTCTGTGCTCAAGGAACTGTGATTAAGTCTAAGGTATGCCTTGCAGCAGTTAACAGTCAGGCAGTCAGGGTGCAAGAGGTTATACGAGATAAGACCGTCCTATGAATGTTTGCCTATTCTGATATGAAACATGTGTGGGGTATGTTTGAAGTTAAATTAGGTTAGGTAAGGAAATTTTGCAATGATTCAAGAGAGAGCGTCCACTTCACGATTTATTTTTTTTTTTTACCCCCAAAGCCATCACCTTCCACATAGGAAATTAAAATTGACTTTACCATGTCGATGATTTAATGTCATTGCCATTCTGTCACACTTAGTGCTTTCCGCCTTCTCATTCATTCTCCGTAGAAGATTCGAATCTGTCATCCGACTTTTATCCTCGTAGGCGAATATGTGCATTCATATACATATATATAATATTGTCTAACAATATACTTAAGGCGCTACACACTCTGAGTGGATTCATACATTTTTGCATGCAGTGGGTTGACCAAAACCAAAACAATTTGTCCAAAGGCACATAAATCAAGTATTTAAACGCTGCTAAGTAATTAGTGCGTTGGACTGCTGTGTGAACCAGCAATATCCACTAAACATTTTTCGCGACACCACCATTCGCTGAGGAGTGACCAACCTCTAAGATTTTACTTTGTTATGTAAAAGCTTCTCAATTTGCCGTTCAGAGTCGGCCCTAAATTGTAGGTTCCCTTCATTCTTACAAAAAGACACACAATGCAAATGGTTAAGAAAAGCTAAGCCTTGTCCCAAGTCGGACTGTCGCAACAGCTATTTTTTTTTAAACGCTGGGGTTGGGGGCAGGTAAACATGCCGCCTCGTAAGGCTATAAATGGCCTGCTTCAAAAGATACAAAGGCTATCATACATCTTCATAACGAGTGCTTTGAGAAAAGCCCCTACTGCTGCACTGGAGACAAAGCTCCATCTGCTTTTTGTTGCTATCCTTGCGAAGCCAACAGCATTAAGGCTCAGAATCCCACCAGCTGATCAGCACAGCAATGTGTAACCGTAAGATCCTTAAGGACAACCATACTATCATCATCATCATCATCTTCCAATGGCCCGCTTATCCACTATGAGGGTCGCGGGTTTAGGGAGCTTAAGTGGACTCTCCACATTTGCCGATCTTCTGCCATCGACTCTAACTCATCAGGGGCTATCCCCATACGGGTAGAGATGAAATTTACGATTTGGTCCAGCCATCTCATTCTAGGCCTACCCAGGGGACGCCTGCCCGATGGCATTCCATGGCACGTCTTGGAAACCGAGTTGGGGACATGCGTTTAACGTGCCCAAACCATCGAAGTATGGACCTCTCCGTTCGAAGAAGTAGCTGCTCGACATTTAGTGCCTCGCGTATTCTGCTGTTCCTTACCCGATCTCGACGAATTACCCCAGGAATACAACGAAGAAATCTCATTTCGGCAGCTTGTATCCGCGATCTTATTCTTTTGGTCATTAGCCAAACCTCATGACCATAGATGAGGGTCGGGACAAACACTGAATTAAAGACCGACAATTTAGCTTCGATGCCTAGTTCGGCCTTCCTGATAACAGATTGACCAAGCTGTCTCCAAATTGCTCCAGCCTGACCAATCCTACAGGATAACTCAGTATTGTTCCTACCATCACTCGTGAATAGGAACCCGAGATACTTAAACTTCTCCACCTGTTTTAATGGGACTCTACTAAACACTCCATTATTTCTACGGACTATGGACTACGTTTTCCCCAATACTGACTTCAACGTCAGTTACAGAATTCGAATTCCTAGCAGAAGCTCTTGGGAGTCTGGTACAGTTTTAAGTGAATCCGCGCTAGAAATATTGACAGGCGGATCTAAAACATCGTGCGGTATGGAGTCAAGAGTTTTCTCCAACGCACCTGGCTTAGCCATCACTATGCAACCAGCGGATCACTGTAGTGTTATTCAAACGGATATTACGGCAGTCCTAGAAGTTGCGGCTTGGCTTTTAATTAACGCGATAGATTGTGGCGCTACTGTACTATAAATACATAGTCTAGCTTTTAAAGTCTTGTAATCGCGGGTAATATATACAATCAAGGTTGATAAAGCAATGCCGCAGATCTTTTAACGAGACTGCAGACAAGTACGACATAACCCTGTGCTGGGTCGCAGGACACAGGGAGGTTCCAAGCAATTGCAGAGCGGACGAGCTGGCAAAAGTGGGACTTGTTTTATGGCTCTTGTTAACCTGATGGATGTTAACTGCTGTATTTCGTGTCTTTAGATTGGTGACTCTTTCTGAGACCGCTCCATTTCGGACATTCGTACGTGAGATGGGGATACTAATGTCCTTATACATGCAGTAGATAATGGCGGATCTTAGCTTACGGTTCTTTCCAAATATTGTGCTGCATGCAGCCAAGATATTTGACATTTTCTGATAGTTAATATTGGCCACCATTTACAATCGGGGGCTCAAATACTGGTATCACCCTTTTTAGTGTAAACAACAATAATACTTTTGTTGAGGGTTTGACGTGTAAACCACATTTCTTGGCCCAGTTGTTCGCAAAGCCGATAGCCGATTGAAGTAGTTCGGAGAAGGTAGGTTGGAACGTTTCCGGTGCTTGCACGACTTAATCGTTGACGAACGCTAATACTTTCGTTCCGCTTCGATGTTTGCGATTAACATCAAAAGAAGGGGTTATAGCACACCTACTTGAGGAGCCCTTGGATACAAGGGCGTGCATTTCGCAACCATTCAGTTCTCCCCTAAAGCTTCGAGATCTGAGCATACATTCAGCTCAATCTGTGAACGACGGGTTTATGCCCCTAATACATGCCGTGTAACTTCCAATTCCACGTTATTAAAGGCCCTTCAACTTCGAAGAAGGCTGAGAGGGTGTGGTGATTCTATGGCCATTATTATCTTTTGTAGCGCTGTCTTCGCCGATTTAGGTTGGCAAGACGTTTTTTAAATTTAGTTTGGAGAACACTCTAAAAATTTAATTTGCAGAATAATGGGATCTATTTCATCAAGCTCTGGCGCTTTTTATGGAACCAAAGAATCAATTACCCAGATCACTTTTTTCGCACCCCCTTCGGGTAGGGGTTAGAATATACCCGAGGTAGGCATGCCTGTCGTAAGAGGCGACTAAAATCCACCCTCCGTATACCGAGGTTAAAGAAGTATACAAACAATGCAATGAACAAAACAAAGAGATTCAATACCCCAGGTGGCACTCCAGGTTTACTGGAAAATCCACCCTCTTCGGAGGTCGGCTCTATGGATTCTGGGGAGAGCCATTTATTGCAATTATGCAACCCTTTTACAAAAAGTGTAAGGGTATCTCGATCGCCACCACCAAGATCGAATGTCTCCGGGAAAAGAAGTCCGCCGGAAGCGTTAACGCGCGATAAACAGGACTCAGCGAAATGTAAAAGCTTCGAGGAGGAAAACAACGAACTCCGTAAGAAGCTTAACGAAATGGAGTTACTCTACAAAGAACTTAGGAAAGAGGTAGATTTACTTCGACAAGAAAATAAAGCTCTGAGAAACGTAAATCCTCCAAAAGACGGTAGTCCGTCTGGCTCAACTGTTCGCGAATATCATACGGACGAAGAAGAGCTAACACGGGAAACGGCGTGGGTCTCAAAGAAAAGACCCAGCAAGAAACGAAAAGCCGGTTCTTCACCTGAAATCGAGCCACTAAAAAAAAACAAGAGCTTGCAAGAGACAAAAAAATTAAGTCCACCGCCTCCAATAAACGTCATCGGGATTACGGACTATAACAAGTTGTATTGCCTCCTAAAAGGAACGTTGGCCTCGAAGTTTAAGGTCACCTCACTTCGCAACAATGTGTGGAAAATAAACGTCGATGACCCCGACGATTACCGAGCATTTTCTCGGAAACTTAATACCGAGAAAATTCAGTGGTACACCTACGAAAATAAGTCAGAAAGACCATTGCGAGTTATAGCAAGAGGACTCCATCCTTCATGCACCAAAGAAGACGTTATGGACGATCTTCAAGCGAAAGGCTTTAAAATTCTTGACGCCGTAAATATTATCAAGAAGGAAAAGCAACAAACGGAAGAAGATCAGGAAAGTCTTGTTAAGCGTGGTCTTCCGCTTTTTATGCTCAGTTTCGATAAAAGCGAGAATATAAAGGATATTTACAATATTAAAACGATTTTAAATATTGTTATCAAAATCGAACCGATGCGTAAAAGCACAAGATCGATCCCTCAGTGTAAACGCTGTCAAGGTTTCAACCATACGCAGACATACTGCCAAAAAGAGCCACGATGCGTGAAATGTGCCGGTACACATCTTTCGAATGAGTGCCACTTAAACAAGCAGACGGCAGCGACTTGCACAAATTGTAAGGGGAAGCACCCAGCGAACTATCGAGGTTGCGAAGTCGCCAAAGAACTTCAAAAAAGGCGCGATACGCTTAAAAAGAACATTCGTCCGCTACCAAAACCGAATAAAAATAAATCCGAAAAATCGTTGGCGAAAGAAAGCAAACCCGTCAAGGAAAAAACGAAAAAAGTTCAGGAAAATCCGCCATCTGCTGATGCCCAAACGTACGCGCAAGCCGCATCGCAAGCAACCAAGCAAAATAGGCCTGCGTTAGATCCTATGCAACAAGTTTTCTCTATAATTCTCGCGAAACTCGAGGAGCAAAGCAAGACAAATAAGCTTATATTCGAAAAACTTAGTAACCTTGAGCATAACGCTCGCAAACCACGAACGAAATTATGAACATGAACCAGTTACTTAAAATCTTAACATGGAACGCAAACGGCCTTCAGCAAAGAATCGACGAACTGGAAGTATTCCTACGCCAGCAGAACATTGACATATGCTTGATTTCTGAAACCCATCTGACAAAGGAATCTCGGGTTAAAATTAGAGGATACTATGCTTATCACGCATACCACCCATCCGAAAGGGCTAGGGGCGGATCGTCGCTCTTAATTAAAGACTGTATTGAGCACTCTTTGAATTCACCGATAGAACTCGATGCAATGCAATTAACTTCGGTTCGCGTAAAAAATAAAAAGATGTATTACAATATCGCGTCCATTTATTGCCCTCCGCGATACACGCTAGAAAAGAATGACTTAATACGTCTATTTGACTCACTTGGACCAAAATTTATTATTGGTGGTGATTTCAATGCGAAACACACCTTTTGGGGTTCGAGATGCATTTCACCTAAAGGCAGACTTCTCTACGAAATCGGCATGCAATTTGCTGTTGACTTCTTTTCGACGGGGAAACCGACTTATTGGCCCTCCGACATAGCAAAAACGCCTGACCTCATAGACTTCTTTATTGCAAAAGGGGTAGCGAAAACCTTTACGAACGTCGAGGAAAGCTTTGGTCTCTCCTCAGATCATTCACCAGTCATATTGACAATAAGTGAACGCCTAATGAAGAAGGAAGGCGCGCCCAGATTAACTAGCAACAAAACTAACTGGGACGGCTTTAGGAAAGCTTGTGAAGAAAATATAGTCCTGAATGTGTCGCTTAGAACACCGTGCGAAATAGAGGATGAAGTCGGCAGATTTATTGAAGTCTTACAAAGCGCCGCGTGGACCAACACTCCATATAAAAGGAAAGTAGTCGGAAATAGCGAAGTAAAATATCCGCCGGAAATAAAAGAACTGATGTTGGCAAAGAGGAGAGCACGCAAAAGATGGCAACAGTCCCGCGCTCCTCAGCATAAAACCCATTCGAACTTCCTATGCAATAAGCTCAAAAAAGCGATACGGGATTTTAAAAATCACGAGATTTCTACATATCTCGAAGGCTTGTCTGCTGAAAAAAGTTCGAATTATTCTTTTTGGAAAGCTATAAAAGGTGTCAAAAAACCCCAAATACAATCGCTACCAATAAGAAAAAGTAATGGCGAGTGGGCAAAAGGCGATAAAGAAAAAGCCGACTTATTTGCTGAGCATCTAGAAGAAACGTTTAAGCCATTTCCCGGGCAAGCATTAATAGAAACTCTTAATAATACGATTATGACTCCAGACAACTTTAAAATAAGAAGCGTGTCACTAGCCGAACTTTGTGAGGTAATAAAAAATCTAAAGAATAACAAGGCTCCTGGATATGACCTAATAACCGGACAGGTCCTGAAGGAATTGCCAAAGAAAGCTTTAATAAAACTTGTTTACCTTATAAATGCTTCGCTAAGACTATTATACGTTCCAAGGCAATGGAAAGTCGCCGAAGTTATAATGGTTTCAAAGCCGGGAAAATCGCCAAACGACAAAAAGTCGTACAGACCGATATCGCTCCTGCCGATAATATCAAAGGTTTTCGAAAAACTCTTATTGAAACGGTTAAAACCGGTAATTGAAGAAAGACGTTTGATTCCTGATCATCAATTCGGGTTCAGAATCAAGCATTCCACAATTGACCAGGTTTATAGAATAACCAACGAAATTGAGAAGGCCATAGAAGAGAAAAAGATATGTTCTAGCGCTTTTCTTGACGTTTCTCAAGCCTTCGACAAGGTGTGGCACGAAGGCTTGAATTATAAACTTAGACAGGTACTTCCGGAAGAGTTGTACAAGATCTTAGAGTCGTATTTGGAGAATAGACTCTTCCGTGTCAAGCACGGAGCCGAATACTCGGAATTCAAGGAAATCGCTGCGGGAGTTCCACAAGGGAGTGTTCTTGGTCCAGTCTTGTTCTTGCTCTATACTCGAGATATACCCCAAGAAGAAGGCACCGTTGTTGCTACGTTCGCGGACGATACGGCTATTCTGGCAACAGATAATTCAGTCGAGTCAGCAACTGTAAAGCTTCAACGAGCTTTGGATAAAATCTGCGAGTGGACAAAGGTTTGGCGCATTGTTCTCAATGAAACCAAATCTACCCATGTTAACTTTACTAACAAGAAAATAAACAACTTACCCGTTTTCATTAACTCGGTACAAATACCGTATGCAAACGAAGCAAAATATCTAGGAATGACACTAGATGCGAAACTGAAATGGAAGCCGCACGTTAAAAAGAAACGCGACGAGCTCGAAATTAGATTTAGAGAAATGTATTGGCTGCTTGGAAGATATTCCAAATTAAGCATGTATAACAAATTGCTCTTATATAAGCAAGTCTTAAAACCTGTATGGACGTATGGTATACAACTTTGGGGTTGTACCAAAACCAGCAATAGAAACATTTTACAAACCTTTCAAAATAAGGTGCTCAGAACAATCGTTAATGCGCCGTGGTACATTAGAAACGACGATATCCATAGAGACCTCGGTTTAGCTACCGTCGAAGATGAAATAACAAATTTTGCACGCAAACTCCGTGTTCGCCTTCAGGGACATTGCAATAACGCCGTACTCCAAATTCTGGACGTGACAAACCTTGTGCGCCGACTACAAAGAACGAAACCGTTCGATTTAGCGCAATAAGGGATAACCGCTTATAATGACGGTATTAGTAGGTGCTTTTACTGGAAAGCTACCTGCACAACGCGAACTTTTATTGTCGAAAGCTAAACTACTTGATAAGGCTTTTTTTTGTACTTAGTCGTAGTCAACACGAAAAGGGGAGGTGTTTTTAGTGAGTAAGAATCTCACACTACCATGAGCACGTGCGGTAGATCTTCATGGTGTCTCATGAAAGATTTTCACCTACCCTCGCAAAGAAAAAAAAAAAAAAAAAAAAAAAACTTTTTTCGCATCTACAATTTGGGAACTCTTAGGTTTACAAGTACAAGCAAGGCCACCTTTCAACTGCTCTTCTGTAGCTCTGCGCTCCTATCCTGTTGCTTCAGTTCAAATGAAAAGTATTTGTTTTACCGGTCTCCATCCAGGCTGAATGATTCATTTTGATTAAAATAAAATGTTTGGACTGATCACCTTCCAAGATTTTTAGCATCGACTGTGGTTGCGAAATGAAAATCAAGTACCTATTTAAAATAAAAATAAATAAAAAAACGATTAACTTTCATTCGACCTTTTTTTCATTGCGAGTTCCCCACAAAGTCCCCGACATCAAAGTGTTGTTTAAGCTCCAAAAAATATTCGATCATTATTTTCCCAAGTATGAAAATAAATTATTTGGTTTTTTCATTGCAAAAGTCTGTTTATAAATAAATCGGCATTTAATTTTTAAAATTTTTATTAAAATATAGTCACATTAAAAAATAGCAAAACACGTGGCATCATCACGGAATTTTTTCGTAAAATTTCCGAAAATCTATCACATTTGCGTAGGCATACGCTGGGGACTCGTTTTCTTGGCAACCATGTCGATTAAGTTTTCATTTAAATTATTAGGTCCCTTAACGTATGTATACAAAATTGATTAAATTAAATAATAAAATATATTCTGCCTCAGGCCACGTTGCGTTCACATGTTTGTGACAATAACGCGGTGATTGACTTAGTTTCTAGTGATGAGGAGAACGATCTTAATTGAAGACACGTTTTCAGAGACTGTCGTACATGTGACTTTGTGACGTGATTCTTTGTGTTTCAGCAGCAACAACAACTTGGGACAAACTTGAAAATTTAATTTTCTTGACCTAAATTTCGACTGAAATCAGTGGGAGTTTAATTGTTTTGAATTTTCCAGAATATTTCGTTTAAATAGAATTTCTTTGGCGATGACTCAAATTGTATTCAGTGGTAAAACCCATCCAATTGTGGCGTCTTGTCAGGTGTAAATAATAATAAGGAGCGTGTTCTGATCTCAAAAAAGATAAGACACACTTAACGACTATTGGAAAGGGAATGGGCATATCTCACAGATTTGAAAGGGGAATACGAATACGTTCATCAATCAACTAGCCAACGAAAGCATTCCTAGGTGGCAAAGCTATTGTTTTTATCTACCTACTACATACCGAGATGGCATGTAGTCCTTCCTTTGCCACTTCGTCAGCTTTTTCGTTTACGTTTACTACAGGGTCGGCATGATAACTAGAATTCGTGTCAATATCTTCGCATACTTTTCGTTGCAGCTAAAATGGCATCCCTGAAGCCACACTTATATGGGCTGATCAGGTTATTGACGAACGGCTTCAGACGCTCACACAACACGGCAGATAAGATCTTGTAGGCGATGTTAAGAAGACTGATGCCTCTGTCGTTGGCCCAGTTCAGAGGGTCTCCTTTCTTGAGGATCGGGCAAACAATGCTCAGGTTACATACATCGGACACACTAGCCTCCGACCATATTTTACAGATGAGTTGGTACAGCTAGGCCGTCAGCTCCAGCAGCTTTGTTGGACTTAAGCTTAGATATGGCTATCTTCACTTCGTTCAGGTCCGGTGGACGGAATTGTTGGTCTTCGTCGTCCAGGTTAAATGGTTCATTCTGCTAGGTTGCGATCAGATTTCTTCTATCCAGGACAATACGTTACGATACTAAGGGCTAGATGCACTAGTGGTTTAACAGAAGGTTTGATAAACCTCAATAATGATCGAAATCAAAGTTTTCGCTGGGGTTAATGAGTCTCGTATTAGATGGAGTAATATTTTCTTTGGAGCGCCTGAGCATTCACAAAGAATATGTTGCTCGAGTGGACATATGTATGTACATATACATATGTATATGTCTGTATCTGAAATCCAGGCCAATAAATTATACGGACGAGAAAGTCAATGAGGACATACACAACTCTTACTGCCACTGCGCAAGCCTATGATAGTCAGGCATACTTTCTTTGGAATACATTTCTTTCAATATATCGGAGAACTAAGTGACATACCTATCAAGCAATAACAAGCACTATAAATGACTGCAGTTAGTCTGAACTCCACTATCAAGCGCCATTCGAAGCACAGCACCTCGCTCTCGTTGTGTGAGTAACATCATAAGGGTTCATAACACCTGGATTAAAAAAAAATTAATTATCTCAGGTTTAACAAAGCGTTAACATTTTACGCACGAATAAAAGGGACCTACAATTTATTGCCGACTCCGAACGGTGAATTGAGAATCTCTTTCATGACAAATTATACTCCCGGAGGCTTGTCATTTCCCAACGAGAGGTGTTGCCGCAAAAAATGTTTGGTGGACATGACTGGGGCTTGAACCCACGCCGCTCACACAGCATTCCAACACACTAACTACTGAGTCACGGCGGCCACAGTGGATTAATTTCCCACTAGTGGTGGAGTCATTCCCCGTGGAGTACTATCCCTGCACCAGTTCAAAGCCCAAGGGCAGTAGAAGAGTGCTTTAGGGATAGCTCCACAAGCAAGAGTGTTCGTAGTCTAGCTGGAGCAGCGAGCGGCCCCTATCGCCATTCTATGTAATCAAATGAGTTCTGAGGAAATGCCAAATGCTACAGGGTGGGGTAAAAGTAATGTCATAATGTGAATTGGTTGCCATTTTGTTAGAAATGAAAAAAATTGGTCTCTGTTTTCACGTTAAGTTTATTTGAAGGTGTAGAATTGATGACAATAACTTGAAAAAATCATATCGGTCAAATACCACCTCCTGAGTTGATGCACATTTGTGCTCCAAATTGGTGATTTCTTCTTCAATGTTGGCTTTCAAGGCATGCAAGGTTTGTGGTTTATTGTGGTAAACGCAAGATTTCAAAAAGCTCCAAAACAAAGAAGTCTGCCGCCGTCAGATCTGGCGATCTGGCCGGCCAATTCAAATCGCAAAACGGAAGATCACACGGCCCAGAAATTGGTGATTCAAAATCTCCACCATAGCCTGAGCTGTGTGAGCGGTTACACCGTCTTGCTGGAACCAACAATGCTCGAGACCCAAATCAGCAACTTGCGGAAAAAAAAACTCGTCTAACATCTGTCGGCGTCGGCTCATAAAAAAATAAAGGCCAATCACTTTTTCACTGTAAATGACGTACCAAACAGTCACTTTGATGGGATACAATGGCTCTTCGTGCATTTCATGTGGATTCCCCGTGCCCCAGAAACGAGCTTCGTCGCTCATTACGACTTTTGATTCAAAATCATCCTCTTCTTGCACCAGGTTTATCAGAGCATGGGAGTAGGCTGACCTCACTTGACGGTCAGCAGGCAGGAATTGGTGAACGATTTGCACTTTATCAGGTCTTTCACCAAAATTCGACGCAACGAACGTCTGCTGATGCCAAATTGTGTGCATCTTTGTCTCTTCGATTTTTGTGGACTCTATCGGACGTCCTCGGCCACAGCTGTGATATTCTCGGTCGAACGAGCAATACGGGGCTAGCCGCTTCTTGCGACATCTCTTGTGGAACCAGTTTGCACGAGACGCTCAGGCAAACGCTTAGTTGTTCGCGCACATGGTGCAGACCGGAAATTGGTCAAATAAGCAGTAACAATAATTCTGCGCTCTTCAGGTGCATATCGCGCCATTGCTTGTTGTCAAATAATTCTCAATCTGTCTACAACATAAATGTCAAAGCACAATGACATTTGACGCCATTTGCAAAAATGATGGCACATTCACATTATGACATTACCTTTGGCCCACCCTGTATTAAAAGCTGACGAAAACATACTTGTGTGTACGTACGAGTACCAATGCGAAAATCGTGCTTTAGGTTCAGTAATAGGTTTAATTTGAAAAAAATTGTGTCTTCTAGCCAAAACGGAATTGAAAGACTACTACTAGAACGACACCACTATGTTTTGATTTGATTCAATTATATAAATTTATATTTAAAATTATACTCTAACAAAATTCATTCTTTTATTTACAGGTAAGAATCATCACCATGTTATCTGTTACGCATGCATATGTTCGAGGTAATTAATTTTTTTAGTCAACTTAATCTGTTGATGACGCAAAATATTATAAACTTATTTGACAGCTCTCACAAAGTGATTACTGTGAACTAAGACCTGTTCTAAGGTGGTTATTGGTTATTCTCTTGATTTAATCTAACCGACTCTTTGCGTAAACAAAAGTCGACTCATTTCGCTTTAAATTTTATGCAACACAATTTGGAGTAGTATTTGCAAATGGTTACAATTCAACGTCATACCCTCTTGACTTTTAATCCCTCGTCTATTTTTTTTTATCCTCTAAATCCTCCTTTGACAGTCATAAGCAGTACTAACTTCTGTTGACATTAATATTAATTACTACTAATTGATTACGTAAATAATTGCTTGGACTTCCTCTGTTCTAAAAACGAACATTAAAGCCAAACATCAAAGTTTAAAACAAGAACAGTAAACAAACAACTGTTATCAAATAAAATTGCGTAGACTTTCGAGTCAGGTAAATATTTTTAAAAGCATGTTTTCGGAAACGGATTGTTATCGATAAAAATCTCTATTTTTTTGTTTGACGGTAAACATTTATTTACGTATATGTAGATTTATTGTCAGTGATAAGCCTTAGATCTGTCTTGCCGAGAACTTCCTTGAATTGCCAACAAGTTCATTGCACTCGGGTAGCTTTCTTTAAGGATGAGACCTAAGTGCTTAATATGTTGGCTGAATCAATCCAATCAAGCAAATTTCTAGAAGGTGGATTCATCAGTCACGTCCGGGTCAGCAACTGCGTAACAATTCATTATCCATGATCCAATAAAAATTACGACATTCATATGCATCCACATAAGCACTGAACCTTTTAATGTTCGTTTTATACTCGGTTAGAGCTCCAAGTATTCGGCGAACGATTTAATTTTTAACAAAAGGGGGATACACTTGTGGGATTCAGCTCTTGGCAAACGGTACATAGAGACTCGAAGAACTTGCAAATTGGCTGTTAAAGCAGCTAAAAAGCACTCTTGGAAGGAGTTCAGCGAGAAGTTGAACCGTGATCACAGATCTGCAAACAAGGCGTTCTGGCAGACCATGCGCCGTCTCAGAGGAAGCAAATTTAATATTATAAAGGGAGTTAAATCCAAAGATGGTATACTTCGAAGCTGCTCAATCCTGAACAGGGCACTGAGATTTTCAGACCCATGGTTCTGAAAAGGGCGGAAAATAGTCCCACCATAGAGGAACTGACTTTTGCAATTAGAGCCCAAAAAGTCGCAAATTTGCTGGTGTGGATGAAATTCGGCTAGAAATGCTCAAGGCCTTAGGTAAAGAGGGAGTGAAATGGATCTCTCGTGTCATTAAAGCGGTCTGGGAAAGCGGCGAAACACCTAGCGATTGGCCAACTGGGGTGATTGTTCCTCTTTTAAATAAAAGGGATAAGAGGGATTGCTCCAATTATAAGGGCATATCCCTTTCTCCCTGGAAAATTCATTGCTAAGGTGTTGGAAGCGCGTTCCAGAGCTGTGGTCGAGTCCCGATTGGGTGAGCAGTGCAGCTTTCGTCCAGGTAGAAGCATAACCGACCAGCTGTTCACCCTCAGAATGATACTTGAGAAGACCTGGGAGTACGCCAAACCTATCTACAGATGTTTTGTGGATTTTTAGAAAGCATATAATGGGGTCCCTCTGGAGTGTATGGAATAGATGGTTCTCTTCTGAGGCCCATTTAATCTCTATACACCAACTGTAAAAGCTGTGTTTGGGTGAACGGCGTAAAATCGTGACCATTCGCTGCGAGCGTTCAACTTCGTCAGCGGTGCGTTCTGTCACCTTTCCCTTTGATTGCGTATATGGATTGGATGTTACCGCGCAGCTGTGGAACGGTTAAAATTGGAAGACTTAAGGATAGGTCATCTACTTTTCGTTGATGACTTGGTCACCTTACGTCCACTCAGACCGATCTTCAACGCGCACTATATAGTTTCGTCGCCGTCTATGTTAAAGCTGGGATGAAGGTAAACGTAAGCAAATTGAAGGTTATGATAATTTTCCGAATGCCTGTTCAATGCCCTCTGCATGCAGTCCTGTTCACGAGCTATGGAGAAATGAGATTTCTTCGTTGGTTTGCTGGGGTAACTCGTCGAGATCGAATTAGCCACACCAGAACAAGAGTGACATTCAATGTCGAGCAGGTACTTCTTCGAACGGAGAGGTCCATATTTCGATGGTTTGGGCACGTTAAATGCATGTCCCCAACTCGGCTTCCAAGACATGCCATGGAATTTGTGCCATCAGGTAGGCATCCCCTGGGTAGGCCTAGGATGAGATGGTTAGACCAAGTCCAAAATCTCACCCGTATGGGGATAGCCGATGTTGATTTAGAGTCGATGGCGGAAGATCGGGAAATGTGGAGGGTCCACTTAAGCCCCTTGAACCCACGATCCTCCTGCTGGATAAGCGGGCCATTCGAAAATGATGATGGTGATGATGAGAAAGGTGAATTCTAAGTCTTTAAGAATGTTTAAGATATTAACAAAAGTCCCTCCAAGCCTGCTGCTTAGCTTCTCTGACGACATTTTGTCTATCTTCGGACAGTCCCAGTAAAGCTGTTAGAGTTCGCTCTGAGGTTGGATAAATCGTTCTTTAATTATTATGAAGATTTTCTTCGTATGTATATTAATGGATGTAACGTAAATCGCAAATTAGAATCTCAGGCAGACTTTACCCTCTAACCGCAATGTGAATGTCAAGTCGCCTGCGCACCACTCCAACTGCTGCCAGGATTTTTATATCAATACCTTTTCGCACGAATGAAATCGATTGTCGACTTCGACCAGCAGACTGAGAAGCTTTACTACTTTCGAGGTCGTCCATTCCACGACGAGAGGTGGTGCCGGGAAAAGAATATTCGGTGGATATTTCTGGGGCTCGAACCTACGCATCTCGCACAGCCGTCCAACGCTCTAACCATTCAGTCTATTACGTAGCGCAAGTGAGGTGTAGTGGTTCGAAACTCAGATGATATTAGGTTCTAATGACGTCCGAGGGTGGTGCCTAGACTAATTGGTTTATGTCCAAACTAAATGGGGACAATTTCCTTTGTGTTGTTGTCATTTGCTTTAATTCAAGGTATTTGTTTTTTCCAACCTCATGATGTCGTTATTACAAGTGTTATACCTTTGTAATGGAATTGACATCAGCTTGATCGATCGTATGTATTTTTTAGGACATAAGTGTTTTTGATATCAGGAGTTGAAGCCGGAACCTTCAGTGTTACAAGCGATGATGCTAATCATTTGCATTGCATTGATGTAATCTGCAAAACAATGAGTGCTAAATAGCAGCAGACTGCATATTTCTTATCTTGTTGAGTCATCATTACAACTGACTTTAAAGCCGGGGATTCACTGTATCCTCATCGAAGGGAAAATACATAAGGACAGAATACATTTATCACACCGTCCTCTACTATCCTCAGTCGCCGGAAACCATTAGCACGTGAAGGTTTTTTCCTAGAAGCAGAACTCCTTCCAACCCTGAGTGCGTTGCTGTTGTGGAATGAATTTCGACTTTAATTCGCCTAATTGTTATTGAATCCACGTTTCCTGGATTAAAGCCTCTTTGCCAGGATGCCGTACCATGACCTATAACCTATCTCAATTCCCATCAGCACGCTGCAATCTGGTGACAAGTTAACAACCCACCGCTGATGATGCCTATTAGCATTCCGAATGAGGTCCTTCAAAACACGTCTGACTGCTATTTTTGGAATATTTTTTTGTTTTTTTCCAGCTTTGTCATTGAAACAAATAAAAACAAATCGCGGAAAGTTTCCATCCTCCCCTCATAGATCAAAATCACAAACGTGACAATGAATCCGAATAGACTTCGTCAATCTATAAATACATAATGGAAGAGCAATCTAACAAACGTTCCGCACACACGTTGAATCTACCGGTTACCCGAGTACGTGGGTGCCTAACAAAACAGCTTTTCGTAGCGCACTGACCAAAATTGTTTTAGTACACAAAATGTATCTATTTTCATGCAAATTGTTGTGTTCACGTTCGATGCATAAAAAGAAATCAATTTCAGAATATAAAATTAAATCCACTCCGACTGTCGTCTGAGTGAGTTTGCCTAATAGATAAACGGCCAAGGCATGGCAAGGAAATAAATTGCAAATCGGTCCGGAGGAATAAATAAAAAGATAAACATACGGTGCCGCCAGGGATACATAAATTATAGCTACAAACTGCTTTCAGCTGGGTGATGTATTGTTTATGGGAAAACCTTGAAGACGTAAAAGTACCTCGCTTCACTTGAGCGGTGAATAGCCGTTAAAAGGCATCCTCAGCAGCGGCCCTAGAGCCTTAATTTTGTATGTAAATGTTCGACCTAAATTCGCTGGAATTTATAAATAATTGCCCTTTTGAGCAAAAAAAAAATGTCTTGGTGTGGGAATGTGCTTCTTTTATATCGGTAAACCGTGCGAAATTCCTTTGACCTTTTTTTGCTTAGGCGCATAGTCTCCAGATTCATTAAAAAATCACGTTTTACCGAGATGTGTGTGTGTGCCTCGGGTGAGGTCTGTAGAAAAGTTAGAATTTACTTTAATAGGACGAGTTGATGAGGGGATTCTATGAAAACATCCATTGTGTGGGATGGGTTTGTTACCATTTTACACTGGACTTCATCGAAGACACCTTGGGACAAAATTGTCCCAAGCAGACCCGGACAAACAGTTTGTTTTTTCGGCAGCCTTAACCTTTGCAAGTGCCCACTTCAGAGTGTAGGCTGAACGTACTTGAACCGGAAATTGGGTTCTGAAGTAGAAAACTTCTAAAGTGCTTTTGATGCTATCAACTGAAGGTCAATGATTACGGAAAGGAAACATTTTTGTCAATAGATAGTCCAACGATGGTGAAATGAAGGACCAATTTTTTTTTTGTTTTTTTTTTGTTGCATGACTAGAAATTGTGTGTTTTGTGTTCGACAAGTGGGCACTTTTTGCTAAAGTACCCGAGAGCTTAACTGAGGTGCCACATAAGCGTTAGGTTAGGTTAGGTTAGGTGGCTGTCCACGCTCAGGCAGCGACACACTTTGGCCAGATTGGCCCATTGTGATACCACGGGAAAAAAAACCGGCTTAGCGGTGTTAACCCTAAGATTTGAACCATTTCGTCCCAGAGATGAAGTTTCTTATCTTCTGGATGTCGAGTTCAGCTAGATCGTTAGGGCCGTTTCCTGGCATCCGTATCAAGGAGCAATTTGGTTCCTCCTGGTTTTCAGTGAGATGCTGTCCTGTGCATTATTTTACAAGCTCGTCCGCGCTGCAATTGCTTGGAACCTCCTTGTGTTCTGAGACCCAGCACAGGGTTACGTCGCACCTATCTGCAATCTCGTTCAGAGATCTGCGGCATTGCTTTACCAATCTTGATCGTATTGCCGGCGATTCCAAGTTGAAATCAATATAGGGGACAACGTAGTCCGTTTTGCTAGGAATGGTATGGTTGCCCTTAAGGATCTTAGAGTGGCCTATTACTGTGCTGATCAGCTGGCAGGATTTTCTGAGCCTTAATGCTGCTTTGGCTGCCATAAGCTTCCCAAAGATATCAACAGGAAGCAGATGGAGCATTACCTCCATGCAGATGCATGATCCCCTTTGTACCTTGTCAAGCAGGATGCTGTTGGTCTTTTTATCCAGTGCTGTCCACCAGACCAATACACCATACATGAGGATCGGCCTCACCACCGCCATATATATCCAGTTGACTACCTTAGGCTGCAGGCCCCATTTGGGGCTCAGAACTTTCCGGCAGGAGTATAAGGCAAGTGAGGCTTTCCTAGCACGGTCCTGAATATTCAGCTTCCAGCTGAGTTTCCTATCGGGTCTGACCCCTAGGTATCTGGCATGGTCTACAAATTGGGATAGGTTAGGTTAGGTTGAAATGCCTGCCAGCAAAAGCCGACACACTTAGACCCATGAGGGGTCCGTTGTGATACCACAAAGATCTCGCAAAGATCTCCTGATTACTCATTGAACCAATTGGAAGCGTAGAAGGCTACTAACATTGATGTTTATTAGGTCGCTTACGTTGGTATAGAAGAAGGCTCCTAAGTGAAGTTTTCTTTTGCGGGAGAAAGCTGGACAGCTGCAAAGAAGATAAAGAACAGTCTCCTCCTCCTTCTCGTCTATACAGCTTCTACAGAAGTTGTTTGCGTAACGCCAAGCGTTGTCGCATGCTTGCTTGCTATTAAACAGTGTCCAGTAATAACACCTGTGAGTTCTATTAAGAAAAATCAAATACTTAGAGCGTTTGAGATCCAGGTTTGGCCAAATCTGCTAAATCTGCTGCATGTTATACCATTTGTCCACCTAAGATTTGTTCTTTTGATAGCATCTAGCTTTAGTTTAAGTTTACAAGTAGCGATTGGTATACCTAAGGTGCCCTTATCAGGCCAAATAGGAAATGTTGTTCCATATCTAGCGAGTTCATCAGCCTTGCAGTTCTTTGAAATGTCACTACGCCTGGCACCCAAAAAAGGTGAATATTAAACTGCTTCACCATCTCTATAAGAGACGATCGGCAATTTAGGGCTATTAGTAAATTTGAAGCGAGTGATTCGACTGATTTTAATGCCGATGCGGATATCCGTGGCTGATATCATGTTTTTCTTCAGCCAAGATAAGACTTCCCTGGTCGCCATGATTTCCCCAGGAACACGCTACAATGATTTGGAAGACGGAACGCTAGGCTGAGATTAACTCCATCGGAACGAAAAACCACCACCACCCACCCCATTGCTAGTTTTTGAGCCGTCGCGGTCGGTGTAGAAGTGAATCGACGTTTCTTCTGAGACTACATCGTCCCGGAATGACCTGGGCGGGATGGTTATCTCGAAGTTCTTCTCAAAAGTTAGCTTGAGTGCGGTGTAGTCTATGTTTCTGGGAGAAATTTTGACATTTTTCAAAATGGAGACGTGGCCAAAATCTTTATTAGACCACTGTGAGGTTGATTTGAGGCGGATGGCTGCATTAGCTACCATTTGTCTGCCGAAAATGTCGAGGGGTGACATAAAATGTCCAGTGCTGCAGAGGGAGTCGTGCGAAGAGCTCCGCCGATACACATGCAAGCTGTTCGTTAGACTTTGTGGCTAATTCAAGGCGGTCCACTACACCATCACCTTGTACGAAAGTCTGATCGGTCTGATTACCGAAATACAAGGTGGCGCAAAATCGCAAGTCAATTGTACTTTGGCATTTGTGAAGTAAAAAGATACAAAACACACGTCAACAAGACATGAATCGCTCTACTCCTAAAGAACACGGAATAATTCTTTCGATTTTTTTGCGGAATAATTCGTCGGTGGTGTTGGCGCAGCGTGAATTTCGACGCAGATTTCCCGGTCGGCCGACACCAACTTGGTAAATACTTCGACCTTGTGGATATGTGAATAAGCAAAATTATCGCTTCTGAGGCACCGCGTGTAATCCACGAAGAGCCATTACACCCGCTCAAAGTTACTGCATGGTGTGCTGTTTACGCTGGAGGTGTCATAGGGCCCTATTTTTTTGAAAACGCCGCGGGCCGAACGACTACTGTGGACGGCGAGCACTTTAGAGCCATGCTCAACGATCGCCTGATTTAACCGTTCCAGACTTTTTTTTTTGTGGGGTATTTTGAAGTCACGAATCTATGTCAACAAGCCTCAGACTCTTGAAGCCCTCAAAGAGAATATCCGTCAAGAATGTGAGGACCTATCGCCGAAAGTACTGGCAAGAGTGATGGAAAATTCCATAAATCGAGTCCGAATGGTCATCAATTCTGGCCACTAAGCCGATATCATATTCTCAATTTATTGGAAAAAAATTTAGGACATCAAATAAACATAATCCAAAAGCAGAACCAAAATTTATTCTTCATAAAAAAAATTACAGTCAAAGAACATCATGTGACAACTTTTGCGCCACCTTGTATAGAGCCAATGCGTTATGCGGAGTTGCAGACCCCATTTATTTCCGATGGCCTTCTTGTAAGAGAAAAGGGCTGCTGTAGCTTTCTTTACTCTCTCTTGAGTGTTTGGTTTCCAGCTTAATTTTCTGTGCAAAATAAAACAGGGGCAGGACCCCACCCTGTGGAGTGCCTCTGCTGACAGATCTTCTAGCAGAGGAGCCACCCAGCTTTGAATTAATAATTCGACTGGTGAGTAGAATGTTAATTAACTCACAAAGTCTGCTATCTACCATCAAACCTGACAGTGCATCTATGATCGCTGATGTGTTGACGTTGTTAAAAGTGCCCTCTATATCCAGTAATGCTACCAATGTGTTCTCCTTGTGATGCAGGGAGTATTCGATTTTACGCACTAACATGTCCAAAGCCGTTTCCACCTTTGCAATATGCATGTTGAGCCGCAGGCAGCAGATGTCAGTTGATACTGTCGCGTAAACACATATCAATCAAACGTTCAAGAGTTTTTAGAACGAAAGATGATAGACTTATGGGTCCGAGGTCTTTTGGGCTTACAACCTACTTTAGCTTCTCTACATGATTTTGGTATGTGTACCAGGTCCATACAGAACCATCTCTAACGAAGGCAGGATGATATCCGATTACTTTTTTTAGTTCGGCAGGTATAATGTCATCTGGTCCTGCCGATTTGTATGGTTTGAAACTGAATAGCGCCCAGAGGAGTTTGTCCCAAGTAATCAGACAGAAAAGGGAGTTGGTTTACAGTGTGTTTGATCCGTAAGGATCGGCACAGCTTACAACTTGCGCGCTGGGTGGGAAATTTGTGTCCAGCAACAGATTGAGCGACTTTTTGCTGGAAGTCGTCCATGAGCCATCTGCTTTTTTAAAGAAGCTAGGCATTATTGGATTAGTGGAGAGAATTTTTCTTAGCCTTGATGCCTCAGAGGATGCTTCTATTTTACCACAAAAGGATCTCCAAGATTTCCGTCTGGTTTTCCTTAATTCTTGTTGGCATGTTTTTAGGGATTTTTTATAAAAGTACCAGCCTGTCGCTGTTCGTGAGCTTTTATTTAATAGTTAATCCAGGAGAGAACTGCCAAAAAGTGACGATGCGTTTTCGCTCCTCTCCAGACATGATATGTTTGGCCATACAAAACCAACCATGACTGTCTTATCCAGATTTTCGCAAGCCTTTCTTATAAGTGTTTTGATTAATTGATAAGTTCAGTTGTCTTACATAACCCATTCACTTTACATCAGATCGTAGAGATGAAAATATGTAATTCCCACATCGCCTAATTTATTTGCAATTATTTTTATTTTATGATTTTAATTTAAGGGACAAATAAACACGGAGATTTACATCTACAGATGCATTGTAAATGTCAAGTTCATTAGTTTTGTAAATTATGCCAAAAACTGTCTGAAGAACAATTGTTTTTCATTTTGTTTCAAACACATTAATAGATTGTTCTTACACAATTTGTAGATCATAATAATAACCAGGGAGATTAAAAGGCATAACATAAACGTGTGCTTGTTTTATAGCACTTCTATTTTATTTTGTGTGACAATAATTGTCGGTGTGTTTTTCAGATTATTAGAATGTGGTTTTTAACTCATTTCATTGTTTTTTATTTTGGCATCAACTGACAATGTAATTTTAGAATCACTGTACGAAATATTTCGCACTGGGAAACATAAGCGCCGGGGTGGTAGGTTATGTGTTAAAATCAATGTATGTTTACTGTACATGTTTTAGCCATCTTAGCCGAGGAACTCATACTTTTCTGTTCAATTCAATGTTGCTGGGTAAATGAGATCGAAAATGAAACATCGCTATTTGTGTACATTGCAAGGTATGTTGCGGATCATGGCATATTGCCAAACGGAGAATAGAAATATGTGCTACAATTGTATTATTGATGTACATATTTTGCGATGACACAATTCTGCTGGAACTATTTGTACAAGAAAATCACGTAACATGATTCGCCCTCATTACTGAGCGTAAAACGTAAAACCACGTCTTCTTCGACATTTAGGTGCATAGTTTTGGTATGGGCAACCCCCAGCCATGTCCACCGAACATTCACATCCAAAGCATTCTAGAAGAATCATCGCTATCCAAATCACAGCACGCTTACCTCAAGGGAAGTTCCGCGGAAACGACCCTCCATGAGGTAGTGCGAACAATTCTGGATATAGAGGGAGCCTTTAATAACGTACATACTAAAGCTATTCATGAATCTCTGATCGAGCTGGGCTTAGAGGAATTTATTAGTCAACGGATAATCTACATGCCCAGAACAAGAATTATTCTGGCAACACTAGGTTACAGTCACTTAACCAAATTCGCCTACAGAGGAACGCCACAGGGTGGCGTCATTTCTCCTCTACTCTGGCGAATGGTTATGAACAAAATTCTCGTAAGACTAGACAGAGAAAGGGTCAAGGTGGTCGCATATGTGGACGACGTGGTGATACAAGTGTCAGGGCTGTTTCCCTCTGTGCTAAGTGAAATCATGGAGGCAGCTCTAGACAAGGTAAACACCTGGGCCTCAGGGCGTAACCTTGGTGTAAACCCAAGCAAAACTGAACTGATGCTATTCACCACCAAAACTAAAATACCTGACTTCACCCTTTCCCGTCTTAATGGTCTACCGCTCACACTATCCTCCAGCGCTAGGTATCTGGGTATTATGCCTGACCCAAAGCTTAACTGGAAGCAAAACATTGAACACAGACTAAAGAAAGTATGTGTAGCCTTCTATGACTGCAGTAAAACCTTTGGAAAGAAGTGGGGACGTCAACCAAAGATGACCTTGTGGATGTACACAGCTGTAGTGCTTCCGATTCTCACCTACAGGTCGCTAGTATGGTGGCCTGCGCTTAACAAGGGCTACAACCTTGCAAAACTTAAAAGGCTCTAAATAACAGCGAGTATAGGCACCATGAGAGCATTGAGGTCGGCCCCAACGGATGACAGATCACACAAACAAAATATTGCTATCCTCATACATAGTCAAGCCGCTATCAAGGCCATTGACTCGGCTACCATATCCTCCAAACTGGTAGGCGAACGGTTCAGGGTCACATTGCTCTGGATTCCAGGGCACAGTGACATAACAGGAAACGAGCGGGAGGATGAGCTGGCCAGGCAGGGGTCAGATCTACCCGGCTCACTCGCGCCAGGGGTCCAGAACCCGTTAGGAGTGGTTAAGGGACAAATCCACTCACACTTCCTGCAGAACCTCCAATGGGGATTTACCAACTGCGCCATATTAGAAAGATCAACAAAGGATAGGAGATATTGCCAGAATAACGGCAATAACCAGGGGGATTTGGCAATTGGAGACCATGCGCCTAAACTAGGTATTCCCCACTGCCGCAGCTGCGGAAATGAAAATGAGAGGAAAACTCTCGTCCACTTCCTGTCCGGCACTTGCAAGAGCCAGACTGCACTGACCATTCTTCGACGACCTCAGCAACATCTCGAGTAAAAGGATACAAGATCTAATTCGATTTCTAAATTCCACAGGTTGGATCTAGGCACACACATCATCAACCAGGTCACACGAGTCGTGGTAACAAAAAGGCACATCCTAGTGCTAATTGGGTTCAGTCGAACTGCCACCTCTACCTACCTACCTTGTCAACTCGCTAAGACCAGCGGTTAGGAAATCTGGGGAAAAACGGTTAATCTACACTCACCCAGATAAAACCGTGAACAAGGTTCTTTCGTTCGTCAAAGAAGCAGCTACAAGGTGGCGAGTGGATTCGACTTTGTCCTTGTTCACGTAGTTCTAAAGACAACTGTCAGTATCCCAATGCTACCAAAATTACCGGAACTTAAAGGTTATTCGCCGCATCTAGGAAGATTATCAAATATGAAATGATCAGTTCGGAGGCCGCGCCGATAGGCGATGAAGCTAAATTTCCAAACCCTATTGCTACACCGTAACACAAACATGGAACTAGAAGTTATAAACAAATTGTCTGCTAGTTGATGACGCAACAAGAACTTGCGTAAATATTACATAAACAACACAGAACTGTGGTACTGACTCACGCCCTCTCGAATATTATCTGAGTTGAATTCGTTAACAAATGCATCACCAAAACTACCAAATAGACTTTCAGGTCTTGTATCTCCCGCAGTCGAACCGAGTGATTCATTCCGTTTGTCAATTGCAGGCGTTCCGGGGTGTAGAAACAAGTTTCTCCATTGCTTAAGAAATTCTATGGAATTTTTTTTATTCTTTCGCTCCAAATGGCGATGGGTGTCGTTTTCAATACAAAAAAAAAAAAACCCGATATCTTCAATCCAATGACGTACTGTGTACGAGTAGTTTGCCGATTACGTTCGCTTAGAAATTTATTCGTCTTCGATTAATTGGAGCACCACGCGTACTGTTTACACTTGAGAAAGAGAAAAACCAATACAAGTGTGTGTGTCTACCCACTCACTCACACACACTCACGATAAATTGTATTGTAACACTTTGACCTTGAACGGTGTGCGTTTTTTTTGTTTCTCGAAGCAACATTCTCGAATTTCTTTGAAGCAAACATCGATGCCGTATGGCGTATGCGTAATTTTTTTTTTTTTTTTTCTTTTTGTTTTGCAGCAATCTGAGAACATATTTTTGGGGCTCTTGCCTTTGTTTTCCGATTGTTTATGCTTCTCTTTTGTTTATAACGTTGCGACATAAATTATAAAAAGCGAAATATGTTCTTTTGGGATACGACAAAGTGTGTGCGTGCCAACTCTTTTGAGAGGGGTTTCGTATGCCCATGTCCCTGAAAAAGTTGTATCCTTCCCTTTCTGAATCTAGGAGGAAGGGCAAGTAACTGTTTGACCTTAAATAGCCATCTGAGGGGCGACGTAATGTCTGCAGATGAGGGTTCCTCTTGAAGTTTTCCCTCACTTCGAAATCGAGGAAGGACATCATCTTTTTCTTGATCAAGGCTATCGCTCTTCGAGAAGAGTACAAACCTTCTACGATACAAAAATAGTTTCATCGAGTTTGATTACAACAACAGGGTGACTGACGAGGGTTGGTGTCAGTCACTTTAAAAGGGAGGGATACACACACACACGCAAATAAATGTGCTTGGGAATAACTTAAGCAAATGACTTTTATGGGTGTAGATGACAGATGGCCAACAAGGGTCATAGTGGGTATGATTCGTGACGTCAAAGAAACTTAAATCGATGCATGGGCGAATTTCTTCGTAAATATGGAAAATTTCGTGTAGCTTGAGTCTTCTTCAATGGAGAAATGTTTGCGTTAATTCGTTTTTCTTTAGTCAATTTTCCAACAAGAACCTCTCCGTGGGTAACTTTTTTTTGTAGACGAACGTATAACGCTTACATAACGTCCCGAGATGCTTGCAGGTTTTTGTTGTTTCTTATTTTGAACTGATGTTGCATTTTTCCAGAAATAATTCTCCTGGTGGTGGTTCTTTTTTTTTAAATATTGATTAACGTCAAGGACGCCATGTCCCTTAATATACTATAGTTGCACGATGTAAATCGTAAAGAAGAGAGGAGATAGGAAAGAATTTTTTTTTTTTGTGAAGTGTTTCGACACATTGGAAATGCTTTCGTTTTATTAATGTCCTAGGGCGGCGCCACCGCTACCTTCTAGCCAAGGTAGGACTGCGAATATCCCAAACACCGCCAAGACAAGAAAATACGGTGAGGAAGCTTGACGTCGGACGGCTGCAACCGCAAGAGATCACCAGATCCTTTTCCGATCGAGTCTTTCTCAAGAAGTCCTATACCGCCAGCATCAAGTATTGAAGACCAGTGACAACATTGCCAAAAAACCATCAAAAATGCCGCCTCTGACGTGCTGGGTTTCACTTGGGTACCGCAAAAAAAACCCCTGGTTTGACGTTGACGTTGAGTGCCGGCAAGCACATGCAGCGAAACAAGAGGCATACAAAGCGGCGCTGCACAGAAGGACTAGAGCTGCTCGCGAGCTCTATGAACAGAAGAGGAGAGACTAACACCTACTTCACAAGAGAAAGAAGGAAGAGCATGAGAAGCGCACGACCAAGGAAATAAAGAGATGTTACAGCAGAAATGAGGTTTGGAAGAACCTGTCAAAGCTACAGAGCCAGAACCGAAGCCTGCAATGATGAACAGGGGAACATCGTAGTACAATCGCAGTCAATGCTAAGGATGTGGAAGAACTACAATATTTCTGAAGACTGTTTTACGGCGACGACGAATCAAATCCCGTTGTCGTACGACGAAGACCAACAATTCCGCCCACCCGACCTAGACGAAGTGAAGATATCCATATCTAAGCTTAAGTCCAACAAAGCTGCTGGTGCTGACGGCCTAACTGCCGAGTTATTCAAAGCGGCAGGCGATGATTTGGTAAGGAGCCTGCACCAACTCATCTGTAAAATATGCTCGGAGGAAAGTATGCACGATAAATGACACCGTAGCATTATTTGCCCGATCCTCAAGAAAGGAGACTCTGAACTGCGCCAACTACAGAGGCATCAGTCTTCTTAACATCACCTACAAGATCTTATCTGCTTTGTTGTGTGAGCGTCTAAAGCCGTTCGTGAACAACCTGATCAGACCAGGAAAGTCAAACATCTACCAAATATTAACCCTGGCGCAGATCTTGGAGAAAATCCAGGAACTTTAAATCGATACCCAACACCTTTTCATCAATTTTAAGGCCGCGTATGACAGCATCTATAGAAACGAGCTGTACAGAGCCATATCTAGTTTTGACATACCTGCCAAACTCGTCCGTTTGTGTAGGATGGCGATCAAGAATGCACGCTGCTCCATCAAGGTCAGTCAAGACCTCACCGAGACCTTTAATTTCAAAAAAGGACTTAGACAAGGCGACGCGCTGTCATGCGACTTCTTTAACATCGTTCTTGAAAGAATAGTGCAAAACCAAAGGTATAATCTTTCAAAAATCCGTCCAATTACTCGGAGACGATATTGACAGAATCGAAGGAACGCAGCGTGATGTTACTAATGCGTTCACGAGTGTTGAGACGGAAGCGGCGAAGATACATAGGTTTAACGGTCAATGAGGCCAAGACAAAGGACACTCAGCACCAATGTTTCGGATAGAAGGTCACAATAGACAGTTATAACGCAAGTGAAAGGGGACCTCAACCAACTTGACGTGCGAAACTGGAGCTTGTTGGTTGAGGCCAAGGTCCACCCGGACAGTAGCGCCACCTTGAGTAAGTAAGTAAGTTGAGGAGAATTCTCCAAGATCCACATGGTATGACAGGGACCTATTATTGGTCTACGTGTGTTGACTACGGCTGGCAGCGACTTAAACCTAACCTATCGGCTCTACTGGAGCCCCGATTTTATCTTCCGCCTACTAGTAGTACTTCCCTGTTCGATGCTGTGGCAAGTTCCATTCCCCGGGAAGTGCCATTTTCGCATTTCTGAGCAGGTCTCAGCACATGCAGGTCTCCAATACGACAATGACGCGTTTAGTTTCAAATAAACCAAAAACCTTTCACTACGATTTTATTTTGCCAAAATTATGCTCACTATTTAGACTTCCATTGTCTTAATTTTGCATAGTAGCATGAAATGCTAAGTACAAAATAACCATCATTCACCGAGAGGCTAATTTCTATGCCTCGTTCACTTGAATTGCCATTTTGAACGCTCTCACGGTGCTTTCGCTAAATTGCCTCAATCTCGGTAAAAGCAAAAAAATGAGGAAAGAAGAATTTTTTTCTCATTTTCCTCAAGAAAAAATGAATAAAAAATAAAAGCAAGCAAATGGTCAAGGTTACCGGTTGAAAGAAAAATGTATATGTACCCCACAAGCCAGGGCGTACACTTCCTGAATGCGAAACATGGTAACAATGCAGCCTGACTTCCTGCCGTCCTATACTTCACCCAGCTCATGAAAAATGTAATACACTTAGAATAAATGGTGGAATTACCACCTTTTGGTTATAAATTTGCTTTTTTTCTTTTTCATTAGAAGGATGAGATCCTTTGCTGGAGGAATTCCATTTTCCCTTTGACATTGGTTGATAAAATATAGTATTCTAGTACAATTCTTAAAGGTGGTCATAAGATGTTTGGAGATATTTTAATTTAAGTGGTTGAGAGAAGGACGAGAGAAGATGTGCTTGAGAAGTTCTTAAAATAATTTCAAATTCATCTCCCGGTTATTGAAGTTGAAATTCTACCATTCGATGGGGACAGCAGCAAATAAGTCGTTCTTCTCTTCCTAATGACGTACGAGCTCTACTCCTCGATTTAATTTTGATATAACTGTGAATTCTGTAAATGCCAGCAGGCATGGCACATGAATATGTATGTAGGTGGTGCTTTCAATGGAAATTAAATGGCACATCATTCTCCATTGCGCGTAGGCTGTTACATTTTCAAACAATTTCATGGTTCGTCTACCACGTGCAGTTTATTCAAACAAGAGCTATTCTTGGTTTGAAGTGGTATCTTGTGCATGAATTGTCATTCATGTGAACATATTAAAATAGAAGCAGTTGAATGACACAACCTTTTCGCAAAAGATCAGTTAAAGAACTTGCATAAGGGTGTTTCTAAATTAGTCGAAACAACTGTGGAGCTTTTCGAATAATAAAGGATACAATGTCTTAAGCTACGAGCAGGCGATATGCAAAAGTGGCATTTATGTATCTACATATATGTATGCCAGTGCCGACATCATGAAAAAATTCGCAAATGTGTCAAAAATTCTATACGTATAGCAGTGCTCGCAAACTCGCATAGAGACGTATCCACACGATATGCGACTTTTGTGTTAAAAATTGCGAATACATTTGCCAACATATGCTGGCATATGCTCTTGAAATGGAATCGATGAAGACGATGAAACGCTCTTCATCTCACTTAGGTCTATGTAGACCCTTTGTGGTACTCATGTGTTTTACCAGCTACTTCCCACTGCGTGGTTCTATATACAGAGTTTTCAATAAGAGCGCTACAAAAGTTTTTTTAAATAAAACAAAAACGGTTTTGGATATCAATAAAATTCTTTATTCATGTGAAAGTACGTTCGATGCCATTATGTACAAAACTCGATTTCTTTTGCATGGCCACCACGGGCACGCTTGCAGAAGTCCAGACGCTGAACCCAATTTTCGACGGTTTTCAAGCATAAATCGGCCGATACTGCTGCAATTTCACGTTCGATATTCGTACAAAGTTCATCAATCGTCGCTGGCTTGTTGGCATAGACCATAGACTTGACGTAGCCCCACACGAAATAGTCTAACGGCGTCAAATCGCACGACCGAGGCGGCCAAGCGACTGGACCATTTCGTGAGATAACACGTTCTCCAAACTTGGTTTCCAATAAATTGGTTGTGACATTCGCTGTGTGGCTTGTGGCGCCGTCCTGTTGGAACCACATGTCCTCCAAGTCCATATCATCCAATTGGGGCCAAAAATATTCGGTTATCATTGAACGGTAGCGATCCCCACAGTAACGTGCCGGTCTTGATCATCACGGAAGAAGTACGGCCCAATGACGCCGCCGGCCCATAAACCACACCAAACCGTAATTTTTTCGGGATGCAATGATGACTCATGGAGTACGTGTGGATTGCTGCCTGACCAATACCGCATATTTTGTTTATTGACGAAGCCATCCAGCCAGAAATTATGACGACCATAAATTGGACGTAGCGCTCCTAACGTTGAGGCCACTGACTCCGAATTTCGGTAGTAAATTTTAATAATTTCGACTCGTTGTTGGCTCGTATATCTTTCCATCATGAAATGGCAAACCTTACTGAAGAGAAATGTCAAAAAACCGCAAGAAAAATATGGCGTCGTTTGCTGTCCCTGTCGCTCTACTTTTGTAGCGTCCCTATTGAAAAACCCTTTACGTGATGACAGCCACTTGTCTGTCCTTGCAAACTTAAGCAGATCCGACAGTGAATCATCGGATAGCTCCTCGACGTTATCGAAGAGATATCTAGCTAATGTTCTTTTTCTTATACTGCAGAGGCTTGGGCAATGACAGGGAAAGTGAGTCGTGTCCTCATGCACCTATCCTCTGCATAGGTCGTTCTCGGTCAGGTGCAGATTTTTTGCATGGTACCTGAGCATATTGTAGCCTGTGACAAGGATTTCCTTTCTATATGTAGAAACTTGGTCGTTCTGCCTTTATTATATTCTGGCCATAGCCTTCGACATTGTTGAAGGCACCCTCAATGTCTAGGACTGCGGCAAGCGTGTATTCTTTGTAATGCAGAGATTTTTCAATTGTGCCAACGACGTCATGCAGAGCGGTCTCCACACTTCTGTCCTTAATATAGGGGTGCTGCGCTAAGGATATGTTCCTGTGGTCGTGCTTGCTGGATATATCAGCGTCGATAATATTTTCGAAAATTTTTAGGATAAAGGATGTTAGACTTATGTGTCTATAGTCCTTCGCCGTCGTATGATTAGATTTACCGAGTTTGGGTATGAAGACAACCTCAACAAACCAACAACCTCCTGATGCGTGAGAGCTCCGTGTTCCACCATTTTTGAAACTTTTTACGAATATTGCGCGTTGCTTGCAGAGGGCATGCCGTAGGGTTGTGCCTTATATGCGAGGTGTTCACACGATATGCGAAACAATTTGCATATCACATATTTCCAATCAAATGCAGGTTTGCGAAAACTGTCAAAAAATTCCATTCTCATATTGTTTTCAAACTGAAGGTCTTTCTTGCAATACATCCCGTCGAGGTTAGGGTAGGCAAACCTTTCGATGGTTTCTGCTCAGGTTCAGACGTAGGTCTGATTTCCTATGGATTAGAGGAGGAAAAGAGTATTTGGTACGTTTTTGCCGTGGACTTTCTCGTTTCTCGACCCTCGTTTGAAGTATGAAATGACACAGAGTGGTTCGGGATCAGTTAATGCACCGATCGTGCCCAGTGAATGTAAATGCTTCATCTCCAATGTAACCTTGGAGAGATGATTTCAATGTATTTTTGCTTGAAACAGTAATAGGGAAACATGCACAAACAAACAAAACTAATAGCTGGTTCGACAGCTCGAGATGAACCAAGGCCTAGCTTTTCGCAGCCATTCATGTTGTGCGTGTTATTTTTTCGCACGAATGGAAGAGACCTACAATTTATTGTCGACTCCGAACGGCGAATAGAGAAGCTATTTCATGACAGATTATACTCCCAGAGCCTGGTCATTCCCCGACGAGAGGTGGTGTCGCGAAAAATGTTCGGTGTACCTGACTGGGGCTTGAATCTACGTCGCTCGGTCAGCCAGCCACGAAGATCTGACTATCCTGCATTTACTGAGAGTAAGCAAAGGAGGAAATGTGTCCATAAACACTCATCAGTTGGGTAAAAAGATAAATCAGAATCCTATATGACACAACCGGTATAATTTTTTGTCAAGATAAAAATTAAAGGTCCGAGATTGCTGCCTTGGGGAACCCCGGTAGTGATCAAATGAGCTTAAAAGTCAAGTTCGATTAGTTTGAAAAGAATAATTATGTGTGGAAATTTATTTAAAGACTCGCTGAAATCGGTGATGACTGAATCAACTTCTTCCCCGTCGTATGGATCCAAATGTTCAGTTCGTAAGTGGCAACTCGAGAGGCTTTTCAGATCACGACACGAGCTCAAAGCTCACTTGTTTTTGTCTATTTAAGGTGTTGGCTTTTATTTTTATCTTAACTACCTGTGGCATGACTCACTGTTGACAGGCAATAATGGTTTGAATTGAATGGTTAACTTAGGTCTCAGGAACTTGAAGTGGGAAGTCTGAAGAGGATGTGATTCATTCAACTGCAATGTTTTAGATGTACTGGGCCAAGAAAAATGGAGTCCAACAATGAACATTTGTTGTGTTTTGAAAAATTGCTCTTAAGTGATCAAAGTTCAGTCAGGAAATTTGTAAGGTCCCGTGTCAAGCTTGCTTGAAGTGAGTTGTTTTTGCCTTTAATTAATTAAGAGAAAACCACCGTACCAACCTTAGAATCTGCCCTTTTTGGCCGCTCATTAGGTTGTGCTGGCGTTGGAGTAACAATTGCGACTTATATTCATTAAATCAATCGCTAAGACTAACTTAGCGGTTTTGAGGTGCTCCTTGGACAGCTTCTTCTTGTGATTATATGTACAACCGATAAATCTAGACTAAGTGACCTAATCTACCAATTAGCTCCTAACGATACCAAGTCAATGTTTCCCCTTCATTACAGCCAATCCCCAATTACAAAAACATTGACATCGACAAGGAAAGCAATAAATTGTGTTCACTTATTTGCGTTTTTGCAATTTCCTCATCAATAGTCGTTCACGTGCAACTTAAATAGAATATATGTATGTACATACATATATCTGTTTCGTTGTATCTATTTCTATTTTGAAACCCTTAAAGCTATTTATAAGAGGCCCATTCAATTCATCATTGTGATTTATTATCTTCGGACCGAGGTGGGAAAAAGGTTTTTGTTTTGTTTCTGTTCCCATCTATAATATGTATATGTAATTGCTAATAAAATTATTTAAGTTTTGTTTTTAAATTCGGTTGGTGTAAGCTAAACCAAACATGTGAAAATATTTTATCTTAAACTACATCCATTGTTGTTTACCATTTGGAAAATTATATTGAAAGAATTAACATACTAAATTCATGTTCCGCTTTTGTTCAAACAAAACCAGTCTTAGAATCAGAATTTGCGTTCAAGGTGTCCTTGGTGATTTTGTTTGGAATAAAATAAAATTCTATTGAAAACATACATGCAAACATATGTAAAATAAACGCATAAATTTAAAATCTGTGTCGCCACAATGTATTGAATAAAATTCAATTTCTCTGTCGTATACGTAACATTTTCAAGTTTAAAAAAAAAACTGGCGCCATAATTAAAATTAAAGTGGAGTTTGTTCGCATTTTTTTTTTTTTTAAGTTTAATTAGTTATTAAATTTACATATTCAATGAAGCAAAATAGTGATAGTTTGTCAAGATAGTTGCGTAAGGAAATAGCTATTTAGAATCTCGAGCTGGATTAAAAAAAAACCACTTCACACTTGAGTTCACCCCCTGGCATTCCAGTTTATGTATGTAGCCAGTATAGGGTAGGTAGGTAGGGATGGTGGTTCTAAAAGAACCCAGTTTTGACACCACAACTCATTTAACCTGGTTGTTAGCGGGTGTTAAAGGTTGATGGATGAAGACACTTAAATCCAACACGTAGAGTTAAGGAAAAGTATTAGTTCACCAATCCTCCTCCTGGAAATATCTTTGAGTCGAACTAGGGTTTGGCTAGAATGCAGTACCTGACCCTCGCTAGGAAATGATGCAGAGCTTTTTTTCCCTATTATCTTTGCAACTACGACAGAAAGTTTCGTGGGGAATACGTAGCTTGGCTGCTTGGTCTGCTACTGGCCAGTGTCTTGTGCTAGCGACTACGATTCTTGCAATATCTTGTCTTGATCTGCTTAGTAGCTCGTTTCTTTCCTGTTTGTTGTAACCGGGCCAGATCTTACTTGATATGACGTATGTAGTTCCTAAGCCTATTCCACGTTTGGTTGGCCGTCTTTAGAAAGTGGTGTGTAATATTTCCCTAGCGGGATATTAACAACTTTCGCCAGTGCGTCGTTAAGGGCTGATCCCCGCCTGGGCAGATCATCGGCTTTTTCGTTGCCGTCAATTTTTAAATGGCCTGGGACCCAGGTGAGAGTGACGTAGCCAGTATAGTACCGGACATTCACAGAGAATGTGCTCAGAGGTTTCTTCCGCTTTCAAACAGTACCAACACTCTGTATCTAAACAAAGGAAAGCCCACTAGGTTCCGCATGTTGTTCCCAATGGACTAGGCGAAGTTGGTGGATCCACTTGTTTCACAAAGCTGTGACTGTGTAGCGCAGATCTCAATAGCATGGATTTCGGCCTGGAACATGTTAAGGCACATGCCCATTGTTACCGAGACTTTAATGTCCGGTCCAAAGAAGCTTCGGAAGCCATTTTTGATCCGTCGGTAAACCATGTTAAACATCCTGGGTCTGATAAGGGTTCTGCGTTATAGCCAAATAGCCTTCCGAAACTGTACTTCGTTTTCCAGTCCAGTCCAGTCGTTTTAGGTGCCTTGTTGCGTACTTTGCGGCCCATAATTTACCACATGTTTTCTATGATGTTCAAGACAGGGCCATTTTTCTGGTTAAGGGATTCAAGTCCAATATCTTCTTTGGATAGGGCTATCTATTGAAAGCAAACAATAAGACGTGGTTAGGAGTTCGTATTTTAAGCCAAAATTATTTTTTACGTACGGAACGAGCATAATGACAGGGATCGGAATCGTCCTGAAAGATGGGATTTGGGACGTAGCAGCATAACTGCTCTATTATAGGAACAACACTATCAGCAATAATTTGTTTACATTTTTTTGCATTTACAGAACTATCCAACAACAAAATACGTCCAAGACCATGACATATGGTGAATGTTTTACGGTCGGAAGTAAGCATTCATCCGAATATCGTACATTAGCTCTCATTCGCACTGTCTGCTTTCCATGAGGTCCAACAGGTTGAACTTGGATTCGTCAGAAAATATCACTCCTTTCCAATCGTCAGCGGCCCGTTCCCAGTGCTCTTCAGCCCACACCAATCTTTTTTTCTTCATTTTTGGTTAAAGAAGTGGCTTCTTCGCAGGTCGACGGGCTTGAAGACCCACTTCGTTTAGCCGGCACTGAACACTTCGCGAGCTGATATCAGTAGCACATGATTCGTTTAACTACTTTCTCAATTCCTTGGCTATTGCAAACTGATTCTTGAGTGACATACTCAAATTTTAAAGCACTAATGCCTAATCGCCTTGAGTCCTCTATCTTTTATACATGACAAGGATTAAGCAGGTTAAGTATTTATGTGTTAACATTTTTGAGAGAAATGCATCTGGAAGTCATAAAATCATAAAATTTTCTTAGTGCGGCCTTTTTTTTTTACGCGGGGTGTAGATGCTAAACCCGAAGACGCTTCATTGTAATATAAACAATTTTTTGAATGCACTAACCCCCTATGTTATCTTATCTCAGGAGACATGGTATACATACAATATTCTGCCAAACTTGAGCTAACTCCCAGAACAGCGAATACCCAACGCAAACATTTGCCTTCAAAACAAAGTCATTAAATTGTTAAAACACTAATCCGCTGGCAATAATTAATCGGAAGTTTGCTCTTGTCGCGCTTACACCGTACATACATACATATGTTTGCATTTTTTATTGCCAACAAATTCGCAGCAACCGATGTTTATCGTAATGTTTACCGGATTGGAACAAGAATTTTATCTGTTCCCCTATATCTAGTCACCGCTAGAGCTTACAAAGTCTTGTGCAAATTTTTTAAATTTAAAAAAAAGTACCACAAAACTCTTACCGGAGTTAACATATGCAGAGGCACACCATTCGGCTTCAAAATTCCATTAATAATGGAAAAAAAAAGTTCAAGCTTAAGGGTGTTAGTATGTAAATTTAAATAAAAACAAAACAATATTAATGTGCTATTGAGAAATGTACACACCACACCGGCCGTAATGCGAGTTGATGTGGCAAACATGTGTCGGAATTTGTAATTTAGTTTTATTCAGCGCACAAGGTAAAATCGTTTCTAGGAAGTTGATTAATCAACGTGCTGCACTTGAACGAAGAACGCCAATTTAAATTCACTGGAAATAAGTTTAAGAGGAAATATTGTGTTTGTTTCCTAATTGTTTTCTAATTAGAGACTTGGTAGAAAATTAAGATCATAGGTGTCGTTAGTATGGCAATGGGAAACTGGGAATCCCAAAGAAAGTGTGGAATGATTGAGGTTAAAAAAAATCAGACTTTCGAGTTTTACGCAACCAAATGCTAAAATTTGGACAAGTATAAGCCAGACGTGAAAGAGGTAGTAGAGAGGGCACCATGATGAATAATCTGACAAACTTACTTACTTACTTAAGGTGGGGCTACAGTCCGGGGTGGACCTGGTCCCCACATTGGGCGCCATTGTTGTGAGACTAGGGCAGTGCCACAGAGGAAACTTCAGTGCAGGGGAAGTGGACGGCGGCATGCTCGCGGTAGCTCGGCCTAGCTCGTCGGACGGGGGGTGGTTCTTGTCCATTCCACCAGGCAGCACCTGCTCACAAACAAAATCTCATGCCGTTTGAATACAAGAAGAAAGAAAGAGGACCCTAAACAGAAGTTGGACGGACTTAAAAGATAGACGAGAGAAAAAGAAAGTGAAAAGAAGAGAAGAACTTAATCTTTTTAAATAAGTCAGATTCCCTGACCATAGCAGCGTTTTCCAGGCGGAGGTCCTAGCAGTGACAATTGCTGCCCATGAGACTGCGGTGAAGGTAATACCACGTGATATCACCATTTTCATCGACAGCCAGGCAGCGCTAAAAGCGATTTCCGCTTTAGACATAAAATCAAAGCTTGTGAAGTGCTGTCGCGTTGAGCTGAATGCTCTTGCCACATAGCATAAAGTTAAAATATGCTGGGTCCCTGGACATGAAGGCAAACCACGGATTGAGAAAGCTGCTGAATTGGCAAGGAAAGGATCTGCGTGAGAGCTTGAGCAAGCTGATCACTCAGTAAGGGTAAACTTTAGCATGAAGTAGGGAAGAGGTGTCTAGCAAAAGCATACAAAAGATAAAGGTCTTTCGGCTCCTGTAAAATATCCTGTAAAATAACGAGAAAACTATGTACACCGGTGTCAGAACAGGAAAACACTATCCATCCTTCTGGGTGTGATTACCGGTCATAGGACCACATGCAAAAGCTTTCTCTGCCATCCCAGACTTAAATCGTTTGGAAGACACTTCTTCCAGGATACCGAGGAACTAAGCGACGTATGTACCTATCAAGGACATCTGTAGGTTTATTTAAAAAAAATAAATAGCTGGCGCGACAGCTCGGGATGAGCCAAGGCCTAGCTTCTCGCAACCATTCGTGTTGTGCGTGTTTGTTTTGTTCCCACGAATGGAAGGGACCTAAAATTTATTGCCGACTCCGAATGGCGAATTGAGAAGCTCTTTCATGACAAATTTTACTCCCGACGAGAGGAGATGCCGCGAAAAATGTTTGGTGAACCTGGTTGGGGCTTAACCTAAGCCGCTCGCACAGTAGTCCAACGCACTAACCACTGAGCCACGGCGACCATTTCATGGAGTAGCCTTGATAAAAGCTATTAATTTATCAGGAATACCTCTCCTGCGAAATGCAACCCAAGTAAATTCTCTGTTGAAAGTCAAGAACAACTTGAACTATTACCTTGGCTACTGCAAACACCACGCAAATACCTCTCCATAAACGGCATAAGATTGCCTTTCTCAGGAAGCTTGACGGTCATATTTTTCTTTCACTTGTTGGGAAAGTTCTGGACATCTCCATTATCTTCGGCGCCCGCCAAGTCATACCTCCTTGTTGTTTTTCAGTGGAATTGCAGGCAATTGTTGCTTGAAGCGGCTCAACACCCTTTTAAGTGAAAATCTTTGATTCCAGACTACACCGAGTGCTTTCAAAAACGTCGCAAATCCCGACTGTCCACTTGGGTGAACTTAAAACAAAAATTGTGATGGCTGCGTATGGGCACTCACTGTGTCAACTGAATTGAATATCGAAATCACATCTCTCAATAGACCAAAAGCTGTTCTGCCCTAACCGAAGCGTGTTTTAGAAGTGACGCCTCTTAGCTGGTGTAGCTCTAAATCGTCGCCAATTGTCAAGCATTACACCTCTAAGTATTTAACGGGTTCTTTTGATCTTATTCTTTGACTTCCAACCTTTATACAAGCCAGCCTTTAATTTGCTGTTTCGTTCGTGTGTGATGGGGGTATACTATATGAAGACGTACGCCGTAAAAAAATTAAAATGGAGAATGCACGACCTAGGCTCCGCTATAAATGCAGATTAGCGCTGCGCTGAGCTCAAATGAAGAATAACTCTTGGCAATCGCTGCTTCTTTGGGCTAAGAAGGCAATTGAGTGGCAAAGCCCTCTCGCGAACGACTAAAGTGAGCCTTTATAAGACCTTAATCGGATAAGGTTTCTCTTGGCTTTTTCGAGAGAAAAATTCTTTGGATGATTTCCGGTCCCCTCTGCATAGACGGTAAGTATAGGAGGAAATAAAATAGCGAACTGTACGGGCTGCATGTAGAGCAGATGGACACCAATGCTCCGCCCCAGAAAATCTTCGTATCCGCACCCGAGGAACGACGCAGTAGAGGAAGACCGCGGCTCAGGTTGCGCACGCAAGTAGAAGGTGACCTTAACTAATTTGTCGTGCGAAACTGGAGGCAGCTGGCTAAAAATCAAGCTGGCTGGAGACGCTTGTTGGTTGAGGCCCAGGTCCACCCTGGACTGTAGCGCCACCTGAAGTAATGAAGTAAGGAAGGGACCTACAATTTATAGCCGACTCCGACGGCGAATTGTGAACCTCTTTCATGACAGATTATACTCCCGGAGGCTTGTCATTCCCCGACGAGAGGTGGTGCCGCGATAAATGTACGGTGAGTATGACTGAGGCACGCCGCTTGGTCAGCAGTCCAACGCACTAACTACTTAGCCACGGCGACGTTCTTAAACGTAATATAGAACTGGTAAATATTGTTTTCAATTTGTCACTTATCTGTCAGTGACACTCCCTATTGGAATGTTAAGGTATAAAACGTCGTGTTGTTGATGTTACGAAATTGAAAAACGACACAAGAGAAAATAAAAACGTTAAACGCAAGATAAACGCCAACAAGAATGAAAGTGAGTGAGTCAATATCAATTTTACGCCATTTTAAACACAATTAAACGTAACAACCAAATCACAGGTGCATTCAACCGGTATTGTAACGTCAAACTATTCTGTTCGATAATCCCAGATGGTCCGTGACTCTGACGTTGTACGACGTCTATATGAACGTCAAGTTGCAAACCGACATGACTTTGACATTTTTGATCTAAGTAGTGTTAATCAACCTTAATGCAAACTTAAAAACTGGACTACGTAAATGCTCTAAATTGATGCTATCTCATTTATACGAACAATCAAATTCAAAAAGTAAACATTTACCATTGGAATTTGTAAAGTTTTCCAACGATGAATCGTCGAAAAATGTGTCAATTACATATGTTCACTAATTTTGACATCCCCTCCCCCCCTTCTCCGAATCAATTCGTGTCTGTTTTCTTTTCTTTTGTATAATTAACCAATTTGATTTAGAAGTGATTATCTAAACTGTTTCAATTATCGTGTCGTGCACTCCACGCGTAGGTAATGTTTATTTATAAAAATGAATGTATAGAATCGATAATCCTTATCGGTGTAGCAGACATGGAGAAATAAATGGGTTTAGATGGCAGTTAATCTAAATCACTTATGGTCTTAATAGTTTGGGGATACTTTGTATCTGCTTAAACTACCCGCGTGTGCGCCCAGTTAAATTTCGGATCAACACGACAAATAGTAAACAAAGCAGAGGTTACAATAAAAAAAAATCATAAAATTTGTTAAAAGTAAACATTGGACGGGGAATCTATGCTTGGGAATTAGTAACCACACTACGTTACCTAAACAAATCATCGACAGAATTTGAAGAGGAACCAGATACCAGACATCGACACAAGTCGCGAGGAATCCCCGTGTATACCAGTGGCAGTCTCTCGAAATTTCTCTCCTCTCTTAAGGTTTTTCTATTATCTAACACAAGTGTATAATACAACGATAGATAAAAAATCTATGAAGTAGTTAGAAGCGGAAACAATAGACGTTAAGCCATACATCAGCAGCAGCACGATATCGCGACATTTACCTGAAATTAATTTTCAGTGCTATCCGTGAGGTTAATCGTTTATAGTCGCTGCTTTCTCTCAGGCACAGTGGATTCTTCTTGGTGTTTGTGAGTACTTGGTTCTCTAGACAGATACACAGATACACTGGCTTTTGTCTAATCACCATTCATAACAGGTAGACGTAGAAGTGGGAACGTTTATACATGCATATGTAGGTTTTTTTTTTTTTTGTGGTTTGTTGCGGCTCTCTCTCTCGCTCTCTTTGTTGGGTACAATCAGTCTAGCTGCGGCCATCACCTGATATACACGGAATTTGTAAATTGTTCTACGGTCCTCATACGCGTGCCGTAGATACTTGGATAATTTCACATAAAAATATTACAAACCAATTAAAAGTGCAATTCTATTTTAAAAAATTTGCTGCATTTACACTTACGCAAAGTTGAAAATTTTTTTTTTTGAAAGTTTAATTGGAAACCTTAAGGTACGAGTTACATCGATGATTAGGTGCAAATTTTGTTTGGATTTCAGTTTTTATTTTAAAATTTTTAAATTTTCCATTGTTTTCTTTCGCGCTGATGTTATCGTCCCAAGTGTTTGTCTATAGTTAGTCATTAAACTTTTTTTTTTGTAAAATCAAAAGTTAGTCAGTCGTGCCAGAGTGTGAACAGCTGATTGTATGGTTCATTGGCGGATTGGTGTATCCGTTGACTGACAAAACGAGTTTAACCTGCTTTTTGTCTTTACTGTGGTTTTTTTTTTAATTTTTCATTTCTGTTTTACTTCACTTTTATGCACACAACGATTGTGCATTAGTGTGAATCGTGGGAAGAAATAACTTCGACATATGCTCAAGACGTTGTGCAGTGCGATATGAAACAGTGATAGCATACGTGACGAGCGTTTCATGTTTTTTTTTTTAAGTGATTCCATGTTAAATTTGTTTTAAATTTTGCCCTGGAACACGGATATACCTAGCAAAAAATAAATAAAACAATTTACTATTCTAATTGATTTTAAAATGGTGTTTTGAAATTGAATTTAGTTTTCGTGAACAAAACCGGACGCGGACTGATTGAATGGAAAGTTTTTGTTTCGTTAAAGTGAAAATTAGTATGGATTTTAACTCGTTGGAATGAGTGTATGTATTATCAGAAATGTAAATATGTACGTGACAACGTCAAGTGCAGTAACGAACTGAAATAAAATTATAATTGCAGTTCTCGTTTCTTTTTATCATGATGTGCTACATATGCATGTGTCTAGAGTATTCGTTGTAACCATCGTGGGTTTGAAAGATTTTTCCACCGATCGTGTTCAGAATCGAGTCAGATTCCTTTCTGCAGCTGTCATCGGCGACTTTTCATGATGGCATCATTTGTGTAATTCAATGTTCTGCAACACGACAGACGTGCTGAAAAAAGTGCTTATTAATTTCTGGCTATCTTCTCCATCTCGGTCTTAAAATCATGAATTAAGAAATTAAATTAAGCGGGTGGTATGACAATAAACCTTAAATACACTAACCACCTGTTCTCAAACCTCTTAATGATAGCATGCCATTGTACATTAAATCGACAATCATCTCCAAGAATTCGTTTCTGATCTCAACTTTCAAATCAAATACTGTTCGTAGATATCTTACTTACTTACTTAAGGTAGCGCTACAGTCCGGTGTGAACCTGAGCCTCAACCAACAAGTGTCTCCAGCCAGCTCGATCTTTAGCCAGCTGTCTCCAGTTTCGCACGCCAAATTGATTAAGGTCCCCTTTGACTTGCCTGCGCCACCTGTGTCGCACTCAGACGCCACGTCCCTCGGGTGTGGATTTAAAGATTTTCCGTGACGAAGCATTGATGTCCATCCGCTCTACATGGCCCAGCCACCTCAGTCTTCTGTCTAAGTCGATGTCGCTTTACAGCCCGTACAGTTCGTCGTTGCATCTCTTCCTCCACTCACCGTCTATGCAGACGGGACCGAAAATCAACCGAATAATTTTCCTCTCGAAAAAGCTAAAAGCAACCTCATCCGCTTTTGACAAAGTCCATGCATCTGCGCCATGGGATGATTAAGGCCTTACGCAGGGTCACTTTAGTGGTTCGAGAGGGCTTTGCCACTCAATTGTCTTCTTAGCTCAAAGGAGCAGTGATTGCCAAGAGTTATTCTTCGTTTGATCTCTGCGCTGGTGTCGTTATCTGAATTAATAGCGGCGCCTAGGTAGACAAAGTCCTTACTAGTTATAACTGTCTATAGTGACGTTCTATCCAGGACAGGGATGCCAAGCTCATCTTTGTAGATGCTGTCATGCGCGGCCTTAAAATCGATGAAAAGGTTGTGGGTATTGATTTGAAGTTCCTGGGTTTTCTCCAAGATCTGCCACAGTGTGAATATTTGGTCGATGGTGGATTTTTCTGGACAGATCAGGTTGTTGACGAACGGCTTCAGGCGCTCACACAAAACGGCAGGTTAGATTTTATAAGCGGTGTTAAGAATAGTGATGCCTCTGTAATTGGCGCAGTGCAGAGGGTCTTCTTTCTTGAGGATCTGGCAAACGCTGAGATTCCATTTATCGGGCATGCTTTCCTCCACCCATATTTTACAAATGAGTTGATGCATGCTTCTAACCAAGTCATCGCCTGCCGCGATCCATCGTCTGTTACATTAGTCAAGTTAGCTGAGATCCACTTGCACACGCCATCGGAAATGCGGTCGTTCTCTGCATAGTCCATCAAATAATCAAGGATTCTTCCGGCTAAAGTATTGCTGTTCATCCGCTCCACACGGCATATAGTCAGTTTAATCGTTGGATACATTTTTCGATTTTGTTGTGGGTCTGTTATAGTCTATCCTTGATCTTTTTTTCGATAGGGCCCTACCAAAAAATTTTCTTTTAAGGCCATAGTAATAGCGATTGGCAAGTGTTATTCTACTTTGAATCACCGGATGAAGTTGTTGGCGGAACTGATAACAGAGCCTAGGTAGACGAATTCCTTTATTTCCTTAAAGTTATAGTAAGCTGAAAAAGTTGTAGTACCAGAGTGAAAAAGCTTCATAATAGTACGTCGGCTTGGCTAAAACCTTTAACTCTCCATGGTGTTTTTTTCCGACCTTGACGATGAGTATTCTTCATCGTCATTCTAGCAATTGAGTTTACAGGAAATACGAAAACTAGACATTGGACAAAATAGCTCAATCTGAGCTGAAGTCGCTCATCTCTCATGGAGATGGCAAAAACATTTCACATATGCTGGGTATCCAATCATTGGGACATTCCAGGGTAGACCGATGAACTCGTTAAACGTAGCACTACTATAGAGATCCTACCAGAACGGAGCAGGCTGGGTATTCCACTCGCTACATGTAAATTATTATTAGAGTACGACGCGATCAGCAAGACAAACTAAAGATGGAGGAATGGAACCACATGCCATACCTCCAGAAAGATCTGGCCTATGCTTAGCCACATTCGACCTACAAGTTTGATCTTGCTTAAAAATTCGCTTATCAGCACCGTCGTCGGTGTTCTTACTGGGCGTTGTCCCATTGGCCTTTAGGACAGAAAGATGGCCTTTTTTTAAATGACGAAAAGAAGGAAGAAACAATCTTCCACTTCCTCTGTACCTGTGTTGTCCTATCCTTAAGAAGAGAGCTCTATCTATCAAGGATCCTATCACCTCGACAACTTGGGCGAACTGTCACATACTGAAGTTAAAAGTATTAACAGCTCCAAATTGTTTCAATGAATTGAGTGCCACTTTAGGATTTGCAGTCAAAATCGGTTATAACGACCTTCAAGGGATCGATGAATTTGATCGTTATAACCGAAAGGTCGCTAAACCCATATCAGATTAGTTAATGGAGCTCAGCCGTGACCTAAAAATTTGGTCGTTAAAACCGATACGTCGTTTTAACCGATGTTATAAGCGATTTTGACTGTAGATCCTTGTGGTACTACAAATGGCCTACCCTGGCGTACGTGTGTCGGTGCCTCGCATGGACAGCCACATTCCGTACCGCGAGTATCGATCTGAAACTGTTAAATGTTTTGCCGGATGTGGCATTAAGTGGAAACTCTAACGCCTAAACCGCACTGATATTTTCCCACCAGTGCGTCGACCTAGAGTTTAAGGCTCTTCAGCACTACATTCAAGTAGAATTTTGTGTAAATTGTTTAGAAGATTTATGCCTCTGCGTTTGGCGCAGGTGAGACGGTTTTCTTTTTTATGGATCAGACAAATTGTGATAATTATCAGGCATGCTTTTGTCGGACCATACCTTACAGTAAGACTGATGAATGTACCCTACTGAGTCATCTCCTGTAGCCTTGAACAGCTCAGCACCTTGACCTGATCTAGGTCTAGGCTTGTAAGATTTAAGCCTAGCTATGGCTGGTTCAGCTTCGTTGTGTTCAGGTGGTTGAAGTGATTTATTTTCTCTACAGTAAGACTATCAGATCATCTGACAACGGGATTTTGCCTCCATCAGGGTTTAAAATTCACCAGAAAGTGAACATTTGTTGAGTGTTCCAGTATTGGAGATATGTAGTTCCTATTTGAGTACCGCCCGCTGTGATATGTAGCGAATTTAGATAAAATGGAAATCTAGAGAAGCAAAACGCGATCCAATCACGCGATTAGGTTGTGCACTCCTTAACTATGTGGTCCGAGTTGTATATTCGGACAAATTGAGTGTCAAAACTATTTCTTCAGATATTTTAAGCTCAGTTGTAATTCTCACTAAATAATTAATCGAATGTGGGCCAGAGAAATTCATTTGACAAGCTGTTTTACATCACAAATATACACATATATACATATATACATACATACATATGAACGAATACATCATTACCCATTTATGAGTTTCTAGAAATTTCAAACATTGTGCAATCGCATTTTTATTACTAAATGGGAACTCTGCTTACATTAGCTAAAACGTGGCTACGAATAGCAAATCCTACTCTCGCATGTTAAGCAGAAACTTTTTCTAGGAAATCATCTGTGTATACACTATACACCCGGCACTAACCAAGTTCAAGCTTTATACAATAAACACAATAAATACCACCGCCCCTATAAGACTAAGCGATGCAGATAAACATAAATAAACATAAATGTTTCTTCTATTTAACTGTCATATTAACTCGTCATCTTAAGCACTAGTAGCGCATCTCATCTCATGCAGATTTGTTAAGTGTAAATTAATTTCGCAACGCTATGCGGTAGCTACTTTCAATTCACGTATCCACTTATCTCGTCATGGGTTGTGTCTGTATTTGAATTTGTATTTATCTATCTGTCTGGGTTAATGAATCATTTAATGAAAAAGTCTTCGCGCTTCTGTCGTCATTGCAAAATCTCGTCATCATCTAACAAGTGTGATGATCTAAGCTTTGATTGGTGGCGCTTATTCCCACATTCAAAGGGTTACCGGACCAATAATCCCTTTCAAGTTCCATTAACCTTTTCAAAACTAATAACAGGTTTCAAAATACTTTTTTGTTTTTGTCGTTAGCAGAAATACATTTTTATGACCTATAAGGTTTTTCCTCCTCGTGATGCCTTGTTGTCAAACGGCTTTGCGTCTGGTATAACCGTAAGGTATGGGTACTTTACTTTTTTTATTAGACCCTCATTGACCTTTGTATTTGGTTAGCTTAATGTATTTATTTTGCGGCTTGTTGCGAAAGATGAGTTTCAAGTTGAATAAGGGTAAGTTTATCGAAGCAACAACAATGGAAGTTTGAATATTGCTACAATCCCTAACCAGCCTGCCTTGAGCTTGATTTGCGTGTGCCAGAGTGTTTCAAAATCACAAACAACATTTGCTCGTTTCGCGGAATATCACTGGGTGTGAAATTCGCCTACTCTACATGCCTTACACACCTTGAGAAACAAATGGACCAGTTTCATGTAGCTGAAGCCCGTTCTTTGCTTTTTGTTTATTTCAGTATTGCCACATACTAAGTTCCTGCGAGGGTGTAAACAATGGGTGGTGTGAATAAAAACTGAGGGAACACTCTGGGCAAACCCTCCTCAAGGAAGTTTTTCTGAAACTTGGCGAAACTCATTTTTATTCAATTTAAATTGAGTGTTTTTCCAAAAAGTTGAGTGAACACTGCCTCAGTTTTTATTCACACCACCCAATGTCTTTCCGTGCTATTCTTATACAAAATTCTACAACTATTTAGTTTGAGCTGTCTCAGCTCATTTCCAAAGTTGAAATTTATTTTCAACTGCTTTGCGCCAGACTGGTTAAGTGAATTCCACTGAATGGTACATTTTATCTTATCTCTTTCTCTCTTGCTTATGTCCATGGAGGTTCTTTGCTTGAGACGCGTCAGATCTCCATCCTCTTAAATCTCAGACACGCTACTTCCATTTCCTCAGATCAAGATATGCCATCCGCGAAAGCTTAGTCATTAAAATGTAGATTCGCTCCGAACCAGTATATGCAACCAAAATACGTTGTATATACTGGCTTTTTGGGCTACATCCGCGTCTTGATTCAGCTCATAAAGTTCGCGGTTGTTCCATCTCTTCCAATCGTCCTTCCCACATACTTACTAAATTAAGTGACGCTACAATTCAGGCTGAATCTGCCCTCAACCAACAAGCTTCTCCAGTTAGTCCGGTCCTTAGCTAACTGTTTCAGTTGCACACTCTAAGTTGTTGGTTTAGGTCCCCTACTGCTTGTGTGCGACACCTTAGGCGAGATCTTTCTCCAACCTCCGGGTAAGATCCAAAAACTGCGGGCCGAAGACGTGTTTTCGAGCGTCCTGCTCTTGCTTTGCTGGATTCGTTGTGCTCGAATGCTGAGTTCATCGCCCTGTAGAGTTAAGACGATAAATACTATCATTTGCAGCTTTGAGGTGGATGAAAGTGTGGCCTCTCACTCAAGCGTTCTATACAGGCTCAAGCTACGCCGGTCTTACAAAGCCTTTCAACGTTGAATTTTTTTTCGGAGCGGTTCCAGGCGAAGACTTGCATAGTCTACTTGAGCGCTGATTTCGGCAACCACTTGTCGTCGATTTTAGAGTCAACGTTTGCTACTAAATGTTTTTATATTCAAAATCCTACTTTCATAACTCGCATGGATTGGCACGAGGTCAATTTGTTTAGCAATTCGACCATCCTTAGGACGCCATGTTCCTTCATGAGTTCTTCGTTTTGGAAACCTAGTGCTATCGTACTTATCACCGTATTTCGAGCTTCTGCAAAGTCGGTCAGTTGGAACCCGTCTGTTGTCGTTTCGTGTAGATTGTCCCTGCTGACTAACCCCCCAAAGATGTTTTCCTTAACGATCTTAACATTGAAGTCTCCGAAAAGGGATTGCGCTCCATTCACGAGACAGTAAAATTCTTCCTTTGATAGAGTCTTCACCATATTTGATAGAGGGCGTGTGTAGATATTATGAAAATTTAAAACATTGCCCTGACTCGGATTACAACTAGACGATTGCTTATCATTGGCCGTAGCAAGTTTCAAGTTTTTGAGCAGCACCAGTGTACGTAAGTCCCAGTTGCATACTCTCAATTCATAGTCCGTGGACGTTCCGGGCTATGATTTTTAATGAGGATATCCATTGATGTCCCTTGCGCCTCCTTGAACACTATATCTTTTTGAGGTGGTAACATCTTTACTTCCTCTTATTAATTATACCTAAACCAATGTTTTTGCATGTGTGCTGTAATGCTGCTAACGGTAGAGTATCCACTTTGTTCCGCAAGGGTTTTCTCACCAGTGCAAAGCAAGGTTAAAGTTTCTTTTTTCCATGAGCCCGTGCACATCTTCACCTCCTCAAGCTATGTATCTATTTTTCACCTGTCTAATGCGATTTTCCGTACAGCCATTGGATTACTTTTGGATGCTACATTGTTTATGAGTATGAGCATGAGCTTTATGCATCTGCATGTATCTAGCTGATGTCGATATTATCGTGAAAATTCGAGCACATACCAGATTACTCAGTGTGACGTCATTCGATCAATTTACTACTGAAAGTAATATTTATCGAAAGCACATGTGCTTCAAATAAGACTCTCTCGTTTACAAACCAATCGAACTTTAACTGGCAATATTGCCGCCACTTATTTCAATCACCAAACCTACACAAACCACTCGGCATCATCAATTAAAGAGCCAAACACATTGAGTTGAATAGACCAGTTTGCTGGTGGGCGCCATTAAATGATGCATTTATTGAATACAACAATTGAAATGTAAACCATTAAAGATAAACAGCTCGATGACATTGAGTTCAACTGTGAATGATGAGTTGACCTTTAAGTTTTGGATGCTCTTGTAATAAAAGTAGCACTAAACCTTTGTCTCAAGTGATTGCACCGTTAACAGCCTCATTGAACTTTTCAGGTTAATTAAAAAAAAAAAATCATATGACTAATCATAGTTTTCTTGTTTTGTTCTCATTTTAGATAAAAATCAAGGACCGCATAAGGACTACAGAAGGGACACTGAATTAATTTTTTTTATAGGTTGTGTAGAATTTTGTAGATTTCTCGCAACATAAAAAAACCAACAAAGATACACAAACTATCCATTGTCACATAGAGGGACAGAAAATTAATTAAACTATCTACGGAAGAAGGGAATGGTATATTTCCTGGGGGACTGGGGCATGGGAGATTCTGACTGTGCGTCATATCAACATGTTCCAAATATACAAAATTCACATATTAACCATCAACTCCATCATAATCGCCAACAACAGCAAGAGTTGCAAAGACAATTGTCATCATCATCAACAGCAACAACAGGAGAAGCAAATGTTGGCCAAACAGCTCCATTATCTTTAACCCATTCGCCAATTCAGTTTGGAACTAGTACAACAACTGTTACTAGCCAGCTGCTTCAGCAACAACAACAACAACATCAGCAACAGTTGAGTGAACACACAACTGGTTTCCTACTAAGTCAACAATCGTCTCCGATCAATTCGAGTAGCACCTTAGTGACAGCGAATTTGCAACAGTTGTCTGTGAGTAATACACCAAATTCGACGGCAGTAAATGTTAACATAGGTAACATCAACAATAAGTTGATTGCATCGAACCAAGGTGTAACCGCAACAGTTGGCTTAGCAGGAATAGCATTACATAAGTACTTGGGTAGACCAAGATCGGAATCATGTGCGGGAAATGTTGGTGCTGAAAATAATCTATCGAAGGATCTCCTTGAAAGTGAAGATGAAGTTGCATTGCAGCCACTTTCCAATCAGGTTAGTTGTGAATTAATGTTTTCTTTTGTCTTTTATTTTCTTGGGTTAAGTTTTTTGTTTTGTTTTTTAGCAATTGTTTAAAGTTGCCGATAACATAAATTACCTTATCGGGGTCTTTGATCAGGTCAAATACTTGGAAATTGTTCTAGACAAAAGACCAAGCTGGAGTTCGAGCATGAATAACTGAATTGCTAAGGCGACAAGTGCTATGTAAACATGTAGTTGTTAATACCAGACAAAACCTGAGGTTATACACCATGAGAGTTAGACTAATACATATGTCCTTTGTCCCCTTGTGTCTTAGGACGTCTAACAAGGCTGCGCGCCGTGCGATGCGGTTTCTAGTTAAATGTCGTGAATGGCGAGACTCCTTTCGAGGGCGGCCCACTCTCCTTCCGTCTTGGATTAATGGACGCCTCTGCTAAGCTTGATATCACATGCAATCATCGTCTTCGGCAGTATGCGACCAATCCACTGCCACTCTGCCTCTCTAAAATAAAATCTATACGTTCTCTCATATAGGTATTCATCTAAGATTCTATTCAGCCAGAGAAATCTTAGTATGTATCTAAGACAATTATTAACTAAGGCGTGTAGCATTGTCGTCACACGCACTGCACAGCGACGGGCGATTAAGTTTATTGCATTGTTCTTCCAGATCTTACTGACTTTGGGATAAATTTTCATTCATAAAGTGACTTAAAATCGCAAAAAGTGCCTCCTCCATTTCTCAATTGATCCGAAACCCGCAGAAAATGAGCTGTTCACCACTCTTGACGTGAGCACGTACTTGGAGCTTCTTCTGATTATTCAGGCAAATCATGTAATTTCTTCTATCATGGCACACACTAAGCTGAATTTCCTTCATCTTTATGCGATACGAACCGATGGAGTTCGAGCTTTAAGTGTGTCAGTGGATAGTGTGTTGGACTGCTGTGCGAGCTGAGTAGTTTCAAGCCCCAGCCATATCCGCCGAACATTTTTCGCGGCACCACCACTTGTCGAAGAATGACACGAAAAAGATTCTTACTTCGCTGTTTGAAGCCGGTAATAAATTGTAGGTCGCTTCCAGTCGAGCGAAAAATTTTACACGTAAGCCTTGGCTCATCCCGAGCTGTCGCGCTAGCTATTTATTTATTTAAGTTTTTTCCGTTTTTCGATCCATCTTCATGTATCTGCGGGCGTCTGCAGTACAAGAGCTGATATAAACAACCATAATGTGGTCATTGTGTTCCATCCCTATGCAGGGTCACGCCTATTAGTAACGTCCGGAGGACATTTGTTGATTCGTGGTTTGATCACTTTATGACCAATTTGCCTGGAACCGCTGTAGACTTATAGAAGCGTAATTAATTTTTTGGCATGTTTTATGTTCATACTATAAAGCGAAGTCCACAAATCTCTCACTCAGGCCGTGTTTACCCAATTCAAAAGCTTTATTTTCGTTTCCTACTTTGGCATTGAGGCTTCCCATCGTTAAAACTATGTTTGCATTTGATGTGGACCTAGATTATTGTATAACCTTAATGGTTTTTCTTTCTCCGACGTGGGCTCTGTTGAAGTATATCTTTAAATGAAGATACCTTTCTTACTCACGCTTAAAACCTGCTCGTCAATATCCAGCCACTAAATGGCAGTATAAAAGGAGATCCACTCCAAATTCACAGATACTTCCGGACCGCTTTCCCAAATAGAGTAAGACAGTATTACGCATTAGTGTTTCAAAAATTAAGGTTTTCCTTTGAGTCTGACTACCATTTTGTTGGTAAGTCATTTTAAAATATGGCAAGTTCTTTATGACAGCTGGAGGGTGTCTCACACCATTTCAGTTTGTGAAAACTGTATGTAGCGCCATTCAAAAAGAAAAATTAATGACGTCTCCCACAAAATATATTATAACTGAATCTGATCATATGACTCGACATTGCAAATCCAGACACACCCACGTTCGCGAAAGTTCTAAAATACATTACACTCTATAAATAAAATTGGCAAAAACAGGATGTTATTGATTTGTATTTCTACTCTCTTTTTCCGTATGATGACAATCTGTCAAAACAAAAATATCTCAGCTTACTTTTAAAATCTAAAATGAGTTTGTTCAATTTTAATATTGAACGCGTCTATTGTTATTTATTTTCTTTAAGTCACCTTACATTTTCAAAAATTAAATTTTAATTGAAAATCCTCAAAACAACATGCCAAAGTTGTTATTTATCTTGTGTAGCCATCACTGCCACTTGTATGGAGCGTGTCCAAAAGATCACAATATTTTCAAATCAGTTAAGATAAATATTGACCGTGAATAAATTCCTCTGCGTTTAACCTAGAAACACACAAAATTTACAATTTTTTTTCTATAAATAGCAGAAAAGAAAAGTAAATTTCTTTATCTGTCCATTAACCTCTTCAACGATTAATGAAATTCACACTCAGAGAAATAATTTAGAATAAGAATATTCAGCATCATTTTGGTGACAGTTGTAATATTTTGAGGTTTGTAATTCCACGACCTTTCGTCATAAATCTCATGTTGTTAGGAAAAGGCTATGTATCGAGAAACCGAGTACACAGTACACAGTATTTGATATCCACTTTACTGTGCAGATATACGCATAATCGTTCGATGTTCTAGAATTGGTAGGTACATATACCTACCCGTGACGGTTTCCAAGCAAAAATATTCCCGGCTAGATTAGCAACCTTCATCGTCATCATAAGGGTCGCGGGATTAGGGTGCTTAAGTGGACTCTCCACATTTCCCAATCTTCCGCCATCGACTCTAAAACATCAGGGGTTATCCCCATGCGAGTAGAGCAGAGATTAAGGACTTAGTCCAATCATTTCATGCTGGACCTACCCGGGAGACGCCACTTGATGGCACGTCTTGGAAGCCGAGTTGAGGGCATGCGTTTAGCGTTCCCAAACCACCAAAATATGGACCTCTCGGCTCCAAAATGTAGCTGCTCGACATTGAGTGCGTCGCGTATTCTGGTGTTGCTAACTCGATCTCGACGAGTTACCCCAGCATTACAACGAAGAAATCTCATTTCGACAGCTTGTATCCGCGATCTTATTCTTTCGGGCATTACCCAAACCCAAACCCGTAGGTGAGGGTCGGAACAAACACGGAATTGAAAACCGACAGCTTAGCTCCGATGCCAAGTTTGGACCTCCTGATAACAGATTGACCAAGCTGTCTTAAAATTGCTCCACCCTGACCAATCCTACAGGATAACTCAGTATTCCTGCTTCCATCACTCGTGAATAGGACCCAGAGATACCTAAACTTATCCACCTGTTTTAAAGGGACTCCATTAACATGCAGAGTGCATTGAACAGGCTTTCGGGAAATTACAATACCTCTGATTTGTTTATGTTTACCTTCATCCCAGCTTCAACACATACGGCGCCGAACCTATCTAGTCCGCGCTGAAGTTCGCTCTGGGTGGACGTAGGGATGACCAAGTCATCAGCGAAAAGCAGATGGGTTATCCTTATGTCTCCTAATTTGAACCGTTCCTCACCACGGCTGCGCTGTAACATCCAATCCATGTACACTATGAAAAGGAGAGGTGACAAAACGCACTCCTGGTGAAGTCCGACGCCCGCAGTGAAAGATGTCGACTTAACGCCGTTCATCCGAACATAGCTCTTACTGTTTGTATATAGAGATTGAATAGACCTCAGAAGAGAACCGTCTATTCCATACACTCCAGATGGACCCGATCATATGCTTTCTCCAAATCCAAAAATCAACTGTAGTTAGGTTTGGCATACTCCCAGGCCTTCTCAAGTACCATTCTGAGAGTGAACAGCTGGTCGGTTGTGCTTCTACCTGGGCGAAAGCCACACTGCTCATCGCCCAACCGGGACTCGACCACAGCTCTGGAACGCGTTTCCAACACATTTGAGTTTTCCGGGGAGACTTAAAAGAGATATACCCCTATAATTGGAGCAATCCCTCTGAGGAACAATCACCCCAGTTTGCCAATCGCTAGGTGTTTCACCGCATTCCCAGGCGACTTTAATGACACGAGAAAGCCATTCCTCTCCTCTTTACCGAAAGCTTTGACCATTTCTGGCCGGATTTCATCTATACCAGCAGATTTGTCGACTTTTTGGGCTTTAATTGCAAAAGTCACTTCCTCTACGGTGGGACTATTCTCCGCCCTACTGAGAACCATGGGTCTGCCATTCTCAGTGCCCTGTTCGGGATTGAGCAGATCCGAAGTACACCTTTTGATTTAACTCCCTCGGTGATATTAAACTTCCTTCCTGTGAGCCCGCGGATAGTCTGCAAGAACACCTTGTTTGCAGATCTGTGATCACGGTCCAACTTCTCGCCGCCGAAGTCCTTCCAAGATTACTTATTAGCTGCTTTAACAGCCAGTTTGCAAGTTCTTCGCGCCTCGATGTACCGGTTACGAGAAGCTGAATCCACCAAGTGTATCCACACATTGAAGGTTTTCTTCTTCTCCCTGATGGCTGCTTGGACTCCGGGTGTTTTAAGCCATGCAGTTATTTTCTTACCACCAGCTGCCTCATCGAGCCGCTTCACTCTGCAAACATCACCTTACCTTACCTAATAGATTCCAGATCAAAAAATGATGGTCTTGTGCTGGTTATGTGCGAAGTGACGATATTACGTTATGGTCCGAACATGATGAAGATTCGACATCGTAGTTGTCAGGCTCTAAAGAAAATAAAGACTAGAGTGTTTTGGAAATTATTTTTGTTGTTCAACAAACTGTGAGAGGTTGCGGCTTATGGTTACTGCTTGTTTTCTCGGTTCGTTGGTTAAATCATGTTTTTTTTTTTTTTTTTAACTTTATTTTTGAATGTGTACATTATCCCTTACCAATTTCAACTTATCTAAATAATGTTATTACTTTATTTCCAGGTTGGTGGACACACACGTCTGCTCTTGCTTAACCAGAGTACTGTCATTAAACCATTGAATTTGCGTGAATTAGGCTTTTATCAGAACATTCCTCAGGATATCCAGAAGTTTGTTCCAAAATACAAAGGTAAGATTATAATGACCAACATTTCTTCTATAAACCGTATACACACATAAACATTTATGTCAAAAAAAGAGAAAAATATGTTTTGTTTGTTTTGTATTGTCGTCGCATATAACTCACATTGCTCATGAAGTCTGCTTATACTTTATGTATGTTCCATATTTCATTAACAAAGAAAAAAATAATAATAAAGAAAATTATTAGCAAAAAATAAAAAAGAAAAAAAAAACTGAATACAAGATTAGAAATCATACTTATTTCTATTTATTTACTTTTCTTTATTAATTATGTAGCATTTGTTTACAATTTGTATAGAAATCTTCATTGTACCTAAATATATGTTGTGATTATAGTTTGTAAGAAATTTGTAATAATGAATAATATATATAAAATATACATATATGAAATGACTTAAGGAATGAGAAAAAAAAAAGGAAAAAATAAAACAAAAATATGCAAAGAAAAACAAAACTTGACAATCTAGTTTGTCATTTCGTAAACGAAAGTCGTCGTTCAGTCGAAAAGTTTATTGTTAAAACAGTGAAGTTTATAGTAATAATATGTTAACAAGGGCCTAATGGGTAAGTCCTTTTTTTCATTTTAAGTAATTAGTACTATTATTTGATTTTTTTTTTAACTTATGTTACTACTATTTAGATAATACAAGTTTAAATCACGATTAATCAACCGAGAACAATAAAAATATGTTTGTGTCAAGCCGAAGCAGAGTAAACCTTGCAATTCAGGTGTTAGAATAATACATATTCGCAAATGATAGCAAATATGAGTGTTATCAGCCTCACAAAGCATGTAGGATAAAGAAACAAACGGACCTCGTCTCTCCTTCACGAGTCAAAATGGTCAGAGTTACTCCCTTCACGTTTCTAAAGTTGCAACCTGGCCTGGCACATTTGTCTGTAGAAAGTTGTCGAAACTGAAAGGTCTTGGGTCCTTTTCTTTTCCCAACCGTTCGGGCATGGCTTCCAGAAGGGTCATGGGGACTCTAAAGAGGAGGCGTGGACACACGTTAAATTGTGAATTTTTGACGCAAAGAATACGAGTGTAAATGTTTAAGGCAGCTGGGCAGATTTGTTGAAAACAGTGTTTTCTGCGTAAAGACTTGCACTGTGTACTATCTGTTCCAGCGCGTGATTGAAAAAATCACATTTCGTTTCCGAAGCCATCGCCTTACAGAGCTCAATACGATGAGTGGATACATTTGTATATGCAGCTTAGAAGTCGACAAAAATCTGATAAATCTCAACTTGAAATTCGTTGATCTTTTACAGGATGCGCCTCGGTGTGAAGATTTGGCTTATCTTCGATATGCGGGCCATTAGCCTCATTGCTACTTGCCACACAGTACATTGGATATAATCCCGTATGCGACATTTATCAATGATATTCCTTGAAAGTTCTTGCAAGACATGTAGAAACATCACCTCCGTATTTGGTAAGCCAATAGCGCAGTGTTTCCCAAACGGAGTGGCTTGCCTACCAGGGGGAGGGCCTGTGGTGGATGTTCCAAAGGCTTAACCTGACCTCGCACATTTGTGTGTAGGAAGGAACCGAAATTGACGGACTCTGGTTCCTTTTTTTTTTTTTTTTTTTTTTTCACGAGTTTTAGTAGTCCAAATTACCATCTAGATGTTTAAGATTCGATGGCGGATGATCGGGAGATGTGGAGAGTCTACTTAAGCACCCTAATTCCGCGACCCTCATAGTGGATAAGCGGGCCATTTGAAAATGTATGTACGAATGTATATACCCTATAGATGTTTCCAAAGCTTAAAGCCTGACTTCGCACATTTGTGTGTAGGGAAATATCGAAACTGCCTGACTTTGGGTCATTTTTCGTCTCTCATCCAAGAGTTGTAAACCGGATTATTCTAGTGTATAAAATTTGCACAATATGTGAACATATTTATGTGTCACCATTTCGGCAACCCTATAGCCTATGGTTTAATTTTTCAACAGACTGGTCTTCTTTAGATGGAATCCATTCAAACGTTTTTCGCAGCAAGATCTCTTGGCTGACAATGACTAACCTCCTAGAGTATAATTTGCCCCTCATTTCGCAGTTCGGGTTTAACAACAATAACAAGCCCCCCGAGGTGATTGAATCTTCCGGCAATATTTGCGCGGTAGCACGTCCCAACTTTCTACAAAGCTGTACAATCTTGCTATGTCCATCAGCTTTTTGGCTAATGAACCAAAAAATAAAATCAATCAATTAACTAACAAAAAGTGTTTTAAATTTCCCTGAACCCACGTTACTATTTAAAATAAATGATTTACAACTATTGTATTACATAACTACTGACAATTGCATCGCTTTCCCAACCAGATTTAGCATTTGTTGCTGGCCGATTTCTTCTGACAACTTGCCAAAAATATGTGTAAATTTACACCAATTTCCATTTACATACCTATATCATTTCTATTTATCAATCTGTGATTTAAAAAAGACTCCCCTATAAGTGATAGATAATGTCAATTTTAAATTTTCTACAAACAAAGTGTAGATAGACAGCTAAAAACAAAAACAACGAAAAAAAGGAGGTAAATAACAATATCTTGAGTGTAAACTGTAAAATAGTACGTAAGTGACGGTAGTGAAATTATTATTGTTTATTTTTGTTTCTTTTTCTCTCTCTCTCTCTCTCTCTATTTTTCCTTGTCTTAATCAAGGATTTCCGCTCTATATTGTGAAATGTGCGAAATGAGAAACTACACTAATATGAATGAACGAAAGGATATAACTAACAGAAGGATGCGTGCGCACTCCAGAGTGTGGTCTCTCGAAATATACTCGTATAATCTCGAATTCATTAAAAAAAAATCACAGAAAAAGGTTAACATTAAAACAAAACAAAAAAAATATTAAAATAACCAATTTATATAAAGAAAAGCAAAAAAAAAAAAGATTTTAAGTTTTAAAAAATATTTTATTTTTTAACAAATATATGTGAAGCGCCCTCTGTTGGTGTGTGTATGAATTATAATTTCAGCAACAAAAAACACACCCATAATTGATTGACAACTGTGTGTCTAATCTCATCCTCCATGTGTACGCTCTCTGCTTAAGTGTATGTGCTTGCAAGTGCGTTCAACACTCCACTTCATCCCCCCAAATTGAGGAGAAATTCGTTCATTCGTTGATCCTTGTTTAAGGGTTTGTATGCATATATTCCGTATATATACATAAAATATATATATAATATATAAATCTTTTATTTTTCTCTTAAATTATTATTCTTATATATTAAAAAATTCTTATAAACTTATATAAATCTTACATATATTTTTGAGCAATTGATTTTTTTCTTCAGAGTCATTTGTATATTTACAATTAGTTCTGAAACATTACACAGTTGCTTATTGTAGGCGTGGTGATAGTTTAAATATACATATATGTCCATTTATAGATGATTATTATTTATTTATTTTTTACTTAAAGGAGTTGTGCATTTCAACGTCAGGAAAAAGTTGTAGAAAAACCGAAAATCCTTAACAAATTGTGTTGCTTATAAGCAAAACGATACAAATGGCGCGTAACTTTTCGCTGGGCTGTGGACACTTTTGTCGTTCGTGGTGTCTTAGTTCTTGATACATATGAAAAGGCAAACATTTTTTACAAAAGTGGAGCATTTGCTTTTTTATTATTAAACCGATTGCAAGCTGAGTATCCTCAATTTTTTTTAAGTTGCAAGGACAAACTGTTTTCTTTCATATTTTAAACAAGATGTCCGGAACTCTTTGTTGAAAGGTTAGATTAACTAGATGGGCTGCAGAGAAGAGAAAGGTATGCCCGTTGAGGTGGGATGTATCCTTTGCTTGCGAAACAATTACTTCCTAGTCTCCACAGCCCCCGCAAAGATCAGCCACACTTAGCATAATGTTTTTCATATAGTAAGGCAGATTGTAATGCACTGCAATCACTCCTTCAAGGATAGAAATTGATTTTGCTGTCCTTCTTCGTCAGTTGAGCACTGTCCATAGTTTGCTCGTTGTTTTCGAGGTGCTCAAAGAGCTTTTTACTTTAACTGAATAATCAGCTTGCTCTAGGTCTAGCAGATATTCTTTTCATGCCACTTAATCAGCTTGATCATCCCTTATGTCCAGGGATACGCGTGCCAAGAGCACTAAACCCTAAGCGATAGCAATTCACAAGCTTCAATTTGAATTGTATAGCCGAATTGCGTTTATTGCGACATGGCTGTCAATTAAATAAAGTGATACCTTTACTCACCGGTCTCACCGTTAGTAATTGTCAATGCTGTGTCTTCACCTGGAAAATGTTCTTTTGGTCCAGAAAGCTAACTGATTTAAATAGGTTTAGTTTGTCAGAAGATATGGCTGCCTGCACCTACGTTAATGTCCATCATGAACTCATCGGTATAAATGGGCTCAGTTTGCGTGCTTGGCATTGTACCATTTACCCAATTGCTCCTGCTTGGAAATTTACAGAAAAATTGTATTTTAAAGTCTAGGTAGGACACTGTGTAGTTAGTGAGTGCTTTGTTGCCTGAGAATTTTGTAAGGTCCTGTTTGGCCTTCAGCCATCTTTTTGACTGATTCTAAAGACACTTCTGCGCTCAGATTCTTGTATTCTGTTTTAGGGGCGCTAATTGCCCACTGCGACCTATGAGGTCTATTGTGGTGGCCCGTATGGTTTAACCAGAGGTTATATTGAGGCCTTTGATAAACCTCAATTTTCCGAATTTTTGTTGTGTTGACCAAGCTAATCTTTTCCTTGCAGCTCCTGGGCATATGCACAAAATATGTTCAGCGCTATCTTTCTGTTCTCCACAGAGCCGGCAAATATCGGTATCTGATACTTTCATTTTATGCAGATTGTGTCTGAGTGGAGAATATCCTGTAAGATAGCCCGTTAAGGTTCTTAACTCGTCTTTGGTTGGGTTGATGAACTTTTTCGCTTGTCTAAGGCCCCGGAGGTTGGTCCAGTAGTCTGCGTGTCTGTTAATCTACTATTGTGTTAACTTGGAGTAGGCACTGTTGGGTGGTACCCAACGAGCGAGGGGCAAGCGGCTCTTCTCGGCAGGCAGTCAGCCCGTTCGTTACCCCCGAAGCATTTATGTCCTGGCAACCAGGCTACGGAAACCTTATTTACCGATGCAAGACTTTCGAGGAGGTTGAGACAGTCTCGTGCAAGCTTGCACCTGTTTATACAGGAATGCTTACTGTGTAAACAGATCTAATAAAAACGGGTTGGGTATAGCCTCTAGGATTTTGAAATAGATTAGCTTCGGGTGGCAGTATGCACGAAATACAGGCTCACTTAGAGAACTATATATAGGTCAACGGTGATACCACAAGGATCTGCCCAATTCGAGAAAATTACCCACAAAACGAACCGGAGCTTATTATAAACCGATGGAGGCGCCTAGTAAGACATTTCTCGGATGATACCCCACCAAATTGCTCTCACTGCTTGACTGCAGGCTTAACTGACGAACATGCTGAAACATAGCGATTTTTAACACACCATTCATATTTCCAATCCACGGTTTATCGGCTTTTCTCTCTTTTGCCTCAGGCTAAAAGGATTCTTTATGCTTAGTCTAGGAATTGGGAAGTACTCAGTAGTTTTAGATTTCTATACATGTATTCGTGCATTTTTGCCTGAAGTTTTATTGTAATGAAGCAAATTATAACACATGCGGAAAATAACCACGAGATCTTAATCGCGTATGTTTGCATTCATATAAGCATGAAATAGTTTTCTTTTTTCTTTAACTTTTTGGACGTTGAAGTGTGCTACTAGGCTTATGTGATCATCATGACTTTAAAAATAAAAATATATAAAATCCATTACCATTAAAAAACACCATAACGCAACAAATCCAACCTCACAATATTTTACTTCGCATCTATTCATCAAAGTGTTCAGTGTTCTCACATTATTCTGATCAAAAAAAATAAGAAAATTTGTATTCAATAAGACAAACTCGAAATCACTTCAAAAAACATTCTAAAGTTATGGGATATTCTCATTTTAGGTGTAATGCAAGCAACCACAATGGGTGGCACCAAACTAGAAAAACGCTATTCGCCCAGTTTTCGCGAGGAACATGTACGCAAAACCAGTGCTTCCAAGAGGAAACGTGATGATGTCCTACGGTTAGTATTAATTATTTAACAACGATATTACAGATTTTGAAAATGTGTGTTTTTTATAGATGAGAATAGAAAATTATGACATTATTGAAATTAGAATCCAATCATGGGTAAATAAAATTAATAAACAATTTATATTTGTATCGTACTTTATTTATTTAAAAGAAAAAAACAAAAGAATTTACAAAAACAATCACAGAAGAACGAAATATTTTTTTTAGGAAAGAAACTCAATCGCGGCCCCACCATCTTGCACGTACTCTATTCTCTAGCCGTACCAAAAGACTTGAAAATCTTGATCTCCTCCCTATCTCTTACGATTAAAACAATTAAGCATTTTCTCTCCACGAAAAGAGTAATAATTCAAATATTTTCTTATAATTAAATGTAGTTTTAAAAATAAAACAATACAACTATGTAGCTCTCTGCCACACGATGAATTAATTATGGATTTTTTTTCTTTTCTTTCTCTTACAGGATGAAAGTACATAAAAATGGAAATGCAGCCGATGTTATTAAGAGTATTTCACAATTAGACAACTCTAACAAACAATGTTAGTATCAGATAAACGATTTGATGAACACAGAAATCAAAATGCTTACTAAAAAAAAATACAAAAACAACGAAAGAGAAATCGTCACGAAAGGATCTCTTTCCATACTAAACTGCCACCACCTTTATACTCAGGATTAACGAAAATTTTTCTATTTTCGTTTTCTTATAAATCTTTTGTTTCAATGAATTTCGTTTCGATTTCAAACTTCATTTATTGAAATACTATCTTTTTCAATCGTCTAGTTTAATAACTAGCTACAGTAGGAGTCTCATAAGTTTATGATCAATTATGTGAAACAGCTGTTTCATTTAAAATTGTTCATATCAAAAAAGTATTACTGTCCTGAGCTATATCCAAAAGTAACACAATTGTTGATAAACATGTATTTTCGCACTGCTTGTCATAGTTCATTCAGGTAACAAAACCTTTTAATTTCGGTTGTTTGGATAGTTTTAAACAAACTGCCTTACACCTATCCCTTCGTAGCTCTTGTGGAGAATTAAAAACACTTTTACTTTCAGTCAAATCGGTCCTCCTGTGTTAAACTACCTGCGAATGTGTATGATTTGTAATTTCGCGACACCGAATCTTTTTACAACTGTAGAAATTGGACACAGATTTGGAAAACAATGGTTTTCGTGAAACATGTTGGGTTTTCCACAACCCAAATGTAGGTTATTAACGCATTTATTGAGGTCTGTCATTTCTAAAGCATTTAAAAAAAGTGAACAATATTCCTTATAAGAATATTACAATCAAAACGTCCAGCAATTATTTAATTTGAACTCTCTGTTCAAAATCTTTAACCACTTCGAGGTACCGCCTACAGTTTTGTACCTTAGATTCGTGAAAATAATTGTAGGATGATCCATTTCTACTAACATTTTCAAATTTAGAAGGCGAAATTAGAAGGCCACAAACATGCCAATTGTTTCTGATACTTCCGCCTATGCTGCGCACATAACTATGTAAAGTGCGTTGTTTTTGTGAGCGTATTAGCTCACGATCGAGCAAAGTAAGCAAAGTGACCAGCTCACGACAGACAACGACTAATCTGCGGGAGTATAATTTGTCATGAGAAGCTTTTCAATCGGCTTTTCGGAGTTGGCAATAAAAATTACAGGTTACTTTCATTCAAGCAAAAGAAATGTACACTTCCAATGGTTGCGATGAGATAGATTCTGGCCTACAATGAGCTACAGCACCGAATTACATATTATTACCATCGATTTGTTTAGGCAAACCAATCACAACCAGTTATTCTGCAATAGTTACGAGATAAATTTTAGCCTCTATTGACTTTCCACCGACGAAACTTTAAAAAACTTTTCGCAAGAGTATTTTAAGTAGAAATGCTTTAATTCATCGCATCCCGTAGAATTTTTATTTTAAGCAGGAGTAACTCAAATATATTACAAATTTGCGTACTGTTAGAAACTACCGCTTTCAGTATGTTTAACGATCAGTTCCTCCTTTACTTCCTCTGTCATTAAAATTGTTGAACGGTTTTTTAAATAGCGTGAAAGAAGTAACCCCTTTTTTTGTTATGATACCAAACCGATCATGTACTCAAAATGTAAACTGAAAAGAATATCTCCGTCGGATGTAATCGCATTCAATCCTTTGATAATGTAGCTATACCTTTCTTTCATTTTACACTTCTTTACCATAAGGATTCAAAGACGCGTCCCAGTACTGAATCCTTTTATTGAACAAGTTATGCAATGTAGCAAATGCATTCACTCTTACTGACTGAACTCTGATTGTTGTTGTCTTCGTTTATGAGAGTAGCCATTGTTTAAACGTGATCTAGATTTTTTTTTTTGCTAAAGAGAACAATTTGTTTGATTGACATAGTTTTTCAGCTCATCAGCCGGCCCAAACGGACCATGGATCCTCCTAACCCAGCACGCTTTTATGCAAAATCTCTAAAATACAAGTTATACTTAAAGTAGACTCTTTCCTTTTACTTGCAGATTTCCTTATGCTCGAGAACATCACGTCGCAATTTAGAAATCCCTGCATCTTGGACTTAAAAATGGGCACACGCCAGCATGGTGATGATGCATCTGCAGAAAAACGCACCAAACAAATGGCAAAGTGTGCAGCCAGTACTTCAGCTTCGCTGGGGGTACGCCTGTGCGGAATGCAAGTTTTCCAAGCCGATGTCGATCAATATGCCAAACGTGACAAGTACTGGGGTCGCGAACTCAACGAAGAAGGTTTTAAACAAGCTTTGCATGATTTCTTCTACAATGGCTACCGGCTAAGGACACGAGTTATTAAGAAAATTATCCAGCGATTGCAGCAATTAAGGCGAGTCATTGAAAAACAATCCAGCTACAGGTTCTATTCATGGTAAGTGATACAAAAGAAATGCGTTTAATTTCAATATTTGATCTATGAATTCCCTTTTAGCTCGCTTTTAATTGTCTACGAGGGATTCGAGGAGAATCCTATGGTTCATCCAATGGACACCTTTTTTGCAATACCAACAACAGATGCGACAGTTGCCGTTGCCAGTGATTGTTGCCCACCTCCGCCATATACTCATGATGCAATTGTTGTCGACCATCCGGACAATAGTATCGACGGAGATGATGACGACGAGGATGCGGATGATGATGAAAACGATCTCAGTAGCTGTGGTCGCACCCCGACCTCTAATCATTGTTGCTATGATGCAGATGCATCGAATGATTCCACCGAGTTGAATCTCTCTTCATCGCACGAGGACAGCGATCATAATCATCGAATTGCAACACCAGTGAGTTCGGCGTGTCGTCACCATCGAAACCAGCGACACAATCAGCGTCATCAGCACCAGCACAACAGCAATCACAATCATCATCATAATCATCATCATCACCATCATCGCTATCATCGCCATCACAATCATGATGATTCGGTGGACGGAGATGTAGACGATGATGAGGAGCACCAAACCAATATTGAAGCTAGTACTGAGGCTCATCACCGAGGCTTCGCTGAGGCGGTAGCGCGCGGCGTTAAGAGTAGTAGTAGCAGCAGTAGCCCGCCTTCATCTCAACCACAACAACCGTCAACGGCACCACAACAACAACAGCAACAGCAATCATCTCCGTTCATTCCAATCTCTGAAGAAACAGTATTCTTAGATCCTGAGCCACCTCTGCCGAGCATCTCCACTTCTAGCCCGCATTCTGGTGATTCCTGGATGAATTACAGTAGCAACAGTAGTGACGATTTTTCCGGCCTCTCTGAACAGATAAAAGCGGTGACTTCAGGTCGTCAAACCGGCAATAACAGTTCAGACGAAGGCAGCTCTGATTATGACAACAGCCTTATTGGCCAGACAGAGGCACTGATGAAACGGTACAAGAGTGAGGACTCCTCGCCAAAATCTACTCCTAAGGGAGCAGTCAAACGTCTTCGCTGTAAGGATGATGAAGAAGAGAACTCAATGGATAAAACTGAAACTTCTTCATCGGTGGCAAAAAAGTCAACCACCGCAACAGCCGGTGGCGAATCACCTCTGAAAGATCGAAGCACAGAATTACTAGCAATATCAACACCAATTTCTTTACCTACCACACCCACAGGTGGACAATCGCCGGGTATTAAAAATTCACTCCTCGCTGGTATTCTTATGGATACCGTTCAGCAAGTGGCTGATGATTGTGTCGATGGAAATGACAGCGGATTTCTGATTCCAAGTGACATTTCCCGCCGTCATTCTCACCCGCACGAGGAAGTAATACCAACCGTCGCACCCCAGCAATTTATCCAGCCACAGCCGCAACAGCATCCGCGTAAGACATCTTCAGCGTCAAAACGCCAAACGTTACGTCAGACACAAAATCACAATCACCACCAACAGCACCTGCCGCACTCCTCCAAGTCTCTGGACATAAGCAGCAGCACAGCCACAGACGATTCGCGCTGCCTTGTCGATGTCCGCATGATTGACTTTGCACACACCGCCTTTGTGCCAAGGAATGGATGCGGTCTGTTGCCGTCACCACCATCCATGCCCGTTCACCATGGCCCCGATGGTGGTTTTCTCACCGGCCTCGACAGCCTCAACAAGCTGCTCAGCGAGATTCTCTCCGATGAGAAAATGGACTAAATTCGCAAACCACGGCGCTTCAAACCTCAGCCTGACAATGCTAAATATTTTTTAGGCTCGGTATTGTGTAAAATAAAATTAGATTTTTTTCTAAGAAAAAAACATTAAAGAAGAAAGCAAAACAAAACAAAAACCTAAACCTAAACCAACTCTACTTAAGAATAATTCAACCTACTCTACTGTTTATTTTAGTATGTTTGTTATTTTTTGTTTTGTAGAAAATTTACTAAGGGAAAAAATGAAAATGAAAAAAAAACTTAAAATAAACAAAATCTAAAATGACACTAAAAATATACATATTTTGTAAAAAGAGTTAGAAACAAAAAAATGACTATAAATCGGACGAAAATATCCCTCTGGAGGGAGATTCACAGTATTTTTTTGCATATAGGTGTTTTATTGTTCTTTTTCTGTTATCCTTAATTTAATAGTTTTTAACGGATATATACTATAAAAAAAAAACAAGACAAAAATGTTTTCTTTTTCTAGACTAAACAAAGAACAAACAAACTAAAATATAATCGAAGCAAATTTCTAAAATAAAAATTAAATAACTAATTGTTCGAATGTATTTAACTACTTTCCCCCAGTAGAAATAATTGAATTATTGAAAAATAACTACAACTGTAATGATATGTTGTAAAGGAGTGTAGTCTCTTTATATTTCTGACTCTCTTTAAATGAAATATAATATGGATTGAGTAAAAAATAAGAGATAAACTAAAAAATACGATGGGATAAATGTTGAAAACATTTGCGTATTGCGTATGAACACCAGATGAGTATAAAAACAAAGAGAAATACAAATAAAAATAGATGTTAAACAATAGAACAGAAATTCATAAATAAAACTAGACAAAGCAAACTGAATAAATAAAATGAAAATTTAAAAAAAAAAATTCCAATCGGTGTTTTTTTTTATCAACAGGAGCAGTTGCATTCGTGCTTTCTTAATTTGTCAGCTTTAAACAAACTCACATGTGTAGGGTTGAGTATTTAGAATAATGGTTTCTGTGCCATCTATAAAATTAACCAACAAGCGTCACCAGCCAGCTCGATCGTTAGCTAGCTGCCTCCGCTTTCGCACGCCAAGGCGGTTGAGGTCCCTTTCCACAAATCATACTCTCGAAGGTTTGTGGTTGCGACGAGAGGTGGTGTCGAGAAAAACCTTGGTGCATATTGCTGGGAATTAAAGCCAACTCACACAGCAGTTCAACGCGCTAATCATTGAGCCCCGGTGTACCAAGAATACGATAGATCGTCAATTTCGCTTAAAGCCGAAGCTCTGCTGTTAAAGGTAGTGTAGTTCGGGTCTTTTAGAACACTTGCATTGAATTTGGTTCTCGCTACATTTTCTGAGCGCCTTTGGACAACTGCCTTTCGTAACTGAGGAGCTGGCGAACAAAAGCGGATACATAAATTCAATTAACGCTTTTTTACAGGAGAGCCAAAAAACTGATTAAAGCAGGCACGGACTAGCTAGAGCTCTAATTTTTAGTACATGAAAGCTTAATCAAAGTACAATAATGTGGCCGTCTTTAGTGGATATATCCCGTTTTGAATGAAAAGAAAATCGTTAACAAAACATATCCGTTTGATTGAAAACGCATTTTTTGATATTGATTTTATATAGGACTAGCGGCCCGCCCCGACTTCGTACGGGTACAATTAAATTATTTGATCATTGATTTTTGATATGTTTCGCTTTATTTTACCCTTATTTTATTTTAAAAAAATATAATAACGTGAAACATCATATCTTCTTGAGCCTACACAGGGGACCTCTATCTGATGACACGGATTCCATGACATGTCTTGAAACCCTAGTTGGGGAATGCGTTTAACGTGCTCAAACCGTTGTAGTATGGACCGTTCCGTTACTCGATAGAACGAACGAATTCCTCGAAGAAATCTCATTTCGGCAGCTTATTCTTTTAGTCATTAACATACCGTAATACTTAAACTTCTGAACCAGTTTCGATAGCACCCTACTAACATGTAGAGTGCATTGAACAGGCATTCGCGGCATTACGATTATTTCTGATTTGTCCATGTTTATCTAGCTTCAGCACAGACGACTACGAAGCTATCAAGCGTTCGCTGAAGTTCAGTCCAGATGGTTCGAAGTAAGTCTTCAGCTAAAAGCAGATGGCTTATCCTTAAATCTCACAATCCGGGGGTGAATCTAAACCATCCAGGGACCCGCTCAAGCACACACAAAAAATTTCATTAAAATCGGTCCATCCGTTTAGGAGGAGTTCAGTGACATACAGACGTACAGAAGAATTTCAGTCCAGATGGTTAGAAACCATCCACGGACTCGTTTAAGCGACCATCCAGGGACCCGCTCAAGCACACACACAAAATTTCATTTCAATCGGTCCAGCCGTTTAGGAGGAGTTGCATTACATACACACGTACAGAAGAATTATGTATATTAAGAAGATAGAACCCGATTTTATTGAATTTTTTTAGAACACTATAGATATGACCTTCAAGAGCCCAAAAAAGCAAAAAAAAAATGGTTAGCTTGGACGTATCCCCTTTTATTCGCCAGCTCTTCATCTAATAACATTGATATGGTCAATAACAAGGAGGCAAATCCTGGTTTTAGATTGTTTAACACATACAGATCAAGGCCTCCTACTATGGAAAACAAATGCGTTTTGTAGCAGACCTTACGTGGGAAACAGACGCTGGCAGCATGGCAGCAAGGATGTTCACTGATCCTAAATCCTCTGCCGTTGTTTAGTCCTTACACGCTTTCCTTACAGATCGTCGCAGAGTATTTGATTACGATCTAAGCCTACCCGGGTCATTGGCTTTCGCATTCAAAGTGCTGCACAACTTTGAAGTTCTTAGCCATTGAACGTGTTTAAAATACTACTATTACTAAATTCGAAGATAGAGAAAGGAATGATGTCACAACACCATGGCAATTCTTGTAACACACCATGTTTTCGACTGTTCGATTCAATTCCATTCATTCCGTAATCTAGTGTAGTACGGATTTCCTCTGAATTTATTGTGTTGTGATGCTATCCTTCCAACTTCTTATCAAAAATATCTACAGAATCCCTAAATGTCGACCGGTGAATATTTGTCGAACGCTAAGCTACATTCAAGGCCAAGAGCCAGAACCAAAAATTCGAGAGTACTTCTACTACATTGACCACGAAGGAATGGTAAGTTAATCGCAACTCAAAGTCACTCACAATATTGAAACCCTTAATTCAGCTGTTTCTAGACGATGCAAAAATGAAGAATTTCACTTCCTGCTTCAAGGAGAAACAATTCCTAAAATTTTTTTTCACCCGCGTAAAATTAAACGAAACAAATCGCTATCGTGATAACTTCCCGTTCATATCTTTGTGTGGCAGGGAGAGAAACTTTATTCGTTGCGATGATTTACCAATTGTTTTTACTCATGTTCTGAAGGACACAGGAGGTAAGCAGTAACGTGACACAATTTATTGCATACTAATGTTATTTTTTCTAAGGAAAGGACGTTTTGTCGTATGCTCACGCTGGCGATCAACTAACAACTGACTTTCAACCCGATAAGATCTACATGAACCCAGGTACCGGAAGAGTCTACCATCCGGCATGGGAAAAAGTCGGCGGCATAGGTCTGATTCGCTCCAAACTGGCAATAGAACTTAGCAAGTACTTTGAATTCGAAAAAGGTGATGCAAGTCCACCGACACACTTTACTTGGAACAATCAGAGACTCCAATTGGATATCGATTGGGTAAATAATACTATACTCAAGAAAAGAGGCAATCAATTGTGATAAATAAATGTAATTAGGTTCAGTTAAAAATTATTCTACACTAAGTGACTTGAATTCACCCTCCTTTACCCAAGAAAGTCCGGCTGAAGACCCCGATGATGAATCTGCAGTGGCTTTCATTTTAATTTTTTCAATTGTCGGACCGTGAGTATCGTTGTCAAATTTCTCAAAAACTATATAATGCGGGTCATCTGTTGTGGGCTCGTCGTAAGCCTGTTGCTTACTCAGCTCCGCACACGCCTTTGCTCGTGCAATAAACTCTGCTCGATTTTGGCCAAGTAAATCCGCCGCTTCTTGGTTAGATATTGATGAACTAGCTTTCACGGATTCCCAGGGATCGTTAAGCACAAATTGTAAGAACTTGAGCATCTGCCAAAGATGATCTTCGCCCTTTTTCCATGTGGGAAAGTCTGCCGTGATGTCCAGAGTATGAGTATATGGACAAATGAGCGGGTGGAATACTTCATTTTGAAAGATAATTGTCTGGAACAAGACTTGACATCATTAAATATGTACATATATTTTAATTTACTCCTCCTACCGGTAGTGCAGCGTCTTGTGGAAAATTATCAGGAAGCAGAATGTTGAAACGGAAAACAGCCTCTGTATAATAACCGGAACGAACAAAGATAACGCCAAACCACACTGAAAGGACATGAAAGTGGTAATAAATTATGTGAAATTGATAGCGTTAGGATTTTACAGAGGGAGTTTCCAAGAGATGGTATAACGTAAACGCCTGAAATCCTTTCCGCTGCAACCATTTTGCTAAAAGAAATTTAGGCGTATAAAAAGTTTCTCCATCTTCATGGTTATTCTATGCAGATTCCTTACTACTCAGCGAGAATTTTGTACTCCTGTTGAATGGTGGAGAAGACTTGCTCGTCCGTCTTCGCTGTGTCCAGAGTCATTTTGTTTTGTAGATAGTTTTAAATAGATAACGAAAATAAATAAAAAAAATAGAAACAAAAACTTTAGAAAACTAACAAAGTTGATATAAAAATGTTGTGTACGGACATATCAGCTGACGCAGTTGACATATGGAATCACATAAAATTGGAACAACGGGAGTGTTCAAAAACGACTGTAAAAAAGCGACAATAAAAAACGAAAAGTACATCATGAGATTTGTATGAAAAATTATACCTGAATAAGTTAAACATATAAACATTTGACGTGTTTTTTGGTAACCTACGTATATAGGATAAAAAAAAGTGTGCGCCTATCTAGGCTAAAGAATTTTATTATCACTGTTTGGCAGCACTATGTGTAATGGCTTTTGTTATGGCTCAGCTATTTGTTTTTTCTTTTCGTTTATTTGGAAAAATGATCGGCCAGATTAAACAATATATAAAAAAATAATTTTTTTATTTGTTCGACTTTTACCTTTTGTAAGCAGAACATTAAATACCAAGCTGAGCAATGCCTTGTCCCGCAGATCTGTGAGCTGTGGTACGCCGCAAGACGGTATTCTGTCCCACTTTCCCTGAATTCTGGCGGTTAATAAACTGCTGCTCGACCTGGTAAGGACTGGATGGGAAGCGATTGCTCATGCAGACGATGTTGCGATTGCTGGGTCCGATAAATACCCGGGTACCCTTATTGAACTTCTTCAAAATGCCTTTTCAATTCTTTCAAAATGGGCAGCTAAAAGTGGTCTGGGAGTTAATCCCGAGAAGACCGAACTAGTCCTCTGTACCAGGAAAAACAAAATTCCTTCAATCGATGCGCCCTCTCTGAACGGAACCAGCCTGCGTTTTGTTAATGAAGCCAAATTTCTGGGTTTCATTCTGTATAGTAAACTAAACTGGAAAGCCAACACTCTTGAACGCATTAAAAAAGCCACTTTAGTGCTGCACTCCTGCAGAAAAGCCATTGGTAAGAAATGGTGCCTGCATCGTTGTATTACGCACTGCCTCTACGTGTCCGTTATCAGACCTACATATACTTCTGTATTGTATGATCGTCTGGTGGACGACCATAGAAAAAGCCTTACCTATTGGGAAAAGTGCAAATATCAGCATGCATATGCATTACGATTACCGAGCATTTTCTCGGAAACTTAATTCCGAGAAAATTCAGTGGTACACGTATGAAAATAAGTCGGAAAGACCATTGCGAGTTATAGCAAGAGGACTCCATCCTTCGTGCACTAGAGAAGACGTTATGGACGATCTTTAAGCGAAAGGCTTTAAAATTCTTGACGCTGTAAATATTATCAAGAAGGAAAAGCAAAAAACGGAAGAAGATCAGGAAACACTGGTTAAGCGTGGTCTTCCGCTTTTTATGCTCAGTTTCGATAAAACCGAGAATATAAAGGAAATTTACAGTATTAAAACGATTTTAAATATTGTGATCAAAATCGAACCGATGCGTAAAAGCACAAGATCAATCCCTCAGTGCAAACGATGTCAAGGTTTCAACCATACACAGGCATACTGCCAAAAAGAGCCACGATGCGTGAAATGTGCCGGTACACATCTCTCGAATGAGTGCCCCTTAAACAAGCAGACCGCAGCGACTTGCATAAATTGTAAGGGAAAGCACCCAGCGAACTATCGAGGTTGCGAAGTGGCCAAAGAACTCCAAAAAAGGCGCGACACACTTAAAAAGAACATGCGTCCGCAACCGAAACCAAATAAAAATAAGCCGGAAAAATCGCTGCTGAAAGAAAGGAAACCAGTAAAGGAGAAAACCAAAAAAGTTCAGGAAAAACCGCCATCTGCTGATGCGCAAACGTATGCGCAAGCTGCATCGCAAGCAACTAAGCAAAATAGGCCTGCGTTAGATCCTATGCAACAAGTTTTCTCTATAATTCTCGCGAAACTCGAGGAGCAAAGCAAGACAAATAAGCCCATATTCGAAAAACTTAGCAACCTCGAGCATAACGCTCGCAAACCACGGACAAAATTATGAACATGAACCAGTTACTTAAAATTTTAACATGGAACGCAAACGGCCTTCTGCAAAGAATCGACGAACTGGAAGTATTCCTACGCAAACAGAACATTGACATATGCTTGATTTCTGAAACCCATCTGACAAAGGAATCTCGGGTTAAAATACGAGGATACTATGCTTATCACGCATACCACCCATCCGAAAGGGCTAGGGGCGGATCGTCGCTCTTAATTAAAGACTGTATTGAGCACTCTTTGAATTCACCGATAGAACTCGATGCAATGCAAATAACTTCAGTTCGAGTAAAAAATAAAAACATGTTTTACAACATCGCGTCCATTTATTGCCCTCCGCGATACACGCTAGAAAAGAATGACTTAATACGTCTATTTGAGTCACTTGGACCGAAATTTGTTATTGGTGGCGATTTTAATGCTAAACACACCTTTTGGGGTTCGAGATGCATTTCACCTAAAGGCAGACTTCTCTACGAAACCGGCATGCAATTTGCTGTTGACTTCTTTTCGACGGGGAAACCGACTTATTGGCCCTCCGACATTGCAAAAACGCCTGACCTCATAGACTTCTTTATAGGAAAAGGGGTAGTGAAAAACTTTACGAACATCGAGGAATGCTTTGATCTCTCCTCCGATCATTCACCAGTCGTATTGACAATAAGCGAACGTCTAATGAGAAAACAAGGAGCGCCCAGATTAACTAGCAACAAAACTAACTGGGATGGCTTTAGGAAAGCTTGTGAAGAAAATATAGTCCTGAATGTGTCGCTTAGAACACCGTGCGAAATAGAGGATGAAGTCGGCAGATTTATTGAAGTCTTACAAAGCGCCGCGTGGAACAACACTCCATATAAAAGGAAAGCAGTCGGAAATAGCGAAGTTAAATATCCGCCGGAAATAAAAGAACTGATGCTGGCAAAGAGGAGAGCACGCAAAAGATGGCAACAGACTCGCGCTCCCCAGCACCAAACCCATTCGAACTTCCTATGCAATAAGCTCAAAAAAGCGATACGGGATTTTAAAAATCGCGAGACTTCTACGTATCTCGAAGGCTTGTCTGCTGAAAAAAGTTCGAATTACTCTCTTTGGAAAGCTATAAAAGGTATCAAAAAACCCCAAATACAATCACTACCAATAAGGAAAAGTAATGGCGAATGAGCAAAAGGAGACAAAGAGAAAGCAGACTTATTTGCCGAGCACCTGGAAGAAACGTTTAAACCATTTCCCGGGCAAACATTAATAGAAAATATTAATAATACTATTATGACTCAAGATAACTTTAAAATAAGAAGCGTGTCACTAGCCGAACTTTGTGAGGTAATAAAAAATCTAAAGAATAACAAGGCTCCTGGATATGACCTAATAACTGGACAGGTCCTGAAAGAATTGCCAAAGAAAGCTTTAATAAAACTCATTTACCTTATAAATGCTTCGCTAAGACTTTTATACGTTCCAAGGCAATGGAAAGTCGCCGAAGTTATAATGGTTTCAAAACCGGGAAAACCGCCAAACGACAAAAAGTCGTACAGACCGATATCGCTCCTGCCGATAATATCAAAGGTTTTTGAAAAACTCTTATTGAAACGGTTAAAACCGGTAATTGAAGAAAGAGGTTTGATTCCTGATCATCAATTCGGGTTCAGAATCAAGCATTCCACAATTGACCAGGTTTATAGAATAACCAACGAAATTGAGAAGGCCATAGAAGAGAAAAAGATATGTTCTAGCGCTTTTCTTGGCGTTTCTCAAGCCTTCGACAAGGTGTGGCACGAAGGCTTGAATTATAAACTAAGACAGGTACTTCCGGAAGAGTTGTACAAAATCTTAGAGTCGTACTTGGAGAACAGACTTTTCCGTGTCAAGCATGGAGCCGAATACTCGGAATTCAAGGAAATCGCTGCCGGAGTTCCACAAGGAAGTGTTCTTGGTCCAGTCTTGTTCTTGCTCTATACTCGAGATATACCGCAAGAAGAAGGCACCGTTGTTGCTACATTCGCGGACGATACGGCTATTCTGGCAACAGAAAATTCAGTCGAGTCAGCAACTGTGAAGCTTCAACGAGCTTTGGATACAATTTGCGAGTGGACAAAGGTTTGGCGCGTTGTTCTCAACGAAACCAAATCTACGCATGTTAACTTTACTAACAAGAAAATTAACAACTTACCCGTTTTCATTAACTCAGTACAAATACCGTATGCAAACGAAGCAAAATATCTAGGAATGACACTAGATGCGAAACTGAAATGGAAGCCGCACGTTAAAAAGAAACGCGACGAGCTCGAAATTAGATTTAGAGAAATGTATTGGCTGCTTGGAAGATATTCCAAATTAAGCATGTATAACAAATTGCTCTTATATAAGCAAGTCTTAAAACCTGTATGAACGTATGGTATACAACTGTGGGATTGTACTAAAACCAGCAATAGAAACATTTTACAAACCCTTCAAAATAAGGTGCTCAGAACAATCGTTAATGCGCCGTGGTACATTGGAAACGGCGATATCCATAGAGACTTCGGTTTAGCTATCGTCGAAGATGAAATAACAAATTTTGCACGCAAACTCCGTGTTCGCCTTCATGGACATTGCAATAACGCCATACTCCAAATTCTGGACGTGACAAACCTTGTGTGCCGACTTCAAAGAACGAAACCGTTCGATTTAGCGCAATGAGGAATAGCCGCATATAATGACGGTATTAGTAGGTGCTTTTACTGGAAAGCTACCTGCACAACGCGAATGTTTATTATCGAAACTTGATAAGGCTTTTATGTACTTAGTCGTAGTCAACACGAAAAGGGGAGGTGTTTTTAGTGAGTAAGAATCTCACACTACCATGAGCACGTGCGGTAGATCCTCATGGTGTCTCATGAAAGATTTTTACCTACCCTCGTAAAAAAAAAATAAAAAAAATATGCATTAGCAAGGGCGATGAACTCGCCAAACGTGGTACGACTCAAGAAATCCTACCAGAACGGAGGAATCTGAACATTCCACTCGCTACATGTAAATTATTCCTAGAAAATGACGAAGAAAAATCAAAGATGGAGGAACGGTACCACATGCCGCATCTCCAGAGAGATATGCCCTATGCTAGGCCTCACTCGATCTAAAAGTTTCATTTTACTTAAAAGATCGCTTATTAGCACAGTAAGGTATCGGTATTCTCACTGGTCACTGTCCCATTGGCATTCATGCCAAAAGGATGGACCTCTTCGCAAATGACTTTTGCAGAAGCTGCAGGAACGAAGAGGAGGAGGAAACTTGTCCTGCCCTATCCCAAATAAGGAAGCTCTATCTAGGAGCCTATCACTTCGTCAATTTGGGCGAATTATCGCATACTGAAGTCAAAAGTATTAAGAGATTAAAATGGTTTCATTAGTTGAAGTGGCACCTAGGTTATAGATATCAGTGGCATCACAACAAGTCTTCCTTGGCCTATGTGTGTCTCTGCCTCGCATGGACAGCCACCTTGCCTACCTACCTAACTACCTTTCGGCATAAGAAGTAAAATGCTTCCTCAGCAATTTTTTTTTTCTCAGATAGTCAGTCTATGGTGCCCTTCAATCTCTAGGCAGATACAACAAGGTCACATTTGTTTGGCGCCTGGACACCAGAGCGGTGCCGTAACATAAGGCCATGTGACATAAGGCCATATTTTGAAATAATGTCATAATGGCCCTATGACACTTCCGCAAAGCGACATAAGGCCATAGCTAGAAACATGGCCTTATGACGCTTCCACAAAGCTTCCACAAAGCGACATAAGGCCATGTTTCTAGCTATGGCCTTATGTCGCTTTGCGGAAGTGTCATAGGGCCATTATGGCTTTATGTCACTTTCAAATAGATTTTTTGGTAATAATATCGATCAAAAGTGAATGCATTTATCGTGTGTGCGTTATATTTTTCATACGAATGGAAGGGATTTACCCCAAACTTCAGTTTTGGTACAGCATTTGTATAATAAACCGTGAAATATGTACATATGTACATATTCCCTGCTTGGAATCACTGTAGGATTTGGGGTAGGTGCGAGGTTGGGTGTATGCAAAGTTTATTTATATCCGAAACATACGAAAGAAACTTTGCATATACCCAACCTCGCACCTACCCCAAATACTATAGTAATCCCAGGCAGGGGGGTTGCAGGGGAGCAGCATGCCCCCCCATACATATTTCATGGTTTATTATACAAATGCTGTACCAAAGCATTGTAAGCAATAAATCTTCAAATGTTCAGCTTTCGTGTTCTTAAGATTAAAACCATTCGGTGGCATCAACTGGATTACTGCGGCTGCGTTGATTAATAACTGGGAACACCAATTTCACCTAGCCCCTTGGTCAAATCAAGCCTTATTTCTGTAACTAAATCCTTAGAGTTAATTACGACCCGAGATTCCATTTAGGTACAGAGTGTCGGTTCTGTCTGGAAGAGAAGGAAACCCCAAACACATATGTACATATGTACATGTTTGTTGGAGGAGTTCAATGACTCTGCTATTTAAATCAAACTCACCTTCATAAGGTTTAATTGTTGCCCACAGAGGCTTTTTCTTCTTTTTAAAATGGCTTGCAGTTGTATTTAAGAAGTTAATACCAGCCTGGTAAGTACTCCTAAAAATGTTCATTTGAATGATTCTGCTGTAGCTAACAACCTTGGTTTCCTGGCTTTTTTCCGGCTTACATTTGGGTATTAAAAGTTTTATTAGCCAATTCAGTAAGGACTGTGAGTTGCTTTTCGAGGTATTTGAATTTCAACGTGCACATTTTACTCGTACAGTCAGTGGTATGGCGAAAGTCTTCGATGCTTTTGACCACCTCGTCAAATTTGGAAAGTTCACTAAAAACTTTTTTACCGAAGTCCTTATTTTCATATATCAGTGGGTTGAGCGCGTCGCTTTGGCACTTAATCGCGAGGAGGACGTGAACAAGGGAAATTTCTCTGCATTCATCGCAGTAGAAAAGAAAATTTACCACATAGTCTTTAAGGTACATACTAGATCTCTTGCTGAAACCGATGCACGCGGGGTGGAATGATTTGCCGCAGAGACCGCTGCAAACCACCCAGTCAGCATTACTGCTGTCGATTGCACAGTGAGCATTACCGCACTTGCTCATTATTGGGTCAGATTAACAGAGGTCAGTTAGGTCGGTCAAAAAGAGAAAAGAAAAAAAAAGCACAACTGGGCAAAATAGGGGACGGTTAAGTTTCGACTGACTCAACTTGACTCAACATGATATATATATATACATAAGCTTTACGCAGGCTTCCGAAAGTAAAACTCATTATGAAAAGTATGATCATGGCAGTATGATGTTTCGCCCATCTTGTTGCATGTGACGACGCAAGTCCTTCGAGGGTATGACGTGCCCGTTGGGTTGATCCATCATCTAACCAACGTAGCACACCTGGTAGGTCAGGCTCAGCACGAAATCCTCCAGCTTCGCGTAGTCGCCGAAGTCGCAAACCTACAGAAACTCTTCCAAATTCAAAAGTCAACAACACATCTCATCTTCTCCTCGCCAAGCGATTTGAATCAGAATTTCGTACATCGCGACTTCATCGAATCGATGATTCTCGATACATACATAATCCTCGATACATCTCCATCTCCATTGTGCGACACAACACCGCCTGAACAGCATCTGTCATCGAATTTGCCTCATCCAATATGATGATATTGATTGGAGGACATGGTTTCCCACACGGAAGAATTGCACTTGCAGTCAACTGTGCAAAGTCCTTTATTTTCGTTCGTACTACATAAATGTCACGCTCATCGGATCCATTCTGTTCAAAAATTCGTTCCTTGAACATATCACCGAAGTTCTGACGGATAGCAGCAAGGATAGTACTGGTTTTACCATATCCTGGTAGAAACTAAAACGCGTGCACCCCCAATGACCATCACAAACCACGGTTTTCCTTTACCGATCCCCAATATCAAGCAGCGTTGGGCTCTGTGGGTAAAAAGATAGGGGACCGGATGGGAACTCGGCGTAGAAAAAAAATAAAACAGAGCGCAGTGCCCTTGTCCACCTGATAAGATCCGGTAAACTCTTAGCCTAGAACAAAACGGACGGTCGGTCTGGAGTCTCTGTCAGACGGATGGTTCGACCAACTTGCGTACACCGGTGAGGCAGGAGTCGGTATCTAGGGCCGATGGAAGGGAAAGGTTTGGGCCAGGGGCATCCACTTGCAAGCGTTTTTTTGTTTAGCTAAGAGTTGATTTCGTTCGTTAAACCCTGACCTAGAGCCATACGGATGGTCTGGAGTCTTTGTCGGACGCACGATCCGTCCAATTTGCATACTTTTCACACATTAATTGATGATTACAAGATTATTAGCGCAGCTGATGGCGTTGTAGCCACGTTTTCAGAGTTCATTAAATAGGCCATCAAATACAATAGTCTTGCTGTGATTCTCCGGCTTTAAATCACCGCCATTACCCACCTATAAGTGGTTTTTGTTTACAATATACATAGATTCATGCAGCATTCACTCCATTGGCCTTCAATACTCATTGAACACTACATTCCATGTTCAATAAAGCTCATAGCCAATATATTTATTAAATCATAATGGATTTTCTTATACAATCCACTTACCGTTAAACTACTATGAATACAAAAAGAAAAGTATGTAATAAGTATGTGGGATGCATGTATGTACAATCGATAGTACATAATGCACCAGACAAAATTTAACGGCACGTATTTACGATTAAACTAACGTTACACCTCCAGTTGAAGTATTATGCAATAGCACTTTGCACCACAACGCAGCCAAACAGTACTAAAATGTCGTCCATTTATGAGCTATTGTTTCCCAAACAGCAATGTGATGATATGTAAGTGTTTCCTTCTTACGCTATTAGATCGGTTTTTTTTAATGTCAATTGCAAAAGCATTAACTTCGCGGTAATGCGTCTTTCCGCCTCCTTGCCTAGAACATCGTTCAAGTTTTAAGGAGTTTTTAATGTTTGCACTGTACTTTATGAAAAACGAATTTTGAACTGTTCCTTAAACAAGATTATCCGGGCCCCTAAGTCCACGCACAACGGCCTGGCCCTCCAGGTTGGGGGTTGTGCGTGGTGTTGACGGCTCCATCATGTAAAAAAAAAATTTGTTACGAACCAACAACGAGCCTCGGATACGGACGGATGTACTGATGACAACCCACGCAAACGGATTAAGGACAACGATTTTTGGATTTTCACGTGGAATGTTAGGTCCCTCAACAGACCGCGTACAGCCAAGCAACTAGCGGAGGCACTAGACTGCTGCGAACCAAACATCACCGCCATCCAAGAAGTGCTGTGGGATGGGCCGGCGAAAAAGAGAATGAAAAACTCCGATATCAATTACGGCGATTGCTAAAGGTAATAAAAGTAGCGCTTATTTGGTTGTGGATTCTTCGTTGGAGGCAGACTTACGCAAGCAGTCTTATGCTTCGGGTATGTGAGCGAACGCCTCATTCACAATTTAGCATCAAGGCATGCCCCCACAGAGGAGAAAGACGACGACACCAAAGACAGATTGTACGATCTCCTGGACAAGACTTACGAGCAGTATGACATTAAAATGTTCCTAGGCGATTTTAACGCGAAGCTAGGAAGAGAGAGCATCTTTGGTAGTTTTGTCGGAAAGTACAACCTACACGACACCACCTCCGATAACGGATTTAGGCTGGCCGACTTTGGTGCGGGGCGAAATGTTGTCGTAGCTAGTACGCGGTTCCCGCATCCCGATATTCACAAAGGAACATGGAGATCTACTGATCAATCAACCGTCAACCAGATTGACCACATTGCTTAAGTCCAACAAAGCTAGAGCTGATGGCCTAGCTGCCGAGCTATTCAAAGCGATAGGCGATGACTTGGTAAGGAGTATGCACCAACTCATCTGTAAAATATGGTCGAAGGAGAGTATGCTCGATGAATGGAACCGCAGCATTGTTTGCCCGATCCTCAAAAAAGGAGACCCTCTGAACTGCGCCAACTACAGACGCATCAGTCTTCTTAACATCGCTTACAAGACCTTACTGTCGTGTTTTGCGAACGCTTAAAGTCGTTCGTCGTTTCCTGGCTTGGCCAGGAAAGTCCACAATCGACCAAATATTCACACTGTGGCAGATCTTCGAGAAAACCCAGGAACTTCAAATCAATACGGCGTCAACCACCACTTTTTCATCGATTTTAAGGCCGCGTATGACAGCATCTATAGAGACGAGCTATTCAGATCCATGTCTAGTTTTGGCATCCCTGACAAACTCGTCCGTCTGTGCAGGATGACGATGGAGAATGCACGCTGCTCCATCAAGGTCTATCAAGACCTCACCGAGACCTTTGATGTCAAAAAAGGATTTAAACAAGGCGACGCGTTGTCATGCGACAACGGGGGGATGAAGACAGTTTTTCCCTAAATGACATTTGTGAAAATCCTGGCTTTGATTCCGTGTTGGTACAAAGTCTTCACCTGCACAGTTTCGGAGGGTTTTAGATTGTACAACAACTTTGAGTTTGAGGATGTGAGGTGAGTTTCCTGGTGGGTAGAAAGTGTCCAATAACTCTACAGGTTAATAAATGTACAGCATCCTCTAATTTTACTTCCGAATTTCAACAACTACTGTTCGCCAGAACTGATATTCTTAACAATTATTTTAAGGAAAGGACCCCTAGAAAGTAGGCGTGGCTATGCATAATATAAGGATTATTTGTAGTGTAAATGAATACCTACACGTTTGCTTAAGTAAGTTTTTTCGATTTCCTTGTAAAATTACTCAAAAAATGCGTTTTTGAAAAAATGGGCATGTCAGTGGGTGGAATGTTTGGCCTATGTTCATTCCCTAGGCTTCAGCTATCTCCGTACCAAATTTCATTGAAATCGGTTCAGCGGTTTAGCCATGAAAACGTAGCAGATTTATAATATTAAGTATGGATGGATATGCATGTATGTATATACGTTCGCTTCTTACCGATCTATGACCATTTTATGTCTCAACGATATGTACATGTACATACATACATATATACTTGTGAACGTTTTAAAATCATAAAAGTGCTGCAAATGTCATACATACATACTCGTATACACTCGTTAAATATTTATTGTAACCACTGTGGTGTAAAATTCAAATATTTTAAATGCGTTCTTCGGGGCCTTTAAACACGGAAACAGACTGGTGTTGGCAAAGAAAACTTGCCTGCGCGGTGTATGATAATTCAGTATCAGAAGTTCCAACTACACCCGAAGGAGTGTACTCGTATGCATTAATTGGATTCCTTGAGGATATGCATAAATAACACGGTGTACCCACGTCCTACGTATGTGTTATTTACTCGATGCACTTGCAACTTAATATCAATTCCACTTCCACAAAGCAGCTTGGAAGTTTATTTTTTCCTGAAAATTTACATAAAATTAAGATTTAGAGGATGTGATTCGGGGTGAACACATGGGAGTAGGTTCCGTCAGGTGTGGGTGAATTAAATGAATCCTCTAATATATTTGTTTAACTGAATACCTGCTTACATTACGCTTCACATCGTGCCTCAAAGGAGTTTTCGAGGGAAGTGTGTGGCAATGTGGTTGAGTACTTAATTTGTGTTGTGTAATGTGTTGAATATATCCTGCACAGCACGTGCGACATAAACACGTTGATTTAGAAAGTGTCGAAGTCGGTAGAATGGTAACCCGAATAAGGCGGGTTATTGGTAAGGTATAACTGGCATTAATATTTCACGTTCACCTACATCCTCTCAGGAACGAACGAAAGAATAACTAGAACAAGGCGAACGGATTATTCGACACACTATGTTAATAATAAGTTAAACAATTATAATAATAAAAAGAAAGGCCCCACGTTGGGCGTCAATTTGTTGCGAAATTCCGGTGCGCGAAAGAAAGAGGTAAACAAATGTGTGAGATGCGCGCGCCTGAATTCCCAACACCTGCAGCAATGACACTTGCTGCACCACCGGCTGCTCAGCTGGGTCGGGTTAGGGAATCAGAAGAAGTTGGGGGACGATCAGAGAAGAACAGGGCTTAAGGGCGCCACACAATTTTTTTAAGAAACTGTGAAACTTGAGGAAAAGAAAGAAATTGTTTGTGGATGTCCCAGACGCTCCTCTCTCGTAAGATCACGTATGCTCGCACACACACATTCATACATGGGTCGAACTCAGCTATTGTAACTTAGGCTAAATCCACCCCGCCGTTGACTTTTCTTGATTCAGCTGACACAACCAAGGGACTCCCATCCAGAGTTCTGACAGCTTCTCCATCAGCGGCTCCCATTCAGCATCATACTCTCACTGTCTTTAGCATCGCGTTCTGTTCGTTTTATTGTTCTTGTTCGCTGACTGCTTAGGTTCGGATCCCCTCCTAGCCGGAGATTCACATTTGCTTTACACGAGCCTCCTTAAATCCCTAAGCACATATAACTAGGTAATAAGACGATCAGCGGACCGTCCGTACGATGAGAGCTTCCAGACCGTCCGTCTGGCTCTGGGTCCTGGGTACCTGCTTTGTTGTCCCCTCCAAACGTATGCCAAACCAAGAGCACTGGATTTGAAGAATCCTAGTACTACCACTAAATTATAGTTCCAAGAGGACAACGAACTAAAGAGAAGAGAAACGGCGCAATGGGAAATGGTGATGGGGAGGCAAGTAGCGAACCGGGATTTTGGTCTGTTATTTTAACGCAACATAAGGCTTCCGCGTATCAATGATAAGAAATATAGAAGCCACCGATAGCGATGCAGATTTGTCTACAGATGCCTTGGCGTCCTTTTCTCCCATCTTCTGATTTTCCTGATTGCGTCTAGTTTAATGATATATTCACACGCATCGCGTGGTATATCCAGTTCTTAGGGTACTGCCGGCAAATATGTCCGTGGTTTTGACAATATACACCGAGCTTTGAAAACAATACCTGGAACTTGGCTGTTTGTAGAAATGCACATATACAGAGCACTACATTTCAATTGGGACAATGTTTCCTTAATAGCTCTATTTCCAATTGATCAGAGAGGTCGAAGATGATCGCATTAAGCTCTTTGGAGAAGACGCTGATTACCAATTTCGCTTTTCAAGTCATCTGTGTAGAGGGGAACTGAATCAACATCCAAGGCACTAGCATTTTCCCATTCGCATGTTTGGACAACGATTTGGGCATATGGATACCAATCAATTTCTCCAATGTGTTTAATAGAAACGGCAATATATTGATAGGCCCGTAGATCTCCTTAAATTGACGTCCACAATTAACCTCGGTTAACAATTAGGGAACGTAAACGACTTTCAACCAGCCCGTCATAATTATTTTTACCCATGGATGAACAATGCTGAATTTTAGTAGGTATGATCCTGGTGATTTGAACGATATGAAGCTTGAAAGGTTGCTGTGCAATTAAATGCTGGTATCGTCAACAAGGGTTGCGTAAACTGAGGAATTACCAAGAAAATCAGTGTCCAATAGGTGGTCAATAGTCTTCTTGATAGAGTTTGTCTCATGGCGGACCAGATTTATCGGGTAGCTGGGGTTTAGGAAAGAATTTATGCAGCCACAGAAAATTTTAACAGTCCGCAGATTAATTACGTTAACGATGGAGCAGGACTTCGAGGGTTGAATGCAGATGTTCTTCAATTCAAAACACATTGTCACTATGTTAAGGAAATACAAAAAAATAAGTAAGAACAAGATGGAAATCCTTTTCTTCCACCCTTTCAGGAATGCCATCAAGTTTGCCACTGCTTTATTTCTTTCGAGTGCCGTAATGTCGGCCAAGATTTCTTTGGTAAAACTCGTTTTACGAATAGTTCACTTAAATTCGGGACCATCTCGCTGTCTCTTAAGTAGTTCAAAGCTCGTTCTAATCCGATATCAGCTAGAGGCTATCCGGACTATCTAGAGCATTCAGCATCTTTGCTGGTCGTCCTTTTTTATCGCATCTATTTCCTGTCTTCTTTGAAAGAGAAGTTATGCGCCTTATATATACTTCGGCACATGGCTCTTCAGACAACGTCTAAAAGCCCTCTACGCTGTTCAACAAACGAACAATCTGGTTAGGCGTTCTTGGCACAGCTGCGGAGATCGAACAGGGTTTATGGGAAGTCTCAAACAAGAGGAAAATAAATTTAATTTTCTTCAATTCTCTCGTAGTCCTTAACCAAAAGCTCAAAGTCACAACGAAATAAGTTTCCATCCACCAGAGGCATTTCTTCACACGTTGCAAGCCCGCAATAAATCTAAAACAAATGTAGGACTTATAAAGTAATCTTACCATATGCGTCGCACTCTGTCTTATGAAGTAATATTGTCCTTCCGGTCTTTTACGTTGTATTTGCATTTGCATTGAATGTGGACACGAGGTTAATGCATTGTTGGAAGCGTTACCCCACCCCACAGTATTCAATGAATTTACGAGGGCATGCGTGTTCTTGCATCGCAACATTTACAACTTATTTTGTTTATCCGCATAAAATTAACAATGTCTAGCTGAGATTTATCAACATTAAACTATCAGCACTGCTCAAACTCGTATCCACCGAGGTTCTTAGATTGGAAAAGTGTAAGAAAAGAGGTTTTTATATTTGTTTTTCGTTGGAGCGAAGATAGACTGTATAACAGTCAGTGGTTTGTACATTTGCTATGCGAAAGTCTTCGCTATAATAGGAAAACTTTTTTAATTTTGTTGCATAGGACGTGCAACATATTTATTTGTAAGTGTACAGTGTGAGAATTCGCCAATATGCAGGGATTTAATTCATAGTGCTGTTAAATTGAAGTTTTTGTTAATTTGTTTTTAAATTTGTTAAGGAATTCATTTATATCAATATTATTTACATAAGTGTATATATTTTTGGAGAAAAGAGCCTTGAAAGTGCTTGTTTTACACAGTTGCAAGACTTTATGTCAACTTCCCGCCGAACTCTTTCCAGGACTGCACCTTAGCTGCTTCACCAGCCAGTTGGCAAGTTCTTCACGCCTCCATGTACTGGTTCTTCTTCTCTCTGATAAAAAATATAAATAAATAGCTGGCGCGACACCTCGGGTTTAGCCAAGGCCTAGCTTCTCGCAACCATTCATGTTGTACGTGATACATTACTCGAACAAATGGAAGGGACCTACAATTTATTACCGATTACGGCGAAGAGAAGCTCTTTCATAACAGATTGTACTTTCGGAGGCTTGTCATTCCCCGACGAGAGGTGGTGCCGCGAAAAATGCTCGGTGGATATGGCTGGGGCTTGAACCCACGCCGCTTAGTCAGCAATCCAACGAACTAGCCACTAAGCCACGGCGAACTCCTCTCTGACGGCTTCTTGAATTCCGGGTGTTTTAAACCACGCAGTTCTTTTCTCACCACCAGCCGCCACCGATACGCTTCACTTCGCAGAGGGAATGACTGCTGTTGAAAACAACTGCCATTCTTCCTCTTCATTTGATGGAACAGTTGGCATTTGTTCAAACCTTTCAGATGTCCGCCGTGCATACTTCTCCCGTATCTCATCGTTCTGAAAACTCCCCCACCCTATATGTTTCAACAGCCTTGGTTTACGCTTTGGTATGACAGGTACTTTATCGTTAAGATACAATTTGCACAACACAAGGAGGTGATCAGTTGACAGTTCAGCCCCTCTCAAAACACGAACATCACTAGCCATCCTTTTAACACACGATGGTACCACAATTAAGTCTATTAGCGACTTCTACTGAAAACTCTGGCGGTACCATGTGTTTTGTGCGGAAAGAAGGTGTTTATAATGGATATGCGTTCTCTCCGTACGCATTCTGATCCGGGTGACTGTTCCTCCCAATCACACTTCCCCGTGTCAGTACGTCCACACCCACGTAAGCATTGAAGTCACGTATCAGGACATAAGATTCTATATCTGCCACCTATTTTAAGGCGGCATCTACTTTATCCAAGAAAGCTACATACTCCGACTCCAGATTCGGCGCATAGACCTGCACCAAAGCTAGAATTGACCTTTCCAGCTTTAGCTTTAAGATCGCAACTCTCCCTTCTAATGTGTCCATTCCAATACTCTGCCTGCCAGGCTGGGACTTGTGAGTATCTCCACTTCCGCCTGAGCAGACATTGAAGGTGCTACTCCTAACGTGAAGAGTTTCCACCTATCCGTAAGGTCCATAGTTCTAGAACTTCTTTGCTTTGTCGAGGAGACACCAACTATTTATATCTAGTCGATATTTAGTAGCCTCCCCAACAAGCTCAAGGTATTTTCCTGTGAGTGAGAAAACATTCCTTGTGCCTATCTTAAGTCGAGGCCGATGTCGAAAAACCGAAAGTCCACTTATGCTCCCATCGGAGCATAGCGCATTCCCCTTTAGACCCCTGTAATGGTTTGCGAGACATTTGCCGGGAAGCTCGTAGTCGTTTCGGGTTAAACCCGGCCGGCTGCCGAGAGGGACAAACCGACCAGACCACCAGACACTCACATGCTGCCACCCTCTAGTCCTGGCTCCGAAGGGCGCCCTGGCATAGCAGGCTTGGCAATATCCAAGGCCATCTTACTTCGTCTTGCCATTATTAGAGGTTGCGCTTCGTTAGGCATGACTGGGTTGTACAAATAGATCAACTATTTAAGCTATTCGATCCGCACATCCCGGCCATGTTGCCCGCTCACCGCCCCAAAGAAGGTCAGTTGCATGGGTTCAATTAATTTCCTTCAGTTTGGCGAATTCTCACACTGTGCGCCGCGCTCTTCAATGCGTTGAATAATGCCCATTATCTGACTTGGAACACCGTATGGTTAAAGAGGTTCTTTTGCAAGTATGCGCTTTGTGATATGCTCACCAGTAGATGTATAAAAAAAAATGGCAATGTGACTTCTGCTGTGACATGTGGAATTAAAAATAGTCTTCAACAACGTGAGGTCTATCCTGTTCTCACAGGTTCTCTTCACCATGCTATTGCATATGGAGACGAATTGAATGCCATGGGCAGAGATCGAGATCGTTGTAAATCACTTTCAAAAAAATCTCTTTGAAAAAACCTAGCGATTTTCTGTTAAGAACGTCGTTGCCCTGAACCTTTAGCGATCAGGAAAGAATTGACGCAAATTTTCCCTCGTGAAACTGCCCGGTCAGCCACTGGCTCGTGGATGCGTGGTGGTCAGTATACTGCTTCAGTCAGAGCCAAAGGCGTTTTTACCCTAACAAAGAGACTGTTTTATAGCCGCTAACTCGATGCACAAGTGAAGGTAATCTGATAAACCTTCCATTATTCGGTCAATGCTCGCGTTTGGTTTTCCTCTGTGGTTCAACGTAGTTCGATGGAAAAGATTTGGGTGTTTGAGAGGGCTTGACTTAGGGCTCGTTTATACAGAACACCAGAGTCTGTGTACAAAAAACTCTATTCCAATGAGAAAAGAATACAACAGGGCGGACCTAATCAGAGTGAATAACTTCGTTATTAAGACTCGAAGGCACATTGCAAGAGAAATAACTGCGGTCAATAACCTGATTTCCAGGGCTTATTATCCCAATTACAAACACCACGAGAGAGGGGTCCTTAACGGCTTTATCCTTCCAGAGGTGTTTCTTCATATGGATCAAGAAAGTTTACCGGTGCCGCTAATTTTTCAAGTCGATCCTTCTTAATCTCTGGTAGCACTCAAGTAGGGTAAAACTGGCCCTCCTATTTTATAGCGTGGCCAGCTTACATACAGGTTAAGTAATAAAGATTTATTTTGGACTTAATATATAACACAAAAAAGAAAACTTAGTTCTGTATGTGCAATGGTATTACTAAACGATTAACAAACAACTTACATCGTTTATGTAAATAAGTGATTTCTACAGATATGCATATTGCAAATTTAAAGTAGTAGAAAAGACAGCATATTTCGGTCGTAAAGCTAATTCATGCACAAACTCATATTTGCAAAACAATTAACTTTGTTTATTTTACGACTTCAAAGATAAGTAAAACTCTGAAGCAATCGGAACTACATATAAAGTACATACTATGAACATACATAAATTAAGTTTTGTAAGAAAATGTACCCATAAAGCTAGAAACATCAACAACAGAGTAAAGCACTTAAACGATTGCGGAAGGGAGAATCGCTACTCGGTACTTTCGTTTTTATCTACCTTATTATGGGTACACCTTTCGACGCCGTTCATTGAATTATTATTGGAAGGTTAAAATAAAAAACTAATTATAAAAATTAGGTTTTTACACTGCGACCATGTCTACATACATATATACATATGTATGTATGTACCGACTCTTGCTTGTTGTGTTTCAAATACATCCATTGGGTACTGGGTTTTAAAAGGCAACTCACAATGTCGCGTTTGGGCGCTCGCGCTTTAGTGCGATTTCCAGTAGCTTAACGATGTTATATGTCACAAAGCGTGACCTCAATATTTGCAAAACGAAATGCCGAAGACAGCTCGGAATGAGTCAAGGCCTAGCTTCTTGTTGTGCGTGTTGCACTTGTTTCCCCACGACCTACAATTAATTGCCGACTTCAAACGGCGAATTGATAAGCTTTTCCATAACAAAATATACTCCCGGAGGTTTGTCATTCCCAAACGAGACGCGGTGCCGCGAGTTCAAGTTCATGAATAAGTCAGGAAATTTAAATGGTCAGTTGAGATGGAAACAAGTAAATATTTGAAGGATGGGTTGCGGATCTGAAACTGAATTTACTAAGTTTGACATGATCTACGCCGTAATCCTGCGCGTCGGCAGGAGGTTCGATACCTCTATCCCAAGCCGAGAAACATGGATTTTTAAAATCTTTGTATGGCCACAAAACTATAATAGTTCTACAGCCACAAAACTAATTCAATGGCCACAAAACTGGTCCCATGGTTGACTCTCCACATTTCTCAATTTGTGGACTTGGTCCCACCATTTCATACTAGGTCTACCGAGCGGGCGCCTACCTGATTAGCTGCTCGCGTTTTAAATTACGCATTACCAGCTTTTCTTTTCTCATTACCAGCCGCCACATCGAGCCGCTTCACTCCGCAAACAACTCCTGCATAGGCAGTGACTGCTGTTGAAAACAACTGCCATTCTTCCTTTACATTTGTCGAAATAGTTGGAATTCGTTCAAACCTTTCGGATACCTGCGTGCGAACTCTTTCAGTATCTTATTGTTCTGCAAACTCTCCCACCGTATACGTGTCACCAGCGTTGTTTTACGCTTTGGTATGACAGGTACTTTATCGTTGAGATACAATTCGCATAACAAGAGGTGGTGATCAGTTGACAGTTCAGCCCCTCTCAAAACAAGAACATCATTAACCATTTAACACAAGATGGTACCACAAAGAAGTCTATTAGTGACTTCTATCCACCTACGTGTGGACATAAGAATCCGTATCTGCCGCCTGTTCTAGGGCGGCAACTACTTCATCCAAGAAAGCCGCATACTCCGGCGCATAGACCTGCACCAAAGCCAGAGTTGACCTTTCAAGCTTTAGCTTTAAGATCGCAACGTTCCCTCATATTTCATATTAAACTATTTATTCCATTCACTTACAATAAAAAGATTCAAAATCTTATGCAAGATTGCAAGGCAAAAAGTTGTTAGTAGATTTAAAAGAAAAATAGAGTAGGAAACATATGTATGTACGAGTACATACAGGTGTAAATGAAATTCAAGTAAAAAAAAAAAGTCAATGGTTGTTGTTTGACAGCAAATAAATCCATTTGCCTAGAATATTGAACGCGCACATTGTAATGGGTCTCCTTTTTAACATACATACATACATGCATATGTACATACATACATACAGATATGCGTACATACGTACGTAAATGGCTTAACCAATTTCTTTTTATAATGTACATGCGCTTAAGGAATTATGCCTAGCCCCGAATGGACTCTGGATAGGGTCTGCGGGTTGTTATGATGGAGCCAAAGTTGTCCGTAGATACTCTTCAGCGTTGTCTTGCACAATCAGACGGCGTTCTTCGTCGAACGAGGGGTATTGTTGTTCTGGTCAAGAGAAACCGAGCACATCCGAGACGCCATCTCTGACGAGTTTTTTCTCTGCTGCCACTAGTTTCTCGTGCTGGTATTGGATCCCTTTCAGAAGTAAAGGGACAGGTGACCGTGACCTCATCTAAGTGCCCAGAGCACGTTTTACCTGTTCCTGTATCATATATGTATGTATGTACTCTGCAGTACCTAACAAGCTAATCTGTGTTTAAAGAGAAAGAGAGTGCCATTTCTGTCAGGAAGATACAAATTCCGAATACATTTCCTGTGACAGCCCGACGCTATATTAGTTAACAAAACGAAATTTTCTACAGAATTAAAAAACTTCTGACCTAATGACCTACACCAGAGACCTGGTAAGTCTATTAACTTGGTACATGTAATAGATCTTTTGGATCGCAGTGATTTTTTTTTGCATGTTACTTAATGTTACTTCATTGGTTTCTCGATAAGCCTATCTAACTGGCCAAATCCTTCTGTTGTTAAAACAGAGCATTAATCGCTGTCCCAGTTCGTTGAACTGGTAAGCAATAAGCATCGTCTTTTAATGGCACCACCCGTTACTTACTTAAGGTGGCGCTACAGACCGGGGTGGTCCTGGGCCTCAACCAACAAGCGTCGCCAGCGATCTCGATCTTTTGCCAGCTGTCTCCAGTTTCGCACGCTAAGTCGGTTGAGGTCCTCTTCCACTTGCGTGCGCCACCTGAGTCGCGGTCTTCCTCTACTGCGCTGACCCTCGAGTGTGGATTCGAAGATTTTCCGAGCTGGAGCATTGGTGTCCATCCGCTCTACATGACCCAGCCACCTCAGTCGTTGGACCTTCACTCTTCTGGCTAAGTCGATGCCGCCGTACAGCCCGTACAGTTCGTTTTTGTATTTCCTCCTCCACTCCCCGTCTATGCAGACGGGACCAAAAATCACCCGAAGAATTTTCCTCACGAAACAGCCAAGAGCGACCTCATCCGCTTTAGACAGAGTCCATGCCTCTGCGCCGTAGAGCAGGACTGGGACGATTAAGGACTTATAAAGGGTCACCTTAGTTGTTCGAGAGAGGGCTTTGCTACTCAATTGCCTTAGCCCAAAAAAACAGCGATTGGCAAGTTATTCTTTGTTTAATCTCAGCGCTGGCGTCGTTGTCCGGATTTATAGCTGAGCAAAGGCAGACAAAGTCCTTAACTACTTCAAAGTTATAACTGTCTATAGTGACGTTCTGTTCGAGACGTCGCACAGTGGGACGAGTGTATGGGAAAATCGGCGAAATTAATATCTTGTGTTTTTACGAATGGAACCTCATGATTTTGCAAATAACCATTTATTACATATTTTTCTGTGTAATAAACTCGAAAGTACATGAATAGACGAGTACTAGCTGTCCCGCCCGGCTTCGTTCGGACAAAAAGATTTGGATAGCGAACTTTTTATGGAATTTTCTCTTTATTTTGCTGATCTTGTAAAAAATTCAAAAAATTCAATTTGTATTTTCGGTCACTCTGTATAAATTTTATTTATTTATTATCAATAAACTTTAAACTTTACATAAATAATAATAATAATAAGACTTCTCACTTTGAATACATCTTTGCAAGAGGTCACCATATTTGATTGATAGAGATGAACCTACAAAAAGGTCAATTATTGAAAAAGGCGCAAACTTGCGCACAGTTTTTTTCATGATTTAGTCGATAGATATATAGCTTATGATAAAACAAGAAAGAACTCGAGAGTGTTTTTCGGTGTATTTGAGAAAAGTTGACCTAAAGTTAAAGTTCACTATTTTTTTTAATTCGATTTAACCACGTATTCAAGACATCATATTAAACAAACCGCGAAGTAGACGCAATTTTTGTAAACGCCATATAATTCCTCATACCTTGATTATAATTATTATCCATAGTAAAATAATTATTTATGCGCACAACTTAATATATGTTAGAAAAAACACTTGACTTCACTGTCTACGAAAAAAGTTTAACAAGTCAATGTTTACAGCTCTGTAACCGTCGTACAAGTTGACAAATCCGAATAATTTTAATGCAGTTAGAGCTTATATATATTTGAGTTGACTTACCAATCACTAAAAAGAACCGCTAAAATAGTTGATTTTTTTATTTATGGCTATGGGTCGTCCCACTGTGCGTCGGTGCTGAGTGTCCTTCCTTGTTGGCATATAATTTGTCTTACCCACATTGAGCATTATACAAAAAAAAAACGTGTTTCACATTTTATTTTAGCAGCAGATATATTTATTTATTTATGTATATTTCATATATAATTAATCATATGTATGTATATTACCTAAATGTACAAGTATGTATATAATTTATGTATGTATGTATATATATTATTCAGAGACAAAGTATGTTTATATTTTACTTTTGTTTATTTATTTATTTAGTAGTACATATTTTATTTCGAATAGTTTAGTTTTATAGCTTAAATCATTTTTTGTAACTTATACTTAAAAAAAAATAACTAAAAGGAAAAGTGAATAAATTAGAAAGAAAAGTAGAGAAAATATTACATAAATACAAAAAAATTATAACTTAACTTATGCCATTATCAAGTGTTCTGAATTTTCTTTTCATTGTTTTCAGTGGAATTTGTGTAACGTAAGAGATCAAAAGTTACGGAATATTAAGTTTTTGGAATATTTTAAACACATTTAAATAAAGAGAGAGTAGAAGAAAATCAAGTTTGGGTAATGACCGAAAGAATAAGATCGCGGATACAAGCTGCTGAATTTTGCATTTGTTGTATTGCTGGGGTGACTCGCCGAGATCGAGTTAGGAACACCAGAATACGCGAGGCACTCAATGTCGAGCAGCTACTTCTTGAGAGGTCCATACTTCCATGGTTCAAAAACGTTAAACGCAAGCCCCCAACTCGGGTTCCGAGACGTGCCATAGAATCTGTGCCATCGGGTAGGTGTCCCCAAAATCTCACTTTTAGGAATATATAGGAATACCTCCTTTTTTTTATTTAGATATTTGGACGATAAAAGCTCGATGTTTTGCCAGTAAACCTTATTTTAACGAGGACAATACACATGGTGGAAAAGAAAATTATAAAATCTATAATGGTGAAGAGCGAAGAAAGTAACAATGGGTTGCTCACACCTTACACCATATAATGGAATCTAACCAAAGTAATAGCTCACCCAAAACAAACATGGCACTTTATTAGTAATTGAGAATGAGTTGGAGTAAACAGTTGTTGAGGGGTGACATCGCCCTAAGTTGCTGATCGGTTAGATGCTGGCTCAGAAAAAAACAGGCGTAAAAATGGCTCCAGTTCAATTTGTCCCACTATGTTACCCATACGACATGATTTGATGAAAAAAATGGAAAATAAAACAGCAGAAGCACGATCATACATTTATCAGGATGTTACATCTGCAGAAGCTGAAAAGTGCTAATGACTGGCAAATAATTATTACTAAGTGCCAGACTTATTTTTAGTTGAACATTGATGACTTGAAATTGATATTGTTATCGTATCGCTAACATTGTTCAAAATATTTTCCACGGTTTTCTTCAATAGAATAGATATGTACTTAAAGTAAATTACAAATTCCAGTCAAAGACAGAATTGGAAAATATTTTCTTGTGTATCTGTTGAGGAGTGATCTCATCCTTTGAAGAAATATTAATTAACATTCTTACAGTCTCACCCTGCATGTTTAAACATTTTATTTATTTTTCTTTTCTATTTCTGGTGATAAATTTTATTCAGGAGCTCAATGTAAACACTTTTATCGTTTATGCAATAAAATTACCAGCTGGTTGTAGACATATAAAAGCTGAATACATACGATTTACGCATTGGCATACTTAGCTGACTGTGGAAATGTATGTCAAGGCTTTAAGTTTGTTACAGGTATTAGATTCCAGTTTAAATTTCGATTGGGTATCAGTACCTTGAACCTATGCCGTAAATGATTGGAGACTGATTAAAATATCGTATCACGCTAACACATGCGATTGTATTTTGTATCGTTCTGAGCATTCGTATTCTTAAATGACAAAGAACAGAAACTGCACAGAAAGTTGCTTATTTTGATTCTGTACCTGTTTTCTTTCTCTGTCACTTGAAGACTTTAGAGCTGCATACTCAGATTAATTTTTCTCATATCGAATATACTAAAATGTTGATGTCCAACCAAAGAAACGTATGCTATTCACTGGACAAAACCGAGTAAGATTAGATGAAAATCTTGCAAAAATTAGAACAATCTTTGCAACAGAAACAAAAGCAAAGCACAAAAAATACACGAACGCCTTTTAAAAAAACCAATAGCTAAGGCACTGCTGTGTAAGCCTGTTAAAAAAAAACATCTGTCATGAGATTTATTTACTTATAAGTCTTCGGATATTCATGCACTCTACAGCTATCGACAACTGCATCTACGACATGGCGACAATGCTAATTTTGTGGCTGAATTCATGGAAAGAAAAATTGCAACTAGAGTCATTCCGTTGCTTATATGTTTGTACTTCCGCAGCAAATTCTATCTCTCAACTTTTACTCTCACTTTCTGCCTTCAAACTAGTCGCAGCAAATAAAACTTACATCCATAAACAACGATTAAAGCTAAAGCTTAAGTCACGTTGGATTATTTTGTGCACATTTTTAACACAAAAGTTTATTAACTTTGTGGTGAGGCTCTAGAACCTGTTTAAAAGTTGTGACAAAAAGATGTAGTTCCCTAACAAATGCTCTGTTCGGATACCTGAACATATTCGGAAGTCGAAGATAAAATCCACTCATCTCCGCAACCTCCGACGGAAGTCGAAAACAAAGTTCACTCACTACTCGGTAAAAACTTTGACGTCCCTTCCATTTCTTCGCTTTCCGAGGCTGACATCCTTAGAAAAAAACATCCAAACATCTAAATAAACCAAAGCGAGATCGGATGTGTTTCCATTCTTAAAAACCACAAGTCGCAAATCGGCCATGGGCACTGTGCCAAAAAGGCCAGGCTCAAAGCACAAGAGCCCTGAAAACTCAATAATGGAAATCTTTCTGTCACCTCCATAGGCTCTCTTAAAAACCCAAAAATAATGGTGCCCGCTTCACCTCAGAGACAGATTCCATCTCAACAAAAAAGCCTCCAACTGCAGTGAAGCCTTTGGAGTGCTACAAGGTTGACATCCTAGCTCCTAGCTTTCAGGACATTCTTCTCACGAATGAACCAATGGCAGCAGTTTAAAGCGCAATCTTTGAACTAATAAAGAAACAAGGAAATCATTTGTTTCTGGATGACGAGACACAATCATCAATTCTATTAGCTGCATCAAAATTTGAATATAAGAAAAGACAAGATGGGCTTAGCTTTTACATATATTCGGTCTGAAAACTATAATCTTAACTATCTACAACTACAACTAAAGACTGCCTTCTTCAAACAATAAATTAAACAAAGTAAAAAGTGTTCTAAAGAACTTATCCAAAGCACCATCTTGTACCACAGATTATAATAGCAAACTGCCCGAATCAACGGTCAGATGTTAATTCTTCCTCAACAAAATCTATTTCTCTCTCATTAACATTCGAGAAGCAGCCGATATTTTCAGTATAAAGAACTGGGCAAAGTGTGATTTAAAAAAAGTGGCAACAGTAACGGGCCGAAACCGTAACCTTATTTAACTGTACATTATGTAGATATCAACATAAAAAAAAAATAAATAAATAAAAAAAAAACTTAATATAACCCGAACACAAAGTGTACTGTCCATCTTTTAATAAATGCATCCGCAGAAGATAAGCTCTCGTTTAAATGCACACTGAATCTATCTTACACTCGCTGTATTTCAAATAACTTAACTTCAGTATCATACCATATCGCTGGTTCGACATTCCTCAAGTAAATCACGCCCCAGATGTACGTCCTGAACCATGCTGTAGTTCCACTATTCGCTTGGTATTTCCGAATCAAAATTGGATGCGGCACTGGTAGCAAGCCCACCAAAGTACCATGCTGAAGAAATTTCAAAATCTCCGATTCATCGGTGAGGCCCTTGTCGATGCAGATCTTCTCGACTTGTGGCACAAGTACCTGTAATAGCCGCATAATTGTCTGAAGTGGTAGTTTCGAACGCCAGGAGACGATCCATTCCGGTGTTGGTGTCCAACGGTCTTGACTAGACGGTACCATTCGAATGCTGCCGCGTGTGGCTATTGATAACTTCGGTTGGGGTTCCTTTGGAATTGGTGGGGTGCTCGCACGTGATTCAGATGGGGATTTCTGTACGGCTACTGTTGCTGGTTCCTCTACGGGCGATGCACCTTCCGGTGGACTGCTTGGATGGGCGGTTTCACGTTCAGTCATTTGATTGATGCCGGGTGTGTCAAGTAACGAAGCTTTAAGTGTTCCAGGTTCGGCTGGAAGAGCTGGTCGCGATCCTTCCATGGTGGACTCATCCTTGTTGTCAACAGATTCGACTTCTGAGTCGTCATTCTCTTCGGTCAGCTGGTCCTCGGTGACGACTACAGTTGCTGCGATTTGTTTAACCACTGCCTCGGGGACTGGGGGAAGGTTAAATTTGCCAAACTTTCTTGTGCTCAGGCATTTGGCGATGCCAGTCATGTCCGACGGGAGATTAGCCATTGCGTGGAAAACATGCCGCTTTCGAATGATCGTGTATACGAGATTGGAGTTCCCATCGAATTGATACTGAATAATGTTGTTAAAAATTTCCAAGAGAAAAAAGACCAAATGGTGGTTCGATGGAGCCGACAACAGGAACCAAGGGGTGCTGAAAGCTTCTAGGAGGTGCAGCAGTTTCACACTCGCAACCATCGAAAGTGTTTTCAAATATGGCGACACATTTACGAGGATGGTTAGTAAACAATCGAATAAAGGCTGCAAGCGCTGGTGACCAGTGGCGATGATTTTGTGAAACACCGTGATTAGCAAATCTGCATGTGTTCCGGTGAACACTGGAATATCCATTGGCACCGTAGCCGTGTAAGGTTTGTTCAAGCGAACTCCAAAATTCCTCTCACCCGAAAGGAGAAGTAGAATGAATACTCCGATATGCATGAGTCCAACACGCGATTGGTCCGCTCTGGAGTAGTTCAGATGGTAGAGGATTGGTATAAGGATATCCAACACGTCGCTGCTTTTCAGAACAAAGTATAGGAACTTCTTATTGTAGTCGCAGATCTTCCAGAAGAGAATTAACAACTCTTGATGACAGTGCAAACGTTTCGTTGAGTTCGGTAGATAATTCTGGACCAATGGATTGTTGAGGAGTCGTGTGATTCCTTTCAAAATGAAGTGGAAATCCTCGTCCCGATGCACTCTGGACAGATAGTTAATGAATAAGTTATCGCCGAATCCTTCGTCAAAATTCCCTCCTGAGTGCATAATCATATCATGATCCAGTGTCACGATAAGAATCTGCAGACATGCTTCCACCAACGGCTCCGTTGTATCGGAGAAAAGTAAGTGATTATAGGGGACGCCAAAGCCCACAGGGTCATACGCACAAACTGTGTTCAAGAACGACGTAAACAACGGCAATGCATGACGATTGTCGGCGCTCGTAAAGTAAGCAATCCATTTGTTTGGCTCCTCGGTTTGATTGGGCAACCTGTACATTGGTTCACTGAAGCAAGTCAGCAGCAGTTTTAATAATTCCGTTCGCCTCCTCTCCATATGTGCATTCTTTGGCGGTGAATGAGCGAATCCCACACCCGCTTCCCAGATATATTCACAGGAATCGATGTTAGCCAATTCCTCCGCTTTCTCGGGCCCAGATTTTCTTGTAGCCATTACTGTGAAATCAGGGCAAAATAACAAATCACAAATAGCATTCACCAAACTCTGTGCGAGCGGCGTTTCCCCCGTGTCCCTTTGTTCATTGGAACCTGGTAACGACGACCAAAAGAAGTGTTTCCACTCGCCATCCTCAAAAATGTATGGTAGAATTCTGATTAGCAGCCTGACACAGTTTAACACGCATTGCTGCTCAGCCTGAGTCCGACAGCTGCTATCAACTGCAGCGGCCAGCTTTTCCACCGCCTTATAACACAGCGTGGCCAAATTGGCTGGATTTTCCGTCCGTAAATTGCGTATCTCCGCCGCGGTCACTAAAGCAAACACATCTTCCAAACTGGTGTTGTGGCCGTTCCAGAATTGATCCCAAAATGTCTCGTCATTGGAATCGATTGTTTGATTTTTTGTTGTCAGTTGAACGATTGCTTTCCGAAAGTTTAACTTGGAATCGGTATTACCCATGTTTGATGGTCGTAGGAATGAAAAATATGTTTCTACAAGTTATTTTTGGAAACAAATTTGGTTGATTTTCTCCTTTTTCCTACTTCGGCACAACTGAAAAAGTGAAGAAAAATTGGATGACTGACTTATTAGTGGTTTCTCTCTTCTTCTTTTAATCTTTGACATTTCGCTGACACAAAGAAGAAATTAATGCGCGGGTGGGCTACGACATTGCCAGATGCCAAAGTTCTGAACATGGTTTCAGTAATAGGGATGTTCAACCAATGTATCAGAGTAGCAGTGGCAGTAATTTATACAGTTCTATTATTCTATCCATAAGTAATCTGTTGGCGATACTCAGAGTGTTTGTCAAGCAGGAGGGATGCAGGGATACCTGCAGTCTCCAGGAGAACTTGCCAGTAAATCATTAAAAGTAAAACATACCCTGATTTTAAACGAAGGATGACATCCTAGACAAACAGAATCCCACATGTATATTATCATTTTCTATTCGGCGCAATTTACCAAACAGCACCTAGTCTACACAGTACATTACTGTTGAAGAACTAGATTTATATCGGCATATCTTCTGTGCTCTTATATATCCTTTGGCTCTGCTTCTAATTTTTGTATGTGCCTCATGTTAGAGTGCACATAGAATAAAAATAAACAAGAAATATCAATTTGAAATAGGTATTTATTGAAATTTGCTTTTCTAACCTGTTCCTTCTTAAAATAATAAACCCGTTTTAGTTCATTTCAGGTGTACCATACCTGCTTTTCTTGTGTTAAATCAGCTGTCATTAAATGTCGTATGACATCAAAACGTCATCACTTCCCAGCTCACAAAAAAAACTGTCGTCGTCTCCACTTGTCAAAAAGGAAAAAAGAAAAAGATTTCCCATTAAATCATGGGGAATGTAAATTTTTAAGTAAATAGCAAAGAAAGTCGAATTTATAAGCAAAATATATTAATTATTATTGTGAGAATCAGTGGCACGGAAAAATGTCTCTCCCTGGCAATGGAATCTTCGTTGTTCGTGGCGAAATGTCCACACTGATGACAGCAATGCGAAGGGGCACTCGCTGGAGTTCCACATCATACGTGGTGATCTTGATTTTTTTTTATCAAACAAAATATGTTACTTATTGGACTGGTTTAAATCTTAGGACGAAGAAAAAGATGGGTTGATGAAACTATTCGTTGATTTAAAACAAGTACTGAATCGCGTTGAAGACTTACGACTAATCGATCCGAATGTGTTTCTGGCCCCGTTCTTGGAAGTAATCCGATCCGAAGAGACAACGGGTGCAGTAACAAGTTTAGCACTAGTAGCGGTAAATAAGTTTTTGTCTTATGGGTTGATTGGTGAGTTGAATTTATTTTTGTGTTACCACTAACTTGGGAGATTTTTTTTCTCTAGATCCGACACACCCGACCTTGGCAGTCACTGTAGAAAGCATAGCAGACGCTGTTACCCATGCACGATTTCTTGGAACAGATCAATCGTCGGATGGTGTCGCTCTATTTCGAGTGATTGAGGTTTTGCATACTCTGATGCGGAGTCCAGAGGGCAGTGCGCTGACCAATGAGAGTGTCTGTGAAATGATGTTGAGTTGCTTTAAAATCTGTTTCGAACCGCGGTTGAATGAACTTTTAAGACGCTTCGCTGAGCAGGCATTGAAAGATATGGTTTTGTTGCTGTTCATGCGATTGCCACAATTTTCCGAAGATCGCAGTGATGCTGGTCTTCTGAAGAAGTTCAAAATGATGGCGGCCTCAATAGAAGAGAATAACAAAAAGACCAAAAGTAAGCATATCACAAAATCTACTCAAATCCCTCGCATAAATGCAATCAAGGTAGAGGAAAAAACGGCACCTGCAACAAGTGTGGAAGATCCACAGAGCCCTGGAAATTTATGTGCAGCACTCAAAGTGCCTCCATTGGCTACCACACCAGCTACTCCCGCCGGGAATATTCTTGATATGCAAGGAAAACTTACACAAACTCCTACAACAATATTAGGGGGAACAACTGGCGATGACGAAATGACAGTTTCGACGGAAACCATCACCGAGTCAGAGTCAAAGACTACAGAGCTCACAAATGGAGAATACAGTGAAGCTACAGTAGATTCTGATGAAAAGCAAGGCGACAGTGAATATGTTAACTCGGTTGGAGTAAGATTTACTCAGCAAAATTCAATTGATAATGATGGCGTCACTCCACTGCTTCCATATGGATTGCCATGCATTCAAGAACTGTTCAGATTTTTAATTTTACTCTGCAATCCACTGGACAAACAAAACACGGATATCATGGTGCACATGGGTCTGAGTTTGTTGACTGTTGCATTCGAAGTAGGAGCTGATAACATCGGGAAGTATGACACGCTTCTGGAGCTGGTTAAAGATGAACTGTGCAGGAATCTATTTGCAGTAAGTTACTTTGCTTTTTAAGGAGAATTATGTTGTAGGTATTAGTTATGTTTTATATACTGTCTTAACCATTATCCTTAAGATGATCGCAGTTTGGAGAATGTTGTAGCTAAAGCGAGCTCTTATTTGGGTGTTGTATCGTCCTCTACGGTGTTGCAAGGTGGATTTACCCAAAGATGCTAATTTTATTAATGTTTCTGATAAAATCAAAAACTGACCCTAAATCCTGTCGTCGAGTCATTGGTGATGACGGGAAATTAATCAAAAGTATCGTCATCATCGGTGGTTCATTGACGGTAAGAGAGATGTTATACCTCGGGATGGGACGAGTTCCATTTCCTATTCGTTGAATCAGTGGGAGCCTAAGCGAACTAAGTTACCGAAATCCGGCAAAGTCAGTTGTGTAGATCGTCAAAGTTATCAAAGAGGAAGCAGCGAAATGGTTACGTCTTCGAAGAGAGAGTGGTGGTCGGGTACAGAGAAGATAGAGGATTGTTTCTTTGTCCATGCAACTTCTTCAGAAATGTCTGACTATAAGGCAGTGTCCCGAGATGACACCTATAGTGACTCCGAGATGCCGTCTAATTAGCGAAATCAATCCCTTGGAGTATTTTTAGTTTATTGTCGGCCAAATTTGTCTGCTAGTTTGGCGCGAAGCGGACTCAAATACATTTCCAGGTTTTATCCAGCTGCACTTGTTTCATCATTTCTCCAGAACTATTAATTTGTCTGCCTGTTGCCCATACACTTCGTGCTAGAAGTACTGGCGAGAAACATGTACCTAGAGCTTGTGACTTGCGAGACCTCTCTTTGTTGGTTAAGGGGTTTCGTTTCAATTTCAATTTTAATGTGTCCGTCTTTCAACAATTTTCCTTAATATTTTTTCTAACCTTCCTTTCAGCTTATGAACTCAGAGCGTCTTTCGATCTTTGCTTCTGATCTGCAAGTTTGTTTCCTGTTGTTTGAATCGCTGCGTGATCACTTGAAATTCCAGTTGGAAGCCTACTTAAAGAAACTCTCCGAAATAATTGCCAGTGATAATCCAAAGACCCCCTATGAGATGCGTGAACTCGCTTTAGATAATCTTCTGCAGCTTTGGCGTATTCCAGGCTTTGTTGCAGAACTTTACATAAACTACGATTGTGATCTTTACTGTAGTGATTTATATGAGAATACAACAAAGATGCTCTCCAAATATACACTGTCTGCAACGAATGCAGTCTACAGTACTCACTTGCTTTCTATGGATACACTTATCTCTGTAATCGAGATAATCGAGAGAAATTGTGTGGCTGCGAAAAGCGGAGGAGGGACCAATGCTTTGCCACCACCATCGAATCGCCATTCACGTCAGAATTCGGGTCTGGAAGGCATAGTAATTGAACCTGAAATGAATGAATCTGGTGCAACAGATACTTCAGTAGTGGTAGAGAATATATCTAAATTTATCAATAATTCAACTCGCATTAGAACTCATTCCCGGTCACAGCAAATATCTAAGGAACAACTAACTGATGTGAAGAATAAAAAGAGGATTCTTACACAAGGCACAGAGCTTTTCAACCAACGTCCGGAGAAGGGCATTCAGTACCTGCAGGAGAATAGAATTTTGAATACAATTTTGGATCCCATGGAGGTGGTGCTCTTCTTACGGGAGAATCCTGGTTTGGATAAGAAAATGATCGGCGAGTACATCAGTAAGAAAAAGAACGTTGAAAGTAAGATTCTGGAAAATTTTGTCGAAAGCTTTGACTTTGCCGGACTAAGGGTTGATCAGGCGTTGCGTTTATATCTGGAAACATTCCGGTTGCCTGGAGAGGCTCCATTGATTTTTTTGGTTCTCGAACATTTTGCTGATCACTGGCATGTAAGTTAAAACTATAATTGGACCTTTCGGGTGTTTATTCAGTAAATTTTTAGAAACAAAACAACGAACCATTTGCAAATACTGATGCCGCTTTTAGTTTGGCGTATGCTATTATCATGCTGAATATGGATCAGCATAATTCGAATGCAAAACGGCTGAACGTACCGATGACTCCAGAGGACTTCTTTAAAAATCTACGTGGACTTAATGGTGGTGCTGACTTTGATCAGGAAATGTTGGCGAATGTCTTCAGTTCTATTAAGTATGAGTTTAAATATCTTTAGCACATTGCCGTTTGTTAGAACGTGTTCGCTTTCAGAAATGAAGAGATCGTTATGCCTGCTGAACAAACAGGAATTGTAAGAGAAAACTATCTGTGGAAGGTACTTTTGCGTCGTGGTGTTGGATCGGATGGTGTGTTCAATCATGTCCAGGACTCTGCTTATGATAAGGAACTCTTCCATATCATTTGGGGAGCATCGTTGAGTGCACTCAGCTTTATGTTTGATAAGAGCAGTGAGAATGGATATCAACGCACACTGGCAGGTATAATGATCGTTTAGTTTAAGCAGTCATCACACTTGTTTCACACTAATTTGTTAAAATTATTGTTTCCAGGTTTCACAAAATGCGCTGGCATCGCAGCCTTCTACAATCTCCACGAAGATTTCGATGCTCTTATTCTTACCCTGTGTAAATTTACCACATTGCTCAATATTCAACCAGATGCGTCGAACGATATCGCTCTGGCCGTGAACTTTGGCTTAAACCCTAAAGCCCAGGCAGCAATTAAAACGGTGTTCACGTTGTTGCATGACTATGGCGATTGCCTACGTGAAAGTTGGAAAAACATCCTTGAAGTTGTTGTTCAATTGTTTCGTTTGAAATTGCTACCCAAGTCACTGGTAGAAGTCGAAGATTTCTGTGAGCCCAGCGGCAAAGCAACTCTTATTTTGGAGAAACCGAGTCAGAAGCCCGAAGCTGGTTTATTTAGCAGTCTGTATTCGTACCTCAGTTCAGAGGGCCAACGGGAACCAACATACGAGGAACAAGAGTTTATTAAAATTGGCAAGAAATGCATCAAAGAATGCCAATTGGATCAGATGGTACAGGAATCGAAGTTTGTGCAGTTTGAGTCGCTGCAAGAATTGCTCAAGTTTATGCTGACGCTTATTAAACCACCAAATGCTCACAAATCAGTTGGATTGCCTTATTCAGAGGATATTGTGGTGTTCTGGATGGAGTTTCTGGTGAAAATTGTAATTCACAATAGAGATCGCATGATTCCATTATGGGGATCCGTGCGAGATCAGATGTATTTGCTTCTAATGGGCGGTTCATCGTGTGGATATGATTATCTACTGAACAGGAGCATTGTAGCCATTTTGAAACTGGCTATTTACTTGATGCGAAATGAGGAACTGTGCCCAATTGTGCTGCAGAGTCTAAAAATGCTTCTTATGCTGAAGCCGAATGTAATTTTCAGGATTTCCAAGCAAATTTCGATTGGAATTTATGAGTTACTGAAGACCAGTGCTCAAAATATCCATTCCGAGCTCGATTGGCAGATTATTTTCACAATTCTTGAGTGTGTTGGAGCCGGGGCGATGCCACCGGAGTTTGAAGATGCATTGCCACCACCTGGAACTAAATCTGATGGAGCGCTGAGTAGTGAGGAAGACTCTGGACTACCTGATCGTGGGTATATATCAGACTCAGAGTTGACTGTGAAACAACAGCAGCAACAGGTTGTTGTTGGAAATTCAACGACCAGTACACCATTTCCAAGTCCATCGGCCGAAAATTGGATACTTGTGAACAAGGACAGCGAGTTGTCAATAAGTTCGAGACCACAATCGCCACCACCGCCAAGTACGTTGGTGTATCCGTGCAAACTTATGGAACATTCTCCATTTGCATTGTTCAAATGCTGGGATAGTTTGGCTTTCATAGTACGCAATGTAGCCCACATAACTCCATACAATTTCGAATCGTGCGTACGATGTATCCGCACGTTTGTTGAAGCTTGTCGGGATGGGGGTCTGAGAACGCGCAAAAAACAAACAAGGCAGGCGCATCATAAGAAGAAGTCAACTAAAAAAGACAAGAAGTCAGCCGATCACAGTAGCGATAGCGAGGATGATGAGCTCGGACAGCGTTATGAAACTCTTTCCATTCAACTTCTTGATTTGATGTACACTCTGTACACCCGAACAGCTCAAATTTTCCGCTGGTGGGCTGAGGAAGGGTGTGCTATACCTCAATGTTCGGCTCTATGGGCTCAAGGATGGTGTCCGCTATTGCAGGGGATCGCTCGTCTAGCTATGGATCGCCGGAGGGAGGTGAGAACATATGCAATTTCGTGCTTACAGCAAAGAGCATTACTTGTACATGATCTTCAAACTCTGAGTGGATCAGAGTGGGCCAGTTGCTTCAAACAGGTACTCTTTCCACTGCTCAATGAACTATTGCCAGAAAGCACTTCGATTAATGGAATCGATGGAGTTCTCCTGGAGGAGTCGCGAATTCGAACAGCCACCATAATGTCAAAAGTGTTTCTTCACCACCTTACACCGTTGATTGAACTTGAATCCTTCAATGATCTCTGGTTGGAGATCTTGGACTATATCGAGAAGTTTATGAAAGTTGGCTCAGACATGCTCTACGAGCAGATGCTAGAGATTTTAAAGAATATGCTTTTGGTGATGCATTCAGTGAGAGTATTCCATTGTAACGATGGCACACTGCATGTTCCATTATGGGAGCTTACGTGGAAGAGGATTGGGGAGTTTCTGCCCAACCTATTGGAGGAACTTTTCAGCGATGAAGGTAAGTTAGAAACGTCAGTTAAACATTGAGTCCGTCTTAAGTTTTATATATTTGCAGGAAAACGCCCTCATATGATGTCGCAAATAAATGAACAAAACATTGCAAGTGTACCACAGGTCACCATTTTGCCGCAGGCAGCTGCGGGGAGATCTTTTAGTAATAACGAGGTAGTAGTGCCGAGAGGAATATCGGCCGAGTCATTGGGATCACCAAAGTCGAGTATAATCTTACAACCACCTACGGATATTGTACAGGGACAATCATTTTTATTAGGACAGGTAAGAAGACATTTAACGCAGGACTACTCTATATTATGTCCCTGCAAAGCTAGGTCTTGATGCGGAAATATGCTATGATCAGGAGAAAACATGTTCATTTAAAATTAAAACATATGTTCTTTCGATTTTAGGCGAACATCCCAATTCTTATACCACAACAGCCATCAACCATGAATACCGGTAGTCCTCTACTGCAGCAACCAACACCAGCCATCGTTCAACCCATTCCAATCGTTGCATCAGCAGCTTTAATCACCCCAACAAATACAGTTAGCTCAGTTACACCACTAGTTGCGTCTCCAAAAGAAACGGACTCACCCCTATTTCAAGAAAATCAAATAATTTCCCCCGAATCAAGTCCGGTAAAAGATTTAATGCCCGAAACTGCTGCATCGCCTGAGACATACCAAGTTCAAAGCAGCGGATATGAGTTCTCCATAGAACTACCTGAAACACCACCGCCAACATCGGCTGCAAGTGCGCAAGCCTACTCCGCTCAGATGATTATGCACGAGCAATATGCCGAATACTATCAACACTTTCAACGTCAACAGGAGCATCAACAACAACAAGACTCATTACCTACAAACGCTAGTTCACCAACGGATACGGTGCCAAATGTGCCAATCAGCCATGTGCTGGCTGGAAGCCAATATCCCAGCCTGAACAAGCTCCCGACATCATCGATTGTGCAAAGTTTTTCACCGGTTTATCTGCAATCGCTGCCACCGCAATCGGGATGCGATATCTACACCGAATACGTGCAGAATCCCTATAATCTAACTCTGCAACAGCAAACGACAAACAGCAGCACCGAGCCGAAATCGCCTGAACCACCAGTAACAAATGTTTTCCAATCAGCGAACTACTTCGGATCGAATGTAGATCCCAATTCCATCCCACCTGGCTCTGAAATGCTTTTTGGCCAACCCTAGGATTGGGTCAACCAATAGTTGGCCTCGAGTTGACTTTTATTTTTAATTTATTCTATACATCTTCAATCTTTGCTAGAGTGGTGCTTTTTCCTGCCGCGAGACATTCCACTAGCGTGAGGGAGCTCCACACAGGCGCAAGCATCTGTAACTGACTTATTTCTTTTCTTTTTTTCTTTTTTGTAGTTGTTAAATAGTTTTATGTGTTTTTTACCACACGTCTATGTTTTGTTGACTTTTCTTATTAATTCCCCCTTCCCCCTTCCTATTCTAAGCAGCGCGATTTTTTGTGTATATAGTAATCAATTGGAAAATAAGTAGAATCAGAATCACAACAAATTGGAAACAAACAAAAAAAAAGAAAAATGTATGCGAAAATAAAGGTTTAGTCAATTTTATTTAATAATGATTATACAGTATAATTGCAACCAGGAAGTTATATAATTATATAAATATGCTAAAATGATATAAGAAAAATTAAACAAAGAGTAAATAAAATTTAAATTGTGTAAATTGGTATTGTTTTGTTTTAAGTGGATTAAATAGGAGCGCGAGCAACACCCTATACTTGCTTCGAGTTACATACATACATATATACACAAACTCAGCTTTAGTTGCTTCCGATTTACGGTTTTGAGGTTTTGCTGTTGCCTACTGTTTTGCGTTTAGCAAGATAGTTCAGAAATCATTTGGCATTGATTTCATGAATGGAAACTTCACCTTTACATTTTCCGATACTCCTTAAAAAAATAAGACTTCAGGCAAATATGACCCTATGGATGTACACTGTCGTTTGAAGTCCAATTCTTTTGATGGTCGGCCCTAAGTAACAAATACAATATCGCACTGAGATCTTATGCCACTGAGCCTTAACTCCAATCTTACACCTGCTACCAGTAAAATCGAGAGCAACGAAAGAGCCGACCAACTGGCCAAGTGGGATTAGCCCTTAATGGTACACTAGCATATAGGGTCAATATTTCGCTATGAATATCTCACAACTCATTTTGACGTAGTTTCAAATGTAACTCTACTTCGACGATCTCCAAGAGATATCCAAGGAGTGATTGGGGAACTAATTCTTTCCATTAACATTAACTCCACGCACAACATGAATGGTTGCGAGAAGCTAGGCTTTGGCTCATCCCGAGCTGTCGCGCCAGCTATTTTTTTTATTAACTCCACGTCGTCTTCGTTTATCAACCTGTCAACATTTGCAAACAACCGCTAACATAAGTTGTGGTTAATGGGATGGCTAATTGAGTTCTACTGAACCTACACTTCTACCTACCAACCTGGTACTGTATTTTTAACAGCTTCAGCCAGGAGTATTTTGGTCTCTTTCTTGACTTGGTAGTGCTTTGTACATACATGTTAGACTATTCTTAAGTCAGTTTTGGAACTTTTTTCGTACTTAATCTTTGAATGGAACGGACTTGCTTTAAGAAATATGACTAGTTTCTATTTTTATTACGACTAGCAGACGTAAATAAGTAGTAGGTGTAATAAATTGATGGATAAATAAGTAAAATAAAAAAACAAACTTCCCCTCCGTGACAATGTTATCGAAACATTGCCGTGACCAGGATTCGAACCTGGGTTACCACGGCCACAACGTGGGGTCCTAACCACTAGACGATCACGGCTATTGGGGTGTTGTTTCAAGAGCTGTCAGTTTGGTATCAAACCAAAGTAACTAAGTAATAAGCACATATGTACATACAATAGACATATGAGGTTGTGAGAACAAAAGTGGTGTAAAGTTACGTTCAGACGATTGTAAGATTTTACAATATTGTCAGGTCTTCCAATGTGCTGACAATTAGCTACCGATGAGCTGACAATGATAAATTACCTTCCAACGCAAAATTGTCAGTTCACACGATTGTAAAACATTTGGGACAATTTTTTCATTGGAAGACCTGACAATATTGTAAAATCTTACAATCATCTGAACGTATGTAGCTTAAGTCCAATATAACATCATTGGGGTTACACCACTTTTGGTCTCACAGCCTCATATGTGAATTATGTATGGGAAGTACATATTATAATTTTGTTAAGGCTTTTGTACAATCATTTTCTCATAGTTTTTTTAAGGTTCAAAACGCTGTGTTGTCAGCGAAGACGACACCAAGTTGAAGCTTTTAAACACATTAGTTTTGTATGAAACTTCGAACTCTTGTAAAATTATACATACATGTCAGGAATCAATTCTTGGTCCTACTTTGTTTAGTGTTACATGGCTCAGCCCACCTATACGCTCACAACGTCCAGCTGTATTTGACCTGTCCTATGAGTTCTATTGCTGAACTGACGTTCAAAGTAAATTAAGATTTGTCTGCAATACACAACTTGTCGGTGTTAAATTGACTGTTACTTAACCCAGCTAAGTCACAAGTAATTTCCACTACCCATAATTATCTACGCCGAGGTGGTATACAGTGATCTTGATTCGCTCTCTCAGCGAAAACTGCAAGCAGCCTTCTACGATGCAGTCCGGTATGTTCATGGGCTCCGTAGATATGAACATATTTCTACGAAGTTTATTAGGCTGTACCCTTAAACAATATAAAAATGCGCGCAATTGTATACGCATTTCCCTTCACCGCGTAATTAAAACTAAATCCCCACCATACCTTTTTAACAAAATTCAACTTGCACGATCACAAAGATCACGAGCTGTTATCTTACCTTAATTTAATTTTTTTAACTCGTCACGTTTGGTTTCCGTTCACGCTACAAGGCTATGAAATTCCCTGCCCCAGTCCATCAGGGGTATTTCAAATGGCACAAGCCTTTTACAAATGGAGTGCTACTACACTTCTCTCTTCACCCATAAACTTTTCCTTCTTTCACCTAATTTTTTGTTACTTTTATTCCCTAGCTTTCTTTCTTGCCCTTTTCTTTTTTTCCTTTTCGAATGGTTTTCCTCTTCCGCAATGAAACTCCTGATTTGACAAGCGCCGGCGAGCACATGCAGTGAAACAAGAGGCATACAAAGCGGCGCTGCACTTGTCAAGGCTACAGACTACAGATCCCGAACCGAAGCCTGCAAGGATGATCAAGGGAACATCGTAATGGAATCGCAGTCGATGCTGAGGGTATGGAAGAACTATTTCTACAGACTGTTTAACGGCGACGACGAATTAAATACCGCTGTTAGGCAGTATGAACCATTCAACCTGGACGACGATGACCAACAATTCTGTCTACCCGACCTGGACGAAGTGAACATAGCCATATCTAAGCTTAAGTTAAACAAAGACGGCCTAGTTGCCGAGCTGTTCAAAGCGGCAGGCGATGACTTGGCAAGGAGCATGCACGATGCGATTGATCCGCTCTCAACCAGACCATCACCCCAGGCAGACTGTCATCCCTATCTGCCGGCAAGAGGAGACTGGGAAATCGTGAGAGAAATCTGCAATGCTGGGGCCATCTCCTCCGTGAAACCCTTCAAAGCCCTTGGAGATGATGGCGTTTTCCTACCACTACTGCAACAAGAAGCAGAGATAACTGCTCCCACACTATCCAATCTGTTCAGCTGTAGCTTAGCCCTTGGATATCTACAGCTGCGTTGCGTATAGTAAATGTAAAATATCTATCTAAGGCTGAAAGAACCTCGGACTCAAGTCCCAAATCCTTCCGTCTCATCAGTCTTATGTCATTCATTCTAAAATGCATGGAAAAGATAATTGACAGATATACATATAAGAGGAGAAGCACTCCGCAACTTCCCCCTCTGCGACACTCAACACGCATAGCAACCGGGCAAATTTACTGAGTCAGTATTCAATGACTTAGTAACTGGAATCGAAACCGCCATCGATAGATATCGAGGCCAAGGGTGCTTTCAACTACACTTCATATAAATCCACTAAACGTAACAATATAAGCAATATACACCTCTCATCAACCATAAGCAAGTGGGTTATGTTCATGCTGAAAAGTAGGGTGATTCACACTAACCTCGACGATGTTGAAATATCGGCGCGCACCACTCAAGGATGTCCCCACCAGTGGTATGGTCGCTCGTTATTGACAGCTAACTTCGGTCCCTAAAGAACCTAGGGATCGAGGCCATCAGTTATGCAGACAATGTAGTGGTCATCGTCAGGGGCATATATGAAAGACCTGTTTTAGAAGTGCTTTAATATGCACTATCTGAGATACAAAACTGGTGCACCAAAGAAGGCTTCTCTGTGAACCCCAAAAAGACATCTATAGTTCCTTTACCAGAAGAAGAAACCTAAACCTACGGCGAAACCATTCAGTTTTCGCAAGAAGTAAAGTACCTTACGACAGCAGGGTTGGAGACAATTCTCAATCTGCTACCCCTTGATCTATACATGCAAGAATCCGCAGCAAAGAGTGCTCTGAGATTAGACCAGTCTGAACTCTGGAGAGCGAGCTCATATGGACACGACCAGTATTTCAGTATTTCAGTATTTCAGTATTTCCAAGCAGAGAACAGTGGGAGAACAAAGAAATTCCTACTGAGACAAAGTCCATCTTCACGGATGGCTCCAAGATTGACATAGGCACGGGTGCTGGTGTCTTCTCTGAGGAGCTAGGACTCAGCAGCTCAATAAGACTCCCTGACAACAGCAGTGTTTTCCAGGCAGAGATTCTAGCAGTGACCAGAGCTGCCCGATTGGCGTCAATGGCCACGGTATCACGGGAGGATATCACGATTTTCATAGACAGCAAGGCGGCTATAAAAGCACTAACTGCTACACTAATCAAATCTAAGCTTGTTAAGTGCTGTCGCGAAGAGCTGTGGGTTCTTGGCACGCATAATGTAAGACTCTGCTGGGTCCCTGGCCACAGTGGTGTGTCAGGAAACGAGACTGCTGACGAACTGGCTAGAAAGGGATCAGCCCTGGAACCAGACCTAGCGGATGGTACAATTAAATCTCCACTTCGTCATCTGAAGGAAATAATAAGACTAAGATCCTTAACCGAGGCGAATAACAGGTGGAAAACACCAACCACCTGCGAAGTCTCCAGAAGGTTATGGCCAGAATACAATAAGAACAGAACGAATAAGCTACTACTTATGAACAGGAAATCCCTGAAAGTAGCTGCACCTGACCGGGGAAGACCTTTGCAGAGGATGCGGAGACGAGGAGGTGCATGAGGACACTACTCACTTCCTCTGTCACTGCCCAAGCCTCTGCAACATTAGGAAAAGAACATTGGGCAGATACCTCTTCGTTAACATCGAGTTGTCTGATGGGTCACTATCGGATATGCTCAAGTTCGCAAGGAGAGCCGGCTGGCTGTCATCAGGCATATAAAATCACGTGGTAGGAAGTAGCTGGTAACACATGGGTATCACAACGGGTCTACATAGACCTAAGTGAGATGAGAAGGATGTTATCGTCCTCATTGGCCCGCTAACCTAACCTAACCTAAGTACCTTAGGGTTATCCTGGAAAGCAAATTGTCCTGGAACACTCAAATCGACCTGACTGTTGGAAAAGCCACACGAGCACTGTGGACCTGTCGCCGCTTCTATGGCAATAACTGGGGGTTCAAGTCAAGAACCTGGGATGGGATGGAGTCCATGTATAAACACAGGCAAAACTCAGCCCGCACAGGCTCTTCCACCTAAACAAAATCAGCTCCGAAAAGCCCCGCGGCGGTCACCTTAACTTAACACCTTAAGTTTCCTCCTTACTCCAAAGCAGCGAGTTCAGCATGCCTTTGAATGACATTTTCCCAAGGTACTGCTTCAAACGAAAACACCCGAGTGACGACTGGGAAAAATTCAAACCCCGCCCTTCCGAGCATGACCAAGTAAGGTAAGTCAGTTACCTTTGCTATACTTGCAAAGAACCTTGATCCTAATGCGCGTAGACATCGTTCTTGCAGGGCGTTGCAGTGGCAGAGCAGAGGTTGGATTGATTCTACCTCTTCTTTATCTCCGCAGCTTCTGCATAAATCGTTGGATTCGATTTTCCACTTGCGGAGCAGGACTCCGATGGCGCAGTGTCCTGTGACAACTCCAGTGAGCATGCGGATAGAGGATCTGTCCAAAGCCGGAAGGCACCTTGTTCTGGCTTTATTAAATTTCGGCCATAGCGTCCGAGAGGTGGCGCAATCCTCTCTGGCTAACCAGGAGGAATTAACTTGTTTCTCTATTATGCTCTCTATTATCCCATGCAATCTCCCTTTCGGTGGCATTACAGATGGGTCTGCTTCTCTAATGTTCATAGCCAACCTCAATCTTGCAAATTCACCAACTTTTTCGTTCCCTTCTATATTCTTATCTCCAGGAATTTTAATGCTGCTGTACTGTCAACAAAGATGTTAAAATCCAATGGGAGAACAATCTCTTATGCAGCCTGCAGCTTTTTCTTTTGCCAGGATCTCGGCTTGGAAGACGCTACAGGTTTCCGGCAATCCAAAAGATTCCTGTTTCTGTAGGATTTCCGAGTAGAATCCGACTCCTGTTCCTGTTTACATATTTGAACCGTCGTCGGTCTAAATCGCGATTTCGTGGTCTTTAATTACATTGTTTGACTCCCAGTGCTCTCGAGTTGGGAATAGAATAGGAAAATTAGTGTTTAAATTATAATCTTAATTATAATCAGGTAGCCCGATGTGGTTGTAAGGCTTTCGGAATAATATTTTTCACCCTTTAACTTAATTATGTCCAGTATCCTCGCGTGTCCATGGGTGGTCTGCTTCCACAGGTTGGAAGGGTAGAGATGAAAGATCATGTCCAGGCCTGCTTGTGGTAAACTTCTTATTACTCCCGTTGTACAAAGTGCAGCTAGCCGTTGTACTTTATAGAGTTCGTTAAGATAGCTCTTGATCTTTCTTGCACTCTACCATACTAAGCACCCATAGTCTTACAATAGCTGTTTACATATATACAATGAATAATACGTGGTTGCAAGCCCTATCTTTTCCCAAAGGTTCTCTTACATGCGTAGAGTGCAGACATTCTCGGCGTTCCTTTTCTAAGTTAACTTGGAGTCAAGAATGACGCCGAGACATGTATTTTCCCTCGGATGAGAGATCTATTGCGATACCGTCCAGTTTTGGCAGAATAAAGCTGGGTGTCTTCCTTTTTCTAGTGAACAGAACTAGCTCGGTCTTCTGCGGGTTAACTCCTAGACCGTTTTGCTCTTGAGAGCGGATTCCATAAGTTCGCTGATTGATGGCAGGAATAACTAAGTCATTCGTATATGCTATAATTTTTATACATTTCTCTGCAAAAGCCATAATAGACGGGAGAGAACTCATCATAATCCACTGAGAGAACTGACATAATCCACTCTCTAACCAACACGTAATCAACTCGTAGCGCTGTAGGCAGAGACTATTTAAAATAAGAAGAAATCATTTTCACAAATAACAAGTTATTTTTATTGCCTATTTCGTTATCTCACCAAATCACAAAATCCATTTATAACCAGCTAAGATAAAGCAACGTAAAGTATCGGCTCTGTCACACAAACTCGCAACTCCCCAGCAGCCGTGATCGTCTAGTGGTTAGGACCCCACGTTGTGGCCGTGGTAACCCAGGTTCGAATCCTGGTCACGGCAATGTTCAATCATTGTCACGGAGGGGGGATTTTTTTATTTTTTTTATTTCTATTTCCGATTATAAATTCGCATGCAAAAAATACCAAACCAACAATCCAGAGTACTACTAGAAGCTGAAATGCCATCAGCAGATGGTCCATTCCAGCCGACTGGTACTCATTGACCGAAGTCAAGCGATGCGCATAGCCACCCTGAACGGCGTAATCATACGCAATCGATTCGTAGTAGTGATACAATCCAGACGAATGAATCCGATAGATGAAATATTCCAATTCTCGCCACACTGGTGAATCGATTTGCATGGGGAATCCCATGTGAAAGGAACCAAAGCAGATGTCCGACAAGCGGAACTTTGGATGCTTAAGATACTTTTGCTGGACGTCAATGAAGTGCCAACGGTCGTCAGTGAGCACGTAGGCAAAGCTGGTGTTCATGGAATCTCTATGTTGGGAAAATGTATTGGGATCAACTGGATAGATGAGTTTCTCAAACTCCGGCAAGAGTGGAGTAAAAGCACGAAGATACTCGTACTCATAGTCGATTATCATTACCCGGAGGTTGGCAGCGACTAAGTCTTCCATTGTGTTGATTTGTTGACGAAAGAGGTTTACCGTGAGTATGCTCCCCAGAAAGCTGGTGTAGAAGAATGTTACAGCAGCTGTGTGGAGAAAGATGATTGAAAACAAAAAGAACTCCCACTTCGATGGATCTTTGAACGTCCTTGGCGCCGCGATATTTAACATCAAACAGAAACCAACCAACGTATTCGCAATGAGACTGTCCTTCCCCAGAACCAGCTTTTCGTAGCAATAACTTGTGACAATAAAGCTGAGTATTGCTACAAAGTATAACAACCAGACTCTCAATTCGAATGGTTTGATTGGGTATAGGTAGCTCGTGATCTGATTAAATGATGGCACCATGATACACCAACGGACCACCAGAAGCGGATAGCTTTGATCGATTCCTGACTTATTGAACAAAGCATACGCATGGGCACTTATATCAATCTTTTCATCCCGGATTAGCTGGAGGACTTCTCTCATATTTACCGCATTTGTTGACACATTCATTGGATACTCTTCAATTATTCCATGGACGTGCTTTGCGAAGGTCTTGAAAATGCGATATGAAGTTCCTTGGACCTGCATTTGTCCGGCGCGGTTTGTAAATTTAAAAACCCTCGGTACATCCGCTTCGAGAGGAGTTCGGAAAGCATAACCAAAGACTCCACCTTCTAAATATTTCTTTGCAGCTTTTAGGGTGAGGGTAAACTGGGTTCGGTTGTCGATTTCAAATCGTGGGTATGTCCAGAAGCCATAGAAGTGGTTCGTCAAATTGGAGCACGCAAAGTAGACGTGCGTGTTGGTGAAACGTTTCTTGTACATGTAGAACAGCAATTGGTTGATTACCTGCAAATCATCGACGGGATCCAGGAGTACAACCATTCCCATGTAGTAATGCCAACCAAGGAGAATCTTATCGTGAACCTTGAATATAAAGTCATCGATACTGTGGGTGAATATCATGGCCCAGTAGTTCCGTTTGGCGGTGTATCGCAGGGAATAATTGGTAAAGTTGGTTGTGACATATTGAGTAATGCCAACCGCACGGTGTATGCGGCCAACTGCATGGTCGATGCGTTCATCTCGGCAGGTCTTACAATAGAACATGAGGAACTCCTGGGTTTGTATTAGTTTGGTATGCTCTACCACGGTATTGAAGAGAAAATCAGGACTCCAAGGATGTGACGATTTCACTAACAGCAGGAATATGATTAAAGGACTTTTACTTGGCTTCATGTTGAAGAACTTTTTTATGATACGACAGCACGTTTAACTGAAGCGTCTCGGTTGCAGTTTCTCGCTTTTATACGGTTTTGGAATAATTAAACTCGGAGTTGGATTGTGGAATGACAACATAATTCGGCAGAGACATGCGGGAATCATGTCAAAAAAATTCATTTCGTGTGGAATTACACGGAAAATAAAAATCTAGAGGTAGGATTTTGTAGGATTTCGTTTTTACCAATCGGATGTGTGTCAGAAGCCATAGCGAGAGCACCTTAGGAGAAAGATAGAGTCAAGGGGTTCAAAAAGTTATTGAACCCCCATGGTCGGAGGTTGCGAAGGGACACTTATTAGACCAACGGCAGTGCTCGTTTCGAAATTTTTTTTCGAAATAAAAGCAACATAGGATTTGACGGGTTAGTGCTTACTAAATTAAGGTGGCGCTACAGTCTAGGGTGAACCTGGGCCTCAACCAACAACCGTCTCCAGCTAGCTCGATCTTTAGCGAGCTGCCTCCAGTTCCGCATGCCAAGTTGGTTGAGGTCCCCTTCCACCTGCGTGCGCCACCTGAGTCGCGGTCTTTCTTTACTACGCCGTCCCTCGGGTATGGATTTGAAGATTTTTCAAGCCGGAACATTGGTGACCATACGCTCTACATGACCCAGCCACCTCAGCCGTTGGATCTTCAGTCTTCTGGCTAGGTCGATGTATAGCACAGTTCGTATTTGTATCTCTTCCTCGATTCACCGTTTATGCAGACGGGACCAAAAATCAACCGAAGGATTTTCCTCTCGAAACAGCAACCTTATCCGCGTTTGACAGAGCCCCACTTTAGTCGTTTTGTGAGAGAGCTTTGCTACTCAATTGCCTTCTTAGCTCAAAGATTGGTAAAAGATTTATTCTTCGTTTGATCCCAGCGCTGGTGTTGTTGTCGGAGTTTATAGTGAAGCCTAGGTAGACAAAGTCCTACTTCAAAGTTATAACTGTCTATAGTGACGTTTTATCCGAGACATCGGTGTTGAGGCTTCTTTCTTGTTGACAGCACATACTTGGTTTTGCCCGCATTGATCGCTAAACCCATCGCCGCCATCGGCGCCAATGAGATCACCCTGCGCTCTTCCGATTTTGTCAATATCGTCGGCGTAACCGAGTAATTGGAAAGACTTGAAAGATTATGTCTCTGGTGTTGCAGCGTGAATTTTGCACTATTCCTTCAAAAACGATATTGAAGAAGTCGAATGCGCTGTCATGCTGTAGTTTTTTTTAAAATTATTATCAAAGGTCTCGGTGAAATTTTAGCCGACCTTGATGGAGCAGCGTGCATTCTCTATCGTTATCCTGCATAACCAGACGAGTTTGGCAGGGATGCCAAAACTAGACATTGCTCTGTCTTAATAGATGTTGCCTTAGGCGGCCGTAAGATCGATGACAAGGTGGTGCATATCGATTTGAAGTTCCTGGGTTTTCTCCTAGATCTGCCGCAGAGTGATTATTTGGTCGATGGTGGACTTTTCTGGCCTGAAACCACACTGATATGGACCAATCAGGTTGTTGACGAACGGCTTCCGGCGCTCATATAACACGTCAGATAAGATCTTGTAAGTGGTGTTAAGAAGACTGATGCCTCTGTAGTTGACGCAGTTCAGACAGAAGTTGGTTTGAGACAAACCTGTGGACACTTGTGTCCTCTTGAATGCACATATCTACCCTTTAACAGGCGGGTTAGTGCTTGTCGATATAAAAAGATACCTATTCAGAAGAGAGACGAATCTGGGCCATTTTTCGAATGTTGGATTTTTCAATGTTTGACTCTGCAATGAAAAGAAACTGCGACCTATCCTAAAAAGGAAACTCAACGTTGAGTGCGAACGCATGTCATCATTACCGAGAAGAAACTCTAAATGGTTGGATCCAGTGTCAAGTCATTTTGAAAAAGTGGCAGAGATCCGTTTAGACTACAAGACATCTCGCATGATAAGTGTGGACTAGTGAAAACGTTGAACTGCTGAGCGGAGTAGATTCGAGCCCCAGCAATGTCTACTAAACATTTTTCGGGGGCCCACCTTTTTAAAATACAGAAAAGAGGAAACAGATTTTTACAAAAACCGTTTTGTTACCTTTCTGTGTTTTCTTTTTCTCAGTGCAGAGGTAGATTGACTCTAGGGAGTATTTAACAAAAATATGCAAATGACTTTCTTTGAACAATATCAACATTACAGATAAGGGATGGAACATAAAAACAGTTGTTGCGTCTTCTTGTAACTATACTCAAGAGTTTTATTGAATTTGATGTTTTGTCCGAGATTATCGAACGTCATGGTTTTGGTAGGAGAATTTGGCGTTGGTCGTTAAAACTTACTGACTGACAAGACCATGAATCTAAAGTAAGCAGAGCTACAACAGGTATCATTAGGACTACCTCAACCGCGGCTGTAATGTGTTTAGTTCTTATAGATGGCCGATTATGAATGGAAGCTGCTTCCATCATGCTCCACGTCATAAAGGCTATAATCACGAATAGTGAGCTTTGAATGTTATTCTTGTTGGGTAGACTATAGTTTAGTCGATTGAGTATGTATAATATCAGCAGCATAGTGACCTATGCGAGCTTCCAACAAATCGCCCTTCAACGGGATCGTAGTGAGGCAGAGCGGTTTTCTTGCAGCGCCATACATTGGTATGGATAATTGGTAATAGCATTTTTTATAGCCTTTTCTCGGGAAAGGCCAACCTAAAACACTTATGAAGTACCGTAGGAGTTTGTAGTTGATTGTTGGTTTTACCTTCGAATTGTTGAAGAATTCCACGGTAATTGTTTTCCTGAAAGTGCATTCCAACGTTTACTGTTCTCTTTTTTATAAATTAAATGTTAATAGACACAAGTTCGTGCAGTTATCAAGTGTCCGTAAAGATGATAGACACTTATAGTACTTTCAAATACTTCGTATTGGGGATTATTATTTTGAGTTCTTCAGAGTATCCACCGAAATATCTATTAGACGACCGTGAATGTCGCGCTCTAGTTAACACAAGTGGTCTACGTGAGCCAATGACCACTCACGTCACAGGGACGCCATCTATATAGCTATCTAGTTTTAGTTTTTTTTTTGTTAATCTCATCATTGATAGATAACGGCCCACCACTACATATATTTGCGGCATCTCTGTAGACAGCTTTCTATGAAGATCATTCAGATGTCCATGCGCCGTAAACCAGTATTCACCTTCTGCTTGGAATATTTTTACTCCGCTAACTCTCAAGTGATTTTCTATATACATCGATTGTTTTTACTAATTATTTTCTGTCGAGAATTCCTCACTAAAGAACCAAGGGCAGTAACTCACCTTCCTGTGCGTTTACACCGATCAGGCTCTCTTTGTGTTCGATAGAAAGAAAAACTATCGTTCTATACATACATAGATAGCCAAGCAGCTGTTAAAGACGCCAGCAGTAAAACAATGCTGCCGATTTCGTAACGAGATTGCGGAGTGGTGTAATATTACTCTGTGATGGGTCTCCGGTCACAGAGATATTTCGGCAACTGTAAGGCGGACGAACTTGCCAAACAAAGCCCAAGTCAACACCTTACTTACAACAGAGGTGTACCGGCCGCTCCAATACAAACATTTAAATTCCGTCTGTTCACGGAAGCTCTAAGAACTACTGACAACAGGCAGAAACTGCAGAGCCGAAGAAGAAAAACGTAACCAATTTTCACCTTTTATGTACTCGCCTAGCACTAGTTAGACTAAGATATAACTTACTAGGTGAATATTTCTTTGAGAATCTTAGCGATTTAGAAATCGACGAGCGTATCCTTTAGGCCCCTCTTCCTCCACACCTCCTCGCCGTCTCACCTTTACCCCTCCACCCTCCCTGGTCGAGGGCGCGAGGTTTGTTTGAGCAGTCTCCTTGAACTTCAACCAGTGGCTTCTCTCCGCACTCAACTGAGAACTCCGCAAGAAGAAATTTTCATAAGCCCAAAACCACCCAAGTGAATCCGTTGCACGTAGTTATCCAGCAGCAGCCAAGGCTCGACTAATGCACCTTACCTAACCTGATCTAAGACAGCGGGTTGTACGGGGGCAGGAGTCTTCTCCAACGCACCATTACCACGCGACTGCCCGATCACTGTAGTGTGTTTTAAGCGGAAATTACGGCAGTCTGCGAAGCTGCGGCTTGGCTTTCAATTATGGCGATAGATTGTAGCGCTATTGAACTATACATAGATAGTCAGGCAGATATTTAAGTCTTGGAATCGGTTGGTAAAGCAATGCTGCAGATCCCTTAACGAGATTGCAGACAGATGCGACGCAACCCTATGCTGAGTTCCAGGACACAGCGACGTTCCAGGCAACTGCAGAGCAGACGAGCTGGCAAAATAAGGTGCAGGACGGCATCTCCCCGAAAACCTGGGGAACCCACCTGTGCCTATCGAATCGATCAAATTCCTCCTTGACACGGATGGCAAGAAACTGGCAAACCACAGCTGGAACAACATCAGCACATGTCTCTTGTCAGAACCAATCTGGCCTAATCTGTATTTAAAGCAGATGGAGAGACTTTTATCCAGAAACTGGAAAAATCTAAGTTCACTAATAAGGGTCCTCACCGGACAATGCTTGATAGGCAGACATGCACTCAGACTGGGGGTCCCCTCCAATGACTTCTGTAGAAGCTGCAGACACGAGGAGGAGGAAGAAACTACAACCCACCTACTGTGTACATGTCGGGGGATCCTAACGATCTAGCCGAACTCGACATCCAGAAGATAAAAAACTTCATCTTAGGCACGAAATGGTTCAACTCTTAAGGTCAATACCTGTACGGTTGCCCACTTCGATGTACTTTGTGTTACATACTCTGGTTCCCTGGGCTAGTAAGCCGGTTCTTCATTTTGGTATCACAATGGGCTAACCTGGTGTAAGGGTGTCCCTATCTGAGCGGGGGCAGCCACCTAACCTAACCTAACCTTACTGAACTTAACGCTGGCTTTGCCCTGATCTAAGGTCGGCTCCACACTTCTCTACACTGACACAGTTGCCACACAGGAAGACGCCTGCCATGTCCGTCTATCCACTTGAGAGAGTTCGTTAGTGATTGCCTTATTCCGACCTATCCACCCTTGGGTACGATTTAAAGCCGGAGTTACCGGTTCATATTTAATCAACACCTTTGTCTAATTGCCAAAAGTTCCCAAGTCATTCAGACTTCCATCTTCCATACTTTCCTTTGCCCATGAATGATTAATTATTTCGAATTTCAAAAGTATTGAACTCAACTCTTTTGAAATATTCGATATATCCTTTGAGTGTAAATTTTTTCTGAGAAGCAATAATGGTATTAAAAAAGGAGCCCATCGCAACGCTGCTGTTACGTTTGCCCGATGTTCCCAAAGTGACTGAGTAAATAATAATAAAGCACCACGATAAATTCATTAATACCCTGGGCAGTGAAATAATTGAAAATCCTTAACAGTCGTCATCGTCATCGTCATAGTCCTCATCGTCGTCATCGTCAGAGTTGTGCGCGTTCACTTGAACATATGCACCCCAAATACGGAAATGAATATCCTTTTACTTGCAAATATCCTACATGGCCACCGGCAATTACATGATTAATAGATACCAATATTTGGGCTTCCATCTCGGACTCGGCTACAATTTGCCTATTGTTTGCACGCCTCTGTCCGTCGTCCTTTGTGTCTGAGCTAAAGCATTGTACAAAATTGATTACCTTTTGAATATATAGCATGGCAACCTCCAGGTGAACCTTTGGTGGATATCCGGCAATACAATCAGAGAGTGAGACTGAAATGAATACTGAAAATTGGAGCTCTTCAGAAGAGGCTAATTGATGGATAACAATAAAATTTGAATGAGTCCTGTTTATATTGGTTTGAATCCTGGTGAAGCTTTGTGCATGTGAGATGGCATTTGCGTTCCACAGTTCTTGTTTGATAGTGTATCGAATTCACTTCATTCGGACAAGTATTTCCTTTGATTCTACTCTCAGTTGATTGTTATACTATTGCAACGAATTAGTTTTCTAACTAAGAAACAGTTTCTCCACATCGTTTAGTTAGAAAACTAATTCGTTGCAATAGTATAACAATCAACTGAGAGCAGAATCAAAGGAAATACTTGTCCGAATGAAGTGAATTCGATATACTATAAGAAGGAGTTGCGAGCTTAAGAGGTAAGGCTTTGGTGCTAGTCGAGAAGTCCGCACTCAGCGTTGCAGCAACTCGTCCACACACAGATCATCTTAAGATAGTCCATTATTATATTATTAGTGGGGTGGGGAGTGGTTTGTCCACTCTAGTCCTGCGGTCTTATAAAGAGGCTTATTGTGCTGTCCCATATGTTTAGAGCAGTTTGTCTGCTCCAGAGGATGTGAGGAAACTAATCAGCCTTTCTGGGTGGAGCATGGCAAGTACCGTGGGTGAGACAAGTTCACTGCCTAGAATCCGCTTCCTCACATGAATGAAGGCGTGGCACTCTGTGACGATGTGAAGAGAGATTTCACCGCTCTCCAACCACAGTCTGCAGGTAGGGTCCGGTGGCAAGCCAAGCTTGTGTAGATGCCGTTTTAGTCGGCAGTGGCCGCATAGGATACCGATTAAAATTCTAAGGTGGTTCCTGCTCAGATTTAGAAGAATCTTAGATTTCTTTTGTGATAGGTTGGAGAGAGGTGTTTGGTACATTTCTGACCTACGCTTTCTATGCAAATTGTGTTCGATTTGAGCAGGGATTGCTCCTTCATGAAGTTTATAAAAATAGATTTGTTTACTCCACAGGTTGGTTCAGGACCAGTGAGAGGGGTGGTTCCAATTATCTTGGCTAGTCAGTTTACTGTTTCATTGCCAGTGTGGCCCTTGTAAGCGGGGAACCAGTGTAGTATGACCAAGTAGTTTTTTAGTTTCGATTTTATCGTAGCTGAGTTCAGTGCTTTCAGGGGAACTTGACTGTCAGAGAAGGTAAAGATGGTTTTGCCACGGAAATTAGAGAGCAAGTTTAAGCTTGTGCACTGATTTATGGCAAATATTTCTGCCTGGAAGATCGATGAGTATGTGCCTAGACTGACCGATATGTAAGTGCTAGACGACTCTCCGAATATTCCAGCCCCAGACCCACTGTCCATTTTAGAGCCATCCATATACCATACTTGGTGATGCTCTGAAGGACGGGGTATGCATTTTTCCCAGTCTTCACTCGAGGGAAATATAGTTAAACAGCCAATCAAATCAATCAGGAGAGTTCAAAGAGTAATATGTGATCAACATCCAAGGCACTGGAGGGAAGTCTTCTGTCTATCGCAACGTGATCAGTTTAATTGGCGCAAATTTTGATCAGGTTCCTTCCAAGATCGCTTATAAGTATTGAAAAATCGGAATTTTGTGCAACTTACTGTCATGCTTCTAAACATATTTTCGCAGGATAAGTCGTCCAGGTTATTTCTACAACCTTTTCGATCCCATTAACCCCTTATCAGTTCTCACCGTTTTTCATGCGGTACCGCTTTCCTGGCATTTCATCGCAGGGAGTCGCTGGACTTAACTGCCATTCGGATTAGTGTTGGTCTGTTTGGAATCTTTTTTCTCTAGTTCTAAGAAGGATGTTATTAATTTGCTCGTGGTAACCTTTGCATTTTTGGCTTTTAAGCATTTTACCAACTATGTATACGTACGCCCAAAAGCATCCATGTCTTGTCAGCGTTTTCACTGTGCCGTCTTTCTACCCATCGGTGGATTTGTGATACGTATGTACATATAAGCATTTATGAGTCCACCTGCATTTTTAAAAAGCATTCCAGCGTTCTTGCAACTCTCCTATGCTGCGTATATTTAGTGACATTCGCCAACTGGAGCGGTTAGCTGTCGTTCTGAGTGCTTAGGTTAGGTAAAGTAGATGGGTTGGCGAGGGGAGACAGAGTCCTCTGCTCCACGTTTAGGGCAGGAGAGACCCATAGTGATGCTCATTTGAGGGAAATGTGCCTTTGCTCGCGGCAAAGGTCACATCATATTAAAACCCAGACTTTTCGGTTAAAGACTTGAGGATCGAGGCAGATCTGCGTACGTTCAGTACCGATCAGACTCCCAACACTTAGGACACAGTAAGAATACAAGTCCAACGCACTATCCTTGACGGTCAATTCCATCTCTCTGCTTAGCAGGAGGAATTTCCTTGTTAAATTTGAGCTGAAGCTGTTCAGGAAAGAGATCCCCAACCGGACGATCCAACTTATTTGGCACCTCATCACGAGATCAATCCGACTTTTACATCTCCTCCACCGGAGGAGAGTTCATCCTCAGATGACCCGGATGCCATCATTGTGGAGATTTACCCACGGAACTTAAAAAAGTGCAGATTAATCTGCATCACTCTTAATTAGCAACCGCTAACCTCCACATCCACCTCACCGAGAGCGACGAGCACATAGCCCTAATCCAAGAACCCTGGCTGGTTCATGGCTGGATTAAGGGTCTTGGCTACACATCATATTTCGTATAAACAGAAGTTAAAATTAGAACACTAATTCTTGTGAAAACGGAACTTAATCTATCTCTTCTCCTGCACAACAGCACAAAAGATTTTGCAGTAACACTAGATGTGCTTCCTGGCGGCGACAAAATATGGTTTGCATCCGCGTACCTTCCGTATGACGACTATGAGACCGTACCACCTACGCACCTACGGAAGACAGTAGAAGAGGTCGCTAGGAAAAAGGAAGCCATCGTGTTGGGATGCGACGCTTATGCATTCCACGACCTGCGGGGAAATACAGACACAAACCCCAGAGGTGAATCTATGTTTGTAGGAACTAACCTAGTAGTCTGTAGTAGAGGAGATAGTCTTACTTTTATCACTTAAAACCGCCAAGAAGTTCTAGACACAACACTTGTCACACAGAACCTATATCACGCGATCTCAGGATGGCAAGTTTCAAATTAAAAGCCTTTTTCGGACAGCCGATACTTATAGTTTAGCTTAAACAATTGCCGTAACTCCTCTTATCTCTCGTGTCGCAACCGATGGAGTTCAGACACGTTCGATAATCAATACTTTAAAAAATTTCGACATTTGCGAATCCGTCTGCAGTCTAATACACCACTTCCTTAAAAGCGGAGTCATCAACGGCTCCTTTGGTAACAGCTCAGCCAAGAAGAAGCCACAATGGGGCACACCTCAAGGAGATGTGTTATCTTCTTTTCTATAGAATGTTGTTCTCAATGAACTACTTCTGAAGTCAGAGAATGCGCGCTTATAGAGATGACATAGTCATAGGCGTGACGGGGAAGTGCCCTCAAACACAGATATTCATCAACATGCTGTTAACAAACTCACCTCGTGGGAAAACAGCTGTAGACTTAGTGTCAATCCATTCCAATCAATATCCCACCCTAGCTCAACAGTACTCCTCTGAGATTTTCAAACAGTGTGTCAAATCTCTAGGACTCATTCTAGACAGGAAGCTTCTGTGGAGGGATAATCTCGGCGAACGCGCCAGAAAATCCCTGGTACCACGCTACTCGTGCAAAAGAGCAGTGAGTACCAGATGGGGCCCACAAAACCATGCACTGGCTCTACACTGTAGTTGTAAAACCGATTTTGACCAATTGAAGTTCTCGAGAGAGTCCAACGCCTCAACGCCTCGGCTTGCCTCAGAATTACTGGTGCGCTGAGATCTTCTCCTACAGCTGCGCTTCAAACCATGTTCCTCTTACTGCCAATAGATATTTATGACATACAGCAGGCCACTACCGCGGCTTTAAACCTGAGAGAAACCCATCAATGTGAGAAAAATGTGGGACATCAACTCACCGCAGCCCTCCCAAATCAGCATACACGCTGCCCGCTGAAAACGACTTCAACATGGGCACAAAATACCTGAAACCAGCCGAAGACTTTTCAAAAGACCTGATCATCCACCACACCTTCAGTCTCACTAACCAAAGTAGCGTCTTCCAAGCCGCAATCAGAGCTATCAATCAAGGCGCTGCTTGGCTCAAGGCTAACTCAATATCACGCACGCACGCATCGGCAGCCAGGCTGCGACTAGGTCACTCGTAACCAACACTGCCGCGTGTCTCTAAACGAGATCGCTAACTAGTACAACATCACACTCTGTTGGATACCCGGTCACTGCTACATTAAAATGCGGCTGATGAATTAGCCAGACGCCAGAAATCTCTACTATGTCAAAGCGCATATGTTGTATGTTAAAGAGTACACCTGACTTATACCGAAACTCTGTCAAAAGCAAATCGCAGATGGCAACACCTCGATTATTGCAATAATGCTAGGCCTCGGTGGTATCACAATTCTGGTCTAAATGTACCACTTCTTGGAGGATCACTCTAACTAACTAACTAAGGTTGGCCTTGCCTTCTCTGGGAGTACCTCGCACCAGGGTTTTGAGTATGTGTCTCCACATGAGGCTATTACAGGAAAAACATTTCAGAATCGGATTGACTGTGATCGCGGTTGTCCCGCTCGCGGATATATTCCGTCCATCCCAGGTGATTTGTAGGGAGAGAATGAATTGATGAGCCCATAGGGTTTTTATCCTCTGTAACCATTTCTACCGATACCACAGACTCTGTTTACATTGTTGACGTTACTCTTCCACCAAGATGTCTATAGTGCATACGGTATGCGCCGCTCACTCTCAGTGCACAAATTCGATACACTAACGCAATATTAGCCTTCTTTGCGGTAATCACCACAAACCCCGTGCAGATGGGTGCATCGGATTATCGGTGTTACTACTCTGGCCAAAAGCAGTAGTTGACGGTGCCTTGGGCCTCGTGTATTCGGCACGATTCGTGCGGGAGTAGCTTTGGCATTCGGTGCTTTGTGATTCACGTATTAAAGGTGTTCCCTGAATAAGGATATCGTATCCAGAATGACTCCAAGATTTTGTATTCTGGCACCGTGAGGCCAGCCGAAAGGCATTTATTGTGGAGTAAATTGGCAGTTACAAGAATTGCGAAACCCAGAATTTTTCTTTCCTCAGATATTGGAAGGTAGAAGATTCAGTTGAATATCATGTTTCATTGTAGTGGACCTAGCCCTGAGAATTTCCGATATTGGCATTAAAACATTGTCAGTAGGTCTTCGCAAAAAACTGTTGCTAGTTCGTTAGCTGCACGTTGTCCAACCCTAAGGACCCATTTCTAAAGCTATGCACTGACTTCGTGGTTGCAATATCATGAAAACTACGTGAAATGATGAAATCCACTGAAAAGTTTCTGTCATTGCAAATTTTTATCGTCGCACATACTGGGGGGTATATAGGATAGCATTTCAACAAACAAATAAGAATAACGTTTATTTAAAAAGTACTATCATGTAACAATGTTTTGCACATTATTTCTGATTGCTTAAATATGTAGCATCAGCATCGCCCGTAACTCATGAAGGTTCTGTCGTGAGATATTATTTGCGACTGTGTTAGAATTCTTATGAGATTATACTCTCTTACAAGTTTCAGGAACATTTATATCATGCTGTAAGTTTTGATTGATACATTTCAGAAAATCTCTTGAGAATTACTCACATAAGATTCTTGTATCACGAAATAGGTACGAGACGACACAAGAGAATTCAATATGAGATAAGTTTCTCCTCGAAACAGTATAAATCTCATGATATGTAGTATGTATGTTAACATTTTTATTGCATGATTGCCAATTCTCCTTTATATCATAATTGTACATCTAGGAAGTTCTCACACCATTGCTAAAGTAAATTTAAAAAAGGTGATTGGATCTCTCCTACATGTCTCCTCTAACTTTCCCAATGCTCACGCTCTCGTTTAAGGACATTCATAAACCCTATTGTGTGAGTGGGTACAGGATCTAGAAAGTGTCACAGGGAACGAGAAAGCTGAATTAGTAAAAACACAGCGGAAAGCGCATTAAAAATAAATATTTAAAACTGCGGTGAACGAGATGCAAAGTGATTTCCAAAACCTTCGAGGAAACCGCTCGACGTGCAAAGCAGTTTGATCACTCACAAAAAACCAAACAACCTACCACCAAAAAGGAACCAAAAAGATTCTACGTTTAAGCAGAGAGTCATTGAGGACGAATCAGGGGACACATAACCCCCAACAAGCACGTGCAGTAAGTGGAATAGGTGGCATGCTGGATTTCACCAAAGGCACTGATCACTCGCACACTAGTGTCAATTTCATAATTGTTCCCACTTTCCTCAAACCCCTTCCAACACATGTTCCCAATCTATCCTATTCCTGCAATTGAGAAATGAAAGAGGGAAATACAACGGGCCCGACTAACTAAACGTTAGCTGCCCTTTTTGGGATGTCGCTATACGTATCCTTTACAGAAGATGCTCTCATGTCGACGGACAGGTTTTTAGTGTTCCCACACTTGTTTCGGAATCTGTGGTGTGGCTACAGTAAAGCTTACCCGAGTGGTCGCGCCACAACTATAGCTACAACAACAAATACACATTCTAAGCCAATTTTGTTGAAGCAGGGGATCATATAAAATAACATCTGCGTACGCTCTCCTCCTTCAACGCAGGAATCATATTTGACGGTCAATAGTCCTGGCACCCGAAAATTGGCCGAATCGTCTATAAATTTTCGAATTATTATGAAGTTTCAGTCGAACCTGTGTTAGACTGAACTACTGAACTAAAAAAAAAACGCTTTTTCAGGCCTACCACCAACTCAAATGTCCATCTAAATGGACACGGATGTAAGAATCTATCCCACTCTACCTATGATACATTGACCCGAAACTCTACCGTGAAAGTCATTGAATTCTTCGATGTTTCGTGTTTACTGCAGCAAAATGTACGCCATGTTGATAACAATTAGGTACTTTTGAGTACAACATTGTCCCAAAGGGATAGCCACATGTTTAGCACTCATTATCTGTTTTCTCTTTGAGTGTAAATCTTCAGTGCGAGATAACTGTTCCCAGCTGCTCTCAAACTGGATGTTGCTAATGTTCTGTCATGAAACACGAAGGTAGCAGCAACACGATTCCGTTTGTTTGAGCGATACATGTGGTGGAGTCGCAGAATACTGTTTCAGCGTTTCCCAAACAACAGTGGATTGAGTGGGTTCTGCTCAGTGCTTGTATATTTGTCTCAAAGAAAATGATGAGACACATTTCTATTCGAAAAAAAACGCCCTAAGAAGAATATCCAACTGGTTAACACATACCAAAAGTTAAGGGTTGAAAACCCAAGGTGATGGAATAAATTTAAAGTCATCTCGATACGCCAGTTACAGATGTCTGGGAACTTGAGTGTAGGTTAGTATGCCATGTCAACAACATACTGTAGTCAATCAATACCCCAGAGTGTACTAAAGTCTTTTCGTTTATTCTGTTGTTCTGTCAACTGCTTGCTGTTGTTCTATGTTAGGGCTATTTACTAAGGCATTGGTCCAACGAGTTAGCCGGTAGAAAAATGGTCCACTACGTCATGGTCCGTTCTATTGAAATTGGAAGTATAGGGGCAATAAGGGTGCACTTGGATCCGTAGGTTGTTGCACTAAACTTCAAAGAACGGATTGTTTCGGCTGCACGGGAGCTTTTCCAAGTACGCCGAGCACTGCCCTAGATGCTCTGCTTGATCTACCTCCCCTTGATGCTTATACCATGGATTGTACTATAAAAAACAATCTTTCGTCTTAGGCGGGATGGCTTTTGGTATCTTATCCTACGACTTTGGATCCATGGATATGCCGTCTGATGCAGTGACACAGAACTTCGGTTGCTGTGTAAATTTAAAGTCGTCTGTTCCTTGCCTTCAGGACTGACTTCGGGCAGAGTCTGAGCCTGGACTGGGCTGCAATCGTATTTTCACGGATGGCTCCCAAACCAGTCATGGGTCCGGTGCTGGTGTCATCGTGGAGGTCGACAACACTAGACTTCACTACTCGTTAGGCGAGCATGCCTATGTTTTTCAAGCAGAGGCCTTTGCTATCCTAATGGCCACAAATTATGTTGTTAAGAATATGTGGAAGGGTCGGAGCACCTGCGTCTGTAGAGACAGCCAGGCTGCGCTTAAGGCCTTGCTCAACCGTTTAACCAGTTCCAATATAGTGCGAGAATGCTAGAACTCTCTGAATTCGGTCGCAAGGTTGAATCCTTTGACTCTTGTCTGCGTCGTAGGTGATATTGGGATCTGTGGAAATGACATCTCTGATGAGATTTCTAGACAAGGCTCAGATGATATTCTCTCAGGACCTGAACCTGCATTGGGTGTTCCCGCGTACTCGGTCAGGGCCTCCATTGACGATTGCGTTTCCTACAAACACAAATTTGTATGGCACGGCTCTCCAGGATGAAGACAGACTAAACGAATGCTTCCGAACGTCTGTAAGAAATCAGCAGAAGAGACTGTAGGCTTATTGGCATTCTAACACTTTGATACTTTGCATATTGTGTTAGGTTTACATATGTGACACCACTGTCTGCGACGACTGTGAAGAGGGCGACGATACTTCGGATAATTTCCTTTGCGATTGTCCAGCCTTTGTTCGGATAAGATGGCAGGTTTTCAGTGATGAGGTGATGAGTGCTTATACTGAAACTCCTCATTGTTGAAGCGCCTTCTTGGCGTTCTCCGAAAGTCGAGAAAATTCCAGTAAATTGGGTTAATACTGGGTCCTGCTTTCTGGTATTTGCGTCTGCCAAACACGGAAAACTCTCTGCTACAAACCGACCGACGTACGTATGATACTCTGGTTGGCCTCCCTGACACACGCAATAAGGACTTCTAAAATCCAGATTATATCGTCATCCAGTAAATGCAATGGGATAGAGCGGCAAAGACGAGAATGAACAACTGTGGCCTACATACATACAATGAAGTAATTGTTACGGGGAGCACAAGCACCGTTCATTTGGATGCGATTTTGTCTTGCTGAGCAGACATCGACAACAAGTCTTTCGCCCCATATGAGCTAATGTGTTACAATATTCTGTATTCTGTATAAGGGGCCCTAAATGCGCACTGCGACCTATGAAGTCTATTGTGGTGGCCCACAACCTTAGTATAGCCTTAGGTTCACTTTTCCGAAATTCCGCTGGGTTGACCGCCCGCGTCGAGTGGAGTAGTCTTCTCCTTGCGGCTCCTGGACATGCGCACAGAATATGTTCAGCAGTCAGGTCTTACGATAAGTCTCATCAGGGCTGAATGCACCAAAATTCACCATGATCACCTGAATTAACCAACATTACCCTGACATACACCCTTGCCCCACAGAGATCAAGGACGACGACATAATATGATGCTTTTATGGTCTCTTTGACAAAACATAAGAGCAATGTCCGAGATAAGCACACGGTTTCCTCATTCATTGATCGAACGGCGGCCTCCTAAATGAAAAGGCACGGCTCCAGTATTCTGGATGTCACAAGCTTTCGATCACTGTTGCTGCAGTCAAGGTATGAATGTGGATATTCCAAATGCAACAACAAAGAGGAATTACTGAGAGAAGATACAACGTTGACAGGTTGCAATCGCAAGAGACCACTCCATCGAAGGGGTAACCCAGAATATTTTAAGAACGAAGATAAAACAACGTATACATGCTGTCTTAAAACCCAGAAACACAAGATCAACTTCGCGGCCTTAACTTCAGGATGGACAACTATTACCTTGAACGAGCTGGTAGGATCTAACTTACTTACTTACTTAATGGCGCTACAGTCTGGGGTGGACCTTGGCTTTAACCAACAGGCGTCTCCAGCCAGCTCGATCTTTAGCCAGCTGCCTCTAGTTTCGCACTCCAAATTTGCGGTGTTCCTCTACTGCGCCGTCGCTCGGGTGTGGATTCGAAAATTTTCCGTGACATCCTGCACAAATTGGAACTAGACATACATAGCTCTGTATAGCTCGTCTCTGTAGATGCTGTGATATGCTGAGGTTCAATTTATCGGGCATACTTCCTCCGACCATATTTTACAAATGAGTTGTTGCATGCTCCTTACCAAGTCAACGTCTGTCGGTTTGAACAGGTCGGCAGCTAGGCCGTCCGCACCAGCAACTTTGTTGGACTTAAGCTTAGATATGCCTATCTTCAATTCGTCAAGGTTAGGTGGACGGAATTGTTGGCCTTTCCTCGTCCAGGTTGAATGGTTCATTCTGCCTCACAGCGGGATTTGATTCGTCGTCGCCGTTAAACAGTCTGCAAAAGTAGATCTTCCATATCCTCAGCATCGACTACGATGTTATCTTGTTCATTCTTGCAGGCTTCGGTTCGGGCTCTATAGCCTCGACAAGTTCGTTTTACCCTTTATCCGATCGCACTTCTTATACTTTTTCTTTTTCCTTCTGCTCGTAGAGCTCACGAGTAGCTCTGGTCCTTCTGTGCAGCGCCGCTTTGTATGCCTCTTATTTCGCTGTATGTGCTTACCGGCACTCGTTGTCAAACCAGGGGTTACGTTGCGGTGGCCGGACGAAACCGACCACGTCAGAGGCGGCATCTGTGATGGCTTCTTGGCAATGTTACCACTGGTCTTCAATACTTGATGCTGGCGGCATAGGACTTATTACGAAATTCAGAGAGAGAAATTCGGATTAGGCTTATATTGGCGAATTTAGCATTGATGCGAATTGTCGGGAGCTTCTGTTCAACATACTTGAAACGTCAGAGTTCTTGCTGCTTTTATTGTCGGTAGCAATCACCGTAATAGATATCGCAGTTTTTGTATCCTCTTTTTGCCCGGTCCGTCCCATCGCACTTCTTGGATGGCGATAATGTCTGTTCTGCATCAGTCTAGCTCCTCCTCTAATTGTTCGGCTTATTGAGAATCACGCGCGAATTTTGGCCTCGTTAGACCACTTTTACTTATCTATTTGATAACCTGTTTCACCCTGAATTGTAACTTTAGTAAGTAAATGAGACTTCAAGGATAATCTCTCTTGTCCATCTTTTAAAACGGGGCACTCGAAACGAGATTACTTTAGTTTGCCTGTAGCCAAGAACTTCTCCAAAGGCCACTTAAATATCAAGCGAAGCGAGTACCATTGTCCTTCCTTTTCACCTAAAACCGTGAGAATTTCTGAGCGGAATTTGCTGTTGTCGAGGCAGATTTGCCAATTTTTGGCAAATTGATCCCCGTGGGAATGTTTTCTAACCCACTCAAGACAATACCTCCGTCTTTCTAAGTGCGCTGTTCGGGATTGACCAACACTAAAAATCTATGCTCCATCTGCAGAATATGTACACATGGCTTACCTGATACTCATGTCCGCTTTTGGTACCTCTGATTTTGATTTTAAATAAATGTTTTACATCCAAGGATAGATTATCATGAATAACTATGTCCGCATACGAATTCGTCCAGCATTCTCTATTATTTCCTTCTGCTACAAACTACGAATTAAAATTGATACTACGATATCCTGTTGGGATAGGTCCATAAATATCACGTACGAACTCATCTGGGAGCAACATTACTTACTTTCAAAATTTTTATTTTGGGTCAAAAAAAAAAGAAAAAATCCACATAAGCCGACTTGTGGGACGTGATTGCTTCTAGGCAAATGTTCCCTTTCTCCGTCAAGCAGTTGGCATATGAATTTCTTCAAAAGAAGGATTCACATGTATTTTTTCATTTTTTCCTTTTTCAGATTTCAAAATTGAAATTCAAATAACGTTTGACCCTATCACCCGGTGGCGATAAATGGCATGAATTTCGTTTATTAGATTCCTACGTGCGCATAAGTTGAGTAAATTCGAGAGGTTAACACTTCAATTAAAGATAAACACCGTAAGTACTTGAAGGATTGAAATGATTTTAAAGTCAATAGGCAAGGACCAGTCCTTGATATTGCAATAGTGAGTTGTTACCCAAAAACCGTCGTAGCTTGAGATAAATTTAAAGTAATTCACGTATTCACTTGGCAACAACTAACTGTATGTAGTAGTCGGGTATCCTTACCACAACGAGGGGATATTTAAATTTGCTTGCAAGGAGACGACACGGCGGCCGCACAAGGCGATGGAAATTCAGTGTATTCTCCCTAAGTTGTAGCTCTGTAATGTTCACTCGTTGTCTAGTAGTCTATTGAATGCAGATACTGGGAGTTTTCGTGACATGCTTTCAGGAGAGGGATTTTGTTGGCACTACGTGATGGGAAACATTACATTACTGGAGTGGAAGGAAGTTATCCAATTCATGATTGAAATAGGACATGTTTTTCCAAACAGCAGAAATGTGTGTCAATGTGTTCAAACTATTTAGTGAACGGAAGTCATTTTGAATTTAAGGAAAGAGACGATGTAGCGCCGGTGGTGTTGGTAGAGTCGTCAAAAAATTTTTTACAATTTTGTAAAAAAAATTTCAGTTGACGGCCTTTTGTTGGCTTTTTGCTCCTACGAGTATGCGAATCGGGAACTGCAGTATTCGTTAAAGAATGAAAACCGAAAAAAAGGAAGCGAGCAGTGAGTGTGGTACCTTCTACAAGGTGGTGCGAAATTGATCATCCTATCAGAAGATGCTATAATTTTTGCAAATGGCGGTAAACAGATACAAAATACATGTCAACAAGACATGAGTCGCTATACTCCTCAAGATCGCGGAATACTAGTGACTATTTTTTTTACGGAATAATTCGTCGGTGATTTTGGCGCAACGTGAATTTCGGCGCAGATTTTCCGGCCATCCTACGCCAACTGGTCAAACACTAAGACTTTTAGCCGCTCGTCTCGAAGAGACTGGAACAAAACGTGACAAAAGAGGCGCTGGAGGGTGTCGTAGTGCTCGTTCCAACGAGAATATCGCCGCTGTGGTTAAGGATGTCGCGGATGAGCGGTAAACATCAACTACACGATACAGAACAATGATCAACGAGTTTTTATTGCCGCAAATTAATGAATTGGGACTGGAGGACATGTGTTTCCAACAGAATGAAGCAACGGCGCATACTGCACGAGCCACAACCGAAACTCTGAGGGCTGCATTTCCGGGTCGTCTAATCTCCCGTGTTGGCAATTTGCAGTGGCCGGCAAGATTGTCTGATTTAACCGTTCCAGACTTCTTTTTGTGGGTTTTTTTGAAGTCGCGAGCCTATGTCAACAAGTCTCAGACTCTTGAAGCCTTCAAAGAGAATATCCGTCATGAATGCCAGGATCCATCGCCGGAAGTTCGGGCAGGAGTGATGGAAAATGCTATAAATCGGGCCCAAATGGTCAACAATTCAGGCTGCAGCCACTTAATCGATATCGTTTTCTCGACTAAATGGAAAAAAATTTAAGACGTCAAATAAACATAATCCAAAACCAGAACCAAAGTTTTTCATTTATAAAACTTCGGGTGACAACTTTTACGCCACCTTGTAGTAGGCGGTAGTATACCACCGTACAGCTGAATGTGTCAAACCCAGGATTGAATCAGAAGTGATTCAGAGACTAGCTTTAAAGAGATATTCGTCTTTCCAAACCATTTTCCAATGTCTAGAAGCTGCTTTCCCTTGGAATGCCTGCATTTTTCCATAATGTCTTATTTTCATACCAAGTGTGCGTAAATCCAGGTATCCACCCCAAAATGGCGGCAAGTCGAGGAATATATGTTCGAGAATCTGGGCATCCACACGAAAATGGCGGCAAATCGAAAAACAGATGTTGGAAAATCTAATTATTCATCACACAATGGCGGCAAATCGAGAATATTCTGGGGGTGCCTGTTCAACAACTATTGTCTTCTTAAAATATTTGAATTTAACGGAATCTTTATAGGAAACCAGCTGTTTGCCCGCGACTGGAATTCGAGACAAAAACGTTAAAAGTTTTTATAACAGGTGCTTCACTGCCCAACCATTTACTTCGGTCTATATGGCCTCTTTATACTTGACATTTGTGGTCTTCTTGTTGGGTGCTAGGATAATCAGGAATCCCGAGCGCAGCTGTGGCTGCGATGAAGGGCTTTCACTTGCAGCTTGGTGCCATTGCAAAGTTTAGTTGCATTAAAATTCCGTAACAACATTACGCCTTCTTTGAAGAGAAGCTTATGGGCTGGGAGGCCAGGATGATTGAGGGTGTTAAGAAATTCCACGGTATAGTAAATTGCTTCATGTGTTTGTTCTACTGAGTCTATAGTCTTGTATGCCATCTGTACTTCTTCGAACGACTTAAGTAAGAGTCATTAAAGACTGTGGCTTTGTCGTTCTAGGCGGTCAAAATAGCACGTTCACACAGCAACTCCGTAGACTTGTTATTTATACATATTGGAAATATCCATACTCCATACTAATATTATAAATGCGAAAGTTTGTTTTTAAAGTGTTCGAGAGTGTTAGCTTAGCTATCCACTACACTTTTTAGAATAAGACTCAGAAGTTTAGCTTTGATAACAAAACTCAGGCCGGCACCATTTAAAGGCGAATCTATTCGAGGAATTTTACATTTCTTAGTGAAGAGGACCAGTTCGGGTTTTGCGGAACCAGCCCCTAAACCACTTCTAGCTGTCCATCTTAAAAGAGTGAAAGCGTTTTGAAGAAGCTCACTAAGGATCTAGAAGATCAAAACACGAGTTCCAAATTTGAATATCTATATTTCGTGCAGATGACTACACTTGAAATACTTAAACCAAAGGAAAAAAAGAAAGGACCACGAGCCCTGAAAAACAAAAGAATCTCCGAGCCCATTGGAGAAGTCAGTTTCAGTTCGAGTTGTTGCGAACATGCTAAGGCTATAGTGAGTGCTCCCAGATAACGTTATCGGTGGAGGAATCCTGTACTAAATAAAGGGTGCTCGGGTATTTACCAGAGATAGCAATTGCGCTATCATCTGCATAGTCAATCACTACGCATACAGCCCTTGCCACGTCGAGTAGCAGTTTAGTAACCGTCACAATCCAGATAAAGGAAGACAGAACTTCGCCTCCTGGCGTACCGTAGCTCACATCTATGCGGGTCGAGGCATTATCCAGCTTAAAGCTAATTGTTCTGCCTTTGAACAGTTTTTCAATAAACAGACTGAGCGAGAGATCAATTCCTAGATCCGCTTTTGATTTGACGTTGCTGAAGGCTAAGTTTCTAGGAACTGGTAAGTCTTTCAAGTCTGCTCTTCTTTTGTAAATCAATGCTTCACAGTCCTTAGGAATGTATGATGGAATCTTCTCGACATGGCTGCGAACGATATTTGAAGTAATTTCCGGTCATAATTTCCGAGAAGTTCTTTCGTCGTATTAGTCTTGGGAGTCCTTTTTTCTTCTTTTGGATTTTTGTCCTTTTTTTGCAATTCCTCAGCGACTCTTGATCCTTTTCTCCTTGACTTGGCGAATAATAGGTAATTTTTTTGTTTTTTCTCTAGACGCTCGTATTACAATTTTTGACTTAATGCGGTCTGCGTGAAGTACATCTTTCAAGCGCATCTCTGCTTGACAGATACTGGGTGAGGTTCTTAGAGTCTAAGAGTACTTCGTGCTTTGTTCCCTTGGTACCGTTTATTTTACTGCCCAGTTCTGAACCTTGCCCCTGTGATGGAGATACTAATCCTAATTCTCAAAGCCTTTGTTTTTGTAATCAGTTTGGTTCTTCCTGACAGGCCATTTCCCCTTAAGTGATGAAGATTCTAACTCCAATAATGATCATCTATCTCAACTATTCGCTTTCCCCATGGTTCTTTGACATACCGTTGTTTGGCCCACCACGGTTTCAGCTGTTCTGATTTGTTTCACATCATACATCCACTTGAATGTTGTACGATTCATTCTATTACTTCCAAGATCTTTTCTCAGCCTCGTGCGAGTTTTAATTGAAAATTCCTTCGGTGTCTAGAAAAACATGTCTTCGTAGTTCAGTGCAACTTGGATTAAATTTACAACTTCCCTTTTGGGTTTCTATTGTGCTTGGCGGCTCGGGTGTGGTTTTTCGTTCCTTGTCCCGAAGTATGGCTGCCATCCTACCCCTCCATGTTTTACGGAATGCTCGATCCTTTTCACTTCCCACATCTTTTTATTATACTCGGTTAATGTTTCTTTGTACGTTTGCAAGTCCCCATCACTGAAACCTAAGCCACGATCCTCAAGCAGGTACTGCTTTTGATCCTGAAGCAGGAACTGCTCTTGATCCTGAAACAGGACCAAAGAGCTTTTATCGAACAATTACGAACACCTTGTTGTCGCTTGCTGTTTGACACGAAACGCTCTAGGTAAGCTTAGATAGGGTTGTGAACTTGGGTTGTAATAAGCGTGTGAAAACTTGCAGGTATCGAAGCCTTTTGGATTCGTCAACTGAAAGTTTGAGAAGTTACAAGCGCTGATGCACATTTCCTATATACACATGTATATACAGTGGAAGTCGCTTATTACGACCTCGCTTATAACGACCCCTTTTCTTTCATTGCTTGGTTTCTTTATATTGTGAATACTTCTGGAGGGCAGTTGGATATAGCGACTGTTCGGTTATAAGGACCCCATTTGCTCGGTCCCTTCACCGACGTTTTAGTGACTTCCACTGTATGTACATATGTATGTACATAAATTTATTCAAGTTTCCAATCTCTCTTTTTGCATTTGTAAATATAACGTCGTTGAAGAATTTTAAGTAACAACAGTGAAAACTATTTTTCTTTGCCAGAGCTCTTAAAAAACTTCTCCTAACCAATTAACCCTACTTCGCCACCAGTTTCAAGGAAACCATGAATCGTAAATTTCCTGTATATATTGTTCACTGAAAGTATCGTCGACAACTATTCCTTGGAGAGAACATACATTTCTCAGGTTTCTGAAATTCCATACCGATAATACCAAACTAAACTTCAACTGGCCGACAAACTTACACTGATACACTATCTTCGAAGCGCTCCCAAGGTGTACACACCACGTGAAAGTGCATACCTTGACATAAAATTTAAATTTTCCATAATCACATTCAAATTCAATTTTCAACTTCAATTACTTTATAACTAACCATGAAATTGATGTTGACGCATCCGTGTGCTATGTGCTGTGTTCTGGGCCTAGTGGAGATCCAAACACTTTGCATTTAAATTGCATCACTACCTGGTTGAGCTGCAGCGCCAGGACATCACATCAATTACAGAGACGAAGTTATGGAACACCAATGTTTTACTAATAAAAGTGTAACGACGTAGATTTTTTCCATCTCAAGGATGCCTCTTGAGTAAAACAGTAAAAGTAAGAAGTTCAAAGAAATTTAATTGGAAAGAAAAAAACTTTTCTTCCATGGAATTTGACGTATTCAAATATTTTCCAAAGTAGCGAGTTGAAAGATTTTAAATTGGAAACTTCTCCAGAATATAGTACATAACAACGATTTAACTAAGTTTCCTTTGAAGATCGCATTGTCTGCTTTTCCCCATTAAGGTTCTACAGTCAGCATATTGAGCTCACTTTGAATCATCTCTTGGTTGGGTACGATTTAGCGACTTTTAAAGTACCGATTGCAAAAAGTCGATTGACCAAATGCCGATATAAAATGTCAATTGAGGAAAATTTTGATTGAACAAAAAGTCGTTGGAGAATATGTGGATTTTTAAAATGTTGATAATGCTTTAACGAATAAATGGGTCAACAACTGTAAGGCAGGCGCCTAGAGCTAAAGTCAGAAAAATGAAAATCCAATAGTTAACAGGACTTAAACCTTCTTCTCCGCAAGTTTTAGCAGCTCACGTGGCTTCGGTAAGGTTATGTGCACAACTGCTAGACATTGAAACTCGCGGAGAAAAGTGAATTAAAGGCAAACATTAATAAAATAACAGTCAGTTTTATTTACATCATAAAGGAACAGTAAAAATTAATTCTCGAGTTTGGTCACTGTGGCAAAGCTTTTTACACTTTTGCGAGGGTTTGGTTGTTTGACAGCAGAACGAGATGTTGAAGCCGGAATGTGCTCAACAGCAGTACTGAATGAAGCAGCACTGATTGAAGCGACCTTCGATAGATCAACAATATATCTCGAAATAGCAAGACATCCAGATTTGAGAGGCATCTGTGTTTATGGCTCTTTTCTGTTTATGTAAGTTTTAAATCTTAGCCCCACCAGTCAGCAGTCACCGGTAAAGTCGCCTATTCCACAGACATGAGAAGGCTTGGTTAAAATCAAAGATCGCCAAAGTATCCGGAGCTCGTATACCAGCCACTTATCTCGCTCTTAGTCATACATCCATCGGGGTACCCTGTTCCTTAGATTGGGGATTTTTTAATGAGGCTTACTTCCCACGTTGCCGATTTTATCCGAATTTCCATAACTATAATCTGAGCAGTTCGGAAGACCAGTGAGGCACAAAGCACAACAGTAGGTTTTTCTTGATTCCAAGGTTGTTAGTCTTGGTGGCCGTCGCCGACTAGGAGACAGTGAGTTTTCAAAGCCTGGATAGTCGCAGCCCGTTTCATGGTTGTAGTATCAGCTCCAAATGTCCGTTCTGAAAAGAGACCGTTAATGGCTAATGGCGCATACAAAATTCTTTGAACTTAATGAGCTGTTGGTTGGTGCTAATAACATAATCTTTCCATAGTCCATTTCGCAGCACTACCTCTCGTCGGGGAATGACAAGTCTCCGAGAGTATAATCCGTCATGAAAGAGCATCTCAATTCGCCGTTCGGAGTCGGCAATAAATTGTAGGTCCCTTCCATTCGTGCGAAAAATATAACACGCACAACATGAAGAGAAGCTAGGGCTTGGCTCATCCCGAGTTGTCGCGCCAGCTATTTATTTATTTTTTTTAGTATATCCAGCTGAAAGAATTAGAGGTGGTGACACATACAGAAGTATTGACAAGTCAGTGAGTAGAAAATCTCCCTATTGTATCGGGAGATATAATAGCGGAGGAGTGAAAGAAGAAAACGCCATGAATTCCAGCTTAGTGTAGATCCGTCGAAGAAACAATAGAAAACTGCTGCTACCTAAGTTATTCAAACAGCTGGGTTCATAGCTTCTTAACCGAAACATAAAGACGATACTCTGTAGAACATTCTGCTATTGGATGTCAATTACTCACTTACTTAAGGTGGCTCGACAGTCCGGGGTGAACCTTGGCCTCAACGAACAAGCGTCTCTAGCCAGCTTGATCTTTAGCTAGCTGCGTCCAGTTTCAGACGCTGGTTGAGGCCCCCTTTTAGTTGAGTGCACCAACTGAGTGGCGGTCTTCCTTCACTGCGCCGTCCCTCGGGGGTGAATTCAAAGATTTTCCGGGCTGTAGCATTGGTGTCCACCCGCTCTACATTACCCAGCCACCTCAACCGTTGGAGATTCACTCTTCTGGCTAAGCCTGGAAATCGGTGTATTTGTTATGGATTGATTTATGAGGGCATAATTCTTATTCCACTAACGACTTTAAAACAGCTATTCCTATATGAGTAAAAGTGAGACTTGGTTAAACCTTCCCACCCTAGACCTACCCAAGGGATGCCTACCTGATGGCACGGATCCGTTTAGCCGGACCTCTCCATTCGAACAAGTAGCTGCTCAACATTGTTGTTCCTACCTTGATATCGGGGAGTTATCCAAGCAATTCAACGAAGAAATCTCATTTCGGCAGCTTGTATCCGGGATCTTATTCTTTCGGTCATTACTCAAATCGCATGACCATAGGTTGGGGTCGGAACAAATATCGGAACTCAGATAGCTTAGGTCCGATGTCAAGTTCGGAGCTCCTGTGCCAGCGATTGAATAGAATTAAAGGGTGCTGTATGTCAGGCTTAAGTTTAATATGTAAACAAAACTAAGGACGGTTTGACGGTATAGTTTGTAGAGAAAGTAACAGTTTATATTTATATTTTAAATTTATATATACACATTTGATAGTCTTAGCAGAAAATTATCCTCGTCATTTTCCAAAGGCCAAACCACTGCAATAGCTCGAGTTCATAAGGCACAATCTCCAACGCAAGAAATTATAACGCAACAGCCAAAAGGATTCTGCCTGTTGAGCTACGAACAGGATAGCAATAACCAGCAACACCAAATTGAATAATGAAATCATTTCAACAATTGACTGATGAGTTCCAGAATAATCAACTTTTTATACTTTTCTCACACATGGTTTAACAATTTTTTTTTTCTTAAAATTTTAATAAATATTTGCTCTTTTATTTAAACTACTTGTCGTCTTAAAAAGGCACATTTCGAATTCTAACTCGATGATGAAGGAAAATTTAATTGTTTACATTTTTTTTTGTCTGAAGTGCAAATGTAAATTTGGCCAAATAAAGAAACAGAAACTCAAGATACTCGTATTATTTCGATTATTTGACAAATAGTATGTACATATGTATGTATGTGTACGTATATATACCGCGATTGATTGTTTGATTAATTCGATCGTGTTGTCGATCTTCATGAGCCAAATCGATATAAACACTGCTGCACGGTATGGTTAAAAAAACTCAGCTTTCAACTTAGTTTTCAATCTGCAGTTTTCAGTGTAAATTTCAGTTTTGAACCGGGAAGAGTGCATGCTTATCCGAAAAACCAGTTGCATGAACTCAGAACAAAGTTAGGCTCAGGAGAATTTATGAAGTTAGACTCTCACAGGATCTTTGCATACTTGCAATTTGAGAATTTTCCAAGTTTTCTTTCAATCTAGCGCCCGCGGTAAGGTCTTGAATATGCGGTGTCTCGCGTATCTTCATTGACAGTCAAGAATCTATTGAAGCTATTGATTCGACCACTACATTCTCAAAGCTGGTAAAACAATGACGGGAGGAATTAAACCAGCTCGGTTCCAGTGCAAGGTCACTGTTCCCTGGGTCCCAGGTCATAGTAAAATTGACGGAAACGAAAGGGCCAATGACCTGGTCAGGCGGGGATCAGCCCATAAGTCAATACCAGAGGTATGGACCATGCAGCCAAGCTAGGTATCTCCCACATCACTTTCTGCCGTAGTTGCGAAGATAACAGCGATAAAGAATCTCTGCATAATTTCCTGTGTAAATGCCCGGCCCTAGCGAGGTTCAGGAAGCGCACTGTAGGGAAACCCTTCTTCGACGACTACAAAGATATTTCCAAGATTGGTGAACTAATCCTTTGCCTTGACTCCATAGCTTCATCTATTAGATAACCTTTAACACTCGCTAACAATCAGGTCAAATGAGTTGTGGTTTCAAAACGGCGCATCCCAGGTCTAATTGGGTTCTAGCTACCTAGCTTTCCGGTGTCCCACGAAGTAAGCCATTCGCAGTTATTTTATACGTACCGCCTTCATGTGGCAGCAAGGCATTTGCTTTGTTCAAGCGAATCGAAATGATTCGCGTAGCATTGTTGCATTACTTTCTGTTAAACTATTTGTGGATAGGTTGCACTCGTGTCGATTCCCTTGTGGATCGTCATTTCGAATGTAAGACGAATCGGAAATTGAATTCACTTAAACTCGAATGTCATATCGGTTGGGATCATCGGAATTCTCGGAATGAGAACTTCATCTCCTTTGAATTATCCTTTCAGTATTGTCGCGTGAATCACATTGCGCATGCGTTTTCTCACCACCAAATGCGTTGCGTTACATAGTTCAATGACATGAGGAATGTCTTCCCAGTTCCACCGGTCCCATCGAGGAAAAATAAGCCACCATTTCCATCATCAATTGCCTTCATTAACGTATCGTACACTTCCTTCTGTTGTGGGTTTAACAGTGGTACATTCGTTTAATGCATCTCGATCGTATACACGTTCACGTTCAAATTCTCGATTGAAATCTTCGTTCATTCCACGATATGGCGTTGGCATTTCTAATTTGATCAACAAACTGCCGCACATGAGGTAACACATGTATTCGATCAATAGCAAAGCTTGGTTATGTATCTCCTCATTCAGCTCGAGATCGGGATTCCCTGAACTCACTCGAATTTGATGTAAAATGTCTTTTGACATGTCAGCCTTGTACTTGTTCCACAGTTCACGTGGATTCGATAAGAAGTATGTCAAAATAATGATAGCAAATAATGTGCGTATCTGACTTGGAGATGCAGAAATAATTGCTTTAGCGATTGCCGTGTCCCAATGAGTATCGTTTTCAAGTAAATTCAACAATTCAAGTAAAAAAAAAAAAAAAAACAGTAGAGATGGCGTTGTATACGGATTTAAATTATTTGTGATTTTCTTACTTTTCCAATGCGCGAAGAAACTTCTCGAGGCCAAGACGAACGTCGAAATCAGTCAATCCGTTCTCGAGATATCATCAAAAGAGCCGTTCCATACAAAATGTGTGAGAAAATTTCATTTTCATTTCATTTCATTTCACTTTATTCATCTAACAAGTATAATAACTTACATATGTAGATATACATACATATAATATGCAAATAAATAAGATAATTAATATAATTAATAAAGCTATAAAGAATTCAATATAGATTTTTTACAAAGATCTCTGCTCACATAAAAATCAATAACATTTGAAAATTTGTTGAATTGAATAGCAGCATTGGTTATTGGTTCATTCTGACCATAATTTGTCAAATGCCTAGATTGTAAAAAGTAGGTGCTATCTCTAGATCTTAGTGATCGCGTAGGTGCATACAGACCTAATAAAGACAGTAATGAAGGACAATCTATGTGACAACAAAATAAATCGCGAGCAAAAAGTGTTAGAAAGTATAACCTCCTTTTACTAAGGTACTGCAAACCTATTAGTTTGCATCTAGTTTGATACGACGGTGTATTAGTAAGACAGTACAGTTTGCGAAGTAAGTAGTAAGATCCAGATTACACAGCAATATTCAAGTACAGAATAGACAAACGAAACGTATAAAGCCTTATATGTGTAAGGATCTACAAATTCTTTGCAGTTTCGGTACACAAAGCCTAACATGGCATTAGCTTTAGAGATGATGTAATCGAAATGCATATGGAAATTCATGTTTGTATCAAGAATAACACCTAAGTCTTTCTGAAAACACACTCTGTTTAGGAGAACATTACAAATTTTATACTCAAATTTGAGAGGATCTTGAACACGTGTAAAAGTCAGGATTGTACATTTAGACAAATTAAAACGTAAACAAGCCCCCTCGTGCAGCTGACCTCCTCGCGGTGGGGGGCGGGCAACATGTCTGGGAGGTGCGGGTAGAGTAGCTATAGTTGAGCTACCCGTACTGCCCAGATATGGCTAACGAAGCGCAACCCCCCAATGATGACAAGACGGAGACACATGGCCTCGGATATTGCCAAGCCTGCTATGCCAGGGCGCCCTTCGGAGCCAGGCCTAGAGGGTGGCAGCATGCGAGCGTTTGGTGGTCGGCTTGTCCCGCTCGGCAGCCGGCCGGGTTCAACCCGAAACGGCTACGAGCTTCCCGGCAATGGTCTCGCAAACCATTACGGGGGTCAAAGGGGAGATGCGCTATGCCCCGAGGGGGGCATAAGTGGACTTTCGGTTTTTCGACAACGGCATCGACTTAGGATAGGCACGTGGAACATTTCTTCGCTCACAGGAAAAGACCTTGAGCTCATTGGGGAGGCTACTAAATATCGACTAGATATAGTTGGTATCTCCTCAACAAAGCAAAGGGGTTCTAGAACTGTGGACCTTTCGGATGGGTGGAAACTCTTCATGTCAGGAGTAGCACCTTCAATGTCTGCTCAGGCGGGAGTGGGGATACTCACGAGTCCCAGGCTGGCAGGCAGAGTACTGGAGTGGATACCATTGGGAGGGAGAGTTGCGATCTTAAAGCTTAAGCTTGAAAGGTCAACTCTGGCTCTGGTGCAGGTATATGCGCCGAATCTGGAGTCGGAGTATGCAGCTTTCTTGGATGAAGTAGATGCCGCCTTAGAACAGGTGGCAGATATGGATTCTTATCTCCTGATGGGGGACTTCAATGCTCACGTGGGTGTGGACGTAATGACATGGGGAAGTGTGATTGGGAGGAACGGCGACCCGGATCAGAATGCGAACGGAGAGAAGTTGTTGGACTTTTGCTGTGCAAATGGCATGTCCATTATGAACACCTTCTTTCCGCACAAAAACATCCATAAATACACATGGTACCGTCAGAGTCTTCAGCAGAAATCGCTGATAGACTTCATTGTGGTACCATCGTGTGTTAAAAGGATGGTTTGTGACGTTCGTGTTGTGAGAGGGGCTGAACTGTCAACTGATCATCACCTCGTGTTGTGCAATTTGTATCTCAACGATAAAGTACCTGTCCTACCAAAGCGTAAACCAAGGCTGGTGACACGCATACGGTGGGAGAGTTTACAGAACGATGAGATACGGGAGGAGTTTGCACGACAGGTTTCCGAAAGGTTTGAACAAATTCCAACTGTTCCGACAAATGTAGAGGAAGAATGGCGGTTGTTTTCAACAGCAGTCATTGCCTCTGCAGGAGGTGTTTGCGGAGTGAAGCGGCTCGGTGTGGCGGCTGGTGGTGAGAAAAGAACTGCGTGGTTTAAAACACCCGGAGTTCAAGAAGCCATCAGAGAGAAGAAGGAAGTCTTCAAGGTGTGGATACACTTGGGGGATTCAGCTTCTCGGAACCGGTACATGGAGGCGCGAAGAACTTGCAAGCTGGCTGTTAAAGCAGCTAAGGAGCAGTCTTGGAAGGAGTTCGGTGAGAAATTGGACTGTGATCACAGATCTGCAAACAAGGTGTTCTGGCAGACCATCCGCCGTCTCAGAGGAAGGAAGTTTAATATCATCGAAGGAGTCAAATCCAAAGATGGTGTACTTCTTTCCGATGACAAGGACATCTTGCGCAGATGGAGCGAGCACTTTTCGGAGTTGCTCAATCCCGAACAGGGCACTGAGGATGGCAGACCCATGGTTTTGAGTAGGGCGGAGAATAGTCCCACCGTAGAGGAGGTGACTTTGGCGATTAAAACGCTAAAAGTCGGCAAATCTGCTGGTGTGGATGAAATCCGGCCAGAAATGCTCAAGGCTTTGGGTAAAGAGGGAGTGGAATGGCTCTCTCGTGTCATTAAAGTGGCCTGGGAATGCGGTGAAACACCTAGTGATTGGCAAACTGGGGTGATTGTTCCTCTTTTTAAAAAAGGGGATAAGAGGGATTGCTCCAATTATAGAGGTATATCTCTTTTAAGTCTCCCCGGAAAAGTATTTGCAAAGGTGTTGGAAACGCGTTCCAGAGCTGTGGTCGAGTCCCGGTTGGGCGATGAGCAGTGCGGCTTTCGTCCAGGTAGAAGCACAACCGACCAGCTGTTCACTCTCAGAATGGTACTTGAGAAGGCCTGGGAGTATGCCAAACCTATCTACAGTTGTTTTGTGGATTTGGAGAAAGCATATGATCGGGTCCCTCGAGGTAAACTCTGGAGTGTATTGCAGGAGTACGGGATTGACGGTTCTCTTCTGAGGGCCATTCAATCTCTGTACACTAACTGTAAGAGCTGTGTTCGGGTGAACGGCGTTAAGTCGACACCTTTCACTGTGGGCGTTGGACTTCGCCAGGGGTGCGTTCTGTCACCTCTCCTTTTCATAGTGTATATGGATTGGATGTTACAGCGCAGCCTTGGTGAGGAACGTTTCGAATTGGGAGACTTAAGGATAAGTCATCTGCTTTTTGCTGATGACTTGGTCATCCTTACGTCCACCCAGACCGAACTTCAGCGCGCACTAGACAGGTTCGTCGCCGTCTGTGTTGAAACTGGGATGAAGATAAACGTGGACAAATCAGAGGTAATGGTAATTTCCAGAACACCTGTTCAATGCACTCTGCATGTTAGTGGAGTCCCATTGAAACAGGTGGAGAAGTTTAAGTATCTCGGGGTCCTATTCACGAGTGATGGTAGGAGCAATACTGAGTTATCCTGTAGGATTGGTCAGGCTGGAGCAATTTTGAGACAGCTTGGTCAATCTGTTATCAGGAGGGCCGAACTTGGCATCGAAGCTAAGTTGTCGGTCTTTAATTCAGTGTTTGTTCCGACCCTCACCTATGGTCATGAGGTTTGGGTAATGACCGAAAGAATAAGATCGCGGATACAAGCTGCCGAAATGAGATTTCTTCGTTGTATTGATGGGGTGACTCGACGAGATCGGGTTAGGAACACCAGAGTACGCGTGGCACTCAATGTCGAGCAGCTACTTCTTCGGACGGAGAGGTCCATACTTCGATGGTTTGGGCACGTCAAACGCATGTCCCCAACTCGGTTTCCAAGACGTGCCATGGAATTCGTGCCATCGGGTAGGCGTCCCCTGGGCAGGCCTAGGTTGAGATGGCTGGACCAAGTCCGAAATCTCACCTCTACCCGTATGGGGATTGCCCCTGATGAGTTAGAGTCGATGGCGGAAGATCGGCAAATGTGGAGAGTCCACTTAAGCTCCCTAAACCCGCGACCCTCATAGTGGATAAGCGGGCCATTGGAAGATGATGATGATGATGATGAAAACGTAAACAATTTCGTTCACACCACAAACAGGTGCTGTTTAGATCACTTTGCAATTCAAAACAGTCAGATACAGATCTTATACTTTTATACATTTTTAAACATCGGTCCAGCCGTTGTTGTGTTATAAATGGTGTAACTAACCCGACTATGTTTTATATGTACATACATATATGTATATACAGATGATTGCCTTTAAGACGAGCGAGGGTGCTGCAATATCCATATCGATGGGTTTTGGTACAGCTACCCCGCTTCCTACCATTTCTTTCGCAAACTGATTCCCATCTACTCCGCAGAACTCCCTCCAAATGGGAGAAAGAATATACCCGATGTAGGCATGCCAGTAAGCGGAGACTAAATTCCACTCCATATACAGAGTACAGAGTATACAAAATATACTTACTTACTTAAGGTGGCGCTACAGTCCTGGGTGGACCTCGGCCTCAACCAACAAGCGTCTCCAGCGATCTCGATCTTTAGCCAGCTGTCTCCAGTTTCGCACGCCAAGTTGGTCGAGGCCCCCTTCCACTTGCGTGCGCCACCTCAGTCGCGGTTTTCCTCAACTCGGGTGTGGATTCGAAGATTTTTCGGGCCGGAGCATTGGTATTCATCCACTCTACATGACCCAGCTTTTTTCTTCTGGCTAAGTCGATGTCGTTGTACAGCCCGTACAGTTCGTCGTTGTATATTCTTCTCCATTCGCCGTCTATGAAAGAAGACAGGACCAAAAATCACCCCAAGAATTTTCCTCTCGAAACAGATAAGAGCAACCTCATCCGCTTTTTACAGAGTCCATGCTTTTGCGCCATAGAGCAGGACTGGGAAGATTTCGGTCTTATAAAAGGTCACTTCATTCGTTCGAGAGGGGGGTTTGCTACTCAATTACCTTCTTAGCCCAGAGAAACACCGATTGGCAAGAGTTATTCTTCATTTGATCTCAGCGCTGGTGTCGTTGTCTGAATTGATAGCGGAGCCTAGGTAGACGAAGTCCTCAAAGTTATAACTGTCTACAGGAACGTTCAGGGTACATTCTCCATCATCATCCTGCACAAACGGACGAGCTTGAAAGGGATGCCAAAACTAGACATGGCTCTGTATAGATCGTCTCTATAGCTGCTGTCGTACGCGGCCTTCAAATCGATGAAAAGGTGGTAAGTATCGATTTAAAGTTCATTGGTTTTCTCCAAGATCTGCCGTAGTTTAAGTATTTGGTCGATTGAGCCGAAATGAGATTTATTTGTTGTATTGCCGGGTTGACTCGCCGAGATCGGTTAGGAGCACCAGAATGTCGAACAGCTACTTCTTCGAACGGAGAGGTCCATACTTCGATGTTTTGGACACGTTAAACGCATGCTCCCAACTGGAATCAAGTCCGAAATCTCACCACTACCCATATTAGGATAGCACCCGATGATTTAAAGTCGATGGCAGAAGATCGAGGCATGTGATGGGTCAATTTAAGCACCCTAAACCCGCGGCGCTCATATTAGATAGGCGGGCCATTGGAAAATAATGATGATGACACAATTATTTGCTGCATTTTGAGACGTAACCAGAAAAATACTAACAATCGTTATTTACGTTATGTATATACGTTGTGTATTTCAATTGCAGTTTGGGCATCTTTCCAAAATATTCCACTGATATATTGCTGAATATCATTGTGAAATGATTGAATTCAGATTACTTTGAATAGATCAACTGTGAAAGCTGATGTCGACTCTGCTGCGAAGGCAAAAAACTGGCAGTAAAGTGTCAAGGCCGTGACCATGATTATGGCATCAGTAGATTCGAAAAAATGCTCGTAATTTTATAGCAATGGCAAACACCACAAATGTCCTCAGCTAGTCTGGACACCACCATTGCACGCAATTGAAACCTAATACTACTTGAGTTTCGAACCACTGCACCTTACTCGCACTCCCTTGAAGCGCAAGTGTATTACAAAAAAAAAAGTCGAAAATATTGGATCGTTCAAACATTGTACGAAAATTATTGCACTTCTTTGCGAATTATGATTTTTTTATATCGTAAGGTTTTGGAATTTTTCGTAGTGGCGCGGCGAAGTGAAAAAGTGAAAAATTAGATAAAGTAAAGTGAAACACTTTAATGGTAGTATAGGACACTGGGGCAGAGCAAATAGACACCAACGCCCCTGCTCTCAGAGTCTCCATATCTAAGTAGAGGAAGACCTCACCCAAGGTGGCGCGCTCAACTAAAAAGGGAAATACAATCAACGTTGAGTGCGCTACTAGAGTCAGATAGTATGGATCGGGTTAATTAGAGGGGCTTGTTAGTTGACGTTCAGGTTCACCGCGAACTGTAGCGCCATCTAAATTGTCAACAAAACCGTATAATTTTGAAATTGTCCCTAATCTCGTGTTGGTTATAGTAGTATCCAAATGACAAACTTGGACTAAGATACGCCCCTTGTCACCCTTATCATCATCATCATCATTTTCCAATGGCCCGCTCATCTATTGTCGCGGATTAAGGGAGCTTAAGTGGACTCTCCACACTTCGCGTTCTTCCGCCATCGACTCTAAATCTTCAGGGGCTATCCGCACCCCTTCTCACCATTCATCTTTTTTCTGGTCTTCAGTGAATGTATTTGTATTTTCACAGGCAAATGGCATAGTTCTTCAGGATGCACCTAGCACCTTGTTCCCCGATATCCCTAAAATGTCTGTGGAATTTTTGCTTCAAAAAGACCTCAACACTTTAGAATCAGGTGACACAATGTTTGTTGTGAGGTGAATGACGACATTTTGCGATTTACGCTCGCAATGGGCGCTCATTCGCAATGGTGATGAGGGGAATTTTCCCAAGAATGGAATTGGAACAGCAATACAACGTATCAATATTGATCTGCGGGCTCCCTCCCGACAGAACACATAACATATTTGAACAACTGTATTTCATCAGCAATTGGTGCTTTACAAGAAACTTCTTCAAATAATTTAAACAGTTTACACATGTCTTTGTTTTTTTGTGTAACGTAAAGTGTTGAACAAAAAAAAAAAAAAAAACACAAATTCTTGTAAATTTTATATTTTTAGCAATTTTCAATTTGAAGACGCAGTAAAAGCAAATTTGATGTATGTACATTCTTGTGTACAGATACATATTTGCTCATGCTCCAAAAAACATGTCTCACCATAAGGGTAGGATTTGTATAAAAGCTTGGAGACTTCCAGTAAACATCACTCAAGTATCATACACAAGTCGAACGGTTAAGATTTGAAAATGATTTCACTGTTCAATTTGGTATTGATGATCATCGCTATCCTGTTTATAGCCCAACAGGCAGAGTCCTTTTGGCTACTTCGTTATAACATCTTGCGTTTGAAGTTGTGTCTCATGAACTCGAGTTATTGCAGTGGTTTGACTTTTGGTTGATGTATATTTGCATTCAGAAAGAATATATAAAATTGTTGAAATAAAATTTTAATTGATTGGAAGTAAAGAATTTAATATTGTTTCCTTCCGAGATGTCCTTAAGGTTGTCAAGGAATGGTTTCCCTAATGCATATTGTCTGGCGCTACCCAATACCGGGCTTCCGCAGACGAAGTGAACGAGAGTTATTTTTTCTCGTTAACATCCTAACAGCTACGACAGTGTGTGATATTGTGAAAGATACCAGGCTTCCCTGCATGTTCGGCTAATGACATTTACTGATCGTTATAAATCTGGCGATATCTGGACGCTCTTTTTGTAGGTGCCTGTGTTGTAGATTGGGCACATCGTTCTGGATTTTATACAGTGGTTTATTCTGCTCAATCTGCAGTTGACGAGCGATAGAAAGTGTGAATGTATATTGCCAATAAGAGCACCCAAACCAATTTCACTGGACATTCCTCGCCTTGTTTCATAAGTAAGCTGTCAAGGGCTGAGCATTGCCTGGTCAATTCGTCGGCGTCTTCATTTCTAGTACTATTCCGCAATTAATCAACCCGAGCCGTCGCTATAGACAGCTGTGTCATTTCAATCCTGCAATGCTCCTTCATCCCATTTAGCTCTAAAGGGAAAAAATACAGTGAAACTTTTGGCGAAAATCAATTTGGGAGTGATGTAGACTGTACGGGAAGTGACTAGTTCTCTTGGTAGCAGGTCTAGAATGTTATCTTGACCGAAGCGTTTAGCTGTCCAATACTTAGAGTCCCTAAGTCTGATTGTTCGATTTTTTAAATGAAGGTCGAAAGGTAGTAGTTGCAGAAGAGCGCCTAGGATTGGGCGAGCATAACCGCAGAGCTTGTTCATTTATTTCAGGATTGTATCTCTTAGTCAGAGCGGGCCAGCAGACGTGTCACCCGTATGTAAGAGTAGGTTATACATATAAAGGCTATGTAAGTTCAAAGGGTTTCGTTTGGCTGGACTTCGCATTTTATACTAAAGGTTCTGCTGGAGGCATAGAAGGCTTTAACAGCTTTTTAAATCCTTTGTTTTAAATCTAATTTCTAACTATAATTTGGCTGACTGAATCAAGATATCTAGCGCTGGAGGAGAGTGAGATAAGTTGACTGTTCATGGTGAAGTCTGGTATTTTAGATTAGGGAACTTCAATCCCAATCAACATACGTATCTCAGAGGTAAATCCGCCGAACCGCTTAACACCAGTTAATCAAGGCGAAGGAGAACGCTTTTAAATTAAAGGAATCTGTCTTAGAAGTTTTCCACCGTCTTTTTACCGCAACAATAAACTGACTAACAACTACATACTTAAAAAATTTTCTAATCACATTTTGTATAGGAAATATATCTCCTGATAGGAGTACGGATAGGAGCTGTCCATATACCAGCCTGAACAATCTTACAGGATAACTCAGTATTGCTCCTTCCATCACTCGTGTATAAGACTCCGAGATACATAAACTTCTCCACCTGTTTCAATGGGACTCCACTAACATGCAGAGTGCATTGAAAAGGGCGTTTCAATTTACGTTTACCTTCATCCCAGCTTCAACACACACGGCGCGAACCTATCTAATGCGCGCTGAAATTCAGTCTGGGTGGACGTAAGGATGACCAAGTCATCAGCGAAAAGCAGATGACTTATCCTTAAGTCTCCCAATTCGAACCGTTCTTCACCAAGGCTGCGCTGTAACATCCAATACTCTATGAAAAGGAGAGGTGATGGAACGCCTGACGAAGTCCAACGCCCACAGCGAAAGGTTCGATATAACGCCATTCAACCGAACACAACTCTTACAGTTAGTGTACAGAGATTGAATGGCCCTAAGAGGAGAATCGTCAATCCCATACTCGCGGGACCGGATCATACGCTTTCTTCAAATCCACAAAGCAACCGTAGATAGGTTGGGCATACTCCTAGGCCTTCTTAAGTAACTTTCCGAGAGTGAATAGCTGTTCGGTTTTTCTTCTACCTGTACGAAAACCGCATTGCTCATCGTCGAAGCTTGCCTCGACCACAGCTCTTAAACCCGCTTCCAACACCTTACCAAAGGCTTTTCTCGGTAGACTTAAGAGAGATATGCCCCCATAATAGGAGCAATCTATTTAATCGGCTTTATTAAAAAGAGGAACAATCACCCCAGTTTGCCAATCGCTAGGTGTCGTACCGCATTCCCAGGCCACTTTAATGACACAAGAGAGCCATTTCAACCCCTCTTCACCCAACCCCTTGAGCATTTCTGGCCTGATTTCACCCAAACCAGCAGATTTGCCGACTTTTAGCGCTTTAATCGCCAAAGGCACCTTCTCTACGGTGGGAATATTCTCCGCCCTAGTCAAAACCATGTGTCTGCCATTCTCAGTGCCCTGTTCGGGATTGAACAGCTCCGAAAAATGCTCGCCCTATCGGCGCAAGATGTCCTTCTCTACGGAAAGAAATACACCATCTTTAGATTTCACTCCTTCGATGATATTAAACTTCCATCCTCTGAGACTTAAGATAGTCTGCCAAAACACCTTGTTTGCAGATCTGGGATCACGCTCCAATTTCTTCGCGCCTCCATGATTGCGAGAACCTGAGTCCCCCAAGTGTATCCACACCTTGAATGCTTTCTTCTTTTCTCGGATGGCTTCTCCTGCATAGCCAATGACTGCTGTTAAAAATAACTGCCATTCTTTCTCTTTTTTTTCGGAACAGTTGGAATTTGTTCAAACCTTTAGGATATCTTACATGCGAACTCCTTCCGTATCTCATCGTTCTGCAAACTCTCCCACCGTATACATACATACGTGTCACCACCTCGTACGGGTAGATCAACTATTTAGTTACTCTATTTCTTCTACTTCTACTTATGTACTTTCCAGACACCTCCACCGCGACGAGGTCAGCTGCATGAGGGCGCCCCACATGGTGTGGGGATGTCGGTAATCCGTGCAGATTGCTACAAACCGAGGGATGTTCCTTCGATTTTTACTAAGGAAGTCTCTGATTCTAGCCTGATTGTACGTAGGTCATAATGTCCTAGAGATGACGCAGCTATTGACAGATAAAATTAGAATGTGAACGCGTTCCGCTGGAGAACGACTGGCCAATTCATCGGCCTTTTTCCTTGACCCATACTCATTTATGTCCTGTGACTCAGGTAAAGTGACAGAGAGCAATTTGCCAAGATTTGTAAGTTCCTTGCGAAATTGTTTCACCAATTTAGAGGATGCACTTGGAGAGGCTATGCTCTTAATGGCCACCTTGCTATCCGTGTATGTAAGTATATTACAAAGTTTTGCTTAGGAGTCCTGTGTTTTTTTAAGCTCGACGCATGTATCGAAAAATCTCTAGTTGTATCGATAAATCTAGAAAACGCTTGCGAAATTCAGTAGCCAGAATTCGATATCTTCAAAGTTTTGCAATGAATACCCGCACCGATCCGACACTCCATTGTTCCATAATTCTCTGTTTGCGTTCGGATGAAAGCCCGATCAACAATATTCACCAACCCGTTTATGACTTTCCTTGAGAAGAGTTCATGGCAAACATTTAGATGATTTTGTATTTTAATTATTGCGTTGCATCTTAACTCCCTTTTAAGGACTTGTAAGAAAAGCACTTAAGAACGTATCCTTGGTCTATAGCATTGGAAGGACTGGGACAGACATCCGGCAGTCAATTTTGAGTTTCTATCCAGAATCCATAATCCATAAACACCAGCATGAACAGATTTATGATTACATCTTAAAATTAATTACCCAGTTTAACATGTAATCCATCAAGGATATTCAATCGACTCAGTGGTATATGTGAGTTCGTTGGAATCGGAGACTGCTCCTATAATTCCAGCAGCGAAACATTGAATGTCTTTAACGACTTGCTCTCTCGGAGCTTCTGGCTGGCACTCAATAATTAAGTGAAATTAATTGCAACACAGGAACGCTGTTAACTGTTTAGAGTCTCTTAGTCCTTCCCCTGTACTCACAGAGGGTGTTAACAATATTTTCCGACGAATGTATAATTAATGGATACCCCCTCGAACTTCAGTGCGAATTTTTAATTACATTCAAATGGGGGTTACGCGGAAAGACTTTTGCACTTTTGTAGCTACATTTTTAATTATTCTTCCTTGGCGGTGTTTATCGTCAATTGGGTTTTGCTGGCAAGTCAGCTTTCTTTGCTGATTAACAGGTAAAACATACAGACACAAACAGAACTGGAAATAGAAATTTATTTGGCAAATTGTGTGCCAACTGCCAACCATTGTGGATGTATAGGAAATTCAAAGGATGTTAAAGGTGAGTGGATTTTTAAAAAGATGCGCATTTACATGCACATGGCGTGTGTAAAACAATTCGACTCCCCACTTTTCACTAATGAAACTTATCATGAAATTCTTAAATCTAGCAATCAGTTTAACGGTTTCTGTGTTCTCCATAATCAGCCGAATTGGAGTCCGACCCAAAAGTAATTGACGCTTAATATCCTTCAATAACATGGAGGAGTTTTACTCCACTCATGTCCTTTTTAGACTGTCTTGTTGCTTCCAATTCTCCAGAGGGCTAATAGGCAGGCAGATAAAAGTGGTAGTATCGATCAAAACAGTCGGGCCTGATTCTCAATTAGTAATGGGTGGCAGTGGATGTCAACAGCAAACGCTGTTAGTTAAATTCACCCTGTTGATGTAACGCAGAGCTAGGAAGAGAGGGCATCTTTGGTAGTACTGTCGGAAAGCACAGCCTACACGATTCGATCTCCGATAACGGATTTTGGCTGATTTTGTTTGCCCTGGGAACGTTGTCGTAGCTATACGCGGTTCTCGCACCTCGATATTTAAAAAGAAACGTGGAGATCTCTAGATTAATCAATGGCTCTTCTCCAGTATTATAGACGTCCGAACGTTCCGAGGGGCTAACAACGACTTAGATCACTACCTTGTTGTAGCCAAGGTATGGCCACGGATATTCCGAACACCGCCAAGACAAGGAAATATTGTGAGGAAGTTTGACTTCGGACGGCTGCAATCGCAAGAGATCACCAGATCCTTTTCCAATTGAATTTCTCTCAATCTCTCAAGAAGTTCTATGCCGCCAGCATCAAGTATTTAAAACCAGAGGCAACATTGCCAAAAAGGCATCAGAGATGCAACGAAACCCCTGCTTTGATGACGAGTACCGGCATGCACATGCAGTGAAACAAAAGGCATACAAAGCGGCGCTGCATAGAAGGACCAGATCTCCTAGCGAGCTCTACGAGCAGAGGAAAAGAGACGAACACCGGGTTCTCAGGAGGAAAAAGAAAGAGTATGAGAAGTGCGCGATTGAGGAAGTATAGAGATGCTACTGCAGGAATGAGGTTCGGAAGTTTAACCAAAGGGCAAAAAGAACCTCTCAACGCTACAAAGTCCAAACCAAAGCCTGCAAGGATGAACAAGGGAACATCGTAGCAGAATCGCATTCGATGGTAAGGATATCGAAAAACTATTTCTGCAGACGATATTGACATAATCGGAAGAACGCAGCGTGATGTCACTGGCGCGTTCGTGAGTATTGAGACGGAGGCGGCGAAGATAGGTTTAGCGGTCACTGAGGGCAAGTCAAAGTACATGTTTTCAACAACTTTGAGGTAGTTAAGCACTTTGTCTACCTAGGCTGCGCTATAAATTAAGACAACGACATCAGCGCTGAGATCAAAAGAAGAATAACTCTTGCCAATCGCTTTCTTTGGTCTAAGAAGGCAATTGAGTAGCAAAGCCCTCTCTCGAATGACTAATGTGACACTTTATCGTCTCAGTCCTGCTCCATGGCGCTGAGGCATGGACTCTGTCAAAAGCGGATGAGGTTGCTCTTATCTGTTTCGAGAGGAAAATTCTTCAAATCTTCGGGTGATTTTTGGTCCTGTCTGCATAGACGATGAATGGAGGAGAATATACAACGACGAACTGTACGGGCTATACAGCGACATCGACTTAGCCAGAAGAGTGAAGATCCAACATCTGAGGTGGCTGGATCATGTAGAGTGGATGTATACCAATGCTCCGGCTCAAAAAATCTTCGAATCCACACCCGAGTAAAGGAAAACCACGACTCAAGTGGCTCACACAAGTGGAAGGGGACCTTAACCAACTTGGCGTGCGAAACTGGAGGCAGGTGGCTAAAGGTCGAGCTAGGTGGAGGCGCTTGTTGGTTAAGGCATAGGTCCCTATAGTTCGTTGAGATTATCGAGGTAAGGTTTGCTCAACGTATAATGGCTTGCTTGGCAAGTGCCACGCACCTGTAAAGAAAGTGACCGATGGTTTTTCGTTCTCGTTTACGTCTTTGGAGGAATTCGGGTTCTTCTAAGAAGATCGTTTTCGTATGGTTGTATCATACGTATATGTTGGCCAAGTCTTCCTAGATATGTTGCAGTTTGTAAGTTTGCTTCACTTGTCTTTATATACTATAGTGTAGGTTTATTGTTAGTTTGACAACTTCGAGTGGAGTGAAAACTTTTCTTGCAAGTTAGTTGTCAAGGTCTGACCCTCGCCTGGATAGTTTATGGGTCACCTCTTTGCCTTCAAGGTCCCTGTGAACTGGAACCCATACTCGAGATAGGAAGTATCGGTCTTCTAAGCTCGGTTTTGTATTGGGCTACCAGCGTCGGACCGGCTTCGGACTGGCGGACTGTCGTCGGACTGGCATCGGACTGACGTCGGACTGCCGTCGGACCGGCGTTCGACTGGCTTTCAAACTGGCGGCTGACCGGCGTCGGACTGGCGTCGGACTGTCGTCGAACTGGCATCGGACTGACGTCGGACCGGTATCGGACAATAATTATTTGTCACGTTATACTTCGAAAAAGACATGTTAATGAAGGTAGATTACAAAAAAGCCTGTATTTTTTATAGAACGGTTTATCATGAGGACCAGAGTCAACTCAAACAAAATAATTTTTAGACTGAGTACTTCATAATCATAAGTATCTAAATTGATTCAATAAACTTACGCCGCAGAAAAAATGTTTTTTTCTCTTCCCCTGTGTTATCGGAGACAATTGTGGAGTTTCGATTAGAGCTTGAAAGACACTGGCGAAGTTCGGCGTCAACCAATTCAACCTTGAAATCTTCAGGGCTGTTGAATAGATTTCCGAATCTACCCCGCATTCCATCTTTGAAGGTTCCATTGAAGATAATGTGTCGCATTCTTTCGTCACTTCATTGTTGTTTCACGTCTTTCCTGAACGCAATTCAGCGGACATCACTGCCTTCCGAGGTAGTTAAGCTAGAATACTGCAGTGGCCGTGAGGCCTAGTCAACCAGCACCCAGATTCCCTAAGCCTGACCGCATTACAGATAGCCATCTTTCTCAAGAGAAGGTCGAGTGGTAGTAGGTTCAGAATAATTGTTAGCGTGTCCTGCATATAGATTTTAGTACCATCCGATACTCTGAAGATATGCGCGTTCAACATGTGCACTTGGGTAGAGCTAGAAACGTGCACATGATGATTCTTCTGGAAAGGAGGTATATTTGCTGGGAACTAAGGACTTACTGAATTTAAGGGCGCCTTTCATCGCACTATCTACTTCTGATGAACAGGTCGAAGAAGTAGAAGTAGCGCTGGAGAGATCAAAGACAAATGGTCAAATTCAAGATTGGGAATGGTCATCGTAGAAACTTTAGGATGCATGAGAAAATAAGGACGAAGGTTTGGTATTGCAAACAGTGATGACAAAGTGCTACAATCCATGAGGATGCAACAAACAATCATTACTCGAGGGAGAAACACATTAATCGATCCTGCAAACAAATTTCCTTTATCCTCAGTCTGCTATTACTACAACCTAGAACCTACCATGTAAAAATAATCCATAGCCTGAGGTCCTTTTTCTCTCTGTTTAATTTAACAAATTGTCCCTGTACCCATAAATAATAAAGTAAATGGTAATTCAAAGGGATTAACATCGCCAGACTTAGTTCATTAAATAAAGTTCAGTATCCGTCTCATCATTCCCCACTACACAGCAAATGGCTGTGAACACAATTGTGACAGTAATCCGTGTCCGATCCAGTTATAAACAATAGACGCATCTAAATTTCGTCTGCGTCTATCCGGACGGAATTTTCAACTCATTATTACAGGATTCGTGTTCGGTTTTTTTTTTTCTGTTTTGTGCTCAGGGATAATTTTTAATCGCTTGTGATCCATTGTCAGTGCCGGGCGCCACACACCCTAGGACCAGTACATCCCTCTGTCATTTTTGTGAAATATGATTCCAATGATAAATTCCGTTTGTTCTGTTTGCCGGTTTCGAAAAGTGTAGTCGGGAAATTGATGACTTTAGTAGGAAATAAATCAAAACCACCTCTCTTCGCGCGCTTCTACGTACGGTTTGGAGTTTCTCTGTTCGAATTCTAAAAGCACATGGGAATCGAGTTGGGAATACTTGAACAATGATGGGGGATTTCGCAATTAATCCCTTTTGGGGAGCTTGAATACGAATAAAGTTCTTTGAAGCGCATTTTAATCGTTCGACAATATTTCACAACAATACCGAGAACGTGCGAATAACACAACAAGCATTCGGGTGATTTTTTCAGGACATAAAATCTGCAGAATTTCCAGTTTTTAACTGCACTTTTGGAGGGGAATTATTTTTGGTAAGATACTTGGTTTGGAAGGCTGTGATTGTTTGGCTAACTTTCCTTAAACGTAAAGGTTGGTCGGTCATTGGGATTTTTTTTTGTCGGGTTTGGATACGCTACTGATCCATTGTACTGCCAGAAAGCAGGATCCAGTTTTTATCCATTTTACTGGAATTTCCTCGTTTTTTGGAGAAAGCTGAGAAGACACTTCAATGATGAGGAGCTTACAGTATCAGCATTCACCACATCAGCACCTAAAATTTGCCACCTCATCCGAACAAAGGCAAGACAATCGCATAGGAAATGATCCAAAGTATCGTCGCCATTTCATGAAAACCATAGACAGAGCCAGGATCGCCTTATGGACCAGCAAAAGTCTCATTGGTAAGAGCTGGGGAATGAACCCAAAAAGGTCGCTATGGCTCTATACAGCTATAACTAGACCAATTGTCACCTATGCAGCACCCGACCCATATGGTGGCTAAAAACCAAACAAAGGACCACGAAAGACGGGCTCAACAAACTCCAAAGACTAGCTTGTGTGTGCATTACGGGAGCTATGAGAACAACTCCAACTGCACCGCTAGAAGTTATCCTTAACCTTCCACCGCTGCATCTTCAGATACAGAAAGAAGCTATGACTAACGCATTTATACTCATATCTGAAGATGATGCTAACTCCAAACTAGTCCACCCTGACATTACCTTAAAATTAAACAGAGATGAATTACTTGGAATTACCATCACGGACAACTGTCTACCAAGATTTAACTTCAGCCAAAACTTTAAAGTCACATCCCAAACCGTCATAATTGGGAACAGAGTAAACCCACATTTGTTTGGTACACAGATGGATCAAAAACAGATGAAGGAGTGGGGGCTGGAATATACACAATATCATACATCATAATATCACATACATCATCACAATATCACATACATCCACGCAAGTATGGACAAGTATAACTCCGTATTCCAAGCTGAAATCTTTGCTATAGAACTTTGCTTCAGAGAGAATATAAACAGATCTATATTAAACAAGAACATCTATATTCTCTCTGACAGCAAAGCCGCTCTTCTAGCCATAAAGGCCTATGAAATAACATCGAAACTAGTATGGGACTGCGTACAACTGCTTACAGCATTAGCCAGCTCGAACAGAGTTCATCTCATTTGGGTTCCAGGGCACAGCGGCCACGTAGGCAATGAAATAGCAGACTTCCTAGCCAGAAAAGGATCCGCATCAAAATTCATGATGCCAAGACCTTTCTGTGGTTTACCAATTAGCATTGCAAAGTGCTCCATTAAAACCTGGCTGAAAAACAAAGCTCATCAGTTTTGGACGAATACTGAAGGTAACAGGCAAGACAACACATGCAGAATGTGCAACGAAGACGAAGAATCAGAACACGTCATCGTCATTTAGGCAAATTCTACCTGGAAACGGCGGATATACATATCTGCCAGCTCACTCAAATACATCTCTGGACTCATCTTGAATTCAGGCATCATGAGCGAGCTCTAAATGGAGGAAATCACAATAGGCCCATTGAAGGCCGCATTGATAAGGTGACTCGGTCCCACCTCTACCTATAATCTAATCTAATCTAAATCGTAGCCCTTTCCACAAGCGTAGCAAACAGTGGCGTCATTTAAGCCTAACACACTAACATGCTTGGCAAAAGCGAAGTATCCCGTTACAACCCCAATATGTTGTCTACAGTCTCTTCTGCCGAGTGAGAGCAAGAACACCGCTGACTTCTTACAGACTTTCAGGAGCATTCGTTTAGTCTGCCTGCATCTTGGAGAGCCGTGCCGCACACAATTGTGTTTGTAGGAAATTCAATCGTCAATGGATGCCCAGAACGAGGACGCGGAAAGACCCAACGCAGGTTCAGGTCCTGAAAGAACTTTTTCTGAGCCTTGTCTAGCAATCTCATCGGAGGTCTCATTTCCAGAGATCTCAGTGTGACCTGGGACCCAGACAAAGAATTCAGACCTACGTTCAAGTTCAGAGAGTTCTTGCATTCTCGCACTATATTGGACCTGGTTAAAGGGTTTAGTAAGACCTTAAGCGCAACCTGGCTATTGCTACAGACGCAGATGCTCCGACCCTTCCACCTATTCTCAACAATATAGTGCTTGGCCAATAGGATAGCAAAGGTCCCTACTTGGAAAACAGAGGCATGCTTGCTTAACGAGTAGTGAAGTCTGATGTGGTCGACCTCCACGAAAACACCAGCACCAAATCCATGACTGGTTTTGGTGCCATCCGTAAAGATTCGACTCCAGCCGTATAGATCCAAAAGACCTTATTCCGTGATAAGCCCTCTGTATTGCCAAAAGCACCCTTACACTGCTAGAAAACTGAGAGCACCTGGATATCTTCAACTTGACATGCTTTACCCAAAGTATTTTTTTTATCCAGGATCACTCTTAGATATTTGGCTTCGTCATAGATCTGGATGGTGACACCATTTAGCACTGGCTCAGTCAGATCGGTCACAACCCTCGTTCTCGTAAAGAGGACAACCTCAGTTTTCGGAGGGTTGACCGAAGCCCACTCCTAGTGCACCATTCATCGACCATGTCAAGATAGTCTTGAGGCATGACTCAACAAAGAGTATGGCAAAATTATCGCCACATGCCTGAGCGTAGACGCTAGAAGAATAGAGAGTATTCAACAGAGAGTCAACCACCATGCACCACAGCAGTGGAGACAGAACGACGCCTTGCGGACAGCCTATATTTACCCCTGTCGTAACATAGCACCCACAATCCCCATCTACAACCAAAGTTATTATCATAATTCGTCTACATTGCTCGAATTCACAATACCAGGGTTTCATCCACCCCGTGTTGTCTAGCAGAGTCACACATGCAGTCAAAGGTCGCATTATCGAAAGCACCCTGTATGTCGATGAAGATGCTCATGGTGTATTCTTTCTATCTAGCAACTAGATTTTGAAGCACAGTCTCGTAGGATTTTCCACGCTGCAATCTCCGATAAAGGATGCACCCTCAAGGCAACCCTGCGCACGTGAATCTCGACCAGCCTTTCCATGCTTTTCAACAGCAAGGAAGACAGGCTTGTAAGTTGGCAAGGGAGTAGTCATCTTTACCAATGTTTAGTAGGAATGCCACTCTAACCGTTCGCCAGGATGTAGGAGATGGCGGACGAACTAGCATATGCATACACCCTTCTGGTTGCAAGGACACCCATTAGCACTTTGTACAGGGAAATAGATAAGGAAAACATGGGGTTAATTCGTAAACGCAGTAATCTGCGAAAGTCCAATCACATGCCTGCTTTGTGTCTGCAAATCGAACAATTTTTTCGTCTGCACGCAGAAAACAAGCAGGCGTTCATGCAGATGTTTTTTTTTGTCTACACAAACTGCCTGACGCCAACATGATTACTGCACATTTCTGACGGTTACGAACATACTAGGTTTCTGTCGCCTGCGTAAGTTCGATTTGTATTTCGCTTTATGAACGCAAGTAATGCAGATTTTTGTTAGTCAGGCGTTTACGAACTCGCCCATGATCAGGGCTCATACGTGATGGTGTCACATGGATATATGTGCAATAGCCAGATCACTCCAAAAACCTCATACAGCGTAATCGAAGGGAAATACGAATCGTCTTCGGTGTCCTTACAGGTTACTGTGGAATAGAAATCCGTGCAGAGGGTCTTAGATTACCCTACAATGACTACTGCAGGAGCTGAAAGGACGAAGAGGAAATAGAATCCGTCCGACACCTGTTTTGCGAATGTCCCGCACTAGCCACCAGAAAATTGCGTACTCTTAGTAGTAGCTTCTTCCATGGGCTGGAGGAGTTTCATATCATTGATTTTAGGAAACTTCTGAGATTTTTATACCTTTCTGACCGGCTGAGGGTTGCACGGTGATCGCCCTTCTGATCTGCCCTCAATTTATGCGGTTTTTATTGGTCCAAAGCTCGAGTATAGCGTTCTGTTGGACCCAAATTCGTCTTGCATATCCTTGTTAGAATCCAAAATCGCACGTTAAGACTTACTAATGATAGGGACATTGGGAAGTCAATAGACTCGCTTGAATACCTAAGAAATATTTTCTGTCTCTCACGGTTTTATGGTTTTGTGTTTTCACAAACAATGCTCCAACGAAATGTCCAGTCGGTATTCGCCCCTTTAACGCGAATGTAGAGCAATCTATGTATGTACATACATACATACATACTTACCTCCATTTGTGGTGTTTGTCATTGCTATAATTCATGGGAAATTTTTCGAATCACCTGATGTCATATTCATAGTTAGCTCAATCAACTCTTCAAGTCATGACAATTTACTGTCAGTGTTATGCCTTCGTAGTTTTAAGAAATAAAGCTGGAAATCTAATGTTACACCTTTGTACAATTTTTACATTTTCCTCCAACTTATGACGAAAAACTTAGCCTTACAATTCCTTCCCTACCTTTCGAGTCTACTAAGAACTTCGCTTGGTGTTAGAAAAAAATAAAATAAAAATTACCACCTGCAGCTAAATCGAACATCATTTTCCTCCCCTTACCCATAATAAACGGTGCCGCTGATGACATCCGGAAAACGTGTCATATGCCATTTTCAAAGCCGACGACGAATTTAATATCCTCTTTGAGGGTGAGTGCCTTCTTCCCCCAGAGCTTAAGCGAATAATTACGAGCACCGTGATATGCTAATTCCAAATTGCGTTCCCAATGCTAATTATGCGTGTCTGTATGTACACTTCCGTTCCGTATTTTATCGGTATAAAATAACACAGACGCCTCTCGCGCTGTGGTTCAGATTTAAGTCACACGTACACATGCCGGTTCCCTTGGAAGAATCATTCGTAATTATTCCCCAAAACATATGTGCGGTGGTTGTCATGTTTGTCGTTTGGGCGGAAACGATTTTCTAAAACAGTTTGCATGGCGCTTAAATGCTTTAATAATGGCTGACACACTGCAAACTCTGTGCTTTCAACGAATAGTGTATGAAGAAAATAATTTGACATAAAACAAGTCTCCAAAAATTAAAAGGGTCGATGAGAAGGATCCCATAGCGTCAAAGAAAAGACTTAACTACTCATTTATGATGCACAGTGGCTTCCATTATTGGTTATACACGTCACTCTTCAGCCAGCGTAAGAGATTATTCTTCTCTTGTCTGATTTTCTCATCACGATACCCAATGTTCCGTATTTGTGGTATACAAGTTTTCCTCACAAACTGCTTCACCGATGGCATCATAGTAATTTGTCGTAGAATCTTAAAGACAAAGTTGTACATATGTATGTATGTAACTCCCCCCTTGATTACCTGCAAGCAATACATTTGTTGTCTCTCATTAGTCTTGATATGAGCTCGCTTGATCAATTCTTGTGGTAAATCCCAGAACTCTTTGCATCTCCAAAGCGATGTCCGACTGGCGGCAGTGGCACTTTGCAATGCCTGTGCCGCAAATTCATGGGTTTCCATGTATGGATCCATAAAAATCCGATACAACACAGCAACTCCGTCACATTTGTCAAGCTTATCCTGACCTTCCTTGCAATTCAGTAGAAATGCGAAACATTTTAGCAGAACCTTCTGACTTGCTTGTCGTTCTTGTATTTCACGAAAAATTTGATCAAACCAACCAAAATCGATTGCCATTTGGGGACGGAGTTGCAAGAAGTGGCTAAAGTGCTCCAGTAAGTTCAAGTCCATGAGTGCGATGAAGTGTTCATCAAGAATTTCAGATAATTCATGGAACCAATTGGTTTGATGGATGAAATAGTCAATGACTGCAACGCGGGAGAAGTATATAAATGAATTTGTGAAAATATGGTTTGTATTGCATACTTTGTGGCTGTTGAGTTAGGGTTCGTAAGATACACGACGACACCTTTTTGTGTTCACCCTTTTCAGCCAGTGTGTAAAGTTCATGGATGAGAATGCTTCTACGTGACATTTGAACGGCACCGAGTAAACTACACGCAATGATCTCTAAAAGAAAAACAAATCTTAAATGAACTTGTTGGAGTTGAGGTGTCTTACCAAAGCATCTTAGTATGACGGGAATCAGTCTTTGGTCCTTCATTTTCTGAAGACGTCTTCGGATTAAAAAGTTTTGTAACCTGGAAAAAAGATCCAATTGTGAGAAGTAAAGTGACTCGAGTAGGTTTGCCAATTTTCCATCGGTTCCTCTCTAGGTGATGGGTGGTTCAGACAAAAACAGATACCAGGGCTGAATCAAAATTAGCAAAAAAAAAAAAAAAAAATTGGGATAGGAGATGGAAAATATTTCCTCCTAGACCCTACAAATCTCTACCTTAACGTAAAGTAGTGCCTTAGTATAGTCGAAGACTCTCATGACCAACCAAAACCAACCAATTCTTCCTTTCCTCGCCTCCGTGGATCAATGCGTAACACGACGCTTTACACGTCCAATCTGGCTGAGGCCCAAAGTGGATAATAGCAAATAAAGTATCTGAATTCCAGGCGTTCTTCGGATTAATACGAGGCTCTGTGTCGACAACTTCTTCCCTAGACCCTATAGTCCGTTTCAAATCACTATGTGATTGGAAAACTCCGCAGAGAGAGAAACTTAATGTTGTAAAGATCTTTAAGACTGTATACAAATTCTAATACTTACTTACTTACTTACTAAAGGTGGCGCTACAGTCTGGGGTGGATCTGCGCCTCAATCCACAAGCGTCTCCAGCCAAGTTGGTTAAGGTCCCCTTCCACTTGCCACCTCTACTGCGCCGTCCCTCAAGTGTCGATTCAAATATTTTTCGAGCCGCTCTAGATGACCCAGCCACCTCAGTCGTTGAAGCTTCACTCTTCTGCGTTGTATGTTCTCCTCCATTCAATGTCTATGCAGACGGGACCAAAAATCACCCGAAAAATTTTCCTCTCGAGACAGATAAAAGCAAACTCATCCGCTTTTGACAGAGTACATGCCTCAGCGCCATAGAGTAGGACTGAGACGATAAAGGGCCACTTTAGTCGTTCGAGAGAGGGCTTTGCTACTCAATTGCCTTCTTAGCCCAACAAAAACAGCGATTGACAAGAGTTATTCTTCTTTTGATCTTAGCGCTGGTGTCGTTGTCTACCTCAAAATTATAACTGTCTATAGTTCTGTCCGAGACGTCGATGTTGGGTGTCCTTTCTTGTTGACAACATATACTTTGGCCCTCATTGACCGCTGAACCCATCTTCGCCGCCTCCATCTCAATACTCACGAACGTGACAGTGACATCACGCTGCGTTCTTCCGATTATGTCAATATCGTCGGCGTATCCGAGTAATTGGACGGACTTTTGAAAGATTGTGCCTCTGGTATTGGAGTTAGGTAAGGTATTTTTTTCATAAGGATATAATCGTGCACTATGAGGCTGTTATATCTGACTCAGGTTGGAGTATTAGTTACTTTTAAGGCGGGCGACAACATTCATATTAAATCAGCATTGTTCGTAGCCCTTACATTTCGGACAATCAGAGCTCTCATTGCGTCGGAGACTAGTGCCGCCTTCTTATGTTGGAAAGAAATTATGAAGGAGTAGAACACTCTTCCGCTATAAAATTCCCGGTTGCTTGCATAGCAGGTAATTTACATTAAAAGGGTTTAAAGGGCTTCCAATAGGGACTTCCGAACTTTGACAGTTAATAGCGGCTATATTGTTGAAGCTACATCTGTCAAATTGGCTGTCATTTATTTGGTCTGTTTTGCCAAATCACCATGGATGGATATAGCATTCAACAACACGTGCAAATAATAAAATTGTTTTATCAAAATGGGTGTTCTGTTCGGGCAACGTTCCGCGCACTTTGCCCATTTTACCGTCATAATCGTCCTTCCGAGAGGACTGTTCGCAGTGTGGTGGATAAACTTGAGTCCACTGGTTCAGTAAACGATCAACCAACATCCGTACGTCGACAAAACACAAGATCTGCCGAAAACATTGCCGCTGTCTGTGAGAGTGTGCAGGAGAAGTCGAGACATTCGATTTCGCGTCGCTCACAAGAAATCGGTCTTTCGCAGACCACAACTTGGCAGATTTTGCGTCGTGGTTTGGGCCTACACCCGTACAAAATTCAACTGACCCAGGAGCTGAAGATAAACGACCATAGACAACGACGTGTGTTCGCTGAATAGGCTCTGGAGCAGTTGGAAACTGACCTTAATTTGCATCGAAAAATCATCTTCAGCGATGAGGCCCATTTCTGGCTGAATGGGTACGTCAGCAAACAAAATTATTTGGGACTAAACCAATCCACGTGAGATCCAAGAACGTCCAATGCATCCCGAAAAAGTCACTGTTTGGTGTGGATTTTCGGTCCATATTTCTTTGAGAACGACGTTGGCTATGCCATCACCGTAAACGGCGAGCGCTAAAGGTCGATGATTACCAACTTCTTTTGGCCTGAATTGGATGATATGGACACCAACGACATGGGGTTTCAACTGGACGGCGCTTCGTGCCACACAGCTCACGCCACATTGGAAATTCTGCACGAGCGATTCGAGGACATGGTCATCTCACGTGGATGTGATGTGAACTGGCCACCGAGATCGTGCGATTTGACCCCGTTAGACGTTTTCTTGTGGGGTTTTCTGAAGTCGCAGGTCTATGCGAATAAGCCACAAACCCCGGCGGCCCCCTAAGCCAACATAACCCATGTCATCGGTCAAATTCAGCGTGATTTATGCGCTAGAGTCATGGAAAATTGGACATTTCGGATGCTCGCCACACAGAGAAGTCGCGGCCGACATTTGAACGATTTTATATTCAATACATAATGGCATCGACAGGCCTTTCAAACGAAAAAAAAATTTCGATGATATCTAACACACACTTTGTTTTATTTAAATTTAAAGACAGGAAGCGCCTAATGAAAGACACTTTATTGGCACAGATTTTTCTCTTAAAATCAGAACTGCTCTTTGCAAAACACTTGCTCCTTCTAACACTTTCTCCGACAGGTGGTGGTGCCGCGAAAAATGTTCGTTGGACATGGCTGGGGCTTCAACCCACACAACTCGCAGTCCAACGTACTAACCACTGAGCCACGGCGACCACAGAAACAAATAAAACCTAAAAAAAAAATATAAAAGCATAGACACCGCTATTGACTTATATGTCCCCAGCGGCAGAGAAGGCAAACTTTAAAGAATGTACCAGCTCCGGCGACGATGCCACAATGATACTTAACCCACAGGCAAGCGCAGGTAGGCCAAACAGGGTAATACCACTTCCACGACCAAAGCAGTACAGAGAAGAACTTCCGACGGAACCAAGCAAGACCAAGGGGCAGAGTCAAATGAATATGACTTTTAAAAACCTGTTAACGCCGAAGAAAGCAAATAGAAAACGCCAGACGGGAGCGCAACCGCCCATTAAGGGCTCAAAATTAGATAACCCTAGAGGACAAGAAGGAAGACATCGCTGTAAAGCAGTGAAGATGACAGAACAAAACGAGCCCGCAGCAAGACAATCCGCAGGTGACTATCACAAATGAGAGTAGTCCAAAACAGTGGTTGACTGGAAAACAATTGGCGGACCTAGAAACATCATTGATCCACAGCACCGGTTCATCCGACCAGACACCATTCGTTGTTCTGGTATCCTGTAATGTCAGGATGTTTTTCCTTAAGATGACTTACGGAGGTTATTAAGGAGATAAAGACAAAATGTCAAGCTAAAGTTCGCCCCGAAAAAGAACATATCAACTAAACCTGAAATGTAAGCACCCACAGAATTGCGCCAAGAAGCCATCGTTATGCAAATGGACAACATTTAGAGGAGTTGATCGAACTAATACTTGGAGGCTGGAAGAAAAACGCAGTGAATTTAAGCAGTGGGACAATACAAGTATCCGCAGTTAGTCTGGACACTACCCTCGTATGCCACTGAAAACGAATAGCATCTGAGTTTCGAACCACTAAAGATCGGCCGCGCTGTGTGAATAACATTATGTATAACGATATTCCTATTCGTTACCTCTTGAGCGCGAGTATATTATAAAAGAAACACGAAGCTAAGAGCTAACTCCTTGCCGGAAAGTACAAGTAAAGCGAAAGTATTAACCTAGCCAGGCTAAAACCTCACGCTTACCTCCTGACTATGTCAAACTCCAAAATAGCTCTTGCACATTCCAAATCGTTAAGCAATACTTCCGCCAGTGTATTCATGGCACACAGTTGGGTCTTTGGATCGTCACAGGCCATATCCTTCAATAAGATTGGCAGTCCGCAAAATCCGTAAGCTAAATTTCCCCTGTCGCATAACATCCTTAATTTCACTGGCTGAATACTTTTTAAACCTAAAACTGCATCGCTTCCGTCGGAAATGTTTTGAAATTCTTAAAAAAATATGAATTGGTTAATAAATTATTGAGTATTTGTTCTTTAGAACCAACCAGCGCTGATGTATTCATTAACTACTTGGGCTGAGCAGTTTGGTAGCTCCGTGTGCAGGAAACGATTCCTCATTTGATTTTTTTGATTCCACATCTTTGGTTACAATTTGCTCCGGAACGAAAAGGCAATTCAATTTTCGAATCGATGCGTCAAATCGGTTGATGATTATTTATTTAATAAATTTTTTTTGTCAAAATGATCGTGAATGATTCGGTTTAGGTTATAGGTAGTATCAAGAGCGTGCAAAGGTGTTCACGGAGCGTACAGTACCTACATAGGTATTTTCTAAACAAACTGCATCTTTTCTTGAGTGAGTGATGTTTCCTTTTTATTTAATTGTAAAGAAGATAATCTGCCGTTGATTTTGGGATCTACGAACTTAATTGTACACCGCAATGATTTCACAAAATCTTTTAAGAATAAATCGCATAGCGCCACTCAGTTTTACAGAAGAACTCTGTTTCATGGTAAGTCTATGTAAAGGGTTTTTCAATAGGGACGCTACAAAAGTAGAGCGACAGGGACAGCAAACGACGCCATATTTTTCTTGCGGTTTTTTGACATTTCTCTTCAGTAAGGTTTGCCATTTCATGATGGAAAGATATACGAGCCAATAACGAGTCAAATTATTAAAATTTACTACCGAACTTCGGAGTCAGTGGCCTCAACGTTAAGAGCGCTACGTCCAATTTATGGTCGTCATAATCGTCTTAGCAGATCAACAATTGAGCGTCTAGTGGAAAAATTTGAATCCACAGGCACAGTACTGGCAGAACAGTTTAGAGTTCTTATAGATACATTCACTCAATTCCACGCATAAAGCTCTAACTTACTGATCTGCTTAACTTCTCTAGTAAAGTTCTGCAAGAACTTGGCCGCTGGTATCTCATTACTTTTTATGGCTAACATTTAAAATAAGAACTTGGCATTTTTTTAACAGTAATGTTTTTGATGGGATCTTTATTACCTGATCTCTACTTTACTCTTCGTTCTGATAGTGTAGAGTTACTGTGAGTGTGAACAGACGAGAAAATCAGATCAGTACACCTGGTGACACCCGGATCAGCCAGCCCTAAATGTATTCTGTATATTGCGGATCTCTGAATAGAGGACCCCTCGTGGGATTTTATTATGAACTAGCTGAATAATACCCGGCGTTGCTCGGGGTTATTACATTTCAATCCAGAAATCGACATCTTCTTCAAACAATTTATGAAAGACTTATCATGATTATATAATATATCATAATCTCATCTTAAATCTGAATCGGAATTTTATATTCAACCCAATCGACTGTATTTTATTCTGCCACTTTCGCAAATGTAATCACATTCTTTAAGTCGAACCGAACCTCCTTTAACTCTAATATCCCTCTAACTCGATTTTCCCTCTAACTCAAGTTTGTTCACCTACTGTACCCTTCTTTCGAAAAGTCATCCTCCAAGTCAAATTCATTCTAAATCAGAAGTCCTTGGAATTTGAATACATTCGTTAAATAGATACATACATACATACATACATACATCCTTTGCAAAAAATAAAATCAAAACAAAAAATTCCCCTCCCGCAACTGGCAATGTTATACCTACATCAAGCACACACAATCCCATACCCAGCCTGTTGCGTCGCGTCGGCGCGCTATTCCTTTATCTACCGAAAAAGAGAATCCATAAAAAAAATTGCCAGGAAAAATGTGTAGACAATTGCGCATATGGGTAAAAAAATTAATAATTCGGCTGGCTCGAAAAAAAGATGATGTGTCATCATAACAATACCAAAGTTCACTCGCCCACAAATGGAACGGGTAAACTGATCCAACTGCGCTATGACCTTTTCCCTCATTAACTCAATTCTCCAGAGTTAATTGAATTTGATTACCTGTGCATGCACATATGTACGTACATATGTTAATACATATGTAATGCAATAAATATATAAATACAAATGTACAGATGTACATCCAATGTATGTATTGATATACATATAGGTATCTACCGTACCAACCACCAAATCATTACCCTGTACACACGAATAGATAGAAGCAAAGAACGAACAAAAAAAAAAACAACAACAACACAGCAGAAATGGAAATGAAAAACTACCCTTGTGAAACTGGGCAAAACAAAAACAACACGTACGCTCATCAACCGATGTTGGTCACGATCGAAGAAAATATCTTTTCGTGTGCGGCAAGGAATTTCTTCTGACTTGCTCCACGTTTTTGTTAACTGCTCGGCTCTTGAATAAGATAAGAAAACATAGCCTATTATATGACCCGATGTGTACAAAATTTGAGGTTGATTGGTTTAGTAGTTTTCGCATAGGTAAAATCCAAACAAACAAACAAACAAACAAACAAACAAACAAACAAACGGACAACGTTTCACTTTTATAATATTAGTAGTGATAGTGATAGTAGTGATTCAAACAAATAAAATGGATTGTGGCTCATCATGGTCCAATTACTACTCAAAACGGGCCTATAAAGATTGCCGCATTCGCTGCCGTATTTTCCAGCATTATGGAAGTATTCTGGAGGACAAAAAAACCGAAAGCAGAGCAGACTAGCTGGGGCCAAAACGATCGCTCGCAACGGTATTGCTGGGACTAGCGGCGACTCCATATCAAACCGACAACGCTCATTGGACGAATCCGTGTCGGATTCCAAAAGGGCAAATGTGCACAATACCAGTACCTACTTCAGGCCCTCTAATGTCACGGCGGAGTCTTACAACAATGTTTTTAAAAACAAATTAGTGCTCGCGGTGATCTATAGAAGTGATATCGATGGGACGATTCCTCCTGAACAAATTGCGAATAATTCTGGCGAAATTGGCAATAGTTTTCCTCGGAATTATGAAAGAAAATCCTGGCCCTCCCCTATCTGCCGTGATGGCGGATTAGCGCTATTATAGGTGTCATCACTAGACACTGTCTAATGGGCAGGCATGCAAAAAGGCTTGGCGTCTTTTCAAATGATTTCTGTGGAAGCTGTATGGACGAAGAAGAGGAGAAATTATCGTCCACCTTCTTTGCACCTGCCCCGCTCTCTTCCATAGAAGAAAAACTCATCTATGTGCCTTCTTCTACACCGATCTAAGCCATCAAATCAACGCAGATATAAGAAATCTCCTACGCTTCATCATAAGCTCTAAGTAGTTTAACGAGTAGGTAAAGGAGAATTCTACGTGTGTTGGCTTCAGCTGGCAGCCACTTCAACCTAACCTAACCTTCCATAATTTAAATATTTTTATAATAACTTATTTATAATTTCAAGTGGAGTAGTGGATTGCTTGAGCTGCTTCTAAAAAGCTGCGAAGAACATGAAAACCTATACAATGTTAAGCATAGGGACCACGTCGGTCAAGTCAAAAGATCCGATTCCTTGAATTTGATTTGTGACAGCTTGAGGACGGTCGATTCAAAAGTTACCGTGGATGTAGTGAAATGGAAAATCCATAATTTGAGGTCCCAATTTGTGGTTCTCCAGATCCGAAATTCTAGGAAATGATCGAGCCAGACTCTAATCAAGAGTATATGTAAGTAGTGTCAGATCAATTACTTACATAAGTATCGTATCGTTATATTGATTCGACAGAACTAGAAGGAAACAGTGGTAGTGATGACTTTAACTCCAATTGTAACATACCTGACGTTAACAGTAAAGTTCTATTATTTAACACTTTAGTTAGTCAATAGGTTATAGCTTGTAGTAGGTAGAACTTGGTGATAAAAGAATTAAAACTAAAATATTGCCCCTGGTACAACCACCAGAAAAGTCGTTTCGAGTTCAATAAAAGGCAGTATACAGTTGCTCGAAACAGGGTGACTGACCTTATACGGCCGTCAAACCGGTCATACCTGCTCCAAACACTTGATCCTTCTCTTAGCTCAAAAGATTTTTGAAACAACCTGGAAGGAGTGGGTGTAATTAGGGCAAAAAATTCGTCAGAATGTTCTTTTACCGCACAGGAAATGAGTTCGGTGTTTGCTCCACTTTCATCTGGTGTAAATCCTTTTGAAACCCCTTGTAGTGAATATTACTCTGAGAAAAGGATTCCTTTCCACTGTGTTAAATCTTAGTCCCTATTTCGTAAAAGTTGAGTCCCTCTAATCCATAGGATTTTCGGTCAATAAGTTTGTTGCCTTTTCAAGCCAAAGTGCTTGAGGAATTGATTGTAAACAAAATTCAATTCTATTTATGGATACCGTTGGTCTATTAGTGCTTTTAGGCATCTCAAAAGCATTTGAGAGTATTTATCACGCGATGTTGCTACTTAAGTTATAAAACTTCTTTAATTTTTCTAATATGTACAGTAAAACCTTCCTAATTGGCACACCAATGGGACGAGCTTTTGCTGTCCCTATTCGGAACTATCTCGTTTAGAGAAGTGTGCATACAGAACGACACACAAATTTGTCTTTAATTTGCTTAAGATGCTGGCACTACAGAACGTCATCAGAGGTAAGAGATACTCGATGACAAAAGAATCTCTTGATATCGTCACCGCCGTTTGACTTTAAAACTTTTTCACAATATTTTCTTCTCTTTGCGGTATTCGGCATTTGGCTACAATAAGGTAGGGGTTCAAGTGAAGGTACAGAAAGTCATCTTTCTCAATTTCCTTTTTCAGTCATCGATCAAGATCTGTAGAACCCGGTTTAAATGGAACAATTCTGCAGAAAGACAACTTTAATAATTGATCAATAGATCATCGAGTTCCCACTATGGAACACGTCAGAGAGCATTTACCGTCATGATAGGTTAAGTTAAAGGGGATGGCGGCTTGATGTTAGGCACCACCTTACTCGGATCTTCAAGGATCCATTGTGTTCCCTGTTGTGACCTATGTATTTTCATGTACCTGTGGGAAAAATAATAGATTATTTATTAATCTTTAACTAGCCTCCCTAAGTCACCCTGAATACAGCACACATTTCAGGATGGCCTTCGGTGGTATGGTTGAGAGTTGGCATGGGTAACTAAAGAAATAAGCATCTAGAGTCCTCTTTCTGGTTCTGCGGAGGCCTGAACAGGGGCAGAGAAAGTGTGTCGTGTCCTCCTCCTCGTCTATATCGCAACATCCTCTGCAGAGGTCAGTCGTGTTTAGTCGCATTCATTCTTAGATGGGCCGCCAGCAGGTTGTGGCCTGTGAGGATGCTGATTACTAGAGCTAAGTGCGTTCAGCGTAAGTATTTCCTTTGTTTTTCTTTTACTGACTTTTAGCCACATATTTCTTGGTATGCGGCATGACTGAAGTGTGCTCCATCGCTCATCGGCAAGCCTCCAGAAGTCCAAGTGTACCTCTTGCTTTAGAACTTCCATAGGGGTCAGAACCGTGTGATCGACCATTATTTGGTTCAGTTCCAATCCCTATCTTGCCAATTCATCGGTCTTTCCATTGCTATCTATGCCTCGGTGCACCAGGACCCAACATAGGATCCTACGTTGGCTGCGAAAACTCTTTACTATAATTGATTGGATTATTGTGAATGACACGGCTTTGATGACGGCCCGGCTATCGATGTTTCTTCTCGGGGTTATCGAGGATAGTTCTCTTGCGGCTTCGGCTTGGAACACACTGGCTTGGTTTGGAAGTTTTATCGACCGGGCAATAGCGGGTCCTTCTGAGTACATTCCACTGTCTACCCCCTCATCCATTTTAAAGCCGTCGTGATACAAATCCTTCACATTATTTCCACTACCATGCGAACCAAGGAAGCACAAAACTTTCCTAAAGTCCTTTCTCCATTTCTTCGGTTGTCTCCAGATTCATGGTCTGAGTTGTGAAGAATATTTTAATCTTAAAACTCCAATTTGAATTTAATAATTGAAATTTATATTCTTCCGGAGAGATTACATTGTTGCCACCGGGATAAAGTTTTCCATTCAGAGAGGTGATCCGACAAGACACCACAAAGCTCAACAGAATTTGTTGTCCGGTGATAAAGTTCTTCAAATTAAAGTGTCGGAGAAAGTTTTTCGCCCTCAAGGTTGTTTCCTTAAGAAACTCTGAGTTGGTTTAGGGATTCACCAAAATTTGTGCTGTGTTTTTTGAACTGGTGTTGGGAAATCCCGGTGCGCGAAGTAAATACTGAAGAAGATGAGAGAAGCGCGACCGAATTCCCAACACCGGCAGCAACGATCTTGCTGACCCACCGGCTGCTCAGCTGGGTCGGGTTCGAGAGAGAGGGGAAGAAAGGGGTTAAGGGCGCCACGCAATTTTTTTGTAGAAACTGCGAAAACTCGTAAAAGAAAGAAAATAATTGTTTGGTGGGTGTCCCAGATGGGGAAGAAAAATTAAAATTTATATTTTTTTCTCACTTGGGGGGATGACAAAAAAATCGGCCAATGCAAAACAAACGAAATCAAAAGAAAGTTCGGTTAATCAAGAATTAGAAGCTACGGAACTTGGCCCAACGGGTAAGTTCCGGATTCCCTTGCGGAACTCAGACAACGGGGTCACGACGGTACAATGTAGCCGGTAATGCGCTACAGTAAAACAAACGGGGGGGGGGCGAAGGCTTATCCGGAGAGTAAATAACGAACCCTCACAAGGGGCTTTAGGGGGTATCACCAAAATCACAAAAATCACTAGCAAAATGCACTCACAAAAAAACTACCACAAACCACTCTACTTATCTATGCTATGGGGCTCTCCAGGCTATCTCCGGGGATGGGGTGGGATCCTCTCCGCCACAGTCCGTCCGTTTTTCGTTCTCGTTTCTCGGTTGTTTTGTAGCTTCGTTCTTCGTGTTATTTTTCCACTTGGTTTGTGTCTTGTTTTCCTCGTTTGATGTCGTCTTCGTTTTGGGTATATCGGGTTTTCGTTTTATTCGTTTTCGTATTTCGTATTTTTCCAAGTTTTCCTTGTCTTCGCTTTTGTTTTAAAACTCCGCGCTGTCAGAAGGTCGGCTCTAGAGTGTCGGTCTAATGTCTTGCGATCACTCACGCTCGCACACACTCATTCACACATGGGGCGAACTCAGCTATTCTAGCTTAAGCTGAATCCGCCCCGCCGCTGACTTCTCTTGATTCAGCTGTCAGAACAAAGGGAATCACATCCAGAGTTCCGACAGCTTCTCCATCAGCGGCTCCCATTCAGCATTCAGCATATCTCACATCGTCGAGTCGTTACGTCTGTTTAGACGGGGACTGCTTGGGTTCGGGTCCCCTCCCAGCCGGAGATCCACATTTACGCTACAAGGCCTCATTAAAATTCCTAAGCACAGATAAGTAGGTTAGACAAGATCAGAAGATTGGGTCGCGGATAAGCTTTCGCGCAGATGTTAAAGCAGGGGTAAAATGAGCCGCAGGGGAATCGAGAACTTTCCCTAACAAAATGAAATTTTAAGTTTATATATTATATATGGGGGAGGGGGTTTACAATACTAAATAGATCGTCCAACAAACAATGGTTTTTAGGGTGGGCTCTCAGCCTTTCGTACATATGCGTTGCGGACCGTCCGTCCGGTTATGGGTCCTCGAGGCAAAGGGGGCGGACCGTCCGTCCGAAAAGAGATTCCAGACCGTCCGTCTGGCTCTGGGTCCGGGGTACCTGCTTTGTTATCCCCTCCGAAAGTATGCCAAAGCGAGAGCACTGGATTTGAAGAATCCTAGTGTACTCCCACTAAGTCATAGTCCCAAGAGGACAACGGACTGAAAGAGAAAAAAGGCCGGGAATGGTGATGGGGAGGGATGGAGCGGACTGGGATTTTTGCTGCGTTATTTTAACGCAACACTGGGTCACCATCACCAGGGAGCTATTGACCAAAGAAAGTGTCTCGATTTTACAAGACGTTTTTACTGTATTGTTACGACAGGGAAATCAATATTGAGGTGAGCGGCGTTTAAACATAAGGAGAGCCACCTTTCAACTCTGGAATGCCCTTATGTCAGGCACCCAACCCTCATAAATTGAATATTCATTTGCATGTGTTAACAGGCGAGTTAAAATTATGAGTGACTTCTGTTGTGAGTACTTGATTCTAATTTTTTCCACATATGTACATCTGCTGTATGTAGCGATTTGAAAGGCGACACTTACTTTGTATGCGGACCACTGTCAGTTGATTCTAAATTGAATGGGTGCCGTGATTCTGTAATTCTGTAAGAGATGAGACTGAATGTCAAACTATGTCCTTAGAGCACTACTAATGCAAAAATAGGCTGATCTTTAGATTTCTATTAGGTGATTGCATTTTAAAGCTGACGCCAGACACAAGACCACAGCATCATACATCAATATTCAATGTAGGAAGCACTGTTTTGTTTTTATAGCTTTTGGACTGCATATTTAGCTTAATAATAATAATAATTAGCTGGCGCGACAATTCAAGGTGAGCCAAGGCTTAGCTTCTCGCAACCATTCATGTTGTGCGTGATTGTATTGTTCGCACGAGGGACCTACAATTTATTGCCGACTCCGAATGGCGAATTAAGAAGCTTTTTCATGACAAATTGTACTCTCATTCCTCGACGATAGGTGGAACCGCGATAAAATGTTCGGTGTTTTTCCTGGCTGGGGCTTGAACCACGCCGCTTGGTCAGCAGTCCAACGCACTAATCACTGAGCCACGGCGACCACAGTAAGACAGTAAGTATAGGAGGAGACAAAATGACGAATTGTATGGGCTGTACAGCGACATCGACTTACCCAGATGAGTGAAGGTCCAACGACTGAGGTGGCTGGTTCATGTACAGCGGATGGACACCAATGATCCGGCCCGACAAAAATATACGAATTCACATCCGAGGGACGGCGCAGTAGAGGATGACCGCGACTCAGGTGGCGCACGCAAGTGAAAATGGACCTCAACCAACTTGGCGTGCGAAACTGGAGGCAGCTGGCGAAAGATCGAGTTGGCTGGAGACGCTTGTTGGTTGAGGCCTAGGACCACCCCGGTCTGTAGCGCCATCTTAAATAAGTAAGTAAGTAAGTAACCTGACTTCTTCGTCAGAGACACGAAAAGAAGCAGTCCAACGTACTAACCACTGAGCTACAAAATCTAACCTGACCCAAATGTGAAAGAGAACATTATATCCTTATAAGTTTTATTTTATTTATATGCATCTGCTAGTCTTCAGCAAATAAAAGAGTTAAAAAAAAAACTAAGCAATTTAGCGGCTTACTTCGACATCATCATATTCATAAATTCTTCATAATCGATCCGACCGTTACCATCGAGGTCAGCTTCGCGAATCATCTCGTTTATCTCATCATCTGTCAGCTTTTCACCAAGACTCATCGTCACACGGCGTAGCTCGGCCGCCGAAATGAAGCCATCGCCATTTTTATCGAACACCTTGAATGACGCTCTAATTTCATTTTCCATTTCGCTGCTCTTCATTTGGTGCGCCATCATAGTTAGGAATTCTGGAAAATCAATCATTCCATTGCCATCGGTGTCGACCGCAGTTATCATGTCTCGAAGATCGGCTTCTGTTAGATTTTCTCCCAGCGATAACATAATATTTGCCAGCTCCTTTATTGTTATTCTACCGTCGGCATCTTTATCGAAGAGAGAGAAGGCGACCTTATACTCGGCAATCTGATCTTCTGTTAATTGGTCGGCCATTTTATCCAAAAGATTAAAAAAAATTTGACTGTGGATTTAAGTTTTTTTTTTTTTGAAGACCGTTGCCAGACGTTTTTGCCAAAAGAGAAATTTTCTTTAGCAGTTTGTAAACAAAAAAAAAATATTTAAACAAACTTTTAATTCATTGCATACTTATTGCGAATAAAAATAAATATTTAGGTTAAGTGAAAAAAGTGCGTTAAGGCCTTATAAACAGTATATGACGTTACAGAAGGTTCGCCTTCCAAACTAATGCTGAGAGTGGTCTTGCAGGCTAATCAAGACATACGACGTCTGATAGAGTATACATTCTAGGTGGAAGCAGTTACAGGTACATTATGTGCAATGAAGCAGATTTTCATAATTATCAGTATCAGACTTCCATGTAATACCACCAGGGCACGCCGAAAGATGAGCCAATGGCAAGGGATTGTGGCTTAAAGTCTTCATCGAGTAGGTCGCTATTTGGATCAGATGTATTCTTCCTTTTGAGCTAATTAGAGAATAAGAAGGTTAGGAGAGGGTGGAAGTGAAAGGTGATTTGATGTGTGGAAATGGAATTTAAAGGTTCTAAGATAGCTCAGCCCAGGAAGAAAGTTTTCGTAGGTATTTGTGTCTTGGAGCTCCATTGCGGGGCGGTCAAAAATGAAATGCTCCACGCTTTCATCCTTCTTATCGCACCCCGGGCAAGTAATATTTCCGATGCGCAGACCATCATCAGTTTTAGTTGCTCTCTACCAAGATTTAGTGCTTGCTTGCTTAACAGGAGCAAAGACGTTCTTTGATAGAAGTGGAAGCATCCCTATCCTCCGCTCCTTTCCTTGCCAGTTCTTCCACAACCTCAGTGCCTGGTATATTACAGGTTGATCTGGGAGGAAGTTGCAAAAATGTTCAGTTTTAGTATGAACTGGCTTACCAGTTTTAAATTTATTTCTGAGTTAGCGACTGCCTGACTGTGATTGACTGTGCGAGACACACTTAGGTCCATGTAGACGCATTATGATATCCATGATATTCTCTACTGCGGTTTTAATTCCTTGGTGCCAACCATCCCGTCGCCCTTGCAAATTTGAGAACTTTTGATGGCAAGTCATCAGCTAGTTTCTCGATATAATCGAAGAAGAATGAGCCTAGGATCCTATTTCTTATCTGACAGAGGTATAGGCAGTGACAGAGAAAATGAGCTGTGTCTTCATGGACTTCCTCATCACCGCATCCCCTGCATATCTCGTCATCATTCAGGTGTAATTTCTTTATGTGATATCTTAGCATGTTGTGGCCAGTAAATACTCCCACCAGCATTGACAGTAATCTCCTGTCTTTTTGTAAAATTTGGCAGGTTTTTGCTTTGTCATATGCCGACCAAAACCTTCTTGATACTTCACAGGTAGTTTTCAACCTATTCTTGTCAGTTTGTCAGCTTTTTCATAACCTGGTACTCCGCTATGTCCAGGGATGCAGCAGAGCTTAACATTGTGCTGCATGAGAACAACCTTAAGCTCTTTGCGACAGCATTCCACAAGCTCCCATGGTATCTGTTTAGCATCTATTTCTTTAATGGCAGCCTGGCTGTCAATCGTAATATCCTCCCTTGATATTGTAAGCATTAAAACTAGCTGGGCGGCTTTTTCCACTGCTAGGACCCACGCTTGTAAAACGCTGCTGTAATGCGGGAGTCTTATGGAGCTGCTAAGTCCTGACTGTTCTAAGAAAAGACCTGCTCCTAAGCCTATATCCATTTTGGAACCATCTGTGTAAATGGATTTGGACTCATTCAATACTTTTTGCCACCGTAACCTGTTTGGGAAGATCCATAAGAAGAATTTCTCAAAGACAAAGTCCGGGACAGTGTAATCCGAGTTGACATTGACACCCAGATAATTGCTTAATATCTCGGCATGTCCGTGCGGATGTAGTCTCCAGTGTTCAGATTGGCTGATTCTGAGAGCACTCTTCGCTGCAGTCTCTTGCATGTAGAGATCTAGAAGCAAAAGGTTAGGAATAACCTCCATCCCCGCTGTTGGTGTTGTTCTCATCGCACTGGTTGTTCCAATGCATGCCACTCTATGTATCTTGGTCATATGTTTGAGGTTAGCGGTTTTGGTGGCAGCGCTCCACCGATCGCTCTTTTATTGTTAAACAACACTAGTTCGGTTTTCTGGAGGTTTACCTCTAGTCCACGTTGCCTCGTCCAAACGTTTAGTGTGTTCTGGGCTATAGGCAAAAGTTCACTGACAGTGGTTAGGAATATACCCGTAGCGAGCAGCACTACATCGTCTGCATATGCTTCTACTATTATTCCATTGTTTCTAAGTTTCACCAGCAATTCATTAAAAACTAGTATCCACAGAAGAGGGTATATGACTCTTTGTGTTATGCCTCTGGAGGCAGTTACCCTTAGACGGGTCCCCAAGAGTTCACCATTAATACGTCTTCTTCTCAAAAAGTTGACAAGGCATCACTTTAAACACTCACCCTGATCTGCCGCGCATCCTGGAAAGTGTGGACTAAGCAGGAGTTCCAGGGATTCAGAGGAGGACTGGGCACAGTTACCATTGGTGTCTTTGAGGTACGTTGCTACTGACGGTTCTTTTGCTAGGATCTTTGGAGTTTCGCTACTTCTCATAGAAAACTCGCCAGGAGGTGCGTTTAGCACTATTTACAGTGCTCTTAAATTTTCTCTGACTGGCTTTGTATGAGTCTTTTTCCCGCGTTAAAGAATTTCCGCGTTTCTTTTCTCACGCATGAAAGCTGTTTACTCCACCACGCCGAGGATTATTTCTCACGCACATTCTTAGAAGGACAAGCTTTTTTATATGCTTTGTTGAGGATTTCACACAGTTCCGCAGTTGTGGAATCGATCTCTTGCGGCGTCTTAGCCCTTTCTTCTTGGAGATTTCTCTCATTTTTACCCACTTCTTTAACAAAAAGTTCCCAGTTGGTTTTCCTGGGGTTCCTATATTCGACCGGTAGGGTCTTGGGTTCATCTATCTCGAATTCTATTATTTTGTGATTCGAGAAGGATATGTCGGCGGAGACTTTCCACTGACTTACAGAAAGAGATCCCGAGTTACTCTAAAAGCTGGCGTGTTGTACTTCACGTCTATTCTTAATTTTAAATGTTCGCTATCAGCAAATTACGTTCTATTATATACTAGCTGAATAATACCCGGCGTTGCTCGGGGTTATTACATTTCAATCCAGAAATCGACATCTTCTTCAAACAATTTATGAAAGACTTATCATGATTATATAATATATCATAATCTCATCTTAAATCTGAATCGGAATTTTATATTCAACCCAATCGACTGTATTTTATTCTGCCACTTTTGCAAATGTAATCAAATTCTTTAAGTCGAACCGAACCTAACTCTAATATCCCTCTAACTCGATTTTCCCTCTAACTCAAGTTTGTTCACCTACTGTCCCCTTCTTTCGAAAAGTCATCCTCCAAGTCAAATTCATTCTAAATCAGAAGTCCTTGGAATTTGAATACATTCGTTAAATAGATACATACATACATACATACATACATCCTTTGCAAAAAATAAAATCAAAACAAAAAATTCCCCTCCCGCAACTGGCAATGTTATACCTACATCAAGCACACACAATCCCATACCCAGCCTGTCGCGTCGCGTCGGCGCGCTATTCCTTTATCTACCGAAAAAGAGAATCCATAAAAAAATTGCCAGGAAAAATGTGTAGACAATTGCGCATATGGTAAAAAAATTAATAATCCGGCTGGCTCGAAAAAAATGATTTGTCATCATAACAATACCAAAGTTCACTCGCCCACAAATGGAACGGGCAAACTGATCCAACTGCGCTATGACCTTTTCCCTCATTAACTCAATTCTCCAGAGTTAATTGAATTTGATAACCTGTGTATGTAAGTTAAATTATTTTTGAATAAAAATTCTTAAAAAAATTATTTTCTTGAGGAGAAGCCTCGTTCTTTATTGATGTCTAATTAACAACTGACTTAAGATCTAAATACAAAGTTACTTAACACCTAAAAGCAGCGGCACCTGCGGATAGGAAGAATGGGATAGTGGGAGAGGAATGTGTCATAAGACACGGCGGGTGTCGGCTCCAGACGTCAAGTCAGCGACATGACTGGAGCATGATCGGTCTGTGGGAATGGAATGTGTGGATGGGATGCTCGTGGTTGGGTGTCTGGTATCAAGTCTGGGGAACGTTTGCGAAGTGTTGCACGAATAATGCTGATGTCGTTAACTCTTCCCTCTTCAGATTCGAGCGTCCTCGCTTGACCTCAAAATAGTGGAATTTGGCTGATTCTGGATGGTTTGACTATTGGTCGCTGTGTTGGAATAACATTTTCCTTTACAGTAGGATCTTCTGTGCATCGTTTTGGTGATGATGGCAATTCGTGTATCTCATTGACTATCTCTACATGTGGTGCTTTCTTTATCCAGAAAACTTTAATTAAGATGATCAGGATAAGTATGGTCGATGGTATTATCAGTCCAAGGTTTGTAAATATGTGGGTTTGATGTTTGGTGTTTAGTAGCCTGATGTTTTCTGCATTATTGATGTAAAGTTCCCTTAACATCTGTATTGAGAGAAGTTCTTCAAAGTTATCTATTGTGGACGATGGTTGCGCTAGTGCTGGTAAAGGTTTATAAATTGATGTTATTTTGCATTCGAACGTTTTATTATTTACGTTCACTGTAGAATTTTCAATTTTGATAATAAAAGTGCCGGTTAGATTAAGAAATTTATCGTTAGCCTGGAGTGTCCCGTTAAAATCATTTAGGAGTAACATGCCGGGTAGAATTTCCTCAACATCTGGGATATGGTGATTGTTTATTTTGGTGCAGTTTGATGGAATGCTGTTTAGTAAATTAGGTACACATGCCGTTCCGCTTAAATCTACTAAGTTATCTCTATTACATACTGATATACTATTATATGTTTTACAAGGTAGGCTCATTCCGTAAATCTTATCATTACATTTCAATATTTGTTCATACTTTATTTTGTTTATATAATTTTTCTTTTTTACCGCTTTTACAAGTAGCGTTTTACATGTTTCTGTGTTCGTACCTGGGAGGCTTATAATATAAATTATAGAACTATGATTAGTTACAATTTTTATATCTGAGAATTCCAGAGCTTCGTCTATATTATCGTATGGACATTCTTCTTTTCTTAGTATTTTAGTTACAATATTAATTTCCTTACTAGATAATAAAAAGGAATTTATAATTTTACTTTTTGCCCAAAGTATGGCATATTCTAAATTTAGCAGTTCTTCCTTAAGTAACTTAATTTTGTATTGGGTGATTGAAACAAGATCGATCTCAAATAGTTTATTGGTTTTTAATTTTTTCAAGATTTCGTTAGTTATATTGCTTAGTACATTTATTCTGTCTATTGAAACTTTATTTATTATTACTTGCTTATTGTTGTTAACTAGCAAATTATTAATCTTATTTTGTAAAATCATCAAGTCGTCATGGTCGGGATTTCCGGCGATCCACTTCCATGCGCTTCCAATAAAGTCTAGTGAGCGTTTATGTTTATGGGGCTTGATCCGAAGCAGAATGTTTTGTAATTGGGATAGTTCTTGGAGAAGGAAGGGATAGGTAGGGTAGTTAGTGCTTATTTTTTGATGAATGAGTGTTGATATTTCTTTAATCAGTTTCTGATAGATTTCCAAGTCTATTTCATGGATGATTTTAATGTTTCCCGTCTGTATTTTAGCCGTTCCAGTGTTTATTGCAATTAACTGAGTGTGAGTATAGTCTAGTATTTGGATTTCGGCTTTGCCGATCGCCACTAGAAGTCTGGAAAAAGGGTTTAATTTTTAATGTGACTCTTGTGTACCGTTCTACCTGATTGGGTTATAACGAGTGTATTTTTATCTTCCTGTACTATTTCTTTCTTATATCTGGGGGATAATTTTGATCCTAATCGCTTGTTAATTTTTACAAAAATGATTTCTCCAGGTGAATAAGTTTTTAGTTTGTGTCTATTTTTGTTGTGATATTTAAGGTCATTAACTTGTTTTTCCTTGAGTTTATCTATATTGTCCTGTCTAGCTTTCTCGAATAGGTTTGGGTTTGTGCTGACATTTCTGCCAAAGAACACTTCTATGGGTTTTTTCCCTGTAGTTGAGTGTACTGAAAAGTTGTATTCGTAGATACAACGTTCTAATAGTTCTGTGAATGTTCTGTGAGTGCAATCTGGTTTTAAGCAGCGCATTATTTCCGATAGGGTCGAGTGAAATCTTTCAATCTGACCGTTGACTGAACTAGTGTAAGGTGGGGTAGTAAATATTTGTATTCCTAATTGGTCTTGTAGCATGAATTTAATGGAAGCGGAGTTCAATGATTTCTCATTGTCTATTACGATAATTTCAGGTAGACCAAAAGTAAAAAGTAGGTCTCTTAAAGGCTGTCGGATATCTTCGGTGGATCTGGATTTCAAGGGTTTTGCTTGTGCGTATTTTGAGAATTTGTCTAGGGCGGTCAGTACTAACTCTTTCTCTGTTATGTAAATGTCTAGATGGACGATCTGTCCTGGATATTGGGGAATGGGTGTCTCTTTTAGTACCGGTTTACTTGGATGTCTATCGTACTTGTGTTTTTTGCAAATAAGGCATTGTTTGACTATGTTCTTTATTCTAGATGTCATTTTCGGGAAATAGAATTTTTCTAAAATTTGGATTTTGTTCTCTAAGGCATTTCTATGAGCTCTATTGTGTGTTTTTAATATTTCTTCGTCCTGGTCATTAACGTTCGTTAGATCGTGAACTTGAAGTTGAGTGAAGCGGATTTTGTATCGTTTAAAGTATAAGGGATATATTTCTTGTATTATCCCCATGACTTCTTCTGTGGTTTTAAGGCCGTTGATGGCTAAAGGATTCAGATATCTCTTAAATATTGATATAAGGCTTTCTTTGGTGTAAGAGGGTCGTTCGAAGAAGTGTCTGAAGTGGCTTGGAAAGGGTTTTTCTAGTTTGTAGTTATCGTTATCTCCTATGGATAATATTAATTGGGTTTTGAACACATTTATTGGGACTTCTACGCAAGGGATGAGTTCATGAGATGAGCTTTCATCACTATGTTGTGTTGTTGACATGGAGTTAATGTTTGAAAGATTCGGGGCTCTTGAGAGAGCATCTGCGACTACGTTAGTTCTTCCTGGTTTATATCTTAGCTCGTAGTTATATTCTTCGAGAAAAGATTTCCACCGTTTTATCTTACTGTTATGATTTTTGTTGCTTAAGGCAAAGGTTAGGGGTTGGTGATCTGTAAAAATGATTACTTTCGCTGATCCGTATAAATAGCTTCTGAGGGAGCCGAGTGCCCAAACTATTGCCAACATTTCTTTTTCGTTGGTGGCGTAGTTCTCCTCAGTTTTGTTTAATGTCCTGGATATGAAAGTAATTGGTTTATTGTTTTGTTCTAGTACTGCGCCGATCGCAAAATTTGAAGCGTCGGTCGTTAAATGGAATTCTTTGTTGAAGTCTGGGTATGTTAGGATTGTATCTTCTGAAGCGAGTGTATTTTTTATTTTCCCGAATTCTTCGGTCGCTTCTGCATCCAAGTGTACAGGTTTTTTGCTTGAAATATTTTTTGACATGCGGCCTTCTTCGCCTCTGAGTAAGGAAGTTAGTGGCTTAGCAAGTTTTGCGTAATCTTTAACAAAACGTCTATAGTAGCCGGACAGGCCTAAAAATGATCTTAATTCTTTTAGTGTCTTAGGAGGGGAAAAATCTAGAATTGCTTTTACTTTTGATTGATTTGTACTTATGCCGGTTGATGAGATTACAAAGCCGAGAAGTTCGACTTCGTCCTTAAAAAATTCGCATTTGTCTAGTTGAACTTTGACATTTGCGTTTTCTAGTGTTTGAAAAATCTGTTTAATATTTTGGGAATGCGTTTGTTCGTCTTTACTAAATATTATTATATCATCGATATAAATGTAGCAAATCTTACCGATATAATCACGAAGTATATCGTCGATTGCTCGCTGAAATATCGAGGGCGCGTTTTTAAGCCCAAAGGGAAGTCGTGTGAACTCGTATTTCCCATGGTTCACGGAAAATGCTGTCTTTTCGATGTCAGATTCCCTTAACGGAATCTGGTGAAAACCGCTTTTCAGATCTAGTACGGTGAACCATTTGTTGTTCCCGAGTTGGGAGAGAACTTCATTAATTGATGGAATTGGGTATCTGTCTGCTATAGTTACGGTATTTAATTTCCTATAATCGATAACGAGTCTATATTTCTTGTCTCCGGATGCGTCGGGTTTTTTCGACACGATCCATACCGGTGAATTGTATGGAGATTTCGACTTTCTTATTATGCCGTCCTGTAGTAGTTGTCCTATTTGATTTTCTACCTCGTCCTTAAGGGACATAGGGTAGGGGTAGTATTTTGAATAAACGGGGGTTTCGGTAGAGGTTCTTATCTCGCCTTTAACGTTTGTGATGAATGTCAATTTTTCGTCATTTTCAGAAAATAATTTTGGAAATTGGGTTACTAGAGAATTGAGGGTATGTTTCAGGTTTTGATTTTCGAGTGTTCGGAGAACTATTGATGCAATAAGGCTATCTAATTCAGGCGTTGTTCTGGGCTGTTGCTGTGGGTCTAGTTGTGAAGCACTTGATCGGAAGGAAAGGTTTGGATTTTCGACTGGAGTATCCATAATTACAATACTTTCGGGGCTAATGGTATTTTGAGCGCCTGTATTGGCGGTACTTGCGGATCTTGTGGTAGGCATTTTCTTATATTAAAAAAAAAATAGTTGTTCCGGTATTTAGTTGTCAAATTAAACTTAATTAATGCACTGATTCTAATTAATCTTCACTATACTTAAATTCCTAGTCTCCCAGAGTATAAAATATATTTTAATTTCTTATGATAAACTTTCTTACGCTATAATTACTGCTATCTTCATGTTCCAGGTTGATCGGGTGGTGCGGCTAGCTCTCTTTGAACTTCCGGTTCCTCCTGCACTTTATTGCGTAGGTCTACTGCGGGGCCCTTCAGTTTTTATTCACTGTTTCACCACAACACGATCGCGGTTAGAGACCCGTATCGAAACAACACGCACACTGCTTGAGGGTTTTTTGGTTGCCTTTTTTTCGCGTTTTGATGAGCACTACACTACTTGAGGGTTTAGGCTCAAAGCACTGCACTACTTGAGGGACTGGCTTTTTATTAATTAAATAATACGCGCGACACGGGTCCCTGCTCGGGCGCCAGTTAAATTATTTTTGAATAAAAATTCTTAAAAAAATTATTTTCTTGAGGAGAAGCCTCGTTCTTTATTGATGTCTAATTTACAACTGACTTAAGATCTAAATAGAAAGTTACTTAACACCTAAAAGCAGCGGCACCTGCGGATAGGAAGAATGGGATAGTGGGAGAGGAATGTGTCAGAAGACACGGCGGGTGTCGGCTCCAGACGTCAAGTCAGCGACATGACTGGAGCATGATCGGTCTGTGGGAATGGAATGTGTGGATGGGATGCTCGTGGTTGGGTGTCTGGTATCAAGTCTGGGGAACGTTTGCGAAGTGTTGCACGAATAATGCTGATGTCGTTAACTTGTACATACGTGCATATGTTAATACATATGTAATGTAATAAATAAATATGTACATAAATACAAATGCACAGATGTATATCCAATGTATGTATATATAGGTATCTACCGTACCAACCACCAAATCATAACCCTGTACACACGAATAGATAGAAGCAACGAACGAACAAAAAAAAAACAACAACAACACAGCAGAAAAGGAAATGAAAAACTACCCTTGTGAAACTGGGCAAAACAAAAACAACACGTACGCTCATCAACCGATGTGGCTCACGATCGAGAAAATATCTTTTCGTGTGCGGCAAGGAATTTCTTCTGACTTGCTCCACGTTTTTGTTAACTGCTCGGCTCTTGAATAAGATAGCGTTATAAAACGCCTATTATATGACCCGATGTACAACCATTCTGTGTGCAAAATTTGAGGTTGATTGGTTTAGTAGTTTTCGCATAGGTAAAATCTAAACAAACAAACAAACAAACAAACAAACGGACAACGTTTCACTTTTATAATATTAGTAGTGATAGTGATGATAGTAGTGATTCAAAAAAAGGTTCACCTCTTGGGATGATGTTCGTACTTCCCCATTGTCTATGATGGAAGTTCACGTCACATCCCACCAGCAGGTCTTATTTTTCCTGCTCGGCCTTTCACACGAGTTCGCCCCTTACTGTAGGAGCAGATTTTTGTATATAAGCGTTGTTAGCATGGCTTCCGATACTCAGAAAAAAGTAGTTCCGCACTTTTGAGTATTGAAAAGAGCTTTGGCAGAGTCACAAATTATTCCAGATAGATAGCGAAAATGAAAGGTGGCGTCCGACAGTAAACCCAAGCGCCCAAGCGCTCCATCTATATGCGACCCATCAGATATGGCAGTGCCCTGTTGCCATTCTTCTTATTTGCGGAATCGCAACGTGAAATTTGTGTAAAGAAGTCACTTTGACGACTTTGCGAGTCCAGAGGTCGCTTATGCCTCCTTCCTGATAGCATCGGGCTTCCGGCAATGTCTATTCTTTGAAATAGCTTAACACGTGAAAGATTTGAATAATGTCGTGCGTGGCTGTCAATCACTGACCACAGCAGGCATAAACATATGTATGTATGTACTTATGATTTAAGTCAAACAATACGAGGGTTTGAACAAAAGCTCGTATTATTGGCCTTAACGTTGTTAAGTCGATTTAAAGATCTAACAGCTAAAGAACTTGTAATGACCCTTGAACGAGAGAAAACAGATATAAACGCTTTTCAATGGCGGTAGTTGTGAGGTGGGGGGTTCCATCTCTTACCTATCCTGTATCTCTCCAGTCTTATTCATGGATTTGCCAGGTGAATAGGTTGCCTTTAAAAAATAAAAGAAAACCAATTCCAACCCATATGGTCCACCGTCATATTCCAACGGCACGAAGCTTCAAAGCAAGCAGTACATTCACTCCTCTGTTTATATCTGTGATAGTGAAATCGATTGGAGAACTTTATGTGATTTCAAATCTGCTTGTAGACAATAGTATGGGAAATCAATTTCAACACCCAATAAATGCATTAAGATGCGATACATAGATACGGCGAGGCATGGAGTGTACTTTGTGTTGTGATGATTCCAAATCCTATGTGATTCCTTTATCCTTTACCCCTAGCACGACTGAGATTGAAAAAATCAGTAAAGATCAGAATTTATAGTCGGACTAAATTGCACTCGGAACACATGCGATGCAACTTCGTCTTTGACTTTATTAGGACGGTAAATATGTTTTTATTATTTGTTCAGCCGGGAAATATTTTGTAGATTCAGTCCTGGATTAGGTCCTGAACATTGTCTGGCATCGAGGGAAATGAGTATTCAAATAGAGAAAAAATACAAAATACTAAACAAAATCACTTCAAATCACAAAGTCCTAATTCCCTTAAGTAGGCTACACACTGTCAGTTTTGGGCCATCAGTTTCACTCAAATGATGCTGTAAATGATAGTGTGTAGCTTTAAATGATAAATGATGAGTTAAATGATGGCGTAAATGATGACCACGAAATTTTTCGTGGGTTTGGGTTAAATGATGGAAACTCGTCGGTCGCTTGGGTTTTTTTTACGAGTAGGTAGGTAGAATTTTGTCGAACCCGCGCCAGCCGATACAAAATATGTTATTTCCAGCTGTAAAAGTATCCGAAAAATGATTGCCCAAAACTGATAGTGTGTACCCTACTTTAGGGGTCGTCGTAGTGCAGTACGTGTATGCGTTATCACGTTTTTGAGCGACCTACATACTCTTTATCCATCTTGGATTAGCGTGTTCCATTTCATACCTTGGCTGGCTATTCAATGAGTGTAACAAGCTTATTGCCACTTACGCTTTTGATAGCGAGCTATCGGAGAGTTTTTCGATGTCATGAATTGTTTCCTTGTCTTAGGGTTTTGTTCCTTGTTTGACAGAGGCTTAAACATGGATTTCAAAGATTTCTTCGTCGCCACCTCCTCTGCATATGTCATCCTTGGTTGAACGCAGTTTCTTTTTTGCCAGTAAAAGTCATCGTATCAGGGCAAGATTGTAGCCTGGTTCTCCATCACAGTTCTTGTGGCCGAGTTGTAGGATGGGTGATGGAGGATGTTAAAAAGTAGTATTTTAGAAACTTTTTTCCCCAACGCACGATGTCTTGCTTAAACAATTGCCGTCCTCTTGCAAAGAAAGCGGGCGAAGGTTTCCTTTACGGTTATGTCTTTGCAGTTGGGGTAGTGCGAGTTGAAATTGACACCAAGCTGGGCTGCACAGGTAGTTTCTGCCCAGTGGCAACTCTACGCGCCGCGTCAGTTCGGGTTCTGCTAAGGAAATTGTTTGTTTTTGTGCTGTTCAATGTAGGCCAAGTCTTACTGTATATGGCGCAGTTGCTAAGATTGTTCCACTAGTGTTTGGTTATTGAAAAGCTAGTTGATTTTTTCTTTGGCGGCTTTGAGTGCGATGAAATATTTTCTTGCTAGCTGTCAAGGAGCGACCCTCGTCTGGCTAATTCATCGTCCACCTTATTCCCTTCAATCACAGTGGAACGCATACAAGCGATAGGGAGGATCCAATCCCTATACGCGCAAGCTGGGTTGTGCATTGTGCTATCAGCTTCGAAGAAGAAGTTATCGAGATGAGAAGTTATGGCTCCCTGTCTGTTGGAGCAAATCGTGACGTTTCGTTTAAGGAGTGGCTTTCTTAAAGCACAACAGGCCTCATTGACTGTGAGTATTTTAGCTTAGAAGACACTATCGAAGTTCAATAGTCTGAACGACTTTGATAACTTCAGGGTAGTTGAATAGATTCCGGGTTTCTCTTGTTACAGCACGGTTGTTTCATTCCACTCTTGATATTCCACTCTGGTAATGTCGGACACAGCATCGTCTCCCGAGGTGGTGAAGGCAAAATTCTACAGTGGCCGTGAGGCTTGGCCGACCATCATACAGATTCCCCAAGTTTGACCGCACTGCACATAACCATCTTTTTGACAAGATCGAGGGATAGTCGATTCAGAATAATTGTTGACGCATCCGTCGGGCATAATCGTAATGCACCTGTAGTAATATACAAGCAGTTCTCTGGATTTTGTTTAGTTGAATGATGTTATAACCCATTACTCAGTGGGGGCCATTAGACCATTTAGACGTGACAGGCTTAAGTCAGGTTCTTCGGCTTTTGTTGTGAACACCAGTTCAGTTTTAGTAAGGTTAACAGAAAAGCCACATCTTGTTGACCGGGTGCTTACTTTTCTTAGAGCACCCTCCATGACTTCAATCAACATGGAGGGGAACATTCTTGGTACTAAAATGACGCAAATGGAAGGAACCTACAATTTATTGCCGACTTCGAACGGCGAATTATACTCCCGGAGGTTTATCATTCAAGGTGGCGTCGCGAAAAGTATTCGATGGACATGGCTGGGGTTTGAACCCACGCAGTGCGAATAGCAGTCCAACGCACTTATCACTAAGCCATGGCGACCACAATTGTGTTCATTACTACTGACCAACGCAGTGAGAAGATAACTCCACCATTGAGAGTTCCTCTGTTTACTTTGTTTACATTGTTTAATGCCTTTTGCCTAGTGTACATAGATTGAATTGATTCTGGCTCTTACCATGCATATGATCCATCTACCAATGTATTCCTCTACCCCTAAAGTGACTAGGGGAACTTAAATAGTTTCAGTGCGTACATTATTGAAAGAATCTTCTTTATATAGGAAGGTAGCTAAAAATAATTGTTTTTGATGAATGGATTTTCCAATGTCGCTCACCGCCTCGTAAAGAGCCATTTCAGTAGATTCTCCCTCGTGATGCGTTTTCCAGGGTTTGTCGCTGTGCATATCCAAATGCGTTCTAGTGTCTTCCCCTTAGGTTTGCAGGAGATTCATAGTTCTAGCTTTTCTTTATTTTGGCCAGGACTTTCTTGATATTTTATGAGTGGAGAGAGATTTCCACCTAGTTTTAGCTGCTAATAGGGATTTCCTCCTCAAGATCGCCCTGCTGGACAGAGGTGGTTTGTTTTCTTCTTGGAAAAGTACATGAAACCATTCTCATTCTTAATGAAGTCCAAATAAAGTACGGTGAAATCAGTTTTATCGACGATGGTACCGAGTTATCTTCTTAACATTGCTTACAAGATCTTATCTTACTATGTCAAACGGTGCGCAACTTCCACCTCTTAAAATCATCGGCCGCGGATGAGATAGTTCCAGCGGAACTACAGGAAGGTTTAGCATTACTGAACCCTTCACTATCTCTAATAGAGCGGCTTAACCTTTGGTTACACCCCTAGATCCTGGAAGAGGATTAAAGTAGTCTTCATACCGAAAGCGGGTAAGACTTCGCACACTTCCCCCAAAGACTTCCGTTCGATCAGCTTTTCGTCCTTTGCTTTGAAAACACTAGAGAGGCTGATTGATATACATAAGATGTAACCTCGATAACAATCTCATATCGAAATTCCAACATGCATACTGCAAGGGGAAATCTGTGCGCGGTAAAGCAATGCCGCAGATATCTTAACGAGATCGCAGACAGGTGCAACGTAATCCTGTGGTGGGTTTCAGGACACAGGGACGTTCCAGGCAACTGCGGAGCAGACGTGCTGGCAAAAGAAGGCGCTTGACGCCATCTCCACCACTGGGGGAACCACCTGCACCTATCGAATCGATCAAATTCCTGCTTGACACGGATGCCAAGAAACTGGCAAACCACAGCATCAGCACTTGTCTCTTGTCAGAACCAATCTGGCCTTATCTGGATTTGAAGAAGACGGAGAGTTTTGTCCACAAACCGGAAAAACTAATAAGGGTCCCCACCGGCAGACATGCACTCACACAGGGGGTCCCCTCCAATGATTTCTGTAGAAGCTGCAGAGACGAGGAGGAGGAAGAAACTACAACCTACCTACTGTGTGCATGTCCTGCTCTTGAGACGATAAGAAGAAAAACCCTCGGGGAATACATCTACGATGATCTTAACGATCTAGACGAACTCGACATCTAGAAGATAAGAAATTTCATCTCTAGGATGAAATGGTCCAACTCTTAGGGTTAATTCCATTACGGTTGTATTACATACTCTGGTTCCCTGGGCTGGTAAGCCGGTTCTTCATAGTGGTATCCCAATGGGCCAATAAAGATGAAGATATTTCCTGTTTTTTGTATAAGTCTGCCATATTTTCCTTCACTAAACGGATTCCATCATTTGCTATTTCTCAGCTCTGTTAGTTCTCTCTCTCGTTTAGACTTTTTTTGCGCGAAGATCCCGAGGCGGGATATTGACCGAGTGGTCAACATACTCCGGTTTCCGTGGTACACTTTGCCTCTCAGAATGTAGGTTATCGAGGAGCGAACTGGTCCGCAAGTTCCTTACTTCTCTTGGCCTCTGTTTAAGATTGTGAAACCGCATAAGTAAGCTTTGCGTAAACAATTTCCACTTAGCGCGTGTGCACCTTCGCTTTATTATCTTTTGCTTAATTTCTTTTTTTCCGTAAGACAAAAAACTTGAAAACGCTTTTTTCGCACTTGTGGTGAATATGATTCAGCATTTAATTTTTTTAAGGTAAAGTCAATAAATTGAATAATCGCGCCCGAAGCCAAAGTAAATATCTGCACAAGTCGCTTAACCCGCGGTCACACTTTCAATTTACTCATTTCAAAAGCACAATTAATGTGATTGAAAATATGCATTGTTCTGCTTGTCGATGGCAATTCAATGTCTGGGTCATAATGGAATAATAAAGTATCTCAGATAAATGGTGTACAGTGGTCACCACAATTGCAGCGTCGCCATCCACTTGTAGCGCAAATAAATCAATCAGCCAGACAAAGCTCTGAATGCTCTTCCGTGTGCCGCATTTAAATTGTTTTATGCGCCACAGACAAATGTTGTTACCGTAATGTAGCAATGTATTGGTGCTTCACTGGGCATATTTCACTTGATAAATTTATTACAAACGATGTGGAGGATGTGATATGCAGCTGATGCCTTTAGTCACTACAGGGATTCTGGATTTAAATCAAAATTACTTACTGTACTTCGTACCGCTTTAATTTTCGCCAATCAGATTTCATAAAACTGAGTAACCTTCTTGGCAACGTAAACTTAACCCTTAAACTCCTTAAACAACAACACACACGTAAGATATTGTACTATCAATAATGTCATCGCTTTTTTTTACACCAAAATTCTGATAAAATTATTCCTACATACATACATATGTATATATATTTACCCCAGAAGAACCGTTCGTCATCACCACCCTGTTAGAGCAAAATTGTGCTTATTTTACCTCCCCACGGTTGTTTTCCACCCGGACTCAACTTGCTAAACTTATAATCGCGCTAGTCGACCAAGACAAATATTTCAGCACTTTAAACACGACAGCGGACGAATTCATCAGATGGAACCAATCGCTGCGTGAGTAACTCCGGAACAGGAGTAGCACATTATCTGGGCTTCTTCGAAGTGTTTTATGTTTAGGCAGATAATGATTACCAAGAATGGGTGACGAATGAGTCCTTAAGAAGTCAACAGCAGCGCTAACATCCCCGAAGGGATCGGTTTAACCGATATTGCGTCTTAGCGGTTTCTTCAATGGAAACCCTTACACTGGGGTTTGTGCGGCCGAGCCAACTGCTCGACTACGGAAAAAGCTGATGACGAAATATACAAACGAAACAAGGACAACAAACTTCGGATCTGTACGTGGAATATTAACCCCATTAATAGGTCACATGCAGCCGAACCATTAGCAGGGGCCCTTCATAGATAGTACGATGGGATGTGACGGGTAGAAAGGAGATAAAAAATTGCGATATCTATTACGGCGATTGCTACCGGAAACCAAAGCAGCGCTTATTCGAATGTGGATTTGTCGTTGGAGGCAGGTTTAGGCAAGAAGTCTGTCGTTTCAAGTAGGTGGAAGAGCACTTCACGACAATTCGCTTTAAGGTTAAATAATTCGTCAACCTAAGCCTGACATGCGCACATGTCTCTAAAGAGGAGAAAGATGATGATACTAAAAAAAAAGGTTCTAAAAGCTCATGGATAAGACATACGAACAGTGCCCTAGACTGATCCTTCTTGCTGCGGAGCGAAATGTTGTCGGATCTAGTAGACGATTCCCGCATATCGATATTCGCAAGCGAACTTGAAGGTCTGTCGATCAATCAACCGTCAACCAGATTCACCACATTGCGATCGACGCAAGGCACTCCTCCAGTATAATAGATGTTCGAACGTTCCGAGGGGCCAACATTGACTCGAATCACTAGCCTGTTGTAGCCAAGGTACGACTGCGGATATCCCGAACACCGCCAAGACAAGGAAATACTATGAGGAAGTTTGACGTCGGACGGGTGCAAGCACAAGAGATCACCAGATCCTTTTCCGATCGAGTCTCTCCCAATCTCTCAAGAAGTTCTACGCCGCCAGCTAGTCAAAGATGCTACCTCTGATGTGCTGGGTTTCACACGGCCACCACAACGAAATCCCTGGTTTGACGACGCGTGCCGTCAAGCACATGCAGCGAAACAAGAGGCATACAAAGGGGCGTTGCATAGAAAGACCAAAGCTGCTCGCAAGCTCTACAAGCAGAAGAGGAGAGACGAAAACCTGGAGGAAAAAGAAGGAGCATTTGATGCGCGCAATTAAGCAATAGAGAGATGCTACAGCAGGAATGAGGTTCGGAAGTTTTACCAAAGGGTAAAAAGAATCTGTTAAGGCTACAGAGCCCGAATAGAAGCAACGATGAACCAATCGTAATAGAATCGCAGTCGATGCTGAGAATATGGATGAACTACTTCTGCAGACTGTTTAACGGCGACGACTAATCAAATCCCGCTGTCAAGCAGAATGCAGAATTCAACCTGGACTATTAAAACCAACAATTCAGTCCACCAGACATGGACGAAGTGAAGAAAGTCATATCTAAGCTTAAGCCCAACAAAACTGCTGGTGCTGATGGTCTTGCTGCCGAGCTGTTCAAAGCGGCAGGGGATGGCTTGGTAAGGAGCATGCACCAACTCATCTGTAGAATATGGTCGGAGGAAAGTATGCACGATGAATGGAACCTCAGCATCGTTTGCCTGATCCTCAAGAAAGGAGACCCACTGAACTGCGCCAACTACAGAGGCATCAGTCTTCTTAACATCGCCTAGAAGATTTTATCTGCCGTGTTGTGTAAGCGCCTGAAGCCGTTCGTCAACAACCTGATTGGTCTATATCAGTGTGGTTTCAGGCCAGGAAAGTCCTCACCGAGACCTTTGATGTCAAAAAAGGGTTTAGACAAGGCCACGTGCTGTCATGCGACAACATCGTACTGGAAAGAATAGTCCAAACTCACGCGCCAACACCAGAGGCACAATCTTTCAAAAGTTCGTCCAATTACTCGGATACGCCAAAGATATTAACATGACTGGGTTAAGCGGTCAATGAGGCCAAGACAAAGGACACTCAACACCGACGTCTCGGACAGAACGTCACAATAGGCAGTCATAACTTTGAGGTAGTTAAGGACTTTGTCTATCTAGGCTCCGCTATAAATTCAGACAACAACATCAGCGTTGAGATCAAACGAAAAATAACTCTTGCCAATCGCTGTTTCTTTAGGCTAAGAAGGCAATTGAGTAGCAAAGCCCTCTCTCGAACAACTGAGGTGACCCTTTATCGTCTCAGTCCTGCTGTATGGCGCTGAGGCATGGACTCTGTCAAAAGCGGATGAGGCTGCTCTTGGCCTTTTCGAAAGGAAAATGAATGGAGGAAGAGACACAACGACAAACTGTACAGGCTGTACAGCGACACTGATTTAGCCAGAAGAGTGATTGTCTCACGACTGAGGTGGCTGGGTCATGTAGAGCGGTTGGACACAAATACACCAACGCAGAGCATTTTCAAATCCTTACTGCTTTATTACAATTATCTATTTCGCAGAAAGTTTTTTTGTAAACTGAGTGCGTCTTTCTCCAGAGAGAAGTTGAACTCCACTCGGTCTTAAACTGCAATTCCGTATATAAAAGCGTATGTAAAACTTGAAGGATTTAATGTATTTTAATTTATATCAAATAATATTTGTATCTATCTATGTATCTATCTGTCTGTCTTGTTTAAAAGGCCGGCCATCGGAACCCTTATCGGTGATTTCACCTTCCACTGTCTCGTTTGCGTTCATACCAGAAGGTAGGTAGTTATAACGACGAAGAGGAGGAAGAAATTATCCTCCACGTCCTCTATTCCTGTCCAGTCCTATCCCAAAGAAGGATGCTCTATTAAGGAGTCTATCACTTTGATTATTTTTGGCAACCTGTCACTAATCCTTAGCATCATTAGCTTCAAATGGTTCCAATAAATTGCGTGACACTTTTCGGGTATAGAACCAAGTACTATCACAAAGGGACACACACTACACAGCCACCCTACCTTCCTACCTACCTTCTCTAAACTATGGAAGAAGAAGAACCCACACATAATTCCCATCCACAAAACCGTCGTAAAGCTACGTTCAGACGATTGTCAGATCTTCCAATGTGCTGACAATTAGCTGTCGATAAGCTGACATTGGCAAATTACCTTCCAACGCAAAATTGTCAGTTCACTCGATTGTAAGATGTTTTCCCAAAATCTGACAATTTCATTGTCAGATGGCGATCTTACAATAACCTGACAATACTTTTTCTTAAAACGTCGTCTGACAATAAATTGTTAGTTCACACGGTTGGTAGGTTTCTGTGCACGAAAAATCGTCAGATAAATTGTCAGACATTATCAGAGAATTTGGCAGAACTCTTTTCTTTGTGTTGTATTCAATAGAGAAATTAAGATCGCAATGAAGCCAGAAGAGGCACTTGAGACGATTTTGGCCGCATACATATTAAAGAACAGTGAGGATGAAGAAGAATTGCCACACAAATGCCGTAGTGTTTGGATGAAGGATTAGGTGGGCCCGCTGTTAGCAGGAAGGATTATTAAATTGCCAGAATTGTATCGCAATTTTTTGCGTATGAATTTCCCAATAATATGACAATCTCCTTGCTTTGGTGACTCCGCATATCCAAAATAACTGTTGAAATATTACCCTCTGCCATAAAACATTAATTCATTAATTCATTCTACAAAAATCGTAAAATCCACAACATTAGAAATCCCGTATTATGCAATATACCTTTTTTTTTTATAATCTACGCGCGGATCAAGGGGATATGAATACCATTATAATGTTATATACACACCGCGAGCGAGCTACAGTGGTTTGAAACTCAAAAAAATGGCACTGACATCAATTTTCTTCTTCATTCTACGTCGGCATGACTTTTTTTCCTTCGAAAATAATTTTTCCAACAGAAATAAATACCTGACAATAAATAAATTGCCAGATGTCTCAAGCTTCGCACATCTGACAATATTCAATGAGTCTGCCGATGTCCTAAATGTCTTCCAATGGCCTGACAATGGCATAAAAGAGTGTTCAGACGATTGGAAGATACTTTACAATTTCATTGTCAGATGGCGGCCTTACAACGACCTGACAATGCTTTTCTTACAACGTTGTCAGACAAAAATTGTCAGTTCACACGATTGTAAGACATTTAGGACAATTTTTTCATTGGAAGACCTGACGAAACTGTAAGATCTTACAATCGTCTGAACGTAGCTTAAGAATAACCAGCTACCTGCACCTTGCTTAACTTTCCTGCACACTCAAGCTTTTCGACATTTTTTTCTTTTTTTGTTAAAATATTTTTTTACTGGAAGCTTATTTGGGTAGGGTAGTTCAAGAACCACTAATTTGACTGAGTTCCTGAATTATGTGCGCTTTTGAGGATGGCAAAGAAATTGAAGTTGTTGACATCCAGTGCTTGTTATGTTGAGATCCACCTAATCTATTGACAGGCGTTTTAGTTCGTCGCTGACGCAAATTCCTTTCAAAACCCAATTGAGGACCTATAATGCGGTTACCTATAATTTCTTCACCTCGTCAGCTGTTAGAATTTGGCAAAAAGTGTATCTTGACACTGGCTTTACCCCTCTTTAAGCGAGAACCTCAAGAGAAGACTCTTGAGAATGAAACAATTCCTCGTTTAGGTCAACAGCTCATATAGTTATTAGCGACTACTCTTAAACAAAATACGTTACACAATAAAATAATTAGTTTTAAGGTATATACAAAGGCAAAAGGCAAAAGTAAGAAATTAAATATAAAAATTATTATAACCATTTTTTAGACGCCCTTGACATTGTCAAAGGGTACAAGGATTCCTGGTGGGCCACCGAACGTACCCGTGTATACCCTCTTCGGGCCCGGGGCAGCAGTAGGCTTCGGTACAACTTGTACGAGGGGTACATCAATCCGCGGTTGAACGGTCAGCACTGGCGTCGCCGGTACTGCCACTTTGACGGTGGGTCGGACAGTGTGATCGGGATCTCTGATCGAGCCATCGGGTTGGATGGCATATCCTGGTTTATTTTGTCCGCCTAGGAAGCCGGGGGCTCCACCGAAACTGCCTGTGTACTTGCCTGTAAAGACTGCCGCCGTAGTTGTTGGCTTCGTGGGCGCGCCGGGAGATAACGCCGCGCTGTTAAAACCTGTAAGGAGAGGACATTTTTCAAAAGTTCTGTTGTGGGATATGGTTGGGAGTTTTGTTGTAAATTTTACCACTCGGCGCAGTGGGCTGCGCAAATCCGAAGATCGGTTTGGTAGCCTCCTGCGTGGGCCGTGCTGCTGTGACGGTGTTCGAGATCACTTTCCCTTGATCGCTCTTGTTGAAGGTGATCTTGGACGTTGTTTTCGTTGTTGGTTCCGTTGCGGCTGGAAAATTGTCATTTAAAATTGAATTTGTTTGCGATTGCGAATTGGCGTTGTCGTCATCGTCTGATGTCACTACAATGGGCGGCGTGAAAAGTATCGATGGTTCCTGCACCGTCGTCGCGGCAAAGGTTTGAGATGTGGGAATGGACTGGGATAGGATAGAGTTATGAAGGAAACTCAATGGCGGAAGTTCAGATGAAATAGATTTTTGGATTGTTACCCCATCAATGGTTTGCTCTTCGACCTGAACCGATGGCGGGATGAGTTGATCATAGACTAGTCGAGGATCACTGCTTCCGGGAAGAGAAAACGGAATTCCGGGTCCAATATTGGGATCTTTGATGTCCCTAAGCCATGAAGGAATTGTTGCACTATCGAAGAGGAATTCTCCAGTGGCCGGGGTAGTTGGAGATTCCGTTGTTGTTGTTGTTGTGGTGGTGGTGGTTGATGTTGTGACCGATGGAAAACCAGCTTGACCGACCCTCGAGGAGAAGAAGGGATTATACTGGACATCGAGTACGGGACGTGGTGGAACAGTGGCCTTTGCTCGCACAGCTGCAGTTGGCTGTGATGCAAAGAAGGCGTTAGGCTTGAATCCGGTGGGCTGCGCCACAGACTTCAGGGTAAACTGGGAGATTCGGTTGGAAATAGGGCTCTCGGTGGTCGTGCTGGTTGTGGTTGGTGGTATGATGGTTGTAGTTGCTGTTGGAGCAGTGAAAAAGCTAGTCTTCTTAGTGGTGGTGCTTTGTGGGGTTACAGTTTGCTTTGAAAAGAATTTGAATTGGAATGGTGTGGTGGATGGTAGGGATGGTCTTAGGGTTGTGGTGCGAATTGTGGTGGGAACTGTGGTGGTGCTGGGAAAATTGGTGATGAATGGTGCAATTGATTGAACTTGTGATTTCTTTCCTGCCAATCCAGGCACGCTAAGTACTTTAAGATCCTCGAATGGCTCAAGAGGTGGAAGCAAATCATTGGACAGTGTGTGGTTATATTCATTGTTGTCTTCGGGAACTTCAAACGGAACAGCTACTGACAATTCAGGATCTTCATATCCCTCCAGCCATGATGGCAAAGTGTACGAATCTCCTCCCGGCAGAGCATAGAATTCCGCGGAATTACTGCTCGACGCAGTATATGGAGATGATGTTGTTGTTCTGGGTGGGGGTGCTGGAGTTGTTGTGGTAGTTGTAGTCGTGGTGGTTGTTGTTGTTGGCCTAGGAGTTGTTGTTGTTGGCCTAGGAGTTGTTGTGGTTGTAGTGGTAGTGGGTCTACTCGTAGTCGCCTGTGTAGTTGGATTAAATGCAAACGATTGTCCAGGCGATAATGTCACATGGATCCCCTTTTGATGGCCAATACCAAAAACTGATGTTGAGGTCTCTGGATCTTGCCTCTGTGGCGGCACCAAATCCCAGGACAATATTTTCAGCGAATTCGCATCGTCCATGGGTACATAAGGCACAGCTGGCCCAATATCGGGATCATTTAAGGCGACCAGCCAATCGGGCAACGTATACTGCTGTAGAGCTGAATCATCGGTTTCTAGGTTGCTATCCGCATCATTCGGTAGTGCAACGGCAATGGGATCTAAAGTGTGGGGAGGGGAGTTGTTAATTATGGACGATTGATCAGTAGGAAAGTTAGGAAAATTATTGATGTGGCCACCGTGAGGAGGCTGATTTGATTGAAAAGCAGAAGGAAAGTCAACACCACTACTAATACTGTGGTTAACTTGGTTTTGGGCATGGGTTAGTAGATCAGCGGAGGAGGGGTCTAGTGCAAGATCACCGATTAGTATTTCTTGTTGTTCTTGTAAATAGTCCTCGTTGTTGTTATTGTTGTTGTTGGTGAGTGCAGGTGTCTGATAATTAAATTGATGTGCCGATTCGGAGTGCGTGCTATCGTCGTCAGTTGCTACTTTAGTCGTCGTCGTTGTCGTCGATTGTCGTGGTTGTTCGTTGGATGACTCACCAATAAATGGCGGAAGCAGATTATCAATTGGCTTCTTGATTTCCGTTATGCCGGAGGCATAATTGGGAATTTCGAATTGAACGCCCTGAGCGGTTATGACTTTTCTGCCATCTGGCGTTTCAATTGGTTGAGAGAACTTTATTGGATTACCATAGCTGTCGATGGCGTCTTGTAAATTGTCAATTAATGGCGGTTGTAGTTCTAATGGGAATGGCGTCTCATTTTTCTCTGAAAAGGAGGATACGAGTATATGCAATTTTGTTTTTGTGTTTCGTGTGTTTTTTTTTTTTTTATTACAAATTTGACAGCAGTTAAGGAGGACAAGATAAGTCAAGGAGTAGGGGTTTGAGTTAGAGGTTAGTGATTAAAGTTGGGTTATTCGAAATTAATTGTAACAATATGTTGTCAGTCAAGAACTAGGGTATTAGTGCTTTAAGAAATGGAGTTCAAAGGATACATGCAGGTTCTATATGATATATTGCGAACATATATTTTACACTATCAAGAAAAGGGTTGCAAGGCGAGGAACAAAGGAGAGACAAGAGCAAGAAGAGTGCCCTCATTGAAAGAGTTTTCGGAATCAAAAATTGGTACGAGATCAATATAACTATGGAAACGTAACGTCGTATAATGGTCAAATAGTCAAGCTAGCAATCTTTTGATAAAACGCGATAAGCTTTCGCAGTATAACCAGGATAACAAACATTTCGCCGAATCATAGTGCTGCAAGAATATGTAAAAAAAAACCTACAAGGGCAAACATTTGCAATGAAATTTTAGTCCCAAAAGATGCTGATGCAGCTTTAAAAATCAGAATTCACTCAATAACTGTGCAAAAAATGTGAACTCAACCTCAACCCTAGACAAATGAGTTTGGATCTGTTATCTAGCTGTTGACACTGTTATTTAATCATCCGATAGAAAACAGAGCGAAAATTAAAAGCACCTTGGCTGCATACCCGTCCATTCGATATACAGGGTGGGGCAAAAGGAAAGTCGTAATGTGAATGTGCCATAATTTTTGCAAATGGCGTCAAATGTCATTATGCTTTGACATTTATATTGTAGACAGTTTGAAAATTAGTTGACAACAAGCAATTGAGTGATACGCACCTGAAGGAGGCGGAATTATTGTTACTGCTTATTTGACAAATTTCTGGTCTTTTGTTTCAACGCAGAGTGAGTCGTCGTATTCCTTGTCGGCCTTCACCATGTGAAAAATTAAACGTTTGGCTGAGCATCTTATGCAAACTGGGTCCACTAGACATATCGCAAGAAGTGGGCGGCCCCCGAGAATATCACTGCTATGACCGAGGACGTCTGAGAGAGTCCACAAACATCGACAAGCCCATGACAGTTGTTAAACGAGTTTTTTTTTTGCCGCAAGTTGCTGAACAGTGCTCAAGCGAAATAGTCAGTTGCATTCCGCCCATTCAATATTTCATCCGCAATACGTATTATGCTTTGAATGCACATCAGTTAACCCCTAAGCCTACTTTCGGACGCACGGTCATATATAGAGAATGTAGAACGCGAATGTGGAATAATCTAAATAGCTCTGTGTTTCCTCATCACTACGACCCTTCTCCTATCTCCTTTGCCTCTCGTCTAATTTCCTTTATGCCGGTGCTCTCGTTCAAAAGTAGTCATAACCGCAAGAAATCATGACGGGATAACTGGGGCTGAAACAACCTACCAGTAGAACTCGTGCTCCACCTAGATTTTTTCGTCACAACCTGGAAAATGGAAATCTGAGAAAACAAAGGCGATAAAGCGAACCCCTGAAAACACAATGAGAGTCGCACCGACAGTCATTAAATCCAAACTACAGGCAACGAGGAGATGCAAAGTGATTTCCAAGATCGTCGGGCAAATCTATCGCCATGCAAAGTGGCTAGATCACTTGTAAAGAAAACAAACAACGCTCAATAAAAAGAGTGAAGAAAACAATTGAGGTTGATGGTAGGACTAATCACAGGCACATTAACCTTAAGAGGAATACATCTATATACAGGGTGTTCCAAAATGTATCACCCTATCGGAAGATGCTATAACTTTTGCAAATGGCGGCAACTGTCAGTTTGATTTTGATATTTGTAAAGTAAACGGAATAATTCGCCAGTGATTTTGGCGCCAATTGGTCAGACACTAAGGCGTTTAGCCGCTCGCGTTGATGAGACTGGAATAACACGTGACAGAAGAGGCGCCGGAAGACCTCTTAGTGCTCGTTCCAACGAGAATACCGTTGCTGTGGCTGAAGATGTCGCAGATGAAGCGTCAACGTCGACCAGACGACTGGTGAGCGATACAGAACAATGATCAACGAGTTTTTATTACCGCAAATTGATGAATTAGAACTGGAGGACATGTAGATCCAACAGGACGGTGCATCCGCACACACAGCTCGTGCAAAAAGGGACATTTTGAAGAATGCCTTTCCGGGTCGCCTAATGTCTCGTTTCTCCGATTTGCTGTGGCCGGCAAGGTCGACCGATTTGACCGCTCCATACTTCTTTCTTTCGGGTTTTTTGAAGGCACGGGTCTATAAGAATAAGCCATAAATTCTGGAGGCTCTTTAAGAGAATAGCCGACAAGAGTGCGAGAATTTATCGTCCGAAGCTCTCGCCAAAATGATTGAAAATGCGGTAAAAAGGGCCCAAATGGTCATTATCAATGGAGTCGTCCACGTGACCGATATCACCTTCAAAAAGTAATGGAAAAAATCTTAAAGCTCCAAATAAACGTTAAAAAAAAAATAATTTATGTTCATTTTAAATATATAGCAAAACAACATTGGGCGAGTGTTTTTGGGCCACCCTGTACATATACGGATAAGGCCTCAATGACGCAGCTATGTGTAGAAATTGCGTGTGTGTTTCTTAAGTGGCAAAGAGATAGAAAACACTGAGGTCTCACCGATAAAGGAATCGGCAAATTATTTACCATTCACCAAAGAAACAGGAATATTCTCCAGATCACATGTGCACTAATGTCAACTACCAACATATGTTCCAAATCTGTCTTACTTTTGGTAGATATGTAGGCGGGTAAAAGATGTCGTAGCAGTCCAAAAATGCGACTGCTTCTCAATTAATGCTGAATCGCACTATTTTGTAACCACAGTTCTCATGATCGGGTTGTGGGATGGGTGGAAGTGGATGTCAACAGTCACAGCTGTTGATATTAAATCCGTCCTGTGGATTATAGGACGGGTAGTATGTTAGATATTTCTTTCCCCGATAACACGTTGAGGTTGTCGATGAAAGGTTTGCCCAACGCTTGTGCCGGCAGCGCAATCTGACTTTGAAATATACGCAGACGACATGAGAATCTCTGTTCTCCGTTCTCACATTGAAAGCACAACTGGCAGAGTTAACGCCGCTTGGCTTTGTTAAACGTTGATCGAATGAAATTTCTAACCCTCCTATTTCTAACCTTCCTATGTACGACACCAAATTCCTTTAATATGCCAGTTGGGTCTTTTCAACCTACCGTCAAATGGACCTTTGGAGAATCGAAGCTGCTAAATAGCTAGTAGATTCATACATTATGCCTTGCAAAGTTTAGGCTAGAATGACCTATTCAACTTACCAACCTAAAGGTCGTGATTGCCCTTATCTGGTTCTATACGTCTCCCTTAACACTAATTTCCACCATTTAAGAACAGTTCCTCTGTTTTTCCTTGCATACCACCGAACGGAGTATAGACAGCATGATCCTCTGACAAAAATGCTAAGTATAACACATAAGTTCCCTCATGTCTTTGATCTGCATTGTAGTAAATCTACTCTAAAACATTTCCTAGGCAACTTGCCTTAAGTGCCGCTTTAATAGATTTGCTATCCCATATCCATTCATATTGCTAAACCCCTATAATTTTAGTTCTGTTGACGTGATTGTACAAATACCTAATTTCAAGTAACCGCTTGTATTACATAAGCTAAATTTATAAAAAGAGAAACCCAAGTTTTTTGTGAAATATTTGACTTATTTCAGCAAACCATAAACACTTCCAGAGCTCAAGGCTGAGATCCAACGCGTGATTTATGAGATTATGCTGCATCTTTGCGCATTTTCGCAAAATTCCTCAAAATATATACATACGAGTATATCATGTGTTGATAAAATAGCTGGTAAACATTTCAAATAAAAAAGTCGTCCCTCATTCAAAACACTTCATTGCTACATTGCATCTTGTAAACACGACATACTCTATACACGTATCCCAATTTAAACTGAGCCCACAACACAACACACAACAAAGCGGCTTGTTGCTACCGACTTATAAGCTAAGCACTGTTCCGAGTAACTCAGAAGGAGTTCACCACCTTCTGTGACTTCCATTAGCTTCGAAGCCCTACAAGTTCACGATTACATGTTACTCAGTTTGCAATAGTTACAATACTATTGCACATGTTAACGCTTTGATAAGCACTAAATGTTTTATAACACCATCTTCACTCGCCGCAGCTCTTCGGTTTGATAAACTAATTATCACCTCTGATGTGCTCAGATCTAACGTTAAACTCCATGACCCGGTGCAAAGTCGTGTAACCGATTAATCATGAGAGCTGCAAGGTTCAATGCGAGTATACATTCGATTTAAATTTTCGTGTTAAATATGGCTTATTAAAAAAAAACACAAAACCGTTGTAGAACAATGGACGTGATTAAAACAAAAACCGGTACACTCCGCTATGTATCATGCCCATATATGCACATGTTTTGTAGAGTGGAGAAACCCACTTCCTAGAAGCAATTCAAACTTTATGCTAATTTCGTCTACGTGATTTACTGCCCCCACGGCCGGGAGAGGAAACAAAATTAATTGAATTATTAAAAAAAACATCTTGCACACTCGTATCTATTTCTATCTGAAGGGGGTTTGAGTGGTTGACTGCGCTGCTGTTAAGAAATGAAAACTTGCAAAATGTTGGCAACTGAACGAATTTAAATTCCCTTTTGCGGACTAAGAAAAGTTACCACCATTCGCTGCATCAATGTTTGAAAAAGCTTATTATACAATAGGTCCGGTGGAAGTAGCATCACTCGACTGAATGTTTACGCGTTTAATAATGAGAAAGCCTTTGAGCAAGCCCTGTTCTACGCTTTCTTGCGCCACCATCGGTGAGCGAGGCGGCGAACTTCTCGGAACTATTTTCGATTCCAAGCTTTCTTGAAAAAAAAATTGAAGAACGAATGAAGTAAGGCTGAAAAGCTCTCTAGACTTGTAAAGTACCTTCAGCAAAAGATGGTGACTTAAACGCGCATGTACACAGCAATCATTAGACCAACCATCTGCTATGAAGCCCAAGTCTGGTGGACTGCTACAGGCACTAAAAACCACTTGAAAAAGCTCAATATATTGTAATGACGGAAACTGTAAGAAATCCGCATGATTCTCGATGTCCTCCCTTTAGCCTTGGTCCCAAAAAAAAATACTACCGCCAAAGGAACTCTTCGCCTGGGAGAATCCAACTTTTAGACGCAGTTAACGTATGGACATGCGACGATGTCGAAGAAATGAGGGGAAAACACGACTCTGAAAGCTTTACAGCCCTTTCGGACTGTTTCATTCCCTATAACGTTTTTAACGTTCGATCTGGAGATCACGATATTCACTGATGGCTCAAAAATTGATACAGGAACAGGAGTCGGTTTCTACTCAGAAGTACTGCAAAAACAGGAATCCTTGAGGTTGCATGCATGTAGTGTCTTCGAAGGTGAAAAAATTGCAATAAAAAAGCCGGCACTATGTCTTTGTACACAGCCAAGCGGCACTAAAGGCACTACAATCCAACAAAGTCAAATCAAAGCTAGTTGGAGAAATGCAAAGATGCACTTATCACCATTAGCCACCACACAGCTGAATTTCCAGTCATAGCTATACAAGGAAACAAAAGAGCGGATAAAATAACAAGTCTGGGGTAAGCTATAAACTTCTGTCATGCTAACGCTCGTATCTTTTTGCAGACAGAAAACGGGACAAATGCCTGAAATTTGGAGAAATTCAAACATACATATTTATGTCAGTGGTCGCCGTGGCTCAGTGGTTAGTGCGTTGGACTGCTGGGCGAGCGGCGTGGATTCAAGCCCCAGCCATCTCAATCAAACATTTTTCGTGATAAAAATGGAATTTTAAAAATTTTCACGGGATAGCTTCATCGCGTTTGGAAAAAGGGGTAATACCTTACAAAAATGGATAGATACGAGCGTTAGCTCATGCCACCTATGTATTGGAGAATTGTACGAGGCTTGCATCAATGAAATAATAGAAAGCAAAGCCAACCTTTCCTTGTCACACAGGACAGACTGATCCACATCTCGTGCAGCATGGCTGAAAGAACAAAAGTAAAAGCCTTATATCAAGGAATCGTATGTACCTCTATCCGCATGATAACTGAAGTAATCATCGTAAGTGGAACATTGTAACCAACGATCTGTGCACAAATTGTGGAGACGAAAATGAGGTGAAGTCAATACCACACTTAGGATGTCACAGCGCCGCTCTTCAAGAACGACGAGTAATTTCATTAGGTTCCAGGTTAATTTACTAGCATCGCAGAGATAGCAGAATTTCAGATATCCGACTTACTGAGCTTTATAAGGAGCACCAACTGGTTCTCGAATTACAGGTAGGTCTCCGATATAGGGAAATTACATTCGACCTTTCGTTTCTTCGAGTGAAAGTGATGTGACCTCGACCTTTTAAGCCTAACCTAACCTAAGATTGCATCAAAAAGCACGGTTTAAAGCCAGAGGGAGACTAAGGGATATCTTTAGGTACTATGTTAAACTATGTTGAACTAGCTTATATTCTTTTGGCTTGAAGTGTAAGTGATCTTCATATCAAAAGCAAGAACCAAAGTCATGCCACGCCAAAGGAATTCAGGCCTATACGTTTCTCGTTGTTTTTATCAAAAATGTTTGAAAGGCGGCGGACACAGGTTGCGATAGATCGAGAAACTGTTGACTGCTCATTGGTTTGGGTCAGTAGCGCGACAATTAGGTTCGCAACTTTTCCTCCTAGTGGTAGTCCTTGGTAAGTATCTATCTATCTTTCATGATAAATTGTACTCCCGAAAAATGTTCGGTGTACATGGCTGAGTCTTAAACCCACGCCGTTCGCACAGAAGTCCAACGCCCTAACCACTGAGCCACGGCGATCTTGGTAAAAATAGTTATATAAACTCCTTATATATAAGTGCGACTGGTGGTTCTACAGTATTGAAGTATTCAGCTAACGAAACCGACCCTATATATATTTCGGATAAGGATTCATCACCAGTTAAAGACTTTTGGCTATTGTACCTTAACTAATTTTTCACCTTTCCACTCTGGTAAACCTCCAGAAATCCGCGGGAATCTGGTGCTTTCGTCTACAGCATTTAAAGTTCTAACTCCCTTTGACGGCCAGATGCCGGACCAGAGTACGATATGTCACAATTATACAGTGTCACGCCCTCTCGTCTAATGGTGAAGGATAGGCCTTCTATGACCAGACGACCAGCAAAGTCGTCAACACAATACATCGTCATGGTGATGAGGACTTGAATGTCAAGTTAGAAAATGATAACGAAGGTCTCAGACATGTTATTGGGAAGGACGGACTAGGCAATCGCGATGACAACGAACAATTTGGAGATTTTTGCAAAGTCAATCGTCTTGTTACATATATGTTTGAGTACAAAATCTGCTACAAAGTCAGCTAGATGAGCGCAAAAAATTTTTAATTAAGTTGATAATTTTGAAATCGGCTGGTGTTTTAAAAGAAGTTTCCTAGACGTCTGGTTCAGACAATGCAGTTCGAAGATCTCACGGCTAAACTTGAATGACTAGATACAAGATCTAAGATCTATCGGTGCAACGATATCTGAATGCGTTACCAACTTGCAAGAAGGGAAAAAATCAGAAAGCAAGTGCTATAGCAAAATGGTCGACAGAACAACTGAGATGGTTCTCGGCTTACTTCAGATGAGGACCTTGTTGTATCGTTGATCTGTGATGGGTGCGTCATCTGCATATACAACAGCGTTTTGCCCCATTATAACTGTCGTCTTTCCCCAAGGCTTGGTAATTCTTAATTTTCTGAACCCAAACACCCTTTTCCTGAAAAGGGCGTCATCTTTAGAAACAAACAGATAATTAACTGGTTCCCATTGAATCTTATAACTGCACGCTAGTCATGCCTATTCAATAATTAATTTAATTGGAATTACCGCCAATAAATCTTAGTTCTAAAATAATGATGAGCTTTACTGGATGGATCTCACGAACAGCTTACAGCTTAGAATAAGTTAGGAACTTCGAACACAAATGGATTTAAATTAAGAAGTAGCGTTGTGAGCTCTGCCGCAAGCACAATTCTGGTAACGTCTCAAAAACAAAAACAAAAAAAAAAATAGAAGGGGCATACTGCTCCAAGGAAATCTTCTATGTATGTACATACCTATGTATCCATACATGAAAGGCGCGTTCGTTGATACCAGCTACAACTCAATAGCAAGGACGATCAGTAGTAGAGGGCCATGCCGAAAAATAGAAAAGTAATTTGTTCTTCCTAAGCAGTGTTGATTTTGTGACTGCAGTATGCCCTTAATGGAAAGTTCTCTCGTCTCTTCGATGGTTGAATGTAGGTATGTACATAGACAAGAACCATCTTGAGTTGGAGCTCCTGCCGGAAGGCTCTGGGGCTGAAATGGAGCCTGCAACCTAAAGTAGTCCACTGGATATATGTATACGGCGGTGGTGAGGCCGATCCTTATGTATGGAGTATTGGTCTGGTGGAAAGCACTGGCCAAAAAGTCCAACAGCAGTCTATTTGAAAAGGTACAAAGGGATCATGCATCTGCATAACGGGTGCTTTGAAAACAACCCCCACTGCTGCACTCGAGGTAATGCTCCATCTGCTTCCTGTTGACATTTTTGGGAAGCTAATGGCAGTCAAAGCAACATTAAGGCTCAGGGAATCCCACCAGCTGATCAGCACAGCAATGGGTCACTCTAGGATCCTTAATGGCAACATTACTATTACCAGTAGAACGGACTACGTTGTCCCCTATATTGACTTCAACGTCAGGTACAAGACTCGGATTTCTAGCAGAAGCTCTTGGGAATCCGGTACAATTTTGAACGATTCCGCGCTAGAAATATTCACGGATGGATTCAAGACAGCGGGTGGTACGGGGGCTAGAGTCTTCTCCAATGCACCTGGCTTAGCCATCACCACGCGACTGCCGGATCACTGTAGTGTGTTTCATGCGGAAATTACGGCAGTCTGCGAAGCTGCGGCTTGGCTTTCAATTAATGTGATAGATTGTAGCGCTATTGTACTATACATAGTTAGTCAGGCAGCTATTAAAGCCTTGGAATCGCGGACAATACGATCAAGGTTTGTAAAGCAATGCCCTCTAACGATTTCTGTAGGGACAAGGAGGAAGAGGAAACCACGACCCACCTACTATGTACATGTCCTGCTCTTGCGACGCTTAGAAGAAGAATCCTCGGGAAATACTTCTATGACGGTCCTAGCGATTTAGCTGAACTCGATATCCGAGAAACTTCATCTTTGGAACGAAATGGTTCAAATCTTAGGGTAAACACCGCTGCGTTTGCCCACTTTCGTTATAGTTATGCCACATTTTCTGGTTCCCTGGTGCCGGTAAGCCGGTTTTCTTCGTTGTGGTATCACAATGGGCCAATCTGGCCTAAGTGTGTCCCTGCCTGAGCGGGGACAGCCACCTACCCTAACCTAACCTGGAGCTCCCAATCTTTCTCAAAAGTTTTGCTGCAGGAAAATGCAACATGCTCTTTGTACCCTGTGATCTCTCCTCAATTACCAATCGAGCTTGGGTAACGCCTAAGTACCTTGCACTGCAGGCCGGAGAAATTGTTTGATGTTTAAGACGTGAAAGCTTGAAAGTCGGAATATAGGTTTGGTATGTCACCACTGACCACTTGATCCACTTGTATACCACTATGCACTTTGTGTGCGAGGAGGGTGAATAAAAAAATTCATAGATTGCAAACTCTATGAACTGAACAAGATGCAGATGAAGTCCGAAAGGTTAAATCATGTCAAATATGTACATACATACAATAAGTCTCACAATTCCATCGGTTAAGATAGGACCATTTAACAAACGACAAAGAAGTCTAAATCATTGTTTCAAAATCTAATAACTGCAGATGTCAGTGTTTTTGGTCTGGCTACGAACCCGGGTTCAGTAAGCTGCAGCATTTCTTTCCCTGACCAATTATATAAAATGAGCAATTGGTGGAGTCACAAATCCTACTTGACAATTCATTTCATAACAACACAGCATAAATGCCAATCTAATGACAAACAACTCTCTTAAGACTCACTACTCCTTGGTGCCTCCATTCATTTTCAAATGCACATTCAAAATATAGTAAATATTCAGTATTCCGTTGGTAAGTCAAATTTATGACTACGAAAGTTGCTATACCGGTTTTCTGTCGTCCCCAAGTTGGAGAGAAAATTGCGGTTAGCTAACACAAACAACATTGACCTTGAAAATTCAAATTAGCATTCCCTGTGCGACTTCGGTGTGAACTTCTAGGTTTGTGACTTGTAACCGGATCTTTCTTTTTCTTATTTTGTTGACTCGTCCAAAAGTTCACAACTCGGGCATAACTTACCAGCGACCACCAACGCCACCCACTTTCGGAATATAAGTCGCGACATTAATAAACACACCTCGTATCCAAGCGAGAGGGTGCTGCTGTGCTCTGCAAGTGACTCCAAGACCACTCAAGCCCAAAAACGGTCGTTTCGTTCAAGAATTTATCTTTATGGCCATCCAGTCAATTTTGAAAATGTCACCATTCCACTTGGCATGCCAAACACGGCTATTAATAATTTTATACAACAAATTACGTAATGGGCTAAAAATATTATGAATCACTTCTTACACTGGAGTGTGTGCTTAATCTGGAAATCAGTTTAACGATTTAATTATCAGGTTCAGTTTGAGGAATCTTTCTATTGACCTATGCCATATGGAGTAGTCGCCGTTAAAGATACACACACATAGAGAGAGTGAGATGAAGCTAGTGGTGGAATTACCTTTTTTGGTTGTCCCATGATGACATTCGCTGAGGTAATACTCGTCGCAACTGTGTATACCATACACGTGCTAACGCTCTTACTGTCAATGTCATCTTCACATACAGACCAGAGATCAATTAGAGCTTTTATTAGTGAAGAAAACATAGGATTTGTTACTGCAATCATTGGCAGAGTGGTGGCTTCGCATTGCATAAGCAGAACTTGGGCGAAGCTGATTGCTGATAACAGTGATTTATGCAAGATGAGTTTGATTAGCTGGAAGTATCAAGGCTTCGGAAGAGACTGCGAAGATTTTGGTGAGATTTTCATAGAAGCTCAAAAGTATATAAGTATGTATGTATAAACACATGTATGACATAATCTCTCATTTTCTGTATCAGATTTGGTTTATCTGAGGAAGGAACTAACAGTGAACACACCCGGTATTATTTACATAGACTTGGTATGAAGCCTTTGCCATCAATTCCCCCTAAAGTACTGTAGAGAAATCTTCGACAGATTGACATCAGCTCTGAGAACAGTAACATTTGTGCTTAAGATCCAAACGACCTCAACATCTACTTTCTTTCGAGTGATGTAGCAACTAATATCTTTGATTTTGAGGCCAGCCCTGTTATTCCCAAACAACAACAAGCTGAATTCCAAGTTATAACGGAGGGTGAAGTTCTGTGCATCATTGCTTCTATTAAGTCACATGCTATTGGCGTAGCACCACCTGACGCATATTATCAACTCCTGTGTCATGACATCAACTTTTCCCCAGACTTGGAAATGTGCTAAAGTAATTCCTACGGCTAAAAACTCAAAATCTACGACAGTTATGTTAGGCCCATTAGCCTTTTACCATACTTTGCTGGCAAGGCAAATATAGAATCACTTGTCTGCGATTTCCTTATTCAATCCTGCTCGACTGCTGCTCGACTGCAATAGTTAATATCCTGGATGACATCGGACAGGAATTTAATAACGGTTTTGTCGCCTTGCTTTGGTTTGGTGGATTTTTCAAAGGTCTTCGACAAAGTTAATCATCGCATTCTATGCTGGTAACTGCAACACTATTTAGTCTTCTGTCTTAATTATTTTGTGTTTTATTGAAATACAAAATTGTTATGTCCTTATTGAAAAACCCTTTATACTGTAGAACAGTGTACGCCGAGAGCAAAATGTACACAGATATGTGCATTCATATATGCAAACGTGGACATGCTTAACTGCATAGTGCAAACTAATAGAAGAAAGTGATGAAGGTGAAAAACATCATCACATGTCGCTCATAGACTCTTCAACGCCAAACCCAACAATAGCCTCCGAATTTCTTCTGATGATGTCGAAAATAATATTATCGCAAGCCTTTAACTTCTATTTATTTCCCCCACCAGAGCCAGTACCTTTTTCATTTTCTATTTTAACCTAAAAGCTATTAGCCGAAACAACCTTGTTTATGTTAATTTGTATGCGCGTTGTCTAGCCTTTACGAGAACCCTTGTACAACTGACTCGTACAAAAAAGGGAAATTTGCACATTTAAGAATTGTAGACTTTTGTAGAAATTGCGAATTTGAGCCAATTACAGGCTGCATTCGTCAATAGACGTGGGGCAATTCTTCTGCATGACAATTCCTGACGGCATACGTCACAACAATTCGAGGCAAAGGATTGGGATATGAAGTTCTCCCTCACCCACCAGAGGTAAGGTTAGTTAAAGTTAGTAAGGTGTCCTTAAGAGACTCACTTAGGCTTTAGGGCCAATTTGATACATAAGAATTCCTGGTGACGAAGGTGTTGGCTTAGGTCACTAATTCCATCGAAGTGATAGTGACCTAGAAGTCTTCTCCTGCTGCGAGATAGCCCTAGGCACTGGCAGAGTAGAGGTTCCTTCTTTTTCCTTAACTCTACAACTTCTGCAAAAATCATTGAAGGGAACCCCAAGCCTGCCGGCTTGTTGTCCTAATAAGCAGTGTCCTGTGATGACACCAATGACGATGTGATTTATATTTCGTTAAGAGCAAAGAGTTCACTTGCTTCAAGGAATTTTGTATCGCCTGGAAAATAGTACTAGCTCCTGTGAAAGAAATGCTGCGTGCTTAACTCGGAAAAGTCTGTTCTCCTAATAGGACTCTAGAATCTTGTACAACTTTGCTGCAAGTACCTTTCTTTGTTTATACTTTAAGCCTTCGTGCCACACCTTGTCAAAGGCTTGAGAAACGTCAAGAAAAGCACTAGAACATATCTTTTTCTCTTCTGTGGCCTTTTGGAATAACAGCTGCAACCACAGATGTAAGTATCACGAAGCAACCACAGCTTCTTCTTCTTCTTCTTCTTAACAGGCACCCGGCCCGTGGAGGGTCTCTGCCTGAGACACCATCCTCTTCGATCTTGGGCACGCTCTTTCCAGTTCTCTAGACCAAGCGATCTGGCATCCGCGATTGCTTGGTCCTTAAAACGGAGGTTCGGTCTTCCTTGTCGTCTCGACCCTGGGGCTGGGATTCGAAAATCCTCTTGGCTGGAGCATTGTTGTCCATTCGCTCGATGTGGCCGAACCAGTGAAGCAACCAGAAGCAACCACAACTAAAAAAAAAAAATAGCTGGTACGAGAGCTCGGAATGAGCCAAGGCCTAGCTTCTCGCAACCATTCATGCTGTGCGTGTTACATTTTTCGCATGAATGGAAGGGACCTACAATTTATTGCCGACTCCGAACGGCGAAGTGAGAAGCTCTTTCATGACAGATTATACTCCCGGAGGCTTGTCATTCCCCGACGAGAGGTGGTGCCGCGAAAAATGTTTGGTGTTTTCCTGGCTGGGGCTTGAAGCCACGCCGCTCGGTCAGCAGTCCAACGCACTAACCACTGACCCACGGCGCAACCACAACTACTGACAAAGATAGTTTCATAAAATACGCAACTCCTACCAGATCACCTAAAATTGAGAACTTCAATTAAATTTGACAAAATCTAAAAAAGAGAGACACATAAATTCTATATGGCTTCTGTGTAGGCCTCCGCGCGGCTTTTAATTCCAAAGCGCATGGGAGAATTTTTGCATATTGTGTAAAACCAGAGGAAAAATAGTAGCACTGCAAACACGACAGCGGATGAATTCCCTAGATGGAATCAATGGTGGCGTCGATAATGTCCGGAACGGGAACGGGCTACTTCGACTTAGAGCTACCAAAGATGCCCTCTCTTCCTAGCTTTGCGTTAAAATCGTTGATCGACTTTGTTGCGGGGCGGAACTTTGTCGTACCTAGTATGCGGTTCCCACATCTCGATATATGTATATGTACATACAAAGGAACATGGACATCTCCTGATCAATCAACCGTCAACCATTGACCACATTGCAATCGAAGCAAGGCACTCTTCTAGCATTAAGAATATTCGAACGTTCCGAGGGGCCATCATTCACACGGACCATTACCTTGTTGAAGCCAAAATAAGACTGTGGATAACCTGAACACCGCCAAGACAAGGAAATACTGTGAGGAAGTATGACGTCGGACGGCTGCAATCGCAAGAGATCACCAGATCCTTTTCCAATCGAGTCTCCTACAATCTCTCAAGAGGTCCTATGCCGCCAGCATCAAGTATTGAAGACCAGTGGCAACATTGCCACAGCCCCTGACGTGCTGAGTTTCACTGCGCCACCGCAATGAAAGCCATGCTTTGATGACGAGTGCTTGCAAGAACATGCAGCGAAACAAGAGACATGCAAAGCGGCTGCACAGAAGTACCAGAGCTGCTCGCGAGCTCTGCAGGCAGAAGAGGAGAGACGAACACAAGCTTTTCAAAAGGAAAAAGAAAGAGCATGAAAAGCGGGCGATCGAGGAAATAGAGAGATGCTACTGCAGAAATGAGATTCGGAAGTTTTACCAAAGGGTAAAGGGCTCTACAAAGCCCGAACCGAAGCCTGCAAGGATGAACAAGGGAACGTCGCAGTCGATGCTGAGGATATGGAAAAACTACTTCTGCAGACTGTTAAACGACGACGACGAAGCAAATTCCGCTATAAGGCAGAATGAACCATTCAACCTGGATGACCAATAATTCCGTCCACCCGACCTGGACGAAGTGAAGACAGCCATATCTAAGCTTATGTCCAACAAAGATGCCAAGCATCATCAAGCATGCACCAACTCATCTATGTATATGCTCGGAGGAAAGCATTGTTTGGCCGATCCTCAAACAAAAAGAACCTCTGAACTGCGCCAACTACAGACATTAGGCATCAGTCTTCTTAACATCGCTTACAAGATCTTATCTGCCGTGTTGTGTGAACGCCTGAAGCCGTTCTTCAACAACCTGATCGGTCCATATTAGTGTGGTTTCAGGCCAGGAAAGTCCACCATCAACCAAATATTTACACTGCCGCAGATCTTGGAAAAAACCCAAGAACTTCAAATCGATACCCACCACGTCTTCTTCGATTTTAAGGCCGCGTATGACAGCATCTATAGAGACGAGCTATACAGAGCCATGTCTATCCCTGCCAAACTCGTCCATCTGTGCAGGATCACGATGGAGAATGGACTCTGCTCCATCAAGGCCGGCCAGGGCTCATCGAAACCTTTGATGCCAAAAAAAAACTTTTTTAACATCATACTTGAAAGGGTTACGCAGAACTCATGCGCCAACACCAAAGGCACAATTTTTCAAAAGTCCGTCCAATTACTCAGTACAATATTGACATAATCAGAAGAATGCAACGTGATGTCACCGACGCGTTCGTGGGTTTTGAGACCAAGGTGGCGGACGTGGGTTTGGCGGTCAATGAGGGCAAGACGAAGTATATGCTGTCAACAAGAAAGGACACCCAACACCGACGTCTCGGACAGAAAGTCACAATAGACAGTTATAACTTTGATGTAGTTAAGGATTTTGTCTACCTAGGCTCCTTAATAGTCCCAGTCCTGCTGTACGGTGCAGAGGCATAGCCTCTTTCATTTTCAATCCCGTCTGCATAGAAAGTGAACTTAGCCAGAAGAGTGAAGGTCCAGCGACTGAGATGGCTGGGTCATGAGAAGCGGATGGTCACCAATGCTCTAGACCAGAAATGGGGATCTTATCCAATTATGCGTTCGAAACTGGAGGTAGCTGGCTAAAGATCGAGCTAGGTGGAGACGATTGGTGGTTGAGGCCCAGGTTTACCCCGGACTGTAGCGCCACCTTAAGTAATTAAGTAATCCGCTGGTGTTTAAATGATTGGTTAATGAACGCTAAATGAACGTGCATTGCCTCATTACAATTCTCTTCGGCCAGGTGATTAAAATGCCAGGCATCCCTCAAATCAAACCATTCGTACACTGTTTCTACTTTGATAATTTTTTTTTCATCTCATTGAATTTATAACTATCAAAATTAACAATTTAATATTTTTTTAAACCATATTAACCAAATTCTATGAACTAATTTTATTTGTTAAGCGAGACAACGCTTGGTCGTCTCTTCATCTTTTATTACTGTATGAATAATGAGGCAAAAATATAGGCACACAATTTTTGCATGGAAATAAAACCATAAATTTAAATAAAAAAAACAATAATTTCATTGAAAATCATACAGAGGCATTTGGCAATGATTTTGCAATTTTCGGCCGAAGATTTTAAGATGGAATCTGAAATTCACATTTTTTAAGAAAGAAAGCCGCTATAAATTTGACTATCTTGGCCATTGACCGTGTCCATTAACATCAACTCAATATCGATAATTTTCCAGTTCTTTTAAAACAAACTTTGGCGAAAGTCTCGCAACTTCATTGCTGAAAAATCTAGTTGACGCATGAACTCAACTCAGCTGACAATTCTAAATGGCGGGGGTGATAGTTTGCCGGTCCTAAAAAATATAATAGCTCTTCATTTGTGCAAAAAAAAAGGCGTACATCGCAGATGGGGCCTACAGCCGAAGATTATACACTGACAATGCCTTGGAGGAATACTTCCCTTATTGCTCTTAGGAAAACCCTAACAAAGTCATAAGCTCTAAAGAGATAGTTGACTTGGATTCCTACAAGGAATCTCTCACACTATATAAAAAAATCATTGAAGAAGGAAAAAAGAACTTCGCGGAGATTATTCTGCGGCAACATATGGAAAATGTCGGAAGCCTCCTGAGTCCAAAAAATCTTCCCTACTAATCCCCCAATATCTAGCTACTCAATGCACACAGAAGGGCATTGGACAATTTCCAGGAAGAAGACAGTTGACCTACTTCTAGACACCCATTTCCCTGGTAGCTCCTCTGTTGTATTGCGGGATACAGGCTGCCAAACCACCAACCCTGCAACACACCATGCAATGTCTCTGATATCATAATCACACATGTACATATAGTACAGCAAGATCCATTGGACCATATGAGGCCATTGAAGTTCCCGGGACTGGACCGTATAATTTCTGTTGAAATCCAGCAGTCCCTGAATGCAATCCTTCTCTGGTAAGACACAATTCTATAAAGCTGCCAAATCCGTGTTCACATTCCCAGGGGTTGAACTGAGGAAGAAGTCCTCTTCATACCTAAGTAAGGTAGGAAAAAGCCCACACGTTAACCCTAAGGAGCTCTGTCCCATTAGTCTTTCATCTTTCCTATTAAAAATACTGGAAAAGCTTTTAAACTCCCAACATGCTTATTGCAAAGGCAGATCTGTGGAAACTGTTTTGGACCCAAAGTTCACTTAGCCATTATCTGCCTTTTTTGACATCGCAGGAGCCTGCAACATGGTTCAAACGAAAGCGATTACCGATGCATTCACGAGACTGTGAGTTAAATCTTCCTTCAGACATTTAATTGAAAAATTGTCCCAGACAGAGATGTACGAAGCTGAACAGTACTTTTGCGACATCGCAGACAAGGCTTTATAGTCACAAATAATGATCATACCAAAACACATACATATGTATGTATAAGAGAAATAAGATGTTGGTATGCTAAACCGTACGGTCATAGCAATATTCTGGATCTGTTACCAAGGGATTTGGCAATGACTCTAACCACTATAGTCAAACTGAACTTTAGGAAAGACTTTATGGAAGGTTTCATATCCAGGAGGAACTGCGAAAAAGGTGGTTGGTAAAGATAGCTCAAAAATAGACTGTGGGGAGGGTGCTGAAAGTTTCTCTGAAAAATTCCAGATATCTGAGTCATTCCAACTCCCATATTCGTTCCGTATCTTTCAGGCGGAATTACTGGCAATTTACGAAGCTTGCTGCTTATTGAAAGTTAATCCTTATGTCCATCCGAAAATGTCCACCCTTATTGAAAGCCAGGCTACCATATCGAACGCACGTGTTCTAAGCTGGTTGAACAGGGTACAGTGAGGAACTCGCTTATTAAGTCATCGTTTCAAGATCATCCTCCTCTGGGCGCGCCTAGCTTCAGTCCTTAATAGATCCCTCGTGAAGTACATATGTTCACATGCCGTTGGGAGTTGTCAAGTGAGGAATTCTCTCACACTTTCTGTCAGAGGATAACACCATGTGGGACGGGTTGCGATCATAACAAGGCACACGTGGCCCAACTACAATTGGTCCAGAACACAAGATCTGTAAGATCGTGGCAATTACATAGTGCAAGTCACGAACCTATAGGAACACATGCGTCAGGACTAGGTATCCCATTTAACGCGCATTGCCACAGATGCAACAGTCCCAGATAGAAAGAGTGTTTCATTTACTCAGCGGCTCTGCGGCTGTCCGGCTCAAGATATCCCAAACTAAGTAAAAACTTCTTTGACAACCCTAACGAAATCTCGGAGAAAAAGATAAGCGAACTTATCAGATTCCTAAACGCTACAGGATCGATGTAAGGACTTTCGCTTCCTTCTCTTAGGTTTAGAACGACTCTTACATTCAGGTGACGTGAGTTTTGGTTTCAAAATGGCGCCAAAGCCCTAATAAAAAAAAAATAAATAAATAGCTGGCGCTACAGCTTGGGATGAGCCAAGGCCTAGCTTCTCGCAACCATTCATGCTGTGCGTGTTACATTTTTCGCATGAATGGAAGGGACCTACAATTTAGGGCCGACTCCGAACGCCGAGGTGAGAAGCTCTTTCATGACAAATTATACTCCCGGAGGCTTGTCATTCCCCGACGAGAGGTGGTGCCACGAAAAATGTTTGGTGTTTTCCTGGCTGGGGCTTGAACCCACGCCGCTCGGTCAGCAGTCCAACGCACTAACCACTGAGCCACGGCGCCCACCAAAGCCCTAATAAGGTTTCAAAATAAAACGCTGTAGCTACCACTTCAACTTACCTACCTAAATGAGGCACTGCATTTATAAAGGAGAGGTGGAATCCATTGCATTGTAGAATCGCTCTTCACGCCTCCTTCCTTTGTCAACAAGTGTTCCGTTCTACCAAAGGGACCATCCAAGCTAACTATTCTGTATTCTTTATAAGGGACCCTAAATAAGCACTGTTACCTGTGAGGTCTATTGTGGTGACCCATATGGTTTAGCCAGAGGTTATCCAAGCTAACTAATTCTATTACTATTATTTGAATTGCACTTTCTGAGAGGTTTCTGGGCTGCATAATAAATTCTCCACCATTTTAAATTACAACAGTGAAGAAATAAATAAATAAAATTATATGAGACGAATACGACGTAAAACACAAATCCTACGCCTATTACTGAATCACTACATAAATGTATCATCGGAACTTTTTTAAGTATTACGTCTATGCAATATTTAACTACGACTACAAGCCAAACCCAAGTTGAACATTTCCAGAGAAATAAAAGTCATTAAACCCAAAACTATTAAAAAGAGGATTTCAAACGAAATAGAACTTGTTTATGTTCACCGATGATACACCATGCGGGTTACGATTACGAATATGAATGACAACACTTATTTCTTAATAATTTTAAATGAAAACCGTTTAAGGGAAATTCTACACTTAATATGAAAGTCATCGACACCAGAAAAAATTAAAATTGGTTTAGCAATCTTCCACCGAAATGTTGTTAAATGTTTTTCATGCCCACACAGTGTCCTAAGACAAAACTCCAAATGTAATTACGTATTACCAATATCAATGGCTGCTCCAGATACTCCAGAGATTGTAACACCACAGGAGAGTATCGCAGCTATAATCCACGTTCGAAATCCATTTGCCGCCGTAATGACCATTATGCAATAGTTTTGTCTTACTTTTTGTTCACTAATTAGGTTTTTTTTTTTAAATTTAAATTAATTAATCATTAGTGGACGTTGGACGATTGGACTTGAATTTAAAAAGCGCAACACTACACTTTACTGTAAAGAATCACGTTTTCGATTGCTCTATGTCGTGCATTCCAAGTTTGTTTTTTACAAAGTCCCGATAATGATGTTAATTACTAGTATATTCGTATCTCCAAAAAAAATATGAATTTTATTCCGCGCTTAAATAAACAGAGAAAATATTCATTGAGAAACAACAACGAAGGAGTGTTTGTGGGTGGGACAGTACCGCGCACTCAGGAATCCGCGGCTCAAGCGACACAGACAGACACAGAGGTGGTAACGTGTTAACCGGGCGAAATGAAAACTTTTATTAAACCTCGGATCATTTGATTGACTTCATCTAGCTAACATCTCGCGGCTTCGCCGTTGTCGACCGATCGTCTTGGATCCGGAATCGCTGGCGTTGCGTCGTCTCTGTTCGCCGCTGACATACATACAAGAAAATGTGTTTACCTGTACGATAAACCCGTTTAGTGTGCAGAGAGTGGAATTAGCCGGCGCGATGATACATACTGTACACCCAGTACACAGTGACGAGCAGCAAGGCGATGATGACGATACCTCTGGCGCTTTGGCAGCCATCACCATCAGAAGAAGATGATCATGCATCTTGCGAAAAGTCTATTGTTTGTAAATTGAGTTGCTGCCCGTAGTGGGAATTGTGGATGTTTTTCTGTTTTTCGGTCGACAGTTGCATAACCTTCGAAACCGGAAATTAGTTCCGTGATTGCAATGTGAAGATCTCTTACGCACCGTAATGCTTCTTCAATGCACAATGTGCGTGTTATTTCCTCGAAGAAGATCATAACGCATTGCAACACACATGTATTTTCGTTGAGAAATCCGTTCAGACATTTTATGGTGATAATTACTTTGCACTTTTTTTTTGATTAAAATTTGTTGTTGTTGTTGTGGTTTTGATCTCACTGAGTGCAGTTAATCCTATTGGATACACTTCCCATTGGATATACGCTCATTAGGTAGACATGATGCAATTTATCTTCAAATACCAATGGTTAAGAATGAAACGGTCTGAGCGACCTTGACTAGTCTCCAACTGAGTTACCCCATGTTGGCTTAGGTTGTGGCGCTGTCACTATTCAAAGTTGTCTCAGCTACACTTTCCTTTCCAAAATTCTCTTTCATGTGACTCTTTTGGTCGTCCACGTTCTCTACTGCCTTGAGGAATTTATTCTGCCGCTTGACAGCATTTCTCTGAGTTTCATTTCCGTAATAGTGCTTCATTCAGTCAGATGGAGACAATATAACTAAATAAATAAAAAATTAATAGACACAGCCACATGCATACGTGATTAGTCAGATGTCGATGTGTAGATTTGGTTGTTTTTCAATTACGCCTGAGGTTAGTTCATTAAAATGCATAGGGTTTAGTTGGCATGCCATCTGTATACCTAGTTGTTCCCTTCTCTGTCAATATGATCAATGTCGGTGCTCCACAGTAGCAGGTCAGTCTAGCAATCAGTCGACAAGGATTCGGTGCATTTCCCGGTCTTTGAATTCGATTAGGTTGAGAAGTTTTGAAGGTCGCCTTACGGACCCGTTGTGCTAGGTAGTTGAATATTTTGAAATAAAGAGTTTGGTAGGGATTACAGGGGTATACAGGAACTTCTAAGAGAACTCAACCCATGCAGAACATGGCGTTCCAGATATTTATGTGTTAGTGCCTCTCTTGCAGGACAGACACAGAGGAATTTCCGAGGATATCTTCCTCCTCCTAGCATCCTGAGCAAATTCCCCGTCTGTGGACATGCCTGTTCAGATTGATGTATCCAGTGCTTGAACTGATCATCAGTCTTAGTTGCATTCTACAAAAACCTTTCCAAGGTGGGCTTACTTATATACATACTTACTTACCCCAGTCCGGGGTGGACCCGGGTCTCAAGCAACAAGCCCGTCCAGTCATCGTGATCTTTTGCCAACTGCCTCTAGTTTCGAAAGCAAAATTGGATAAGATCGCCTTCCACTTGCGTGTGCCACCTGAGTCGCGGTCGTCCTCTACTACGCCGCCCCTCGGGCGTGAATTCGTATATGTTTCGAGCCGGAGCATTGGTGTCCATCCGCTCTACATGGACCTTCACTCTTCTGGCTAAGCCGATGTCGCTGTACAGCCCGTACAATTCGTCGTTATATGTCCTCCTCCACTCCCCGTCTATGCAGACGGGATCAAAAGCACCCGAAGAATTTTCCTCTCGAAACAGCCAAGAGCAACCTCATCCGCTTTTGACAGAGTCCATGCCTCTGCGCCATAGAGCAGGACTGAGACAATTAAGAGTCACTTTAATCGTTCTAGAGAGAACTTTGCTACTCAATTACCTTCTTAGCCCAAAGAAACAGCGATTGGCAAGAGTTATTCTTCATTTGATCTCAGCGCTGGTGTCGCTGTCTGAATTGATAGGGGTGCATAAATAGACAAAGTCTTTAACTGTCTCCAAATTATATCTGTCTATGACGATCTATCCGAGACGTTGGTTCTTGTTGACAGCATATACTTCGTCTTGTCCTCATTGACCGCTAAACCCATCTTCGCCGCCTCCGTCTCAATGCTCACCGCGCCAGTGGCATCACGCTGCGTTCTTCTTATTATGTCAATATCGTCGGCGTATCCGAGTAATTGGATGGACTTTTGAAAGATTTGCCTCTGGTGTTGGCGCGTCGCCGTTAAATTAGAAATAATCGTAAAGTGTTAAAAAACCCAATCAAGGAAAACATAAAAAACACACACATACCTACCTTCGAAAGGATCCTTTCTATTGCTTGAAAATACGCCGTTTTTCGTCAAATTAAATCTCTAAATCTGAAATACTGTGGCGTATGTGGAATATTTTAACCGATTTTTCAGGTGTTCTCAGTAGTTGACCTTATTTTGGAAGTAAATTATTTTTTGACCAATTGGATTTTCCTTTGAAAAGCTCCTTCAAACTTGTACGTGGCAAGTTGCTTTTTCCTTGAGCCATGCTACCATGATTGAATTAAATAAATGCTTTAAATGCAGGAAAGGAAAAAAACAATTATAATCTCCTATTGTGGTTACGGTCGTTACACATAATGCTGTTTAATTTTTTTTATTTTTGAAATTTTTCAATCAAAGTAAAATAAAAAAAAAAGGAAAATATGCAAGGTAGGAAAATTCTCTAAACCGGAACAGAAATCGGGGCAGGGTTAAAAAATTGGGACGTCTGGTAGACCTAATCCAACAAACCATTTCGTTGATTGCTATGTTGGTTTTTTCCAAGATCAACCATGTTACCATCAGATAAAGGCTTTTCCGATAGGGATGGGTAGATTTTGACATTTCATGGCGGGCATGTTGTTTTATCTGTTGTTAGTTTTCCCGAATTTTATTTTTCAAAAACTAAAGGCAAATCACCATGGCACGTTACAGCGTCCAGCAACACGACCAAATAAAAAAACTTCATTATGTGTCAAAATGGGTGTTCTGTTGTGGCAACGATGTGCGCATGGCGTCCATTTTACGGTTTACATGGTCGTCCTTCCCAGTCTACTATTCAACTTTTGGTGGCCAAATTCGAGTCGACCGGTTCAGTGAACATTCAGCCAACACCCGTACGTCAACGCAAGATCTGACAAAAACATCGCCTCTGTCCGAGAGAGTATGCAAAAGAACCCGAGGCGGTCAATTTCACGTCGTGCACATGAAGTCGGCCTTTCGCAGACATCAACTTGGTGAATTTTGCGTCAGGACTTTGGCCTACATCCGTACAAAATCCAACTAACCCAGGAGCTGAAGGAAAACGACCATAGACAACGCCGTGTGTTCGCTGACTGGGTTCTGGACCAGTTGGAAACTGATCCCGATTTCAGCAAAAAAAATCATCTTCAGAGACGAGGCTCATTTTTGGATGAAGGGGTACGTCAACAAGAAAAAATTTCCAGACTTGGGACCATGCCAATCTATACGAGGTCCACCAAGTGCCAGTGCATCCGCAGAAAGTCAGTGTTTGGTGTGGATTGGCCAGTAGCATCATCGGCGATGACATTGCCATCACCATCAACGAAGAGCGCTACCGATCAATGATATGTGGTTACAACAGGACGGCGCTAAGTGCCACATAGCTGATGCCACAACTGACATTCTGCACGAGCGACGGCAGGGTTATCTCACGCAGAGGCAACGTGAACTGGCCACCGAGATCGTGCCATTTCACCCCGTTAGACTTTTTCTGGTGGGATTTCCTTAAGTTGCAGGTGTACGCCAAAAAGCCGCAAACGACCAGTGTTCTCAAAGTCAACATAACCCGTACGATCGCTCAAATTCAACCTAAACTATGCGTCAGAGTAATCGAAAATTGGATCTCTCGGATGCGCGCCACCCAGTGAAGCCGCGGCAGCTATTTGAACGATGTTATATTCCACACATAAAGTCACTGATAGGCCTTTCAAATAAAACAAAAAAATCTGTTGATATCTCACACACAACATTCAATTTTTTCATCTTACCGTCCCTATTGGAAAACCCTTCGATAACATTGTTGAAAAATGTTTACCTTTACACGTCAGTGTATACGTACTTTTAAACCCTATCAGCGCAAAACGAGTATGAGAGAATATGACAGTTCCTAGAGTATTCTGCGCTAAAACATATTAATAAAGAAAAAATAAAATGAGTGAAATTATTAAAATATATAAATAAAATAAATTAAAATGATTAAAACCAGTTCAAGAGCTTGTTGGCTGTTGTTCATTAACGAGAGCTTTTTCGTTCATCCTTTTTACGCTTTTAATTTTCATGACTTGTGTTTGTTTTTTGAGTTTTAACGTAAATAAATTCACGCATATTAAATTTCGAAAAGATTATTTTTGCGCATTTAAATGTTTTCATTAATAGCATTATACGATGTACATAATTCCGTTGTGTGGAGTTAACATCTCGAGAAGATACATATAGGTACGTAGATTAATCAAAAGGCTGAGCAACAGCCTTCCTCAATCACCGGTACTTGACCGGATCTCTTACATACTTGCTTATGATGGCGCTACAGTCTTATGTGGACCTGTGCCTCAACCAAAAAGCGTTTCTAGCTGCCTTCGGTTTCGTACGCTAAGTTGGTTGAGTTGTTTTTCCACTTGCGCGCTTCATCTTCCTGTCTGCACTCACGTTGTGTCCGAGACGGCGGTGTTGAATGTCCTGTCCCGTTGACAGCATCTACTCCATTGGCCGCTTGAACAATCTAAGCCGCCTCCGTCTCTATACTTATGAAGACGCTTCTGACATCATGCTCCGTTCTTTTGATTACATCGTCGTTTTATCGGCGTGTGAGTTCTGCAATTCTTTTAAGAACGATGTTAAAAAAATCGGATGACTGCGCATCAGTTGCTTTTTTGACATTAAAGATCCCAGTGGGGTTTTTACCGACAGTCTGCAATCTCTGTCGTCATACTGTACAATCGGACAAGTTTTGGCAGGGATTTCAAGACTCTATATACATAAATTATCTCTCTCCCTCTATACATAAATTCTGTTATACGCGGTTTTGAAATTGATGGAAAGGTGGTGGATATCGTTTTGGAATTCCTGGATCTGCCGTAGGGTGGATATTTGGTCGAATGTGGACTGTTGGCGAAAGGCTTTAGACATTCAAATAGCTGATTAGATCTTGTAGGTGATGTTTAGAAAACATACATATATCTTTAGTTGGTGCAGTTTACTGTATTACTGTATTAGGGGCCCTAAATGCGCACTGCGACCTATGAGGTCTATTGTGGTGGCCCGTATGGTTTAACCAGAGGTTATAGTGAGGCTTTTGATAAACCTCAGGTTAGCCTTAGGTTCAATTTTCCGAATTTCCGCTGGGTTGACCGAGGCCCGCGTCAAGTAGAGTAGTCTTTTCCTTGCGGCTCCTGGACATACGCACAAAATATATTCAGCGGTCTCTTTTTGTTCTCCACAGAGGCGACAAATATCTGTATCTGATATTTTCATTTTATGCAGATGGTATCAGAGTGGACAATGTCCTGTCAGATAGCCCGTTAAGGTTCTTAACTCGTCTTTGGTGAGATCAAGTAAAGTCTTAGCCTTGTATTGGGGTTGGGGTTGATAAACTTTTTCGCTTTTCTAAGGCCCCGGAGGTTGGCCCAGTAGTCAGCGTGTTTGTTGATCTCCCTTTGTGTTATCTTGGAGTATGCACTGTTGGGTGGTACCCCAAAACAGGGTTCGGGACCAACGAGTGGGCGGCAAGCGCCTCTTCTCGCCAGGCAGTCAGCCCGTTCATTTCCCTCGAAGCCTTCATGTCCTGGGATCCAGGCTAAGGTGACCTTATTTACCGATGCAAGGCTTTCGAGGAGGTTGAGACAGTCCCAGACAAGCTTGGACCCTACTGTATAGGATTAGAACAGTGCTGCTTGACTGTCTGAAAGGATGTAGATGCGGGTTCCTTGAGTTCTTCTCCCCAGGCATTCTCTTGCACATAATTAAATAGCGTGGACTTCCGCTGTAGGTGACTTTCCAAGCGCTGTCACGCGTTGGAAGCTGGGACCGTAAACCCCAGCATCTGTGCTGCCGTTTTCCAATTTTGAACCATCTGTATACCAGATTTGGGAATTTGGTAGCGTAGTAGGGCCTTCATTTCTCCATTCGCTGAGTGCGCCTATAACACCAGTTTAAACGGTCTCCTAATTTTCCATTCATGCTTTTGCCCGACCACATTTTGCAAAAAGGGGTGGTACATGTTCCATACCAAGTCATCTCCCGCTGTTTTATAAGTAGGCTAGTAATATCCACCGAACATCTTTCGCTGCACCACCTTTCGTCGGCGAATTTCAGCTTCCAGGAGTTAATTGATCATTTACAGGTTTCTCAATTGGGAGTTCGGCGTCGTCATATTATTATTATTATTATAAGAATATATTAAAATAAATTAAAATTAACATGCTAATCACAGAGAAAGAGCACTAGCTGCGAAAAAAGTAGCGCCCTTTGAAACTACTGGCATTTCCAGCCTCCAGTTCTGTGGTTATTCTTTATATTTTACCCAACATAAGATGCATTTCGGGTTTACAAGCTTTTACGATACGATCACTTTCACCGAATTTACTGTATCGGTTGAAGCTATAGTACCTTTTTGTCTCCTTGAATTTATGTTTTTATAGTTCGAAGACCTCAGCCATGGTTGACCTAGTTACTACATCACTTATTCTCGTTGATTTACTAGACGAAGTTAATAGGGTAAACTACGCACTATAATTTGCCACATTCATAACGTAAACTACATAAATGCGTAGAAAATTTTAAATTAAAACAAAAAAAAAATTAACAAATGAGTTATGTATTTATTTATTCCGTTTTATGTCTCGAACACATTTCTCTATTAGACTTAGCAATATAATATACATATTCAACAGAAAAAAAAATAGTTTTAATTGACTAATGTTTCATGTCAACATATTGTAATATGTACATAGTGTTTAATAAGCAACTTCAAGAAGTACAATAAGTAGTAAATTAAAATTTAATTGATTTTGAATATATTTCTATCTACATAAATACATACAGTTGCGGTCAAAATAATAGTAGTGAAACAAGTAAATAGATAGAGTGAAAAACGCAGTTATATAGCGGAAAGCAACAGGGCTAGTACAGAAGTTTGGTTGTTGAAAATTTGTAATAGAAATGTAATAATAGAAATGTTTGGGCTTCACTTTTTTTAATAATTTTTTTAAGAACCACTACTATTATTTTGACCGCAGCTCTAACATATGTCGAATTCATGACGTAGATAATCAAACGCAGATCGACATTTAGATATGGGATCTGATATGCCATATTTCGTGAAGTACCGCAAAATACAAAAGAAATGTTTGCCTTACCGTAAACATCGTTCCCAATTAAGTATTAGTTTTACCTTTCCCTGACTCAATATGATGTATCCTCATTGCGTATGATGGAGATGGAGAAAGCTCACCCAAATGTCGACCTTACCAAAGGCACGCACAGGGTTCTAATCATACTTATGTCATAGTATAAGGTTCAAGTTCATCCTTCTATATCGTTTGATATACATATGTACATCAGGGTTAGGCTTCATTATTTGTATGAAGGAAAAAAAAAAAAGACTCGAAGTACCTGGGTGCTAGACTGCAAGGCACTATTGCTACAGCAAAACCAAACGGCATGGTTACGGCTCCAACCGACTACATCACAACCTAACTAAACTTTAGGAAAAAATCCTACGTGGAATTCCCCACCAGAGCACAGTGGAAGAAAGATGAAGCGGTGAAGAACTTCGACACGGTCATCTACACCACTGAACCACTGAAAGTATCAAGACCATACCTCCTGCCGGATTTTGCCAGCGTCCAGGCGAAACTACTGGCAATCCAAAAGGTTTGCGAACAAACAAACAAAACATTTCTAACCTCATAGATAGCCAAAACGCTATCACAAATTGGGTTTCCGGGCACAGTGACGTAAAATAAATGAGCGTGTAGGTAAACTGAAAATGAGCGTGCAGGTAAACTGTCCAGCCAGGGCTCACCTCTACGCGGCTCACTCGCGGCTAGCCCCCACATTCCGCTATTCACTAACACTTCTTGCAGAAGGCCAACCTCCAATGGAGTAGGCTAATCTACTGCGACATATCAAGGGAGATATGGCCGACCTACGATAAGATTAGAACAAAAGCTCTTCTGAACAAAACCCGTCCTGATATCGTCAGAATAACGGCGATAACCATGGAGCTTTGGCCAATTGGAGGCAATGCCGCACCTGGGGAAACTCTTTTCTACTTCCTCTGCAAATATCCGGCATTTGCAAGAGCCAGACTCCACAGTCTTAGCCACAGTCTTAGTGGTTGTATTTCCATCAGAACTCTCACCTTTGAACTGCCACCCCATTCGAATCTCCGATTGTAACAGCTTTAAGAGCGTCAACAATGATTTCATTGTTTTTCTTGTAATTCATCCTTTTTGGATTCTTGAATGGAAGTGTATTTAGAAATTAAGTCACTAAGATTGTGAGCGTAGTAGTAAAGAGTACAGCTGTTAACATTCAAAATAATTTTCATGTATGTTTCTGAAGCTATCATTAGATGACGTGTAAAAACCAAACAATTGTCTACCCGTGACGTCATTTTGAAGTCAGACGGCTGTGATATGTAACCATCGATACAGTCTACTGACGTCAAAATAATGTTTTTTGCACGTGTCGCCTAATCCTAGCTTAAGACTTGAAAATGTTTGCTTACAATCACATCGCCTTACTCCGGTCATAGGGTATTACTCGTTTAGTAATCCGTAACAGTTTTTTCCGTTTAATTTTAACAAAATGTTTCAGGTTTCTTACGTAATTCATTGTGAAAATGTTCTTTGAACAACCTTGACCTTAGTTTTCGTTAAACGATGCTAAATTTGCATAGGATTATTTTTTTTCGTTACACTTAAAGAAGATATTCTTGGAACTTGGAATTTTACATATTTTTTTATTGATCAGAATTAATGTTAATTTATAAAACACGAACTTACAACAATAAAATTACCAGAATTGGTTAGCTTTGGCTGCCGCGTAAGAAAGTGATTTTTATTTTGAAATTGAAAAAGTAATTGGACTCGAATTTGGAAAATACAAATGAAGAATTTGGGCAAAAAAACTGACGCTGAAAATAACCGCGTTTAATATTGAAGCCATGGATGTCCCATCAGAAGCGCACAATACATCATCAGCTGAATGGAAGAACTACGTAACTCGATATATGTATATGATTCACATGCTGATTCCGCCGTAACCGCAAGATTTTTTTTGTGCTAGCGGTTGTCGTTAAGAATAAAATGGTGGTAAAGAATTATGGTTGTTTAATATTGTTACTTGAAAAAATATTTGAAATTCTAAAAGATATGTACGTCGAATCCAGATAGCCAAAAACCCAGATACCTATCTAAAAAAAAAAAAATATAAGAAGAGTTACCTAGTTCTTGCACTCAGGTGACGATACGTAATTCTTAATTTACATACATCCATACTTCCATATCCATACTCCATACTAATATTATAAATGCGAAAGTATCTCTTTTTGCTACGTTTTCAAGGCTAAACCGATAAACCGATTTCGATGAAATTTAGTACGGTGATAGCTTAAGCCTAGGGAATGAACATAGGCTAAAATTTTTTTTTAAAATCCTCTCACTGCCACGCCCCTTTTTCGAAAAAACGTACTTTTTTGAGTAATTTTACAAGAAAATCGAAAAACTTACTTAACCCAGCGAAAGTGTGGCCGGGTATGACATACTCAACCTGTTACTTACATGTTTTTTTCTTTTTTTTAACTGATCACACAAAGGCTTTGTCGTTTAGAGTAGCTGGAGTTAAAGGTATAAGGAAGGGGATAGTGGTGTGATCTCAATGTCACGCTAGCCGTTGGTCAAGATACACGTGGGCAAACATCTGCCGGGTATTTAATACCCCGCCACATAGCTGGCGTATGCATTTCGTGCCAAAATTTACTATGGTTGTTTTTGTTGTTTTTAGTTTTGTTTTACTTTTTTTAGTTTTTGATTAAAAATGGATTTCGAAGCTAGAGAAAGGCGACTTAGATCCATGCTGGAAGATTTTGCTAATTTTTTACTGAATTAGAATAAAAATGTGTGTATTTTAGCGGCATTTTCGAAAATGCCCAATTTGTGTTACAAAAGTTTAGTGAATTCCGTTTTATCAAGTATTAATATACAAATTCTTGAAATACGACATGTGTTTTATTTGCAATTAATTATAACATACCCTATTACAATAAAATACTATTTTTTAATGTTAATGTTTATTGTAGCAATATTTACATTCAATTTTGTATGTGGGTATCTCATACCGAGGCACATAGTCTACGTAGCATTTTGTAACCACACTCTCGCCGGGTTAAGCAAACGTGTTGATATTTATTTACTTTGACGGTTTCTCCCATAGCGAGCTCAGAGCCAATTCACCGGACAGCCCGGTCATCCTCGAGCTAGAAAGGAAAATCAGGAATGTTGTTCACAGGGACCCGTTAAAGAGTCTTTACTTACTCATCAATGTCTTGAAACCTGGGGAAGGATATAGGGAATATTGAGACGTCTTCCACGCGGACGTAGTCGCGGGTATCAACTAGTATATACATAAATTGTCAATGACCCGCTTATCCACATCTCCGAATCTTCCGCCATCGACTCTAAATCATCAGGGGCTATCCTCATACAGGTAGAGGTGATATTTCGGATTTGGTTTAACTATCTCATTCTAGGCCTACCCAAAGGGCCGCCTACCTGATGGCATGGATTTCATGGCATGTTTTGGAAGCCGAGCTGGGGTATGCGTTGAACGTAACCAAACCATTAAAGTATGAACCTTTCCGTTCGAAGAAGTAGTTGCTCCGTTTTGAGTGCCCCGCGTTTTCTGTTGTTCCTAACTCGATCTCCGCGAGTTACTTCAGCAATTCAACGAAGAAATCTCATTTCGGCAGCTTGTACCCCCGATCTTATTTTTTCGGTCATTACCCAAACCTCATAACCATAGGTGAGGATCTGAACAAACACTGAATTGAAAACCGATAGCTTAGGTCCGATGCCAAGTTCAGCTGTCTCAAAACTGCTCCAGCCTGACCAATCCAACAGAATAACTCAGTATTGCTCTTGCCATCACTCGTGATACGGACCCCGAGATACTTAAACTTCTCCACCTGTTTCAATAAAAAAAATAGCTGGCGCGACAGCTCGGGATAAGACAGGGCCAAGGCAACGAATGGAAGGGACCTACAATTTATTGCCGACTCCGTCCGGCGAATTGAGAAGCTCTTTCATGACAGATTATTCTCCCAGAGGCTTGTCATTTCCCGGCGAGAGGTGGTGCGCGAAAAATGTTCGGTGTTCGGATGACGAAGTCATTAGCGAAAAGCAGATGACTCATCATTAAGTCTTCCAATTCTAACCGTTCCTCAATACGGTTGCATTGTAACATCCAATCCATGTACACTATGAAAGGAAAGGTGACAAAACGCATCCCTGGCGATGTCCAACGCCTACAGGGACAGGCAGATGGTCTGCCAGAACACGTTGTTTGCAGATCTGTGATTGCGGTCCAATTTCTCGCCAAAACTCCTTTCAGGACTGCTCCTTGTCTGCTTTAACAGCCAGTTTGCAAGTTAGCACATCCATGTACCGGTTTCGAGAAACTGAATCTCCCAGGTGTATCGTTATTTTTAATTTAATTTTTAATATTCACACGCCTTTTCCTGAGCCATAGAAATTTTAATAACGACAGCACCCATAAAGTGCCATACACTCAGACATAACGGAAGAAAGATGACACAGCGAGAGTGAGGTGCAGTGGTTCGAAATTCAGACAGTATACGGTTTTAATGGAATCTGAGGGTGGTGTCCAGACTAACTGGGGACATTTGAATGTTTGTCATTGCTAGATTTCACCATCTTATCAGTTCGATCAACTATTCAAGCCACTACTACTCTACGACAGTGTTATACTTTTGCAGTAGAGTCGATGTCGACTTTCACAGTTGATCGATCCTATTTATTTTTAAGAAATGAAGGTTTTCTGACAACAGGAGTTGAACCCGGACTTTAAGTGTGACAAGCGTTAATGCTAAACACTTAACCGTTGTTAAGTTTCTTAGACGTTGGTTTTGCTGTGATGCTTAAACTTGACACAGGTTTTGTATAGCTTATCTCTATACAAGGTTTCATATGAGGCTTTAAAATCGAAAAATGATTAGAGTTGATTTGGAACTCTAGGATCTTTTCCAGGATCTGCCAAGTTGTGATAACGTAGATGAAAGGTTTTAAACGCGCACCCTTAAAGGCAGAATATATCTTATATTCGATCTTGTGGAGAGTGATTTCTCCTAATTGGCTCAGTTTAATGAGGCTAATTGTTCCTCCTTTACTCACTGTTTTAGGCAGTTCCTGTTCGACCTTAATTTCATTTTCCACAAAACATCTTTGCCGCTGATGACTTGCTATGGTCAGAGTTCAGTAGGCACACCTTTAGGTTGTTCCAGTGCGCGTTCAGCTAATGATATGCAGGTTCATTATTATTCCAAATCAGTCATGCTTATTTTGTAAGATTATGAAGCGTAGTAGCAAACACCTAATAATTACCCACGTGAACGAGGGGAATCTCAAACCTTAAAGTAATAAATTCGGATTTAAAAACGTAATAGCACTCAATCGTGGATTATCTGGCTGGAAACTTGATTGAGCCGTGAATCACTTCAGTTGTTCGTTTTTAACTACTTCACTTTCTTTTGAATTCCCTTGTCCAGGGGGGCATTGAAATGCAAATTTGGGACAACTGATTTTAGCAACCGACATCAAGTCTTGCAACTAAATAAACAAACAAACAAAATTATCAGAAGGACTCGTTTGGATAGGTGTGAGGTTAAAAACCTGTCAGTTCAAGGGGTTTAATCAAACTGCGCATGTTGTTGAGAGCTGATGTTCAATAATTCGTTTTCATTTAAATTTTTTTTGAGATCAAGCTGCAGTCCTCTTTTCATTACACTTAAGACAAAAGGTGGTCGTCGTGGTTTAGAGAATACTGCATTGGACTGGTGTGCGAAATGAGTAGGTTCGAGCCCCAGTTCGTTGAGAAATGACAATCTTATGAGAATATAATTTGTCATGTAGGAGTCGGCAATATATTAAAGGTCTTCTCCATTCGCGCGGGCTGTCGTGCCTTCTATATATTATATTTATTAACTGATTTTTAATTAAAATAAAAATGTTTGCATAACTGGAGCTATGCGAACTACTCCCAATGCGGCTTTGAAAACTATGCCACACATCCTTCCATAGGAGATTCTCATAATAGAAACAGTATTGGCAAAAGAATGCAGCTTTGTCACATCTCGCTCTGGATTTACGTTGTGCACGAATAGAAGAAGGTATGCCGAGCTCCTTAGCAGGCTTGGCCAACTGGATATTTCGTTGAATCGGAATATCCTCTCTCGGCCCGAACTACGAAAGCCCACGAACTGCGTTTTCAGCTCCTCAGTTGAAGAGCTCATAGTTATTTCTGGCGGTCAGTTTCCCAGTTGCGACTTTAAATAGGTTGGTTGGTGGTAAACTATCGCCTAGTTCCGGTGAGCTCCGGAGGTCCCTGTCATTTCGTGGCTCCATCGGCGACATTCATCCCGGTGGGAACCCATCAACAGTTCGAGAGTTCAGTAAGCACTAGTATCTGGCTAACTCTGAAGGTCACCTTCGATGGTCAGCGTGTAGTCTTGGAATCCGACCAAAACTCGATCCCATGGTATTCCCCAATACTTTTGGCGAATCGGGCACCGAGGAGTAATGCTTGCAGTTTCATGCGCGGAATTGACTTAAGAGGCGGAACTCGGGTTTTTGCACCTATCAGGCTGCCCTCTACAATCTCACCGTTGGAGGTTCGTATATACGATACTGTATGAATAGTAAAAAATAAAATAAACGTGGAGCTGTATTCCCCCCCCCCCCCAGGCCAAGCACCACGGAACTCTAACGGTTTCCACTTCATTCAATTGGCGGAACCATTTCTACCATTTCTCATATTTCTCGTCTTTGATCTCCCCATCCCACTAAATTCAAGGAAGGAAGCAGTCAGTCCCAATAGATCGAACACGCGTTTTGTAGGGCGCCGTGGTCCATAAAGAATCTCTGCTTAAGTTCTAAACCCTTCCTAGCAAGTTTATCCGCTATCTCATTAATATATCTTCTCTATATATAAAAATCAATTGCTGTGCGTTAGTCCCGCTTAAACTCGAGGAAGGGCTCGACCCATTTGGATGATTCTTTTTTTGTTTTGTTCGTATTATTTCAGGGGTGGTTTAGGAAAAAAGAAAATTCGGAAAAACCCAAAGGAAAAGCCGGAAAATCGAAAAAATCGAAATTTGCGTTTTGTATGGGAATGCACTAAACATTACCAACGAGAATTGTAAATATTTCCACAATAAGCATCACTAAAATGAGCACGGGCTAATCTCGAGAACCACTGAACGGATTTGGATGCGGTTTTCACTGTTATGATCTGCATTTCTCGGGGAAGGATAACGTTATAAAAATGCTCTGTTACTAATAGGAGCTCAGCATTCGAAGTTTAAGTGGCAGAAAGTTGATTAAGCCCAAATTTTATGTTATAAAATTATTTTAACACTGGCTAATTGGATTTAAAAACAGAAGAACATGTTTTTAGTAAATTCCTCTAAGATTAATTTGAGCTATAAATCATCCTTCTGGGTTATCCTGAAACTGAGCTATGCTCAAAACAATTCATGAAATCATCGCCAACAATTTTCCATCAGTGGAGACCGCAGCCAACACCCATGCAGCATTGGGTAGCACATCGGTTCGTGATCATATGTTGTTTTTGTTTTGTCCAGTTGTACAGAGGTAGTTTTATTTTCATTTTTCTTTGTTCGTATCTTAGGTTTTGTGGAAATACATTATGTATTGGATCCATAGCTGAGGAAGAATGCGTATTGTGATAACCATCTATGCGACATATTTGCGCACGTAGAGCGGGAACGGAGAAGGGAAACTTTCAGTTGCATAGATAAGGATTTAGGCAAAGAATGCTTTTCACATTGGACCGATATCACAGATTTGCAAAGAAGGAAGGAGTTCAGGAGCTGATTCCGCCGTCTCAGACGAAGGAAGTTTAATATCGTTGAAGGAGGCAAATCCAAAGGTGGTTTACTTTTTGTTGGATGAGATGGATATGTTGCGCAGATTTAATGAGCACTTTTCGAAGCTGCTCAATGCCGAACAGGGATTGGATACCAGACTAAGTAGGGCGGAGAATAGTCCCACTGTAGAGCAGGTGACTTTGGCGATCAAATGTGCTGATGTTTATGAAATCTCGCCAGAAATGCACACGCCCTTGGGAGAAGAGGGAGTAAAATGGATCTCTCATTATAGTAGCATGGAAATGCAGTAAAATAACTAGCGACAATCAAACCATGGTGATTGTACTCTTTTTAAGAAAAGGGGAAAAAAGGGCTTCTTTAACTCTTTCTGCAAAAATCTTTGCTAAGGTGTTAAAAGCGCCTTCCAGAACTGTGGTCGCATCCAACTTGGCCGATGAGCAGTGCGGCTTTCGTCCAGGTAGAAACACAGCCAAACCGCTATTTATTCTAAGAACAGTATTTGGGAGGGATTGTGCCATGGGATCAGGTCTCTCGATGTAAACTCTGGAGTGTAGTGCAGGAGTATGGGATTGACGGTTCTCATTTGAAGGCCATTCGATCTCCATACACAAACTGTAGGGGATGTGTTCAGGTGAATGGCGTTGGCCTTCGCTAGGGGTGCTTTTTGTCACCTCTCCTTTTTCTTTCTGTACATGGATTAAGTGTTACAGTATAACCGTGGCGAGGAACGGTTCGCATTGTGAGACTTAAGGAAACGCCATGACTAACTTTGAACCATCTGGATCGAACTTCAGCGAGCACTTGATAGCTTCGTAGTCGTCTGTGTTAAAGTTGGGTAAACGTGAACAAATCAGAAGTAATGGTAATGTCTCGAACGCCTGTTCAATGAACTCTGCATGTTAGTAGAGTCCTATCAAAACCGATTCAAAAGTTTAAGTATTTCGGGGTCATATTCACGAGTGATGGAAGGAGTTATCCTGTGGGATTGGTGAGGCTTGAACAATTTTGTGTGTTTGATCTGACGATCACCTATGTTCATGAGATTTGGTTAATAACCGAAAGAATAAACTACCGAAATCAGATTTCTTCGAGATATTCTTTCGTTCTATCGAGTTAAGAAAAGCAGAATATACAAGGAACTTAATGTCGAGCAACTACCTTTTCGAACGGAACGATCCATACTTCAATGGTTTGGGCACATTAAACTCATGCCCCAACTTGGGTTCCAAGACGAGCCATGAATCCGTGTCATTAGTCAGACGTCCCCTGTGTAGGCTCAGGGCGATATGATGTTTTATGTTATTAAATTTTTATTAATTAAAATGAGGCTATAATAGAGCGAAACATACTAAAAAACAATAATCAAATAACTTAATTGTACCCGTACGAAGTCGGGGCGAGCCACTAGTCAATTATACATATGTACGTATGTGGCCTGGTAATCTGAAAACATGTTTGTCCTCAAGGCTTAACAAGGTTAGAAACACTAACGAAACCACTGCTAACACTGAATAAAGTGATTCTTTAAATTTGCTACTGGCTTAAACCAAATCTTGAGCAATCGTCACTAGAGCTGCTGAGGAACTGTCCTCTGAAAACAAATGACTTCGTTTCAATTTCGTAAGTAAACCTAGTTGATAACCACCATGGCGTCCGGCAGTTATTTCAATTTTAATTTCGTGTCCTTTTAAGTTTGTCTGTCGTCGACTTTAAACAAAACGACTTTGGCTGATGAAGCTCATTCGTTGCTTCCGCAAATAAAAGTCGTCCTCAGTGCTCAAAGAGACAGCATGAGAACACTAGTTAATCCGTGAGGACTTTTAATTAGAATTCTTATGCTCGTCTATTTAAGGACCATTAAAAATGTAAGAAGCGGGAAAAATCTCTAAGGAAGCATCCCGGAACTGGAAAAATCTCGAAACTCATTCACCCTCCACCGTTGAGAGATGTCCGGTCCGGTAGTGGTCTCGTTGAGGAAGAAAAATATCATCAATGAATCAGGTTATACTGCAGGAGAAACTCCGTTAATAGTTGTACTGAACGAACTGTAAACCAGGTAAACCGAAAAGGAAATTACAACTGAGCAGGAATCTGTTTCTTAAGTTTCCTGTGTGTGCGGAAGGCGAAGGAGGTGATGAAACCCAATCTTGCCTTAGTGGCGGGCGGTTGTGCTTTCTTTATGGATGGAGTCCTGCAATATGCAGCTTTTCACCGGTGCAATTATTTTACTTTTCGCTTGGCTGATTTTAGTTTTCTGTTTATGTTGTAGAATGTTTTGAATTATTACAAGGGGCAAGGGAAAATTTTGTTACACTATGTATGTAGACTAAGCAAACTTAATAAAGATTGTCCCATTAGGAGCGCACAATTTGTTCCAATTTTTTCTATGACACTTGTCATGTGCTGTTGCGATTACAACACTTGGAACACTACATAACACTGCCTTATTATTGTAAAACGGACTTCCACCGTGCACATGGCACAAGTTATACCTACAGTTGTGTTCAAAATAATCAAACATTGGTTGGCCTGTTCTCGAATCAATCCGAACTCTTGACGAAACGTATCATGTTCATTATTGGGATTTGCGCAAGGTCCTTAAGTTCTTCAAAAAGTCTATTTCCCATATAACGGAGGGGACGTATTTGAAGACTCGAGCATTTGCATAGTTAAAGTTTGATGGTTTCTATTTCCTCTGTATCCTGGCAGCTCTTTTTTCTCCAATGCTAGTAGGCTTTGGGTTCTTTTTTCATTCAGTGCCGGCCATTGGGAGCGGGATATAACAGCTACCCCTGGTGGACCAGGCAGACCTATAGGAATATTTACCGATGTAATCTTTCTCTTCTGTGGTTAATGCTGATACTTTCCGAGCTAGTTCATCCGCTGTCTCATTCCCTTCTGAGCAGCTCGAAACTGCTTTTGATCTAATTACCTCGCTGTCTAGTGCCTTAATTGCAGCTTGACTGTCTAAAACGATTGTTATTCTGGAAGGATTTAGCTCCTTAGCGTTTACAGTCTGCGCCGCCTTCTCAATGGCAAATATTTCAGCTTGAAATATACTGCAGTAATCCGGAAGTTTGTATGAGTCGTTAATCTTAAGTGACTTACAGAAAACGCTGGAACCGGTTCCTTTATTCGTCTTAGACCCGTTAGTGTAGATTTGGATATCCCGTTCATCGGTAAATGAGTATGAATTCCAGTCTTCTCTTCTGGGAATAAAGATGTAGTAGTTCTTGCTGTAGTTAATGTAAGGAATTACATAATCGGTATTTCTGTTGAGATTGATTGTCCTGTATCTATTAAGAATAGATCCGTAACCATATGAGCTTTGCTTCCATGAACCCGATTGCTTAAGGCGAATCGCACTTTTGGCTGCTGTGAAACGTATGTACTCATTTAGGGGAAGAAGATTTAGTATCACCTCCAGCCCTGCTTGTGGTGTCGATCTCTGTGCTCCAGTTGTGTTGATGGAAGCATACCTTTGTACATTTAAAGGGTTGTTTAGATATCTGGTTTTATCTGTTGCATTCCACCATACAATTGATCCATAGGTAAGTATGGGCCTTACGATCGCCGTCTACATCCAGTGGATTATAGACGGACACATGCCCCATTGTTTACCGAAGGTTTTCTTGCACGTGTAGAAAGCGCATAGAGCTTTCTTCATTCTTTCTTCTGTGTTCTTCTTCCAAGTGAGCTTTGCATCGAGGATGATTCCAAAGTACTTAGCTTATGAAGAGAGTTTTAGAGGAGTTCCGTTGAGCTTTGGGAGATCATATTTGTCTAGTTTCCTCTTTCTGGTAATCAGAACTAGTTCGGTTTTGGTCGGATTTACTCCTAGGCCCAAGGAGGACGTTCTTTTAATGCATATTCCATGCAGTTACTAATTGTAGGAAGGTGTTTTCAACTGAAAATGATAACAACGTCGTCTGCATATGCCACAATATTTATTCTTTTTGTTTTAAGAATCGTCATACTTTTGTTAACACTAAAGAGCCATAGAAGGGGCGAAATAATTACTCCTTGTTGATGATTGTACTGTTAAGCATTTCATCTATTTACGGGGTTTTCCCAAAGGGACGGTTAGATTTTGACAGTTCATGGCAGCCATGTTGTTTTATCTGTTGTTAGTTTTCCCAATTTTTAATTTTCAGACACTAGATACAAATCACCATGGCAAGTTACAGCCTCGAGCAACACGTGCAAACAATAAACCTTCATTACCAAATTGGTTCAATGTATTTCAGCAAAAAAGTCATCTTCAGCGACGAGGCTCATTTCTAGATGAACGGGTAAATCAACAAGCAAAAATGCCGGATTTGAGACCATGCCAATCCATCCGAGGTCCACCAAGTGTCAACGTATCTGCAGAAAGTCACTGTTTGGTGTGGATTGTGAATCGGCGATATCATCGGTCCGTACTCCTTCGAAAACAACGATGGCATTGCCATCACCATGAACGGAGAGCGCTACCGATCGATGATAACCAATTTCTGGCCCACATTGGATGATATGCATGTGAACGATATGTGGTTCTAACAGGACGGCGCTAAGTGCCACACAACTGATGCCACAATGGACATTCTGCACGGGCGATTTGAGGGCATGATTGTCTCACTCAGAGGCGATGTGTACTGGCCACCGAGATCGTGCGATCTGATCCCGTTATACTTTATGTTGAGGGGTTTCCTTAAGTCGCCAACGACCAGTGCCCTCAAAGTCAACTTAGCCCGTGCCATCGCTCAGGTTGATCTAAGCGCCAGAGTTATCGAAAATTTGAGGGCATGATTGTCTCACTCAGAGGCGATGTGTACTGGCCACCGAGATCGTGCGATCTGATCCCGTTATACTTTATGTTGAGGGGTTTCCTTAAGTCGCCAACGACCAGTGCCCTCAAAGTCAACTTAGCCCGTGCCATCGCTCAGGTTGATCTAAGCGCCAGAGTTATCGAAAATTGGACCTCTCGGATGCATGCCAACCAGTGAAGCCGCGGCGGCCATTTGAACGATGTCATATTCCACACTTGTTTTATTCAATTTAAACAGCTACTCGTACCTATTGGAAAACCCTTGTTTTACTACTACTGCCTCGATGGATTCCATTTTCACGTTCTTAAACGCTCCTTCGATGTCAAAAAAGCAGGCTACCTCATGTAAGACTGTCTCCACTGACCTCCCTTTAAGGTAGACGTGTTGGGCGCTACATAAGTTTTGCTCGTTGAGTACGCTTCTTACATGTAGGTCAATTATTCTTTCCAGTGCTTTCAGAAGAAAAGAGGAGGGATTGATTGGTCTGCAATCTTTCGCAGTAGAATGGATAGGCTTTGCTGCTTTGGGAATCAATACCACTTTCACCTCTCTCCAAGTTTTTGGAACGTATCTCAGCCTTATACAGCTTTGGAAAATGCATTTAAGCCAGTGTGAGATACTTTTTGGAGTATGTTGAAGCATTGCTGGGATGCTGTTGTTTGGCCCTGAAGATTTGTAGGGTTTAAACGAATTCACCGACCATGCAATGTAGTGCATGGAACGTGTTTTACTTTCCGCCGAAGTGACGAAGTAGATAAAAAAATGTTAAGAGAAATCACTCCGATTGAAGTAAAACTGGTTACACAGTCCGTGGTACGTCCTCCTTATTTTTCGTCCCAATTCGTTTTTCGGGTCTGAATTGACCTGAGTGTGGCGATATGGTGTTTTCCTTTCGCTCGCCCACTTACCTGTTAGCTTGTTATTTTCTTTTTCGCCTGTAATCGTTTCTCGTCTTATCTGATTTCTTTATTTCTCTGTTTATTTTCCTTCGAAAACCCCTCGGTTTTTTTCATCTTCCCGTTTTTAACTTCATTTTTTTTTTCAAAACCTCCTACATTGTCGCACGGTCAGCCTTGGAGTGTAAGTTCTTCGCTGTCGACCCACTTCCGCTCGCACATATATGTACATACAAGCATGAAGTGAACTCAGCCAGGAATGAAGGAAATCATATCCAGAGATCTGTCAGCATCTCATTTCCTCATTGTCTTCAGAGTCGCGTTCTGTTCGTTTTGGTGTTCAGTGACTGTCCCACCCAGCTAGAGATTCAGTAGAACTAAGACTGAGAATATGGACAAGCCTCCACAAAATAAATCAACAATCTGAATGGGAATCTGAAATGTCCGTCTAATAAATAAGGGGGATTAGGGTTTACAAATGCATGTTGGTCGTCGTTTACCGGACAATAATGTTCGGAAACATCGGTAGCACAAGGGTCTGTCCCGCCCCCGTCCGTCCTGCAAGAAATACCTTCCAAATATGAGTTCTCCGGTTGCCCCTGCAAACTTGAGCAGATCAGACAATGATCTGTGAGACAGCTCTTCGATGTCGCTGAACAAAATATTCCCAGAGTTATTTTTCTTATATTACATAGGTTTGGGCGGTGAAAGAGAAAATACATTGTGCATTCATGAACCTTTTTATTGCTACACCTTCTTCTCTGTCGTCTTCGGTCAGATGCACCTTTTTGCATAGGATCTTAGCAGTCAGTATTTCTACAAACAAGGATTTTCTTGCTTTGTGATATTCAGACCATAGACTACACCACTCGCAGGCTAAGGTTTGACAAAAACTTCAAGGTAATCATCCCTCCCAGGTCATCCTGGGGCGATGTATTTTCAGAAGATAAACCGATTAATTTTTACACCGACGGTTCAAAAACTAGCAATGGGGTGGGTGGTGGTGTTTTCTCCGACAGGCTGAACATCAGCCTAGCGTTCCGTCTTCCGAATCATTGTAGCGTATTCCAGGCGGAAATCATGGCGATCAGAGAAGTCTTATATTTGCTGAAGAAAAACGTAATATCAGCCACGGAAATCCGCATCTTTTCGGACAGCCAAGCGACACTGAAGCCCTTGGAATCAGTCGCTCTAAATTCAATAATAGCTCTAGACTGCCGATCGTCTCTTTTAGAGATGGCGGAGCAGTTCAATATCCACCTTTGCTGGGTGCCAGGGCACAGTGACATTCAAGGGAACCGCAAGGCTGATGAATTCGCCAGATATGGAACAACATTACCTATGGGGCCTGATAAGGCAATTTAGGTATACCGATCGCTACTTGCAAACTATCGCTATCGAAATCTTACGTGGACAAGTGGTATAACATGTCTAGCGACAAAGCAGATTTAGCCCAAGCTGGATCTGAAACGCTCGAAGTATTTGATTTCTCTTAATAGATTGCATATTAGCACTATAATAGGTGTCGTTACTGGACACTGCCAATAGGCAAGCATGCTACTAGGCATAGCCTTTACGCAAATTACTTCTGTAGAAGCTGTATGGACGAGGAGGAGGAGGAGACGATTCTCCATCTTCTTTGCACCTGTCCAGCTCTCTCCCGCAAAAGGAAACTCCACTTGGGAGCTTTCTTCTTTACAAACTTAGGCGACCTAATTAACATTGATGTCAGTAGCCTTCTTCACTTCATAAGAAGCTCCAATTGGTTTCTATGAGTTGGCAAGAGATCCTTTCGAGATCCTGGTGGTATCACAACGGACCCCTCATGGGTCTAAGTGTGTTGGCTTTAGCTGGCAGCCACTTCAACCTAACCTAGCCAAACCTATATTCAGACCAAAGTCTTCATATAGACAACCTGTTGCTTGCCTCGATAAAGGAAACAAGCCTTGCCTTTCTCAGCTGACAAAGTGAAGGTTATATTGAACCATCCACTTCACTTCCGTAGCCGCGATTGAATTCTCAAGAGTGCTCAGGAGATTTTAAAGAGAGCTCACACACAAATTGAGAAATTCTTCTCTCAGTGAATGAAAATTTCAGAGGGAATTCAGCTCCCTTCAGCACCTAGCTGGCTACGGGCGTGATCCACTTGCTCTCGGTTTAGGGCTAAACCTTTTTTTTTGCTAATTCATAAGCACTCCCGTTTCCTGGCATACCGCTGTGTACCGTCTATCCCCCAGTGAGATTGTGTATTTATGACGGTTAATGGACGCAGGCGACATCAACATCGTCGCTACTAGCGTGCCGTCATTGAGGCTTTTACGGCAATCGAACAACAGGTGAAATGAGTTGGTCTTGAAGTAAATGAGAACAAAAACAAGTACATTTTGTCAACAAGTAAAAAAGTATTTGTCCAACGGCAGTGGTCGCTGTTGCTCAGTGTTTAGTGCGCCGGACTGCTGTGCGAACGGCGTGGGCTTAAGACACAGCCATGTCCACCGAACACGAGCTGTTGCGCCAGCTCTTTGCTTTGGTTTTTATCTGTCCAACGACTGTCGACTACAGTATAGGAGTTTACCTTCCTATAAATAAATATCACCTCCTCGAATGATATCCTAATGGAGATTAGATGAATACTTACCATAGGAAGATGATGTATGGTGGCGAGTGCTGGAGGATAAGCAGAGGAAAGCAGAGCAGATATTAAACACTTTGCAAAGAAAATCCTTCCTCGAATATTTGGTCTTATTTAGGAGGCTAAATACAGGAACAACGAAAGTTTAACCAAAAGGTAAAAAGATCGTGTCAGGGAACCAGAACCCGTACGAAAACCTGTAGAGATGAAGAAGGGAACCTTGTGCTTGAGTCACAGTCGGGGCTAAGCATTTGAAGTAACTACTTCTGCAGACTGCATAACGCCGACGAAGACCAACATTCCGCTGTGACGCAGAATGAAACATTCAATTTGGACTATGATAGCCAAAACTTCCGTCGACCAAATCGAAGTGCGGATAGAAACATACAAACTAAAATCCAACAATCTGCTTGACCAGGCGGCCTTTCGGTCGAGTTACTTAAAAGGACGCCCCTATAGGGGCATCAGTGTCCTCAACATCGCGTACAAGATCTTTTCTGGAATACCGTATGAACGCCTGAAACCTTACACTCTTCTGTACACCAAAATACATGTACATTTTGTGTCTTTCCAGATCTGCACTGATGCGTTTGACTGCTGATCAGAGCAAACGCATAGCGCCATGTTGAGAGCCCATCGAATCCAAAAAGCTGTAGATTGCCAATAGAAGCCTGGCATTGTTCTTCAACTACGAGAATTGAAATTATTCCACATATGTATGTATGTATAATACATATTACACATTCATATACTTTGAATTAGTGTAAATTGACCGCCTAAAAATATGCAAATAAAAAGGTCCTAACTACAAAGTCGCAGATGAAATTGTTTATTTACATACTTTTGGGTTCATTCAAAAATATTATTTGGTTTTTTGCACTGCCTTGAGGCTAATTCGGGGGCTTTGCAGGCCTTTGTGTACACCACTGAAACCTAGGGCATAGTATATGTATTTACAATTAATAAAATTGGAAAATTGCATAGTTTACGTCGTTTCACCAAACTCCGGATATTACAAATTTGTAGCTGTGTTCTACGATGGTTGGATGTCATAGAAATAAGTTAGATTCTGATTGGCTTCAACCAGGTGACGCCTAGTTACTACGCCGTGTTACTACAAACATCGCTTGTGCTTATTTTAACTCTGCGCGGTAATCTCATCTTACTAAACTTATAAACGCGGGTCAGTACTATAAACACAACAGCGGACGAATTCATCAGATGGAAACAATGGTTGTAAGAGACACTCCGGGACAAAAGTAACACGTTATGTCGGTTTCGTCGACACATTTATTTGGTGTTTGGGCAGATAAGGACTTCCAAGAATTAGTTGGGGTCGTGCAAAAGAGATGGTGGCAGATGAGCTTATGAGATCGGTTCAACCGGTCACTTGTCCTAGGTATTTTTCCAATGACACTGATCGTCCAGTTGGCGAGTTGTCCCGCCGGTGTTAGAAGATGAAAAAATGTATGGTGTCGTAAGGATTAAATTTTTTAATAGGCCAATTCCAGTTAACCAATTTGTGGAGGCCCTACTTAGACTGCTGCAAAGCAAACATCGCCACCATTCAAGAAGTAGGAGGAGATGGGCGGGACAAAAAGAGGATGAAAACTGCGATACGACGATTGCTTCCGGTAACAAAAGCAGCACTTATTCGGATGTGTATTCGTCGTTGGATACAGGCTAAGGCAAGAAGCTTAAAGTTTGAAGTATGTCGCCACGCGCCTTACGACAATTCATATCAAGGCTAAATTTGCCAACGTAAGCCTGATATGTGCGCATGCCCCACAGAGGAGAAAGACGACGACACCAAAGACATAACAGTGCCCTAGCTATAATATTAAAAGTGTCTTAAACGACTTTAACGCAGATCTAGAAAGAGAGGGCATCTTTGGTAGTCGGAAAGTATAACCTACACGACACCACCTCCGACAACGGATTTAGGCTGATCGACTTTGCTACGGCGCGAAATATTGTCTCCTGATCAATCAACCGTCAGCCTGATTGACCACATTGCGATCGACGCAAGACACTTCCTCAGTATTTTTGATGTCCGAACGTTCCGAGGGGTCGACATTGACTCGGACCACTACCACTACCTTGTTGTTGTCGTAAGATACCACTACGGCTATCCCGATCACCGCCAAGACAAGGAAATTATGTGAGGAAGTTTGACGTCGGACGGCTACAATCGCATCAGTTCGCCAAATCCTTTCCGATCGAGTCTTGCTTAATTTCTTAAGAGGCACCAACTATTAAAGACCAAAAAGCCATCAAAGACCCCACGTTTAACGCACCGGGTTTTATTTGCCCACCTACGAAATCCTTGGTTTGACGACGAATGCCGGCAAGCACATGCAGATAAACAAGGGGCAGGCATACGAAATGGAACCACATAGAAGGATTAGAGCTGCTCACGAGCTCTACCAGAAGCTAGGAAGGGAATAAACTGCAGAATTGAGTTTCGGATGTTCTACGTAAGTCGACAAAGAAACTTATCAAAGCTACAAAGCCCGAACCGAAGCTTTGTAAGGACGACCAAGGGAACATCGTAGTAAAACATCGTAGTCGATGCTGAATATATGGAAGAACTATTTCAACAGACTGTATAACGGCTCGCTGTTTCCATCCCAATTGAATAACAAAGCCGTTTCCCCAACATCTTAAGTGATTCTATACAAGAGTTTAGTCATCCCAGTTCTGTTCTGTGCGTAGGGTTTGGACTTTGTGAAAAATGGATAAGCTCGCCCTCGGTTGTTGGTGAATTGAATCTTTCTCGGAGGGACTACACCCTAGAGGATGTCCACGACTGTGGTGGCGCGTTGGGAAGTCAACCAACTTGGCAGCTAGCTAACGATCGGGCTGGCTTGTTATTTGAGCCCCAGGTCCACCCTGGACTGAAGTATGTAAAAGTAAGTACAGTAATCCCCGGATAATTGGGCCTCGCTTAATTGCGTTCATCGCAAAACTGAGCAAACAAAAGATTCCATAAGAAATTTGCATAACTTTTCCCGTTTGAATCCGTCCACTTAAATGCGTAACCCGGTTAATTGCATTGAAAAAAAGTAAGGTTTTTGTAAAACTTCACACAAAAGCGCCCAGTGAAATGAACACAAAATACAAACTTCCTATTCCCTTCGGCGAGTTACCTCAGCAATACAACGAATAAATCTCATTCTGACAGCTTGAATCCGCGATCTTTCGGTCGTTACCCACACTTCATAACCATAGATGAGGGTCGGAACAAACACTGAATTAAAGACCGATAGCTTAGCTCTGCTGTCAAGCTCAGCCCTCCTGATAGCAGATTGACCAAGCTGTCTCAGTCCTATAGGATAACTACTTCCTCTGTTTTGTTGATCTAGCTTCAACACAGACGTCGATGAACCTATCTAGTGCGCGCTAAAGTTCGGTCTGGGTGGACGTAAGGATGATCAGCGAAAAGCAGATAACTTATCTTTAAATCTCGCAAATCGAACAGTTCCTCACCAGGGCTGCGCTGTAACATCCAATCCATATACACTATGAAAAGGAGAGGTGACTGCACGCACCCCTGGCGAAGTCCAACGTCCACAGTGGAAGGTGTCGATTTAACGCCGTTCACCCGAACACAAGTCTTACAGTTTGTGTATAGAGATTGAATGGCTTTCAGAAGAGAACCATCAATTCCCTACTCTTGCAATACACTCCACAGTTTACTCCGAGAGACCCGATCATATAGTTTCTCCAAATCCACAAAACAATTGTAGATAGGTTTGACATTCTCCCAGGCCTTCTCAAGTACCATTCTTAGAGTGAATAGCTATTCGGTTGTGCTTCTACTTGGACGAAAGCCACACTGCTCATCGCCCAACCTGGAATCGACCACAGCTCTTGAAGGCGCTTCCAAAACTTTAGCAATGACTTTTCCGGCGAGAAAGAGATATGCCCCTATAATTGGAGCAATCTCTCTTATCCCCTTCTTAAAAAGAGGAAGAATCACTCCAGTTTGCCAAACACTAGGTGTTTCACCGCATACCCAGGCCACTTTAAAGACAAGAGAGAGACATTTCACTCCCTCTTTACCCAAAGCTTTTTTACCAGCAGATTTGCCGACTTTTAGTGCTTTAATCACCAAAGTCACCTCCTCTGCGGTGGGACTATTTTCCACCCTACTCAAAACCATAGGTCTGCCAGCCTCAGGACCTGTTCGGGATTGAGCAGCTTCGAAAAGTGCTCGCGCCATCTGCCCAAGATGGAAAGAAGTACATCATCTTTGGAATTAACTCCTTCGATGATATTAAACTTCCTTCCTCTGAAACGGCGGATGGTCTGCCGAATACCTTGTTTGTAGATCTATGATCACGGTCCTATTTCTCGGCGAATTCCTTCCAGAAATCGAAACTCTCTCTCCCAATGGTATCAACTTCAGTACTCCGCCTACCGGCCTGAGACTTGCGAGTATCCCCACTCCCGCCTGAGCAGACATTGAGGGTGCTTCACCTGACATGAAGAGTTTCCACTCATCCAAAAAGTCCACAGTTCTAGAGCCTCTTTTTCTTTGTTGAGGAGATACCAGCTATATCTAGTCGATATTTAGTAGCCTCCCCAATAAGCTCAAGGTCTTTTCCTTAAGCGAAGAAATGTTCCATGTGCCTATCCTAAGTCGATTCTGTTGTCGAAAAGCCGAAAGTCCACTTATGCCCCCATCGGAGCATGGCGCATCTCCCCTTTGACCCCCGTAATGGTTTGCGAGACCATTGCCGGGAAGCTCGTAGCCGTTCAGGGTTGAGCCCGGTCGGCTGCCGAGAGGGACAAGCCGACCTCCAGACGCTCGCATGCTGCCACCCTCTAGGCCTGGCTCCGAAGGGCGCCCTGGCATAGTAGGATTGGCGATATCCGAGGCCTGTCTTACTCTTCTTGTCATCGTAGGGGTTTGCGCTTCGTAAGCCATATCTGAAGAGTATGGCTAGATGAACTATTTAGCTACTCTACACCCCACCGCGAGGAGGTCAGCTGCTGGGGGGGTCTACTAAAACATGTTTATATAAAATAATTTTGGTATTATATTGACCTCATTTTTTTAATGCACTTTTTTTGCGTATTAAAACAACAGTTTTTTTTGCATTTTTAGGGCAATAAAGAAGGGCTTTTGTTATTGCATCATCAACGCAATTAAGCGGCATTTCAGTAATTGCGTTCCTCGGTTAAATGGGTTGAAAATCGAACATTCTTGTTGATGCCACTTAGCGGCGATTACTTACTTACTTAAGGTGGCTCTACAGTCCGGCGTGGGCCTGGGCCTCAACCAACAAGTCTCTCCAGCCAGCTCGATCTTTAGCCAGCTGCCTTTAGTTTCTCATGCCAAGTTAGTTGAGGTCCCCTCCCCCTTGCGTACGCCACCTGAGTCGCGGTCTTCCTCTACTGCGCCGTCCCTTGGGTGTGAATTCGAAGATTTTCCGCCTCGCAGCATTAATGTCCTTCCTCTCTATATGACCCAGTCACCTAAGTCGTTGGATCTTCACGCTTCTGGCTAGGTCAAAGCCGCCGTACAGCCCATACAGTTCGAAGTAGTATCTCTTCCTCCATTCACTGTCTATGCAGACGGGACCGAAAATCACCCGAAGAATTTTCCTCTCAAAACAGCCAAGTGCGACCTCATTCACTTTTGAAAAAGTCCATGTCTCAGCGCCATAGAGCAAGACTGAGACGTTAAAGGGTCACCTTAGTTTTTCGAGTTTTTCAATTGCTTTCTTAGCCCAAAAACACAGCGATTGACAAGAGTTATTCTTCGTTTAATCTCAGCGATGGTGTCGTTTTCTGAATTTATAGCGGATCCTAGGTAGACAAAGTCCTTAACTACCTCGAAGTCATATCTGTCTATTGTGACGTTCTGTCCGAGACGTCGGTGTTGGGTGTCCTTTCTTGTTGACACATATACTTCGTCTTGCCCTCATTGACCGCTAAACCCATCTTCGTCGCTTCCGTCTCAATACTCACGAACCCGCCAGTGACATCACGCTGCGTTCTTCCGATTATGTCAATATCGTTTGCGTCGCCTCTGGTGTTTGCGCTTGAGTTTTGCACAACTCTTTCAAGAACGGTGTTGAAGAAGCGCGTGTTGACAGCGCGTCGTCTTGCCTAAATCCTTTCTTGACATCAAAGGTCTCGGTGAGGCCTTGACCTTGATGGAGCAGCGTGCATTCTCCATCGTCATCCTGCACAGACGGACGAGTTTGGCAGGGATGCCAAAGCTAGACATGGCTCTGTATAGCTCGTCTCTATAGATCCTGCCATACGCGGCCTTAAAATCGATGAAGACGTGGTGGGTATCGATTTGAAGTTCTTGGGTTTTTTCCAAGATCTGCGGCAGTGTAAATATTTGGTCGATGGTGGACTTTCCTGGCCTGAAACCACACTGATATGGACCGATCAGGTTGTTGAAGAACGGCTTCAGGCGTTCACACAACACGGCAGATAAGATCTTGTAAGCGATGTTAAGAAGACTGATGCCTCTGTAGTTGGCGCAGTTCAGAGGGTTTCCTTTCTTGAGGATCGGGCAAGGAATGCTGAGGTTCCATTCATCGGGCATACTTTCCTCCGATCATATTTTACAGATGAGTTGGTGCATGCTCCTTACCAAATCATCGCCTGCTGCTTTGAACAGCTCGGCAGCTAGGCCATCAGCTCCAGCGGATTTGTTGGACTTAAGTTTAGATATGAAAATCTTCAATACGTTCATGTCAGGTGAACGCAATTGTTGGTCTTCATCGTCCAGGTTGAATGGTTCATTCTGCCTGAAAGAGGGATTTGATTCGTCGTCGCCGTTAAACAGTCTGCAGAAGTAGTTCTCCCATATCCTCAACATCGACTGCGATTCTACTGCGATGTTCCCTTGTTCATCCTTGCAGGATTCGGTTCGGGCTCTGTAGCCTTGACAGGTTCTTTTTACCCTTTGGTAAAACTTCCGAACCTCATTCCTGCAGTAGCATCTCTCTATTTCCCCGATCGCGCGCTTCTCATGCTCTTTCTTTTTTCCTGAAAAGCTTGTGTTCGTCTCCCCTCTTCTGCCTGTAGAGCTCGCGAGCAGCTCTGGTCTTTCTATGCAGCGCCGCTTTGTATGACTCTTGTTTCGCTGCATGTGCTTGCCGGCAATCGTCGTCAAACCAGGGATTTCGTCGTGGTGGCCGTGTGAAACCCAACACATCAGAGGCGGCATCTCTGATGGCTTTTTGGCAATGTTGCCACTGGTCTTCAATACTTGATGCTGGCGGCATAAGACCTCTTGAGAGATTGAGAGAGACTCGATCGAAAAAGGATCTGGTGATCTCTTGCGATTGCAGCCGTCCGACGTCAAACTTCCACACGATATTTCCTTGTCTTGGCGGTCGTCGGGATATCCGCAGTCGTACCTCGGCTGCAACAAGTTAGTGGTCCGAGTCAATATTGGCTCGTTGGAACGTTCGGGCATCCATAATACTGGAGGAGTGCCTTGCGTCGATCGCAATGTGGTCAATCTGGCTGACGGTTGATTGATCAGGAGATCTCCATGTTCCTTTGTGGATATCGAGATGTGGGAATCACATACTAGCTACTACAACGTTCCGCCCCGCAGCAGAGTCGATCAGCCTAAATTCGTTATAGGAGGTGGTGTCGTGTAGGCTGTGCTTCCGACAGTACTACCAAAGATGCCCTCTCTTCCTAGCTTTGCGTTAAAATCGCCTTGAACAATCTTAATGTCATAGCTAGGGCCTTGCTCGTATGTCTTGTCCAAGAGCTCGTAGAACAGGTCTTTGGTGTCGTCGTCTTTCTTCTCTGTGGGGCATGCGCGCATAATAGGCTTAGGTTGGTGAATTTAGCCTTGATGCGGATTGTCGTGAGGCATTCACTCACATACCTGAAGCTTAAGACTTCTTGCCTAAGTCTGCCTCCAACGACAAATCCACATCCAAACAAGCGCTGCTTTTGCTGCCGGTAGCAATCGCGGTAATAGACGTCGCAGTTTTTCATCCCCTTTTGGCCCGGCCCATCCCATCGCACTTCTTGAATGGCGGTAATGTCTGCTTTGCAGCAGTTTAGGGCCTCCGCTAATTGTTCGGCTGCACGTTGTCTGTTAAGGGACCTAGCATTCCACGTGCAGATCTGAAGATCGTTGTCCTAGTTTCGTTTGCTTGGTTCGTCATCAGTAAATCCGTTCGTCTCCGAGGCTTGTTTTCGTTTCGTAACTGGTTCTATTTTCCACGGCAGGGCAGTTACCCCGGCGCACAACCCCTTGTAAAAAAAAATACCTAGAACGAGGGGCCGGTATAAACGATGTCCGTAACCCACTTTGGGGAAGAGACCGCTGCCGTTGGCAGGGCTCATCCGCCACCAACTCTTTTCCAAGACCTTAACCGATTCTTGGAAATCCTTATCGGCCTCAGCTCCTAATATAGTAGCCCAGATAAGATAGTGCTCCCGATCCAGAAGTTATTACGTGTTTACAGTGCTGCCATTTTTTTTCTGGTTAACACTCGCGCTTATAAGTTTAGCAAATTGAGTCCACGAGGAGGTAAAATAAGCACAATTGACGTGTAGTAACAGTTACAACACTGGGCATCGCCTAGTTGATACCAATCTGTAATTATTATTAATTACAATATAAATTGACTTGCATCTTAAATCCTAGAATACAGCTCTAGCTAGCAGGGATTTCGGCTAGTTAACTAATTTCAGTATCTTTTTTTTCCAACAATTCCCCGATTCGTACTGTACGAACGAATTACGAAATCTGCAAATCAAATTTGAAACAAATCATAATAGCGTTTCGTTGAAATACATACACCCTTTGATTCCATTTCTCTCACTAAACTTTTTCAACAACTCACCAGTTCACCACTAATCAAGTTGCTTTGTATCTCGCTCTCTGTACATACATACATAGTTGATAACAAGAGTCACCCTACTTGATCGAATAGTTCGATTTCTATTCATTTCGGTCTACGGTTTCAAGATAGAGACTATCGCGTCCGGTGTATTAACATGACAAGTACTTCGAGTATTAAAAATGGTGAAAAGCTAAGGCCTGGGGCTGCAGTCATATTTAATTTCATAGACTTTGATATCCACAAGCTGGGGCGACGAACTGCAAGCACTAAGGATGTCCAACGCCTTGAAAATGTTTTCCACTCCCTTAATTTGGTAGTTCTAACGGTTAACAATCCTAGTCTAGAGGAATTGAACCGTAAGATAGAAGACTGTAAGTGAATGTGAATATTAATTGAAAAATAATAAATATTTCAATATACTGTCGTTTAACAAAGAATTTGATAGTTAAGTGACTAAAAAGTCTTGAGAAAAGGACGGCGAAAAGACTTTCTATGCTAAACGTTGTACTACGAGTTTGTGTAGGGGGTTTCCCCCAATCACCTTGATTTCGTTTATCATTTTATTAGGTGGATTTCATAGAAATACCACCTATTGCAGAGGTTCTCATGACGCGACTTTCAAACAATTTAAATGCCATTTGTCTTCGCTATCATAGTAAACACTAACCTCATACTCCGTTAAAAATGTTATATATATATACTAGCTGGCCCGTGCTCGCCTTGCTTCGCCTTATTGTAGTGGACACGATAACACGATTACACGAATACGACAGACGCCTCTACAATCTACATTGCAACAGCTGCACCTGCCCTGACTTTAACCTTCGCATTCATAGTATCTACCCGGGTAGATAATTCGATTTTCATTTGCTAAACTCAGCGAGTTTTCATCAAATATGGAAGCGCTTCCGACTCACTTATCAAATTTTTGAATCATTGCAGAAAATGAAAAAAAAAATTGTTTTAGAGCAATTCTTCACATTTTTTCTTATTGTTTGTCTTTTTATGTACGTAAGTTAATAGTATCTACCGGGGTAGATATAGGAATCTATGTGAATATTAACTACTTTTCCTAATACGGTATGAAGGAAATCATCGGTATTTTTGTAGGGAGCAACTATGTTGTGTAAATATGACCATTCAGCGTTTAAAAGGTTGAGGCATCGTAAGCCCACCAGATCTTTGTACAATAGTCTCCTGGTTTTGCTCGTCCACAGTAATGTTCTCATAAGGACTGAAATGGGCTCTGATTTGAGATGATGATCTCCTTATCTTCGAACTGGCGAATGGCTCTTATAAAGTGGTTATCAAAACGAATAAAGCGTAAGATGTTTTGGAGTCGGTTGACAGACATGGTTGCACGAAAAAGAGATAAAGAACTCGGTTTTTTTATTTGTTGAAAAACCTACCAATTTGATCTCTAATGGATGGGCTCATAATACAAAAAATTTATCTACTGGCGATAGATTTCTGGTATTTGGGTTAGGCCCCATTAACGAATTAAATTATGGGCCCCACTATGGGCGAAAGCAGTATTTTGCTTGTACAATTTTGTACCATCTTTGCTGGTAAACATAGTTTCGTTAGAGGTGCCCGTTTGTTCATCATTATCACTCTCATTCTCATCATAAGATTCACAGTCACTATTCAGTTCTGGATTTATCTTTTCGCCTATTTTAGCATCCAAATTCGCATATTCCTGATCAGGAAAATATTTTTCGTCGCTGTCAGCACTTTCGCTTAGGTCAGGCCCGGTTTTATCCGAATCAGATTCGACAGCCAACATATTCCGAAAATTTTCTTGCTTTCTTCAAAAGTCAAACTAATCCGGAGAAAAATTCACTATACAGTATACACCAAACACACAGCAGTAGAGTACGTAAATACATTCTTGTGAATCTCATACCGTCATAGGTATCATGACAAAAACCTACCTGGCAACAGCTGCCGCCGAAAGAAATTCAAAATTTCTACCTCTATTCATATTTAATTTAAGCACAGCCTTTAACAACAAATTCTAAAACCAAACTAAATTCCTTTAGGTACATACATTCAGTGAAAGGTGCATAATTTATTGCATACGCACATTTCTTGTAGGAAAAATGTATGGAATATTTTTTAACTACTCGGGTTGGTACTATGCGTTTAGATAAACATGTATTGTACATAATGCACACAACTGAAAAAAAACTTACCCACTGACAAAATCTTACGGTTACGCTTGAGCAGACACAAATCCATTCGATTCAAGAACGTACATAGTTATAGGAAAAAAGAGAAAAAAATACGCTCTTGCTCTCTTAAAAAAATACGAATAGACCTCGAAAGAAAACAAAGAAAAGAAAACATCGCTGAGATTGATTGGAAAATCTTGATCAATTCACAAATTAATAAAAAAAAATTATGCAAAGTTGTTGTTAATATTGCTGAGCTTTTAGAGCGCATAGAAATATAATTTTGGACTTAAAAGATGCGTATTTTAAGGCTCTAAAAACTGAAATTAATTTCATTAAAATAGACGAAGGATGAGCTTCCTTTTTTTGGTTTTTTGGGTTCAAAGTTGAATTACAGAATTTCTTAGTCTTTTACACACAAAGTCGAATATTTTTGTATGCACGAACCTGCTCCTTATCAAAACCTAATCAACAAAAAAAAAAATTATCAAAATCCATTCAGCCGTTTGCTGTGTAGGTCCTTGCAAAGGAATATTCACTTTGTTTTATATTATTAGAGATATGTATACATATACATATATGCAATTTAACGGATTCTTGTGGACACGATTGAGGCCGCAATTATGAACCGATTTGAATAAAATTTGGTACACACGTTCGTATGCCGAATACCTCGGCTAAGTTCGTAGATGGGCATAATCGGTCCAGAGGGGGGCGGGTTACGCCCCTTTTTATGCCTCAAACAGTACAATTCACAACTCAAATAAATCCCAACTTCCGGTTTTGAAATTTTTGGAAAATAGTAGATAACAGCGAACAGAATCCGCCTGCTGCCAATTTGGGGGCCATCTTGGATCCGCCATCTTGAAATTCTTCAAAAATGATTGGATTTCGTTGAAATTGAAAATCCTTACAAATCTCGAGGTAATTAGTACAAATTCGTTTTTAAAGTGGATATTTTTGTCCGCCATTTTGTTCAGGGGGGTTGTTGCACTCACCTGGTGCGTCAGACTCCTACTGACTAAACTCATCCACTACCTTGGGCATCATCGGCAACCCCCCTAGAGCCGCTGTTTGCATTACTTTCGGGGGAAGGGTCTTCTTTATGCCCAAGAGGATTCCTGTATGATTCTTATAAGGTTATGTTTTTGTTTTCCTCTCTTTTTTTTTTCCTCCCAGCACGAACTTGATAAAGGACATGCAATACATGGTTCCACCTGTCGTTAGTCGAGATTATCATTTTCACTACATTTTCCAGGGTGATGTTTCCTGTCTCTAGTCCCTGCCTGGTTCTTTCTGCTGCCTATCCGCAAGAGTTGAAAAAGGTGTGGCTTGCATCATCTACTAGGGAATCGTCGTATCGACAAGCTGGGCTCCCCACTTATGGAGGTATGCATTGAAGTTTCCATGTCCGGTTAGAAACTGTGTGATGTGGAAGTTTACTTCTTTATGTTTCCGCTTCGTCCATTGAGCAACGTCCCTAATCAGTCTTGCCGTCGACTTTCCTCTAGTTTCAGAGGTCCACTGCTCTTGCCATTTTGGTTTGGTGAGCTTCTTTCCATCTGCCGTCGCCACTTCCTCCACTTCTGTTTAGGCTTTAAGCTCGTGAACGAATTTTCTCTCTGCCGCAAGGAGATCGATGAGAGTCACTCCCGCCACTACGAGAACGACTGGTTTGGACACCGTGCGGTAAGAGCTTGCTACCCGGAGGGCTCCGCGTCTCTGTTCTGCTGCCATCTATTTCCTGTACTCCTCTTTTCTAGCTTCTCGCAACCATTCATGTTGTGCGTGTTACATTTTTTTCGTACAAATGGAAGGGACCTACAATTTATTGCCGACTCCAAATGGCGCGTTGAGAACCTCTTTCATGACAGATTATACACCCAGAGGATGTCATTCCCCGACGAGAGGTGGTCCTGCGCAAAAATGTTCGATGGACAAAGCTGGGGTTTGAACCCACGCAACTTGCTCAGCTGAGCCACGACGACCACCATTTCAGAACAGTTTGAATAATAATTAGAATAACGTTTTTGTTTTTCTTTTTTTCAGTGCGCAATTATAATTTCGAAATGTATGCTTCCATACAAGTCGTCTTTATGTCACATGGTACCCAAAAAAATATCTTGTACTGCAAAAACGGTCGATTTGATTTCCTGCAGAAGGCTAAAGACATATTTAGTAACCAAACCCTTGCAGAAAAGCCAAAGTACATAATAGTGCAGTCGTGCAGGGGGGCATTGAATACTAATTGGCGTTACGATAACAATAACTCAAAGCCCTCTGTTTACCGAGGATTAGATCTAAACGCGATGCTGTACAGTTCATTTGAAGGTAAGTGAAAAGTTTAAAGAACTAATTTTATAATATTGACTTTGATTTTTTAGGTTTCCAGTCGTATTTAAATCCAAATGGTTCCCAATTTATTGACGTATTCTGTAAAGTCCTATCAAAAAACTGGGAAACAAAAACGTACTACCAAATCCTCGAAGAAACGAGAGATAATTTTAATGTTCGTTCGTAAGTTAAACATTCGTTATTATAAATTTTTAAAATTTAGAATGGGGCGATTTTTTTTTTGATTGCGTTAATTTGTGTTGGGAATTCGACTGCGACGTAGAAAGTAAGGGTGAATTTGTAAACGTCAGACTTTGAAAGAACTGGGTTATCCGTGTTCGTTTCGTTAAGTTATGATTAGATGGTGTGACAAAATGGCCATCAACAAATTTGTTGCAGATGTCCTTCAAAAAAGCGTTTGGTAAACTGTGCCTATTGCTTTATTAAACTGTATGCCATAATGTAACATTTTTATTTGCCATTTTAGGCAAATCGTTTAGCAGGAAAGTTGGTAAGGCTACATATTAACTGGATGAGCACAGAAAAGTCGCAGAGGCTGCAATTTTAGCCCACGACGAATTTGAGTATTTGTGTTTGCTAGTTTATAGTATCCCTCTTAAAGTCGTAAAAGAATTGGAGTAGCAGACTAACTAGCACTGATTTTAGGCTTTTTTTGGCTTTATCCTGTATTGTAAGAACATTTACCTTTTCGCGACAGAACCTAACAAGCTTTGATTTTACTTCTGCAGCAGAAATGCGTTGTATTGTCGTCTCGTTATCGATGAAAATGTGATATCATCGCGTGTTATTGTCCTAATCGCAGTCTTACGGGCAACTAATATCATTGCTAGGACCTCGCATGAAAAACGGTGCCGGACTGTGGTTAGTCTGATTCGAATAGTCTTGGTTTGTCAAAAATATGCTTTCACCTATGCCAGTATCCATCTTGGATCCATAACATATTCTTCTCTGTTTAAAAAAAGTACAGAACAATGGTTTTTTTAAAACGTAGGCCACTGTATAGTTGGGTAATTCTTAACCTTTTGCCTCTAGACCTCCACATGCAGGAGACTGCAGCGAAACGTGCTTTTAGAATCAGCCTATCTAAACACTGGAGACCAAATCCGTATGGGCATGCCGATATACTTAGCAATCATCTAGGCGCAAATGTCAGCTCGGATAACACTGTCCCGGACTTGGACTTTGAGAAACCCTTCTCATGGGTCTTCCCAAGCAGGGAACAATGGCAAAATAACGAAATTTTGAATGAATCCACCGAAGAACCAAGCTTGTGAAGTGCTGTCGCGAATAACTTAAGGTTCTTGGCACGCAGCACAATGTTAAGCTCTGCTGAGTCCCTGGTTGCAGCGGCGGAGTATTAGGTAATGAAAAAGCTGACGAACTAGCAAGAATGGGTTCAACCCTAGCCCGAGAGTAAACGGACTGTATGGTCAGACCGCCACTCTGCAACCTAAGGGCGAAAATTGCACAAAAAACCCTAATAGAAGCAAATAACAGGTGGAAATCTCTAACCACCTGTGAAGTATCAAGAAGGTTGTGGCCAGAATATGACAAGGCGAAAACCTGCCAGATTTTACAAAAAGACAGGAGATAAGAAATAGGACCCTAGGCTAATTCTTCTTCGATTATATCGAGTAACTAGCTGATGGCTCGCCATGAAAACTTCTCAAATTTGCAAGAGCGACTGGATGGTTATAACCAAGGAATTAAAAACCGCAGTAGGGAATATCATCGGTATCACAATGGGTCCACATGGACCTTAGTGTGATGAGGCAGCCCTCATCAGCCCACAAACCTAACCTAACCTAGGAACTTATTTAGAATCTGGGCGTGACCCGTCAGGCGGCTTTTTCATTATATTTCAACCATCTGTTTAGCTGCTTGGCTGATTATCAGTGCATTTCTGACCGCAGATTCCTTTATAAACAGGATGAGCCTGTCCTGCTTAAGTGTTGTTGACCGAATACACACATACTAGCTATTTTTTTTTTTTTTCACTGTGGAACAGTTCGAGCCAACCAAATTTTGTCTCCTTTCATTTCAGTAAGTTATAAGTAATACCAATGCTTACTGTGAAGCCTTGAGACAACTTACAGACATGATTATATGTATATCTTTTCATTCAATCATGAATCATACATACAAGCTGTACAACGTCGATCAAGTCTAAAAACTACGTTCCAGATGGCTAGAGTGAACGGGCACCAACGCTCTGGCCCGCAAATTCTTCGGATCTAACCCGGAGGAAAGCTGCAGAAGAAAAACATCTCCATTTTGACCTCAATTATTTGGAGTGCCCAACTGAAAGCAGAAGCTAAGAAACAGACTAACTTGAGAGGCTTGCTGTTCACTCCGAACTGTAAAATTTAACAATAATTCGAAATTACCGAAATAACTAAAATATTATTCTGTCTAGATATGCGTAATATCTTCTAACGTTAAGTTCTTTTCTTATTTCAGCGACCAACAAACTGCAACGCTGGAAAGTTACTACCTTAATGATAATTTTTGTTTCAGCGACTTTGTTGAGCAACTGATGCCTTCTGAAAGAGAATTTATATAGATAGATAGATACAAATTTTATTTCATATAAATTTAAAGACATTATTTACATTAATTGTTATATAGGAAAAAAATGTAGTAAATGACATTTTTTATTTTGTATATTTCAAGTCACAAGATATTAAAATTTTTTCAAATGCTTAACTTTTATAAATAGTTCTAATTATGGGTGGGCTGACCCAAAAAAGGAAATTTACGTGATTGAAAAAATTAAAAAAATAAAAAAAATAATACATGTACATATGTATTTAGAAGATACAAAATGAAAAGAAATTAAAAAAGTGGTCGCCGTGGTTCAGTGATTAGTACGGTTGAGTTCATAATTGCAAAAATACCGCAGCTGTGCAGAGTTTGCGTTCATAAATGTAAAGTTTGCGTTCATAAATCCCAGCAAGAAACGAAGGGCCGGTTCTTCACCCGAAATCGAGCCACAAAAAGAAAACAAGCGCCTGCAAGAGACAAAAAAATTAAGTCCCCCGCCTCCAATAAACGTTATCGGGATTACGGACTATAATAAGCTGTATTGCCTCCTTAAAGGAACGTTGGCTTCGAAATATAAGGTCACCTCACTTCGCAATAACGTGTGGAAAGTAAGCGTCGATGACTCGGACGATTACCGAGCATTTTCGCGGAAACTTAATTCCGAGAAAATTCAGTGGTATACATATGAAAATAAGTCGGAAAGACCATTGCGCGTTATAGCAAGAGGACTCCATCCTTCGTGCACTAAAGAAGACGTTATGGACGATCTTCAAGCGAAAGGCTTTAAAATTCTTGACGCCGTAAATATTATCAAGAAGGAAAAGCAAAAAACGGAAGAAGATCAGGAAATTCTTGTTAAGCGTGGTCTTCCGCTTTTTATGCTCAGTTTCGATAAAACCGAGAATATAAAGGAAATTTACAGTATTAAAACGATTTTAAATATTGTGATCAAAATCGAACCGATGCGTAAAAGCACAAGATCAATCCCTCAGTGCAAACGATGTCAAGGTTTCAACCACACACAGGCATACTGCAAAAAAGAACCACGATGCGTGAAATGTGCCGGTAAACATCTCTCGAATGAGTGCCATTTAAATAAGCAAACCGCAGCGACTTGCACAAATTGTAAGGGGAAGCACCCAGCGAACTATCGAGGCTGCGAAGTAGCCAAAGAGCTACAAAAAAGGCGCGATACGCTTAAAAAGAAAATGCGTCCACAACCTAAACCGAATAAAAATAAACCGGAAAAGTTACTAGAAAATGAAAGCAAGCCCGCAAAGGAGAAAACGGAAAAAGTCCAGGATAAACCGCCATCTGCTGATACGCAAACGTACGCGCAAGCCGCATCGCAAGCAAATAAGCAAAATAGGCCTGCGCTAGATCCAATGCAACAAGTTTTCTCTATAATTCTCACAAAACTCGAGGAGCAAAGCAAGACAAATAAGCTCATATTCGAAAAACTTAACAACCTCGAGCATAATGCTCGCAAGCCACGGACAAAATTATGAACATGAACCAGTTACTTAAAATTTTAACATGGAACGCAAACGGCCTTCTGCAAAGAATCGACGAACTGGAAGTATTCCTACGCAAACAGAACATTGACATATGCTTGATTTCTGAAACCCATCTGACAAAGGAATCTCGGGTTAAAATTAGAGGATACTATGCTTATCATGCATACCACCCATCCGAAAGGGCTAGGGGCGGATCGTCGCTCTTAATTAAAGACTGTATTGAGCACTCTTTGAATTCACCGATAGAACTCGATGCAATGCAAATAACTTCAGTTCGAGTAAAAACTAAAAATATGTATTACAACATCGCGTCCATTTATTGTCCTCCGCGATACACGCTAGAAAAGAATGACTTAATACGTCTATTCAACTCACTTGGACCGAAATTTATTATTGGTGGCGATTTCAATGCGAAACACACCTTTTGGGGTTCGAGATGCATTTCACCTAAAGGCAGACTTCTCTACGAAACCGGCATGCAATTTGCTGTTGACTTCTTTTCGACGGGGAAACCGACTTATTGGCCCTCCGACATAGCAAAAACGCCTGACCTCATAGACTTCTTTATTGGAAAAGGGGTAGTGAAAAACTTAACGAACATCGAGGAATGCTTTGATCTCTCCTCAGATCATTCACCAGTCATATTGACAATAAGCGAACGCCTAATAAGAAAAGAAGGAGCGCCCAGATTAACTAGCAACAAAACTAACTGGGATGGCTTTAGGAAAGCTTGTGAAGAAAATATTGCCCTGAATGTGTCGCTTAGAACACCGTGCGAAATAGAGGATGAAGTCGGCAGATTTATTGAAGTCTTACAAAGCGCCGCGTGGAACAACACTCCATATAAAAGAAAAGTAGTCGGAAATAGCGAAATTAAATATCCGCCGGAAATAAAAGAACTGATGCTGGCAAAGAGGAGAGCACGCAAAAGATGGCAACAGTCTCGCGCTCCCCAGCACAAAACCCATTCGAACTTCCTATGCAATAAGCTCAAAAAAGCGATACGGGATTTTAAAGATCGCGAGATTTCTACATATCTCGAAGGCTTGTCTACTGAAAAAAGTTCGAATTACTCTCTTTGGAAAGCTATGAAAGGTATCAAAAAACCCCAAATACAATCGCTACCAATAAGAAAAAGTAATGGCGAGTGGGCAAAAGGCGATAAAGAAAAAGCCGACTTATTTGCTGAGCATCTGGAAGAAACGTTTAAGCCATTTCCCGGGCAAGCATTAATAGAAAATATTAATAATACTATTATGACTCAAGACAACTTTAAAATAAGAAGCGTGTCACTAGCCGAACTTTGTGAGGTAATAAAAAATCTAAAGAATAACAAGGCTCCTGGATATGACCTAATAACCGGACAGGTCCTCAAGGAGTTGCCAAATAAAGCGTTAATAAAACTCCTTTACCTTATAAATGCTTCGCTAAGACTATTATACGTTCCAAGGCAATGGAAAGTCGCCGAAGTTATAATGGTTTCAAAACCGGGAAAACCGCCAAACGACAAAAAGTCGTACAGACCGATATCGCTCCTGCCGATAATATCAAAGGTTTTTGAAAAACTCTTATTGAAACGGTTAAAACCGGTAATTGAAGAAAGACGTTTGATTCCTGATCATCAATTCGGGTTCAGAATCAAGCATTCCACAATTGACCAGGTTTATAGAATAACCAACGAAATTGAGAAGGCCATAGAAGAGAAAAAGATATGTTCTAGCGCTTTTCTTGGCGTTTCTCAAGCCTTCGACAAGGTGTGGCGCGAAGGCTTGAATTATAAACTAAGACAGGTACTTCCGGAAGAGTTGTACAAAATCTTAGAGTCGTACTTGGAGAACAGACTTTTCCGTGTCAAGCATGGAGCCGAATACTCGGAATTCAAGGAAATCGCTGCCGGAGTTCCACAAGGAAGTGTTCTTGGTCCAGTCTTGTTCTTGCTCTATACTCGAGATATACCGCAAGAAGAAGGCACCGTTGTTGCTACATTCGCGGACGATACGGCTATTCTGGCAACAGAAAATTCAGTCGAGTCAGCAACTGTGAAGCTTCAACGAGCTTTGGATACAATTTGCGAGTGGACAAAGGTTTGGCGCGTTGTTCTCAACGAAACCAAATCTACGCATGTTTACTTTACTAACAAGAAAATTAACAACTTACCCGTTTTCATTAACTCAGTACAAATACCGTATGCAAACGAAGCAAAATATCTAGGAATGACACTAGATGCGAAACTCAAATGGAAGCCGCACGTTAAAAAGAAACGCGACGAGCTCGAAATTAGATTTAGAGAAATGTATTGGCTGCTTGGAAGATATTCCAAATTAAGCATGTATAACAAATTGCTCTTATATAAGCAAGTCTTAAAACCTGTATGGACGTATGGTATACAACTTTGGGGTTGTACCAAAACCAGCAATAGAAATATTTTACAAACCTTTCAAAATAAGGTGCTCAGAACAATCGTTAATGCGCCGTGGTACATTAGAAACGACGATATCCACAGAGACCTCGGTCTAGCTACCGTCGAAGATGAAATAACAAATTTTGCTCGCAAACTTCGCGTTCGCCTTCATGGACATTGCAATAACACCGTACTCCAAATTCTGGACGTGACAAACCTTGTGCGCCGACTACAAAGAACGAAACCGTTCGATTTAGCGCAATAAGGAATAGCCGCATATAATGACGGTATTAGTAGGTGCTTTCACTGGAAAGCCACCTGCACAACGCGAATTATTATTATCGAAACTTAAACTACTTGATAAGGCTTTTACGTACTTAGTCGTAGTCCACACGAAAAGGGGAGGTGTTTTTAGTGAGTAAGAATCTCACACTACCATGAGCACGTGCGGTAGATCCTCATGGTGTCTCATGAAAGATTTTCACCTACCCTCGCAAAAAAAAAAAAAATAAAAAAATAAAAAATAAATGTAAAAACACTGCATTACTACTGCAGCTGTATTGGCATCACTGTAAAATATAAAAAATGGAAAGCTTATCATAATTTTGATTGTTTTAGGGAAGATTCTGAATCTGAGATTTAGACTGTTGTAGAAATTAGATTATTAATTTTTGTACAGTCCATGGAAGGTGACTATCAGTGGAAGAAGGATGAAAGTAAGACTTTTGGGAACAAGTTTTTAATAACATAAAGCAAGTTTGCAATAATTTCTCCCAATATAGATTGGAAGTTTGTTAAAAGTATACCAATTTAAAGGTAATTTATAAACGAAACAGCACACCTTCCACAAGCACTGACAGCTAAAATGTTTCTAATACATTTATGAACGGCATTTTGCCAGGTGCATTGCTACGACACCTATGCTACAGAATTTGCGTTCATTAATGTTTTCAGATGAATGTTTGACAAGAAGAAGACACATGGCCTCGGATATTGCCAAGCCTGTTATGGCAGGGCGCTCTTCGGAGCCAGGCCTAGAGGGTGGCAGCATGCGAGCGTCTGGTGGTCGGCTTGTCCCTCTCGGCAGCCGGCCGGGTTCAACCCGAAACGGCTACGAGCTTCCCGGCAATGGTCTCGCAAACCATTACGGGGGTCAAAGGGGAGATGTGCTATGCTCCGATGGGGGCATAAGTGGACTTTCGGCTTTTCGACAATGGCATCGACTTAGGATAGGCACGTGGAACATTTCTTCGCTTAAGGAAAAGACCTTGAGCTTATTGGGGAGGCTACTAAATATCGACTAGATAAAGTTCGTATCTCCTCAACAAAGCAGAGAGGTTCTAGAACTGTGGACCTTTTGGATGGGTGGAAACTCTTCATGTCAGGAGTAGCTCCTTCAATGTCTGCTCAGGCGGGAGTGGGAATACTCACGAGACCCAGGCTGGCAGGAAGAGTACTGGAGTGGATACCATTGGGAGCTTTAGCTTGAAAGGTCAACTCTGGCTCTGGTGCAGGTATATGCGCCGAATCTGGAGTCGGAGTATACAGCTTTCTTGGATGAAGTAGATGCCGCCTTAGAAGAGGTGGCAAACATAGATTCTTATGTCCTGATGGCGGACTTCAATGCTCACGTGGGTGTGGACGTAATGACATGGGGAAGTTTGATTGGGAAGAATGATGACCCGGATCAGAATGCCAACGGAGAGAAGTTGTTGGACTTTTGTTATGCAAATGGCATGTCCATTATGAACACCTTCTTTTCTCACAAAGCCATCCATAAATAAACATGGTTCCGTCAGAGGCTTCAGCAGAAGTCGCTGATAGACTTCTACGTAGTACCTGATCTATTCACATTAAAACGCTGTCGCACTCAATTCACGACTGTTCTATTTTTATTGATCTCTATGCTTACTCACTTACATGGGTTCTTATCTGCATGTGCTAATACTTATTACCTATAGAGAGAGAGCGAGCGCTCTCTTATACTCTAAGCTTTACATCAGTACTATCGTGTGTTACAAGGATGATTTGTGATGTTTGTGTTTTGAGAGGGGCTGAACTGTCAACTGTATATCAACGATAAAATACATTTCCTACCGAAGCTAAACCAAGGCTGATGACAAGTATGCGGTGGGAGAGTTTGCAGAACGAGATAGGTACGGGAGTAGTTTGCACGGCAGGTATCCGAAAAGTTTGAACAAATTCCAACTGTTCCGACAAATGTAGAGGAAGAATGGCAGTTGTTTTCAACAGCAGTCATTGCCTCTGCAGGAGATGTTTGCGAAGTCAAGCGGCTCGGTGCAGCGGCTGGTGGTGAGAAATGAACTGCGTGGTTTAAAACACCCGGAGTTCAGGAAGCCTTCAGAGAGAAGAAGAAAGCCTTCAAGGTGTGGATATACTTAGGGGATTCAGCTTCTCGCAAGCGGCACATAGACGCGCGAAGAACTTGCAAGCTGGCTGTTAAAGTAGCTAAGGAGCAGTCCTGGAAGGAGTTCGGCGAGAAGTGGGACCGTCATCACAGATCTGCAAGCAAGATGTCCTGGCAGACCATCCGCCGTCTCAGGGGGGGGGGGGGGGAGTTGATGTCTAGTAATAGTGGTTTTGCGTCTGTAGATATGGATATCCAACGCCCGAGAAGGGCACATTGTGATCTGCGGTGCTCTTAACGCCAATCTCCTAAAAATCCGACACTAGAATTTGGCAACTTTTAAACAATATCGTTGCTTCGGATCTGGTTCTTGTAAACTCTTATGTTACCCGCTTTGCCCCTAATTCCTCTCTAAGTCTACTTGATCCCTGTATGGTATCTGATCGCTCTGATTTCTAATTTCAGGATCAGCAGTCCTTAAGGGTCGTATCGGACGACGATTTAATTTGTGTTTACCTTCGATATAGACTTGTCTCGTTCCTGGGTCTGTTCATCATATTAATTTAAGGACTTTGCTGCTGTCGACAACATTGCTTTGCTATAGGATTCAAGGCGTAACTGTTGCTATGCCTCAGATATGATTGTCAAAATAAATCATCTTCAATCTCTTCTACTAGATCATTTAATAAGCATGTTCTAGTAAACAGTGTTGTAGTGTGCAATAGAAATTGTACATGATTCACATCTGAGGTTTATGACGCCATCAGGATACGAAGAAAATTGTACACGAGATGGAAGCATTGTCCTACCACTCATAATGGGAGATTTCCTATCGTGCTCGCAATCTATATATGTATATAAAACTCTTTGTCCTGACTGACTGACTGACTGACCCAGAGATAGGCGCACAGCCCAAACCGCTGGTGCTAGAAACTTGGAATTTGGACAGTAGTTTTCTTTTGTGGCGTAGACACCCACTAAGAAGGGATTTTTCGAAACTCAGCTTTTACAGGGTGTTACAGGGTGTTCAAGTTTGTATGGAAACAAAAATTTAAATTGGACTATGGAATTGAAATTTGGTGGGTATATTCTAGAACAGAAATAATCAAACACGTGTTTTACCGTTTTTCAAAATTATGACTGTGGGCCAAGATACACTGCGTCAAAGTTTTGCTATTTATAGTAATGCGCAACCGTAGTCAGCGGCATGGTTACGTGATTGTGTGTTGTTTTTGTTTTGCCCAGTTGTACAAGGGTAGTTTTTTCATTTTTCTTTGTGCTGCTTTTCTTTACTCAGCACGGTGTCTATTCATGTATGTATGTATTTGATGGAAATATTTTTTGTTGTAGTCGCAACTTGAACACAAATATTCTACGATGCATAATCCTACCTATTTGGCAGGAAATTATTTACACATGTAAGTATATACACATGAATATTTGTGTGTATATTCTTGATCTTGTGTTGTGGGCTACAACTAGGGGGGAAAGAAATACTGCCGTCGCCAGGAATGTTGTTTACGGGGACGCTTTGAAAAATTAATATGAGAAATTGAAAGTTTATATGTACCTACTCATTAACGGCTTGAAACGCGGGGAAGGATATAGGGTATAATGTGACGTATTTCCACGCGGGCGTAGTCGCGGGTATCGGCTAGTAATTCATATTTTGTTACCCGTAGAGCTAAAGAAAAATATTTCCTGACTAAGCTAGGAACTCACCAAACAACAAAAAAAAATAAATCTGCGTTCATTTGGAGTTGGGAAAAAAGAGGTACTTGCTAGTTCGCCTGATGATAAATTTATTTCAAATGATCAATTGTTTTTTGAACCATCGACTGATTTTGACTTTGAAGTTGTCTCAAAAATTGATGTTGTAAATTACATTCGTTCTCTGAAGTCCGATGCTGTTGGTGGATACGTTTCGTTTTCATTAAAATGATTCTACCACACCGTTTTGGTTGCAGGTGGTCAACTTTTGTATCACATCTTCAACTTTTCCTGATAGTCGGAAGCCTCTTCGGTCACTGGCTTTTGTTCTATAAACATCCTACCTTGCCTGTCAGAAGATTTTAAAAAGATTCCAGATTATTTTGTTCAACGTACAGGTTGGGCCATTTAAACCTTCGGAATATTTTTACAAAAAAAAGACAAATTGTTTGTTGTAAAGCTATTTATCGTTTATTTTGAACATTGTAAATTTGCTGGATCACTTTTTGAATATGATTTCGCGTATATGGTCGCCGCTAGAGCAAATGGCGCTATTTGCTAGTTTTTCGGCTATTCCCACCACTTTTAAAGTGTTTCGGCCTGAATAGCGGCAGTTTTCTGTCGTATATTGTCTTTCAAGACTTCTAGGGTCCGTGGCTTGTTAGCATAAACTTTGGGCTTTAAGTCGGGTGATCGCGAAGCCCAGTAAAATTATTGCTGCAAAGCCCAGAAATAAAGCGTTCGTGGCTCGGGCTGTATAAGCTGTCCTGTTGGAACCAAAAGTTGTCCTTGGCGTTATCACTCAAAATTAGCATAAATAAATCCGTTATTAGGGCCCGATAATGTTCTCCACTGACGGTGACGTCTTCAAAGAATGGTCCAATGATTCTTTTCGCACAAATTTCAGCCCTAACAGTCTCACCAACTACAGAGGTTCTTTGTGAATTAATTGAATTTACGGTCCCATTCAAAGGAAAATGAGCCTCATCGCTCATGATAATTTTTTGGTGACGTGAAAAAGCGCCCTACGAAATAAGGCCACATGTGGCTTTATTTCCATATTCAACTGGAAATAAGACCACATAACTCATGTGGCCTTATTTCAATGACTATTGCGAAATAAAGCCACCCGGGCCTTATTTCGTCTTTGGACATTATTGAAGATTTCAAACCAAAATAATAAGGTGAAAAGTCTTCCCAAATAAATAAATATACAAATAGCTGGCGCAACAGCTCGGAATGAGCCAAGGCCTAGCTTCTCGCAACCATTCATGTTGTGCGTGTTGTATTGTTTGCACGAATGGAAGGGACCTACAATTTATTGCCGACTCCGAACGGAGAAGTGAGAAGCTCTTTCATGACAGATTATACTCCCGGAGGCTTGTCATTCCCCGACGAGAGGTGGTGCTGCGAAAAATGGTCGGTGTTCCTGGCTGGGGCTTGAACCCACGCCGCTTGGTCAGCAGTCCAACGCACTAACCACTGAACCACGGCGACCACTTTTCAAGTAATAAGACCAAATTGCACGATATGGGACATACATACATACATACTATATGTAAGTCGAAAATACATAAACAGTGGCATATATATGGGGGGGCATGCTGCGAACCTGCAACCCCACTGCTTGGGATCACTGTAGGATTTGGGCTGAGTGCGAAGTTGGGTATATGCAAAGTTTCTTTTATAAAGAAACTTTTATAAAGAAACTTTGCAAATACCCAACTTCGCAGCCACCCCAAATCCTACAGTGATCCCAAGCAGGGGGGTTGCAGGGGGGCAGCATGCCCTCCATACAGCTTCCACTGTTTATTATTCAAATCCTGTTCTAAAACTGAAGTTTGGGGTAAATCCCTTCTATTCGTATGAAAAATAAATGTGGCCTTATTTCCATACTTAAATGTGGTCTTATTTCCAAGTTACGCTGGAAATAAGACCAAATAAGGCGTTATTTCCATTTCTTCATAGTAATAAGGCCCCATTTTCCATGTGGCCTTATTTCGTAGGGCGCTATTTCACGTCACCTAATTTTTTGCCAAAAATCATTGTCGATTTGAGCCATGTTCACCACAAAATTCGCATAATCCAAATCAGGTGGCTTGTCGATCGGTAAAAGTCGTTGGGTTAATTGAATATTGTACGGGAATAACTTCTAAACAAATAATGCGTCGGAGAGACGTTTGAGAGATGCCTAACTGCAAAGAACGTCGACGACTCGATGTTGTCGGTGATCTCTCAACGCTGGCCTGTACAGCCTCAATGTTTTCATCAGACCGCTCGGACGACGTGGGCATTACCAAGATTGCTGGTAGCGATACATGTTTCCAATTGAGAAGATGTTTTGAATATAAAGCTGCACGATAACAGCGCGCTGTGTTGGCGTATACTCTTCCATGACACAAACTCGCTTGGACTGTCTGTCATAAGCCGATCTGAAAACAGATGTCAAAGTTTTACGGGTCCAGGTAAACCATTTCGAGGCGAAGCCTAAAAGAAAAGAAAATGTACATGACAATAAAACATAACAAAACATAAACACTGCAGGTTAAGTGGTGGAAACACCAAAACGAATTTTCACCATATATCCTTCCATAGGACGATAATTTTACGTACCTGCGGTCCTCGAATGTGCACCCATTAAAATTACACCCAGGCAATTGAATACAGTAAAAATAGGAAAATTGTTTTTAATGTGGAATAAAATTTACCGTCGACCAGCCATGTGTGTCACTGCTTTTTTTATTTTCGTTTGACTGACGTTTGAATGTGTCTCTGTCTCTTTTTTCGGTATATAGCACTTGACCTGCTTTCGCAGGGAGGACGACACCCGAAACCGAGTCGTGTACAGAACCGATTGGTTTCGGGCCAGGATAATTTTATTCTACGTTTGTGTCGAAGATAGGGTTATGGTCATCAATCTTAATTTATTTTATTTACTAGCTGGCCCGTGCTCGCCTTGCTTCGCCTGCCTTTCACATTAATTTAATTTATTGTAGTATCGTGTTATTACACGAATACGACAGACGGCTCTGCATTGCTACACCTGCATCTGCCCTGACTTTAACCTTCGCATTCATAGTATCTACCCGGGTAGATAATTTAGTTTTCATTTGCTAATAACTCAGCGAGTTTTCATCAAATCTGGAAGCGCTTTCGACTCAGTTAACAAATTTTTGAACCATTGCAGAAAATGCAAAAGAAAAATGGTTTCTTCTTGTTTGTTTTTTAACGTATTTAAGTTAATAGTATCTACCGGGGCAGATATAGGAATCTATGCGAATGTTAATTACTTTTCCTAACATAGTTTGAAGGAAATAATCGGTATTATTGTAAGGAGCAACTATGTCCTTCACAATCCGCTCGCGGAATTCCTACTTTTCCCGTGTAAATTTGGCCATTCGTTGAGGCATCGTAAGCCCACCAAATCTTTATACCATATTTTGCTGGTTTTGCTCGTCCACAGTAATGTTGTCAAAAGGACTGAAATGGGCTTTCAGATTCTGGTTGATGATTTCCTTATCTTGTGCCTTATCTTCGAACTGGCAAATGGCTCTTATAAACTGGCTATCAAAACGAATAAAGCGTAATATATTGTGGTGTCGGTTGACAGACTTGGTTGCACGAAAAAGAGATAAAGAACACTGTTTTTTTTGTTGCAAAACCTACAAATTTGGTCTCTAATGGATGGGCTCGTAATACAAAAAAATGTATCTACTGGCGATAGATTTCTGGTAATTTGGTAAGGCCCCATTAACGACGATTCACGAATTATATTAGGGGCCCCACTATGGTCGAAAGCAGTATTTTGCTTATACTATTTTGTACCATCTTTGCTGGTAAACAAAGTTTCATTAGAGGTGGCCGTTTGTTCATCATGATCACTCTCATTCTCATCATCAGATTCACAGTTTTAGATTTATATTTTCGCCTATTTCAACATCCAAATTTGCATATTCCTGATCAGGAAAATATTCTTCGTTACTGTCAGCACTTCTGCTTGGGTCAGGCCTGGCTTCATCCGAATCAGATTCGACAGCCAGCATATTCCGAAAATATTCTTGCTTTCTTCATTAGTCAAACTAATCCGGAGAAAAATTCACTGTACACCAAACACACAGCAGTAGAGTACGTATGAGAATCACGAGAATGTATTCTCATACCGTCGTAGGTATCTATTTCTACCTCTATTCGTATTTAATTTAAGCCTTTAACAACAAATTCTAAAACCAAACTAAATTCAGTGCAAGGTACATAATTTATTGTACACGCACATTTCTTGCAGTAAAAGTGTATGCAATATTTTTTATCTACCGGGGAAGAGACTATGCGTTTAGGTAAAAAAAATGTTGCATAAATGCGAAGGTTAATGCTACTATGTGTGTAAACTCATGCATGTACATAGTGTGTGCAACTGAAAAAAAACCTACCCACTGACAAAACCTTACGATTACGCTTGAGCAGACACAAATCCATTCGATTCAAGCAGGCATTTACAGGAAAAAAGAGAAAAAATACGCTCTTATTCTCTTAAAAAATTACGAATAGACCTCGAAAGAAAACAAAGAAAAGAAAACATCGCTGAGATTGATTGGAAAATCTTGATCAATTCACAAATTAATAAAAAAAATTATGCAAAGTTGTTGTTAATATTGCTGATCTTTTAGAGCACATAGAAATATAATTTTGGACTTAAAAGATGTGTATTTTAAAGCTCTAAAAACTGAAATTAATTTCATTAAAATAGAGATTCCTTTTTTGGTTTTTTGGGTTTAAAGTTTAATTATTGAATTTCTTAGTCTTTCACACACAAAGTCAAATATTTTTGTATGTACGAACCTGCTCCTTATCAAAACCTAATCAACAAAAAAAAATTACAAAAATCCGTTCAGCTGTTTGCTGTGTAGGTCCTTGCAAAGAAATATTCACTTTGTTTTATATTATTAGGGATACGAGTATGTACCTATTCAGTCATAGTATTTAAGTTAGAAGAAGTATGATAAACAAAATAAGGAAAAAGAAACGAGACAACTGGACAGACGAACTACAAACAAAGAGAATGACCAGACATGGAAACATAACCTTCGGCAAGGGCAGTTTGGCCAGTGAGTTTTGAATATTTATTCCCAACAAAAAAAAAGAAAAAGAGGAAAAACAAAAACCGAGGATAATCTAAAAATTAGTAAGAGGATATCTTATCCCGGTAAGTAAGAAATAGAAAAGTAAATAGGAAAAATTAACCATGGGACGCTTCACCTTAGGACAAGGGTATTACATATAGCCAAGGAAGGACAGACCGGCGTTCGAAAGAAAATTTAGCAGAAGGCGGGTATGTTTGTTTGGAAATGGATTTTGACAAATTAACATGTACGTAGGTTACAGGGCTTGGGTCGTGATTCGCAAACCACATAGCGGTTCCCTCGTCCAGCGGTTGGAGGACCGCAAGCTACAAAGCGAACCCTGTTATCGGCTATTCCCCAACAACGCCAACCAACGGCCGCAAGCCGTACAGCGGGGAACCGCTAACTCCAGCTGCAACACCACCACCCAAGGCTTTATAGGAAGAAACCTCAAGACTGTTCATCTTCAGCAACACGATAAAGGAACGCAACGACTGAGACCCGCCAATTACAAGACAGTCCAAGTGTTTCCTCGAGGACAAGGTTCTCTTTCGGACCACTACCATCCACATTTGTGTTAATTAGAAGTGAAGATGAGAAAAGTGAAAGAAAAAAGATTAAAATTTGAATGAATTGAAGTGTAGTCGTGTAAAGCTGCGTATTGACTATGGGCGGCAAACCTTCGAACATTGGTGCGCGCAGCAGCCGCGCATATTGGATACCTGATTGGAGCGCGTGGCAACCCGAACATTGGAGCGCTCAAACATGCCGCGCGTCGATCCAATAGCTATGGATTTTTAGTGCGCGCCAAGGGTTTTTCAATGTTTTGCTCGCGCGCAGTAGGGACGTTATTTCAATGTTTGTTGTATTCTAATGCGTGACAAAGAGGCCACATACGCTTCAATATGGTTCTGCGAACACTGTTTGCATCGTCTGGATCGACGGCCGCACGCGGTTGCCGATCAGTTTCTCTGAGAAAATGCCTGCGCCGTCACCGCAGTTCTTTTTCGAGCCGTTTGTAAAAAAAAGTTGTATCAAAAACCTTGATCATTTTTTTTAACTTGGTTTAACTTGGGAATTAAGTAGTCAGTCGAGGACGCGACCGATTTGTTTGGTTTTGTTTCCAGGACTTTACTGTGACCGTAGGGTCTTGCGGTCCAGCAGCCAGATTCTTTGAGCAGAACTACGGTGCACAATACTATTTCTTTGATATGTAGGTCAAGTGGAAGTAGGTGAAGGGTGAATGTAAGGGTATCCGTTGGGCACAATCTCAGTGCGCCTGTGATGCCTATACTTGCCATTCTTTGGACATTTTTAATTCTGTCAGTGTTGTATTTTTTACCTAATGCGGCCCACCAGACTATGGCGTTGTAAGTGAGAATTGGGCGTACAACGGCTGTGTACATCCATAGGGTAATTTTAAAAGGTTCTGTTGCAGGCGTAAAAGTCTATGGTTGCCTTCTGAACGCGTTGCTCGATGTTTAATTTCCAGCTAAGTTTAGGGTCGAGGACCGTGCCCAGGTACTTAGCACTGGAAGATAATGAGAGTGGTTGTCCGTTCAGTGAGGGACGTGCGAAGTTATATATGTGTGTACATACAGTACCTCACAAAATTGACGACCATACGCCCTTTATCAAAACATAGGTATTTTTGCTTTTTGCATATTTTCGTAAACGTTAAAAACTTCAATTTTATTAACAAAAAATCTCGTCTAGTCAAGGACATGTCTACAGATAAGAATGCAAACATGAAAACAAAAAAAAAAGTCTTTTTGGGTTAGAAGTTACAAAAAAGTGAGTTTTTGATGAGTGTATGCTCAATTTTTTGAGCTACTGTATGTAGGTACTAATATTTTTTTTAAATAATGTATCGGAGCATGTTATCCTATAAAAGATTATATCTTATTCGTTCACCATAGATAAATGAATTTAAATTGAAACCAAAATCCCCGTTAGGCAGTCTTAATATGGACGATAAAAAATTACTACTAGATCTTACAGGAATGAAGCTGAAGTACCTAATATCATTTAAGATCGCAGGAGACATACGCAAATTCATGTCTAAGATATGGTCCGGCGAAAGCATGCCTGATCCATAATTTAGGTGACCGCCTCAACTGGGACAAATACAGATCCGTACGTTTTCAAAACATGGCATTGAAAAGGCGAATCTAAATAACCTCTTAAGAGTCCCAAGCTATGTAGGTATTTATGGATTCTGCTGTAAATTCCCCAGAAAATTTTTCTACCGGTAGCACGGTTCCTACATTTACTAATGCTATAGCTGATGAGAATGTTACTTTCGGTAGAGGCAAGTTTGTACAATTACATAAGCTCAAGTAAGGATTGCGAGTCCTTGTACAGCGTTCAGCATGGTAAAATTGCCGTCAACATCATGTATGTGCATCACTTCTTCTGCTTTAATATTATCCCCATCATGTATAGCATAATCTACGTCTCTTATACCGTCTATGCCATTGCCATTGACCACGTCCACGTCATAACAATTCTCTCCACTATAAGAGCACACTTATACACAAAAATTGGCTTGTGTATGAATGTGTACAGATAAGGTCACTCCGATTTATAAGTTCTTGTCAAAAGCATAACGCTCTCAGTTGGTTCGCTGCTTTATTTCGAAACGCTTGACGTAAACATGGCTGAAAGTCAATCAGGCTCTACAGATCTTCTACCCAACGTTTACATTTTCAACAATATTCATAATAACACGGGAGATGTAAACTTATTAATTGAAACCTTCAATAAATTGAAATGCATAGTAAAAGTAATAGGAAACGAAAAATATAGCCATTTGAAGAAAATTGTCAACAATAGTAAGTAAACAATAAGTAAGAAATATTATAAGTCAAAAAAAAAAAATAATAATATATATGTACATAGATAAAAACATGAAATGTGCAATAAATCGTGTGCTGTATGTAGGTATGTGTGTTCGTTGGGTGCAAGAACATTCGCAGAAAACTAAACAACGAGAACGCGATAACCATATCTTTTTGCCTATCGTTTATCTTTAATATTTGCTAACTGCTTGAAACACATTTCTTGTGTGTATTGTTCAAAGAACTAGTGTCGTAAACTAGCAAGCCATATTCAAAATTATATGGGCTATAAGGAAACTGGGTATCCCCGAATACGAAAATAAATAGTGACTCACGTTATCTTTTAATTGCTGTGTATGACTACATACAGTGAGCGTCAAAAATATTGTAAGTTAACATTCTTTCATATCACAAATGGCCCGCTTATCGACTGTGAGGGTCGGGGGTTTACACCGCGTTTCCACGAGAAATATTTCATAGGTCACCATCTGTCACTTTTCATAGAAAGAAAGAAAGATAAAATGATATAAAACTTAAGGTGGACATTTCATAGAGAGCAAAGCATTTCTATGAGTTCTCGCATTAGCGACATTAAAAGAATTAAAATAATTGCAAAATCATATGCAGAAAAGAAAACATTAGTTTTGGGTGAACCCATTTCTACAAAAAAGGGAATTACACAGTTTGGAAGAACATTTATTGAAAAAATCTCAAATTTCAAACTTAAAATGACAGCCCATAGAATACTATCCATAGAATGCTATGAGCTAAGCAATACATAGAATGCAATTTTTCATAAAATACTATTTGTGGTCTCCACGAGCAATTTTCATAGAATGCTGTATGGCATTCTAAGTAATATATACCTGGGGGCCTCTAGTTTCAATTAAATTCCCCTTTTCTTTATACCAGGGGTGGCTCCAAAATTGAGAAACAGCTGTTTCGGCTGAGGGAAGCGAGGGAACGATTGATATCAATCTCGGTTAGTTATTCCTTGAGAATAATGACACACGCTCTGTGGCCAGCTCATCCAAGGATTCCATATCATCAACTACGTCCATCCGCAGTAAAGTAGCCAACTGCAAGTTGACGATTAGAAGATTAGGAAAAAAGCACTCGCTAGGTGAGAAAGAGCAGAGAAGACTTCAAAACGCCCTGGACTTCTTGGAGGGGTTGTTTGCAGAAGTAAACATGCCACCAGCTCGTGCCTTTCTGGGGGCAGCACCAATGGAAGTCTTCGTCGAGGGAGATTTGATGCAACCACCCCTGCCTGTAACGTGCCACATTCTGTCTGGGAGGGGGTCGGCTGCAGCAGATCCCGTTAGGGAAGTAGAGGAAGTGGCGGCCAAACCGGATCTAACGGTATCTCTCTCAAGTTCCGCCAAACAATGCATCGAGCCAATTGGTCGTACTTCCTTGACCAAGAATGAGGGGGTGATGCCGCATATGGAGGTAGAGAGGTGTCCGTTTACCCCAACACCACCAGGTGAAGGTGAGGCAATGCTAACATCACCGAGAGAGGCAGACTCGACAATAGGCAGTACCTGCAAAATCCTTACTAAGCCGAGCGACCCGAAGTGTGGCGAGCGCACGGACGTACCCAATACGCTGGTTGACACCGAGGCAAACAGGGCGGACAATCAGCAGGCAGTTAGGACCATAGTGAGGGATCCTTTGAAGCAGCGAGCCAACGCGAGAAGGCTGCTCAGATTTAGGCACCGCGACCACAAGTCCTTCACGGAAAGGGAAGCGGAGACGGTAGGCAGAGCGCATGCAACTATGGAATCCACCACGGCAGCATGGAGAGAGTCATTCCACTCCCTCATTACACAAATCATTGAGCATTTCTGGACGGATTTCATCCACACCAGCAGATTTGCCGGTTTTTGTATTTTAATCGCCAACGTCACCGCCCTACTTAAAACCATGGATCTGACGTTCCCAGTGCCCTGTTCGGGATTGAGCAGCTCCGAAAAGTGCTTGCTCCATCTGCGCAGGATTTCCTTCTCATTGGAAAGAAGTACACCATCTTTGGATTTTACTCCTTCGGTGATATTAAACTTTCTTCCTCTGAGACGGCGAATGCTCTAACAGCTAACTTGGAAGTTCTTCGCGCCTCCATGTACCGGTTGCACGCATACACCTTGAAGGCTTACTTCCTCTTTCTGATGGGTTCTTTACTTCCCGGTATTTTAAACCACGCAGTTCTTTTCTCACCAGCAGCCGCCGCATCGAGCCGCTTCACTCCGCAAACCTCCCCTGCAGAGGCAATAACTGCTGTTGAAAACAACTGCCAGCCTTCCTCTACATTCGTCGGAACAGTTGGAACTTGTTTCAACCTTTTGGATACCTGCCATGCAAACTTCTCCCGTATCTCATCGTTCTGCAAACTTTCCCACCGTTTCACTACGAAGAAGTCTATCAGCGACTTCTGCTGAAGACTCTGACGGTACCGTCAATATCTTTAAGTCAAAAAAAATTCATGTTTTTGATTACTCTGAATTCAATCGGTTGAATAGATTAATCAGTGATAGCTAGTGACGTCAATGAATGCAAAGTAATAAAAAAAAATGTATGTATTATTTTTGACTTACAAATATTGATTGCTGAAAATGATTCCTCCAGTCATATGCAGGTTACTTTAAAATTAATTGTATTTTTTTTTTAAGTTGAAGTCACAATTGAGAGTTTCAAAGAATCTATATATATAAAACTCTTTGTCCTGACTGACTGACTGACTGATTGACCCAGAGATAGACGCACAGCCCAAACCGCTGGTGCTAGAAACATGAAATTTGGACAGTAGTTTCCGTTTGTGGAGTAGACCTAGACACCCACTAAGAAAGGATTTTTCGAAACTCAGCTTTTACAGAGTGTTACAGGGTGTTAAAAAAAAAAAATTAAATTGGATTTTGGAATTGAAATCGGTATCTATTCGTGCATGTATGTATTTGATGGAAATAACTAAATCTAACTTCCCCTTCGGGTAGGGGTTGGAATTTACCCCAGGTAGGCATGCCTGTCGTTAAAGGCGACTAAAATCCACCCTCCGTATACCGAGTGTTTACCGTATACATAATATACAATGAGTAAAACGAAAGATATTACTACCCCAGGTGGTACTCCAGGTTTAGTGGAAAATCCACCCTCTTCGGAGGTCGGCTCTTTGGATTCTGGGGAGAGCCATTTATTGCGTTTATGCAACCCTTTCGGCAAAATCTCAAGGGTATCGAGATCACCACCACCGCGATCTCAAACAATTACGTGCGGAACCAGAAGTACGACGACACTGGAAGTGTCGGCGCACGATCAACGGACTTCGGCGAAAACAAAAAGCCGGAGGGAGGAAAACATAGAACTCCGCGCCAGGCTAACTAAGATGGAACTGCTCTGCGAAGAACTAAAAAAAGAGCTAGAGAAACTTAAAAACAAAGATTATCGAAAAGGTACAAGGAATACGTCGCAACCTAGTTCTGAGGCTTCCTCGAGCTCGAACTGTACCGGCAAAGTTATTTACGAAACGGACGAAGAAGAATTAAGTCACGAAACTGACTGGATTTTACAGAAACGACCAGGCAAGAAACGGAAAGCCGGTTTATCACCCGAAATCGTAACGCAAAAAGAAGCAACGGAAAACGAGCCGGGAAAAAAAGTAAGGAAAGACCTGACAAACGTTCATAGCGAGGTAAACCGAAATACTAAGCAAAGGCCACCACCTCCAATTTACGTTATCGGGATTGCGAACTACAGTCAACTGCAAACTATCCTGAAGACATCGTTGCAAACGGATTATATTGTAACATCGCGCAATAACAACACGTGGAAAGTCTGTGTCAAAGACGCTGACAGCTACCGCTTGTTATCTCAAAAATTAAATGCCGAGAAAATCCAATGGTATACCTACGAGAACAAGTCGGAAAGGCCGATACGTGTCGTGGCTAGAGGACTTCATGCTTCGTGCTCAAAAGAAGATGTAGTCAGTGATTTAAGAAATAGACACTTTAAAATTGCTGATGCTGTCAATATCGTTAAACGGGAGAAGCAATTATCGAAAGGTGAGGAAACTACGGTCAAGCGCGGCCTACCGCTTTTTATATTAACCTTCGATAAAACCGAAAAAATAGAAAAAATCTATGAAATAAAGACAATTCTCAACATCGTAGTTAAGATTGAGCCTTTGCGCAAGAACTCAAGGATAATCCCACAGTGCAAACGGTGCCAAGGATTCAATCACACGCAGACGTATTGTCAGAAAGAACCGCGATGTGTAAAATGCGCCGGAAGTCACCTCTCCAAAGACTGTGGAGTAAGTAAACAAACCTCTGCAACGTGTAGTAATTGCAAAGGAAAACACCCGGCTTACTATCGAGGCTGCGAAGTAGCCAAAGAGCTACAAAAAAGGCGTGATCAATTATTAAAGCCTCAAAATCAGCACTCGAAACAGAGAAGTGCGGTAAAGCTTAAGAGCGGTAAAGACAAAATATCAATAGCAATAGACACGCCATCGATCTCTGGTCACAAGAGCACTCAGAAAGAAGTGACAAAAGAAAAGCCATTGGACTCTGGACGTCGGAAAACAAACCCGCAAACATACGCTCAAGCCGCGGCGTTAGAAAATGGAAGAATCGAAAGTCCAGTGGATCCTGTATCTCAAGTTTTTTCTGTTATTCTTACAAAACTTGAGGAATAATGTAAAATAAATAAGCTTATTTTCGAGAGGTTAGGCAAGATCGAAAATAATTGCCGAAAAACGCGCACCCGAACAAGAACATGAACATGAAACGAATGCTCAAAATACTAACATGGAATGCAAACGGACTTCTACAAAAACTTGACGAGTTAGAAATCTTCATACAAAAAGAAGATATTGACATATGCTTGATCTCAGAAACCCATCTGAAGAAGACATCGCATGCAAATATAAGAGGCTACAGTGACTATCACGCTTGTTACCCATCGGAAAAGGCAAGAGGTGGATCATATTTGTACATAAAAGACTCCATCGAGCATTCGGAAGACCTTAAAATAGAGCTTGAAACTATGCAAGTTAGCACGGTACGGGTAAAAAGTAGACAACGTTTCTATAACATCTCATCTACTGTCCACCGCGATGTGCGCTTGAAAAAAGTGATTTCACAGATATATTCAACTCGCTTAGACCTGGTGGCGATTTTAATGCGAAGCACACATTCTGGGGTTCAAGATGCATCTCAAAAAAAGGTAGAGGGCTCTATGAAGCGGGTATGGAGCACAGTTGTGACTTCCATTCGACGGGAAAACCGACATACTGGCCGGCTGATACCACGAAAATACCCGATCTAATCGATTTCTTCATTATAAAAGGAATATCCCCCGTTCACTTAAAAGTTGACGAAAGCTTTGACCTTTCCTCTGACCATTCTCCAGTTATTCTGACGATAAGCAAAACCCTAAATAAAAAATAAGAATTAGCGAAACTAACTGGTAGAAATACTAATTGGGAAGGCTTCAGGAAAGAAATCGAAGAGAACACTGACTTAAGAATACCACTTAAGACGCCCCATGAACTCGAAATCGAAGTTGATCGCTTCGTCGAAATCGTGCAGTGTGCCGGGTGGAATAATACTTCTCACGAAAAAAAGAAGCACACAAATTGCGGCTTAAAATAACCACCGGAAATAAAAGAAATGGTAAGGGAAAAAAGGAAAGCGCGTAAGAAATGGCAACAAAGTCGTGCTCCACAGCATAAAGCTCACTTAAACCGACTGAGTAATCTATTGAAACAGACTATAAGCAATTTTAAGAACCGTGCAATAGGGACCTTCCTCGAAAACTTAACCGCTGAAAAAGAAACCAATTATTCGCTTTGGAAAGCTATAAAAGGCACCAAAAGACCAAAAATCCCTACGCCGCCAATCAAGAATAGCAATGACGAATGGGCGAAGGGAGACAAAGAAAAAGCGGATATTTTCGACGCCCATCTGGAAGAAACATTTAAGCCATTCGATGGCCGAGCTCTTATTCGAAATACTGAACGCGAGATAACACCTGACACTTACACAATAACAAGTGCAACGCTAGCAGAACTCACGCAAGAAATAAAAAAACTGAAACCCAAAAAAGCTCCTGGTTACGACCTTATAACGGGGGAAGTCTTAAAAATGCTGCCTAGAAAAGCCCTAATTAAGCTTCTCTATATTATAAATGCTGCGCTTAGATTAGAATATGTCCCGAGCCAATGGAAAATTGCGGAGGTCATAATGATACTAAAACCAGGAAAACCGCCGAGTGACAAGAAATCCTATAGACCTATTTCGCTGCTCCCAATAATTTCTAAAATCTTCGAGAGAATATTGCTCAAGCGCCTACAGCCGATCATCGAGGAACAGAATCTTATCCCTGATCACCAGTTTGGGTTTAGAACCAAACACTCAACTATTGATCAGGTGCATAGAATCACTGACGTAATAGAAAAAACCCTTGAAGAAAAGAAGATCTGCTCAAGCGTATTTCTTGATGTCTCGCAAGCCTTTGATAAGGTGTGGCATGAAGGCTTGAAGTTTAAATTAAGTCAGGTTCTGCCTGCACGCCTTTATAATATACTGACAACATATCTCGGGAATAGAATCTTCCGTGTCAGACACGGAAACGAATATTCGCAGTTTAAAGAAATTACAGCCGGCGTACCCCAAGGAAGTGTCCTTGGCCCGCTTCTGTATCTTCTGTATACCCGTGATATACCGCAAGAAGAAGACACCGTTCTAACTACGTTTGCCGATGACACTGCTATTTTAGCAATTGGCAAAACGATCGAAGAAACGACAGATAAACTACAAAACGCTGTGAATAGTGTAAACGAATGGACAAAGGCTTGGCGGATCGCCCTTAACGAAACCAAATCTGTCCATGTAAACTTTACTTACAAGAAAACGAACAGTTTACCTATCCTTATAAACTCGGTTCGTATTCCCTTCGCAAACGAGGTTAAATACCTCGGAATGACACTCGACGCTAAATTAAAATGGAAGTCGCATGTGAAAAAGAAACGTTAAGAACTCGATAACAAGTTCAGAGAAATGTATTGGTTACTTGGGAAACATTCCAAGCTGTATACTGAGAACAAGCTGCTGATATATAAGCAAGTGCTGAAGCCGGTGTGGACATATGGTATACAACTCTGGGGTTGTACCAAAAAAACAAACGCCAATATTTTACAAACTTTTGAAAATAAAGTGCTAAGAGAAATTGTCAATGCACCGTGGTACGTAAGAAATGATGATATACACAGGGATCTCGGAATTCCTACAGTCCAAAATGAAATTAAAAACTTCGCGCTATAGCACAAAAATCGAATAAGCGAACACGTAAATAATACAGTCCTACAACTTCTAGACGAAAGAAATGTATTGCGCCGTCTACATAGGACCAAACCTTTTGACTTAGCACGATTAAAATTAACTGCGCCTAAATAGCGGAACATGCAGGAACTTTCATTGGAGAGGCACCTGCCAAACGTCTCTATTTCTTGATAAAAAAATTGCTTGATAAGTCCTTACTTAGTTGCAGTAACTAACAAGTTTATATCGAAGGGAGGTGTTTTTTAGTGAGTAAGAATCTCACACTACGATGAGCACGCGTCTGCGGTCCTCATAGTGTCTATGCAAGATTTTCACAATTTGATGGAAATATTTTTTGTTGTAGTCGCATTTACTTTCTTTTATTCTACGATACATTATCTTACCTATTTAGCAAAAGTTTGTAGGAAATCATTTACACATGTAAGTACATATGTACATATATTTGTGTGTATGTTCTTGAGCAATGTGTTGTGGGCTACAACTAGGGGGGAAAGGAATACTGCCGTTGCCAGGAATGTTGTTTACGGGGACGCCTTGAAAAATGAATATGAGAAATTGAAGTCATTAATGGCTTGAAACACGGGGAAGGATATAGGGTGTAATGTGATGCCTTTCCACGGGGACGTAGTCGCGGGTATCAGCTAGTTAGTTATAAATGTATTCTTTTACAGCTCTGGACTAGTTGAATCTTGAGTAATTTTTGAACTTAACTTTTAGAGGTAATAGGGACGCAGTGGAATTTACATATTATTCTCATTTTTGCGCTTTTTTTTTGTTTTAAACCTCGAATATCCGCTGAATAAATTTCTTTTTCAACTCGTTCCAGTTGTGGAGGCAGATTTTACAAATTTTTATTACATTGTGATAATAGTATTGGACAATACTAATGAATACGAAAATATTTGGACAACAACCGATAGAAAAGACTTTTTCATAAATGGAGATTTATTCACCGCCATTGGTGCAAACCGAACCCTAAAGAGAAAGCTTCGATTTGGCATTATGCAAAGTAATCGATATTTCGTTGACGATTCTTTGAAACGGAGACTTATACAAAAAAACCCCGAAATCAAATTTTTTCCCGGTAACGATGTTAAGTTTTATGCAACATCGCCAGGTAAATCTAATTGAAATTTAAATAAAAGTGTCGCTAAGCTTAATCCTTATTAGGGTGTGCCTTAAATCATAATTGGAAAACGAATCCAACGAGTCCTTTCATAAGTATTCTGTGTGAAGAGATTGAAAGGAATGAACTACCCAATGGGTAAGTATGTCCTTAAAAAAAATTTAATTTACTTACTATTTTTTAATTATTTTAGCAGTGGTTTGGTTCCCCCACAGCGACCATTGCGTTCCGTTTTAAATGATGTAACTGAACGAGTTGATAGTATCACTGGGTAAGTGCGTAGACATCTTGGTCATTCAAAATGTTTTTATTTTATTCATCTATCAGTGAACGGCCTGCTAAGGAGACGGACTGTTCAGATGTTCTTTTGGGAGTTGCCACATTCTTCTGAAATGCTATCCAGTTTTTTTTATACCTAAGTATTGTGATGGCTTCTTTCTGCATCTAAAGCTGGTTGACAGTAGAGAGGGGTTTTTTTCCGAACGATACATCTTTTCTTTTAAATTGAACACATTTTAAATAAAACAAATTATAAAGGAGCCAATATGTTTGTCTTTATTTGAGATATAATACTTTTTTTAATAACATCTAGGATTTGTATAAAATTGCGGGCATACGGGCTATGGCTAACAAAGTGCACGGGAGGTCAAACTTTCGATTACTTTTTAGAATGATTGGGGTCCTGCATGCTTGAACTTAAAAGTTTTAAGAAACAATAAAAAAAAACTCGACTAGGGAGCCAGTCCTATACTTCACACCACACACATAACGGTCGAGTTGAATTAATATTATTTATTTTTATTTTTCTTTTTGCATAAAATAATTGGATTATCGATTTAATGTCAAAGAAAACATTTCTTTAATTTCCACGGCAATTGTTCGATAAAGAGTTGTTGCGCGAACTTGAAAAAAAAAATTTATTGAATTTCGTTAGCATTCGCTAGACCGATTACGCTCAAAATCTAATAAGCTCTAAGTTTTACGTTGACAAATAAAACAGAAAAACAGCATGATTCTACGTTGTTTTGTTTTCAAGTTATCGAAGGCGAAATATGTATATGATCACACACGCACGCACACACACGCATACAGACATCATTTCGAAAATGGGTGCAAACGATTTCTAGTGTATAGTAGTGTCAAGCCATGTATGTATGTATTTCCCCTATGTGGGAAGTAAAATCTTAAAGGAAATGTTGAAGAGACTTCTGCGGCAAGATAGAGAGAACACTCTTTTAAAAAGAAAAAGAAAATTGGATCACAGATGCAGAGGAAACAGTCGAAGTGTTGCTGAATACTCACTTTTCTGCCTGCACGGAAAAGGGCCAACCATAACTGACGTATCGCTTCGAACCTTGCCGCACGTAATTAATTACACGGAACTCGTATACCACACACATAATTTAATTTTTTTTTATAATCCACACGCGGATCAAGGGGTTATGAATACCCTTTTAATGCTAAACACACACCGTGATCGAGGTGCAATGGTTTGAAACTCAGGTAGTGTTGGGTTTCATTGGCGTCCAATTGGCTAGCTGGGGACATTTGTGGTGTTTTTGTCATTGCTTAATTCACAGGCAGTTTTTCGAATCTCCTGATGTCATAATCAATGTCAGCTCCATCAACTCTTCAAGCCACGACACTCAACTGCCAGTGTTTTGCCTTCGCAGTAAAATCGCCATCCGCTCTTACAGTTGATCGATTTTTATTTATTTGAGAAATAAAAGTTTTTGACTACTCTCTCGCTAAGAGTTTTAGACCTATAAGCCTGTCTTCCCTCCTATTGAAAAGTATGGTTAGTCGAGATACACATGTTCAGGGTTCCTTTGAGAGTGCATCCTCTATTGGAGATGCAGCACGCATACCTGCGGGACTGCGCTTCAAAATCTATTTGCTAGAATTGAATGCACGCTTGATAGGAAAGAATATGCCATGGACATCTTCATCGACATAGAGGGTGCTTTCGATAATGCGACCTTTGAATGCATGTGTGACTCTGCTAGACAACACGGGGTGGATGAAACCCTGGTATTGTGGACCCGAGAAATGTTGATGAAGAGAACTTTGGTTGCCGATGCGGACTGTGGTCACTCTGTTACGGCAGGGGTAAACAAAGGCTGTCCGCAAGGCGGCGTTCTGTCTCAAGAGCTATGGTGCATGGTAGTTGACTCTCTGTTGCATACTCCCAATTTTTTTAACGTCTACGTTCAGGTACATATATGCGGATAATGATAATGATAATGCCATACTTTCTGTCGGGTCATGCCTGAAGATTGTCTGTGGTAACGCGCAGGCGGCTTTAGATATGATCGATGAATGGTGCACTAGGAGTGGGCTTTCGGTCTTACGTACTTACTTAAGGTGGCACTACAATCCGGAGTGGACCTGGACCTCAACCAACAAGCGACTCCAGTCAGCTCGAGATATACCCAGCTGCATCCAGTTTCGCACGCCATGTTGGTTGAGGTCCCTTTCTACTAGCGTGCGCCACCTGAGTCGCGTTCTTCCTTTACTGCACCTTCGCTCGGGTGTGGATTCAAAGATTTTCCGGGCCGGGGCATTGGTGTCCATCCGCTCTACATTACCCAGCCACCTATAAGTTTTATATATATAGTACAAAAAAAAAGGTTAATTTACTTTTAAAACAGTTCTCTTAGTTTTAAAATAGTTAAGCGATTAGAGTTAAAATATAAATTTAGTTAGGTTAGGTCGAAAGACACAATAAATATTAAAACTACTGTTAAGCTTAAAGTGCCCGCATAGGGCCAGTAAGTAAGAATACAGTAAAACATAGTTAAGTTAGTTAGCTATTTCTCAGTGTGTTTTAATAGCATGTAAGGAATAATGAAATTAAAAAAAAAAAATGCGTTGCAAATGAAATGACACAGCCACCTCAGACGTTGGACCTTCACTCTTCTGGCTAAGTCGATGTCGCTGTACTACAGACCGTACAGTTCGTTGTTGTATCTCCCCCTCCATTCAAAGTCTATGCAGACGGGACCGAATATTACCCAAAAAGATTTCTTATCGAAAGAGAAAAGAGCAACCTTAGAACAAGACCGTAGAACAGGACTGGGACGATTAAAGTCTTATGAGGTGTCACTTTATTCGTGCGAGAGAGGACTTTGCTACTCAATTGCCTTCTTAGCCCAAAGAAACAACGATTGGCAAGAGTTATTCCCCGTCTGATCTTAGCGCTGGTGTCGTTGTTTGAATTTATAGCGGAGTCAAGGTACACAAAGTCCTTCACTACCTCAAAGTTATAACGGTCTATAGTGACGTTCTGCCCGAGACGCCGGTGTTGAGTGTCCTTTCTTGTTTACAGCATATACTTGGTTTTGCCCAAGTATCACGAACGGACGAACGTACCAGTGACATCACGCTGCGTTCTTCCGGTTATGTCAATATCGTTAGCCTATTCAAGTAATTGGACGGACTTTTGAAAGATTGTGCCTCTGGTATTGGTACGCGAATTCTGCACTATTCTTTCAAGAATGATATTGAAGAAGTTGCATGACAGTGCGTGGCCTTGCCAAATGCTTTTTTGACATCAAAGATCTTGTTGAGGTCTTGACCTACCTTGATGGAGCAGCGTACATTTTTCATCGTCATCCTGCACAGACGGACGAGTTTGGCAGGGATGCCAAAGTTAGACATTGCTGTGTATAGCTCGTTTCTATATATGCTGCCATACGCTGTCTTAAAATCGACGAAAAGTGGTGAGTATCGATTTGAAGCTCTTGGGTTTTTTCTAAGATCTGCCGCAGTGTGAATAATTGGTCGATGGTGGACTTCAGTGGCCTGAAACCACACTGATATGGACTGATCGGGTTGTTAACGAACGGCTGCAGGCGTTCACAGTAGTTGGCGCAGTTCAGAGGGTCTCCTTTCTTGAGGATCGGGCAAACAATACTGAGGTTCCATTCATCGGGCAGACTTTCCTCCGTACATATTTTACATATGAGTTGGTGCATGTTCCTTACCAAGTCATCGCCTGTTGCTTTGAACAGCTCGGCAGCTAGGCCGGCAGCTCCAACAGCTTTGTTGGACTTAAGCTTCCATATGGCTATCTTCACCTCGTCCAGGTCAGGTGAACGGAATTCTTGGTCTTCGTCGTCCAGGTTGAATGATTCATTCTGCCTGACAGCGGGATTTGATTCGTCGTCGCCGTTAAACAGTCTGCAGAAATAGTTCTTCCATATTCTCAGTATTGATTGCGATTCTACTACGATCTTCCCTTGTTCATCCTTGCAGGCCTCGGTTCGGACTCTGTAACCTTGACGGATTCTTTTTACCCTTTGGTTAAACTTCCGAACCTCATTCCTGCTGTAGCATCTCTCTATTACCTCAATCGCGAGCTTCTCTTGCTCTTTTTTTTTTTCTCGAGCTCGCGAGCAGCTCTGGTCCTTCTGTGTAGCATTACTTTGTATGCCTCTTATTTCGCTGCATGTGCTTGCAGGCACTCGTTGTCAAACCAGTGGTTTCGTTGTGGTGGCCGAGTGAAACACATCAGAGGCGGCATCTCTGATGGCTTTTTGGCAATGTTGCCACTGGTCTTCAATACTTGATGCTGGCGGCATAGGACCTCTTAAGAGATTGAGAGAGACTCGATCGGAAAAGGATCTGGTGATCTCTTGCGATTGCAGCCGTCCAATGTCAAATTTCCTCACAGTATTCCCTTGTCTTGGCGGTGTTCAGGATATCCGCAGTCGTACCTTGACTACAACAAGGTAGTGGTCCGAGTCAATGTTGGCCCCTCGGAACGTTCGGACATCCATAATACTGGAGGAGTGGGTTGCGTCGACCGCAATGTGGTCAGTCTGGTTGATGGTTGATTGATCAGGAGATCTCCATGTTCTTTTGTGGATATCGAGATATGGGAACCGCGTACTAGCTACGACAACGAACTAGCAGCAAAGTCGGTCAGCCTAAATCCGTTATCGGAGGTGGTGTCGTGTAGGCTGTGCCTTTCGACAGTACTACCAAAGATGCGCTCTCTTCCTAGCTTTGCGTTAAAATCGCCTAGGACAATCTTAATGTCATAGCTAGGGCACTGCTCGTATGTCTTGTCCAGGAGCTCGTAGAATCTGTCTTTGGTGTCGTCGTATTTCTCTTCTGTGGGGGCATGCGCGCATATTAGGCTTATGTTTGCGAATTTAGCCTTGATGCGGATAGTAATGAGGCGTTCGCTCACATACCTGAAGCTTAAGACTTCTTGCCTAAGTCGGCCTCCAATTACTAATCCACACCCAAATAGGCGCTGCTTTTGTTCTGTATAACAATTCAGATATCACAGTTTTTCATCCTCTTTTTGCCCGGCCCATCTCACCGCACTTCTTGAATGGCGGTGATGTCTGCTTTGCAGCAGTCTAGGGCTTCCGATAGTTGTTCGGCTGCACGTGGTCTGTTAAGGGACCTAACACTCCACGTGCAGTTCCGAAGTCGTTGTCGTTGTTTCGTTTGCCAGGCTCGTCAACAGTAAAATCCTCCATATCCGAGGCTGCTGCTTCAATGAGATTTAAGTCTGAACTCTGGTCGGGCCAATCGATTGCAGCAATGTTTTGATCTTTAAAACAGTGACTTCACCAACCGTGAAGTGTGTTTGGGGTTGAGAAATGTATGCCTGTGACGAGCATGTTTTCAAATGAATAAGGTTCCACAAACTTCTCCAATATCACTTTACACACACGATCGGTAGTGCGAACGATTGTCCCAACATCGTGGCAAGAAAATGCACCCCAAAACCATTTGAAAATGTTTTGTAGACTTTATTGTCAGAACCGGGAGAAACGTTCTTCCGTATTACAGTTGCCCGAAGTGTTTCTGTGGCCGGGAAGCTAGTACCATATAACATCTGTTCGCAGTCTCGTTAAGAAGGTCTCGACAATATTCTACCAACTTTGATCTAATAGTTGGCACTTCCGGGGCTTTTAAAGCATGCTCGCTCGCTCTCTGTTTCCTGAATTGCCAATACTTCCTCTTAGAATAGACTACAGTGGTCCAATAGACGGAGTAACAGGACGTTAAGGACAGGTGCGTTCGAAAATATTCCTAACCCTTTGCCTTACGGTGTTTTGGGTCCATCCATCCATCACTTCAATTTTAGATTCTGTGAGAGTATTACTGTTTTCCCATTCAGACCTGTCTGGGATGTTAACACTTTTTGACATTGAAGTCATGGCAGGGGACTAGATAGTCGGCTTTAGTAGGAATAATGTTAATGGACATTATGCGTATGTTTTCGTTTTGAGACCTCGGCAACTCCTGGGATTCCCTTAGTTTTTGAGCTGGTTTAGACGTTACATACATACTTTCAAAAGCTGTAACGATAGACTTGAAGGCGCGTGTGATACTTATGCAGGCTGACCTTAATTCAAGAATTGATTTCTTCTCGGATTGACCTGGAAAGCACATATTCTGGTATTTGTAACCAAGATTTGGGTCGGGGAGTGGACGGTAATACCCTGCGACCTAAATGATCTTTTGTGACAGTAAAAAAAGAATGGTCATAACCTACTGTCCTTAACAGTTTATGGCAGACAAGAAAGAGTGGTCGTAACCTACTGTCCTTAACAGTTAATGGTAGATTAATCAAAAACCAAAGATGAAGTGGGCGCCGGAGTTTCCCCTGAAACAATGGATAAATACTTCTTCTTTAGTCTACCGAGCCATTGTACAACTTTTTAGGCCGAAGTCACAGCAGTTCGTCAAGCCTCCGCAGTCATCAAATCATTATGGACTGATGTGCATGTCTCAGCGAGACAACTGAACACTACGACCTTTCTCTTTGCTGCCGTCGATGCACTCGTACTATGTTAGTATCTTCTTAGAGACAACACGGTCTCAGTACAAGAGGATGTAATCTATCCGCCTCTTCTTCGTGTAAGCGTACGCCATCGAGATCGTCTTCAAACCAAACAACCAAGTGACCTGAATCTTTAGTCGAGCTGTAGGCTGAGAAAGCCGTTTGCTCTGAACTAACTTACATCATCTGCACATCTGTCATCCCTATTACGAAGGTTTTTGCGTTTAATCATTGCTTTCTGGCTTCTATCACATTTCCCAATATGTCTAAGTTTTTTTTTTTTCAATGTTTTTGTAATTTTTTTTGCCTATCACCTTTGCCCCGTAATTATCTACATTCAAAAAAAAAAACTAAATTGGTTGAATATTACGGCCGGTAGAAGGAAACATACGCATTTTGCCACGTAGTTTTATATATGATGATTATTTTAATGACTTAACATATATTAACATATAAAATAATAAATAAGACCTAGTAAGAAAAAAAAAGTACAGAAATTTTAATAAATTAACAAAGAATGCGATCAAAGTTTGCGATCTGTGCAAACTTATATAATTGCATACAAACATAACTATATCATACTCGAATTTAAAAAAATAAAATTAAATAGTTGGTTCTTAAACTGGTCATGAGAAAGAGATATGTTAATTTTACCGGCACAAATACCATTGAAAGAAGATATGGATCTGGATAATGGTTCAATTAAACCATAATTCGTTCTCCGATTAGGGCTAAACATCAATTGTCTTTCCTTTAGAGATCTCGTAGATGCATATAAAGAAATTTTAGCAAGGATGTCTGGACAATTTACATGGTAACAGAGCAAATCTCTAACAAATCTGCTGCTGTGTACTAATCTGCTGCATAAAATTATCTTCACAGGAAACTTAATTTGCCACCTCTCAAAGGTCAGCTGGGTTGGCTACGAAATCTCCAAAACCAAAATACCCAAACACAAAATCCTTAAACACAGATTCCCAATATTTCGAGTGTATCTAAGAACTTATGTTTGGCGCCAAACTGGGAATTTGTGTCTATGAACTTTGTAAATGTATTAAAATTGTAACATACTTTCCAGTTAATTAGCTACTAACTACTTCATATTATAATATTACAAGTTAAAATTCTTCTCAAACTTTTGCAAAGACTATAACAAAGAAGAATTCATCCAGGTGGGGATGCAGACACACTAGAAAAAAATAGGTAGCGTGGCAGCCAAAGAAGAGCCAATTCTTAGCTTCTCGCAACCATTCATGATGTGCGGTAATAAGGACCTTCAATTTATTGCCAACTCCAAACGCCGAATTGGGAAGCTTTTTTTCATGATAAATAATACTCTCGGAGGTTTATCATTCTATGAGGAGAGGTGATGCCGCGAAAAACGTTCGGTGGGTATAACTGAGGTTTGAACGCACACAGCTCGTAAAGCAGTCCAACGCGCTGAGTCACGGCGATCTCTACAGACACACTTAGGAAGTTGGAAATGATATACACAGAGCTAAGACTTGATTCGAATGTGATTTTCACTTTTGGGAGATCAGTGATATCTAGTCTCTGCTGCTGCTGAACACGGATTATTAAAAAAAATAGTTAATATCCAATATTTCGACTATTTCTAAGAACTTACGTAGATATGGGGATTTTAGATTTTGGGATAATAAAACTGTCTTTTTTAAAATTAATTTCATTTTGATTTTCATTTCATTTCAAGGCGATAAAGAAAAAGCCGACTTATTTGCTGAGCATCTGGAAGAAACGTTTAGCCATTTCCCGGGCAAGCATTAATAGAAACTCTTAATAATACGATTATGACTCCAGACAACTTTAAAATACGAAGCGTGTCATTGGGCGAACTTTGTGAGGTAATACAAAATGTAAAACATAACAAGGCTCCTGGATATGGCCTAATAACCGGATGGGTTCCCAAGGAATTGCCAAAGAAAGCTTTAATAAAACTTGTTTACCTTATAAATGCTTCGCTAAGACTATTATACGTTCCAAGGCTATGGAAAGTCGCCGAAGTTATAATGGTTTCAAAGTCGGGAAAATCGCCAAACGACAAAAAATCGTACAGACCGATATCGCTCCTACCGATAATATCAAAGATATTCGAAAAAGACTTATTGAAACGGTTAAAACCGGTAATTGAAGAAAGACGTTTGATTCCTGATCATCAATTCGGGTTCAGAATGAAGCATTCCACAATTGACCAGGTTTATAGAATAACCAACGAAATTGAGAAGGCCATAGAAGAGAAAAAGATATGTTGTAGCGCTTTTCTTGACGTTTCTCAAGCCTTCGACAAGGTGTGGCACGAAGGCTTGAATTATAAACTAAGACAGGTACTTCCCGAAGAGGTGTACAAAATTTTAGAGTCGTACTTGGAGAACAGACTTTTCCGTGTCAAACACGGAGCCAAATACTCGGAATTCAAGGAAATCGCTGCCGGAGTTCCACAAGGAAGTGTTCTTGGTCCAGTCTTGTTCTTGCTCTATACTCGAGATATACCCCAAGAAGAAGGCACGTTGTTCCTACGTTCGACGATACCGCTATTCTGGCAACAGAAAATTCAGTCGAATCAGCCACTGTAAAGCTTCAACGAGCTTTGGATACAATTTGCAAGTGGACAAAAGTTTGGCGCATTGTTCTCAACGAAATCAAATCTACGCATGTTAACTTTACTAACAAGAAAATTAACAACTTACCCGTTTTCATTAACTCGGTACAAATACCGTATGCAAACGAAGCAAAATATCTAGGAATGACACTAGATGCGAATCTCAAATGGAAGCCGCACGTTAAAAAGAAACGCGACGAGCTCGAAATTAGATTTAGAGAAATGTATTGGCTGCTTGGAAGATATTCCAAATTAAGCATGTATAACAAATTGCTCTTATATAAGCAAGTCTTAAAACCTATATGGACGTATGGTATACAACTTTGGGGTTGTACTAAAACCAGCAATAGAAACATTTTACAAACCTTTCAAAACAAGGTGAACAATCGTTAATGCGCCTTGGTACATTAGAAACGACGATATCCATATAGACCTTGGTTTAGCTACCGTTGAAGATGAAATAACAAATTTTGCACACAAACTCCGTGTTCGCCTTCATGGACATTGCAATAATGCCATACTCCAAATTCTGGACGTGACAAACCTTGTGTGCCGACTTCAAAGAACGAAACCGTTCGATTTAGCGCAATGAGGAATAGCCGCATATAATGACGGTATTAGTAGGTGCTTTTACTGGAAAGCTACCTGCACAACGCGGACTTTTATTGTCGAAAGCTAAACTAATTGATAAGGCTTTTTTTGTACTTAATCGTAGTCAACACGAAAAGGGGAGGTGTTTTTAGTGAGTAAGAATTTAAATAAAAATTTAAATTTAAATTTTATTGATTTTAGAGTATATGCTGGACTTGTGAATTCCAGCTTTGACAAGATACCATCAATTTTCAGAAAATTCATTCATTCATTTTCATTCATTTCATTTCATTTCATTTCTTAAATCATAGTACATTTGGTATACATTTCTTAAGGTCTACATTACATTAGGCTTAGTTCAGATCATGAAGTCCTTAATAGTAATCTGGAGTTTAACCATGATATTGTTTCTTTGACTTTAAGTTGTAAGTTCTCACTTTGTGATATTTAATATCAGTATCAAGTGAGTTGGAAAAAAGTTTGATAAATAATTGAAGCAAAATCTAGAATTCAAAAGAGTCGCAGCGAGAAAGGAGACTGTATTTTTTTGAGTGAGTGAGTGAGTGTGTGAATAAATTTGGAGTATGTAAGCGAAAAGGAATTAGGTACTACGATATTATGGACGAATAATTTAAATATTAAAGTGACTTTTTTTCTCAAGTTTAATTGATAACCTTTATAAGTGTTTCTACCTCTGATCTCTCCATAAGCCAACATCTAAGTCTCCGAAGAAATGTTCGTTTGCAATTTACGGAGGCGCAAATGTCTAAAGGTAGTTTGTTGAAAATGAAGGGCGCAAGAACTGTTGCAAACCTTCTATAATGCTCTCTCCTAACTCTAGGGACCATTGCAGCGTTGCTAGTTCTAAGAGAGTAAGCATTATTTCTACGAGTATTACTGAAACCGCTTCGCAGGTAGAACAATTTCAAAACTTTGTACATATAAAGATAGCGAAGTGGCATGATGTTTGAAGTCTGGAACAATGAAAGGGATGGTTCCCATCTTGGTTTGAAACGAATAGTTCTAATAACTTTCTTCTGGGCAGTAATTAGAGGTTTTAAGTTGCTAATGTATGCACTACCCCAACAGGTTAAGCCGTACTCCAAACGTGAGTTAACTAGTGCATAGTAAATAGTAGTTAGAATACTGCCTGGCACAAGTCTTCGGAGGTGATAAATCTTATTCATTGCTATATAAATAATTTGTTTGACTTTAGCTATATGCGGCTTCCAGCACAACTTGGCGTCAAGTGTCACGCCTAGATACTTAAAATCAGACACTGACTCCAGTTCCAAGCACGAAATGCCACAGTTTGACGTGTTACAATCTTGATGATGGTAGATAATGCCACTGATATGATAAGGGCTCGAGAGCGAAAAAGACATAACTTTTGACTTGTTGCTTAAAATCATTTTATGAAAGCTTAACCAGCTTCTTAATAGGAACAGGTCCATATTCATTTCCAATTTTAGATTGTCAATGGAAGATGTTGCATACGATAACCCTAGGTCACCAGCAAAGGCAATCATTGACCCATTTAATTTCAAATTAAAAACTGAGTTCATATAAATTATAAATAATAAAGGGCCAAGAATTGATCCCTGAGGCACAGCACTATGTCCTCCTGGTAGGGCCCCACTATAAATCGTTCCTATGCGAACATATTGTGATCTGTTTTTAAGATAGCAGCTAAGCCAATTTGCTCCTCGTTGCGACCACACGCCTCCGACCTGCTCTGAGTGCCGATCTCCACCTAGTTATATTTTTCCTACACTGATCCCTATAACACCACCAAATAGTACAATTTGTGTTTAATTTAATAAGTGCAAAACCAAATTAAAAGAAAGAAAAAAAAAAAGAATAAAAGAAAAACCCCACTCTCGCGCGGTCTATAACCCACTTCAGTGAAGAAGTGCAGTGGCCACAAAATAAAAGAAAAAAAAAAAAAATAATAATAAGAAAGAGTGATAGTGTACGCGCGACGAACAACAGCGCCGGGTCTCCCTCTTTCCCGCTCCCATTTCTTCACTGTTGTGCGTTTCTGCTTATCGCTTGTGCCGTTGCTGATTGTGCAGAGGCATAGGCGATGAGTGGAGGCGTATAACAACTGGCGGATAGCGGGTTGTGAGTGAGGGTCTTGTTGGTGGACCAAAACATATTGTCGTTTGGGCATAACACCTGCGACAGTTTGTTTTGGAAATCTAGCGTCGGGCCTTCACTTCGCGACTTTGCTTAGGTGCGTCGGTGTTGTGTTTTTTGTGTTTGTGTTTTGTAGTGATGGGAAAATTCAGGGTTGACTTTTCCAACATACGTGGGCTAAGAAAGAATTTCTTTGCCATTTACGCCCACACTCAACTCTATAAACCAGCTGTTTTGGCACTTTGCGAAACACAGGTGGGTGCGGACTCTGATTCTTCAGATCTAATCCCGCCTGAATATAGCTTAGTGCCATTATTCTTTCCTCGTCGCGGTCTCGCCGTTTATATACGTAGTGATGTAGCTTACAATATTCTACCACAGTATGGCCACTGTTCCAATCCGGAATTTAACTTCATATGGCTAAAATTCACCGTCCGTAAGCACTCAATACACTACTGTTTCATTTATAGAAGCCCAAATCTAGACAGCAACTCTACCTATAACGAGTTTGATGCGCTGTCTGACTCCATCTTAAGAATTGTCTCCCTGTCTCCTCGTACTGAAATCGTCATTGCGGGCGATTTCAATATACACAATTCTAGTTGGCTTCGACATTCTGGACAGACAACACCCGAAGGAAGGTATGTTGAAATCTTTGCTGCGGTAAACAATCTAACCCAGCTTGTAAATGAGCCAACACGTATACCTGACATTGCAAGTCATTCCGCCAACACACTTGACTTGTTTCTTACCTCCCACCCTGATAAATACACTATCACCGTATTACCGCCTCTAGGCCAATCGGACCACAGTGTCATATCGGCTAATTTCTCGTACTCTGACCACTCAGTTAAAGAACGAACTCCCAAAAGAAAAGTTTGGCGATACGAGAAAGCCAATTGGGACGGCCTTAACAGCTTCTTTAGGAGTTTTAACTGGTCGCTATGCTTCCTCGATAGCAATGTGGATGCCGCCGCCGATATGATTACTAACACCATTCTCCTAGGTATGAGCTCTTTTATTCCCAACCGAATAAAGAGCATAAAACCTAAGGAAAAAGCGTGGTTCGACTTGAGCTGTAAAGAGGCCCTCAGGTTGAAAGAGGTAAGTTTTCGGACTTACAAAGCCAACCCCTCTGAGGAAAACCGAATCAAGTTTAAACAAGCCAGAAATGACTGTAATGTCCACATTCGACGTGTCAAATTCTCACATGACCAAAAATTGAGGCAAAAAATACTACAGTGTCCCAAGGGTAGTAACAATTTTTGGTCATTCGTCAAAAACATAAAGAATTACATTCCAGCTGTCAACTCCTTAGATAAGGCTAATCTGCTTGCCGCGCATTTTGCGGCCTGCTCAACGCTTCCAGATTGTGCTTTGTCTCCGCCTGTACTCGAGAGCGTCGATTTTTCCATGGGACAAGTCCACTTTCGCACTCGTACAGTCGCAGGAGTACTTAAAGGTCTAAACATACACAAATCCGCTGGTCCAGATGGTATTCCACCCATAGTTCTGAAGAGGTGTTCTTCCACGCTGGCAAAACCACTGCGTAAGCTTTTTCATCTTTCCTACTCTTCTGGTCTCTTCCCGAGTAGATGGAAAACTGCATTTGTCCAGCCCGTCCCAAAAAAAGGCGAATCTTCTTCTCCCTCCAATTACCGACCCATTGCACTTACGTCCCTTCTTTCCAAGGTCATGGAAACGCTGATAAATCGTCAGCTTATGAAGTATCTTGACTCACGAAAACTCCTCAATGACCGGCAGTACGGTTTTCGTAGCAACAGGTCCACTGGTGATTTGATGGCATATCTCACCGAGAAGTGGAACCAATCTATTCATCACTTTGGTGAAAGCAAGATTGTTGCGCTTGATATTTCTAAAGCATTCGACAGAGTTTGGCATCAAGCTCTTTTGTCGAAAATGCGTGCATATGGCATCGATGTATCTCTTCTTCAATGGATTAGAAACTACCTTTCGAACCGTTCAATTCAAGTTGTTTTGGATGGTTTCAAGTCTGCAATTCACCATATAAATGCTGGTGTTCCCCAAGGCTCTGTTTTGTCTCCGACTCTCTTTCTCATTTTTATAAATAATCTCCTGTCTGCAACTTCTAATCCAATCCATTCCTTCGCTGATGACAGTACCCTCAGCTTCTCATATTCGTTCCCCAACTCACGTCCTTGCTCTTCGGACGTAGAAGAGGAACGGCAACGTATGTTAAGCTCATTAAATTCCGACCTTGACAGTATAATAAAATGGGGTTCAACCAATAGAGTGGAATTTAATGCGTCCAAAACTCAATGCTGTCTTCTGTCACTTAAGCGAAAATCTAACCTCCCACCATTGTCCATGAATGGTACCTGCATTGCCGAAACCGAAAGACTTTCCATTCTCGGTATGTGTCTCACTGACAAACTTCGTTGGAACGACCACATATTCGAAATCGCCAAAAATGCTGCGAAATGTCTAGGTTTCCTTAAGCGGTGCAAAAAATACTTTACCCCTTCTGATCTGGCCTCAATTTATAAGGCGTTCATTCGCCCAAAGCTGGAGTATAACGCTCATATCTGGTCTGGTGCACCCAAAACCACCTTGCACATTCTGGATAGAATCCAAAATCGCGCGTTGAAACTTATTGGTGACAGGGACATTGCGAAGTCAATAGACTCGCTTGAACACCGACGAAATGTTTCCTGTCTCTCACTGTTTTATCGTTTCTTCCACAAACAGTGCTCTAGCGAAATAGCCAGTTGCATTCCGCCCCTTCAATTCTTCACCCGCAATTCGCGTCAAGCTTCGAATGCTCATCAGTTTACCCTTAAGCCTAATTTCGGGCGTACCGTCAAATATAGAGATTCTTTCATAAGCCGTACAACGCGAATGTGGAACAGTCTACATAGCTCTGTGTTTCCCCGTCACTGCAACCCGCAGGCATTTAAGGCCAACGTGCATCGGTATCTCCTACGTCTCTCCCCCAATTTCCCTAATGCCCGTGCTCTCGTTTAAGGGTAGCCATAACCCCTTTAGCGCGCGTTAATTATAAAAAAAAAAAAAAAAAAACTTCCCCTGAAACCAAGTCTGTAGAGCTTCTTTAATAGGATTTTATGAGAGACTAGATCAAAAGCCTTTGTTAGGTCCAGAAAGAGACCAGCTATCTTCTTACTTTTATCTAGTCCCTCGTAAATTTTTTCTAAGAAGCACATCAAAGCATCTTCAGTGGATTTGCCTTCGATAAACCCAAATTGTGCCTCATTAAGAAGCTTTAACTTCTTTATGAAGATGAACAATCTTCGTGAAACAATTTTTTCGAAGATTTTGGAAAACACCGAGAGAAGAGCAATTGGTCTATAGGTATTAGGATCACAGGGATCACCTTTTTTGAAGATAGGGATTATAACCGAGGTTTTCAAGCAATTGGGAAATATTCCATCTTGAAAGCTTTTGTTGATGAGAATTGTTAGTGGACTACTTATATGTGTGATTATTTTTTTGATAAGTACGCTACTAATACCATCCATGCCACAGGAGTGTTTGGATTTTAGGTCAGAGACAACATTAATAACTTCAATTTCTGAAACTGAACTATTGAAATAGGAAGAAGAATTGAAGTTATCTAGAAACGAGTCTTGGAAAACTAGGTCTGGCTTATCATCTGAATCCGGACTTGCCTTATTTGCAACATCGATAAAAAAAAGAGTTAAAAGCGTTACACATTTCAACTTCATTTGAAATAAATACAGAATCAGCAATTTTAAGGCCTCTAATTTGTTTTTTGTTGCCGATTTTACCCAAGAGCCCGTTTACTAGTTCCCATTGCTTTTTTGGGTTATGACTGTTTTCAGCTAATTTTTGTTGATAAAATTCTTCCTTTTTTCTTTTAATTAGTTCAGATAACTCCTTTTTTAAATTATGATAGCTGGACTTAATCGAGGGATCATGCAATCTATTTTTATTCTTAGAATAAAAGATATTTTTTTCTTTAACTTTCATGCAAATAGTCTGTGTAATCCATGGCTTAATTTTTTTGTGTTTTGACTTGTTTTTCAAATACTTGTTTTCCGCTATTTTAGTTTGTAGAGTTTCTACAAATAATCTAAAAGCAGCAGATGGACAATTAGAGTTGTAAACCAAGTTCAAAGTTTCTAAATCAAGCGATTGTCTCAGTTTTAAGATGTCTATTTCCGTAGTGCTATTTTGATTCTGTTTTTTCGTGTTAATTCGTAATTGGTCTGCAGCCAAAAGCCCTGAGAAAGAAACCCCTATTGCAGAATGGTCTGTTATGTCCAATTCTAGAATATACGGAACAATAGCAGATACAAATCTTGATCTCAAAAAGATGTGGTCAATACACGTTTTGGTGTTTTCGGTCGCCCTAGTGGTTTTATTTATCAGTGATTCAAAACCCAGCGAAGACATAAGGAGAAGGTAGCTATCACTACTAGTTGGCAGATCCAGAATATCAATATTCATATCTCCAATTACGCATACATTGAAATTGTTCACCCCACCTAGAAGTTGTTCGAATTCTTTTACAAATGTACTCTCATCAACAAACTGAAGCCGATAAACACTTACAACGTCCAAACAAATATTTCCTAGTTGAACTTTTGAAATTAAACAATCAGCACTCTCAAGATCAGGTATAGAAATTTCAAGAATTTCAACATTTTCGCTAACAAAAACAGCTACCCCACCCGCTGCGTAATTTTCATTACAATTAGGGTAGAGCTCATAACCCGGAATTAAAAAATTATCCTTTTCATGATTAAAAATCCAGATTTCCGTAAGAACAATTATTTGAGGCAAGCAGGAAAAACTATTTTGTAAGTGGGAACATAAGGAATCAAAGTTTGACCTCATACTTCTAATATTTTGATGGAAAATGTTAAAATCAGTTGATATTGAGCAAAAAGAAAAACCAGTGAAGGTATCATGAATGTCACTACAGCTATCGAGATCAAATAAATCATTAGAATTAATCATTGAAATTTAAAAAAGATAAGTTTACAAAATATTTTATCTCAATCACAAACGATTAAGATCAGCAGCACATTTTATATATTTGATCTCCATACCACTTGCACGCCGCATCATCACACTACCATGAGCACGTGCGGTAGATCCTCATAATGTCTCATGAAAGATTTTCACCTATCCTCGTAAACATCGGTTTTTTTCGTCCACGTAAGTCTCTTATGGAACAGACTGTCCGTAACCCTCAGGAGAACCACTAACACAAACAGGTTTAAAACACATTTAGCCAACGATGTTTAATGTGATCTACAATATTCACTCATACCTTTCTCTTTCTTTATCTTTGAATTTTCACTTTCCGTTATTTTTATAGCTTTTGAATAAAATATTTTTTATTTAAATATTTTTCTCTTGTTAAGATTATTTGGAATTATTAACGCATTCACAACTTACAAGCTTGTTATCTTAATGTGCAAATATCCAATAAATACAAAAAAAATACCGCTTCTCGAGGAATGACAAACAAACTACATATAAACGTTTTTTTGTACATTTGCTAATTTATTTTCACTATATTAAATGCATTTTAATTATAATCGCCGAATACAAAATGTTCACAATAATACTCATCTGCAGCTTACCGTAGAAAACACTCTGCAACCGAAGGTTTCGTGCCCTGGCAATGATGATTCCAAGCAACCCACGCTGACAGGCCTTGCTCCTTTTTGATGATTTTAGCACAATAGACCGCATACTTGATGTCGTTGCTCAGTAAGGCCTTACAGGGCAGGCGACAAATGTTCGCTGATTGACGACCATCGCTCGGCTTACACCAGTAACGATCGTTGATCTGGAAAAGTCCCCAATCTGCAGATCCATCGTAGTTCACAGAATTGATCGCCTTCGTGTCGAACGAACTCTCGTGTTCTGTCAAGCACACCCAGTCGGGAAGTTCACTATAGGGCACTCCATAGCGATACAAGGTCCTTGCTAACGAGCACTTGCTAAAGATTCTCCCAACAACCGATGGCGTAAACAGTGCAATTGCCATCAACCAAATCGCAACCACTCCTCGCAACTGATCGATATTTTGAACTCTCATGTTGTTCGCCCCGATGGTGACTAAGAACGTTCTGTACGTTCGAGTTCATCCAGTTGGGCATTATATACCTCGATTTGTCTCGTTAATTTACGGGTTCGTATCTGGTTTTGGTTAAAACTAACCCATCTGCTTTGGTCATGAGAGTCTAATGAGACTTAATGGGGACTTGTATCATGTATCTCTTCTTGGAGTAAATTATATACGGCACGCGCCGCAATAGCTGGTGCTTGATGGTCTTTTGATGGCTCTTTTGGGAAACTATTGGAGTACTGTGACCGATGACTGCGCAGACTAAGACAGAAAGACTTGAGACAATTTGCATATTGATTAGACTGGCTTGTCAGCCGGCAAGCGAACATAATTAATTAGTCTTAGTGCGTAAAAGAGTTAATTTTAATCGTCTTGTCGTTCGTTGACTGATAGAACTGGCAGATGATGGTTTGATGTTTCGCAACAAGATCGATTGAGGGATCTTTAAGGCCTTGAACTTGGTGTTCTAATAGAAAGGGAGAATTGAATTGGCATTCAACAGAAGTCATTTATTGGTGACTCTTAGGTTTTGCCATAGATCGTGCCTAACCATGAGCTTCTTGAGATCGATAGTTAGTTAAAATGGTGTAGAAGCGCACTTTCAATTCTTTGCCAACTTTTTCTTTGTAAATTTGGCGGTCTCCAAACTTGTGGCACACGTTATCTCCTGTTGTTGCTGTAATTACCAATGGAACACAGCTTGTGCTATTTTTGGTCGACGAGGTGCCTTAAATCGGGTGACAATTTGAAAATATATGGGGCAGAAACGGGAATGCATGACGGCTTAGATTCTAAAATTTTTGAAGGTTTTAAAATAAATGAACAGTCTGATGAGAAGAAGCGCTTGGAGCCCAATCGTTGTTCTCAAACCCTGGCTTGGGGTGTTCGCTGAACATTTGGCAAACTAAAAAGGCATAAGGCAAGCGAGAAAAATCATGATTAGTGACGTATGCACCAATAAATCGGTAAATTAATGAATCCGAGAGTAAAATTGGCTCTGCTTATAATGTGAAAATTTAGTGCACTGTCACAAAACTGTCACACCCCGATTGCAAACTAAATTGACTGGGTTAACCAGCTTACCACGACAGTTATATGATCTAGGGGAACAAGAAGGCATTTGCGGGAGAAGCGAAAGCTCTACATTTTTTAGCTTTGAGCTGTGAGAAGTCTTTACTAAAGGGTCTTCCAATAGGGACTTCCGAACTTTGACATCTACATCTGTCAAATTGCCTGTCATTTATTCAGTCTGTTTTGTCAAATCACCATAGACAGATATAGCGTTTAACAACACGTGCAAATAATAAAATTGTTTTATCAAAATGGGTGTTCTGTTCGGGCAACGTTGCGCGCACTTCGCCCATTTTACGGTCGCCATAATAGTCCTTCCGAGAGGACTATTCGCAGTGTGGTGGGTAAATTTGGGTCCACTGGTTCAATAAACGATCAACCAACACACGTACGTCGACGAAACGCAAGATCTGCCGAAGACATCGCCGCTGTCTGTGAGAGTGTGCAGTTGATTTCGCGTCGCTCACAAGAACTCGGCCTTTCGCAGACCACAACTTGGCGAATTTTGCGTCATGACTTGGGCATGCACCCGTACAAAATTCAACTGACCCAGGAGCTGAAGGTTATCGACCATAGACAACGACGTGTGTTCGCTAAATGGGCTCTGGAGCAGTTGGAAACTGACCCTAATTTTCATCGAAAAATCATCTTCAGGGATGAGGCCCATTTCTAGATGAATGGGTAAACAAAATTGTCGAACTTGGGACGATACCAATCCACATGAGATCCAAGAGCGTCCAATGCATCCCGAGAAAGTCACTGTTTGGTGTGGATTTTGGGCTGGCGGCGTCATCGGTCCATATTTCTTTGAGAACGACGTTGGCCAAGCCATCACCGTCAACGGCGAGGGCTATAAGTCGATGATTACTAACTTCTTCTGGCCTGAATTGGATGATATAGACACCAACGATATGTGGTTTTAACATGACGGCGCTACGTGCCACACAGCTTACGGTGTACATGCCCCAGCCATCTTAGACGATGGATACGTATCTTCTTGACCAGTGCGATGCGGCTGCACAGCTCGTATAGTTCGTGGTTAAATTTTCTCCTCCAAAGCCCGTCAACGCATACGGGACCGAATATCTTCTGAAGAATTTTTCGCTTTAAGCAACCCAGGATATCTTCATCCGCTTTCGACGGTGTCCATGCTTCAGCGCCATAAAGCAGGACTGGGATGATTAAGGTCTTATATAGAGTCTCCTTAGTTCTTTGGGATAGGGCCTTACTGCTCAATTACCTTCTTAACCCGAAGAAACAGCGATTGGCAAGAGTTATTCTTCGTTTGATTTCCGACGTGGTGTCATTATCGGAGGTAATAGCAGAGCCAAGGTAGACAAAGTCCCTTACTACCTCGAAGTTATAGCTATCAACTATGACGTTCTGTCCAATTCGTCGGTTTGGGTGTCCCTTCTTGTTGACAGCAAATACTTAGTTTTGCCCTCGTTTACCGCTAAACCCATTTTGGCCGCTTCTGTCTCTATACTCGCGAAAGCACCGGTGACAGCTCGCTGCGTTCTGCCTATAATGTCAATATCGTCAGCGTACGCAAGCAGTTGGACAGATTTATGAAAAAATGTGCCTCCGGTGTTGGCTTGAGAGTTTCGCACAATTCGTTCAGGTCTTAAACCTTTTTGGACATCAAAGGTTTCGGTAAGATCGTTACCGACCTTAATGGAGCAGCGAGTATTCTCCATCGTCTCCATCGTCGTCCTGCACAGACGGACGAGTTTAATGACATGGCTCTATACAGCTCGTCTCTATAGATGCTGTCATAGGCGGCCTTAAAATTGAAAAAGAGGTGGTGTGTATCGATTTGGACTTCTTGGGTTTTTTCCAGGATCTGCCGAAGTGTGAAAATTTGGTCAATTGTGGACTTTCCTGGGCTAAAACCGCACTGATAGGGGCCAATCAAGTTGTTGACAAAAGGTTTCAGGCGTTCACACAGTATGGCAGATAAAATCTTGTACGCGATATTGAGGAGGCTGATACCCCTGTAGTTGGCGCAGTTGAGGGGGTCTCCTCTTTTGTGGATCGGGCAAACGATGCTGAGATTCCATTCATCGGGCATACACTCTGACCAAATCTTAGAAATGAGTTGGTGTACGCTCTCTTCCAGGTCATTTCCAGCTGCTTTAAATACCTCGGCCGAAAGGCCGTCGGGTCCAGCAGCAAATCCATGTTGCTTGGTAAAAAATATTGTCTTGCGTTGAAGAGATATTGAGTCATAGACAATCGTTTCAAATAGCTTAGGGATACCAGATCGTTTGGGAATGAATCCATAGTGAAAAATATCAACTTGGAAACCCTTTTTGTGGATACGAGTTTTTCCACAATTAAAATAAAACAGACAGTGAGAGTGATACTTGAAAGAGAGCTTTTCAAGACTATAGCGGGTAGAGAATCTTCCTTAAACCGGTTAATCTTACCTATATTAACCAAGGCAAAGGAAGTTTGAGTGCAGTTATTCAGATATTCGGGGATCGGGTATATGATCGGCAAATTATTGTCTGGAAAAGTTAGCAAGATTATGTTAGTATGGGTGTCCTCGTTGATAGAAGCGTCAGACTACAGGTAGTCCACAAAAAAATCCATTTTACCCAATTTTTTTAAAAATCTTTTGAACTTGGAATTTCTCGTCGGACTTTATGTCTATTTCCCTGTATAGCGTGCCAGGCGGTGTGCAACCTTCGATAACGGGCTGTGAAGCATTCATAGCGGACCCATTTCTGGCCAATTTGTTTGTATTTTCGTTTTCAGTGACATTAATGTGTTCCGGCACCCAGCATAAGGTTACATTCTTGACTGCTGATATTTTATTTAATTTCATTTTGCAAAATGTGCCCATCGCGATCGTTAGGGAATCCTTTTATGATTGATAGAATCTAATTCCTACAACTTCCTAAAAAAGTGGATTTCTAGATGATTTAATCGCCTTCCCAATCACACAGAATGCGTGTGATATCTTCTGTGAAGCAAAAGTCATCGCAGTCTCCTTCTGGGAGTCCTAGCATCCTTGTGTAATTTCTCAGAACTTTATGTTCGGATAGAACTCCTACAGCTATTCTTAGGTTTTATCTTTCTAGCTTAAAAATTCCCCTCGTCTTTTTCTCATCTCTTGTGTTCTCTTATATTCGACCATCTGTTGTCAGCCTGTTTAGCTATTCTGCATAAGAGGCTCGCGTTAACCCCGCAGAACGGCTGTTTGACGACTACCACCTCGTTTTGGGGTAATTGTTTCCGGCTCTTGGTAGTTGATCGGCAAGATCACTTTTCCTGTGTAACGCAATGTCCAGGCACCCAACATAGTCTTACTCGGTTCTGTGCGCATAATGCCTTGAGCATTTCGCGACACTTAACGACTAGTCTAGATCTGATGACATTCGATTCTAGCGCTTCGAGCGCGGCCTGACTATCGATTTAAATGGCGATGTTCCTCATCGAAGTTGATTCCAATGTGGCTGTCTACCTTTACATACTTAGATACTGTTTTTCTGAAATTCTGTTTAATTGTATCGACAGCTTGCTTTATTTCGATAACTGCTGTCGAAGATGTATTCAATAATTTTACAGTTAGTTTTTCTTTTTACGTTTATGAAGAAAAACGCTGACGAACGGTGACTACATTGAACTGCATTCCGGCCAAAACCTTCTAAAATTGTTTGCAGCTACTCCTCAATTCCGATTCCTCATGTCATTACCAGCATTCGGTTGATTAGAGTTTTACCTACCCTATGGGTTTCTATCCAAAGAAAGCCCAAAATAACACGCCTGGTGCCAGCCAAAGCTCGACATTGGCACATTATATTTATGTTCCAGTGAATACACGTCCTCAAGGCATAGTCTGCAATTGTCATCATCCACTAATCCAGTTTTCCTTAAGTGACTTCTGTAGTTTCTATGTCCAATAAATAACGCTAAAATCGGTTTGAGATTTCCCCGCGTAAGACTTAGAACCTCTCTTTTCCTCCAGCCAGCAAAGATATTTATCTGAACTTTGCTACTTTGTTCGCTTTCTTTTTGAGCGTTCATTTCTCACCCATTTATGAATCATGCCATTTACCAATTGGGTTTGGGTTTCAGGACACACTCCTGAATTACAGTCTGACTTGTACGTATACGTCTGATCTCAGACTGAAGTATCCAATGGGATCAGTACTTGCTTTTGCTTCATTTGATCCTCATGCAGGTGATCCATCATTTGGATCAGACCTTGAATCTTGTTTTTTTTTAAAAGAAACTATCCTTATGGCTGACACTGCGACCTAGGAAGATCTACTGTGCCTCCGGTCTACTTAGCCTTAAAGCTCTTCTAACTTCCTAATGAAAGTGAGTATGTCATTAGTAGCCACAGACATTCACAGAGAACGTGCTCAGGGATTTACTCCTATTCCAAACAGAACCGACATTCTGTATCTGAACAAAGGTAGGTATAGTTTGTTGAGATGATATCTTAGGCCACAATAGCAGGTAAAGAAGCCCACTGGCTTCTTCATGTTGTTCCTGTCAAGGTTTAGAATTTCCTTGTTAGAAAAGGGCTTCATAAGTCTCTTGGATTGCCTAAGCCCGGGGATATTTTCCTATGGGCTAGACGAAGTTGATGTTCCTAGTTGTTTAACAAAGCTGTGGCGGTAGCCCAATTAACGTCGCAGAAGGGTTCCGGTTCCCAAAGCGCGGCTGCAGTACCGGCGCTAGCCAGCTCATCCGCAGTTTCATTGGCTGCAATGCCCTGGTGGCCGAGCACCCTACCAAGCTTGACCTTGTTGTGTCTGGAAAGTGATTGTAGGGTATCGTAGCAGGACTTGACTGACATAGATTTCTCGAAGTGGGATGTTAATGCTTTAAGCGCTGCCTGACTATCTGAATAGATATGAATTTTTGCACCCCTAATACCTCGAGGTTTAGCTTGGTGCAGGTCTCTATAGCATGGAATTCAGCCTGGAGCACGTTGGGGCACATTCCCATTGTTACCGAGTCCTTAGTGTTGGGCCTAAAAACACCAGCACCCACTCCGGAAGCCATTTTGGATCCAAACATCCTTTGTCTAATAAGGGTTCTCCATTAGACCAGTCGACACGGTCTTATATTTTTACCTCAAACAGCCTACCGAAACTGTACTCCTTGACCTACAATCGAGTCTGTCCATATTAGGTCCGAGACTGACCAATCTCCTTGTCGTAAAAGCTCTAAAACAGTCTTGCAAGGATTGATGAAAAATCCTTCAATGTTGTACCATTCTAAAACATGTAGTAAGGCATTCTGCATGACGTTGGAGATGGTCATGTCATGATTACCGTTTATCATAATCACTAGGCCATCAATAGCTTTGTAGCCCAATCTGTGCAGATCGTGCATTCGTACCCGGTATTATCAAAAGCGCTCTCGATGTCTATGAAGGCATATAAGACTTTTTCCTTGGAGCGGTGCGGATTTTCTATTTGCTCTACTAGATGGCGAAGGGCACCCTCCGTGGATTTGGCTTTTCTGTACCCATATTGACTCGAGTGCAGAGGGTAGATATTTCCAGCTGGCCTCTGCTATGGGCATCTATTAGTCTTTCCATAGTTTTCAAGGTGAAAGATTTTAGGCTGTTTGGTCTGTAAGATTTAGGCAGCTCGTCTGGCTTATTGCCTGCTTTGGGAATGAAAATCACAGTCTCCAAGTCAATGGGAAGTATCCCATTGGATCTTAGCTAGATACACTAAGATTTTTGTTCCTAGACTAAGATAGGTTGTTGGACTAGAATTGAGCAGTGAGAGGAGAGACAAAGGTTTCCATATTCAAGTTTTTGAAGTTCAATGCCATTGTCTCAACGCAGTGGAAGTAAAAGTACAACAGCGGTAATAAGGAAAAGAACAGAAAGATAAATCTAGATCTACGTCGAGGTATTCAAGTTTAAAACCAACATCTAGAATATCAGTTTAAGTTCACCATGTATTCTTAGGTTATTGTCATTGAGTGGCAATCTAATACACTAAATCACGTGCCTGTATTTTAATTATTGTTGTTACTGTTTTTACGTATTGTTTACATTGCGGGAATCGCTGTACGAATTTGCATAAGTGCGTCAATATGTTTCTAGAGAAGTTAACATAAATTAGCATGACGATGACCAATTTATTGAATTTTGAATGAACATTCGTCGGTGGGAATGTAACTAGACACTAATTTATACGTGTATAATTTAGAAGTTAATGTGCACAAGGGATGCTAAGGGCATCGTCATTTATCACTGCCAGGGCTTGAAGTTGGAAAATTAGATTAATTTTGTATGCCACGAGCTTACACATAATTTGTTGTGTCGTGTAGAAAAAATTGGTCAATTCGTAGACCATCTGCTGTTTATCGCTTGGGTATGATTGCCATCAATTCAGTCATGTGGATGGAGGTGTGAGCTACATAGGTATCACTCGTTCAAGCTAAGTGGATCAATGTAAATAGTTGCTAAGTGAAACTTCAGATACTTACACAGTTTTCGATAGCTTCTTGAAAAAGTTGCCACCGGTATTCTGCCCCTAATACTAATGGAGACCTAAAGTAAAATTAGGTTTGGTAACAGTCTTGCTACATTTAATCACATCGAGTGTAGTGCCTCATCGATGTGACCATGTTCTTAAAGTCTTCTTTTATCAGATTTGTGGTGCATGTTAAATTTTTCGTACGAAGGGAAGGGTCCTTCTTCAATTAATTGCCGAACTTGAACAATTAATTAATGATGACGAAGTATATATATTTTTGCGATCGCCGTGGCTCAGTGGTTAGTGCGTTGCACTGCTGTGTGAGCGGTGTGGGTTCAAGTTCCAGCCATGTCCACTAAACATTTTTCACGGCACCACTTCTCGTCGGGAAATGACAAGCCTCCGGGAATATAATTTATCATGAAAGAGCTTCTCGATTCACCGTTCGGGGTCGGCAATAAATTATAGGTCCCTACCGCTTACTTCTGCTTAAGTTGGCGCTACAGTACGGGGTGGACCTAAGTCCCAACCAACAAGCCTCTCCAGCCAGCTCGATCTTTAGCCAGCTGCCTCCAGTTTCGCACGCCAAGTTGGTTGAGGTCCACTTCCACTTGCGTGCGCCACCTGAGTCGCGATCTCCCTCTACTGCGCCCACCCTCGGGTGTGGATTCGAAGATTTTCTGGGCCGGAGTATTGGTGTCCTTCAGCTCTACATGACCCAGCCACCCCAGTTGTCGGACCTTCACTCTTCTGGCTAAGTCCAGATCGCTGTACAGCCTGACAGTTCGTTCACCGTCTGTGCAGACGGGACCGAAAATCACCCGAAGAATTTTCCTCTCGAAACGGCCAAGAGCGACCTCATCCGCATTTGACAAAGTTCATGCCTCTGCGCCGTAGAGCAGGACTGGGACGATTAAGGACTTATAAAGGGTCACCTTAGTCGTTCGAGAGAGGGCTTTACTGCTCAATTGCCTTCTTAGCCCAAAGAAACAGCGATTGGCAAGAGCTATTCTTCGTTTAATCTCGGCGCTGGTGTTGTTGTCTGAGTTTATAGCGGAGCCTAGGTAGACAAAGTCCTTAACTACCTCAAAGTTCTAGCTGTCTATAGTGACGTTCTGTTCGAGACGTCGGTGTTGGGTGTCCTTTCTTGTTGACAGCATATACATCGTCTTGCCCTCATTGACCGCTAAACCCACCTTCGTCGCTTCCGTCTCAATACTCATGAACGCGCCAGTGACATCACGCTGCGTTCTTCCGATTATGTCAATATCGTCTGCGTATTCGAGTAATTGGACGGACTTCTGAAAGATTGTGCCTCTGGTGTTGGCGCGTAAGTTTTGCACAACTCTTTCAAGAACGATGTTGAAGAAGTCGCATGACAGTGCGTCACCTTGCCTAAATCCTTTTTTGACATCAAAAGTCTCGGTGTCTCGGTCTTGACCGACCTTGATGAAGCAGCGTGCATTTTCCATCGTCATCCTGCACAGACGGACGAGTTTGGCAGGGATGCCAAAACTAGACATGGCTCTGTATAGCTCGTCTCTAAAGATGCGGTCATACGCGGCCTTAAAATCGATGAAGAGGTGGTGGGTATCGATTTGAAGTTCCTGGGTTTTTTCCAAGATCTGCCGCAGTGTGAATACTTGGTTGATGACGGACTTTCCTGGCCTGAAGCCGTACTGTTATGGACCAATCAGGTTGTTGACGAACGGCTTAAGACGCTCACACAATATGGCGCAGTTCAGAGGGTCTTCTTTCTTGAGAATCGGGCAAACAGTGCTGAGGTTCCATTCATCGGGCATACTTTCCTCCGATCATATTTTACAGATGAGTTGGTGCATGCTCCTTACCAAGTCATCGCCTGCTGCTTTGAACAGCTCGGCAGCTAGGCCGTCAGCTCCAGCAGCTTTGTTGGACTTAAGCTTCGAAATGGCTTTCTTCACCTCGTCCAGGTCGGGCGGACGGAATTGTTGGTCGTTGTCGTCCAGGTTGAATGGTTCATTCTGCCTGACAGCGGGATTTGATTCGTCGTCGCCGTTAAACAGTCTGCAGAAGTAGTTCTTCCATATCCTCAGCATCGACTGCGATTCTACTACGATGTTCCCTTGCTCATCCTGCCAGGCTTCCGTTTGGGCTCTGTAGCCCCTTTATGAAGACAACATCGTAATAAAGATGATGCAGCTATTTTTAGAAAATATTTATGAGCAAAGATTTCCCGTAACATATCTAAAGGGAATATGATTTTTCGACAAAAAAAAAGTTGTAACGACTTGAACGTCGACTAGACCGTTCTTCGCTAGTTTCGCTAGTCACTGACAACTCGGCCTGGAAATCGCTACCGATGTTTGGCAGCCTGGGCGACTTTCATATCTTCAAAGTTTTTCGGAGTGAATCCCTGCGCGAACCGCACAGTCCATCTTTGATCTGGCCATTAAAATTGAGATATCAGAGTTCTGTATCACCTTTCTGCTTATTCATTCCACTTTGGTTGAAAAATGTACCGTCAGTTTGACTTATAATCCCTGCCTACGGTCGTTGAGTCTGACACGCTGCATGTTGTTAAAGGCGCAAGAGAACAGAAGAACATTCGTTTTGCAGGAACGCAATGCGTCGGTAATGGTGGCATTTCTTTGGACTCTAGCCATTTAAATTCTGTTTTATACATAGGTTAGGGGAAGTGTTAAAAAAAAAGTTGCTGTGACAGCCCGAGAAGGGATAAAGCCTAGCTTCTCCGAACACTCAAAACACAGAGAAAGTGTTATGTTGGACCGTTTTAACTCGGCGGTCAAATTTTGCGAAAGTCTCCCTTTGACAATATCCCAAAAAACACAGTATTTGCTCGTGTAATCACCAAATGTCTGTGCAAGACACATGTAAGTAGATACATATCATGTTCTGGTTTTTCGGACACAATGCTTATCCAAAGCCCCTATTGAACAGGGGCCATATTCAATTTGTAGCCATCGACTGTGAGCAGGTGAAGCTCATGCACGACTTGAATGACAAACGATCATCAGTATTAATATTTACACCGAAAAGTATGCTTGTAAGGTAGAATGGGCAATTTTCATCAAAAACAAAATTGCATAATTTCAGGTGTTAATAAAGCAAAAACGATACTTTGGTAGTGTTGTCGAGAGATCTTTACAGCACTTTTACAGGAATAACCTATCCACGATTTTTTGTTTCGGGTTTGCTTTTAGAGTACCCTAAAAGATTTAATCTCGATTGTTGTGTTTTGCAATATTTCTTATTTTTGTTTTGTCGAAAATTATATGAGGGATCGCTTATGGTTAGAAAACAGCGTTTCGATCGATAGGTAGAATTGGGAGCGTAGTATACCACCAAAAACTTGCGAATCTAAATATGTGTCTTTCAATTTAGAGTGAATGGACTTTTGAGAGCAAAAAGATTCTAAAAAGCTTGGATTCGTGTTGTAAGGCTACAATGCAATTTTCTTTGGAAAAAGTGTTTGTTTGACGTGAACTATATTATTTTTATATAGTTTTAAAGTTAAAACTTTATTTAATAATAAAAAGATAAACAAAATTGAGTTTGTTGATTTCACCAAGGAAAAGTTCGTTGTTATTGACCTACAAAAGATTACAGTAAGCATTTTAAGCATTAAAACGACGAAAACTGATTATCTATGAAACTTTCTGAATAACTTCAGAAATTTTATTCAGCATAGAATTTATCAAGCTCTGTAGAGCTTCTCCAATGATCCCGATACATGCCTGGATTACTTGCACTTTTAGCTATTTCGCATGTCTGTCCACACGTGCCTTTCCCCGCTGACTTCAAATTCAAAACCATCGCAGAAAAATGAAGTTTTGTTTGTCAAACATTTCTGCAAACTTGTCTAGGGCTGGTCTCTATTTTGTTCGGATTGATTTTGGGTGGTAATAACACCAATGGGATGTTATCGCGAAGGCCAAAACCATCACACTTTCAGCTCCGTAATGCTGGCTTGGTTTTACTGCCTTTTCGTCTAGCAAATCATGCCAATAAAAGCTGAAATCGTCGGGATTGTCCAATTCAATTTTCTTTCTTCGCTAAAAATAAAGGATGGCCACTCCCTGCTTCATGTCATGTGGTCTCTAGCATCTAACGATCGGCTAGGGTCTAGCCTTACTATGATGCTGCTGCAATTGCAGCTGTCTCATCATCTTTGAGAATCAAAATTTGGACATTCCTTTCCATATTTACCCCATTTTTCTTACAGTCACTGGAAGGTCTTACTTGCGCCGTATCTAACCAGTACTTGGCTTCCTTCGCCTTCTTTTTGTTACCTGCGCTGAGTAGGCTTGGTCGAGCGGATCTTCTAGCAGTGCCATAATTTTCACTCAAATTTAACAATACGGTAGCCCATGCCCTTTGTATATTCCAATTATTGCACTTTCTTCTGTGGTCAAATCGGTTTTGCGTGACATGGTTATATTATGATTCAATTATTTCAATTCTAAGTATAAAAGGTTGATATGCCTCGAATCCTTAGCTGATTCGTAACCACGCTTGCCAAACCGTCCATGTTTGGTGCCTTTTAGTGGGAGGAAACTGTCGATAGCCAAGATATTTCTTCGACAATGATTGAGTTCATCATCCTCACTTCCACCCAGACTGAACTTCAGTGCGCACTAGATAGGTTCGTCGCCGCCTGTATTGAAGCTGAGATGAGGATGAGGGTAAACGTGAA